>OX345667.1:10017500-12556972 GCA_947044415.1 Eupithecia dodoneata
ATTCACTCAAAAAATAAAATAAACTCCCAAGTAAATAATTAATCATGTATTTTTTTATTTTTACAAAACTACCTCTAGGCCGTGTACAGTAAATTTCTGAAAGTTATATAAAAAAAATATTCCCTGGTTAAAAAATAAACCTTTATGATATTTATTGCCATATCCATATTGTTCTCCATTTGACATAAAAAACATTTAAATTCCACGGGCAAAGCCACGGGGCGCAGCTAGTCCATAACATTTCAGATCATAGATCCACTAGCATTTTAAAATAATTCGACGTAGCTTTTTACGTATATTTTTAGCGCCGGCATTTTGCTGAAAAGAAAATGATAAAATGAATTATTATTTTTACGATCCGGGTTTATCACTGAAATTATTAGTATAACTAGTTTCTGCCCGCGGCTTCGCACGCGTTGTTTTAAGTTATTTCTAACTAATTTATAGGATAAAATGCCTATGTTTTATTCCGGGAACTGCTGGAACGGCCTGGAACTGCCTTTATGCGATTTCAGCCCGATCCGTTCAGTAGTTTTTGCGTGAAATAGTAACAAACAACCATAAATACAAACTTTTGCGTATATACGTAGGATGTGTCATTTTTTAGGAGTCATGGTGAAAGACAGTTCGGAACTGAGATACAGAGAATATGTACCTATTGTATCAAATAAAATCATTTATGTATTGACGACCGATGTGGCGCGGTGGGCGAAGGTCCACCTGCGACGCAGGAGGTTGCGGGTTCGATTCCCGCCTCGGAACAATTGTGTGCACGATCTGCAGATATTTGTTCCGGGTGTTCTGGTCGTTTTCTATATATAATAAAAAATACCTATCTATGTAATGTATTGTATTATGTATATCAGTTATCTGGTACCCATAACACAAGCTTCTGCTTAGCTTGGGGCTAGATAATGCTGTGTGAATTGTCCAGCATCATTCTCGATTTAGACTAAAACACCGGAGTAAAAGTAAATTTAGTGCACTGTCATCAGAAATCCAAAAAGGGCATAACTAAAGAAAGGAATCTGGACTGTACGAACATATTTTTGAGCAAAATTCTTTTACAGCTATTTGTCTCATTTTAAGAGCAATCTCTTACTCTCATAGTACACTTCACATGAGATGAGCATCCTGCTATAATAATGATCATCATCACCATCATCAGCCAATGTTAGTCCAATGTTTGACCTATGTCATTAGACTAACGTAGGCTGATGATGGCGGAGGCCTATGCCTCCCCCAATGAGCGCCATAGCGCCCTGTCTTCAGCTTGACGTATCCAACATCTCCATTCAGTCTTTCGCAGGTCGTCATCCTACCTGGTCCGAGGACGTACTACAATACCAAGTCGTGTTCTCCACTCAAGAAGTTGTACCCCAGTGGTTGACGGATGATAATGATAGGTTATAGTTTGACCGAAACCGCTGTACCGCTCCTTAGGAAAGTGCGGCGAGGTGGGGGGCGAGGAAAAAAGAGCAAGAGTACGCGTTGAAGGCAGACTGATGGATCGGAGCGGCCGATATTTCCCCCCCGTCTCGCCGCTCGCATACCTCAGGCGCGGTACAGCGGTTTCTGTCAAACTATAGAAAATGTAAACTGAAAATGCTTATTATAACTTACCTTGTTATCTAATGGGAACATGAGCGGACAGGCAGGGTCAGGTAAATGCCAGCTATAATCCACTCAGCCCATTACGTATCTACACGAGCTTAAATTAGACTACAGCGCTTTAGGTTTTAGTATTACTATTTATAGATGATGCTAGATGCGGCAAGCTGAAAACTAGGCACTATGGCGCTCATTGGGGGAGGCCTATGTCCAGCAGTGGACTGCTATAGCCATTTGCGCATGCCCGTTTTGTCATGCGCAAATGGTTCTGTCAGAAAACCAGCGTTGCTCTACTTCTTGTGGAGAAGTAGAGCAACATTATGCTGAGACAGGACCAATTGGTTTGCTTTTTAGAGTCGCTTGTTCTATATAGTTAAGTAGTTATTTTTTTATTTTATTACTTATTATTTTATAAGTACTATGTAGTAACAAGTTTTACCTACAGTGAATCAATAAATGTATTTTCTTTCTTTCTTCTTTCTATAGGTTGAAGATGACGATGACGAAGATTACTTTTTAGGTTTTCGTCTGTGATGACCTTTTAAGGAATACAAAATATTTTATATCTGGTCTGATAACAAAAAAAACAAAGGGTACAAAACTAAGGGTATACAGGGTGGTACATTTAGATCGGTCAGTATGGAAAAGTAACTATAAGACATACGAAGATATCTTCTTTGGAACCATGTCATCGATTTTAGAAACAAGAAAAACTGCCCTAACAAAAAAACAACACTATTGTAAAACTAACACTATTTATATTTACCACCATTTTTTTCAATTAATATTCTATTAATCTATCTCATCCATCAAACCCAACGCTAAGTGAATCAACAGGCATTTTCATTTCAGGCCTGTATCTTTGCAACGGTTAAAGATAGAGACAGTGAGAGGAATATGTGTATGTGAAGCCTAAAAGGAAGCATAATAAAATATTCTCGCGATACCGATGAGTTCTACATTTGCACCTAAGGATGCAAATAGCAAGGACCCACATAGTGCCACCCTACATCCTCCATTTGGAAATATCTTTTTGAAACAAAACCGAAAAACCACCGCACAATTAAATAATAATAAATAAATAAATCGTTTATTGTGGAACAAAAACAAAGTTTACATATAGTTAAAAATTGGAAACGATGTCATCTGCAGAAGTTTAAAAACTGTGTCGCAGATGACAACGCCCTCCTCCGAGATTATCATGGACAGAGTTCCAAAATAGAAATTTTACTAAAATAGTTTTTTACCTACTAAAAAAAAACATGAGGTACATAATTATTGTTACAGTTCAGTTCCTAGGAAAAGAAAAATTTTAAACAAACATATTAAATAGTTTAAGTTTTTAGAATCTAATACAGCCAGTCTCTTGTGTTTAAAGTGTGTGTGTGTTTGTGTATGTGTGAGAGAGAGAGTGTGTGTTGTGAGAGAGTGTGCGCATGTGTGTGTGTGTGTGTAGCTGAGCGTGAAGAGTGTGTGTCTGTGCTTCTAATTCTTCAAAAGGATTAAATTGGAAAAGCTTTTCATATCGCCAATAAACCTTAATTCATAATAAGGCTAAGTCTAGGGTCCGTTGAGATGGAATAAGGCCGATAATAAGGTAAAAGCTTTGGAAAAGTTTCAAAACGGTACGTCAGTGAGTTAGAAAATTGGCTGACCTTCAAGTAAGTACCTTAATTAAATCAGGCAATTTGCGAGCGATTTGAGAAAGGTAGACAATACCAAATAGATGCTTATGGACCCAAGTTAATGTAGTGTGTGTGACAGTCCTAATTTTTTCCGTAATGGAATTTCCCAGATAAAATATTCAGGCTCTCGTGTCCAAGGTATAGATTCCACTTTGTAGATCCTCTTCATCGGTCCTTTCTGACCAAAGGAATATTCAATGAGCTATACGACCGGAATTAGGATCTCTCATTGAAAAACATCGGACTTTCGCCGTTCTACGTCACTGTACATTATTTGCAACGTGGTGTGAGCTTTATTCTCCTACGCAGAGAATATATAATAAAATAACACTTAGGATGAGGGTCGTATTTTAGTTCTGAAGAATTCAAGAGAAAACAATAAAACATATAGACGTATCTAACAGACACAAAATACATAAGTATACAATATAATATGGGCCAGTAGATGCTGTAGTGGTGGCGTTCCTTGGCGTAGGCGTTTGACAATGATAAATTAATGAGTATCTTACATCATAGCATCACGAGGTTTCAGAGAATTTTTCGCTACTTCTTAGAGCTTATTAGAAGTTGCAACTTTGTTTGGGCACGATGTTATATGGCATGAGGCCCAAGATTTATCAGGAAGATCTTTAAGGGTAATTCATTCATGATTTTTTTTACGAGCTGGTGTAGATATACATATATCTACACCAGCTCGTATCGCTCATCATCATCAGCCTATATTAGTCCACTGCTGGACATAGGCCTCCCCCAATGAGCGCCATAGCGCCCTGTCTTCAGCTTGACGCATCCAGCATCTACCTGCAGTCTTTCGCAGGTAGATCCCACCTGGTCGGAGAGCGTCCTACATATACTATAGTTACTATAGTTTAGATATACATAATTATATACATTTGTATACGTCGGCCTGAAAAAAAAATACTTGGCGGAAGATAAAACTGAGTGTTATATAGTCTATGGCTTTGGGCTTTAACGCGATTCCCGGGAGTCTTGATTGTTATTCATACGTTCTCAGAAGGGTGTTTTTCTATAAAAAGTCTTCAGACAAGCCTCAAATTTTCCGCAACTACTAAGTCTGAATACAAAGTGGTATATAACTTAGTGACCAATTTTTCCACGAAATTGTAAATAACTTAGGATTGCGGGTGAAGTATTCATATTAATATACTTATGTAGGCACAGTTTTATTAAACTACCTGTAACAAAAAGTACACCAGCATTCCCTTGCAGATAGCACTGCAAAGATTGGGCAGTCATTGCTTTAGGTACCAGATCAAGGTGGTTAGGTCAGCATTCCCTTGCAGGTAGCACTGCAAAGATTGGGCAGTCATTGCTTTAGGTACAAGATCAAGGTGGTTAGGCCAGCATTCCCTTGCAGGTAGCACTGCAAAGATTGGGCAGTCATTGCTTTAGGTACCAGATCAAGGTGGTTAGGTACAAAACTCAGCATTGAGTAGTGGGTGGGCTAGATGATAATGTGTGGATTGTCCAGCAATAATTATATGATCATTATAATCCCGACCAGGTGGGATGGCGACCTGCGAAAAACTGCAGGTAGATGCTGGATGCGGCGAAGGTGAAGACATGGCGCTCATTGGGGGAGGCCTATGTCCAGCAGTGGACGGATAGGCTGATGATTATGACATTATAATCCCCACGTTGGCCATGCGGGTTGTTATTGCAGTTCAGTGTTGGATCCGTTCTGCAGGAGGTGCTGCTGCCCACTACCTGGTGTTTACATCTTACGACACCCGCTGGAAAGGATCTCTGTTGTAGGTAGGCTGTGTAATGTTAACATTATAAATCAAAACTATCTTAACAAGTATGTTTACCAGATTAAGCAAACGACTCGAGCTCATCACATCAAGCAATTCATAGATTTTAACGACATCCTTAAGGTGTGTTCATATTACCCGAAACGAGCGTCATCGTGACGTCATTATGGTGATTATAATGTAACTGAACACGGCTGTTAGGAGACGCAAACAGGGGTATAAAGGTTAGGCCAGACTGTGTTGTTATACAGCGGGAATTGAAGCTATTTTGTTAAGAGGCGCAAACAGAAGGGAGGCAGAATTTACATTTAAAACGGAAGATAGCTTCTCTTCTTGATCTTTAACATATTGTAGATGTATAACAATCTAAATTATCAGCTGCCGCACAAAACAGTCTAACAAAATCTCTCTGTCTCTGGAATAACAACACTAATGTTCTGTAAAACGGCAAACAATTTTATACAATGCTGCCAACAATGAGGTCCTAATCTGCATTGTATTTATCTCAGCCCGGAAGGAAGTACATCGTGGAGGGTTGCCTTGAGATACTTTTAAGATATATTTGTAGAGCATTTTTGATGAAATTATATATTACTCTGCTTGTTTACTAAATACAGCGGTATGTTTTGCTAAGGCATTTTTATTTGTAACTAGCTGCGCCCCGCGGCTTCACCCGCGTGGAAATTTCTGCGCAATTTTACCATGTTTTCTCACCGTTTAAACCTACCCTGGACTACGACAAACGTTTTAAAACCAAAATCAGCTCAATCGGCCCAGCCGTTCTCGAGTTTTAATCAGACTAACGAACAACAATTCATTTTTATTTATATAGATAGATAGATAGAAGATTATGAAAGCCAACATTAAAATGTGAAGGTAGGTATAATATTAGACAGTGAAGGTATACTCAGGACATTATAATTAACTTACGAAGAGCATTTAATTAGTCTTAATAGAATAGAAATAATCTATTCTATTAAGACTAATTCTTAAGTCTTAGTTGTTTTAAAATTAAAGCTCTAATTATGCAGAACACTTCCTCAAAAAGACTGGATCACAGTGGGTAACGGAAGTAAGTTTTTACAGATTTCTACCGTGGCAAAAACAAGACTTTTTGACAATTAGTAATTAATTAAAACCCATAGGAACCCCCACACAGTCTTCGCTTATTTAGTTTTTTTAAGTTATATTAGAAGGCTTATGAAATATAGGTAACCATATATGAGACCATTCGAGTATATTGATACCCCATTTATCAAAATCTCTGTACCCGTTTTTGATTATTGGAAGTAATAATGAATTTGTTCTGGGTATACTAAACGCATATTATATGAAAAAAATTGCTACGAATGCTACAAAGCCACGGTATACGGATCTACGAGCTCTACGCGTCTAAAAGTGCTACGCTGCTACAAAGCCACGGTTTACGGGTCTACAAGCTCTACGCGTCTATACGTGCTACGAAGGCTACGGAAGCTACGGTTAACGGGTCTACAAGACAAGCTCTACGCGTCTACACGTGCTACTAAGACTACGAAAGCTACGGTTTACGGGTCTACGAGCTCTATGCGTCTAGGTGTTACGCTACTGCTACGAATGCTATGGTTTACGGGTCTATAATGTCTACGCGTCTACAAGTACTACACTGCTACGATTTACGGGTCTACAAGCTCTACGCGTCTACACGTGCTACGAAGGCTACGGAAGCTACGGTTTACGGGTCTACAAGCTCTACGCGTCTACAAGTGCTACGCTGCTACGAATGCTATGGTTAACGGGTATTTAATGTCTACGCGTCTACAAGTGCCACGCTGCTACGAATGCTATGGTTTACGGGTCTATAATGTCTACGCGTCTACAAGTGCTACGCTGCTACGAATGCTATGGTTAACGGGTATTTAATGTCTACGCGTCTACAAGTGCCACGCTGCTACGAATGCTATGGTTTACGGGTCTATAATGTCTACGCGTCTACAAGTGCTACGCTGCTACGAATGCTATGGTTTACGGGTCTATAATGTCTACGAGTACTACACTGCTACGGTTTACGAGTCTACAAGCCCAACGCGTCTAAAAGTGCTAAAAATGCTACGGACTACGCCAACCACATAAAAACTCTTGAAAAACTTAGCCCACGCCTCGCGAGTAATAAAAATATTATGTTATTATTTTTTCTTACCGCTTTCGCTGTCCACCGACAACGCGCCTTTAGGTACATAACATTTAGCGTTCAAAAGCGTAACGAAAACGCTTTTCATAAATCACACGACGATGGGGAAATATTTGTACCTGGCTAATTGCGGGTCGTACACTCGTACACGTCGTAACTCACCTTGTATACCTCATCTGCGTACAAAATCGTTGAACAGTCTGTACCTATAATTATTTCTGTTTCAGCACAAAAAAAAATATCTTAAATAAAGCAAATATGATCCTAAAACAAATCGATACAAAGAATACTTATCGATTGACCGCGGGGCGAACCTGCCGTGTGGAGTGGCGCCAAGTCTTAAAGGCTTTACCCAGCAGTGGGAAAGGATTACGGATGATGATGATGTTAATGAATACCTAAATAAAATAAAAGATCTACCTCTATTTATTGTATGATATGGTTGTGCCGACCCTACCTTAAGTGGTATAAAAGCAGAAAGAAGAAATCAATAGGCACCAAAGTCTTTGTAGACTTCAATATTTATTTGTAGGTATCTAACTGATTTCCGACATATTAACTGTATTGATAACAAGATTTATTAATAATTGATCTGAATCTTATGTGAGCCCAGTGGCGTAGCTATCATAGGGCTGGGCGGTGCAGTGCACCAGGGCCCTGGAGCTCAAGGGGCCCTCTACTCTAATCTAGGGATAGGAAAAGATAGGGTCAGCCAGCTTCCGAAGCTATTTTTTTATGAACATCAACAATCACAGAATTCTCTATTTTTTTGTTATTGTTATTTGGTAGTTTGGTTGAGTAAGTCCGTAGCAAATTGTATTTGTATCAGCGATAAGCCGGTCGTGAGATCAATTCGACTAGTCCACCCGTCAACTTTTTAGTTAATTTTTCATTCGCTCTTACTCTGCATCTATTCTAATGTATGATGTTCATTGCTACGAGGAAACTGTAAAGAGGGGCGGTGAGGGCTCTATTCCTTCTCTATGCACCGGGGCCCTTGTCCACCTAGCTACGCCACTGTGTGAGTCCTTAATTTTAATTACAAATGAAGCGAGAATAACTCAACTCAGTATAAATATACTTTAGGACCAATTACGCTACGAGATCGAATCGATGAAGACATTTCCATCTCTAAGAAAGGTCACAAATCACTTTAACACTTTGACTGCGATTGTTTTTCGAAGACTGCGATCTTTTTTTTAACCTAAAAAATTCGTGCTGCCGCTCTACACAGCGGTTGTGTTGCGCCGCACATGCGTTTCGTTCGAAAAATATTACGGCTGTGCTGAGTCACAAAGATCTGTATTTTCTCAGCCGCTGCGCTACAGTGGATTTACGCATATAAGTCACTTGTAGAAAACACATACCGTGAGATTTCAGCAGTCAAAGTGTTAAGAGTTATTATCTCAGCGCTCTTTGTAAGTACACTGCTATATCGCCAATTCAATCACAGTACTCGTCGCCCCATCTATTTTCGATTAACCACACTTTGAAGCGAGCTTTAAACGTATTATATTAAAATTTACATAAATCCAATATTGGCTGATCCACCGTAGATCACAGACTTTTGATCGGCCGATGGTTTATCGATTACATTGGATAAGTAAATACTTTATGATGTGTTGAAGGTTTTCGTTTTAAACGAGAGATTTAATAGTGTATTTTACTCTATATGACAAAAAAATCTAAAAATATATTAAACTAGCGGCCCGTCCCGGCTTCGCCCGGGTGGTCATTTGTTACTGGCAATTTTTGAAATTTTCTCTTTTTTCTCTCCGTAAGAACCATCCTCGTACTTCAAAGAATATTCTAAAAAAATTATTAGTGAAATCGGTTCAGTTGCTCTCGAGATTTGCGCTTAGTAACACATTCAGCAGGCCATTTTTATATTATATAATTAATTTATATATTATTTTCGGTTCCGGTGGGGCTTGAACCAGCAAACTTTTCCTTAGTACAGGAATGCTCTAATCTAACCAACTGCGCAACGAAATCAAATACTAGTCAATCATTCCCGTACTGAATGCTCGCTGATTTTTTTGACACAAACTTTCACCTTTATAATATTAGCCTATATTTACTATTTTATTTTTATTATTTTTAAGTATATTAGCGGAAACTGCTAAATAAAACTATTAGCATTACTAGCTGTCAAGATATATGCTCTGGTCTATCCAGGCATGTTCTATAATGTTTATATAAAAAATTATAAACCTAATTGTAAGTTTCTCCAAAATTTTGGAAATTAATAGTAGTATTACGATAGGATAGTTTTGGCTATATGTAGTATTGTATCTGCGGTCGTCTTTTGACGATATGTTTGTACAAGAATCGTTAATCGAAAGCTGAGATAGATTGTTTAAGCTAGAGGCCGATTAAGTGTCTGTGGTTTGTGGAGCCCCTTATTTCTCGCTAATCGCTCAGATCGGCTCCAAATTGAATACCGCCGATAAACAAAATCAGTATCGCCAATTATGTTATGCTAATATTTGCACAACGCCAAGCTACGCTGAGCCTCGTGATAGAATTAGGTTTGGCATTTTTGTAACAAGTTTTTCTCTATCATGGTTCTTCATATTGTGGTTGTTCAACGTATAGTTTACTAATTTTCCTGTGGTTTTCCACGCGTTGTTTCTATGGTAACGGCACCCACGGCGCTATGGCGCTCACTGGGGGAGGCCTATGTCCAGTGGACTGCTATAGGCTGATAATTATGATGATAATACCTTTAGCTACAAATTAACATATGCAAGGCCCGCGCGGGGCTGGATAATGATATGATATTGATGAATCACCATGAAGGGTGGAGAGATGAAAAAAATACGTAGCAGTGTGTAGATATACATTTCTAGCTTTCACCCGCGTAGTGACAGATATTTTGGATAATATACAAATATCTTTATGAATTATTATTATGTATTTCATTACCATGATCTCGGACCATAAAGTGACCTGGTGCTCTGGAAGGCTTGCGTGGGGCCGAAGCCAACAGCACAGAGGCCATTTGAGAAAGTTAATGTAAAGGCGATGGCTACACATAGCGAGTATCATCCTCGGGTGTACAATATGATACACCCAAAGATGGTATCCACCAGGTGTAGAGAATATTGCAAAGAAAAATGAAACGAATAAAACCAGGCTATTGTGATGGATGGAAGGATGGACTGGATAATCGGGCTATAGGGGAGAATGCGGACGTCTTCCATAAACAAGTCGATCATTATTATCTTTATTATTATTGCCTATGTGTCATTCTGATATGTAAGCTATATTATTGTGAAGTTTCATCAAAATCTATTCAGTAGTTTTTGCGTGAAAGAGCAACAAACAACAAACAGCGTTTATAATATTAGGAGGATTCTACCTCGCAAGTTTGGATCCAGCTACAGCTTTCACGTCTGAGCGAGTTTACCCGACGCCACATCAATTTGGTTAATTTGAAATGCGCTGACATTAAGAGCCATTTTGAGGGTAGCATTTGAGAAAGAAGGATGAAGGAAAACCAAGGACCTATACAGTATAAGTTGTGTAGATAAAGATTGGGATTGAAATGTAAAATAGGTATTTTAATAAATATGTAGATTAGCTGTAAATAACGCATCCAGAATCTGCCTGCAGTCTTACGCAGATCGTCATTCCTCCTGGCCGAAGGGCGACCTACACTGCGTTTGCCAAGTCGCCGTCTCCACTCAAGAACACATTTACCTCAACACAATATTAAACCTATGCGAGAGTTTTCAAAATAGCTCCATAATAGACAATCACATCGAGGACATAATGAAAAAATTACAAACCTTCATACATACTTCCAGCCAAACATAGAAGCACCTCCGTTTTAGAAGTCGGTTAAAAAATTAGTTAAACACGCCATAAAATGTTTCCAAAGATATTTGATGCCTTAGGGTTGCTGCCCAGGGAAGATAAGCACTTTCTCGAACCCATAATAATAAGAGAAATAAAACCCTGAGTTAGTTAAGCGTAACGCAAGGTTCATAAAATAAAACTTGGTACCTATTTTCTTAGGGCTAATTTAAATAACTTGGGACTGCCTGTCCGATAAATTTGGGCGGTAAATATTAAAATGATCTCAACTAAAATATCCAAATTACATTGTTTTTTTGAAGTCCTTTTATGGACGATAAATTGTATAATATTGAATTCAATTCATTTATTGCATCTGTCTTCAACATTAGAATTGGTAGTGTCACATACATCACTAAATCACATTTTGACGACCGATGTGGCGCGGTGGGCGAAGGTCCGCTTGCGACGCAGGAGGTTGCGGGTTCGATTCCCGCCTAGGAACAATTGTGTGTACGATCTACAGGTATTTGTTCCGGGTGTTCTGGTTGTTTTCTATATATAATAAAAAATATCTATCTATGTAATGTATTGTATTATGTACATTGGCATGCAAACTTTTCTAAAAGTAGGTTCCTATACAATGTAATTTTAAAATGATTTTAATTAATAACTTATAAAATAAGAGAACATGTCAATAATGTGCAACTTAATTCTCAAATTTTGGTCCATGAGTTCTTTGACACTATAGAAAGCTTTTTTTTTTTAATGTGCTGTGTCTGTGTGGCAAGTTGTTAGATTATATCACCTACGTTCGGCTTACGTTTCAATTTATTTTGAAACTAGCAGCGCCCCGTGGCTTGGCCCGCATCATCTATAAAATAGTTGGCAACTATAATAGAATAAAATAAATATATAAAAGAAAATTGGTGTTAGTAACACTATTAATAACACAAAGAACGGCTGAACTGATTTGGCTGAAAATGGTGAGCTTAGCCAGGAGACGGACATAGGATACTTTTTATCATTGAAACCATTAACACGAATTTTCACTGAGGCGAAGCCGCGGGGCGCAGTTTATAAACCTTTCTCTTGAATCACTCTATCTGTAAAAAGTTATCTCCAGCGGCCGGGTGATTATGTAACTCGCGACCGGTTTGCGACAGGCGTAAATTAAGCAATCAGTGTTGTCAAACGTCAATTTTGTATTAGTTTGACACCAGCTAAAACGTCAAAATTGGTCAAAATTGGCGTTTGACAGCACTGATTCCTTAATTTACGCCTGTCGCAAACCGGTCGCGAGTTACATAATCACCATACGGGTTTTAAAAAATACCAGAGCGTCTGATCGAGGAGACGCATGACAATGTGCATCAATTGAGCTGTCAGCACTTAGCAGTAGTCTACACTTAGCTCAATTGTTTCAATTATAAATCCTTGTTCTAATTTGTTTTTATTAATGATTGTAACTTTCTTTGTAAATAAAGATTCTAGATAACTGATTATACCTACGATAAATATGTATATTGTAAATTTTTGTACACTTAGCTCAACTGTTTCAATAATAAATCTTAGTTCAATGATTTTTTCTATTATTTGATTGTAACTTTTTAAATAAAGATTCTAGATAATTGATAAATATATTGTAAATATTAATAAAAATGTTCTTTAAATAGATTTTATTCATTCTATATAGACCTGAAACAAATATCTGCAGATCGTACATACAATCGTCCCGTAGCGGGGATCGAACCCGCAACCTCCTGCGTTGCAGATCGATCGCCCGTTGTTGGTTCACTGAGTTCGTCGGGAAAAAAGAAAAGGAAGTCAAAAGGTTACGCGAAATGGCATAAATTTTGCAGACTGTTGTAAACAGTCTGCTAGTCGCTCAACTGATCCATATCAATACAGGTCGGTTATCTCGCAAATAACTACGTACTTACCCGTAACACAGCTTCATCATCATCATCAGCCTATGTTAGTCCACTGCTGGACATAGGCTTCAGCTTGACGCATCCAGCATCTGTCCTACGCAGGTCGTCATCCCACCTGGCCGGAGGGCGTCCTACACTACGTTTGCCGAGTCGCGATCTCCACCCAAGAACACATTTACACGCAGTTCTTCGTGAGATATGTTCGGCCTACTGCCACTTCAGCTTGCAAATTTTTAGAGCTATCTCGACATAACACAGCTTATTTGAGGCTAAATAATGATTTGTGGATTCTCCAGCATTACTTGTTTATATCCCAGATGGAGATTGCAATATGGCGCTTCCGGCATCACTAAACGTCTACCGGATCCGATACCATTATGCCCAATCCGGTTACCGGATCTAGTGATGCCCACTTTCAGCAAAACAATCGCGCTGTTGCAGAGTAGATACTGAAAGGCGACAGTACACAGTGGGCCAAGGCAGGCGTTAGGATAAGGGATCTAATGCCTGGGAGAAATCGCTGTCAGCGATAAGGCCGCCTATTGTACTTTTTATGTGTTATATTTAGATATAAGGTGTTATTTTATAGTTTTAAGTGCAATAAAGTGTTAATTCATTCATTCTAATACTAAGGGGGGGAAACTGGTATCTGCTTTAGAATCTCGCAAAATAGGAGAATTATTTTAATCCTTGCAATACCTAATCCCAAAAGAGTTTTCCTAGGTCTGAAGAGTTCAGAAGACCCCTGACATATAAAAGTCTTCATTACAATACAATACAGCCTCTTAAAAGCTGAAAACGATACTACACCTTAATGTAACATATAAACATTGTGATAAAAGGCTATTTCATAGGTGTACAATCAGCACCAAAAACCGGTGACCAGGTAAAGACTACAAAACTCCGTGGGTGTGACTCCAAAAACGTGTACACACAAAGCAATAGATGCCGCTAACCACACCCCTTTAGGAATACATAAAGCCTCTAAACACACAAGGCAAGAAAAGCCCAACACAAGTGCAACAATAACCGCTCGGAAATAAAATGAGATCCACCTTATTGACACTTCTTTTGTTTAGTTTTCATTGTTATTATAATGCTACCATTTAAATCCTTCAATTCGATGTTATTCGTAGCTTTTCCGTTTGTACTTTGTAATACCCAATTTTCCCCTGTAATCCTTGACTTATTATCTTCTATGAAAAGAATCCATTACCTTAGAAGCTTCCGTTGTCATTCGGGATTAAGCGGCTTTATTAGTGGTTTTTGTTGCTCTGTGTGTACACGGAGTTCCGGAGTTTTTATGTGTACAACGCTTTTTGCGGTGACTGTATGCACCCTACAGGTATAGGTCCGCTCTTTGCTCTCGTTTCTAGAATACCTAGGTACTAAATTTAAGTGTGCTAATAAATATTTACTAGGGCTATTCACAGCAGTTGAAGCTATAGCTATAGGCACAGAATAACTATACAGGGTGGCTTTTTGAGATGGGAGGTAGTGTAAGGCAAAATTTATAAACCATTAGCAAAAGACATTAGCAAAAGCATTAGCGAAAAGTCATGAAAGGAGTCATGGACTGAATCAAAAATAAAACTAAAACTGCATACATTTTAGAATAATTACGGATATTTCGTTAAAGCTTTTAAAATTCATAGGTACATAATAAATGGATGTTTTATCGAGTAATAACCCAGATAAATAATAATTGGTATCCTTGCTAGCAGCAAGTAGGTATACCAGTTATTCGAAATGATAATGGTCAGGTACTTGAAGTCGGTTGCTAGCTTCTGTAAAACATCAAATGATAAAATCACTAACTCGCTCAATTGTGACTCATACATAGTGGAGTGTGAGCGAAGCGAGTCCATGAGAGCATAGCTTAGAAACCAAATTATATTAGTCAGTCAAATGGTTTAGGTTAGTTTTAAATGTTCTTTAGTTTTTCAGTTGCAGTGTGATTGTTAAAATACGAGACTTACATAGTCATTATAATGACTCAAAGTCCCTCAAATATAATTAAAAAAAAAAACATCACATGATCTAGTTCATGACGACCGATGTGGCGCGGTGGACGAAGGTCCGCCTGCGACGCAGGAGGTTGCGGGTTCGATTCCCGCCTCGGAACAATTGTGTGCACGATCTGCAGATATTTGTTCCGGGTGTTCTGGTCGTTCCCTATGAATAATAAAAAATATCTATCTATGTAATGTATTGTATTATGTATAGCAGTTATCTAGTACCCATAACACAAGCTCTGCTTACCATGGGACTAGATAATGCTGTGTGAATTGTCCAGCATTATTTATTATTTATTAATCAGTGTTTTGTTTGCATCTCACTTTACCATTCACTCCCTCGGCGCGTTCGGTAAGGTCAACGCTCGCACCAATTTGCGGCAGTGCCTGCAAAAACAATTCTGTAAACCTGAATATCCTGCACAGAATGGTTTGCGAATCCATTCCGTTTATCCGTCTCGGCCTGTGAAAGTAATTGGGCGGACCGCGCCGTCCAATTAATGTAATAGACCATTATGGCTGGGCAGACTTTTACATTTTTTCAAGGACCTTCTCGAGGCACTTTATTTATATTTGATTTTACCGGCCGTATTCTAATACGGAGCTTAAACCAGAACAACGTAACAATTCAATTCAATTTTTTAAATCCAGATTTATTAAATCCATTGTGTTATTATAACTAGAGGTTAGTACTTAAAATTAATAACAGATTCTATCCTGTGGTAATTTGTAAATTACAGGACAGTTACATTTTTCAGCAATCGCGGTTAGGATGCTGTTGCTGCTCCCGCGGGTTCTGCTGAGCAGTGAGGCTGACTTCTTCCGCCAGATGGCATCGAAGGTGTTGGTGCGTGCCTGGGTGAACATGGCCGAGGCACTGCAGAATCAAGTTAGTCATCACAGCAACCTGTTGTTATATTGGATCCGCAAAGCATTGTAAGCCTTTTGGGTATAGTTTACCCACAGAGGTAACGTTCAAAACACGGTTGGAATTCGTCGTTGGAACACAAACTCTCTGCCTATTTTGGTAGTAATGTTTTAAGTTGACGATCTCTGTGGCGCGATGGGCGATGGTCTGCCTGCGACGCAGGAGATGGCAGGTTCGATTCCCGCCTCGGGACAAATGTTTGTACACGAAGCTAAACGAAACTCATGAAGCTTGGTAGGCTGTTAGGTGATCGCACTAGAGGTGTTAAAAATATATAGCAGGTATCTGCTGCCTTTCTTTGATAAGTTATCATAATCGGCTCTTACGACATCCCTGAGCTGCGTGCTAGAGGTCGATTCTTACGCCGAACCGCCACAGCGAGCACTTTCGACATTACTTTTCATTTTATTTGGGAAATTTAATGTTTTTTAAAGATTTAACTTCCAAATGTTCTAGTTTTCACGCACCAAAAGATATAACATCAAATAATTTTCAATAGTACTTATGAATTTGTAAATCAATACGTAATTTTAAAGTTAATATTTAATAACACCAATTTTCAGCTTTATTCTAACGAGTTCGGAATATTCGGAGAATAATTAAAAGTTTTCTCAATCCAAGACTTTGTAAGACTTCTTTAGCGCTTACCACGACGTGATCGTAACGCAATTTGATCTTTATTTTCATAACCAGAGAGTTATTAATGTCTTCGGTTAGGGATGTTCCTAATAAGCTGTTCCTGATTGATTAGTTAGATACTTATGAAATTCACGATGATCAAAATTAAACTTTGATAACCTACGAATAAAGACCAAATTCATGCTTATCCTTTCCGGTCTCCGCCCAGATCGTTGTGTGAAGTGGAAATTTCTATTGAATCAAGTTCCTATAACAAATTAGGGTTTTTGTGAAACTTTTGCTTTTTCCAACGAGTCCTTATTCTTTATTCAGGTTGCTCGGAAGGCTTTTTTGTGTTTTGTCGCCAACTTTCCGATGGATGGGTCACCTACACGGACTCTGTGTTTTTGTTGACGACAATCTGAGTGAACATTCGTTGAATTCAAAACAACCTTCTTTAAAAATTCTTAATACCTATTGAACACCATAATTAGCCTAGCTTCATTAGAATCCGCAACTTTCAGTGTCTCTAATCATTGATGTAATAAGTTAAGTCAAAGCCTGTGGTATTCATAGACAATATGCGAAATTTTTATAGACTTAACCGTTAACCCTAGTCTATAAAAAATTCGGTTATTCAGGTTATTCCCTATATATCATGAGACGCGCCTTACTGTAGATTAATATGACTTTTTAATGATTATTATTATTATGTACCTATTTTATGTAACCTATGAACCTATGAAGTCTGAAATATAGAATTTATTATTATGTATCTCATTACCATGACCGGCCATAAAGTGACCCGGTCCTTTGGAAGGCTTGCGTGGGGCCGAAGCCAAAAGCACAGAGGCCCTTTGAGAAGTTAATCTAAAGGCGATGGCTACATATAGCGGGTATCATCCTCGGGTGCACAATATGATACACTCAAAGATGGTATCCGCCAGGTCTAGAGACTATTGCAAAGAAAAATGCAAGAAATAAAACCAGGCTATTGTGATGGATGGATGGACTGGGTAATCGGGCTATAGGGGAGATTGCGGACGTCTGCCATAAACAAGTCAATCATAATGTTAAGTAGAGTGGCAGACGGTGTCTTGCCGAATGCTGGATGGGTTCCTTAAAAAGCCGGAGTAAATTACCGGAGAGGAACAACATCGGCGCAAACGACTGAGGGGTGTCGAGAGGTGCGGCCCCGATTTCACCATCACGAAGACTGCTCGTGAGCGGGTTTCCTCGCTATTACGCTATTAGACACTTCCACCCCCGAGTCTACATCCTAAGATGCATCTCTCGCGACTCGCCACTCAGACCGGCCTCATTATTCTTATATTATTATTTTATTATTCCCAACGCACGCATGACTATTCCCGAGTCGAGACAAGTCACAAAGAGTTCCACGTGAGTCAGTTAGGTAATGAAACCAAAACAATGTCTAATCCCTTAAATCCCGAATTATAAAATAACAGAGTGAAATGAAACGCGAACTCAGAAACTCAAACAATTTTAATAGCTCTCGTAACAGATGCTATTTACAGAACAAATCTCGTCGCAATCTCCATTTCACTTGGAAATTTACTTACCTTTAACATTTACCTTTTACTCCTTCCAGGGATTTCCAATGGTTTTCAAATGGTAGCTGTCGGAAATTAGATTTCTTATGAATTTTACAATTTATGGGAAGGCTTACAGCGGGTAGCTTTAGATCATCAAAGAGGTTTATTTTCATCTTGTTACAACCCACTGCAGGGCAAAAACCTTAAATTCTATGAATTTATGTAGATAGATATATTTATTTATTATTACAAATTTGTTACAGTTTGTTGATAGCATCTTAAATCCTAACATAGGTATTATCAAATTCTAACGAATTCCTCTCAAACTCTCACTCACTCTCTTTGCGTTCCTCTGAAACCCTCATCTTAAAAGTCCCTGCTCACTCCACCTCATTCTATGATAAATCTTTCACTGTACAAGCTACCAGTCTATGGAATGCTCTCCCTCTGGACATCAGACGTGCAAAATCACTCGCTATCTTCAAAAAGCTGCTGCATCAGCATTATTTATCCTTATGAAAACATCAATAGCTCTATCTTATGTCTCTGTAAGTCTATTATAATGTTTGTAAATTTTAATGTAGGTATTATGGTATGTAGTGTAGGTATTTGTTTTTTTTTATCTGTCTATTTATTAAGTACCACCGTCTATTTTGTTCTTTCATGTCCATTCCACTCAAAGGTTGCCTGGAAGAGATCTCTCTCAGCGATAAGGCCGCCCTTTATACTTCCTTTATTCTATTGTTTATTCCTGTATTGTTTTCTGTTTTGAGTGGTATAATAAAGTGTTTTCTATCTATCTATAGGTTTATCTAGACACAAGAGTTCTCTTAACAATACTAAAATAATATATATATATATATATATATATAATTTGTAGAAATAGAAAATGTTTATTCGCGTTTCTAAATAATACAAATTAGGAACTAATAAAAAAATTCGGGTTAATATAGTACAAGTCTATGACACTCACAAATAACGTGGCTTTCTATTGGTAAAATAATTATCAAAATCGGTTCAGTAGATACAGAGATTACCCGATTAAAGTTAAACACCAATACAATACAAATACGCTTTATTGCACATCAAACACAGAAAAAAACAGTAAAGAACAAACAAACTAAGATACAGATGCACAATGGGCGGCCTTATCGCTAAGAGCGATTTCTTCCAGGCAATCTTTGTACCAATGTATTGATCGAACATTTCCGTTTACTAACATTTCCCTGAATTTTGCTGGAACACATTCCTTCATACATCTTAGTTTCGCCAACATGTGCCAGAATTCAAGCCGAAGTTGATCAATTAGTAACAGATGTTCGGGGACGGGTTTGGATCAAAGACCGAGCACGGAGTCCAATTTTAACTATAGTACCTACCTAGATACTAACACAAGAGCTAACTATTCAAAAAAAAATTCAAAATTCAATATCATTTATTTCTTTAGGCTTACAAAATAAGCACTTCGACAAGTCATATTTTATACTATAACATATTATGAAATATATATACGTATATATATAATAATAAATAAAATTATTTTACTATTCACATAAATTTTTTGTCCACTAGAGGAAGAAGTCAGTCATCTCCTTCGCTTAAGGTAGGTATGCTAGCAGTGAAAGGAAGCAGAAAGTAAAAAAATTAATAGCTTTCGCATACTACGAAAAATAAATTAACGGTGGAAATAAACTTAAAAAGCATATTTTTCACGCTAGCCCCTCCGCCTGCCACATGCCGCTGCATAATCACCTAGATCTCGCGTGAGAGCTAGTAAATAGTAGGTACAGCCTAGGTATTGTAAGGATATGTGCCCTGAAAAACACAGGTTTCAATTATATTATAATACTAGCTGCACCCCGTTGCTTCGCCCGCGTGGAAATCAATGTGTCAAATGGCCTCTTGAATCCTATCTATTGCTGAAAACTGCATTATAATCTGTTGAATAGTTCAGGTACTGCCTTAAACAAAAGCCCTCGCAGTAAGTTAAGGCTATTCTACAAACTTGTCTTGTTTTGCATCTTTGTCATAAACAACGAAACATCAAGTGTTACACATTTAAGAGGCCTCCGGAGGGACGAATTCCTCATACAAACGTAATACCAAAATGATTTCCAACACAAGCATATTTCCACTATAATATTGTATTATTTGTATTTGAAGAGTATTTATCTAGGTTCCTAAATAGTTTTTTTTTTTTTTCAAAATACTGACCTAAAATTAAATGAAAGTCAATCGCGTTTTGCACATTTTATGCGAAAATGGACAAGTTTTCTTGCTATTTATTTCGTATTAAAAACATCAATATCTTACGTGTTATTTATTAAGGAACATAGCTTATATTGTCTATTTACAGAATAACAATACTTTGTGAAGAATACAAAAAGTTTTCAGTCATAATTTTTGGTATTACGGAAAAAACCAAATTTTGAACGGCTAATATTGCTATCGCGCACGCATGGGGCGCGGCGCAAGGGTTAAACAGGGACAGCGATATTCCGAGCGATTTTTGCAAGCGAGGGTCACCGAACCCTTAATACTTCTTACTGTTGTGTTTTGTTTTCAGGTTTTTGCCACATGGTTGGAAATATCTGTGCAATCCGCCTCTACTTTTCGATTTAATCTGGGCGCTTGAAATATCGTTTGCTCAAATCATCGTGCTAGAAGACTATGTTGCTTTCCTGTTGATTTAAGTGAAAGAATATGATGGAGAATAAAGTCATCTCTTATGCAGTCCGCTCAGATCGGATTTGACTAAATTGGATAGCATGAGAGATGACGTTTTTCTCAATCCTTTTATATAACTACAGGCTATAACCGGGTTTTGCTTACTTCTATTTTTAGCTAGATTAGGTTGAAAATAAAGTAATGTCATAGAAATATTGGAGAGGATGTCATATCAAATTATAAACGGCCTAACTTAATTTTAATTTGAAGCCCAAAGCGTAAAGCGAGATCGTTTTAGTCAAGCCGAACTTTTGTTAAACAATTTTACTTAAGAAAATGCTTCATTATTTTTGTCGTTATTATGTTTGGTCGGGTAGACGTTATACTTCGTGTATTCGTCTTCTCACCTACTTAGGCTCACGTTGTTCGTGTTTGTGTGTCACTTTTGTTTTGTTTCGTAAGCGGCTAATGAAATTAACAAACTACTGGGTCGGCGTTAACTTTCTGTTAACTCTTGGAGTACCTACTGTGTACTGAGCCTCATTGTTTAAACTTGTAAATTTTCTCCTATAGGTATTTGGTATTTATTACTTTAATTATTATATTAAGTAAACTCATTTTAATTCTATAACAGAACTGTGATCCCAACCCGCATGCCCAGCATGGGGATTATTTGTATTACCCCCATTTATTGGGGATTTTTTTTGAAAGCTAATACGGCTCTGTGATCGACTCTAAGCGATAAGGCCGCCAATTTGTTTATGTTTTTTTTTATTACTTAGCAAAAGTTTACGTATCAAAGATTACACGAATAATTTATTTCGGGAAGAATTATAGGCAAAGAAAGATTAAATCATTTTTTTTTAATTTTTATTAAAAAGACAGTGAATTGCACGTTCTTTCATTGACATGGTTACATACAATAACATTTATTTACATACATTTACAAACAAAGAATCTCAATACAGGCCATAATGTTCCAAACATCTAGGTATTCCTAATATTAAGCTAAAGAAAAAAGTACTTTCGTCAACGGGCTCAAAGTTCAAAACTTATTATTGACGTAAACACTTTTGTTCGTCTAAAAATACATCTTATTTTACATCTACATACACTTTATTTACATTATTATTTTTACAACAAAGATCTACATAATTCTAGTTTACAATAACATCTAGGTTAAACTAACATCGTATGTATTTCCACAGGTTTACTTATACTGTAATTCATTGAATAGCAATAATGTATAAAACCGATGAAGCCTGAATCAGTTAGTATCAGTGTCGTTAGCATTATAATAATAAATCATTAATTAACTAATAAATAAATGTTTAGTTTCGATAACTTACAAATTAATCATACATGGTTCTGCACAATATATAACTTAATATATATACAGGGTGTTCGCAGACCGCGTGCTCACATAAATATTGATTTTAATAGTTACACGCTACAAATACTAACATGACAGATGTAATAAAAATTTTAAGACATGTTGTTTCGTAGTAAAGTACAGCACATTGATATGGATTCTTTATGTTTTATAAAAAATAACAACATATAAATAAATATCCGATCTTTCATATATTAATCAAACACGAAAGTTTAAAAAGTTGTACAGCACTAAATATTTCAATTTTCGGAAAAATGTCGAAGAATTAAAATTATTCTCAAAAATAGCCGACAGGCTTTTCAGGGTCAAAAAAGGCGCCACGAAATGCAGTAGGCATTTTGTTTCATCTACCCCTAGGGGTAACAAAATGCCTACTGCCACTGCTACTTGGTGACTAGTAATCTGCGGAACACCCTGTATAATAGTTAATGTACTGCTAGAGTCTGGCTAACATATGTTGAGACTGGAATATTTTCAACCTTTTGAATGGCTCCATATTTAAATGTAACATGAATGTAATAACAATAACATACAAAAATACAAAACAAAATGGCCGACGATTTGGTTTTATGGCGATCATATTTTTATTGGATGAAACGCTAAAATGGAGGAAGGCGACAAAGTGGTTTAGGATTTCCCAAATAACTGCGTTCTAGGAGGGATTTTTTCGAATTGTAAGCAAACATTTTAAACTCCACCATATAAGCATTAAAACTATAGATACGCAAGCTAAGCAAATAATATTTACCTACTTAGCTATCGCATTCGGTTTGGATTAACAAAACTTTAAAAGACTGCAACTGTTTATATAATTTTGCAGCTGACTGTACTTTCTTAAATAAAATCGAATCAATTATTTATAGAATACATATAATTTTGTCAGTTCTCTATTAATCTAAGTTTAATCTACATATAAGAGTATGTATGTATACTATCTGTTCTGACAAATTAAGAATCCTTTTTACTTATACTTTGTTGTCATAAATATTTTTGTCAATGTCAGGTCTTATAACGAAAAAAGGTCGTATAGGTCTGACAGTTTATTTCATTGAAAAGAGTATCTTTTAAATAACACTTCTGACTGTTGTTGTGGTTAGTAATAAGTTATCTAAGTTACATAAATTCTCCCGTATTCTAACTATTTTAACATTTGCCTAACCTCCAATTTCCCGCCAACTATTTTAAAAGTCGAACTAACACAATCACTTATGAAAATGGCGTCTGCGTTAGCCAATCAGGAAGTTTTGTGACAGCCAGTGGCGCCAGAGTTTGAAAGCCAAACGTTGCATGCATAACAAGTCGTGTCAGACTTGTTTGATGCTGAATCGAAAATCTGCCTTCAGCCATCTGTAAAGAGAGATTTTTTTTTTAATATTCGTAAAGATCAAAACCGATATAGGTAATGTTCCTATCTCTAAAATTGCGAAGGTCGTATGTCGTGAATACTAGATATTTCTATAATTGTGACTGAATTAAATGTTGACTTTAATATTAACTGGTAAAATTGCATAATCATCGTCATCATCATGAACCTATATAGTCCACTGCTGGACATAGGCCTCCCCAAATGAGCGCCATAGCGTCCTGTCTTCAGCTTGCCGCATCCAACATCTGCCTGCAGTCTTTCGCAGGTCGTCATCCCACCTAGCCGAAGGACGTCCTACACTACGTTTGCCGAGTCGCGGTCTACACTCAAGAACACGTTTAGCCCAGCGATTGAACTGCATAATTTAATTCGTAAAATAAAATATCCCAAATAAATCTTATGATAAAAAGTTTATAGAAATCTCACAATAAACATAAAAATATAAAAACTAAATGTGAGCCAGAGCGAAGAGGAATCAACGGCTATTCACAGTATTCACTCCAGACAGTTTTATGTTATCTGCACTCTTGCGATACATCCATTACCCGGACAACTGAGCAATTTCAAATAAAAATATTTTATAGCAAACAAACGGTCTGGATGCTGCGTTATAAACTGAGATAAAAACAAACCAAGTGGCGGATAGTAGTGTTTATAAATAAAAGTTGCGAGATTCCATTAAGATGTCGATGCTGCTCGAACGGAATCGAGTTTCGAGTCGCAGCATCGATATCTCGACTCGATTTTATCGCTGCGATGCAAATGGAAAAAGTAACTCGGTGTTCTTTCAGTTTAAACTTTTGCGTTCAACTTACGTAACTAGACTTCACTCTATTCAACCGTTTAGTTAGATAAGTACTGCGACAAATAGGTTTTAGTCTGTTATTGATTTTCATTGGGTTTTGACACGGAGCTATATGATGGGATTTAAAGACATCTCTTAGTAAATTAGCAAGAACAACACCATAGGTAATTTTTTGCGCGATTGTCATCTGATTTTTCATTATATTAGTCACGTTGCTGAGCTCATGTCACAAATCTGTCAATACTGGAGGCCTACTCTAGTTATTTCCATGTGCAACTGCAAAACTCAACTTTCGAAAGTGTAAAAGCAGCTCAATGTTTGCATAATTTACCTGGTGCATAACGAAAGAAAGACCGATTCTTCTCAATTAAATAGAGTTTCCAGATACATTAGAAGTGACGACGGATTCTTGAAATCAATAAAAGATGTTGCCATTTTACACCACCTCGGCATAAAAAATGTAGCCAATAAATACGTCCAAAGTGGCTTAAGTCATAAATATATTATTGCCGGCATTGAAACGTTTTTTTATTACTTGCGTGAGATTTGTTAGGTTATTGCGAGCCCAAGCTTTTACTGACAACCCCGCTGTTAGTATCGTTTTAAGAGGGAGCCGTTATGTTGCAGTAACATGCTGGCTGAGCCATCACGAACGTCACTTTGTTTTGGTTTAATAGCATTTTTTTAATAGACAATAAAGTCTTGTCATTTGACAGACTGGCCAGCAAATGCTCATGGTAACGTAACCAGACTATGGCGTGCCCAGAAAGCTGAGTTCCTGTTTAACCCTCAGGGTGTGATATAATGCTGAGACAGCGATCTCTTTGGCCCCATAAGTAACAGGTATTTGTGCTTATCTGTATATTTTATCTATTTCTTTATGATTTTTTCTTGTTTTTATACTTTCTTATCATAATAAGAACACACACACATATGTATAATGTGTCGTGTTATGTGTTATGTGTGGTGTCAAATAAATGTATTTTCTTTCCTCTTTTCTTTCTGATATCACCAGAGATGAGTGTGGAAATAGTCAAACTAGTCCCTTCTAATTCTAAATTTTGCTTTGACTTTTATAGAAATCGTTGCATCTGAACTTTAAATAACCTAAAGTTGCCTGTAAGCTATTTGCCCTCGCGTCTACATCACAAGTTACTAAACTTAGAGCGAGGAGTTGAACCAAATAGAGAAATATGTCTTAAACACAATATTATTTTACCAAAAATGTATGTTATATGAAATAAACGATTCTTATAATTAAACCAGAGTGCTGTCGCGCTGTCACCGTCACTGTATTTAGCTAAGCTATAGCTTGGATTCATCCTTTTGACACACTTTTCCGCTTAGCGAACCAACTAAGCTCTGGTGGAAAAGCATCACAAGGACTTACCGCGAGGAAAAGCAAGTTGGTAGGAATAAACGAGAATATAAAGTTAAAGCTATAAAGTTAAAGTTTTTGCTGTATTATGTGACTCGGTACAAGTCATAACTAACTTAAGCTGTGGTATAGAACAGAAGGAGCCTTTTTTATCTGGTTACCGAGTTAGTAGCAAGAAATTCATTATCCTTTTGCACACTTTGGTTATGAATATTTTTTGTGTCGTTTCCATTTGTACGTTCCAGAAATTTTTGCTATCTGTCGAATGTTAAATAATCAGGAGAACATAGAAGAACGATCATGGTCTATATAAAATTAACCCATGCCTTGCAGTAAAGATAACTAACTCCAAAAAATTATAAAATATTGTTTGTATAAAGATATGGTTTACTTCCAAAGTACATCCTTACAATATAACATAAAAATATGGTACGGAAATTCGTTCAGGTCCATTAATATGCACAATTATAATATTACAATATTGAGAAATACTTGGCTGTCTTGACTTAACTTCAATTATAGGTAAGTAGGGAGTTCCATCATCGAACAATTAAAGTATGTTTTCACTTTTACGACCACCGAACCATTTTTTCAAAGCATTTTTATATGTAAGACTGTAAGTATGGAGTTTGGAAGTATGCCATCTTTTTATAATCATTTTCATATTTTTAGGTATTCCTTCTTCATCTTTGTTGTAGGACTTGGGTGCATTTAGTGGGTGTAACTTAAAAAAAGTTTTGAACTCAAAAAAAAACTTACCTTTAAAACTACAGCACTGATACAATTGGATCCTTATCAGAGGTAATCACCGTTTTGTCTGCAAACATGTACATATTTAAGCAGTCTTCGTTAGGACTCGGATGATTCTCCGGTTTCTCATCAGGACTAATATTTTCAGCGTCATCGTTCTTATTAAACTCAATCTTATATCGCACAGAAGGGATTTGCGTGACCGTGGAGGTCAATAGCGACTCTTGTACTGTATCATTTCCATTACACGTTTTCTCCGACCGGAACATTCCACCTCTTTCTGATTGGTTGATCCTTTTCTTACCAACCAGCGCGCTCAAGCACGGTAGGATCAATTTGAACTCCTTTCTGAAGTTCTCGTTCAACCAGGCGTACAAGAACGGGTTGTAGCATGTTGATGACATCGCTATGAAGTGCGCTATGAAAAACATCGTCATATAGTACTTCCAGTCTTCCGCGAAAGAATAGAAGTCAGTGCTGATGTTTATCAGGTTTAATGGCAGCCATGATAGTCCAAATATCGCCACCATCGCTATCAGCATTCTATTCGTTCGTCTCTTCCTTTCCCTCTCAGCGTCTTCTTTTTTACTATTCTTACTTCCCGGCCTAGATTTTAACCTATCATTTAATTTTACACTAACACATGTATAACAGAAAGCCATTACTATAAAAGGTATAGCAAATTGCATTATAACAGTAACAGATCCAAAAGCTTTCCTGACTGGGTCTGATGGCCACTTTTCTGCGCAAAAAATGCCTTGTAGGGTCATGTACCAGCCATAAGGGAAAGTAACACACAAGGCGAAGACCCAAATACAGATTATGAGGCCGATGCAGGTCTTAATCTGCATTCGGGGTTTGAACGGATAAATAATAACAAAAAATCTATCTATCGCTATGGAAGTCAGAGTGAGTGTTGAAATGTAGACGCTACAACCTTGAGCGTAAGGCATGATGTGGCAAAGCAGGCTTCCGAAAACCCACCTGCCTAGGAAAGTGTAAAGAGGTGTAAATGGTACAGCAAACACGCAGAGTAATATGTCGGATAACGCGAGGTTCGTGATGAAAAGATTAGTGACTGTTTGCATAGCTCGGTTCCTGATGACGGCGTAGCAGACGAGAGCATTGCCGAAGATTCCTACGACGAAGATAATTGTGTAAGCTGTGCAGAACACAGCCTGCACAGCTTTGTGTTCGATCGGGTCGAAACGCGTGGCATTATGGTGCTCTTCCGATGCGTTCAGGAAGTCGTTGTATGGCCCCAGTGTCCAGCCTTCAGTCGGCATTATTACTTCGTGTATTTAACTGGGCATCATTATAAGCCTATAGGTTTGCTACTGTTGTCATAATTTTGATTATCTATAAGTTTGGTTGTCTTTTCGTTGTGTGTTGTGATCATAATGTTTGTTTCAGCGATTTCTTCTGATGTTCATCGGGGCCTTTGATTATGACTTTCTTAGGTTCATCATTCTGGAGTTCGTGTGATCTGTAACAAACAAAAAAAATATGTGAGATAATATTATAATAAATTCATTCTGTTTAATATAGGGGGGTAATAACTGGCTTTAGCCTCCATTGCGTTATGAATCGAGACAATCATGACCTTAATGCTTTTTTTTTAATGCCGAAAATATCAATCAAATTAAATAAGATTCTGAAACTAGTAGAAATAGTTAGTTCAAGGTTCAAACCATAAACGTAGAGGTAACCTACTATTTCTGCAACAAAACTAAAGTAGTAAGAGGGAGGCGGTTCCCAAATCAAATTATTTATTAAAAACCCAGTTGTAAATGATTCGTAGAAAACAAGCCAACAAATTACAAAGATGTAAAACGTAAAGTTCGTAATAAGCCATCCCAAGAAAATGAGAAAGAAAGATAATCTCAAATAACACATTCTGAGAAGCCCAGATTTTATTCGTAAATCCCCATTAATAAATTGACCTTATCTTCATTTACGCTTTTAGTAAACTGTTAAAAAGGTTTTGTGTTGTTTTCCTTCTTCGTTGATTTCCGTGGGAGATGTTTAGTTTGTTTACACTGGCCGAGTCAAGTAACAGAACAGCTAAATTATTATTTTAGAGCGAGGCTATCTCAAAAACTATCTCTAATTCTAGTTTTATTTTACATTTCGAACGATTAACAAAAAAATACTGATGATATGAACTCATTCGATTTGCATAGAACTCTCTAAAGGTGGGTTTACTTTGCAAACATAATGGAAAAGTGTAAAATGTGAAACCTGTTTTTAATGCTTGAGGCATTAAAAAAAGGTTAAAGCATTCAAAAACATGATATATTTGTATACCCTTACTACGGGGATACTTCGACTCAATGCGCCACGAAGTTCTTAGCAAAGATTCTCTAGAGTAGAATACTACAACAGTTTACAACTTCAAAATACTTCTAAACTACGATTCAACTAACAATCCGAAACATTTACACTGTACAGATTCAGCATTGTACTGGCTTTATATATATTTCATAGTTCCATGAGCTTTATTATGATTGAGAGCGTAGTATAAATAACAGTTCTATAAAAGTTTATTGTAAATCATCGCTTTACTATGATGTCAGATAACTAAACAACAGGCAGATAAAAACAGATGTATAACATACGGTATTACGTGTCTGAGTTCAGGTTCAAGATAACGCGGCTTATGGCATGATTATCCTACTAATATTATAAACGCGAAAGTTTGTGAGTTTGTTGCTCTTTCATGCAAAAACTACCGAATGGATTTTGATGAAACTTCACAATAATATAGGTTACATATCAGAATAACACATAGGCATACAATTCATAAAGATATGTTGTAGATTATCCGCCCATTGTACTTGTCGCATATTTATGTATTGTATTGTATAGTATTATCCAAAATATCTATCACCATGCGGGTGTATGTATTTCATACTTGCTGCGCCCCGCGGTTACGGGCGCAGCAAGTATGAAATACATAGATATGGCCTTTCGGACAGCCTGTTTTGATACAAAAGCAATTTGTCCTTAAACACATTTTGAACGCACACTTACCATAGCTTCAGCTCTTTATGAGGATGCGTCGAGAAAGCCAGAGAAATGGCATAATATGCATGATATTATTACGGTCGGTTGGAGTGATCGTTGAAGTAGTGTCCGAAAACAAATTTGATACCATAGCCCGTATCTAGAGGATAGACCATAAGAAATTTGCTTGTATGAAATTATATGAAACCTTGCAAACTTGTCTGCACCTAGTCAGATTTATCGGCTGAACCTAGTCAGATTTATCGGCTGAATTTATTTGTTTCAATTCAATTCCATAAGCTCCGTTCGATCCAGTACTGATGTGTCAGTATTCGGATTCAGGAAAATGTGTGAAATTACATTTCCTCCTTTTCGAACTTTTTATGCCGTGATGTATCACAAATAATTGGCTTATTCCATTCTTCCCCGTTGAAGATCCCCGTCAACGGGGAACAATGAACTTTTTGTTCACTCTTCCCCGTATACGGTTAAATGAGTTAGTTAAACTCAGGCTTAGGTTTACTTTCCTGTGTCACCTAACCACTATTTCGGACGAGTCAATTACTTCCTTGATAGTTACTTGCCCTAGTCACTATCGCAAAGTAAACACTCCTTCCTGACCTTTAAGTGATGCCAGTGAAATCGGGGACAATTATGGCGGAGCGTTTATTTGCGTACCTCGAAGTAAGTGTTTGCACGATACCCTCGTTTATAAGTAAGTATTCTGCGTTGCCGTTAGTTGGGCTCGTTTTGGGCTGTTGTTTTTTCTACGAGGCTCTTTTTGTGTGGGATCTTGTTGAAGGGCGGGGTTATAGAAATCTTTGATTACCAACGTTACGTCTTCCTGGTAGACCTTATTTTTATACGGTCAAAGGAAAAATAAATATCTTCGTAATTACAAAAGATTACGGTGAAGGCAACTTTTCACTATAATAATTTTCTCATCATTTTTTTATCATTCCGTTATTTCCCATAAACAGTTCAGAAAATCACAGACACACACTTTGACTGCGATTTTTTTTCGACGACTGCGATCTTTTTTTTACCTGAAAAATTCGTGCTGCCGCTCTAGACAGCGGTTGTGTTGCGTCGCACATGCGTTTCGTTCGAAAAATATTACGGCTGTGCTGAGTCAAAAAGATCTGTATTTTCTCAGCTGCTGCGCTAGTGTGGATTTACGCATATTAGTCACTTGTAGAAAACACATACCGTGTGATTTCAGCACTCAAAGTGTTAAATCACGGGCATTGGCAGAATTGTGCCAATGTCTGTAAATAATTATCAAGTTACAATAGATAATGGTAATACATGGATTGTGTGAGTAATGGAACGTTAAAAAAAACTCTAAGTAGGTACTTTATGTATTCGCAGATTTTTCTAAATACATGTTCTAATGACTTGAGGTTAAATAACCGCAGGGACGAGTGGTAGAGCAATCCATAAAGGACAGGGAAGTTATGATAATACATATTGCATTCCAGCCAAATGCTACGCCACTGGGGAAATAATCGTTACCGTTCCAATTCACCGACATTCGATATTCGAATTACGTTCCAATAGTTCAGCATTAGTATTTTGTTGTGCGACAATAGTCGGTGGTTATGGATAATTTACGACCGTGAAGCTATTATACGGTAAGCAAAGTCATTAACTCAATTATTTATAACAAAGAAAGAAAGAAAATAAGAAAATTATTTATTAAACACTAACACAACACACAAACAAGGTTAATTACACATTAAATTATATTAGACTACAAAGTACCTACTTAGGTACCTATTATAAAACACGTAACATAGACAAAATATAAAAAAAAATGAAAAAAAACTACAACATTAATTAGTAACTATTTACCAATGTAACAAAAGCGAACCCAATAACTTGCAACCTTAACCCTGATAGGGTTTAATGGGTACCAACTTAGACAATGCCTAAGACTACCTGTATGCATAAAATCATAGCTCATTGCTCTGTCACACCATATTATCACGTTTACATCTAGGTCCACAATCTGGTTCACTACTGTAACTCTATTAATAAAGGCATAAATGTGATTGTAAACTGCTTTGTAAACTTATTCATCATCATCATCAGCCTATAGCAGTCCACTGCTGGACATAGGCCTTCCCCAATGAGCGCCATAGCGCCCTGTCTTCAGCAGTCTTTCACAGGTCGTCTTCCCACCTGGTCGGAGGGCGTCCTACACTACGTTTACAGAGTCGTGGTCTCCACTAAAGAACACGTTTGCCCCAGCGGCCGTCGGTTCTTAGCGAGATATGGCCGGCCCACTGCCCCTTCAGCTTGCTAATTGTTTGAGCTATGTCGATAACCTTGGTTCTCTGTCGGATGTATTCGTTGCGAATCCTATCCTTCAGAGAAACTCCGAGCATAGCTCTTTCCATAGCTCGCTGAGCGTCTTTGAACTGGTGGACCAGCCCTATCGTGATCCACGTCTCAGCTCCGTAGGTCATAACGGGTAGGACGCACTGGTTGAAAACTTATTACAAGAAATAAAATAATAATAAATCACAATAAATGATATGAGATTATTCAAATTTATTTCTTTCAGTTATTATAAACCATAATTGTTAAAGCACCTACCTATATACAATGTTAGTAACCAGAAGCAGATTTTACTTCAACTTCAGATAAAGTTCAAATATATTAATATTGCAAAATTAAATTAAATTCATTATGATTTAGTACATTCGTTGTTTTCTCCGTCAATTGTGGACAGAATTTGAAGATTCTTTCGCGATTGTATAACAAAATAACTAGTACAAAAAAAATTAAACACAATCTAATTAAACTAACTTCTATTTTACTGATATAATTATATTATACTACTTTTCCATAAGCAACATCTAAAATTGCTTTTGCAATAGAATCTGTTCAGCTATTTCTGCCTTTGATTGAACATGTAATATTCGATTTCAATCATCTATATTGATAGGAACGTCAATAAAATTACAACCGTAAAGAAAACATTTATCTGTACAATAAAAAATATCGTTTGAAAACGTGACTCGAGCTCGTGAATCCCCTTTTAGATTATAATGTTCGCAATAATAAGGATTTGCGTCATGAATATGGACGAAAAATGATTGCGTAGCATTGATTTTAATATGATCTTTTCTCTAGGTTTTCCGATCAGATATTTTCCCTTTACCGTGTCTTTCTGAACACACAGAGCTTAGCTGCAGTCAAAAAAAAAACCAAATGTTTCCATTTTATTTTAATAGCAATGCCTATTAAGAGGATAACAATACATAGACCTCCGTGAATCATATCGAATTCATTAATTATAATTTTAAACTCAATTTTAATGTCAGTTTTGTACGTTATGTTTGTTTATACATAATTAATTAGTGTAATTGGTGGTTTCACCGTTCTAATTAATAAATAAAAAATTTAATAAATAAAACAGTCAATGTTTTAACACGGAAGAGAAAATGCAGCGCATACAAAGTACTTTTAAAAACACCATTAGCAACTTGAACGAGAAAAATGTTCCCTCGAGCGGCCCTAACTCTGCACCTTTTTAGCATAAACGAATTAACGAAAGCAGAGAGAAGACCTGACCCATTTACCTAAGGGTTATTGTTATGTATAGTGGCAATAAAGCGCTGTAATGTGAAACAGTCGGATCTCAGTGGAAATGTTCTTACGTCAGTAGATTGAGCGAGGAGGAAGAAAACACGCACGTCTTTCGAAGCACATCACTGTCGTACTGTGGCTGTGTGTACTCTGTGGCTTTGTATTGTAGGTGTTATTATAATTTTTACTTTGTACAATATTTCAATTGATATATTAATTTAAAATAAATAAATCAAATAAAACTGATGAAATGTTAATATTAAGTATGCATCTGAGTAAGCGAAGTTTCAAAGTACGAGGCCAAATACACAAATACATAGGATTCATATACTGAATAATAGTTTTAGTAGTGTAAGTACTTATGGGAAAATATCGAATAAGATTAATATTTTTATGTGTTTTTATTATTTTATAAACGCTACACGCGTGGACTACGTATGTGTCTACGTAGTAGTAAGTACCTAAGTAATTTTTGCATACTGTGAATGCATACCTTAACACTTCGAGTGCTGAAATCACACCGTATGTGATTTCTACAAGTGATTAATATGCGTAAATCCACACTAGCGCAGCGGCTGAGAAAATACAGATCTGTGTGACTCAGCACAGCTGTAATATTTTTCGAACGAAACGCATGTGCGGCGCAACACAACCGCTGTGTAGAGAGGCAGCACGAATGGCTTAGGTTAAAAAAAAGATTGCAGTCGTCGAAAAAAGTCCGCAGTCAAAGTTTTAATCAAATAGCCTAAAAAATAGCACTATTTTAGTAAGTAAAATACTCTAGAAGTTTCGCTAGGTAGCACAGCTAACATACATAAATAAATCTTGGGGACCTAGACCTTACTAAGACTCCTAACATGAAACACCTAACCTGAAATCTCAAATCCTAAATCTGCACATATGTATATATATATATAGTATATGTATGTGATGTGGGTGGACTGGTGAACATGCCTCCCCCAATCAAAGGGGTTTTTGCCATAATCACCCACTCTTGGCAGGCTGATAACACAACACCTAGCCAGTGATACCTGTAATAAGGCTGTCGGCTGTCCGTTCTAGGTATTTTATTTCCAACCCAGTGAATAAGTTTGCTGCTGAAAATTTCAGACGTTTTCCATTTCCCGGCGTAGAGCTTAGTGACAAATGTAGTTGGAAACACAGTCTCTTTTGTTTAGTCTTTATCATGCACTGTGGTTCTTTATGTTATAACAAAATAAATTGTTAGATTTTAGGACCTGACTGTAGAAGTTTTATAAGACAAACATATGAGACCTCCCAATTACTAGTGAGACTAAATATTAATTGATTTGCTTTATTTATGAAACTCGTGTGAGTGCGGCTTCGCACGCATTGTTTATTGTTTATTTCTGTCCCATGGGAACGGATTTATGGGATAAAAAAATGTTTTATTCCGGGCCTGGAACTACCTGAATGCAAAATTCCAGCCCAATCCGTTCGTTCTCGTAGTTTTGGTGTGAAGAGGTAAAAAACATACAAACTTTCGTATCCATAACGGTACTAGCTGACCCGGCGAAAACCAAAAACGGTGTTTTGGTGATAATGTTTTATAGATTTGTGTGTTATTTAATTATTCTATTAATTTAAAATATAATATCATATGGGCCTACATTTTTTGACCTCAAATAAACGATTAATAAAATTAAAATACAAAAAACTAACTTCAGCACGTAGGTAGAACGTAAATAAATAAATTATTTTAGAGAATATTTTTTTGGCTAGAGTGCATGTAAGTGGAACGAAAATTACCACCTGCAAATAACCTTTCTTCGAGACCTTCATAAATTCTCCAATTACCCGAGAAGATAAAATCATGACCCGTGAAACAGCTTAATTTCGTAATGTTGGTAAAAACGGATAAGGCCGATAATCTGACAGGTAATCGCGACGACCTCTCCGTTTAAGGGCCGAGTTCCCGAAAACAGAGTTTAATTAAACTAAGTTCTGGTAGAATGAGATCAAAGGTTTAATACGATATAAGGTACCAAGCCCAGTCTGATGAATTAGGGTTATATCTTTTGGCTGAATGCTCGCACTCAGTTCTAAAAACGCACTTATAAGCTTCGGAGCTGAGACGTGGACACTCACGATAGGGCTAGTCCACCAGTTCAAAGTCGCTCAGCGAGCTATGGAAAGAGCTATGCTCGGAGTTTCTGTTTCTGAAGGATAGGATTCGTAAAGAATACATCCGACAGAGAACCAAAGTCATCGATATAGTTCTAAGAATTAGCAAGCTGAAGTGGCAGTGGGCCCGCCATATCTCGCAAAGAACCGACGGCCGCTGGGGCAAACGTGTTCTTGATATGAGTGGAGACCACGACTCGGTAACTTTGTGTAGGATGCCCTCCGACCAGGTGGGATGACGACCTGTGAAAGACTGCAGGTAGATGCTGGATGCGGCATGCTGAAGACAGGGCGTCATGGCGCTCATGGGGAGAGTCCTATGTCCAGCAGTGGACTACTATATGCTGATGATGATGATGATGACTTATTAGCTTGAGAAATATCATGCAATTCTTAGCCATTTCAGCAGTGTTCTTAGCTCTATAACACTTCTCATAAATTTATTTAAATTTTCGTCACTTGGAAAAGGACACGAAATGCGAGTAATCTAGTTGTGTAGCGCCGCGAGTATACCGCTCTTTAATAATTCCTTCCTTGCTAACGGAAACGGAAATAGAAGTTAAATTCATCACTTTTTTTTCTGCAAATTGTAATTACGAAGGAAATTAAGAATTTTAAGTGTCCATTGTTGATATTGCGAATTCGTTTCTAAAATTAAGTGCCTAATTTTACTAAGTAATCAATTAACTAATTTAATTATTATTTACATTATATAATCAACAACCTGAACCGATAAGTATTGATAGCTAATTAACACTTTGAGTGCTGAAATCACACGGTATGTGTTTTCTACAACACTAGCGCAGCGGCTGAGAAAATACAGGTCTGTGTGACTCAGCACAGCCGTAATATTTTTCGAACGAAACGCATGTGCGGCGCAACACAACCGCTGTGTAGAGCGGCAGCACGAATGGCTTAGATTAAAAAAAAGATCGCAGTTGCCGAAAAAAAATCGCAGTCAAAGTGTTAACAGTTCAGTTCTTTATTAATAAGAATATTTTTATATGTCAAACATTAATACGATAAGGCACATTAGCGATAAGGCCGCCCATTGTACAACACATTATTTATTTGTCTTTTTCCTGTCCAATGTATCTGTTTTTATGGTGTGTAATAAAGAATAATTGTATTGTATTGTATTGTAATACATATGCCATAGTAGGGTATCATATTTAAGTACAACGAAGAGGACTATATTTTTTTCTAAATTTACTTCTACTAACTTTTATTCCTAAGTTTAAAATATGGTTGTTTGTGCCTGTATTTAATAAATACATAAACTGTCATAGATCCAGATATATTTTCCTCAATAATCAGAATAACATTTTGAGTTTTTAAGAGTGAGGCAGGTTCTTACCTAGGCACTAATGTATCTACCAGCTATCTTTCCTCTCTGTTGTTTTATGTTGCTATGCGGCAAGCAGAATAACTACACCACCAAAAACAACGCTTGTTATAAAACTGGCTCGCGTAAAACCGAGGTATAAAATCTGATAGAATTAGTTATAAAGATTTCAAAGGATAAATTACTTGTTTTTACTCCTGCCTTTCAAGAAGTAAACATAAAAGTTAACTTGTTTAATCATAAAGCTTAAGGTTTCTAAAAGGTGGGTAATGTTTACTTATTCAACAAAACTACTGGACCACGTTATTTGACCTCGTGGCGCCATAGATAACGCATTCCGTACTGAGAGTAGGTTGCGGGTTCAAAACCAGTCAATTTTTTTTTAGGACTTTTTAAACTTGGAAATAACCGCCAGTGTGATGCGGACGCATAATAGCGAAAACTTTGAATAAAATGTGACATTAATAAAATTTATTAGAAACCTACGGGTCCAATGGCAAAATACGTAGAATTTTCTTGCAATGAACATTATTTTATTTAGTACTAGCTGCGCCCCGCGGCTTCGCCCGCGTGGAAATCTATGTGTCAAATTAGTTTTCAAACCTTCCTCTTACATTAAAATCCGCTGAGTACTTTAAAAGATCTAAGCGAACAGACAGCGCAATCGACTTAATTTTATACTATGTAAAGATGCATGTGAAGCGAAAGAAGTCCTACCCTTTTCCTTTTATAAATACCTTACGTCATTCCGTTCGTATTCCAAACGGAATAACACAAGGGTATTTTAACCATTAAAGAATTTACATAAAAACTTTACAGCGCACTCAACACGATGAAACTATCACTTTTAATAGAACATTCGGAGCCGTCTTCATGGGTTTGTCATTAAATTCCAAATGAAGTAGTTATATGCCATATTCCATATTCCATAGCATCATAAGATTCCAGTTTACTCCTGCTAGGAACTAACTTCATAACTTTCATTTGATCCAAAATTAATTTCAGTAACAATAGTATGTATTTATATTGTTTTAGATCCCAAGACAAAGAGAACATAGTAAATAATTGTTCTTCTACCAACTGAAAAATAATCATATTTGTTAAAAGGCGAATCGATTTCAACTTTTAGTTAGGGATACAATACATTTATTATATACATAAACTTTTTTAAAGAGATATCAAGGTTTCGATTCAAGACGACCTTAACCTAACGCCTTCCTCAGAGATTGGTGGGAGATCGCGCGTGTCCGCACTGAGTGGAAAGATTTGGGGGAGGCCCAGCTGTGCGAATCAGGCTAATATAAAAAATATCAAGCTATCAATTATTATCATCTACGACTAAAGTGCTTGAGAAGAAAAATCCTACGAACCGACGAGGTTTCATCGTTTCGTATAAGAGTTCCTATAGCCACCTTCTGTCTCCATCACCAGACCAGCTTGATGGTGCCACAATATTGTATTGTCACCGAACTTTCAATAAGTATGCCCTATTTCAGCTCATTCGGTTGACGACAACTGGTCTAAAATTCAGTTGCAAGATTTGTTCTACACATCCTAACAGACCAAGTTAAAAGAAAGCTTTAATAAAAACAATAAACTTATAGTTGACGACCTCTGTGGCGCGGTGGGCGAAGGTCTGCCTTCGACGCAGGATGTTTGAGGGTACGATTCCTGCCTCGGAAAAATTGTGTGTTCGATCTACAGATGTTTGTTCCGGGTGTTCTGGTTGTTTTCTATGAATAATAAAAAATATCTATTTATGTAATATATTGTATTATGTATATCAGTTATCTAGTACCCATAACACAAGCTCTGCTTACCATGAGGCTAGATAATGCTGTGGGGATTGTCCAGTATTATTTATTTATATAAAGAGTTCTGCTCGTTATACAGTTGTTAGTTTTCGAACAACACAACAATCGACAATTGACATTTGAATAAAAAGCTAAGAAAAGAAAAGCAACAATGAAAACAATACTTTTATTCAAAAGTCTGCTGTACACAAAAGCATTGTTGACTTTGTTTTCTATTAAAAATACAGTCGCCAATGTAGGAAGCTGATGGCTGTTTCCATTTAATTTAATTTGTGAAAAAAATATTTATAATGTATGTCATATTAATCCTCGCTGAACGAGTCATAGGGGCAGTTCCTTGTGATGACAAATACACATTTGTACTAGGCTCGCCAATACTCGCTATGACTTAGTAATAGTAAAGTAGACCAGCGTTGGTTGCTAGCATGCTAGTCCTCCAACTCATGTTGGAGGACTAGCATGCTAGTCATCACAAGGAACTGCCCCTATGACTCGTTCAGCGTGGATTAATGTGACATACATTATAAATATTTTTTGCTGAGACAAAGCCATTTTGTTACTGGGCTTACACACTTACTCGTTTCCTCTTAGTTTATGTTTATAATGTTCTGTGTAAGTATTATAATAAATACAAATTTATTTATTCATTCATAAATGACGCATTACATTTTCTTTGATGTCGGACTGTCAATCAATAAATTTCTTTCCGGCCCTGGTGGGGGCACAGAGAGGGGCCTCGAGGCTTGGCCTATTACCCCGGCGTCAACTCGAGGGGTGACGACCCCTCGGTCCTTGGGTTTTGTGGGAATATCTTTTTTATTTTCCCTTCTCAATGTTTTGTTTTTTTTTTGGCTGCATTTGGTTTGTTTATTTTTTCTTTGTTTTTTCTTTTTTTTGTGTTTTTTTTCCTTTTTTTTAATAAACCCAAGTACTCTATGGTGGTTCCGCAGGGATCAGGTCCCGCGGAAGGGGTCGCCATGGGCGGTCGTCTTCCTGGGGCCGGGGCTGGGGCGGCGCGATGTTGTGGAGGTGCTCGTGGTGCCCGTTGTCGGCGCGATCGATTGGACTGTCATGATCGTCGTGATCGTTCGATAGATCAAGTGACCCCAATCTTCTTCCAAATATCATGTATTTGTTATTAATTATAATAAAATAAATATTTGCCATTTAAATAATTTAATTTATTTGTAATTAAATAAAAAATGTATAATTCGTTCTAAAATATAAACACATTTCGGCTCTTTCTCAGACGATCAGATAAAAAATAAATCCCAAGAGAACAATATAAAATGTTCTTGAGTGTAACGCTTTAGTGGACCTTGTCCCGTAGGGTCGGTACGTATATTGATCCAATAAATTTTCTATTGTTGCTCAATAGAATCACCACAGTGGGACTCTGTACAATGGTAGAAAAGGTACAAATGACAAACTGACTGCCACTAGACTGAATATAAATTGACGCTGTATAGAGTTTCAGATTTATGAAGCTACTAGTTTCTGCCCGCGGCTTCGCACGCGTTGTTTCTATGGAAACGTTTAAGATTATTTCTATCCTATGGGAACTGATTGATGGGATAATAAGCCCTATGATATACAGAGCCTATGTTTTATTCCGGGCTTGGAACTACCTGTATGCAAAATTTCAGCTCGATCCGTTCGTAGTTTTTGCTTGAAAGAGTAACAAACATTCATCCATACATACAAACTTTCGCGTTTATAATATTAGTAGGATAGAGAAACAGTATTGTTCCTATAGGCTTTTATATAGGGTGGCTTTTTGAGATGGGAGTGGATGGCGAAATCTGAAACCATGGTTGTTAGAGAAAAGTCTTGAAAGGAGTCATGACGTCGATATACATATGTATGTATGAGAAAACAAAAGCGTAGTTAGATTTTCTTTACATATTTTACTTTAAAGGGAAATCTAGCCCTTTTTTTTGACACCCTGTATTTTTACACCAACGGATTTGGTTGCTGATAAGGATCAATCTTTGCAAGAAAAATATTATTGATAATGGCTAATTTTTATCATTTTAGTTTGAATACCTACCAAGCGTCAAAGTGAAAATTTGAAATGTGCTTGCCACTAGCCAGAAGGCTAAGCCTGCGTTTAATTGGGGTTTATCCCCGAAAAAAATCATAAATTTTTAAATAAAAATGTTTTTTTTTCCTCAAAAATCATTTATATTTCTCGCTGTTGACTTGTTTCATGACTTCTCTCTAACTCTCATAGTTTCGGATTTGGCCATGCACACCCATCTTAAAAACCCACTCTGTTAGCTGAATTACTTTATTTGCTTTGTTAACTTTTACTTAGCGGGAGCCCCCCTAGTAGAGCCCTTATAATCCGTGTGCGATCAAAATGAGATAGGACTTAAACGAAAAAATTAAACGCAAATTGTTAGTAATTGGTAGACCTACAAACCCGTGGTGATTATGTAACTCGCGACCGGTTTGCGACAGGCGTAAATTAAGCATTCAGTGCTGTCAAACGCCAATTTTGACCAATTTTTACGCTGGTGTCAAACTAATACAAAATTGACGTTTGACAGCACTGATTGCTTAATTTACGCCTGTCGCAAACCGGTCGCGAGTTACATAATCACCCGGCGCGTCTCGCGTTAGATGGTGGTTAGATAACTATTTTCTAAGTATACTTACTACAAATTATCTTTCTATGTAATGTATTATATTTTTATGTACATATATCAATCATCTAGTACCCGAAACAGCAGCTCTGCTTAGCTTAGGGCTAGATGATGCTGTGTGGATTGTCCAGCAATATAGTACTATTACTATAGGTATATTCTGTGATAGCAACATGTTTTTACTATCTTTTAATACCTAATTATAATAATACTAGTGGACTTTCCCGGCTTCGCACAGTTTTAGTACGGATCCCTGACTTTTTTGAAAATATAATATAGCCTATGTTCACCGGGGATGGTGTAGCGTGGTATTCCCAACGGTGAAAGAATATTTCAAATCGGTCCAGTAGTTTCGAAACCTATTCATACAAACAAACAAACCTTTCCTTTTCATAATATTAGGAAAATTAAACACGCCAAGCTTTTCTAGCTTGAACCAAATGAAAGACAAAAGTTACAAGCGGCTATTGAATGTCACTCTTCGTCAGTTTATCCTTTTGTCCAGTTTCGTTTTATTTACTAACCGCATATGAAATGTTCACAGGGTGTTCTAAAACGGTGTTTTCAAAGGGTGAAGCCAATATAGAAAGTGTCATATTCATGAAGCTTCTGGGAATGGTTCAAAATGGCTGAGGCGAGTACAGAAGCAATTTTGTATCATGAATTCGTTTGTGGTTTTTTAGTTTCGGTAGAATTCTGTGGTGTTTCCACCTACGCATACGAAACTATTACTACTATAGGACTTTTCCTATATAAATTAACAAATAATGCTGGACGACACACATAGCATTATTTTGCCTAGCAGCGCTTGTGTTTTGGGAACTAGATAACTGATACATTATATAGTTAGATATTACTTATAATACATAGAAAACACACAGAACAGAAGGAACAAATGTCTGCAGATCATTCAAGCATTTATAGATAGATAGATAATTCTTTATAGCATACTTAGATACTAGAACAAAGTAATATAAAAACTTAAGAAACTATACGCATTTATCTTGAGGCGGGAATCGAAACCGCAACTTTCTGCGTCGCAGATGGACCTTTGCCCGCTTCGCCAATGAAGTTGTGATACACACATGACCTGGGTAGAGCTACAAACAAGATAAATTGCACATAAGCAATGATCTCATTTCGCGTGGCAAATAAAGAATCTCCCCGCTTATTATTTGTACTGAACGAAAACCCCAAAGAAGTCGGTAAATCTATAAATGTACCTGTAGTTGGCAAGAATCCTTTTAGAATTCTCTTGTTTGAATAAATTTGAACAATTCTCGAGTTTTAATTACTGAGATTAATTCTGAAACCTTTGTTTGCCCGGATTTTTATTTTCTGAACAAATATACCTAAGGCTGCGGAATAAATTTGACTTAGAATTAATTTATTGCTGTTTCTTTAATTGTGTTATGAGAATTGCAAAAACTATTCAAAATTTGCTTAACTAATTTCATTATTCTGTTCTAGAAATAAGTCGGCCCTAACTGACCTACACAATATGAAGGTGTTAAAATAATTGCTGAAATGTGAATGAAATTAATTTAGATTTTTTTGATTGTTTTGATTGAAAAGCTAAAAACTGTCTGCAAATTCCTTAGTATTTACACAGTTTACATTTTTTTGGGAAAAATACTAATCCCTCGGGAATCTTTCTATTTCTTCATGATCATTCTCCATAAAATAGCGAAATAATTTTCCAAATACTCGTAGGTATTTGGAAATACTCGTAGGTAATTGACGGAGTTATCGCCGAACATACCAAAAAAAAACACGTACAGCCCAACATATAACCCTTTTTGTTTTTCGTTGGTTATGGCATGGACTGATTTGAAAATCTACTCGAATATGTTTTTAGACATCTAAAGAATACAAAAGAAATAATATTTCTGCAAAATAATATATTCTGAAGGAAATATTAAGCTTTTACAAATGAAATTTTAATTTCGCTTTAAAATGCTACAATACTCCGCGTCTGTCTATGACGCCAACGATTCACGAACATCTGATGATATAGAATGAACATAATATTTTAGTTCCAGAATCTCTTTATTAACAAAGAAAATTATAATTAAATAAAAGAAACAACTAGAACTAGTATTTATAATATTTTCAAGAAACAAAAAAGTTATTGATTGAAGAAAGACAGACCTTTTCCATAGTTATTCCTGTGGTTATTCTGTGTATTACATAACACATTGTGACGACTGACGTCATGGCTCATATGGCCGATTGCTGTATTTTTTAGTTTTATTTTATCAAATAACAAAAAATCAGAACAAAAAAATACGTGTTTTGTAATCTATGGCTCAGTTATAATTCTCTAAATCCATAATTTTGGGTATTTGTTACTGTCATCCTCCCTATTGCTTCAAACACAGGAACATACTTTACTGACAGCAGACATTATACACTTGCGAGCTATAAACTGGAATCACTTCATCGCTGGTTTTGGCAGACAATATTTTACAGTTTTCATGCAATAAACTGTAGGTTGTGGTATATTATTTTAAAGATAATTTTATTAGCTTTCAAACTCTTTCGATATCATAGCGAAAAAAATGTTCATCATATGTCATGGAACGTGAAAACAATAGACATACATTTTTGGAACGAAACATCAATTTTTTCAAACTCCTGAATCCCTATAAAAACTGGGAATTTATACAATTTTGTCATCAGTCCAATATATCACGTCACTCAAAATACTGGAATTGCAAGAAAATGGAAACCACACCAATAGAAGCCGCTCAAATCGTCACCCTAATCCAGCTCGTGATCACTTAGATTGGGATATACAGCAATGGAGCCGAGTTTTGTTCGCGGACGAGACTAGGATGTGCCTGCATGGCAGCGACCGTCGACGGAGAGTCTACAGGAGACCGGGAGAGCGATACGCACAATGCTGTATAGCGGAAACAGTGGCATATGGGGGTGGGTCTTGTATGATGTGGGCGGGGATTTCAATTGAAGCTAAAATTGAGCTGGTATTCGTACCCGGTGGAGGTCGGGGAGGAGGACTAACCGCAGAAAGGTATATCAACGACATTCTGCTGGGCCATGTACTCCCTTACGCCGGGTTTATTGGCGAAAATTTCCTGCTAATGCACGACAATGCCCGCTGCCACACCGCTCGTGCGACTAGACAGTACCTGGAAGAAGTCGGGATTCCCACAATAGACTGGCCAGCCGTCAGCCCTGACATGAACCCTATCGAACACCTGTGGGACGAGCTGAAAAGGCGGGTACGAGGAAGATCTCCAGCTCCGGCGTCAATAGAAGACCTAAAAACTGCTCTTATCGAAGAGTGGCAGGAAATTCCACAGGATTCTATCAGGAAACTCATTAGGTCAATGAAAAACCGTTTACAAGCAGTCATTAGGGCCAGGGGGGGCAATACAAAATATTAAGCGGGAATAACAAAGATTTTAAATAAAAATTTGATATTTTCATATTACTTCTTATTAATTTAAACATCCACAACTTCGACCTATTGTAATAATTCACTAAATGAAGGTAGGAAACTTAATTAAATTTAAATAATTTTTTTTATTTAAATTTAATTAAGTTTTCTTTTCAAATGGTATACACCAATCTGCAGTTTATTCCATGGAAACTGTAAAATATCGTCTGCAGAAACCAGCGCTGAAGTGATTCCAGTTTATAGCTCGCAAGTGTATTTGTTGGTTTTTAGTTAAGACCTTTTCCGTAGTAAATGTTTGTATTGATTTATTTGCCTGAAGATTTTTGGCAGCTCGTATCTAGCTTTTTATCAACGAAGTATCAACAGTATTACGTGAATTACTTTTATCTAGCGGGGATTACATGCGCTTTAGATTTCGTGAATGCGATGGAAATTTTACATAACCAACAACATGTTACAGCAAAACGCTGACTAACGTGTGTCGCACTCTTAAATCATCATCATCATCATAGCGCCCTGTCTTCAGCTTGCCGCATCCAGCATCTAGCAGGTCGTCATCCCACCTGGTCGGAGGGCGTCCTGCACTACGTTTTCTGGCCGTCGGTTCTTCGCGAGATATGGCCGGCCCACTGCCACTTCAGCTTGCTAATTCTTAGGGCTATGTCGGTATGCCCTATGGCACTCTTAAATAGCCAAGACAAAACATGACTACAGTTTAGTCCGTCTTTACATTCCAGTCTAAAGTTGCCTGGAAGAATCGCTCTCAGTGATAAAGCCGCCCTTTATACTTACTCTATTCTAAGTATTTATCTCTGTATTGTTTTCTATTTAGTGTATAATAAAGTGTTTTCTATCTTTCTATCTACATTAAACCGTTTTATACGAGCAAAGCAGAATTCAGTGTTCTTATTTTAGTGGTCTATATTTACTTTCACTAAATAAATAAAGTGATTGACTGATATGTTTCAGTAGCAAATTGCTACTGAAACATATCAGTCAATCACAAGAAACTCCCATTGCTACTAGCAATGGTGAGTTTCTTCTATCTGGGTATCATCATTATGAGTTTAAGGTTAGAATCTAGTACCTAGAAGTGGATTAGTGTCTACAGCTGAACATAGGCCTACTCATATAGGAATAGAAAAGTTTTTAATAGCACACACAAAAGGCTAAAAGAAAGTACAACCAAAAAGACAAACATACATTAAAACACCTGAAACTAAATTAAATAAACTGTCACAATAAAACTAAAAGATGAACAAAACAAAAAAATATATATAAACAGCGCCATAGAAGCGCCCTGTCTGTACGTAGCTTGTACACAGCATCTGCCTGCAGTCTTTCTCAGGTTGTTATCCCACCTGGCCCGAGCCAGTCTATCTCGACGGAATCCCCAAAAAATGTAGTTGAATAGCACGTATGTCACGTACTATTCAACTACATTTTTTGGGGACCCCTCTTGGATACTGTTATTTCGCAAGGGGAAATCATTACATCGTATAAAACAAAGTCGCTTCCCGCTGTCTAACTGTCCCTATGTACGCTTAGATCTTTAAAACTACGCAACGGATTTCGGTACGTTTTTTTAAATAGATAGAATGTTCAAGGGGAATGTAAGTAAATATAAACTTTTTGTCACATAGATTTCCACGCGCTGGCGAAGCCGCGGGGCGCATCTAGTAAATAATAAAAAAAAAAATTTAAACGTCTCTGACAGTTAGACGTAGAACACATTCCTTCCTGAATGTGTTTAAACGTCGAACATTTTTTTTTTTTAAATAATGCTGGACAATTCACACAGCATTATCTAGCCCCATGGTAAGCAGAGCTTGTGTTATGGGTACTAGATAACTGATATACATAATACAATACATTACATAGATAGATATTTTTTATTATACATAGAAAACGACCCGAGCACCCGGAACAAATATCTGCAGATCGTACACACAATTGTTCCGAGGCGGGAATCGAACCCGCAACCTTCAGCGTCGCAGGCGGACCTTCGCCCACCGCGCCACATCGGTCGTCAGACATTGCCATGCCTACGTGATACAGTATAATAGGATTCAAATATATTGCATTTCTTTCCCGTTCAGATTCCACTGCACATGTCATGCCACAATCTTATTACAGCCACATTTGTCCGACTGGTGGTTCTATTAAAGTAAATATTCAAGTTGTAGCAGTATGAGCTCTATTTCTAGGACGATAAAGTCCTGTCTATTTTAAAATGATTTGCATTCAGTAAAACGATTTCCTACAAGCTAGCAATGTCTGCTCGAGAAAAATGATAAGGAGAACATGAGAATTTCTGAAGATTTAGGCACCATTTCAGAAAGCTGAGTAAAATTGAAATAATTTTAAAATATATTTTGCTAACTTCGTGTATTTTCTTCTATTACGCGTAGGCAGATGTTGGATGCGGTAAACTGAAGACAGTCTTACGTTTTGCCCAGCAGTGGGACAATAATGGCTCAAAATAAATAATAATTTATTTATTAATTTTATTTTATTTGGGAAATATAAAGTACATAAAACTGAATACTACGAAACATAATTTCCTCTATTATGTAACACAAATAAAGCTAAATGAACAGAATGAAATAATAAATAATTTATAATTATTTTCAATGTTATTTTAGAGACTACTATGTTGATTCTACGTTCTAGTGAATGAGTCAGCGATTTGTGGATTCTCTTCAGTTCTGAGTTCTCAGCGTGGGTGCATGTTTATGAATCCCTGTGTCTGCATTCCATTGACGAGTAGGTACTCAGTGCAATTTCACTAAGTTACAGATTTTGTTACAGTAAAAGAGCACTGATAAAAAGATATCACAGGTAAATTATAAATGCGAAAGTTTGGTTGTTTGGATGTTTAGATGTGAGGATGTTTGTTACCTATTCACGCCAAAACATCTGCACGGATTGGGCTGAAATTTTTCATACAGTTAGTGCTAATAGGCCTGTAATAAAACATTGGCTTTATATGTTCTGTTTATCCTATAAATCAGTTAGATATATATAATAGAAATATCATCATCATCATCAGCCTAAAGCAGTCCACTGCTGGACATAGGCCTCCCCCAAAGAGTGCCATAGCGCCCTGTCTTTAGCTTGCAGCATCCAGCATCTACCTGCAGTTTTTCGCAGGTCGTCATCCCACCTGGTCGGAGGGCGTCCTACACTACGTTTACCGAGTCGTGGTCTCCACTCAAGAACACGTTTGCCCCAGCGGCCGTCGGTTCTTCGCGAGATATGGCCGGCCCACTGCCACTTCAGCTTGCTAATTCTTACCCATTCTTATGCCGTTATAATATCAAGCCCAAAATAACAGCAGAAATCAGTTAATAATAAATTAGCAATATAAAACTAGAAGATTAATTTTTCAGTCTTCCTATAGCTACCATCGTATCGTAGATTATCTCAGACAATGAGCTCCTGAAACGGTCGAGCCTTTTCAGGTCGACAGCAGATTAGCGTTATCTGAGGACTTTCTGATTGTTTGATGTGGATCCACCTGGGACACAGCGTAGGTAGCAGTGCTGTGATGAGCTGTTGAAGACAGAAATACGAGGATAATTGGATGCCGTACAATATTCAATAAAACCGGCTAATGCGAATCGGACTCGTGCACGAAGGGTTCCGTACTATCTATAAAAACGGTTTAAAAAACATGTCTGTTGTATGGCCAACCAAAACGATACCCATATCAGATTTTTTGGTTCGGGACGGTACAGAGGGCTGGGGGCGTGCGGGGGATCAAAGCACGGCGCTTCGCTCGCCGTGCCGTACCCCTTGGTCGCATTGCGGCCCGCTTCGCTCGACGCAGTGCTCCCCCGGATTATGGGTGAGGGGGTCTTCGGGGGTCGTCGGGGGGTCACAGCAAGAATAAAATAAAAAATATTAGGGGGCATCCCCTTAATTTTATTCTGTTTTTTAGTATTTGTTGTTAAAGCGGCAACAGAAATACATGATCTGTTTCAACTATCTATTTGATATTATTAAACTGGTGACAGACGGACAACCAGACAGACACACACACACAGACAGAACAGGACAGCGGAGTCTTAGTAATTGGGTCCCTTTTTACCCTTTGGATACGGATCCTTAAAAATGAACATGATCTTACCTTGCTTATCTACTTATAAACAGGGTGTTCCAATCCAATCAGGGTGTGGGGAGGAGAAATTTAATCTGAACATTTCAGGGGCTGAATCAAATATTTGATCCACCAAACTTGTTTGTTACAAGAGCATGTTTTCTTTGAAAATCAGATAAGGCTTCCGGGAAAAAACTAATCGAAAAAATCACTGAATGTGCTTTGATTCCTTTGGATGTAGTGTGGATTCATTGGGAGCCCGTCTTGTGTTTGATCTCCTAGTATTGGAATATCTTGTTTAATCCAATTCATAATTCATAATCTTTATTCAATCCCAGTACATATCCGAAATAATTGTTTATAGAGCTTCAATATTTGATAGGTATTTTATGTTTTGCTTCGACTTCTTCAATAAACAATCTATCGTTCTCAAACGGGTTTCAAATGCTCACTAAATATTTAGAAACAAAAATACACTAGGTTCTTCAAACCAAACTAAAAACAGCTGATTTCGAACACTCGTAATCAATTCTCCAACAGAAACTTATATGTTTCGCAGCAAAAAATAAATCGAAGAAACCAAACACACTGAAAATAAAACTCTTCTCGCATAATCTCAAACCTCAATACTTCGAAACACGTCCATATCTGAATGCGAATATAATATTATTCAGCATTATCGAGTTTCCAGCTGAATGGTTGGGTAATTTTGAGAAGAGATCATGGCTATATGATGAGGGTAACTTGCCAGCAAAGTTATAGAAGTACAACACATTCATAACTACATTCTTAACATACTGTTAACTTTAAGTTAACATATTGTTAACTTTAAGTTAACATACTGTTAACTTTAAGAATATTGTAAACAGTTTGTGCCTTAATAAACGGAAATAAAATAAAACTGAACTTGTAAACTGAACTTCGACTTGCATAACACCGCACCACTTGCTTCAATATTACACGTAAGCATAGTTCTTCGCTGAACCAGCATGGCGCACCTTTAGAAATCGCTAGCGCTCCCAGCGCTAGCGATTCTATATCGCTAGCGGTTCAGTTTTATTTTATTTCCGTTTATTAAGGCACAAACTGTTTACAATATTCTTAAAGTTAACAGTATGTTAACTTAAAGTTAACAATATGTTAACTTAAAGTTAACAGTATGTTAAGAATGTAGTTATGAATGTGTTGTACTTCTATAACATAGGTAGCTATAATACACCAATCAAGAAGTCACTAATAGAAACATTATTTATAAAAAAACAACAACGTTACAGACGCTAATTTGGAAAATATAGATTTTAAAACCTATTAAACCTACATTGAGATTATTTTTGCATATCACCATCAGCACTAAACATGCCTCTCATGTCCAGCCGTGGACATGTGTGCTCAAACAATGGGTTTTGCCTGTGGGTGTTGCCATAATCTACGAGTAGCTAGCACGCAGGCTGATTATTCATAGCATTGAAGGTGTTAAAATATACAGGATGCTATTGCCCTTCCTCAGGTAGGTTCCATTAGTCGGCTCTAACTAGGATATCTATAGGTTGAGCTGGAGAGGTCGGTTCTAAAACCACCTGTTGTTATTTGCCTACCGTTTTTAAATTAATAACTAAGTTATGTATCTGATTTCTCCACCCTATTGGTACTGTAAAAATTAAGTAGGCAGTCAAATATGTGTCTAAACGAGTAATTGAATAGCCCGGGTAGGGCGCAAAAGCAAATTAATTTTCAGAATCTAACTAGAAAATCTAACGGGAAACTACTAAAAACCTGTGCTAAGATACCAAACTTTGATTAATATTGAAAATTTACCTTAATTTAGTTAGGAAAGTGCCTACCTACCAACCATTAGTAAAGTTAGTAAAGTTTACGAAAATTCTACGGATTTTAAAGAGCTTTGTAATGAAATAAGGATATTTCCACTATAAATAATTAAATTACATTAAAAACAAAAGCAAACCTTGAAGTTACAACATCAAACAAAGTATTGTTTTCAAACTTTCAGACTTATTAGCGAGGTACAGCTGAACAACGCAGTTCGGACAATAAGGCTGAGCGCAGACTTGAGTCACGATAGTTTTAAGACAGACTATTACTTTACAAAATTTATGAAGATGCGCAAACTTCAAATAAAACGTCTCATAGACAAAATTGTCTAATAACCTACAAGAACTGCACGGCGACAAGTCTGACTCACGATTGTCGGCTTCCCTTTTGTATGTATGCGGGCGCGCACATCAAAGACAAAACAGTCTAGTGACGTACCCCCCTCTCTTTTAGTCCCGTCCTTTTTTCTATTTTCCTTTTATCAGTCTTTCACTATATTATATGAGATGCACCCAATATTTACGTCTGTGTCGTTTTGCAAGGGAAAGCGTAACTAGGACGCTTAATACAACAGTATCGATGAAGTCCATTTTGATACTGAAAAAGCATTGACGCAGACGGTGCGCGATATCGTAATAGACAAAGAAGTTTCGTTTTAGGCGTGCGACGTGTCGTAGACAAAACAGTTTTGTTTTCGTTTTAAGGCAGACTTGTCTCTGTGGGGAAAGTCTCTCTCAAAACTGTCGTGACTCCAATATACGCTCAGCCTAAAGCTACCAGGCAGACGTCCACCATCCCGTCAGCATCACACGACGCAATTATACAGTTTGTTATTAGCAATATAGGTTATATCAAAATCAAAATGTTTTATTTCTTTAGGCTTACCAAATAAGGTTTAGTCGAAGAGAAATCTTTTTAGGGTTAAGCTCGCTTTGTTAATAATTTTGTAGTATAATGTATATATTATATATTTTTACTGCAGACCGCGTCTGATGAGAGACTACACTCGACTTAGATTCTATACCCGCAACAGACTCCGAGACACGCCAAGTTGAAAAGATCCAATAAAAGGAAGTATTCCCGTTTGAGCACCTATTTTTTGGGCACCTATGCATTGAGCACCAAAGGTATTCCCATTTGAGCACCAATCATTATATTAACGTGGTGCTCAAATGGGAACAAGAAATAAAATTAGCTTCTAGTGAAGGAAATGCTCCCAGAAAGAGCTGTTTTTTGAAAACTGTCAACCATTTTATTTTAGTTGAAAAGCAAACAACCAATTCACAAGCTATTCCTATTCATTTCAAACACAGCGTAAGCCTGTCATTTTAGCGTCAGTTTTCGCTTTTATTAACTAGATTTGTTAAGCTTTCAAAAGCTCTAAATATGTTTAAAAAATCTACAAATTATTAAAAACTTTTTCACTCTGTTTTTTAAATGGGATAGTCCATTTTAGTTATTACATTATGACGGCTCTAGTTGGTGAATTAACGGCATAACCAATTGTGAATCAAAATATGTTTTCAGCCACGGCCACGAGGGTTACTTTCACCTTTTATTGCCAAGACATCTCTGCTAGGACAGAGCCAGCGAGTATGAAACCGCTTACTAACCTACGAGTATGTTACGGGCGTAATGTATGTTACATTATGCCGCATGGCGAGCGTTCGTACAGTCAGTGAAGGATTAGTATTTATAGCTGTGGAACAAGGAAAAAAGTCGCTCATAACGAGACAGATTTTTGACGAATCATGCTCGCTGCGAACTGTACCATTACACCAGAGCCGGGTATTGAAACCTGCTTTACGTGTTCATCGTGTGAGTGAAGCGGTTATGGCATAGTCAAATTACTACCTAAGTACCTACATAGTATAAAACAAAGCTGTCTGTATGTCCCTATGTCTGCTTATAACTATGCAACGGATAAAAGAATCGTATCACAATGCGTTTTTTTTTTAATTGATAAATTCAAGAGCAAGATTTATAAACCCAGATTTCCACGCAGGCGAAGCCGCGGGGCGCAGCTAGTCTATAAAAATATATGATCATGAATTGAACGACAGCTCAGAACAGCATCCTGAGATGAGAGTCTTGTATGAAAGGCCAAGATCCTCTTTGGGTCACTGAGCCATAGTAAGCAAGTAAATATAAATCACCAAAATCTACCCCAGACAGATTAACCACACCTCAGGTGGATCCCCAGCTTTACGGTGCTCTATCTCTGTCAAAAGTAATATTCACGTTAAATATTGTTTGCTGTTACACTGTAACGAAGTAGTTTTATAACTTGTGAAGGCCATAGAGAACAAAGTTAATGGTTTCTAGATAATTACTAAGTTTATAATCTGGGTTTCTCGGCTTTCTTGGGGTTATTTGTAATCCCCTGTCTAAGTGTGTATGTGAAGTGGGTGTAGTCTTAGTGAATCAAATCTTTACTAATATTATAAAGAGGAAAGGTTTGATTTTTTGTTTGTTTGTAATGAATAGGCTCCGAAAGTACTGGACCGATTTGAAAAATTCTTTCACCATTGGGAAGCTACACTATCCCCGGTGAACATAGGCTATATTATATTTTCATAAAAGTTAGGGATCCGTACTAAAATCGTGCGAAGCCGGGAAGGTCCGCTAGTGTATAATATAATCTTGCCTGCTACGCAGGTTTCGTACTAAGATTATCTCTTATGGAATAAGGAAAGTTATGCCAACGAACTTGAAAATATATTTTGATTATCACACCGCGAAAGTAATAAAAATTATGTTCTGATGGATGGATGTTTGGATGTTTGTTACATCTTCACGCCAAAACTACTCAACGGATCAGACTGAAATTTTGCACATATTATGTAGATCTAAGCCTGGAAAAGCTTAAAGCTTTTTAAACGTGGACTAATTATCCTATAAAAAAGTTTCCGTGGGATAGAAACAACCCTAAACGATACCATAGACACAACACATATGAAGCCGCCGGCATAAACTAGTATTTTATAATTATCTTAACACTTTGACTGCTGAAATCACACGGTATGTGTTTTCTACAAGTGACTAATATGCGTAAATCCACACTAGCGCAGCGGCTGAGAAAATACAGATCTTTGTGACTCAGCACAGCCGTAATATTTTTCGAACGAAACGCATGTGCGGCGCAACACAACCGCTGTGTAGAGCGGCAGCACGAATTTTTTAGGTAAAAAAAAAGATCGCAGTCGTCGAAAAAACATCGCAGTCAAAGTGTTAACACCAGTGTAGGTTCTTTGATCCGAAAAAAAATATTTGAAGTAAAACTTTAGAAACTATCATGGTTATTAAACACTAAAGTCATTTAAAACGGGAACTGTGCCGGAATATTGGATTACTCAAAAATCAAATCCTGGTCAATATCCCGTTTTAAATGACTTTATTTGAAGTAGTAGGTATTTTTCCAAATATAATACTTATTATTTGCAATTCTGTTTAAACCTCCCTTTCACCTCACGCACCGAGACTATTTTAACGTTGCTCCAAAGTAAATTATTTAGCTTCTAATTCATCTCCATTTTCCGATCCCTGAAGAATTGTCCCTATTAAAGTGTAATGTAACGATATTTTATAAAAGTGGGTAACATGGCGCACTTTGAGAATTCTTCGCACTACTTTCTTTGATCAAGGAATTACTTCGCTATGAATATTAAAAACAAGATAGAAACTTGCAAGGTCTTGTCGCCTCTAGTAAAAACAGAGAAGAGAAGTACTTACCGATGAAATAAATTTCATGGAATAATAAGTACGTTCATCTTAAATAAAGCCATAAGAATAGACAATAATATACAATTGTCTATACTTATGGTAAAGACAGTATCTATTTCAAATAATAAATGAATAGTTGTATGTGCTGGATAATGACTGTGTACGGTGCCTTCTTTGTTCTTTATTTTGTTTTTATTTCTCGTAAAGATATATTTTTACGTGAAATGTGTGGTTTGTTCCCGTGTAACAAAGTAGGTACATTGTGGTTATGTTTTAATTTTATTTTATACAATCAATATTATTATCTCACTAATAATTATAATGTGAAAGCTTGTGTGAATGTTTATTAACGCGTATTAGATTTAATTTTGACATAAGATTTTAGGCTTCTAGAATAACTCATAAGGGGCTCGGAGATGCTGTGTTAATTACCCTGCATTATTTATTCATGATATAACATGTTGGTGTGTTCAACATCCAAATAAACCTTTATTATTATTTATTACCTTATTTACCAATAACCTTATTTATTTTAATTTAATAATAATAAATAATGCTGGACAATTCACACAGCATTATCTAGCCCCATGGTAAGCAGAGCTTGTGTTATAGGTACTAGATAAACTCTGCTTACCATGAGGCTAGATAATGCTGTGTGAATTGTCCAGCATTATTTATTTATTTAATTAATAATTTCTTTAATATTTTTATGAATAAGGTATCAGATTCTATGTCTAAATAATTTATCTATCATAATGTATTATCCCAGGTAATTCTCTTACAGCATTAGTTAAACTTCCTACGCTGCGCTGTTCGTCTAAATCTTCTGAAATGGGTTTAATTCTCCAAAGACCGTAGTAAACCTCATTTGTAACATCTTCAGTGCAACTCTAATTGTCTAGCTCCCAAACCTCTTAGCAACTCTAAACTCTAGTAATAGCACGAGTGAAGAGTTTCTCCGGATATAGTAAATTGTTTTCTGCCCGCGGCTTCGCATGCATTATTTCTATGGGAACGTTTTAAGGTTATTTTTATCGTATGGGTAATGTATGGGATAATATGCTACAACATAATATGCTTCCTGCCTATGTTTTATTCCAGGCATATAACTACCTGTATGCAAAACTTCGGCAAGATCCGTGCAGTCGTTTTGGCGTGAAAAAGTAATCAACATACATCCATCTATCTAAACATATAAACTTCGCATTTTTAATATTAGTGACTATTTTTTACCCGCGGCTTTGACGCACTTTTCCGGGATATAAGTAGCCTTTGTAGATAATCTCCGGGATACCCTCTACCTCCCTACCACATTTCATTGAGATCCATTCAGCTGTTTAGGCGAGAAAAGTAAACAGACAAGACAGACAAACCGAGTGACTTTCGAATTTACAATACATTAGTATGAATAGTATAGATGAATTCTCTACACCTTAGAGAATTCATCTATACTATTATATATATTAATTATATTATTTATTATATATATTCCTAACTTTGTCTGGTTTTAGGCAAGGATGGAGCTATCTTAGTAGTTAAGGAATATGAAATGTACCACAGACTAGGATGAGGCTTGCCGCTTGGTTTTGATACGCAGAAATAGTCCTTATAGGCACATTAAGGATAGAAAAGTTGAAAATAATGGCAGAGATGTATAAAAATAGCATTATCGGTAATTTTCGTGACCTTAATAATAGTGACGATCATGTGATGCTATTTTTAACAGACGAAAAACAAAAGAGGAAGGGTTATAAAAATAAATAAATAAAAATAAAATGATTTTATTTCAGATGACTAATGATCCATAATTTGTTAGTAAAATTAAACACTAAGAACTTATTACTAGGGTTAGTTATACCTAATACTAGATATTAAAACTAAATTAAATTAAATCACTCTCCCCATGAAACATTTCCACAGGGGAGAGGTGATTCTACCTATGGGTTATATGTCCGAGTGTTTTTTTATGTTAATATTCGTTGATTTCTTCGTCAAATAATGGACTGATTTAGAAAATGTTATGAACCTATGTGTTTTTTTGTATATTGTATGGAAAATGATCCCGAATGTAGGCCCATAAAAATTCATTCCCGAGAGATAAGTCCCGAAAAAAAAACAGTGAACCTAGATATATCAGAATTTGAAGTTAATTAAAACTTTTGAAACCATCATGGTAAACTAACTCAAAAGTCATTTACCTATAACGGGATATTTACCATGATTTGAGTTCTGAGTTTTCCAATATTCAAAATCAAATCATGGTAAATATCCCGTTATGAATGACTTTTCTGTTTAATTTTGTATTTTCAAAATATACAAATTTGTACACCGGACATTAGCATATCCTGCTACCCCTACAATAAAGGAACCACCAGGGTAGAACCAGATTACAGACCGTTGAGCATTTCCTGAGCAATTGAAACGGTTTCGAAACGAGTCCGCTCATCAATCACAATCGATTGCAACGCGGGACAATGACGCCAAATTGGCGCGATGCGGGCTGCGGGTGGACAAGTGCGACATTTATATTGGACAAAAAAGAAATATATCTAGATAGATTATATATGCATATGCGCGGTGGGCGAAGGTCCGCCTGCGACACAGGTGGTTGCGGGTTCGATTCCCGCCTCGGAACAATTGTGTGTACGATCTGCAGATATTTTTTCCGGGTGTTCTGGTCGTTTTCTATGTATAATAAAAAATATCTACTTATCTATGTAATGTATTGTGTTGAATGTGTTTATTAGTATTATGTATATTAGTTATCTAGTACCCATAACACAAGCTCTGCTTACCATGGGGCTAGATAATGCTGTGTGAATTGTCCAGCAATATTTATTTATTTATTTATTTTTATATGTTTATAAAATAACTTCCTTGTCAAAAACTAGATTTAATTAGACTCTAAGCTAGATTAAAATTAGATGAAGAGTCTTATTTTTGTATCTGTACATTAAACGAGGAAATACGTCTGTAATGTAATAATGTAATGTTCTATAACAGATTATTATAGATTAGTATTTACCTATACTTAAATGAAGGTCTCCAAACAATTACTGTAAAACTGGTACAGAAATAAATTTTATTTATTTATTTATGTGTCGCAACTACTACCGGTTCGTAGAATCAGCCCGTTTGTAAACGAAAACTAGACAAATAACAAAATGGCGCAATGAAGTATATATTATAAATTATTTTACATTATTTATTCATTTCCTACGCGGACTGTTAAACAAACATCGTTTAACAATATAGCTAAATTAAAAGTAAAGTAAAAGTAAAAAGTCTCTTAACCTTCTCTTGGAATTACTATTTTTGGGTATTCGAAACAAATCAGCGTACGTTTTTTGCCTAGCCAATTCTAAAAACAGTACGTCAAGTTCAAAATTCTTTTTTACGGTTGTTTACCATAATTTGTTACCTATACATACAGTATGGAAGCACATAAATCAGATTTTAATAATTCATGTCGTGTGTTTATGGCATAGGCAGATTCCTACCTTCCTACTGTTACATTATTTTATTAGATTAGTTAGGTTGTTTTTTCTACTATAGTTATTTCTTTTGTTTTTGTTTGTAAGTACATTATACCAGGATTATACTAATATAGGTGTAAGCACACTCGGCTAATATAATCTTAAGCACATACTTGACGACCGATGTGGCGCGGTGGACGAAGGTCCGCCTGCGACGCAGGAGGTTGCGGGTTCGATTCCCGCCTCGGAACAATTGTGTGTACGATCTGCAGATATTTGTTCCGGGTGTTCTGGTCGTTTTCTATGTATAATAAAAAATATCTATCTATGTAATGTATTGTATTATGTATATCAGTTATCTAGTACCCATAACACAAGCTCTGCTTACCATGGGGCTAGATAATGCTGTGTGAGTTGTCCAGCATTATTTATTTATTATTTATTATTTTTTACTAAAGTACGTATTTTATAAGTAGGTACTAAGTAGAAACATTGTAAATACTTCTCATTAAGTGAACGTTATTATGTTCTTTGAGAAAAATAAAGATTCTTTAAACCGAGATTCCACTTATAATTTGTCAGTGCAGATACCCCTTATAATTTGAAATTTATGAAAAAACAAACTCTAAAAAAAAGATATTCGCAAATGAGTCTGCACGCAGCTTTATATTGACGTTACATTGTGATTGGTTAGATATGTGAGCCATTACTTTTGCTGATAATGCGTGTTTTGACTTCCATTCCGAAGGTTGTGGGTTCAGATACCGGTAGTGAACCATTCAGGACAAGTTATATGCTCCTAGTGGGCTGAAGCGAGCGATAAAATAAGATTTCTTCGTGAGGAGTTTTTTCTTTTTAGGGTTGTAAGTCCCTTAATTCTGCAATGTACGTTGGTCTGTTTGTGCGTCGACAGGATAATAGTAATCATTTACCTCTCCGAACGCGTAAGGCCAATAATAACTATTAAAAGAATTTAAAAAATAATAACTCTTTGCTTCGCCTATAGTTACGAGCGTACTGGTTCAGTAAGAAGGTGTTGCTACCAAAAAGAAATCCCAAATATTTTTTTGTATTAAGCTCTACATATTACTTAACATAACTATTTCGCGCAGTTAATAATTAAACGTAGAAATTGCGGCGTTAGAATCGACAGCAGCATGCAATAAGACATACCTAATACCATGGAAGTAGCTGAAATAGACTAGTCTAGAAGTATCGAAGTCTGTGAAAAACTTCTTAGACTTTTAAAGACTGCATACGCTGCAGAACTAAGTATCTTCGATAACTTATATACCTATGTGCCCCATTGAAGTTTAATATCTAAGGTTATTCCTGAGAAAAGGATCAGAGATGGACACTAAAAGCGACATTTTGGAAAGGTCCTCCAGGTAAACGGAGCTGAGGAAGACCGGGGATGAAGAGATTGTAGGGACAGCCGGCTCAAACTGGAAACGGACCGCACAGGACAGAGACACATGGGTATCTTTGGAGGAAGCCTTCACCCAAAATGGGGTTCCTATAGATATTATTGTATCAAACTAAATTACACGTTAGACTATATAATTAAGTTATTTCAAATAAGACATTAGTTAATAAGTAAAGGAGAAATCTAAACAAAGTCGAGTGTAGTGTGTGTGTGTGTGTGTGTGTATTACCTATAAGTTATTTTAAATCATAAGCAACTAATTTAAAAAACTCTAAAAACAATGTAAAGTAGGTAATTTGTAGGAAATAAAAGGCTTTTTTATTTATTTATTCCTGAGAACACGGTACAGTCTACAATTTCTAACAGACAAACCGATTGTAAGTAAATGTAAATACTAGGTAGAAATACTTATCATACATCCAACTGTTTTTTCGCTTCTATTTTCCATCACTGATCCTCACAAAGTAAGGATTTATAGATATCCCTCGTTTGTTTGCATTCAGCTGAACCACATTATTTTTTATTTGCACACGCTACTTCGCAAACGAAGCCCGCTTTATCATTCTGATAGTTATTTACTTCTAAAATTACCATCTCTCTGTTACGTCATCGTAAAAATGTTTTGTAAGTTAATGTAACCTTTAACTGTGCGGCACTGTAATGCACAGTGTACGAAACAAATGTTGCACGCACATCTGTATATTATTGTGCGCGCACACATGCATGTAGTGGACTCGCGTCGTATAAATATATAGATAATAAATCATAAGCTGCAATACAAAGCACTGCGTTTTCCCGCCCGTCCATATTAAAAACTGAAGACAGAAAATTCTTCTCAGTGAACATGTTCGTGCACAAGTGTGCCACACTGTGCGTACAAAAGTTACGCACAGTCTTGCCGGGCGGTGGAGCCAGAAGCTAAACGCGATGCAAACTTAGTACGTGCAATGCTGGAGTTTTGCACAAAATGTTTGTTAACAAATGTGCTGCACACGATTTTGGTGGAATCGTACCTTTATAATAACAAATATCAATGTGCTTTTATTTCCATAAGACCTTACCTCTTTTTAAGATAAAATAAAATAGCGAACCTTTACCTTGTTAGGTTATACGTTTTTGCAAAACTCGTCCCAAGCTTTTTAATCTTCTAGATAATCTGATATTTTAACGGCTAACGAGGTGGTCGTTCAAAGTATTTATACCCTGTATAGTTAAGCTCCGTATAATGTAGAGAAGCAACGTAGGGGTTAGAAACGGGAGCAAAACTAATACAAAACAGCTGATCAATTCAGATGTGTTGGTGAGTGAGTGCGATCACTCATACCTTGTAAATAATATTGCTGGCAGTTTCCATGGAAATTATGCCCGCTCTGTGAGATATCCATGGAAAACTCCATGGAGAACGGAGGAGTGAAAACTGTAAACCAAATTTGAATTAGTTTTAAAAAATAGGTTAGATAGGTACATATATAAATTTAGTTCGGTGGTGGACTACATTAGAATTTCAGAGTCTCTGAAGGATAGGATTCGTAACGAATACATCCGACAGAGAACCAAGGTTATCGACATAACTCTGAGAATTAGCAAGCTGAAGTGGCAGTGGGCCGGCCATATATCGCGAAAAACCGACGGCTGCTAGGGCAAACGTGTTCTTGAGTGGAGACCACGACTCGGTAAACGTAGTCGCCAACACCCTCCGACCAGGTGGGATGACGACCTGCGAAAGACTGCAGGTAGATGCTGGATGCGTCAAGTTGAAGACAGGGCGCTATGGCGCTCATTGGGGGAGGCCTATGGCCAGCAGTGGACTATCATAGGCTGATGATGATGATGGTAGTGAGGTCCGGGGTTCAAATCCCGTGTCGGGTCAAAGTTAAAATTTTCCAGCAGTGGACTAATATAGGCTGATGATGACATAGAACGAAATTACCTAACTTAATCTACTTTTCATATTTGATTTGTTTTGAAAAATTGATATTCCCTGTTTTTCTTTTAAAATATTACATTGTACATTAAGTTAAAGGAATCCATTTTGTATTTATACAGTTTCCTCTCCTCCGCTCCCGCCATCCACCAAAGAGGTATAGGCTGATACATTGACCCTGATTGAAAAAGCTTCAACAAAATCATAAGCTACAAAAACATTATTTCTGGAGTAACGAACCGTGAAAAGGTTCACGTTAACGATTATTTTGATTCAACGTTACTTTCAAGCACACGCCTAGCCTACGTCATGATCGAATACGTAGGTTTTCAGTTCAGTCACGTATTTTCACAATTTTCGTGAATCTAGAATCGAAAAAAGAATAAACGAATAATCCTCTGGAAATCTATTTTCCTTAATAGGTATAATAAAGCAACGTTGCTATTCCCAAATCAACGACTGTCATCGTCGAATCAAAGTCAAATTTCAGTCTAATTCATACCCTTCTATAAAAGAAGAAATTAAAGATGAAAGCTCACCTGATCAGCGCCTCTAGATCCGCACGATTTTACTGAAATGCGGTGCGTTCGGCGCGGATAGGTGCGCGATATTGCATACTATCTCATATACAGATTTAAAAAATTATATGACTGCAGCGAGTGCGGTGCTAGCAGGTGCAAGTTCTGCTGAATTTGCCCACGGCCTAATTACACTAAATTAATTACTTCACCATAACAATGATCATCATCGGATCGATCGTCAGATAACGTTTTGGCATATTACCTTTGATGAAAGGTTAAGGTTTAAACCAACCTATCAATATTTCGCACCAAATACCAGTTATAAAGCACCGGACGCACTGTCTAGAGAAGAAGAAGCTAGAGTTTCTTTCATCTGTAGACGATTCTGCGTCGATACCATTGTCATAGTAAAGCGATTGGCTAGCAGAATTCGACCCCTTTAGAGATTTGGTCACAGAATAACTAGGTATAGATACATTGTCCAGTCATGCATCAATCATTTGAATAAACTAGCAACTCGACCTCGTTTTTTCGAATTTTTGTGTCTTTGAAATACGAAAAAGCCCTCTAAGAGTACCTATTATATTATTTTCAGGAGAAAAATGGATCAGAGGGAGATTTTTGCTAATATTTTTAATAGTTTTTACCTGAATACTCCTACTCCTAAATATTAGCATAGCTACTAACATGATAAGGCTAGGGGACACTCCTAGCCGTATATCTGCAACAGCAGCAAGTAACAACGGATACTAGCCAGGTGTACAGGACTACAGTGCACAAGTGCCTGCGCAAACACAGCACTCTCAATCCCTTTACTCTAATAATCCCATGGGACGACAGACCGACACAACCGAGGAGAGGTCAGGGGCAGGACTAACCCCTTAACGTGTGTTACTGTAAATATTTCTTACAAAAAAAAACTTTGACCGGACACGGGATAAACCCGGGACCTCACTACTATCATCCTGATGATGATGATATAGTGAGGTCCCGGGTTTATCCCGTGTCCGGTCAAAGTTTTTTTTGACCTATGATAGTCCACTGCTGGACATAGGCCTACCCCAATGAGCGCTATAGCGCCCTGTTTCAGCTTGACGTATCCAGCACCTGCAGTCTTTCGCAGGTCGTCATCGCACCTGGTCAGAGTCGGCACTACCATCGGTAACACGCAACCGTACCAACCAGGCAGTCTAACCAATCCAGCATTTTAAAACCAGTAAATTGTGTCTTTTGTAGATACAAAAGACACAATTTACTGGTTTTGTTGCTTCAGATGGAAAGGTAGGGCAGATGCCCTACCTTTCCATCTGAAGCAACTGAGCTCCCTATTCGTAAATTTAAAAATTACATAAAAATAAATCTCTTCAAGAAGGCTTTCTACTCCATAAATGATTATCTCAATGATGTTAATGCTTGGCCAGATGTCGCTCAGTTTCGCACCGACAATAGTATCTAAGTAATTTGTTATTGTGCATAGCTTTACTTAAATATTGACATGTATCGAATCATATTATATTTTAGACTTAAATAGGCAAATAACCATGTATTAGACATATAAGAGATGAACATGCTAGTGGTTTCTTTTTCACTTCTTCCACTAGTGGACAAAAAATTGAAGTGAACATTAAATAGTTTTATTTGATAATAATTTAATGTATAAAATATGACTTGTCTAAGTGCTTATTTTGTAAGCCTAAAGAAATAAATGATTTTTTTACTTTACTTTACTTTACTACATTTAGCTGAGACACGTTAGATAAGCCCTTCGGTTTTTCCTTTGATCTGACAGCTTGACAGAATTAACATACGTAGTTCAGTGATGACGGTAAAAAAATACGATAACAGTCCAGCTGTCATTTGAATAGGTACCATACGCCTATACAAATAGGGTTGCCGACTGTTTCTTTCAAATTATTCAATGGGTTTTATTACGGCACGTGGAAGTAAACGTGATGCTGTCTTACACAATAACATAAAAGATTGGGGTTCGTTGAAGGGCACATTTTAAGGGTAACTTTACCTTCGGAGTTGTTTGTAATTTGAGGATGAAGAATTCTCAAAATCGGCGTTAGATCAAGATTCAGATCATTTATTGTCATACTTCATACATATCTAATAAAATCTAATATCTAATCTATCTATCTATATAATCTAATCTTATATTATATCTATATATATAAAAGAAAGTCGTGTTTGTTACAACACTTATAACTCAAGAACGGCTTAACCGATTTAGCTGAAAATTGGTGGAGAGGTAGCTTAGAACCAGGAGTCTAACATAGGATACTTTTTATCATTTAAACTATTTGACACATAGATTTCCACGGGGGCGAAGCCGCGGGGCGCAGCTAGTATATAATAAAATCACAACAATGTAACTTAAATTAAATTAAGAGACTATGACGTTAAGTTTACCTTAACGCCGATTTTGAGAATCATATGGAATGATATATTAAGATATGGACCGTAGAGTCCATTACTAGGTATTATACATCTTCATCTTCATTCATCTTATTTAACTTAAGGCATGCTATACCTTAAGTTAAATAAGATCTCTTACTTTTATATGGTCTGAATAAATGATCATTATTATTATTAAAGATATTATCTATCTTTATTAATAATATTTGACGACCGATGTGGCGCGGTGGGCGAAGGTCCGGCTGCGACGCAGGAGGTTGCGGGTTCGATTCCCGCCTCGGAACAAATGTGTGTACGATCTGCAGATATTTGTTTCGGGTGTTCTGGTCGTTTTCTATGTATAATAAAAAATATCTATATATGTAATGTATTGTATTATGTATATCAGTTATCTAGTACCCATAACACAAGCTCTGCTTACCATGGGGCTAGATAATGCTGTGTGAATTATCCAGCATTATTTATTTTATTTTTTATCTATTAATAGGTGATCTGTCTAGGTTCAATACATAAGTCGTATTTTGTAATTAGGTACCAGACCGTCGTGACAGTGCGCGTCCCTAATTTGTTTTCCAAAGCAGGCACTTCCAACTCAACAAATATTTACATAAATAACTAATGCGTTTCCCTTTACTTTTAATTTATTTCGGCAACGGAAAAGTTACTCTAAATTATACGGGTCATTAGCAGCTGGTGAAATATTTCTTTTTAATTTTGCCGTCTCAGTTTTTAGGAAACTTTTTGAAACGCTTATTAGCAGGTTTTAAGACACTTATTAGAGATATAAGAAAAATCGGTGTAATCAAAGATAGACATACTGGCTGTAGTATACATACATATTATAGACAGACTGGCTGTAGTTTACATACTATAGACAAACTGGCTGTAGTATACATACATTATTGACACACTGGCTGTAGTTTACATACTATAGACAAACTGGCTGTAGTATACATACTATAGACAAACTGGTTGGAATGATATATACATAGTATACATACATATTATAGAAATACTGGCTACTAACTGGTGTAGTATATACAATCTGGCTGTAGTATACATACTAAAGACAATCTGGCTGTAATATATATACATATTGTAGACAGACTGGCTGTAGTATACATACTATAGACAGCAGTCTGTCTGTAACAGCCCAGAGTCAGGAAGTTGGCGGTGTACCCTCGTGCCTTGGAAAGGACGCTAAGCCGTTGGTCGTACACCTGACCTCGCCCCACTTGTGTCAGTCTACCATCCCATCAGATAATGAGAGTGAGGGAATAGACACTATTATCCAAATAACAATATGAATATTTCTGTCACTAAATTTTATTTATACCATCTTTACTGTTTTCGCTTTGTTCAGAATATCTATATGCGCAAAAAAAGATCCAATGAGCGGCGACTATAGAGGTAGTATGTGGGAGTCACTCCCTGAAGGACATAAATAACACTCATGAGTTTAACTATATATTAAAACATGGTGCATTACTAAAATTGAGAAAAAAAAAGCTAAACAATTTTCAATGAAATTCTACAATCTTTGCACGCACGCTTCAGTGGAAACCGGCCTGTGGCAGTTCTTATAATAATCTCATTTTATTGGCCAAGATAAAGATGGAGACTGGCTTATCGGGTCTCTACTTACCTCATGGTTTATCAAACAAAGTAGTGCAATAGTGAGAATTGCGAAATCATGATAAACTTCTTTTATTGTCTTTTATTCATCGTCACCATCACGCGACCAACAGAACACAATACAGAGAACCAAAGATATTGACATAGCTCTAAAAATTAGCATGTTGAAGTAACAGTGGGCCAGCCATTATAACACGAAGAACCGACAACCGCTGGTAAACGTGTTCTTAAGTTGAGACCGTGACGTAAGAAAGCCCTCCGGCCAGGTCCCACCTGGCCGGAGGGCTTTCTTACGTTAGCCGAGTCACGGTCTCAACTTAAGAACACGTTTACCAGCGGTTGTCGGTTGACGACCTGCAAAGGACTGCAGGCAGATGCTGGATGCGGCAAGCTGAAGACAGGGCGCTATGGCGCTCATTGGGGGGGTCACTACTACTATAGGCTGATGATGATGATGATGATCACGCAACAGTCCGCCTGTACTGTAGGTAGAAGATTGGGGGTTCGATTACTGCAGCGGGACAAATGTTTGTATGATCGTCAGGTATTTTTCCGGGTCTGGATAACATTCCTTACAAATTAGATGTCGCTTAAATATTGACAGGCAGAGATAGTAATTAGGGCGACAGCATGGCGGAACTTTTCAGCCCTCGTATATTCGGATTTGAAAAGTTTATAGTAGTTCAATTTAGAAAAATGATTGTTTATCGAATTATTATGACTGTATGTATATACTGCATTAAATAAAACAATCTATTTCAATTTCAAAAATTTCGTTTTAAATATTTTAATTAGGAACTTTTTATAATATAAAAGTGATTGAGATGCACGCCTGATAATAAGGCCAATGCTATTAACTATGGCATAACAGTCATTTCACAACTAAAACTCGTATTTAGGAAGATGGAAAGGATTAGCTAGATAGAGAAGGGAGAAGGTGCTGAGAAGAGTTCAAAAGACAATCTTTTAATGAGCACCATTCAAAACCAATGAGGGGAGAATGATTGGACAGTGCAATGATGCAATTTACTCCACTCTTCTCTTTCCAATAATAATAATAATGATTGACTTGTTAATGGCAGACGTCCGCAATCTCCCCTATAGCCCGATTACCCAGTCCATCCATCCATCACAATAGCCTAGTTTTATTTCTTTAATTTTTCTTTACAATAGTCTCTACACCTGGCGGATACCATCTTTGGGTGTATCATATTGTGCACCCGAGGATGATACCCGCTATGTGTAGCCATCGCCTTTAGATTAACTTCTCAAAGGGCCTCTGTGCTGTTGGCTTCGGCCCCACGCAAGCCTTCCAAAGGACCGGGTCACTTTATGACCCGAGATCATGGTAAATGAGAGACATAATAATACTAACTTTATTTCAGGCTACATAGAAAATGTACAAAAATTACCTAAATTAATAATGCAATGCTGTCTCTTTTTATTATTTAAATTATAATAATAATTATGTGGTAATCTAGTGAAAATGTACGATTCATTTATTTACGGTGTCAGTTTGTAAAACTGCGAAATATTATTTTAGGTGGTATAAATTTAGTTGGAAGTCAGCCGACCACTTAAACTGATGGCTTTTTGACGTGCGTTGCTTATAAGATTTATTTAATGAAAAAGAATCACACACATCACTGGTCTGTCAAACAATTAACCGCATGATTGAAGGAGTCAGCTTGAAAAGTGGATGGAAAGGCATTGGTAGGTATTATCTCATCACTACATAGTATAAAACAATCTCGCTTCCCGCTGTGTCTGTCCCTATGTATGCTTAGATCTTTAAAACTACGCAACGGATATATGTAGATGCGGTTTTTTAAAATAGATGGAGCGATTTGAAAGAAAGTTTTATAAAATATTGACACATAGATTTTATATAGAGCTAATCTCAACCTTATTTTTATATGTATAAAAACAAATTTTACTTATTTTTAAGTAATTATGATTTGTAACACGAAGTGTAAAATTTCCTACGTAATTTTTGATAAGCTCACCCCTAGCTTCAAAAACGATTTTTTATTTGTTTATTTTTGTACATTCTAGGATTAAATTTACACTAGTATAGTACCAGACCAATGTTATTTAAGGTTTTAATAAAGACATTTTTGAAATTGAAAAAAAGAAACATAGATTTCAATACGAAACCGCGGGGCGCAGCTAGTTTTCTAATATAGATGACTGAAAAGTTGAAATGCTTTGAGAGTACAAGAACGGACTTGGCGGCCTTATCGCATAATTTGTTAACTAATCTAACGCTTGTTATTACGGACATTTTTTTTTTTTTTTTGAGGTGAAAGTTCATGTTTTGACTTTCTAATAAGTAGATACGTATAAATCGCGGTCATTACGATTTTTTCTAACTCTCAAGGTTTTTGTTTTTTCAATACACTGCTCAAAATATCACCCTGTACCTATAAGTAGGTACTTGTATTATAGTGCAATATTAGCCCGCGTTGGTAGAAAACGGTATCAAAGTGCAATATCAAGTCATAAATACGGCCAAGTCCGATAGCCAATCTCGAAGACGTATCTCTTATAAACCGTTTCCGAAGCAAGCTTGTATTGCGCGAGCAATCTCCGACTATTGTTAGTTGTGTTTTATTTCCACTTTCCTTCTGGTTTTGCTTTTGAACGAGGTTTTGCTCTTTATGGGGTCCAATAATTCAAATATCAAACCTTACACAAAAATTAGGTCAATAATGAGTTATGATTTGTTATTATGGATCTGTAGTAGTCCGAAATAAAAGAATTTTATTTTTGTTTATTTATTTTATTTAATATTTATTTTCAGTAGTACCTAGTACGAAACATTTAATTATATTTTATAAGTTTTGTAAAGTTTCAAGGTATGTACCTAAGTGAAACAGAAACTACTATAATAAATTATTTCATTTCATTTCTATGCAGTACAGTGCTTAACCTATCTATACCCTAGCCAAACTCGATGTAGAATGTTTGTAAACAAACCACTATACAAATTACTGAAAATCACTTGCTTGGCGTCAAGTTTCAGATATAATTGTAATCAATTATTTATTTAAATAGGTAGTTTGCGTATAAAATTACGCGGCAACAGAGAGAATTTGGACTATTTGTTTACAAAAACTCTAAATCGAGTTTGGCTAGTGTATAGTTACAAAATTAATGTATGAAGGTTACGTAATAAATAACCGTTATAAGCCAACCAGTACCGCATTAGAACCGCAACCGGAAATCGCAACCACTGGCTTTGGGCGGTTTTTTTACGAGTTGTTTTGAGCTTCGCATCGTCAGAGGTAACTGAGCGATATGTTAGATAGATAGATATCGTTTATTGACAAAAAGATTACATGTTTTTGGGAGATAGTGCTTTAAATCCTAAGTTAGGTTTACCTCGACACTAGGGTCCTCTAGAAATAGCAATTAATATACCTAAATAAGTTGCAAACACAGTAGACAGTTAGTTGACACAAACACAGCGGGGTGTCATGTCTTGTTTTCGTGAAGTTGTGACGCAAAGTTTTTAGGTTATTGCAAGGTTAGAAACTATTTATTTATTTAGAAAGGTATTTAGACAGCACAAAGGGGGAGTAAAAAAGATTACGCTTCCTATGTGCTGTCTACATAAATTTATAATTAAGCTAATTAACTTTACCTATATGGAACAGATAGATTGTAAATAAATCGTTTTTTTTTAATAAAAAAGGTTCTGCTCAATTTAGCTGTATAAGTGAGTACCTATATCACTCAAGCCTGTTTCGTTTATTTATAAATTCCTTGCTCCCGCCATTTTTGCCCGTCATGGACTCATGGTTAATTTTCCTTTGTTTTTTCCCGTAATCGTAATACGTACCCGTGTAATGTTACGTGTTACAAAGCGAGCAAACACACGGGGAAAGAAGGCGCCTGCAGAGCAACGAGACAGATTTTAGCACACGGCTTATCATATTAGTGTGGTTTTTATATTAACGTGTTCTTGAGTGGAGACCACGACTCGGTAAACGTAGTGTAGGACGCCCTCCGACCAGGTGGGATGACGACCTGCGAAGGACTGCAGGTAGGTGCTGGATGCGGCAAGCTAAAGACAGGGCGCTATAGCGCTCATTGAGGGATGTCCAGCAGTGGACTGCTATAGGCTGATGATGATGACGTATTTTATATTTTATCATTTTCACGAAGATTAAGCCCGTAACACCACTAGTCCGTAACGGCTTAATCGAGTAAGACGCAGATTACAAACCCTGCTTAAAATGTGCCTATCCTTTGAAAAAAGAATCAAAAAGTTCGTTTTTATTCGACGCGTAAATCAATTTGTTTGAATGATCGTACATCAACACAAATAGACATGACAACAGGATTCCTCAAACATCATAAAATCCACTTAGCAATCTGATAATCTTAGGTTAGGCGTAGACGGGCCACTATTAATCGAAACCTACATCCAAAAAGAATATCTGCTGTTGTAAAGGCATAGGGTGGACTCACAAAACATGAATTCTTTATTAATAAATCGTTTTCTTTTACTTCTGTTTAATATTTCTTTAAAAAAATGACAGGTGTGCTCAACTCTTTTCCCCAAGGCTGTAGGTTTTGATGCTGGTTCTTTAACCAATTTAAACAAAGAAACTCCTCAATTCACAAGAGCTTTTAATAATCATTAAATTTAGTATTCCTACTCTATTCATAAATCTAACTAGACATGCTAAATTATAAGCCTAATGTTTGAGATATAGACGAGACCAAATGCTTGACCAATGGTTCATGTAAAGATACCTACTTCTATTAGGTAGTCCGTTTCTTTCCGAATTTGACTAACGCTATAACGCGCGTCAACCCTTTCCTATTTACTTGAAATAAATTGTGTCGATTTGAGAAAATGAAGAATGATATAAATCTTTTAAATGGAAGACATTTAAAAGATTTATATCATTCTTCATTTTAAAAGATTTATATCATTCTTCATTTTTGTGCTTAAAAAGACAAACAAAAGGCGACGCGATTGTTTCATTATTTTTATTTACAAAGAGGTATCAACTGAGTACAGTCAGATACCTACAAGATTAGAACGGAGTTTAAAAAAGAATTGGAAAGAGACAGACAAGAACTAAAACGAACATCTATGTATTATACCAGAATAAACGACTCGTCGTCGTCGCCACTGTAAGCTGCCCGTTTGCGCTGTTCCGTAGATCAAGACTATGATGGAATAGGTCTGACCAACTTGTTGCTTTTCTTCATTAGGTCCAGCTCGATAACTTGCCCGTATTGGGTGTACCAATTATAAAGGCTTTGTAGAGATTATTCTTGGATTTCGAGTTAGTCATTGCCTGACCTCGTTGGTCTAGCGGTCGCGTGATCAACCGCTGATAATGAGGTCCTGGGTTCAAATCCCGGGTTGTACCAAAGTCGTTATTAGGATTTTTCTTGCAAGAAAAAAATCACAACAATACCCCGGAGTCAGGAGATTAGGGATGTTACGCCCAGGCCTCCGGAAAGCACGTTAAGCCGTTGATCCTACGCCTGACCTCTCCCTGGTCGTGCTGGTTTGCCGGCCCATCGGATGGATTTTGAGAGTGCACCTGTGTTTGTGCACACACTTATACACTATAATATGTTCTGCGCACCAGGGTAGTCTCCGTTGAGACTTGCCGCCATTCAGCTAGGGTTTCACAGTTCAATCGTAGAAGATTTAAGTACTTTTTAAGAAAACTGACTCCAACAACATATCGCATACTTAGATAGGTAAATAGAGTCTTCGTGCCTAACCACTCAAAAAACGAATTTTAAAATAACTGTTTGTTATGCCTAGAGACAAGATTTATATTGCTTATGTAGAAAAGAAGGAAATAAATCAGCAATATTTACTTCGTAGAATTTCCTCTGAAATACCTAGTTACATAACTACTGAAGATGGATGTCCATGACCTACCGACCAAAGTTTACATTCAGAAAACTCTGTTAACAAAATAAAACGAATAAAAACAAAACTTACCAAAAAACTTCGATCCGAAAGAAACAGCTAATAAAAACTCCACGGTCCCGAACTTTAAAATAAATTTAAAAAGTTGCGTTTACAAAGCACCAAGAAGTCGCACATTCGTATTTTGAAAATCCGCGTAGTTTGAATAAACTTTGCTGCGTGGCCGCGGCCGTGTGCACAGTGGGGAGATCTGAATCAGACTGAAGACTCTGGCTGACTCGGATACAATAGGGCGTCAGCATCACTCACGTCATATCAACTGATATCTGTAGCTAGTATTTTAGGGGCGAAGTGTTTTCAGTACTAGTACTAGATAATTCACTACTGTCTTTGAGAAAAATAACTGCTTTTCTGCATTATCCGAACGAGTAAAAAGTGACATATTCGTTTTATGTTTTCTGTGCAGCCAGTGTCTGCTCGCTTCGGATTGGTATTGATGTATCAGTTAAGCTGGCTTTAAATTGTTTGCAACAGCGTGGAGTTAGATCAACTGTTTCAAATTTCAATTAAAAAAACAAATAAATACAAGTTGTAATTTGTTTTTTAACTTGAATTGAAATTTTGTTTGTATTCAAAAGCTTTTGCAGGTATAGTAACAAACTTCCATCTATCCAAACAATTAAATTAAAAATATATCCAATCATGTTTTTATGATTTTTTACATGTCTCTGCCTGCAGCTTCGCGTTGTTTAAGATTTTGCTCAAATATCAAATATTAAAGTGTATTAAAGTAATAAAAACTAGGAAATAAATTACTTAATCACTTTGATTTTTGTTCACTTCTATTTTTTTAAGGTAATGTAAGAAGCGAACAATAAACCTAGTTTGTTAGTTTTCGAGTTGGAGCAAAACTTATCGGAAGCTTTTTTTTCGTCTAGTCTAGATAATCTGATATTTTGTAGGCAAGCTTACTATGCCTTTATATCTATACTAATATTATAAAAAGGAAAGGTTTGATTTTTTGTTTGTTTGTAATGAATAGGCTCCGAAACTACTAAGCCGATTTGAAAAATTCTTTCACCATTGGGAAGCTACACTATCCCCGGTGAACATAGGCTGTATTATATTTTCTAAATAGTTAGGGATCCGTACTAAAACCGTGCAAAGCCGGGAAGGTCCGCTAGTTATGGGATAAAACTACCTGCATGCAAAATTTCAGCCCGATCCGTTTAGTAGTTTTGGTGTGAAGAAGTGCAACCATCCATCCAAACATCCAAACTTTCGCATTAATAATATTAGTGTGAATTTAAGTATAGATTAATTTCTATGTACATAAACTGCACATCCATAATATACGGTTGTGAAATTTTTACGACAGGAAAACAAAGAACTTTAGAACTAAACAAAAACAAAACTTTGTGATTAATATAAAGTAGTCTAGGTATTCGAAGAGCGCAGGACTTTGCAAAACAAAGTCATAAAATGCATTGTCTTGTGTTGATGTTTCTTTTACGACGAAGTTTAGGAATCACTGAAGATGAACGTCTGTCTGAGTAGGTATAAATGTGTACTCAGACAGACAGTAAATACTTACCTAGAAATATATAGAAGCAGTGCTATTGTTAAGTTGCAATAGCGCTTGGGAGGTTTTTTTTTTATTAATGTGGTACTCAGGATGCATGAACAAAACTAAATAGTTCTAAATAGTATAGTTAATTGCTTGCTGACCGCAGTCTTTCGGAGGTCGTCATCCCACCTGGTCAGAGGGCGTCCTACACTACGTTTACTGAGACGTAGTCTCTACTCAAAAACACGTTTGCCCCAGCGGTTGTCGGGTTCTTAGCGAGATATGGCCAGCCCACTGCCATTTTTGCTTGCTAATTGAAACCCAAAACTGATATAAGTTTTTACGAATGTTGGAATCCGCCAGAGCTATTTAGAATTATAGAGGAACGCAATAGGAAAAAATAATTAAATAATTATTTCCTGCTTCAAAATCCACTTTTTTCTTTTGTTACGTCAAAGCAAATTAGGGAGAAGACAGACAACCTATAAAATGGCATGATGACATCTACTAAACTGTCAAAACCGGTTTCCGCGTATGCTCAGCTGAACCTGCCTTATACAGACAAGGGGGTTTTTCATAATCACCACGCTTGGCCGGCAGTGATGATCATTTGGCGTGTTTTATAAAACTATACGTAATATATACTTTTTATGTAGAGTCTGTGCAAAAAGAGAGGTCTCGTGGCGAAACAGTGAACTAACATATTAACGCAACAAAAGTAGTACACACGCGCGCCCACCATTCCTAGGAGACTTCTCTTCTTACACAGACTCTATCTACTATTCTTCGTAGTCGTGAAAACCTCTTAATATTCTTCTGATTCTATTTTCTTGTTTTTTTATCTATTGCATGTGCTGCTGGTTTTCCTTGAATTAAATAAACAAGCCGACCTCAAATTCCTAATTAATGAAAATTGATTTAAATCTTAGTTTTCAAAAAAGAATCATCGGAACCGGTTGGCGTGATATTTAGTTATTCGTCCATTTGTCGCGCACATACAATTTTAAGACTTATAATATAAGTCTGTGGTGTGTATATAAGTGGCATCCATGAGAAGACCATATTATGGTCTTCTCATGGATGCCACTGTCAGAACTGGACCAAATTGAAATGGGACCACACAAGAAGCACCGGCTTTCAAATAAAATTATCAAAATCGGTTCACTCAGTCGAAAGTCCTAAGGTAACAAAAAAAATAATCGAATTGAGTACCTCCTCCTTTTTTAAAGTCGGTTAAAAATAAGTTCTGGTTCTGGTTCCCTTAGTCGCCTCTTACGACATCCACAGGGTGAATTCTTACGCCACGACTGCCAAGCGGCAGCAGCCTATAGGTACGGCTAGTCGATAAGGTCAGTGCTACATTAGACACAGTTCATTGAAGCCCAGATAGGCTAATCATATCGACAGTATCGGGACCATATTTCAGAAGTGTTCGCGAGTGATGTACTATCGGTGAGATTAGATACGGATTGGTTGATGCACGAATTCGATGATTTCATCGGCTGACTCGATGATATTGACTTTCATCATCATCATCAGCCTATGTTAGTCCACTGTTGAACATAGGCTTCCCCTTATGAGCGCCATAGCGCCCTGTCTTCAGTTTGACGCTTACAGCATTTTTCCGATAGATCGACACGTCCGGGGAAAGAAAAAACAGCCAACTTCCTGAGTTCGCGATTTTTCTTGTAAAGAGACTAGAATTTTTGTACTGTCGAGCCTGTTCTCATGGGCCTAAAACTCGTCAAAGTAACTACGTTCCGTCACGGACGAACGACTTATCGTTCTGGCATTCTTAATGCCGGTGCTTTTATTTGCAGGACTTGCAAGTCTAAAACTTTCTTTATATTTTTCAATTTTAAAATATCCGGTACGGTATTTCCGGCGACGAACATTCGTATCCCGAAAATACCGATATTCCCGATATGTTGTGTCCCCTAGTATGCGACAGATGAGTGGCATGCTTCACTGCACTGAAATACTGAAATTCAGTTCGTAGAAATCGAAATACCGAAGAGGAAAAATACGGTTTTAATTAAAGCCATATTTTTATTTAGCAGGTGCTAGGATGAATAATAAGAACGCTATGCGTAGCCCTCGCCTCTAGATTGACTCTCATAAAGGGCCTCTGTGCTGTTGGGTTCGCTCCACGCTTGTCTCCCAAAGGAGTCACTATATGGCCCGAGATCATGGAAATAAGAAACAACTAACAATAATGCTAACAATCAGGGATCATTCTCCTTAAAATGGTGAAATAATTTTCCAAATCGGTTCATAATTCATAATACGGCGATATGCATATGTAATTCATATAAAAACTAAGTCAAACATAGAACCTCCTTCTCTTTTGTATCTCGTTTCGTCGGTTAAAAAAGTACCTACCAAAACAAAACACGCAATTGTGTAATTGGAGAATTAAAATTGGCCTATAGAACCTACAAAAAATCTCCCCATACCAAACAAAGTCAGAATCAACATCAAGCCGAGGTTAGTTATTACAATTTGGCGCCATTTGTCTGAGTGACGTAACTACCTTAGGATAACCTTCCCTTTTGCATAGATATAATAATCCTATACTAATATACTCGTATATATATACATACATACCTTTGTGTCAGACAAGAGGTTTTGATGAACCTTTGTCCTATTTTGCTAATAGGCTAATATTTTGTTAGTAGTAGGTAACCCACCTTTATGTCAACAGATATAGAAAGAAAGAAGAAAGAAAATACATTTATTTGACACCATACACAAAACATAACACGACACATTACATAATAAGAAAGTATACAAACAAGAGAAAATTATAAGGAAATAAATAAAACATACAGATAGGTACATACGTGTCACATAAGGGCCAAAAAGATATTTGATATTTTATCGTAATCTATATAGGGGTCATATTCGCGAAGAACCGACGGCCGCTGGGGCAAACGTGTTCTTGAGTGGAGATCGCGACTCGGTAAACGTAGTAAAGGACGCCCTCCGACCAGGTGGGATGACGACTTGCGAAAGACTGCAGGTAGATGCTGGATGCGGCAAGCTGAAGACAGGGCGCTATGGCGCTCATTGGGGGAGGCCTATGTCCAGCAGTGGACTGATATAGGCTGATGATGGATGATGATATAGGGGTCGTATTTGAAATATAATGGGACAATAGCAGCGTTCGTTATCTTGATGTAGGTACTTATAAAGATATAAGGGTACGACTTATAAGCGTTAATAAAAATGTAATTGCCTTATATTTGCGAATAACACAATTGAATATGCATAAGTCGTTGACCATTTGCCTTTGGACCCTTATGTACCTACTCTGGTTAGAAGTAAGCTTGAGTCAAGCTCTTGTATATGGAATCCTTACGAATCCACCTACGCGCTCCTCTTGGAAAAAGTACAGAAAGCGTTCCTAAGATTCCTATATAAGCATAACCAGGGATACTACCCTTTTATGTACCCGACAAATTTCCTACTTGGGTTTCTTGGATTTAACTCTCTCCAAACGCGTAGAGCCCATGATCAGCTGACGACAGTCATCAAAGTTTTTCGTGGTATTTTCGACTCGCCTGATTTGGTGATTGAGTCACTTCGACTGTATGTACCCGAAAACTACCTGCGGGGCAGGAATCATACCCAAGTAACATTTTGGACCTATAACTTAGGTTTATATCACTAAAAGGCGCTGCTGTCACAGCAGAGGGAGTGTAACTCAAAAGTTATCTTGATTTCGAAGAAAAAACGAATCTACGTGTGAGTACAAGCATGTAACTTAAGTACTTTCGCGCCCACGAGCGCATTTATACGAAAAAAAAGGAGATGTAGATATGTATCGCATTTTTTTTGCTACACCTTGTTTCTGCCTTTCTTCATTCTAAGCCTCCTTCTTCCAAGCTTAATAGGTACTTGTAACTATAATACACGGAATAACTATAGTGTACATAATACTTAATTTTTCCGTCAAAACTCTTAATCTATTCGATATTAATATTATAAAAGGGAGGAAAGGTTTGATTTTTTGTTTATTTGTATTGAATAGGCTCCGAAACTACTGGACCGATTTAAAAATTCTTTCACCGTTGGGTAGCTACACTATCCCCGGTGGACATAGGCTATATTATATTTTCAAAAAATTTAGGGATCCTTACTAAAACTCCTATAATGTAACCCAAGGTGTAAAAATATCACCTAATAAAGTGAAATTCGAGTTTAACGCGGGTGAAACCGCGGGGAACTGCTAGTTATCTATATAAACGGAACCTTGCAATAACCCTAGTTCAAAAATACAAACTAAAGTTCGACATGCGCTGAACCAGCTTAAGTTACAAAATACAATTCCATTTTGCGCTACTTTTCTTTGAAATTGTATGCAAATAGAATTGTGAATTGAAATCAAACGCCTCAATATGGATTATAGTATGAGAGCCCATGCCGTTTATGCTTACGATGTAGGTGGTTATACCTGTAGTGGATATGTTGAAATGTTACTATAATAATCATCTTATCAGCCTAATCACGTCCACTGCTGGACAAAGTCCTCACCATGCGACGCCACTAATAGCGGTCCTGCGCCACCTCCATCAATCGACTCCCTGCGACCGCTACAATATCGTCGATCCATTATTTTATTTTTATATTACGGACTATTATTATATTTATATTTCTTTATTCATTCAAAACCTATACTATTCTTATTTATAAAAAAAACCCTATAAACTAGAGACAGTTTGTCCAGTGATTGCGGTTCGAGAGCAGCGTCTTGTCACAAATTTGGCATGAAGTTATAGATAAACATAATTCGACCACAACGCCATTCGAGAACCTTTACTCCGCAGTGGCCAACAAAATCATAACATCACGATAGTTTTACCATTAGAGTTTTCTTTTTTCTGCTCCTGTCGCGATCCTACGGCGGCGTAACAAGAGAGCTCCTCGGGTACGTGAAGAAAAGAAAATCTAAAATCTATAAACCACAGATAACCTCCTTGCTACGCTTTGCTACGCCGTAGCGAGCTACGGGGTGAAGCAAAATAAACCTCTTTCAAAAATATCATACATTATGATTATTCACGATGTTTTGGTGATATATTTGCCTATTCGATTTAGATGATTGTTCATTGTATAAAGAATGATTGAGTGATCGCCAAATTGTCACATATTTTGTACCTACTTTTATTATATCTTGTTTGTTTTATTTTTAAGTGTGCAACAAAATAATTACCTATCTATCTATACACATTTGGATCTCAAGGTATCGTTTGTGCGCCGTAAAACTCATGTAAAACATCATCACATGATAATTTATAGAATTAATGGTAACCATGCTGCAGGCTTATAGTCAAAAGAGGACGTATACGGGCTGATGATGATGATGCTGGTAACTAATCGTTTCCAAAGCAACGGGCGTAAACAGTGCGTGTGAATTTCTTTCAGTAGTGTCTTCCATGTGTCATTCATCAAACTTTATTCTACCCTATGATAACTAGATGGCGCCACTAGAAAACTTAAATCTTGCTTCAAAGTAACTATATCATAGGTACTCGGGTAATTGCGCTAACGAACGGTACTAAAATACCTACTCATACTCATTGTGTGCTACAATGGATAATATTCATAAAATTTATTTCGAATTCCTTTAGTTTTTTTGCAATTTGTTCAAAAAGTAAGCAACACGGTGTTTTGTTGAACGTGCCAATATTTAATCCCGAGCTAGCAAAGCAGCCTAGAGTAGAGTCACTATATCATAGAGTACTTTTTTCAACAAGTTGAAAATGTCCTTCATTGTACGTGTGAGCAACACCCGATTTTGCTCACTATTTTTGAGCAGTAAAGACACCGCTTTCGAGTCGTGAAAATTATAATTATACTAGCTGCGCTCCGCGGTTTCACCCGCGTAGTGATAGATATTTTGGATAATATACAATATATCTTTATAAATTGTAGGCTATGTGTTATTCTGATGTATAAGCTATATTATTGTAAAGTTTCATTAAAATCCATTCAGTAGTTTTTACGTGAAAGAGTAACAAACATCCATCCATCCATACTTACAAACTTTCGCGTTTATGATATTAGTAGGATTTTATGAGACACAATGGCATGCAAAACATGCGTTATACCCTGCGCTAGCAGGTGGGCAATGCAATTACTGAGCGCATTTACTGGCTTTCAGCTAAAGCGGGCGCAATGCAGTTACTAATTAGAACGGCCATTGTTGAGCTTAGCTCTTTAGCCTTTTACGGCTTCGTGGGACGGAATTGTTTTGTATGAAACTCGAGTAAAGTAGTTTCAATGAAAAGGAGCACGTAATGCTTGGCGTTCGCTGCAACGAGTTTGTGATGAGAAGTAGTAGAGTGAAGAGAGAAGTAGTAGAGTAGTATAGTGTTTGCATAATGCTAACTGTTGAATTTATAGCCTGTTGAATTTATATCTGTACTTACATGTACGCCTGACTCCTGACGGAAAAGAACTTAATGGGTTATGTAGGTAGTGTTTATTCACAAAACGAAGCTTATTTATGACTTATAATTTATAAAGAATATGGACAAACAAGTATTTGACGACTGTCTGCGTAATCCTTGATGTAGATAATCAGATGAAGATTGTGAACCGTGCCCATCCTTCCTGATATGACGACCACGGCACAAACACTTTGTCAGGAGTGTAGCGAAGCGACTAAGAAGTGTTTTTTTAGTAGAAGCAGAAACTTGAGACTTCTGCGAGTAGCAATTAAGTGCCGTAATTTTTTTCACAGTAGGTAAAGATTGTTACGACGGCCGCTGGGGCAAACGTGTTCTTGAGTGGAGACCACGACTCGGTAAACGTAGTGTAGGACGCCCTCCGACCAGGCGGGATGACGACCTGTGAAAGACTGCAGGTAGATGCTGGATGCGGCATGCTGAAGACAGGGCGCTATGGGGCTCATTGGGGGAGGCCTATGTCCAGCAGTGGACTTATATAGGCTGATGTTGATGATGAAAGATTGTTACTCATTTTAACCGACTAAAGAGGAGGAGGTTCTAGAATCCGTTATTTCCTTTTCTCTTCCCTGCAATGCTTATACAATAAAACAGTTTTTTTTTCACATTTTTCTACGTCAAAAATAGTTGAACCGCATTTCGAGTTTTAACCTTATAACTCGTAGATTCAAAGTCTGATCCAATGAGTTAAGATTATTTATTCGTGAAAACATATAAAAATAAAAACAGAGTTTCATTCGTATTGACGTTTTTCCTCCCACACATTATTCCTCAAAGCTTTGAACAATTAAATTATGGCCGCGCTTCGCACGGGCGAACACAATCGCCCACAGTTGGATTCAGTCTTCGGCCATCAAAAGAGGCACCATATCTATCCGGCCTACTGGTTTGAAAACTCATAATGTATTGTTTGTACAGCCTTGTCAGCTTTGCATGTGCACACGGACGCAATATCGGAGCTTGGAGGTTTATTAAAACGGATGATCTGTGCATTATTAGTGTAGTTACCTCTATTTTGGTGCCTTATATTTACTTGATTATTAAAGGGGTGGTGCATTATTATAGGTACCTCTACCTACCTCTATTTTGGTGCCAATTATATTTGCTTGGTTCTCGGGGGATATTGGTACCAAGTGTGAGAGACGATATTGTATCGTAAATGTCACAGTAAATTGGAAGGAAATTCAAATTAGCAGCTTGTAGTCAGGAAGATGGCGGTGTTCGCTTTCAATGTGCCTTGGCCTTTCATAATTTTAGCCTGATATCACTGCTGAGTGGTAAATGCCTCATTGCTCTTTCACCAGCAGCGCCTCTATCCTGTACGCATCCAAGTAGGTACCCATGTCCGACTGACCCTTAGTACGTACTAAATTTAACTGCTTTATTCTGTTTTCGTCTGTTTTTCCACTTTTCTGCCAGTACCCAGTTTTTGCTGATTACATAGTAATAAAATGCGTTTAGATACAAAAATATGATCAGATAATATCTTAAAATACACCTATTTACCTCCTATAGCGTATAAATCCAGCAATAAGTTAGTTATAGAGAAAAACAATAACTTGCTGATGTCTGCTAGCTAGCATTCTTCGGTAGAAAAGTTCAGGGCCTTTATTAGTGTCTGCCACACACATCTGTGAGCATTCTGTTATTGCCACAGTGCAAAGAATCTTAGCACACGGTAATTAAGATGAAAAAAAAAGGAACATATCCCTTCTGCATTACCATTGTGACCAAGACTATATATCTACAATAATAGCGTTACTTTTGTAATAGAAAACTTCTCTATTCACCCAACAAGTAATTAGCTTCGAAAATGTTATTAAATCACGAACTGAACTAATAACGCCTTGCGAAGGGTATTGGCAATTTATTATAATTGAAATAGCTGAAACGTGCTCTATTACAAGTCGGCCTGATTTATGTTTTCCCGCTCAAATGCCGAGCCTTATACCGCCATTATTTCCTTAGTTTTCTCTGCTCAAAAATAAATATAACTTTAGTTTCTATAAGTATGCTTTCTCTGGCAATGTTGGAGAGGTCTATGGACGTAATATGGGATATGATAACGCCGGTTTTGCAACAGACAGGCGAGAATCTTGAACACCTGTCGTGATCGTCAAGCGTTGATGTGGAAAAAAAAAAACAACAGTACCTACCTATATATTATAATTATGTAAAAATAAGGAGTAGCATACGTCTAAATAGACCGAGACTCTCTGTTCGCTCGTGAGTTAAAGGCGTGTATAGGATTTATGAGGAAAACAATTGTGAATGATTTAAAGTTCGTATTTAAAGTTTTAATAGATGTTGGAAAATTATTTAACGATTTTGAAGTACCTACTTAAATCAGCCAAAAAATACGGGAATTGTCGGGAAATTCAGAACATGACATTACTGGAAAATTAAGAACAGGTAATTCTGAGAACCTAGCCCTACTACGTACGCTGCGCCCAATTCTGATTGGTGGACGCATAGCTTATGGGTGCTGGACCAAAACAAAAGACGATGCGAGACAACCGACGACGCGATTGTCTTCTTTTAATTATTATTTCTGAAGAACAGCGAGCACATTGAAGAAAGATTGTTCCCCGAGTGAACCTACCTATCTAGAACAAAATAAAACAGTAGGTGTAGTTATAGGTACCGTCGGCAACAAGAATCATCATCATCATCAGTATCAGCCTATAGCAGACATAGGCCTCCCCAATGAGCGCCATAGCGCCCTGGCCAGGGTCAAATTTCGTAATGAATGGCAGCCTGATGTAGCCCGGGGATTCTTAGCACCCCCTGCCCCGCCGTTACCGTGGCTGCTGCCATGGCCAGGAATAGCGAGGCGGCTGGGAATTGGCGGCCATTTTTTGGCGTGTCTATTCATATGGGAGGGAATGCCCATAATCCCCACGCTGGTCATGCGGGTTGGGGATAGCATTATAGTGAGTGTGCTGCAAGGGACGCTGCTGCCCGCCCCCCAGTGTATAAACAAGAATACTTAGTTTTTAACTTACCTAATTGTATTAATTTAAAGCTGCTTTACTGTCTGCCTCTTCAATTTCTATAAAAGCATTAGACAAACTCAGAAGAAAATAAACTAAAGTTAGGTTGGTACAGTCGGAAAATAAAAGCAAATTAAGTTTATGACTTATTTCTTGTTATAAAGGTTTATTAAAAAAGTTTGCTTACTACCCATGCCCACTCTGTGCCAAAATAGCACTTTGAGGCCAATCAATCACAACACAACCACAGCACCTGCCAGTTTATTCGGACCTTGGTTTCAGACAGATCGATCCACCGCATAGCAAATACACACGTGTTACCTAAACTGATACCTTGGTGTAAGTTGTTATAGTCGAGCCAGTTGGTAATCCAATAAACTTGTCTATGACATCGACATTTCCTTATCTATGGATCCTTAATGTCGATGCCATAATCTTTGTTACTACTTTATGGAAAGAAAGAGTTCCGTTTCCGTTAGATATGAAAAAATTACATCTAATTCGTTTTACAAACTGAAAAAATGTGCTCTGCTGAATTTTTTTTTTTTATATTTAACGAGTGTGTCCTCAGTTTCGCACGCGTTCTTTCTATGGAAAAGTTTTAAGGTTATTTCTATCCGATGGAAATTGATTTAAAGGATAAGTAGCCTATGTTTTTATTCCGGACCTGGAACTACCTGTATGCAAAATTTTAGCCCGATTCGTCTACTAGTTTTTGTTTGAAAGAGTAACAAACATCCATAGATACAAACTTTTGCGTTTATAACATTAGTAAGATTCAGAGGTTTCTCCTCAATATCACTTCCAGGCCGTTACGGAGCCCAGCTAAAATTGCGCTTTGCTGTTACATTCCTGAATACGATAACAGGCCCTGAGAGCTTTAAATGGAAGTATACATAATCTTAAAAATAAACTACATCCGGTAGACGTATATTTTACGCCCTAAAGTATACCAGATGTATTATACTTTACTGCCTGAAGTGGTTTCTTTTTATCAGGAAAATTATGGCCTCAAGTCGAGGCCATAATTTGACTAAACTAACTACCTAAATTCAACACGATTTTCCGCAATATTTTATTTCCTTGTCTGGAGAACAGCCAAAATGTATCGTGTGCTTGCAATACATTTTAGTTAAGTAGATACTTAAGTATTCCATTCTCAGAGCGCAACTGAGTGATTTTAAATTACTAAAATAAGCACGAGTTGCTCTATATTGGGGCTTATAGTGAACTTAGTTTTGCTTCAACACTAAATAACAATTAAAGCTTGCTCTTGCTCTTACAAATTAAATTAACAAACCAGTCTGTAGAAAAAGCTACTTGATTTTCAGTACGTAAGTTATTGAAGAGCCCAAACATTTATATTTTTCCGAACTTTTTTTCCGTTCACTGTCCAAACTTGTAAATTGATTATTGAAAATAAATTAACGGAGGTGGCCATGCAATGTCATGTGGCAAACGTTATTGTTATTTCTTTTTTGTTGAGTATTGATAATATTTTGCCATGTTTATATAAACTTAAAAGGCTTAGAACTTAACACAACAAAAACGAAAATAATGACAAACAACATACACATACCCATAAAAGTCAATAATATTATACTGGAATACGTACCAAGTTACATTTATTTGGGAAAGGAAATATCATTTAAGAAATCTCGAAACACTGACGAAATCGTTAGACGAATAGCACTATCATGGAACAAATTCTGGAGTAACAAAGAACTTCTCAAATCTAAACTTCCATTAAAGCTTAAGAAGAAAATACTAGATTCATGCATACTACCTTGTCTATCTTATGGCTGCCAAACTTGGATCTACAATAACTACACAAGAAATAAAATACAGGTATGCCAAAGAGCTATGGAAAGAAGTATACTTAATATAAAGAGAAGAGACAGAAAAAGAAATACAGTTATAAGACAAACCACAAATGTCATCGATGCTTTGAAACACTGTAAAAAATTAAAATGGAAATGGGCTGGCCATATTGCGCGCATGGATGATAACAAATGGATCAAAAAAATAACAACATGGACAGGACCACATAACAAAAGAACCAGAGGCAGACCAAAAGAGAGATGGATAGATGAAATTAACAAATCAGCTGGCATAGACTGGTTAATCAAAGCTCAAGACAGAAAAGCATGGAGTAAAATGGAGGAGGCCTTCACTCGATGAGAGGTCCTTAATACGCATCATTAATTTTTAATTTAATTTAAATCTAATCTTTTATATAATTAAGTGTCATATAATATTATTCTATTCATTATGAAATTTTGTAAATTCTATGTATTAAGGAAATAAAAAGGCTTTATTATATTATTATTATATAAAGGACCCGACAGACGCTGTCCTGTCTTAACTATGAATATTAAGCATTCTGTCAATGTTATGTCAAACGCCATAAGGTTACATCAAAAAAGTTTGAATTGTAAAGCGCTATGATTACATTAGAAATAATTTAATCCACCTACCATATTTAATTATTTCTAATGTAACCATAGCGCTTTTACAATTAAGTATTCTAAAATTTCAAATTTTCCGCGGAATATCCTTAATTTTTTCATAAGAATCTTCTCCTGACAATAACAAACACAACAAAAAGGAATTAACGAAATCGGTCCAGCCGTTCACGCGTGATGCCGTGACCAAGGGAAATAGGGATTCATTTTTATATATATATATGTAGATTGATCTCTTACATATACTCATTTTGTGACAAAACTCCATTTAATAAATAAAGACATAAAAAAACCAGTCTATAGGAAAAAGCTTCTTGTTTTTCCGTACGTAAGTTATTGAAGAGCCCAAATATTTTTCCAAACTTGTAAATTGGCTATTGACCCTATAAAACCATTTCCGCTATTGGCAAAGTTAAAGATCATTCCGACTGATTTAATATTGAATAACAGGAAAGGAAATTGGGGATGGCAATTTAATATTTTAACAATGTAACTTTGCTAATTGCAAATTCCTTTGAAGTTTTATTTTTATCCATCTTTGTTCTCATCTGTAGGCGACTTTGAAAAAGATTGCTCATGGTACAGTGAATGACAAATTACCTGAATAGTTTCACTTTTCAAAATCGTTTTTCATGGCTCTACTTATTTAAGATTGACATTTTGTACCGACACAGAGCAGATTGTTAAAAGTACAGTATATAGTAGATAGAGTACAGGTTTTATCCTACAGAAATCAGTCTACTATCTTCATAAAACTACTTAAACCCTGTTGAGGTACTGTTAGCAACAAAACAAAATATCTACAGTCGATTTAGAAGCCTACTCTAACCTTATTCTGAAGATCTCATTCAGTATTGGGCTCGTTACATACATTATGTGAAAGGCCTTTCTTTTCAATACTGTAACCAAAAGGTCGTTGGCACCAGTAATTTATCAAATTATACGGGAAATTGAATCCTTTTTAGACACTCTGCGAAAACGAAGAGACTAATACTGTGTGATTTGTCTTTTTTGTTAATATCACCTCTCATTAGACACCCATTCAGTTGATATTTAGCTGCTTAATAACAAAGAAAATTACAATCGAATAATAGAAACACATTAGAACTAGTATTTACAATTGAGCTAACAGCAGAATTTTGCAGACAATCTACAGGTAGCTCAACTGATCTACATATATCAATACCAGTCGGCGCGCGTCCCCAAGACACTGGCTGCATTGCCCCGCTGTATGGCAATGCTGATGCGCTGCGCCAGATACTCACCACTCTCGGGTCACACAGCGCGCTTCGATCAGACGCTCAGATATTATTTAGAAAGTAGGTACTTGATTAATTGAGTTCAGTGGATTTAATATTTTATATGAAAATTTGTTTTAACCCGCCACTGTAATCAGTTTATCGAGAGCTTTGAGTTTTCGAATTTAAAAGCTGTAAAAGTTTAGCATAGTTTTTAAAAGCTTTTATATTTGATTTATGCCTGCAAAATAGCTTTATTAGCATCGATAATCTCGTATTTTTTTGTAAATTGCGTGCAAATAAGATAGGTTCGAGTAATTTGCAACAACTACACGCATACATACATAATGTATGTATAACCTCTTTTAGATTAGATTAACTGAAGTGACAGTAGTGCAATGAGCGGATACATGGCTCACAGAACTAAGGTGTGAGTCCGGTTGACTATAGTATCGAGATGTGATCGTGACGTCTCCTTTCTCTATAGGATTTGGTACAGCGCCCCTATCGTGCGGACAGGAAACTACGCAAATCACATTCCAAAATGAAACGCCACGTCACGTCTTAATACTTTCATCATCCGGAGTCGGGCTGTGCTGGCCGTAAGCTGAGGAAGCTTGTTGAAGCGTTGGTGTGGACACCGCTTGAGTCTTGTCAAACGGTTGACTCAAGCGGTGTCCACATTAGGGAAGGCGCAGGGTGGGCAGACAGCCAAAAAGGTAGACCGAAGACCTGAGGAAGATGACAGGAATACGGATGTGGGCAGCGCAGGAACGTCCCCTAGTGCGATCTTTGGGGAAGAAAGTCCAGCATAAGCAAAAGTCACTGACATAATAAAAGTAGGTAAGCAATAAATATGATATTTGAGTCCCTTATTATGAGCGCCTAGGTAACAGAATCGTAAAGTTACAGCACTGCTACAATATTACAATTTACGCTTTCATTCCATGCATTCAATTACAATATTTTATCTTGTTTCATGCGTAAAATATCTTTTATTATCTCGTTCCATTTCTCGTAAGATAAAAATTATGCAGTCACTAAGTTTAGGGCTAATGTACACTGTCTTCGACTCGCCTGATATATTATGTAGGTATATAAAATATTATCAAAATAAAAAAACTTGGGCATTACCCTATCTATACTGTATAAGTAGACTACATCGTTGGTATATAAAAATTCCTATACCTTACCTACGGTTATTTTCCCAAAACTGTTAATACCTATTAACAGATTTGAGAAAATAACCGTAGGTTATATAAGGTATTTTCCCAAAACTGTACCGTAGGTTCGTAGGTAACCCATGAGTAGGTAAGGTATATGATTTTTTATATACCAACGATGTAAATAGTAAAAGTATTTTCTTTTTTTTACCTGCCTATGTTGCCTTGCTAAGGCAAGCAAGTCAGCATAGCATATATAGAATAGTCAAATACCTTTATGAGTTAGTGGTAGTCTTCGAAGTCAAAGTCAAATTATTTATTGCAAGCATGTTGTACATACAAGGGATCTCATAAATAACAAGGCTATTTCAAACATGCACCCTGCTAGGGCACAGCAATATTATGTTATTTTATTATTATGCTATGCTATCCTTGATGCACAACGTAGAAAACTTTTACCCTCCTTGTGCATTCAGGTAAAAGTCAACTTAAAATGTAACATCCCGACTATCTTACTCCCATTTACCTCCAACCACCCTAATAATCCTAAATTCTCCTTAAATATAACTTTTGTAGAAGGGCAAAAGGCAATGTACGCATACCTTGAAACCTTTACATTTGTAGCACCGACCTTGTGACCTAGTTGTTTCACATGAATATTTATGAAGATGGGGCTGGTTCAAGCTGCGACGTGAAGTGCTAATTCAAACATGTTAATGGACATAGTTTGAGGAAGTCCACTCATTCTTTGTTAAGTCCTAATGTGCCATTTGCGAATTGTTCTAAGGGCGACAGGGCTGACTCTACTTCCACCTAATCAGAGCAAAGTGGAGATATGTAAAAATCCTAACAAAGAGTGGTAAGGTATTATAAATGCGAAAGTTTGGATGTTAAAGTCTTTTGTTTATTTATATTTAATATATTATTACTGTTGTATCTCTCAATTACATAAGTGTATCTCTCAATCTAGAATTAGTCCAGCAGCAATCATCTTCTGTCTCTTTGCTTCTTCTTTAGCTCTTTTCTCTTCCTCTTTCTTCTCTTGTTCTATTTTCTCTTCTGCTGCCTTTTCAATCGCCATCTTAGCTAACGTATGCTGATCCAATTTAAAGAAGTTCACAGGTTCCTTAACAAACCTTTCATCGTTATTATTTAAGTTTTCTACAAACTTCGGGTATATAAATGTTCCCTCCAACTCGTTGTATGTTTTGTCTTTCAATGCTAGTCTTAGAAAGTCCGTGAACTCTACTATTTCATCTAACGGCTCTCCCCGCGTTACGAGTTCTTCTTTGAGGACTTCCATGAGGCAAACTCCTTTTTCTTCATCATCATGGCCAAGAGTTGCGAAAGCTTTAGTAATTTCGCGTTCGAAATCATCCCCCATCATCAGCTTCGCTTCAATCATCTGCAGGAACTCGTGGTAAAGCACGGTGTCTACGAATTCATCTTCTAGGAACCTTTCGAAGAGGACCTGAATCTCTGCGCCTTTTGGATTGAAGCCGAGTTTTCGAAGCATTACTGGGATCATTGATAGCGGTACCTGGAAAGCAAAGTACAAGTAACTGGCTCAGGATTTTATTATCCCGAACGTTGGTAGCCTTATCACGTATAGGCTACAATTTGTGACAAACCCTGTTAAGTGCACATATGGAAAAAGTTGCTTATTCGGTGTAAAGTTCGATACAAAAAGGTACCATTTGCCACCGAAATCAATATTTAGCGTTACGTGTTGTGGGTAACGGAAGCAGTACATGAATACGTATTTAAATCGCATTATATTTAGATTTAGACAAGCTAAACAAATATGTACCTATTAGACATATATGTACATATGTTATACTAGAGGTTTCTTTCACACTTTTACTAAAAACACAACACGACAAATAATTTAAGTCGACAGAAAATCAAAAACAACTTATTTCCTATTTAATATAATTTATGAAAATAAAGATTTTTGAATTGGAATTTGAATAAGCTCCAATAGTTAGTGTGTTAGTTAATGTACTTAAGCAGAATCGTATGTGAAACATATCAAAATATTGAAGGTAAGACTTGCATACTCACAATTCGCCACCAGTTCGTATAGAGAAGGGAATTACACCCATTTTAATATGGGTCTCAATTAGATTCTATAGTGCCAATAAACCGTTCATTAAGTTGTAGTTTTTCACCCTGATAAGCATAATGTCAGATGAGATAGCATACATTTAGGCCTCGCCTACCGACTGCTGTCGACTTATATACCCGTAAACCTGCTAAAACACAGCCTAAATTTGAAACGTGCTATTGTTAGCTAATTTAAAGCGAGTGGTTTCAAATAGAACCGGTGAACTGATTCTGTTACGTGCATAGCATGAGTGTGCATATTTTCAGCCGGTTATCTGCTCATTATGCACTTTAGGCAAAATGTTTGAAATCAGGCACTTTCATGCTCAGGCATTATTAGCGTTCAACCGGTGGATAATTTCGTAAATTAAAATTTAATGCGGTGCGTTGGTAAGCTTTGATAAAATTACTATGGTTCTGATACTAGTGATATACCTACCAAATACCTAACAATTTTGCCGTAAGCTTAGTCGTTAGCGTGTAAATTATTTATATCGTTATTTTAGTTTTAAATCTACCTACCAATGTACCATGTGTATACTGTATGAAACTACATAGAAATGAATCTTATAGAAATAAATAGATGTTTATGTTTATTAATTTTGCTGAACAAACAGATAATTTTCTGATTAAAAGATATATTTTTGCCGACCATGTATTGCGGATGGTAGTATATACATATATGATCAAAACATATTTTGTTGGCGAAATAGTTTTTAGTAATATGTTTTTAGCCGATTTTTCCAGCTAATCCGAATATATGAAGTAAATACAAATAAATTTACCTACTATTTTGCGTGGGATGTATGTCAATTTCCCCGTCTTTTTCTATTGTTTGTTTGTTTATAGAGAACTAGCTGCGCCCCGCGGCTTCGCCCTCGTGGAAATCTATGTGTCAAATTGTTTAAAAACCTTCCTTGAATCACTCGTCTATTAAAAAAACCTTATCAAAATCCGTTGCGTATTTTTAAAGATCTAAGCGTACATAGGGGCAGACAGACAGCGGAAAGCGACTTTGTTTTATACTACGAATATGTAGTGATGATGGTGACCCGAGTTGGTTCCATAAAAATTTATTCGCGAGAAATTTGTATTTGTCTCGCAAAACTTAAATAAACAATGTATCTAAATAATGATGTATTTATTTATGTATATAAAGTTGAATGTAAGTTTTTCAAAACGATGTTATTATTTTAATCTGACCAGTTATACCTAAGCCTCTGATTTTTTTATAAATGGAAATCAGGGGCTGGCAAATAAACGATCATCTCACCATTTCATTTTTAGACTCGTCAAACGCAATAAACATCTCCTTGAAGCGCGCTAAGTCTTCCTGTTTGAAGATTGCTGGTGGTGGAGGTATCTTCTTGGGCTTCGGAGGAGCGGTTTTGGCAGACTCAGCTATGGCTTTGTCCGCAGCACCCCCTTTGGCCTTGCCTTTGCCTTTCTTTGGTGGCATAGTTGGATTTCACTTGGTAATTTAATTTATAGCTGTTTATATTTGATTAGAATTTTTCTTTACATTATATATTTATTATTATGTTTAGGTTAATTTAGGTACATATTAACATTTTTGCCTCGTTTTCAACTTCAACTTCTTATTTCATTCTCACCTACCCTGTATTTTGGTACGTCAAAAATTTTAGATTTGTGCTTGACTTATTGTATTGTACTTCTAGTAAGAACGTAGATATGTAAATGATGACACTGGCAGAAAAGTGACAAACCAGACACCATATTGCCAAATAAAATAAATCAAGTCAAGTATGTATAAAATTATTGAATATTCCTTTTTTTGGGAACTCCAACATCTCGTCTCCCAAGCCAACCTAACCTGCACGTGGTACATCCTGCGAGATAACGAACTAGGCTCTGCTGAAAATATCAATCCATCTTCATAATTTTACAATTATTTCCATTACTTGACACTGGCAGAAAAGTGTCCAACCAGACACAATTGCCATTAACAAAGAATCATCTTTATTCCTATTTTTGCCCTGTTATATTGAGGCTGAATAACTCATATTTTTTGCCGCGCTTTTCAGTATCTCAGTAGTCAGTCTCTGAGGCCCATATTATAAAAGTTTACAAAGTCATATGATTAAGTGACTTTATGCCATAGAAAACCGTGACTCAAGATCGATGACCTGAGCAAACCTTCACAACACGGACCTAAGAGCTAAGCAACTCGCTAAGGCTTATACCACACTAAAAGAACTTCGCTTACTGCTAAGATCCAAGCGATTCACTTAGTGACTGATCTGATCTTACCGACAGGAGACATGCATACTTCTGATCGCTAGGTGCCTAGGAGGATTAGTCAATCATTTATTTTAATCTCATAGGTATTTATTTATGTTTCTCTCACAAAGGTTAAAGTAGTAAGTCACCTACCCAATTAGAATATAATACACCTACCTACCTATTACCTTTGTGAGAGAAAAATAAAAGGTTATGTTAACAGGATAGTCATAGACTCTAATGTAAACGTGCTATATGCGAGACTAGTGCTCGGAAAGGATTTATAACCCGGAATGGTCTCGCCCAGCGGATCTAACTCAGTTAATTTAAACTAATAATAGGAAAGTGCATTACAAGTCAATAGTAATAAACAAAATATTGACGAGTTATGTGAATATTATTATTAGAATTGAATTAATATGGGAATATTATGATTATTAGTGTTTACATAATTATTATAATATTCTATTATAATAGTGATTTTTTGCCTATTTTCGACTATTCTTTTGAGTACTGGCGGGCACTTGGTTCTAAGCAGTAGGCAAAGCTCTTTTAGTGTAGCATTAGCCTAACGTGCGCTGGACCAGGCACGTAATTAGATCCCGCAAGCAAATTGCCATTTCAGCGGGCGTCGAAATGTGTCGAAATTCCATGATGCTTTGCCGAGGCTGTTTTGAAGGAAATTAAATGTACCAATTATTTTTACCCAAACGCGCAAGGTTTTGATGGGTATGGTAAGAGATAGACAGGTAAAGCGAATGACTTAAAAAGAACTCCTGAACCTCGTCCTATATCGTCTAAAGTTTAGTGGGTCAACAGACAAAGATACATTACCTAGCAGCAATACCTACCAAATTAAGGTTTAGTGGTAGGTATTGCTGCTAGGTAATGTATCTTTGTCTGTTATAGAAAGGATTGAGTATAGTAGAGAGTTCATAAGCATCTTATTCAGAAATAGCCTTTGCTGCGTTTGTTCAGTTTGTTTTCATAAGGACAGATTCTGAAATACCAGATTCTGCATAAATTTACTTATATTTTTTGTTATACGAGTAAGATAGCTAGATTAGAGAGACCGCTAGGGTCGGCGAGATAAGGAAGAAGCCTATACTCAGCAGTTGGAGTTACCGGCTGGATTTTTTTATTTTTGATCTGTAACCTTAAAACTGGGTCTTCAAGGTAGACTTTTTGGCATGTTTTATAAAAAAAATTGAATTAATAAATATTATTTATGGCTTTAAAATAACTTGCTATGCGATGCAACAGAGCTACGCCGTAGCATCCATGCTACGGCGTAGTAAACAATGCTACGACTTAGCTTATTACACGATAAGCGTTTAAAAACATCGGAAACTTTTGTTCCGATAAAAAAAACAAAATGAGTTTGTAAATAAGTATTTATATTAATTAAATGATCCCATGAAGTAACTTGTAGTAATAAGTAAAGTGTTTTATTACAATAACAAACGTCAAAAGAGGCAAAAATAACTCCTTTTTTTTTGTGAGTAGGTACTAGCTATGTATAGTTCCGTTTAGCAAAATTATAATGTGATGAGACTCTTTTATCAAAACTAAGGTTCAGACAAAGCTAACCGCAGAAGTCGGACATGATAAAAATTTGTTAATCTGCTGGCAACAATCCAGCAGCAATCATCCTCTGCCTCTTCGCCTCCGCTTTTACCTTGGCCTCTTCTTCCTTCCTCGCCTGTTCCTGTTTCTCCTCTTCTGCCTTCGCCATAGCCATCGCAGCCAGCGTCTTCTGGTCCAGCTTGAAGAAGTTTATGGGCTCCTTGAGGAACTTCACATCTTTTACATTCATATTCTCTATAAACTTCGGATACAAAAAACTCCCGTCTTCGACATTATATGTCTTATCTTTCGTCGATAATTTTAAGAAGTCGACGAACTCGATTTCTTGAAGCGGGACTCCCCATTCAAAGAGTTCTTCTCTTAGGATATCCATCTCACAGATCCCGGTTTCTTGTTCGTCACGGGCTAGGAATTGGATGGCTTTGACTACTGTGTTCTCCTGATCGTCACCCCACTGCACCTTGGCTTCTAGCATTTGCAGGAATTCGAAGAACTCGAAGTGGGTCACGAGATCATCATCCAGGAATTGCCTGTAGAGCTGGGCCACCTCATCTGGTTTGGGGTTGAATCCGAGCAATCTTAGCATGTGTGGAACATGCTCTATAAGTACCTGGATGAAAAAAACATTGGTTTTAAGGCGAATTCGGCTTTCGTTTGAATGGCAAAATCACAGTAATATTATAAATGAGAAAGATGTTTGTTACCTCACCCAACCCGCCTGCCACGCATGGCTACCCCTTGTGTCACGCGTGACGATTTTACGTCCACGTTTATAGACCATACGTATATAAACGCCGCAACTATACGTCCAGTGCTGGACGTGTCCAACACTGGACGTATGAAAGCTGAGGAGAGAAATAGGTATTCACAGTACAGATATTCTATTTCACGAAGACGGTTTGGTCTTGGTTGTTAGCCGTGCACATGCACATTGAGTTAGTTTGCGTAACCTCGGGAGCACTCTCTACCACTCTGTCTCGATCGCGACACGGTCCGAGTCACTAGTGTTTTTGGGTCCGCGAATAATGTCAGCACAAGGCAACTAAACGTAGACAAGTCGTCGGCACCTTCGTGAAATAGAATCATCATCATCATCATCAACCTATGACAGTCCACTGCTAGACATAGGCCTCCCCTAATGAGCGCCAGAGCACCATGTCTTCAGCATGCCGCATCTGCCTGCAGTCTTTCGCAAGTCGTCATCCCACTTGGCCAGAGGGCGTCCTACACTACGTTTGCCGAGTCGCGGTAACCACTAAAGAATACGTTTACCCCAGCGGTTGTCGGTTCTTCGCGATATATGCCATTTCAGCTTGCAAATTTTTGCTATGTCGGTAACTTTGGTTCTCTGTTGGAATAATATATCTGTACCTAAAGCCTTATCACCTTATCAATGTTTTCCTCGTCGTACTCCTTGAACACCTGCTTGAAGGTGACCAAGTCCTCGGGGGTAAAGCATGGGGGGGGAGGGGGGGCCTTCTTTTTCTTAGCTTCAAGATTTTTTTCCTTTGCTTTTTCTGAAGCTGTTTTCTTTTCAGGCGGTTTGTCTTTTTCTTTTTTACCTTTCTTAGGTCCCATTGTAGTTTATTTTGTTAGAAGAACCTGTAGACAATTTGTTATTTAATACAGTTTTATTATTTATGAACGGAAATGTACTCGCAATTATATTGCCGTTATTCGTTTAGATTGTCACGTAGTTATTATAACTCTTTCTGTATTGTAGTTTCTAGAGGAAATATTCCTCCAGAAATCACTCTGGAGCCTACAGTTACTTCATGCTAATTAGTTAGCTTGTGGTTGGCTCTATTAATTTCTCACAAACAAATTTTAGCTAACAAAAAATAACGATGGTTCAAAACTTAACTTGAGTAATTGACAGTTCAAAACATGTTCAACGTGGTCCAACCAAAGCATTGCCTTTTTCACTTTGGCATTGCCAAAAAGAATAAAATGGCATTGTATCAAAGAGAAATGATGTAGGTTTTATGTAAGCTATTAACTACCTCCTTATATATACTATAGACCATGTCACTGTCATGTATGTCATGTGGAATAAACTCTACGTTCTAAACAGGGCTGTTTTATTACAACAAGAATACATGAAGTTATTGTATTCTATTTGTAGAATACAATAACTACGTCAAAGAGAACTGAACTACGTGGTCAAGGAGTAAAGTAAAATTATGTAGCATGGGTTTTCTTGCCTTTGAAACGCCATCTAGTTTTTGCTTGCGTAAGGTTTCGGTAAATATACAGGTTGTTTGGTGCATTGTTTGCCAAAATGAAATAAACGTGGGAGGATGTTTTAGCTACCTTCTCAACCCATAGGGGGTTGAGAAGGTAGCTAAAACATCCTCCATGAATTTTAATTTCATGAATTTTAATTATAGTAAATTCCGTTCATTAAATTCGTAAAAATAAAAATATTAAATTTAATGCGCCTGGCACAGCGGCAGTAGGTACTTACCTACCTAGTCAAATCAAATGTAAAGGAAAATGAATGAAACTCAAATTTTATTTTACCGAAATGTATATTTTTTTCTATAGGTAATGTTAGTATATTTTTTATTACAAAGCAGCGCTTTTTGACTACACATTCGAACCTTATTCCAAACAAATTATACTTGTTCCTGGTGTGCCTGTAAAAAGCTATAACTGATAATTCTACCTAATTTACAATACATTACATAGATAGATTATTGTATAATACCAGGGACCAGTTTCTGATAATACATAGAATATAAAATACGCAAAACACCCGGAACAAATATCTGCACAAACATATTTAGTCCCGAGGTGGGAATCGCGCGAGCGCGAGCCGCGTTAATTTTGGACTTTGGTGAAGTCGGTTTTAGCAAGAAGACGAGGAAACTGCAACGGCGGTGGAACGACGGAGATGCAGCATTTTTGAGATTGTTTAGGCGATACAAAAGAAATATATAACGGTGAGCGGAGCGAGCCGTCGAAAGTATGAAAAAAAGGAGAAATTAAACATTATTTTTGCAAGTTTTCGTGTCTAGCAAAATTATCTTAATGTGAGCACTTGACTACTCAAGAAACAGATCATGACCCCCGTGACCAAGGAAAGGACGTTTTGATCTAACCCTCTATGGTTGCTGACCAAAAGTAGTTTAAGACATTCGACCTCTTTTATAAATTACTAAATAATTACTCGTTAGTCGGTGTCGGTTACTCGGTTAGTCGGGTGAAAAAAAATGTTTAACTAGAGAGCAAAAGAGCTTGGGATTAGGTACATACATAACCATACTCTAAATGTCAGATTCAGATTTATTTTTATAGGCGCGAAAATGTGCCCGACCAAAACATCAACTTCTTGAAATCGAGGTCAAAAGACTTCGGGTCCCTAAGCCAAAAGAGTGAGAAAAAATTTAGACCCTAATTTATGTAAATGAGGGTCTAAATTTTCAGTCGTTGGGCATGTGCCCAAGGACTTTGTATGCATTGAAAAACAAATATTGCCAATTTTCACAATCTTAATAGCCCGGTCGTAGTAGAAAATGGCTTACAAAAAGCCATTCATTGCCCTGTCCATAGTAAAAGAGCAATTCCAGTCAATTTAGCAGGCGCCGAGGGCAGTATTCTGGTTATTGCGAACGGAATCAAATTATAGAAATCGGAATGGGTGAGGTAACAGTTTCCGGTTTCACTGAGCCGTTTGGTTGAATGACCTATTACTGAAACATGGATGAAGGTTCGTGGTGACCCTTAACTTTGACGCTTTGAGAGTAAGGTACCTAAATAGTACTTCATTAATATTCAGAGACTTTGACATAGTCTACCTCATCATCATCATCAGCCTATGTTAGTCCACTTCTGGACATACCTAAGCTTCCCCTAATGACCACCATAGAGCCCGTCTTCAGCTTGACGCATCCAACATCTGCTTGCAGTCTTTCGCAGGTCGTCATTCTATTATACCTGGTTGGAGGGCGTCCTACATTACGTTTACTGAGTCATAGTCTCCCTATACAGCTTATTACATTTACTATATGTAATTAAAGTATTAAAAGGCTATTTACGTACGGCACTGTATCGACATATTTTAATGTTAGTGTCGCGGTTGGCACAAGCCTTTATTTCATTCGAAACTTTAACGTTTCTTTGCTTTAAACAACCCTAATAAAACACTAAATAAAACCAAACCCGAGAACATCACTTTGTTTATTTTTCGGGAGCCAAGTAAATAAATAAAGCCTTTCGCTTGATGGACAGTATGGGTGGCTGTACCAAGGTAAGTCATTTCGCTTCTGCCACTAACATAAAATGTTTTACGTGGGAAGAGAGTTCATTAAAATTGCTTTTAACTTTATAGGATTCCACTCACCGAGTTTATTTATAAAATGCAATATTGTCGCCATTGTCGGCTATTCAATAAACACGATGTTTGGTTGGATGGTTGTTACGTGGACTGGCAAGATTTTTTAGGGGTTGGTTGGCGTCAATCAAACGTTTCTTTTGTCACACTCGATGAATGGAGGTGTGTCAGGACGCTATTCGTTGCGTCTTTTGGAGAAGGCATGTGACAGTGGACGTTTAAAGGCTGATGATGATGATGGTCAAAATATTAACTTAAGCTGTATTTAGAAATGTATACTCCCCCTGTCGGTCGGTCCAAGTAGGTACCTATACCAAAAACCCGAATGCCTAGGTAGGTTTAGGTACTACCTTGAGCAGGTGGGCTGCCTGCCAATATATTTTTACAAAGTCTATGAACGGTACCTTAATAAAAATAATAATCTTTATTTGCATGAATGTATGTATAAAAGGTCTTAATTCTAAATATGTCCCGATACAAACTACCTACTCAGGTGTGCAAAATCGTTAATGTCTCTAATGTCAATAAAAAAATCATACAAAATCCATTACAATTACCTAACCAATATCTAATGAAAAATTATACAGATTTAAATAGAAAGTGGTTAGAGGCTTAGAGGCAGGTAGATTTGGCTGGATATCTAGGCCTGACTTATAAAGCTGAAGCATCCTAAAAAAAATTAGGTATGTATAATGTAGGAATTTCAGAGAAAGCAACGCTTGCGTAGCCGCGAGAAAAACTTACACAGGTACGTACACATACTACGTAATATATGTATATATGTAATAAAATTATCACGTAGTAACTACGTTTACTATAGGTATAATAAATTTATTACGTCCATGGTACCAATGTTGGCTTGTTTCACGGATTCATGAATCAGCCAGCATGATGAAAATCATAATTTGGCGGCAAGAAACTTTTCGTTCAGGTTCCGGTTAAAATTTCGTTCAAAAAAGTTTGTCGGACGGATACTGGTTTCTTCCAGTATGTCGATCTTCATGCTTTTAAATAAAAATAATACGTATTTTACGAAATGAAAAAAATGGCAATTATAAATTATTATATTTTTATTCACAAACTTTGTCATGACAAGACATGACTACCATTTTTCAGAATGAAGCTATGTATTCATACAAAATAATTATTTTAGTCTGTGATCATTCCATTTCCGAACGATTCGGACATGACGCCGATTTTGACAGTTGTTGACTCTTGCTTGACTTGACTTGCAAAACCTCGCGTACATATACGTTGTGAAAATATTGCAAATAATCGTCATATTACACGTATTACGTGTTTTTCTGCCCTGACAAAATGGTTGCACGCGTGGCGGGCGTTTTCGATGAAAAACTAACGGGGGCAATCGCTAATTCCAAGATTCTGGTTGTCGGTGCCGGTGGAATAGGATGCGAAGTTCTGAAGAATCTCGTGCTTACCGGCTTCCCCCACATCGAGATTGTAAGTAACTACTCTAGATCTGCGCATATCTACCATTTGTACTCCTAATTTATTCAATAAGACAGCCACCTATCGATATTCCTAACCTACCATGTTGTATCAACTTCTAACGGTATACTGTCGCAGTCGCTTCTTTCTCTCACTCACGAAGCTTCTTCATTCTTCGGCGACAGTCTTTGCGAAAAAAATGACTTGGTTCTTGTTTGTTACGTGACAAATTCTATGCCCACATTTGCTATTGCTGCCCACCAACCCATTGTTTGTTTTGATTACTACAATAACATTTCATATACCATTGCCTCAAAAATAAACTTTTTTTTTTACTGTATTGGGACTTGTTTCAGATTGATCTAGATACAATTGATGTGAGCAACCTGAATCGTCAGTTTTTGTTCCATAAAGAGCATGTTGGAAAGTCTAAAGCCCAAGTTGCCAAGGACAGTGCCCTGAGCTTCAACCCTAATGTCAATATTATTGCTCATCATGACAGTGTCATCAGGTAAAAAATATAATAGACATTAACATATTATATATTTGCCACTATAAATATGTACAGACAATATACATAAATTAACAATTTTGAATTAAATATAAAATACTTAATCATTAATTATAAAATAAAGAAAACATTTAATAACAATATGCATAAAATAAGTAAGTAGGTAGTATAATAGCATTAAAACTCAAATAAAGTAGACAATGGGTGGTTGAAAGAGAAACAACTTGTTTGCTGCACTAGCTCACCCCAGCATAAAACAATGCACCGGTAGACCTAGGCCTCCCCTTTTGTTGGCTCTTATTACGGGGTAACACCAAATTGTCCCCGCCTGAGTTGGTTAAATATAATACACACATCTGCATCTCTATCTCTATGTAATACTTTTTGATAGTTCAAGTTATCAATACATATTTTTATTAAAATAGTATTTGGAAAGGATAAATTAAATCTTTACTCCTAATATTAAGATTAACATAAAATATTGTAACCCATTATTTCAGCAATGATTACGGAGTGTCATACTTCAAACAGTTCAACCTTGTGATGAATGCGCTGGACAACCGAGTGGCTCGCAACCACGTCAACAGGATGTGTCTAGCCGCTAGCGTGCCTCTTGTGGAAACTGGAACTGCTGGGTATGCTGGACAGGTATGAATGATGTTCCTTGTTTATGCATTCACTGCAATGCATCTGAAGCTCATGAAAGTTGTTCATGTGTATTGGTTAAAAAATAATATCAACCTAAACCATCAGCAATACAATAATATAAAATAATAATATAGGTGTTTATTCAGCAGAATATATATATTGGTCAGCAGAAGTATAGAACAAATCAAATCATTTATTTGCTGTAATGTAGGTACAAAAGTTCTTAATAAAAAATGGTATTTCCAATACAGTATTACCTCATGGAGGTGTGCAAAATTAAGATAGCATGCAAATGTCACAGTAGTTTAGTAATGTTCTAAACTAGGTATATTGTAGATAATTTTATACAATGTCAAAAATTTGAAACTAATAAGAGTAAGAGGCGCAGTAGTAAAATAAGGTAATGTCAAAATTTATCTGTCATAAAATCGTTAATATTATAATTGCATTTGGTAATTAATAATTGTTTCTAAATATATTGTCAAGACCTTTTAATGGTTAAGGTATTTTGTTGTATATTTTGCATCACATACAGACTACACTTTTTTGTAGGAAAGCTGAACTTTTTTGTAGAAACATAATTAATAATGCTGGACAATCCACACAGTTAAAATGATATCCACTATCTAGTATAATAATTATACAAGCTCTGCTCAGATAGTGCTGTGTGGCATTATTAAGTTATTTATTTTGGTTCTGTAAAATCTAATAGAGAAGAACCCATTTTCAAAAGTTACGACAAGCCTCAAAAATCCTATCTCAATTTAGAAACTAAACCAGTTAGGCATATGACAATATAAGTTCAATTTACAGTTAAATTTAAAAAAAGTTTAAAACAAATAAAACCTAATGATATAATATGTTGTTTTGTATATCCATTAAAACAATTAATTTAATTTTTTACCACAGGTAGAAGTAATCAAGAAAGGCCTGTCCCAATGCTATGAGTGCCAGCCAAAAGCACCTCAGAAGACATTCCCTGGCTGTACCATTCGGAACACTCCATCAGAGCCGATCCACTGCATCGTCTGGGCCAAGCATCTGTTCAACCAGCTGTTTGGAGAAGAGGATCCGGATCAGGATGTGAGCCCGGATACTGCAGACCCTGAGGCAGCAGGGGATGCCGGGGCTGAGGCTATGGTCACGGAGAGCAATGATGCAGGTAGGATACAATCCACACACCATCACTAACAATACTTGCTGACCAACTACTAATAACTACTTGCTGAGAGTAGATATTATCTTCTTTTTTCTGAGAACTAATTGCTTAGATAGATTTTAAAGTTAATAGAACTCAACCACATCAAGTGTAACATGTGTACCTACGGTGGAATGAATAAACAAACAATAAAAATATCCTTTGTATGGTTCCATAGAAACAACGCGATTGTATGCGTTGCTCTGCGCGCTTGCTTGTAGCTACCTCACATCAGGGCTTGCTACCGGTAACAATAATACCGGTACTATAGCGGTAATTATGCTTTTTTCATTTCGATACATTCAAGTATCGATCATTGCCAAAAGTACCGGTACTCGAAGCGGTTCTATCGACGTTGCCAGCTGTCAGGTGATAGCGTACCGACCGGGGAGGGGCGGGCGCGCGCGCGTGCTTTCCAACTTTGTTGGTATCGATACTTTACGCGCATAATATTATCGATAATTATACCGATACTAATTAAAAATACTGATACTTTGGTACCGATACCAATGAAGTACCGGTACTTACAAGCATCGCTACTAAAAAAGTACCGGTAAAATGTATATCACGTCAACGTCATACGTACCGGTACTTACTTGAAAATACCAATATTCCAAGTCCTGCCTCACATAACTCTATACATATATAAAAAAGATAGGAAATTATGTGTAAAGTCGCAGTGCAAGTGGCTATGCTTGGTTTATACAAATTGATGGTGGAGTTGCCGTGGACAGGCGACGGCGAGTATAACACAAGCTCTGCTTAGCTTGGGGCTAGATAATACTGTATGCGTTGTCCAGCAATTTATTTATTAATTTCAGGAAACGTCGAACGCAAAAGCACCCGCACTTGGGCAGCGGAATCCAACTACGATCCCGTGAAGCTATTCTCCAAACTCTTCGGAGATGACATCCGCTATCTGCTCTCTATGGAGAACCTATGGAAGAAGCGGCGCCCCCCCACCCCTCTGGAGTGGAACAACCTTCCGGGCAGGGACAGTGCTCCGGCCACACACTCGGGGCTCGCTGATCAGCGCTGTTGGACAGTGCATGAGTGTGCACAGGTGAGTTCGTATGTTCGTACTTCGTTCAGTATGCGCACATTCACCAATAGAAGTATGTGTTCTTCCACTGTTGAATGCGCGCAACGCCCGCAACCTGCGTACTCGGCGGACCTTCGCCCGCAGCGCCACAGAGGTCTTGATTCTAGAACGAAGTATAGGTCAGGTATTTTGCAGTTCTACTTATAAGTAAGGGGTGATTCATTTGGAGGTACTTTTTTAAACTTAAAAAAGAAATTGATAAAAACAAATTTAACGGATATTTTTTATTATTATACAAAAGAACTATTCTTTACATTTATTTTTTAAAGATTATTTGATTTAAATGTTGGCCGTAACTTCGGTTAACCTAGTCCATCCTAGTCGGATGCGTCATCGAAAATTAGAACGGTAGACCGTTCCAATTTTCGATGACGCATCCGAGCATTTCCATTGGTCTTTGGCGAATATTGCGAGTAATGTTGGCTTCCGGTTGCTCAATCGTACCTGGCTTATCCATATAGACTTTGGACTTTACATAGCCCCAAAGAAACAAGTCTAGGGATCTAGGCGGACAACTCACCGATCCGAAGCGCGAAATTAACTTCCTCATTACTAAACAAAGTTTTTTGTCGAAAACAGTGGATTTTCTTCAAGCTTTTCAAGAGCCCAAAGAATAATTTGTAGACGCTGTGCAGGGCTAAGTCTTTCCATGATGAAATGTCGAACTATACTGAACTAAAATACCATAAAAGGTAATAACGACTCACGCTTCATCTGTTAAAAAATTCATAGGAAAAAAAGTACCTCTAAATGAATCACCCGTTAGTATCTCATCAAGAAGGCTTTCTACTCCCTAAATGATTATCTCAATGATGTTAATGCTTGGCCAGATGTCGCTCAGTTTCGCACCGACAATAGTATGTAAGTAATTTAATGTTGTGCCTAGCTTTACTTAAATATTGACATGTATCATAAATCATATTATATTTAGACTTAAATAGGAAAATAACCATGTATTAGACACATAAAGAGATATGAACTTACTAGTGGTTTCTTTTTCACTTCTTCCACTTGTGTACAAAAAATTGAAGTAAAATAATCTTATTTGATAATAATTTATAGTAAAAAGTATGACAAGTGCTTATTTTGTAAGCTTAAAGAAATATTTTGAATTTTAACAAATCTTACTGTACATTTCAGGTATTCGCCGCTAGTGTAGCCGCGCTCCAAGCAGACTTGGCATCGCGTGCCGCCGGCGACCACCTCGTGTGGGACAAAGATGAGAAGCACGCCATGGACTTCGTAACAGCGTGCGCCAACGTGCGCGCGCACATCTTCAATATACCGCTCACGTCGCGGTTTGAGATTAAATGTGAATATCATTCGCCTACTGTAGGATAGAATAGGGTTATGAAGGAGTAGTCGGTTTTTCTGAAGAAAATCTACAACAAAATGGAACCTCATAGACAGAAAATAAAATCACGCTTGGTAGAAAAAAAGCGTGGATAAAAAGACGACACTAGAAGGACTGGATATAGTGACGCAAAACAGACAATGACTATGCTACTAAAGATTATGCGTTTTACTTTTATTTTGAGATTTCGTATAAAAATCATGTTTATTAACACAGTCATTTATATTATTGTACAAATCATGGTTCATATCCAGTTATAAATTACCTTTGTTTTATAACTTGTTTATTGGTTGTTTGGATGAGATCTCTCATAGGGAGCCGGCCCTTTGTATATCCTCGATTCTGAGATTTTCTTCCTGTTTTGTCTGTGCAATCTATAAATTCCGTCATTATTCCTGAGCGCTATTGTATCGAGAGCGAAGCTTTGCGCAGAAGCTAATAACTAATAAATTAAAATATCTCCCTTTCAGCAATGGCAGGCAACATAATCCCAGCCATCGCGACCGCCAATGCCATAGTGGCGGGGCTGGCCGTGCTGCGCGCCCAGGGCATCCTCAAGGAGGAGATAGCGACCTGCACCAACGTGTATCTGCGGCCTAAGGTCAACCATCGCGGGCAGCTGCTTGTGCCAGAGAAAGGTAAGGAATTTAATATGGACTACTGTATTGTATTTGGTCATATCCTGTAGGAATAGATGTGTTTCAATAAATACAAATACAAATTTCATAGAAGACTAAGCAACCTAAAGCGGATCTTACCTCCCAGATTCTCTAGGACCTTAATTCCACTAAATTAATCTGTTCATATTAACAATGGTATCAACTAAAAATAAATAAATAAGGCTGGACAATTCACACTGCGTCATCTAGTCTAAGCTAAGTAGAGCTTGTGTTATGAGTTGTAAAATACTATACATAATACAATTTACTACTGTCTATTTAATAAAATACGAAATTACAATAATTATTAAGGACAGTTCTTACTAATATTACTAAGTATACACCAACAATCATTAAACTGTGATATAACCTGTTTTATTTTTCAGTGCTTACCCCACCAAACCCGAAATGCTACGTGTGCTCACCGAAACCAGAAGTAGCCCTGGCATGCAACCTCAAGCAGCTAACACTCAAAGATCTGAACGGAGCCCTAAAAGACGGCCTCAACATGCAAGCACCGGACGCGACCATCGAGGGCAAGGGCGTCGTCGTGCTATCTTCAGAACCGGGTGAAACAGACCACAATAATGACAAAACTCTAGAGGAAATAGGTCTCAACGACGGTTGCGCTTTAATCGTCGACGATTTTCTACAAAACTACGAGGTATGGTTTAAGAAACTTTATTGTCATAAGAATTACAAATTTCACCTAAAATGAGAAATAGGGCTAATTGCTTTAAAAGTAGATTACAGTTGGGTGACAGCATCCTTATTACAAACTAGCTGTTTCCCGCGGTTTCATCCGCGTTTAATTCGATTTCATTAGCCTATGTTCACCGGGGATAGTGTAGCTTCTCAATGATGAAATAATTTTTCAAATCGGTCCAGTCGTTTCGGAGCCTATTCAATACAAACAAACAAAAAATCAAACTTTTCCTCTTTATAATATTAGTATAGATAGATAAGTAATTAACTAAGTAACTTTGTCTTAGGTAAGAGTCCGTCTCCAACAAGAAAGCGAAGAGAAGACCTGGAGGCTGATCACCGACGGTGACATGCCGCCGCCAGCGCCGGAGAAACCGAAGAACGGCTCCGAAGCCTCGTCAGAGCCCAAACCTGGACCATCCAAGCCCAAGGCTGATGACAGTGACAGTGAATTGGAAATCGTGGAAGATGGCGACGAAGATGAGGATAGAAACTCGAAACCACCGGCTAAGCGTCGACGCACGGCGGTCGGCCAGGAAGTTATTGAAATCAGTTAGATCAATATCATAGGTATTTTGTTTTTGTAAGTCTGCCCGATATAATTTGTGAAATGATCTTAAATAGAACTAGGGCTATTCTGCTAAACCAATCGCTTATCTATGACAGCGACGTTTCCGCGCTGGGACGGAATAATGGTACTCTTTATTTATAAAACTCCCGTAGTTCGACGAATAACGTTTATCATGTTCTTCCAATACAAATAAAGTATTGTATTGTATTTATCTATAATATAAAAATGAATCGCTGAATGTGTTGCTAAGCTCAAATCTCGAGAGCAGCTGAATCGATTTCGCTAATTCTTTTTTTAGAATATACCTTGAAGTACGGAGATGGTTCTTACGGAGAGAAAAAATTTAAAAAATTGTCTGCAACAAATGACCACCCGGGCAAAGCCGGGACGGGCCGCTGGTTTATTCTACTATAAAGATATGTACATTAGTAAACTTGGAAATGTCAAATTTTATACATATATTATTATGTAGATCGTAAAACGAACGAGAGTGATATCTTACAACGTCGCAGAATCGCCTCGTAGAATTCCATAACGTGTCTTATTCTGCGATGACACTCTGTCATAGTGAAACAATTGGGTTAGCGGAAATGATTCCCTGAATTTTACTTTCAGTTGCTATTAGTTACTGTCATGTTTTCCAAGTCTGATCTTATGAAATACTTGACTTGACTTCTTTGATAATGGCAATATGTGTCTGTTTTGCCACTTTTCTCGCACTCCAGTTCACAAAATTCTTGGTGCGACCATAGCTGTTTGTATACTGATAAGTAGTTGCTACTGAAATGCCGATTTTACTTATCAGAATAAACGGAACTTAAACTTTCCAATGGATCGTAAATGTAATAGTTTTGAAACGTGAGTATCATGCAATAAGCTCCCATGTTAAAATGCAAATCTTTGTATACATATAAGCTAGCCAAACTCGACATACATTGTTTGTAAACAAACCGCCCATACTTAACCTAAAATTCTACCTGTTGCCGCGTTTTTTTATACGCAATTTAAATTACTTGTCGATTTCCTTCAATAAATATTGCTTACAATTGTATCTGAAACTCTCGCAAGTGATTTTTGTCGTGATTTGTTTACAAACATTATACATAGATATTAACTTGTATAGTTATAACTTAACTATGGGTATTATAGATCTATAATGAATTAGCAAGCTGAAGTGGCAGTGGGGCGGCCATATCTCGCGAAGAACCGACGGCCGCTGGGGCAAACGTGCTCTTGAGTGGAGACCACGACTCGGTAAACGTAGTGTAGGACGCCCTCCGACCAGGTAGGATGACGACCTGCGAAAGACTGCAGGTAGATGCTGGATGCGGCAAGCTGAAGAACAGGGCGCTATGGCGCTCATTGGGGGAGGCCTATGTCCACCACTGGACTGCTATAGGCTGATGATGATGATGAATATAGATCTATAAACACTACCCTTAAGCAATAATCGTGTTACGTAAACTAGTTGTGCATGTGTAATTCCTGTGTATTGTAAAAGCTATATTTATCTACATAATGTTTGAATATGTACAAGTGATTTCACAAAATATTTAAATAATTGATTCTAATATTACTCTTTTAATATTAAACTTACTACTGTTTGCGAGAATTTGTACACTTTTAATAGGAATGTAGTAACAAGATTAGACACTAGATTTTGCATATTATATACAGACAGACATATGTACTCTATTAGTAAGATAGATTCAGGCGTTACTTTGCGGGATTCCATTGCAAAATATTAGGATGAAAAAGTTTGATTTTGTACTTAATATTTTTCATCTTAATGTTTCTAGTTCCAACTCCTAGATTTACAGTGCATTTTATTTTAATCTTAGTAGGTAAGTAAATAATTACATATTAATTACTATCTATTATAGTTTTCTAGCCCACACCAATATGGGGCTATATAAAGAACAATTTAGTTATTGTAAGCATAATTTTGAATGTCGCGATTAAATTATCATATTCCTAATATTGTGGTTTTTGTCTCATAACTTTATTTATTTCGGTAGGCGAAGGTCCGGCTGCGACGCAGGAGGTTGCAGGTTCGATTCCCGCCTCGAGATAAATGTTTTTTTTTCTTCTTTCGTTCTTTATTATATTTAAGGGAATTTGAGTCATTTTAAAGACTATGTCAGTCCCGTATACTATAAATAAAAAAACAACAGCTGGAACTAAAAACTAAATTATATCTAAAACTAACCTAAATAATTTATTTGCCGCATCACTCAGTGGTGTGGCTAATATAATTTGGATAAAACCAACATCCATTAGGTTCATACTGTACAAGTCTTTAAGCTCTGCTCTAGTACGATCTGCAGATATTTGTTCTGTGTGGATTTTATGTCGAAAAAAAATATCTGCCTACTCTTGGTATGCAATATATTAATTACTCATCAGTTCTCTAGTAGATAATTAATCCCATGAGCTTTGCTCTTTGATGCTGTGTGGATTGTCCAGTATTATTTATCTAGTCCACACTTTTCTTTCCAACTACTGGGCAGTTAGCATAAACATTATGGGAAATAAATCAGGAAGACAGATAACCTTTAAAAACAAAAACTACGCCTCGACCCGACCTGTTTACTAACATTATCAGCTATTTTTAGTCTTTGTAGGTCATAAAAGAACGTTTTGGGTACCTACTCATAACACGTTTACCTACATCGATAAAATGAGAATATTAGATCATGTTCTAAAAATACTGGAGCGAACTGTAGATTACTGAGGGGCAAACAACGGGTTTGGTTGTCATACTTAATCCTATCCCAGTATTCTATGAAATTATTTCATTTTTGGTACGACTGAAAATCGAATAGTCAATAGTAAGATATATTTATGGAGAAGTACCTACCTAATCGATTTCGAATCGTTATTGTTCCTCAACAAGTATAGTTTTGGAATCAGTAAATTCAACAGAATAAAAAAGTATATTGTTAGAAAACACGATTGAGATATAAAAAAACATGAAAGTGTACTGTTTCGACATCTTTGGAACCCTGCGGTCTTTTGAAATAACTTATATTTTGATTTGTAGAGTTATCAACATCATCAGCCTATGTTAGTCCTCTGCTGGCCTTGGTCTCCCCCAGTGCGCCACGCCACAGCGCCCTGTCTTCACCTTGACGCATCCAGCATCTACCTGCAGTCTCTCAGGTCGTCATCCCACCTGGTCGGAAGGCGTCCTAACATTACGTTTACCGTGTCGTGGTCTCCACTCAAGATGTTTGCCCCAGCGACCGACGCGTCGGTTCTTCGCGAGATATGACCGGCCCACTGCCACTTCAGCTTCCAAAGTGTTTTTTATTTTCATTACGAGTCATGGCCTATATCGAGACTCTCGTAGTTAATGCCTACCTACCTTGGTAGGTATTTACTAGTACTCTTTGCCTACCTACTTCGGCAGGCAAAGAATTCAAATAAACAAAAACAAGGTTGTCTAACACAAGCATTTCTTTTCTGAACTTGATTTCTATTTTCATTCAAAGCTTTGTTCGCGCACTGCGTTTAAACGATTGTTATCTTCTTAATGGCTCGGTACTAATTGGGGCCATGCACCTCCGCGTTTAAGTGCTTATTAAAGTTAACTACACGTCTTTACAGTACGCGGCACTTACTGTGCACATTAATTGTTCAAAGCAGACAAGTTTAAGTCCTCATCCTCAAGAGTTACCATACCTTACCTACCTAGGTACCTACAACATCGTAAATATAAATAAAAATTACCGACACTCGATTTCGGCATGAGCTACTTACTAGAACTTAACATTTGAACACTATTATCGCCCGCCCATCATGGACATAAACGTTTTACCCTTGCTGCAACTATATGAGATGGGCGCCTTCTTATATCGTCACGCATCGCAACAGACGTTGGGCAGTGAATGCGTTACCTACTTTGATTTCCGATGACGCATAAGCACTTGTTGTTTCCTTTATTGCTGGCACATCTAAACATGCAGCTGTTTATAGTAGTACCATAAGAATAGACAGTAAAGTTATCGTCTATTGTTATGGTAGTACCACAGATATGATAGGTAGTTAATTTAATACTATACACCCACCCTCGTGTTTTGCCCCGCTCTAATAATGCTGAGAATGAGTTATCTACATAACTGTTTTTATAATGAATGTAGATTAGTGATTTAATGTGGTAATGCTATCTATACCAACTATCCTATCAGCCATGTATGCAAAAAATGTTACAATGAAAAACAACCAACTTAAACTTAGATTGTGTAGATTAGTTCCCATTGCATAGCAATTAACTTTCACCCATACCACCCATGTAAACAAACAGTTTTCTTGTATTCTCTGCCATGTCATGACTTTCCCACTGTATTTACTGGCCATTTTATGGTTTTTAATTGCAAGGTCTGTGTACCATATAATTAGCTACTTCTTTTGTTTCCCAGAATACCTGTCTCTAAAGCAATGAGGTTGTATTAAAAAAAAGCTTTGATTTGTAATGATTTTATTGTTTGCTTTTGCGACATTGATTTGAATTAAATATAATATTAATCTCAAAGTACAAACAAAAGCACCAAAAAAATGCTTTTAGACGGATTAAATCCACATACACTAAAGTTAGGAGCAAACAATAAATTTTAAAGCAATATCAAACAAAGTTATTTAATTATTGCTTAATTTACCTAAAAATATATTTAAAACTGAGTTAGCTTCTAACTACACTACACAAAAATAACTTAACTAAGCAGGTACCAGAGTATCCTTAAAATGTTTAAAAATAAATGCACACTTAAAAGGATCTTGAACTTTGAATACAGGATAATTATTCCATTATTTATTAGGTAGGAAAGTAACAATTTTTATTTTCATAATAATTATAAGTACATAGTGATTACAGGACCAAATAATTAATTGAACACAATACTGGTACAGTTAATACAGTTAATAATAATAAAAAGTAACAAGACAGAATAAATTGAAAATAGGTAATAGAATTTCTTGTTAAACATTTTTTTTTTTTTCTAATACATTTTTTTTCCTACCTATGTGTGATTGAGAAATGCTGTGACATGATTGAATACAATAGGTACAAAATTACATTACAAGGCATCTTAAACATTCACAAATACAGTCATAGCCCAAGCATGCACATTTATCTAGTCTTAATGGAGTCTACACTAGTCAGTGACATATACCTAGCAGCTTGGTGCAACATTTCAGTGTATAAATATTGTAGGCAGACAACTGAGTTTAGTTATTTCTTTATGTATTTATTTTATAATAGAAACAAGTTGTACCTACTTCATAGTGAATGAATAAATGTATTTTATTTCTTTCTTTCTTTAGTCATCTCAAGTGGCGCACTGACTGTAGTATGTACTCTTTAAAATACAAATTACTTTTCAGGTAAAACTCCATACTCTATCAGAAAACGTTCAACATCAGTAGCAAAGAAATCATTTCCCAGTTCTGTGGCCAATTGGACAAAATTGCCAATGACCTGGCCGGCTTTGTAGACCAGTATAGCTGGGACTCCTTCCGATCGGAACAGCCGACTCATACCAGTCACATCAGCTAATATTTTACAGAACTTCATGTCTCTGTAATCACCAGCTAATACATCAAGACAGCCATTCATGGTTTCACAAGCTCGAGATTTCTTGTTGTATATGTGTATTATCACAGTTACTTTAGGATCTTCCTTGTCAATTGTATCCAAAAACTCGTCTTTTGTATTTAGCATGGTCACTGTACCGAACTTAGGTGGTTTCTGTAACTGAGACATGAGTTCCTGCATGCGTTGCTTCTGGTATTGCATTAGAAACTCCTCATCCATAAGTTCATTCAGTTCATCCTCAATTTCCTCGATTTTCTTGTCTTCCTCAGCCTCTCGGTCGGGTTTCACGGTAAGGGTGAGCTTCTCAGCTAGCGCGATACGTTCTCTTTCCAACTCGGCTCGATTTTTGGCTTCTAGCTGCTTGAACCGACGCCAGTCTTCCAGAACGCCTTTTGGTCCCGTGTTGTTTGCAGTGCCGTTCCACTTGTTAACGGGTGCGGGTGGTAGCTGGGCTGCATTCGCCTTGCTTTGGATTGGATTCCCCTCTTCATCACCGCTTCTATCATCGTCTGATCCACCACCGTCTTCATCCTCGCTACTACTGCAATAAATTTGCTGCTTTTCACCCAAGATTTTGTCGTCTAAAGTAGCCATGGTACGAAGCCGGCTATAAATTAGGTCACTTCACTAATCGAATTAATTGTTACGTATGAGTTTCCACGAAGAAATATGCACGGGCTCTATTTTTTTAGGATCGAAACGGGCAAAATTCGAGACGAGACCAAGCAAAACACATTCAACAAACACACACGCACGACCACAGAACAATAATATCCTAACCGCACGCACGACACACCACACCATAGATAGATGAGAAGAGGAATGAATTGAATTGAATGAATACTTTATAAAAAAGCCAAATGTCACAGATAGCAACTCATTGGTTTTCTCTTATCTATGAATGAATGAGAGAAAGGCACACACCACCCCAAGATGGATTTTATAGAGAAGTATATTGATAAATTAAGAAATCCGAACTTGCTAATTAATTTTAGTTAAACTTGGTAGTTATATTTTATGTATTTCTACCTACCTACCTATTTAATTATAACAATTTTTAAACTATACAAAGTCTATGCTAAACATGAACGATTGTGCTCCGTGAGCAACGGATTAAGGTCTGCCTGCGATACAGAAGGTTGCCAGTGCGATTTCCGCCTCGCCTCGGGACATATGTATGTGTAATGTAAACGATCTGCAGATAAATGTCTAAGATGTTTTCTATATGTAAACAAATATTTCTATGTTATGCAAATATTAAGGTATCTAGAGCCCATAACGCAAGCTCTGCTTAGACCGGGGCTAGATGATGCTGTATAGACTATTGCCCAGAATTATTTATTTGAAGAACTGGAGGAGTACGGAGTTTGAGGTAAAATGTACTACCGTGCGGACAACTTCCGCCACGTACACCTGCCTGAGGATACAAGGCCTTAAAAAAGACAACACATGTCTTGAGAAAAGTTCTTCTCGACGTTGAAACCAGAAAAAATTACTCTAGTTTTTTTCTTGTCCGCATTTGAAGACTTGACTTCGTTTATTTCTCGTGGTTTATTTGGCATCGTTTTATATGACGTAAAGGAACGCAGAGCGGAAGTTGAAGTCCACAACTGAATGAACGGCGAAGGTTGTACGCAAATACACAATTGGCGTGAGTGAAAACAAATTTAAAAAAAAACAATCGTTTAAAAATCGAATCCACACATGTCACAATGAAATTATTAAATCCTATCCTAATCAAAAAAGACTCGTGTGTTTGTTTACATCTACGTTTTCTTTCATGCTGAAATTAAAGTTGATTGGAAAATAAATAATACTAAAGACCGTGCCAAAGTGAAGCAGCGATGAGTAAGTTAGTCAAACTTATCAATTGTAATGGCTAATACGATTCTGGAAAATGAGAAAATATATGGTTTTCCCAGGTACAATTTTGACCAGAGTTCGCGATGTGGACCCTAACGATACGGAAGCAGTAAAAGATGCTTTGGGTCCATTTTTTCAGAATTTACCGAAATACAAAGACGTAGGCTGCACTCAATGGCTCCGAGCTCTAAAAGATGTACTAAACCGGTATGTAACCTAAAACAGTGTGGTAACTATAAAAGGTTAATTTATTGTAGGTTCCGTATCATACCCAAAATGGAGCCAATAGAACCCTAGTGCTAAACCTTCGCCATCTGTCAGTACGTTTGTAGTAGGCTTCTATTCTATATAACTGTAGTAATACTTTATATTCTCTTTTTGCTAGTAACATCCAATAGTAAATTTTTTCACATAATAATTGATACTATTGCCACTACGACAACAAAAAATTTATAAAAATGGTAAATCTCACACAAAAACATTATTTTTACTTAGAAAAAATATAGTGATAATATAGAATAAAGAAGAATAAAGAATTTATTTATAGCCACACACCAAAATAAACAATTACAAAAAAAAAAGGAAAACACATATAGCATGTGTGATAAAGAACCAAACCCGTTAGACCTGCACTAGGTTGTTTACTGGTTGAATTTTACTGATGTATTGCATTGTATCAGAAGCCGTGGGGGCCTTCACCCTCCTCGACACAGATTGTCAAAATGCATTCATTTTGCAGATTTCCAAAGTATTGTGGCACACATCGATCTACAATTGAATCATATTTGACTCACTTCCTGAGTTCAAACAACTTCTATAATGTCATTGAGGCTGCTATTTGTGCACATGCAGTACAGCAAGTAAGTCAATATCCTAATATGTTTAACACATTAATTGCCCATGATGTACATGGATATGCGGTAGACGCTGGAGATGAGGGAAATCAAGCAAGTCTGTCACAGTTAATAAACTGTGTCAGGTAGGATTTGACAACAAAAACCTACACATCACATTTAGCACCTTTTTTAATACCTAGCTTTATGCCCATGCCAAATAACAATAAACTTTCCTTATCACAATCTACTCGTATTTTTAAGAATCAGAAATAATTGGTTGTATCTGGAGTAGATACATAAAGCTAAACCCTCTAAATCATGTTGGACATTTATTTGGGCACACAACCCATACATGTATATATAAAAAAATGGTGGTTCTGCTGGATAATAGTATAAAGGTCTCACAGATACCTCAGATCAATACAAGGATACAAGGCCTGTCCCATTTATCAGAGAACATTTTTGAGCACACAATAAATACACATATCTTTAAAAAAAATGTGGTTCTGCCGGATGGTTTTAGAACTACTACACATATATGTACTATTTTCCAGCTGAACCACAATTTTTTTATATAATGTATGGGTTGTGTGCCCAGATAAATGTACATGATTCAGAGGGTTTACCTTTATGTATCTACACCACATACAAGCAATGATTTTTTGATTCTTAAAAATAGATTCTGACAAAGATTGAGATACAAGGGCTTCTCCTATTTTTCAGGTCAGACCAGCTCAAGCCGCCTCAGCTACTCCAAAAGCCTGCTGGCGGGAGCAGATGGTCATATTGTGTGAAGCTGCCCATAAGCTTGTAGATGCCTTGTTTGTAAAGAATACAAGCGGATATGGGAAGCAAAAGAAAAAGGTGACTAGAAATTACAGTACTGGTCAAACATTATTGTCTATTTACAATGTTTTCAGTTCCTTGCACAGGGGTATTCTTGCATAAAATGCTCGTTTTACTCCCATGGAATGTTTATGTACATAAGTACATACAATACTTACAAGTACCTACTAATGTATTGTCTTGTTTGTTTAACTGTTTCCGTACAGCCAGCGTCTTGGGAACTTATAGATCAGCATTCAGATCATAATAGATCAGCTGGTATTGATTAATAGATCAGCTGTAGATTGATTTCAACAGTCTGAAGTAATCTCAATTTTTAAAATTGTAATTCTAATTGTAGTTCTAATTTGTTTCTATTATTTGATTGTAACTTTTTTGTTACTAAAGAGTATTATTAAGAAATAGCAACTTCAATTAATTATACAAAAAATTTCAGAAAGTCAAACAACCTGCATTTAGCTCAACATTACAACAGGCATTGGTGGAGATCGACAGCCTAGCGGGACTAGACAAAGCCCTTGACAAAACCGATGTGCTATGCACCAGGCTGAGAAATGTGCTTGTCTTTATTCAAGCTATGCTGGTGTAAGTAAATAAATAAATAATACTGGACAATCCACACAGTATCATCTAGCCCCAAGCTAAGTAGAGCTTGTGCTATAGGTACTAGATAACTGATATACTTAATATAATATATTATAGGTATAAATATAGATAGATATTTTTATTATACATAGAAAACAACCAGAACATCCGAAACAAATATCTGCAGATCGTACAAACATTTATCCCGAGGCGGCAATCGAACCCGCAACCTCCTGCGTCGCAGTAAGTAGTCTTTATTTACGCTATGCTGGTGTAGTGTAAGTACTAAAGACAAAACTTTTACACTAGACCGCAGTATTAAAGAAAAAAAGCTATGCTAGGTTGGGGAAAAAGTAATCGCGCAATCAGGTCGTCATCCCACCTGGTTGGAGGGCGTCCTACACTTCGTACTGAGTCGTGGTCCCACTCAAAAATACGTTTGCCCCAGCGGTTGTTGTTTCCTCGCGAGATATGGCCGGTCCACTGCCATTTCAGCTTGCTAATTCTTAGAGCTATGTCAATAACTTTGGTTCTCTGTCGGATGTATTCATTGCGAATCCTATCCTTCAGGGAAACTCCGAGCATAGCTCTTTCCATAGCTCGCTGAGCGAGTTTTAAACCTATGTTCATTATTTAGAAATTTGAAGTCGGTTTATAGTTATTTACAACACGCCAAATTATTATTTTTAAAGGTAATCACCTTATTGTGTGTTTATTTGCAGTGAAATATACCCAGTAGCGAAGCCAGTCCAGCCCCAACTGATACTGCAGGTTATTCTGCAAGCTCTGAGTGCGTCAGGCAGCGAAGATTCCAGCGCTGTTACTACCGTCAAGACACAGGCGTTGAGGACCTTAGATGCAATGGTCGCGTGGTAAGTACAACTGATACTGCAAGTTATTCTGCAAGCTCTGAGTGCGTCAGGCAGCGAAGATTCCAGCGCTGTCACTACCGTCAAGACACAGGCGTTGAGGACCTTAGATGCAATGGTCACGTGGTAAGTACAACTGATACTGCAAGTTATTCTGCAAGCTCTGAGTGCGTCAGGCAGCGAAGATTCCAGCGCTGGTACTACCGTCAAGACACAGGCGTTGAGGACCTTAGATGCAATGGTCGCGTGGTAAGTACAACTGATACTGCAAGTTATTCTGCAAGCTCTGAGTGCGTCAGGCAGCGAAGATTCCAGCGCTGTCACTACCGTCAAGACACAGGCGTTGAGGACCTTAGATGCAATGGTCGCGTGGTAAGTACAACTGATACTGCAAGTTATTCTGCAAGCAATAAATAAATAAAAGCTCTGAGTGCGTCAGGCAGCGAAGATTCCAGCTGTCACTACCGTCAAGACACAGGCGTTGAGGACCTTAGATGCAATGGTCGCGTGGTAAGTACAACTGATACTGCAAGTTATTCTGCAAGCTCTGAGTGCGTCAGGCAGCGTCTGCCGCACTGTGTGTACAAACATTTCACATCGCATTTGGGTACAGTTCATTGTCTTAATACAATAAGTGCAATAATAATTATAAGACATCTGTGCGAAAATTTAAAGAATAGCTACGAGTGGAAACTGTAGTTAGCTTAATTTGCTCTAAGTATGTTCTATTTTCACCTTAATATAAGCTTTTAGTTTCCCAAATAAATAGAATAAAAATCAAAATATTTTTTCTGTTTTTTTTTTCAGTTTGGGTTCAAACCTGATTCCTTTCTCAGCGCTGATATTCAGATTCGTCATGCAAACGCTCAAGTGGAGCTCTGACAATCCTAGCGAAGAGAGCAGGTACCTTTTGTATTTATTTAATAACTAGCTGACCCGGCGAACTTCCTACAGTTAAGAAACCCATGTACATCTTGTATAGGATAATGTTATTTCTTTTATTTAATTTTTCATCAATTTTCCAATGTTTTTAATATAGCCATGCAATGCCTGGTATCTGGGTTTCTTCCCTCGATTAAAAAGAAATATTTGTCAGTGTCCAATGCAGCCAGTCAAAGTACGCTACGCGCTGAGTTACTAACCAAACTGCCAACCTAGCCGTTTGCGGTGCTACCGTGGTCATTCTTACAAAAATGTATTTCTATTTTCCAGAAAAGTCCGCATCCAAGCCTACAGAAGCCTGTCCCAGTGGCTGGACATCCTGCACGTGCTCCGTCCGTGCATCGAGTCCCGCGCGCGCGCCTGGCACGTCGACCTCGCTAACCACATCTGTGCGGACGCGACGCCAGTCAGACATACTGTGCAACTGACGGTAATAGACAGTTAATATCAGCAACAAGCCTACAGCAGCCTGTCCCAATAGCTGGACATCTTGCACGCGCTCCGTCCGTGCGTCACCATTCATTAGTCCACGGCGGAGGAAGTCTTCTATTATGGAGATTCTTTCATTCGGCTAGTACCTGATTTTTCTTTTCTATACTGTTGTAACACATACGAAACAGGATATCGTAATGAATAACGAATAACAGGCTTAAGCTTTCTTCATTGCTTCTTACTTTAATCTACATATCGAAGCGACAAAAATCTTATTTATCACTTTATTTCCATGTCTATTTTCATTTTTAAAAAGATGAATTTTAAACAAAGAAACATTTATTAATAAAAACCAGTTAAATCGGCCGGCCTTTCCCCGGCTCTCGCCTTCCTTTCTCGCCTTTTCCGAGTGGCGTTCGCTTGTCCTTGTCTTGAAAATACAACCACGAACCACTTTGCCTTAAATGTGTTGCAAGGGACAACATTTTGATAACCAAGCGAATAGCTACCTAGGTTAAACGTGCACGTCGCCGCGTCGTATTAATGCACTCTCGCCAGTCCTCTGTAATCCGCTATTGTAACAACTTGTGTTTAATACAAATATAAAGAATGTAATTTACCTCGCTCACACCTAACCTTATTATACGCAGGATAATAAAGTTTTAATTAGGGCAACTATACATTAAGCCTACAGTGTTACCAAGTTATGAAAATTTTGCAGGTGAATGCGTCAAAGCCAATGAAAAATATGAGCAAGAAAGCTCGAAAGCGCCTTGCAAATACTATGCTGAGGGAAAGCAGCATGGCTGCGCATATGCCGGGGGAGAAGAATAAATATAATTTGTAAGTTTTCATTTTAAATTATTTTATGGTTAGGCGTAAAAAAAAAATCTATATATAATACAATTCAGGATCCAACCCCAAGCTAAGCAGAGTGTTATCAGTATGTACTAGATAACTTATATACATAATACAAGTCACTAAAAAGATGTGTAGCTATTTTATATTATAGATGAGTAGCTATTTTATATTAGAAGACCGATGTGGCGCGGTGGGCGAAGGTCCGCCTGCGACGCAGGAGGTCGCGGGTTCGATTCCCTCCTCGGAACAATTATTGTGTGTATAATCTGCATATATTTGTTCCAGGTGTTCTGGTCGTTTTCTATGTATAATTAAAAAAAAACTATCTATGTAATATATTGTATTATGTATATCAGTTATCTAGTACCCATAACACAAGCTCTGCTTACCATGGGGCTAGATAATGCTGTGTGAAAAAAAAAATATACATAGAAAACATTTACAACAAATATCTGCAGATCGTACAAACATTTTAATGTCAAAGAAAAACAAAATCTGACAAGTTAATCGACCGATGTGGCCATAGTACGTGTCGCGGGGCGTCGTGTGCATCACAAGGGTAGCACAATACCTTTTTTTTACCTTTGTGGGCTTGTGCCACCCAATGGTCTTGTACTACCCGCATCCATCGCAGCTGTGGTTAAAATCCGGCTGTGGGCGATGATGATAGTAGTAATAACTCGAGAGTTTATTTTCATGAGACAAGCAATTTTGGGCGGTGGACGTCTGTCTGCAACGCAGGAGGTTTCGGGTTCGATTCCTCGGGACATATGTTTGCATGATCTGCAGATATTTGTTCAGTGTTGTGGTCGTTTTCTATGTATAATACAAATATATTTTTATGTAATGTATTGTATTATGTATATCAGTTATCTAGTACCCATAACACAAGCTGTGCTTACCTTGGGGCTAGATAAAGCTGTGTGAATACGGATAGTCCGGCATTTTTTTTAAATCTATATATTTTATTATTGTAGAAATAAATATTTATTAACTTTTTGTTAAATGTTTTTTTAATGCTTTTAGGTCTGAAAAATCAAATGAAGAGGTAGCAATAGCCGCTCTAGAGTGCGCTGAAACGTTCCTGTCTGTTTGCGGCATATTTTTGAACACCGCTACTCACAAGGTATCAGAACGGTGTTTACTCAAATTATTACATACCTAATATGAATGCTACTGAGAAAAAAAAATATAAACTTCTAGTATCATTCTCCTCATTTGCGAGAAATAATGCTGAACATAGGCATCCTCTAATCAGCGGTATAGCGCCCTGTCTGAAGCTTGACGCATCCATCATCTGCCTGCAGTCATTCGTAGGTCGTCATCCCACCTGGCCGGGAGGGCGTACTTATAAACCAAAAAATAAACTAGTGTAAATCAAATTTGAAGTTGGTTTTTAGTATATTAAACATTTTATTTTTGCATTGGTTATTAATAATATATTAATGCAGAAATAATATATCATTTATTCCAGCAATTCCAAGAGCTCCTGGTCCGTGAATGCTTCTCCATCAGCTCGTACAGCACGGAGCGGTCCATGTGCCTCCTGCAAGCGTTAGAGGCAGGCCGTAAGAACTGCTCCACCAAGGTGCCGCCGCCCACGCAGTACTGCCTCCAGCTGTATACTGTGCTTATTAACAGTCCTGTGAGAGAGGTTAGTCAAGTGAATGCTTCTCCATCAGCTCGCACAGCACGGAGCGATCCATGTGCCTCCTGCAAGCTTTAGAGGCAGGCCGTAAGAACTGCTCCACCAAGGTGCCGCCGCCCACACAGTTCTGCCTCCAGCTGTATACTATGCTTATTAACAGTCCTGTGAGAGGTTAGTGAAGGTTTTCTGTTATTAATTAATAAAATAAAATAAAATAATATTGGACAATTCACACAGCATTATCTAGCCCCATGGTAAGCAGAGCTTGTGTTATGGGTACTAGATAACTGATATACATAATACAATATATTACATAGATAGATATTTTTTATTATACATAGAAAACGACCAGAACACCCGAAACAAATATCTGCAGATCGTACACACAATTGTTCCGAGGCGGGAATCGAACCCGCAACCTCCTGCGTCGCAGGCGGACCTTCGCCCACCGCGCCACATCGGTCGTCATTGTGTACATTATACCAGTTATTTACTACCCATAACACAAGCTCTGCTTACCATGGGGCTAGATAATGCTGTGTGAATGTCCAGCATTACCTATTTATTTAAATACATTAAAAAATACTATAATCACACACTTAATAAAGAAACTATGTACAATTAAAACTTAAAAATTAAGTTACAATTAGCGGTCATATCGCTTGTATAGACTTGCGTTATAAAGTGACCTATTTCGTTGTCTATGGTAGAATTTTCAAATTTTAATAGAAGCGTTTTACATAAAATAAAACGCATATTAATTTACTTACCTTGTTCAAAACTTTTTAATGAGAATGCCCCGTTGTTTCCCGCCAGAATATTCAAATTTTATTGGAAATAGCATTGACTTCCGCTAGTTGTCACCAATAAGAGGTCTCCACACCACCTAGTAGGCGCGACAGTGGCGCCAATAGTTTGTACTTTTGAGCGCCATGATCTTTTATTTCATTGCGTCGAATATCACCAGGCAAGATTTAAAATGTAAGTTTTGAACAAGGTAAGTAAATTAATATGCGTTTTATTTTATGTAAAACGCTTCTATTAATTTGACTGGACCTTGTTCAAAACTTTTTAATGAGAGATGTTTGTTATCGCCTGGTGGTGGTGGAGACACTTAACGCCAATGTGAACTTACTAAAATAAAAGTTATTATAGTAAACTATACAGGTTTGAATGCAAATTAGACATTATGACATTCAAACTAAATACATATGACAGGGCGCTATGGCGCACATTAAGGGAGGCCTATGTCTAGCAGTGGATTTGACATAGGCTGATGATGATGACATAAGTAACACACTTATGCCCAAAAACAAAACTTAGCAATATTTAAAACATAACATGTAGACATCCAAATGTCTTGTTGTGACTGGTTCGAAAAGTTCGAGGGAAAAGTCATTAAATTTATTGAAAAATAAAATTGTTACTCTGTGCTACTTCCATGCCATGATAGGTTAAACCTGTAGTATTATGTATATTATAGACCACTACGTAATACTATTATATTATAGTCAATGAATTCAGGACAGTTCACACAGTATCATCTATCGGATAGATGAGGATAGATTCTATGCTATCCCCAAGCTAAGCAGAACCTGTGTAATTGGTACTAGTTTACTGATAAACTTAAAACAATACATTATCATAGTATCCGTTAAATAAGACCGCGGCGGTCATGGCTGAATTTCTTTTAGAAACGGTTCACGAACATTCGTTTAATTTAATATGTCCTTTAATTCATATAAAAGTAAATATTTTGATCCAAAATAAATTTACTGCCCTGGCCATCTCTGAAGATTGTATGGTTGATTAAACCATTTTAACTCAAATAGGTTATTAATCCAACACAGTAGGTAGGTACTCGATAAACCTTTTCAATTGTAGCGGAGCTTTGCTCATCTAAGAGGCCCGGATATGGGATGTTTTATTCTTAGATTTCAATAATTAATTAAGTTTCCCCCCCCCCCACTTTGTTTGGAATACAACAGTTGTTGAGATAACATTTGCATATATTTCCAACTGTAAAAGCGTAAGAATCTTACGGATCAGATAGCTTCAGCTATTTCTTTTGAAAAAGGCCAACAGGATATAGAAAGCATGTTATTGTACAAACTTTATGAAGAGATTCCTATCCTGTCGTCAATAAATAACATTATGATGCATGATGGTAACTATTAGACACTAGATATCCTGCATCTTACAACCAGTGTAGTTCACAAACCAGCACAAACGTTATTTGTTTCAATGTAGTGTAGGCACTCTATTTGCAGATGTATTCGTCACTCTTGTCACATATGTTGAGGGAAAGACCACCCGATTACACGTTATTATAATATTGGTTCGCTGGTACTAAACAAACAGCTCCGCACGTCAAGGACATAGGCCGTGGGTACTAAGTTAATGTTTTGATGACTTTCTCATACTTAGCATAATGCAGGTACATAAAACATCTAAACATTACCGAGTATTAGCCTATCAACAACATATCATACAACGCAAACGACTATGAATTTTTACCGAAGATAATAAGTATAAAGAGGGTAGTTAATCGTAATAAGCACGGAAGGTATTACCGTACTCAGTCCGGCCATTGTCACAATCACAACTCTATACATAGACGGATTTCAATACAAAGCCAGAGATACCTTTGCAACTGTATTACATAGGCTAAAAACTTATTATTGGCAAGACCAACAATTTAATCAATTCGTCATATTTAATTGTTCAGACTAAAATGGACACAAATGTAGGTAGTGTCTTATTATTCTACATATTTTTAATGTGGGTAGGTAAACCAGCATTCATTTTCATTGCTTTACGTTTCCTATGATTACTTGACGTGTCCTACCAGTCTTTCATATCTGGGTGGCAAAAAGAACAAAATAAAATTGAGGGTAGATAGTTTTTTGACCTATTCTCTTCCACGCGAAAAGTTTGGTACGCAACAAAATTTTTAAGGTAGGTCTGAATAACTTCTCAATATGATAATTGATAAGCCTTACATTCATTGCTGCGATCTCATGAACCTGCATGAATCCCTAGAAATATTATTTAATCCTTTCCTTAAACTCTCACTGCATACAGGTTACCGATCCGAGAGAAATAATATATAATAGTAACTCTGGGTTAAACTATGTTGAATCCAAGTCCAACCCCAATGCTTAGCGTAAGGTATTTTCATTGCCTGTACAAGGACATAACATAATCAGTTGTCGCTGCGTTGCGCAATTTATCAGTTAATCAATAAGTAGTCACAAAATAGTAAGTAGTAGTAAGTAAGTATGCGATACCGTGGAATTTGTTGCATAACTAGTGAATATGCACCGCGACGCTTCCATTTAATACATAGTGGGCATGCAATACCCGAATCATATAGATATTAGTTACCCTTCCGGGAAGTACTTGAAAATAGGTACGCGATACCCTTGTTGTATCACTAGTGATATGCACCACGAAGCTTCCATTTAATACTTACTCGTGGTGTGAGTATTCAATACCCGAATAATATAGATATTAGTTAGCCTTCCTGGAAGTTCTTGAAAATAGGTACGCGATACCCTTGTTGTATTACTAGTGATATGCACCACGAAGCTTCCATTTAATACTTACTCGTGGTGTGGGTATTCAATACCCGAATAATATAGATATTAGTAAGCCTTCCTGGAAGTTCTTGAAAATAGGTACGCGATACCCTTGTTGTATCACTAGTGATATGCACCACGAAGCTTCCATTTAATACTTACTCGTGGTGTGGGTATTCAATACCCGAATAATATAGATATTAGTTAGCCTTCCTGAAAGTTCTTGAAAATAGGTACGCGATACCCTTGTTGTATCACTAGTGATATGCACCACGACGCTTCCATTTAATATTTACTCGTGGTGTGGGTATTCAATACCCGAATAATATAGATATTAGTTAGCCTTCCTGGAAGTTCTTGAAAATAGGTACGCGATACCCTTGTTGTATCACTAGTGATATGCACCACGACGCTTCCATTTAATACTTACTCTTGGTGTGGGTATGCAAAACCCGAATCATATATATATTAGTCAGCCTTCCTGGAAATTCTTGAAAATAGGTACGCGATACCCTTGTTGTATCACTCGTGGATATGCACCACGAGCGACACTTCCGTTTAGTACATATACGTAATCATAGTGTAGGTATGCAAAATCCGAATCATATTGATATAGGTAGCTTTCCTGGAAGTTCTATAAATAAGTTCGCGAAACCATGGGATATATTTATCAAGGTGGTTCTTGCTCCACGATTACTTAATTTTCCCAAAAACTAACCAGTTAGCCCTTTTCCGTTCATATGAACACATGTCATACTTACGTTGTTGCAGAAGAAAAATATACCTTTGGACTCGTTGTCCGGGAAATAATCATCATGTCCACGATAATAAAATAGCTGGAACGTATTCGGTGCGGCCGAATTTCATGTGTTAATGCAGCCCTGCGAGGGCGCTTAATATAACCCCGCGAGGGTTTTTTTTAAATAAATACTTGCAAGTGCCCATGACAATATTTGCCATTGCAGCCCTGCGAGGGCGCTAAAACGAACCCTGCGAGAGTTTCTTTTATTACTTGCAAGAGGCAGGTGTGTTGCTTACAAATCGTTTCTTCATATTCATCCTCATTATTTCTTTATTTTATCCTTTTATCATCTCTTGTCAAGCGACGACTTGACTTGAGAGTTTATTTTTATTTATTAAATTATTTCAGGACTGACACACAGCTGATCGGATGGCTACAATCAGTAGGCAAAAATTGCACACAATATGTAAAAACTTCTGAAAGAAATATTATTACTGCCAACCTATATTAACATTTTAATTGCCTTTGCAAAAACAGCTTGAATCCGTGGGTGGGCTGTGAATAGGTTAGGCAACATTATTACGAAACTCCTCGGGAGAATTCTAGAACACCAATAAAATGTGGTAGGTAGCCAAACATTTTTTGACACCAACAAATTGTACTTTATCAGACGATTCAGAAATCTTACTTTTGTTGAGAGGGCATTTGATTCTGAAAGCTAGAAAGAACTACGTGGACACCCAAGTTTATCATACGAGCGTTCAACATCATACGATGTGGAACGCTCTATGTTCAGCAGTAGGAATATTTTGAGTATATGTTGGCTTATACCAGCTTATGTACGTACATATACCAGCCAGGTTGAGGTCCACGTGTTGTTTGCCGAGTATAAAGTATGGGCAACGCCCTACGTAGGCGTTCATGGCCCACAATGCCCAAATTAAAAAGTTTAAAATTACTCACGATTTTTATTTTCTATGTCGAACACTTTCTCCAGATGTCCACGTGATTCTATGATTTTGGTGGTCAGAATTTATACAATTTTATCGTCTTTTCTCCATGCTGGAAAAATAATTATTTTAGCAAACAAAACCAAAAACCAACATATAACCGGAACACAAAATTATCGAACGGTAAACCGTTAAATTCTCGTTTGCTAAAAATTCACGCTGAAAATAGCGGAAATACCACGTGTTAAGTTGTACAAGCCTCAGCTAACGTAAAAAATATAATAAAAATTACCACGTGCCGGGAGCACGCGCTATTTTATTCGAAATAAAATTCACAAAAAATAACTCGCGCAGGTACTACCTCGTGCGAGGTAGTTGAAGCGTCAGCTTTGTAATAACTATCGACTAACAAACAACACGTATCATCTTGGATTAAAGAATCCAAAAGGAATTTCCGAAACTTATTTCGCAAATTAACACTTTATAGAAAGTGTAAGGTAGATAAAGAAAAGTTACTTACGCAGTATGCACTTTCATCAAACCTTTAAATTTGTGCACTTTCTTTGCTAATTGTATTGTATGCACTTTTAAATATTTCTTCAAAGCCTGCTGAGCAGCGTGCTTAGTGTGCTACGTAAAGAAAAGTAGCACGTCCGTATTAGGCGGGAAACAAGACGCCAATGAGATAAAAGATCATGGCGCTCAAAAGTACAAACTATTGGCGCCACTGTCGCGCCTACTAGGTGGTGTGGAGGACAACTAGCGGAAGTCAATGCTATTTCCAATAAAATTTGAATATTCTGGCGGGAAACAACGGGGCATTCTCATTAAAAAGTTTTGAACAAGGTCCAGTCAAATTAATAACATCATAACTAGCTAGGCCAGAACAGATTGTTATTTTACGCTAGAGAGGCAGGTATTAAGATTCTCAACTCTAATGTAATACCCACAGATATCAAAATTCTGCTCATCCGCGCTACTCGACATAAGAATGCACCTCCACTGCTCGCCCGCGTCTCTGAACTTTTCTCTCGACGAGCAGCCGCTGAAGAAAGACAAGGATGATGGAAGGAAGGTGGTTTCCGAGAAGAATAGAGCTGCTTTGGAGAAACTGCTTGGCGCTGATTGGTATGTATCAGTTTTTTCTAGCATTTGATACAGTAGTCAATAAATAAATAGTGCTGGACAATCCACGCAGCATCAGTTTTATCCACCTAAGTTTAGCAGAGCTGCTATGGGTACTAGATGACTGATATACGTAAAACAATACATTACGTCGATTTTTTTAAATTATACATACATAGATGACGACCAGAGCACCCGAAACAAATATCTGCAGATCGTACACACAACTGTCCCGAGGCGGGAATCGAACCCGTAACCTTCTGCGTCGCAGGCGGACCTTCGCCCACCGTACCACAGAGGTCGTTATTCTGGTAATATGTAATTCTTATTGTAAATTTTATTCTTATAGGGAATTAAAAAACTATCTTCAGTTCACAACACATATTATAATGTTTTTCGGGTGATTGTTTTTCTCTACGATAGGTGCATAAAATAAAGACAAAATTTAGAAGATACATTTGGGGAAGTCATTGTCCAGCAACAAAAGTTGTTACGGAGAGATCGCTGTAAGCGATAATGTCGCCGATTGTGCTACAGTAGATTATAATTAGTACTATATTCTTGTTAAATTGATAATATATTTTGATGGTGCAATAAAAACTGCTTGTAGATGATAGTGTTTTTTTTTATTTAGCCTGTTTCGTCCTACTGCTGGGCAAAGGCCTCCCCCAAATCTTTCCACTCAGTGCGGTCACGTGCGATGTCCCACCAATCTCCGAGGAAGGCGTTAAGGTCGTCTCGCCAGCGCTTTCTTGACCGACCTCGCCCGCGGCTTCCTTCCGGGACCCAGGGTGTTGCAGCATTAGCCCACCTCTCGGTGATGATAGTGATATTAATTTAAATACCTTATTATTTCTAGGACGAACTCCGAAGTATCATCAGAGGCGGTCATCACCATACCTGATGAACCGGTATCAAAACGTCCTCGTGTTGGCGATGCTAATAATGATGACGTCATCGCAGAAAACTTCAGCATTAGTTCAGATTCAGTCCACTCGGTCGACGAAAACTCTGACGTAGATGTAGTTGTGATTGAGACACCTGGGGATAAACCTTTTGTTAATGAAAAGGACCAACATGCACTGAATTTAATCGTAGCGGAAATACATGCAGAGCCGACGAAATCAGCAACTAACGCTGATAAAGACGATACGTCTGAACAAGCCACGGATGAACCATTGACACAGGTTGATCCAGTATCGACTGAAGTCAACAAGACGATTCACAGTGACATAACCCAAATGCCAGTAACCAATAACTTGGCTGACAATGAAGAAACTGAAAAATGCAATGACGACGTAGAAGTCGAAAAGATAATGAAGACTCTTTCTTCGGACAATAATATCAATGAAGCGAAAACTCAACTGCTTCAAGATTCTGACGCGATTGACGGTAAAAGTCCTGTGTCCATGGAAGTTGCGTATGATTTTCCAAACACAGGCAATGGGAATGTCAAAGCTCTTGATAAAATGGAGGATGAAAACCTGCCGTCAACAAACGACACTGATGATATTCAGATAACTTGCGGGCAAGTCGTTAAAAACTCGCAAGATTTGAGCACAGAGAAAAAAGATGGCGATGTCGAAATTCCTGCCAACGGAGATATTGTTCCTAAAGTCAATGGAATTAAAAATGTAGATACTATGAACGGTGATGCAGCTGTTGATGAAGCTACAAGCAAAAAAGTGCCAAGCGAGAAAATTGTCACGGTCGAAGATATGTTGGCAGATTTTGTAGATGAAGTTAATGAGGAAAATCAGGTGTAAATAGATTTAAGAGTAAAAAATTGTAATGCCAAGTTTACACTATACCTAAGTCAAGTGTATGTGAAGCATAACATTATATTCCCTTTCATTATTGAATTATCTTTGTATGGTTAACCTACAAGCAAAACAATAGTATTGAGAAAGCTGTCGCAGTCATAGATAATGTAGGCAGATTTTGAAAATTAGGTATTACGAATTCAACTTTTGTAGTGCCAAGCTTTTACGCTATACCTAAGTCAAAGTCAATGCATAGCATAGAAGCATAGCATATTTCATATTTTATAATATTTGTGTGAATGCTCTTTCGTGAAGGTAGATGAATAAGATACTTTAGCAAAACCATGCTTAAAGCAATGCCAGCTTTAGTTTTGGTATTTGTTAGCTATGTCGAGTTAGCAGTCTAAGATTTATATTGTTCGATTGTGTAAATGAAAATTGAGGAATCACAGAATAACTAAGAAGACGTTTTTTACGTACGATTTAAGAATTCTACTTTGTATTAAGCTTAAAGCGAGAACTTCACACTCTAAAATCCCTCTACTGTCACTGCTGATTTTCGTCCGCGAGCGAATCGTGCGGGCCACTCGAAACCTATGATTTCATATAAGTTTTTCCGATCACGCGGGTGGCACGCACGCGGACTGGAGCGGCTATCACACGCAGATAAATTAAATATAGATCCGCACACCGACGGAAATCCGCAGGAGGAAAAAGGCCTTAAACGCAGTATAAACTACATAGCCCTAAGTCAAGTGGAGCATCTACATAATCATAGCATTATATTCCGTTTCTCATTAAATTCATATTTGTATGTGTAGCTATCGATGCTTGAATGTATAACAAAAATAATTTGTTACGATTTTTGGTTCATTTGGCAGATGATTTAGTTTATTCATGTTTTACACGAGTTGTAATGTGAAATAAATGTTACTGAATTAATTTATTTTTATTTTATGCCACTAAGTTATATTTAGTGCGTCAGAGTATTTATAGTACTCTGATCTGAATACTATCGAACTCCATCGTTGGCTTCCTCTATAAATTTCGAGTAATTTTTAACCTTCGTTTTGTAGGTACAATAGATATACTTTATTTCTCTTGGTTTTGGTACAATATGTATTATGTACCTACCTAACTTTTGTATGGTGCGGCTGCCTACTTGTGATAGTTTTCCCACGCATGGTAAAGCGGCGCGGCGACTTGAAGTGATTGTCAAAGTCAAACGTCACGTCAATCTTTTTGACATTTCATTTCACTTTGTAAACACGAGAACGAACGAGGAAAGTTATTTTCTGAAATATTGAATTAAAATTCTACAATTTGATGATAAAATGGTGATAGCTATTGGTTTTGAAGGCAGCGCTAATAAACTAGGGATTGGAATCATCAAAGATGGCGAAATACTCGCGAATTGCCGAAGAACTTACATTACGCCGCCCGGGGAAGGTTAGTTTCCTTTATCTTTGTTTATTTACAAATAACTTAGCTGTATCCTTGTCTTTTTATACAGAAAAAAGTTAACAGTAATTAATTTTCTCTATTATGCTGCAATCAAAGCTCTTTACAGTACCTATACGCTTCTTCATTTGGTAGGTACATAATGACACCCTATTGCTCAACACATAATTACAAAGAATTTCAATAACTTCAGGTTTCCAACCCAAAGAAACTGCCGCACATCACTCGGAGCACATTCACGAAGTATTACAAGAAGCCCTTGACCAGTCCGGCATCAAACCAGCGGATATAGACGTGGTCTGCTACACCAAAGGGCCGGGAATGGCGCCGCCGTTGTTGGTATGCGCGATCGTAGCGAGAACTTGTGCACTTTTGTGGAAGAAGCCGTTGCTTGGCGTTAATCACTGTATTGGGCGTATCCTTTTACAAATTTGAATATTTTTACAGCTATTTCAAGGAATAATTCATAATGGGGACGCTGTGATCGGCATTGACATCTGGTAGTGTTTTGTGCATTTGCCCTACCTAACTAGGTCTGATCACCCAACTCCTAGAAGTAACATAGTGGATCTTATTTCACTATTGGTACTGTTTATGCTCAGCATAAATAGTATTTACTTTCATCTGTAAAACATTTTATTTAATAAAAGATAATAAATACTTGACTAGAGATTTAAAATACCAAATCTTAGTTATTTGGAATCTTGAAACCTACATAATGTACAGGTGTAGTGTATCTATCTAAATAAATAATAATGCTGGACAATTCACACAGCATTATCTAGCGGCTAGATAATGCTGTGTGAATTGTCCAGCATTCAACTAGATTCTAGCCCCATGGTAAGCAGAGCTTGTGTTATGGGTACGAGATAACTGATATACATAATACAATATATTACATAGATAGATATTTTTTATTATACATAGAAAACGACCAGAATATCTGCAGATCGTACACACAATTGTTCCAAGGCGGGAATCGAACCCGCAACCTCCTGCGTCGCAGGGGGACCTTCGCCCACCGCGCCACATCGGTCGTCAATCTAAAAAGGATTGATGATCTTAATACATAAATGGGAAAATATTTTCATTATACAAAGAAAATATGCAGAAGAGCCGGATCAATACTTGAACTACAAACATTTTTGTCTATTCCCAGTTAGTCCAAGTTTTTTATTATTAACCTGTAAGGGTATGTTGTTATCCTGGTTATCAATTGTTTCCTGAGCATCTAACAGACATAGAAATGGCCAGACTGATAACCAAAGCCAACAACCCAACAGTTCTCTATGTAAGCGGTGGCAACACTCAGATCATTGCATACTCCCGGCAGAGATACAGGATATTTGGAGAAACCATTGATATTGCTGTTGGAAACTGTTTGGACAGGTGAGACCCAAGATTTTTATCATATCACTACATAGTATAATCTATCTATCTATTCTATCTATTCTGACACATAGATTTCCACTTATTTTATTAATTTGTTCTTTGCATATTGTGTATGTCTTAAGACATAGGCCTTCTCTGACTCCTTTATTATGCAGTTTGTTTTGATGTTACCACCAGCTATACCATGTCATCCCTGCTATAGAAATACTTTAAAAGTCAGAATTATTTAAATAAAAACATCCAGGCCCGGCTGAATATTTACAAATAAGTAGGGCACACATCTATCACGCGGCGGGAATCGGACGCCTTACCATCTGCGGCTTAGAGCCTTCGTTCGAAACTAAGGCCAAATCATCATCATCATCCTATGATAGTCCACTGCTGGACATAGGCCTCGCCCAATGAGCGCCATAGCGCCCTATCTTCAGCTTGACGCATCCATTCTACCTGCAGTCTTTCGCAGGTCGTCATCCCACTTGGTCAGAGGGCGTCCTACACTACGTTGCTCCTCGTCATAAGCTATGGTGCAAGCTGAAGTGGCAGTAGGCCGGCCATATCTCGCGAAGAACCGACGACATCTGGGGCAAACGACGCGTTCTTGAGTGGAGACCCCGACTCGGTTAACGTAGTGTATGAAGGTTTCCTAAAATAAAATTTATATTTTCAGATTTGCAAGAGTGCTGAAATTATCAAATGCTCCCAGCCCTGGCTACAACATTGAGCAAGCTGCTAAGAAGGGGAAGAAATATTTACATCTACCTTACTGTGTCAAAGGTAAGGATGTAGGGACTTACTTCTACATTTTAAGGCTAAACTAGTCACTCAACTTCTGATGCAAACATGGAAGGGTACTACTACACTGTTTGATATTGACCATTCAGAACTAAGCATATTATCAATTTATCTCGTTATAGACGAGTTCGCGCCGCGCGCCGTCTCGTCGCGTTGTCGTTGACGTCGACCTGTGTGACCTGACCTTAAGAGGAAACTGGCGATTCGAACTGATCCTTTTCTACTTCCTCTGATTTAGTCTAATAAAAAAAATCTACCAATCAAAACTAAGGTACCTACTCAACTATAACAAACAATCTGAAACTTCATTAACATCCCTTGTTTCAGGAATGGACGTTAGTTTCTCCGGTATCCTTTCGTACATGGAAGACAAGATTGACGAGCTGCTGAAAGACTACACTCCTGAAGACCTGTGCTATTCACTGCAGGAGACTGTGTTTGCTATGCTGGTGGAGATAACGGAACGGGCGATGGCGCATTGTGGATCGGATGAGGTGCCTTCTTATAATATATTTTTTTAAACTGGTTTTTCTTCTTGTGTAGACTGATAATCTGTTTGAAAACTCAGGCTCAAATAGATATCCGTTTTACTAGACCATGTAAGGACATTTATTATGATTTATGTCCTTAGATGTTTTAGTAAAACCGAAACCGACAACATTGTTTAATATGAACATCGTTTAACATGAACTTAGTTATAATAAAACTAAGTTCATATTAAATAATAATGATACTGGCTTGGCTACCACAACCACGCCACGGACTGAATTAAGAGCATTGATTGATTTGATTCATAACCGTAAATGAGTCTGAGATAGCCATTATAGCAGTTTGCCTTGTTTCGCAACCGCTACCCGAAAGAGGTCTAACATGATTCAATATTTGCAGGTCCTAATATGCGGCGGCGTCGGCTGTAATGAACGACTCCAAGAAATGATGGGAATCATGTGTACAGAACGAGGCTCGAAGGTTTTTGCTACAGACGAGAGATTCTGCATCGACAACGGAGTTATGATTGCCCACGCGGGGGCATTGGCTTTCGAATCAAATACTACGATGAGCTTCACTGATTCCACAATCACGCAGAGATATAGGACTGATGATGTACTTGTTACTTGGAGGGATGATTAAATGTATCAAATTAAAGTTTGCTTTTTCACTAGTGGGTGTCAATGCAGATCAGCCAAAACTAAACTAATTTAAGACCAGTAAAAATGTTGCCACATCCTTCATAATGAAGAAAAGGGGATAATTTTTAGTGCAGTCGCCAAAACTAAACGAAATGTCGTTTAGTTTTGGCGTAATTTGAATCGACACCTGTGTACCTTACCTACCTATTTTTGTCACCAGTCATGAATCTTTCCTTTGTTTAATTAAATTGCTTGGTCTACCCACCCAGAATAAGAGAAAAGAGTGTATAATTTTTAATTAGGTACAAGTAATAAGTGTATATAACAGATAAAAGGCTTATATTTTTCATATAATTTAGACTAGGTTCATGACGTAAATTCCAAAATTTAAGGGAAGTGTGACAGCTATAGTACAATTGGCAAAATCTCTTATATTTTACAATATAACTTTAAAAAAATTTAGTAAGTAAAACAAAAAGAAAATTACAACCAATTATATTTGTTCAAATATGAATATCACTACAAACTCGGGGATAATCACTCAAGTAACAATACACACCACACCAATAATATTGCTTCATTTCACACCTACCTAAGCAGACACAGATTAACAAAATTTGATTTTATAATTTAATTTGAAGAGAAGCCTTTGCCCTGCAGTGGGAGTATGTTATGTTGGCAGAATTATTAGTAATCATTATTACTTATCAGTTTGTTAATAATATAATAATATCTGTAAGATTTTTCAATATCTATATATTATATTAAAACTTTTGTTGAGCAATAAATTTTATTATGTAACTTGAGTTTTCAATGAATGCAGTCTGCTAGCCAAAACAATAATAAATTAATAAATTTCACTCTTCCTCAGAAATAAATCTTAAAATAATTTAAGGTAAAACTTAACAAATATAATGTATTTTACTTAATAGTAAAGTATAGAAATGCAAAATAAGGTTTCTACTCGGCACAGGGTCTCATATTAGAATGCTGACAATTAAAAAAAGGAGTAATATTGTACTTATATCCATATTTCAACAACAAAATACTAGATGTAGGAGAGGAACACAAAATATAATTTCTAACTAAAGTTAGGAAGAAGTTGAAATTACGACATCTCGTATCGACATACGTTGAATTAGACATACTATTAATATTATCTGGTTTGATGGTAACTTTTTTCTGAATATCTTTACAGTTTATATCATGAAGATTGACACAGCTAAAAAAAATTGCAATAGCTCAGTATATTTTTACCCAACTGGAGAAAGAGCTTCCGCAATTGGGTAATAATAAACTACGGTTATGGGCACAGTCTAAAAAAATTATCTTAAAAAATGGATTAAACTGATATAAAAATCAAACTGATAATTTCTAGCTTATTGCCATAAACTTGGTCTAGCCGCACCAACAAAATGTATCATTTACAAGTAAAAACCAGGCTAAGTGTCAAGAGACCAGTTTTAGTGTAGCATAAATAATTTTCCCCCTAAAATGAGCCAAAGTTCCGGGTTTCATTACAACTAAACATTTTATTATATGATTAGATCCAACACTGTATGTACAAGATTTAGAAGCCATTGCATGTGAAATTGTTGCTTATTTGCTATCAGGCTGTACCCTCATAAATCTGAGCCGTGAAGTCCTGTGTACACAATTATCCATGTTACCTGGAAATTAAGAACATATGAGTGAATTAAGACTGTTTTGTGAATGTACAATGTAATAATTTCTGTTTCATAGCTTTAACTTTTATTATAGAATAGACAGGGCGCTATGGCGCTCATTGGGGGAGGCCTATGTTCAGCAGTGGACTGCTATAGGCTGATGATGATGATGATGATAGCATATTCTTAACCCATAGTATCGCATCCGGATATATCTGTGTGCATCTATACATTTGACATTGATGAATTAAAAAATGTGGCGGTGTGGTGGGCAAAGTCTGCTTGTAATGCAGAAGTTGTCGGTTTGATTCCTGCCTTGAGACAAATGTTTGTATGTTCTGCAAATGTTTGTTCTAGGTGTTCTGGGTAATTCCAATGTTTAATAAAAAAATATCTATCTATGTAAGTAATGTATTCTATTAAATATAACAGTCATTGAGTCACAATGGGTCTTTATTTAAAAAAAATTTAATATACACTTATGAAATTAACACACTCATGTGCAAGAAGTTAGTACTAATTATAATTCCTCCTCAAAGAAATAAAAAACAATGTAGCTTATTAGATTAGATAAAGTAGTGAGTAAATAAATACCATAAACAGTGAACAGACAAAAGTTTTTGTTTACCACTTAGGATTTTTTCAAGTTTCTTACCAAAAATCCAGCAAAAGATGTCATAAATCCTTCTTTTGTGATTTCCCATATTCCACCATATTCCTCTTCATCTATACTTTGGAAATTCATGACATAGAAGTAAAGAACACCGGCATTGACTATTACAAATCTGCAAAAGGTTTTCCCATTACTTTAACTTGCTATTGGGTTTCATTTCACATATTGCTGCTAAGTAAAATGAAAAGTATGTTAGTTATTTGGCTTATTTATTAAATGAAAAACACGTTACACTGAATTATAGTGGGGTACTCACAATAAAACACCGAGAAAACCTCTGAATGGTAAAATACCCCAACCGAGTCCCAAAATGATGCCTAAAATTTGCCGTATCCAGTAAACCACATCGAGGAACTCATCCTAGAAGTAGAAATAACAATAATTCACTTATTCCTATACATTTTAATTCAAGAATCAAGAAGTCTCGTGATTTTTTAACTAACCTTGTCTGGCCATTCAGATTTCGCAACCAAAGCCTTTTTCCAAGTCCCTTCGCCAGTTTTGGCTTTACTGGCATTTTCAATTAATTTGTTTTTGCTGGACATTATAAAAGAATGGTATAGGTTTATAGTAAAATAATCTTCAAATCGTGAAATCAATAAAAATTTGTGGTGAACGAGCGCCTCCTCGGTCCAGCCAGTCTGAGTTACACGTCACGATGACATTGACAATTATTATAGACACATAGACTTGACTATTAAAAAAAACGTAAAATCGGTATTGAAATTCCTACTGTACATAGGTACCGTGGCCTACAATCTTCTAAGACGGAATTATTTAGGCATTCGTATTCGTAACGTATGCGATCATTATGGAACTTGTGGTACCAGCTTATCGGGGTTCAATGGACTACCTCTGGAATACCTAATATTATATACTTATAAAAAATGCGATCCTGAACAAATTAAAAAAGCTGTTGAATTTGAAACCATTATGGTCATGCTATAAAGAGGCAGTATAGGCATTTTCTGTGAAGGTTCACTGCTACACTGAAGGTTAAGTTGTTTACAGCCGGCCATATCTCGCGAAGAACAGACGGCCGCTGGGGCAGCGTGTTCTTGAGTGGAGACCTCGACTCGGTAAACGTAGTGTAGGACGCCCTCCGACCAGGTGGGACGACGACCTGCGAAAGACTGCAGGTAGATGCTGGATGCGTCAAGCTGAAGACAGGGCGCTATGGCGCTCATTGGGAAGGCCTATGTAGCAGTGGACTATCATAGTTTGATGATGATGATTACGACTAGTTTCGTCGAGTAGAGTCGTTTGTGTAGGTAAGGTAGGTATGGATTTAGTAAAGTACAAAAAACCTCGTCCAAGAAATAAAAACATTTATTAAAAAAGTACTCTTACAAACTAGACGCAGCCCTAATCTTAACCCTTCTCAGCCGCTCTGCCTCCATATCTTTGGTAATGTCCCAGCATTCTTTGCTCAACGTGTCCAATCCTCGAGACAGGCTAACTAGCCGCGCTAGCACTAGTAAACGGTGGAGATCATCCGCAGTTACTGGATTCTCGCTGTTTGATTTCAAACGCATATCTATGAAGTCATCTTCTACAAACTGTAAGAGATAAGAGAAATCATGATAAAATGGCATTTCTTTTTTAGTGATTTAAATCAGGGTTTGCAATAGCGGTATTTTCAAGTACCAGTATGTCTGACCTTGACGTGGTACAGATACCATAATTGGTATCGATATCAATTTTACCGTTACTTTTTTAGAACCAATACTTGTAAGTACCGGTACTTCATTGGTTATCGGTACTAAAATATCGGCATTTCCAATAAGTATCCGTATAATTACCGAAATTATGCGCGTAAAATATAGATACCAAGTATCGATACTTGAATGTATCGAAATGAAAATAGCATAATTACGGCTATAGTACCGATATTATTGGTACCGGTAGCAAGCCCTGATTTAAATCAATGAATATTTTCACTGCAGTGAGAACAGAAAGCATTTAAAAAAGTATAGAGTGCGCCCAAATTAAGCTCCGGTGCACACACGCGCAATGTACCTATACCTGGTCCCCTGGTTTAGGATTCAAGGAATTGTTTTTTGCTACGAATACGATCTACCACGGTCATAAATACCCCGTTATAAATTACTTATGTGTCAAGATGGCACATATTAACACAACCTTACTTCAAATGGAACGTATTCTGTTCGCGATAACGAATTTAATAAATCGAATCACCTGCAAATCCTCGGTAATGGTGTACTTTACAAGTTTGAGATTCGTAAGGTATGCTCTGATAATATTCATGATGTCCTCTTTCAAATAATATGTGGCAGCCTCAACAATAGCGTCGAATATTTCGAGCGATGATTCCTCTGGCTTGAGGGGCAGGTAGTAATCACACTGTAACAATAACATAATATTATTATACTATCTTATGCCCGCGGCTGCGCTCACGTTTTCGGGGATAGAAATTAGCCTTTATGTTAACACTAGTTCCGCCCGCGGCTTCGCACGCGTTGTTATCCCATGGGAACTGATTTATGGGATAAAAAGAAACCTGTTTTATTCCAGGTCTGGAATTGTTGTGTTCCGCATTTATACCTAATTTAAATGTGATGTGATGCGAAAGAACGTATAACGCGACCCAAGGCGTTATAGACTTTAGACGCAGTGTGGTGTCGCGAGGATTATTCTTATTATGGTAATTTTTTTTTTTGTGCAGTAACTAAAAGTTATATTTAAACCACTATCATAAAGTCGCGCTCCGCCGCGGCGAGTGTTCGCATTATGTCAATAAACATTGTGTTAAATAAAGTAAATATTTCATCACTTTCTTTAAAAGTGCGCAGCGTCGCGTCGCGTTGCGAGCTGACCATAAGGTATAACGTCAACTTACCGGCAACAAAGTCTTCCCCTCCGACAGTATAAGCACTGATATATCAGAATCGAACTGCATCTGGTAATACTTGAAGTCATACTCCACTTTCTGCTCCTGTATCATTCTGCCGAGCGCTGCGATGTTGCCGACGCCGGTCGCGTCGAGGCGACCCTCCACCATCTTAGTCTCGTCTAACACGAGATGCGTGTCTTTGCTTAGCTGGAGTATGCCGCTGGTGAGGCGGTTGCAGTCGTAGTCTTTTCTGAAAACAAAATGCAATCATGAGGTTAGCAGGTAGAGAATGCTATCTAGCATTATGTTTGCCTATGTACAACTTTTGTGCAATAAAGTATTTATTCTATGAGGGACCAGGCACTAGTAAATTCACACATATTGTATAAGCATAAAGAAAAAGCGGCCAAGTTCGAGTTGAACTCGCGCACGAAGTTCCCGTACCATTATATATAAACACGGCAAAATATCATGTCTGTATGGGAGCCCCCCAATGCTTAATTTTAAATGAATTATTTATTTTTATAGTGAATATATAACTAAATGTTCTGTGAATATTTCGTCTACCTTTTGCCGTATTCAATATCGAGCAAAAACGAGTAAAAAAATCACGTTTATTGTATGGAAGCCTCGTTAAATATTAATTATATTCTGTTTTTAGCTGACTGTGGCGAGTGCGGCTCCTTCGCCGCGGTCAGATGCTTAAATTTCCATATAAACTGCTTTTCTCGAAATGAAGTTCCACGGCAATTAGTGGAACTAAATTTTGTTCAACGCTAAATTCGATCGCACTGACAGCGCTGCTTCTAGGAGACTTATATCGTGAAAAGCACTCACTTCGGTAACAAACAGAGCGTGTTCATATTCTCAATGGTCATTGGCAAGTAGTAGCTCTTGGTGACGAACTGCTTAATGATATTGTACAGCTGGTGTGCGTAGTTCGGGTACTTATTTGTAGGCAGGTTGGATAGATTCAGACAGAACTGGCCTAACGCCATTGTGTCTTGGCGGAGGTATCTGAAAAAATTATTCGATGATCTTATATTTTCTGTGTGTTTTAAAATGTGTCTCGTTTTTTGGACTGTGTATGTTAACTTTGTACTATGTCTGAAATAAATTTGATTTGATTTCGAAAAATCTAAAAACCGATTTGAATTCCTTAGTATTTAATTTAAACTGTTTTAAAAAAAATCGGGACATTTAATTATCCTTTGGAAACCACTTTTTTATAGGACCATGTTAGGATCTTTCTCCAAGCAATAGCGAAAACATTCTAAATCGTTCTATTATTGATGGTGAAATTGAGGAACGTAAATAAAAAAAATACATACAGCCGAACACAGAACCTGCTACTTCGTTGTTCGTCGTTCAGAAATAACCGAAAAATAGACGCAGCCAAAGCAATAATTTTGAGCTGCGACAAATTCTTAGATTCGGATTCTATAGGACAAATTCTTGACGGAACATAGGCTAGTAGCTAGAATCATTCGAGTTCAAGCTACAATCGAATCGAGACCCATTATGTTTTCGCATAATTTACGCTGATTATAAACGCCTATTTGGTAAATAAGAAAAAGTATACTAACACACTAGCAATAAGATGACAAATCAGATATTCAGCAGCCAACTCGTCACCCAAAAGAAGTTCTTTCAGTGCTTTTAATAGGTGATCTCTTGCTGATTGGGCCTCTTGCATTACTGACGCTGAAATAAAATTAATACAAAATTAATTTGGAGACTAACAACTAAGATCCACTATACCTTCATTTCAGGTAATAAATTATTATAATAATGGAGTTATTCGTAAGAAAAGTTTTTTTTTTGGCCATGTTCGTTCACTATATTGAAGCTATGAAAAACTGTTTGGGGCTAGGTTCTTTTAAGAAGTTTAATAAAAGTAAAGTTGTTTTGCATCCAACCACCACAGACTGCATCGATGACGTATATCTATACCGTTCAGAGGCCCGTGGCAAATTCTTTGCATTTAAATTTTAATAAAAATGTTTACTTGTGTATGCAACTAAATACATAGGTAACTTAAATAAATTAAAAACAAATCTATTTCTTTTACTAAATATGTAATATAATATGCTGAGAGTTAGGATTCTCCTCTGACCGGGGCGGGGGTCCCTTCCGGCGGGAGGACCGTGGCATTTTGCCAACTTGCCACCCTGTAGTGACGCCACTGGACTTTATTGTCTGGTTATTGTAAGACGCGTCTATTGATAATTTGATTTCCCGATTTTTTGATCTGATTGATCATGATCACTGATCAGTGATCACTGATCAGTGATCAGTGATATAACATATTGTGCGATCGTGCGTGCCCAACATTGATGCGATGAGGAATTGCGAGATTCTCCCGGCATTTCCTTACCCACTCGTAGCGATAAAGCCACCCTTCATTGTGGGCGGCTTTACCGCTACTGGCTGTTGAGGTAATTGATTTATGATGAATCATACCACACTATATTTGGCACATAACGTAACGCATGTTATTACGTTAATTTTAGCGTAAATAACACCTTTACACTCGTTATTCCCGCTAAAATTGTGCGTTACATTATGTGTTAATTAGCGTGGTAACCTTGCAGTTATATATAAGTAGTACCCATAACACAAGCTCTACATAGCTCGGGACTAGATGATGAATGATATTTTTACACTTTTTACCTTGATTAAAACCTTCCACCAGTGGATTGCAATGCTCCAACTTCTTCACAACAACAGCATGCAGTCTCGGCACCAAGCTGGGCGGAGGGTTATGAGTTATAGTCTCCGCATCAGTCTCTATCTCAGGCTCAAGTAGAGGATTCTTCTCCTGCTGGAATTCACCAGAGAGCGCCGGGTCTACTGAGAGGAAACCAACTACTTCTATCATGGTGTTCAGTTTTATGTTATCGCTTTCATCGTATATCTGGAACAATTATGAAACAAATGTTTTAATGTCAAAGGCACTCTAGAATTAACGCATTCACTCCGGTCCGACCTGTAAGGGCGCGGCCACGCCGCATGTCGATTGAAATTTTAATAAAAATGTGTGTTTACTTGTGTATGCAACTAAATAGGTAATTTAAATAAATTAAAGTCAAATCTATTTCTTTCACTAAATGTGTAATATTATATGTTGAGAGTCGGGATTCTCCTCTGACCGGGGCCGTGGGGGTCCCTTCCGGCGGGGGGACCGTAGTATTTTGCCGACTTGCCACTCTGTAGTTACGCCACTGTACTTGATTGTCTGATTATTGCAAGACGCGTATTGACGATATTGATAACGAACGAAGTGAAGACAGGTGTGCATTTTTCATTAGTAATGAAAGCATTATGTATCTTTTAATTCGATATTTGAGACTAGATTTTACTCGCGGCTTCGCACGCGTTGTTTTGTTATTTCTATTCCATAGGAATTGATTAATGGGAGAACAGCCTATGTTTTATTTCTGGCTAATTACCTGTATGCAGGCCCAATCCCTTCAGTAGTTTTGTGGTAACTAACATCCATAGTCCATACTTACGCATTTAGTATTATTAGTGTGATTTCAAAAACTTAATTTCTTTAGGCTTACACACACTACTTAAAATAAGCACTTAGATATATTAATTTTACCAACGACATGATCTAATTAATAGAAACTAAGTGGGCTGTTGTTTTTTGTTTTGTAAGTTATAGATTTCAAAATTGTATGCAGTTTATCTTATGAAATGAAATTTGACAGGGAGGTAAACTGCATATATGGGACGGACAAAGGCTACTTGAAAAGAGCATTCAAAACCGCATGCAGAAACTAGTATCCTACCTTGACAATGCAAGATTTGCTTTGTACATCTGGAAGTGGAAAATTGAGTAAATGCTCCCGTGAAACCACTTTGGCAGTAGCATTGGCAGTTTCCACTGTTCTCGGCTCTTTGATCCCATCACTTTCAACTTCCATAGCATCATCATCATCAGCCTCTTCATAACTCCTCTTTAGTTTGGAACTGCCAATCAGCCTTTTTGACGAGTTAGGTTGTTCTTCTAAATGCTTCAAATGGTTCTTTTTGTCTTCTAGGTCTTGAGCCCAGGTGCTTAGACCGGGTATTGATATTACAACCATGGTTTGACGCTGCGCACTTTTTAGGTTTTGTGTGTAGTTGATTTTTTCTGTTTCCTGTAAGTAATAAATAATAGATTACAGATTCTTGTGATACTTTTACTAGTGTTTAAGTTGAATAATATTATACAGTTATGGAATACAAAATTATAATGCCAGTAGAATAAATAATAGTAATATATATAAATAATGTTGGACAATCCACACAGCATCATCTAACCCCAAGCTTAGTTGAGCTTGTGTTATGGGTACAAGATGACTGATATACTTAATTCAATACATAAAAAAGTCAATATCATTTATTTCCATAGGCCTAAAAAATAAGCACTTAGTTAGATTTTTTTGTTTTGAATTTCATAGATTTTTATTATACATAGAAAGTACCCAGAATACCTGGAACTAATATCTGCAGAACATACAAAGATTTGTCTCATGGCGGGAATCAAACTCACAAACGCAGGCGAACTTTTGCACGCCACACCACATTGGTAGTCGAATTTTCTCGCACTTCCGAAGTTAGTCCCGTCGTAATCGATTTTTTTTGCGATACTATTTAATTACTTTCATAAGAGTTCTTATTTCTGAGTGTTTGTAAAGAAATTAGTGGAAAGTTACCATAATATGTGCAGTATCCTTGTACTTCCCACTTTTAATTTTACATTCATTTGTGGTGGTGTTGTACACCTCAAACTCTTCAAAGTAAAACTCAGGGTTGTGCATATCCTGCACCATGCCTCGGAACCGGACCAGCGTTCCATCTGACAGGTTGTGTGAGGCATTCGAGTTTATGAGTGGAATCTGAAAGGAAAATTCAGTTTTGATGAGTTGAATGTATTCATTTAATAGATATATAGATATTCTGACATTTGTCACATTTTGGTGAATCTAAAAATCTAAATTCCATTTTGTCTTTGGGATGGCAGGCTAAGCGACAAAATAAATAAATTATGCCTTTATACATAGGTAAATTAGACAAAAATGCATATTATTTTGATAAAAATGAGCAGCTGATATGGCTATATCACAGTTCTTTTGTTTTTGACTACACTAATTTGGTTTGTAAAAGTAGTCAGATAGATTTAATGTTGGACACTGAAAGTTTTAACTTTCCGACACAGCTTTAGATAGATAGATAGATTTTTTACAACTTCAGACTGTGTGTTTCACACATAAAATACAACAATTATACAGTAAGTTTATTAAACACAGGAAAACAAAAAAGATTTTCATCAGACACAGCTTTCCAAATAACCTTTGTATAAACAAAGGTCACCAAGTTATTACTATTTTTATGAATGAAAAAACTTACTTGGTGCCAATTTGGTAGTTTTGAAAGCTTTTCTTTCCATGCTTCTTCATTGGCCATCCATAAATCCGGTGTAACAGTTTCGAAATCAGTTAGATCCTGCATGTTTACCATGTTGAAAGAAACTTTTTGCCAGTCTTAGGACTTTTTGTTAGATTTGACGATTTGTACTAATTATCCTAACACGAAAATAGGTAACAAAACAACGAGGCCTAAAATATAAAAAATACAATTAAAAAAATTTACAAATACAAAATTATTTTCCGAAACATTTATTTCGACTCGACTTATTTTTTTTAAATATGAATGAATGAATGAATTATGAAAGATAAGAACGAACTACGCACGAACGAACGACGAAGTTGGCATAACAACCAACTGGCTTTTATAGCTAAAAAAACAAACGAAGCAAAGCGCGGGCATCGCGTCGCGTCGTCCAAAGAGCGTTGCCAACTCAACGGATGCTCGTCATATCTTACGGATTTGGATACCTTGATAACGGTTAAAAAATCTATTCTATTGGAACACTGCATAGCTATGATGATCACTTGTCCCAAGGACAGACAGTTACATCTGCAGCTTTTGCATTGGCAACAGAGTATGATCACACTGAAAGTGACAAATACATTATAGATTTTTAATTTTGACGAAAATTCAAGGCTAATTAATAAGTTTACATTATAAATTAATAAATAAGAATAGTTCACAAAACAGTTGTATTCTCGCAACACGGATAAAAATAATTCTTATGGATTTTAAAGAAAATATACAATAGATTTGACGGATTTAAAAAAAACTAGCTGGCAACGGTGTCTGTCTACCAGAGAGAGAGAGAATATAAAAAAAAAAGTATACATCTTCGACTCTTCGTCCAAAAGCGTCATCGTTGTTGTGCTTGTGTTTGTACTTGAGCTTTAAAATTTTGTTGGATCATATCCTATTTATTTGCCGCTAAAAGTTTGTGAAACAGCAGTTCAGTATATGGCATAACTTTCTTTTGTTCTATTTAGAAGATACCGACACAGGTTGAAGACCATTAAGTTTTTAGGTTATCAAAAACGGAAACCAGAAATCTCTCAAAATGAGTAAGTATAAATCCTACACTGCTGTCGAGAGGTGTCTGTCGGTGGAGGAATCCACCGAATTCCGTACAAGCACTATAATAAAGAGATGTAACCTTCTGTACCTTGAAACACTTCATTTTGTTCTAGCACTGGACATTCGCCCAAACCACACAATCTACATCAATAATTTGAATGAAAAAATAAAAAAAGAGGAGCTGAAGAAGTCCCTGTACGCAATTTTCTCACAATTTGGTCAGATTTTGGACATAGTTGCTATGAAAACTTTAAAAATGAGAGGTCAAGCTTTTGTTATCTTCAAGGAGATATCCAGTGCCACTGTTGCTTTGAGAAGTATGCAGGGTTTCCCTTTCTACGACAAACCTATGGTGAGTTTAGATTAGATAAGGTCAGGTTTTTTTAAAACTTTCTGCTTCAGTCAATAAAATTCACTTTCACACATATTATAAACACTAAAATGAGATTATTTTGATTTGCAGAGAATCCAGTACTGCAAGACAGACAGTGATCTCATTGCCAAAGTCAAGGGTACATTCCAAGAGAGACCCAAGCGTCCCAAACTACCGAAAAGTGTTGAAGATGCCAAAAAGAAGAAGAACAAGGAAGCCGGCCGTCCCACTCCTGGAATGGGTGCTCCGAATCTCCTCAACAATGTCAATGTGGAACAGCCTCCTAACCAGATTCTGTTCTTGACCAACCTTCCTGATGAGACATCGGAAATGATGTTGTCTATGTTGTTCAACCAGTTCCCTGGCTTCAAAGAGGTCCGCTTAGTGCCAAACAGACATGACATTGCCTTCGTGGAATTCGCAAATGAAATGCAATCTGCTGCTGCTAAGGAAGCTCTACAAGGATTCAAGATCACACCAACTCATGCAATGAAAATTACCTTTGCTAAGAAATAGTAATTTTATGTGTAAATTACTTTTAGTAAATAAATATTAAGATTTGAGAACTGTTTTAAGCATTGCACTTTGCTGAAACAGCTCTCTGGCTGTGACTAGTCATAAGTTTACACACACTTGCAAGTTACTTAGTATTTGTATATTATTTCTTGATATCCCCAAATTATCAGAATGAAAATAGTATGAAGGTTTTCGTTATTATAGAGTTTAAGCCCTTACACTCTCTGTAATTTATAGAAGGTCGCGGGTTCAAGTCCCGCCCAAATCGAATATTTATGGGATATTATTTAATTCTTAGTATTAAGAAGTTTGATAAATGTGGCTTATGCACAAAACGTAAACAAACATGCATTAGATTCCTAGCATTTGTTGGAATAAGGATAGGGTTAAAAACTTGAATAGCAACCTAGGCATAGGTCTTGCTTGTATATTATGCCAGTTGCACTTCCTGTGAGTCCTATCATGCATGCCTGTGCTGTAGCGTAGGCTGTAGCCCTTAGAAAGGCAAATCCGTGCAGCCAACAAACAAGCTTACCTGATGTCATATTGCAACAAAAACCAACAAGGGAATTGAATTAGTACAGCAGGCAACACTTAATTATTATGCGGTAAAATAAAAATACCACAGAAAGTAACAGCAACTGTGTAAAACACAAGAGAGAACGAGAAAAATGACTTCCTTCAAATTAAGGTCGACGATATTTTGTCGCATTACACATTATTTTTGGTGATTGCGAAAGTGTCAACTTCCTCGCAAATGAAATTTTATTTACAAGATTTACGCTCTGTTTCAATTTCTTGTTATTTGTTTTGCCTTACAGTGGCAGGCAATAGTGAAACGAACTAAGTTAAAGTCCTTCCATTTAAATACGTGACGAAATCGCTCTGAAAACATGGAAGATATATTTCAGTGGTGTCGGGAAGGAAATGCGCTTCAAGTGAGGGTCTGGCTGGATGATACTGAGCATGACATGAACCAGGGGTAAGGCTGAAGTACTCCCTTCATCTTTACGTATCTAGATCTCGTAAGGAACGGCCAGGTGTTCTGTAAATGGCATTGGTAGTCACGCCCACAGTAGTCATGGCCTTAAAATGCGTCAGCTACAGTAGGTCCGAATAGCTGAGATCAGCATGCTTGAAAAGGTACATATACATTGTTGTGGGTATGAGTACTACAAGGCTGGCAATCTAGAAAACCCATATTATTGATACATGTCATGTTTATTTTGGTAATCAGGTCGGCCCTATAGGATTCATTTAGTAAAGAAACTAGCATTAAAAATAACAAAATACGCAGCCTGAGTCATATGATGGCCAGGTTATGGAATATCTTAGATATAATTATTATAGAAACTTGAATAACTGAGCCAATTTCCTCCTCGTTTAACTTGTTATCTTTTCCTGAATGTTATGCTAACAACATTGAAACCTACTGGTGTTTGTTCCACATGTAGCATTTATGAGGTAAATCAGTAACAGGGTTGGTTGATTTGTAATTCTAAAAACCATTAATTTGATAAATCATCCCACAAGCCCCAGACATGATGTCGATACAAAAAACAGTAGTCATGGTGTACCAAATATTTTGGTGCAGTGCAGATTCAGCAACTTTGCAAGCCTTTATAAGAAAAGACAAATAAAGATCAATATCAAAGCCACTATGACCCAAACTTCATAATCGGTGATTGTTTCTACCTGTATTGCAAGCATCCGCTGACAAAGCTCAGCTTTTATAAAATGACTAAGGTCTGACAAATTCTCAGCTTTTATAAAATGACTAAGGTCTGACAGTCTTAAGCCTATAAGAAACCATGGACCACAACACTTGGCCAAAGTGCGAAGCAAATGTACTTAAAGAATTCCTAATATCTAACAATGGGCAAACAATGTTATGAAAGGGATCAGGGTAAGCCTTGACCTTTTTTAGGACTCACCCTGATCCCTCCACGTTTCTCAATCTTGAGCTTATCATTATGTCTTCTTTAATTATTGCAATTGGTGTGTGTTAAACATGTTAAAGCATATTGATTAAAGTTAAATAAATTAATAAACAATAAGGTAGTTTAAATCTATATTATTGTAATTTCCAGAGATGATCATGGCTTCAGTCCTCTCCACTGGTCATGCAAGGAAGGACACCTTAAGATTGTAGAGATGCTGATTCGAAGAGGTGCACGGGTCAACAGCACTAACATGGGGGACGACACACCACTGCATTTGGCAGCGGCGCACGGGCACAGGGCTATTGTACTGTTGGTAAGTGTTTATTTATGACTAGATGCACCCCGTGGCTTCGCCCGCGTGGGAATCTATGTGTCAAATGGTTTATAAACATTCCTCTTGAATCACACTGTCTATTAAAAAAAACATTTTATTAGAAACCTAAGTAAAAATAGCTCCATTTCGAAACTGCATTTAAACACACCTACAGTCATTTCAATGGCCTAGCTAGGCCATAGAGCAGCGATCGCCATATGCATTATGTAAAAAAAAGTGCTTGACCCCAAGGCGCCAGCTTACCGACAGTGCCTGCGTCTTCAACCGAAGTATTCTGATACATCCACCACGATAACTGGGAAGTGTCCAATTATCGCGATGTGTATTCGTGGGTAATATCCAAAATGTTTCCGTCGTCCAGTGTTTTTATAAATAGCATTAAAATTAAAAACAAATCTGTCTTCCTTCCAGCTCCTACAAAACAGAGTGGACGTAAACTTCACGAACGAACACGGAAACTCTCCTCTCCACTACGCTTGCTTCTGGAACTATGGAGACATAGCTCAGGAGCTGGTGATGGCGGGCGCTCTGGTGTCTCTCGCTAACAGAGAGGGCGACACGCCGCTAGATAAGACCAGGGGACAGCTGGTGCAGAGGTTAGTTAGATATAATCTGATCTATAATTAAATTTTTTGCTGCCAAGTCGAAATATTAAATAAACACTGACATACATACATTGTTTGCTGCTGTGGCTTGAGTATAATTAAAATAAATCTTCAAAAATAGCCTGGAAGATTTATTTTAGCTAAACTAAGCAACTAAGCAAGTTAGCTAAACTTTTGGTTATCTATTACAATGTAAATGTTATTATATATAAAGCTTACCCTTATCTCCCCTTGCTACAGATTACACGAGATGGCGGTAAACCAGAACCAAGACTTGAAGAAGATTCAGTTCAAAGACCAGTCTTGGATCGGGCTCAAGACCCGCAGCCGAGACGCCACTCTGTCCCGGCACAAGGGCATCAACATCAACGAGCTCACGCTGCATACCAGGATCGCTATCACACCTTCTGGTAGGCAGTCACTACGTTATTATAATCTATTATATTCCAAAGTAGCAGTCTAGCAGTGGCTTTGCACGCAGTTTTATGGATAACATTGTGTTTGTTGTTTGTAGGATTCTAATTTTACTAAAATTTAATAATGAACAAGCCAAAATCTGTAATACCAGTCAAGCATGTTGATCCACAAAATGTATATACCTGTTACCTTACATAACACATGTCTTTGGCAAATAAAAACCTTTATCGTTATCTACTTTATGTTCAGGTGAGACTTGGCGAGGCAGATGGCAGAAGAACGACATCGTAGCTAAGATCCTAGCCGTGCGGGATTGTACCCCGCGCGTACAACGTGACTTCAACGAAGAGTTCCCTAAGCTGAGGATATTCTCGCATCCTAACATCTTGCCCGTGGTAAGTACTGAAACTGACAGTGGCGCAAAGGTTGCGGCAGATCTGGACCGAACCTGTGAGGTGCACAACAATGTGCATTCAAAAGGGTTTTACTCGTAAATGATAGATAAAACGTGGAGTTCCCCAAGCTGAGGATATTCTCGCATCCTAACATGCTGCCTGTGGTAAGTACTGCCGTGGCGTAGGGGCGCAAAGGTTGTCGTAGATTCAAATTTGAGTTTTACTCGTAAATTGAGATGCGTTGAAAAAATCCAAAAATATTTATTTCTGTAGATAAAAATGAATAATTAAATGCGTAATTTATGCTAAAAGTACTCTAGTACAGTTAGAAAAAGTCAAATTAATTCGAAAAGATGAAACAAATCTAAAAACCTTTATTTCTATAGGATGCAATAGTTAAATGTAGCTCAGAAAAAAAGAACTAATTCTTAATTAATATTAAAATCGACATGGAAATAAAGTGAATAATTTGGATTCTGTCGCCAGGAAGACTTACTTTGATAATTTTTTCATTGTTGATGTTGTTTTTTTCTTCTACAGATTGGTTGTTTGTTTACGTCAATCTGTTGGAAGGCAAGCGTTGCAAACGAACTAAATTTTGTCAGATTTTACCAGAAAAGGTTTTGCGCTTAATTGTTACTAAATATTTGCATCCTTATATTATGTAGACTAAAGTAAGGAAGCGACGAAGTAACCTTTAACCTGAAATACTTACCGGTTTTTGATTTATTTCTGGCTGCTATAATGTTGGTATTTGTATATGTAATGATAATAGTAGTAGATAAAGTTATAAATACTATTTAGTATAATTTACTTTTAGGTACCAGAGGCTAGTTATAATATTGTAAAATAGATTTTTTTTTTCTTATGTATCTCATTATAAGTGAACCATGTGTTTATAAGAGAAGTAAGTTCTTTAAACATAACCTGCAAGTTGTAATTATTTTTCTTATATCATTCTTTGTTATTTTTCCAGGTTGGGTGCTGTGTAGACCCGCCCTCGCTCGTCGTTATATCTCAGTACATGTCGTGGGGCTCTCTCTACTCGCTGCTACATGGCTCGGGCGGCGGCGGCGGAAGGTAAGTCATATATTCATTTATTGCACAAAATGCAAAAAGAGCCCGAAAAAGCATCATAATAGATATCAGCCTGTGCAAGTCACTGTTATTATCTCCGTCCACTGGCTGATTTTAAAGATGCACTCCTATTAAGTTCCCTAATTGTTGACAGTTAAACAACAGAACCTGGGGACTTTTGTTTTAATAACTATGTTAGTTAAAAAAATGATTTCGTTTACTTATGACTGAGCTGTCAAGTTTTGTAACACAAGGAAGAAATAAATTTAATGATTGTGAATGTTCTTTCGCAGATTTGTGGTAGACGCAGCGGCAGCGCTTCGACTGGCACATGACGTGGCTAGCGGGATGGCCTATCTGCACTCACTGCCGAGAGACAAGATCCTGCCCACTTTCCATCTCAACAGCAAGCACATTATGGTTAGTATAACCATAATTTTAGTCCAATACCGTTCTGGCAATAATAGCTGGGACTGCCCGTACACCAGGCACTGCTATGACCGCCACCAGCAATCCTATTAGTTTTTAAGGTTTTGTCTAATTTCCAATATGAGCTGTACTGCATGAAATAAGTACTTTATTATTTATTTATAACTCACGTAGTGTCAATTTGAATTTGTCATTAAAATGTTACGCTTCGACTGGCGCATATAGATAGGCCATCCCGCTAGCCACGTTCGCGGGATGGCCTATCTACATATATTTTCTTTATTCGTTTCTGAACTTAGTATAATAAAGTAGTAGTAGTCGGGTAAAAGTTTTTTACTTTAAATGTTTTGACGTCACGAAAACTAACGTCAACTGCGTTTAAATATTAATAAAATCGCCTCGTCAATTCCCCAGATCGATGAAGACCTAACCGCCCGAATCAACATGGCGGATTCAAAGTTCTCTTTCCAAGAGCGCGGGCGAGTGTACGCGCCGGCGTGGATGGCGCCTGAGGCGCTGCTGAAACCGGCCGCCAAGCGCAACTGGGAGGCCGCTGATATGTGGAGCTTCGCGGTGCTATTGTGGGAACTCGCTACTAGAGAGGTACTAATCAGCCCAATATACATACGTACACTGCGTCGGCGGCGTGGATGGCCCCCGCAGTGCATCAGATCATCTGATGCAGATAATAACCATGATTGTTTCAAAGTTCTCACATATCCGTGTTGTGAAACCAACTTTGAATGCCCATCATTTAGGAACATGTTGATTTTTTGCCTAAAATCTATTAAGAAAATCTATAAATATAATTCTTTCAAATGCTCCAAAAATGCAATCATCTGGGTTACTGCTGCTGCTGGTCCATGTTCAATCCAACGATCCCATCCATCCACGGTTGTCTGGTTGAGATCGCTCTTGAGCGATAAGACCGCCAAATTGTCATATATTTTGTAATTTTTAGCTTGTCTTATTTTTAAATGTGCAATAAAATAATTATCTACTTTTCTCACACCAATTTTCCCATTCCAGATTCCATTCGCCGACCTATCCCCAATGGAATGCGGCATGAAGGTCGGTCTGGAAGGCCTGCGCATATCCATCCCGCCCGGCGTGTCACCACACATCGCGAAACTCATCAAGATATGCATGCACGAGGACCCCGGGAAACGACCCACCTTTGACATGATCCTGCCTATTTTGGAGAAGATGAAACGCTAATGGTCATGGGGCGTATTCTTTTGTTTTTTTCCCGACTGCGAAGGGGAGTTCTTGTGAGGTATATATGTATGTGGTAAAGTAAATGTATGGTTTGGTATACCATACAGAGTTACATGTTCCCGCTGGTCAGCGGTTTTACGCTGTGACGGGTCTCTAAGGCGCTGTTACGGGCAGTCTCAAACAACTGTCCTTGGTCAACACGTCACGGCGTAAAACTGATCGCGGGAACATGTAACTCTGTATGGTATGCAAACCGTACAGTAAAGTAAAAGTAAAAAGAGTTTTAATATGCCAGAACAGAGACGAATAGTATATATACTCATATAAATTAACCTTATATTAACTGAGAAACTGACGAAATCGGTCTTAGAATATGCTATGGTAGAGCAGATCATACTACGTAATGCGGCCACACACGCTACGGTCCACCGGAGAGCTTTACCTGTACAGGTACGCCTGCGCAGGTAGACTAAGGGTGAGGACATAAAGAGGCGGGTTCCCTGTGCAGACAAACCGGTACGGGAAGGTACCGATCCGTACAGGTAACATATTCCAATGTCATCAATATGCGCATAAGGAACAGGCTTGGACTTGTCTGTACCGACTACCTGGAAATACGGGCTATAACGTTTGTCAGACTAGTCGGTAGCGTCAATAAAGATAAATTTACCTGTTTCTTTATATAGCGTATCCTGCACCGATCCGTACCGACCTGCATCTGAATTGACACCAAGAATAAAATTAAAAATGCAACACGAAGCAAATTTCGAAACAAGTAAATGCAGTCGGGTTTTTTGTTTTTCTAAATAATAACTTGTTTTGTTATTTGTACACTTGTATTTGATCACACGATAATAAGTTCAAAATATATGAATGAATCCATACTTATGTAATATTATGAAAGCAAAAGTAACTCTGTCTGTTAACTTTCATGCTTATCGGCTGAACGGATTGTAATGATATTTGGAAGGGAGATCAACAATATCCCGGGGACAGATATAGGCTACTTGAAAAGCGCTTGCGGCCGCAGGCAGAAGCTAGTGTAGAATGAAAATACTTGTACTTACAAAGTAATAAAGTGCCATTTCAAATTTCCATAATAAATAGTAGGTACACACTTTACAACTTTCCACTTCTATTTGTTTTTAAGTGTAAAATACTGCCAGTATTTTATTTGTTGTAGCACATAGGTTGTGTATTAATTATTAAGTAATAATTTAGAATTGGTGCTAAAATTCTAACAGATTTATATACACTTACAATACTGTAAAAATATTATTCATTATGTCTCGAAATAGGTCTTCAAAATAAATATACCAAGAATCTCTTGTGCAATATACAATAACAATTTGAGATTATTATACAATTAAACATATTTATATGTACAATAGAAATAATTACACACAATTATTTATTAGAATGTGTTTTATGCAATGCAACACAATTTTTGTTAGTAGATTTACGTTAAATATTTTATATTCGATGATAATACATGCATCTATGAAGTGAAATGAAATCTTTATAAACAAATTAGAACTAATATTTACAATTGAAACAGATGAGTTAACTGCAGAATGTTGCAACTATTGATCCATAAATATAATATTTATTATTTTTATTCAGAACAACTTAGGACTAAACTAATAACAAGTGTATCTTATGTTCTTAAGGTAAATAATACATTTGCCTAAACTAGGTTAAATTAACCAGTTATGTATCTCAGGCAAAAGTGCTTAAAACGAAAAAAATATAATTGATTATTTGCATAATTTTTTTACATCAAGGCATGTCTTGCCTCAACGATGGCCAACGATATAATGATAAATAAAATAATTTATTATTTCATACAGAATCATATATTTTTGTATGTAACAATCAATTTGTTAGGTATCCTTCTTTGTAAAGGTGTAACCCATAAAGTAACCTATTGGAGTTATTTATTTTTAAATTTTAAATGTAATGTGTGCTTTTTTATGTAATTAATGAAGTGCCTGGAAAAATGGTTCTAATCTATGATGCTAAATGTAAACAGTGCCTTAGTGTTTTGCCAATTTACCATTATTAAAAACTTAGTTTTAATAATATTTATTGTAATAAGCTTTATCGACGTTTTCAAATTAAATACATAATGTATAAATTTTTAAATAAGTTAAGAACCTACTTTACAAGTAAATATTTTTTGTAAAGTATTCAAATAATGTACCTAAGTAAAGACTTACATAAAGTTGTCTAATAAAATAATATAACTAACATTTTGTAATAAAGTTATAAACGAAATTCTTACTTGTTTTTATTAAATACCTACCTTCCTTTGTCAAGGATTTTGGTACCCTGAGTTTAGGTAGGAACCAGCGATTAGCGGTGCACAGCTCAACAGCATAGTTAATGAAAACCAGCTTATTAAAGTCATACCTAAACCGAATTACCTAACCCAAGATCCTGACTATCAGTTAATATGTAATGCATAATGGGATATTAACATAATAAGTTACACAGAATAATATCACCATAGCAGTCCACATTGTCACGTCGCGTCACGGTCTTAAAGAGGGTGATTTCCTCCGTCCGTGGTCTAAAGTTTGAAATGACAGTCAAATGCAGTGTTTCCACTTTTAGGGATTTCGCTTTTTTAGGGCGAAACTACATATTTCATGTACGACTTAGGGCTATTTTTAATACGACAGGGATTTAGGGAATTTTAGGGAAAAAATTACTTGATGTGGTAACCCTATTTAGTCTATGCTCTATGGCTCTACCTATTAGGGGATTCCCCAAATTAGCTTCGTATTATAATCCGACAAATGTTAGTTTACCTTTTGGATAGTACTATTACCTATTTTGTAAACTACATCAGAAATTAGTTACACGATTTAGGGATTATTTTCGTTTTTGTTATTTTTTATAGCGGTCGCGTACTAAGCTTGAAAAACCATCGTGGTGATTTTCTATACGAAAACCTCGAAGCAGTAATATCATTATTACTAGGAGTGCCATCTTCAAATACTGAAGTAGAAAGTTTGTTCAGTGTCCTAAAAATTTAAAAAAACGGACAAAAGAAACAGGATGGCTAATGAAACCCTTAACGGAGTCACATTAAGTTAGGAATGTTGGCTAATAACTGCTCAATTTTGGAGCCTACTAGTGCAGCTATGCTCAATGCCGCGAAAACCTACAGTAATAATGCTTCGGTTTCTGACTCTTACACTTAAGTAGATAAGTTAAATCATATTAAAATTTTTAAAACGAAATTGTATTTTATTTAAGATTCATGCGCCCTAAATTAGGGAATTTTAAAAAAGAATTAGGGATTTTTAGGGATAATTTCCGAAGAATTTAGGGCAAAACCAAAATCTTAAGTGGAAACACTGGTCAAATGTCTAATCTAAACTTCATATTGGTTTTCAAAAAACCATGAAGAACAAAAAACAAACAAAAACTGCTGAGAGAAGTGTACCTATTTGTTTAGTCCTTTCCTATCGTGAAAATAATTATTAGAATACGTACAGTGAAACATAGAATAATGAATTTATAACAGCGCTTAGCCTATATCATGGATCTCAGTGAAAACCAGAATATGGGCGTACTTCCCAACATTGTGGATGTTGAATGGAAACTAGAAGTTACCACAAATTCTCCTGGCAATGGATCAGATAATCTTCTTTACACTGTGATACTCAAGACTGACGTAGGCGAAGATGTTGTGTTCACCTGTGGCAGCCAACAGCTCCAAGATTTGGTGTACAAGTTGAAACATTTAGTTCGGCATTGTGAAAAAGTAAAAACTGAACTTTCATAGTGTGATTGATTAGTAAGAACAATAATTTATCTGTATTTATTGATTGTAAATAAAGCTGGTCTGTAAGTAATTGTGTTGTGTTATCATCCTATCATAGCCCATCAATCAAAATTGCCCATTTTTGCCAGTGAAGCATTCACCACCCAACTTCTGTAGTGTGAAGAATAGAGGGAGCACCTGTAGCTATACAGATAAACATTTGTACCTTTTCCAATCAAATTATTTATTTACTATAACTATTATGACCATAACAATACAGATTTCTCCAATTTGTTATGCCTAGTGCATTGAATAATTTTACCATTGTAAAAACCTCAGGTACTTACATAAAAATCACAATAGGTATCTATTTAAAAGTCTTCAATGGAAACAAGGTCATAGTCTTATCGAAAATATCTTTATTTCAAAACATAAGAATTACGATAATACAGGGAGAACCAGACACAGAAAACAATTCCCTCACACAACAAAATCACAGATTAACTAAAACTTACAATTAATAGGTAAGCTGCTACTTCTACAAAATGGTAGCTTCTAGCCTACCTACAGATATTGACCTGAGAATACTGTTACACACTAGATGAACTTTATCTGTTATTATTTTACACAATTACTTTCAAAACAACAGATATTCCAGTGGTATATTTATCCTGTCTCTAGGCCAAAGTTAATCTGAAGCCACCATTAAATCTTAAAATATCACAATATCAACACCTAAATTGCTACAAAGACTTATTTTTAATAATTCAAAAGTTTTATAGCCGTCAGTAATTTTATAAATTGCATTGAACACATTCAAGGTTTTAACACAACCAATTGTTATGTTTTTTATTATCTTAACAGTTTCTGGCAGCATATTAATTTGTTTTTTGATAAATTCATATTATGTATGTACATAACATACAGCTCTCATAAACAAGCTTAGATAAAAACCTTTTGAATTCAAATCCTTGGCCTCCAATAGGGCCTATTTTAAGAACAAAAAAATTACATACTAAGTATGTTCTTAAATTCAGAGTATCTACTCCTAGGCCTTATGAAAATATAATTGTGCTGCTATAATTCTCTAGATTTCATTTTATTAAAATATTGCTTTTCCAAGCTTTTTTATACAGCTGCAATATATTACCGTCACATCTTCGGATATTTCTCTAATGGTTTACTTGATACAATAATACTTCTGTTGGGGTTATGACTTGCATTGATAAATATTAAAACATAAACAATATTAATAAACTCTTAAATTTAAATATATAAGTTTAAATATGAATTTAATTTAGGTACCTACTAATAACAAACTTTATGTAACCAACAATATAAAAAATGCCTTTTCAAAAAGCTATTCAAACAAAATAAAGCTTAAAATATAAAAAAACAACTCAGCTAAAGTATGTTCCATGAACAGAACAAAAATCAACACAAGTTTTTGGGCAATGACACTTACCAAAATCGCTTTATCAGATCAGTCTTATCACACTGGCGATTCGCGAGCGATTTCATAGCGAGGCGAGTGTAAAGCGAGCACGTAAAGGTCGCAACGTGCGGTCCGTGTTTTAAAGATGTGTATGATTTAACACGGGCGCGGCGTCGACGACGGTGCCAATCGCGGCGAGCTCGATGCGATTGTGCAGCGTGCTCGCTCCACACTCGTCTTTGAATCGCTCGCAATTCGCCAGTGTGATAAGGGTTTAAACAGCAGTGATTAATATCATTCTGCATTTGGAATATAGGTACTAAGTACTGAACACTCCGATTGGTAATGCGAGTGATGGGTTGATGATTATCAAGGTTATGAATATCACATTACGAGTTTTTAAAGCATATTTCGTTAGTGCAAGTAAATAACTGACAAACAAACTAAACGCGGGACAGTTTGGTTAACATAACATTAACTGCACAAATACTGGTGATTTTAAACCGACTATGCATTCAAAAGGCAAGTAACATTTAATAATCAGCCTGTTGCCAGAACTATAAAGAATAGAATAGAAAAAACATTTGGACACGGGTAGAAAATACAGGCCTATACCTGTATGTCCAAATGTTTGTTTGTTTTCCTTATGTTTTTTATCTATAAACAAACGGAAAACAAAGGGGTTTAACATGAAGGTAAGTGACACAAAAGTAAAAAAAATACCCCGTGTCGAAATAGGGGTTGGCTTAGTATGCTGAACATTTTAACAAATTCAGAAGTTTCTTATGCGTTCGGTATTTGTAGGTGGGTACCTACATGATTAATAATTACTCTATGTCAGTCGATACATAGTCAGGTTTAAAAAACAATAAAATAGGTACTTACATACTAACTTCTTAAACTCTAAAACTGTCGTTGCAATCAAGGTATCTACTACCGCTACTTTCTACTTTAGATCATCTAACAGTACACGAAACACATTTTTTTTTCTTTTTTAGGTTATTATTTTTCAGAGCTTATGATTATCTTAAATTAATTCATAGTGAACTTTGGTTTGCACCATTCTAAGAACATTTTTAAATTGAGAGTTTAAAGTCATGGAACCTATATAGCTCCATAGCTATATAGCTCTCTAGATAGCTCCAATTGCAATTAACAATTAGGCCAGTCCGCCTGAGATCTCCTAACATCAGTCACTTGATAAATTCTTTACATTTACAATTCAAATATTCAGATACATGCATCAAATGTAATAGATTAACTAACAATAAATAAATAATGCTGGACAATCCTCACAGCATCATCTAGCCCCAAGCTAAGCAGAGCTTGTGTTATGGGTAGATAACTGATATACCTACTTAATATATAAATACTTCATATTCATAGATAGATATTTTTTACTTAGAAGATAACCAAACAATTGTCCCAAGGCGGGAATCGAACTTGCATCCTCCTGCGTCTCAGGCGAACCTTCGCGCGCTGTTCCACTGAGGTCGTCGAATAAAACGACTCCTTGTTCCACTAATAGCAGTTTTATGAAGAAAATATTGTAAATTAAATATGTAGCTGCATTATTTATAGAAAAACTAAGCTGCTTGCTTATGGATTAAATGATGAAACGTTAACAAATAACTTATTTGAATTATAGTTAATAAATTATAAACAATCAATGAATAACAAATTAGAACTAGAATCTACAATTGATTCTCAAGAATACCTGTCGTAAGCGTCTCTAAGACGCTGGCTGCATTGCCCCACTGTATGGCAAATATGGAAATGCTGATGCGCTGCGTTGCTACCTATAGATTGTTTCCGAAAATCTGCAGTTAGTTCTTCTTTGATTGGTTTTTCTTTGTTAATAAAGATAATGTGAAGTATTTCATGCTTGTATCTGATATATTGCGATTCTTATGGACATACTTATATCTCAATATTCTTTATTACACGCACCGATATCTAGAAACAACAAAGTTAGATCTACATTTTATTATAGGTAAGGTTGGCAATCACTAAGAAGTAGGTACTAGTACCTAAAATCAAAAGTATTGAATTTTTGCAACAGGTACCTAAAGAACCTTTTTTAGTTACCTCTTGGTAGATGGAATGAAGGTTACAATGGTTTCCTGAATAGCCGTTGCTCGTGCAATGCGCTTTACTAAGCTAAGCGCTTCAAAACGTCTAATGTGTAGGTACTTACACATTAGACGTTTTGAAGCGCTTGCGCCACGAGCGTTCTGAATTTGGTATTATATAATCTGATGCCAGAAGCGTTAAAGGCTCCTACACACAGTGCCACGGGCAAGCCGCGGTGCGCCCGCTATGAAAACACAGCCGGCAATGCTGTCAGTATGTGTGTAGAGGCTTTAGGGTGTGTCATGTACGTACGATGTAGTGGAGCCAGGGGCCCAAACCTGCTTACTAATAGCTTCACTATGGCAAGGTAATGTCGCAGAATCGTCACGTAGACTCCTTATATGAAAGACACTCCAAATAGTGCATGCTATGTATTTGCATGGGGAGTTTCATAGAATGGTTTCAGCTTTTGACGCGCGTCCGTCCATCAGTAGTTTCTTTCATCTAAGGTAGAATGCAAAAATGCTTCGTTTTATGCCAATATCATTACGATTGTGAACCGATTATTTTAGCAGAATTCGGCCTCCGATGGTTTGAAAAGTAGTTTACAGTCAGAAGATTAGTTGATACCACGTTCCATTCCTTAGGTACAGTCAGAAGATGAGTTGATACGACGTACCATTCCTTAGGTACAGTCAGAAGATGAGTTGATACGACGTACCATTCCTTAGGTACAGTCAGAAGATGAGTTGATACGACGTACCATTCCATAGTCAGAAGATGAGTTGATACGACTTTCCATTCCCAGTTGTAGTTTACAGCGAGATGATCAGATTATACCACGTTCCATTCCTTAGGTACAGTCAGAAGATGAGTAGATACGACGTACCATTCCATAGGTACAGTCAGAAGATGAGTTGATAGGACGTACCATTCCATAGGTACAGTCAGAAGATGAGTTGATACGACGTACCATTCCATAGGTACAGTCAGAAGATGAGTTGATACGACGTACCATTCCATAGGTACAGTCAGAAGATGAGTTGATACTTGATACGACGTTCCATTCCATACAGTGGTAGTTTAGAGCGAGAAGAACTTGAGGAAAGCTGCCGGGGGTACGGGGTGCGGGGGCAGAGGCCCGCCCGCTTCCTTGAGGCGCTCGCGGTATTCTGGACACTGGGGGAATAGAAATAGTTGAGTATAAGATGGAGGTATACCGTACGTCACAAGTGAAGCATTATATCAAATTCCATGGAAAAACATTTTGGTTTGTCGACTGCACGAGGAAAAATTCTTTACTAAAAAAATATGTGAGATTTTTCGAGACCACTCTCTCCCCCACGTGAGATTGGGTGAGATTTGGATTGACCCGCCCCCAAACGCCTCACATAATTAATTATGTAATGGAATTTGAACTAAAAATACTTAAATAGGAACTACTTAAAAATACGTGAGATTTGTCGAGACCACACTCTCCCCCACGTGAGATTAGGTTAGGTTTGGATTGACCCCCTTTCCACCCTCTACGTAATGAATGGACGGCCCGTAGGTTACCACCGGTACCATTAGGTTATGTGATAGGAACTGACCTGATCAGCGATGCAGGGATGTCCGAGCGACCTCCAGAACAGACACTTGCAGTGGCGACAGAGAGACAGAGTCTCAGCGTACTGGGCGTCCTCGTTTAAACCGTATGTTCTGAAAATAACAAAGATACATAATTAGAAGGTTGTCGGTAAGTAGCTACCTACTTAAATAAAAAAATATTTTGTAAAATTTAACTATGTTTCAAATGGCACTGATGAAGGGATATTTACCATGATTAGATTTTTGAGTTTAAAACTCTTAATAACCATGAGTTTCAAAAGTTTTCTGACACTTATTATATATAATATAATCCCATTATTCCCACGCTAGGCATGCGGGTTGGCGATTGCAATTCAGTGATAGGCCTGTTCTGCAAGAGGCCAGTGGGAATCCCTTTTACAACACCGGAAAGCGAGGAGTTAGAGTTTTGTAAAATCTATGCCACATGCTGAGTCTAGCTACACTTACTTCCTGAGCTGATGGAAAAGTTTCCTCCAATCAGTAGGCTCCTGGGGACACTTGGCTAGCTCGACCTCTGTCTGCTGCGGCGTGAAGTGGAACGTAACCAGGGAACGCCAGATTTGCTGCTCGCTGCAAACGGACGCCATTACATTCCAGGCCGAGGATGCGGACTAGAAAGCGAAAAATATAATATAGTAATAATAAATAATGCTGGAAAATCCACACAGCATCATCTAGCCCCAAGCTATTTTTTTTCTTTGGGTGGCTTGGGTGTCACTACGGCGATGATAGGCCTAAGCAGAGCCTGTGTTATGGGTACTAGATGACTGATATACTTAATACAATACATTACATAGATATACATTTTTATATACATAGATTATGAACAATAATCTAAATAAATGATAAATGACAATTGACGCAAATGAGTGAACATACATACAGCCAGACATTATCATATGATAAGCAAGAACTTGAGCAATTGTAGAAATAATTCATTCATTCATATAATTTATTGTGATTTCATGCATACAGGAATGTCGTTCTTAGGTGTAGTATCTTGAGTGGGTACACAATGCATAAAACCCTGTCAGGCAGGGCACAGCAATGTTTCGGTTCGTTCTCGTTAACTTAATTATATACTTCATATTAATTATAAAAATAATTAATATTGGAATGTCATTTTGAAATAAGTCGTTAAATTAAATAATAATAGTTTTCAATCTAATAAACCGATCGGAAGTTAATGTCTGATAAGAAATAGTGAGATTATGTCAGTAATTCAAATAACACTCACATCTAAATCCCTGTGATCCGCTATCCTCAGCATTATTTCTCTGACGCATTCCTCTGGCAAGTCATGCAGCTTAGGCACCACCTCTGGGCCAGGCTGAAAGGACAACAAAACTAGTCAATATCCTGGCTATGACGAGGTCGTGGTGAGCTCAGAGCGCTGTTGGTAACAGTGCAGTCTAGAAGAAGACCTAGACATTGGATCTATCGAAAATGATGTAAGCGTCGGTACAGCCTCGCGGAGAGAGCTGAGGGATGTTAGCAGAGCTCGGAGCGCGTTCAGGTTCTGCTTTGAAGATACGATAAAATGTCGTACCTCCTGTATCCGTATAGCGTTAGCGATGCGATGTATCCTGGCGATGGCGTGGTCGTGGTGGCCCCAGAGCGCGCGCGAGCCGAGCGGCCGGCCCCAGCACGCCGCGCGCTCAGCCTCGCGTAGAGAGCTCAGGGATGTTAGGAGCGCTCGGAGCGCGTTCAGGTTCTGCTTTGATGATGCCACTGGAAATACAACATGAAAGGAATAAAACACTTGAAACAAAAGGGGTTCTGGTAAGTTGAATTCTATGAGCGGTCTACTGAGCTCGTACATAAAATTAAGCTGGTTGGCAGGTTTTGGTTTGGTTATACGAGCTAGTGAACGGTGGAAGATCATGACAACATTTTCTCGACTTGTGTTCGCCTTGGTCTGTGAGGAGTCGTGTGGAAAGATAAGGGCTATTGAATAATGGACAAAGCATGTACTACGAGAGAGCTAAACCTCATAACCTCTAACATCGGCAATTTCTGCGCTCCTCAGGCAGATGCGTCATTCTATGCCCTAACAGCTGCAGCTCTACCCATGTAATTACAAAATATTTATTTTCTTTAACTTAAAGTACAAGTAATTGAACCGATACACGTCATGATTTTCACTTGACGACTGAATGGATGAAGGTAGCCACATAGTGGTAACTGAAGCTTTGGGCCTTCGAAGCAGTCTAGTATATCTGTTAGATGATAAAGAGTGTTTCCTCCTGGAATATCCCTGGTTCCTTTACCTTGATCAGCGAGTTGCTCCAGCATAGAAAGCAGCAGTTTCTGCGCGGCGCCTGGCAGGTGCGTCAGTCTCTGCTCTCCTAATAGCAGTTCCAACAACGCACAGATGTAGTTGAACCGTCGCACGTCGCGGACGGCTGAAGAGAAGTCTAGACGACGGACTGCTTCTGATAGGCCGTTGAATCCTGCTATCTGGAAACGGAAAATTGCAAGTTTACAAAAAAAAGCAGTTTATATCACTGCGATGGAGCAGCGGTGGAGTAACTTATAGGACGTCTTAATAACAGCAATCAACCGCATGAACCGCATCATTATCTAAAGGAAAAACTTAAGCTTGGTTTGGCATACAAACGCCAAAGAGATCTTTGCCGCATTGGTCTTGTGTAGGGAGGGATCTCAAAGGAGTTTGTATAGGTATGCTTGACTATGCTGCTGTCATGTTGATCTGGGTTAGCCCACACTGCAAGTCAAAAGCTTCCTCTAATCGCTAAATGGCAACAATGTTGGATTTACTCTAGTGAATCGTTAGTATTTGGAGTGTTCTTCTCACCTACAATGACTAAAAATAATAGACAAGGCACTCACTTCTTTGGTGCATTTGATTGTGATGTGACAGTGTGGTGGTATCCTGGATTGTAAGTCGTCTGAATTCTTCTCGGCATCCTCGTTATCGGACCTTTAAACAAGGAAACAAATATTTAATTGAAAATAGGAAAGATGCATAAATACTCTCACTTTCCAGTACCTACCTATCAGGTTTTAAGGTCAATTAATTTCGTAGGATTCGGGAATCCGGGATAAGGCTCTAAGCCAAACCAAACAGGCCTTCAAACATTTTGCCAGATTGATATTGGATAAGTGGTTTTGAAGAAGTTTACTTTTGTGAATATTATAAATTGTAGACCAGAGAAAACTTACTAATAGGGTCTGTCAATGCCATACACCTAGAGGATTCGATCTCGAGCCTTCCCTTCGTTTTTGAATCCCGGGATTTCAGCATTGAAAAACCCGGGACACCGGACGCTCGAATACTTTATATACATAGAATTATTTCCATAACATGCTATTCCAATTTACAATAGCTTTTCCAAGAATATCCGTAGCAATAAAGCATTCCTTATTCCCAACACGCGAGGGTCTGAAATTGCAACGAAATACTGTCCGCAAAATAGGTCGTGCAGTTGATTTATTTGGTAAACGTGACCTAAATAGGTTGACCAGAGGATTTTCGTCGGTTAGTTTATATTTATAATTTGGGGAAAGGGTTTATCTGGCTGGTTTATACAGAATTGGGTCATCTTTAGAGAAAACATTCTTATTCGGTTTGCTTATAACTAAATGGAAGATACCGAATTACCTACTCACGGTTATACCTCGTGGTTATACCTACTTAAAAGGTACGTTTGGTACAAGATATCATTGTCTAAGTATTCTACTTACTTATAGGTATTATATTTTCGATCATAATAAGATCTATTAATGAGAGTTTTTATTGAAATAACAATAATAGAATTACTTTTGATATAATCTCAGAATGATATCGCTCGGTCATTAGAAAGTTTGTACGTAACAAAGTGCCAATTTCGATGTTACGGAGACAAATTTAAGGCACATGTAATATGTAGTGTTGTAATATATTAATTAAATTAGTAAGATAGTACGGCATGGCAGTGTAGGCTATTTTTTCTTTTTCTTGAAAACCGACTCGATTAAGCTATGAGTATCACCACCCACTCTTGCATTTTAGATGTTGCACTTTACGTAACCAGTCGCTGGAGCTCTTCACATCTTTCTTCTATGCCTTAAAACAAGGAAGGAAGACAGTTTGCAGTGAATGAAGCAGCTCAGGTTAGGCTGGTCTTACAATTCTTCGGTCATTGACGCCTAGTCTTTCAGTTCCGTCTACCTATGTAACAAAGACATAGGTATATATAATCATAGTTTCAGTTGACGCAAGCTTTTTTTTTGATAATGCATTTAGGAAATTACACCCCCAAAACTCTTGTCTCATACAATAGTCTACAAACTACCAATATTTTGGAAACAATGGCGCATTTTTAAGTTGTATTCCACGAGATCAGATAGAGACGAGTTTACTTGCGCTAAAATGTTGTCATTTTTAGAAGTGTCATAGATGACTTTGCTGTAGAATGCGTATTTTAGAAGTTGCAAGATAAAAACTGAAAACGTCTAGTTTATTGATCACCGCGCGCGAAGTTAGCATAGGTCTTATAAAGCTGCAAACTAGGTTTTACACTGTTCTGATTTTTTACGATGGTAACTATCCTAACATCGTAAAAATCAGAACAGTGCAATTAATTGCAAACTTACGCGTCTACAATGACTTATTTGTTCAAGTTTAAAGAAGCGTACTTATCAGAACCAGAGCATTGGGCCAAAGCAATACCTTTGACTCTGATTTCCTAACAATAAGAGAAATCCTGAAGCTTAAATGGCAACAGATTTGACATTTCAAACAGCAAGCAGCGAAATGTGAAGGCTGAACAAAAATAGAGCTGCAAGAAAGCAGAAAACGTTTTTTCCGCATTTACAACGACTTAAAGACCTCGACTGAGTATTTTGCTGTACCTAATGACGGCAATTATGTTATGTATGATTGTGCGAGAAAGCTGCTAAGGATTTCACTGGCACGCGTCGTTTTAGGAAATCACGTTGTGTTGTACTAAAAGCGAAAGTGCTCGTTAGGAGTCCCTTTTAGCAATCAATGTGCGTATTCTATTAGACTTCGTTATAGGTGGTCTAGATTTACAAAGATCATAGTACATGTTGCCTATACTATAAGATAGTATAGGCAACATACATATTATATTATGATCTTGAGTCAAAATTTGAATACTAACGAGAGAGTATTTGAGAAGCTGTTTCAGAGTTATTTTTTGGATCGTATTTTGTTCTTGCTTGAAGGACCGTCTGCGACGAGGTTTGAGGTTGCGGGTTCGACGTTCTTGGGACACATCTTTGTACGATCTGCAAATAATTGTTCTGTGTATTTATTTCGTATGTATAATAAAAAATATCTATTTATAATCATGTATTTTTTATGTTTATCAGGCTTCTAATACGGCTAAATGATCCCTTGTGGATTGTCCAGCATTATTCATTTACTTATTTCGAAGTGTTTTGCGTTAGTTAAATCAATAACTCATATCATCGTTAAGAGCTTTTTAAATAGACTCTTCTTCCTAGTTGGTGTTCATATATACTAATTATCTGGTATTTTCTTCGAGACCGCGACATATAGTCCCGGTTTTTCCAATTTGTAAGAGGAGCTTACATCTACATATATTCATAACTTAAGTTACGTCACGAGAAGTGTTAGTGAGTTACCGAACAGAGGAAATACTATGATTTATTAGAAAACGCCAGTCATTTAAAGGCAGTTAACCTCATTTATTTGTTTCGCAAAGCAGTAGCTGCAACTGAAAATTTGGAACGTCTAAAAATACTGCGAAACTGTATCGAGTCATACCACTAACTATTATAGAAAGACCTGCATAATATATTAAAGAGTTTGAGGAAATCAACACGTTTGGAGTTCAGTTTATGTTGGTGATGTTTGCAACAGAGTTTACAGAACATTTTACAAAGACCTATGTTTTTCTTGGAAACTGAAAAACATACATTTGCGAGTTCTGTCACGGTGTCTTGGTCGATAGGTCTGATGTATTGTATGCGTAGATTGTATGTGTATGTTGCGGCCGGATCGTAAAATCAGTCGTTTGCAGAATGGCTAGGCCGATTGCAAAACCAACGCATATTTTTTGGGAATACCTAATTAATTTAATTCGATTGCGTCCCGTTTGGTAATCGGCCTAGCTATTCTGCAAACGGGCTGATTCTACAATCCGGTGTCGCCTTATACACCTGCTCGTGCGCAAGATGATTGCATTGAAATGTCACTGAAATAACTATTAAGTATCTTATCAGATTATCGAGAGCTTGGGACGAGTTTTGCTGCAACTCGAAGACGAACAACCTAACAAGGTAAAGGTTTCTAAGTCGCTTCTTGTCTTTACCTCAAAAAGATTGAAGTGAACGAAAAATCTAAGAATCTCTTTATTTCCTAGTTTTACTTATGTACTTTGAACTTTGTCACGTGTGCAAGAGTCATGAAAGGACATAAAGTACTTTGATTGATGTTTGATGCTTATGAAGAACTTGACCACATGCTTCCTTAGACCTTGACGCTGAAGACGAGAAAGAATGGTAAAGGGAGGATTAAGTTTCTGAACAATATCAATAAACTACATAATATGTGTATTTCTATCTCTGTATCCATATTAATTTATTTTTAAATGGGAAAATAACTCTCATTGATATACCAGAAGCAGTTAAGCCATAAACGGCAAAGCAGAAATAATTGCGTACGTTGTTACTGACAATTAAATACAAACTGTTATATAAAATGGAATTAATATTATATTGTATAGTATAACTATATCCGTGTGGACGCTTCTTACCATTCTTAATGTCTTAAAATACGTAATACGTAGGTATTGTAATTACACTTCGAACATGAACCATAAACTGACAACAACAGCTAACATGAACCTCTGTAGCTGAAAAACAGTGAGTGAAAATATTTTGCTATCTTTTTCACACATATGGAAAATGATTCGAATCTAGAATGGTGAAAAGGATTAATTAGGCCATGCTCGCCACAGAAATTTCATTTACGTACGTTTAATAAGGGAAGCAGGTTTGAACTTCGTTTGACTTTCGATAGAAAGGGTGCTTACTTAATTTTTTTTTGTGGGAATGTTGCCCAAAAATCTGAGGTACACAATTCTCCAAATTTACAAAAATATACAGACACTGAGAAAACTCCTAAACGCTTTTTGCATATAATTTCTGTCTGACCCCCTGTATAAATATAAAAATAATAATCTAGCTGCCGTATTAATTATTAGAAAATAAAAGATAGAAACTAAGACATTATTTGTATAGATGGGACTTTTTATTATACTCAAAATACAGCAGTATTACGTAAAGTACACTATAGCACATACATTATAGTTCTTTGTACATGTCTACAATACACTTAGCATTTATAGAATAGGCCCAGAAGTAATCAACGATATATTACTGCAGTAGAATCAACGGGTGTCGCTCAAGGCCATATCAATAATAATAAAAGTTGAACTTGCAATATCCATTTGTCGCTGACAGTAAGGTCAAAGCTGATGGATTGCATTGGAACTCCTATGAAGGCCTGAAAGGTCAGTGACGATTTCTATTAGTGACTGAAAAGGTCAGATTATCTAGCTAGACAGACAGATAGAAATAAAGATTATGGGTATGGAACAGACAGCAATAAATGTAAAATATAAAAAGTAATTGGTAATGAATTGTTTGGTCGGACGCCCATGATCCTACTAATATTATGAAGTGAAAGTTTTTATGTATGGATGGATGTTTGTTACTCATTCACGCAAACTCTACTGAACGGATCAGGCTGAAATTTTGCATACAGGTAGTTCTGGGCCCAGAATAAAACATAGGCTCCTTATTATCCCTTGAATCAGCTCCCATAGGATATAAATAATCTTAAACGTTTCCATAGAAACAACGCGTGCGAAGCCGAGGGCAGAAACTAGTATGAAATAAATAAATAATGCTGATCAATCTATACAGCACCATCTAGAATAAAAATATATTTTTTCATCAATACATATGAATTTATTTTAACACTTTGCGGTTTTTTTTCGACGACTGCGATCTTTTTTTTTACCTAAAAAATACGTGCTGCCGCTCTACACAGCGGTTGTGTTGCGCCGCACATGCGTTTCGTTCGAAAAATATTACAGCTCTGCTGAGTCACAAAGATCTGTATTTTCTCAGCCGCTGCGCTAGTGTGGATTTACGCATATTAGTCACTTGTAGAAAACTCATACCGTGCGTTTTCAGCACTCAAAGTAGCTTTCACCAGGGGGCCGTCGTATAAAGCTCTTATTTTTTCATTACAAACAGACATTTCAATTTATTAATTTTTGTAGGAGTTTAAAGATACGGTGAAAGCAAAGAATTACCAGTAGTAAGTATAATAATGAAATCGTAGCAAACAAAAAAGTGACACTCATGCGTCAATGCCATACCCAAACCACTCAAGCAATAAGGTCCAAATCTGGGAAGTTTATTAATGAAATCCTAGCAACTAAACAAGTGACACTCATGCATGAATGCTAATCACCAAATTCAAGCAATCAGGCAAACAACAAACACAACAACAGCACTGACCTACCGTTACAATATGACAACGGACCTTAATATACAACGTACGTGAAGTCAACAACAGTATATGTAAGTGAGGTAAGGCTATTACAGCATGATTACAACGATCACTTATGTGCACTGACAAGAATTGAAGACTTGCCAGCAAAAAGAAACAAAGACGTGAATGAACCTTTCAATACCAACCATAATGATACTAGATGTCACAAGTTGTACCAAGGAACTTGATAAACTTGCTATTTGGACCGTTGACGTATTTTTATATAAAAAAATAAAAATAGGTGTCTTGAGAGATGACTAAATCGATGTTGTGCGTGAGTCGGATGGAACTCGGAGGTTAGATTTAATTTATATCAATTACTTTCTATGTCAATCTGAATGGTGCAGTGCACTGACATGAACTTGTTGGATTGGAAGCAATGTGTTCGGCGTGACCCAGGTTAATTTTTCAATTATGATGTCCTCTTAGCCGAATTTCTGCTACGTGGTCGCCGTGGAACAATGGATACTAGCCATGTCGTCATTATCACATACATATATGGGCATAGTATAGCTGGTTTTCAGCTTGTCGCATCCAGCATTTGCACTCTAGCCATGCCCTCTGGACATATTATAGTGCACAATATGTGTCGCTGTCGCAGTGTTTCAATGAGTGGTAGTTAGGAGAAGAGTTGTTTCTAATGATAACTACATAACTATAACCACCTACTTACATCTACTATGTCTCATCTCAGCGATTCGAAGAATGACTGTTCAAACTCTCCGCTTTTTTGGTCTGTTCTGTGCATTTTCACGCCACTTCCCCGCTTGTAGCTCTTAGAACAACCTACTATGTCTCTCTCAGAGATTCGAAGAATGACTGTTCAAACTCTCCGCCATTTTAGTCTGTTCTATGCATTTTCACGCCACTTCTCCGCTCGTAGATCTTAGAGTATCTAATGATAACTGCATCAGCCATTTCTGCCAAGCAAGGCGAGTCGAGATCTGGCGACACGCCAAGGATACTCGGACAACGACCAACCTTTAATCACCCCTTATGCGTGCACCACTTTTAGAGCTTCATCCTATTTTAGTTCTTAGCGTTTTATTGCTTTGACATTTCGAAAGAATGTCGCTTTGGCCGCAGCACTTTGGAATAGAATCTATGTTCGGGAATTCGTGGACAAATACTTTCCCATTTCTTTTTTAGTTTTAAAAGCCATTGTGCTATTAGCAGACTAGGATAAAGTGGAAATGTCTATTGGTACGACACTGATTGGTGTGTAGGAAAAAATACTTTTGAAATAAGGTTGCTGTGAGTATATCGAATATTTTAAATGGAGATATTGGGCTTAGTTTATAGCATTCAATGCCCAGCCTCGGCCCGGGAGGGGCACGCCAACGAGGAGCCACAGATGGGCCATGTATATCTTGGGTCATGAAGGTGTTAAGATTCAGGTCACAAATTACATGATTGCAAATCTATATGATTTGCAATCGTGTAGTTGATGACCTTTCGATACAAGTATACGGACATCACTTATGGTTTTAATTACATTAGATTTGATGATGTCACCAACAGTGAGGGTGTGAGATAAATAGTGTAGTAATGACTAAAATTATATCGTGTATATCTTGTTTACTATTTGATTGTTTGTCATGAAAACGGTCTTGGTTTGGTTTATTATCATTATGGAGCCAGTGAACTCTCTCACACTCTTACTCAAACTCAAAACAATAATGTCGATATAAGAAACTGACAATAATAATCATAGACCAGTGAAGTTAATGTTTTTAAGACTGTATAGCTTCATGAGAAGAAATATAGCAAATAACAAACGTAGATTTATATCAGAAAGCGCACCAAAGGAAGGAAAACCAACACTTAAATGCATTGTTTTATATGAAAGTTTGCGATGACATGTTTATTTCTATTTTAATATTATAAATTTCTTCTTTTAGCTAGTCAATTCACAGAGCATAATTTAGCCTCGAGCTAAGCAGAGCTCGACGCTACATTCCATTTTCAAAACGATTGCATCAAGATAAAATCGGCGTAAATACAGAATTTCTTTACATAGTATAAAATGAAGTCGCTTCTACTCAACGGATTTTGATGCAATTTTCAGCAATAGATAGAGTGATTCAAGAGGAGAAGATTCTTTTGACACATGATTTCCACGCGGGCGAAGCCGCGGGAAATCATGTGTCAAAAGCGCAGCTAGTTATACATAAAATGCTACTTTTTAGCCAGGAAGCGCTTGCCAAGCCGCGGACAGAAACGAACTAGAGAGTAAGAATACAGCAAAGTTATGACGGCAGATCCAAAATTACAACTTCCAAAAGGTGACGTTCCTGTTCATAATCGAGCCATAAATTGCCTATTTTTAAACTTCCGCAGATGAAAACATAAATAAACACACGGGAACCAGCAGACTTTCACTCTCTAACTAAACCAATCAGTTAAAACAGCAGCGATTTTAAACTCTAACAGAACCACTCAAAGTCCTCTTTCAGTTAGCGCCATAGAAGTGCAGCAATGCAAAACTATATTGATCACGCTTCTAATACAGATCCATGAGATCTGATTGCGTCGTAATTTCCCTGGATTACCATAATGAGTCGATTGGTAAATAGCTCTTCAAAGACGCTGTTTCCGCTAGGTTGAAATTACTGTTTCTTTAATATTAAAATAACGACCTGTTGTAATACTGCGGGATCTTGAATACAAATTGGCTGAGATATTTTACGGGTATCTTCGTAATGATGTGCAAATATTCTTAAAGAGGTCGTAAATGATGAAGCAATACTTGTAGCACATATCCAGGTACATTATGTTTGCTTGGGTAATATGATTGATCTTGCATTTATATGAGCAGATGTGATGAACTTTTTTTATCTCCGTCATATTATTTTTTAATTTATGTATGTATATTATAATATCATTCCGTATTGTATTATTAGTCTAATTTGTCTCATGTACACTTCCTCTATCTTTTCCATCGCCACTCCTGTAAACCTAAGGTTTGCTGGAAGAAAACTCTAACTCAGGGTTAAGCTCGCCTATGTACATATCTTTTTTAATTAAGTTATTTTTATGTTTTGTATGTGTACAATAAAGAATTAAGTTAAATTAGGTTTTTACCGCTCTATGAATATAATAACTTAGAGCTTGAATAATGAAGCATAGTCCTGTTACGTTTAGTTACTTTAATAAGTACATAGATACGTTCTAATATATGTATATTACTATTTGAGAGTTTGTTTCATTGTTTTGAAGTGGGCGAAAAGAGCGGGAACAAATTTGAATTTGATAATACATTTTCGCAATGGATATTATGTAACAATGTGATCGTTTTGCATTTGGCCGGAAAATCACAACAAGTCATCGTTCGGGACACATAGCTCAAATCAAGCCTTTGTTTTCTAATATTTCGTTTTAAAACAGGAAGTTGGAGCCGCAAAGAGACGGATCTCGTATAGGAAGCTGGCAATCAGGGAAACACGATGTCTACGGTCCGACGACATAAAAAAAACCGTAGCTGGCCGATAGTGGAGTCGAGAAACCAGAGACAATGAAGAATGTTAGGGGAAGCATATATCGATTACATAATATCCAATACTCGAGCAAAAGATGCTGACAATAATTATGAATAGTTGGTAAACCCATATTTATATGTACATAGTTACCTATCCCCTAGGGTATAAAATACCTTCTATGGTTTTACTATTTATAATTTAGCTTAAAAAAAGTGTGTGTGTGCAGTGTGAAAGCACAGAACTCACAAACTATATTTCTCTTTATGACACATTCCTGTTACCTAGAGTTTCCTATTAGCCCTTAGCTATATCCGATAGGTAACAATGTTAGAGCCCATAATTAACAAAATCCGTTTTGTGTTTCGGCAATCAATACATCCTGCGGATTGACCGTGACCTAAATGTGTAAGATAGTTTACACACATAACTCGTGTGTTAACTTAAATTGGCGTAAAATTATTCGTGGAAAATTTGCTTAGAAGAAACTTCAGTTACAGAAGAACATACTATGTCATCTATAGATCTTAACCTAATAATATCACCATCAGCCTATATTAGTCCACTGCTGCACATAGGCCTCCCCCAATGAGCGCCATAGCGCCCTGCCTTCAGCTTGCCGCATCCAGCATCTACCTGCAGTATTTCGCAGGTCGTCATCCCACCTGGTCGGAGGGCGTCCTACACTGCGTTTACCGAGTCGTGGTCTCCACTCAAGAACACGAACCTAATATAGTATGTAATATATGTATATAGGAATGTAATATGTGAATACATAGTATTACAATATGGTAAGCAATAGTCAAACCAGGTCGAATGTAAAAAAATAATATATTAGGTAATTCTTTGACAAAAATAAAATTGTTGAGAATGTTAAACGAAACATTGCACGCAAGTTTATGTTCAGTAATGTCGTAATCTACATCAAAACAATTCAGCAGAGCTCAAACGCTTTGAGAGATTCCACGTGTTTGTCAATTTCAACGTTAAATATGTGCAGAAATTTATACGAACATGTAATTTGAGATGAAGAGGATTTTATGTAGATTAATCCCAGTTCCCATCCATATTGGAGCTTCAAACCTCATTTCCATTAGCAATCTCTTTCATTTTCCAATCGGAAATGAGGTCTTTTCCAATTTTAGGGTGAATGGAATAAAATCCAAGATAATTGAAATATGAATAAATCATAGGTAGTACACCATCACAGGCGGAGAAATAAATGCTTTATATTATTACTAGCTGCACTCCGCGGCTTCTCCCGCGTGGAAATCTATGTGTCAAATGGTTTATAAACCTTCCTCTTTAATCACTCTAAAAAACCGCATCAAAATCGTTGCGTAGTTTTAAAGATCTAAGCATACATATAGGGACTAGGGAAAGACAGACAGCGGGAATAGACTTTGTTTTATACTATGTATTGATTATAGAACTAAGAAAGGATTTCCATGATTGTTTCCTTTTATTTGTAACTTTTATTTGCTCCAAAGGGTCAATATAAGGTTACGAGATCTTTACGACTTCAATGGGCGTCGCCACTTTACTTGATCGAGGCGATTAGGGTGTGGTAGCCATTATCATGGTCTGGTACAATCTATCTTGATAAGCCATTGTCAAAGGGCAGACTTGCCAATCACGCCTCTAGGGTCACATATTATTAAGGTGCTAAACGAGCAACACATGGAATTACAGAAAAAAAAAATCGGTATCATCAGAATACGAGTATATATAAATTAAAAGTAAAAGCTATATTTGTGATTGTGTGAACAAGGATTTGCATTTTCAATATTAAATGAATTAAATTTAAATTTGCAGTAATTATTTATTTGAATGTAATCTGAAGTTTATGTGCCATGAATAATTGGAACCTGTTTCATAGTTAATGGTTACTAACATAGTATAGGTACTAACATTGATGGTGAATTTTAAGGCTTCCAGTAATTAACACTTTGACTGCGATTTGTTTTCGACGACTGCCATCTTTTTTTTAACCTAAAAAATTCGTGCTGCCGCTCTACACAGCGGTTGTGTTGCGCCGCACATGCGTTTCGTTCGAAAAATATTACGGCTGGGCTGAGTCACAAAGATCTGTATTTTCTCAGCCGCTGCGCTAGTGTGGATTTACGCATATTAGTCACTTCTAGAAAACACATAGGTACCGTGTGATTTCAGCACTCAAAGTGTTAAGGAAGCTATAGTAAGAAAACACTGATTATATCAGTCTGCAAACAAGCTGCAAAGTGCACTTCCTATGTCCAAATAAATAGATAGCATGTGTTTAACATACGTAAGATGCAAACACGTGCATTTAATTTCACCGGCAGTTCACTTCAAACCGGAACATACAATGAATACATTGACCAGCTGTGGCGTGTATGAACGGTCAATAAGTTGATGATAGAAGCAATGCGTGTTGGTAAAGATCACGAAAGGAATTAGTTCGTACCATTCGAAGTTCGAATATAGTTGCATATGGTTCGATTTTCAAACCATATGCAACTATCATCATCATCATCATCATCAGCCTACTGCTGGACATAGGCCTCCCCTAAAGCGCCATAGCGCCCTGTCTTCAGCTTGCCGCATCCAGCATCTGCCTGCAGTCTTTCGCAGGTCTTCATCCCATCTGGCAGAAGGGCGTCCTACACTAGTTACGTTTGCCGAGTCGCGGTCTCCACTCACGAACACGTTTACCCCAGCGGTTGTCGGTTCTTCGCGAGATATGCGGGGTCTATGCAACTATACCATATTCGAACTTCGAATGCAATGCAATGCGAGTAGTACTGCCGTCCCATCGGATCACGAGAGAGGGAATAGAGAGTGCACCTGTGTTTGGGCACACACTTGTGCACTATAATACATATATCCTGCACATATGGCTCGTCGCTGTTGAGACTGGCTGTGGCTGAAATTCGGCTAGGAGGCATCATAGTTGCATAGCAGAAAATTGAATGAAGACTTCAACTTACTTAACTATATGAAAATGCTCTTTTAAAAGTTCAAACCTAAGTTTTAGACTATGCGGTGGATGTGGCTACTTTAGGGCTCAATGATGCCGCGTGAAATATGTCTAATATTATGTATTTATTTATTGTATTAATTAGATACACATACATATATCGCTCAGTCCTCAATATTCGTTACTGTTAAAAGTCGAAGTGACCTCAGAATTAGTATATTTTCCGGATGTTTAATTCTTTATTTTGGAATCATTACTTACGGTCTATTATTACGATTCGAAGCTAGTAAGGAAACTAGTAGGTTTGTTATTATTATTTGCTTAAACAACTGATTCTTTATTTTGCGAGTTATCTATCTGGGTTGGTAGAGATAACCTATTGAGTAACATCGTAACGTGCATATTTATTATTGTATTTTTAAACAAAAATAGGAGCACACACATTTTGTTATTCTTGGCGTTCAAACTACTAACTACAATTTTGCATAATATTATCACACTATAATAGCGAAAGTTGGGATGCGATGGTTGCTGATGATGGTTAGGTACTTCTTCACGCCAAACAGAAATTTGCATAAGTAATGAATTTTATTTGCTCTTGAATTGGAATAACAATATACAATATTTCATAAAAACCTTTAAACTTTTCCATAAACACAACACGTGCGAAAATATTTCGTTTACGTTTCTTTACACAAAATGAATGTTTTCATAAGCTATGACGATTCATTTTAAAACAATAAACTAAAAGTCGCAATCGTGATATCGTATGTCCTTGTCATATCTAGCGGAGCTCCCACTCGGTCCCGTAGAGCCTTGACCCATTTCAGCGCTGAACAAGGCCTTAGCGATACGAAGGCACTAGGAAATAGGGGTTTTCCTCAAACTGTGTAAGATTCTATTCTAAACAACTAGTAGCGCAACACTGCCTCGCCCGCGTCGAAATCTATGTGTCAAATGGTTTATAAACCTTCCTCTTGAATCAATCCATCTATTAAAAAAAAACTCATCAAAATTCGTTCCCTAGTTATAAAGATCTAAGCATAGGTACAGACAGGCAGCGGGAAGCGACTTTGTTTTATTACTATGTGATTAGACAGTAAGAAACTTTTTATGGAATATTTTTAAAAGTTTTAATGATGCTAAAGTGAGCTTGCATAAATACTGGAACCGTAGAGCCTTCTTGACCCAATTCAGTGCTAACCGCACAAGGCTTTAGCGCTGTGAATGTACTCGGAAATAGGGGTTTAGGTACTCAAACTTTGTGAGTTTGAGATTTTAGTTTACGTTAAAATTTATACTGCAAAAGCAACACATAATGATGGAGTGAATATTTAAATTCTATGTAGAAAAAAGATCCCTCTAAACTTACGATAACCGTCCAATGGAGTATTGGTGGCAAACAAATACTACAAAAATATCGACAACTCCCATCCCATCAAAACAGCTGCATCGATTTTCATAAAACAGAGACAAGAACACTCTTGTTGAAGAGCCAGATTTACATAATTATATTAAACACAGATTAGTTGATTCATGAGTAGTTCTGGAAGTACGAAAACCTTCAATTGAAGTGAGTGGACAGGAAAGCCTTTGCTCAGTGGAAGGAAACAAAGACCATTAAAGCAAATTTACATAAAGATAAGATCGACAATTAATCAACTGCCTATTAATCATACAAAACAATCCACTCCAGCAAAGATGAAAATCTCGAAGCCGACCCAGAACAAAGTTTGGCAGCGCTGTACATAATCCTCAGTTGATTAAATGCATGAGTTTGTTCAACCTGGTGAATAGTGGTGAATCATTCGTGTTTATTATGTTTCTGGGTTTCTCGAAAACTGAATAAGCAATCAGGTAAGCTGCTTTAGTGAGTTACTGGCAGGTTGTGTTTTCATTCAGGCCTTGTTTTTGTAAGTAGGCAGGAGTAGGGAATGTTTTTTCGTATTTGCTAATAGAGAAATGAAAATATACATATTTATTCTGATAGAGCTTAAGGAAAATATAAAAGAAAACTTAAGTATCTAACTAGAGTATCAAACGCAATACACAACTTATAAAGATATACTTAGTAAATGATGTTTAACATATATAAAAAATATATACATATAAAACCAAGCTCCGTAAAATGCATGGTAGCACTTAGCCGGGTCTAGTGGAAATGATTGCCTCATTGGCCTTTCGTCATACATCAGTCATTAGAGGATTACTATGAGAAACTACACTTGCATACAAAATCATCTGCAATCTGACTTCTAACACCACTAAACTCTTGTGCTCCCAGGTACTTCTTACCAGTTTCGGCCTGCGACGTTCGCAATGTCGTCTGCCCACACTAGCATTAGTCTGGTGATGAGGTAGAATATTCTCTGATGTTATTATGATTAAATTTCCCTACCATTTCCTTATTCACAGGTCTAATTCGATCGTATACGTTTTTCTCTCAACTAATAAATACATTTAACAAACCTTCCGTATATTATGACAACCGATCTAGAAATCCATTGAATTTTTCAGCTGTTAAATCTATCTATCTGGACTGTGTATCACAAAATGTGAGGCGATACAAATCTATCGGATTGAGTCTATTCAATCGAGTCCATGCAATCTATGGAGGGTACATTATAGATAGATATATAGAGGGAGAGAGATTGGGTCACGATTTCGATCAGTTCGCGCGTGTTCCATTTCAACTGCAGTTTAATTTTCAGGTTTGTTCACCCGTGAGTCATTTTTGTTTATTTGATCGCCTCGTGCATTTGCGTTGCTGATTTATCGTGTTTTGGTCTTTGAACAAAGGTTTGATGGGTGTGGGTTCTCCATGAATGTGTCGCATTCGTTTAAGTAAAATGGGTTTTTTGTTTGGTTACTTAAGATTCTCAATCTTTTCTTTTAATCTTTAGAGTTGGTTTATTACTATATTTACTTAAGATAATCCTATATTTCTCTATAAGTGAATGTATATTCTTTTGAGAAAAATTAATTTCTAAAACCATAAAACCGTAATAAGCACAGTCTTACAGTATCTGTAATAAAAATTTTAATTATCGTCATTGATTTTGAATGCGAAAAAATCATTCAAATTCCTCTTTCGTTCGTTTTACAAAAGGTTCAAACCTTTCTCGTTGTCCATGTGATTGCCCGACTACCTTGTTTTTATATTACTATATCAAGTGTGTTAAACTGTTTGTTCTCCGAATACAATAAAATATATAAATTGTTAAGTTCATTCTTAAATGTCTTTGTTGACTTAAAATATGTTATTTTCTGTACCTACGAGTATGATTCACCAATGTTTACAAGGCACTGAAAGTGGTTTGTTCATGTGTGCTATTGACTACGGAGCTTCTGACTGCTGACCCAATTTGGCAGAATAGCATTGAATCCAGGTTTTGGCAGCGCGCTGCGCTGGTGGGAAACTATTCGTAAAGACTTGTTCCAATTTCTCACAGTGAAGTGATTGTGAGAAGTGAAGGCATGCGATTTATAAAACGATTAATGTTTCCGACGTTTCAGCGGGATTTCAGCCCCCATGAAAATACAGAAAGAGAAGGTACTTATTATACACTAAGGCAAAGTCATTGTGAATAAGACTATTTGTACCTAATGTCCTAAAAACACTAGGTTCTGCCAGCTTCACACTTTTTTTTTCGGAATAAAAAGTAGCATTTGAATTGGGGACTATTAATAAAGTCTTATTTTTTTCTGATTCAAAATCAGTCTTGACGCGATATTTCAGTTTTGAGCGAGAACTTGATATTCCTGTATTCTTAGTATTTATTTCTGTATTGTTTTCTGTTTTGTGTAGTATAATAAAGTGTTTTCTATCTATCTATATTATTATTTGGCTCTGGGGGTAGGGTGGGACGGAACCATAACCCTATTTCATACAGAGTTGAACGAAAAAAATTGGCCGCGTCGTCGTCGTCGTCGTGTAGCACTGCTCTGCTGCAGTGTAGTACTGCTCGGTGAGGTCGTACGCAAATGTTACCAGTTGTAACTGCCTTTAGAAATAGTTTACCATAGCCTGAAGTGTCTACAAAATACGCTCAAAGAAAAAAAATTAGCAAGCGCGGGTTGATTTAGAAGCCCTCAGTTGGACGCAATTTTTTTAAAGGCGGCCGCGCCTTTTTGCACTGGCTGGGCAGCGAATGAGTTAATATACCTACGAGTTGTTGAAACGGAACCAGTTGGCAGATAGGACGGTGCGATGATAGTTCAGCTCTAATAACCGACGGGTCGATTAGAAAGTAAGCATGGGTGATAAACGCGCGTGATGGTAACAGGAGTCATTATGTCTTGACTGCAGTTTCTATGTGAATGTCTGTCTGTTCTATTACATTTGACGGGTGGTCTGAATACGAGACACCCTCCACAACATGAAGAGAACGAGGAATCTGGTCTGGAATCTCAAGTCAAGGATAATGCGGGATAAAAATATCGAATGTTTTTAGCAATAAGAATGCAAACATCGAAGCCTTACAAAGACTTGTGTGTGACAAGTGGGTGAACCATAGAGATAGTATTTTGTAAAACCAGAGGGATTTTAGGTTGGCCTTTCTCCCGAACTAAGTACCTACGTGAGTGAGCGTGACCAACGAATTTCATTTAGGTTCATGGGTAGGACTAGGACGACTCAGAACCAAAAGTTTTGTACACCTATGTATCAGCGTATAGCATACCTATGTAGATAGGTATATTAGCTTGGTTAGTAAATACATAATCTATGCTTACAAAGAAGCCACGCAATGAAAAAATCAATACAGTTGAGAAGTCAAAACAGGAACAGCTGATCCATAATAACAACAAGATAGGAAAGCACTTACCAAGACTTTTGATGGCGGTCATCAGTATTAAAGTTAGTTATAGCGGGATATCTGCAATAAAAACACTCATTCAATCACAAAACTACAAAAAAGCGTTAGTTTACTAGTTAGTAATCATTGTAGTAAATAGTCCGAGGCGTTGCAAGCGAACAAAGGATCTTGTTTATTTTGCAACGCAACTTACCTTTGAGAAGTGCACTCCAAAACCTTCTTCTTTTCCCAACCCTCTTGAGTTTTCACCCACTCTTCACCAGGTGAACGCCAATCTTTCGAAATGAATGGCATTTTATTTTTCACAAAAACACAACAAAGTTCGATAGATGTGCGCAGTAAATAACGCACATGCAACCGCTTCGAGTGCGAAACGAAAATTGACGAGCGAAGCGAACGAAGTCTACACCAACGACGAGTTGATGGTAAATTGCGAGGTTGCCACTCTGTCGCATAAAACGCAACAAGTGCGAAGGAGTACAACGTTACGAGAGAGAAAGCTGCGCGCATGCCCTTTGTTTTGTTTTTTCCGGAAATCAGCTGTAGTTATGTTTTCAAAACAAAAGCATTGAAATCATTTCCTTTATAATTTTCATATCAAGTTTGTCTGAATTTTAGCTCATAAACTAGGTAACAGAATTGTTTTGGAAAAAAATTAATAACTTCTCTAAATCGAAACTAACAATAGCGAACAAAAAACTATCAAAAAACATAAAAAAGATGTTAATGTGATCCGGTATAGTAACATTATTTTTAATCGGACAACGTTACGCATACATTTTGTTCATTCATTGTCTATGGATCGTAGATGATCATTCATTCATTCATGGTTTTTCCATTCATCAGTCAGTCAAAATCAAAATAGAGACTACTAGAGAATTATAAGAAGTTGAAGTGGAATTTGAGGTTATATTTGGACAAAATATTTCGTAATGGGAGATTCGGATTTGAAGCCGAAAGTCACCGGCACTAAACCAGATCCTGTGCTGAAGGAGGCGGAACTCGCTTACATGCGCATAATTGAGCAGAAGAATCGTGAGCGAGTCAAGAAGCTCAAGCTGATCGCTAAGAAAAACAGACTGACTGGTTGGTCCATTGGTCTCGGGGTACTAGGAGTCTACGCGTATTCCATCTACGCAGTAAAGCAGGAGACATTCCTAGACGACTTCAACGAGCCTGCAAAGATTCAACAATAATGGCAGTAGCCAGGAAAGCTTTACATGTTAGGTTGCCTCCTCTACCAAGCATCAAAGATGTTATTAGACTGTACAAACTTCGTGCCCTCAAGGAGCTATCTCAAAACTTCCTCATGGAGCCCCGACTGATAGATAAGATAGTCCGTGCAGCGGGCAACATCTCCGGCAATATTGTCTGTGAAGTGGGGCCCGGGCCAGGAGGTATCACTCGCTCCATAATACGACAAGCTCCAAGAAAGGTTATCCTAATAGAAAAAGATAGACGATTTGTACCCTCACTTGAACTTATTGCTGATGCTTGTAAAGATAATGTTGAAATGGATATAATCACCGGAGACATACTGAAGACTGATCTTACAAAGTTTATACCAGCTGACACTAAAACAGACTGGATAGATTCACCACCACCCTTGAATCTAATCGGGAACCTGCCTTTCAGTGTCTCCACAATTCTAATAATTCGCTGGCTTGAAATGATGTCTACACAAAGCGGCCCCTGGGCATATGGCCGCACTCGAATGACACTTACATTTCAGAAAGAAGTAGCAGAACGGATGGCAGCTCGCATTCTGAGCCAACAAAGATGTCGACTATCAGTAATGTGTCAAAGCTGGTGCAATATTAACTACAAGTTTGATATTCCTGGTGCTGCATTCTTACCAAAACCTGATGTTGATGTGGGAGTTGTTACTCTTACTCCACTAAAATATCCATTGATGAAGCAACCTTTCAAACTTGTAGAGAAAGTTGTTCGCCAAATTTTCTCCATGAGGCAAAAGTACTCAATACGAGGGGCCCAGACTCTATTCCCTGAAGAAGTAAGGGTAGAAATGGCATTGAAAATGTACAAAATGGCTGAAATAGACCCAGTAACAAGACCTTTTCAAATTGCTAATATGGAATTTGCCAGAATTTGTGAAGCCTACAGTGAAATTATCAAGAAATATCCAGAATTTGAACATTATGATTACAGAGCACCAAAGAACAAAACTACTGTAGTTGATAATGCTAATCTTAATGTGGAGGTTTAGTTTTTATTTGTAAATATTATTTGTTTACTTGTAGTGTAATAAAAAAAATTATATTTCAAAAATATTTTATTGTTACAAGTTTACGCACACACACTAAACATCTAGCAAACCAACATGAGGGAGCATGGTGTCCTATTACTAACATAAACTATTTAGGACTTTTTATTTTTATCATCTTCATTTTGATTCAATTTTTCTTTTCTATTTTTCATTTTCAACACTTTATTATGTCTAGTAGATTTCAAATGGATCGCATAAATATTATCACCCAGCAGAATTCTATTACAAACATCACAGAAGTTGTAAGAGTGAGCATCATGCGGTTGGTTTCTTCGCGCTGTATGTGGTTTCAAAGGTTCAAAGTCACAAGTTGACTTCTTGATGTAGCTTTCAATGATATGCATAGCTTTATTCTTCACGTTTTCGTCCCATTTAGCTACCTCGGTCGTGTCCAACTCATAAATTGGAGGGACCTGCAAAGAAAATAAAAATTACTTGGCAAGCTACATTCTACTCAACACTAGATGGCGCAGTAATAAGTTTCTGTTAGTCAAAGCGAGAACCACAGCTCGAAGAACCTAGTTCGGACAAAAATATCACGTTTGTAAGAACCTTAAGTTTATAGAAGTTTGTCTACTCGCCGATAGATGGCGCTGTTTCACATTTTTGTGTTTTGAGAAAGAAAATTTTGATAATTAGGTAAAACGTGTAGGCCATAAAATGTTTCATTCCTTGAAAACGTCCTCTTTTATTACGGAGAAGGCATAATATATGGGCCATAAAAATAATAACACGCAATCCATTTGAGTAGGGTACATACACAGGATAACAAATGAACTTTGATCTATTGAATGTTTGTGTTACAAAGAAACTATAATAGGGCATAAAAGAACACACCATACCATAGCTAGAGTCTAAATAAATATAAGGTACTACTTAGGTACTTAGGAGATATTTAAGTAACTAAATTATTAAGACCGTAAAATTCTTGGAAAACAAAAGGATTCCCATATTTTTCCACTCCAAGAAATGAAATAAGGTTATAGAAAATATTTAGTCAGGGTTTGCAAATTATTTTATGTACTAAGAAGTAGTAGTAAGTAGAGTGTAGATCTAGCCTATGTCACTAGCCTAAATGGCCAAGTGACATAGGCTATATCTACACTTTATCGAAGTAATGAATATACCTACCTACTTGTAGAATTGAAATTTACAGTCTTTTTTTGGTTAGGCTTTAGCTCTTAGATTTTTCTACGGAGTTTCATTTAAGTACTTACATTATTATTTACGTTTTTACATATTTATAATAAGGTGTTTAATTATTCTAGTTCTAGGGTTTTGTTTCCCTAAGATAAAAAAATCAAATAATTATAACTCCGAGATGAGTGGAAGGAGGGGAGGTAGGCCTTTGCCCTGCAGTGGGACACTCCGGGCTAATATATTTATTTAGGTATTAAAGAAGATAGGAGTTTACAGTATGTAAATAATATCATTACATAGTACTCGTATAAAACGAAATCGCTTCCCGCTGTCTGTCTGTCCCCATATATGATTACCTACATCTTTAAAACTACGCAACGGATTTTGATGCGGTTTTTTTAAATAGATAACGATTCAAGAGGCAGGTTTATAGACCATTTGACACAGATTTCCAAGCGGGCGAAGCCGCGGGGTGCAGCTAGTTATAATTATAACTCACTTCTCGTGTAGGATGCTCCAAAAACCTTCCCAGCACCATTTTGTTCTGTCGTCTCGCAAACCGTCTTGTCGCTATCTTCATACTCTCGATGCTCTCTGCTAGTATTTTCTTTCCCACTTCTGTCTCCCTCTCTCCTGGGGGCAGCATCAGGTATTTGTGGAACTCCTTCAAACCCAGGGTCTGGAAGACACCTTTCGTGTAGTCTGGTGGCCTGGAATGTACAACGAATAAATCAAAAAAAGTTAAAAAAAAGTGTATTTATTGCGTTTATTTATAGGTACATAACTATGTAGCTGCATCCGCGGCTTAGCCCTCGTTCAAATCTATGTTTCAAATAATTTATAAATCTTCTTCTTGAATCACTCTATCTATTAAAAAAACCGCATCAAAATCCGTTGCGAAGTTTTTAAGACAGCGGGAAGCGACTTTGTTTTAATACTATGTAGTGATACTGTGATAATAAAGAAAATTACAGTCAAATAATACAAACAAATTAGAACTAGGTAAAATACTAAATAAATAAAAAAATAAAATCATCACAACAACAAGGTACAAGGTACTCGTAGGTAGATATATATTATACGATTTTACCACATAACAACACCTAAGTAAAGAAGTTATATTAAGATCGCCTATTACTTTGGAAGTTTAGCACCTGCTGTGATTATTTTATTAACCGACTTCGAAAAAGGAGGAGGTTCTATGTTCGGCTGTATGTTCGAAGATTTCTCCGTCAATTACGGACGGATTTGGAAAATTCTTAAATAAAATGTTTAGTTGTGGACTGCACTGATGACTGGCTGATGATGATGATCATCAGATTTTTCGGTCTTGCTGTTAAAATAAGAGGGGTAAGGGTGTAGGTATATATTATCATCATCATCAGCCTATAGCAGTCCACTGCTGGACATAGGCCTCCCCCAATGAGCGCCATAGCGCCCTGTCTTCAGCTTGCCGCATCCAGCATCTACCTGCAGTCTTTCACAGGTCGTCATCCCACCTGGTTGGAGGGCGTCCTACACTACGTTTACCGAGTCGTGGTCTCCAATCAAGAACACGTTTGCCCCAGCGGCCGTCGGTTCTTCGCGAGATATGGCCGGCCCACTGCCACTTCAGCTTGCTAATTCTTTAACTTCTAATGTGTTTTTATATTAACTTGTTAGTGAGTTATTTATAAGCTTCTGGTTTTCCTTTAAATAAATATAAACATAATATATAAAATACAAAACCCACCTTGGTATACCAAAGTCGGTAAAAAGTAAACAAGCTCATAATACAATTTGAATGTCATACGAGCCATGTCACGGGCTACCGTCGTACGCAGCGGAGTGAATTTAGGCGTGAAGCAAGTGTCAGTGCCGGGGTCATCTTACACCCCAAATGTGCACCTGCCCCAACTGCCCTAAATGTGTTAAATACCTACCATAACAGTTTTGCCTTTTCGCGCAAGCTCTGACATACAAATCTATCTATGTATATGTATATCCATTATCACTGGATATGCCCATAACACAAGCTCTGGTTAGCTTAGGGCTAGATGATGTTTTGTGGACTAGGACTAGGTTTCTAGGCTTGTTCAATTTATTTATTACATCATAAATAGAAGTTATAATAATTATGAAGGTACAGTCAAAGCCAGAAACGCAGGACAGACTAAACTTATATACATATTTATACGCGAATTTCAAAACCACCAATTCGACATAACCATAGACAATTTTACATCCGTTTTAAAAATATTTAAAAATGGCAATCCATCAAAATTAATTAGAAAAACAATGAAGCAACAAACAATGGGAACTCGCTGTAGGCACGCATGTAATATGAATCCATAGACCGCAGAGCAGAATGCGTTAAAGTGATCACAACTTGTTATTTCACTTCTATCTCACGACAAGGAGCAAAGCTTGGTACCTTTGCTCATTGTCGTGAGATAGAAGTCGCTATATAGCACATAACGTAACGCGCATTATCACCGTTATTAGGTTAATTTTAGTGCGGATAACGCGTTAAGGCGCATTTTAGCTAAAATAACTCGTGAACAGGCGCTATTTTTTAAGGATACGTGACAGAGGTTTTGTTGTTGTAAGATTTAATTTGCGCGCGAGATTCAAATCGTAGTACCTTCGACTAAAGAACTCGTAAAAATTAAAATTCTAACTTGCGTTTTATTTTCGATTGGATTAAGATACAATGCTTGTAAAATAATGTTTTTTTTTTGTTTCAGTCGTGTATTAGACAACCACGGAATCAGTTGGGTATATTTTAGCTTAAAAAACGTCCCATAGCTGGGTAATATATGTATCTTCTCTATTTCCTTCCTGGTCTTTCAGCCAGTCTATCATTTTTTTGAACGGATCGGGCTGAAATTTTGCAAACAGGTAGCTTCTGGCTTGGAATAAGATTAATGTTTATTTTATAAATATCTGTCACATAAGTCGATGTTTGATCAAAGGGGCTACACTCCTAGACAATTTTTTATTTGGAACTCTCCCTCTATTGTAGTGCACTATAGTACTATGTTGTTAACTCCATTTAAATTTTATTTAAATTAACTTTGGTTTCGTTGAACTTTCGAGGTAACGACCAATCGACGAAACGTACCGTCGCGTCGGCGCGGCGTCGAGGTAGAGACCTGTCGAGGTAGAAAGCCTTCGAGGTAATGATCTTTGGAGGTAACGACCCATCGACGAAACGTACCGTCCAGGTAGAGACATCGAGGTAATGAACATCGAGCTATCGTCATTCGAACTAGAGTACGAGACCCTGTAATTTTGCATTGCGATATTGCAAGGAAGTGACGCAGGCCGAGACCATAGACCGCATGGCAGATGCCGCTCGGACGTTGACGTTCCCGCCATTTTGTATTTTGCGCGCCTTTTTTCACAGAGCTTTTATTTTTTTCTCTTTGTTGATTACTTGTTTTGTTTGACGAGCAAAGAGGGATGTAAATTGAATTACAACTTTCAAGCAGTTTAATACGGACGCGAGAAAGCCTTCTGTGAGATTAACTACCATTGGGTATCTTTATTCTCAACTATAGGTACAGATATAGATATTTAGAATAGGTGGTATAGACGGACCTCTATACCAATACAATAGTTACCTACGTGTCCATCCAAAGTTTACATGGAAGAAATCGCTCTTAGCGATAAGGCCGCCCATTGTGCATCTGTATCTTTGTTTGTTCGTTCTTTCTGTCTTGATGTGTAATCAAGCGTAGGTATTTATATTGTATTGTATTGTAGCTAGGATCTAAATACTAAATGTGACTGAAAAGAAAATACACTAATGTTTGAAAGTTTTGTGTATTTTCGAAAGTTAGATAGATAGATAGATAGAAAAAACTTTATTATACCACACAAAACAATACAAGAATAAACAATAGAATAAAGGAAGTATAAAGGGCGGCCTTATCGCTGATCTCTTTTAGGCAACCTTTGGATGGACTGGACATGAAAAAATAGACGGTGGTACTTTAGTAAATATAAAGATAAAAAATCTTTCATCATGGCCTGTTGCAGCTTTGGATCGCGAGGAGTGGAAGGAGAAAAGGGAGGCCTTTGCCCAGCAGTGGGACAATAATGGCTAAAAATAATATGATAATAATAAACAATTATAGATAAAAAATTAAAACAAATACTTACACTACATACCACAATACCTACAGAAAGTTAAGATGGTAGGTAAGTACCACAGTTAATATTCTCGTCACGTGACTCGCCACATTGTTTTAACTTTCGAGTTACCTATAAAGCTTTACCTCAAGCTTTCCAAGATGGATCCCCAACGTTTTATTGAACATCTCTAATTTCACGGATAATTTGTGAGGATCGAATGCCCTTTGTCTCGCGTAGATTAACTATCGATCGATGGCCATTTTGTTTTTTTTTCTATCGGAAACTCTGCTGATGTTTTCATCGTTAAAAGTGTCATCCATCAATAAAAATACAATACACACAGTACACAGTATGCAATGTTTTAGTGACGCTTTAGTCATTTTTTATAACGCTTTTATTAGCTTCACATTGTTTGTAACTGACTATTATTTTAAAGTAAATAGTGGGGTGCTTTCTGAAAATATTTCTTCAATGTCGCTACTCCTAGCAGTATCTAGTTATGTGAGGCAAGTGTGCGCTGTTGGCAAGAGAACGCAAATCCATGTGTCCATGCACCCCACGCTTTTTACATTAAAATAATTTCTTTTATTTAGCAATATCAAAATCTTATCAATAATTTGAATTATTTTCTACTTTTTAGTTCGGTTTATTTATAAAAGCGTGGTTGTTTTTAGTTTTTTTTAAACTATTATTATTGAAACAAAAATTCTAAACCATATTCTGCACTCTCAGAATATGGTTTAGAATTTTGAATATATAAATAAAAGGTTAAACTCTTAAAATTTAAACAGATGACATGGTAATATTATTGATTTCTATCGCTTCCCATTTATATATACGGTAAATTAACGACAAAGAAACCTTTAGCCTGTTATTTTTCGAGTTGGAGCAAAACCCGAGTCATATTCTTCAGGCAGATAAATGTTTTACATATTTTGAGACACTTTGTATTTATAGGTATACTTACTGAAAATTTTTGTAACTCACTTTTTAGGTTCTTCTTACTCAATTTATTTATTTAATTATCTAGACTAGTTCTTTTACAAAATTTCAGCCCAATAAAACAATTTGTTTTGGCGTGAATAAACATACCTTGTTTCATCCATTCAAACTTTCTTAATATTAATGTTATGTGATTTACACTATCTCACTTCACTACATTGTATAAAACAAAGTCGCTTCCCGCTGTCTGTCTGTCCCTATGTATGCTTAGATCTTTAAAACTACGCAACGGATTTGATGCGGTATTTTTTAATATAGTGATTTATAACCATTTGACACATACATAGATTAACACGCGAGCGAAGCCGCGGGGCGCAACTAGTATATTATAAATGCGAAAGTTTGGATGTTTAGATGGATGGATGTTTGTTACTACTGAACGGATCACGAGAATCTTCTGGTCTGTGAACTTACTTCTCGTCGTCCATTCTCTGCTGGTTGTGCCTGGCGTGGAAGTCCAGTAGCTCTTGCACCAGACCCTGCTGCAGCATCGTGTCCACTCGCGCGTTCAGCCTCTCGTCGTGTATCTCCTGGAAAAGGGGGAAAAGGATGTCCGTAAACATAAGATGAATCGACTTCAATTTCTTTCATTATCATTATCAGCCTATAGTAGTCCACGGCTGAGCATAGGCCTCCGCCAATGAGCGCCACAGCGCCCTGTCTTCAGCTTGACGCAGCCTTAGTTAATTTAGTTCCTTTTTAACCGACTTTAATAAAGGTAGGGTTCTCAAATCGACGGTTTTGTTTTTTGTTTGTTGCCTCGGAACTGGGTGAACCGATTTCAATTTGGTCCAGTTCTGACAGTGGCATCCATGAGAAGACCATATAAGTCTTAAATTTGCATTTAATATGTGTGCGACAAATTGACGAATAACTCTTTTACTAAAACTAAGTTTTACACCCATTTTCATTATTCAGGAATATGAAGTCGGCTTATGCAATTAAAATTACACTACCTCCTACTTAACTTAGAATTTAATGTACTTTGTAAGCCTATTTTTTGAGAAGTAAAACTTTTATTATTATTATTCACTCATTTATTTTTAGACGACCGATATGGCGCGGTGGGCGAAGGTCCGCCTGCGACGCAGGAGGTTGCGGGTTCGATTCCCGCCTCGAAACAAATGTGTGTACGATCTGCAGATATTTGTTCCGAGTGTTCTGGTCGTTTTCTATGTATAATAAAAAAATACCTATCTATGTAATGTATTGTATTATGTATATCAGTTATCTAGTACCCATAACACAAGCTCTGCTTACTACATGGGGCTAGATAATGCTGTGTGAATTGTCCAGCATTATTTATTTTATTTATTTATTCAAAATTATCGTATAAAATACATTTTTTACTATAGAAAATACAATAAAATATAATAAAACTATTCTACAGTAAAAAATATATCAAAACGGTAGATCACCGACCGCGAAGCTAGGCTCAAGCGGCCGGTGACTAGGGCTGCAGAGAAAGGAACTTCCTGACGATACGTGCCGAGTCCAAGAGTACCGCCTTTTGGATCTGGCCCTTGATCCAACTTCCTAGCGAGAGTCTCTTCAGGTGTTGATCGAGGCTCTTCGCTATTACTATTATTATTATTTTATAGTTTTTACACATGCCATATTATAATGATGTGATATTCAGTTGTTATCTCAGTTTTCTGTTTTGAATAGGTACCTACATGCAGTCAAACGTGCATACAACCTGTAGTTATGTCATTTGGGTCGTGCATGCATGTCCTATGACCTCAACGCATGCGTTCTATTAATACGAATGCAGGTGCAGACAGAGAATGCACCTAGTTGTGTACAGTCGTACACACAACTCAATTGACATCATATAGGTGCACATTTTGACCGGTAGAGTGCTGCGGTCAGATGTCTTTGTACTTCGTGAAAGGTCAACCTGTTAAATTCGAAATGTTGTGACCAAAAGGTCTTCATCTATTAGTCCACTGCTGGACATAGGCCTCCCCCAATGAGCACCATAGCGCCCTGTCTCCAGCTTGACGCATCCAGCATCTACCTGTAGTCTTTCGCAGGTCGTCAATTGTCATCCACCTGGTCGGAGGGAGCCTACACTACGTTTACCGAGTCGTGGTAACCACTCAAGAACACGTATTACATTACATTAGTTTCAATGCATTATTATAAATATAACTGAAAAATTGGCTTATTTATATTTTGACAACATTAAGTCTTAATATATAAAGTTACAATCAACAAATAGACACAAATTATTATGTCATATAACTTTAACAAGGAATGTATACCATACCATACATACGATAAGAGCTGTAACTAATTTTTTTTGTCGCAAGACGTTCGTTTGTCCACAATCTTATGTGATAGAAACTGACAATGCAGCCGACGACGGTGTATCACGAAGGTTTAGAAGACAACTAGGAAATAAAATAGTTTAGTACGAAGCATTATAATAATATTTACTAAGTATATTTATTTACGCTAAGAGGCGACGTGGAAGGCCCAGGATGAGATGGCGCGACGAGCTCGAGGTACATCTTCCATCATGGCCTGCTGCACCGTTGGATCGCGAGGAGTGGAAGGAGAAAAGGGAGGCCTTTGCCCAGCAGTGGGACGATAATGGCTTAAAATAATTAAATAATTATTTACACACATTTTTACGGTACAATGTAGATTATAACTACTTTTTTGTATGATTATTTTAGATGACGTCGTAATGTGTTTTGAGTGTTTAATAAATAAATAAAAATAACAACTATGTAAACAATAAATAATCTGAGGCTGGACATACATCTTAAGCGGTAAGAAAAAAGTAATATCACTTTATGCGACTGACTGTACACACGCTATATCCTTGTACCAGATATGCCTGTGATAATTTTAATGATCGAAATTATTTAGTACTAGCTGCGCCCCGCGGTTTCACCGGCGTGGTGATAGATATTTTGGATAATATACAATATAATCTTTATAAATTGTAGCCTATGTGTTATTCTGATGTATAAGCTATATTATTGTAAAATTTCAATAAAATCCATTCAGTAGTTTTTACGTGAAAGAGTAATAAACATCCATCCATCCACCCATCCATACTTACAAACTTTCGAGTTTATAATATTAGTAGGATTAGTACCTAACCTACCTCTGTGCTCTTGCGCTTGTCTATGTGCTAGAGGCGTATACTATACATAATAATATATATGTATGCAACGTTTTTTTTAAAATATTTATTGGCTTTTATGGCTTAGCGATGATAACATCAACCATAAAAACACGAAAGAAAGTACGCAGATATAAAACAATATAATCTGAAACACTGGGTTTATTTCGGATATCCATGGATAACCATATTCGGTTAGTAAACACACAAAAAATATAATTAGAGAGGGTTAGTAGAATATCAAATTAAATAAAACAACTTGAAAACCTAGATTAATTAGAATATAACATAGTCATGTCCCTTACCCAGAGTGACTTAAACTCTAGATTTAGTTATTTTGGTTTTATTTTCTTCGTTGTAATTGTATTTTTATGTTTTCTTTGTTGTCTGTCAAAAATAACAATAGAAAATTGAACATATTAACACTTTGACTGCGATCTTTTTTTTAACCTAAGCCGTTCGTTCTGCCGCTCTACACAGCAGGTTGTGTTGCGCCGCACATGCGTTTCGTTCGAAAAATATTACGGCTGTGCCTCAGTATATGTATATAGCTGTGCTGAGTCACACATATCTGTATTTTCTCAGCCGCTGCGCTAGTGTGGATTTACGCATATTGGTCACTTGTAGAAAACACATACCGTGTGAATTCAGCAGTCAAAGTGTTAAAGTACCTTCCTAGGTGTGACACGTTGCTAACAATTTTTTAGAGACTTTGATTGGATATTGTTATCTCTTCACACCAAAACTACTGAACGGATCTTGCTGAAATTCCCAATTGTATGTAGGTCTAAACCTTAAATAAAAGAAAGGCTTATAGCACCTACTAATACACACGCATAAAGGACCGACTGGAGTCCAAATGCGGAAATAGGACTCATCATCATCAGCCTGTATTAGTCCACAGCTGGACATAGACCTCCCCCAGTAGTGAGCCCAAGAGGGGATTTCGGGATTTACTAAAACGCGGCAGATGAATATACGGGGGTATATCTGGTACCCGGTTAAGTACCTCCACCAAATATGAGCCCCATATATATATTTATTAGGCATGTATTTTTTTACATATTTGAAAATCTATAGCCGCTCCCGCCACCGATGAAAGGTAGATGCTAATGGGGATTTACTCGAGCGTCAACCTATTGGGTTGCAAAGCTTAGATGATATAAAGAAAAAAATGTTATATAATGTGGTGTACATTATATAACATTTTTTTCTTTATATTAGCATCTCCCCTACTACAGTAAGCGCAAAAAAAAAACGAAATTGGACTACCTCCACCTAAACCTGCACGTACGAAATCGCGAGCATAAACTAGTTTACACACGACATCGTGAATTCCCAGCCAACATTATTTTAGTAAGTAGGTATAGGTAGGTAGGTAGGTCTAGCAGTTGAACCACTCCTTGAACTCTCAGTTGGAGTTTACAATCACTGTTGCATTGCATGAGTCACTTCAATTATGTCATTCATGAGTCGGGTGCAACGGTGCCAGTGGGTTGCGCCACAGCACACGACAGACAGCTGGTTTAAGGTTAAGTGAGCCTCACGTTTTGACTGTAGGAAAAATCCTATCCTACTAATATTATAAACGCGGAAGTTTGTATCGTTATTTGAACTGTGAATATTTCAGAAACCTTAATCTTGTAACACTACAGTTATAATGAACGTAAAATATATTATAGTAAAATACAAGTGCTGATGGACGCGAACAAAACAGTACGAACAGAACAGTATAAAGTTAAGGGATTCGAAGTCGGTTTTCGTTTAAGTTTTGACAAATCAATAAAAATATTTTTATGCATAAAAAAGTGCGCAAATCCTGAGGTAAACAAAAGGCACAACCTCTTCGACTTTCTAGCTAGATGATTCAGTGTGATTACTAAAAATTAAGGTGCAGAGAAAATAAAAAAATACTTTATTTCTTATTTGATAGTAAGTATTTTTTGCATATAATTTGACTTTTCTAAGTGCTTATTTTGTATGCCTAAAGAAATAAAGTAATTGAAATCTGAAATCCAGAATTTGCAAGTGAAATTGAGCAAGCCATTCATCAGCCCCTGTGACAGTTCTCTCAATGGAGTGGATAGTTTAAGGTACCCATCCGTAGTAGGTACTAGGTACCCAGTGGGTGTAGCGTGAGCGGTTTCCGGACTCGGAGGAAGTAGCTCCAGATGTGGTCCAACTTTACGAGTACGTTGTGGGAGTCATTGAAAGTAGGTGCGGCGAAATGAGGCCCAAATTTGACCTGGTCTATCGAGTCGGAGAAGTAAAAGTGTGTTTATTTGACGACCTCTGTGGCGCGGTGGGGAAGGTCCGCCTGCGATGCAGGAGGTTGCGGGTTCGATTCCTGCTTCAGGATATGACCAAGTGGTCCAAAGTCCTATCCAACTCAGCCAATCGTTTTCATAGGCATTGGGTCCAAGGAACTGCCGCCATCTGTCTGCTTAGCATACAAGTTCGATTCCCGCTTTGGGTTATGACCAAGTGGTCCAAAGTCCCACCCGACTTAGCTAATGGTTTTCATAGGCATTGGGGTCCAAGGGACTGCCGTTATCTGTCTGCTTAGCATACAAGCATTCACGCGGAAACTTGCAACATTAAAGCTGGCCATAGACAATGTTTTTTATTTCTAATTTATGAAAACCTTTATGGGTAAGGTACACTTCATGTTATCAAACCTCTGTACCGAAGCATTTTGATGGTATTAAATTCAAGTTTTCAACTATAATTTTATACGAGAAACTCGTTGTAATCTATTGTAGGTAAGTGGTCTGTCTGTTCATTGACGACGTCGCGGCGGCGTCATGGCCCATTGACAACTATTTACGATTATTGTCAGAATTAACTAGACATTTTCATAGAAAACACATTCATGAAGTGCTTATACGCCACTAAGATAATGCGTGTAACGAAACGTTTTTTTTCACAGAACATAAAACCTTCTTACTCTACATTCATGTCTATAAATTTTCTTTTCCGCGAGTCGATTAGAATTTGGAACGTGTTTGCATTCTAAATTCAAATAATCTTGACCTTGGCAGCTAGACGATTACCTTCGTTCGTACAACGCACTTTTAGGTAACTACTCTACCACCTATTAGTATGGAAACTATGCAGTTCAATGCACGATGAACCGCGAAAGAAAAAAAAAACAAGGTTTTATGCAAATTATGATCTAGTCACGCCTTCGATTTCACTCGACTAGACTAACATACAAATTTGGTTTGATTCCATAAATAAACCTTAAAAAAGTCCTAATATAATAGAGTCGGGTTTACTGACTTACCATAAAGTACAGAAATAAGAAGTAAATTACAAACATTAAGTTTAATATGAGGGTACCTGACAATTAACTTCATAATCGCTTTACCGAATCATACGCTTTGGCGCCAATGCCACTGTCCAATGAAGCATAGCTTTTACATAATACCTAATATTTTCGGTATTTTAACTTCACATATTGTCGGGTATGTCCGGGTATGACCGGTTCTGATGAGTAAACTTCAAACTTGACTTAAATAACCATTAAGGACTTGATGAGTCAAGGTCTCATCGACCTTGACTCATCTTGGAAAGTCTTCGGTATAGATCACATAAAAACTACCAATACCAAAGAAGTCTAGTCAAGAAGTCATGCATGATGTCCTTCGAATGTCTCCGGGATACATAAATAATGCTGGACAATCCACAGCATCATCTAACCCAAAGCTAAGCAGAGCTTGTGTTATGGGCACTAGATGACTGATACACATAATAAACATAGAAAACACTTTATTACCCCACACAAAGACAGGAAATAATACAAACAATTAATACAAACATTTGTCCAAAGGTGGGAATCGAACCCGCAACCTCCTGCGACAGGCGGAGCTATATCGGTCGTCTTAAAAGGATGAAACGTGGTCTTCCAACACAAACTATGTTCGAAGTAAACTGCTTACATGAAAAAATAATGCTGGACAATCCACACAGCATCATCTAGCCCCAAGTTAAGCAGAGCTTGTGTTATGGGTACTAGAAGACTGATATACTGAATACAATACATTACATAGATATGTAGAAATTTTCTATTATACATAGATAACAACCAGATCACCCGGAATAAATATCTGCAGATCATACACAATTGTCGGGAATCGAACCCGAAACTTGTGCGTCGCAGACAGACCTTCGCCCACCACGTCACATTAAAAAAAAATGAAGTCTCGTCTGGATTCTGGTCAGAATTGCTCCAGTGGGTCATTTACCTTATACTGGTGCATCGTTCGAAAACGCGCATAGTTTTTATAACCTAACTAATTTCTTCCGTCACGCCTTATAAACCGTCTTAAACATCGAAATGCGAGACTAAACGCAAAGGTATACGTCTGTCTGACCTTGGCACCCAGAAATTTGGTAAGTAAATTATGAACACTGGTCTGCTATGAAGTTAATTTATGTAAAACTATACGATGTCTGCAAAATGTCGCTGGCTGAATTAAAAAAAACAAGGCTCCTCGAAAACGGTGAAGAAAACGTAAATAGTAAAAGCAGAAAAAGAACTGTCAAGTGTCAGATTTGAAAATAGAACGGAAAAGGAACGAAGCAAATTCAACTAGACAAGATACACCATTGATGCAGAGATTTAAGAAGCGTCATATTGTTAGAATACATGCTTCTAGAATATAAATTCAATATAAAAAGTACCCTGGCTAGACCTAAATAGTTGTTTCTCGAAAAATTCATTTACATCATAGGCTTTACCCGGAATAACAAGAGGGAAATTAAATGTCTAAATACCAAACGGAAGGTTTTTTGAGGAATCTCTTGGGTTTTAGGAAACCTTATTACGTCTTCGGATTTAATACAATAAAGTTATTTTCAGGTAAGTTTAAGATCCCGTCACTTCCAGACATAAATTTCATTTTGTGGCAATGTTTCAGTCGGATATTTGGAGAGTTCTATTTTTAAATATTATAAAACAAACTTCAGAATCTTGCAGTAGGGAGATTTTTTACTTAGGCACAGGAATACCTATTCTTACATGGATATAAAAGTTGATTCATCGTCATCATCATCGGCCTATAGCAGTCCACTGCTGGACATAGGTTTCCCCCAATGAGCGCCATAGCGCCCTGTCTTCAGCTTGCCGCATCCAGCATCATCCTGCAGTATTTCGCAGGTCGTCATCCCACCGGGTCGGAGGGCGTCCTACACTACGTTTACCGAGTCGTGGTCTCCGCTCAAGAACACGTTTGCCCCAGCGGCCGTTGGTTCTTCGCGAGATATATAAAAGCTGATTAACCTATCAAACTAAAAAAAGTACCACTTAAAGGGTAAAACTAACGGACCGTCCCGGCTTCGCACGGGTATTTATTATTATTATTAATATAGCCTATGGATATGTCACCCGGGGATATTGTATCTCTCAACGGTGAAATAATTTTTCAAATCGGTCCAGAGTATCGGAGCCTATTCAATACAAACAAACAAAAAATCAAATCTTTCCTCTTTATAATATTAGTATAGATTATGATGTTCATCCTGGAAATAAAACTAAAGATCTCTGCGAAAACCATTTTATATTCGAACTTTTTAACAAGAACTCCTTCCTCAGTCAACGACCTGTTCAGGGTGACCATATAAAAAATAGAATTACCAGACGGGTAACTCTTCCTCATTTTTTTTCACGCTTTTCCTTGAACGCAAACCTTGACGCCTCAATAAATTTTCGCATCATTTTCCTAAAATACACATTTGTAGACTCCGCGTAGTTACGGCCGGGCCGGCTTGACCTCGAGAGCGGTCGTCAATCTAACGCCATAGACAATACCATAGTTACCAGCTATGTACTATTATCTACTACTATTAATAACTTAATAAACTGTGATAAACGTTGCAAAGTAGGTAAACCAGTAATGAGGTAGACAAATTCAATTTTTTTTAAATAAAACGAAATAAAACATCATTTCCTATTCTATTAGAGGTATATTCTAAAATAGGTACCCGTTTCGGTCTCCGTTTTTTCACTTTCTTTGCAAAACGAGGACCGTTTCGCGAAGACCTAAAAATGTATCTGTTATTTTACGAGCCTAGATAAATGTTATTAATTTCAGATTTCTGAGACATGTCATATATTTTGAGTATACGTCATATATTTTGAGGAAACATAACACAAAACATACACACCTCGCGGGTTAAAAGACAGGAATCAATTATGTAACCCTAGGAAAACAGAGTCCACAAGGTTTTTCCAAGATTTTAAACTGTAGTATAATTATAGTTAAATAATTTAATTAACACGTTCTTTGTTAAGGCCTTCAGCAACAGGCGTCATAATAAAGGTCTATGGCGTTTTCAATATCATTTCCTCAATGTCGATGGACCCCATCCTTATATTTTTAAAGCCGCGCTACTACCTATATTTTATAGGTGTTAAACATTATAATCGAGAGTTAAAGTTCTACCAGTTTAATTAATAAAAACAACGTCATTAACACTTTGAGAGCTGAAATCACACGGTATGTGTTTTCTAGAAGTGACTAATATGCGTAAATCCACACTAGCGCAGCGGCTGAGAAAATACAGATCTTTGTGACTCAGCACAGCCGTAATATTTTTCGCAACACAACCGCTGTGTAGAGCGGCAGCACGAATTTTTTAGTTTAAAAAAAAGATCGCAGTCGTCGAAAAAAAATCGCAGTCAAAGTGTTAAGGTACTTTAGGACTGATATAGATGAAAGAAAGAATTACCATTACAAATCTTTGCTGATACAAATGTTTGTCACGGAATCGAATCCGCCATATTCTGCGTCTCAAGCCTACTGTAAAGAAACGGTAGATAAACTTTTAAGATGATAGCAGTGCCAGCGAAGAGAGAGTAATTTTATACCAATACAAATGATTTTTTTTATTTATATTCGTTCACAAAGTCCATTATTACCTTAAATAATATTTGAAGCCTCCCTTTATGGATTGATGACTTGGTGTATAGGTTTCGCTCTTCCTGGGTTACATTAGCCGGGATTTAAATAATACTTTTTACAAATTATAACATATCGGCAAACAAAATATAAAAATAATGAGTTATAAATTTAATTTTAAAGCCTTTGATTTTGTTCCCATGAACAAATCATTTGGTTATACTGTAGTCTTTATTTGAGAGGTAAATTCAATTTAATTGAAATTGACGAATCGCGTGCGCTGACTTGCGTAATGGAAAATAGTTATTTTACTATGATGAACGAAAAGTGACGGTTGCTTTTTACTACGGATGGTACCGGAGTATGGTATGGTATGGTAGGTGTACTTCTATTTCCGCACTTAAACTCCGATTGGTCCTTTGTGCGTGGGGTGTTTGCTAGTTTAACCAGCCTAACTCCGTCCAGAAGCGCAGAATACTCCTGGGATCTTCACAGGCTTCGCGGAGTGACCTCGGGTGGTTAAAGATTTCTAGTCGTTGCGCTGTTACTCCCTCGCATTCCAGGCCTACGTGGGCAGCTGATTCTTCGTCGCTCAGGCATCCTCTGCAGAGGGCTGTTTGTTTAGTGGGCAGTGTCCTGTGAGTGTTCCCACGATGGTACCGGAGTAAAAAGTGCTCTTTTGTAAGTAGGGAAAATAAGTGAAAAAACATTATTCCTGAAAAATCTAATAACAACAACAAGGGCGCTTCCGATATTTAAAACAGACTTCGATAAAGGAGGAGTTCTTTTGTTCGGCTGTATTTATGTTTTTTTTTTAAATTCGTTGGTCGATTTATCCGATTTTGAAAATCTTTCGCTATTGTAGGTAAAGAAATCGATCCCATGGTGTTTCTATAAAAATATTATACACTAGCACGTCCCGGCTTCGCACGGGTATTTATTACTTTTATTATTCATTATTTGACCTCTACCTTGGGTTATTGGAGATTTAGTAAGAATGCACTTTTTGAAAATATAATATAGCCTATGTTCACCGGGGATAGTGTAGCTTTCCAACAGTGAAGGAATTTTCTCAATCGGTCCGGTAGTTTCGGTGCCTATTCAGTACAAACAAACAAAAAATCAAACCTTTCCTTTTTGTATTTTAAGATATCTTGAGCGAGTCTAAACAGTATTTTCAGATCTGAAAATTTGGTTCAATATCGTCCGCTTCCATCCATGATAGACCTTTGCCAATTTTTTTTATCAGCCTGCCTGAGCTCTCGCTGTGAGAAGCTCAATATTTCTCGCCAGTCTGTCTCAACCATTATGATAGAAGATGGTTAACTTATGATTTAGATATTGTAGTCAGTTTTCGCAAATAATCTGAAAGAATAACAATGAACAAACACAACTACAACAAATTATTATCGTGTCTACAGATACGAAATCAAAGATAATGTAAACGCTTTACTACAAAATAATTAAAAAAGGCGTACAACCTAACAAAAGAGTTTCCATACAGTAAATTGTTATCAAACCTTTGTTGTCAAAAGAGCGTTGCTAGGCAACCACGTTTATTTAGAAAACATGGCGTATTGATATGCAAGGAATTTTACAGGTAAATTTTTCACACCTTGGGTTACGTATTCTTGTTTACAAAAGATTAACTTATGTAAGTTTAGACGATAGCCAGGAGTTTGTTTACAGATTTCTAAGTAGGTAAGGTACCTACCTACCTAGGTATTGTGCTTTGATAAAATGTAAAGCCGTGGAGTACGACTCGGTAAACGTAGTGCAGGACGCCCTCCGACCAGGTGGGATGACGACCTGCGAAAGACTGCAGGTAGATGCTGGAAGCATCAAGTTGAAGACAGGGCGCTATGGCACTCATTGGGGGAGGCCTATGTCTAGTAGTGGATTAACATAGGCTGATGATGATGATGATGAAGATGATGGAAGCCGTGAAGTACGAAGTTATTTTTTTCCCGAGGCTCTATTCAAGCAGTCGCTCATTGAAATCGTGCCGGAATCAAGCGTTATCAAGCGCGCTGGTTTTTGTGTGTGTTTACAACTCACGCGGGGTTTTTGTTATTCTAAGGTCTATGAACCGAACCTGTCGCTGCCTGTCGGTGCTGAGAGCTTTAGCACTGGAGCAAAAAAGAAAGTCTTCATCTAGTCTAGTCTGTTCTAAATGATTAGCAAAGTAGCAGAAATGAACAGGTACATCTGTTTAATAATACTAGACAATCCACACAGCATCATCTAGCCCACCAAGCTAAGCAAAAGTTGTGGTCATCTAGGACCGAGATGACTGATATAGTTACTTAATTCAATACATTACATGGACAGATATTTTTTATTATGCATAGAAAATACCTAGAACCAGAACAAATATGTGTATGCATAAATCGTATAAATATCTGTCTCTGGGAGGGAATCAAACTTGCAATCTCCTCCGTCGGCGGATCTTCGCCCGCCGCGCCGCCACTACGGTCGTCGTAATATACATTATAATGTACTTATAATTATAATAGTATCACATAGCACGCAGAACCGATAACCGTTGGGGAGTAAAGGTTCTCTAGTGGCGACCGCGACGCAATGCGAACGGAGTGTGGGAAGGCCCCCCTACTTGATGGAAGATGATATTGTAGTGGTCACAGGAAGTCGATGGATGGAGGCGGCTCAGGACCGCTATTCGTGGCGTTTGGAGAGGCCTATGTTCAGCAGTGGACTTATAGGTACGATCTAATGATGAACGGTAATAAATAGTAATAGATGGAGGCGGCTCAGGACCGCTATTCGTGGCATTTGGAGAGGCCTATGTTCAGCAGTGGACTTATAAGTACGATCTAATGATGAACGGTAATAAATAGTAATATAATTCAATGAGGAAACTATTGAAACAATGGAAAGTGGAAGTGTAATGGTGTAATAACGAGGAAACCCGCCCACGAGCAGTCTCCTGGTGAAGGTGAGGTCTCTCGACTCCACTCAGTTAAAAAAAGCTTTTCACAGTATTAACACTTTGTGTTTTCTACAAGTGACTAATATGCGTAAATCCACACTAGCGCAGCGGCTGAGAAAATACAGATCTGTGTCTGTGTGACTCAGCACAGCCGTAATATTTTTCGAACGAAACGCATGTGCGGCGCAACACAACCGCTGTGTAGAGCGGCAGCACGAATTTTTTAGGTTAAAAAAAAGATCGCAGTCGTCGAAAAAAAATCGCAGTCGCTAGTGTTAAGACTATGCTTATGGCAGGCGTCCGCAGTCTCCCCATGGTCCATCCATCCATCATAATAATTTGATTTATTCCTTTAATTTTCATTTGCAATAGTCCCATACGATACAACTGGCGGATATGATCTTCGGGTGTATCATATCGTGCACCCGAGGATGATACCCGCTTTTTGTAGCCCTCGCCTTTGGATTAACTAATATAAAGGCCCTCTGTACAACAGCACGAAGCCAGGCCAACAGGCTTCGGCCCCACGCATGTCTCCCAAAGGACCGTGCCACTATATTATTTGAACCGAGGCGCGAGGTCATGGATATGAGAAACACATAATAATATTTGAACTCGTGGCATTCAGTTTTAATATGCCACAAGTTCAAACAAAACAAATAAACGAAAGTTGAATACTAAAGTCAGCATGTGCATCAATAAGTTTCACATTTCCAATTAATATCGCATAAAAACGTCCACAACATAAACCAAAGAAACGATAAACGACAAAAAATAAATGGAATTCCGAAAAAGCCGGATGTGCAAAAAATAACTTAAAGGTTAAATAAAATGCCAAAATGACCTACCATAATACAAGGCGAGTTGTTACACTCGCCAAGTTAGGGTTAAATATGGAGACAAAGAATAAAAAAAGAAAAAAAAAACAGGAAAATCGGCAGGTGTTCTGCCGCAAGTTTTGTTTTGTAAGTTGAATATACAGGGTGATGCAAAAGACTATACAACATCTGTCGTTAAATCCTACTAATATTATAAACGTCAAAGTTTGTAAGTATGGATGGATGGAAGTTTGTTACTCGTAGTACCTGTGGTACTACATATCACAAGTGCCTTTATGCACTGGTACACTTATCGACAAACTTCACATCACAATACTATTGTGAATAAGTTAAACGCGAAAGTTTGTAAGTATGAATGGATGTTTGTTACTCTTTTTTTATTATATTTATTTATATAATATATTATCCAAAATATCTATCACCACGCGAGTGAAACCGCGGGGCACAGCTAGTGTTATATAAAAATATCGTGCAGTCGCCATAAATATTTCTACTATATAGGTATAGGAACGCCTGCATGCCTTTTATAAAATATTATAATTATGGTATATTGTTAGTAATAATACTAATACAATGTTAAAAAAATAAATTTATTAAAATGTTTGTACGCCTAAGCGGTAGAATCTAGCGATCTAAAATAAATAAATAATAAATAATGCTGGACAATTCACACAGCATTATCTAGCCCCATGGTAAGCAGAGCTTGTGTTATGGGTACTAGATATCTGGTATACATAATACAATATATAACATAGATAGATATTTTTTATTATACATAGAAAACGACCAAAATACCCGGAACAAATATCTGCAGATCGTACACACAATTGTTCCGAGGCGGGAATCGAACCCGCAACCTCCTGCGTCGCAGGCGGACCTTCGCCCACCGCGCCACATCGGTAGTCAAAAAAAGTAAGTCTTGTACTGACTGTCAATAATCCTGATTCACAAACAATAAATGAATTATGAATTAGGAAGTAAGTTTGTTCACAAGGGGTAGGGTAAAAAAAACAAAAAAAAACATATTGACTGAAATCTTTAAAATAAAAAAGATTTCAAGAGTAGGTACCCATTAACTCGTGTCGATCCAAAAAGTCTCTCACAGTCACTCAGCAAGTTTCTGAGGAGATAAGTCAAAATTATCTACTCAGCACGCTTAAGGGAAGGTAACAGATTTGTTGGGGGAGGCCTATGTCCAGCAGTGGACTGCCATAGGCTGATGATGATGATGAATTATTTATTTATAATTAAAAAACAGTTAAGAAGCATTTTTCAGTTAGAGCCTTTAGTAAAGCTTAAGTCAGATTAAAGCTTTTGAGAAAACCACAATAATTTATTTATTTATTCTTCTTGCAAGACAAAACATATACATACAACATTATACTTGAAAATTTATAACAATTGTTAAAACAACGGTAACTCTGAACAGCCTGTATCTAACTAAGGGCGCTTACACAACAGGTGGGCGACGAGCGCATGTCTCGCGTGCCCACAATAACAACGGCCCGATTTGTAGACCTGCCCTAAGTCAAACCTCACGCAGGTGGTGTGCACTCACCTTAAGGTTTAATGGCGAGAAAATTGAAAGATTTTTACGGGATATTCGATACGATGATCTCTGCGACGCAGAAGGTTGCGGGTTCGATTTCTGCCTCGGGACAAGTGTTTGTACGATCTGCAGATATTTTGGTCAGGGTGTTCTGGTAGTTTTCTATCCTACTAATATTTTAAAACGCGAAAGTTTGTGAGGATGTTTGTTGTTCTTTCACGTAAAAACTAATGAATGGATTTTGATGAAACTTCACAATAATATAGCTACAATTCATAAAGATATATTGTATATTATCCAAAATATCTATCACCACGCGGGTGAAACCGCGGGGCGCAGCTAGTGTATAATCAAAATATCTATCTATGGAATTTATTATGTATATCAGTCATCTAATACCCATAAAACAAGCTCTGCTTAGCTTGGGGCTAGATGACGCTGTGTGGATTGTCCAGCATTATTTATTTATTAATGAATACAGTACTCTGCGAAGAGTTCATAGAACTCCTTGGTTGTCAATGGGTGCGGTTTGGACGAGAGCGTGGTTAATGGCGTTAACTTCAAGAGGTCAATATAAAAGCCTGCCAGCAAAAAGGTAAAACCAGACTGCACTGAAGGTAAATGAAAATACAATCGGCCAAGTGCGAGTCGGACTCGCGCACGAAGGGTTCCGTACCATTATCAAAGCGGCAAAAAACTCATGTCTGTTGTATGGGAGACCATTTAAATATTTTTTTATTTAAATTTTTAAAGTGAATATACACTTATTTTTGAAGTGAATATAACTAATATTCTGTGAATATTTCAAGCGTCTACCGGTTGTCTTTATCAATATTAAGCAAAAACTAGAAAAAAAATCACGTGTGTTGTATGGGAGCCCCTTAAATATTTATTTTATTCTGTTTTTAAAAAATGACAACTATCTTACTATCACAGTTCACGAGAAGTCTTACAGACAGACGGGCGGACAGCAGAGACGTAATAGGGTCGCGTTTTACCCTTAGGGTACGGGAACCTAAAAAGAACAAGAATCTATAGAAGAAAGCCAAAAAGGCTTTACCTCACATTCTGATGCTTGCTTAAAATCCTTAGAGACGAAGCTTCCCCTACAGTTCCGCGTAACAATTACTTGGAATTCCAACGGAACTCGATATTAAAGAAAACATTTATTTAAGCAACCCTTGTCCGGGGTTATTTATAAATATTTGCGGTCTGATGGGGGCTTCGATAGTTTGTTTAGCTGATGGTCAGTTAAACGACATTTTGATTGTTTCGTAAAAAAGAAAACCGACTTTGTATCGCTTCCCTTACGGTTATGATGTGTAAAGAACAAATATTTCGTAATACATTACCCGGTTCTGTGCGAAGAATGTTTTTTTTTTAACATTGCTGGTAATGTAACTCGGTTATGTACAAGTAACAAGGGAATTGTACACCGTTTTGTAAGTTTTGCGGGACAAATACTCAATAATTAATCCTTCTGGTATTTTTTTATGGGACCAATAAATAATAAATAAATAATGCTGGACGATCCACACAGCATCACCTAGCCCTAATGTAAGCAGAGCTTGTGTTATGGCAACTACAGATCTAATTGAAAAGGTAACTTTCAACTTTGGTATTCCCTGTTGTAAAGTAATCACGACGTTTGAGAAATTACAATAGATTACATAGATATATATTTTTTTATTATACATAGATAAAAGTGATCAAGTGTCGAAAAAACATTTACTGCTGCTAACTAGACATAGACATAGACATAGACATTCATTTATTTGCTGCTGAAGTACAAAACATAAACAAAGTAGGTATGACATTTTGAATAAAAATAACTTAATTAACTTATAACGAGAAAAAAAACAAGAGACAGATGTGTGTTACAGCAGCAAAAAGGTCGCGCTGATATTCTGCCGAAACCACTATGATCACAGGACCCTGTAACCTAACCTAACCTAACTCATTCTTACCCTTGTAGATTTACGCGCAATCGTCAGTAAACGCCTGTCTTCCTATTAGTACATCCACTTTATTTTCTAACATGTCTATAAAAGCCATTAGTACTCTTATAAATTATTTTCTTATAAACTTTTATGTCGTAATCAGACTTCACACGTCCATGGGCGTATTATTCACGGGGTCTATTAATTGGACAACGCCTTTACACCTGTCTTGGAGCGCAAGCGCAACGCAAATATGTGAGACTAGTTATAACATCCGACTTAGGTTGATAGCTAGGCCAGCCCAGCTTTTGTACATGTATAGGGTGACTGTGAATTTTTGATACTTTCATGGTTACGAACAAGAAAATAAATATGAAATACAGGAAAGTTGTATAAGTTAAATATCAAATTTAAGCACTACTTCCGGTTAATATATTTTGACAGTTTTGATGAAAATCTGTTAAAAAAGACAACAAAATCGTGTCTCTTAGACATTCAGTAATGTCTGATATGATATCTTCGCTCAAATCGTCACTTGTCAATAATATATTTTAGGTATATCCCGGTGTAACTTAAGTTCTTTAAAGTATGTTTTTTATTTATATCAATAATAATATGAAAAGTGCCTACGTTGATATAAATTAACAAACTTTCCATTTTTATGCTAGTTTAGTCTACATACACGCAGTACAGGAAAATTGTAAAATTACCATCTGCTTAGAAAACGTAAAAAAACCACGTCTATAAAAGTAGTCGTCACATGCTCGCTCTATGCGCTTCGGTATTCGTTTCTTTTGTTCAAGAATAACTACATTTGCATACAAACGCAGTTCGATTCTAGTTTTGTTCCAAATTGATGGTAAAACGTATGTTGACTTCACACAATGTTCATTATTGTCTTTTGGATGCAGATACATTTCGTAAATAATAAATACGGCGATCTTCACGCACAAACTAAGCAGTGTTATTCTATAGGCCATCCCATAAAGCTCTGCCTTATTTAATTTGGTTGGCATAACAGTTGTGACCGAACCGACGGCCGCCTGGGGCAAACGTGTTCTTTAGTGGAGACCACGGCTCGGTAAGCGTAGTGTAGAACGCCCTCCGACCAGGTGGGATGACGACCTGCGAAAGAATGCAGGTAGATGCTGGATGCGGCAAGCTGAAGACAGGGCGCTATGGCGCTCATTGGGGGAGGCCTATGTTCAGCTGTGGACTGCTATAGGCTGATGATGATGAACAGTTATGGGAAACAAATGACTGCTACATTAATTGCACCCCTATTATATGTATAATATTATTTGTAATATTTAGACCCTAGATGTCATAGATAGAAGATGACTTCGGGATCTCACTAGATTGGCAGGGCCGTTTTCTCAGCAGCATTTTCGAGACTTCAAATGAATACCAACAGTGTCTCATCAAGCTAAACATGGATAGTCAGTGGATTGCAGGAGTCACCAAATAAAATTCGGGGAGTTTTCGCCAAACCAGATTTATGCCATTGTCAAAAATCGGAACTAACTTTCGCTGCCCAACAAAAATGCGTCTTTTGAAACCCTATATTGGGCATAATACTTAATAAAAGACTACGTTGTGTGTGTTATGTGGTGTATTAGATCCTTTAGAATTCCCAATGACATCATGTGAGCAATTTTCAATATTTATGGCGTTCGTTGCACCTCTTGGAAACAAACCCTCCAAACGCAATAAGGTAAATGTCCTTACTTTTCTCGGTTCAGAAAATATTCCACCTGTTCCTTTATACACCTGAGCAATTCACTAATTAAATTAAAAACAAAAAGTAGGATTTATGGGAACATTAGGCGTTAACGTAAATGGCGGTCAGAAATCCTAAAAAAGTTAAAATACTTAACGAAGCCTATCACGATTAAGATCTGTTGCCGTACGCTATTAATATAAGGAGTAGCACCAATTAGTAGAAACGAACACCGTATTTATTTTAAACAAGCTGCTGCCCAAGGCTTCGCACGTGTTGCTCCCTAATAAAAAACAGCTTATATCTAAATCCGCCCTAGGAATAAATTTTGATTCTAAATTTGCAGCAAGGTCCGACAGGTAGATTCACTAAGAATTGCCTATGTATATTGCACTATATCAATATACATAGGCAATTCTTAGTTAATTACCGCTTAATTACTGTCACTTTATACGTTCAGTCCGGGGTCCAAATTCTACTAAATTCATCTCTTCACCGTAACAATGGTATGGCCTCAGACGATGACACATTTTGGCAACTTACGCACGCGCTGTCTAGAGTTTCTTTCTTCTACGGAAGATTCTGTTACAATTTCAGTTCATTTATTATAAAACAATTATATCATTAACTTCATCACGATTCTGATGATTAATTACACCGTATTTGATGTATGTAATACAGGTACAAATAAGATCTGCTAAATAAACAGTTGTCTGCAACGATACCATTGCTATAGTCAAGTAAAATTCGGCCCCGTGACATTTATCGTCAAATATTGATTTATTGAAAGTAATCGCGACATCCTTGGAAAATATTAGACGTCACACATTTTATGTTGGCACATAGCCTATACTAGTCCACTGCTGGAGGAAGGTCTCCCTCTGATATGCGCCTTACTGGCTTATATCATATGGGGCATAGGGCCAATAATCTATCTCACTCTATGTAGACATCCAAATGAGTAGGAATTTTTTCGTGTAGAAACAGACATCCAAAGTTATCAAAAGATACAACCAAATGTTCCCTATACAATATAACGTGCGCTGCAACATTGTAGCCCGAGGCATGTGCAAAGGGTTATAAAGTATGCATTATCTGTGGCAAGGGTTACGGAGGCAAAAAGCCTGGGTTCCAAGACGCAGATGTGCAGAGCGCATGCGCCGCACCTGCCAATCACGACGCGCAGGTGCCGCGGTGTTTTGTTTACGTTTTTTTTATACCTAGAGTACGACTGTGTTTCTATTAATAGTATTTCTAAAATAGTTTTTCTTTTTTAATTATATTGCTACAAAGTTGTCTGTAGTTTGCCAAAAAGAAAAAAGACATGTCAATGAAGATTTTTATATTTATCGTCAAAGCTAAAGAGAACCCAAGAAAATTACGAAAACCCAACGAAGTCTTTTTTTATTGTCAACAGGCCTTCGCTTGACCACAATCTCATGTGATGGTAAGTGAAGATGTGGACAACGGTGTATCACGAAAGTCATGAAGATACCTATTCACTCTTGAAGAGACCCTGTCGTGTGTTTGTCTATGGAGTTTATTGTAGCCAGTCCAGGGAGATTGAAGATTATAGAGGTAAAAGTCCGATGAGGTCACGAAAGCCCAAGGAAGTCATGTAAGTCTAAGGAGGTTTTTAAAGCCTAGAGAGGCTAAAGACCAAAGAGGTCATTATTGACCAAGGACATCATGAAAGACCAAGGAGGTTATGAGTTTACCAAAGCTTTGATTTATTTCACAAGCTGAAACGACAAATTATAATTTAGAATAAAGAAGTTCGTTTCATTTCATTTGTTTGTGCGCGAAGAAGTCACAAACATCCATCCTTCTAAACATCCAAACTTTTGCATTTTATAAAGTTATCAATCTGATGTCAGACCACCTAGCTGTTTTAATTTAAGTGCTCTAAGCTCCAAGTGTTGTGGTTAAACCTACAAATGTTAAGCACCTTTTAATTTTTTCTAAAAATAATAATTGCTATTCACACTTTAGTATTTTATCGAAGCAATGGTCTTGCAATTTATAGATCCTTTAAAAAAAGGCCGCAACACCTGACTTCCCCTCCTTTGTAGTTTCATTATTTTCCTTCGAGCGGCTAATACAAAACATTACCCTATCACGCGAACTTACCTTTCATAATCTTAACTAGAAACTAAATTAGAAGCGCTCATCTAAAAAATACGGGTAATTATTGTTGTGATGGAGGTAATCTATAATTGCAATCGGAAATCGGCTATTTAAATTACTTACTGTTTTAATTGTTGCTTTGTTTGCAAGCGGTGTTATAAGCAAACTTCAGAGGAAATGGTATGTAATCTAATTTTTAGCCTAAAATTCAAAATTCAATATTATTTATATCCATCGGCTTACAAAATAAGCACCAAAGTTTGTTGTGTTGTGTCTAATAAATAAGTTTCCTTACCTGATCACATCGCAGCTAGAGTATGATGGTGTCCTGTGGTCTCCGCAGCTCGCCCTCCACCACCCTCTGTTCCAGCAGGATCTGGCTGTGCTTCCGACCTGACTTCGGCCAGACTTCTATTGACCTGGAGACAAACAAGGTTCCTCACCTGATCACACCTCAGCCAGAGTACGATGGTGTCCTCTGGTTTCCGCAACTCGCCCTCCACCGCCCTCTGTTCCAGCAGGATCTGGCTGTGCTTCCGACCTGACTTCAGCCAGACTTCCATCGACCTGGAGACAAACATAGTACTGATCAAATTGGGCAGAGAGAATTGTCTTCGTGATACAGTGAATCATAGCAAGATTGTGGGGACTGCCGATAGAAGTGAAAACTAAGTAATTTTATATTTTATTTATACTGGGAAGCGTGCGGTGACGATGACGCGAGTTTCACGCTTTTTGTTCACCTAAAAAGTACAGTGCGCGTCTCGTATAAGTGTTAATGTGTATAGGTGTCCCCCCTATCTCAATGTATGTGGGTTCGAAACCTGCCGCCAATCGTTGGAGATTGGGAGATAAAAACTACACGTTATTTATAATGTTCCATTTCCTTTAATATGTTTACACGTTACCAACAGAAATTGTATGTTTTGTATCTTTAAATTAATTTTTTTCAATAAATTATAATTATAAACAATTAGGAAAGCGTTCGGTGACGACGACGCGAGTTGCATGATTTTTGTTCACCCAAAAAGTGCTCAACGCGCCTAGAGAAGTTTTCACTTCAAAAATCGATTAGTCTCACACAGCCTTTCTGTGGGGGTGGTCTATGTCCAGCAGTGGAAGTGCATGGTTGTTATGATGATGATGCCTTAATAGCTAATAATCTGCTTAAAAAGCTAACCTCAGTTTTCTCTTGCATGTCGCTCAAAACGATAGCGTAACACCAATCAGAAAGTGAAAACTGAAAATGCAAAAATAATAGCATAAATCTCTGGCTTCCTACAATTTACTACACTTTACTATCGTTAAGCCATTTGACACCTCACCTTGCCATCAAAAACGTCATAAATAACGGTTCATTTTTGTAAAGTGTTACCAACTTATCTTTCCCGCTGTCGGAGGCATTAAAGATGTCAATTTCGTTAGAAATAAGGCCAAATGAGGGTAGTTTAAATGTTGTCTACCTGTGAACATAAGTTGGTGGACGTTATATGTGTCGAAATATTCTCATAGAGCGTCGTTTCATCACAACAATATCAAGTTACAAGCTACCACCTTTTGTGGCAGTTTAAAATGAGTAAAAACTATAGTGCCACATCCTCCCGACATTTCATACTTTATCTAGTTTCGTGTTGATGCTGTGTTTAGATGCAACAGTAGGACTGGCAAGAAATGTATTTACACTCAAGAAAGTGGGTGGAAAGTAAAGCAAATTTTCTAACATGGTTCATGTTAATCCGTTTTATTAAATTATCTGACTAGTTACTGCCCTCGGCATCGCTCGCGTTGTTTCTATAAATAATAAATAATAAAATTTATTCAAAAATATCTTAGGACTAAAGAGTAACAAAAAGTACCTTACTTAAATTCTGATGGAAATAACAATGTGGGTGCCTGAACTGAAATGTTATGTTATGATTCTCAGTATGCACATAATTTATGAAATGATCAAGTTCTTAACCCTTTATTATTCAAATTCTGTATATTTTGTGATTATTTTATGTTTTGTGCGTTTAAATAAATAAAAAAAAACTAGGTGAAAACCTGTTTTTCAGGCTGAAAGAGTGCTAACAACAAATAAATAATCAATTTGAACTTGCTTATTATACAAAGCGACGAACATGAATACTTTATGATAATAACTTATGCTACTTACACTAAACTTAAATAATAAAGGTATACACAAAGATTTGTAGGTCTACTTAAAAACAGTCAATAATTTTTCTGTGTCATCGCATGACATACATTGCAGTGTATCCTTAAGTTTTTTCTTACAACTATTATAATTTAAGGGATAAATATTGGCTAATACATTTAATCTATTGTATAAAAAAGGACCAAGGATACTGTAAAATTTATTTGAAAAGGTGTGTCTCCGATCTAGTTCTTTAGGGCAAACGTTATTTGTTCTCCTTTTGTTAGCGCTTTCATTGACTATGGAAACGTTTTAAGGTTATTTCTATCACATGCAAACGGATTTATGGGATAAAAAGTAGTCTATTTTTTATTACAGATCCAGACCTAACTGTTTTCATAATTCCACCCCGATCCGTTCAGTAATTTTGGCGTGAAGACGTAACAAAGTAAAACAAGTAAAACATCCATCCAGCCATCTAAGCATTCAAACTTACACATTTATAATATTAGTGCGGTAATTAATGAATCCTTATAATTGCTATGTCCAGTAGACGACGTTTGTCTGCTGCTGATATGATGAATATGCACATCGTGAAGCTATTACGTTTATGTAAAATAAAGTAACCTACTCGCAACTACTATAAAAACTAACAAATATAGTCAAATTACAAACGAGGCATCAAAAATTTCCTTGTAAAGCCCGTGCCTCGAATAAAGACATTAAGTATGCCCCTCCGCGATATAATTGTATTGTATTGTATTGTATTGTATTGTATTTATTTAACTCAGATAATAAAATCCATAGTATACATTCAAATAAACATTATAACATTAATTAAATCATAATAAAACATTAATACATTGCATAAGATAAAATAGTATTAAATTAAAAATGTGTATAAATAAGAATGGGATTAAAATTAAATTAGATTAGTTTCACAAATAAAATTATACAAAATTAAATTCCAAAGTATACAAATTATCTCGCAATAAACTAAACAATAATTAAGACGGGCAAATCACGAGCTGCTGTATCCACACGCTGGAGCAACACGTTGGACAAAATGTGTCCATATAGGGGACATACGTCCGGCCACAGTTTGTAGGATGCTGTTGTGACTCGCCCTAGTCCTGCTCATCAGGGATGCTGTTTTCTTCCGAATGACGGCGTGAAAGCCGTCAGTTCGATTCTGAGCAAACATCCCTGAGGCACTACAAAAACGAGGGAGTCTCAACAGCATCCTAAAGGTATTATTATACTGGACGCGTAGGGCGTCCAGCGATTTTCGAGTGTAGTTAACCCATAGATTACCCGTGTACAGGCTCTGACAGTACGCCTTGAAGAGTGTAACTTTGACTTCGTCAGAGCACCGGGCAAATCTACGGGCCAGCATATTACCCCGAACCGCCAGAGCCCTACGCTCCCTTTCTATGTCTACATTGTCCTTAAGATCGTCGGTGAGGACATGCCCTAAGTACTTAAACTGAGTCACACGCTTGATCTTGACACCGTTTAGAGCCAAGCCACGCGCGTCACCCGGAGTCCCACCGGCGGTCCCAAAGACCATGTATTCACACTTTTTTACATTATATGTGAGGCCGTGCGAAGCAGCATAGGAACTGCATACCCTCAACATCTCCTCGATAGATCCCGCAGTCGGGCCCAGCAGCACCATGTCGTCCGCGTAGCTGATGTTATTTACACTAACACCATCCACGCGGCACCCGACACGCATGCTGCTGAGCTCGGCTATGAGGTCGTTGACGTACAGGTTGAAGAGCTTTGGAGAAGTTCGCCCCCCCTGCCTTACACCACACTCCAGCCTGTACGCCTCCGAGAACACGTTGCCCCACTTAATACAGTTCCGTTGGTTTTCATACCAATACTGGAACAGTTTTAGTATTCCCGCCGGTACACCCCTGTCCCTCAGCTTCCTCCAGAGTAGGTCATATGACACAAGATCAAAGGCCTTGGAGAGGTCGAGGAAACAGGCGTACACCGGCGTCCTACGTTCAGTATAATACTGGACCGTGTGCTTGAGCCCTAAAATTGCGCTTTCAGTAGATAGTCTGGGTCGAAACCCAAACTGCGCGTCCTGTATATTCAGGCACTCGTGGAGGTAAGAATCAAGCACGCTGTCCAGTACCTTGGCGATGGTGGTGGCAAGAGAGATCGGTCGGTAGTTTCCCTTGTCCGAGATATCCCCTGTCCTGTTTTTAACTATCGGGACTACGGTAGTTCTCATTAAGTCCGCCGGCAAGTATGAGTGACTCATACACATCGAGTAAAACATGGACAGTACCCTCGGCAAGTGAGACCCCGCGTATTTTAAATGCTCGATACTGAGCCCGTCGTGACCAGGTGACTTGCCTCTAGTCATTTTTCTGATGACGGTTTTCACCTGCGTTTCAGAGACTTTAACCGGAGGCTCATCACCCCGACAGCCGCACTCAACATCGGGCAATCCAGCCGATGGGCCGAGAGGAGACTGCACCTTAAACTGTTCCATGAACAGTTGTGCTATGTCCCTCGGCTCACTCATCCCCCCTACACTCACCGGGAGGCCAGGCCTTGAACTCAATTTACCAGTGGACTTCCAAAACTTAGCGAAATCCTTGGAAGCTCGTTCTGTTGCTAATTTGTCCATAGTTATCTGGTCCTGGTTGTTCTGGCACCATCTCAGACGACTTTTGAAGATTTTACGCGTCTTCGACATTGCCTCATAAATATCGCCTGAAGATGGCCGATTATGAAGCACCCAGGTTTCGAATTCAAGTCTGGCCTCCCGGTGGGCCGCCTGCACGTGTTTATTCCACCCACATAATACTTTGCCTCGTCCCTTCCTGCCACCCCCACCCTGCTTCGTCTGCACCGCCGCCTCACACATAATAGACACAATGTTACTGTACATATTGTCCAGCGTTAGTCTATGATCGGCCGAGCAGCATGACCCGTAATCGCACTTTTCAAGTTTTTGGGGAAGATGAAAATCCATCAGCCTTTTATTACATAGGTCATGGTACCTGTCCGTCTGCTCGACACTCCTATCACCCCATATGACACTGCTCGGAGGCGCGTCATTCGTCTTTAATTTAGGTCTTACTGCGACTAGGTTACACTTGATATATAATGGTAGATGGTCCGACACATATATACCCTCGTCAATACCTACATTCACAATCGTGTGCCATGCCGATGTGGAAACGACACAGTGGTCTAACCACCTTCTACATCCGTGTGCTTCACTAATAAAGGTGTAACTATTAGAGGTAAGTCCCAATTTTTCCACATCAGCACAGATCCACGACTGATCCGAGCAGAAACTGTCCAACTCCTTAAAAAACCGTTCATGAGGGTGAGCATTAAAATCCCCTAATATATAAATGCTCTCAACATCATTACTTGCTTCTATAGCACTAATTTCGCCCAGAACTTCAGTAAAAGCAGGTAAGTTATCGAGTGAGTCCGTCGGCATATAAACGGATATTATTATGAAGGAGCGGTCACCTGTCGAGGCCTTTATGGCAGCCAGACGAGGGCTGCTACAGTTTATTACCGAGACAGACTCATACAGACCTTTCCTCCAGAGAATGGCCACCCCCCCATACGGCCTGCCCACCAACAGACCCGCGCTTGTATCCACGGCAGACTTTCCGAAGTATTCAAAGTCGTTGTGGATGGTGCCTAGCATTGGAATGTCATGGGGAAGTAGCCAAGTCTCTTGGAGTGCTATTATGTCGGATAACCTACAGATATCTCTTACACTATCTATAGAATTAAATATCTATAAAATATAATGACCACTTAAAAACTCATAAAAACAAACTCTAAGCTCTACTGCTGAGGTACTGATCTCTGGGCCAGCCTATTAGATTAGTTAGAAACAGACTGAGATCTGTGGATAGTGGATACAGAGTAGATTTGAAATTGAAGTGAACAGAAAATCATAAATACCTTATTTATTTTATTTTTATTTATATATAAGGCTTTATTTTGTTATTTTTTTAAGTGCAATATTCATTGCTTCATTCAGTCTGAGATCTGTGGATATTGGATACAGGGTAGGTATTTTTGACTTCCTTTCTTATTTGATAATAATCACTACATAGTATAAAATAAAGTCGCTTCCCGCTGTCGGTTTATCCCTATGTATGCTTACATCTTCAAAACTACGCATCGGATTTTGATGCGGTTTTTGATTTGAGATAGAGTTGATTTTAGATTTTTTTTTCTTTTATTTATGTTTTTCAATAATTACATCTTAATCTAAAAGCTAACTTAAACGGTTATTCCATGTTTCCGTAAGCTCATTAGTCTCTATTATTATAACATTTCAATAAAAACAAATATGTACCTATCTACCTAATTAAAAAGCTGGCCACACCCTGCAAGTAAAAGCGGGGTACAATGATCGACTGTCCGGCGCGCGAGCAAAATTACTATACCTACGCTCTGTTACCAGCGAATGGAGCGATAGTTCAAGAGAAAGTTTTCATTAATGTGTTAAAGTGTATCAGCTTTAATTTTTACCGATTTAAGAGTTGATTATCGAAATATATAATCCACAGAACAGGAAAATGCTATGCCCTGTTTATTACTGCTTCGTATTTCACTCGAGTCATAAGAATTGGGACGTGCTCAAAGATCTAAGGGCTGCAGAGACACCGTTTTATGGCACTTCCCGGCTTATCACACACTTGTAATAAAATAAAGCATTTTAAAATCTTACCCGTGGTAAATCACTTTTATGTCATGCATTTTATTGAGTCGTTCTGAGGATGTGAGCTAACCGGCAATGATTCTAGTATCCTATCCCGGTGAACTACCTGGTAGGTCAAGTGGAGTAGACCATACATGGGTAACAAGCTCTGCTTGGTTTGGGGCTAGATAATGCTATGTATCTATGTATGACTCATGCAATATATGACTATCCAGTTCAGCATTATACAATACAATACAATACAAAATAAAAAATACTTTATTGTACACCAGATACAGAACATTATGAAAGACATTACATGTGACAAGTACAATGGGCGGCCTTATCGCTTAGAAGAGATCTCTTCCAGGCAACCTTTGACTATTTATTTTTAAACTAGTTAAGTACAGTAGCGTTCATCGTTAGCTGGCACGTTTCAAGTCTCGTACGAGTAATTACGTCAGTTTTACGACTAACAGACTGATGATGATGTATCTACATTTGTAGTCCAAATACATGTCTAAATTTCCCCTTAGTTGTTGTACAAGTTAGTATTGTGATAGATAAACTTATAGTCCTCTACTTTAACTTTTAATGGTACTTTTGATACATAAAAATGCAAAGGAAACTATTAAAAGTTGAATTTCGTCACTGCAAGTAGTTTTTCTGAATAAAGCTTGCAAGTATCTAGAACTAGCCGGATCTAAAAACTTAAGGTTCACAGGTAAACACAGAAAAGCTAGTTAGGTAATTTTTTTTTATTATGCTTGGATTGTAGTTCTACCGATAGGAAGATTTCATAATTCGTCAAAACATAGTCAAGAACAAAACTATATTTAAAATTAAGTTATGTTCGTTACCTCTGAACTTTCGACTGGGTGGACAGATTTTGTTGATTCTTTTTTGTGTGTGGTCCCCTTCCAATTTGGTCCAGTTCTGACAATGGCATCCATGAGAAAACCATAAAAGTCTTTACACTTTGACTGCTGAAATCACACGGTATGTGTTTTCTACAAGTGACTAACATGCGTAAATCCACACTAGCGCAGCGGCTGAGAAAATACAGATCTTTGTGACTCAGCACAGCCGTAATATTTTTCGAACGAAACGCATGTGCGGCGCAACACAACCGCTGTGTAGAGATATCACGCCAACCGATCTCGGTGATATTTTTTTTAAAACTAACTTTTAAACACATTTTCATTATTAAGGATTTTGAAGTCGGTTTATAGTCCAAATAATTATTTTTTCACCCTCCAAACAAAAATCTTCGAATGCTTTCACAAAAGTTTTCATATAACCCTGCTACAATCTCCCTGGCTACGTGACACAAAAGATAAAAGCAGAGATTTGTCCCCTCCATGTGGATCGCGGGGCTGTGATCGAAGGATTTGCAAGTTCAGAGGGAGTCGCAGGTTCAGAGATCACGGAGTTTAGGGGCTGACGACTGGGGCGATCAGAAACTTTGATTGTACTACAGTGAAGAAAAGAATGTAGTACACTGCTTTTTTGACACACTCTAATAGGCAGATTACTTAAAAGAGAATAGGAAATTTTAGTTGTGTTGGTACAGGATGGTCCTAAAGTTAGTAAACCACGATATTATTAGCTATTTCCCAATGAACCTGTACCTATATGTTCTATCTAGGCAAAGTTATCGAAATAGCTCTAAGAGTTAGCAAGCTGAAATGGCAGTGGGCCGGCCATATCTCGCGAAGAACCGACAGGCTGATGATGATGATATCCCATGGGAACTGATTTATGGCATAGTATTCTCCCGAAAGATAAGTTACTTGACGGGTCCATTGATATTTAAGAGCAACGCTGTATTCTTATTCATTCACTCTCATAATCCGACGGGACCTGTGAGAGGTCAGGCGCCGGACCAACGCTGAACTTCCATAGCCCATGTCAGTAATCTTCCACTAAATTAGACCATAATAAAGCGGTCTGTGAGAGTCATCACGCAGTATTACTACGTAGATGATGCTGTGTGGATTGTCCAGCGTTATTTATTTATTATTTATAATTTAATGGGTGCGATGCTGCTGGCAGAAAACAGTTCTACATACATGTCTAAATTTCCACTTAGTTGTTGGACAAGTTATGTCTAAATTTCTCCTTAGTTGTTGGACAAGTTATGAAGCCATAGTCGATCCATAGTCAAGAGTCAATGAGACCATAATAAAGCGGTCCGTGAGAGTCATCACGCAGTATTACTTAGCGCGTAGTTTTTGTAGGATCACGCGACTGAGGTCGATGGTCTAGCACCTGTTGGTTACGTTTTTTAGGGTTCCGTGGTAAAAAAGGGAAACAAAAAGTTGTATAATGAATCCAGTATAAAGTTCCGCGCTACACCCCGCCTTTCTATTCTAACGATGACAAAGTTTAAAGCTAGAATATAGATTTACAGAATACAGATTTTATTAAATTGCGCATACTATTCATAATTCAGTTTTGTGCACATCGCACATCAAAGTGTAACTAATATTTGTAATTATAAATGTACTGAAAGGACTCGTTACCAAAGTTATCGACATAGCTCTGAGAATTAGCAAGCTGAAGTCGCAGTGGGCCGGCCATATCTCGCGAAGAACCGACGGCCGCTGGGGCAAACGTGTACTTGAGTGGAGACCACGACTCGGTAAACGTAGTGTAGGACGCCCTCCACCCAGGTGGGATGACGACCTGCGAAAGACTGCAGGTAGATGCTGGATGCGTCAAGCTGAAGACAGGGCGCTATGACACTCATTGGGAGAGGCCTATGTCCAGCAGTGGACTATCATTGGCTGATGATGATGAAAGGACTCGTTCGTTTTAGTTCTCTTTAGAGGGTTTTTTAAGGGAGTGATAATATTTTTTCTTTTATTTCGGAAGAACGAGTATTAACTCCCCTTTTTATGTACATACACAGGAAGGAATGTAACTTACGTCATATTACATATTGTTTGTATAGAAAAGGCTGTAGCAATGGGTGTTTGTTACTTATTCACGTCAAAACTACAATATATTTTACTCCCAAATAAAGCGCGAAGCTTTTGGCCCGCCTATAGCTTCGTAGTATAACACAGTTTTACTAGAAGAACCCTTATTTTAAACGTTTACTCGTACTTGACCGAATTTTTTGCACTTATTCTGGACTGGAGGCTCATTTAGCTCAGATTTAGGTGCCCCTCGTAGTTATTGATTTACACCGCTCAACTTGTATTTGAATATGTTGAAGATATTGAACTCTTGATAAGTAAATGAATAATAAATAAATAATGCCGGACAATCCACACAGCAATCGCCCCAAGCTAAGCAGAGCTTGTGTTATGGACACTAGACACACTAGATGACTGATCGACGACCTCTGTGGCGCGGTGGGCGAAAGTCCGCCTTCGACGCAGGAGGTTGCGGGTTCGATTCCCGCCTCGGAACAATTGTGTGTACGATCTGCAGATATTTGTTCCGGGTGTTCTGGTCGTTTTCTATGTATAATAAAAATATATCTATCTATGTAATGTATTGTATTATGTATATCAGTTATCTAGTACCCATAACACAAGCTCTGCTTACCATGGGGCTAGATAATGCTGTGTGAATTGTCCAGCATTATTTATTATTATTATATACTCTTAATACAATATACTACATAGAGAGATATTTTTTAGTATACATAAAAAATACACAGAACAATTATTTGCAGATCGTAAATACATCTGACCCAGGGCGGGAATCGAACCCGCAACCCCCCTGTGTCGCAGGCGGACAACGCAGTCCGCATTAGTCGTCTAATTATTGTATATATTACCTATGTATTTACCTGTTAAATAAATAATACTTAGTCTAAAATTCGAGTAATTCTGTCTTCTTGTCGTATTGCCACAAAATGCCTTATGAAGACAACACATAATAGGGTATGTATGTCTGTCTATTAATAAAAAATATGGTGTATGTTATGTTGACTGACACCAATCTTATTATCTACTTTAAGCCAGTTGTGTTTTGGTACCAACATAATCGACCCCATGGGTTCAAAATCGCGTGCGTAGTCGAGGGCAGAAGCCAGTTAAGTATAATTATCGCTTGCAAATACGCACACTAATTACCTCGTCCTTAATTTGCTCTTGAGATCCTGACAACGTCCATGTGCCCTCGGCAGGGATGGATTCAGGATTCATTACTTACAGATTCATTACGTAATGATAAGAGGAAATCCTGAGGACGTAGTTGGATTTCGGAATAGACCATTTTTGTTATGCGTCGGCTCATCATGCAAAAGGTTCACCTAGCCCTAACTTTTACCTGGTCTAACCCCCATATCTTTAGTCATTACCTCAAATAATTCTCCACTCAAACTTGTTCAAGGGTGTTTCGAGCATTCCTCCAAAACATGCTCGAGTTTGGTATGCTTAGTCGTTAATTTGGTTATATATCAACCTCTCTTATATACCTTCGCGATGGGTAATTGTAGGTTTCATCGTCGTAAATGTAATTGAGATAGTCTCCAAAATCCATTGTAAATAACAACAAACTATTTCGAGGAGCATTCAAGGTAGGTCGCGAGGTACCTTGAGATGACAGTTCGTTATTCCACTCGTATGAAAAAATTCTCGAAGGCTGTTTCGAGTGAAGGATTTTTTTACGATCAAGCATACCGAAACGCATTTGGAGGTTGAGTAGAGTTTGAATCGAAGTCGAGGTAATGACTAAAGATATGGGGGTAAAAATAAGACTGAGGAATCAAAGCGATGATCAACATAATTCATTACATTATACAGGCCCTGCTTTCTTTGCTAAATCCTAAATGGTGTTAAAAATTCTGTCGTATATTATTTGCTACTTTCTGTTCGCGGCTTCGCGCGCGTTGTTTCTATGGAAACGTTTTAACACTTTGACTGCGATTTTTTTTCGACGACTGCGATCTTTTTTTTGACCTAAAAAATTCGTGCTGCCGCTCTACACAGCGGTTGTGTTGCGCCGCACATGCGTTTCGTTCGAAAAATATTACGGCTGTGCTGAGTCACAAAGATCTGTATTTTCTCAGCCGCTGCGCTAGTGTGGATTTACGCATATTAGTCACTTGTAGAAAACACATACCGTGTGATTTCAGCAGTCAAAGTGTTAAGGTTATTTCTATCCCATGGGAACTGATTTATGGGGTAAAGAGTAGCCTATGTTATCATACGATCCCAGTAATACCCTGTTACTTTTGCGCGTGTACAAATAACTGGGGAAATAAATGTTCTTATAAGATATACATATGTATAATTATATTATTACACTAGCGGACCGCGCCGGCTTAGCACGGTTATTGGAATTTTTAATGATAAACTACTTTGTTTGCCGTTTGTTAGTCTATGCCTGTATTTTTACCTGTGTCTAAATAATTTTTTTTTCTATTCTAATGTAATTTTTTACACCTTGGGTTACATTATTGGAGTTTTAGTACGGATCCCTATTTTTTTGAAAATATAATATAGCCTTTGTTCACCGCGGATAGTGTAGCTTTCCAACTGTGAAGGAATTTTCTCAATCGGTCCGGTAGTTTCGGTGCCTATTCAGTACAAACAAACAAAAAATCAAACCTTTCCCTTTTGTATTTTAAGATATCTTGAGCGAGTCTAAACATTATTTTCAGATCTGAAAAGTTGGTTCAATATCGTCCGCTTCCAAACAAAAAATCAAACCTTTCCTCTTTATAATATTAGTATAGATTTAATTTTTAAAGTGTTGTGTATTAATGTCTAATATTCTTTAAGACACAATAGTAATGTCAGTAAGTGTAAAGGTGCAGTTTTCTTTTCTTCTAAATAAAACTGTAATTCATGATATGAAGCGATGATATCATGTTATACATCATCATCATCATCATCAGCCTATATTAGTCCACTGCTGGACATGTTGTACACACGTTTAAAAAATTAAATAAGGGCAGTCCGGACCTGTACGTACATTGATTAGACAGGAAGCAGTTCGTTACTTGGACAGGCGATGACTTCATTTTCTTTTCGGTTTGCAATCATTTTAGCTTTATCACTTTTCCTTATTCACTTTTAGTTTCAGATATATATGTCAGCAATATTTATTGAAGGCAATATCTCAAATCAATAGGGAATACGTTTGGCGCGTAATGAAAAAACGACAACAAATTTATTTTTAGTATGGTGGATAATTTGTTTACAAAACTTTCACATTGAATTTGGCTTTAGTATTGCTATCCCGCCACTTCCTAGGCAGGTCGTGCCTTCCTAGCCGCTTCCTAGGCAGGGTCTATTGAATAAGAACTGTCATGATTACGTCATTGCGTAACAATAGAATTAATCACTACATCAGTTCACGCGCCCAACAAGTTAATAAACTAACATTGTATTGTACATTGTAAACATCGCGTAGCAGTAGGGGAACATAGACTTTAAAATCTTAGACAAAGACTTCCACTGAATAAAAAAAGGGTTCATTCATAGCCACACACACACACACATGTACAAAAAGGAAAACACAAAAATATCAAAATACAGAATAACAAAAGCCGTCCCTACGGCTCCTATTTATATCCCCTGATTTAAATCGTAAACATAATGTAAGTGTTAGAGTTAGAAAAACTGGTCTGACGCTCCTGGACTTAGGCCTTCCTAGACGATAGCCACAATGGCTAGTCCTTCGCTGCCCGCATCCATAGATTCCCGCGAGCTTCGCCAGGTTGTCGCTCCGCCTTATGAAGCACACGAGCTTTGCCTTCCAGTACATAGTCGCCACCCGAGACTTAAAACGATAGAAAACGATGGTCAAACAAAATATACGCTCAGAAAACACCGAATCGCAGTAAAGCGTCGACGAGCCTTGGGCCTTGGGCCCCTACCCAGATTCCTTTTTACCAGTCTTGGGCCACTTTGTACCGGAAGTTCGCTTCGCAGTTCTTCAAATTTTCGCAAGCACAAGTTGCGACTCTGTATTCCCCTGTACATAGGCACGGTGTCGGCTCCCATGGCGGCGCGCACGCATCGGAATGCGCGCGCAATCTAGACAGTTTTATTTGTTCCTTGGCCTTTTGTTCACCGAATTCCGAGAGTTGCTTTACTGGTTATTATTTTACTGTGGTTTAGGTAAATGGAGTCAAGTTCTTTCTGCTTGATCCTAGGGTAATGTTTGCACACAAGAAGGCCTATAAACAGCGATCGTTGCGTAAGAATCGTACTCTAGTACTCAGCCCGTGGATATATGTATGTAGATATGTCGAATAGTTGTATATTATTGTGCTATTTTATGCCCGCGGCTTCGCTTGCGTTGTTTCTATGGAAACGTTTAAGGTATTTTCGATCCCATCAAAACTGATTTAAGTGTAAAAAGTATCCTATGTTTTATTCCAGGCCTGGAGACTGTAGACCTGTAAAATTTCAGCCCGTAATTAAATCTATTGAGTCGATCGATGGAGGCGGCTCAGGACTGCTATTTGTTGCGTCTTTTGGGGGAGACCTATGTCCAGCAGTGGACGAGTACGTGCTGATGATGATGATATATGATAGACAGCTTATGTTATACTGTATTTTTGTGTGTTTTCCTTTTTTGTAACTATAACAAGTGTGTGTCTATCAGTAATTTTTTTTATTCCATTTGATAGGCAAGGGTTCAAGTCCCGTCGAAGTCGAAATTTTTTTGGTACATTATTAAAATTCTTATTTTTTGTATAATCTTCACTTGAATAATAACAACTAAATATGTCACACAATTACACACTTACAAACACGAAATAAAGCATTTTTATTCGATATTTGGATATCACTTCCAAACGGGCTCTTTTCGCAATCCAATCCCAGTCCATTAGTACCGACTACCGACTGCTCCCAATTATCCAAACAAAGAGTCGATATTGTTAATTCTTGGAATCTAATAAAAGCTTAGACCAAGCCCTCTTTCGGAGGGAATTCGACCCTGATTATTCATTAAATACAATTGAATCCTATTTAATTTTTAATGTGACCTTTACCTTTTAAATTGAGCTTTTTAAAATCTATATTTATGTAAACTCAAAACTCATCATCATTTTTTTGAGTACCTCTTTATCATTGAAAGATGATTTGAGAGTCGAAAACAACCTTATTGGAGCTATGGGACAGTCTGACACACAGAATGTTGCGGGTTCGATTCCCAACGCATGACAAAATGATTGTATGGTTTAGTGTTTGTGTTTTTGTCTAAGTGCTTATTTGTAAGCCTAAAGAAATAAACTTTCATTTCATTTCATTTCATTTCATTTGAATCTGGGTGTTTTTGAGATAGTTCTACAGTATTTCTTTATACCACAAAGTTGGCAGATATGCATACGGTCCGCCTGGTTGTGGGTTCGATTCCCGCTCAAGGACAACTGTTTGCACGATCTGCTGATATTTGTTCCGGGTGTTCTGGATGTTTTCTATGTACATATAATAAAAAATACCTCTATCTATGTAATGTACTGTATTATGTATATCAGTCATCTAGTACCCATAAATAATACAAGCTCTGCTTAGCTTGGGGCTAGATAATGCTGTGTGAATTGTCCAGCATTATTTATTTATATCATCATCATCATCATCATCATCATCAGCCTATATTAGTCCACTGCTGGACATAGGCCTCCCCCAATGAGCGCCATAGCGCCCTGTCTTCGGCTTGACGCATCCAGCATCTACCTGCAGTCTTTCGCAGGTCGTCATCCCACCTGGTCGGAGGGCGTCCTACACTACGTTTACCGAGTCGTGGTCTCCACTCAAGAACACGTTTGCCCCAACGGCCGTCGGTTCTTCGCGAGATATGGCCGGCCCACTGCCACTTTAGCTTGCTAATTCTCAGAGCTATGTCGATAACCTTGGTTCTCTGTCGGATGTGTTCGTTGCGAATCCTATCCTTCAGAGAAACTCCGAGCATTTATTTATATGCAAAGGAGGATTATAAAAATAGTCTCGCACATACTTTACATGTACAAGGGCCATGTAAAAAGGTAATACACTTATAATAACTCTTATTTCATACAAATTGTATGCACATTGCACATTCTTATCCGAGCACTGCAGTGTGCACTCAGCCTCAATGTATTTATGACTGGTGCTAAGGCTCTTGATGCACTGGCGGAACGTCTTACATACAAACAGTTTTTGAATAGTCACGAGCTGATTTATCTATATCTATACTAATATTATAAAGACAAAAGGTTTGATTTTTTGTTTGTTTGAATAGGCACCGAAAATACAGGACCGATTTGAAAAAATATTTCACCTTTGGAAAGCTACACTATCCCCGGTGAACATAGGCTATATTATATTTTCAAAAAAGTTAGGGATCCGTACTAAAACCGTGCGAAGCCGGGAAGGTCCGCTAGAAATAACTAAAATTATGCCACAGATTGGCGCAAACGACTGAATTTCAGTGCAAAAAGCTTATTATGATAAAATGATAGTCACCATCATTATTAGCCTACATTAGTCGACTGCTGGACATATGCCTGCCCTAATGAGCACCATAGCGAACTGTCTTCAGCTAGCCGCATCCATCATCTGCCTGCACTCTTTCGCAGATCGTCATCCCACCTGGCCGGAGGGCGCCCTACACGTTTGCCGAGGTGTGGTTTCCACTCAAGAGCACGTTTACCTCAGCAGAAGTCGGTTCTTCATGAAATAAAAAATGATAGTGCTTGCTCTGTATGAAAGTGCGATATAATATTTAAGTGTGTTTTTATCATTTTAGAATAGAATAAAAAATATTTATGTGCGTTTCAAATTATCAAACAATACAAAGTAGGAACTAATTTTGAAATATTGGTTTAGTTGGCAAGTACTTTTTGTATAGGAAACAACCCACCTTAGGACAATGTAGTAAGTCAGACCCTATCTCTTCTACCTGTAGTGCCTGGTACTGTGTTGAGTGAAAGATTGGGCAGTCATGACCAGGCTGGTTTTAGGGTTCCGTATTGTACATATTTGAACGCAGTGCGGAAAAGCTCATAAAGTATCTTTCAGTGGAAAGCTTGAGAGAAAAACAACACTAGATCTTTGTAATACATCGTTGGGTGTCGATTTCGTTACTTAAAGAATCCTCGATGTTGTTTCCTATGTCGAAAGTTAGTGGGTGCTATATCATAGAATTGTAATATAACTATTAAAAATTCATAGAATTCATAACGACATCAATGTACTCGTAACTGTGTACCTACGTGGAAAATAAACAACAACATCGTCCGACTAACTCGACTAACATTACATTGTCTGTTATATTATATATTTATATGTGTATTTTTTTATTTATATTATATATTTATGTATGTATTTATACTTATAGCTATGTATATCAGTAGGTATTTTATGTATGTCCCTATTAAATATTATTCTGTATTACACGCCACTATCTATACTTGTTCTAGCACTTCATGTCCATCCAAAGGTTGCCTGGCAGAGATCGCTCTTAGCGATAAGGCCGCCCATTGTACAGCATATTTTGTATTTGTTTTTTCTTTTCCTGTCTTGTGTATCTTTTATGTATTTGGTGTGGTAATAAAGAGTTATTGTATTGTATTGTCACTGTTTTTAATTTTTAACGTACGGTCAAAGGCAAGTTCCAATGCCTATCGCTTGAAAAATTATTTCAAACGAAATAACCTTGCTCCCACAGAGACCACCTTAATAATATAACTTACACAACAAATAATTAATAAACTAAACTACCACAAGATACAAAAACTCGCAACAAAAAATCATAACTAGAAAAACTCCGGTCAATGGCTCCACGGCCTACCGTTTTGGTTAAAAAATAATTACTTATTACAAAGTATTAAGGTTCTAAATTGTTTTTGTATTGTCACCCGTGGACTGTCACCTCCGCGGGGGATAATGGGAATATATATATATATAATGGATGATCCGTCAGTCTGTCGTTCAGTTGACAGGAACGTGACGATTGAGAGATGCTGGCAAGAGATACAGCATCCTAAATATTGTTCTAGGAATTGTGTGAAACGACCGGAGTTTTAATATAATAGTCGAGAAAAACTCGATGTTGAATGTTAGTAAACAAAACGCCTTCAAAATAATCAAATTATTATTCGGTTAAATATGCTTAGGCGAATATGGCGCTCCGACCAGGTGGGATGACGATCTGCGAAAGACTGCAGGTAGATGCTGGATGCGTCAAGCTGAAGTCAGGGCGTTATGGCGCTCATTAGGGGATGCCTATGTCCAGCAGTGGACTATCATAGGCTGATGATGATGATGGTTAAATAATTTGATATTTTTGATATTTGAGATTTGATAAAAACCCACTTCGTATTCTTTAATCTAAAACAGTTTTTTTATGTTTTGCGGGATAAAATACAATCCCTTGTGAATAAAATTTATTAAATTTAAGGGACCACCTCAGGATCCTCCTCTATACAATTGCAAAAGAATGATCCTAATCGGTCAAGAAATCGACGGAAATACAAAACATATAGCACATAGAACCTCTTTTTTTCGAACTCGGTTAATAACATTATCTTAGTTACTGAATTATTTAATCATTATTCATAGAAAGTACTTTTTTTGTACGTACCATCCAGCCGAACATAGAACATCCTCCGCTTTTGAAGTCGGTTAAAACAAAATCAAATCTTTACTTTTACGGATCAGACAACTTTAAATTCTGGTAAAAGTATGCTTAGCTGGAATCAGATACTAATTAAATTTATAGTGTAAACGGAAATCGGAGTAATTTCAATAAACAGGAACTCAAAATAATTGCTGTACAAACATAATAGTTTCCTGTTCCTTTCACATACTCTTAACTACATAGTATAAAACAAAGTTCCTTCCCGCGGATTTTGATGCGTTTTTTTTAATAGATAGAGGGATTCCAAAGGAAGGTTTATATGTACATATACCTATATAACACATGCATTTACACCCGTACGAAGCCGGGGTGGGTCGCTAGTCTATACTACTATACTAATATGATAAAGAGGAAAGATTTGTTTTTTTTTGTTTGTTTGCATTGAATAGGCTCCAAAACTGGACCAATTTGAAAAATTCTTTCATCGTTGGGAAGCTACACTATCCGCGGGTGACATAGGCTATATTATATTTTCAAAAAAATTAAGGATGCTAACTAAAACTCCACAAACCAAATCCAAAGTGTAAAATTACCTTAAAATAATAATAAATACCCGTGCGAAGCCGGGACGGTCCGCTATTTGCAATATAAACATAATGTTTTCCTGTTCCTTTCACATACTCTACATAAATAAAGAAATGCTAGTATTCTATAACTGTAGTTCAAAGTCAAGAGTCTTTGAATGAAGGTTCAGCGGAGCGTAGGCAAACAGCTCTGATGGTCAGATTGGCAGTTTGGGCACTGTTGTTGCTGAGCTTTTTAACGGGGCATGTAGGTAGGGTTGCCAGAGCTTGGTTTCTTTGAGTTTTCTTCAAGATACATTTTGTTTACTAGTGGAAGATGTGAAAAAGAAAACTCCTACGATTTAGAATCCCAGATATTTTATGTCAACATAGACATTTTTGAATGAAAAGTTAACACGTTAAACGCCGATTCAAATTTAATAATTGTTCCGTTTGGGCCGTGGGGCTCATTATTTAGTAAATTCTTTTGATAATAATAAAAAATATTAATTTAGATCGGGGTTTTTGACTATTTTGAATCATATGAGCCAATAAAATATATTTTGTAAAATTTGCTGAAATCGTGAATCGACGTCGGCCGCCCATAAGGAAAGTATAGTGGTGGTCACCGGTGACCACCATGGCGTTCAATGTGTTAACAATAACAGAAAACAACGAGGTAACAGCAAGGTTGTCTTTAAAAACGAAAACACAAACTTCAACAATGCATAATCTCACAGGTATGTCATATAAAAATGTTTAAATGAATTCGAAAACTAAAGTCATTTAAAACGGGATATTTACCATTCTATGCTTAGCTTCGATGATACCAATGTCGTTAAATATTTTCCACCTATTCCTTGGGTTTTGTTATCCCATTGTATACAAAAAATATCCAGGTTTTTGAATCGGATCGCTCGTATCGACACATATAAATCAATAAATAAAATAAAATTCATTTATTTCGGACAACAACAAATCATAATTAAAATTAAATATAGGTCCATATCATGTTAGTAGCAAATATTACTTAATTCTATGTTAGTTATTAACAATTAATGTAAATTATTACAAACAGTGCAATCAAATAATGATGAAAGTGATTATTTCATCATTACTTGGTTGCAGTGCTTGAGGAACGGGCTATCCCATTTATTGGATAATGCATTCAGAATGATGTTGGTACTACCGTGCAGCCTGAACATATAATAATTATAATTGTATGTCTAATGTATGTTTGTTTTGTCAATCTAAATCTAATATGATTTTAGATACATGTCATGTACAGTAATGTACATACTATTGTCGGTGCGAAACTGAGCGACCTCTGGCCAAGCATTAACATTATTGATGTAATCATCTATGGAGTAGAAATGCAGTATCTAAGTTACAAAACTAAAGAAATCTTAAGTACAGTATTAGATACATACCTATATACAAATAGAAGTTAGGCTATCATTGAATAGGTCTGCTGGAACTTGATCAGAAACTTATTTAACAATTTAACTGTCCAATGAGTCACATAATGACTCTCGATGAAATTTTGGAATAAGTCCAAGAGTTAGTCAGCAGTAATCTGTGACTAATTTGTTGATGCAATTTTGGGATATATTTTGACTCATTGAACTTTGGAAATAATTATTTTATTCCACGTCCATGAGCCAAAATTAGTCAAAATTAAAATATGCAAACAATTGACTAACCGAATTTGAAAGTTTCTCTGTTAATTTTTTAAAACCCTGTGCGCCTATATCTGTACCATATGTACGTGTCAATCCAAAGGTTTTTAAAAAATTGGAAGGAAGAAATAGCTCTTAGCGATAAGGCCGCCCATTGTCTTTGTTTTTTTTGTTATTTAGTGTGTCTCTGTTATTTTTCTTTGCCTTCATGTGCAATAAAGCGTTAATAAAGCGAATTTGTTTTGTATTGTACATTATTGTACAAAGGTTGCCTGGACGAGATCGCTTCTAAGCGATAAGGCCGCCCACTGTACTTGTCGCATGTAATGTCTTTTATAATGATCTGTATCTGGTGTACAATAAAGTATGTTTGTATTGTATTGTATTGTTGTACATATATTTGTTTGCAAACTATCAATGATTGAGACAACCCTAAAAAAATCACCTATCTGTAACTAAAACACTCCATCGATTGATCAACCTCAGCAACTGCTCCGCTAACAACGTATGACATCGATGAGTACATCGTGCAAAAACTTTACGGGTGTTCCAAATACTGCGCGTAAAGGAATGCCATACACGACGATGATATCTGCATTCCTGGTATACAACGATTATTTTCCACAACGCAAACGATCGATATGATACATAACAAGTTACCAGTTACGTATTATGTAGTAGCTGCGCCCTGCGTTTTCGTCCGCGTGGAAATTTGGAAAATATGAAAATTAGAACCTTCTTAAATAAATGTTTTTTCTATTCTATTCTATTCTTCTATTCCTTCTAGGAAGTATTAGAAAACATTTAAAATATATAAATACATATGGTCGGGTAAGCCGTTCTCAAGTTATAGCGTGAGCAGGAGAAATAGGTGTTCATTTATTTTATATGATTGTACCTATATTTGTTATGAATTATGATGATAATATCTAGCTTTTGCCCGGCTTCGCACATATTTTACCGTGATTAGCAGCTGTAACAAACATCTTTTTTTTTTATTTAGCCTGTTTCGTCCCACTGCTGGACAAAGGCCTCCCCCAAATCTATCCACTCAGTGCGGTCACGTGCGATCTCCCACCAATCTCCGAGGAAGGCGTTAAGGTCGTCTAGTCTTATCGCGCTCAATGGAACTTAGTTACCTACTTTATGTTTGGATTTGTTGACATCAATTACAGCTAACTCTAAGAACGACCACAAATTAGGTAGATCACTAGAAACACCCCTCTAAATTGTAATTTGTGTTAATAACTGGGCTTACTACAGTTTTAACGTAAATTTACGATGTAGCGAACAAATCACGTAAATGTTTGAAGTGTCCTGGGTGATGTTAAGTGTCATATAGGAATGCAGAGTAGGCTCGTGCGATTTTTTATAATCCTTGATCGATGATCCGAGTTAGCGGATGTCTTGAACGAGTTTCTGTTGTCGACGACGTGAAGAGTAAGGACGAAACAGAGCAAAGTTTTGAGGGTTCCGTGAGATAAATAAACTTTAGGCGTATTATACGACTGAGGAGAAGAAGGATGCCGTATTTTTGGTCTGTTTTTACCGAGTTCAAAAAAGGAGATTCTCAATTTGACTGTTTTTTTTTTAGGAATTTGAAGTCTGTTTATTGTTTTTTTAAAACGCCAAATTGTTAGATAAAGGAACGTAGATGTCATGCAATAGTAACAGCCGAACTTTCTTATCATTTGATCAAGATGTAGATGGCGTCAGGAGGAGGCCAGCTGTGGACCAATATGCCTATATTGGTCCACAGCTGGCCTATTGAGGTGAGGTGTGGTAGGCGACAAGGTTTGTAAATTTAAGCCAAGTAAAGATGCTGCAGAATGCTAAGATCTTTTTAACTTAACTTTTTAGTTTACAAAGTAAATACTGTATTGGCCTTCTGTTTAGTGATTCATTATGTTAATTCTAGTTCTTAAGGGCTGTGGATTTAGTTTTATAAATAAATAAAGCAAGTAAAATGTAAAATTAAGGTGTGGAACCCTAGAAATGATTTCTTCAGCCCGGGATGTGGTATATCTGACATTGATGAAATGATCTTTGTTTTATCAATGACGGGCTGGACTGGTAGTTGAAGTATCTAAAAAATAGGTGCCGTGTATGAACGCAGGTGTTGAACTAGACAAAAAAATCTTTGGTGAGCTTGTTCAAAGAATTTATGTTACTTTTATTATATTTTTTTTTCTTAATAAGGGTTTCCACACTCCACATACATCCAGATCCACAAGAAAATTGAATAAAGCAGATGGTACCGACTAGGGACCTTAGAACAGCAGCGGGGTAGCCAAAAGATTGGATGTTTGAGTCCTGTCGCGGGTCAAACAGGTATTGCGTGATCTGTTTGTTATCCGTTTATTTATCTATTTTCCCCGACGTTTCAACAGGTTTACACACTGTAGTGGTCACGGGATGAATGGATTACTGGAGCTACCGCCTCTGCGAAGCGGGGGCAGGATTTTTTGTAACTACCCTCACTTGGTTTTCGAAACTAGACATGTCCATCTGCACACTCGGACGACATACAAAATTAACAGTGTCCGCGACGCATGGAGATACCGGTTCACGTCATAATTTACGTCAGATAGCGTAAGTTTAAAAATATAATTTCTATAAGAGTACTAAAAGCTTAAGCAGGCATATCTATAAAATATAAAATAACAATTCGATAATCGACTCGATTAATATAATCATCGTAATGATTGATATTGATGAAGAGCATAGCAACAGTCAGGCCTATTTTGGTAACATCTTATTCAGAAAAACGACTTATCACAATGGTATAAGCATCAAAATTGTTTAGCATTTTGTCAAGTACCAACATCTTGATGTTGGCAGATAATAATTATAATGAAGGAGCTATTCAAAGTACAATATTAATGATAATTAATTAAACGTTAGATCAGTCCGTGAGGCCGAGTGTTCTAATAGGAGATTTGTCAACGAAATGATTGTGCGTTCCCGTTGTTAGACGATATTATCGTATGTTACTGACGAGAATCTACAGCAAAAGTGTTTGTTGGCCTCTTTTGGGTATAGTTAAAACTCATGCTTAAAACTGTATATTGTGTGTGTGTCTGTAGTAACAAATATTTATTATTAAAGTGCCTATCTAGTTAATAGGCACTTTCTAGTAAAGTTTAAAATCTTTATTACTTGTACTGGGCTGAACTTAGAAAGGACCTAATTCTAGGTCCCTAAGTTCAGCCTTGTGTTGTGTTATTTAATAAAGTTCAAAGTTCATACAATCGTCGATCATTTCATCTCCAAAACAATTTAATCGCCAAAAGTGGACTCACGTCACTGGTCAATGAAAACGATCGCTAGCAACAATTTAATCGAATCACAACTAAAGTAATGGGCAATCGCTTTGGGGTATTCACTACTCTATTAAGTAAATACAGAGGTATCAGGTATCAGGTCATAGAAATCAGGTAGTTTAAATAATAACACCCATCCAAACAACCCTAAACACCACACTTCATAAATCTGATGTGATAAAAAAACTCGTATCGTCTCGTACAATGGACACACAGCGATGGCGGAAGCTTCACATATGGCTCGCATGTGACAGGTGGCGACCACACTTATCCTATAATTACCTATCATCAAGTGGGTCTAGTATAGTTAGTCAAGAAAGGCCATTATAACCTACTTTTGATGTTGCATTATATGTATTAGGAGCTTTCGCGGCAGGAGAGGCCTTGGCGGAATAGGTCTACGTTGGTCTTAATTTCAAAAGCTATAGGCTAAAATAGTGCTTAATTATACTAATTGTAAATGTTGTAATGTAATGTTGTGTTTATCATGCTTAGATATAAATGAGTTTTTTAAATGTAAGATCTAGGATAATAATTTAATATAGATTAGCTTGTATTGTTGTCAGATCGTTCGTTAACTACAGTACCTAGATTATCAATTTATTTTAAATTAAGTGAGAACTATAGTGCTAAGACAAACCTAACATAGGCTTTAAGGCACTACTAACTTATTGATGTAACCTATTTGTATGAATAAATAATCTATCTATCTATCTATCTAAAGTCCGTTTTTGAAAGATCCTCGGGATGTTGATTCTTTTCTAAGAAATCCCTTAATTAAGCGATGAAAAAATTATTATAATAGCATACATTACCTATTCAATTTGAATTCATTATATGTATAAACTATCTTTGTCGAGGTCTGTAGCGCGGTGGGAAGAGGTCTGCTTACGAAGCAGGAGGTTGTGGGTTCAATTCCCACCTCTGGACAAATGTTTATAGGTATACGATCTGCAGATATTTGTTCAGAGTGTACTGGTCGTTTTCTATGTAATATTAAATAAATAAATAAATATTAAATAATGCTGGACAATTCACACAGCATTATCTAGTCACATGGTAAGCTAAGGTACTAGATAACTGATATACATAATACAATATATTACATAGATAGATATTTTTTATTATACATAGAAAACGACCAGAACACCCGGAACAAATATCTGCAGAACGTACACACAATTGTTCCGAGGCGGGAATCGAACCCGCGACCTCCTGCGTCGCAGGCGGACCTTCGCCCACCGCGCCACATCGGTCGTCAAATATATAATCATTATGTATCTCTATGTCCACTGCAGGGCTGTATTCCGCAATTTGCATGGTTGTCATTCATCATTATAATGATCAGCCTTGTGGATAGCCATGTAGATGCTGGATGTGTCCAGCTGAAGGTCAAGGCCGTATGGCGCGGCGCTCATTGGGGGAGGCCTATGTCCAGCAGTGGACTAACAGGTTGATGATGATGATAACTTTGTATCAATCATAAAGTTCAACAAAAAGCATGGCAAGTCACGGCCATTGTCAGAATAGTTTCCACACGAGCTGGTATCCTTCACGGCTATCGTCTCTCACACACAGCCGTGTAACATGAAGTAATCGGATTGAGGACTAATGCGTATCAATCGTTAGCGAGTCCATGTGTAAACGAGTTACAGAGAATCCACTTAGGTTTCCATCTTCATGTAGATAAAGAATGGGATTTGAACATGTCATGCTGACAAGTTCAAATTGAAACCCGAGGAATGTAGCATTCGGGTCAAACCCCTACGGGTTTAAAGAGTGTTAATATAAGTAATTATGTATACCTATTCTTTATAAATAAATATATAAATACAATTGTTGGCCCATTATTATAAAAATAACTATAATATGGCTGTAGTATAAGTATGGTATAGGTTTTTGTTCAATAGTCATTTATAACGGGATATTTACCATGATTAGATTTCTGAATTTTCCAATATTTCGGCACAGTTTGTTAGGGTTAAGCTCGCCTATGTACATTATCATTTTTTAGTTAAGTTATTTTAAAGTTTTTTTTGTGTACATTAAAGAATTACAGTTACATCACGCAATAATGGAAAATAAAGAGCAAATCATGGTTAATATATCGTTATAAATGACTTTAATCTAATGTAATGTAATAATTAAATCAGTCGTTACCATACCATAACACAAGCTCTGCTTACCTTTGGGCTCGATGTGTGAATTGTCCAGCAATATTCGGTTGTAATTTATTTATATACTAGAGAGTAGATAAGTAGGTAACCTATCTACTCTCTTGTAGATCAAGTCTATAAATATGGTACCTACTAATAGTTTTATAGGTAGGACTAAAATAAATATAGTAAATGTCTACCGAGTCGATTTACTGACCAAACGATTTACGGTCAGCGGACACCGAGACGTGACTTGATGCGACGCTGCTCGTACTTTGACTCAAAAAAATACTATATTTACTACGCCATAAGATTAAATTTGGCGCAAGTGCATTTCCGTATTATGTAATATTTTTTAAAAATATTTTGAATGAAAGTACGCGTCGCGTCTCTATGTGTGCTGACCCTTAACGAGTTCAAACGAGCTGTCGTCGTGTACAAGTGACCTATAATAAAAAACTCGCAACCTTCAAAAAACCTTCCACTTCCACCATTAAAAGTCATATTCCAAATTGACATCAAGCTCAGTGAACTAAGAGTTATTTTCAATTGACCCGTCAATGAGGTGCAACCGCAAATTATCCGAAATCATTCTAAGTGGAGTCATTTCCTCTTGCAATTTTACTACGAGCTCTCTTTAAGTTTAACTGCTGGACGGGTCGTAACAACAAAGGACACTTGCAGCACCTGAGTGCAACCTGAGTAAGGCCCAGTGTCAGCCGAGCTTAGCATTATGCTGTTTTAGGACCTTTTAACAACTTTATGCTTAAAATATTTTAAAATTACGCGATCTGAACATATAATTATAAGTATTAATACAACGGGTATTTCATTATGTATTCATATTTCATTTATTTATTTTTTCGTTGGGAGAAATATACAAAATCCTACCCTAATAATATTATAAACGCGAAAGTTTGTGAGGATGTTTGTTGCTCTTTCACGCAAAAACAACTGAATGGATTTTGATGAAACTTGACAATAATATAGCTTACATACCAGAATAACACATAGGCAATTCATAAAGATATATTGTATATATTATCCAAAATACGACTATCTATCACCACGCGGGTGAAACCGCGGGGCGCAGCTAGTGGTAAATAAACGTGATAAATACTTTAAGCTGGTGCCGATCTTATAAGTGTGTCTTATTTTAACTGTTTGTATTGTTATTATAAACAAATGTATTTATATTGTAATCTGTTCTAACTGTACGTGGTAGCTTTTAACGCTTTCATTGCGAAGCTTTGGCGTTGGCGAAAAGTTGAAATTTTGATAACAACTGTTTTATTAAGCAGGCTCTGTTGTCCTCTCCAAGTACCAACATTTGAAAAATGCTTTCGTCAACGTTGTCGGCACTTTTTCAATAGCCCTGTATGTATAGGAAGTTTCAATTGTACATAATATCGTCAACTCAGTGGGAAGTGGCCTTATCCCTGTTCCTAGTTCGCAATGTCATAATAATTACTACTTAACCTGTGGATGTGCAGGGGAGGGGTCATCGTTCTGTGCACTTGCGGAAAAAAAATGTCAAAGAACAATTAGCTAGAGACATGACGAGCACTGTCTTGTCGATCTATTTGCGGCCTCACTGAGACAATTTCAAAGACTGTTTGTCAGCTGTCAGCCAGAGATAATTAAATTAACTGTCTTTTAGTTTGTTTTGATGTATTAATTCCGTAGTTTAGAGTCATGGTCAGGGCCAAACGTTGGCCGATCGTTGATCTTTATTTCACGTGTACAGACCTTAACCGCTGCCAAATATTAACCAGACGCTTTGGTTTTAGTTCTATCGTTTTCTATTTTAGTTTTGGCGACCTTTTTTTGTACAAATTGATTTCACTGAACTTTTTTATGAAATTAGACCCTCTTCGAATCTCCCAGCCATTTCTAATATTTTAAACTTGCATCGGTCCGCGGCATTACTCCTGTGGTTTAAAGCAATCCAGGGATGTAGCTAGCTATTTGTATGTGTAATTTTTACTTTTGGACTTCTAGTTTCGTAGGTTGCTTACCGCAAACATACACCTTATCTCTACAAGTATTTTGTAAGTGAAGGATTTAGACATAATTTTATTAAATAAATAATGCTGGACAATTCACACACAACATTATCTAGACCCCAAGCGAAGCAGAGCCTGTGTGTTATGGGTACTAGATAACTTTTATACAATACACACACCTCAAGCCCTACTTTTCATAGACAAAGACACGAGATTTAATCCAGGATTCTAGGTGTATTTCATAAAATAACACATTTTATGCAAATGACCATCTGGAAATTCTAGCAAACTACTCTTTGCAAAGACAACTCCTTTCTCTTTAACCCGCATGCAGTGTTCAATTTCAATTACCCCTTATCTTGAAGGAAAACTGCGTGCGAGCGAGACACCCTGACTAATTAGCCCAAGAGTGACAGAGGCCGCTATATAAACAAATCGTAGGGCCGTAAAGTTGCCATATGTCTTGGTATGACAGATGGCTCGACCACGACTCAGGTTGATTTACTTCATAGTGCAGTTACTTATTGCGAACAAAGAAGTGGTATTTCACTATTTAGTGCAAGAGCTGAGCAAAAATTAATACGCTTAGTTAATGTATGAGCTTTTACAATGAAATGGGCAAGTCAAATAAAATCCAATTAGGGATTTTAGGGATTAATAGCTCGGCAATGAAGAGGGAAAAACACTAGACATTTTACACAGACGTTACGATTGACGTGGTAATTGAATCTCAGGACAGCAGCTATGATGCTTCAGACACTGATGTCTGAAGCATCATAGCTGCTGTCCCAAAGGGCAGAAACAATTTTGTTTTCAATAGGTGATTGAAGATGATGATTCTTTGTTAATTGCTAATGTGTCTGGTTGGAAACTTTTCCGCCAGTGTCAAGTAATAGGAAATAATTCTAAGCTATCTGAGTATATTTTCACCAGAGCCTAGTTCGTTATCTCGCCGGCTGTACCACGTGCAGGTTAGGTTGGCTTGGGAGACGAGATGTTAGACTCCCCCTTACACCCCACCAAATACTAGATCATCACAAGGTTTTCAATCAGGTGGTCATCAACATTCGACTCAACGTTGTCTACGTTGTTGAATGCGGGCAGGAATCGAACTAGAGTTCTTTCTTCCGGTTTCTACGTCGAAAGCTTTCCTCAAGGCATGTGCTGTCGCTATGAGAGCCTTGCAGGCTTCTCAAGAGCTGTTCATTAGCCTGTTGGCTGTTCTGATCATCCTGGGTGATGGCTTCGGGCGACTCTAGGAGTTCTCGGGGCAGAGGTCGCCACGGAGTTTTTGCATCCGGGGGTCTCGTGTGTTGAGGAGCGAGTCCGTTGAGGTGTACGTGGCGAGAGTTGTCCGCACGATCGTACATTCTGCGCGCCAGCTGGACCACAAACTCCTTTATGGTGTTTAGCTGCAGATCGCGTGCGATGACACTGTTAAGGTTTTCAAATGGCATGACACAAGTATGTCAAACACCGTGAGAAACAATAAGTTCAAGTACCGAACCCGACACCGTAGTGTAAGGTGCTTTTCGTTAGGAGCGGTGACATTATAAGGTGTTATGTTACGAATTATTCAGAAGATTAGACGATACAATCGTGTGTGGACCTTTGTTCGTATAGTAACGACTGATCTACGGCGATGATATTTCGCACCTAGTGCATTTTGCATCAAGTACATAGGTCCCCACTTCATAATTAAAAATATTTTGCGTCTAGGACATTTGACGTCAAGGACATTTTGCGACCGGGTCAGAGAACCAGGAACACAGAGCTGGGCACCTAACAGTGTAAGAAGTAGGTACATGATTATCAGTGCTATTTATAGGCGCTATCGAAATAGCGGTCGTTCTTCTGAAGAATGAGGAGCATTTGTCGCTAGGAGTGAGGGCGCACTGAGTGGAATTGCAATAGAGAAAAAGCTGTCGATAATAATGGATGAGTCTGTTGCGTCTAGGTTTGCTTGCATTTGGTTGCATAAGCTATGTCTTAAACTGTATCTATATTTTAGGCCTAAAATGGCCTTTAATAAGATAAAATGCATACGAGATTTTAGGTCTAGGTCATTTTGCTTGTTTGATTTTTCGTGTGGGGCATTTTACGTCTAGGGTCATATGACTTCTAGGGTATTTGACGTCGAGGACATTTTGGTACAAAACCAAAGAACCAGGAACATAGAGCTGGGCACCTTGCGGTACCTATAAGTAGGAACTATCAGTGCTAAATATAGCCACTATCAAATCAAGCGGTCGATCCTCTGAGGAATGAGGAGTTTTTGTCGCTAGGAGTGCGGGCGCACTGAGTGGAGGTGCAATAGAGAATAATCTGTTGATGATGATGAGGCTTTTGCGTCCTGTTCATTTTGCTTGCATATTTCTTAAACTGTATACATTTTGCGTACTTGCGGTTTTTCGTATAGGGTATTTGCGTCTCGGGTCACATGACTTATAGGGTGTTTACCGCCAAGGACATTTTGCTACAGGGCTAGAGAACCAGGAACACAGAGATGGCACCTTGCGGTGTAAGTAGGAACTATCAGTGCTAAATATAACCGCTATCGAATTAAGCGGTCGATCCGCTGAGGAATGCAGAGTATTCGCCAGTTGGGTTGATGGCGCATTGGGTGCTGGTAAGGGGCATAGGGAAATTAAGGATATAACACAAAAAGCACACATACTCGTACTTATTTTCGAACACAGAATCTCCTCCTTTTTTGTAAGTTAAGGCGAAGTTCTGCGATTTCTTCTGGATCATTTATATCAAATCTCAGTTCAGAAGAAAAAGGGATCATCCTAATAAATGTCTTTCAAACAGTTTTTTATCAAAATTATGCACGAGTGTTATATAATTTTTATATAATTATTATATAATTATAATTATTATATTATTAATATAATAATTATAACATTAATATAATTTTGATAAAAACAACGAAGTTCTTAGATAAGAAAATACTTTAATAACCCACTGGGTGCGGCGGTAGAAATGCAGAAATATTTATAATCACAAATGGGGCTAGATGATGCTGTGTGGTTTGTCCAGCATTCATTTTTTATTTAATATGGTTACACTCAGTAAATGGTTAGCAAGCTGAAGTGGCAGTAGGACGGCCATATCTCGCGTAGAACCGACGGCCGCTGGGACAAACGTGTTCTTGAGTGGAGACCACGAAACGGTAAACGTAGTGTAGGACGCCCTCCGACCAGGTGGGATGACGACCTGCGAAAGACTGCAGGTAGATGCTGGATGCGGCAAGCTGAAGACAGGGCGCTACAGCGCTCATTGGGGAAGGCCTATGTCCAGCAGTGGACTGCTATAGGCTGATGATGTCACTCAGTATCTCTCAGTGTGCCGCCGGCCTTGGGCAATGGCGACAGATTCGTGGAACCCCCATGCACGACACATTTCCATAAACATTTCGCTAATTAAACGTACATTTCACATGCAAATGATGCATTTCACTCGCTGGCACAGTTATGTCTGTCTGCTTGTGTTTGTAAGAAGCTGAGTACTTATTATGTTTTGTGCTGCCGATGAATAGCGAAAGTTTAGGTGATTAAATGTTTAGATGGATATTAAAGATATTTATATCGTAGGTACCTTTCATTCTTTACTGTACACACAATAATACATAGAAATAACTTACTACAACTCAACAGGATATGTACTCGTAGATAGGCGAGCTTAGCCCTGACAAAGAGTTTTCTTCCAGAATAATCAATTTATTGGTAAAAAACGAATATTACAAGTCACATAATAATTATAAATTAAAGTTAATTAAATAATTAGACCATAATCAAATAACTGATAATTAGATTATAATAAATGTATTATAACTAAGTAATAATACTCAAGATATTATATAATTTTTCGCACATAATCGTCAATACTGTAGAACGCCTTCTCGACGAGCCACGATTTAAGTCTTCGTTTAAAGGAAGACAGACTCGGTGCTGTGACTACCTGATCTGGTAGGTTGTTATACAGTGTGTCCGCTGGGAAATTTTCCAGTTCAAACTCGCCTTATGCATGAACGAAACGCATGAGGGAGTTGCGGAAGGTACCGATCGGCGCGTGAGCATTGCGGACGTGTCAGTAACTATGAGTCAGTGGCAGGTACCGCACCGAGCGTTCTCAGTGGAAGCGTACTTTAAGGGTAGTGATTCTCTACTTAGTGCAAGGCAGCAATTTTGTTTACACTTCAAAATTCATCGTGTAAGTGATGGGCCGTCCACCCAACTAATTTCATCGTGGGTATAGAAGTTCAGGAAAACAGGCACGACATTAAACATTCATCCACCGGGTCCATCAACTTCTGTTACGACACCTGAAAACGTCATCACCGTTCGAGAAGAAATTCTCAAAAATCTATGGAAGTCCGTAAGGAAGGTAGCAGCTTCTACTGACCTAAAAAAACCACTGTACATAAAATATTGAAGCGTCAACTCAACTTCCACCCATACAAATTGTAAATTGTGCAACAATTGAAAGAAGGAGATTACTTAGCGAGAGAAGTTTATGCCAAAACGATTATCGACCGATTTGGGACCCCTGCGCGATTAGGCAATATTTTTTTAGTGACGAAGCCCATTTTCATCTGGAAGGGTACGTTAACAAACAAAATATGAGATACTGGTCAGACTCCAATCCATAAAAACTCCACCAAAAGTCACTACACAGCCCAAAAACAACGGTATGGTGCGCGATTTCAGCAAGAGGAATAATTAGGCCTTTTTTCTTTGACGCTGACCAAACTGTGACATCTGTGAGGTATTGTGCAATGATAGACAATTTTTTTATACCGGCCCTGCAACATTTTGATGGGAACAATAGAAAAACCCAGTTTCAACAAGATGGCGCGACTACGCATACGGCTACAGCGTCTATGAGCAAAGGGAGGAGCATTTTTCCAGGAAAATTGATCAGTAGGTTTGGGGACATACCCTGGCCTCCCAGATCACCTGATCTAACTCCCTGTGACTTCTTCTAGTAGGGATTTCTAAAGGCTAGAGTTTAAAAAAATTCTCCAAAAACAATCGCAGCTCTACAAAAAAATATACGGCAAGAAGTCTAAGAAATTTCGCCAGAGCTCTGCCAGCGGGTTTTTACCGGTATGCGGTACAGGCTTGATGAGTGCTTACGACAAAACGGTCGCCATTTGAAAGGTGTTATTTTTAAGTAAAAACGTCCGCACGATCTAGTTATTCTATAAATAATCATTTTTTACCATAGCATTTTTTGTTTAATTTGTGTGATTTTTTTAAGCCGAAAATCTGCCGGCGGACACCCGTATTACAATTAACCAAAATACATCTTTCCAACTTTTAAAACTTTCGTGATATATTGATTTTAAGTACATTTCGAATATACCCTTCGCTCAGTGTGCACCCTCCTTTATTTATGATCCTCGCTATTGGTTTCTAATATGATAAGTGACAGTATGCAGGCTTCTTAAGCCTTTGCAGTGAATTATCAGCATCGTGCTTCAGTGGGCACACTGCTTTATTTTAATTGGGGTTTTTATACGGCTTCTTTTGAAAAAATATTATTTAATGATATATTTTTATTTTTATTTTTAAGATCTGAATATATCATTGTATTACACCAACAATTTTCTTTAGTGTTTATTTGATTTTAATTATAGGAAAACTCTAAGAGACTCATCAGCTCACTTCAACAGCCTATATTGGTCCACTGCTGGACACAGGCCTCTCCCTGATAATTGACTTTCGAGTTACACTCGCTTGCTGCAGAAGATAACTCCTGTTTTATCTCAAAACATCAACAACCCAGTTCCCTACCATAAAAATAATTACCCACTTCCCAAGTCGTCGGGTAAAAATACCCTATGATATTATATTCCACATCAAAACAAATATGCGCCGCTTGCGAAACCGTCAGACAGACGTCTCAGACGGTTCTGAAATAGACAAATGCAGCGGAAAAATACTTCGGAAACTCCGGCGCAGATCAGTAAAGCGTAGTGGACACTGTAGCGCTATTCACAATGTTTTGTCGATCATAAATACTATCTAGATTTCGGGTCACATACAAAATTAAAGCTAAAAGCCGTCTCCGTAAATAAGAGCGCACTTGAGGTAAGTAAATGGAGAATAAGTTATATTTGTAGCTTTAAACTAACAAATAAAATATTTTATTAAAAAAAAATATTTGTGATCGCATCTGTAAACCCTCCTTGTTTTGTGAGGCGTATGTCTGTGTATGCCGATGACATTGAACCCTAAATTTAGGGAAAAATATTTTTACCCCAATTTTTTCTATTTTACCAACATTTTCTATATTTCGTTTTCTCACTTGTACGGTGACTTGATCGAAAGTGTTAATGCTGTGTTTTGATGGAAATCGTTATAATTTTACAATATCTCTTCCAGGCAACCTTTGGATGGAAAGAATTGAACTGTGAATTGGATTGAATTGAAACAAAAAACAAACTCACTTGTGTTACTTTTGTAAGCAGACTCCCCGCGACACAGGCTTGCCTCGTGCGGGGGCCGCCATTAATGTACAACACGCATCTCATAAGTGAAATGGCAAAAAAATCTGTTTGTATTTTTTTATTATGATCTGAGTAAGTTAAAATGAAACATACAGTGAAGTTTTTTCCACTGTTTGTTGAAGATCATGAAATGAGCTCAGAATATCCTATTTACAGAATTTCTATTACAGTAATTTTGAATCGTGAATCACATGTAATGTTTTGTGCTGTACGTAAGTAAACTACATACTTTACGGTTTATTACAGTTTTCGTCACGCCAAGGTTGTGGCGATGACACGTTTCACAATATTTGTTTTTATAAACATGCTTAAAACACGCAAGAATCGCGCCTATAGTGCTACCAACTAGAAAATATGGCCGTTGTTAAAATCTTTTAAAAATTCACTGACTTTACTATGACCTACTTACCTATTGACTTGAAAACTAATGGACAATGAAAATGTATTTAAATTATTAAAATTGAAAGAAACTTTGTTGGAGGGGTGTTACTACTCGATATAAAGAATTTATGAATGCTGACATCGATTTATCATAATTTTGTGTTTTGACATCATAATAGAGGTATAAGGACCAAAATTATCTAATGCAATTTTTATATTATACTTTATACCAAGTGCTTCGGTAGGCGGCAAGCTGAAGACAGGGCGCTATGGCGCTCATTATGGGAGGCCTATGTCCAGCAGTGGATAATATAGGCTGATGATGAGTGCTTCGGTGGTTAGTAGCATTAAGAATTAGGTAGCGCCATTTCGAAATCGCTTTCATTTGTGCCCGTTTAAAAATAAAAGAGGAAAAAACAATAGAATAAAATATGTCCCACTTTGACTACGTGAGAACATAGCTATGTTTCACATTCTAGTTGTTATTTTAAATATTTCAAAGACAGGGAAATATTGAGGTGGTTTTGATTTATGATAGGTTAAATGTTCTTTGTAGGTTTATTTCTTTGAACGGCTTAGTAGTGATGTACTGTAAGCTCAAAATCCTTTGATGCTATGGATGTGTCATGTTTTGTTCTGTAGTGTGGCACTTTACACGAAAGACAATTTCATCACAGTTTTTGTAAGTAGCAACTAATTTTCATGTTTTGTGGAGGTGTTCGTCTTATTAGAATTTTATTTATTCACTCAATTATTAATTGTATTAAGTATATCAGTTATCTAGTACCCATAACACAAGCTCTGCTTCGCTAGCTAGATGATGCTGTGCGGTTTGTCCAGCATTGTTTATTAATCACTACATTTAAACAAAGTCGCTTCCCGACGTCTGTCTCTATGTATGCTTAGATCTTTAAAACTACGCAAAGGATTTTGATGCGGTTTTTTTAAATAGATAGATTGATCCAAGGTTTATAAACCATTTGACACATCGATTTCCACGCGGGCTAAGCCGCGGGGCGCAGCTAGTTTATAAGGCTTTTTAGAGAAATGGAGAGAGAAACAACTATTCAATCTAACAAAAAGCCTGTAACCACAAATCAGAGCACATTTGAAAAGGGAATAGGTCAGGTTCAAAGCCTTTTCACAACAATTCTAGCTGACTTCAACCACAATAGAACAACGACAAGTCATAGGCCAATCAGAAGGAACACTGCAACCCAAAGTTGAAATCCGCGCGAAAAGGATACAAAGTTAGTTTGAACTTAAATAAATAAAAGATCATGTACTCGTATCTATACTAATGTTATAAAGAGGAAAGGTTTGATTTTTTGTTTGTTTGTAATGAATAGGCTCCGAAACTACTGGATCGATTTGAAAAATTCTTTCACTGTTGGGACTAGCTACTCTATACGTGGTGAACATAGGCTATATTATATTTTCAAAAAAGTTAGGGATTCGTACTAAAACCGTGCGAAGCCGGGAGGGTGCGCTAGTTGCTCATAAATGTTTAACCTAAACTAGAATGTATTTATATATAAAAAATGTGTTATTAACACGTGGCTTAACGGGCGTAAAACTCGATTAGACAAATAAATAAATAAATAATGCTGGACAATAATACACAGACATAAATTACTAATAACAGGCAAAGGGCATTCAGAACTTATTTCGTAAGAACATCTTTTGCCCGGCTCCACGCAGGTTAGAAGGGTTGGAAGGGTTCCACCAAAGAGGAGAGGAGATATAAAAAAAACCAATAGAATCTCAAGCACAAATGTCGTAATATGACGACATTTGACATTCGACATTTGGTATTTGATTAGTACTTTTTTAGTTAATTTGTTTTGGCGGGCAGAAAATGGTTGGAAATTATGCATAAATAATAATATAGACGAAGGCAAAATTCACACATTTCTACAAAACCAACGTATTGATACTTCGATGGGCTAGGCTCATGCAAACCAATGATGTATAAAACTAACATTATTTAGATAAGAATGTGCATCTAATGTAATTTTCTGTCTTTTGCTGCAATAAATGCTTTTTTACTAAAAAAAAAAAAATTGCAATAAAATAAATATGAAATACTACGCCTAAACGATATACCTACTGAGTAAGTCCAGTTCAAATAATAAATTAATACTACACCAGATTCTCTGCATCAAAAACGTTTATGTGAGCCTACTGGATGCCTTCGTTTTTGCAGTCTATAATTTGTTTCACGCTTTAACACTGATCAAAATGTCTAGACTCAACGAAAAGACTCTGTGAACCTTTTCAAATCCATTGTGTGGAAGCAAATAACAGAAAAAACCTGGCAAAATACATTTACCACAGTTTCAGATACGAATTTACGAATTCTAGCATAAAAGACGCAAAAAAGCTCACAATTTGTCGAAAAACCAGACAGATATCCCACAACAAAGAAAAATACTACAAAAGAGTTTCCACGAAAAGGCTAAACTCAAATGCTGATATATCAGGTTTTCTATAATGTATTGTTTTTGTGGTTTACATGCCTTTACAACATGGCGTAAAAGGTGAAAATCACCGTATTTTATTAAATGTAGGTTTAAGAAATATAACGAATTTAGACTGAATTTGAATGAGTTTAAGATATATGGTTTGGGAAACTATGTAAATATCCAGCCAGCTTTATTGTTCTTCCTAAAACTCGGACTAACTATGGCAAAAAAACGATACTATGTGAAGGCGCACAGCTTTACAATACTTTACCCTCCCAAATCAAAAGTGTAAGCTCATTTAATGTGTTCAAACTCAAATTAGCTCAACATATCATAAATGATAAGTCACTTCTTATTAAGTGAACACATTGAATGAGCCAGCTATTGAATGACCACAACCTATGTATAACCTTAACCTAAGAACCCTGTTCTCATGTAAGTGACTTTGTATAAATTGTCTTTTTGAGAATAAATGAATATTAAACGTATATCCAATATTCAAGCAAGCTGAAGATATGGCGCTCGTTAGGGGGAGGCCTATGTCCAGCAATGGACTGATATAGAATGTTGATGATTATCCAATATTCAAACGCTCTTACTGTTAAACACAATAATAAATAGAGAAAAGGCCTTAAATTCCATAAACCTTTTTTAAACTATTCGAGTGCCCTTACAATCGTAAAATTAAAAAATAATACTACTCACTTATCAAAAAAAGTTTTTTAAATTAATTTTGCACTATCCAGTAAAAACATCGCATTCAATGCACCTTTTATGCTAAGAAAAAGCCCTGCGGCGGTTTTCGCATCGCCAACTTTTAATTCCTCTATCGTTTCCTCGACTACGCAGTGAGATTAGAATAAACGCCAGACGGGAGGGGCCGCCGCCGGGCCGCCTGCGCCCTCGCCCTTTGCCCTCACCATAGAGTTGGCAGGGCGGGTGTAGATAGGGCTAGAAGTTAGGAAGTTATTGTTTTTTTTATGACTCAATTTGTCAATTTTCTTGATTTTGATGTAGTAGCCCTAAAACCAAGACAAAGATTTTTCTAGGCAAAATCGAATACCCAACCAAAATTAATGCATTATTACTTAATTAAGGATATTTTGTTAGTCTGTGCCTCAATTTGTCTCTAGATGACAGAGAGGCCTCTCAATCAAACGGCAGTAACCAGAAAGGGCATTTTTTCCACCTGTCCCATCTATAGTAAATTTTCTCCCCGTCTGGCTGGGTACTTACGCACCGGGCGCGCCCTTTCGTCCTCAAGGACTAAGGAACCCAGGAACAGTCGAACGTACCCGTGACATTGAGGGCTGTTTGCCGAGCTCCTGGGGTATCTGGGTTGTCGTGTGGATTGGGGATTTTAAGGGATAGGTTTTATTGTGAGGTCTGGTGAGGCCTGTGTTTGGATCAATAGTTTCAATGAAATGAAATGATGATAAATAGTTCTTTGTTTCTCTTCACTGATTCCTCATGTCTCAAAATCATTGAACTAAATAAAAAGGTGGTTGAACAAACGTTAACCCTCGGGATCTAGCCCCTTCTGCAGTAACAGTCGTATACAGATATTATTTTATGGAATTTATTTTAATGCAAACGTCGGTGATGTACAGTGTGCCGCGAAACATGTGTAGGTAGTTTAGGTACTCAGGCGACAGGGGAAGTTTTACCGTTATTAGAAGTTCGATGTTCGATAAAAACTATCGATCTACGAGTAGGTGAGGCAGGAAAACTTGTATTAATGTAGGGTTGTACTTTAACTACAGTAGTTATATTTTATATATAAGAATCTATTGCTGTTCGTTAGTCTCGCTAAAACTCGAGAACGGCTGGGCCGATTTAGCTGATTTTAGTTTTGAAATGTTTGTCGTAGTCCAGAAGGTTTAACGGTGACAGAAAACATGGTAAAATTGCGCAGAAATTTCCACGCGGCCGAAGCCGCGGGAAATCAATTTTAAGGGAACAAAACACCTATTTTTCGAATATATATTGATGAGGATCAAAAGTTTAGGTTATTAGTTAGTATGTTATGGGAATCGAAACGCGATTGACTAAACTTGACTCGATAGAAAAAATGGCAAAGTTTCCTCAACTTCATTTTTACAGAGATATCTCTACGGAAAACCCAGTTTTATTTGCTAGTTATTAAATATTTCTGTAATGAAATTTCTTCTACATGTTCCCTAAATACGTTTTTTGAGAAACAGTATTGTTTTAGAGCAAAAACAAATTTAATAATAAAAAGCAGTAAAATTGCGCGCGGGCCGGTCATTCCGTCGCTCTTGCCTCCCTTTCTCGCCTTCCCCGCGCGGCGTTTGTTCGTCTTTGTCTCGAAAAGGCGAACTCATTTCGCCTTAAGGAACTGTTAATTACAAGTACTATTTTAACGGGAATTTATCGCGTTTATTTAGCTTTTTTTCCGACGTTCACAATATAAACGATCAATAAATACCCGTTAAAATAGTACTTGTAATGACGTGTTCTTATCGCGTTAGTTTAAAAATATGAACTGTTAACTAAGTTATGTTAAGTTATGTCAATGCTGAGAGGCGACGTGGAAGGCGCAGGATGATGGCGTGACGAGCTCGAGGCACATCTTCCTCATGGCCTGTTGCAGCGTTGGATCGCGAGGAGTGGAAGCAGAAAAGGGAGGCCTTTGCCCAACAGTGGGACAAAAATGGCTAAAAATAAAGAATAAATAAACTAAGTTATGTAACCTACTTATAATTAATACATTATTTATTTATCTATACTAATTCTTCGTTAGTCTCTTACGATTGTAAGAGACTAACTTCAATGTAGTACAGATGGATTCATCTGTACTGTACTACATATAAGTACCTAACGGAGGAGTTTCCCAGACGGTCAAGAAACCCAGGTGGCTGGCAGACCCTTCGCTTTGTTGTCTGGTGAGATTGAACAGCGGTGTAATAGGGAGTCTGTATTATTGTCATTGTCGTCGCAATAGGACTTTACTATACAATACACATTGCTTTATGATAAGGATGCAGCACGAAAACTATCAAAAATCCGCTGCCACTTCTGTTGTCCATCAAAAATGCTCACAAATAGGACGTAATGTACAGCGATAATTTTGCCTTAATCTTTAGTGTCACATATTTTCGCAGGCGACTGTACTAGAACATGTATTGTAGGTACAAAGGATAGCGGCCTCTGTCAACCCCTGAGGGAAATAGGCGTGACTTCTGTAGAAATCGTCCAGGCCTACTGATTTACATATAATTTTATTTGCCTTTGCAATATGAATAAAAATACTGTCTACGTCTGGCTAGGGTATAATAAATCTGTCAGAAACATTACCCTCGGATAAAAAAAGGTGTACTTTATTTGCTGGATTCTTATAGTAGTACTGACATCTTTTAAAATGCAATTAAGGTATCGAATGACACGATTTCCATACTTAAAACTCCATCTGCGTTAGTAAAATCCCCGCGGTGCAATAATACACGACAATTCATAAGCAGATGCGTTGCATGTCATAAACTCATAAATTACGATTCTCTGTTTTTTTTCTGTGTCACAGGAAAGTTGGGGCAGCTGGTTCAATGGTGGTGGTTTGCGAAAACTAGACTTTGTACCTCTAGTCTCGTAAGAATTAGCAAGCTGAAGTGGCAGTGGGCCGGCCATATCTCGCGAAGAACCGATAACCGCTGGGGTAAACGTGTTCTTGAGTGGAGACCACGACTCGGTAAACATAGTGTATGACGCTCTCAGACCAGGTGGGATGACGACCTGCGAAAGACTGTGGGTAGATGCTGGATGCGTCTAGCTGAAGACAGGGCGCTGTGGCGCTCAATGGGGACCTATGTCTAAAATAGGCTGATGATGAGAATTTGAAGAGAGACTTTGTAGAGACGTTACACTTCGGGGTGCTTCGCGAACCACTTTAGATGCTTCCAGGGACCATTAGTGATCTGCGGACTACTAGTTAAGAACCACTGAATGTAGAAAGTGGATAAGGAGTGGTATGAAACCCAATTTATATAGATTTTTCGTGTTTTTGGAGTTCTTCTTTAGCGTTGGTATTCACAAAAATACCGGTAAGAAGAAACCTAATTAAAATTTTTAATGTATATAGTATTTATAGGAATTGAAACGAGCTTCTGCTTGCGACTCCGCGCACGTTTTTCCTGGATGATAGTCATGTCCGTAAGATGCGTTCCATTGTCTCGCTAATTTATGTTTGAATTGAGTTCGAAAGACTTTTTACAAGTAAAACCGTAAAAGACATCAAATACTTAGTTGATTTATTATATTTATATATAAACATGTATCAGATGTACAGGTTAAGGATAATAAATAGTAATTTCTCAAAACTCTGTACCAGATGAATACCTAAGAATTTAAATAATACCCCAAAATGTTTTCTGTACCAGCTTTTTAGAATAGATCCTGTGTTTCCGTATTGCACTGGGCTTAAGCCGTAATAAATACGAGTTATAATGTTATTCGCATCGTGTCTTCTAGGGCCGGCCTACGCAATCGATTCCTTGCTGCGGAGGGCCATGAAACGCGAGGGTAGAGTAGCGATTAGCGAGTTACTTACTCCTGTTGTGACTAAGCGGCTGAAACCTAAATAAAAAAAATACAATACAAAAATACTTTATTGTACATCAGATGCAGATCATTACAAAAAAGACATTACATGTAACTAGTACAATGGGCGGCCTTATCGCTTAGAAAATATCTCTTCAGGCAACCATAGGAAGCATTGAATAAAATGTTTTTTTTTTTTTTAAATATGTCAAAAGGTTTTTTTTAATACAAATTTTAAATGTTAACTCATTCATGCCCAAATAAAATTCTCATCTTATTTTTATTATTGGTCAAAATGTGAGCGAAAATAAATTAAGAAGATACCGAAATAAATTATTTCGTAGCTAAACTTTTTGATACCTCTAAAGCTAAATGCGCAGAAGGTCATCACGGAAACAAAGTAAGGACACGATAAAGAAGATAGACTAAAATGAATAAATTAGAGTTTAGGGCAAACACATCATCGTAATACTAAGGGCGTAGTCGCATCTGTTTTACTGCATCCATTTTTGTCGATCCATTGATGACTGTATATATTTTTAAACTTACTCAATCAGAACACATAATTACAAGTACTATTTTAACGGGTCACACTGTCATGGTCATCCCGTAACCACGACTGTGTGTAAAACTGTTGAAACTTCGGGAAAAATAGCTAAATAAACGCGATAAATACCCGTTAAAATAGTAATTGTAATTATGACTGTATCCATTGATGTCGTATATATGTAATTCTAGGAGCGCGTTCACACACCCGACAGTATTCCGGATCCAGTAACCGATTGTTTCTTGTAGCAAGGGATCCCTAAAAAATGGTCCGGTACAAACGACCCGCTGTGTGAATACGCCCTTATATCACAATATGTTTAGGTCTAATGGATTAACTTCAGTCTACCTACAGGGTGCACCACGGTAACACCCATCATGGTTTCAAAAGCAATCAATTTAGCGACGAGAAACTTGTATTTGCACAAGTGAAGTAGGTATAGTCAGCCTAGTCTAAAGTTAACCTCTGGTATGTCAGAGCATGTAGTTAACGCATTCCGCGCCCGGCTTTAGCTGAGAGCGGGAGGACTATCGTGTTGCTGCACATTTTTTTTATTGTCGATAGACCTTCATGGCCTGTTAAAGCGTTGGATCGCGAGGAATGGAAGGAGAAAAGGGAGACCTTTGCCCAGCAGTGGGACAATAATGGCTCAAAATAAATAATAATAATAAATAAAATAATAGACCTTCGTTTGACCACAATCGCCAGACGGAAAGTGACGATATGGCCGACGGTATATCGATTCGATTTTAATTTTAAAAGATCTTATCGAAAGTGCTTACTGTACATTTCCAGTGTAAATAAGAAGTCCTGCGCAACTTTAGACAGCGAGGACTCTACTGGAGGTCTACTTTGAAAACCGAACGAAGTTGACGGATGACGTTGAATCGCACGAAACGAAGGACAGCCGATCCGTTCTTTCGTTGACCTTACTTTGATAATGATTCTGACTTTACTTCTTGAAGATCCGAAACGAACTGTTAGTAAAGCGCCCAAAGCCACGTCTTGGTAATAAGGTTGTTTGATCCGTGCAATCGACGTCATTCGTCAACTTCGTTCTTTTTTCATAGTAGACCTACTGGTTTCTTCCCCATGTCTGTATTTACCTACGTACCTTAATATACGACCGTTCGCAACAGCTGCTACGAAGGGTTCCCTACAATGACGACTAGTCTGGATACAGTCTGGACAGGATATAGATTTCAAGATAAATATACAAGTAATATGTAGATAAAAACTCGACATGGAAAATTCGAATGTATTTTTCGTAAATTTTTTACGTTACTCACGGTAAGGTTTATGTCATTATGTGAATATGATAATATGTATATAAATAAATAATGCTGAACAATCCACATAGCATCATCTAACCCAAAGCTAAGCAGAGCTTGCGTTATGGGTACTAGACGACTGACATACTTAATAAAATACATTAAATCATAGATATTTTTTATAATTCATAGATAACGATCAAAACATCCGGAACAAATATCTGCAGATCATACACACAACTGTCTCGACGCGGGAATCGAACCCGCAATCGTCTGCGTCGCAGGCGGACCTTCGCCCACCGCGCCACAGAGCTCGTAATTAATCGCTAATTTCGTGGCTACGCCAGTGTCGCGAGAATATCTCCACGGCGCGGATTAGGCCCGTGGGCCAAGGAAAAAACCGCGGTGTTATATCTCATAGATACGGCGTGTGAGGGGAATTCAAATTACTTGAATTAATATCTACTTCCGCGTCTTTTGTGAAATTTTATATATATCGACTAGCTTGGACTCACGGCTTCATTTACCTGGACAGAGATGTCCTATAAAAGTATTCTACATATTATAATAGGGTGTATGTGAAGATCCCAGGAAGATTCTGCGCTTTTGGATGGAGTTAGGCTGGTTAGACTAGCAGAACAAACCACGCACAATGGACCAATCTAGTCTAAGTGGGGAAATAAGAGTAGATGGATAGATAGATAGAAAATTCTTTATTGCACTTTAAATAGAAAACTACACACACCATAACACCAAACCACACCATAGGGATTATGTCATCATCATCAGCCTATAGCAGTCCACTACTGGACATAGGCCTCCCCCAGTGAGCGCCATAGCGCCCTGTTCTCAGCTTGCCGCATCCTGCTACCTGCAGTCTTTCGCAGGTCGATGGATTATGTAGCTAGATATCATTAAAAATAAATGATTGGAATCAAACCAACAGTTTAGATCTCACAGACGCCTGGCACATCAACTGCGAATGTATAGAGAATGATTCCCAGAAAATTGTATTATCGAGGGACTAGTATTTATATCGTAAAACTTAAAAATCGTCTAAAGTTAAGTAGTATACGAAAGTAGTTTTTTCAAAAAACAATTGGATGCTACAAAAATCTAAATAATGTTACATTGTGTGTACGAACTGCAGATATTTGTTTCGGGTGGTTCTGGTCGTTTTCTATGTATAATAAAATATATCTATCTATGTTATGTATTGTATTAAGTATATCAGTCATCTAGTACCCATAACACAAGCTCTGCTTACTTTGGGGTTAGATGATGCTGTGTGGATTGTACAGCATTATTTATTTATCTGCGGATATATCATCCTCAAGTTTTTATTTATTTTGCTCTACTTGTTGGGAACTGTTTTGTTCGTATGGTTCCCTGTATGCACATTATTCGTGAAATTATCAAGTTTTAAACCCATATTATTTAATTTATGTCAATTCTGTGATTAATGTGATTATTTTATGTTTCGTGCGTCTCATTAAACAATAGAAAAAAATATAAATAAACTGAGTAATGGCAAATGCCCAATTATTATTAGATTTCTATGAATGTAGGATTGGTCATATTGATTTTAAATCTTCCTTCTATTTAATAAAATGATATAAAAAAACTTGAAATATTTCTTATATTTCAAGTTGACGCCATTTTTACTAATCCACAATAGTGACAAGATTAACTGTTAACATTATCTCGTAAAATCGTAAATTTACGATCAAATGCTAATTCATTATTGTAAAATGTAACTGGTTCCCAAATCGTATAAACCAAATACCGGTGCGTCAACTCTCAGCAAGTGTCCTTTAGAAATAACTATATTCAATAGAAGGTGAAAGTTGGTCTGTTTTAGCCTGTCCTCACTATCACATGTGATAGCAATTATTTGTATTTAAATAATTAATTAATAATACTAGATAATTCATACAGAATTATCTAGCCCCAAGTTAAGCAGAGCTTTGTTAGGAGTACTAGATAACTGATATACATAATACAATACATTACATAGATATATATTTTTTATCATACATAGAAAACGACCAGAACACTCGGAACAAATATCTCAAGATCATAAAAGTCGCTGTATTGTATTATATTATTTATTTGTACCCATAACACAAGCTCTGCTTAGCTTGGGGCTAGATAATGCTGTGTGAATTGTCCAGCATTATTTATTATTATTGATTTACAGTTTTTTACGGTATGTTTAACGCTATCACTGCCGTATATAAGCGATGTGACTCGTCGCGCATTGGTTGAATAGCACTGAAAAGTTATTTCATCTTGATAATCCGATACGACGACCGATGTGGCGCCGTGGGCGAAGGTCTGCCTGTGACGCAGGAGGTTGCGGGTTCGATTTCCGCCTCGGAACAATTGTGTGTACGATCTGCAGATATTTGTTCCGGGTGTTCTGGTTGTTTTCTATATATAATAAAAAATATCTATCTATGTAATATATTGTATTATGTATATCAGTTATCTAGTACCCATAACACAAGCTCTGCTTAGCTTGGGGCTAGATAATGCTGTGTGAATTGTCCAGCATTATTTATTTATTATAAACAAAACGTTTCTTTACAGTTTAAGCTTCTTTACAGTTCTAGCACAGTACACTAATAGACTATACTGAGGTTCTAGCTTCTTAAAAAAGTTAGGTTTCATGCAAAATGCATCTGAATTTTCATTAAAGCCTGGGAGTTCCCCAACATCTTAAGCGATAAATGAAAATTCGTAGACAGTTCAGTTCCTTATATTTTATGGTTGGATTTCTTCTCTAGGAATACGTTTTCCTAGTTATGTAACTAATAGGAATTTAACGTGCGAAATAATGTAAAATGAAAGAGAAAAGTTATACAATATTGTGATTTTCATAAATAATAAATAAAATCATTTATTTCAAAACCATAGAAAAGTAACAGATCTTATTTAACTTATTCTACGGTCCATAGTAATATGTATATACCTTAAAACTAGCATACATAAAATATAAAAAAATACTAAATTAATAAAAAAATACACGCTTATTATTATAACAGCCGACAGCGAGTAGATGTCGTAATCAGGACAAAGGTTAAAACTCGCGCGTGGAGGAACCAGTGCCAATTCAGCCCGAGGATGTCCTAAAAGTCAACTATATAAGGGACCAGAGGATAAAGATCATTTACTCGTATTTGCATAAACATATTGTGTTAATAAGATGTTACAAACATGTAGGTAGGTATCAAACATGTTTTACCGATTCCGGTGTACAAATTGAGAGAAATGGCATGCAATGTCTGTTGCTAAAATAATAATTGTATTAATAGAAGTAACGTCAAAAAAATATTAAAATCCGTAATTACGATAACATTCAAACAATCATTCTATACATACATATATATGTACATATATGTATACATTTTCATTAAAAGTTTGAATTTATCATTAAGAAAGTCGTCAATTCCATAATAAAATTTTTCAATTAACAATTAGAGGAAGGGCAACTTCGGGCGTCCTCTTCTTCCGTAAACACCTGAACAAGCGCAGACTGCGACCTATCCGCCTGCCAAGCGTGGTCATTATGAAGACAATTTTTTGTAGGCTATGGAAAAATTACCTATAATCTACTCCCCAAGAGAAACCACGCGCAACTCCTAGTGACAAACGCTAGACACTTCCTGATCTATAAATGGTAATTTGTCGTTGATATTTGGCTACGCGACGGTTACGCCCCCTGCCGTGTGTCATGTCATGACCATAGATAACATTTGCAGAGTTTGATACGTCATTTAATGGAAATTTTATGGACTCCTTATGGTTTAGCTGTTTAACGGTCATCTGGTTCCCATGACATGATACTTACTGAACACGTGGACTCCTATCTCCAATATTTGATGGTTTTCAAACTAAAACTGACTGCTAACTTCAAATTCCTTAGTGTTTACACAGTTTTTGGCACTTCATCATCATCATCATCAGCCTATATTAGTTCACTGCTGGACATAGGCCTCCCCCAATAAGCGCTATAGCGCCCTGTCTTCAGGCTGACGCATCCGGCATCTGCCAGCAGTCCCTCGCAGGTCGTCATTCCACCTGGCCGGAGGGCGTCCTACACTACGTTTGCCCCAACGGTTGTCGGTTCTTCGCGAGATATGGGCGGCCCACTGCCACTTCAGCTTGTTAATTCTTTGAGCTATGTCGGGACGCACGTTTAGCAGAGGACATATTATACGTGCCAATTACATCTGGAGTAGTAATTTGAAACACAATCGGTGCATATTGGACGACCTCTGTGGCGCGGTGGGCGAAGGTCCGCCGTCGACGCAGGAGGTTGCGGGTTCGATTCCCACCTCGGGACAAATGTGTGTACAATCTGCAGATATTTGTTCCGGGTGTTCTGGTCGTTATCTATGTGTAATGAGAAAAATATCTATCTATGTAATCTATTGTATTAAGTATATCAGTCATCTGGTGCCTATAACACAAGCTCCTGCTTAGCTTGGGGCTAGATAATGTTGTGTGAATTATTCTCTATTATTAATTTATTATTATTTTATTTCTTTGTATTATTATTGGCGGTGAACAATTTGGTAGCCAAGTCAGTCTTGTACCATCTTAACACTTGGCCAACGTCATGCGGTTTCCATCGCAAAGGCTGGGCAGTGAACGCGTTAGGTACTGATAAATGATAATATATACAAGCACTGATGCTTGTATGTTTGGTGACGTCAGTGGGCGTCACCGAGGACGTCGCTAAATCACCATATTGAGACATCAGGAAGTATTAGCATTTTTATTGCTTATCATTTTCGGTGGTCGCCATTTTAGGTCAAGCGTGAGTACCTACTAGTGCCAATAAGGAGACATCATTATCATCGTCGTCCGTAGCTCGTTTGACCGGCTGCGTAAAGATATAGACTTCAGTAATTATGAAAAGGCTCGACAAACGTAGTGTAGGACACCCTCCGACCGGGGTGATGACTGACCAGCGAAAGACTGCAGGCAGATGCTGGATGCGTCCAGCTGAAGACAGGGCGCTATGGCGTTCAAGGGGGACTTATGTCCAGCAGTGGCCTAATATAGGCAGCGAAGACAGGGCGATTTGGCGCTCATTAGAGGAAGCCTAGGTCCAGCAGTGGACTAACAGGCTGTCATAAGGAGACATCATCATAGTGTAGGACGCCCTCGTTGCGTCAAGCTGAAGACAGGGCGCTATGGCGCTCAAGGGGGGTTTATGTCCAGCAGTGGACTAACACAAGCTGATGATGATGTCGTGTAAACAGTACGTAAAACTCCAGTATTTAATACCACGACAACACCTGTATTTTCACCTGCTATTTCCACAAACATTAGGACCCGCCTACACGCGACCCAGATCAGCTACTAGGAAATTAAAAATAAAAGAGATTTGTCGGCCATTACGGATGTTTAGGCTTACGGAGATGTATAATGTGTTATACACGCTGGGTGGATCAAAGAGATGGTGGGGACATAGTGTACGTTTGTCTACAGTAACGCAAATTATTAGGTACAGTCATCAACTATAGTATATTGAAATGGTAAGCGGGTTAACTACGAACCTCATTTGTGTTGGAAGAGCACCAAAATTTCATCCTTTAATGAGGTACTTCTTCAGTAATTAATAGTTTACATAAAACAAATTCAGTAAATGTATAAACTCTATAATATATAAACTTCTAATAACTCAGTCATCGATTGTTTAGAGGATTTTGTAAAACAATCAGTCGATTAATTCCGAAAGGTTCCGATGGCACGCCAATAGATGTCGCTAGTAAAAGTGAACGGCGGCTAGATCGCGCTGACGAGAACGGACGGGTGCATCGTTTAAGGTTGCAGTGAAATTTCTGTTTTGAACTCGGTTATAACGGTTAGTTGTCTTTGCTATTGCAATAAAGTAATTTTGTGATTTACAAAGCGCCGTTTTATTTGGGTTCGGCTCAGCATTTGGTCCATACGAGCTGATTTTTGCCTCCTTTGGAGGACCGGTTTGGAGACCTTTGATAGAGTAAGGTTTATGCCATAGAAAAGCATCAAGCATAAATCGATGACTGTGCAAGCTCTCATAAAACGGGCCGTAGACTTCAACAATAAACAAAATATTATTTGATTATTTAATTAATTTAGAAAATAATCTCTGTATTTGATTTCTCTTTCTAATTTCTGTTTTCGTGGAGAAGTGGTAGAGTTGGTCCGTCTAGCAGCAAAATCAGTCCTATAATATAGAACCCTATTTATTTTACAGTTGTCTTGTATTTGTTTTTTCTTTTGTTTTATTAACGGTATCAAGACATAATCAGTATAGTAATTTGACGAGGAACTTGATCCAAAACGCGGATGTATATAAAGATGCTTTACTGTTCCCAAGATTTACATTGGTTTCATTGTTGCTACACAGATTTATGGCATTTCAAGGTAATTACGTTAAAGACGCTAAGTGTTTTATTGTTGCTATTTTTCAGGCTTCTCTAATTACAATCAGTTTCCTTTCAGTAAATTACTATATGTTTTTTAGAATGAATTAATGAACTTTATTTGTTATAAGACTTGCACAGAACATAATAAACTTAAACTAAGAGGAAACCAAAGGAAGGAGGCCAAAAGGAGGATCCAGCTGGGCTGGGCAGCGTTTGGGAAACTACGTCGAGTCTTCTCTTCATCCATACCGCAATGCTTTAAAACGAAAGTTTTCAACCAGTGCAACCTACCCGTTATGACCTACGGAGCTGAGACGTGGACACTCACGATAGGGCTGGTCCACCAGTTCAAAGTCGCTCAGCGAGCTATGGAAAGAGCGCTCGGAGTTTCTCTGAAGGATAGGATTCGCTATAATAGTCCACTGCTCGACATAGGCCTCCCCCAACGAGCGCCATAGCGCCCTGTCTTCAGCTTGACGCATCCAGCATCTACCTGTAGTCTTTCGCAGGTCGTTCTCCCACCTGGTCGAAGGGCGTCCTACACTACGTTTACCGAGTCGCGGTCTCCACTCAAGAACACGTTTGCCCATCGGCCGTCGCGTCGGTCAATAAAACAGTGAGTTCATGTACTTAATGTAAAATATGTATTTTTTCAATATCCACTGTGACTATAAATACAAACAACCACTATTTCCCGCGCTCCGCTGCGGATATTTCCGTCCCGTCCCGTTGTCAATGGTAGAACATTCCAGCTGATCCATTCAGAACTTCAGTTTATCACGTCACAGTACAATATCAACCCTATCACTCAAAAGGTAACGTCTCAAATCCGCTGAGCGGTAATTTGTTACATTCCTATGCATTCAAAAGTCCAGTGAAAAGTCGTCCACTGCAAAAACAGCTTTAAAATGTACAGTATAAAGTCTTAATTTGAGTGAGAGGTAATATTTCCTGTACTTCTAACCCACTAACTTCTGCTAACGGCTTCGCACGCAATTTTCATAAAGATTTTTTTCCCAGGAATGTAATTAAAATATTTTCATTTCGCGTGAAAAGATTACAGATCAGTCAGACGACCTTACTGACTATACAGGGTGCCAAGAAATGTGTGTACAATACAATAAAATTACTCTTTATTGCACACCAAATAAAAACAGATACACAAGACAGGAAAAAGACAAATACAGAATGTGTTGTACAATGAGCGGCCTTATCGCTATGAGCGATCTCTGCCAGGCGACATTTGGATATACATAAAATGTTAGAACAAGTATAGTCGGTGTGTACTACAACTAGGCTACACAAGATAAATGTATCTTTTAAAGGGCAATGTATACGCTTCTACAACAAAACTCCAAGTGAGTTGCAAAAATTATCAATAAACAAATTAAAAAAAATTGTGAAACATATTCTTTGTAAAAAAGCTTATTACAAAATATCAGATTACTTAGAAGATAAAAAGCTTGGAACGAGTTTTGCTCCAACTCAAAATCTACCAACTTACAGATAAGCAAATCAAATGTACTAGACACATAAGTTATGAACATACTAGTGGTTTCTTCTCACTTCTTCCACTGGTGGACAAAAAATTGAAGTGAACAATAAATTAATTTAATTGATAATAATGAATAGTATAAATATGACCTGTCTAAGTGCTTATTTGTAAGCTTAAAGAAATAAAAACTTTTCATTTCATTTCATTTCAGTAAGTCCCTGTATAAATATGGATGGACGCAAGCTATTTAGAAACTTACTGTACTAGATTTGAAAGTCTCAATTCGCGAGAAACGTTTATTAGTAAAGCCGGCATAGATACAAGTAGGAAATAGAGAGGAATGCTTGACACAGAATACAAATGTCCAGAATGTAGGCTAATAGTCCTTTCATATGAAATTATAGTGTAGCGGAGCGTGAGCTTTTGTAACAGCGATTTGTTAAATTTTAAGTGGACTATAGTGTGCCCTTTCCTCAGGAGTGGGAGTTGTTAGGTTAATTTAAATTATGCCAATATAACTCTAGGAATACGATGCTACGCGTTTTGACAGGTATTGTCGATGTGGGAGTTAAGACCGCCACACTGAAATGGAAGTGGGCGGGGCACATTAGCCGAATGCACCTCGAGAGCTGGGCTAAATGCTGCAACACCCTGGGTCCCGGAAGGAAGCCGCGGGCGAGGTCGGCCACGAAAGCGCTGGCGAGACGACCTTAACGCCTTCCTCGGAGATTGGTGGGAGATCGCACGTGACTGCACTGAGTGGAAAGATTTGGGGGAGGACTTTGCCCAGCAGTGGGACGAAACAGGCTAAATAAAAAAAAAACTCTAGGAAACTATGTTCTCCAGTCTCCAGATTTATTTAGAACTTAAATTAAATCATGTAATGTTGCAATTATGATTTTACTTTCGAGTTATTCCGTTTTACGTTGTAACACTTTTCATGTCGTTCGATGGTTGAATGAAAAAATCACACAATTTTTTTTAATTTTGAAGATTAGATGTTCTACTGCCTATTTATTTATTGCTGTCATACATTATTAGAGCCGAGAGCGAACAGATTATTTAAAATTTTATTTATTTTCAAAATTTTGGGAAAACTTACAGCTAGCTAAATATACATATATATAAAGCTAACTGTCTGTCAGATACCTTTTTCTTCTGGGTATTCTCTTATCTTTGTTATCAAAATATCTATCTATGCAGTTATTCCATAACGCAAGCTTTAACATAGGGCTAGGTGATGATACTGAGCGAATCGTCCAGCATTATTTATTAAAAAAACTTGTATTTTTGTTTATTTATGTTTGTGGCTTTTGAACATGAATTCATTCACCACTTGCAGTAAGGCTACAGTCGTAGCAAGCTCTACGAGACTGCGCTACATTTGCTACGAAGCAGCTACGACATGCATTCTACAAAACATGCTCTACAGTGTAGGGAACGGTCACTGTATTGTAGTGAACACAACTAGCACCCCGCCCCGGCTTCGCACGTTTAGCAGAACAGTTAAATGGCTCTTTTTAATCGACTTCAAAAAAGGAGGAGGTTTTCAATTCGACTGTATTTTTAAGAGGAGTGGCTATTGTGAGTTGATTACGCATTACAAGCGCTATTGGGGAAGGCCATGTCCAGCAGTAGACTGCTATAGGCTGATGATGATGATGATGATGATATATCTTTAGGGGCGTACTCTACCTCAGCCGGTCGGCCCAGGTATGATACATGGGAGCGCTTGTTGGTTTCTCGCGCGAATTGTAGATATTTGCTCCCCACAAACATTATAATGGTTATTTAAAAAAAACGAAACATATGAAATGTTATATATACCTAGTTCAATTACCATGCTTATTCTTAAGATCTTAACTTCTGTATTTATTGAGAAATTAACATTCTGGTAAAAATTTTGAGGTAACTTTGCGATTTTTTTCTATAGAGAAAATTTTAAGGAATCGTGTTTTCGAAACATATGATCGATAGATTAAATCCTGAACTTTACCATATATAAATTTCAAAGTTAAATATTCAGTACTTTAGACGATATGGACATCCAGCGGAGTTGAAAATTAGCAATTTGAGGTAGTATACACTCTTAAAGGTTTACGCGGCGCATACCAGCAAACAGCAGTCGCCGTTTGGCACAATGATCCGTCATATTTCAGTCAATTTAGACAAGAACATGAGTTATTCCAAAACGAAACCTTCCTCAAAAATCACTCCGTCCATTTGAGAAAACTGTATGATGATCAGTTCGCTTGTTTTTTAGTTTAACGTGATCAAACGGACAGACACACAGTGACTTTGTTTAAATAATATGTAGTGATATAAATAAGCACGTAAATTAAAATCACTGGTAGTAGACTGCAATGATTCAAGTTTTATCTAGGCTTAATCTTTTCATAATCAGCCTATGTGAGTCCACTGATGGACAGAGGCCTCTCCTGATGAGCGCCATAGCACACTGTTTCCACCTTGACACTTTGATACCCGTCCCTCTATCCGTACTTTCTTTCAATAATGCCGAAAATGTGTCTTTCTATGACGACTTTTGTAATGGTGAAGTGATTAATTTAGTGGAATTCGACCTCAGGACTAGTAATTTATAGTCATAATAGTCAATTTACTACTTGCCATTGCGGACGTGTTGGGAACGAATTCGATATTGCGTACCGCGAGTCGACCCCAAGGTGAATTCTGATGTAAATTAGGGCTACCCGAAATTTCAGAGCACACGGCCGTTGAAATAAATAAAATTGTTCTAATATAGGGCAAGCATACTATATTGAGCTAATTTAATGTTTTTGAGATAGTCAGACATCAGAGGCATAGGTTGGGGGGGGGGGTCTGCTGTCCAAAAGGATTGGCCATCCTTAGAAATTGGGCAAATTGTGGTGAAAAATATTCAAAATACTCGTAATAGGTATTTCACATCATCATCATCAGCCTATAGCAGTCCACTGCTGGACATAGGCCTCCCCCAATGAGCGCTATAGCGCCCTGTCTTCAGCTTGCCGCATCCAGCATCTACCTGCAGGTATTTCACACCATGTTATTACACAAAGACCCGGCAACGTAAACAATTTCCAGCAAAATGTGTGATTTGCTGAGTCAAGAAAACTAAATATTTCTAATAAACAATTCATTCCAGAGAATGTAACAAACAGAAATTGGGACAGCCCTGCGCAAAATCCGATTTCTTATTATCAAAATTCACTCAAAATAGTCTATAACAACGTCGTATAAAGAGTAGATTAAAACACTGACGCAATATTAGACTTTATGACATCGGGTTAGAGGTTTTTATGATGTTTCAGTTGATGTGTTAAATAATAATATAGATAACTGTGTTAGTAGGCGTTAATATGTTTGTATGTATGTAGGTCAAGAATATGAGCCTTGGTTTTGCAACAATTGATTTCCCTAGGCCTTTGTTTATGGTGTACAAGAACACGCTACTTTTTACGGATATAAACATGATTTGATAGTTTTTGAAGTGCTATTAGTGTTGCTAACGACAGTTTTCAATGTTTTAACAGGCTGTGTTTTTTTTTATATATATTACGATACACTTTTATATATATTACGGTACACTTTTAACAGAATAAGATTTATAGTTAATAGATTCAAAAAAAAATTAAACAAGCAGAAATTACATTATATCTGAATCACTCTAAAAAATTTACATGTGTTATATATTTTCTCACGTTTGTATAATTTTGTTAGGTTTTTATATTACTAAGACTCTATATTAAAAATATTAATAAATTATACTACCTACTCTGATATAAAAATATTCTTATAAGAAATCTGGGTTACCTACCTAAAAAGAACTTTATTATCACCATCACCCCGGGTGATGAATCAAGAGATATATAAAATAAATGATTAAATCCCCCATTTTATTTTCATCACTCGTTAAAATTGATGGGCAGTCATTAGTTTGTCTTTTAATAAATTAGGTAAAAAAGGGACAAGAGCCAGTTGGGATTCAATGTCGACAGGTCGAGAATATGTTAATGTGTCTGCGGTATATATAGACACATTTCGATACCTATAAATAAAGCACGGAATGGCCTGGATATTTCTATGGGTAATAGGGATGATGATAGTAACTAAAAATCATAATTATACCAGAGCCATAGATGAAAAAACTCGTAGGTAGTACATTTTTTATTTTGATCGTGATTAATAATTATTTTGATAAAATAAAGCTACAAAATACAGCAATCCGCCATGAGTACGCCATATGTAAAGGCACAGAATAGCTGGTAAAGATCTGACTATCTTCTCTGGACAATATTATGGTCATTCTGTGCATTGGTGTAGTCATCGATAAGTAGTATTCTAGCGTTTTACTCGATAGACATAACCTAGAACGGCTGTTGGTACCTGGCAAAATAGAAGGCAAGCGTCCGAGAGGTTGCAGTAAGATGGTCGAACCAAATCCGCTTTAAGCTTCACGTTGCGCTGCACTATGACAAAGAAATTTATATCTTTGTCATTGTGTCAATACTAACTAATAATAATCAAGAAAAATATGACCCTGACCATGTTCACGGCATCACGCACGACCCTCAGCAATGAGGAAAACGAAGCGATGATGGGGAGAAGGCTGCCTAAAAAAATTGATCCACAGACCGCTGATTATTTTTTCATGTAACGTTTAAAAAGCCCAACAGGTTGCAGCGTTTAGAAAAACTTGCCAAGTCTCGTTCGTTATGATTTACATTAAACTGACAGAACACTAAAATCTGTCAACGTCCACAAAATAAAGTCTGTATCACGTTGTAATAAAGTTAAAAATAAACGTCTAATTTTAGGGGATACGTCAAGATTATAGACACCAAGCGCGGAAGTCAAATATAATATATAAAATATGTTTGACGCAAGCTTTTTGAGTTATTGCAATGTTTTATTCTGAACAAGCTTTGCAGCCGGTGGTGGCGGCCAATACTTTTTCGACTTCCTATAAGTTTGAAATGTGAGTTTTGCCATCTGTTCTCTACTACTCCTTCGAAAATTTCATCATCATCATCATCAGCCTATAGCAGTCCACTGCTGGACATAGGCCTCCCCCAATGAGCGCCATAGCGCCCTGTCTTCAGCTTGCCGCATCTAGAATCTACCTGCAGTCTTTCGCAGGTCGGAGGGCGTCCTACACTACGTTAACCGAGTCGTGGTCTCCACTCAAGAACACGTTTGCCCCAGCGGCCATCGGTTCTTCGCGAGATATGGCCGGCCCACAGCCACTTCAGCTTGCTAATTCTTTGAGCTATGTCGATAACCTTGGTTCTCTGTCTGATCTGATGTATTCGTTACGAATCCTATCCTTCAGAGAAACTCCGTTTCCATAGCTCGCTGAGCGACTTTGAACTGACCAGCCCTATCGTGAGTGTCCACGTCTCAGCTCCGTAGGTCATAACAGGTAGGACGCACTCTGGTTGAAGACTTTCGTTTTCAAGCATTGCGGTATGGATGACGTGAAGACTTGACTAGTTTCCCAAATGCTGCCTAGCCTAGCTGTTCGAAAATTTACGTATTCTAAAAAAATAGTTAATCTATATGTGATTGCCAAAATCGTGAATCATTTGCTAAGAAACGGGATAATAAAGAGGCCCTTTGAAGGTATACATTCAGGTATAACATTTTATAAAACACAATAACCTCAAAAGTTCTAACTGCGGCCTTTTCTAAAGCTTCTCTTAGGTTTCACTGTTGTGAAACAACCTCGTTTCTTTTCGAAAGTTTTATACGTCTAGAAAGCTGAAACCGAAAAGATTGTTTCAAAATGTTACGCGTGCAAAATTTTAAACATATAAAAACCCTCTTCCTTTGTCCTTTAGGTGCGTTAGGTGCGTAGCAACAAATTATTACACACAATGCGTACACGCAACCTAATTTGAATATTAGGTAAGGTAGTAAAACGCACGCGGTTTCACTTGAAGAACTATACGCGTGAATGTGACTTGGCTTTTTAGTTACTTTTCAGTATTTTATCTCTTGTCTTATGAATACCAATTACCATGCTAATATGAGACCAAGAGTTTTTGTTCTCCTAAGAGCCTTCTTACACTGGCGATTTATGAGCGATTTTGTTGCGGGGCGATAGCGCAGCGAGCACGCTGCAACGACGACCGACGCCGCGACGGACGCCGTGATTAGCACCGGTCGGCGTCAGTTCAGTGTTCAAAGCGCAGATCGTACGCCAAGAGATGAAGTCGCTCGCATATCGCCAGAGATAAAGCTCTAAAGAACTCCTGATCTAACTAAAACAATAATATATTATAATTTGCGATATAGTCCAAGATCGTCTCTGTAATATATTATATGTATATCAGTCATCCACTACCCATAACACAAGCTCTGCTAAGCTTGGGTAGTCATTATTTATTTATCTACTATTGAGACTGGAATGAGACCAAACCTACACTCAAATAATAAACAGTTTTTTTCTTGTATAATTACAAAGTTGTAAAACACTCGCCAACAGACAGTCAAACAGATTTTTAGCTAATTCATTCTTATTCTAGCAGATATACGGAACGGCTATTATTACCTATTTTGATAGTTATTCTATAGAAGTGTGCGTAGAGGTCAATCCAGTTTACATATTTATTGAGGCCACGCGATTGTTCCTGGGTAAGAGTAGAGATATTAGATAGAGCTAGTGATCCAGAGAACGTTCATTAGGATAGGTCAGTCAAACTAACAAATGACTGGCTGGCTTATTTATTCATTCGGTTCTGAATTTTGGCTTGCAGAATCGGTTATTGTGGCGGTATTTAGCACATTTCCAGCAGTGGAAATCATATCGATATGCTGATGATGAATGTCTGTTGCAATCGTGTATCTATATTTTATCTAGCCCTAGCCAAGCTAGCCCTCAATTTTGTATAATTTTTAAGAATGAATATCTGTCGTCTTCACTAATGTGTTCGTGAATTTTGTGATAATGGTCAGAGCCTTGCAGTTCACGCAGTGTCAGTAAATTACCAATAACCCTGTTTAAATAATGAAAATACCAAAAATCGTATGAACATGGGTTTTGTTCATACCTTAAGATATTCTTATCTGCTCGGATCATTATCATCATTCTGGCGCGTTTATGAATTCATTCCAATTCATTTCATGGCCCTCCTGAACTGAAGCCTCACGTTAGGAACGTAGAAGGCTGTTTTAGCCGGTTTTATGCAAATCCGTCACGTAAGCTGGTAACATTTACATAGTATTGCCAACAGAAAGAAACAACAGGTGAATATTGCTTCATCTTTATCATCATCTTCGTCAAATTTCAATGACTCAATTTCAGATTTTGGATGCTTGTTCAGTTCTGAGAAAACACTTAAATTATGGAAAAACAGCATCAAGTTATAGGAAATATGTATAATGTATAACCTGATGCTGCAGCTAGTTTCAGGCCTCATGAAGAGAATGGCTGTAGCATGGACAATACATTTTAGAAATACCTATATAACAATTGGATAAGAACCTTGTTTTTGAAAAATCAAACCTATCCATCAATACCAATTTTATAAAAGCAATGGCAATTTTGTTTGTATATTAGACAGTATTATCATTATTATATAAGCCCAGAGTGTCCCACTGCAGAGCAAAGGCCTCCCTCCCCTTCACTCATGACATACTCTTCTTCCATTAGACAGTGTGTGTTGAAAAATTTGTTGCTTCCCGTCCAGCTGATATTTTCAAGAAGGGCATCAATAAACTGCCACTGCGTTGGCAAAGATGCAAGGATTGCATGGGTGATTACTTTGATTAATAGAAATAAAACATATAGATAAAATATTACCTTAACTTATACCATAAAAAATGGCAATTTCATAGTTTTTCACCTATTAGATCAGAGTGAAGCAAAATGACAAATCCGGTTATGAATTTGGTCAGTGGATATGAGTAGAAAAGCAAAAACAACAAGCTGAGTCAGAACCTATTAGACCTAGACACGCAAAAGTACCAAATGCTACTTGTGTACTTTCATTTTGTACTTTTTCACTTTTTTTATATTTTGTCTGTGTTACGTGTTTTCTAGTAAGTAGGTACTATGTAGTCTTATATGTAACTAAGCTTGTTTGTGTGTTGTGTAAGTGTTTAATAAATATTTTTCTTTCTTCTTCTTTCTTTCTTTCAGAAGGGCATAATAAAATTATGACGCACGATCCAGGAATAGTCTGCCTGAGGGCTTATGTAATTCTAAAGCTTTTATCATAACCAGTCGTCGTCACCTTGTTATTGTGAAAACTAAACTTAGCATTCTACTGAAGGCGATCACTAAACTTGATTCATGTTTCTAGAAGGCATGAATGTTTTTCCGAAGTTTTACGTTTGCATGCTAGTAGTCGCATGCAAACGTAAAACTTCGCCATTTTTGATTAGATTGCTCAGAATAGAATAGAAAAAACATTGATTTGGATACAGGGACAAAATATTTCAGACAGAATAAAAAAAACACGAAAACAAAGGACTTTGACATGGAAGTTAGTTACACCAAAGGGTTATAATAAAAATAAGACTGCATCCACGACCCTGCACCGAAATAGGGGTTGGCTCAGCGTGTGCTGAACATACTCGTATATATTGTATGATCAGCGCTGTTTTTCAGCCAAAGACCTAAATTTTGAAACTTTTTTAATAAAGCTGCATTATCCACACAACTTCATTTAGCCCCAAACTAAGCAGCGCTTGTGTTATGGATACTGGGTAACTAACTAAATGAATCTTGTGACTAAGAGCCTATTTTGCAAGCCTACAGATATAAAGTTTTGAATTTCTGATCGCCTAATAAAGTTATAAAGCCAAATTTTATTGAAATGTGAACTTTATTTTGTTACCTGAGATCGCCAAAACTACATAACAGATCAAGTTGAAATTTTGATTAGAACATAGCCTTACTAAGATAATGGGCTATTTATTATACCGAAAATACGCGTGCGAAGCCGCGGGCAGAAGCTAGTACTTAATACAAAAGACGGATGACTTCGTTGTATGACGAAGCCGGTTGACTTAGAGCCTCAGACGATTTTATAAAAAACTAGTTGCGCCCCGCGGCTTCGCCCACGTGGAAATCTATGTGTCATACGGTATATAAACCTTTCTCTTGAATCTATGTATTTAAAAAAAAAACGCATCAAAATGCGTTGCGTAGTTTTAAAGATCTAAGCATACATAGGGACAGACAGACAGCAGCGGTAAGAGACTTTGTTTTATACTATGTAGTCATATAGACTACAGATAAATTGTTAGGCGTTCGGGGGTTGTAATCAAATGAAACCCTTTGCATGTTCTAGATTATTTATCGGTTTTCTATCTATAACTAGAGTATTTTTAGATAGGTAAGAATGAGCAGGATCGCGCAAAATTCGTACCTTAAAATAGTCAAAGAGGACCCTAGGCACTTTTGTAAGAAAAGAGAATCAAATAGGCATCTATGTTCAGCAGCGGAACAGAAAGATTTGAACCAACATGGCTTTATGCCAACAAGTGGCTCTGACGGAAGACCAGCTTTAGTTGCTATGCAGAACCAAATTTGTTACTTTGCTACACTTCGTATTTTACGACGCCATTTTTGTCTTTGTTAATATTATAAGTAGAAACAACATCGCCTTAGCGTTTAATTAAAAAACCTGTAATGATGTTAATATTTTAATAAATAAATAAATGTATTTGTAAGATATAAATATATTATATTTTAATGTGAGTTATCAAATCAAATCGTGACTGTTCGTGTTACTTTAATAGTAGACTAGCCACCTTACATAAGTCGTAAAAAACTCATAACTACCCATTTATATAGCTTCAGATCATAGATATACGATAACTACAATACCTTTTGATTGAGCAATTTGTATCACGGGGCGGGCGTGGCATACTAATTCATTAAGAAAGTTTAGGGTGAATTTCGTGATAATCGCCAGTTTTGAGATCAAAGACAATTTAAGTATGCTTAACGTGAGAGGCAAAGTGAGTTGTACCTATAAATAAATAATGGATCAAATAGATATCCTGGATATCCTGGACAATTATCATCTAGTAGAAGGTAGGTATCATCTAGCCCTAAACTAAGCGGCTTTTGTTGTGGGAACGAAATAACTGATATAACTGATTACATTACATAAATAGATATTAAAAAAAAGGAAACACCCAGGACTTCCGTAACCAATTTCTGCAGATCGTGCAAAGATTTTTTCTGGGAAGGGAAACAAACCCGCGACCTGTCTCGCAAGCGGAGCTTCGGCTGTTGCGCCACAGCAGATGTCGATTTAAATTACACGAACACAAAAAATCACAACACACCGTTAATATACGAACTTACAAATTTGACTAACTTTTTGACTCTTTGCAAAGTCAAAAATATCTAGGCCAATCTAACAACAAGCAGAATCTAAATTCAAACCTCACCGACCGCCTAACTTGATCAAATATTTAGGTAGAGAACAATGAATCGAGTAAATTAATTAAATTCCGTTATCTAATTATTGCTTAAAGTAGTGAAGCAACCGAGCAACCATGAAATTTCAGTGCAACCTTGAACTAGAGGTGGGGTTCTAACGATAAAAGTTATCGATGATTGCGCATTGACGTCAATATGAGGTGGCCATTTAGTAGACGAACAATATTGCGTATGAATTGGACTTTTTATCTGTCAAAGGTTATATAATTTTTTGGTCATGTGATGTGATATAAAATCGTATAAATTAAAAATCTTACTATCGCATGCAAAAAGACTTCTAATGACGATACGAAACCCGAAACCAACTTAAAAATATCAAAATAGGTAACCATTTTTGTTTTAATTAAGCAGAAGGTATCTCAGTTAAAGTCACAGTCATAATTTCTTCAGATTTTGTTCCACATGAGTGTCTAGAAGCAACTAACATAATTCCGAACTTTCGCTTTCAAAACATACTGTGATATAGGCTTTATGTGTTTCGTCTACGCGACGATGGCGAAACGTGCTATTTTAATTTAAATCGCGTCTCGTTTTATAATCACAGTCTAAAGGTAGGTTAACGATCATCAAATTTCCAGACAGTAAAACAAAATACACAACAATTTAGCCGGTGATGCAAAGTCGGCGCGACAGTAGCCAGTTTTTTTAAATACTTGAGGTAAAGAATTAGGTTTGTGTAGGCAGATCAGTGTAAGGAGTTTATGGCAATAAAGCTGGTATTCAAATAGTATTATGAGTGGGTACTGCGTGGTTTGAGATTGATGTGTCAAGGCTCCAAAAATAGCGGTCAAACGTGGGTATGTCAAAGCGACAGCTGATCATATTAAAGTAAAGTAATTGCCGATATCAGTGACGGAGCGGGCAAAGGTCCGCCTGCGAGGCAGGACGTTGCTGGTTCAATCTTCTGTTCATAGAAATTTTTGTATGATCTCCAGTTATGTATTCCGGTTCTGGTTCTATTATGTATACCCGTCATCCTCTATGTATATATATATTTGTATATCCATATATGTATATCCATCAACTTTAACACAAGTGCCTCTTACTTTGTGGCCAGACGATGCTCTGTAGAAGTGTCCAGCATTCTTTATTTATAATTTACTAGAGGAATATTGTGGAAACAGCCAGATGCTAAATAATGAAGTGTTCAGACCTTGAACTCTTGTCGATTTGGACCAATCAAACGATTATTAATAATGCGACACATAATTTGAGATAATATAATGTGTGACATTTTAACCCGACTTGCGATTATTCTGGGCCGATAAACTTGTTTAGGTTATTTATGATTTGACATTTAAAGTTACATAAATAATTACTTACAATGTATGTGTGTTTTACAACTGTATTTGTATCTAAGCTTAAATTAATTAAACATTTTTTTTAAAATATTTTTCTGAATCATAGTGTTAATATATACAGTTATGTATATCAGTTATCTAGACCCAAGACACAAGCTCTGCTTACCACGGGATTAGATAATGCTGTGTGAATTGTCCAGCATTATTTATTTTTTATTATTATTTAGTTTTCGAAAGAGCCAGAAGGTTAGGGTATTGAAAGGGAAGAAAGGTTTTCGAGAAAGTCGATACATCGCTGTCGATTCAAATTTGTGCTACTTACAACCCTATAAATTAAATACTTGACTTAATTAATTGTGAGTATTATCGTGCATTATTTTAACTTTTATTGACGCGGCTCTAATATGTAAGGAATTTATGCGAAATTAAGCACGGAAACAAACATTATTTTCGTCACATTATAGTGTTCTTGTTCTTGCCTAGACTTCTTGCCTTGTAGGACGCCCTCCGGCCAGATTTATGACTTAGTACCTACTTACCTGCATAGTGCACTAAACACAGCAAGTTTAATAATACCTACCTTCTGTCATGCCCTTAAACCTAAAGGTAAGGTAGCTCGTTAGTTATATCAATGAAGTTTTGCGTAGTGCAGGACGCCCTCCGGCCAGATTTATGACTTAGTACCTACTTACCTACATAGTGCACTAAATACAAAATTTTTAATAATACCTGCCTTCTGTCATGCCCTTAAACCTAAAGGTAAGGTAGCTCGTTAGGTATATCAATGAAGTTTTGCCTAGTGTAGGACGTCCTCCGGCCAGATTTATGACTTAGTACCTACTTACCTACATAATGCACTAAATACAGCAAGTTTAATATTACCTGCCTTCTGTCATACCCTAAAACCTAAAGGTTGCCGTGATACCAAAGCGAATAAAAAAAACCTAAAGGTTAGGTAGCTCGTTAGGTATAACAATGAAGTTTTGTTCTAAGTACAGGGTTTGATATGATTCATTGCGTCGCTATACGCCAACGTGTAAGAAAAGTCGTAGCACCACGAACTAGCTTCCCATTGGACTGTAAATGTGACGTGGACAGATGACGTCATTCGGCATCAAATAATTTTATCGTAGGACTTACTGAATAGAGATTGCCTTATACTGTATATATTGGCAAGTAGTGAAATTTCTAATTTTTAGGTGTCAGTACCCAAAGTCAATAGGACTTAGGTAGGTGCTAAGCCTTCGCTGTCCGTCCGTCCGTGATTTTCAACTTAAGTAAATAAAATACCGCTTTAACAAAAATACCTAATGAAAAGAAAATATAGTAATATATTCATATTCATATAATTTATTGTGATAATGTTTATTATGATAAAACCCTGTCAGGACGCAACAATTTTTGGATTCCTTCTTGTTAGATTGATAACTTTACTTTAATATTACATATTCATAGAATTAATTAAAATAGGAATGAAATTAATATTTTCCTTCATAAAGTAGGTATAATATGTACGAGTACCTTTATGGGTTTTTTATAAGATTAAAGTTGAGGAAAATCCGGCTAAGTACTGATTAGTTGGTTTACAGTTACCATGTTATAAAGGTAATTTTGATAATGGGATAAAAACGTTTTTTACTATTTAAATAAATAAATAAATAATGCCGGACAATTCACACAACATTATCTAGCCCCATGGTAAGCAGAGCTTGTGTTATGGGTACTAGATAACTGATATACATAATAAAATACATTACATAGATAGATATTTTTTTATTATACATAGAAAACGACCAGAACACCCGAAACAAATATCTGCAGATCGTACACACATTTGTTCCGAGGCGTGAATCGAACCCGCAACCTCATGCGTCGCAGGCGGACCTTCGCCCACCGCGCCACATCGGTCGTCAATTTTACTTGCTATTAGATATTTTTTAAATCATGTCAATCAAGTACCTACTATGCTACAATAAGGCGCTTATCAGGGGGGAGGCCTGCGTCCAGCAGTGGACCAATATAGGCTGGTGAGGTGAGGGGAAGTACGACTACTTATAATTTGAGCAAAATGAATACCAAAAGTCAGTACATATTAAGATAATAACTGCAGTTAGCTCAACTGTTTCGATTGACGACCGATAAGGCGCAGCGGGCGAAAGGTCTGCCTGTGACGCAGGTTTCAGGTTCCATTCTCGCGTTGGAACAAATATTTATACGATCTGGCAATTATTTGTTACGGTTGGTCTGTGTATTTTCGGTTTAAGGGAGGCCTATGTCCAGCTGTGGCCTAACATAGGCTGATGATGATGATAGCAACTGTCACAATGCGTGCAAAACTTATCTGCTATATTAATTAAAAAACAAAATTGAATATATAGGAGTGAAAATATATAATAAACTGGCGGACTCTATAACCAGCGCCGCGTCAACCGCAATATACATTAACAAACTGAAGAGAATCCTAGTGGTCAGGGCATACTACAGTTTAGTAGAGTTTCTAAATGACAAATTTGATGACGCCAATGTCGCTGATCGACACTTAAAATACTTATTATAACTTTGATTTGAATAACTCATTATTGGTAAAATTACCAAAGAAATTATAGAATTATTTATTATAAAAATTCTGTTCTTAGATTTCGAACTATTTTGTATGTTTCTTGTTATTTCGTAATGTATTTTCTTTGTATGTATTATTTATGTTTGACATATAATAATATATTTCTTATTAATAAAGAACTGAATGACTTGTAAAACCTAAAGATTCGTAAAACTCGCAAGTTTTTCCACGCGTCACCAACCACCTTAACATCTGCTTCCTCTTTCTAATAATCTCATAAGTCCCACTGCGTTAAACATAAATACACATTAATTGAAGCATTTTAATAAATTCAATACCATTACATTCACTCATGGCTCATTTAAACAAACGCCCATAACCGTTAATATTCCCACGTTGATTACTAATAAAATAACTAAAACTCTAACAAAAATAACTAACTTAGGAAATTATACTTACACAGCACAATATTAATAATTTTGGAAGGTGCCACACGACCAGTTTATGTGAAGCCCTAGATAAAACGTTATTGTTTATTATTGAGGGCGATATGAGGGGCCAGAGGGCTCCGAATAAAATGGTGTTGATAAGACCTGTAACTTCCTCAAAGATGAATCGGACTTAAGGAGTCGTGAGCTTTATTTACAGTGACCATGATTCCGTGAATATATCAATCTATAAGTATTCAAATCATATGAGGTTCTCTTCTCTTTTTATGAAATAAGTAATATTTAGAACCACAGCAGGAAAATTCAGGTGTATTCGTAAGTCACTCATAGTATTTTCGCCGAAAATTGTCTGCATTTTGATAGGGATATAAAAACAAGAAACAATGAGCGGCGAAAATAGTATGAGTGATACACTCACGATTACCTGAATACTGAATCGATCAGTTGAACGTATTTTACAAGCAGTTCGCCTCGAATGTATCCGATTTTGATCAAATTCAAACAAAACGAACGAAGCAAAAATATATAAAAGCTGTATTATTGAGGCGGGAGTTTGCTCGATGGTTTAGTTATGTTAGTACTATAATTATTTTATTTATAATATCCCATAACTTACAAGCACACAGATCCCCTGGTACTGTCAACGATCCTCCATACAATTGGCGGTCTTATCGCTCTTGAGCGATAAGACCGCCAATTGTACTTAATTTTTAAGTTTTTACTGTACATAGTTTATAGTTAAAGTGCAATAAAGAATTTTCTATCTTTCTATCTATCTAAATGTCATATTATTTATATGGATAAATATTATATCCATTTGATCCACAAAACTTAAAAACAGTGAAAATATAAAGACTACACTGAAACACAACATTCAAAATATGCTACCGCAAAATCTTAAAATTTTCGCCTAACTTTTAAGAACATCAATATCTAGAAACCATATGGTTGAGATAACAGCATATTTCAGGAATATCCTCAATTCAAGTTATTCATGGCCATCGATATCTTTCGGGGTCACTTATCGGCTAAATTCGGACAAGAATGTTTATTTCTAGTATAATATTAAGTACAACCACTATTATTTATGACTCCTGTCACATATTTACCACCATGTAATAATTTTACATGCATTCCTTATTGTGTAATCAACAGTGATAGGAATAGGTAGTGCAATTTGCCCTGACTTCATGAAGATATCTTAATATGGACATGCCACAATTCCCAGGAAGTTAATAAGAAAATGTTATTCTATACTGTGTTAAATAATATTTGAAAATACATGCCATTGCCATTACCGCCACAACCAGTTATAACAAGATGGGGTACTTGGCTCGCAGCGACATCTTATTATGTCAAATATTTCGATGAAATAAAAACTGTTTTATCATACCTACGAAGAACCGAAGCAGTATCAATTATGCGAAAAATATACTGAATAAAGAAAACATAAAAACTTATTTGGACTTCATAAACGATAATTTTAAGATCATAGAAAAAGCCTTAAAAAATTACAAAATACACATATTTCTATAGTAGGTTCTTTTGAAATATTCGACGAAGTCAGGATGGTTATAAATTGGAGTAAATGTTTATCCATCGAAAAGAAATTAGAAGCGGTCATGGATCGTAATCCGGAATTAGATATTGCTAGAACGTATTCAGACCATATAGCGCACGGCTCGGCTAGTGACGATATTTTAATATTTAAATATGCCCTGTTAACATCAGTAGAAGTTGAAAGGAGTTTTAAAACTTATAAATGGATATTGAACGTCAAAAGAAATAGATTAAAAGAAGAAAATATCGAAAAACTAATTGTAACTTATTTTAATTTCATGGAAAATCAACCGACTATTTCAGATTTTGAAAGTGACGGTGAAGGCGAAGATTGAACCAAATTTAACTTTTTGTTAAATCTTGACGTTCAATATCCATTGTTTTATTCACGATGAGTTTCAATCATCCCATTTAATATCGCTTTGAAGATTGGTATCACTGTAATTTTAATGTGTATTAAGTTATGGTTAAAATAATTTTATTTATGTCTGTTGCGAATATTTATTTTAATTGTTATTGATTATTGTCATATTTTATAAAGAAATAATAAAAGCATAATTAAAATAAGGTTTTTTATCGGAAATTTGTTCCGTCATATTTTTCCCGGAATCCCGGGGCGTATCCAAACTATTGATAATGTTTGAGGTCATTTACCCCAAATTGCACTACCTATTCCTATCTCTGGTAATCAATGATTAAGTATTTTATTTTCGATTAAAAATTGTTAATTTATATTGTGTGTACATGCAAATAAATGACATGTCTATGTTTCAGGAATATCCCTTAAACCAAGTAATTCATGGTTCCCAGCACCTGTCGGGCCACTTGTCGGCTACTTAGCGCGGATCTTTCAAATGCGTCGGTTTGAGGCGCGCGCGGTATTGCGTGTGTAACTGTACTACCCGCATGCGGTGCAAGACACAAGCCTATTGCTACTGTTGACTTCTGATACTATTCTATGACAATACAATACATTTATTTGTAACACCAAGTTATCATCATCATCATCAGCCTATAGCAGTCCACTGCTGGACATCTCGATAGCAGTAGTAGGTATATCTTAAAATCACGACGAACTCTGCGGCATAGTGGGCGAAGGTCCGCCTGCGACGCTGGAGGCTGCAGGTTCGATTCCCGCTTCGGGCGTGTAAGATCTGCAGATAGTTGTTCCGGGTGTTCTTGTCGTTATCTACATGATGTAGTCGTATGTATATAAAAAAATATATATCTACGTTATGTATTGTATGGTCATCTAGTAACCATAACACAAGCTCTGCTTAGCTTGGGGCAAGATGCTGCTGTTTGGGTTGTCCAGCATTATTTATTTATCACAACATTACACATTTGGACGTGGGTCAAGGGTCAGGGTTTAAACCAATCTATCGATTTCCCGTGCAAGTAACACCGCACACACTATCTAGAGTTTCTTTCGTCTATAAGCGATTCTGAGACGATACTATAGTCATAGTAAAGTCATTGGGATTGCAGAATTTGGCCGCAAGATTAGTAATCGCCCCTGACTCGCACCACTCAGTCCCAACGCCTCACTTGTCATTACTTACCTGACTGTACTTATCGCGCCCCTAATTACAATGTTTCACGGGGGTCTTACTCGACTTGTAACTTCATCTTTATTAAAAGCTGCTTACAAACATAACTTATCTAACTCACCGAGAGCTGGTGAGTACCTGGTGAGTACCTGGCCATCGGTACCTGGCGCAGCGCATCAGCATTGCCATACAGCGGGGTAATGCAACCAGCAGCGTCTAATGAACGCTTGCGACACGTCCGGTCCACCCATATCATAAATAAATAAATAATGCTGGACAATTCACACAGCATTATCTAGCCCCATGGTAAGCAGAGCTTGTGTTATGGGTACTAGATAACTGATATACATAATACAATACATTACATAGATAGATATTTTTTATTATACATAGAAAACGACCAGAACACCCGGAACAAATATCTGTAGATCGTGCACACAATTGTTCCGAGGCGGGAATCGAACCCGCAACCTCCTGCGTCGCAGGCGGACCTTCGTCCACCGCGCCACATCGGTCGCCACATCGGTCGTATCATCTTCTTTGTTAATGGCAATTGTGTCCGGTTGGACACTTTTCTGCCAGTGTCAAGTACATAATGTAAAAGAATTGTAGATTATCTGAGTTATCAAATTATAAAGATTGTTTTGATATTTTCACCAGAGCCTAGTTAGTTCGTTATCTAGCAGGGTGTTACCAGGTTGAGATGATGAGATGTTGGAGTCCCCCTTACCCCCGGCATTTTACCTTTCATAAAAGAAACTACAGATGGAGGGACGCGTGTCAAAAGTGTCATGGTTGAAACCAATATATCAATGCAAATAGCACGCCACACGTACTATCGAGAGTTTCTTTCATATATGAACGACTAGTTCCTGCCCGCGACTTCGCACGCGTTGTTTCTATGGAAAGTTTTAAGTTATTACTATCCCATGGGAACTGATTCATGGGATAAAAAGTAATTAACTATAGACCTGTGCATAATTTCAGCCCGATCCGTTCAGTAGTTTTGGCGTGAAGGCACAAACATCCATCCATCCATATAAAGAACCAAACTTTCGTATTTATAATATTAATAATATGATTCTGCGTCGATACCATTGTCATAGAAAAGCGATTGGTTAGCAGAATTCGGCCCCTGTCAGTTAAATTTCGTCCATTAACTTAACCATCAGTTAAATAAAATAAATAAAAAATATCTAGCGACGACGTGAAAAATGAGGAGTCAGGGGACCGAGACCAGCTTTTAACGGAATAACTTCCTCAAGATAACAACTAATTAGAGAACTTCTCCATGTTTATAATAAATAATATTTAAATCATATGATTTCATAGTTGGCTTAATATAACTTTAATGTATAGGGTTATTTATAAACTGGGGTAGAGGTTACTCTGGTATCCGAGCGCGATACAGAACATGCTTTTACATTAGCTTGCTGTCTTTGTCACTCATATGCCTCGCTCTCTTTCCAACTACCTTTATTCACCAATTAGTGGTTTGCATCAAGACTTTTCTTTTTAATTATATTTATTGTAAGAACCTTTATAAATAAATACATAGTGTTCATATTGTGTACACCAGAAACGGATTTACTAACTAACTTATCGAATAATGACAGTTACATTGTCAATATGTTCAGTTTTCATATACGTAAGATGGCAATAATTACAACCCACAGAAGCAAACACAGGTCATGTGAGTTGAAGGTGTATGTAGATGGTGTCCGATGAATTTAATCCGTTTTTACATACATTAGAGATGAATTGATCGAGAGTGTGCTTAACAAAACAATGTATCATGGAAATAAGTGCAGCCGTGTTGACGAATGAAGGTAGGTACGAATTCCATACCCGAGTTTCCAAGTAAAACTCATGATAGATTCAGTTTTAAGCAATATAAAAGTCATTTATAACGGGATTTATTTAACAAGAAAACTTACTCGTAGTGCCTTCAGTTATTCCGTGATCATGGCGCACGAAACTGTGCCGGAATATTGAAAAACTGAAACATCAAATCATGGTCAATATCCCGTTATGTTGTGTTAATAACCACGAAAGTTTCTAAAGTTCTAAGAAATATGTTGTTTATAGGGTCCTGTAAGGTCTCAAGGAAATAAAGCACTTTGATGTTTGAAATATATAAATGGTAGGTTTTCGATTTATTGTAAGTTATTTTGTCCTACCTGAAAGCCTTAGGTCATCTTAAAGTTTTGTATAAAACAAACCTTTTCGCAGAGTCAAAATTAGTGTCGAAATAAAATGTAATGTAGTGTAGTGTATATTAATTTTTCAAACATAATAAGCCGACCGTTTACTAATAACGCTGTCGTATGGACAAATCTTAAATGATAAAATCTCAGCTTAGCGGAACTTTCTGTGTTGAATCTAAAATTGGATCAAAATGCTTTATTTAAATACAATATTATTAAAAGGAGGAGACACAGATAAACTAAGATATTTGTTTTTAACCGACCAAAAACAAGAGTCCTCTTTTGTCAATCAAAGTCCAAGGATGGAGACAGATCAGGACCGCTATTAGTAGCGTCACGTCGTATGGCCGATATTAGCAATTATTAGAATTAGCAAGCTGAAGTGGCAGTGGGTCGGCCCTAAAGCGCGAAGAACCGACAACCGCTGGGGTAAACGTGTTCTTGAGTGGGAACCACGACTCGGCAAACGTAGTGTGGGACTCCCTCCGGCCAGGTGGGATGACTTGCGAAAGACTGCAGGCAGATTCTGGATGCGGCAAGCTGAAGACAGGGCGCTATGGCGTTCTTTAGGGTAGGCCTATGTCCAGCAGTGGACTATTATAAGTTGATGATGATGGCTGATATTATGATAATGATAGAAGTGTTCTTGACCACTTCACCTTCTCCATGATACTAGATAATATCTATACCTTGAGTGCTGTCTAAGACCTAGATCAATACAATAACGATAATAACTCAATTGTAGTTTATTGAAATCCCTTCAGATAGCGCCAGTTTCTCAACCTGTGTAAAGAATTTGCTTTTTACCATTGTTCCATATGTCAGAGGTGCAGCATTGTGCACCGACAATGACTGCCGAGGGGCCGAAACTATAGTAGCTGAGTGTGTCAACTAGTATTGGCACGCGGTTTTGCATGTTGTCTTTTAAAATCGTTTGTTAATCTTGCCTTATACAATGATAAGACCCAACCGTGGTGGGTTGGATCCTCGTTTACGTCGTAATAGGCGTACGATGTATGTTTTCTGTGACGGACGGAGCCGGGAGCTGAAGATAATCATCGTCCTCTTTGTAGCCCTTTCTTGGATTATGTATCCCCGTCTTTACCTTAGCTTTCGCATATTAGCATTGTTAAGTTCATAGTCGGTAAAAACTTTGCTAGCCCTACCACTATATGCTGGAGGGACAAACATTTTAATATAAGCGGCGCTGATTTGTATGGAAATTTGTAGTTGTCAATAGTCAGCCATTAATCAACCAGCCAAGTAGACGTAAAACCAGCAAATCGGCGCCAAGAGACTTTCAAGAATAAACGCCTAGTACCTCAGTCCACCAGTCTTTCAATCAAGGAACGTGGAGGAGAACCCTGCCGTAGGAACGACACAGTAGGAGCCAGTAGGAGCTAAGGGCTAGGACCCCCACATTTTCTCTATTAGTTTTGTGTACATAAATAAGGTGTTTATTTATTCAATAGTAAAGTTTTAGATCAGTTCAGTTTGGTTTACCCCGCAATGCTTTAAAACGAAAGTTTTTAATCAGTTTGTACTACCCGTCATGACCTACGGAGCTGTGACGTGGACACTCACGCACGGTAGGGCTGGTCCAAAAGTTCAAAGTCGCTAAGCGAGCTATGGAAATAACTTTGCTCGTAGGCAGTTTCTCTAATGAATAGGATTCGTCACGAATATATCCGATAGAGAACCATAGTTATCAACATAGATCTAAGAATTAGCAGGCTAAAGAAAGTGGCAGGTGCTGCAATTATTAAGGAAAAGACATTTATGTACTTCTCAATGAAAACATATTGTTTCAAAAACACTTTTCCATAAGATATCCACGGCACGGGCACGGCCTTGTGCCATGGATATGTTATGGAAAACCTTATCGAAATCCAAAATGATATTCATTGACCAAATAAATGACAAGAAAACATCCGGAGATAGTACTGAATAATGAAATTTCAACTTAAAATGAATGTAACATGAATACCAATCCATGCAAACAAACATCCTAACAGTCGAATTTTTATGACTATAATTTATTAGTGAGCTAGGTGTGGGCATTCAATAGAAGAAATTGCATCTGTTCGGGCACGCCTTTTCTACAGAACTATGCAGGTTTAGTACTGCCAGTACTGGTAAGCAAAGGTTCTTCTTTAAATTTTAATAATCGTACAATATTATAATCAAAATCGTTTCAAGCCTTAAAAAATAATTATTGGGTAGCTAGGGTGCGGACTTTATTTTGAATAGAAAATACCTCGATTACAAATGATATCAATAAGATTCATAAACGATAGCAAAGAAATAATTAATTCAATACATTCCATGTAGGTGACTCAAACAAGCCATTCAAATGCGAGTGTGTTTGTTAATTTCGAGCCATGCTCTCGAGGCGCCGTGGCTTAGTTGGTTAAAGCGCCTGTCTAGTAAACAGGAGATCACGAGTTCGAATCTCGTCGGGGCCTTGGTGGAAAACAAATAACATTTTGCTTTTTTAATACTTTTACATTTTTATTTACATATTTTATTAGTTATATTGACGTATAATTATCTTAAAGATCCATTTTTCTACAGATCCAAAACAAAATTTGTACAGTAAATTTGTTCAGATAAAAGAAAAACTGCGTTATATTTTTACGATTTTTCCCAGACATCGATAATTCGCCTGTTTCCATGGCATTGTGGTTTACGACGTGACTTGGCCTACAATCCCGCTGCCTAAATACACATAAACATTGTAATGAGGAGGGCGTTTAGGACGCAAGTGTTATGGAAGTGGTGCCACTCCACAAAAAGCTTTTCAGTTTAATAAGTACCTATTATGTCATGGAGGTAGTCTTATTTTCTTAATATCACTATTTGTGTCACTTACTCCTGATAAACTACTTTATTTGCCGTTTGTTATTCTATGCCTGTATTTTGTATCTGTGTCTAAATAACTGTTTTTATATTCTATTCTATTCTTATGTATTTATATGTGGCGATTATATCTTGTTTTTATGTAGTTGTTACTTATCAAGACCCGGAATTCGGATAAAGAGGTATTTGAAAACTTCTAAACCCCTTTAGGGTTTTGCACTACGCTATGCAGGTATCTTAATAGGACAGTGGTTTTTAGCTGTACCCTAATACATATAGCAAAGTAGGGCCAAACGTAAAAATGTATTATCATAATGATACGTATATTATGTAAAGACGAAACTGATCCTGAATTATTCAGGAGAGGCTTATAATAGGTAGCAGTGATGTGGTTTGATACATCTTAATTTGGGAGAAGAAATATGAATTAATCAATAATTTTAATTAACATAAATTAAGAAATAAAGCGCGTTTCTGTCAATACAAATGCCCACGAGAGGAAATTATCAGTAGCCCTAATCTAAAAATCTATTGCTGTTCGTTAGTCTCGCTAAAACTCGAAGACGGCTGGGCCGATTTAGCTGATTTTGGTTTTGAAATGTTTGTCGTAGTCCAGGGAAGGTTTAAACGGTGAGAAAACATGGTAACGCGGGCAAAGCCGCGGGGCGCAGCTAGTGTATAATAGTTTTTGGATCAGACCAGCAACTCTAATCCCAGTTGTTAGTAGTAGCAGTGGCGCTGCTCTTGCGGTAGCTGTTGCCATGTTTTGAAATGGTTCACGGCCGAGTTAGTTGTTTAAAGATAGCATTAGCTACGTTAATATATTGATAATATTTTACAAAATCGATTGTAAGTTTACAGTCGTAAATTCTGCGTATCCGACTGCTACTATATGTAGAGAAAAGAATATTTTATTTGTTTTGCATGTTATGTATGTTTAATTATGACATTGATATCATTATATTCAGGCCTGATAGAATATAAAAATATATGTTAAACATTGATATATCGCTTACCGTTTGTTTTATTACCCGATAAACTAATCTATGTATAATAATGTTAATAAATCGCGAAAGTTTAAAAAGTTGTAGAAAAAGTATAGATATATAGATAGATAGATAATTATTTATTGCACACTTAGTATAAGATAACAATGTAATATAAAAATTACAAAACTAAATACAATTGGCGGTTATATATTGATAATATCAAATATCTTGGTCTTGAGATTGAGTCCCTCCAAAAGTCTGGAAAACACGTTTTTGGCCTATTATCAACACAGCGCGCGTATTCAGCGTATTCTAAGTCCTCTTTCCTTCAGGACTTAAAGGACTCCTGGATTTTGTTCACCAATATTTTCAAGGTAAAGTACTGAAGGGAACAAGAAACCTTTAGAGTAGCTATGACAATTTGTATATTTATACGTTGAGTCTAGTACAATGTCATAAGAATTATTCTAATGTGTTATTGGTCCCAACGTAACCCGTCCACGTAGAAGGGACGCGAAAGGAATAGAGACGCGCGTGGGAAGGCAGCGATTAATTACCCACGTCCGTCGCCACGCGTTTGTACTCAGGAGGTAAGGGACGGTACAAACTGGCGAACGATCCGTTTCGCATCGAAAGGACATTTAAGCAGAACTCCTCATCATCATCAGCCTATAGCAGTCCACTGCTGGATATAGGCGGAGGCCTATGTCCTGCAGTGGACTGCGGACAGTGGACAGGGTGCTATGGCGCTCATTGAGGGAGCCCAATGAGCGCCATAGCACCCTATCTTCAGCTTGCCGCATCCAGCATCTACCTGCAGAACTCCCTATTAGAACGTCCTAAAAGCAAAACGGCATATTAGCGACTTATTATTTCTTCGTAGATATTAGCATAACGTCCTGTTAGCAACGTGACCTAGTAGCAAATGGGACTTATATTAAAACGACACCTTAGCTGAACGGCCTAGTACAATTCAATACAGATTAAATAAACACAAAATTCATGAACTTTATTTATATCGACGAATTGTCTAAGAATGCTCGTTCGCAGATGATGATGTTCTCTAATACAAAATGCTTATTGAATTAATATACTCGAATTTATCAAAAAGCCCTGAAGCCCCGTCGATTTTTTTATGTTAGTTTTATTTATTATATAATAGGTTATAAGTTTCTAGGACCATTTTCTCATAACAAATAATTAAATATTATATTCGATTTATTTACTAAGTATGTACAAATTTAAATTAAGTGACAATTATTGTAACCAGATTTTGCACGCCACAAAGGTAGAAATACATTGAGTCTTATTTAAACGTACACCACCTATGTACCCTATTTACATGTATTTGATGCAATCAATATTTACTTTACTTTACCTTAATTCAGATTTAAGAGTGAGTGTCCTTCGAAAACACTGACTCCGTTGAAAGAAATGAAACCAGTTTCGGAATAAATATTTGCGATAATGCAAACTTTGCACATCTTTGGGGAAGACCTATGTCCGGCAGTCTAACCCGCATATCTTCTGCGTATTAGGCAGACCTTCACCACTGGCCCACACAGGTCGTAATAGAACACACTATACAAACTATCTTAGGCCCAAAAGTAATCTATAATGAGATATTAAAATTTGTTTTCTTTATTGATAAAAACTTACTCGCAATGCCATCTCCGCGATGCCATCTTTTCCGTGTTCATGGCGCATGAAACTGTGCTGAAATATTGGAAAACTCAATAATCAAATCATGGTAAATATCCCGTTATAAATTACTTTTGTATTATTAACTATGATAGTTGCTGGTAAATAGATCTATGCTTGAGTGACATTTATGTCTTAGAAACCTTAGAAAAGCGTTAACACTTTGACTGCGATTTTTTTTCGACGACTGCGGTCTTTTTTTTAACCTAAAAAATTCGTGCTGCCGCTCTACATAGCGGTTGTGTTGCGCCGCACATGCGTTTCTTTCGAAAAATATTACGGCTGTGCTGAGTCACACAGATCTGTATTTTCTCAGCAGCTGCGCTAGTGTGGATTTACGCATATTAGTCACTTGTAGAAAACACATTCCGTGTGATTTCAGCAATCAAAGTGTTAATTGATTATTGATTTTATAATACGGGAAATAAAAAGCTTGTATGTACCGATCTTTATTCCACTGGCGTCACCGATGACGACGGGTCGTGCGTGTGTGAGCGGCATGATGGAGATAGCACTCGATTTCCATTTACGAGCTTTTCGCAGGTTTGATTACTGATAGTAGTAGAAATACCTATACATATCTACTACGTAGTATTTACTGGGGTGAGGCCTTATTCTGATAAACTAATCGCTTCACTATGACAATGGTATCAAACTTTTTCAACTTTCACGATTTGTTAACATTAAAGATACCTTTTGTTTGAGTCGTATTTTCCCCTATGTAAAGTAAAAAGTAATAATAATACAATGGTATCGTCACAGTAGGACTGATTATGGCAATTTGTTTGTACATATACACCTACGTAATGTATTGTATTATGTATATCAGTCATCTAGTACCCATAACACAAGCTCTGCTTAGCTTGGGGCAAAAATGATGTGCTGTGGATTGTCCAGCATTATTAAAAAAAAAAACATCGCAGTCGGTTACGAAAGGTTGAAGCGATAGCAATATATTTGTGATTTTTATCAATAGACAACTCTGTCCATAGCAACTGAAGATTCCACATGTAGATAGAATTAGATTAGAATTATTGAAAACTACTGTAGCACAGAAAAAAAAATCGAAAGAAATTGGGATTCGAATATGTGCTTTAACTCGTAACATTTAGATTTATTTTATATTTAAGCAGATAGAATTACTTAACATGTGGTAGCTGGTAACCCTAACGACGTGCGAAGGGAAGCAAAAGGTCATTTAGAGGCACATAACCCTAATAGGGATCTTTATAATAACCTTTTAAATTATAAGTAAATGTGATCGCATTATCTCTGGACAAGTTTAAACGTGGTTTAACTTAGGGTTACGGTTTTTATTTTATATTACTTAAGTGCAGCCCCGAAGTAAGTAGAGCTTGTGTGATTTCTTAGAGTATTTCTATATATACTAATATTATAAAGAGGAAAGGTTTGATTTTTTGTTTGTTTGTAATGAATAGGCTCCGAAACTACTGGACCGATTTGAAAAATTCTTTCACCATTGGGAAGCTACACTATCCCCGGTGAACATAGGCTATATTTTATTTTCAAAAAGTAAGGGATCCGTACTAAAACCGTGCGAAGCCGGGAAGGTCTGCTAGTTTTTTATAATAGCAAGAAGTTCTTAAGTCAGAGACAATGCTTGACTAAATGTCTAATGACAAGAGATTTTGCTGACATCAAAGCAAAGCTCGAATCAATTTTTGGTTTTGAAAACTTTCATTCATCATTTATTTGATCTCTGGTTCGGTTTCAGTATTAAATATTTTTCGCTGCACATGTAAAATTATGCGTTGTTGAAGTTTGTGTTTTACTTTTTAGTGATAACCTTGCGGTATATGTATGTACTTTGTTGTTCTGATATTGTTATCCGTTTTTGTTAAGTTTTCATTCATAAACGTCTTTGTTGAGATAAAATATCTTGAACTCTAAATCGGAGTATAGAGTATACCTCTAGTGCTGTTCTTCCAGTCCGACCAACTGAACCGACCAACTGGTTGTGCAGAATGGAAGGCGATGAAGGGTTTTTTCCAATCGAACCAACTGGTTGATCATATATTTTATTTTGGGTAAACTTTTTGGGCCCCACATAATGTTGTAGAGTGAGACCCTATATTTTAATATTTCTATATAATAAAAAAACCAAGCCCCTACAATTTACATATTCTGACAAATAATTTATTCGAGATTAGAACGATATTACCAAAAACCTACTCAAACAACCGCACAATAGATATACTATCACGAAAGAGGTCACGCTGCTTTCGGATTTATAGTTCTATTTTGAACCTTATTAATATTCCGTAAGTGCTATAACAGAAATAGGTTCGAGCCTACCACAACTGTAGAAGTTTTGGCATGGCGGCGGCGGTTCTTGTATTCTGTGTCTGGTTAGCAACGGGTCACGTGTGTCTCGGCCTAACCATCAAAATTATTACCATAAAGATCTTGTCGTGGGTTTAGTTGAGGCTACGTTAGCCTGAAATATCCTCAATGAACCAAGGATTTAAAGGGCGCAGGTAAAGCTTTACTCTTGAAAAAAATATAATATAGGTTTCAGTATTATTCTAAAAAGGGTCTGACAAAATGCGTCACCAGACAGGTAGGAAGTGGGCTGGGAAAAGCCAAGAAGTGGGAAGTAGACTTAGGCAAATTGTCGATGAATGGGGGGCTTTATGTTATGTTTAATTGGTCGAATTTGAGAAACAACAATAAACAATAGATAGTAGAGTAAAGTTAAGGTTTTGGTTATTATGGTGCGTAAGCTCGCACTTGGGGTTTGTATTATCTAAGAAATTAAATAATATCCAAAAAATCGATTTCGGTGTGACATGAACTGACCTTCTTTCCTTTCTGACCTTCCTCAGTACGGGAATTCTCTAATCAACTGTAACCGACGACGAGACGAAAATATATTTTTATTAAATTTCTTATAGTAAAGTTAGGCTTAGAAAAGGATTCGATATTATATTTAATCTTGTGTTTTTCACTTTTTATATTGTATAAAAAGTTTTGATTTTAATTTTTTAGAGAATTGTAAAGTTTCATAAGCTTTCCCCGCAATCATTATATCCTATCGCAACCATATAAATTCGAATTCCTGTCAGGGTAGATAACCACCGGCAGAGCTTGCACAACAAGTCCTTGTCCACTAACAAATTCCTCACGCACTTGGGCGGAAACATAAAAAGTATGCGTATACGCAGTTGTTAGCCATTGCCGAAACCCAAGGGCACAAGTACACTCGGCGAAGTAGATATGTGTGCCTAAGGATAACTCCAAGTCCCGTGTCTTGCTCAGAGATCGATCTATGCTTGATTAACAATTTTCTAAGGCATAAACACAACTTAACCATAATCGATGACTGAGCAAGCTATGATAATACGGGCCCAAGAATTCTATGTTCAGTTTAAAGACAAGAAACCAAAACATAGAAAGTTAAAAACATTACGCTCGAATTGCCAAACGCAACTCTGATAAAATTAATCAGAGTTTGGGTATTCAAGCGTGAAATAAATTGTATTCGCGAATTGAGACATTTTTTCAGTTGTCAATGAATATCTGACACAAAACTCGATGAGTTGAGGAGACGTGCTATCAGAAAACCTTGAGTATTCAGAGTTAAGTTAAGCCTGCCTTTTCAAACGAGTAAAAAAGAGGAGCCCCATTTTCAATTGGGTGTTTTTAAATGTCATTTCAAAGACGACTAGACGACTATAGGTTTATAATATTGCAACAGTTGGCTCAACCTGTTTCTAGTCTCAAACTCTATTTTTTTGATTGATTAAAAATATAATAATAGATCATTTATTTTCTCTCCACAACAAGGTCATATTACAGATAATTATTATAGCAAGGTGTAGTGTAGTAAATACAGATACCTGGTTTGTGTGAGACTTTTGCCAGTGATAGGTTTAAAACCTGCGTAATATTGCTTATCTACGTATCTACACCGCTGACTGTACACGCGTACATCCCGAAGGGCGTCGTTATCTTAATATTTAATAGCCATGTACAATCGTCGTGTGAATGAAATGAGTTTGATACGAGTAGATACACTGTGACTATTACACCGGATGTTATCAAGGATTTTTTAAACCAAATAGGACAGGATATCACATGACCATTTTAAAAAGCTATAAGCCTGCCAAAATTGTACGATCTAAATAAAATTAATTCGAAATTCAGGTCACATGATAGAAAATAATATCAATATTTAGGTCACACCAATAAAACATAAAAGTTACAAGGAAGATTTTTGTGACACCAAAACGGCTCGGTGGGAGGCTCTTTGTTATTTTTAACCGTCTTCGAAAAAAGAAGGGGGCTTTATTTGTTTTTGTATGTATGTTCGTAGATTTCTCCGTCAAATATGAACCAATTTAGAAAATTATTTCTATTGTAATTTAGCTATGAAGCGCAGTATCCTGGGAGTCAGACTGACAAATCGTGTTAGAAACACGTTATACTGCGCTTCAAAACGAAAATCCGACGCTGCTAAAAAGCCGCCTAACTGGTGGAAACTCAGAAAAGTAGAAACTCTCCAACTTTTTTCGAAGTCGGATATAAATAAAAGATGTCAACTATACATAGTGGCCTTTTGAAATTAGAGTGCAAGGCCAAATCCGAAACGAGAGTCGAAGGAGTCATGGGCCAAATTTTTTAGGCATTTTCCTTGCAATAAAGCTAATGTAGATCATTGTGTTTTTCAGTTATCTTTAAAATGGTACCTATATAACGTTTTTAGGAAAACAATAAACTACAACATTGTATGTAGAATTCTATGAGTTTTCAAGCACAGATAAAAATGCTTAAAATTTTAAGGACAAAATTCCTTAGGTACGAAACTCGACAACGAAAGTATCACGAAGTCTATGCTATCCACCACTGTCTTGTGCCAGTCGACTCATACTATAATTAAACTAAAATTTAAATACTTACCTAAAAGTTAAAACATTAACACATCACCAGAAACTACCAAAACTTCCATTTCATTAATGTAAATCCAAAAAATACATACCTTATGCAAAAATAATCGTCGACCAACAATAAAATAGTACTTACACGGCATACAAATAAGGTCTTAAAACCAGATTCTTTAAATTGAGTTGTAAAACTAGGTAATAGAGTTGAATGTGGTAGAGCGTGGCGGTTATGAATGAACGTACATGAATGGGCAGAGGATGTGACGTAACTGGCGCCGTAGCTACGTGGCGTAAGGTTGACATGTGTCTTGTGTTGTGAGTAGGTATTCGCGGAATCGTTAGGCATGAGAATACCTAAACATAAAAAGTTGGATAATTTTTTCCTAGTAATTAGCACTTTGACTGTCCGTAGGGTAAATGAGTGTACTCAGGACTATTTAAGTACACTTCGTCAATTTGTTTGCATTCAATTTTTTCGTTGAGATTACTTTTCTATGATATTTTTAATGTTGTACCTATTTTAATTTTTTTTTAAAATAGGTACAATGAACTACATCTAAACTTAAAATAAACGAAATTTTACCTAAAATATATTTGTATTTTAAGTTTGCTGCATGCATGTTACAGGCGATTTTCATCGGTATGTTATTTTAATATTCCCCCCCCCCCCCCCCCCCAAATCAAAACAAGTGTCAACCCTACATTTGTCAATGTCAATATCTTAACGGCATGTTTAAGTAGTTACATGCATTATTGCAGCCGTCACGCGACACGCATAAATAATAATTATATTCAATTATCTCGAATCATACATACTCGTACATACCTACAACGTTCATTGATAAATTATGTTTCTTCGTTGATAAGAGGAATTCTTACTTGACAGCTGTTTAGGATTCCGTAACATAGCTTGATATAAATGATCGGAGCTTTAGATGACAAGTTTTCTAATAATAAAATTACTGTATTTCTATTAATAAAATGTTAAATGACTGTTTGGGTAATTTGTGATAAAACTCAAATAATCTCACTAATAAACAAACCAGAGATGATCTATCTATCATACTATCTTGGTTATTTTGGCAATAATGAAAGTAAAAATTATATGACTCATATTGGAGATGCATAACCGACGGCCGCTGGGGCAAACTTGTTCTTGAGTGGAGACCACGACTCGGTAAACGTAGTGTAGGACGCCCTCCGACCAGGTGGGAGGACCTGCGAAATACTGTAGGTAGATGCTGGATGCGTCAAGCTGAAGACAGGGCGCTATGGCGCTCATTGGGGGAGGCCTATGTCCAGCAGTGGACTAATATAGATTGATGATGATGATGAAGCGACAAATACGAGTTTGCACATAAAGTGCCAAGGAGTGTAATTATAATTCCAAAAGTTTATGTTAAACGGAACGTAAAAATATTAATGCCAGTGCCCTTGAGAGTTTTTACCATTGTATATCTTCTGTTCGGTATTACCTCGCAGCGCACGTGACAGGAAAATTTTCGCACGTTTTAAATTAAATACAAAATATGCGATAAAGTTTGAGATAGCCAAAACATTATTTTTTCATTACTTAACTAATAATAATGAAGAACCCTATAATTGATTGATTAATTATCTGAATAAATCAATTGAATTATTATTATTATTCACTCATTTAATTAAAATTCTCGTACCAAATACATTTTTTACTAGACAGAAGAAAATACATTAAAATATTATGAAACTATTCTACGGTAAAAATATATCAAAACGGTAGATCACCACACCATCTTATTATTATCTCATTACCATGATCTCGGGCCATAAAGTGACTCGGTCCTTTGGAAGGCTTGCGAGGGGCCGAAGCCAACAGCACAGAGGCCCATTGAGAAGTTAATCTAAAGGCGATGGCTACACATAGCGGGTATCATCCTCTTGTGCATAATATGATACACCCAAAGATGGTATCCGCCAGGTGTAGAGACTATTGCAAAGAAACATGAAAGAAATAAAACCAGGCTATTGTGATGGATGGATGGACTGGGTAATCGGGCTATAGGGGAGATTGCGGTCGCCTGCCATAAACAAGTCAATCATAATGTTAAGAGTGGCAGACGGTGGCTTGCAGAATGCTCGATGGGTTCCTTAAAAAGCCGGCGTAAATACCGGAGAGGAACAACATCGGCGCAAACGACTAAGGGGTGTCGAGAGGTGCGGCCCCGATTTCACCATCACGAAGACTGCCCGTGAGCGGGTTTCCTCGCTATTACGCCATTAGACACTTCCACCCCCGAGTCTACATCTTAAGATGCATCTCTCGCGACTCCACTCAGACCGGCCAATGAAGGCAAGCAAGAGGTGGGGATCTGGATCTCTTGGGATGCCACTCCGCAAGCGGAGACGAGAACCAGGAACTTCCTCGGGAGCACTCGGTACCCGTGGTGTCGCTACTCTATTATTATTATTATAAAAGGGTCAATTTGAGTACACTTCGAATTAGGCCAGCGACATGACAGTGGCATCACTGACACAATTGGCAGTCAAGGGCGGACGGAACATTGATTCAATAAGTTATGGGTTAGGGTCCTTCTTACCCGTGTGATATTTAGGTAACTTCTGAGCATTTTAGACACACTTCCGGTTGCGTAACACACTTATCAAAAGGTTTTTTTAAATATAAGTATTACATTGTGAACTAAAGTTATCGACATAGCTCTTAGAATTAGCTAGCTAAAGTGACAGTGGGCCGGCCAAATCTCGCGAAAAACCGACGACCGCTGGGGCAAACGTGTTCTTGAGTGGAGACCACGACTCGGTAAACGTAGTGTAGGACGCCTTTCGACCAGGTGGGATGACGACCTGTGAAAGACTGCAGCTAGATGCTGGATGCGTCAAGCTGAAGACAGGGCGCTATGGCATTTATTGGGGGAGGCCTATGTCCAGCAGTGGACTATCATAGGCTGACGATGATTACATTGTGAAGGTAAGCGTGCTAACAACAAACTTTGTTCATCGTTATAAATGTAACATTACGAAATTAAGCATTATTATTAGTTGCGTCACAGTTTTTAAACTTCTGCAGATGACAAAGTTTTTCATTTCTAACCTAATTATATAAGCATTGTTTTTGTTCCATAATAAAAGAATTAATTATTTATTTTATTGATAATTTCAAGTGTAAGGTTCTTGTAACTTCAAGTTAAATTCCCCTTACTAAATTACCCTTATTAACCCAGTTTCTAAACAATACTAATAAATATACCTACCCACATATCTTCCCGAAAAAATACAATATATATCTTTGCTATAACTTCTTCAGGCTATCTATCTTCAACTACTAGCTAATTATTACATAAAGTAGGTAAGAATAATGGCTTCCTGCCTAAACCAGTCTACACGAAAAACGCAAAATTCTTACATTTCATCGGCCGTGACCATGAATACCATGATAGTGGCAAATGTAGTTATTAGAGATAATCTGAGTCATGGACGAGTACAACCAAGCTGTCACATGATTATGTTGAAACCTAGCTTTCGCCCTCAGTTTCACTCGTATGGTACTCTGGATAAAATGTAGGTATATTTCACGATATATTTTTTTGTCGTTTGACTGACAATCAGATAAAACTTTTCAACTGTCATGGTTATTAACACTAAAGTCATTTAAAACGGGATATTTACCACGATTTGATTTTTGAGTTACCCAATATACTTAGTGCGTAACGTTCGTAGCAAAAGACAAAAAAAGAGGGTAGATCGGTATGTCTGCCGATAAAAACTTAGGTACTCGCAGTGCCTTCAGTTACTCCGTGATCGTGGCGCATGAATCTGTGCCGAAATATTGGATAACTCAAAAATCAAATCATGGTAAATATTCCGTTTAAATGACATTAGTGGCAATCAGATAGTTATGTACTATAAAGAAATGTACTGTAATGAAAATTAATTACATGGGGACGGCTTTCTACCTATACTATATCCCATTCCTATCACTAGCAACGAGTAACAATCTACAGTATATATTTTATAGTTAGGTTACAAATGGATGACCCATTAAATTTTTAATTTAAATGAATTAATTATGTTAAAATGTACCTGATTTATGATTTTTTTTAATTTATTTATTTTAATGCAAATAATTATGTAGCATTAACATAATTTATGTTATGAATTATTATAGAATAAGTGACCTGTAGCATATTTAAGTTATTAATAAAAGAACTATGTTGTTTTCATGGACAAATCTTCCTAGATTAATCTTCGTTCCGATTTCATAAAAATGGAAACATTCGTAAGTTCCCATATACGTGTAGTGTCGAACCATGATCAAACGAGATGTTCAGATCACGACATATATACTAATTGATAAAAAACAAAAAAATTATATGTTACCTATCTCAAAAACAAGTCCTAAATACGTATACATAATTAGTGTTGGCCTACGCGTAATATGTATCAGCGAATCGCAGATATTAACCACACACGCATAGTCATTTGTGTCCGTGTGTGTGTGTGTGTGTGTGTGTGTGTGTAGTCCGTGTACATTACATAACAATAAATCAGTCAATACACTCCGAATTCCGAGCGGGTTATTCTCACACTACATTATCATCATCATTATATGTTAATGACGACCGATGTGGCGCGGTGGGCGAAGGTCCGCCTGCGACGCAGGAGGTCGCGGGTTCGATTCCCGTCTCGGGACAAATGTGTGTACGATCTGCAGATATTTGTTCCGGGTGTTCTGGTCGTTTTCTACGTACAAAAAAAAATCTATCTATGTAATGTATTGTATTATGTATATCAGTTATCTAGTATCCATAACACAAGCTCTGCTTACCATGGGGCTCATCGACTACGTACCCTAGACGCCTAATACCTATTTATTCACTGTGCAAACAAGTCTGTCAACCAACTGAGGTGAGCGGGCGCGGGGAAGTGAGTGCTCATTGGTCCGTTCAAGGTTACGACAAATCATGACCATTATTAGTGATGGGGTAAGTACTATGAAAGCAATCGATACTTGCAACAAGGTATATTTACTTTGACGACCGATGTGGCGCGGCGGGCGAGGGCTGTCTCGGGTTCGATTCCCGCCTGGGGTCAAATATTTCTACGATCTGAAAGTACCTATTTGGTTCGGGTGTTTTGGGTATTTTCTATGTATGTATAATAAAAAATATCTATCTATGTAACTAATGTGTTGTATTGTATTAAGTTGATCAGTCATCTAGTAACCATAAAAAAATTCAGCAATATGGCTCTATGTAGGAGGGGGGGTCTTAGGGGGAAGCGAGCCGTGCTGTGACCCCCCGACGACCTCCGACGACCCCCCGACGACCCCCGACGACCCCCCCGACGACTCCCCGACGATCCTTTCTATGCATTCAAAATCACTTGTCCCCCTCTATACAACCCCCATAAAAAAATCAAGCAATATGGCTCCATGTAGGAGCCCCCCCACTGGGGGCGGTCTTGGGGGGGCAAATGTCAAAAAGTCGGAATTTTCCCTAGGAGACTTTTACCTCCCCTATACGATTCTGTAAAAAAACATACCTTCCCATCCACCATCAAGGCGAAAATCAGTCAGTCAGTGGTAATCTAGCTTTATATATATGCATAATATAATGTATAATAATAAAAAAAAATAAGTATCAATGGTAATCTAGCTTTATACTATAGTAGAATAGAATAATATTATATGAAAAATAAATAAATATTAGAGTTAACATTTAGGGTACCTACCTTTAAATAATACCATGTAGCAATGTAACGTTAAATATTATTTTAATCGACTTTTACATAATTCATCATAATCTTTCCTACGGCCATCGACATCTTAATGTCGCCTACGGCACAGCACTATTTACCCCGCCTTCTCAGAGAAAAAAGGAAAGCAAATACAGAATTGGTTATGAAAGAAAGAGATGCACAGTTGACCTCGACGGTTGACCTCAACTGGTCAACCAAATTAAGTTGAGCTCCGTCAGGAGCCATTGAGTAAGCGAGCGCAGAGATTGTCACGGGTCACTGGTCTGGTCGTTACTGATCGAACGTTAGTGGGCGTGGATTTTTAAAAGATCTCTTTAACTTATGTGATGTCTTAAATCGTTCGCCCTGTATTAGGTGTCTAGGGTACGTAGTCGATGATGGGGCTAGATAATGCTGTGTGAATTGTCCAGCATAATTTATTTATTTATTATATTATTATGTTAAAGAAGTGACATCGGTTTTTTAGAATCGTGTGGTAGACGATAAATGTACCTCTATATTGTGATAAGTTATTTTGATAAATAACGCTGGACAATCCACACAGTATTATCTAGCCCCAAGTTAAGCAGAGCTTGTGTTATAAGTACTAACACAAGCTCTGCTTAACTTGGGGCTAGATGACTGAAATACATAGATAGATATTTTTTATTACATAGGTAACGACCAGAAAACCCGGAACAATTATCTGCAGATCCTACACACAATTATTGTCCCGAGGCGGGAATCGAACCCGCAACCTCCTGCGTCGCAGGCGGACCTTCGCCCACCACGCCGCCATAGTGGTATTCAAAGTTCCTTCGGGGGAAGCTAGTGAACTAGCTTCTTACAGCTAGTGAGCAAGAATACGTATGCTTGCTGATGATGCTGATAATGCGTAAGGTTTGAGAATAGCCCAGCGCGGCACGCATGGACAATTGAACACATTTCCTTATTGGTCCGGTGACGTCACTCGTGAGAGACAGGGTCCAGACGGGATCCTGACTGTCATGTCACGGACCTTAAAAAAGGAGTAGGTATTGTTTTACTAGTTTCTGCCCGCGGCTTCGCACGCGTTATTTCTATGGACCAAAGGTTATTTTATTTTTTACCCACCATAATTATTGTACCCTATATAAAAAGTTCTGTTTCAAATAAAGAAATGTATTTTCTTTATTTATTTTATTCAAAGCATTCCATCTATTTTACATTGTATTACCTATTTTTTGTATTTTTTTTTTAATATTTATATCCAATGGGAACAGATAAATAGATTAAAAAGAAATCCTGTGTTATTTCAGGTCTAGCTTGACTTAAATTTATGAAAAATGCCCTTATCCGGTTCAGTACTTTTGGCGGGAAAGAAGTTACAAACATCCATACAAACTTTCTCATAATACTGTGACTAGTTTGATTTCGGGATGTTTTATTATTCCCAGTAATATAAAAAAGTTTGTAATAATAAAATTCAAAAATATGTGCGTCAAAAGAACTTCGAAACTACTGAAACGATTCCTATCGTTTTAGCCCTGTAATGTAAACACATGAGTAAAAAATGCAAGAGTGAACTATAAGTTCACTCTTGCATTTTTACCGAAACAATACCAGGATTCAAATTTAAAAAAAAACTCAATAAATACCACTTAGGTCCAATATAACCGTATCAATTAAACGCGATCAACATAAAATACAACGCTTTAACGAGTTCAGTGCGTAGCGCTTTCGATCCGGTTCAACCTGGACTTAGTACTTACCTAGACCAACGGTGAAATTGGGCCTTAGCAACTTCTAATTCTAAAAATAAAATAAATTCTAAGAGCTATGCTCGGAGTTTCTCTGTAGGATAGGATTCGTAACGAATATCCGACAGAGAACCAAGGTTATCGACATAGCTCAAAGAATTAGCAAGCTGAAGTGGCAGTGGGCCGGCCATATCTCGCGAAGAACCGACGGCCGCTGGGGCAAACGTGTTCTTGAGTGGAGACCACGACTCTGTAAACGTAGTGTAGGACGCCCTCCGACCAGGTGGGATGACGACCTGCGAAAGACTGCAGGTAGATGCTGGATGCGGCAAGCTGAAGACAGGGCGCAATGGCGCTCATTGGGGGAGGCCTATGTCCAGCGGTGGACTGCTATAGGCTGATGATGAACTTCTAATTGTATCATCACATTGTCAAAATCTGTGACATATAATTACATATAATAAATACATTTAATAAATATTTATGTACATATTCCATACGACTCTTATCTTCCTTCAGATCGCGCGTTTCAAAGGTACGTTTTAAAGCTGAGCCCATCAAGCATAAAATATACTCAAAGATATATGTGAATAAGATTCACCAGTGAAAAGCATACAGGGTGTTTAAAAATAAATAAATAATGCTGGAGAATTCACGCAGCATCACCTAACCCCAGTTACGTTGGGGCTAGAGCAAATCTTGGTTTGCTACAAGATTACTGATATACATTAAATCACATAGCAAGATATATTTATTACACGAAAGACCCAGAACACGCGGAATACAAATCTGAATATCGTACAAGGATTTTTCCCGATCCTGTTTTTTAAATTACTCCCTTGGCAAAGGCAAGATGAAATAAGTAGGACGCTCTTCGTGCGTCCTACTTATTTCATTCAAGAAGTCATCTAAGAAAATTCTTTTCAATAAATGTCTGAACTGACCATCAGTTTGGCCTCGGTGTTTCCCGCCAGTTCTCAACTTGTCTGCTTTAGAAAAGACTATTTGACTTCAATAAGTATTCCCTGTGAAATTGTAAGGCTAAAATGAATTTTTTTAAATTGTTTCCCAGAAGAAAACATAATCATAAATATGTATTATTTACATTGTTTACAATTCACACACCTTTTCTTCAGAAACTAGGTTGTGAAGCGACGAGGTAGGTACTTAGGTACGTATCTTGTTTGATGTGTGTGTATTTTTTCCCCAATATTTCTTTGTTTTCGGGACACCATGTATACGTGGAAGGGAATGTTTTTAGGGTCAAGGGCACGCTCGAACATAACAGCCTTTTATCTGCGAATTCAGAGTTAGAGGGCTTCGAAGTGTACAGAAGGGGCGGTTGGTTGTCTATTTTCTTCTTCACTTCTTCTACTAGTGGATTAAAGATTTGAAGAGAAGAGAAAACTTATTTATAATTTGACTTGGTTCAGGGCTTATTTTGTCAGCCTAAAGAAATTAATTAATTTAATCTGAAATCTCATAGGTATCCAAGATTTAGGTTATAATTTAAGCTCCGCTTGCACTTCGCTAGGCATTATTATAGGCATTATTACAACTCCCTGAAACATGATGAGCGAGTTATGAAACCAAACCAATACGTCTAACTTTAATACAATTAGACATTTCTTGTGCAAGCAAGGCTAGCAGGGTTTTTTTAAATTAAAATATTTTTTAGTCACAGGAGCAAAATGATCATAATGAAAATTTACAGCATTATTTATTTATACAATTATTATTTTTATTAGTTTCCTACATAGTTGTATTAACGTAGGTAGTTAACTAGCCCGGATGTTCAAGAATAAGAATTTCCGAAGAATTCGTGAACATCCGAGCTAGAGAGAAAAAGACGTTAAATCAGGTCATAAAATGAATGTCATTTTATATAAAATCCAATTAAAATTATTATTTAATACGCCAATTTAATGTAAATTGTTCTATTTAAAATATACTATTACGTCAATAGCTAATCCTGACCTACTCACAAATACCTACACAACATTTAAAAGGATTTAATGGAAAATACCAGATTCTTTCTTGTGTGAAACTCATATATTTGAATATTAATGTCTTGGCTTTTACGATTTTCTACATTAATGATCACGTGAGTTTGATTTAGCTATCTCAATGCGCATAAAAATTTAGAAAACCGTCGTAACTTTATGTAATCTCGGGAAAAAAATTACAGAATAGTTAAAAAGTCAAAGTTTTGTTCAAGGATAAATGAATAGACTTGACATTTTATGTAGACAAAACCAGCTTAACCTGTCCTTGGTATTTCCGTCAAGCGAAAGTGCGTTGGGTGCGAAACAACTATTTACAAACCGTTTCTCTATAGATGATTCGTCAAAAGCCTTTGAAATTGAATTGAAAAAAGTTTACTGTCTATGAGTTCTTAAGTCTATGACGACGCGGTGGTTAGCAACAGAGTAACTGCTAAAGGATCTGTGCCTGTGACGTCATCTAATATAATTAAGAGGGCGGAAGGCCTCCCTTGGAACTTAGTTTATGAAGTCCCATGAAAATAAACAATTTTGAAGGCCAATGCTGCGATATTTTAGAAGGGCTACTTGTGGGTATGCTTATCGGGAATGGGGTAGCCATTGTCACGCACGGTTTTGTGTTGCCATCGCTATACTATTCTGATACCTTACAAACCGGAAATGATGCTTTCTGGGGGAATAGCAGATAAGTCATAGCAAATTTTCTCCCTACAAATATTTTCTTAAATAGTTTGGCGAATAAATTATTGTAAGCACGAAAATTTTAACGTTTTATCATTTTATATGGCCTCTAGCCCCGAGAAACTGGAACTTGTAGGTTGGCAACCAAATATCTTACGACAGCTTACGACACCTAAATTTATATATAAATGAAAAGTGTATAATTATTCGTCATTTATTATTTTTTTGGCGTTCACCGTAATCAGACTAGCGCAGGACCGATCGAGGCCAATGGCATAACATAGATATTAGAGTGGCCTATGCTCAGTAGCGTATCTACAAGGGCTGATGATAATGATGATTTGTCATTTGAATGAGGTCACAAATGTGATAATTGAGATAAATCCAAAATCTAGAGCAGTATTAAGGAAGTCTCCGAAAGTAGGTTAAATGTTAACCGAATCAAGATTCACACATAAATCATGCAAAGCCTGACGGATTGACGGATGTCACTCCATACCTATCTAGGTCATCTAATGTGGGGCAGTTTAACTCGGCCTTTGCCCTATATTTTAACTTCAGCATACTGAGACGTTCACTGCTGAAAATGCCTCCTAATTCAAGGGGAGTTTTGCTATATAACTCACCACCCTTGCCAGGCATATTGGTGATCGCAGTAGAGGTGTTAATATACACAGGAGGAAGCTCTGGTGGCTTCTCTTAGCCTGATCTGGCCTCAATTACTTTGGGGCCAGATCAAATCTTGTCTTGACACTAGATAACTGATATATGTATGTATGTACAATACAATACAATACAATATACCTTTATTGCACCATCAAATATAAAGAAAATAATAAAAATAGGATCTTAATACTAACTAAATCTAGTGGCACAATCGGCGGCCTTATAGCTAAAAGCGATCTCTTCCAGGCAACCTTTGGATGGATAGGATCGTATGTACGAATATATTAAACATCCAGAACAAACGGAACACAATTTTTAGTTAAGTTACTTGATAATCACAGGAGGAAGCTCTGGTGGCTTCTCTTAGTCGCCTTTTGTGATATCCACAGGCTGAGTTGGAGTGTTGACCTTAGCCCTATATTTGTCTATTAACTAGTACCTACATTATTTATTAGTATAATAAAATAATACACTTTCATTGTTGGAAATAGAGTATCTTATCAATTATTTATCACCTGGAATACGGTTTTTAAGATTTGGTATATCCATATACGACGACGACCGATGTGGCGCGGTGGGCGAAGGTCCGCTTGCGACGCAGGAGGTTGCGGGTGCGATTCCCGCCTCGGAACAATTGTGTGTACGATCTGCAGATATTTGTTCCGGGTGTTCTGGTCGTTTTCTATGTATAATAAAAAATATCTATCTATGTAATGTATTGTATTATGTATATCAGTCATCTAGTACCCATAACACAAGCTCTGCTTAGCTTGGGGCTAGATGATGTTGTGTGAATTGTCCAGCATTATTTATTTATTTTATATCCAAATAAAGAATAGTATCTTAATAATTAGAATAAGTTAATAAGATTGTTTGTTGTCACAAACATTCAATATATGATATAGCATCTCGTAGCATTGCGCAGATTTTTCGGCCTCTAAAAATTAGCCTATGGTCCTTCCTCGAGTTTTTATCTCATTGCCAAAGTCCTTCAAGATCCGTTGAAGCTTAGAAATGAACAGACGAAAATACAAATTAACTTTGTAATATTTCGTTTATGCATGGATAACGTTTAAAAAGATAAGGCCTAAAAGTTACCATGTCACGATATCTATTTAAAGAATTATGCGTCAAGATGTATTTCAATGCATTATTTATAAAAATGTAATCAGTTATCAGCTTCTGTTTCCTTTCATTATTTTAATCCATTCCGTTATCTTGGTTCTACTTCCGTTAGCCTAACCATAAAACTTTTTTGTCAATTCTAATCCATTTTTAAATGCTTAATTGAAATAATGAGATCTTTAAATTCAAATAGTGGATGACGCAATATCCGACGACCGATGTGGCGCGGTGGGCGAAGGTCCGCTTGCGACGCAGGAGGTTGCGGGTTCGATTCCCGCCTCGCGACAATTGTGTGCACGATCTGCAGATATTTGTTCCGGATGTTCTGGTCGTTTTCTATGTATAATAAAAAATATCTATGTATTGTATTATGTATATCAGTTATTTAGTACCCCATAACACAAGCTCTGCTTACCATGCGGCTAGATAATGCTGTGTGCCCAGCATTATTTATTTATTTAATATTGTAGCGGTCGCTGGATGGAGCGACTCAGGATCGCTATTTGTAGTGTCGGGGAAACTTTGTCCAGCAGTGGACGTATGTGATGATATGATGATGATGACAATTCTAAGCGTGTCAAGGCTCACCATCGTCACGCCTCGGCGCTCATCCCAATGCACTAAAGTCATTTCCCAAATAAACTTGTGAACGTTTCATTTAATTATAAAATTTGTCATAGAATTGACGCTAAAGAAACTAATTCGGGTAACAGTTTTGAACAGTCTATTTTATTTAATTTGGAAATATAACTAAGCAAATTAAATTTACTATTGAATCAATAGACGACGAAAATAACTGGGGCAAGTTTTGCTCCAACTCGAAACTAACAATCTAACAAGTTAAAGGTTTCTTGTTCGCTTCTTTAATTTACCTTAAAAAGATTGAAGTTAACAAAAAAACGAAGTGATTACTTTATTTCCTAGTTTTTTTATGTTATTTGAAATTTGTGACGTTCCTAAAATACATTTCATATCAATAAGGTCTGATAAAAAAGACCACTTTGATGTTGGAAGACCGCATCCCGTCTGTCTATATGCGCTCAATTGGTACTAGGTCACAAGGTATTCGTATTGTAATAAGTCGACCGCCATTGTCGTGCCCTTGGTGGCAACAATGTTTCAGTTGCAGGGCATGGCCTCAACACTTTTAGATTTACCCAGATATTTCCCATCAAGAACAATCATATTTTAGTATAAAATATTTATGCACCGCTTGGTATTCCTATGCCCAAGAGCCCAAGCTAATATAGGCTGTGAGTGGAACGCTTTAGTGTCATATTTCCTTGATTTGTTTTTGTACCTTGATTTTAATCTCTGGAGGTAAGTTCTTATCAAATCATTAACCTTTGAACACCCTTCTGTTTTTGTCGGGGGTTAAAAAGTTCCCGGTAAAAACATCTTTAGAAAACGTACCGGTTTTTTCTTTGGCCGCCGTCGTAACCAAATTATTGCACGAGTCACGTTCCTGTCAAAAATATCTGCAGAGTAAAAATCCACAGCGTCTGCAGATCGTACAAACACTTGTCCAGCGGAGGGAATCGAACCCGCAACCTCCTGAGCCACTGGGTCGTCAACTAGATTTTTGTTGATAATACTGATAAAAGTTGTGATGTCGTCGTGACGAAATGAATGCCTACGACAAAGCTTGGGTCCAGCTGGATCAGAACCGATATACATGCAGGGACCAGGGGCTGGCCTTTGCCCAGCAGTGGGACATACCAGAGGCTGAATTCTGTTAACCAATCGCTTTTGCTATGACAATGGTATCTTCGCAGAATTGTCCATACCTAGATGAAAGAAACTTTAGATAATGCATGCGTGCTGTGCCATTTGCACTGATAGATTGATAGAATGGTTTCAACCTTGACACTTTGGACACGCGTCCCTCCATCTGTAGTTGCTTTCATTCTTCTTTCATTCCATTGTTATGGTGAAGCCATTAATTTAGTGGAATTAGGGCCCAGGCTTGTAATGCTGATGATAATTATTCAGAAGAGGCTGTAGACGTGCTAGGCATTATGCAAAATACACTAATGACTTGTTTGCAGAGAGCTAATACGCGAAAGGCGTTAAACCGTAGACGGAAATATCTGAGGACGCATTTTCGATGTTGTTGTTGCATTGAGAGTGAGTGAGAGGTTTTCTATGATAATTTGGCGTGTTTTAAAAAACTATAAACCAAATTCCTAAATAATGAAAATGGGTTTAGAAGATTTAAAAAAAGAATCATCGTAATCGGTTAGCGTGATATTGAGTTATTCTTCCATTTGTCGCGCACATACTAAATGCAAATTGAAGACTTATATGGTTTTCTCATGGATGTCATTGTCAGAACGAAAACCGGGACAACACGAAAACCAGCTTTCAAATAAAAAATCATCAAAACCGGTTAAACCAGTCGAAAGTTATGAGGTAACATTATTATTATTATATTAGCCCGGGGTGTCCCACTGCAGGGCAAAGTCCTCCCTCCCCTTCTTTCACTCACCTCGGTCCTCAGCAAGGAGAACCCACTCTTTATTGTATTAGGTCGAGCTCATCCCGCCATCTCCGCCTAGATCTTCCATTTCTTCTTAGGTATGAGGTATACCTTCATTAAAAATAAATATTCTTGAGTACCTACTAGTAAAAGCTGATTTGCTGCCGACCTTTCGTCTATGGTGAACAACGATCATAGTTAGATATTTCCCTGTTCTACTTTAATCCACTCATCAAAACCATTGATTCACAATCTCTGCTTACCTTGCGGCTAGATAATGCTGTGTGAATTGTCCAGCATTATTTATTTATTAAGTCTGGTCGCGAGAAGATTCTCTGGTCAAGCACCTCTGGCTATGGTTCCAAAATACACCCTATCCTATATCATCCCCTGTAATACCTCATGAGCTTGTGAAGTCCACGAGGGGACAGCGGGATATAACAGGCTTATCAGGGGACTCCCAAAGAAAATCTGGGGCTTAAAACTATTTGTATGACAGAGATAAATTGTAGTTTGATTACGGGCTATATCCTTGTGTTACTGCACAAACATACATATAGCCCTACGATGGATATATAAAGAGTTACGGAATCACGTACAAAAAAATACGATTCAGAGTGTGTAGTACTATGGTATTTCACACTCTTATAAATTTTAACATAAAGTGACTTTAATAGGGGTTGATTCGTTTAAGACAGTTACTAAAAATCACCAAAATAATGTATTTATCGAATTATACCTCCCATAGATTTAAAGCTCGTTTATTTTTTATTTTGATAAAGATTAATTATTATTTTGATAAAATGAAATTCAAAATACAGTCTGCCATAACACGTTGAACACCCATCAGAAAGTGGTGATTTGTGACGTCATGCCATGCACAATATGTTATGTATGTATGCTATGTAAATGCACAGAACAACTTCATATTACTATCGTATAAAGGCCTGACTTTCTGCAGTCAATAGCTTTCTTTAATTAGAATGAATAAGGATAGAATATATTTATATTAGTATTGTGTAATGTATAATTATAATGCAATCCTGTTTACATTTTGATGTCAACATCACGCTCCTGACGACCGTGACGTGACACGATCCCTCTGGTCTTGGGAAAATCAGCGCTGGGTGGACACATTAGTGGGCACCCAGCACAATGCTGAGTGAAGGCCATATTTGCCATGAACACTGCTACGCACAATCATTTGTAATATAGGTAGTAATAATTTGCGTAGTTTAAGTTTGTTGTATATATGTATATAAAAATATTTTCTTTCTTCTTTCTTTCTTTCTAATTCTTAACAATATTGCAAATACTAGTTCTAATTTGTTTCTTTTATTTGATTATGATTTTCTTTGTTAATAAAGATATTCTATTGAATAAGAAATATTATGATAATTCGGTATCATCAGATTTTCGTGCATCGGTGACGTCATAGACAGACGCCACTTGTACCTATTGTAACCTTTTAGAGTGAAATTGAAAATGTTTTGTTATAAGCTCAATTCAGTAAGTACCTACATGTCTTAAGAGGCCTGCGGAGAATTCTCCATACAAACGTAATACCAAAATTATTTCTAATTCAAGCATATTTCCACTATAATATTGTATTATTTGTATTTGAATAGTATTTATCTACTCGAAGTAATTTCTCATTTGTAACTATATACTACAGGATTTTGTGCGCCCCTTCGAAGCTGGCGCCACGTTCCGGGGCAAGCCACTAGATCCGACACTGGGGATGACGATCTGCGAAAAACTGCAGGCAGATGCTGGATGCGGCGAGCTGAAGACAGGGCGCTATGGCGCTCATTAGGGGAGGCCTATTACTGATGAAGATGATGAAACAAAAGTTCTAGTAGGAACAGGAACAAAGCGATATTGTCTTTGGACAAAAATCGAAAAATAGCATCGGTTTCGTCTTCTATTGACGTCAAAGGGGCCCTATACATTAAATGGTAATTCGGAATCTCGTATATAAATAATACTTATGTCTAGTTTGTCCGAATGTATAATAATAACATGTTAAACACATTCGGGGTTATCGAGAGGCCGCGCGATATAAACTGGGGTGACCAGACGAGAAGTTTTTTCGAAACTGCCGAAATTTTAAGAAAAATTGACCTACAAAGGAGTTTAAAAATAAAATGCAAAATAATTAAAACCTTGCTATGACGTTTTAAATCAAAGGTTCTGGGTTTTTAAACAATATTTGAGTAAAAGGCTTGTTTTGTTTCGCTTATACATACGAAAGAAACCTGAGCATAGAAAAACGCGCTTCTTTATTCGATATAAGAGTCAGCTACTCATATATGTATGTATGTGTACCTATACACACTCCCAAGTTTTCACTTTCTTTTTACTCTGAACTCAAATATAAATACAAGCAAAAAAATAAATTGTGTGGAGTGTGTATACATATTTTCGCAGCTAACTGGTACAGTTAGCAATATTAGATAATTTATCATCATCATCATCAGCCTATATTAGTCCAATGCTGGACATAGGCCACCCCCAATGAGCGCAATGCGCCCTGTCTTCAGCTTGCCGCATCCAGCATCTACCTGCAGTCTTTCGCAGGTCGTCATCCCACCTGGTCGGAGGGCGTCCTACACTACGTTTACCGAGTCGTGGTCTCCACTCAAGAACACGTTTGCCCCAGCGGCCGTCAGTTCTTCGCGAGATATGGCCGGCCCACTGCCACTTTAGCTTGCTAATTCTCTGAGCTATGTCGATAACTTTGGTTCTCTGTCGGATGTGTGATATAATTTATTAGTCAGTTATTTTTAATACTTAAGTCATTATCATTTTCTTTAAGAATGATTAAAAGCCTATCAGTGCCCATTACTTTTTTCTTCTATTACATTATCTAAAATTAAATAAATTGCTATGATGCAATATGGTTAGGTAAGGATTAACCTACTCACCCGAAAAATTACCGAATTGAACACAATTTATGTATTACTGACCGCTCTGAATCAGAATGTCAAGGTGCCAAGAGATAAAATCACTTGTTCAAACTCATTAATTGGTAATTCATCATAAACTCTGCCAAAAACGATCATAACTATATAAAATAATGTTCATAGCTACATAAAAGGGCCTTTGACTTAATAAGAAACCTACATCTTGATTACGAAACAAATCGCCATCTTAGATTCACGACCGACGCCATCTTAGATTGCGAATTTCCGCAAAATAAATGGTTGTACTAGTGCCGGGTAGTAGCGCCAAGGTCATCTCTACGAAATCCTTCACAGCGGTCACCGACCTACGGAAGTTGAAACGACCAGCATAACTAGACACGCCGACATCAATACACTTCCCCGTTTTCGTTGGCGAACGGATCGGGGAGGTGGGTCAGTTTACATGGTTCTTCGGTTTTATGTCATCATGTCATACGGCCTTCAATTTCGATGTTTATGTAAACCGCGTGAGCGTGTTGTTGTTACCGGGGAAGATTTTTTTGCGTCTAACTTTCGGTCAAGTTTGCAAGTGCGTGCGACCTTAGACACTGATAGAATTAGAGATACACGAGCTCGTCAGAAATGTTACGCGGATAGTACAGTCGGATCAGTACCTACCAGTATTATTTTATTTTATCTAAAGCGCGCGGGCCTAAGCCAGGCTGTTCAGAGGAACAAACTTCACTTGGAAACTCGTTTAACCCTTAGTTCCTCGCGCATAAAAACATACATACTCGTAAGTACTCGCGTGGCGTGCTTTCCACCCCAATTTTAGAATTAGAAAAAAACTACCAAATACATACAATATCAGACTTTTATTTATGATTAAGATTTAAAAATTAGCGTTGTAAACTCCAATCTCCAATAACTAGAGACGATCAAAAGGTCGCTGGGGTGTTAAGGGTTAAAAAGTTTCTCTGCTATGGTGCTCTTGTAATTATTCTGGCGTTTAATTATATCATTTGTGTTTGAAACAAGGAATATAAGCCCAGAGAGCATTATGCACACTCTAAGTAACCGGAAATTTCTACGATTCTGCAATAAATCCTGTTTGAACACCTGTAGACTTAATATCGATCAATAGGTTAAACTAATCAAGTCTAAAATCCATCAATCAATATAAAAATGTGACACAAAATATCACAGACCAACCGGTTCGAATACAAATGACAAAATTAAAACAAGTTTTTAGAGTAATAAATACAAATGGCCGCCATTCCAGGAAAAACGAAGAAGATACGACGTACGCGCCTAAATTATTACGAAACAGGAAATGAAAAAGGTCTGCAGATATCGAACAAGTAGCTGCTATCTATGGCACAAGAAATATTTGATAATGAAGTTCAGAAAAAACGGTGAATATTAAGTTTAACTTAAGTAATGCGAGTTCAGTACCATACCATACATTTTTGTGTATCTGAAATTAAGAATTCTTCATGTGTTTCTACTAAGTCTGGGAAATGACAGTACAGATAATATGAAAATACATATGTTCAGTGATTTTTTTAACAGTCATTTAAAGCAAAAATGGTTTAGCTTGGTATTGAACCCTAAAAATACGATACTAAAGTTATTGCATCATTCAATGAATATTAAATAAACAATAAATTTATTCTTATTCTTAAATACATTTTTGCCAAATAATGATAACTTCATAATGAGTAGGTATTTTTAGGGATTGTTAAATAAGTCAAACATCAAACATCAATGTTTTTTATTTCCTTTACAACTTACAGGGACTGACTCTTGGTCAGATAGCAAAATATAACTTACATAAGTGAAACTGAGAAATTAAATGATCACTTTGATTTTTTGTTCACAGTTGTAGATGCGTATATGTACATTGCCCTTTAAAAGATACATTTATCTTGTATAGCCTAGTCACGCCTAGTTGTGGGCACAGCGTTTTCACTATTTCTAGTAAGAAAGTATTCAAATAAAAAAAAAAGAATAAAAGAATTTATTTACAGCCACACACAATAATAAACAGTTACAAAAAAAGGAAAACACATAAAAAATACAAAACAACTGAAGTAGTAAATTATGTATATAGCTATTTTTAGGGTACCGATTGATATTTTTATGAGTGTACAACAAGTTTTAAAAAATATATTGACATGGTATTATCATTATATTCATTTCAAGGTAACATTATCAATGATTAGAATCCTGAAGTAATGCCTAATTAAGCAATCGTTTTAGCAATTAAGACTGCCAATATTATTATAATTAGTAATCTATCAATGAAGGACATTTTAGTTTATTTGGACTTAATAGTGAAGATAATAGCCAAAACGTCTTTGACCTTCTAACATATTATGAAATAGACAAAAGATAAAAACTACAAGATGAATTAGATTTTATTACAACTAATAAAAGACTTAAATTGTGTGAAGTCGGATTGAGCGTAATTGATGAACGACAAATGAACTCTGGCATAAGATAACACAATAAGAATGAAACACAAATATGTATAAACACCGTACTCTTATTACAAAGGCATAAAACTGATTTTAACAAGGTTTATTTAATTACAAACCATTGAGAAAATTAAATAAACAAGACTGTTTCATTCATAAAAACGGAGCGCGATGATTTATTATTGACACTTTCGTTGTTTTTTACAGTTCAGGTTAAAGCTCTGGCACTAAAGCAATTTTCAAAGCGTCGGACATAAGGTTCAAATAAACCTTTCGTGAATTCGATTACATAGTAAGTAACCTTACTTCTTAAATATGAAGAAAATATACAACGATGTCTTTAAACGAAATATACAATTAACGGGGTACCATTTAGGTATGAATATGAAGGTATATAACGGGGAGAGAAGACAGAACATGGATGGATGGTGTGAAAGCAGATACGGGTAAAAATGGTGTAGGTACGGTGATGATGGCTGATAGAGGAGAGTGGGAGAAAAATACACGTTGTGGCGACCTTACCTAACGTGGGATAAACCCCAAAAGCAGAAGAATGTCCTTTACGGTCTCATGAATGTCAAGTTCAGGAAAGTAAGAGATTTTAGTTTTAAAAATTTAATAAACATATTGATTTGTGGTTAGTAAGGAGCTGAGATCAGATTCAAAGATATGATACAATAGGTTATGAATGTTGAAGTATTTGTGTTAATGACTTATTTAAAGTAAGGACTTTAAATTAGCAAATCTCCTAACAATGTTAACCGTAATGGAAAATTTTATGGGCGTCCCGAATTGAATGAAATTATGAATATTGAAATGGCAAATTGTTAATTCTGTCACGGTCAGAGTTTTACGAATTGAGACGAGTTCGCAGTTCTCAGGTACGAGACGTGAATAGAAGAGCTTATTCAACTTTCTGGAGTCTTTCTTTCCGATTAATTCTGCAGTTTTTTTTCCGATAAATTTAATGTAATTTATATAATGTTTGTATTAAGAGTTTAACAGACATGGTAAGTATTGGTTTTAAACATATATGTACTAATTATTCTAAATTATTCTTAATTTTAATTTAATAATATATCACACAACCAACAGGTTTGGACTCTGTGAGCTGCACTCATTTTAGCTTATCGAAGGGAAGGAGGTTGGAAAGTGTTCAAACTTCATACAAAAGAATAATTTCGTTCGTTTTCTGTTTGAAAGAGGTTTATAGCATTCTAGCCCTACATGGTTGCTGACCAAAGAATTTTTGACAATCGACCTCTTATCTTACACTCGACTACGTTTTTTTCGTGACTTTTAAATCGCTCGTTAGCTTAGCCGTCTATGTACTTTAGACTCGCTACGCTCGTGACCCTACTAGACTGCTTCGCTAGCTCGGGATTTAATATCGGCACGTTCAACAAAAAATCAAAACAATTTTTGTTGACCCACTTGTTGAACAAATAACTATTCCTTTACTTATTTGTTATGCTATAATGATGACACAGAAATAAAAATTCGTTAATATTTGATTCAGTATTCTGGTTGCTACAGAATAGTAACAAGCTTAGTCCTATATTCTGGAATTCTTTGTAGCGAAAACAATTTAAACCTAAATTTATGACTTACCTCAAAATTTTTCTTCTGTTGTTAGGATGATGTCTCGAAGCCATATCAGGATCAATTGACTGTAATTTTTCGTATAACTCTTTGTTAGTGTAATTCTGTTCTTTATCAAAGATATCTTGTATCCAATCTTTCATCAATTCTTTTTCTAGTGCGTCATCCTTAAAACTTTTGCATTCGCCTTGTTCATCTTCGACTTTTGTTTCATCTTTGCTGCTTGTTGCGCTAGCTTGGTCTATACTTTGCTCTGTTGCTATTCTTTTGGGGTTACTGTCATCATCATCTTCGAGTGGTCTCTTACGTCTGCTTACGTCCCAAAGCAGTGCTTTATCGTTGCCAATGGGTTCAATAAGTATTTTGTAAACGATAGATTCTAAGTAGTAATGTGTCCCTCCGACAATTATCGGCATTTTGCCTTGCTCTGCTAGGTTATCAATCTGTTTTGGAATTAAGGAAATATTCCTGAGTAGCTAGGTGTACTAAGATTTCCACTTATGGAAGGATGCCACGACGGATTGACGACATTCGCCGCCGGGGGCAGCCCTGGCTCTGACTAACTCAGTACCAAGGTAAAAGGCCTTAGACCAAGGAATGGTATTAATATTTAAAAAAGCCTTTGTCCAGTAGTGGGTTTAGCAGGGCTTATGATGAGGTAAGAATTGACGTTTTACTTGTGAAATTATCACGGCCTTATTAATACCCAACAGTGAATGTAAGATATGATTTGGCTAGATGAAATCAAATACCACTCAAGAAAGAATAGACAAATGAAATTGCGGTAAATGTCCGTAATGACGATAAGCCGAAGGCTGATTGTGCTCACATTGATATCAGTACGACACACGTAAGTACAATAGTAAGCCGATTAGAGGTGAACGACCTCTCAAAAGGAAAGCCTTTGTAATTGGATTAGGTGGACCAAACATTAGCGTTGGAGTTGTGGCCGGCCCCTTATAAGTGATCGCTATCTGAGGGTGTGTAGCTTGAGGTTGCAGGTTTGATTCCTGGCGGGAAATGTTGACTTGATCGGAGATATTTGATACTAAATTGGTTTCAAATTTATGAGAGCAATTGTTTGAACGATACTGCAATACAGAATGCCATTATATGTATAATCTTTACTTTCAGGAGAGAAGTAGGAATATAATATCACACTAACAATATAAATGCAAACGTTTGGATGTTTGGATCTTAAGTTATCTCTTCACGCTCTGAACGGTTTGGGCCGAAATTTCGCATTCAGTAAGTTCTGGGAATAAAAAAAATGGCTTTTTATCCCATAAATCAGGTTATGGGATAGAAACAACCTAAAATCGTTTCCATGGAACAGCAACTAGTATTATACCTCTATAATGTGATAATAATTAGAAAAATGGAGGAGTGGAAGGAGAGAAGGGAGGCCTTTGCCCAGCAGTGGGATAAGTGGTCAAAAATAAAATAAAAAAATTGGAAAAAGAAAATTACAGTAAACTTGGAATATATCTATTTGATATAGTCTGCAAGATAGACGCAGTCTAAGTAATACGTGTTTATAGTGCATCGGTCCGGCTGAGAGTTTCCTAACACGAGAAGTCACTCAACGACCGACCGCGAGCTAGGAGAAATAGAGAACGCAAAAACTATTACTTGATGGACTATCTTCCGTGGAAAAAAGAACAGAAGGGAGCAAGATGAGTTACCTACTGCCTAATTCTGGAAACTTTGGCAAAATGGTTATAACTTATAAGTTATTATTTAAGTTTATCTGTTAAGTGTGTAAAACTGTTTGTTATCCGAATAAAGCAAAATAAAACATAGAAAGCCGAATATGTACCAGGGAATGTGATAAACTAGTTTCTGCCCGCGGCTTCGCACTTTGTCTATGGAAGCGTTTAAAGGTTATTTCTATCCCACGGGAACTGTTTTATGGGTTAAAAGTAGCCTATGTTCGATTCCAGAATTATAGCTACATCTATGCAAAATTCAGCCGGATTCGTTCAATAGTTTTGGCGGGATAAAGTAACAAACATGCATCCATCTAAACATCCAAACTTTCGCCTTTATAATCTTAGTGTAACAGTACCGGTACTGTTTGAAAGCCCAACAGCGGGTGTCAACGAGCTGAGATGATGATGAATGAAATATACAAAGGATACAATCTTTAGCGTGCGATTCCGGAAGTCAACAACAGTGAACATCTGATGCGGCTCCAGGATATCCAGCAGGTGGTGGGGCGCCTGCTCGCGCTCCTGGGGAGTCGCCTTCGCGGTCACTATGTCCAGACCTTTGTAGATCTGAAACAATAGATACAGCCACGTAAGTTTATTACAATGTTGTAATGTAGGTATGTAGTGTAAGTATTTGTTTTTTTTTTACCAAAGTGCCACCGTCCATATTATTTCTTCATGTCTAGTCCATCCTAAGGTTGCCTGGAAGAGATCGCTCTCCACGATAAGGCCGACCCTTATTCTTAGTATCTATTTCTGTATCTTAATAAAAATAAATGTCCCTAATGAGCGCCATAACGCCCTGTCTTCAGCTTGCCGCATTCAGCATCTGCCTGCAGTCCTTCGCAGGTCGTCATCCCACCTGGCCGGAGGGCGTCCTACACTACGTTTGCTGAGTCGCGGTCTCCACTCAGGACCACGTTTACCCCAGCGGTTCTAAGAACGAGAACAAAGCTGCCAGTGGATGGCAAGATTAATTTTTATCCCTATCAACGCAGGCAGAGCAATGTATTCCAGTAGTACTCGTATATCACTCAGTTAGGTATAGGAAGTCTATCCTAAACCTACGTAAACAAAGACACAAAATACTCAATCAACTTAGTTTTAGCACAGACTAGGTTATGTTACATCAGCTTCGCAATCATTCGTGGCTTCAGATAGATGCGGGACATTAAACCAAGTGACACGAAGAACAAAATTAAATAAATTATGATAAATTTTGGGTTGAACGGACCCTTGTTTACGTATCAGTTCTAATCTTAAGGTGTAGGTGGTAGGTGTAAAAACGTATTAAGAACGCCCCGATTCTTTACTATGATGCCGGTTCCACATAATGGCGGCCATGTCGTCATATTGCTAACGAATGAAACATGCGCTCTAGTTATGAGGCATTCACTTCATCCAGCAGCATTAAAAAATAAATGGGGCAATACGCTTTGTTAAAATCCTTATAGATTTCAAAATATCATAGCGTTTCCATCGACAAACTTTGCGCAAAAGCAAATCCAGGGGCTAACTTTAAGGTCAACCAGCGGCCAACTTTAGGGCCAACTTTGGGGCAAACCACTGGCCAATCACAGGCCAACTCAAACCGTGTGGAGCCGGCTGAATTTTCCTACTGCCGCACACATTATCCATGGTCTATATATAAGGCGCCCTTCTTACATACATTTCATACATCTTACACAGATTTCCATAATCGTTATCAATGAGCCTTTGTTGTTAAAGATTTGAATATTTATGATGTAATTGTGAATTGATCTATTTTCTAGAATGGCTATTGACAGCTTGTGGTTTAGCCAGTCAAGTGGATGCCGCAAGTGGGGGTACGATTCCCGTTGACACGGAATCTATGATCTATTAATGGAAAGAAGATTAAAAGATCATTTTTAGAGGTAGGATTTCAGTTTGTTACAAAAATCGAAAGTCAAACGACATTTACTTGTTATGACAACAATAATATAAATAGTGGTAAAGTGATTAGAGCCTCGATATTCGTCAAATGGACTCAGATTTGACGGTACGTTTCGTCGATGGGCCCTTATCTCGAAAGATCAACAAAACCAAAGTTAATTTAAATAATTATTGAATGGTGTTAATATAGTACTATAGTGGTAATCGCATTCGAAACGTACCGTCAAGGTAGAGACATCGAGGTAATGAACATCGAGGTAACGTCATTCGAACTAGAGTACGAGACCCTTCATATTTGTATGGGATTCACCTAGTTCCCTCTCCGCACTATAGAGGCGCTGCTGTACCAAAATACCGTATTATAGGCTCGTCCCTTTTCAGCAGACAAGGATCCTTGTTTGTTGATCAATACTTACCATCACATTAATTAAAATTCTAGCTTGAGACTGTACAATATAAAGAGATGTGGCTGTACAGGGCGAAAAATAAAATGATCACCCCTATTGGTGTATTGACTGCAATTTCTCAGCCTATCGTCATAAGACCACTCAGAATATTATTTTAGGGTATGACAAAGACGGTCAACGGTCACGAAGATGAAAGGTCAACGGTTAAGATGAAAGCGATGACCTCTGCTATCTTCCACCACGACGTCATTGCATACCACCCGAATTAAACGTGACGTGAAGTCAAATTGAGGACAAATTAACTAGGTACTGAGATAGCGTGCTTCATATTAGGACATATCTTCACTTTTTTAGTGAGATGGTGGCCAAACGTTTTATAATCATAAATAAAAACCAGCCCGATTGGCAGGAGGTTGCTAAAGATCGCAATGACTGGTTGGTTGACTTATCTTAAGCCCCTGACGAAAAAGATTGGCGGCTAGGTGGGATGACGACCTGCGAATGAAAAGCGCTATGGCGCTCATTAGGGAAGGCCTAAATCCAGCAGTAGACTAAAAATAAGAGTTTCACGAGTATTATATCGGTCTTTATGTCTGTGTCTGCATTGTAGCTCCCAATCCCAAGCGCTTATGGCCACCGAAAGATAAACGGATCACGTTTAATGTATGAAAACTTGTGACAGAAACGTCAAAACAATTTTTTATAACCGTCTAGAGTCTAGTCTATTGAACTCGGGTCTCTGGCCCATATTATTAAGGCTTGCTTATTCATAGGCCTATGCTTAACACTTTGACTGCTGAAATCACACGGTATGTGTTTTCTACAAGTGACTAATATGCGTAAATCCACACTAGCGCAGCGGCTGAGAAAATACAGATCTTTATGACTCAGCACAGCCGTAATATTTTTCGAACGAAACGCATGTGCGGCGCAACACAACCGCTGTGTAGAGCGGCAGCACGAATTTTTTAGGTAAAAAAAAAAGATCGCAGTCTTCGAAAAAAAATCGCAGTCAAAGTGTTAAGTGAAGTTATTTCACAGAAACGCGTCACTCAAGCATACATATATCTATGACTACGCAAGCTTTCATAATACGTGACAGCTAAAACATAATCTATAATAAAATAAGACAGGGCGCTATGGTGCTCATTAGGGGAGGCCTATGTCCAGCAGTGGACTATTATAGGTTGATGATGATGACGAAGAAAACATAATCATCTTTTTGTCTTAGCCGTAGTCGGGTAGAACTTGGAATATACGAGTATGTATTAATATACATAACTTAGGTACAGAGCATTTATCTCGAACATGACTTGTCCTACCAGAATTGAAAGTCAAAAATTATCTTATTACGCAAACGCACCGAATAAAATAAACAAAAAGGCTAGAGGTTATCTCAACTTATCGAACAGTCTAAAGTTGCATTTTTATGTTTCCTGTTGCTCGCTGTGAATGAAACAACTTATTGGCTTCTTTTTTAACCGGTGATGTTAGGAAGATGTACCGGTTTGTGTGTTTTTTAAAGAAACAAGAAGGTTAATTAAGTCCCTACACCGCATTATCTAAGTTTTTTTATGGTATGGTTGGGTACCTAGGAAATAATAAATAAAATCGTTAACATGTACGTGACTGGAGACGGCGACTCGCCAATCGTAGTATAATACAACCTACCCTGTGGCCTGATGACGTGCTTCGAAAAACTGCCATCAGTTTTTCGCAGCACGACCTATGGCCTATGTCCATCTGTGGACTTGTACAGGCTGATGATGACTGCTTCTAATCTGAAAAATCTTTCACTGATAGCTAACTAATCCCTTTACGCAGGTAAGTGAGCAAATCTGTAGGCAAGTAGCTTTTATGGTTCGATAAATTTGAATAAGAATTTTTGTACAAAGATTGAGTCGAACCATAACCATTGCAAGCTCTTCGATATCCCGGCAAGAATATTGTCTACTATTGGCTTACGAAATCATATACATTTGTATATATATTTAATTTATATGTTAGGTGTTAGCGGGAGGTACTTAACCTACCTACTTGCATAATTAACAGGCGCCTTGGCCAGTTCGTGACCGGCAGTAGGAATGGTTAACTACTCCGTAAAACAATAATTCGTGTTACAATCTAAGGCCCGTAGCACAGCTCTGCCGCGAAATTATAGCAGCGGCACCGCGAAGGTTTGCTGTGCGACATTAGGTACTACATTTAAGACAGACGTGTGTATATGCGTGTGCATGTAAACATTTAAGATGTTATTCAGTGATCATAGCGCATGAAACTGTGCCGAAATATTGGAAAACTCGAACTTCTAATCTTTGTAAGTTAGAATAGGCAGTTTTGCCTGTATCGCTTGTCGTACAACAGACAAGTCATAGCAGAACTACGTTTCCGTTGCTATGTCTTCGCGGCGCGGCGGACATGTGCTACAGACGTAAATGTACCTACATACTTTCAACAGATGTAGAAATATAGGAATGATTTCGCGGCGAAGTGTGCTGCGGGCCTTAAGCCGCGTCGAATGATATCTCTATTTAGCTCATCCGGGCAACGTTTTTAGAGATATTCAAATCTAAATTCTCCCATCGGATAACTAATACGAATACTTTTTTTAAACATAATGATGCGATATATTTTAAACTAATTTCGAATTGTGTTGCCATGGTACCGTTGGTTGTTAAAGGCCCAACAAGGCATAAGCTGAAGCGATTCTGAGAATCTAGTCTTTTAAGGGAGGGATTTACGTGGCGCAGGATATTCAAACTTATAGCATATACTAGCAGAAGAGTAATAAATAAGCCACAAATCGTAAACCACTTCATATGAAGCCATGTCTTAACACTTTGACTGCGAACTTTTTTCGATGACTGCGATCTTTTTTTTAACCTAAGCCATTCGTGCTGCCGCTCTACGCAGCGGTTGTGTTGCGTCGCACATGCGTTTCGTTCGAAAAACATTACAGCTGTGCTGAGTCACACAGATCTGTATTTTCTCAGCCGCTGCGCTAGTGTGGATTTACGCATATTAGTCACTTGTAGAAAACACATACGGTGTGATTTCAGCACTCGAAGTGTTAAAATTTTTGATTCAACTTTATTTATGGAGCATTTGAAAACGTAAGGTACATATTATATTAGTACGTACATTATTATATTGAAGGTTTCTATGCGGGGATTTATGTATAAAATGAAAAGCAATGAAATCAATATAATAATGTACTAGATTAGCTCCGCTCGCAGTCCGACCACAATAACTATACGTTTAAATTCGTAGATAACAGAAATCAGCCAAGGCCGTGTTATCATTATCACATTCACGCTACTAAGCACATAGTGAACCAAATAGCTACCTACTAGGTACAGTAGGTACTACTACGAGGTACCTACACTCGTACCTACTGATTGCCACGCCACGCTTCATGTTAGTAATATTGGGTGGTCTTTATAATAATCTTTTTTTAAAGTAATAGTCTTTATTTTGAAACTGAACCTCTGTGGCGCGGTAGGCGAAGGTCTGCCTGCGATACAGGAAGTTGCGGTTTCGATTCCCGTCTCGGGACAATTGTGTGTACGATCTACAGATGCATATATGTTCAGGGTGATCTAGTCGTTATCTACGTTCAATACATTACATAAAAAAATATATGTATCTATGTAATGTATTAAGTATATCAGTCATCTAGTATTCATAACACAAGCTCTTCTTAGCTATACTTCGTGGATTGTCCTGCATTTTCTTTACCTATATTATTTACTATCCCGTAACCACAGTCCGTAACTAAGGGACTTAATTGCAGACTTCACGGTATGACGTCATCCGGAACCTATTTCAAAAGTTTATTTCCTAAAAAATATTATAGGGCAACTTCATAGTCGTCCAAATACCAAATATAAAATAAATTCGTGGACAGGGTTAGTTAAATAGTAATTATTGTCGATGGGAAGAAAGTGTCCCATTAAATACGTCTCCCACGAAGCCAGTTGCTGCCCAATTATTATTGCAATAGAGCAATAAAACAAACCAGAATAGTCTGCTCATCCCACAGAACTTCGATCTCGTTAGATCTAGTGCAGGGGTCGTAAACCATTTACATGTCACTATAAAAACTTCGCAGTTTGACGAATTCATAACGAGCGCCAATTCCTAGACACGGATCGTTTTTGTCGAAATGGGAAAACAACGCAGAGGGCCGGTACTCAAAAGCTTATTTTAAGCAGCATTAAAATCACTATTTGTTGATAGATTTCAATAGAAATATGTCAATAAATAGTGATTTTACAGCGACTTAAGGTTACAATTTGTTTCAAAAGTTTAACCTTAAAAAAACGTTTGTAGGCTTATTAGTCCGGTCAATTTATACATTCGAAGCTACATAAATTCCCAACAAGCTGAAAATCGGTAAGATTGTTTAAAATACAAAGAAAAATAAAATTTGAAAGTTCCCCATCATTCCCTTGTAAGGAAAAAATTTTATTCAAGGTCAAAGGTCAAAAAAATGAGTTTTTCGCGATTTTCAGCAAAACGGTAAGTTTTATCATAAAAATACCTTAGACAAAATTGTAGATCATAAAATTATCTACAAAAAATGTATCAATACTTTTTTTTCTACAAGCCACCGTTTTTGAGATATATCGATTCAAAAAGTTGTAAAAGTTGTAATCGTCATAATATGCATGAGTACGCAACGTATACAATGTGTATTGTCGAACCTTGATCAAACGAGATGTGCGGATACACGACATATATTTATCGATAAAAAACAAAAAATTAAAAATTATTTGTTACCTATCTCAAAAATAAAGCCGATTTAATATTTTTAATGAAAACTACTTCATCTGGTTTTTTCTTCGTTTCTTTTTGAGTAAACGGTGTATTTTATTCAAAGTAGCCTCATTTGAAAGCTAGATAGTCTACCTAGCTAATAAAATAAGAAAAAAATACAATTTCCGTACATGAGTTCAGTAAAATCATTTTTCACAATTTTATGATCTACAATTTTGTCTCAGGTATTTTTATGATAAAACTTACCGTTTTGCTGAAAATCGCGAAAAACTCATTTTTTTGACCTTTGACCTTGAATAATTTTTTTTCCTTACAAGGGAATGATGGGGAACTTTCAAATTTTATTTTTCTTTGTATTTTAAACAATCTTACCGATTTTCAGCTTGTTGGGAATTTATGTAGCTTCACTCTTATTTTTTGGTCTAATTTGACCGGACTATATGATGTAATAGATGTATGGAGCCAGAAAAGAAAAGTACTTTTGTGCAGATTGGGTATTACAGTGTAGTGTTTTATATAAAAAGGTTCTTCCGCCTCTTACTGAATGATGTCTCGTCCAGCAGTGGGCTTTTATAATACTGTTTCAAATACGAAATATTGTACAAATACATAATTGTCTAAAAGTTTGGGCGCTACGGCGATTATGTCCAGCAGTAGATTAACATAGGCCACCTTGAGTACTGCCTGCTGAGTAATTAAACAAGCTTTGTGTCTAATAGATTGCGGCTCATTATAAAGGAATTACGCCTTACTATATATAATTAATCTTACTTATCCTTTTTACAGACAGCCATTGTGACCAACGGTTGGCCACCCCTGCTGTAGCGCGGACTACCTAAAACAGCGCGATCTAGACTGCGTGTGGGCGGGTGACGTCACCAGCTTTTTGTGAATGGATCCCGCAATGGATCTATGACTAAGATAATCTCTTTATTATAACAAAACGATTAAAAGGTTTTTCGTTCAAAGTTGAATCATCCTCATCAGCCTATGTCAGTCCATGGCTGGACTTAAAGCCTAATGAGCGCCATAGCGCCTTGTCTTCAGCTTGACGCATCCAGCATCTGCCTGCAGTCTTTCGAAGGTCATTATCCCACCTGGCCGAAGTCCTACACTACGTTTGCCGAGCCGCAATCTCCACTCAAGAACACGTTTACCCCAACGGTTGTTAGTACTTCGCGAGATATCCCATTTCATTTATGTAATTAATGAATCGCCACCGATAAATGCATATTAAGTAAAATCAAAATAAATAATGCTGGACAATCCACACAGCATCATCTAGCCCCGAGCTTGTGTTATGGGTACGACTGATATGCATAATACAATATATTACATACATTGATTTTTTTATTATACATAGATAAAGAACAGAACACCCGTCAAACAAATGTCTGCAAACATTTGTCCCGAGGCGATAATCGACCCCGCAACCTCCTGCGTCGCAGATGAACCTTCGCCCACCGCGCCACAGAGGTCGTCAATACAATACAGGTCGTCGTATCACACTAAAGCTATATGAATCTCATACAACAATAACCTAAATACTTCTAGATACATACAAAAATAACAACCAATATTTGCACATCACTATAAAATCGTGACGTCACACTTTTATGAATGGGGGCGCCCACGCTCTCACAGCTCACTGTCTGTCGTAAACTACAGCACTCTAATGTGAACCCTATCACCGAAGCAATACAGCTGAAATTTACCCGGCAAATACTTGCATTTAAAGCTACGACCATTGACCAAAACGTGATAGCATGCTGTTGGAAAACAATGAGGTGTTTTCTAAAAAAACCGTCCAAGTGCAAGTCGGACTCGCGCACGAAGGGTTCCGTATATTATCTATAAAAATGAAAAAAAATCAGGTATGTTGTATGGGAGCCCCACTTTAATACATGTATTTGCTTTATATTAATTTAATTATTTCTTTTTAAAGTGAATATCCGCCCTCCGACCAGGTGGGATGACGGCCTGCGCGAAAGACTGCAGGTAGACTGATTGCGTCAAGCAGAAGACAGGGCGCTATGGCGCTCATCGGGGGAGGCCTATGTGCAGCAGTGGACGTGTGCAGCATAGGCTGATGATGATGATGATGAAAGTGAATATATAACTAAATATTATGTGAATATTTCAAGCCTCCACCTGTTGCCGTTCTCAATAACGAGAAAAAAAATCACGTTGGTTGTATGGGAGCCCCTTTGAATATTTATTTAGGTAATTCTATTTTCTAGTATGAGTTGTTATAGCGGCAACAGAAATACATCAATTTCAACTATCTAACTATCACAGTTCATGAGATACAGCCTAGTGACAGACAGACGGACGGACGGACAGCGGAGTCTTAGTAATAGGCTCTGTTAAGTACGGAACCCAAAAAAGAAAAAACATCTTTGAACATAATCAAACAAAATAGATGTCGAGGATCCTTTGATCGATCGTTCATCGCAAAATGTTTACGAAACAAAACGTCCACCCGGGTGAAGCCGGGGCAGGCCGCTAGTCCTACTATCCTATCCTACTAATATTATAAACGCGAAAATTTGTGAGGATGTATGTATGTTTGTTGCTCTTTCACGCAAAAACTACTGAATGGATTTTGATGAAACTCACAATAATATAGCTTACATATCAGAATAACACATTGGCACAACAAACAATTCATAAAAATATATGTATACTAGTTTCTGCCCGCGGCTTCACACGCGATGTTTCTATGGAAACGTTTAAGATTATTTCTATCCTATGGGAACTGATTCATGGGATAATAAGGATCTTATGTTTTATTCTGGGCCCAGAACATTATGCAAAATTTCAGCCCAATCCGTTCAGTAGTTTTTGCGTGAAAGAGTAACATACATCCACCGATACATACAAACTTTCACGTTTATAATATTAGTAGGATTATCCAAAAAATCTATCAGCACGGTGAAACCGTGGGGCGCAGCTAGTTAATTATAAACGGAAGTAAATAGAGTTGATAAGCTTGTGATGCAGTTCATTATGCAGGGAATTTACGTTACATTGGCCATGTGGGTTTATCAATTAATATTTTCCTATCTTCTATACAACATATATGTATATTTATTAATTATTATTATGCGGTTTATTTAATTAAAAAATGTTAATATCAAACTGTAATGGAGTATTGACCACAGTCCGGCTGGTTTATTCGACATTGGTAAAAAAATGAAAATGAAAAGTTTTATTTCTTTAAGCTTACAAATAAGCACTTAGGTCATATTTTATAGTTCACTTCTATTTTTTGTCCACCAGTGGAAGAAGTGAGAAGAAACCACTAGTATGTTCATAACTTGTGTGTCTAGTACATTTGATTTGCTTATCTGTAAGTTGGTAGATTTTGAGTTGGAGCAAAACTCGTTCCAAGCTTTTTTATCTTCTAGGTAATCTGATATTTTGTAATAAGCTTTTTTACAAAGAATAGGTAATCACAAAACGCATGTTATTAATTTAGTATTTTTATGTTTGCTAGTTTTAACACTTTGAGTGCTGAAATCACACGGTATGTGTTTTCTACAAGTGACTAATATGCGTAAATCCACACTAGCGCAGCGGCTGAGAAAATACAGATCTTTGTGACTCAGCACAGCCGTAATATTTTTCGAACAAAACGCATGTGCGGCGCAACACAACCGCTGTGTAGAGCGGCAGCACGATTTTTTTAGGTTAAAAAAAAGATCGCAGTCGTCGAAAAAAAATCGCAGTCAAAGTGTTATGTTATATATTTACTATGGACCGTAGAATAGGTTAAATAAGATCTGTTACTTTTCTATGGTCTTAAATAAATGATTTTTTATTATTTCAGTGTATGAGTCTTCATTATAATAAGGAGCGTTTTGACAAATGGCCGACGACTTTAGTGTGAAGATAATAGAGACAATGTTCTTGTTTTAATGCCTTCACTGCCCAGCGACTCCCACCCCGTCTCGCCCCATCTGAAGGACTAGGAGCTGTATACCTATAGCGGCTATAGCATTACTAGCAAGCACGGTATCAAACTGATAGGTACCCTCTCGATAAAAAGCGTAGACCAGGCAGACCATCAAAACGTTGGAGTGACGATATAGTCAAAGTAGCTGTAGTTACTTGGAGCAATAACTTGGAGCGACGGGCTTTGGTTGGATAGACAAGCATGGAAGGACCGAAACCTGGAGTAGTCTTGTACCACTCTAAGTGGTACTTCCACAAAGCTATAGTATTAATTTAGTCATCATCAGCCTATATTAGTCCGCTGCTGGACATAGGCCTCCCCCAATGAGCGCCATAGCGCCGTTCAGCTTGCCGCATCCAGCATCTACCTCCAGTCTTTCGCAGGTCGTCATCCCACCTGGTCGGAGGGCGTCCTACACTACGTTTACCGAGTCGTGGTCTCCACTCAAGAACACGTTTGCCCCAGCGGCCGTCAGTTCTTCGCGAGATAAAGCCAGCAATGGACAAACATAGGCATGCACATTACATAGATGCATCATCAATGTATCTATGTATGTAATGTAGAACATTTTGTAGATATTAATATTTTTATCAGTCATCCATCACCTACGTCATCACATCAAGTACCCATAACTCAAGCTCTGCTTAGCTAATAAGTTATAACTGTGGACTCTTTAGTCACTGGCCCGAGTCACTATCCTCATATAGATAAGGAAGCATTAAAGTGACAGTGACATAGTAAGCGCCGCCGGCCGCCCTGGCGTAGGGCGGTCGTGGGCAGCGCGTGGGCAGCACCCACTGGAACTAGGGACTAGCAGTGAAAGTGCAGTGAAAGTTGTACAAGTGTTGATAAAGTGAAGATTGCATTAAATGGAAATCACACCAATAATTTATTATAGATTGGATAAATAATAGGCTATTTGAAAAATTTTGGAAATCGTTTTAAATTATTCTTTATTACATTATAAACACACTACATTAATATTTCCGGGCGATCTACTGTATTATTTATAAAAATCAATGTTAAAGTTTAAATTTTCCAAACCGCGCCAAAAACGATGTTTCTGTAATGGCGCTATTGTTTACTGCCGTGTGACGTCACACGCTTAACAATAACAAATATTTATGCCACTAGATATAATAGTTATCAAAATTTTACAGAAAATGCTTCAGAAATAGGTCACAGATTGAATTTAACACCCAGAAAACGCAAAACGCGAACAACAATTCGTCAAGGAATGAACTGGCATGTGACATCACCAGAGTTGACAACAGGGCGTTTTCGTCACAGATAAGTTCAATCAATTATTCAATTTTTTTTCGTGTAATTTGCAAAAAATATACATAATTTAGTTGAAATAAAGCGAAAAATGTTTTTTTTAGGCAATATTATCTGATAGGATGACCACAATTTGTAACATATTTTCAATGTTGTCAAATAGCCTATTATTTGAATGCACACTTAGAAATAAAACAAACAAAGCAAAAAAAAAAAAGTGACTATGTGGCGGTCGTAACTCTAAACTAAAGCGACAAGACTGCCAAATTATTATAAACTAGTTTCTGCCCGCAGAATCGCACGCGGTGTTTCTATGGAAATGTTTTAAGGTAATTTCTATGGGAAATAATTTATTGGATGAAAAGTAGCCTATATGTTATTGCAAGCTTAGAGCTACCTGTATGCATGTTATCTCTTCACGTCAAAATTACTGAACAGATCGGTGTGAAGTATTGCATATACCTATTATCAGATATCAGAGTGGATTAAACACAACAAACAACAATTTGCAAACCATTTTTTTTATTTTACTGTTTTGACTGCTAATACTATATTATCTAGACTAGTATGTATCTAGTCGTAGTACATATATTTACTATTTTTTATCTTCGAAAAACGCGTACGAAGCCACGAGCAGAAGCCAGTATCTAATTAAGTTTTCTCTCCGGCTTTCCATTATCGGTTATTTCAAGTATTTTGTCAAGTTCTAACTCTCAGCGGCCAATGTACCGATGAAACCCTTTCACAGGCTGTTATCAGATAGGACGGTGACGTCACGCAGCCTCCGCAAACACTGGGTAATTCCATCTGTGGGTGTGTAGGTATCGATACCTACCGATTGGGTAGGTATCGGCCGGTACCGATACTGTGTGGGCACTGAGAAACAATGTATAGGTATGCAACAGCTTTTCAACAATACCTAAATAATAAGTTAAGATAAGTTCATCACCATCATCATCATCAGCCTATAGCAGTCCACTGCTGGACATAGGCCTCCCCCAATGAGCGCCATAGCGCCCTGTCTTCAGCTTGCCGCATCCAGCATCTACCTGTAGTATTTTGCAGGTCGTCATCCCACCTTGTCGGAGTCGGAGGGCGTCCTACACTACCTTTACCGAGTTGTGGTCAATAGGTGTAGTGGTCTTATTAGTTATAGAAACTAATTACAAATCCAAAAACAGATCGCAAGGCAATCAAGCAACTTAATTAACTAGTTACCTTGCTACTAACCAATGTTCCATAACTCCGCGAATTATTCCCTATAAGTTATCCTCAACCAGTAACGTTCTAGGAACAGTGGTGGGTTTCTTCCAAGAAGCGTGAGATACAACCAGCCCTTTGACAACAGGATCCCGGTACACAATTTATTGACCCTTCTTAGTAGTGCCGCTCACTTTATACAGGGTGTACTGTAGATGGAAAGCTTAACTGGAATTGTGTTAGGCAAGGACGAGTAATTTTTTAACTGACTAAACGAATAACGAAATGGGAGGAGGTTCTATGTTCGCCTGTATTATTATTATTAATGCTCGATATTTATTATAAATTTGGTATATTGTTTGATTTCTAAGAAATAAAACAATATAAAAATTATTATATACAAATTACTAAATTTACACTCGTGGTAATTTTTATCGCTATAATAACAAAAAACATAGAGTTGTTCAACGGGACACCTCTCGGCAAACGAAATATTATGTGTAACTTTAGTCTTAAATACAATTCTGTTTATTTCGATCTAGTTTAGCCTTCGACTACGACGTACGACTCAAACATAGTACAATATATCTTACAATGGCAATCATCCCTGAATCATATGTACGAGTACTCGTATGTATCCCATTTGTAAAATAAATGTTTGCATCGGATCGCACCAACAGTTCAGATGCATCAATAAATAAATACAATTTGCGAAAAAAAATTGTTTCCATGTTGGTTGATTAAAGCTGAAAACAGATCTGTCCGCACCGCATTCACCGCATTATCTAAACCTTTACAACATCGCCGTATTGCATACTATTTAATGCTAAATAGTATACCTATCCGCGCCGAACGCACCGCTTTTCAGTAAAATCGAGTGCGGCTCTTGCGGCGCGGACAGATGCGCGTTCATCTCCTAACAGATTTTTATTTAACATAACAGATATTCCAATCAAATACTTAACAACAATAGTTTACGTGACTCAATGTTCATTAAAAATGACAGACCTAAAGTGAAAATTCTTTCCAACAAAATTTTTGTGATACGAAATTTATCGCAAAATACCGTTACATTTCCGTTGCCACACACCCTGTATACCCCAACACTGGGCCAGTAACTCACAAAGGTAGGTCAGGATACGGAGAACAAAAGCCGAACCGGTTCTATGACCTCCAGACAGACGCCATATTGAATGTACAAATCGCCACAAAAGTCTGTCATCTGTCAAAATGATCGCGCTAATATTTGGCGTGCAAATATTTTAGCATGTTGTACGTGGATTGTAAGTACGAGATGAGATGTAAAGCTTCTATGGGAAAATAATACTAATAAATATAACGAAATGTATAAATTAAGTAGAATTGTGTACCTATAGGTTCTATGTACATAAGATCCAATAAATAAGTTAATGTAAGTATATTATAACATCGCCTTAGGGCTTAATAAAAATACTGTTATAATGTTAATATCTCAATAAATGAATAAAAATTAAATTCGAACTCTGGTAGCGAGGCTCCTGCTTCGGCAGGTAGGTTGCAGGTTCGATTCCTGCCTCGGGCAAATATTTCTACGATTTGCAGATATTAAAGTTTGTTCCGGGTGTTCTGGTCATTTACTATGTAATTATTATAAAAAAATATATCTATGTATTGGTGTTCGTAGTTAGCCCACTTCACATCCATCATCAGCCTATAGCAGTCCACTGCTGGACATAGGCCTCCCCCAATGAGCGCCATAGCGCCCTGTCTTCGACATGCCGCATCCAGCATCAACCTGCAGTCTTTCGAAGGTCGTCATCCTCTTACACTACGTTTACCGAGCCGTGGTCTCCACTCAAGAACACGTTTGCCCCAGCGGCCGTCGGTTCTTCGCGAGACATGGCCGGCCCACTGCCCCTTCAGCTTGCTAATTCTCAGAGCTACACTTACATCCGTTATGGATTAATTACTTAATAGGAATGAACCAACTGCGAGATCCTAGTTCTATGCAGATGTATAACAATATCCTACGTAAGTATTACACTTCTACAAATACAACATAGAATAATTATTCCTAGAAGTTTGCACACACTGTTTGCTGTTTACATAAAATATGTACGAGTGTTTGTGTGACCGCGGATCAGCTATAGCGCACAAAATTAAATATCATTGAGGAAACTATAATATTAGCTTTTTTATTATTTGCGCTAAGTTATTATTAATTTTGGCGGATGACGAAACTTCCTTTAGCTTTTGTCTACTACCTCGCCCAACAGCCTATATTGGTCCACTGTTGGACATAGGCCTCCGCCTGATAAGCGCCTTTTCGGCTTTTATCTTATGGGAAATTAATGCCCGTAATCCCCACGCTGGGCATGCGGGTTGGGGATCGCAGTTCGGTGGCAAATTGTTCTGCAGGAGGCGCTGCCCGCCACCGATGGTTGTCTTCTACGTTTAGGTTATACTCGACGACCTCTGTGGTGTAGTGGGCGAAGGTCAGCCTGCGACGCAGAAGGTTTCTGGTTCGATTCCCGCCTCGGAACAATTGTGTGTACGATCTGCAGATATTTGTTCCGGGTTTTCTGGTTGCTACATACGAGTATGTATAATCAAAAATATCTATCTATGTACGAGTAATCTATTGTATTATGTATATCAGTCATCTAGTACCCATAACATCAGCTCTGCTTAACTTGGAGCTAGATGATGCTGTGCGGATTGTCCAGCATTATTTATTTATTTATACTCCAGCCGTTCTCAATGTACAATATTTGAAAGCAACTCTCAAAACCAAAATTCATAGTTCTCTGTTCATTTAAATATTGTCAGCGTTATGAATTGGAAAAGAGCTCTAATTGACTTGTAGTGCAAATTCTGACTCAAAATCGGAATAAAGAAAGGTGATTTTAAGAGACCTATGTGGCGCAGTGTGCGAAGGTCCGCCTGCGATGGAGGTTGCGGGTTCGATTCCCGGTTTAGGTGTTGTTTTAAGATTGTAAACTCAAAAGGCACGTTTTTCAGTATTGTATCTGTTCACAGATTTTCCCACTCGAAAACAAAAAACAAGAGATATAGCGTATAAAGATACAGGTAAAGATACCGGCTAAAGCTTGTCTATATTTTTATTAACTCAGCAAAATACTTGAAATCGAGCTACATTAAAGGAATTTAGTAAAAAGATATAATTTCATAAGTCAGGAATGCAGGTCGTTAGGAAATATGATATTACTTGAATACACCGCTGTTCATTAGAAACAGAAGATGTTTAGTTTGCTGAATAATAGGTTTAAAGTCCAGTAGTTTGGCGACCTTCGTGGCGTAGTAGTTGATTGACTACTATAAATATAATAAATAAATAATGCTGGACATTTCACACAGCATTATCTAGCCCCATGGTAAGCAGAGCTTGTGTTATGGGTACTAGATAACTGATATACATTACATAAATATATATTTTTTATTATACATAGAAAACGACCAGAACACCCGGAACAAATATCTGCAGATCGTACACACACAATTGTTCCGAGGCGGGAATCGAATCCACAACCTCCTGCATCGCAAGCGGACCTTCGCCCACCGCGCCACATCGGTCGTCAAACTACTGATTAATGTGAGCTGTGTGAGTCGTTGAATGGGTTCGATTTCTGACGAGAGACATATCACACTTACATTATTATGCGAAAGTTTGGATGTATGGATTTTTCTTACCTCTTCACGCCAAAACTCATGGACAAATCGAGCTGAAATGCATACAGGTAGTTCTGGGCTCAGTTATAGGGTCTCGTTTTCACCTTTCGGGTACCGAACCCTAAAAAATTACCACAACTGTTGTATCACCCTATATAACAAATAAAACGCAAAGGCAAACGTAGTGCAGGACGCCCTCCGGCCAGGTGGGATGACGACGACCTGCGAAGGACTGCAGGGAGATGCTGGATGCGGCAAGCTGAAGACAGGGCGCTATGGCGCTCATTGAGGGAGGCCTATGTCCAGCAGTGCACTACTATAGGCTGATGATGATGATGAACAAACAAAATACCATCTTGTATTAATAAAATGGCTAAGAACCAGCTCATTACCTACCTATGAACAGGAAAACTTACGACGCGAGTACGTAATTATATTTTCCCATAGATTAGGGTCCGCAACTCGTAATTAGGGACCGATAAGGGCCTTTATTTCAGCTATAGCAGGATGCTGATAGTGGGCCACAGATTATGCGGTACTGGATACCGCAACCTTCCTGTTGTTATCGGTGGTAGGTACCCGTGGGATAATTACATATATTGATATTGACGAGGGAATAACCCGTATCGTCGCGTACTTAAGTTCTTTAACACTTTCTAATTGACAATCTCTGTAGCGCTCTGGCGCGGCGGTCCTGTGGTTGCGGATTTGATTCCCGCCTCGGGACAAATGTTTGTAGGATCTAATGGATGGGTGGATGTGTTGTGTTGTTACTTCATCACGCCAAAACTACTGAACCGATCGGGCTGAAATTTACATTGTATACATATACAATGCATGTAGTTCTAGGCCTGGAATAATATAGTCTAATTTTCACCACATAAATCAGTTCACATGGGATAGAAATAACCTTAAAACGTTTCCATAGAAACAGCGCGTGCGAAGCCACGGAAAGAAACTAACTCAATATATTTGTGTTATGTGAAGTTTGTCGATAAGTGTACAAGTGCATAAAGGCACTTGTGATATGTAGTAACACAGGCACTACATACAATGTAGTGCTATATAACGTTCTGAAACATAATAAATTTAATTGCTACTGAAAACAAGGAAACCGGAAGCGTTGTCGGCCTTCGTTTGTGGTTTTTGGTCTCAATACGAATTTGAGCTGAAGCATCATTATCATCATGATAAAACTTTTGTATCATGGTTATTAACACAAAAGTCATTGATAACGGGATATCTTGTTATTTTTTGAGTTTTTCAATATATCTGCCAATTCAAACTTACTCGCAGTGCCTTCAGTTATTCCGTGATCATGGCATAATCATCATAATTTGATTGTTTGGACAAAACAAAGAACCTCAAAAAATAATTTATAACGGGATATTTACTATGATTAGATTTTTGAGTTTTCAAATATTTCAGCACAGTTTCATGCGCCATGATCACGGAATATCTGAATAGGCATTGCGAGCAAGTTTTTTGTTTAATAATCATGATAGTTTAATAGGCGATCGTGCAATGCGAAACGGAGTGTACATAGGAAGGCCTGAAACTCGATGGACCGACGACATTGTAGCGGTCGCAGGGAGTCGATGGATGGAGGCGGCTCAGGACCGCTATTCGTGGCGTCTCGTTTGGGGAAGGCCTATGTTCCGCAGTGGACGTGTACGGGCTGATGATGAAGTAAATAACAATTAAGTATGAACGTTATAGAACTTTTATTTGCAATTTAAACACATGAGCTAACTGCAGACTGTTGCACACAATTTAGAGGTTTTTGCAAATTAGCAATTTTGCGTTCATAGAAGCGGGATCTATCTCGCAATTTGGTCTAGATCTCAGTAATTCCTGCCCCTTATGTCCCTTTCCAAAAACGTTTGCTATCCCGATTTATGAACGCGAAATCCTATGCCTATCATTTTACAAAATGGCGACCATTACTCCCTCTTAAGGGTCCGGCGACCCTCGCTTGCAAAAATCGCTCCGAATATCGCTGTCCCTGTTTAACCCTTGCGCCGCGCCACATGCGTGCGCGATAGCAATATTAGCCGTTCAAAATGTGGTTTGTTCCGTAATACCAAAAATTATGATTGAAAACTTTTTATATTCTTCACAAAGTATTGTTATTCTGTAACTAGACAATATAAGCTATGTTCCTTAATAAATAAAACGTAAGATATTGATGTTTTTAATACGAAACAAATAGCAAGAAAGTATGTCCATTTTCGCATAAAAATGTGCAAAATGAGATTGGCTTTCATTTCATTTTAGGTAAGTATTTTGAAAAAAAAAAAGACTATTTGGGAACCTAGATAAATACTATTTTAATACAAATAATGCAATATTATAGTGGAAATATGCTTGAATTAGAAATAATTTTGGTATTACGTTTGTATGAAGAATTCGTCCCTCCGGAGGCCCCTTAAGTTACTAATGTACGCAATTTAGGCAGAAAATCTCACATTTCGTGAAAAAATCCAAAGAATTTGTGTGACGCGCGTGTACTTGCATAGAATACGTTACACCACGAGTAGGTACCTACTTCTGAGGTCAATGACCGCATTTGTGTTGTCTTCGCTCAACGCACATCCTGTTGAGTTAAAAAACATTGAGATGCGTGTTATTCAGTGTTCACCAAAAGGTAATCGAACGATTAGCAGCTTCGTCAGTTAACTTTCAAATCTTTATGAAAGTTGTCAAAAATGTCAATTTGTAGGTAGCTATGTAATTGTATATCTAAGTAGTATATTTAGTTTGTTATTAGTAAGATTTATTTATTACCTATTTGTTTTTATGTATTCATAATGTTATGTTCATATTTAGATTATGTTTGGTACATCAGCCTTTCTTAAATTCACATATTTCTTTCCATCCAAAGATTGCCTGGACGAGATCGCTTCTAATCGATAAGGCCGCCCATTGTACTTGTGGCACGTAATGCCTTTTTTGTAATCCAAATGATCTGCATCTGGTGTACAATAAACCTTTTTCGTATTGTATGTATAAGATTGGAATGGCCAAACATTTTCAATGATTAGAATTTAGAATTAGAATAGAATAGAAAGACATTTATTCATAACAACTTAAATTAACAAAAAAACACACTTATAGAATAGGCACATGTAGAGAGTTGTTATAAAAAAGGCTCTAAACTCAGCATAATGCTGGCTATGCTCCGTAAGAGACTTAGCCAGCGCTGGTCTTCCGTTAGAGTCCGTACAGGTGACGTCATGAACAATACGTAGTCGATGTGAACAGGCATACGCAATGAGATAAAAAAAATACATATAAAGACCTAACCATGATGAGCGCCACCTACCTCGACTAGTCTGCGTAATTGTGTCACAATAACAAATTCACAATGTATGCTCTGTTAACCGACATAAGTCGACCGTGCCATTGTCAACCAGAATTTGACCATTCTGTGGGAACATAGTAAACAATCGTAAACTCAGTCAATGTGCGGCGTATTAACGGTTTTTAACGTGGACTGGTAAACTTTTTAATCTGATTTGAACTTGCCCCGCTGTTTTGATGGAGTCGGGCCGAATTCATAAAAGCTATCACATGTAAATTCGATTTCGCGGAACAAATAATATAAAAAAAATTCTGGACAGTCCACACAGCATCATCTTGTCCCAAGCTAAGCAGAGCTTGTGTTATGGGTACTAAATAACTGATATAATAAATAAATAAATCCCAGAACACCCGACACAAATATCTGCAGATATCAGTGGCGGTAGCTTCATACAAGCCCAAAAGCCGGGCTTGCCCTACCTCGAATTTCATACCGACCGAAAACATTTACTTCAATATTTAAATTTTCGCGCGCCAATACATTCATTTGTTTCTTTTTAATCTATGGCTAGATGACTATCTAGTAAGTATCCGAACGCGCCGGCGGCGGCGGCGGCGGCGCGCGGCCTCAGGTTGGCTCTCAGCCATGCATCTCGCTCACACTCATGGGCTTGCAACGGGGCTTTGCAGCCGCCTATATCTGTCCCGTTCTATCCTATGACAAAGTGTCTACGTCTATAGATATATTAGGTTAGTTTTCTATAGCGTTTAGTATGGAAAATGAAGCCCGGCTTTCACTGTGAAGTTCGTTACAAACTACGGTCAACTCACGAAGTTCGTATCGTACAAGAAAATTTTCGTATTCATTCATTCGAATCACTTTTGTTTGTTTTGTTTATTGAGTGAGCGACAATTAGCATATTTATTTATCGTCCTAACTTTCGAGATTTTTGTATGATTTAGAGTTTCAAATGAGTGTAACAGGTGATATTGTTACTTGTGAGGATTTGAAGTGTGTGAAAGTTTTAATAGGCGAGGAGAGGATGAAATCTTTATATTTCACGGAGAAAAAAGACCTGTGGCCTTCCGCAAAACCTACACTACACTGGTTTTGTGTATTTCGCAAACAAGTAAGTCTCATTATCATAGGACAATTTAATAGATCAGTGTACAAAACTCATTGGTTGCTCCCATTCCAACAAATTGTATTGCTGGAGTTGCATATTTTCTAACGAGATAACGGTTTGGAATACGTCTGGTTTTGATGATTTAAATTTAAAAAAAATTCACAAAAACACATGAATGTAATTTCATTTTGTAATTTCGATAACCAACGCATAGAGACATCATTATCTCGTCAATTATCTGAAGAAATTTCAAATCACAATACGCGTGTTGTATTTGCTCTCCAAATACGACCTTTTTTTAAAGACCTTTTTTTGTTTATGCAATAACAAGATAGCGGCAAACCGGTGCCTAGTTATTTAGCGAATCGTATCTCGGGCTTGCCCTGTTCTCAAGCCCTAGGCACGCCACTGGCAGATATTTGTTCGGGTGTGTTTCGAGTGTTCTGGTTCGTTCTATGTATGTATAATAAACCATTATCTATCTTATAAAGTATTGTATTATTTATATCGGTTATCTAGTACCCATAACACAAGCTTTACTTAGTTTGGGGCTAGATGATGCTGTTTTTGATTCATCTAGGATTAAATGTAATTCTACACCTCGGACAACATATTTTAAGGTTAAGGTTGACTAAGCGCGTCTTAAGCTTTACTCAAATCCAAGCAGACATTGCTTAGATATGTGTCAATACCGCAATCCGAACAACCCCTCGGGACCCTGCGTGTGGTCTGTTCCGGATATTTACCGGAAGGGACACCGGTATGGGCAAGCGCCGGCACCGGTGTGATATAGTAGTAGTGTATATCGATAGGTGGCGTGACGACATGGCCGACGATGTAGGTATCACGATCTAGAACTAGAAGAAATTTTTCTTGTCTTTTCACTCTTGTCTCCTCACTCGTGTTTTTCCACTCTTGTCTTTTTACTCTCATCTTTTCACTTTTGTCTTTTGACTCTTGTTTTTTTTCACTCATGTCTCTCAAGTTTTTGTTACTACAGTAAAAGCCACATTATCTATCTGACAGTACGTACAAAGTACACTCAAGGACGAAACTGTAAGCATCCCACTTTAAAAGGAATTCCACCGTTTATGTGCTCCAGATTCCGGCCATGGTTGAGTTAATGGCGCCTTAAATTGTAAACGGTTCATATGCATTCTCTACGAGTCTACGCGATTAGACACAGGTTGAAATGGGGTTGCTTTGCTGAAATTTACAGCATAATACGATATTACTAGCATTAATAATAGAAATCAATTATAAACTGTTTATATTCATTGCGAAAAAACCCGGTATCAATGAATGAATGAGTATGCATAATTCTCATCTCATTCATTCATTCACCCGGTGATAAGATTATGTCAATGTTAAAACCTCGGAAAGCTGGTAAAAGCCGGGTACAGACAGGTGTTACAGATCGTAACAGACCATAAGCAGCGAGCACGATACATTACGCTGTATGCTAAAATAGAATCCGTCTCGTTTTTCGTTCCGAGCGTTTTCTTTCCCTGTACCAACTACTCGAACGCTCGCTGTGTTACACGTTACATTACACCCCGTAACGCCGGTCGATCAGTACCTACACCTGCCCACCTGAAGCCGTTGAACCCGCAACTAATTAGTCCGTTTTTTCGGCACGAGATATGTTTTCCACCAAAATATATCATAATCATAATAACGATAAAGATAAAATAAAAATATACAGCAAAAACAAATACATACAAACTAATACATGATACTAAATTAGTAACTTGTACATGGTAGATGGTAGGTAATCTTATTTCTAAGTAACTACTCTAGTAGATATTTCGTGTAAATGCCTACGTTCTGTTGTTGCCGAGTCGTATTCACCGTGTTATGTTATTTCTGATAGTTCCCTCATTAGGCCTGTACCGAGGGAGCCTATGTACGACATCAAAGATTATTAATATTCTGCTGTATGTAAAAGTACCTAAGGGTAAAATCAGAATAGGAAAGGCCTACATTAATTGGAAATAGGAGTCACTGTAATATAAATAAATAATGCTGGACAATCACCACTGTATCTAATCCCAAGTTAAGCAGAGCTTTATGTTGTGGGTACTAAATGACTGATATACATAATATAAGATAATATTACTTATATAAATATTTTTATTATACATAGAAAACGACCGGAACACCCGGAACAAATATCTGCAGATCGTACACACATTTGTCCCGAGGCGGGAATCGAAACCGCAACCTCCTGCGTCGCAGGTCGTCGTTTTGTCTGTATTTTTTATCTCTCTCTACTTCTCCATAAGATCCCTTATAGTGTTTCCTTCCTATACAAAAACTTGTGTTATTATAAATAAAAATACAATTAAGTAAGTAATACCAGTATGTACATATAATATCATATTTTAACGACATCAATTGTATCAACCACCTTTGGTGGAATAAATGAAATGAAATATTAAGTCTTGTGTTACTAGACTTCAAATATTTAGGACCTCGGCGGCGGCGGCGGCGCGGGCGGCGCGGGCGGCGCGGGCGGCGGCGCGGGCGGCGGCGTTCCAAGCGTGTGCATATGAAATGAAATGGAATAATTGCATTTGGATCTAGAGCCTTAGATTATTAATAGTATATAAAGTCTGAATTCTTGTCTAATTATTTCTTAACCACTAATCAGTAATATACCTCTATATTCACATACGAGTAAGACACATAATACATTGGTGGAATAACACAGTAGAGCTGCATATCTCGCCCGAAAACTTATCTCACAAAATCAAGGTAAACATTCTACATAATTGCCTTACCTTAGTTTTAGTTTACATAAAAATAGCTTTACGACCTATTCTACTGAGTAATCCAATACTCCGAGATCCGTTAGTAGACTTTGACCAGGCGGTGTGACGTCACGCATTCCTTGCAAGGAGGAAAACCGTCCTCGATGCAATATAAATAAACCAACCGTTTTGAGTAAAATGCAATGGCGTGCGATATTGAACCTTCTGCTGATCTGTTATACCTAGGTTAAGAATGTTTTAAGTACATGCGTACTTTAAGTACTTAAGCTTTTATTTCAGCCAAATCACTGAGATACTAACATATTTTAGATCCCTAATCGGGTTCATGTTTGCAAGTATTTAAGATTTAAGACCTTTTCAAAATTATTTACAATAAAGAATTTGATTTGTGTGTCTTTCTTGTTGACAGATCTTTGTGTGGCCACCATCGATATATTATGTACTACGTAGTACATACATAAACCTCAGTGGTGACCACAATTTCACCTCATGGTTAGTGACAATGTGGCAATCGGTGTATCACCAAGGCCTAGAAGACAAAATGAAAATGAAAAGTTTTTATTTCTTTAAGCTTACAAATAAGCACTTACTTGTTAGCAGACAGGTCATATTTTATACTATTCATTATAATCAATTAAATTATTTTATAGTTCACTTCAATTTTTTGTCCACCAGTGGAAGAAGTGAGAAGAAACCACTAGTCATAACTTGTGTCTAGTACATTTGATTTGCTTATCTGTAAGTTGGTAGATTTTGAGTTGGAGCAAAACTCTTTTTTATCTTCTAGGTAATCTGATATTTTGTAATAAGCTTTTTTACAAAGAATATGTTTCACAATTTTTTTTAATTCATTTATTGATAATTTTTGCAACTCACTTGGAGTTTTGTTGTAGAAGCGTATACATTGCCCTTTAAAATATACATTTATCTTGTGTAGCCTAGTTGTGGGCACAGCGAGTTTATTCTTATTTCTAGCATTTACATTATGTATATCACTTTTTTTAGTGAACCGATTGTTCTACACCACTCTTAAGTCTTTAGTATTTTATAAGCCTTACTAATAAAAATGTGTGATTATTTTATGAATTTATGCCGATTATTTTATTAGGAAGTAGTCTGGTTACGTTACACCAGTCTCAGTCTTAAATGATATTTTATAGTCATCTGGTGGAACGCTTTATTCCGGTTCTTCAATATGTGCCCCTGAAACTTACTGTGGTCAACCGAAAAATCATGAACAGTCAAATCATACCAACATTTTTCGTAGAAGCCAATAGGCTAATGAAGATAATGTTGTTGAAGTAGTGGTACCTATCAAGTATATAAGGGATAGATCATACAATAATATTAACTTTGCCCTAACAGAGATCGCTCTCAGCGATAAGGCCCTTTATACTTCCTCTATTCTAAGTGTTTATTTCTGTATTGTTTTCTCTGTTTTGTGAGGTATAATAAATTGTTTTCTATCTATCCATCCTGCTAAACGAGTGACTAGCTTCACTTTAACAATGGTTTCGTCACAGAATGGCATATTTTAGTATTCCACCTTAGATGAACGCTACGGTGACGAACGTCAAGTGTCAAGGTAAAACGATTACATCAATATCTCCGCGCAAATCGCACCGTCTAGTTTTTTTTCTCATAAATCATTTATTTGCATCTATGCATTCTACGACGATACTGTCATCGTGAAGGTACTAGTGTTTCTTTTTCCGCGCCCGACTGACCTTCCCACTGGTGCTCTGTTACACTGGTGTAACGGTTAGGAAACAATTTTACTAACCACCATCCTGTTAGTCAAGCCGTGTGACAGACAAGAAAAGTGTTTCCTAATCTTCGCATGTTCAAAAAATTGAAGTGAGCTGAAAATCAAAATCACCTTATTTCTTACTAGCTACGCCCCGCGGCTTCGCCTGCGTGGAAATCTATGTATGTATCAAATGGTTTATAAACCTTCCTCTTTAAATCACTATTTAAAAAACGCATCTAAATTCGTTGCGTAGTTGAAAGATCGAATGCATACATAGGGACAGACAGACAGCGAGAAGCGACTTTGTTTTATACTATGTTAGTAATTAGATAATAATTTATAATATACATTTCACTGCTAGTGCTTATTTTATAAGCCTAAAGAAATAAAGCAATTTGAATTATAAAGGGAAGTGAGTAGAAATTGGCCCTGGCTATGGCTAGTACTACAAAGTAATTCAGTGCCCTGGCAAAAAGCCATCACCACTACCCCTATCTTCAGGACGAAGACCTGTGTTTGTTCTTCAGAAGGGCAATGTACTTACCAACCTTAGATAGCACGTTCAAACAAGTAAGGAATTGGCTACATTTAACATGAATCGACAAAAAGTGTTTGCATTGCCAACGTATTTCTGATATCACGATATGACATGTGGTTTTAGCAAATAAAGCGAAACTTTGATTGGTTAATAAGGAATATTTGAGGAATTCTGAAATTTTATACATATTTTGGAAGGAACTCGTTCTTTGAAATCCTAGCAGCGACCAGCAAAGAATGTATGTGGGTAACTTTGCGAAAGCCTTGTATGTGGCTAAGGGGTCTACTTGTAAAAACGAAAATCGAAGCTTCTGATTAGTTTTTGCGCAAATGCTATATTTAGTACGTTTATCTATACTAATATTATAAAGAGGAAAGGTTTCATGTTTTTGTTTGTAGGTAATGAACAGGCTCCGAAACTACTGGACCGATTAGACAAACTCTTTCACCGTTGGGAAGCTACACTATCCCCGGTGAACATAGGCTATATTATGTTTTCAAAAAAGGGATCCGTACTAAAACCGTGCGAAGCCGGGAAGGTCCGCTAGTTTTTTATATAGTCAATAGATTTAATCATAATCTCACCAGATAAAAGATGCGGCCGACGGTGTATCACGAAGGTCTAGAAGACACCTATTCACTCTTGTCTTGAAGAGGTCCAGGTGACAGGTCTTGCTTGAAAACAAATCAGAAACTTCGGTTTTCGTTTTCCGACAGCTCCCATATCTGACCATAATCTGCGAGATACTGTTGGCAGATGCTGGCAAGCTGAAGTTAGGACATAGAAGAAGCCGCTGTTGCATGGGCTGATGGATGACTTTCCGAACCGCTGTGCGAAACGACTAAAGACCCGTAATATTTGATATCACACAAATATTGCTCCGTCGACCTTTTCTTTCAAGCACGCTCACAAAAGAGCCGTAGTATTTAATACAGATAACGCTTACATAAGATTACATAGAGAAAAGTTTGTAAAGGTCACTCGGCCAACCACCCCATCACAGAGCGCATCCAATAATAGAATAGCCTTGGGAATGTCCGGTTCCGGAAGTACCTGCCTTCTGCCCGTTCCGGAAAGGTCAGAGGTGGATCCATCCAGGGGAACATTGACCTTCGCAGGTTTATGCTGAAAATATCAATCAGCTGGTTCTAGCTATAGTCTAATTTTATCCAAATCCTAACTATTTATTTATTCTATATTTTTTTAGTCTTAATTACTGCTAGGGTATGGCTCCGCCTTTCTAACTATAACTAGAGAATACTAATTTTATAAAGATCACCAAAACAACTACCTACTAATTGAATTTACCTTATTAATACCTGCATAAAGTCTGTTATAATTTCATTTTATTATAATAAAAGGACGAACAAAAAATAAATTAAATAAGAACTATTAATTACAAATACAAATGCAGTCTGTTGCAAACAAACTAAACGCAGGTAGCCTAATTTTCGTGAGGGTTTTTATGCAGGTATAAGACCGAAGTAGGCAGTAGTAGTTTCTTGGTAACTTGTACGCGGAGATTCAGAGCTTATGCGTATACAAAATACATAATTTTAATGGACCACAAAATAGGATATGGCTGCAACGTAGGCACCTAAAAGGTATATCTATATAGGTACGGTATTTCCTAACCTTGTACTATACCTTGATGCATTAAATTACAAGCTTCGTTTAGTCGTTTATTACATGCAAATAATGGAATATTATGCAAATCAGCAACATTTGATATTCTCTGGCTAAACTGCCATTCCTTATTAATATATGAATTGAAAGCAATTTAACGGATTCTTTATAAAACTGCACGTATATCTAATTATGGCGTAAAAAGGAAATTTGAACTTTGCATTGCATGAACCCGCATTTGAGAATGCTAAATGGATGCAAAAATATAACTGTTACCACGAAACGGTACTTTAGTACTAATATGTACAAAAACCTATTAGGAATTATCATAATTACCGTAAAAACTTTTCGTTTGTAAGCACACGAGCGGGGAGAATAGCGGGTATTAAGTTTCAAAAAATATTCTCATTGATTCTACTTTCAGATCTTAAACTTATATATGTATGCCAAATTATATCTTATAAGAACATCGTATCAGCCAGCATCCTCTATCTGTTCCGTCGCTTCTCCTATAACCGTTAGGTTTGCTGGAAGAAAACTCTATGTCAAGGTTAAGCTCGCCTATGTACATAACCTATTTAATTAAGTATTTGTGCGCACAATAAAGAATTAAAGAAGGTCCTCCCGCTAGTAAAAGAAAAAACATTGAAATCGGACAGCGGTCTGTTCAAAAAGTGCTACAAACTCAATGAAAAAAAAAAGGATAGTAAATCAATTCACGCTAAGTTTTAACAAACCTTTTTATCTGAAGCTCTAGGCTTAACAGCTAAGCGGTCGATCCTAGGCTATCCTGTCCTAGGAATCATACCAAATTATTTCCGCTAACGCTTCCGCTGCCCACCTAGCCTACACCATAAACCACAGTACATACACAATCAGGTAAATACCTCGTTACTGTCACGGTTTTCCCCGATCGCGGTCGATATGCAAACTACCGCGGAATGCAATCAATTGGCGCCGTTTCCTATCTACATGACATCCGTCTGGTTACAATTAATTGGGGATCAGACACCCGAAATGGTTTGATTGGTTTCTAAGTTTAGTTATATAATTCCTCCAGGATACTGGGTAGAAGACCTAGGCAGATCGAAGCTCGAGACAAACTATATTTACAATACACAATACACAACAGAAATTTAAATATTAACTGTTTCACTTCTTTATCGTAGCATAAATTAATAAGAATATTTTATTCCAAAATTAACAATATAGCAGACACTCAATTCTTTATAAGTTATTAATATATATATATGTAGGTATCTATATAAACAGATCAGGAAATTCTTAAAAATACTAACTACCGTATCCTGCATTTGGCGGTCTTATTTCTTGCAGAGATTCTACCAGACGACCATAAATAACACAAGTTGATAATTGCCACCTATATTTCCTTAAGAAAGGAACTACAAAAAATTCTGTTAATGTCAGTGTGGGCGCCACCAGACGTCATCGGCTTTACTCTATTATTAAAAACCCTATAGATGCACAGATATAAACGTTGAGCTAACAACCAACTGCACCCTTAGACTGCGCCTAACGCATAGCATAAAGTATGTATTTTCAGAGCATAGCGCATATAAGAGTTGGTTCGACTACAATATTTTTTATTGTAGTCGCAGTTAAAGCTCAGTCAATAAAAATAAACGATTTTGCATACAATCGTATAATGGTAAAATGACTAAGATCGCATATACACAGATCGGGAAGGAAAATTTTAAAAATGTGTACGTAGGTACAATAAGAAATTCTGGAAAATTCGAAAGGTCTTCTTTATTGCGATGTATGCATAAATTTAAGAACAAAATTTTTGAGATATATTCAGGACGGCATTAATAGACCAAAAGAATACGCCAAATAACTTAATGACGACCGATTTAAACCAAAAATTCCCGCCTACTGTTTACGGGCACGCGGGAATCGTTGGTTTCGCCACCCTTAGTCGACAGCAACCTTAACCCAGTGCGTCAAACCATCAATATACACGAATCTTATCGCCAAATCAATACATTTATCGCGCACACTATGCACAAATAAACCGCGTAAACACTGCAGTTTACAGCGCAGTAAAACAACACCGGATGTGGTGTTGCAACTTGTGTAAATCTTGTACCTACGTCTTGTAAAGATTGTCTAATCGCAACTTACATGTAAGTAGCCTGAACATGAAAAGCGACCTGGATTTTTGTGTCTGCACCTTAACTTATCAGTTTTTTTGTTTACTCGACTAGATAGGGTTATGTAGCTCTTCAACTTCTACTTCCGATTTGTATCGGTTCCGAATCCGAATAATAAATAGACGCTTCATTTATTCGTAGTTTTTATGCTAGTTTCTGTCCGCAGCTTCGAACGAGTTGTTTCTATCGAAATGTTTAAAGGTTATTCATTTAGGTATATCTCATGGGAACTGTTATAATGTTATGTTTGAATCCAGGCTAAGGGCTACATCTATGCAAAATTTCAGTCCGATCCGTTCAGTAGTTATGGCGTGAAGATGTTACAATCATCCATCTATTTATCTATCCATCCATTCATACATCCAAACATTTGCATTTATAATATTTGACTTGTCACTCTTATTAATAAAGAATTGTGTTGTAAGCTCTTGCCAAGCCAAGTATGGTCATATAGCGATTTAATGTAGAATCTCTCAATTACTTCTTCACGTGATAGCAATGAAACCACCTGTAGATTATTTTTTGCAATAATCTAACGAAAATGTTCAATGCCAGATTAGAACGGGGCTTGGCAACTAATCCAAACTTTACAGCTATAGATTCGAAAAACCTTTCCTTGTTCGATAACTGATATCGATGACTTAAAATTGATGAGATAATTCATCGAAAATGACTCAGTCAATCTAGGGATTAAAGATTGGATAAGTCTCAAGTGTTAAATTAATTGGTAAAAGGATTATAGGCAAAGATGTATTGTGGTCTATCATTATAGCGTGGTTTAACTATACATTTCAAAAAGGGATATGCTACGAAGGCAAGTTTTCTACGAAAAAAAAACACACTTAGATCTTCCAATTCAAAAATCCTCATTAGACCATATCTAGTTTGTTCATTAGAATGTTAGTAGCCTCAACTAAGGACCCAAGAACTTTCATCTTCTTTCATCGGGTTCTGACTGGAAACCAGCGCTCTTTCACAAATGACCTGGGTTATTGTGATAGAGCAACAAGCTGAGTCAGGACCTGTTAGACCTACACACGCGCGCTTATCCACTTTCTGTGAGGGCTACTTAGTACCAAATACTACTTACATTTTGTACCTTTCACTTTTTTTTTATATTTTGTCTATGTTACGTGTTTTATAATAGGTACCTAAGTAGGTACTTTGTAGTCTAATATAATTATGTGTTGTAACCTTGTTTGTGTGTTGTGTTAGTGTTTAATAAATAATTTTCCTTCTTTCTTTATCTTTTAAGAATAAAAATCCTCATCGTCGTCAATCCTGAAAACCAATTTCTGGCTCGTCATAAAATGAAGAATTTCATGATTATAACAGGGCTAAGACAAAACTGTATCAACAATAGCGAACAGCACTTGAAGACGTCGCATTGTGTGGTCGATCCAGATGTTTCCATTTGTCTTTAAATTCAAATCCATAAATTATGTTCATATTTTTTCTAGCTTTATCATTGGTACACCCCCTGCCTTTCTTAACTTTAAATAATCCATTCAAAGGTTGCCTGTAAGAAAAAGCCGCTCATTGTACTTGTCGCATGTAATGTCTTTTTGTAATTATCTGTATCTGGTATACCTACAATAAGCTGAAGTGGCAGTGGGCCGGCCATATCTCGCGAAGAACCGACGGCCGCTGGGGCAAACGTGTTCTTGAGTGGAGACCACGACTCGGTAAACGTATTTTAGGACGCCCTCCGACCAGGTGGGATGACGACCTGCGAAAAACTGCAGGTAGATGATGGATGCGTCAAGTTGAAGACAGGGCGCTATGGCGCTCATTGGGGGAGGCCTATGTCCAGCAGTGGACTTATATAAGTTGATGATGATGATGTTATATTATTTCCAGAATTCGGCAAATCTTTGTGCACCATGGTACACCTTGTCAAAAAAAGTGAGGACAACGAAAGCACCATACTACGAAATTCTGGAACTGCCGTATCCCGCCCACGAGCAACAATAAATACAGACAGACTGTTTACCTCGTTAAAACTACTGTAGTTACGATTAGAAATGCACACGAAACTGAGTTTCCCGGACTTCACTTTTTGACAGAGACGATACTTGTCAAGGTGGTGCAAGGAGCTTTAGAAAGCTTGAATTGACTTTGAGTCATTGTAAGGACTATGTTTACGTTCCAAGACAGATAATATTTTTTTTTTTTTGTGTTATTCTCAGGGTTGGCATGATTAAAACAAGTTGTTTTAAAACACGTGTTTAAAACAGTTTGAAATAAATCTATGTTTTATATTAAGAAATAATCAGGGTTTAAAACTACCTTTAATTGCAAATGAATGTGTATAAATACCACAGACAGGCTGTGGTATTTATACACTGCTTAGGTAACTCCCCGCCAGTAAAGTCCCGCAGGGAAAGTACCTCAGGGAAAGTCCCTCAGGGAAAGTCCCGCAGGGAAATTCCCTATGTCGGCCGTCGAAAGAAAGTAATTCACTGGATTAGTAGGTACCTATTCCCCGCTTTCTCTCTAGTTCTCTACCTACGTACACTACATACAAGGTGTATGTAAAGTGTTTTGTATGGATTAATTATAATAAGAATAATAATTTTTAATAATTAGATTAGAGGTACTGAAATATGCAACAAAAGGTAAATATTTATATTTTTACTAATGTGAATTAGGAAATAGTTTAGAAATGGATTATTTTATTATTCGCTATAATTGATTTGAAATTGATACCTTTAAGGTAAAAAGTTAAAAAAAAACAAAAAAAACACTTGTTTTAAACATTTTGAACTGTTTGTTTTATAAAATATAAAAAAAACTGTTTTTTTTTCAACCCTGGTTATTCTATTATTGCTTATCATGTGTTTTGTGTACCTCATAAAAATAAAAAATGTCAGTCTCGTATCAAAGATAGACAAACAAATTATATCTAAAACTCACTGAATATAAAACTATTGAAACTATCAGGGTTATTAACACTAAAGTCACTTAAAACGGGATATTTGCAGTGCCTTCAGTTATTCCGTGATCATGGCGCACGAAACCGTGCCGAAATATTGGAAAACTCAAAAATAAAAACATGGTAAATATCCCGTTTTAAATTCTTCACTGGATATAATTTGGATAACACCAGCATTATGTTAACATTGTACAAATCACTGAGCTCTGCTCTTATGCACTCGCTCTGGTGACACTCCACAGAGAAGATACTGCACGTTTTTAAGGACATGTGTCTTATATAATAAATAAATAAATAATGCTGGCCAATCCACACAGCATAATGTAGCCCCGAGCTAAGCAGAGCTTGTGTTATGGGTACTAGATAACTGATATACGAGTACATAATACAATATGTATATAACATAGATATTTTTATTATACATAGATAATACCAAGATCACCAGATACTAATATTTGCGGATCGTACAAACATTTATCCCAAAGTGGGAATCGAACCCGCAACCTCCTGCGTTGAATGCGGTCATGCGCCCGCCGACCACAGAGGTCATCAATCGAAGTACTTTGTAATTTCCATTTAAATTAAAATCATAACACAAAATATTGCATTTATTGTTGAAATCCGTGTGACTACAAGATAGCCAGATTTCGCCGCTATCTACAAAAACTGCGTGACATTCCGACCCAGTTGGAAAATGAATGATATGTCGATACTAACTGTACTTACACATACGATATAGGGTACGATAACTAGTGTACCTGGTAGGCGGGCTTGCGACATTGTAGTTATAGTACCGTTGACAGAACAAACTGCAGCATTATATATATTTTCTGATTATTTTAGACTTCGCTGAAGGCGTATTAATAATAATGCGCATAATCCTAAACGACATTTCATAAAAAAATAAAAATGCTTGTAAGTTTATTGTACCTTATTTTAAAGGAATAGAGCAAAAAGACGTTTTATTTTAGTTACTTAAAATTCCAAACAAAATCGAACGCAGTCGTGGCAATTCAATACTACTTCATGCGTCGGAAAAATACATGCGAAGTGATAGCAGGCTTTTGCTAAGTAACTACTTCAAACAATAATAGTTTGAAATATCACACAAAAAACATTTAAAAATTTATTGTGGACCCGAAGCACCGTGTGGTTTCGAATTTAAACAGCGAACATAGGGTCGAAAGTCGGTATTTTTACTTGTTTTATTTTTACAGAATTAGTCTCCGCTATCCTGAGAAATTTTATTCTATTAATAAAGTAAAAAACCTTATAAGATACGTAACTATGCGATAATTATTATTAATACTGTTATCTTAAAGTACAAAGTTGATTATTTCGAAATTTTATAATAAATATAATACAAATTAGTCAAAAATGCATTTATATCACTTTTTAAATTGCGGGGATTTAAAATTGTATATGCCAGGCGAGCGTTAGTGTAACTTTTTTGACGCGAGTAATTAATGGTTAAGAAAATCTAAATAATACGTAATAATGCAAGCGACGTATTAAAAGTCGTCACATTCCGTTGCTGACGCTACGTCCGGTACACGAACGAGAAGCGCGCTGCAGTCCGTATTCTCTTGTTATCTACGTTACGTAGAACGTACTACGCCCGTGCTTTCCGTAGGCGCGGGGAAATACGTACCTACACGTGAAGAGTACATTTATCTGATGGGGTTTCAGTAGAGAGGAACTATACCTACAAAGATCTGGTACCATCTTAAATACTTTTATTAATATATAACTACCTAATGTACTTATATATAGTTTTAAGTTCTTGGCTAGCTGTGTGATTGGTTAAAAATTTAATTTATTCCTTTCTCTTTCAATATATCATGAAGTAAATTGCACAAATACTACAAAAAATTTGTTTCGAATTTTTGTTAGATGTTAGTTAGCATAAAATGAATAACGAAAACTTTCATTTCATTAATAATTATATGCATATCTACGTTCGAACTCGAATTTGAACCTTTTTCGATGGGCGTGTTATAGTCTGTTTTTTTGCCTATAATCTTGCTGTTACCTCGTTGTTTTCAGTTATTTAATTGTTCGTGTGATAATAATTGTTGTGTGTATTTTTAAACGTTTGTACACTGTACTGCCTTCTATTTCTTATTTTAAGCCTTAAGAAATAAAGTTATTGATTAGACTTCTTTCTGATTTCTAAACGAGAATGAAGTCTTGGACGATAACTAGAATGCAGGCAAACGAGGAAAAACCTCAGCTCACCGTCTAAGCTTCATGGTGATGCAGCTTAGACTAAGCTAAAAATAAACCGTCGGGGAATCCGGAAAGAGACCGTGCATTCTTGGGCACTGTGTAACATGTTACATTTATGCAACAAATATATCCGTTCAGCTTTAAATTACCAATAGCGTTATACAAATAGATCTTGGTAAAATAATTAATTTGTATAAGTGTAAATAATAATATATTGATTCAAAATTAATTTCCGATTTCGATGATTCATTTTTAATATAACTAATTTTTAAACCCATTCTCATTATTTAGGAATTTGAAGTAGGTATATAGTTTTTTTAAACACGCCAAATTATTTATGTGCGTGACGAGTAGGGTACTTGTGACCGTCGCCATACCTGGAGTACTCGTCGAGGTGACTCCAGCCTCCGAGCATACATGGCCACATGGAATATGACCAACCCAGACACCGTCACAGAAGAAAGCTGCTGCCCTTTATCTGCTGGGTCTTACGACATCCGCAGGTGTGAGTAAAGGGGTCGATTCATACGCTGCAACTGCCATCGAAATACCAAACTATTTCGATGGAGTGCTGTGGCGGTTAATATTTGTACCTATGAAATACTGACATAAATACCTAACATGCAAGGTTTGCAACAAAGTAGCAACTTGGCAACAGAAAATTCGAAAAAAGACGATAACCTTTTATCTCTTCATAGCAAAGACTAGGTCAGTTACGTATTTATCTGTAAGTATAATTCTGGAAGAATAAGTACGTAATTAACCTTTCAGTGCCAATTCCCAGAACAGATAGCGTTTTGGCTGAAGATAAGGCATTAATTTAACACAAGGTATTATAGTCATCGCGGTCGGAGCGTAAGAATTGACTCCTCCAACTCAGGCCGTGGGTGTCGTAAGAGCCGACTAAGAATCCATGTTTTTCTCGCCGAGAAAATCTACGGTTTTCATACTGATAATTGTGATTATTTCTGTCATCGTTATTGACATAGCTCTAAGAATTAGTACGCTGAAGGGGCAGTTGGCCGGCCATATCTCGCGAAAAACCGACAACCGCAGGGGTAAACGTGTTCTTGAGTGGAGACCACGACTCCGTTAGCGCAGTACGCCCTCCGACCAGGTGGGATGACGAGCTGCGAAAGACTACAGGAATGCGTCAATCTGAAGACATGGCGCTATGGCGCTCTTTACGGGAGGCCTATGTACAGCAGTGGACTAACATAGGCTGATGATAGTGATGAATTCTGTCATCTGTGGCGGTGTTGTGTGGATAACTCACTGATGACAAGATTGTGTGTATTAAATTTGATTCAGTTACCTTTATTTATTGCAATTGTGGTTTTTTTTCTAAGTTCGGGTCTTAATTTTTTGGTATAATTTTGTTGTTTACACATTCACAGCCTGTGCGATCAGTGCGACTCGAAAAGGACGCGCCGCAGCTGCACCACGAACAAGAAGTGCATTGCATCATGGGCATTGATAGTGTTCATACCTGAAATAAAAAGAGAAAAGGTTATACCGGGTACTCTATTCATAGATGATCCAACGCCCATTCGATGTGATTCGAACCCCCCAAACACCCCACTGATGTTCTAAATTCTAAAGGTTCCAAGATGGACCGCAGGCCGCAGACTGCAGCTGCAGACACTACTTGTTTCGTTGCATCTCTATAAAATTGATTCCAAGTGCGGCGACACTGCGACCTGCGGCAGTGGCGCGCAGCGACCACAGACTGCGCCAGTGGTGTCGGGACCGTTGCTTGGCAATAGAAGCAACCGCGACCGCAAACAGCACTGCGGTCAACCGCCGCTAGCCGCAATGTCGTCTGCGGTTGCAGTCTGCGGCCCATCATAACACAAAGCTATCCATTGATTTGTGGTCGATGTGATTCAAACCCCCCAAACACCCAACTGTGTAACTTAGAATTTAGATCTAATTTTGTTTATTGTATTGTATTTAGATATTTATTTCAGATATTAAAAACTTTATGACAACTGTCCATTTTCAAAGTCCAAGTTAGTCATGTGAATTATTCTTGCTCAGACGGGACGGAACATTCTCAAATAAATTTTAAGACAGTCTATAGGTCGAAACAATTCATTTTCATTCACACAAAAACCAGTTTAACAGGTTGTACGGTATGTTACAGGCGAAGTCAAGATTCGACATCTTTTTAAAGTGTCTAGAAAATTTTGCTACTAATTCATTGTTAAGTTAGATTAAGAGACCAATTTTGTTTTTTTTTTATTTACTATTTTAAAGTACTTATAAAAGCTCTGAATAATTATATATGAATTCGTATTCTAACTCATGTATATCTTTAAAGATAGAGATTTCAGGAGTACGTAGTGTAGGTATTTAGGTACCTATCTGTTGTTAAATATGATTATTACTTTTGGTTTCCCGTCGTCCGTAGATTCCAAATAAAAAAGGTTTTCTGAGGTATATTTCTAAACGCTTGTACAAAGTTTAAGCTTGAATTGTGCAACGTCCCACTGCTGGGCAAAGGACTCCCCAAATCTTTCCACTTGACGAGTAATATTTTATTATTATTTTTAGCACACCTAGTCTTTTGTTGAGCTTCCCAATAGTTAGTTATTTTCTGTACCGATGTGATAAGTACACAATAAACACAATAAAATAGTTTATAATTTGTTCCATAGCATTTTGTGTTGTTGTTTCGTTTGGTTTAGTTACTTACAATTTATTATAGGAATTGTATTTCATAACCATCATGATAATAAAATAAGTAAGGTTATACAAATGTTTATAGTTAATTTTCAATAATTTAGATTACTATTCAAGTACTAGTACTTGTATTGTCACTTGATAACTTCCTTATTTTGTACTATTGTTACCGTAATGAAATACTTGATTTACGGCTGTCATAAAATAGTTATTATTAAGGTGCGCTAAGCTTGCATTTAATGTAACCAAGGGATTTTTATTTAATTTATTCAGTGGAGACAACTTGAGATCATTTACAAATAACGTCGTATCAGGGAATAAAAAAAAATAGATTTTTTTAATAATCCTGGCCAATTTACACATTATCATTATCTAGCCCCGAGCTAAGCTGAGCTTTTGTTATGGGTACTAGATAACGAATATAGATTTAACATAGGAAAATACTCATAACACCAGGAACAAGTATCTATCAATATGGATCGAACGAACATTTTGTTCAGAGACGGGAATCGAACCCGCAATCTCTTGCGTCGCAGCGCAAACGGACGTCGCTTGCGGCGTCATAGAAGTCGTTGGGGTATTTTACAAAGACTTCACAAGTTTTCGTATATGGCGTACTAAGTGATGTCAATATCGCAAGAAAAAACTAAAATGTCAGTTGGTAGACCGTTACCGTGATATAACAATAAATAATAGTAATTTCTTTACTACAGTAGTTTCCATAGGAACGATGCTAAAACATCACAACTGAGAGTGAAGTTTGACAAATTTGTAGACGGAAATTATCAAATAATTATGAGTATTGATACAACGGATATTTATCGCGTTTAATTACTCTTTTTTAACTTATTGGAACTTAACAAAACCTCCTATCTTCTTAAATAAATAAAACTAAATTCGTACTTCGTCTGCAACATAGTACAAGTCTAGTAGGTGCCTTAATCTTCTGAATATTCTACCATAAAATCGCAAATCCATGGCTGAGTATTAGTGTTCAAGGGCGTCGACAAAAAACTGGTATTATTAAAAACCACATTAATTTCATGGTAATAATTCATTAATTCATAAGGTCTGTGGGATTTTGATAAATTTGATCGATAAAAATAACTTAGCTATACAATACAATACCAATACATACCTACGCTTCACTGGACATCAACAACAGAAAAAAAACAGTAAAGAACAAACAAACAAAGATACAGATGCACAATGGGCGGCCTTATCGTTCAGAGCGATTTCTTGCAGGCAACCTTTGGATGGACACGTAACTATGGTATAGGCTAATGTTGTATATAAATTATATATAATACAAAAATTTAAAACAAGATAATTATAATCATATGCCAAGTTATACATAACATTACTATATGAGTACTATATGTTTATAACTGTGATTATAACTGTGTGTGTAAGGTTTAAAGACATAGGACTACTTACTTAACACCATATATTTAATTCCTTTGTGATTTAAAAATATGTCTGTACTGTACATGAAGAAAAAAACACAAAATTTTAAAAATACCTTACTACCTGCAATTTTATTTATTCATAATTCTATCTACGTTTTTTCTTTTCAAGAATCATTTAAATAAATAAATAAAAATAAATAAATAATGCTGGACAATTCACACAGCATTATCTAGCCCCATGGTAAGCAGAGCTTGTGTTATGGGTACTAGATAACTGATATACATAATACAATACATTACATAGATACTTAGATATTTTTTATTATACATAGAAAACGACCAGAACACCCGGAATATATATCTGCAGATCGTACACACAATTGTTCCGAGGCGGGAATCGCACCAGCAACCTCCTGCGTCGCAGGCGGACCTTCACCCATCGCGCCACATCGGCCGTCAAAAAAAAGTTTAAATATTTTGTGGCACCTTGTATTATACAGGCCAAGTTACGAAATCATAAGAGTACCTATAAGATGTAACGATGAATGTCAACAAAGTGATTAATAAAACGCACACACTCAAAAGGCTACTAATTTTCTATCTAAATTTCGCACGCAGTTAATTATTTTTAGAACACCAATCACTTTTACTTTTTTCACAAAAACCATTGAAAGTACCAACCAAACTAAAAATAAGACAACAGACAAATAACTCAATCACATTATACTGGCCTCCCAGAACTAACAAAAAACCTCATCATTATCATCATCAGCCTATAGCAGTCCACTGCTGGACATAGCTTGCCGCATCCAGCATCTACCTGCAGTCTCTCGCAGGTTGTCATCCCACCTGGTCGGAGGGCGTCCTACACTACGTTTACCGAGTCGTGATCACCACTCAAGAACACGTTTGCCCCAGCGGCCGTCGGTTCTTCGCAAGATATGATATAACAAAAAACCTCAAGGACAACAAATCACAGACGTAGAAAAAGTAAGCGAAACTTCACAACACAAACACAAGTCCCACGGTTATAAAACCGTATTCAATAATAACATAATATTCCCCATAAAATAATTGTCCAATTCCGTTGGATATTGACAGGTTAGTCGTGTGGTGTGAGAGCAGTGGCTTTCTTATTACGACATGTAGTTTCAAATTTTATTATTATGATTGGATGGCGTGACGAGCTCGAGGCATCTTCCATCATGGCCCGTTGCAGCGTTGGATCGCGAGGAGTGGAAGGAGAAAAGGGAGGCCTTTGCCCAGCAGTGGGACAATAATGGCTCAAAATAAATAAATAAAATTATTATGATGATTATTTACTTTTTCTCAAACATCAAATCATGGTACCTATCCTGTTAGAGTCTGTGCAAAAAGAGAGGCGTCTTAGGAGTTGTGGTCGCGCGTGTGCCAATTTACTACTTTTTTTGTGTCAAAATGTAAAGTAAAGTAAAGTAAAAAATAATTTATTTCTTTAGGCTTACAAAATAAGCACTTAGACAAGTCATATTTTATATATAAATTATTTTCAAATAACATTATTTTAATGTTCACTTCAATTTTTTGTCCACTAGTGGAAGAAGTGAAAAGAAACCACTAGCATGTTCATCTCTTATATGTCTAATACATGGTTATTTCACCGAATTCAATGTTAGTTCACCGTAACGCCACGACGGTTCTCTTGTTGCACAGAGTCTACATATAAAAGATTTTTGTTTTAATTTATAAGTTTCAAAAGTTTTATCATGTTTTATTAACCTATTAACATGTAGCTAAGTCTACGCTTGCAAGCACCTGCGTCGCAGGCGGACCTTCGACCATCGCGCCACAGAGGAAAATGTGATAAATGTATGTGCAGCGGTCTCCTGGCCTATCGACAGGTTGGTGCGGTGATGTAAGTAGCAGCCAATGCCAAGGCTCGGGTCAATGACCTGCTTAATTGCAGTTGCCATGTTTGTGGCTCATTTCGGACAACCACCAAAATGAGAGCACATTTTGGGTGGTAAAAAATCTCAACAGTCACTGAGCAGGGTCCTTATTCACTATGACCCACGTTAACGCGGGATCCAGATATCATTAGTCAAACAGGGGACAGTTTGCGTTTAGGAAATTGTATTTATAACAAGTTGCCTTTACGACATACCTAATCTACATACATATATGCCATTTCGGATTCGTAAAGTATGTCATTATTTATGTAGCGAAAGTAGGAAAGGAACGCAAAGCTCAAAAAGCTATTACACGTTTTTTTCTATCTTATAGTACTCGTATGTCTACAGATAATTCAGAATGTAGGACGCGTTACGACATCGCGCGTTATTTGCACTCGCGCGCTACTCCGTAACATTTTGAATAAGGCTTTTTTATAATTATTTTTATGGACGCGTTTCGCAGTTTCGCGACAATTAATGATAATGAGACCGAGAAGCCATTGAAATATTTTCTGTGCGAATTAGTGAGCCAAGTATGGAAAGTTATTAATTTTGGTACATGAAATTAAGTTTGTGCCTTTTAAAGGGGTTTTTTCTTCAAAGTGGCTGGTTTGATGACTTGTTAGCCGAAATAAGCCGAAATCAGACAATATTTGATACATTAAAGAACTTTTTCGAACATTTGACAGCAACCTCAAGGAATGACAATAATTATCAAAATTTAAGCCCAGTTTAAACCATATCTCAGTCAATTACAATTTCTAACAAATTCAAACTCTTCAAGACGAGTGTAGGTACCTATCTTCTACTCTACACCTTTGTGATACACCTTCGGCCACATCTTCACTTTCCATCAGGTGAGATTGTGGTCAATCGAAAGTCTATTGGCTATAAAAATTATATATCTAATAATAAGTTTAAGTTTAATTAATTATTTAGTAAGAAATCAGAAGTAAAATAAAAGTAAAAACTTAAAATACAGAAAACCGGTTACTCGAACGTGGCCTCAACTGGTTACCTAAATCGTGGTCATCCTACTAATTCGTCTTAATCAGTCACCACTAACACGGCATTTACTCACTCGCCTAATGTACATTTAACTCGAACCAAAAGTAACTTTAAGTCGGGTTATTACAGTTGATTTTGCAGTGTGACTTATGAATGATACCAGTTTACAGAGTATTTGATCGTACATTTTATTAAGCAATTATGTTTGACGACTACGTACCGCGACTTATGCGCGGGAAATACCTTCTTTTTTTTACAATAAACTTATTTACTATTTTGTTTCTGCTGATAAACTTAATTGAAAGTATTTGGGTGGGAGGGAAGTTTTCGAATTTCTTAATATAACCTTGACTTATTATATTAAGCATAAGTAATATATGCTTTTCTCTGTTATTATTATGTCTCTTTATGGCCCGAGATCATGGTAAATGACCATGATCTCGGGCCATAAAGTGACCCGGTCCTATGGAAGGCTTGCGTGGGGCCGAAGCCCAGCACAGTGGCCCTATGAGAAGTTAATCTAAAGGCTATTATTATTATTCTCTCATTTTTTCAAAATTCTCGTATAAATACATTTTTTAGTATAGAAAATACAATAAAATATTATTAAACTATTCTACAGTAAAAAATATCGATTATTATTAAAGCCATTTATTATCAAATAATAAATATACTTTTCTATCTCTATAACGGACATAAAATATTAGCTAATTGGTTTCGCGAAAAATAGTTTCGTGTCTAAATTAATGACCTACCTACTTGATTCACAAATTCAGAAACTTCGTGTTTCTAAATAAGATAACGTCGTAAAAAGCAATCAAATATTTAAATAATACAAAACAATATTAAATTGGAACAAGGAAATAACAACAACAAAGTTTACAAATTTCGTACAATCAAAAATAAAACATAGAAACTAGGCTATCAAATAGATATCAAAAACAATTTGAATAGGCAAATGTAGCTAAGCGAAATAATTTTATCGTACAAAATTCCGTATTAACCGTACTTACTTTCTTTAGTTACTTCGTTTTTTCTGCAAATATTTTTTCCGAACACCCGGAAATTTATGTCTAATACAATTATCTCTGTGATGTCAGTAATGTAAGTAAATACATCAGTCATCCTTTTTCAATCCAACGGTATTGTCACATATCTTGTATTATTATTTTTTTACCTTGTTTGTTTTATTTTTAAATGTGCAATAAAAGTATTGTCTATCTATCTATCTATCTATGTAGTATACATAACACAAGCTCTGCTTAGCTACCTATATTAGACGAGTTATATTATTTTATTATCAGTTATACATATCAGATTATTATCAGTTATATATGTATATACATATCAGAGAATGATGCTTATAATAGACACAAGCTTTTACCAGTAGATACTTCTCTAGCTAGTATAGTACTAGTAAACGGATTTGATTGTTTATCTAATGAAATATACCTGGATATAATAAGAATTCAAATTATTATATTTATTTATTTAAATTGATTTGAAAGAAAACCAGAGGCTTATTAATAACAGTCGAACAAAATAATCTAAAGCTTATTGAAGGTTTTCACTAATAGATAAAAGAATATATAAAAAACTGCTGCATCAGCATTATTTATCCATATCAAATATTGATAGCCTTATCTTATGTCTATGTAAGTTTATTATAATGATTGTAATGTAGGTATTTTGTGTATTTGTTACCAATTATGTATTAAAGTGCCACCGTCTTTATTGTTCGTTCATGTCCAGTCCATCCCAAGGTTGCCTGGAAGAGATCGCTCTCAGCGATAAGGCCGCCCCTTATACCTTTATAGTTTTTATCTCTGTATTATTTTCTGTTTTGTGTGGTGTAATAAAGTGTTATCTATCTATCTATATATATTATGATGTAATAAGAAAAGCTGCTGGCAAAAGCTACCTAGTGCTTGTTATAAATCGGAAAACTTTTTTCCGCAGATGACGCAAGATCACGTGAGGTTGCAGTATAAACGACAGAATGTCAAAAAATATCGGATAGTATGTACATATAGCGGCCGTGACCTTTCGATCTGCCGTACGTTAGGTAGCTGCGTAGGTGTTGGCAGCCCCGCGTCTACGGGCGGTTTCTAAAATTCCGGGATTTATTAATTTATCATATACTAGCGGACCTTCCCGGCTTCGCACGGTTTTAGTACGGATCCCTAACTATTTTGAAAATATAATATAGCCTATGTTCACGCTAAGAGGCGACGTGGAAGGCTCAGGATGAGATGGCGCGACGAGGTCGAGGTACATCTTCCATCATGGCCTGTTCCAGCGTTGGATCGCGAGGAGTGGAAGGAGAAAAGGGAGGCCTTTGCCCAGCAGTGGGACAATAATGGCTTAAAATAAATAAATAAATATGTTCACCGGGGATAGTGTAGCTTCCCAACGTTGAAATAATTTTTCAAATCGGTCCAATAGTTTCGGAGCCTATTCATTACAAATAAAAAATCAAACCATTCCTCTTTATAATATTAGTATAGATAAGGTAAAGTACCCATAACACACTGCTTAGCTTAGGGCAAGATGATTCGGTGAAGATTGTCTATCATTATTTACTACAATTTTATTTGATAGTCTTTTGTTTGACAACGATATCACCTGATGGAAAATGAAGGTGGGCCATCGGCCACACCTTCATTTTCATTCATGTATCACGAAGGTCTAGAAGATACCTAGTCCTTACTCATGTCTTGAAGAGACCCAGGTTATAATTGACCGGGAAAATAGCAGCAGGGTAGTTATTTACCAATAACTAGCCCATGGAGCTGGTCCTTTATCTTTAGTTAAACCCTGATGAACTAGTAACTTAACTAACAAGCCTCCTTAAACAGTGCGATAAAAAATCGTGATATAACAAGCTTCGCCTTAAATTTTGACAGATGACAATTGAAAATATTGATTATAGATAGGTTAGCTACCTCTACACTAGCTACTTACGGCACAAGAGTAAAAAATGAATCTTAAGGCGCAGTTTCGAATGATGCTATGGGGCGGCTATATACATCCGATTTTTTATCTGGTGACATTGTCTATGAATAGGCGTGTATCGGACGTGTATGGCAACCCTTAAAGCTTTATAATTACAAGACTGGCGAATTGCGAGCGAATTCAAAACGAGACGCACATCAGTTCACTGCTGAAGGTCCATTTCGCAAAACAAGGGACGTTTTGCTATAATCACCACGCTTGGCAGGCAGCTTGGACGCAGTAGAGGCGTTAAAAATAGACAAAGGGAAGCTGCTGATGCCTTTCTTTACTCGATTTTTATGCTTCTAATTGAAGTAAAATCGCCAACAAAAGATGTATTTAAAATAAACACTAGGTGTAAGGGCCATTTTGAAGCAACTAGGTCTGCACCGGGAACCAAACCAGCAACTTTTTCCGGGACCTTGGCTTAGAGCGCCACAGAGGTCGTCAAATAAAAACAAACAAAAATACACTTTGTAAGAATTTTGTTTGTCACTGAACAAGTTTTGATTTCAGCTGTCCCGCTTGTGGTGAGATTATGCTAATATTATAACCGTTTCCGGTTTTCATAGCAGGGAATCCTATTTGGGTTCCGTGATGTTTTGTTTGCGCTATCTTGTTTCTATAGGCACCTTGGGGTGCTATACAGGGTGAGTAAAAACACAATCAAGGTATTATACATTTGGGTTGGTCGCCCGTATGGTCATTTGAAGAGTCAGGCTGTATTCAATGTGCAAGGTGTTGGCGTAAACCAAACACAACGGTATATAGGTTAGGTATATGTTTGTTGTAAAGAGAATTTAGTGAGAAACAAGAAAGACTGCCCTACAGACTACCAGATCGTCAGATGTTAACATCGGATTGGCCGAAGGTAGACAAAGTTAGACGAAGCTCTAATTATGGAAAATAGGATACAAATTTAAGTAACTTGAACAGACAACTTTTTTTAAATAAATAATGCTGGACACTTAGAATAACTAGACTTACTCTGAGGCTGGACAATTCACACAGCATTATCTAGCCCCATGGTAAGCAGAGCTTGTGTTATGGGTACTAGATAACTGATATACATAATACAATACATTACATAGATAGATATTTTTTATTATACAAAGAAAACGACCAGAACACCCGCAACAAATATCTGCAGATCGTGCACACAACGTGTTCCGAGGCGGGAATCGAACCCGCAACCTCCTGCGTCGCAGGCGGACCTTCGTCCACCGCGCCACATCAGTCGTAAAAAAAATGAAATGAAAAAATTATAAATTAATTTAATCAACACACAATCGTTTGAACACATTCTCACCTGATAGAAAGTGATGATGTGGCCGAAGGTCTAGAACACACCTATTTACTTTTGTCTTGACGTGACCCAGGTTGTAATTGGCCGGAAAAACAGAAGCAGGTAGGGAGTTCCATTCCTTAGCGGTGCGAATGATGAAGGCGACGCGACGGTAAAACCCCACTTAGACCAGATGTAGTTATCTGCTGGGGTGGATATACCTTTCCACTTGTAAAGGCAAACACCTTTCTCTTGTAAAGGCAATTCGTATAACCAACGACAACCTTTGCTTTGCCGTCAGATGAAAAAAGAGCCTAATATTTTCAGTAACATTGCAATAACTAAAACACCCTGTATGGGGGCACGTGACAACATAGGTGTCAGCAGATATTACGCCGATGTGTGTTGACAGACAAATAAGGCTGTTGCCACGCAGTATCCACTAATTCTCTACTAATCGCCTTGCTACAGCATATTTTATGCTAAATTCAAGTCAATTACATCAATTTCAATGTTAATCGAATACTGGATCGGTGCCTTGACACTGCGTAATTTAGTTTGCCTTTCGATTTTTATGCTAACCTATGCATAGACTTAAATAGGTACAAGAATTTGGGTATTTAGATGTATTTTAGATACATAATAATTACATGTTTTATAAAGATTATCTGAGTTATTGGACGGGTTTGCCACGAGCCATTTTTTTATGTTGGTGAAAAGCACTTATTTTGTGGTAGGTAACACAGAATTTAAACAGCCAATGCTAGTCGCTAATAAATCATCTATGTGGTATAATGATCTATTCTGTGGGATTTATAGACTGGACTGGTGACTGATCCATCGTCATCATCAGCCTATACTAGTCTACTGTTAGACACAGGCCTTCACAAATGAGCACGTCATAGCGCCCAGTCTTATGCTTTACGCATCCAGCATCCGCCTACAACCTTTCGCAGGTCGCCATCCCACCTGGCCCGAGCGCGTCCTACACAACGTTAGCCCAGTCTTGTTTGCTGTCTGGTTAAAAGATCGCGTTCACAGACTGTGCCTTAATCCTCAAAAGGAGCGAGCCAAAAGAGACCCAACAACACAATGACTTCAATTAGTTCTGATTCAGTCCATGATCTGAACACGATGAATACGATCACACCTGTACATTACGTGATGTTGAACAAGTTTGGTCAAGGCCTTGCTGAAAGAACCCAAGAGTAAACATTCTTATTTCCTGTAGGATATTTACCTACACCAGGGGTCTTTAACGTTGAATAAATGATCGCGAGAGCATTTTAGAATGCTCAATGCAAACTTCTGAAATGATTTTGGATTTAGCTTTCTGTGGGGATTCAAGGTAGACCTTGAGAATGCCTCGCCGTCTTCGCTTCGCTTCGCCTCGCCGTCGCCACTAGAATCCCAGAATCCCAGGTATTATACCACCTGATAGATCAGACGATATTGTCAGGGTGGCCGGAAGACTATGGGTGTGCCTGCACCGTTAAGCTGACGTGTAAAAGATGAGGCATGTACGCAGCAGTTGCTGTCAATAGGTTGTTAGGTAATGATGAAGTAGGATTTACCACCTGTTTTCCAAAACTTTCAAGAAACACTACCGAATCGATTTTACTTAACTTTCTTCAACCTTATCCTGAGTTTGTACGCTTGGAGGTGCGACACAGTTTTAAACTTATTTGTTTTTCAGTGTTACGTTTATTATTAGTATGTTAGCTATAATATGTTTTAGTTCATTCTAAAAATAAACATTTAAACTTGGAACAGGATCCATCGATTGTTCACCAGATGTATTTCTATATTGATATATTGTTCCTTCATGTCCAGTCCATCCTAAGTTTGCCTGGAAGAGATAGCTCTCAGCGATACGGCCGCCCTTTATACTTCCTTTATTCTATTGTTTTCTGTTTTTTGTGGTATAATATAGTATTTTCTATCTATATATTGATGTACTTAGTAAATAAGTAAATAAGGAATAAGAGATCTACCAAATAGAGAAGAACTAGATCCAGAAGTCTCAATGGTACATTAACCCGGACATTGACTGCTCCACGGCTAAAAGCCATAGATTATTATCTTATTCGCAAACAGAAATTTGTAAGAACCGAACGTTGTCTTATTCGGCAATCGTCGGTGTGATAGTCTATTTTACGATTCTGTATCACAAGCTTTGATATTAAAGAATTACCGATATGGCCGGCAGGCGAAGGCCCGCCTGCGATTGCGATGTTCCGGGTTGGGAAAAATATTTGTACGATCTGATGCGCAGAAAAGGAAATAGAAAATGTCTAAAGGTATATAATGTATAAATATATGAATCACCCATAACATAAAGTCTTATATGTATGACCTGTCTAAGTGCTTATTTGTAAGCCTAAAGAAATAAAAAACTTTTCGTTTACATTTTCTGCTTAAGCTTGGGGCTAGATGACGTTATGTGGGGCATTATTTATTTTAAAGAAGAGAAAGAAATAAGAACTAATATTTAATATTATGAAACAAATAACATTAAAATCAGGTGTGCGAAGGCGCGGGCAGAAACTAGTTTATAATAAAGTGTGATTCGACAAATACCTCTTGTAATTAGCAACACTCAATCGAAGCAAACACTCATTAAGAGCACTTCTCAATAAAGCTTTTGAACTAGTTCAGTTTTTTGTGACTCATGACATGAATATCTGGTCATATTTCCGGTACTAATTATTTTAACCGATTGAGCTGAAATTTGGCGTAATTATGTAAGTTCAGTGATAAAGCAATACTATAGTACCGTACTATAGTGCGTCCTACCCGTTATGACCTACGGAGCTGAGACACACACTCACGATAGGGCTGGTCCACCAGTTCAAAGTCGCTCAGCGAGCTATGGAAAGAACTATGCTCGGAGTGTCTCTGAAGGATAGGATTCGCAACGAATACATCCGACAGAGAACCAAAGTTATCGACATAGCTCTGAGAATTAGCAAGCTGAAGTGGCAGTGGGCCGGCCATATCTCGCGAAGAACCGACGGCCTCTGGGGCAAACGTGTTCTTGAGTGGAGACCACGACTCGGTAAACGTAGTGTAGGACACCCTCCGACCAGGTGGGATGACGACCTGCGAAACACTGCAGGTAGATGCTGGATGCGTCAAGCCGAAGACAGGGCGCTATGGCGCTCATTGGGGGAGGCCTATGTCCAGCAGTGGACTAATATAGGCTGATGATGATGATAGTACCATCGAGCTGATCTGATGATGGAGAAAGAAGGTTTTTAATCCGTGTGGGACAAAACCTGCAGCTGCAATTTAGATCAGATATCCTCAACCGATTGAGCTGAAATTTGGCATACTTATAGTTCGGTGACAATAAATGTTATGGCCATATGAGACCATGACTCGGTAAACGTAGTGTAGGACGCCCTCCGACCAGGTGGGATGACGACCTGCGAAAGACTGCAGGTAGATGCTGGATGCGTCAAGCTGAAGACAGGGCGCTATGACGCTCAGTGGGGGAGGCCTATGTCCAGCAGTGGGCTAATATAGGCTGATGATGATGAAATTTTATGGTAGGTACCATCGACCAGGTCTGATGATGGAGACGGGCGGTGGCTAATGTGAGTAACATACGAAACGACTTAACTCCTTTGAGTCCGGGTTCGCTGGATTTCTCTTCCCAAGTATTTTGATGATATAAAGGCTTGTTGTTATAGTATATAGTATATAGTTCGTAAAACATGAGTAAAAAATGCTCTCAACGGTTTGTCTTTTCAGTTGACAATACTCAATACAATACTATTCTTCAATTCGAGGCTGTCGATTTTCCGTCTAAAGGCCTACGTCAGAAAAGTCTTTTAAATACCTAGCAATCATCATCATCATCAGCCTATAGTAGTCCACTGCTGGACATAGGCCTCCCCTAATGAGCGCCATAGCGCCCTGTCTTCAGCTTGTCGCATCCAGCACCTGCCTGCAGTCTATCGCAAGGCCTCATCCCATCTGGCCGGAGGGCGTACACTACGTTTACAGGTTTACCCCAGCTGTCGGTTCTTCGCGACAAATTGCCGGCCCAGTGCCACTTCAGCTTGCATCTTTTAGCTATGTCAGTAACTTTGGTTCATTGTCGGATGATTTCATTACGAATCCTTCGGAGAGACCCAGAGCATAAGTTAGAGAGGATACCACCATCAAATGGTCAGCGATTGGTCAGCAGAATCGGGCCCCAGCGTGATTACGACATAAGCAAGTGATCTAAGCATCACTGCTACATATCGCCAGGTGAACGATCTAATCGAGTTGAAGGCCAGCAATCGTTTGGCGAGGTTTTTTACTTTGTTATTAGTACCTACTTGCTTGTACGTATAGGCTATGGGCTGTCGACCTGCGCAAAAAGCTACGTACACAAAATATTCGTCGGTTTCTTGTTTTGTTTTGGTCTGGCGGACTGCGCAATGACTGTGGGTTGGAAGTTATCCGGTTCGGGTGGATTTCGTTTCTATGTAAAGATGCCATGGAGCGTGATAACTGTTACCTATTTTAAATGTTGGCATTATCAGAATAAACATATAAGACACATAAATTCAATTTCTATGTAATAGATTCTTTGATATATGCTTTGGGGCGCGATAAGTGATGTTTAAAATGTTGTTGCATTATCAGAACAAACATATAAGACAAGTAAATTAAATTTCTTTGTAATAGATTATTTATTTGATTTTTTTTTGCTTTGGGGCACGATAAGTTATGTTTAAAATTTTGTTGCATAATCAGAACAAACATATAAGACAAATAAATTAAATTTCTTTGTAATAGATTATTTATTTGATTTTTTTTTCTTTGCTTTGGGGCACGATAAGTTTTGTTTAAAATTTTGTTGCATTATCAGAACAAACATATAAGACAAATAAATTAAATTTCTTTGTAATAGATTATTTATTCGATTTTTTTTTTTTTTTGCTTTGGGGCACGATAAATTTTGATGAAAATTTTGTTGCATTATAAAACCAGCATATAGTTAAACAAATAATTCAATTTCTATGTAATAGATTCTTTGATAGAAGCTTTGGGGCGCGATAAGTGATGCTTACAATGTTGTTGGATTATCACAACAAACATGTAATAATAACTTACAGGTCAGAGCGTGTTTTCCACTTCATTTAGTAAAGTCACTTGTGAATTTTGATACTGCATAGATTTTTTTTAGAAATTATCCCGAATTTCCGGGACTACATTTCCTATCCAAACCAACTTAATCAAAACCTACGTTGTTTTGATTCAAACCTATGGGTATGTATAAAGGGAAGACGCACCCCAACTCGCAAGCCGGAATTGAATATAAAGCAGACAAGCAGAATTTCAATATAAATAAAATAATAGTAATTTTGATGCGCATGTAGTTTGGTTTTATTGCGCCAGCAGGTGGCGTTGGGTTTTCTTTTTGGAATGTTTTCAGACTTCGGGGTCACAATGATACCCTGTTTTGAAATATGCTACGCTGCAAGTCTAACATATCTTTAGTCGTATCTCGACAACGATTCAAACACTACTCAAACTCCAAACGCGTTTCGGTACGCTTGATCGTAAAAAATCACTCGAACTAAACTTCGAAAATTTTCTCATTTAAGTGAAAAAATTAACTGTCATCTCGATGTACCTAATACCTAGCGACCTTGAATGCTCCACAAAAGAGTTTGTTATTTATAATGGATTTTGGAAACTATCTCAATGAATGAGCCTACTAACGACTCGAACCGAACTCGAGTAGGTATGTTTTGAAGGAATGCTCGAGGCATTTCAGAAGAGTTCGAGTGAGGGATTCGTTCAAGAATTATCAAAAGATATAGGAGTAAAACTACCTCAAAATGGCTGCGTTACCGAATTTTAGAACTTGCAATCAAGACACTACGGCGCTCATTAGGGGAGGCCTATGTCCAGCAGTAAATAAATAGGCATATAAGCCGATAATGAAGGTTTAGAAAAGTAAAAAAATCAAACTTTTGATGATGAAGACAGAAATAAAGATTCACAATCCAACCACAATTCATATAAACAGACTTGGGTGGCCGGAATATGCTTGCGCTAACAATTAAATGCAAAGCGTCACATTTTCATGCGTGTACGCAGGTCTACGCACACTATTTCCAAACATAGCAACAGTATGTAGGTCGTATCGTGACTGCCTGAAGGGTCAAACTGAACTGAAGATGTTTTGTAATCTAGTGATGGGACACCTAAGCGTGATCGTTATCGATAACATTTTTGATTTGTGTCATGTTTTTTTTTATTGAGATGCTCGGAAATCAACAGGAATTATGGGGTGGAGTTGGATAAGGACCCTAATTTAAATCAATTTATGTAAAATAACACTTCGTTACAATGTGCAATCAAACATAGGCTATCATTATTTTTTGAAACCAAAAGAGTATTTGCTTATAATAAACCTTAAATAAACGAAAATCAAGAAATTTTGAGTTATTTTTATGAAGAAAATGCTATTTCTGTAGAAAATGTTATTCTCATCAAGGAAAAACTGAGAACACAATCCATGACCAATACGTCACTCTTGTAGCGTATAAAAATATATCGCCGTACTAACCACAACTGAATAGGTATAAAAATTTCCCACGAGGATAAAAATACCTGTTATATTATAATATTTGGTGAAATATTGTATTAAAATATTATAAGTAGGTCAAAATAAACTTTGTTCAACAGTGGTAGGTACCCGGTACCTACCTACGGTTCATTGTGACACCTAAACCTTTTATTTTAATTACTTAGTTCACTTTTAGGTACCCTTATATTCTCAACGAACAGAGCGAAAGTGACAGAAATAGTTGACCGGGATTTACCGTTAAAAAGGTATGCATTGGTGTTTCCTCAAATCGCGTAACCGCTCATAGATATTCACGAGACGACTTCACTAGTACTAATACTAACTATAGTGTAGGCATTAAGTTCTTGATTTTCCGCGTTTTCTCTAGCTTACAAAAACATGGAAGACCAAAATAGCTAAGCATTGAAACTGATTCATTTCATTAGATTTAATTTATTTAGAATACTTTTTGCGGCCACAATTTTGTATGAAAGTTGTGATTTTACTTTATGTCTAATTTAGTGAAACTTTTATTTTACCCTAGCACACATGCGCTAATCTATCTCACCATATTACATGTAACAAAAACATTCGTGAGACCTAATTAATAAGTTTTCTAAAATAAAATAGTAGTGAGCGTTGAATCGACGAACCGTTTTTTTAAACTGTTTTTCTACAGCCAACGTGTCGACTGTTTTCTTATTGCGGCAAAACTAGTTATTTCTACGAACAGGTTTTTTCATTCAACGTCAACGATAAACGCAACGCAAACGAACGAAACACAAAGACAGATTCAATTCAACTACATACACGACAACGACACGAACACCACCCGAAAATTAACGAACGAGCCGCGAGCGAAGCGCGAGGTAAAACGCGGTACGCGAGCGAGCGAGACGTCTCGCTCAGTTGTTTGAGAGTGTAAGAGATGTATGTATGTTTGTTCATTCCGGGGCTAAGCACTCGAGCCAAGCTGACCGAAAAAACAGGTTAATTGTGCATAGGTTTGTTTGTTTTCGTTTCAATTAGTTTGTCTATAGGTGACGTGACACGTCACGCTCAGCGAGCTATGGAAAGAGCTATGCTCGGAGTTTCTCTGAAGGATAGGATTCGTAACGAATACATCCGACAGAGAACCAAGGTTATCGACATAGCTCAAAGAACTAGCAAGCTGAAGTGGCAGTGGGCCGGCCATATTTCGCGAAGAACCGACGGCCACTGGGGCAAACGTGTTCTTGAGTGGAGACCACGACTCGGTAAACGTAGTTAGGACGCCCTCCGACCAGGTGGGATGACGACCTGCGAAAGACTGCAGGTAGATGCTGAATGCGGCAAGCTGAAGACAGGGCGCTATGGCACTCATTGGGGGAGGCCTATGTCCAGCAGTGGACTGCTATAGGCTGATGATGACGAATGACGTGACACGTGAGCTCAACGTTTTTTTGTATGGCGCCAAAGTATTACTTCTTTTGTTATAGTGAAAGTTATTGGATATTTTCTTGTAAATAAAGACAGTTTTTAGTGTAATTAACACCAAATTAAACAAACAACGATGATTAAAAAACAGCGAGTTCGTTTTTCAATGTAACTAGAAACTTACTTTAACGCATAGTTCCTTCTACAACAGTTTACGAAAACCAGTCGACGATCAACCAGTTGAAAAAACGGTCGCGACATTTAACTGGTTCATTCGTTGAACAACGAACGAACGCTCGACGTTTAACTGGTTCATTCGTTGAACAACGAACGAACGGTCGACGTTTAACTGGTTCATTCGTTGAACAACAAACGAACGGTCGACGTTTAACTGGTTCGTTCGTAGTTCAACGAATGAACCAGTTAAACGTCGACCGTTTTTCAACTGGTTGACCAATTATAAAAAACGGTTTCGTTTCGTTAACGCAAAAACAGCCAACGACCCACCACTAAAATAAAAACACAAATTATCGATATCGATTTTTTAATTTTTACAGCACTAAGGAGGTGAATACAGTAATAAACCGTCAAAATGCGCGACAGACTCACACAATAAGGGTTCCGTAGCAAACATTCAAATAACAATACGACATACTTCAAAACACATATAATCTAAAAACAGACATATTATTAATTACTTCCTAATTCTAATTAAATTCAATAACGACTTCTTCTATCGAGACCTTTTGAATTTTAATGTTTTCTTCAGTTAGTTGTTGTCATTAATAGTCCATCGTTTGACCACAATCTCACCGGCCAACAATGTACCATGAAGGTTTATAGGACACCTATTCACTTATATCATGACTCGAGATTGTCGTGGTAGGTGGCCGGTACGATTAAGGAGGCCTACGATGCGACCGACGGACGTGACGAACGGACAGGCAGAGTGAAGGGTCCCGCTGGCACTATTTAGTTTGGTACGGAACCCTAAATACGTTTCCACTAGCCGTTCATGACCCACCACCGCCTTGACATCTCACAAACTTAGAACCTTCACAAGTAGTTAAATTATGCGTCGCTTTGTTTTATTAGTAGTTTCATAATAAATTATATATATATAGGTAAATTACTGAAACCTGTCCCGATCCTCTTGACAATGACTTTTACGGTGAAATTTCTTTTTTTTTCGGTACTCGACAATCTAATGAATACACACAATTTCATACGAGCTGAGCTGCTTTTTGAATTTGCAATGTTGATAGTAGGTTCTAGATTTTTTTCTACTTGACTTGTAAATTTTGGTTCTCACAATGGTATATAAAAAATATATACATAATGTAAAAATGAGTAATCAAATTCGTCCAAAAACGGCTCTTTGTAAGTCGGCGTGAGTAGTCGTCGAAGTCGATTAAAAATCGATTCGATTTAAATATGAACTGCTGTCCAACGTCCTTCCCCACTGCTGGGTAAAGGTCTCCCCATTACCATCTCCAAATCTTTTAAAAATTACCCGGCAGCACTTTCCGCGTAAAACCCCTACAAAGCGTTCCGTTCCACCTTGTAAGTATTTAACGCCCGGCTCGAGAGCTACGGGTAGTGTAAATCGAGTTAGCGTCAAATGTGCTGTGGGTACCTAAAGCGATTACACCAACCAACTGGCGTGATGCGACATGACGCACTAGACTGGCTTGGGACGTTTTTTTTTTCTGTTAATTGTATAGGTTTTATAAGGTTAGCTACTGCGACTAAGGGTTAAAAAGTAGTGCATGGTCTTCCCGGAATTCTAGATTTTATTAGGATATATTTTGCTGTTTAGTCGTGTAAAGATAAATAGATATAAAATACTTTATTGCACTTTTTTATAGGAATAAAAACTTAAAATTCGATTGGGAGTAAGTATATAGATAACTGTATTGTACTGTTTTATTCAACAAAATACTATATATACTATTCTAATTATATAAGACACTAAAAACTAGATAAAGTGAAAACTAGAAAAATATGATAAATATATTGATTTTTGCATATTTTGCACATTGGATATCGGTAGGGTACATAATTCTTAACAAAATTATGACGCATTCACGGAAAGTAAACTGTAGGTACACACTACACAGGTACTAGTTTTTAGATTCATAAATATTTTTGTAAACAAACGGGTTGCAAAACTGCAAAAATAGTGTCAGGAAAAACGTCACGAAGCTGATATCAACGGAGCAAATCGCAGAAAATCTAAATATTTGGTTTAAAACTTTTATAACCTGAATTTACATCATCTTCGCTGCGTGTGTGCATTTATGCGTTGCTGACGTTTTTGTTTTTATTTGTCAAGTTTTCAAACATACTGTCTTTCTCTGTCTTGTAGTAAACAAAATTTTTCTTCGTATTCTAGCAACGAGTACGTATTACTTCAGTAACTTCACTATCTATTAGCCCCAAAGATAGCAGAACCAAAGATTTCTTCCACGCCAGGGATGCCAAACTCCACCATCTCGAAGAGACCTTCCCCCACTCCACAACAGAGGTCATCAACATACTCTGTAAACTTCCGTATCCAACCATAGGGATATCGCTTAGAAAAACCCTTTCATATTTCCGTGGGGTTGCCCGATCGACAATGAAATTTAGATGAGTCGATATAATGCTGCTGGCAACCCTCTTGAATGCTAAATTTCGCGTGGCCATGTCTTTTGTAGAGGAATTTCAAAGGGTTTGTGAGAAAATTGATGCGATATCAAGGTTGGTTGAACGACTATATTAGTTAGGTTAAACTTCGGAAAGTTTGCAAGCGAAAATGCAACTTAGGTAAGTAATTGAATGAGGGAGTTTTAGAACAAGCCGTCGTCGCGGCGAAAGAATTGTCACCTCTGAGTATTCGTTCACACAGACTCCGTTTTACAGGATCCACCACTAAGTGAGGTAATGTTCACAGGTAGTTTGTTTACAGGTCCGTTGTAAGCGGATCTATCGCCGAACACCCAGAATAAATATTGCCGAACTTACAAACTTGTCCTACGACCGGAATCGAACCCGCAACCTCCAGCGTCGCAGGCGGACCTTCGCCCGCTGCACCACAACGGTAATCTATAATAATAAAAATAATAAATAATGCTGGACAATTCACACTGCATTATCTAGCCCCAAGCTAGCTGTGTTATGGGTACTAGATAACTGATATACATAACACAATATATTACATAGATAGATATTTTTTTATTATACATAGAAAATGACCAGAACACCCGGAACAAATATCTGCAGATCGTACACACAATTGTTCCGAGGCGGGAATCGAACCCGCAACCTCCTGCGTCGCAGGCGGCATAATATAGCATAACTTTTGAAATCAGATTCTTTTATGCATATTAACCAACATTGAATACAAAGCCTTTACACATTTGCTGACAACATTGCCATTGCTTTGGCAATTTACAAAATATCCAGTTACTGTTAATGGCATCGAAAAATTTCCATATTTCTTGGAAAAATGCACCGGAACCTTGCTGACTTGCGCATGCATTTTGCACTTCACTTGCGCATTGTTTTAAAGGCTCGTGGCAGCAAATATATACTAAAGTAATATCACTACATAGTATAAAACAAAGTCGCTTCCCTTTGTCTGTCCCTATGTATGCTTAGATCTTTAAAATTACCTAACGGATTTTGATACGATTTTAAATAGATAGGGTGATTCAAGAGGAAGGTTTATAAACCATTTGACACATAAGATTTCAACGCGGGCGCGGGGGGGTATCATGTGATCCCGGAGAATGACATAAATCATCGGAAAATGTGCAAAAAGCCGCGGGCAGAGGTGTTAGTATAGGATTCAAAGTGAAACCTAACTAGAAAATTTTACACAAAAAATCTTAATAAAAGTTTTCGCTTTGTTACAACTTGCAACCCTGTCATAGTCTAAGTCAAACTGTATATTTTTACAACAGTCTGCAGTAATGTCAAATGTTTCAATCGTAAGTCCTAGTTCTTATTTGTTTCTACGAGTATTTTTTCATAATAACTTTTTTTGTTAATAAATAGCTAGATAGTCTAACTCAAGACAATAGATCTACGAGGGGCAAGCATGTCATATAAACCATGCTTAAAAGAGGAGCAGTGTTTTAAAACTTTTTAATATTACAACACTCAACTATTGGTATTTATTTTTATTGCTCGTTTATATTGATTCATCATAATCATTAACCTATAATAGTCCACTGCTGGCTATAGGCCTCCCTCCAATGACCGCCATAGCGCCCTGTCTTCAGCTTGCTGCATCCAGCATCTGCCTGCTGTCTTTTACAGATCGTCATCCCACCTTCATTGGTATACTAGGCAAATATAAAATACGGCAGGTAACCCTTCACACATCAAAAAGCAACAAAATCAACAACCACATCATGTACCTTTGAACATAACCCATTTTGTTTACCTTTATTAAACATGAACAGATCTCTGTCCCGTTCGGGAAACCCCCATACCTATACCCTTTTATTCCCTCATAACTGATTCTAATTTAATCCCAAAAACATTTAATACAATTTAAACTTTATTACATCGGATCACGGATGAGAATAGCTCGCGGAAGATGTAAACACAACGTTGGGTCTCATTACTTTTTATATCGGGGAAAATAATAATGGAATGGAGTTTTAGAATATTATCGTTATTTGTAAGGGCACCCCTTGATCGGATAAGTTGTTGGCCTTATGCCTTTGGGTTAAGGTCTGTTTTAAGATTAAAATACACACAGGGTCCCGGAAGTGAACCGGGATGGGTCAAAGTGCAATCAGGACCCGCGGGTTAGGTATATAAGGTTTAATATCCAATGGGTGAGTTTTAAAGCGAAAGTTTTTCAATAATTTCGCGGTTTTGAAAGCGAAGCGGAACAACCTGTTTCGAAGTACACAATAATTTTCAACGCGGAAATATTTGTCACACCTGACGCTGACACTAGGCTGGGCTAGGCACAGAGTACCTAATCGATTGAGGGTAGAATTACATGCATTATTTTTCTCATGTACCTAATGGGTTGCGCAGGGTCAATTTTCTTGTGGTTTCTAAGTTTTTTGCGTTATACAAGGTAAAAATCCTGTACTTACCTCATTTGAGGAAAATTCATAAATTATATTCGTGTTTAAAATGGCCTCCCTTAAGTTCAAGGTTATGCTACACCAACAGTTAAAACCTGCGATTAAACTTATCGTTATCGGTCAAAGTCTAAACCTAACCGAGGTCACTGCAGGTCCTATAACATTATCTAGACTTGCCAAGTTTGCCTTTAACAAATATTGGGTTAGCAAATAAAATATGTATATTGGACGTTGATAAACGGTTACGTAACTATGGAAATTTTATTATCACACAAATAATGGCAAAAATCATGGTTTAAAGTTCAATTACGCAATGCGTGTACCAATCAGAACGTAATATCAAAGAACATGTAACAATGAATCATTCAAAATCATTCGTAAAATAATAATAGTCTGAGAAACTGCACACGAACTAACACAGAGCCCATTACAGTCCATACTAAATCCATACAAACCCCAAACCACCCAATCATTACCAGTCAGCATAGTTAAGTTGACTAAGTGGTCGGTAAAAAAATATTAGAATTCATTCATAGCTACCACAGAAACAACCAGAAAAGCGCGGGCACGCAACCTGAAATTCTAAATTCAAGGACTGTCTGAATGAAGATTCGCGCGTTCCTATTTCCGCAATAAAAAAACTCCACTTGCTCAGGCTTCAAAGATCGTACCTCGTAAACGGACATTCTGGCCTTGCCGGGGTCGTTGCCTCAGACCTTGACGTCATACACGATTATAACATACCTATTATACGCTAGGCAACAGGGGCGCGACGCCCGAAAATGTGCGGAACAAGCGCGAAGAGAATCGCGGATGATGGATTATTCCACCATTCGCGATTCTTACAAACTGACGCACACGCAGCCAAAGGTTATGTAGGTTAGGTACATGACGGTAGGGAAGATATTCATCATAGTACAGATAACGTTAAAGATATCTAAATATTTCAGATAAAGCTCAACAATGTCAATCAAGTCGGAGCGACAGCTATTGTCCTGCATGGCAACAGTTTTGAAGATCCTGGTACAGGCAAATGCAAAGAATAAGAATGATAACAGTGAATTCGTTGGATCGAAAAGACGTAGTTGACATTAGTTCATGCTATAGGCCATCAGCAAAGTTTGGTCGCTAATTAAATGAAAAACTAGGCCGTAGGTGATCCAACATGGACATGAGCTCAGGCTTCCTAACTCCACAATAGGATTCCCAAAGGCTTACTGAATTTGGGGCTTCCACGCAATCGCTCAAAACAAAACACTACAGCTTTGCGGAAATTGATAGTGATTTACGTAGGTTTTTTTTCATTATTTTTTCAAGGCATTGGATGTAAAACGAAACGCAAAAGTAAAAGAGGATGGTCTCAGAAGAACTCCTTCATAATGATTCCAAGTTAAAGGTGATGCAATGATGATACTATAGCTGTTAAGCTCGAGAACAAAGACGGTACTACAGCGGTTAAGCCAGAGAAAAGACTATGTAAACAATGCAAGACAAGCAATTTTGTCACTGTGCGTCAATGGTCCTGCTATAAAAATACTTCAGTACGTATGTTAATTTATTTTTGAAGTAAATGCGCAATTTTGCTAACCTAAACCTGACCTACAGTCAGTCTTAACTTGCTAGCCTTGAAAAGTATCTTCAGTGGAATTATACCAAACCAGATCTAAGATTCTGAGGTTTTTTACTTTTCTAATAATCTTTACGATAAGTGGCATTTACATAAGTTTTACATTATTATTTGTAATTTCTAAGACAGTTTTGAGGTTTTTATGTGTCCACTAAGTGACTATGTTGATCTATATTGCTTTATCAAATCTGCGATGTATATGTTATTTATGTGTCCATCTATTATCTGACCCTCATGTTTCACAAGTAGGCAGCTGGTATAAATGGAATATACCAGAGTTCTAGTTCCCTTTGATGAAGGTACTTATGTTATATTATAAATGTCAAGGCGTCTCATTATGAAGTTTTTTCCTACCAAAAGTTAGATATTTGCCGGCCTGCTTTAATAACTTTGAATGTAGACATTTTCAAATCAATTAATTTCCCAAGTTCAAAAAAGGAAGTTCAAAAAGGAAAACTCGATAGTACCTAAATCGCGAGAATGATTCTACAAATACCTACCTAGTTAAAAGATAGTGGTCTGTGATCGAATTCGTTTTATATACTTAAAATTATTCAAAATCCTTTCCACCTTTTACAATGCATACCATTTAAAAACTACATAGATACATATGCTTCGCGCGAGTTTAAAAACTGTAAGTCTGTAGTTTCTATAGGTAAAGTTAAGCATCGCCCACACAGTGTTGTGACCGGCAGGTAACGTGCGAAAGTGAAACTACGACCCGACGCTGACATGACCTTGTGCCATGTAAACAAACACGCCGCCATGGGATTTCATGGTTCGCCTCATCTATACGGGAAAAAGCTGAAGAATGTAGTAAATATATGAGAGGAAATAGTGAAGGTTTATTTATGTGGGGTTATACGGAATGTGATATATTTATGGGTCAGGGTGAATTTGGGTTTATTTTTGTGTCTGTTTTTTATCCAGTAAGGACACAATAGACTTCGGTGCAGTTCAGGCTTGTGCCACCATAATAACTCTCATTCGTTTTTTGTCAGCAATATTTTAAAAAAATATAATCTGAACCTTAATTCCATTTTACTATAGTATTAGTTTTATCAAGACCTGATCGTGATGACGTCAAGAAATATTTGTATGGGATTTGCGTAGTTCCCTGTCCGCACGATAGAGGCGCTGTACCAAAACCCATGGAAAAAGGAGACGTTATGATCCTCATGATCACGTCTCGTTATTATCGTCAAATAGAATCAACGTACTGTTTATGACAACCGATGTGGCGCAGCGGACGAAGGTTCGCCTGCGACGCAGGAGGTTGCGGGGTCGATTCCCGCCTTGGGGAAAATATATGTACGATCTGCAAATATTTGTCCCGGGTGTTTGGGTACGATTATGTATAATATAAAATATCTATCTATGTAATATATTGTATAAAGTATATCGGTCATCTTAAGTTTTAATTAGCTTGGGACTAGATGATGCTGTGTGGATTGTCCAAAATTATATATTTTTTTATTGCTTTGACCATCAAGCCTGCCACTTATTTAGACAGGTAAATTTTATTATGAAAGATGTACCTTATTATGAAAACTATCCCCTCGCATTAGGCAAATGGAGCCTATAAATAAGGCATTATTTTTCCTATTAATGGTGAATTTTACTAAAAATCAAGTGCTGGCTTTTAAGGTGACCTTGATCTCAACACATGCCGTCATGGGAGTTAATCTACCTTTTAATACTAGAAAACTGCGTATATCGCTTGAAAAACCATCTGTCCAAATGTGTTAAAAACCACGCCACATGTTACAAGGCAAGGTAGCAACAAAGTATACAAATTCGTATATTCGTTGTAATTGTAAAGCTTGCGCGAAAGTGAAAATTCGAGCCGACATTGTTGTGACATGACCTTGCACGAGGTAAACAAATGCCGACATGGGAGTCCACGTCCACGGTATGCCTTATCGGAGATGGGAAATTTAACGAGAAATAAGAAAAAAATCGCTTTAAAAGAGTGGAAGTTTAGTTGTTTATAAATCAATGATGTTCTTTCTTTTTTTTTCATTTCTTTTACACACCGTTATTGTTCTATTTTACTCAGATACTAGCTGCGCCTTGCGGCTTCGCCGGCGAGTAATATCTATGTTTTAAATACAGTTTATAAACATTCCTCTTGAATCACTCTATCTATTGCTTTAAAAATGGCATAAAAATCCGTTGAGTAGTTTAAAAGATCTAAGCAAACAGACAGCGGAAGCGACTTCATTTTATACTATGTAAATATACCTAAGATATATGTAAAAGATAATATAAATGAAATTGTTTTTTTTTTATTTTTAGAATGTTCTATAGAAGACCATTTTTCAGGCCTTGGGTTATTTACACCTTTTTATAGAAACGTCAAAGTTTGGATTCGTCGATTTTCACAAATTTTCGCAAAATTCGTCGATTCCACCTGCTTATCCTCATTCATTTACATATTCATATCGTCGACTCTAATTCGGCATGTCACTACGCTTAGGAATGTCGAATTTTCAGATCATGTAATAATGCCGCACTTTATGTTTTCAACAAATAATCACCATGAAAAAAAAACATAAAATCATTAATTTGACATAATCTGGATCCTGGATATTCTGGATATCCTGGATATTCTGGTCAACATTTAATGTTGACCAGAATATCGGATCCAAGGCAGAAGCCTTGGATCCGATAGTCTGGTTTAAAACATTGTGACTATAGGTAAGAACCAAATAAATATAAAACATCTAAATTAAAAACCTACCAATACAGAATATTAGCGGAACGCACGAAGCCAGCGAACCCATTATGCTTATTATTATATTAATATTTATAATAACTCGAATGTATGTTGTATTTATTCAAAATATTTTACATAATTGATGTCAATGTAGTACCATTTTAATTATTGGTACCTTACCTATTCCTTTCTGACGTAAGTGTCGAAAAATTAACACTACGTATACATCAACCATCTTTCGTGGATTTATAGGTGTCTAGCTGCGCTCCGCGGTTTCACCCGCGTGTTGATAGGTATTTTGGATAATATACAATATATCTTTAAAAATTTTAGTCTATGTGTTATTCTGATGTATAAGCTATATTATTGTAAAGTTTCATTAAAATCCATTCAGTAGTTTTTACGTGAAAGAGTAACAAACATCCATCCACATGCTTACAAATTTTCGCGTTTATAATATTATTAGGATGATGATTCTTCTTTATAAACTACATTATCTAGCGTGATCTAATTATGCTGGGACCGCAGAATTTGCGTCTGTCTTTGTCTCAAAACACGTACCGTGCCACCGTCCACATCTCTGGTATACTTTACCTACGTAATCCTGCCTTAAGAATGAGGAAAATTCGTCACACCAGATTAGCATAATGGTAAGCAAAACAAATAGACGGTTTAGGAGTGATGATTTACTGAGAGCTTTACTTAAGAAAATTACCTTTTCCCTTCATTACGTTTTCAATATATTTTTAGGGAAATTTGATTTACAGTGTTTGTCAAAATATTTTAATAAAAAGATAAGATTTGTTAATTTTACCATAGCTGAATATAGAATATTGAGTTAATATTGATTTTTTAAATAAAGAAGTTGGATTGTTGTAAAAACTGTCTTGGAAGTGCTTTTCTAAGAAGGTTTGTGATCATTCAAAGGATGGAGGGTCAAAAAAGTTGCATGTGGTAAAAACTGCATGAGGTAATATAAATAAATACATTCATATACATACATATAATTGATCTGAGTTTTAGGTCAGCACAATCTACTCTTCCGAGCATTACAAAATGTATCAAAAATAATAAAATCATTGATTTTGATACCAGTAGTTATAAACAATTTGATTTCGTGACGATGGTGAAATTACTAAGGTTATTCGGTGGTAATGATGGTAAATGTGGTTGGTTTTGGTATTTAAGATCTCCAACAGAATCGATCGAAAACAGAATCTCCAACTAAAATAACCGGACACTTTTGACGACGGTCACAAGCAAGCAGGTAGGTCCTGCGGAATTTTAATCTCAAAATGATTAAGGTAACGAATCAATAAAACTCCGACAGAGATTAGAAAAATCTAGATTCCCGAGATCATTGCCTCCGAAGCTATTATAAAACGTAATGTACAAATAGGTATAGAATTTAAATTAGGAACCATAAAAATAAATAAAGTAGGTAGGTACACTACACACAGGTTATAAAGCGAATACGAGATTAGAATTCTAAATGAATTACGTATAAAATTATATTAAGTCAGGCCATTTAAACGAAGTTTTATTGCTTTTGAGAAAAAAGTAGATTAACAGACCGTGCTTTTTTCACTGCAACAAGTACTGAGACAGAAAAAAACTTGAATGAATAGAAAAGAAAAAAAAAGAAGAAAAGAAAAGAAAAAAAAAAGAATTAGCAAGCTGAAGAAGCAGTGGGCCGGCCATATTTCGCGAAGAACCGATGGCCGCTGTGGCAAACGTGTTCTTGAGTGGAGACCGCGACTCGGTAAATGTAGTGTAGGTCGCCCTCCGACCAGGTGGGATGACGACTTGCGAAAGACTGCAGGTAGATGCTGGATGCGGCAAGCTGAAGACAGGGCGCTATGGCGCCCATTGGGGGAGGCCTATGTCTAGCAGTGGACTGATATAGGCTGATGATGATGATGAATAGAATAGAATAGAAAATCATTTATTGCCTATAATTACTTAATCTAAACTAATATTAAATACAAAAATAAATTACTCATAACAGGCAAAGGGAGTGTATTCAGCATTGTGCTGCATGCCAAGACATGCAGCGCTGGTTTTCAATACACTCCCGTCGGGTAGGTCACCAAATTAAAATGTTGGTACTGACTATACAAACACGCCTTCAGGCCGCCCTTTATTATTATATGAGAATTATTTTAATTATCTTGTGGCGGCATAAAAGCTATAAACACAATAAAATATTAAAGAACATGATTGCAATAACATGAACAAATATATATTACTAGCTTTTGTTTGCGGCTACGCACACACATTAAGTTTTAGTGTTAATTGTTAATCCATGGCATTCAATGTTAAATTTCAGTCCATTAGTGGTTTCATTAGGGTAAAGAAACATCCAAACTTCTGAATTTTGTGCGATTTTAATATTAAGAGTACGCAGAAAAATTGTCAGCACAATAGTGGCAGCCCACCATCCTGTATACTCAATTGTAGATGTCATGATGACATTAATTTATGGTAAACAGTCCAAGGGCCAAATAAAACTTCTGACTCAAACGCATACCTGACACAATCTCTATTTTAAACTTTATAGTTTTTTATATAGGTCTACATAAAAGCATAATATTCTCTATATTCTATGTATTTATTATGAATTAGGACTGAGAAAAATGCACTTGAATGATATCACTCATTAGGGTCGCATAGCTGATACCCACGCTGCTTATTTCGAGGCCTTATCTAGTTGATGAAGCTATGTTAAATCTTCAGCAATAAGCTATGTAATAAAAAAATATGTCTGACTGATGTGATCATGTAACACTGTCTCAGCAGGATATAAGTACCTAAATGGTTCACCGCGAAAAAACGCAACAAAAAACGACACCTTTCCAACCGACCGCCAAGAAAAAGTCCACTAACTCAAGATCAATGTCTTTGTACAGATAGGTAGGTAGGTATGTATATATAGCTAGTAATTCAATAGGTACGGCCAGACGCGTTATTTAATGGCACGGCCTCGCTAGGTCAGTGGCTCATGATGTCACAAAGCACGCGAAAAATTCCGCTTATTTTGGGGGCCTATCGTAAAAACTGGTATCTTGTATTGCGCACGGAGACTATATTAGGGCCGGTTTACTTCCTGGCTCGATGAATTCATAGACGAATTTTGCGATAACCTTTGTTTAGAACAAAGGCGAACCTTCGAATTGATATGGTGATTACTGAATACCTAAAAATGTATTCAGCGGGCGTCTGATTGACACAAGCAACGATTTAATATTTAAAATATTCACCGTTTACGCTTCAATCGACGAGGCATGGCAAGAGTCACTGGGCTATAGAGGTGCCCTTTCTTCTTCATCGTCACTCCCAGCACTACAGGTACATGATTCAGGGAGTTTTGGAATTCACTACACTTGTAAGGCGAAAGTGTTAAAATACTTAGAAAGAAGCTGCTGCCCTCCGTCTGGTAATCTGGTTATCCTGGTCGATTTTCTTAGACGGCCCATGATGACATCCATGGACTGAATTGTCGATTATTACGCCGTGACCGCCACGGGCATATAGGAGCCCTTTATGATGCTAGAATTGTTCAGAATAGTCATGATATACCTGTATTAATTTCAGCAAAATTCGCGATGGTTATATAAGTTATTCTTAGTTTCGAAATCTAAAACAAAACAGCAGTTATGAACTAAATTATGTCCTACCCATTCAGTTTGAACATTCCCGTGAGAATAAATGTAATTAGGCATAATATATTAAGATGTACACGACATATATGTATAATTATTGCTAAATTATATAATTGCTCATGCTTCTTTAATATACATTGCACGATTTGCATGTATCATGTATAAACAATGGTTATAATTAGACAAGTTTGGGAGGCATTACAAGATTGTACAACATGTATGGGTTGACAGTTTTTATTTATGGATAATGAGATCAAATTCTGAGCATGTATCGTGAATTCGTATGGAATTAGTTAATCCATTTGCCTAAGGGTCAGGTTATTCTACAAATAAAGAACTTGGTTTTAATTGTTTTTAATTTTTATTCATTTATACCAGTGCCTACGTGATAAGGTTGACCGAAAAAGATTTATGAATAGTGGGACTTAGAACTGAATATGTATGTAGTTAGGTATACCTACCATGATTTGAAGATTTTAAAGTTTCCAAGGCAATGAGCTTGGTTATTGCGCGATTCCGTGATTGAGCAATTCTGACAAAATATCGGCAGAATTTCAAAACGCAAAATCGCGCACAAAATTTGTAAATTGAAATTACAAAATTTTTTATTATTTTTAAAATAGGTATGTTCAGGTCAAGTCTAAATAAATAGATAACCGCAACGCAACTACGTTCCAGCCCCAATTCATAGAAAGCTTTATGAGATTTCTTTGTTTGTATTCGTAGCAGGGCGCCAATATTTTGATTCAATTTATTTGATCCACCTCATGAGCATTTTCCTTAAGCGAGCACACATCCCCTTTACCTTCCGAAGCAATATTACCCTCTCGGACTCGACGCACAACATGGTTATCAACAGTAGGGTAACTTTTAAGAATTATCATTTCTATACTCAGCTTGATATCTCTAAATGTTATAAGGTAGTTTGTTACCTTCTCACACCACTTGTATTTGGGTAATTTTCACTGTTTGGATAATTTCTTCATTTGATGACCTCTGAGGCGCGGTGGGCGAAGGTCCGTCTGCGACGCAGGCGGTTGCGGGTTCGATTCCCGCCTCAACAATTCTCAGAAAACCTCGAACAATTGTGTGTACGATCTGCAGATATTTGTTCCGGTGTTCTGGTCGTTTTCTATGTATAATAAAAAAAATATCTATTTATGTAATCTATCCATAACACAACACAAGCTCTGCTTAGCTTGGAGCTAAACTACGATCACCAATAGGGCTAAATAATGCTGTGTGAATTGTACAGCATTATTTATATATCATTGAACTTATTATTTATTTCTTCTTTGTATTTTTGATACCTCTACTGCTACCACTACTCCAACTTCTAAGCGCGGTGGCCATGGCTGATAGTTAATGGTTCCTGCTTTCCTACTCATACTTCTGTTTGCAGCATCCACCGTGCCAGCAGTTTCCCTCTTGGAATTAGGAAAGTTTCTCCGAACTCACAGGAAAAAGTTCCACAAAGCAGATGTTCAGACAGCCCGTACGAGTATTAATAACTTGTTTATTGAGGGTAGGTGGGATTCAATATAGGAAATATTATCAGTCTTCAATAGAACCTTTGTAGGAGATTTTTAGGAGTTTATGAAGACCCAGTCGTAGCTTTAATTTAGACATTCTTTGGCCTATTATAGTATCCATGATGGTGCAGCGGACGAAGATCAGCCTGCGACGCTGGAGGTTGTGGGTTCGACTCCTGCCTCGAGATAAATGTTTTGACGGTCTGCAGATATTTGTACCGGGTGTTCTGGTCGTTATCTATGTATAATAAAATATCTGTGTGATGTAATGTATTAAGTATATCAGTCGTCGCCATAACACAAAGCTTTGCTTAGCTAGATGATGCTTAATTACCCAATTAACCTAGAAAATATTAAATTAAATTTTAATATTATTTCACTGAAATCGAGATTACGAAGTATATTTTATCGAGACAGTCAGGCCGGCAAAAGATGTAAGTTTACGCCAATGGGTGGTTCTAGAATGCTGGTGGAAGGGCTGTAATCAATAACCTTCCGTTGTTAACTTGAATCATCTCGTTGGTTATGTAAATCAAGACAGTGCGAAGTATTTATTAATTTCACGGCTCACGCTCTGATTTCACGCGCGTGCTCTGAGCCGTTGTTAATGGGAACTCGTATGTCGGTTCCTGGAGGCGTTGCCATGGAAACTTATGCCGTGGTTACACAATAACCTTATCATCAGCTTATGTTAGTCCAATGGCCACATAGGCCACATAGGCCTTCCCCAATGAGCGCCATAGCGCCCTGTCTTCAGCTTGACGCATCCAGCATCTAGCAGGTTTTCGCAGGTCGTCATCCCACCTGGTCGGAGGGCGTTCTACACTAAATCTACCGAATCGTGTTCTCCACACAAACACAATAACTTATCAGCACACATTCGTCCATTCGATCAAGTCTCCCAAGGGGCCTCAACAAGGAGGGTTTTATCATAATCACTACACTTGGCAGGTCAAATTTTAGATCGCAGAGAGTTGAACCCGCGAACTTCCCCTCAGTACAGAGCCACGATATCAACTGACCGACGAGTTCGAGGGCTTACGCACAATAATAGTATAAGTAGTAGTCGTCCTGTAACTTTGTTTAGCATCAATTTAAGTAGCTTTTTGTGGAAATTTTTTATTAGCCTTCAGTATTAAGTCAGATACCTACTCATTAAGTTAGTTGTTAATTTCCTGAATATTGTTAAAATAAATACAATAAATAAATAATAACAATTATATTTAAGTATTTTATTGTTCAATTTACTTATGTGATTACGAGCGAATAGTTTCTTTAATATATCCAACGTAATCAAGCAAAGATTAACTCTTATTTTCATTAAAAATATGCATTTTCAAAAACTAGGATCAGATAAATCTGACGTGAGATTTTTGATTAAGAAGAGGAGGTCGAGCAAAATCTCACGACATCTCACCAGGCGCCCCTTGGTGAGACCCTTTGGTGAGATGTCGTGTGATTTTGAGAGGGGATGAAAAATCGCCAAAATTACCTCACGCAATTAATGGATGCCCCCATAGATTCCAGAAAGAAACAGTCCACTATATTAAGATCTTGATCAATATTTCAAAATCGATCAAATAAATTAATTATTCGTATTAAAAATATAACTAGAATAATAAAAATAACAGGTATAGTTTCGTCGACAGGTTGACATTCGATTAAAATTCATCCGACGATTTAGATTCGAATCTTTTAGTTACCTAGTGGTTTTGTTAGAATATCTGATCATCAGTGGATAATCTATTTTAAATTATTATAATTGACTTTAATTATGCACGACACTAATATCGTAAATGCAAAAGTTTAGATGACTGTTACCTCTTTACGCCAATTCAACTGAACGGATCGGGCTGAAATTTAGCATAGAGGTAGTTCTAGGTCTGGATTAACAAATAGGCTAATACGCGGGAAGAAGCTAGTTTTACATACCAACAAGATCACATTTATGTATATACATATATTCGGTTATTATTTATTATACGACGTGTCTAGACAAAGCATCAAGGACGTATCAATTCAGTGATTTATTGGTCATCATCACGCCATAGCATCTTATTTATAGGTCAATGCAGGTGATACTTCAGGGTTCTATGATCTATGCATATAGTGGAAGCGAACCCTAGTACCAGACATCTGTTCCGTAGGTGATACGGAACGTGCGAGTCGCTTGGCCGTTTTAACTTATTTTCTCTTTCATACCATATGCTTCCAAGCTTCCAACATTGTTTTTAGGACATTACTGTCATAATGTGATTAATTAATTCTACAAATCCATGTTATTTTCTGCTCGATAGATCGGTATCAAAGCAAGGATTGAGAACAAAACCTGGATGCCAAACCGATGAAGTGGCATAATTTTAAGTGAATATACCTTCGTTAGACCACCATCTCACCTGTTTGTAAGTTACGATGCATCACAAAGTTTTTTTTATTGACAATAACGACGTTCCTTTAACCACAATCTCATCTGATGGAAAGTGGCCATATGGCCGACGTGTTTTTATCACTAAGGTCTAGACACAGGGATCCCCAAACTATTTTGGGCAAGAGACACCTTTTCCAAAATGAACTGATATCTAAGTCACCCAAGACTATGACGATGAAAGCGATACGGATAACTTTACTTGCCAAGTTTTTCATCTTGTACGAACTCGAGTCTTTTTTAAAAGTACAACAATGCTACTTCCTACAAAGATATTAGTCATTCTTAGTAGGTACACGTAACACAACGTATACTATAATAATACATACAGTACCTATCCTAAAAGTTTGAAATAAGAACTCGGTCTAGAAGATACGTATACTAAATAATACATAAAGTACCTATCCTAAAAGTTTGAAATAAGAACTCGGTCTAGAAGATACGTATACTATATAATACATACAGTACCTATCCTAAAAGTTTGAAATAAGAACTCGGTCTAGAAGATACGTTTACTATATAATACATACAGTACCTATCCTAAAAGTTTGAAATAAGAACTCGGTCTAGAAGATACGTATACTATATAATACATACAGTGCCTATCCTAAAAGTTTGAAATAAGAACTCGGTCTAGAAGATACCTATACACTGATGTTTTGAAGAGACCCCGATGGTAATAGATAAATTGGAGGAAGCCTAAGCCCAGCAGTGGGTGGGTAGATGCGGGCTGATAATTATGATGATGAAACCTATGTTGGTTACCTGATGGTTAAGTCTTTCATCACTACCCTTCCGTGTTAATTTCAATCGTAATGGCATGGCCGTAAAGTTCGAGGTCCAATGCCAAGGTGTCATTTCATCAGTTAACTCGGAACACCTTTGTTTCACGGATTTGAATAATAAAATTTAAGTTTTATTTAATTCAGGAGCGTAGAGTTATCGATCGACTGGTATGGCGGCCAGATGGACGGTCGGAAGAAATGAAAAGTATTTGGAACTACTAATACTTATACGACTTGAAGGGAAACGAAGAGCATAGAAAGAAAGAAAATATTATACCGATGATGTTGCTTGTTTCGCCCCTCACTGAATTGTAGACCCGCAGAGGAAAACTCACGCGATGAACGAGTACCGAATACGTAAATAATAAATTAAAAATAATTAAGAAATTAATTTGCAAAAATAAGCCAAAGGTGTCCTTGGTATTCTTTTATTTAATATGTTGATGACATTAAAAAAATCTTGTGATTGATAGTTTAGGAGAAAAAAGGTTACAATTAAGAAAACAGACGGTACTTTACACAATTATATCAAATATTCTAGTATTATATACAGTTTCTTTTATTTTTCGTCTCATGACTTATATGGAATAGATTGTTATGTATTTTTTGTCATATAATATGTGACCTGTAACAAATGTTATCAATAAATGAACTATAAACTAGGAGAAACTGACAAGACTACCTAAGCGGATCAAAACGGCATCGCCTGTTTTGTTTCATAACTCTAGTCTATGCGTTGACGACGAGGTGATGCTGAAGCAGTTTACCAGTTATCTAATGTGTACTGCAATCAATATATTTCTTTCCGGCCCTGGGGCCTCGAGGCTTGGCCTCATTACCCCGGCGTCAACTTGAGGGGTGACGACCCCTCGGTCTTTGGGTTTTGTGGGAATCTTTTTTTCCCCTTAATCTCTATGTTTTTTTTGGCGTGTACTGCAAAACGAATCCCATTAGATATCTATCAACAAGTCTATGCTCGCACTGACCTTCCTTATACAAGTTGACAGTGATATTGAGTGCGAACCGAGGGCACACTAACGGCCGAATTTATTCTTTATTTTGTTTTTAATCAGGTTTTTACAATTACAGGAACTTTAAAGGACCACCCGCGGCCCCGTGCCGGCCACAAGTATTATTATTGCGAAAGATAGTAAGCTAAAAAAATAATGCTGGACAATCACATCATCTCCCCAAGCTAAGCAGAGCTTGTGTTATGCTAGATTACTGATATGCTTCATCGTCATTATCAACCCATGTTAGTCCACTGCTGGACTGGACAGGACATAGGCCTCTCCCTATGGGCGCCATAGCGCCCTGTTTTCAGCTTAACGCATCCAGCTTCTGCCTGCAATCTTTCGCAGGTCATCCCACCTGGCCGGAGGGCGTTCTACACTACGTTTACCGTGGTCTCCACTCAAGAAACCGTTTACCCCAGCGGTTGTCAGTTCTTCGCGATAAATGGCCGACTCACTGCCACTTCAGCTTGCAAATTCTTAGAGCTGTTTCGAACTTTGGGATTTCGGATGGATCATTATTTATTTATTAATTTCAATATCAGTTAAGTCGAAATACTATAAACGCCTTAGGCAGTCTGGGTAGTACCTACCCATAACATAAGCTCTGCTTAGCTTGGGACTAGATAATGCTGTGTGGATTATCCATCATTATTTAAATAAAATACGGAACACGTCAATGGAATCCTACTTGGTTATTATAAATAGCTTTTAGTAGTATTTAAGTCAATATCGTTATTATTATTTTATGTATAACAAAACATTACTGAACTGGGAACATGCCGAGGTTATTTATTTATATGGTAATAGTGGCGTGTTGTAATTCTGTTCTAATTTGAATTATAAGTGTTCTTATTAAACTGTAATAACAACGATAAATAGAGCTCAGCATCCTCTGTGGTACATGGGGGAGGCCTATGTCCAGCAGTGGGCGTTTGTGTGATGATCATCCTCTGTGATGCAGTGGGTGAAAGTAGGGCTAAAACAGAAGGTAATGGAGGTTTATAAGCTAAATACATATATATTAATTATAGGTTTCGGGTGCGGACCAGATCCGCACGCGGGTGGTAATCCGCATGACAGGTCATCATCATCATCATCAGCCTACAGCAGTCCACTGCTGGACATAGGCCTCCCCCAATGAGCGCCATAGCGCCCTGGGACAAAGAGAAAAAGGGACATACACCGGGGGGCGGGCAGCAGCGTCCCCACACTCCTATACTGCGATCCCCAACCCGCATCCCCAGCGTGGGGATTATGGGCATTCCCCATATGACAGGTAAAGAGCCCTAAATGCTTATTTTGTACGAATAGAGAAATAAAGTTAAAAATCTGGTTAGTCGACCTTAGGAAGTCATAATTCTGAAGCTGACAAAGTCGATCCTCACGAAATTCATGCAAACCAAGCATGCTTTGATCTCCCAAATACCGTTCGTATATCAAGCTTAATCGTGAGCTCAACATGTCCTAGAGTAGTTCAAATTTATGTTCACGCGCGGAGTTTCTCTTGTTCAGAGCAATGTTTTAACATGCAGGTGCTAAGGGGTTTTCCGTGAGTTGACTGGCCGGGCCTGAGGGGTTAGTACGAGTGTGCATTCCACAATATGAGAATTGAGAACCAATGAGAATTAGAATAAATTATTTGCAACTCAATAAAGAAAAACAAACAAATATGAATAAAAAATAAAAGACAAATCAGATTTTTGTAATTAGTAAAATGGAAAACGTTTTTGGGGCGTCTTATAATTACGTGAGGCTTTTAGGGGGGTGGGTCGAGCCAAATCTTACCCAATGTCACGGGGTATCATGAATTTTAGCAGTTTCTACTTAAAGTTGTTCGTTTCGTGCTAGTATTGTGATGTATGTGTCAATGACATGTAAATTAATTTTACCAATAAATTGTATTTCTGTATTTATATTTTTTTTTATTGATTTTAAATATCATTGTTGCAAATTACTTTTTCGTTAATTTTATAGCTTGTAGAACGCAACCACTCACAAATTGAATCTCGCGCTAACAAGAAATAAACAAGTATGTATTTCATTGTTCGATTTGTCTCTGTCTTCTAGACTACGTTCTTAGAAGTATTATAATGCAAATAATAATCCAACAATAATTACTTATAATCAAAATTACCAATAAATTGTATTTCTGTATTTCTTTAATTACCCCACTGATTATTGTCCTTTTTATGTTCATACTTCTGTAATTAAATCTGTAAAAAAATTAAAAGATCACATAACTCTTAAAGTATTTATACAAAACGACCTGCTCTAAAAGTTTTCAAAGTCGTAAATGACGACAAATCATTCTAAAACTATCATCAATAAGTGGCAAACCAGACACATCCACATGTCTCCATTAACAAATAAGGCAAGTTGTAGGTATGGGATCGCCGTTATACTATGAAATGTAGTTTCCCTCAGTATCCGGTATCCGAAAACTTTAGTTTACCTTGTCGTCAACTACGGAAAACCCATACTAAGGTAGCTGACCTGTTGCGCGTGTATTGTGCTCTCGATAACCACATTTTTCTGGTTTACTGTCCTCCGGAACTACATACTCTGATCCGATCCGGTCCGAATTTGAAAATACTTTCACTTATTGATAGCTACATTATCGTGCTTTAGCTACGCTACTAGGTACCACGCAAGTAAAACCGCGGACAACAGTTAGTAATTTAATATAGCCATAGAATCTATACATAGTAATTAACCGATGATTATAAAAACATAAGAGGGGGAAGTTCTATGATCGGCTGTATGTTCGTCAATTCGACAGATTTAGAAAATTCTTTCGCTATTGGGGAGGCCTATGTCCAGTAGTGGACTGCTATAGGCTGATGATGATGATAATGATGATTGTATGGAGAATGATACCGAGGTGGTTTGGTTTCATAAAAACATATTTTTTATTCCCAAGGAATAAGTAGTTATTTGAAGTCAGATTTTCAGTTTTTTTTTAAGTACCAAATTATTTTATGCAAAAGTCACTCTGATTGCCCGCTCAATTATCTAATTCCCAAATGGATCGTATTGATCGAATGTACGGATCATAATGAACTAAGGCGGGGGTTTGTATCCCGAACGAGGTCACTTTAACGACAAACGTTAGTGTTCTTCCAACACCACTCTTCCACAAGGTTCATAGTCAACCCGCTTATGGAACTTAAACTCGGAGGATATGAGTCAAAAATGCAGTCATCTTCCTCAAAACTTGATGATGTTGATACAAAACAATACAATTACTCTCTTGCACACCAAATAAAAAACAGATACACAGGACAGGAAAAAGACAAATACAGAATACAGAATGTGTTGTACAATGGGCGGCCTTATATATATCACTATGAGCGATATCTGCCAGGTAACCTTTGGATGGACATGAAGTGTTGATGTTAATTTTGTTGTCTCAAAGTTAATATATTTGATGTCACAAATAGTATCAAACCGAGTTCATTCTCACCAGTTCTGGCACCGTCTGCGCTGGTGTGAACAACCTGTAGTCTACGTGTGACGATAAAATTAGCACTAGACATCCACGAGCTTTTTACTTTACGCCAGCTAATGCTATTATTTAGCAAATCGGTTATTATTTAACCAGACATATTGTATACCTAACGTTTCAAGGAGATATGACAACATGCTTGAAGGTTTTTGTTATTATAGTGCGTAAGCCCTCGCATTAGGGGTAACTTCTAAGAAATTTAATATTACATATTATTATATTAGCCCGGAGGGTCCCACTGCAGAGAAACGGCCTCCTTCCCCTTCTTCCACTCATCGCGGTTTTCAGCAAGGAGAACCCACCCATTTGTTGCATAGGTCGAGCTCATCCCGCCATCTCAGCCTATGCCTAAGAAATTAAATAATATCTGAAAAAAAAATATCTGACCAGGTGGGATTACGACCTGCGAAAGACTGTAGAGATGCTGGATGCGTCAAGCTGAAGACAGGGCGCTATGGCACTCATTGGGGAAGATCCATGTCCAGTAACATAGGCTGATGATGACACGTATTGCAAGTGGAAATCTATGTGTCAAATGGTTTATAAACCTTCCTCTTGAATCACTATTAAAAACCCATCCGCATCACAATCCGTTGCGTAGTTTTTAAGATCTAAGCATACATAGGGACAGGCAGACAGCGGAAAGCGACTTTGTTTTATACTATGTAGCGATGGAATCTTCAGCAACTGCTGAACTGTGTGACGAATGTAATCTCAGATATTTCAAGATATTTCACGTGACCGCCAACGTGATAGCAACCTACTGCCATTGTATAGGAAGCGTGACGGTACGGTATTCGATGAATAGCGTAAAATATAACTTAGCTTGAAGCGCACGAGGAGTTTAGAGAAAATGTTAAGTTTTTAATTGGGTGGTATTAGCGATGCCCGCGGCTTCACCCGCGTAGGATTCACATTTTCATGGGATATTTTTTTGCGCGGAATTCTAAATGTTTTGCTTAAATAAAATAGAGCCGTTTCTGAGATTAGCTCAAAAAGACAAAGACGATTTTTTTAAGACAGGTTTTGATAAACAACATATCTTCTTTTTTAAGGCTATGCTAGAGTTTTAATTTGTGTCTTTGTAAAAATAAAACAAAATAGGTGGCTAGTTTGAGTCAGGGTAGCGCCTTAAATTTACATTATACTCAGACAAGACAATCTCTGTTTTCTAATTTACGGGAAATTGCACAACACAGAGAAACTGGCAACACCTACGCCAAGAATCAAATGATGTTGAAACAAAGAAAATTCCTTGCTTACAGTGGCAAGTCCGCAGTGGGCATTTGGCACAGATCAAAGTTAGCCAATCTTGGCAACAATTATCGTAATAAGGCATCGGGAACGTTGAAGCAAGGGTATCGAGACTTGCGCAGGTGATATTCGAGAAACGTACTAAATAAATAAAATAAATATTTATTTATTTGCTGGACATGACAGGACAGAACAGAACATGCAGGACAATGCAGATATTTGTTCCGGGGATTCTGGTCGTTTTCTATGTATAATAAAAAATATCTATCTATGTAATGTATTGTATTATGTATATCAGTTATCTAGTACCCATAACACAAGCTCTGTCCAGCATTATTTATTTATTTTTATTTATCTTATACACACAGCATCATCAAGCCACAAGCTTAGCTACCACTAGCCACTAGCATTTGACCAATATCTTTTTTTTTACCCTACTAAGAGACAATCTGTGAGTTCGATACCTGACTGTTAATCGAAAGTTATTTAATGCCATCATAGTCATCATCATGCCGCTTTCATTCGATTTTTTAATTCTAGAATTTTGGGACACAGAAATATATCTCGATATAGTTTAGTACACACCAGGATGGTGTGATCTCTTCCCACAAGTTCAGCACCAATTAATTGTTGCAATAAAATTGCCTATGAGGTACTAGTTTTCTGCCCGCGGCTTCGTACGCGCTTTTGCGGGATAAAAAGTCGCCAATGTCCGTCAATGAGGTACCGTCTATCTCCTTACCAAATTTTATTAAGATCCACCGTCTAGGTATGGAAAGGTACAGTAACAGACATAATTACTTTCGAATTTATAACATTACTAGTTGCGCCCAGCGGCTTCGCCCGCGTTGAAATCTTTGTGTCAAATAGTTGATAACCTTCCTCTTGAATCACTCGTATCTATTAAAAAAAACCGCATCAAAACCCGTTGCGTAGTTTTAAAGATCTAAGCATACACAGGGACAGACAGACAGCGGGAAGCGACTTTGTTTTTACTTTGTAGTGATTTATTATGGAGGCTATTCTAATCTATGTAATCTAATCGGCAGAAACGTAAGGAGACCTATACCCAGCAGTGGGTACCAGAAGTGACGGGTTTTCCTTATTATTATTATTATTATTTTTTTTAACTGGACAATCCACACAGCATTATCTAACCCCATGGTAAGCAAAGCTTGTGTTATGGGTACTAGATAACTGATATACATAATACAATACATTACATAGATAGATATTTTTTATTATACATAGAAAACGACCAGAACACCCGGAACAAATATCTGCAGATCGTACACACAATTGTTCCGAGGCGGGAATCGAACCCGCAAACCTCCTGCGTCGCAGGCGGACCTTCGCCCACCGCGCCACATCGGTCGTCACATTATTGTCTAATGACTGATCTATACCAAGTTTCAAAATCTATAATTTCCATGCATTTCCACGTTCGCGGCTGCCAAATCAATTCCAGTACTAGGAAAAGCAATGTTCGACCACTGTTTACAACATAAAATAGTTGTTAATACATTACCGCGTACGGAGGTCTACTTTGAGAAACGGAATACGAAGCTTCGAAGACGCGTTTTCGAAGCTTCGTACTACGATGATGTTTTGGGTTCGACGAACGATAAGTTCTTTCGATAATCTTACTATAAACATTGGAAAAAAATACACTTTAAATGTCAGTGCCCATAACGCACATGTTTTGAGAACACACGTAGAGAAATTAAAGGTCAGCTGATGATGCACGTTTTCAAACACTGAAATTTCTAATTCGTCTTCGTGAAAATCAAAATCTACTATTATGTCAGCTGGGTTTGATAGCATTTGCACGCAAATAAGAACTTCGATTTTCTTCTCTCTTTTTTATTTCGAATACGAGGCTAGCCTGATGGTTCGTTTCGTTCATCATCCGAACTTCATATTTCGTTCTTCAAAGTAGGCATCCATAAGGTATATAACGTGAATCACAATCAGTTTAGAGTCAGTGATGTCATCTGATGCGTCAGTGATGCGGAATGGACTTTCCAAACTTGGCTAGGCCCTAGGCATTGCAGGTCCTGTACTCGATTCTATTAGGTAATCTACAAATGATTTTGTCAACAAAGACATTTTTATTTATTACTTTGTCTTAACATAAACAAATGACAATAGCTAACAGAAAACAAAGCAAGATAACCACTAATAACAAAAACTGCAAAAACGCATAATTAAATATGTTTGAATAATTGCACAAGAGTAATGAAATGAATGGAATTTAAATTCGAAAATGCACAAAAGACGAACTAAAATGTCAAAATCAGATATTGTTTGTCACTTCTGTGATTTGTTCGTTGATATAATAATAACTCTTTTCTTTCCTTTTTTTATTTAGCCTTTTTTTCTTTCCTTAATAAAATAATATTTACTAAATTAATTTTAAATACAATATTACGTAAATGACACTTAATTAATATCATAATTAGATTATCTAAATATTAATAATGGGCATTAGGACCTGTCATCGAGTGAAGGCGGCCTCCTCTATGTTACCACTGCCGTAATTATTTTCCACAAATATTTCTTTTTTTTTCTAGTCCGTTTGTTTACAAAAAATATCTCTGATTCTAGATACAATAGTTACGAGATGCCTGTCCCACATTAGGTAGTAGGTAAAGAACCTTCGTTCTATAAGTAATGTCGATTGTGGTGAAAAGGTTAAGGTTAGAAAAATCATTGGCTATGAAGAGTCTAGTTTTTTCTCCGTTTAATAACCTTGCTTATGACATTATGTATCAAATAAGTGTTTGTACTTATTAGTTTTCACACGGCAACGTCCACGGTTACTTAGGTATAGAACTAGTGTTTTAATGATGAAGGTACGAGACGAGTGTGGCTAAAATGTAATTAAATAATTCAGTTGCAAGATTTGTCCCACACCTAGGTACAGTCAGGTACACTTAACCCTTAGTTACTCGCGCATAAAAACATACATAAGTACTCGCGTGGCCTGCTTTCCACCCCAATTTTAGAATTAGAAAAAAACTACCAAAAACATACAAAATCAGACTTTTCTTTATGATTAAGATTTAAAAATTAGCGTTGTAAATTCGTAATATATATATAGAGAAATATATAGAGACGATCAAGAAGTCGCTGGGGTGTTAAACACCCCACGCGAGTAATTAAGGGCTAATAAGGAGTTAAGAGGGCGCAATGCTGTGAAATGTTAGACATAGTATTTCGCGTTCATAGGAGCGGGACAGAACATACGTTTCTGGAATGGTGTAAGCTCATAAATCAAGTTATTGTTTATTTACAAGAACGCATCTAATTAAGAAACTGGCTTAGAGGGACAAATTAATTAGTAAAAACCTACGAATCGAAACATACTCGTAAGGCATTTCATTAGACCGCAGGATTCCTGAGACGACGACATATAGAAGAAAGTTAAAAGGCTACGAAAAGATATACAGTGCACTTTAATGTAAAGTAAAGTAAGTAAAGTAAAGTAAAAAATCATTTATTTCTTTAGGCTTACAAAATAAGCACTTAGACAAGTCATATTTATACATTAAATTATTATCAAAAATAAAATATTTTACTGTTCACTTCAATTTTTTGTCCACTAGTGGAAGAAGTGAAAAAGAAACCACTAGCATGTTCATCTCTTATATGTCTAATACATGGTTATTTGCCTATTTAAGTCTAAATATAGTATGATTCGATACATGTCAATATTTAAGTAAAGCTATGCACAATAACAAATTACTTACATACTATTGTCGGTGCGAAACTGAGCGACATCTGGCCACGCATTAACATCATTTAGATAATCATTTATGGAGTAGAAAGCCTTCTTGATGAGATTTATTTTTATGTAATTTTTAAATTTACGAATAGGGAGCTCAGTTGCTTCAGATGGAAGCTTATTATAGAAGCGCACGCTATTGCCCATAAATGATTTCCCTACCTTGTGTAATCTAAATGATGGGATGTGTAACTTGTTCTTGTTTCTTGTATTTCTATTGTGAACATCACACTTTTTCATAAGGCTATTCTTATTTTTGTGGGTATACATTAGATTTTCATAGATGTATTGCGATATTACAGTCAGAATATTAATGTTTTTAAATAATTCCCTCAAAGAATCTCGTGGCTTTAATTTATAAATAGCGCGTACCGCCCTTTTTTGAAGAACAAATATGGTCTGGATGTCAGCTGCCTGTCCCCAAAGCAAAATACCATAAGACATAATACTATGGAAGTAACTGAAATAAACTAACCTAGCTGTGTCTTCATTGGTAATATATCTAATTGTTCGAACTGCATAAGCTGCTGAACTAAGTCTACCTGCCAGAGCCTCTATTTGCGACTTCCATTGAAGAGAAGAATCAATATGTAACCCTAGGAATACAGTAGAGTCTACAAGGTGAAGAATCTCATCCTTCAGCATTATTTTTGTTGGGAGTTCTCTTACATTCGGTAGCATGAATTTTATACATTTAGTCTTTTTAGCATTGAGTAGTAGGTTATTGGCGGTGAACCAATCTAGTATTTGTGAAAGCGAATTATTTACATCGTCATAGTTATCTTTATTTCTATCAACTTTAAAAATCAATGAAGTATCATCAGCAAATAAGACAATATCACAAAGATCTTTTGCTAAAAACGGAAGATCATTTACATATACTAAAAATAAAAAAGGACCTAATATTGATCCTTGCGGGACGCCTAGTTCAAGTTTTGATCCTCTAGATCTTTCTTTACCAATATCTACTTTTTGAACTCTATCAGCTAAATATGATTGCATAAGGTCCAGTGCCTTGTTACTAATTCCATAGTGTTCCAACTTTCTAATTAGTGTACCATGATCCACGCAATCAAAAGCCTTAGAAAGGTCACAGAATACACCAATAGCGTTTTTTGCTTTATCCCAGGCATCTAATATATGCTTTAATAGAACTGTGCCAGCATCGGTTGTCGATCTACCCTTGGTGAAGCCAAACTGATTTTTATGAAACAGCCTGTTAAGGTTGAAGTGTGAAGTCAACTGAGAGAGGATAATTTTTTCGAAAATTTTACTTATTGCAGGAAGTATTGAAATTGGCCTGTAATTGGCCGGATCAGTATGGCTACCAGATTTGTAAAGAGGAACCAGTTTACTACATTTCATAAGATCAGGAAAAACTCCTGCGTCTACACAATTATTGAAAATATGGGCCAAGCAGGGAGCCACTTCCTTAATAATTGAACTTAGTACTTTAGTTGAAATGCCCCAGAGATCCTCAGTATTTTTGATGTTTATAGATTTAAAAGTTTTTACAATGTAATTACCATTTACGTGACTAAAGATAAAGACTTCCTTACATTTCTCAACAGATGATTCTAATAATTCAACTGCCTTTAAAGCAGAGGAATTGAGAGACCGGGTTACAATTTTAGGGATATCAGCAAAGAATCCATCAAAAGCATCTGCAATATCTTTTTCATTTATAAGAATTGAATTATTAACTTTTAACTTTATTTCTCTATTACGTGGCTTTGATTTACCAGTTTCATTATTTATTAGTCTCCATGTCGCTTTTATTTTATTAGATGAGTTTGTTATTTTATTCTTCAAAAATAGGCATTTTGCTGTGTTGCAGACTTTCTTAAATGTTTTCGAGTAGTTATTTACATACAAAAGAAACGCAGGGTCATGTAACATAGCTTCTCTAGCACCATAGAGATCGTATAGCCTATTCCTACTTCTGTAAATGCCGGGAGTGGCCCAATCAGTTAACCCGACCCTATCTCTAACTGTGCATGTTTTAAGTTTGAATACTTCATTGTGTTCTTTGTTTATAACATTAAAAAGTCTGTTAAATAAACCATTAGGGTCATCAGAACAAGGTATATTAGCTACTGCTAGATCTACTTTACATTTAAATTTACTAATACGGCTCTCTGTGATAGGCCTGTAGGTATATTCCTCAACTGTTTTTTTATCATTCAAATTATTAATAAAGTTAACACTCTGACCATAATGGTCTGATTTGAAATGCTTAATTACTGCTTTATTGGTTGGAGATTGACTGCAGTAAATATTATCTAAACAAGTGGCAGAAGTTAGGGTTACCCTAGTCGGATCATTGAAAAGGTGTTGTAAGTTAAAGCATTTGAATAAATTAATCAATCTATCAGCGAGAGGATTCGCTAAAATATCTATATTAAAATCGCCACAGACAATGAGATCCTTCCTACAAGTAAATACTTTTAGCATAGCTTCTTCCATAGTACTTTCAAAGTCTACCTGATTTGCGTCGGGAGGGCGGTACACACACACTATGATATGCCGCTCCAGTTCCACACAAGAAAGTTCAATAGTTCTCTCAATACTAAGTTTAACAATATCTTTCCGTTCTTTACATTTAAGACTATTTTTAACTATAATCAGAGAGCCACCACGTATTGCAGCTTTTCTTTTATAGGAACTTGCAAGACAATAGTTATGATAAAAGGGAAGTAACTGATTTTTCACAATCCAGTGTTCTGTTATGCACATAACATCTACATTTAAATAATTTAAAAATAGTTCTAATTCTAGAACTTTGCTGGGTAAGCCTTGTATATTCTGATGGACTATATGAAATGTATTTGGCTTTCCCATTGTCGATGTGATCAGTTTAAATTTGTATTTACTGACACAGTCGCTTTAATGCCCTCATTAGTACTATTACTAACTACACACACAGGCTCGTCAGGTAACTGCGTTATACTACTTATAACGGGATCAAAAATATTATATGCTAACAATTTAGCAATTATCAATTTACTTTGTTTGGTAAGGTACATAGTATCCCTTGTTATAAAAGTGTTACTAATAAATTTATTAGTGTCAAAAATTAAAACGTCACTATGACGACATGTCATATTGTATAGCAGCATGTTATTTTTACATAAATTTTCATTTTGCTGTGATGTTAATGATTTTGAGTAAGGGAAGGAGCAAATAATAAGTTTCCCTAGTCCATTTTCTATCTTTTCTAAAAGTACTTCAACTAGCCTTATCAACTGTGACCGCTTGACACAACTTTCACCTAGCTGAACAATTAAAGTTGTGTTTTTATTCAAAGAGTCATCTTGCTGAATACGATCAGTAATTATATTTATATTACAATTTGGATAGCAATGATTGAGTACATTTTGTACAAGTAAGTCACTCAGCATAATACCCACCCCAGCACCCAACTTATCTGAGTATATCACAGTTTTCCGGGTATATTGACTAGAGTCTAGATTTAATTCCTTAACCGGAGATGGTGCAGCTCGCACTGATAGACCCTCAGTGAGTGCAATCGGTACTGAATTGTTACTAGAGCTATCACAGAGGTCTTCGTGTGAGGGTGATGGCGACACCGCTAGGAGCGCGGATGGTAACACCAGTGATGAGGGGGGCACTACATCCGCAGCACAGTCTCTAGTCAAAGTGTTACTCTTCACCGTGGCTGTCTCAAGATCTGTTTGAGTGCAGCTATGCCGTACTTCAATATATAAACTGTCATTGTTCACAGTATCTTGCATTTTTAGATAGTGGTCATTGGCATGTTTTTGGGCTTGGTTATATTTACATGTTACATCATGAAGTGCCCTTTCTAAATTAACTATTTCTTCAGACATATAGTTCAAATCTTTTGAGTTACGCCCTAATAAATTATAACAGGAGTCCAATTCTACTTCTAGATTACATTTAGACTTTTCCTTGCTCAATTTAGCATTATTGAGCAATAGTTTTTGTTTCTTAATTTTTTTCTCTGACTTCCTGATGAAATTACTTAATTTAACATACTTTTTAATTTTATTGCTCCCTTTTATGACGGGTGTTTGGCTATGACCATGGCGACATGGTGAAGTAAGATCCATTGTTGACATATTAGGATCAGTTATCATAAGCTCCGTTTGAAGGTCTAAACTACAAACACTGGTTGCTGAAGGCAACGGCTTACACTCTAATATATCTAGTTTTATTCTACACTCTGATAGCTCTTGCTGTAAGTCCTTATTGTGTTGTAACACCAGTTCATGATTTTATATCGTTGTATTTCTGAATTGTGTTTTTATATTAGAGAAATAATGTTGAACTATATGTATTTTGAATTTTTTCAAGTTTCCGTGAATACTGAGATCTAGGCCTAGTCTGACAACCAAACACCTTAGGTCCGCCCTTCAAATAAAAGCTTGTATTATAACTAAACTGTTCAGCAATTTAGTTGTTGTAACAGACAGAGAGACAGACAAACGGATTTATTTACGAAATAATAATATTATTGTGATTGAAAAAACGTAATAATAAAGTTTTTTCCTGCAACCCACTTCTAAAAGTTAAGTCGGGTTTGTTATTATTTCTACTTATTTCATATAAACATGCATCAGACTAGTAAGTAGGTAGGTTATCAATGAACGTCGGAAAGGAAATAATGTGCATACAGCGTTCCGAACGTTTGCAAAGGTGCCTTTGGCGGCTTCAAGGAAAATTATACGAACAACAGATTTTGCAGTCTTGTAGGTAAAGCTATTGCCACACTGATGCGAATATTGTGAAGAAATGCGAATAATGAATAATGTTGGACAATTCACAAAGCATCATCTGGCCCCATCATAAGCAGAACTTGTATTTCTTGTACATCCCATAAGGGTTCAAGAAATAATTGATTTACTGAATACAATAGATTTCATAGATATTTATTCTGAGATATAGATAACACCCAAAACACCGGAACAGATTATCTGCAGATCGTACTAACATTTGTCGCGAGGCGGTAGTCGAACCCGCAACTTCGTGCGTCGCATTGTCAGGAAGTTTCTCTCTCTGTAGCCCTAGTCACCGGCCGCTTGAGCCTAGCTTCGCAGTCGGTAATTTTGATATATTTTTTACTGTAGAATAGTTTAATGATATTTTATTATCTATAGTAAAAAATGTATTTTATAAGTATAATGCTGAGAATTTAAATAAATTATGTGTCATTTAATAGCACGCAGAACCGATAACCGTTGGGGAGTAAAGGTTCTCGAGTGGCGACTACTATGCAATACGAACGGAGCGTGGGAAGACCTGCCACTCGATGGAAGATGACATTGTAGCGGTCGCAGGGAGTCGATGGGTGGAATCGACTCTGGACCGATATTCGTGGCGTAGAGGCATATGCAGTGGACTAACACGGGCTGATGATGATACCTAAGAACACTTGGCTACACTTATTAATGGCTACCTGAATTAATAAGTGACATACCTACACTTCCGAGTTATTAATGAAATTCATTTTATTGTTGGGCATGATATTGTTTAATTTATCCGATTACTATGTTACTACCTTTAAATACTAGTTACTATTATTATGTCTCTCATTTACCATGATCTCGGGCCATAAAGTGACCCGGTCCTTTGGAAGGCTTGCGTGGGGCCGAAGCCAACGAGAGAAGTTAATCTAAAGGCGATGGCTACACATAGCGGGTATCATCCTCGGGTGCACAATATGATATACCCAAAGATGGTATCCGCCAGGTGTAGAGACTATTGCAAAGAAAAATGAAAGAAATAAAACCAGGCTATTGTGATGGATGGATGGACTGGGTAATCGGGCTATAAGGGAGATTGCGGACGTCTGCCATAAACAAGTCAATCGTAATGTTAAGAAGAGTGGCAAACGGTGGCTTGCCGAATGCTGAATGGGTTCCTTAAAAAGCCGGAGTAAATTACCGGAGAGGAACAACATCGGCGCAAACGACTGAGCGTTGTCGAGAGGTGCGGCCCCGATTTCACCATCACGAAGACTGCTCGTGAGCGGGTTTCCTCGCTATTACGCCATTAGACACTTCCACCCCCGAGTCTACATCCTAAGATGCATCTCTCGCGACTCCACTCAGACCGGCCAATGAAGGCAAGCAAGCGGTGGGGATGTGGTTCTCTTTGGATGCCACTCCGCAAGCGGAGACGAGAACCAGGAACTTCCCCGGGAGCACTCGGTACCCGTGGTGTCGCTACTCACCAACAGCTCGCCACAAGCTGCCCTGCGGGTAATTAAATTATTATTATTATTATTTATAAATAAATTGCTGCAGCCTTACAGGGTACATGTAACCTCTAAGATTATAACACGTAAGATAAAATTATGTGATTGCGATAAATAAATGTATGTGTAGGTATACAATAAATAAATGAACCAAAACAGGACACAGATCCCCTGGTACCGTCCACGATCCTATCCATCCATGGTTGTCTGGCGCTCTTGAGCGGTAAGACCGCCAATTGTATCTAGTTTTTAAGTTTTTTATTTTACATTATTATTATAATAAAAGTGGAAGGCCCAGGATGAGATGGCGCGACGAGCTCGAGGTACATCTTCCATCGTGGCCTGTTGCAGCGTTGGATCGCGAGGAGTGGAAGGAGAAAAGGGAGGCCTTTGCCCAGCAGTGGGACAATAATGGCTTAAAATAATAAATAATAATTATAAATGAAGTGTGCAATAAACAATTATCTATCTATCTACCAGCTTAAGATTAACTTTTCACAGAAAAACCTCGCAGTCAATTCCGGTGTGACTAAACCTTTACAGCAGTCTAGTCAAAACCGATACCTACCTAGATGACAGACAACATAATTATGTGAACTAATTAATGCACATTTTGTTCTCATGTTTACCTGAACAGCGACCGACCAAAATAAAACTTAATAAAGATGGGTTTTTAATGTTTTGAATTATTTAAATTTAATTGCAACGAATTCGTGCATTTCCTATTTAAACTTATCATTTATTTATTTAGTTAGTTATACTTCTTGGACGGCCGCTGGGGCAAACGTGTTCTTGAGTGGAGACCACGACTCGGTAAACGTAGTGTAGGACGCCCTCCGACCAGGTGGGATGACGACCTGCGAAAGATTACAGGTAGATGCTGGATGCGTCAAGCTGAAGACAGGGCGCTATGGCGCTCATTTGGGAAGGCCTATGTCCAGCAGGTGGACTAATATAGGCTGATGATGATGATGATGACTTGCACGATAAATCATAATACAAAACTTATTCTAGAAAATTAACACAAAGGCGAACTTAACCCTAAAAAGATTATTACGTTTTATTATATATTGTTGGAAGCGTAACTTCACTGAAACGAAACCATGGGTATAACCATAGGTAGGACCATACGAGTACTTATCATTTGTATTGGTGGAACAGAGTTTAAATTTACACTTGTCATTTTTGATAACAAAATGGTAAGACCACCGGTCACATCAACAATGGCGGAAAGCTATCTAGTCAGAACGAACAGAACAACTATCAATTATCCCTTAGTCCCTAATAATCGACTCCTTTAATTTTTAATTCTTGTTTCGGCAACCGTAGTGTAAGACGCCCTCCGGCTCCGTTACATAGCGTTATTTGAAAGATTACTGGAAGGTATGCAGCAAGTTGGAGATAGGGCGCTATGGCGCTCATTAGGGGGACAGAGGTACTATGTCCAGCAGTGGGCTTTTATGGGCTGATGATGATTATGAATTTTTGCTAGTCTCTCCGTCCTGTGTTTTTTCTATGAATAAAATCGATATTTTGCACACAGTTCCGCTCAGCTACTTTAACCATGTCACGGGACTAATATGGCTAGATATCAAACAAAAGTACAACACAAATCATACGCGACTTAAAAATTAGTAACCTATAATCTAACCTTACCTTTGAGAAGGGTAAAACTTAATAACTAACCTAGCCTAAATGCCAAGGTTCCATAGAAACCCGATATCTAACGTCTAATTTGAAACAGACAGCTTTGAAATCTAATACCGTAAACTTCTAACAGGAGGAAAACTTTCAAATTGCTAAGGTGTGGTTGAATACTTGACCAATTTCAATAGGCTCCAATTCGTACTTCGACGTAAATGCCTTCAGGATTGTTTCTTACATTACGAGCTCATCATTCAACCGTAAATTAAAAAAGTGCTAGTTAGTTGTACACGATCGCAATCGATTTTTTTGGCTAAAATTAAGTAGGTACTTAATTATTTTAGTGGTTAGCAGCTTTTATTTATTTTCGACGACCTCTGTGGCGCGGTGGGCGAAGGTCCGCCTGCGACGCAGGAGGTTGCGGGTTCGATTCCCGCCTCGGAACAATTGTGTGTACGATCTGCAGATATTTGTTCCGGGTGTTCTGGTCGTTTTCTATGTAAAATAAAAAATATCTATCTATGTAATGTATTGTATATCAGTTATCTAGTACCCATAACACAAGCTCTGCTTACCATAAAAAAAAACAGCTTTATTCCATATCCCAATAGTTATTTGTAATGAAGAGCAGGACATCCTGGCACAAGTATATTTACATACTTAAAAGGATGTCCTAACAACTGTCTAGCATGTAAGATACTTTTTTCTACAAATAAACAATTTTCAATTTTTCAATTTTCAATTTCAATTAGTATGTGGCTGCTTACCATGGGGCTGCTTACCATAGGGCAGATAATGCTGTGTGAAAGAAAGTCCAGCATTATTATTATTATTTATGTATTTCTTAGAATCAGTTCTAAAGGGTAAGTCTCAACACAAACTAAGTTCGTAGTAAAGCCATTCATAATGAATTATTATGTACTAGCTGCGCCCCGCGGCTTCGCCCGCGTTGAAATCTATGTATCAAATGGTTTACAAACCTTCCTCTGGTATCACTCCATCTATTAAAAAAACCGCATCAAAATCCGTTGCGTAGTTTTAAAGATCTAAGCATACATAGGGACAGACAGACAGCGGAAAGCGACCTTTTTTTATACTAATGTTATGTTTAAGCTCACAAGTTCCTTTACCCCTTCGACTTAGCCACAACCAGGTAACAACCAAGAAGGATGTAGAAATAGAACATAAGGACACAGAGGCACTGCGGGTTTGCAGACACCACAGAGTACACAACAGTAGGTAAGATAACAGTACAGAATACACAATAGTACGTTATACCTACTCGACCTTGGCGCTGTCGTCGACCTGCGCAAGCGCCTGCCGAATTGCGATCCTAGTATATCGCGGGTTCGTAGATCTATCTGTTTCTGCGCAGTTGGCGATTTGCGCAGTAGTACCTATTAGGTTTGATAGTTGATCGTCAAGTTTTACGTTCAAACGGTATTCTATTCTAATCTAATGTTGTCATAAACAATACATACAACTTTTAAATTGAATTCATTTCCTATAAGAGTGAGAGAGAGAGATGCTTAGTTATTATTCTACAATAACTAAGCATCTCTCTCTCTCACCCAAAGGGCTATCTTGTTGTTTCTTTCAGCTCATCAAAATGTAGGTATGATTACAAGCGATATAATATATATAGCCTCGGAACAATTGTGTGTACGATCTGCAGATATTTGTTCCGGGTGTTCTGGTCGTTTTCTATGTATAATAAAAAATATCTATCTATGTAATATATAGTATTATGTATATCAGTTATCTAGTACCCATAACACAAGCTCTGCTTACCATGGGGCTAGATAATGCTGTGTGAATTGTCCAGGATTATTTATTATTATTTATATTATAAAATATTATAGAAGCGAAAGTTTGGATGGATGGATAGGTGATTGTTACTTCTTCATGCCAAAACTACTGAACGGATCGGGCTGAATCTTCACATAATATGTAGGCCTAAGCCTGGAATTAAAACAAATCTACGTTTGGTAATGGAATTAATATAAAATCCAACAAGGCGCTTATCAGAAGGCATGCCTGCGTCCAGCAGTGGACCAATATAGGTTGTTGAGGAGGGATAGAAAAAACCTGAAAACGTTTCCATACAAACAACGCGTACGAAACCGCAGGCTGAAACGAGTAATGTAATTAATCACGATAATCAAAATTATTATCTAAGAAATCCGTTTATACTACACACCTAGTAGTGCTGAGTCCAAGTTTAACCAGTCCAGTACATAGTGTACCGGGAAACAGCAGATGTTCCATTTGGGTCAGACAGTTTGTAGGTGAAGTTCTCTTACCTCATTGAGGATTCTAGGTTTTAGTTCATATACTGTCCGAATCGGTCCAAATTATTTCGATCGAAGGAGTTCGTAATTCTTTATCTTAGCGATGGATTATATCTCAGATTCTAGTCAACTCGATAACTAACTAGGAAATAAAGTTATCACTTAGATTTTTGTTCACTTCAATCTTTTTAAGGTAAAGTGAAGAACCGAACCAGAAACCTTTATTATTTTTTTTATTTTAACAATATTTGGGAAATTAACAGCTAACTTAATGAGTATAATGTGACTAAGTACTTAAGGCTAGTTAAAAAATTCCACAAAAAGCACACTATATTATTTAAAAAGCACCTTATACCTAAAGGTTTCTTGTTCGGTTCTTCACTTTACCTGAAAAAGATTGAAGTGAAAAAAAATCTTAATGATCACTTTATTTCCTAGTTTTACTTATGTTATTTGAATTTTGTGACGTGTCCAAGAGTCCTTAAGGCCTAAAAGAAATAAAAGCAGAAATATTTGATTCAAAAATGTATCTTAGCGATGGATGAATTCACTCAGATATACATATACTCAAATTCAAAAACCTAGATATTATTTGTATACAAAGGGGTTAAAAACTCAAAGAATATTGGTGGAAAATATTTAACGATACTTGATATCAACGAAGCAAATCACTGAAGCTCGAAATAATGTTTGGTTTTAAAAGCTTTCATTCATCATCTAATTGATGTCTCGTCCGTTTTCGAATTGAAATTCTAAACATTTTTAGCCTAGTAATATAAATAGTGCCAATTATTTATTAAAGTGCCACCGTCTTTATTGTTCGTTCATGTCCAGTCCATCCCAAGGTTGCCTGGAAGAGATCGCTCTCAGCGATAAGGCCGCCCTTTATACCTTTGTTCTAAGTTTTTATCTCTGTATTATTTTCTGTTTTGTGTGGTGTAATAAAGTGTTATCTATCTACCTAGTGCAGGAGATTAAGGACATTTCACAAACAAGCCTTATATACCCAAGAGTCAATAAGACCGCCATTTGTAACTTGTTTTAAAGTTTTTATTTTACATAGTTCTTATGTACTAAGCGTGCAATAAGGTATTATCTATCTATCTACCCAGATCAGGCGTACCTACTAGAGAAAAACGATGGCTGGCTGCAAATGATGCTGTTTTACACAGTATCATTTCATTATTAGGCTTATTAGGCAGCTTCTCATTATTAGGTATAAATGCAGCTATAAAACGAGCGGGATCTAAGCGAAAGCGGAAAGTATGAAGTTTCCACAAAAATGTTCAAGGTTTTGCCTAGCGCCCGCTTTGTAGCCTTACAAGTTCATACCGACACGGAACAAATTTCCCTAATTACAATATTTTTCCACATTTTAAGACCATATCTTCCCTCTAACAAGTCTCTGGCTTAAACGTTGCCTATTAAGCTACATTCATTGCTTGGGGGAGAAAAGTGGAATGTGTTTTTTTTTTGTCTAAATTTCCGTTTATTTATGGTTTAAGTCTACGAGAAAGCAACAGTACCGAATCTCGACGAAGGAACCGAGTACGAGTTCCGAGTACGCGCCGTTAACGAAGCCGGCCCGAGCGAACCCAGCGACGCGAGCAAGTCTGTCGTCTGCAAGCCTAGGAGAATGTAAACTACTAAACTATTTAAACTATTACTGGTGAACGGTGGTTTCAACAATATTTTTAGAAGTTTTGTATTATTCTCTGATGAAGCACAACAGTGACGCAACGTACGAAGAACAGATATTTCGAAAGTACTAAAATCATAAAGTATCAGAACTTTCAAATGAAATAAAAAAAAATTGATTTCGTCAACCAGGTGGGATGGCGACCTGCGAAAGAATGCAGGTAGATGCTGGATGCGTCAAGCTGAAGACAGGAGGGCACTATGGCGCTCATAAGGGAAGGCCAATGTCCAGCAGTAGACTAACAAAGGCTGATGATGATGAGGATAATGAAGTCCTTCGTTTGACCACAATCTCGGCTGATGATGTGGCCAAAGATGTATCACGAAGGTCTAGAAGACACCTATAGAAAAATAGAGAATATATTTTTAAAAGGGTAGGGCATTTTGAAATGTAAGTGGATCAAAAATCTTCAAAGGCGTAATGGCCTCAACACGTGAAAAAACAAAAAAAAACTATTTTATTTATGTTAGCGATCAACAAAAAATCATAACTAATTTTAATAATAATTAATTACCTATGAATTTAATAAGTTAATTAAGTCTAAATCCTAGACAAAAGTTTTCTTAAAAAGTTTAAAAAAATAATGAATCTAATCTTTGCTCGAGATTTAAATGTATTGTATTAATTAACATTTAAATTAGTCGGGATCCATAACCTCGCTTATAAATGCGAAAGTGCAGATACCTATCTCGAAAGATTAAAAGCAATCAGTAAAATTATATTCTCTAAATTGCCAATTAATAACCAGATTTACGGAACAGGTGTTTATATGCAAAGATCATGTTTGGCACGTGGATACTCGTAGTACATTGAGTAGTGGACCCAGAGCATCTCCTTGCCTGGCCAAGTTTGTCTACAAGAACTTACATACAGACATACAGCCGGTGACTGAATTATACAGGGTGTTCCGTAACTAACCGTCAAGTCGAAAGCAGGTTTCTTGGTCGTCATGAACCCCAGGAGGGTTCATGACGACCAAGAAAAACCAAAAAATCGTGGGTCTTTCTGCAATAGTTTCTGAATTAGAGGCTTTTTACTGAAAATCATAAATTCTCAATAAATAAAGTAGTTTATCAGGAGTAAGTGACACAAATAGTGATATTAAGAAAATAAGACTACCTCCATGACCCTGCGCCGGGGTTGGCTCAGCGTGTGCTGAACATTAACATATTCAGCGCTGTTTTTCAGCCAAAGACCTTAATTACTAGTTGAAGTCACGGACGACAATTCGGTGACAACAAAGTGAAAAATATTAAAAATCCATTACCTATTGGAATGGATCCCACAATAGTAAAGCTAATAATTATACAAGGAAAACAGTGTATAATAAAACGAATAGGCACCCAATAGGTATAATGACCATCTAAGAGGCACCCGAATTCATTTACTCGTAACTCAAAGATTATCATAATTATCAAAACCTCTTCCAAAAATAATAAAATAAAATAAAAACCCAATAAATTTATTTTACATCAAGCTATTTTTTCGTCAATGTCTTTATAAGATTATTAAAATTAGATTCTTATAAGCTCTTAAAAGAAATTTATTTAAAACCCGTAAACTTGTTAACCAACTCAGGCATTATTTTATTTAAAATGTGTAGCCAAAATGAATGAATAGAATAAATAAGATGACATTTAACATTATCTAGCCAAAAAGTGCATCTCTGTTTGCACACTCACTTATGAAAACGGAACGGAACTTTGAATTCACACTGTTTTTTTATGATTTACGCGACAAATAGTAATCCCAGGGATCAAAATTTTTAAGGGACCAATCAAATCATCCAAAACAGTCCGCAATTGACGGAAGCATCGGTGAACGCTGAACAGACAAAAATAAACCCCTTGTTACAAGTACTTTACCAGCAATGTACAAGGAAAAAATATTCTTCACACAGAACCGGGTAATGTATAGAGAAATATTTATTCTGTGCACATTACCGATTACATTTCCAGTTTTGTATGAGGATGTAAATATTCTTTCTACATTACTCGGTTTTGTTCAAAGAAATGCGTATATACATTATACACCACAGCAGAGACAAGAAAACTTTAAAAAAAGTTAATTAAAAAATATAAGGCTAGCTTAACCCTGAGTAAGAGTTTTCTTCCGGAAAACCATAGGAGTATCGGATTATAGGTACCTACTGAAGCTCTTTTTTAAGTAATCGGCAAACCACGAGTTCTATTGTATTTAAGTCTAGTGAGAAAAAGAGACTCTAATACACTTGTAGTTTTATAACCGACTGTACTATCTAGCCTTCAGACAGGTCGCTGGCACAGAGTATTTTTAGGCAATGAGACGCACGCCGTATCAATCTCTTGTTGACTTTGTCTAATGCCTTATTTGAAAATTTATACGCGAAATATTGAGGCCCCTTTAGCGGAACAAATAAACGGCAAGTCACAGTTTATAGTAGTTATCGATTTTTATTAGTAAAACACGTTAAATTGACTTCCTAGTTCACCTAAATGTTTTTTTTAGTTTGTATGAGACCGGAAAATATAGCGCAGAGGAGGCCTTTACCCAAAAGTGGGTTTACAGTGCAAACGTGATTTTTCTCGTATGTATTGTTACCAGCTTTTGCCAGCTGTTTCGCTCGCGCTTTTTGTAGGGAAAAGTATCATGTGTCGTCTTCCTTGATTAAATTATCTCTTTGCCCAAAAAGATACGTTTAATCTTTTACTCGTGAAAGTTAACAGACAGACACATATTTTTCCATTTATCTTAATTATTATAATCAAGATTTCCGCATATGTACATATGATCGTCGATCGGTGAAGTTTATGACCGACAATTTTAATCCTGAATGAGAAATAAATTTCAGGTTGTGAGTGTCAAAATCAGCAGACATTCATCCACTATGCCTCAGAGGCCGTTAAAAGAAATGCTCAGCTCTCGACAGGCTGTCAAGCCATCAGTCCAAGTCATAAATCAAAGTTAACTGACCGTATTATGAATCACTGACAACACCCACAAGTTTTTTGCGACTAGGCGTACAGAGAAACATATTAATATTACTACAAGTGTATATGAATAACCTGAATTAGGCTGGTCAAAAAATCAAGGGGCATTGGACGGTGCCTAAAGGTATAACCACACTATTGTGGTGCGGTGCTTCAGAAGCATTTCCGTTTCGAACTGGTCCTGTATTCAAATCCCGAGTGTCTTGTTAGAAAAATCATAATTTTACTTTGGCCTGTCTTAACGGAAACTAGCCATGCACGCAGGACATAGTGCACAAGTGTTTGCGAAAACACAGGTGCACTCTTTATTCCCACACACTAATATAAATTTCCAATACGACTACCTACAAGTAACCTTTCACCATTTCTCATAGGGTTCTGGCTGATCGAATAGGTTTCTTACATAGACCAGCTCAGCAGCGATCAACTACCAATTAATTCTATTGAGAGTGGCGGAAAACAGATGCGGTACGCTATTTGAACTGAACACATTTATTTATTTATTTATTTATTGAGATAATAACATCATAACAGGTTTTTTAATTAAGCCCTAAGGCGATGTTATAACTACTTATACCTACTAAAATATACATATACTTATACATAGTTATTAGTACTATTCATTATACTATATTTTATTTTTATTAATTATAAGATAATTTTGAATATCCAGTTTTCATTTATAAGAGTGAACGAAGTGATGAGATTCTTATTAAAATCTGTCAGTTAAACCTGTTAGACCTAGGGAAAGACAGGCTACATTTATCGAAAAACGCTTGCGAAGCCACGACCACAGCCACGACCTACGAGTAGTTTAAACATAAACACTCATTAACAGGCCGTTCAAGAAACAGTTTAAAATTCACTCAAAACATTGCTAATAGACCCACTCTCACGGTGTTTTTTCACACCGAAAAGAAACAAATTGGGTACTCATGACTAGAAGTTTAGACTGCTCAGTCTATAGGTAGGTAGTAGGTAGGTATTTATGGCTAATCGCAGACAATAAAAGGCGCGGCGGTTATTTTACTTGTGGGAATCGACATCAATTAATTTCGTTGAATCATCATTTAAAGCTGTATTCTTATAAAATTATTAAAAGCCTGTAACTTTTTTCACTTCTTTATCTGGCCCAAGACTCCGGTGTCCGTCCGTCTGCCTGTCTGTCCGTCTGTCACCAGGCTGTATCTCATGAACCGTGATAGTTGTACCGCTATGACAACAAATACTAAAAAACATAATAAAATAAATATTTCAGGGGGCTCCCATACAACAAACGTGATTTTTTGCTCGATATTGATAACGGCAACAGGCGCTTGAAATATTCGCAGAATATTTAGTTATACCTATATTCAATTTAAAAATTCATAGTTAAATTAAAGAAATTTAAAAATTGGTGACTCAGAAACGCTGATGTGAGTCGTCACGTCAGTGTCTCAGTCTCTAAAAATCGGTCCAGTACTTTGTACCTATAGTGTGCATTTTCATGGATAAATTGTTCAAGCTTCATAACCTTTAAAACAAAACAGGTTATTCTTAATTAAAATACACCATATAATATATATTTACACCATAAACTTCAATTTATAGTAAACAACTGCAATCTAAAATTAAAGTTTCAATAATTCATCCTAATATTAGAATCCAAATTAACTATACAAATTATATTCATTCATATCATAAAATCAATCAGTTTAGTTTTAATATATCAAGAATTGGATTCTAATATTAACTGACCTGTTTTATAGCACTATAATATTGTTTGATTGATTTGAATTAACCCGTTTTTAAGGATTTCTAAGATGATGTAATGTAATAAGGCATTTTGTAATCCAATAGCATTACTTTCATTACACAACATTATCACAGTTTTAAACTTCTGCAGATGACATCGTTTTTTAATTTTTTACTATAGGTATTGTTTTTGTTCCATAATAAACGATTTATTTATATGTAAAAATTTCAACGATCTACCTTTTACGCTTAATGTGATACCGCCCGATGATGGGTAGACAGACGGGCAGACAGTGGATGCTTAGTATGGTCCAGTTTTCAGGCTACTTTATTTTGATAACAAATTGGAGAACTAAAACATATTCTCAATCATAGAAAACCTTGTTTTAAATTTGAAAATCCCTTTAAAAATTTGACATAAAGAAAAAAACATTTATGCAGCTTTTGCGGTGCAATGCAACACCACAGGATTCATAATATTTAATGCAATTTCATCAGTGGCTGTTAACATAACTGTCACATCACATAACAATCTCCAATCCTTTTATCTAATACTAGCAGTTTCCTGCGCTTTCACCCACGTTAAATTCAAATTTCACATTTCTAAATATTAGTATAGCCTATGTTTACCGCGGATAGTGTAGTTTCCCAACGGTGAAAGAATTTTTCAAATCGGTCCAGTAGTTTCGGAGCCTATTCAATACAAACAAACAAAAACTCAAACCTTTCCTCTCTAAAATATTAGTATAGATATTTTATATTATATCCATTCATATTTTTATACTAATATTTAACTTGCAGAAGTACCTACTTATTTTAACTCTGTCTATCTTCCGGTGAGTCTTACACAACTAAACAACTGATTGGATTTTATTGGAATTTGGAAATGATGACTGAGTTTAGAGAGTTCGACGAGTGGACTATCTAGAGATTCAAGTAGATTTATTAAGAAGAATCTATTTTTTTATGAAAAACCAATGTCATAAGTGCTTTTAGTTTCAACATAATTATATTTGTTCTTATAAGAACATTGTTGTTTTTTCAGTTTTAGGTTAGGAATTCAGACTAAATTTATGGTATGAAAAACTTTGGTAAATACGTGAGCATCAGACTTATTACATCATAATAACGATTACTTATGAAATAGAGAGTTCATATAGTCATAGAAATACATTAAAACGCGAGGAACTACTTCAGAAAAATGCATATATCGAGGTTAGACACCGTCATCATATTAATCTGTTTCAGGACAAACCTGCATAGAATCCGCGCTGATGATTTCACCACCGAATTTTTGGGCTAATTCTATACCCAATTTAGTCTTCCCCGTTCCTGTAGCACCTAAAACTATCACCATAGGGAGTTTTGAAGACATCACTGCCCGGAGAGCCATTGTTTTGCTCCAAACGCACGAAGTTCACTATTGTTTTGTTTTGAGTGACTTTGACATCACTTCAGTCCGCTCTGATACACGCAGCAGCGGTAGGAAATGGTTTACGTTCCGATCACAGTTGTAAGTTCATCAAGTAATGCGTGCTGAATGAACTTTTTTGTAAAGTTTTAAGTTATAATTATAACTTTAGAAAGAAGCCCAGCACGCATAACTTTACCATTAATATCGAACAGTTAACTAGTCGTCAGTGACAAGCCGAAATTTTGACAGCCATACATAGCATTAGCATCCTAGTAAGATTAAAGGTGGGTAAATAAAACTATATTCTTCTAGTAGGTACCTACCTAAAGATTTGTACCAACCAACAACGCGCGTACGTACAGGTCTACCAGGGATGGAAAAATAAGATTATATTTATAGGTACATAATGCACATTTAATTTTCAGTTGCAAGATCTCAGGACATCATAAATACTTACCAACGGTTCCTTCGCCATTTGCCTGCAGGCACGGTCAGACAGAAGTTCGTTGGGCATAGTGCCAAGTGCCAGAGTTCGTATGGAAATGTTTCTTGTAGATAGTTAGGCACAAGGCATCCACTATCTACCTAAGTATCTATAGGTAGGTACTAGGTACACTATTTTATCTTGAACTAAATACCTATCTACACGGTTTTACTGGCTTCACCCGCGGGTTCGCATGCGCTTTTAAGGATAAATCAATAATGCTGGACAAATATTCACATTCACAACACATCATCTAGCCCCAAGCTAAGTAGAACTTGTGTTATGGGTACCTACTAGATGACTGATATACTAAACATTTTATAAGGTACATAGATAGTACATATATTTTATATACATACACACGGCACAGTAGGTACATACACCCGGAACATCTGATCGTACAAATATTTGTTCTAAGGCGGGAATCGAACCCGAAACCTGCTGCGTCGCACCTTCGATCGCTACACGACAAAGGCCGTTAAAGTGGCCCATGTCCGTCCCCGGGATACCGTTAGATATGCGTAAAAAATTACCATACTGAAATACTTTCGCGTTTATAATATTAGTATGGATAATGTAAGAACATACTACTTTCCTCCTGGTCTAACAATAGCTACCTACCTCCTAGATATGCTATAGTTTTCTACTCGATTTGTTCAAATGCTTTATAAACCTTTTTTGTTCCTCCTTTGCTACAAAAAAAGGTGGGTTTCGCTAACTTATGAGTTACGTTATGCTGACCCTCATATTTTATTAAGATTGCTAAACAAATACTTGAATACCAACACATTATGCCTTCTGTTTGCTATGTAGGTACCTTAGCTACCTAACTAACTAGTTTATAGAAAATGTTTCTTCCCTTACAGGATAGGAGGATAGCACTTGCAGTAGCAGTCAAGCTATTAAAACCTCGATTGATTAGGTATCTCAGTCAGAGGTAAGTGTGGTAGTAGAGGCATTATCTACAAGATCCCGATTCTTCCTAAATTCGTTCGCTATTCTATGCCTATTTTGTAATGGTCACAATATTGAAATATAATAACAACTACTACCTATCTAACTGGTCACATAATTGGTTAAGTATATCAGTGATAAATACCAATCTAAATTAAACTCTCAGACTAGGGATGGGAAAAGTTTGATAAAATTAAAAGTCATATTTTTTTTTTGTCAGATCAGATAGAACCCGGGCAGCCAACTCTCAAGTACCACACAGGTACATAAATCACAGAATCTAACACTGATTTCATTCCCATTACACCAAACAGTATAAAAATTATAATCAATCAACCAACAGCCCCCAAACTCTATTCCAATCCGACATTATTATTTATTTATATGTAATGATTATCTTAATGTTTCATACATTAATTAAGGAACAAAAACCAAAAAAAAACTTCTTTTTATATAATAGTATCCAAAAAATAGACGTGGTAAGTACACATGTCCTTAGATAATAACGCCGCTTCAAAGATTGCAGGGTACAAGTTTAATATTAGGCGGAATCTATTTTGCGCCCTGCATTCTCTGTAGCGGTGTCGGTCGCCGCCGACGGAAACCAACCACTATATTCATACATACAACCCGCCAAGTCAACATTATACAAAAATTGTACATCCTACAAACGGCATTCTTTTCCGGCGACGGCTAGGTGGAAAATCCTTACTTATAACGGATACTATACAAAGAAAAATAATAAAAATTAAACTATAAACATCACTTACCAACCTTATTTATAAAATGTACAAATAATCATGTGTTATGTAAAAACTTTTTCGCGCCTATTTTTATATTTTGGCAGTGGTGGAAATGTGCCTTGTCACAATAATGTGCAGTTTTGATTCACTATTACATATTATCTCGATTCGTCTACCGATGTATAAAGCTGTCATTTCCTTATGATTAAACTTTTAACTACTGACTTTTTCTTATGTGAAAACTATTTTAAGACTGGTTATATATCACCAAGATGAAAAACCAATTTACATTTTGGATAACTAAAATTATCTTTAAAGATATTTTATGTCAAGATAAACAAAAAAAAATAAATGCAGGTACAACATTCGAGAATTTGTAACTCTCCAGTAAGAAACTAAACAATTACTAGAAAAAAACTCGTACATTAAAAAAATCTTAAAGAAGACACATAGGTACATCTAAATTCTATCGTCTATTATTTACATTTTATGTCTAGTGGAAGATAAACTGCAAATCTTTAACACGATAACTATATCTCCTCGTGTACTACTACATACTTAAAACAACACTATTCCTACATAATATTCCTCACAAAAAAATATTTCTTGCAACTAATTCGAGTATAAACCTATTTTTCTTTTTCAAATTTACATATAGCAAGGCACATTCCGCACACAATTAAAGCCTTAGAACATACAAACCTGCTGACCATGTGCTTGATAAAACATCAACCTCTTTTGTAAGCCTGAACAGAAAAATAAAAACAATACGCCATTTTTATCTTATTCACACAAATCGAAAACTGATCCAAATAAATCTGGTTGCATATCTTTAAATACATTCATTATAAAATGATTTTTATTTTTCATGTCAGGTTAAATATCGATTAATTAATAACTATCGCGAGTAGGTACATAACTAACTTACTGCAATAATTTAAAAAATATATCGTAAAGAAAATGCAAAATTTACTATTCGTAGGTACTATGAGGAACTATGTCTTGGTTATTTTATTTTTACTTATCAGTTTAGAGTTTTTGATGTTGTTATCAAAATACACAGTCTATAAATATTCAGACGAATTTGTCACTGAGATTATAATCACTGTCGACTGTGTGAAGAGTAATTTAAAATTTTATTTTGAATCACATGACCACTGATCAAAATTAATAAGTAGGTACTAATGATACGATTATGAACAATGCGATGATCGTATGAATAATTATGTTACTATTAAAAAGTGCATGATCCCACCAACCCCAGTAGCAAGAGCCTGAATTATAAACAGATTGCGCCAAATTGCGCGAAAAGTCGATCTTGCTCGGAGTATCTTTGTATAGCTAAACCAAATATCCTATAAAATTACAACAATCCCTTTTATGTGAGAAATTTCATTTAGCTGTAGCTAGCAACGCGCAAAATTGAAAAAAGTATCGATAAAAAATGATATCGATAATCGCATGAGCTTCTCTTGCTGACAGAGTTGTGTATGACGTACAAATACATATCTAAGTCTTTAAAATTTATATGTAACGAATTTTTACGAATCTTTTAATAATTAATAGTAAGCCGATGTGCACTCATGATCGCATACAAATATTCCCAAATCGCTTCAATAATAATTATGGTCCAATAATGTCATACATTTCCAGTTATCGATAAAATAGTGACGTGAAGTTAATTGCGTGACTAAAATGTAAAAAATATATTCAGTGTTAAAATTTACAAAATAACAAAACACTACAAAAAGAAACCGTAAGCGAGCTATACCTAGAGTAATTTAAACTTATTAATATCAAAGTTAAAACAATCGTATTGATATCACTGACCCGCCCTCACGGGCTAAGGTTGAAAATATATAAAATGCTACAATTATTCGGGCCGAAAACATATAAGTGGCCATACGACTCTAACTGCCCGTAAACCCTCCTACAGCCACCTCTATCGAGTCAGAGACGCGTTTGCCGACTACCCTCAATCTGATATTTACAGCGTTGACGAGCTCCCGTGCCGCTCGATCAGACGTACCTACTTAGTACTAAATCCTCTAACAGAACCATCCATCATGGACACTGTAAATGCGTTCGGATCAATACTTAACTTTAATGGAAGGTCCAGTAAAAAATCTTTATCCTTTTCAAAGCAAACATTCAAAATATCATACCTTTTCTTTCTGTCAACTTGAAGAATCTGTAATGTTATTCCCAACTATGTATATTTTAATGTTAAATTCAAAAAAATTTAAGAGGTAAAACCAGTCTACTAGTTAACGAAGCAGTCTGTACTATTTAAGACATTTTACTGAAGACCTAGGATTTATTGTAATAACAGTTTTATGGCTCACTTTGGCACTGCAAAACCCTTTGAGCAAAACAAACCAGCGGTTATTGCTTCACATCCATATCCCCGAAAATTCACCAGAAGCAGAGTAAGCCGTAAAAGCTGACTTTATTATGACAACAAACTCCCGACAACTTTAGAAGGACTCGTGCATACAAAAATCATCCAGCCGGCGGCTCCGCGACCGCCGCGAGAATGAAGGTACAGAACTGGGGCTCGACTGCGTCCGCCGTAGACGGCGACTCGCAGCCTCTGAGCGAGGCGCTCGTACAGAAGCCGGTCCCGAAAGTGTCAGCGAGCTGGACTCAGCAGTTCCCGTGCGTCGCCGTGGGCGGCGCGACGGAGCGCGCTCAGTAGGCGCGGTAGCGCGCTGCCATCATAGTGCGGAGCTTTTTCAGCTTGGTCATGAGCTGGTTCTGCTTCTTGCGAAGCTTCTCGCGCTCCAGGTCCTCGAGGTGCAGCTTGCGGCAAAGCGCGGCCGCCTCGCGCAGGATCACCACCTTGGGCGCGCGCTCCTTGTCACGCGTCGCCGGGATCTGCTTCTTGAGTTCGTCGAAGAGGTTCTTGAGGCCGATGCGGCGCAGGCGCTCCATGTCGTTGTGTATGGAGCGGCGCTCCATCTCGGGCGCCTCGGTCTCCGAGTCAGAGTCAGTGTTGGAGCGGCGTGGACGGCGGCCGGGCCCGCGCGCGCGTCGCCTTCCCCCACCGCCGGAGAGCCCCGGCGGCGGCACGAGTCGCTTGCGCGCGACTGGGCGCGGCCGCGGCGCCACGCTCGTCAGCATGGTGCGCGCCAGGTGCTGCTGCTGGTGCGCGGATGGCGCGCGCGGCAGAACGTCCGTGCGCACGTGCGGCGCCGCCGGCAGCACGGCAGTGGTCGTGCCCACGCTCACCACGTCGATTTCCTCCTCTGCAACAATACAGATCACCGTAAATACCTACGATCGGGTAGTTCCTAAGCTCTCATTCATACATACATAAGTGATCACCATAATAGGTGGGCATCGATTGTGTCGGTAGTGCGATTCGGTGTAGTACCTATAGTGTAGTAGTGTAGCGTAGCGTAGCAAGTGTAGGTATGTTATGAAGCGGAGGGGCTAGGCTAGACCTAGTCGCAGTCGGGGAGATGCGGCTGCAGTGTGCAGGCGCGAGGGGGAGGGGGGGAGCGTACGGAGGGGAGTCCGTCGACCCCGGCGTACTACCGCAGCGTCTGCCGCCATCGATCCAGACGCATGACGTCACGGCGCGCCATTCGCGCCAAAACGAGAGCGCATGCGCGGCCCGCTGCCGCAGCGTCCGCACTCAATGGAGTTGGGATTAACGCGCCGCGGACACGCTTTCCGGCCTGTGCCGCAACCATTTAACAGAGCATTGATTCGGAGTTAGCTGTCACGCGAGAGTTGCGAGATAACGAGGGCTTGCACGCCGCCGCCGCGCCGCGCCGCCAGCTCGGCGTCCGTCCGGAGAGACCGGTATTGTCGAGGCGGCACGCTACTGGTACACTAAACACACTACATACCTATCGATTCCTGCATTACGATGTGAGAGGCGTACGGAGTTGCATGGCGTCAAGAGTGACTGCCTCAACACGGGCGCCTCTCTACTATGATTTCCCTGCTTTTTCTAGAACCGAAGCCATGGGGCGTGGGGTTCCCAAATGTACAGGTCGAGGGCCCTACCTCCTGCGGAAACATGAGTTGGGACGCGGGAGCCTTTATTACCGCATACGGAAGCGACCTGAATTCCTAGCGATTCGTACTGCGGCGATAAGGTGCGATAAGCGATAATATCGCGGGACATTGTATGAATGGGCTCGGCTAGGGGTATAGAGTGGCGTGTACGCGATCGCATTGCAGCCAAGTGCGGATGCAGACGTTAGCGCTCGTGTTTACAGCGTAGTGAGGCAGTTCGCGGAATCGCATCGACCGCCGCCCGGCCACTATCCGGTTACACCAACAAATAATTATGTCAGTGGTTCATTCTGATTAAAGGTTACCAGTCCGCTGCTATTTACGTACGCAACAAGGACGAGAGCCGCTCAAGTACTCGCTGTACTTAGCTACTAGAAATAGAAACAAGTTACGTGGGCAGCTGTTCTAAGCCATTACAAAACGCGATTCAGGGACGGGCGAAATATTTCCTCGACTGCGCATTTTCTGAGCGTAAAAATTGCGCATCAGACACATTTATCGAACAGAGCGACTATAAATTTATACACCAACGCGATCTTTTTACTACATTTCCGCATAGTTACGCGGTCGCTTATCGTGGTTACGCGCCGATCTAATTCGAGTATCGGCGCCTGTCGTCAAACATGCCTCGCTTACGTCTAAATCTAGGCGTGGTGAGCTTGTTGCTATCGCTATATCAAATGTTAATGCCTCTAGACACACCCCGACCCCAAGAGAAGAATAGAATACACCTGATGATAAGTTCCTGCGCCAGACTCGAGTCACGCACTACAAGACGAGGAAAGCTGGATAACAAAGGGGACTGGCAACCCTAGCAAGTCGATTTCCATGTGACGATTTTCTCCTGGCGCCAGTGCGATTAACGGACTCGAGTATTTGTTTCAGCCCCGCGTGTAAACCGATATGGGCCGTATTGTCGTGGTGTGCCGCGCCGCTGGGATCCGGTCTAGTGCATATCTATTATATCTCCATCACTCGAGACGCGATTCTCAGATACGCCGCCGTTCCAATTTTAAACGATACCAGAGATAATCCGCTTTTTATTGTCCGGCCGGCTGTGTTAGTAGAAAAGAATGGCCAGTTCTCTCCTTCTTATTACATTGTATGTAGAGAGTTTTTGTGGTGATGCCGGCTGATCGAAAATTGATTCGGCGGAAATGAAATGACGTCTTATGGTCAGTCAGAACTACTTTAAATTGCAAATAAGAAATAAGTCATAAACATAAACAACGATTCTAGGTAAGCTAGGTACGCTACGAATACGATCTGACGAGAGAAAAAACATGAATCTTAGACAAATCCACCTATTTAGACATTACCGATGATCACACACTTGGCTGCGACCGGGAAAAGTTCCCCCAACAATAAATCATTCGGAGGAAGGAATTATCTCCATAACTCCTCAAGTCCGAAACGGTTTTTGAGGATCGCCGCTTCCCTCCGTCCAAATTGAAGTTAATTCGCAATTAACCACTGAATTTGGTGAAAGATGGGATTTATCTTGTAGATTAAACATTTTTGTCGGGAAACAGTCGGTGGGGGAGCTCGGAAAATTCGGTAAACTTGTTTAATTAACGTGAACAACCCTAACCCAACTCCCAAAATGCGATTTCCATCGTACCTAATATCCACATCTTATTAATTTAAACAAGGAACAACTCAACAAGCATCCGCTCGTTCATAATAGTGCATGCAACATTGCTCGATAAAAACATCGATACTTTTTTTAACATAGAAAACGCCGGTGTGAGACTGACAGGTGTCAAAATAAACAACAAATTAGTTGTTTGAAAATGGAATGCGATGGGCACAATGGTGTCGTCAAGTGTGACCTGGTAAGCGGGGGCTGAGTTCACGCCTGGCTGGCCACGACTTCGAGGCCAAGTTCACTGGCATTTGAGCTCGATAATTAAAAATTATCGTGACGCGCAAGGCGCACGCTATCTTTATACAGCATGCTTTAAAGTTATAACGACAATTTAAAAAAAAGGTAAGATTGTTTATGGCACTGATGGCGCTACGCGGCGCCAATCGTTGACATTGAAGTACATAATTAGCTAAACGTCAAATATACCAAATGCTATGTGATTGATGATAGTATTCTGTATATTTTTTATTGGAGGATCAAAAGTCGTATCTGAAAAGTTACACAAGCATTCGATAAAGAGTTAGTGAACGTACTCACGACACATTTAACCTATTTATTTAGTTTGTTGCTACGACACTTGTTTTAGTTCAAGAAAATGATTTTATTCACGGTAAGTTTAGTGGTGGCTTATTGCTTTATTAAAAAGAATTTTATATTAGAAATGAAACTAAACATAGCAACAGCTTTGAAGCATGAAATCGGCATTAACAATGAATCGAGCGTGACACAGTATGTTGCCTATTTGCTCAGTGGGCGCGATAGGCGCTAAGCAGAGATAGGCTCACAGGTTATTTCTGCGATATTACGCAACCGCGAAAACTCGGTCATCTGGCCGTTTCTGGGCCACTTGTAGTGCGGACTCCGGCACTCGAGATTCACGTACAGCTAAAATAGACCAGGCAATTCATCGTTTACATTGTCGGATCGATGGGGAGTACATTCCGCGGTGACCTTGGACGGGCGGCGTTCGCACGGAAGTTCACGGACGATGTGCGCATATGCGTGAGTTTGATTATGTGACGCAACATTTTTTGAATATTTTAAATAAACTGCGAGGATCATACGCCTGAAAGAGTTCGTCGATTGGTGCGCAATTACGTAAGCTCAAATCGTGATTGTCGATGTCATTTACAATGAGGCGCCCCGCACTTACTGGCGTTTACTACATTCCTATCGACAGGCACCTAATCACTCAGACTCGTGAAATAGATGAATACGATAAAATTCATAAACTAAAATTTAAAGTGACATTTAAAACCGAAGATGGTATATTAATGTCAAAATTAAAATTAACTTATTAAAATTTACAATTCTTGTTACTAGCCGTGCTGCCGTTACCACGCCCAGCACGACGACAGATTCAAACCGGATTGACATATTCAAATCAAATATTGTACCGATTAACATTACGAAAGACTACGAAAATATTCCACGGTCATAAATATTGGGTAAATTATGTTCACGCGACTCAACGAAGATCTCAGTTTATAAAAAGTGGTAATGTTAAAAGATTATCTTGTTGCGATGTTGTATTATTGCTTATCAGAATCCAGCGTGGCTTTATGTTTTCTTTTTTCGTGATAAGACAATACAAATTTATGTTAGGGTGTCACGTTGTAGTATTACTATTGTTATCGGCATTGATAATGCGAAGGTCGCACGGAGGCCAAGATGGCGGCAAATCAACTTCGTACTCCGTTACAATCGCCATACTCGCGTACAGGTACCTCACTTACCTATATCGAGAAAATCAACACATTCTTATAATGATTGTTTAAATATCTAAGTGCATAATTCCATGAGCGATAACGCTCAAGGTCCTTTTCAAATACCTACTGAAATACTTCATGCTGTGAAATTATTTTATCAGTTATGCCGATAAAATGTTCATTTTTTCATATCTGACACACTAACCCAGTGATTGGAATTTGATTCTGCGTAATATTCAACGTTTACTATTTAAATAATCTTTCGATAATTTTGTACTGGTACAGTGGTACATTGATTGACAGGATTATTTAGGTGCAACTGTTCAAAATAAGTAGGTAGTTAAGTATCGTTCGCGAATGTGGGCCACGCCGCGCCATGGCAGGTACCTAATGGACGGCGGCGATTGTCGGGGGGTTACTCTGGTTAAGGCTCTTATAGTCTCACTGACCATCATAACTAGGTCACGAAAACGTTAAAATTCTATCGAACAATTTTTATTTTATTTTATTGTATCAGGCATTTACATTACAAATACGCACAACATTGTATCAGATTGCTAAACTACGCGCAAAAACTCCACCAAATTTCGCATAGTAACCTGATAAAATTCCCCAACTAGATAAAATGTAAGAACCTTCAAATTTAATGTGCGTAGATAAACGAACACACACATTTGTATAAAATTTTCGTTATATAATTTTATAGTTTGTCAAAGGAGGCATAGAGCTTATTGATATTAGATATTAGTGAAAATACCAGTAGTTCTGGCTGACTACAGTCTCTTGGAAACTGGCACGTAGCCTTGGCTCACTGATTGATACTAAAATGTTTAGGCCAACCGAACTAACCGGATCTTTGTGGCCTAAATTGCCCTTAAAGGAGCTTGTAATTCATAGGTAAACCAGTGCCCTACATTTACAACATTTTAAGAAACGAAATGCCTGCTAAGTATGCGTTGCAAGACTTTCGTCATTTAAATACAAGAGATAAAACAATAAATGCAATCGATAAAGGTACTTACAAAAATAATGCGCGAAATGACCGCGCTTTTATCTTATCTGACATCGGTTCGTGTCGTATCAAAAGTTAATATTTTGCGTACCGTACTACTTTAGATAGGGATGGGACACCCCGCTCAATTCGTGAGACCATATCGATAGGTTTTTTTTTTCTAAATTTCCTTACATTATCTTAAGGGATATAATTTTAAGTATGCAATTAAATCATTAGGAAATTTCTCCTTAACGAAGATACAAATTCATAAGCCAACAGATCGAAGATCACGATTATTGAGTCGCTGTCTATCAAATTGTCATCTAGCATCACTAGACAAGCCGCGTTTGAAACCGGTCCGCTGGCGAGCCGAGCGAGCTTCACTTCAATGAGATTCCATTTCATTCCGCTGCATTCTTACACGAGTAACGGACTAGACAGGCCGAGATTACAGACTGTGAGCCAACCGTAAAGCAAACCTTGCCCACTTTAATATTTCCGTCAATTCTACGTTTAATTATAATTTCAAACATGTTTGTTTTCAGTAAAAGCTGCGCAACAAGTTTAAATAATACGCACTAAATCGTTCGCATTCCTTCTCTAACATATACCCATCGCGACCTTACCCACTGCTATCGATGATAACTAAATTACAGTTAAGTATAAACATAAATAGTTAACATTGTAACGTTCCTTTGACTTAGAGGTCGCCCATGATATTAAGTCACGTTCACATAATAAGTATAATAATATATGCAACGAGCAAACGGTCAAGCACGTGTAATTAATCATAGAATATGTATTCTAACTGGAGTTTATTTGCAGTCAGCTTTACAAAGTCTTATAAGTGACTGACTGCCAATAATGCCAATCGAATAAGACAGCCAATAGAAAGAAAGTAATCGAGATGGAAGCAATTTAATGAAGAGGTCGGTCATATTCGATAGAGTGCAATTCATCATTTTAATGGGCTCCCGAGACTGGTAACCCTGCAGCTGGCGGGAAACGCCAGTTCGCGTTCGGAGGATGCATCAAGGTCGGGACGACGACATCTCAGTCGTCGCACTAACGACCTTAGACGCTAGCGGGACCTTTATGGGGTAAAGTATATTAATCCGTGTTTTAATTAAACGGCGATCTCTAGAGATGTGCAAACGAATGTTGCGCAACCTGACATTATGGTAGGTTGAGCCGTTCAAGGTCGCAATGGGCGAAGGTTCCGGAAGAACGGAATCGCGGGCGTCTAGACGTAGAGGGGTAAGCGGGATGACGGTCGATACTCGCAGTTTCCCGCGCTCGCCGAACGGCGCCTGCGTCCTGGATCACACCCGGACTTGCCGCCTACTTAGCGATATCTTGAAATGAAACTCGCTCACCGAATGCAGAGTTCCGACTGTTACAGTATTCGACTCATTATACTGGATTTATTTTTGAGTTTGCGAGGATTTGTATGAGTTATTAATCCGATATGTTAAACTCCGAAGTTTTTGTAAATAGATTTTTGAGAAAAACTGTTACTTACACCGCATCGCACTAACTAAGCCGATTAATGTATTGGACTCTCCATTATACAAAAAAAAGAAACTCCTATACTTTGCCAAAAAGCTAGAGATAAGGAACTGGTTTAGATTGAATTTGAATTAATATTAAGCTGCTTAGTCAAAGAATGGTAATTTCAAACATGGTATCTGTAAAGTACATACCTGATTCACCAGAGTCTGATGGTGTCTGTACGCCCAGGCAGTCAAATTGTTGCCGTGCTGTGTAGGAATGGTCAGCAGCCACCGCTACCACGGAATCTCTCAGCAGACGACGCGCTGTGGTCGCCATATCGACTGCGTGGCGGAACTGTGGGGGCTCATCACCATCCAGAGAAGGTGGAGTGTCAGGTCTAGACGGCGACATGTCCCGCCGCAGCAGACTCTGTCCCGGCGGTATGAACTCCGACGGGACGAATGTGTTGCTCTGCGGCTGCAAGTCTGTGCAATGTCCGGCCCACATGCAGTCATGGAGGACTTTGATATCCTTGTGTTGATCGTCAGGTGTTTCTATAATACCCCAATCTTCTTCGCTATCCTGAAGCGAATCCGAGTAGCTGGCAGGCTGAACAATATCCAGCCCGTCCGCTTCGGACTGCACTTGTATCCAGAACTCCGAGGTTTGAGTCAACCTCACAGACTCCTCATCGAGATTGTCCCATAAGTTAAAGTCCCACGGCGGCGACATTTTTACTTCTAGGTTTATAACTAGTTTTTTAAAGCTAAGACGAACTCGTCGATTATCACAGGCAGGGCCCTCTTATCACAGGGACGATGCGCGCGATGGGTTCACACGCACACCGTCTGCAACAAAAGAAAAATAATATTTAGTCATCGTTAGATAAAAAGTAATGTAAAAAAATAAAGTAACATTTTTATGCAACATAATTAATTTTATTTTATTATAAATAAAAGTAATCCAATAAGTAGGTATATTGGAGATCCAGTTGTAGAAATTAAGTTGTTGTGCAAAGTAAAACAAAAAAATCTAGAATATAGAATAACAATTAAAATCAGTAATAATACCTTTATATTTTATAGGTATACCTATATTTTATGAACGTATATATTTATAGTTGTATGAACGAGTGTTTAGATAAAGTTATTACTGATTGATTATTATTATACAACGAAAATTTGTATCAAAATTGCACAACTGGTGGAAACAACAACAAATGCTCGTATTGCACAATATTATTTTCTCACTGCACTAGTGTTTGATTATAAAACTAAGTATGTTTATTTACAAAAAGTTTTTTATTTTGCTAGGACGCTTTCAAATTTGAATTGAAACGCTATGAGGAAGTGTCCTCTATGGCGCCCGAAATCGTACTGAAGTCTGGACGCGAAGCCAAAGTATTTTAAATAGTGCATTGTCCTTGGAAGCTCTCCCATTTCGGAATTACCGCTCATTGTACCACCTTCCGCGATTTTCATCGATATTTTATTTTTACCTGGACGTCACGGGCCCATCGCTAATCTCGCAGAGCTTTTGCACGCATCGCATCACTGAAGATTTCCGTAAAATGTTTTTGTTTACAAGTGCAGAATGGCGCGAAATGAATGTTTACTAATAAAGCAATTGAATGAGAAAATTTCCCGCTATTTTGCGTCTGACTTATGGATGATACAATGGGTGAAATACCGATCTTCATACGTACGTGTCTCAGATTTTAGATAGGTACCTACGTTCAATTTAGTAGTTTTTTTAATTTCTGGATAGGTTTTTTTTTCGAATAAAAAAATTATGCAGAAGGTTGGTTGGGTAGTTATATCTGCCTAAAATAAACTCTGACACAATAAAAATTTTAATCTTCATATTTTTTTAACGCTTCATTTTGTTAGGACTGTCGTTCCTAACAAAATGAAGCGTTAAAAAAATATGTCGACTTTATTTGGGAAAATATAGATATAAAAAAATTCAAGATCTTTTTACAATTATTGCAAAGTCGTGAAATTCCACAAAATTTGGATAGATATAATTTTTTTTAAACTTTTAAGTTTAAGTAGGAATCCAGTGGCCTAACTGAGGAAGTCCGACCATGAAAAATGGAATAGGCGCGTCAAAATTAGCGTTTCGGTATTTATACCTACAGTTCGTTGCTATACAGTACCAAATACCAAAGGTGCCCATAGCAATTTGAAATTTTTTCATTTAAGGAAAACTCATTTTTATTCTAGCGATATTATAATTTTCACAACAATGCGCAATTTCACCAAGTGCGTAGGTAAGTTGGTAAATGCGAAAAAAGTTCGCAGCTATTCAGAATATTACTGTCTATCTACACCGGCTTAGAGTAGGATCTTGCTTATTATTATGGCAGAATTTTTGCTGTCTAAGCAGGTAGTGCTGCATGAAACAGAAATAGTCAGGTAGAAGTCGCCAACAAAACACAAAAAATCATAAAAGTATTTATTTAGTTTTATTCCACTAAAAGCCGGTCTCCAGTCAGTGTAATGCGCCCGGTAAGGAATTTGGGCGCTGGCAATTCGCAGAAAAAACCATTACACTATGGCTTGAGTTTAGCCGGCAACGCCCCGCGCAATCTCACCGCGGAATATAAAACACAAGTAGGTAGCTAAGGTACCCAGAAGCTATGGAATTCCAAAACCAGCTTTCACCATACAACCATAAAACCTAATCTCGAACACTCACCAAAAAGTTTTTGTGCAAAATTCAATCCGGCCGCGACCGGCGTATTTCACAATTTTACACAAAATTCTTCAGAATCTTCGACAAAGTTTTTTTCGTACGCACTGAGTAACACTCACTGAGAATATGAAAACGGATATACTGTGTAGATTACTAACGATACTTCTTCCGAGACCTCCGGTTGAGTTTGTCAAACACTGAAACATTATTCGGGAGCCGGCCGGGTCTAAAGAGAGCCGCGCGTGCAATTCTTGTAGCGCCGTGGACACGACTGAAGGAGCGAAGCGCGCGTACTGGCACGGCGCGGCGGCGGCGCGGCGAGGCGAGCGGAGCGGGCCAACCGCGGCTGCGGTCGCGGCGCCCCGCGTCCCGCGCCCGCCCCCTGCCGGCCGGCGGCGGCGCCCCAAGACACGGCTGAATTCCATGTCATTCAACAAAATCATTATGAAAATAGTACTTAGAACAATCCCTGCTCACATAATAACTGAAAATCTATACCCAAAATGTCCAGAAATGCTTTTTATAAAACTTTTCCGTGCAAAATTCTGGCCGTTTCTTTGGCACAGTCGGCGATGAAGAGGCCCCCCTCCTGTAGAAGGACATCAGCATTCGAAGAATACAGCGAGGTTGTGTTGGTAGGATTTCATGGTGTGCGTGCGTACATAGATAAGCGCCTATAGTTGGAGTAGATGGGCACATTGGTAGGTTAGGTAGGTAGGTTTAGGGCGCGTTGGTGACGCGCGGTATGCCGGCCGGCTTGGTTGGCTTGGCTTGGCTGGCTTCATTCGGCTTCTGGCCGTGGTGAGGGGAGGTTGCGTCGCTTTATTTCTCACAGCCGCATAACATCGAAGCTGCCCGCTGACATTCCTAAGTCGGCGGGCGGTTTGTGGCGCGAAATGAGAATACTTGAGCGATTCTGATGAATTGCACTGCGTTATTTATTCTCCGCTGCGAATATCGTATCCTTCTTATCAGTTTTAGAGAACCTGTCCGGCTAGAGATCACGCATGGCTAATCTTTCTTGTTGTTTTCGTTGAAAGTAGGCAAGGCATTTATAGGTATTTTTTAAAAAGCTTTTTATGAAACGCGAACGGCAGTAGTAAGAGAGAAGAGATATCAACATGCACCAATCCAAACTATGTTCTTGTCATCTTTTGCGAGTCGCGGCATTAATTTGAGGATCATCAAGTATTTCGTTGAACTGCATTTGCTGGATGGATTCAACCAATTTATGCTGATAGTAGATATTTGTGATCGCAGAATTTATGTTATTTTCTATTATTTTCACCATAGTTGAAGTATAAAATGGCATATTATTTATCTACAAATAAATAATTTCTTATTCTTAGATTACAATTATTTAAGTAGACCCTTTTGTGCTGTTTTGTACAATACCAACTTATTTCGAATTTCATAAAATTCCTGAAATTTCTAAAAACTGTCAATATTCTCAAATTACAAGGACATGACAAGTCCTAATATTTGGTAATCCCTAACCTACAAACAACCTACAAATTTAATTCACCCCAGAATTAATTTATTTAATGATTAGGCACATATTTTACTCCGACTGAATAGTATTTTGCATTGTAATAACAATTTAAAATATAATAATAATATGTAAAAAAAAATAGCACAGTTGCTATTTATTTGCTTATTAAATTACCATGGGCTATGCTAAGAACAAAATTGGATAGGCATGCATTAGAAATACCACTTTTCCAAGATGCAGAGGTCAATAACACGCGAAAGCATTCATCAACTAAAAAGACATGTACTTAGTTAACAAGTAAAATAGTACTTAATTAATACATAATACACCTATGCACATACTTAATTAACACAGGCCTATGTCCAGCAGTGGACTGCTATAGGCTGATGATGATGATGATGATGAATACATACCGACCTAACCTCATAAGTCTCAACTGCATACTAATATTATAATAAGAGTAACTCGGTCTGTTTGTAACATTTTCACATCTCAACGGCGGAACGGATTTTAATGAAATTTCGTAGGGAAGTCAAAAATATCTTAGGGCGGTAAATGCTACTTGAATAGCGCATGCGAAGCCACGGGCAGAAGCTAGTTCATAATAAAGTAGGTACCTTCCTTACCCACCAATGCCGATTTTCCTTCCATTGTTTTGTGTTTGGGTGGCAAGGTGGGTTGTTTGTTAGTAATCTACACATTGTGGTTAATAATTAATTAAGTGAGTAGGTATACTTAGTTTCCCGTAAGTATTATTTTAGTTCATTAAAATTTGTCATTCGTTGGTACCTTCTACGCCACGGTACGAATGACAAATTTTACATACTTACCTACACCTATATCCTTATGCATGTATATGCCACTTAATTCAAATCAAATAATAATTCATTTGCTTAAAAAGTGCACCCAGGATCTCTGGGGTAATAATAATACAAGGAAGGGACGGAATTTCTTATCTTGACTTGGCATAAGCTGCCTGTCACAAAAACCCTTTACAAATTAGATCAAAGTCTCAAATAACGGCACCTCACCTACCCTTTTACCCCTTCAATTAATTTCACATTCATTCAGTCCCTTTTGAAGAATTAAAAAAAATAGATAGGTAAGCAGGAAGTAGGAAGGTATTGTATGCACACTTCCGAATGCAACTAGCGAGGGGTTGCCTGTCATTTCAAACAAAAGCCACTCAATCTTTGATTTGTGTGTTCAACGTAAAAATAATATTGCGCAATTTCAAACTCTACAGTACACAAATTAAGATTACGGTTTTATGGTCAATGCGTTTAACAAATAGGGTAACGACATCAAAACCCGTCATAATCCGTGGCATAGTCAAACGCATTTGTCTAGGGTTGGCGACCGTCAAGTTTTACGACATGTCACTCTATTATTTTGACAAGTGAAACGATTTTGATGATCAAAGCGTATGGCAGGTTCACTATAACGGATTTATTAACATTAAATTTAATGATGAACGATATAAATTTAGAATGCACAAGGGTTGTCTTAATTATGGGTTCCATGGTGTTCCGAGCCGGATATGATTTTATCATGGCAACAAAAGTCCGAATATAGATTTACAGTCATCACGTCACCATAAATCATGTTTTGTCATCCAACGCCTAGATTAGCAATTATATAAATGTTATTAAAAATACAATTCAATGAATTTAAGACCTCGATTATTGAAACATTTGAGATGCCATCATAGAAATATTAAGTAGGTACGTACATTACCTACCAACTTACCGATGCGTGACCTAAAACTACAATTATTTATGAATCGTAGTTTAAGCTTTCAGTAATTTGCCATTTTAAGGCAACGCATGCTCTGTTTTTTTACTTCATATTTTATAATGAGTATTTTATTAATATGATCATTATGATTTTTATTAACCAACAACGGATGTGCCAAGAGACCCAAATCTAATCGCGTAAAATTATGCCTAAATTAGCTTCATAGTTTCACTAGGCAAATATGTAATTAAAATGTCGTCTTCCGGTTTATAATGGCAACACTTCTCGAGAAATCAGTTTTATGGATTTTACGACACATTAGCATAAGTATTCAAAATCTAAACTTCCCTTCCCAAAAAGTCATCGTAATATTAGCATTATTACATAATAAAAAGTTTGTAAAATAATAATAGCAAGCACGGGACCCCAATAATTTAAACAAATCACGGTTTAGGGTGGCAACCTATTTGTCACAACAGGAAGTAGGATTATCCTCATTATTGTAGAAGGTGTCGCTAATCCCTATTTATTATTTGGTTTATTTTTTCTTTTAAAAGATAAATAGTTACGCTCTAATAACGGTTAATGGGTGCGAGATCTGTCACTGTCAAATTTACGGTTTTGATTCTTATTCCTCCCAGATTTGCCTTGTCTTGCCAATACCTCGCAGACCAAACAAAAAAACCAAGTCCACAAATCAATGACCGGAGCTTTCTAGGCAAGTCAGACACTAGTAGATACCTAAGATTAAATGGGTTGTGGGTACTTGCATCTTTATTTCATACCTCTGAATTTTTATGAACTCGGTGGCTTTTATTCAAATAGACACAATACAATCTTATCTCTACAAAAACTTATACCCAACCCAACCCTTCGTCACCGTGCGACGTACGTAGGTAAGGTACCTCCACCAAAAGTACACCTTGTATGAATTCTCACGATTTCGCTACAAATTGAATGGATATGGATACTTCCTCCATTGATCCCAAATCCGAAAGCAGGTGCGTTAGTTGAACTCCCACGATGTCATTGCAGGGAGAATATTAACTGGTTAGCTAACACAATGGGTACGAAACATCTTATTATTTGAAGGGATTAAATACAATTTTAAACTTAAAATTAAATAAAAATATATAATAAGTACTATAAATGAATAGTAACATATTAGAACGAATTTACAATTAAAATTGAGGACCGATGTGGCGCGGTGGGCGAAGGTCCGCCTGCGACGCAGGAGGTTTCGATTCCCGCCTCGGAACAATTGTGTGTACGATCTGCAGATATTTGTTCCGGGTGTTCTGGTCGTTTTCTATGTATAATAAAAAATATCTATCTATGTAATATATTGTATTATGTATACCAGTTATCTAGTACCCATAACACAAGCTCTGCTTACCATGGGGCTAGATAATGCTGTGTGAATTGTCCAGCATTATTTATTTATATTTATAAAATAATTGAGATAACTGCAGAATGTTGCAAACAATCTACAGGTAGCTCAGTTGATCCATATTATGAGTACCAGACGGATGCGTCCCCAAGACGCGCGCGCTGCTGGTTTAAAATTAATTCGAACTATTCCTTCCTACCTACTCATTATTATCAATTAATTATCCTCACAGTATGTGTCACGCGACTCAAGTAGTAAACAAAAAATCTAAATATTTTACCATTTAGAGCATTACTACTAAACTACCTATTTCCACGGCAGCCCATGAAATAGTTTGAGAGCAATCTGGCTGCATACTGTAGTCGTATCTTTGGTATCTATAGTACCTTATGCACAAACTGTAAGTAACCTCTACCTAGCCACTCTACAGTTTTGTATCCCGACATTTTTCATAGAAAAGCCACTGGGGTGCCTCCGTTCATTTATTTATGACGCCATGGAAATGGATCGTGGCCCCCCTCCCCTCTTTCCATATTAGTATTCTGTCACCGTCTCTACGGACCTCCGAGTCTTAAGTTAGACGCGATGACAACGGTGACAGTGCTGCCATTGTACAATAATAACACTACATGCAAACACTGACAACGACGCGACGTCCAAATACTCAAACGCATCTCAGATTTAAGCCATTTTTTGACAGTTTACAATGAAAATCTGCCAGATTTGGTACGTTTGGTATAAGAAGACTACAGCAAAACATTAATGACATTATGTATATCAGTTATCTAGTACCCATAACACAAGCTCTACTTACCATAGGGCTAGATAATGCTGTGTGAATTGTCCAGCATTATTTATTAATTTATCTGCCTGCAGCTAGCTTAAAACTAAATTATTAGGTATTCTGTCAGTGGCACCAGTTTAGGGCGCGGTAATTCACGCCTTAATGACAAAAAGCGGTTGCAGGGTGACAAGCTTAGCTAAGAAAAAGCCGCCCTTTTGTTGCTAGGCTCTCCAATTTCAAGGACGGAGGAAAACATCAAACGATCAATTTTCTTCGCATCACGTTACAATCGCTGCAACTACAACACAACCTTTAATAAGATAAGATATTATGGCTTACTTATACAGACGACCTAAGAGAAGCAGACGGTTCTATCGTGTGAAAGGGTTGAGAAATCGACGAGAAATCATCGCGTCTAACATAAGACTGAAATGGTCGGTGACGCTCACCTAAGCCCCCATGCAAATGTATTTTCCGATTCAGAAGGAAACTAAGTAAATCCCCGATTAAACATTTAAATAAAAAAAGCGCCCATTTAATGATGATAACGTGTTGTTTGAAAAACTGAAAGGCTGCAAACATAGCTGATTTTTTATGCTTGCCAAAATTTATTGAAATCGGGGATGTTAGTATGGGGGTAGAAAAAGTAACAGCAGTAGCATAATATTATTTTGTCACTCAAGGGTAATGGTGAAAAATATTTTACTCATAGATAGCTCTATGAGTAAAATGCAATTATCAAAATCGGTTCAGTAATTCCGGAGATTACCACGGAGAAACAAACCCATTTTACATCATTATTAGTGCACGCACTAGCGTCCCCTAATACAACTGGCCACACTAGGCTAGTGTACAAAAAAGATCCACCATATCCTGGTTTTTAGAACTCGAAGCTGGTATAAGCGATATTATTTATTGCATTAAATGAATTTAAATATAGATAATGTAACCATTATCAAGATTCACGGAACTCTAGGCTACTGTTTGCCTTAACGATAAGAAAAACCAATATTTGTATCAACCGGAAACCGAATACCGACTTTCTTATAAGTTTGACTATATACTAGGCTACTATAACCGAGGCAATAACATTCATTATTAAGATCATATCGTCAAACATCTTTGTTCAATGGAAATTCGTTTCTGTAGCAAACTTCGCATAGAACAAATTTCTGTAGTTTTCAAAGGACACGTTGTTGATATAGTTTTCGATATTTCAGTAATAAGTAACCTACCTAGATAATGCTGTGTATTGTCAAGCATTATTTATTTATTTATTATTTACCTAACAGACGGGCAGGATAAGGCGGGTTATGTTATTTGGCGGCGGGCGATGGAATCTTGTTGGATTTGTTACAAATGGCGGTGATTGAGCGTCGTCGGGAGACATATTATGTCTTTATTTATTTTTTATTTTTTTATTTTTCTTTCTTAGGGATAACAAACAGTATCACTTATAAATTAACTATAAACTATTAAACTTAAATAAACTTAATTCTAGAAGTGAACCAGCCCCGTTATCCACTTATTACTTGTACAAGGGGTGGTGTTAGTGAGCATTTGCAACAATGTAATTCACATGAAGAGTTAAGTACAATCGAAGATAGTATCAGTTGACAATATCAGGTTGATGGCTGTCTTATACAAAGCTGGTGAAGCAGCAAATGGATCTGTTTCAGAGAAGTACTTATTATATGCCGTTGTCATTCTATGCAGTGGAGCACGAACATGTCTTAGGATAGGATGATGACGATGGCGTAGGCTATTTGAAAACAGTCGAAATCCTTTCTTAGCAAATTTAACAAGTCATTGGACATAGAAAAGTTAAAGCACGACAATAATTAGCACTTTACCTTATCATTTAAAACTCAACGCGCCCGATAACAGGCCCGTTTTGGGACTATCGAATCGTTATCAAGTGATAGCGGCATAATACTTGGCACGTAATTTATAAGTAACTGGGTTAAACTTGATAAAAAGTGGTCTTAGAATGTTTCGATTGTAATAATCATGTTTTCTTTGATAACTTTTTTCCAATAATCCTTAAAATCAGAAAACAGCAAGCCTAGGAATGTAAGCTACCTTCCATGTCATTATCATCATTCCCCCATGCTGATCCACGGCTGGACAAAGGCCTCCATTAATGCGCACCGTCTTCGTCTTGCCGCTACCTCGCGTGAAAAAATCCCTATAATCGAGATGCCCTGGAATCTCTGCCATGATAGTTTTAACAACACAGAACTTAAACAATTGCTGGCTCAGCCACTTGCTAGGAAAAGAGGGATCTTCCTCCGTTCGCAGAAAGTGTTCCATTTCGACTGGATAACGGGCTTTCCCTAGGCACTGGAGCGCCAGTCGCCAAATACTGGGAAGGGTCAAGGGGGAAAGGTGGAAGGGTTCTTCGGTCCTTCCAAGTCCTTCGAACTGGATGGAGAAACCGGTGGCGATTTAATGTGTCAGAGTTCAAGACCAAATTCAGGATTGTTGCGCCAGAATACTACGTAACAAAGTAAAGTACGTATTAAAACAAGTCATAAATAAGTGTCTGTTACCGGCTTTACAAACCATCCAGCATTGTTTGCCGTTTAAAAATAAACGAAGATAACGTAACAATGACCCTAAATGCGCAAAAATCTGGTTACCTACTCTCGTAGATACAGTCAGCGTTAGAGATATCTAATAGAAGCGTGAAAAATACACAACTTCAGCTTTATATACGGATTCAGAGTAACCATGATGAGCTAAGACCACCAAAGTTTTCTTAATATAAGATGTTAATTTTTATGAAAGACATATTGGTGTTCTAAGTTATGTTGGCAAGTAGTTTCGATTTCCTCAGGATGTCATGCATTGTAATAAGTACTCGTATAATATCAGTATTTTCAGTATTTCTGTTCCTATTTTTATTCATTCAACTCACCTAGTCAGGTCTTACTGACTACGTGAGTTTTTTAAGTTATTCAATCAGTTATCTAGTACCCTATCCTTAACACAAGCTCAGCTTACTTTGGGCTAGATGATGCTGTGTGGATTGTCCAGCATTATAAGATATATCTGACGCCGACTGTACTAGATACCTTCACTTGCTAATTAATTATTGTGCAATGCTCTCCATTCCTGGTCATTGACACCACTGCAGATGAGATTTTCCACAGTCAACAAGGTAAACGAGTTAAGATCTAGTTTTGCCGGGCTTAGTCAAGTCTGGACATTTGGCGAAATGTTTTAACTAACAAAGCCGGCTGGCTTCCGATATCTTTAGTAATCTTTAGTAAATAAATAATGCTGGATAATCCACACAGCATTTGATCTTCATATAACTGATAGAATGTCTTAATTAAGGGGTTTAGTAGACACAGGTGGGTTTAAGTTTAACTAGGTTATGTTTATATGAATTTTTTATGATATTATTTGTTAATTACTCATTTTACGTTTTATTCTTTCTAATAGTTACAAGTAAGTACTCCAAAAACAATGTTCAGTTTAAAGAATTTGTATATGTTTAATGGAAAATTACTCGTTCAATCAATTTATGGCACTAGATTCTGCAAACTGCTTCGCATGCTGTCTTCTTTTGGTGCAGATTTCCTATATCAAAAGAAGCCTTTATGTTGGTCTAGCTCGATACCTTGTACTGAACTACATAGTATACGCTAAATTTTAGTCCGTTTGATTCAGTACTTTCGGCGTAATCTGCTGAAATGGTTAAGATCTCAGAGTAATAAGACATAGAGTGATAATTTCACAAAACATTCCGCTCTAAGTTGAAGCCAAAAAACAAGCAATGTGTGCGTAAGCGGCACGTCATTACAAGAGCCGACACGCACACAAGTGCACAAATAATGTTGCAAGCTATTAACATTTTCCCCATAAGGTAGGGAAATTGTAACATTTTGTAAGGAGTAAATGATTATCATATTTATCACTTTTCTGTTAGATGATATTTAATTAACAGAAAACTTCCTGTAAATATTATATACTCTATGGGTGTTTACATACAGGGGAGTGTTGAGTTAGCGAATTAGTTAAATAGATAGAAATAAATATTATGGCCGAAACATTTTCATACCTTTGTTGGGATAGCACCCTCTCGTAATTTGCATAAACCACCTTTCGTGATATGCTTGTAATTTTCTTCAAAATGTATAGAACATAATCATATCTTAGTGAATTTAGTTGGCTTGCAAAACTTTTCTTTGCAATTCCGTCTAAGTTTTTCAAACAATCGGGAAGCAACAGTCTATTTTATTTTTCGTATTATTTCGTTATGTTTTTTTTTGTTACCCTACATATGTATGTATTATTTTGTTTGACATAATGTCAAAACAACATGAATATTCTTATTAATAAAGAACTGAACTGAAGTCGGATCAGAAGGAAATCTAAGAACGAATATAAAGACATTAATAAAACTAGGGTTCATCGTCTAATGAAACCAATGAAATTTTTATATTTAACGCTCCGACTACATCAACATCCGGACAGTCTGTAACAATCTATTTCCTTGCCCGTGAAAATAAAACAAATGTTTTTGATTATTTATACCAAGCTTAATAGAACATAGGTACATATTTCACTTAAAAATCCGGGTAAGTTAGTAGGTAACCCTAAATATATCTGGCAAATAAAAGTCCTACAAGTGTAAAGTAGAAATAGATTAAACAAATAAGTACCTATGGGGGAAAATAATTTTTCTAATAGCTAGCAACATTTTTATGTAATGGCGTCTGTTATGTTTGCGATTTATTTTTGTGCTTATACCAATGTTTTACTCAAGAATATAAGATGCCAGGTTGTATTTACCCGTGAAATGGAATTTTCTATTGTTTCTGATTATTATGAGAAGAGTTGTTACACCCTTTTACTGCACAATAAGTCATTATTATTAAAAAATTACGGAGCTCTTCCCAGTAGGTCTTGACCTTGAGCACTGACGTGTCGAGCGATGTACGTAGCCTTTAAAGGCTAACTTGAAATTGCGTCACTTCGCGTGCGCCTACTGCTGTTCTAAGCCTAGTTATTCTAAGGTTAAGATTGTAAATAAAAAAACAAAGTAATCAATTTAATCCCTAGTTTTACTGATGTAATTTTGATTTTGACGTACCATTACAGGCCTCTTAGCCTATAATGTTTTAACGTAATAAAGCACTTTTATGATTCCATTGATCATTCGTTCTCTTTCACAATACACCCGCCAGCCACTATGCACAGCCAATATTTCCTCTCATTCGTTAAAAAATAATAGGACCTCACACCCCACCACAAATACCCAGCCTCCCCGCCTAAGTTTAGCAAAACAGAGGCAGTAGAATCTCCCCTGAATCAATCTAGTTTAAATCTGTCTAGCGAGCGCGGCGTCTATAATTCACCCCGTCTATTCTCGTAACTCATCCACGGACGGACCTACTAACCCGTAGACGCTATATTTCCTATATTTCTCATTTCGTTCTTGAATATGCTCATTGAATTATAGAAAACTTAGGAAGCTTAAAACCAGCGCTGCATTGGCACTTGTGTCAATGTAGCATTTAATGCTGCGCCGGTAGCCTTTCTGTGTTTTCGTATTTAAATTATTTTATTAGTTCCTAATGTGTTATCTTTTTAAGTTCTTAATTTGTATTATTTTATATGAAACGTATTATTATTATTATGTCTCTCATTTACCATGATCACGTGCCATAAAATGACCCGGTCCTTTGGAAGGCTTGCGTGGGACCGAAGCCAACAGCACAGAGGCCCTTTGAGAAGTTAATCTAAAGGCGATGGCTACACATAGCGGGTATCATCCTCGGGTGCACAATATGATACACCCAAAGATGATATCCGCTTGGTGTAGAGACTATTGCAAAGAAAAATGAATGAAATAAAACCAGGCTATTGTGATGGATTATATTATTATTATTCCACTCATTTAATTAAATTCTCGTATAAAATACATTTTTTACTATAGAAAATACAATAAAATATTATAAAACTATTCTACAGTAAAAAATATATCAAAACGGTAGATCACCGACCGCGAAGCTAGGCTCAAGCGGCCGGTGACTAGGGCTGCAGAGAAAGGAACTTCCTGACGATACGTGCCGAGTCCAAGAGTACCGCCTTCTGGATCTGGCCCTTGATCCAACTGCCTAGCGAGAGTCTCTTCAGGTGTTGATCGAGGCTCTTCGCTATTACGCCGTTAACCGAAACGACTATCGGGACTATAGTCGCTGAATCTACATCCCACATGCTGACAACCTCGTTAGCCAAGTCAAGATATTTGCTAAGTTTATCTTTCTCAGCTCTAACGAGGTTAGCATCATGCGGTATGGTGACATCAGCGAGCACCGCCCTCCGTTCTAACCGATCTATCAGTACAATATCAGGCTTATTCGCAAGAATAGTCCTGTCCGTAATGATAGATCGGTCCCAATAGAGCGTGGCACGGCCATTTTCAAGAACTGGCGCCGGTGTGTACTTATAGTACGGAACTTCAGGACCAGTAAGGCCATATCGGAGAGCAAGTTGCTGGTGTATAATTTTGGCTACTTGGTTGTGTCTGTGCAAGTACTGAGAGTTAGCAAGGTGCGAACAACCCGAAAGTATATGACGGAGGGTCTCCCCAGGAAGATGACACGCTCGACAAATATCGATCGTGCCGTCTTTCATGATATACTTTCGATAATTGTTCGTCTTTACTACCTCGTCCATAATTGCACAAACAAAATCTTCGGTTTCCCCAAAGAGGTCACCAAAGCGTAGCCAGTTCACTGAGCTTAGGAGATCTACATCAGGTCCTGTGAGAACCTTGTAGAATCTCCCATGCAGCTCTTTGCTCTCCCATATAGTCTTCCGGTCCTGGATGCTCATCACCACAGGTTTGCGCCAGTTCTCGTTAGCCAAGGAGAGAGGGGTAAGGTTCTTATCTACTGCAACCACATCGCGATGCATCTGGTATTCAACTTGTAAAAAGTGATTTCTGAGATTGCATACCTCACGGTTGTGTAGGGTCTTGGCGTTTAAAAAGCCTCGACCACCACATTTCCGTGGGATATACAATCTCATTACCGAAGATCGAGGGTGTCGCATGCGATGAGTGACTAAAAGTTGACGAACCCTACAGTCCAAGACTTCTAGTTCAGTCTGAGTCCATCTTAGTATGCCAAACGTATACGTGAGCAATGGCATAACCCAGCCGTTGAAGGCTCGCACCTTGTTGCCACCTGACAAAAGGCTATTTAGCACTTTTTTGAGGCGACAAAAGAAGCGCTCCTTCACCGACTGCTTTATGTCTCCGTCCACAATACCCAACGCTTCTGGCATACCAAGGTACTTGTAAGTTTCGCCCTCCGAGAGTGATTTCAGGGATATTGTCTCTGAAAGCTGTAAATTATCAGAATGTACAACTTTCCCTCGCTGTATTTGTATGACCGCACACTTATCGACACCGAACTCCATGTTAATAGCACTACTGAATATCTGTGTGATATTCAGAAGGGCCATTAACTGTGTTTTATTCGGCGCGAACAGTTTGAGGTCATCCATATACAGCAAGTGAGAGACGATCTCACCATCTCTCCGAGGGCGATAGCCTATTCCCGAATCCTTCAGTAGAGTACTGAGCGGATTCAGAGCCAGGCAAAACCACAAGGGACTCAGACTGTCGCCCTGGAATATACCCCTCTCTATCCTTATCTGATCATTGGTGGCAGGTAGTTCCACTCGGCTCCCTGGATGACGAAGAACAGTGGTCCACTGTCTCATACATGATCCCAAGAATGATCTTAGAGTAGTATCGACTTTATACAACTCTAAGACCCTCTCAAGCCAAGTATGAGGCACCGAATCATAAGCCTTCTTATAGTCTATCCAAGCAGCCGACAAGTTCCCTCTGCCACGTTTGACCTGTTGACTAATGGCCATGTCAATGAGGAGGAGCTCCTTAGTACCACGGGACCCAACCCTACATCCGTTCTGAGCAGGTGCCAAAATATTGTTTGTAACAATATGAGAGTTAATTTTGGTGGTCAAAATGGATGTAAGCAACTTGTAGATGGTGGGTAAGCACGTTATGGGTCTATTTATTATTATTATTATTATGGACTACCGTCGTCATTAATAAAGTAACTAATCAATTTTGTTAGATTCCGAATCTCAATGTCCCCTAAGAATATCACCACCAAACAATAAATTACGGCACTATTTATTGTTGTTGGCGAGACTCTAAAATCCAATAACCAAAAGTATTCACCTTCCACAACTCACCTATGTACCTTACCTAACCTTATGTTGCCAACGATATGTCCCGGATGTCTAGAAGACATATCACTCTTGCCTTGAAGAGATTCAGGTCAGCTAGTTTATTATTTTAGCTACCTGTCTCCAAAGACTTTCTGACCTTTTCAAGCGTTTCTCTAATTAGAAAGCTTTAGGAAGACTTCGTAATTTCAGTTCAGCATTCGTAGTCTAAAACTAGACCAGTGCCAGTCTAGTTTTCTTAGTTCTAGGTCTTGGCCTATCCTGGCACTGGCCGATCGATGCTGAAGCGGCTATTAGTGTTCATTACTAAGAGCTCTCCTTTTGCCCATTAGAGCGTCGACATCTCACTTTATCTCTAACGATAGGTACTTTTCCCCGTATTTAAGCGAGGAGGTGAAATTTTTCCACTCAACTTTACTAGGGTTTACCAAATTTTTCGATATATTCCTATCTTTTTAGAAATAACATCTAGCTTTGGTAAAATGGATACTTAAAGCAAAGTGATTACCCAAGTTTCGGACGCCTAAGTTTTAAACTGTGGTTCGACGTGAGTCTTTTTATTTTAGTCGGTTAAAAAGCCATTAAATCTTGACCTGGGTCAACACAATAACAAGGCAATCTCGTGCAACCGGCGCGTTGTTGTTTGTAGAAAATATTGTATGGCAACAATGATTATAAACTACGTTTTAAATTGACCAATAATAATCCTTCTCACCGAACTCGCATCACTACTCAATACTTTACCTCCCACGTTATAAAACGTGTGAAAAAAATGCGTGACTGCGCGTTAAAATATTTTAAGTAGCCATTTTCTATTCACGATCCTGGATCTATACTGTCTTAACTAGGTCAGGTTTCAGATATTTATATTTCCGTCTTTTCTTGTAACGTCTAGGTGATAGACATTTTTATCTGCCACTATAAAAAAACCGATTCATATAAAATGACGAGGGTTTTTTCTGTTATAGCTATGCTTTATCTAACTTTGCTAAAGGAGATTTGATATGAAGTGTAAACTTTTGAAGTGTTGGATTTGTTTCAAAAGTTTTCAACCATGGCATTTAATAGCGACAGTAAATCTCACAATATCTTGAATTATTCGATGATTCCACCAGGCATTTTAAATTCTATTTTCACATCTCAAACCTCAACCTTAGAACCAGAAGCTGGGTTCCGACATTCCGTTTAAATATCTATATTAACCAGCCGGCGACATGTACTCTCTTTGATTCCCTAGCGACAGCTGTGTGGGTGTGGACACGATGCCAACTAGGCCATAATGATTTCGATTCTTCCTACCACCCGCACCGTGCTATGTGTTCTTGGATAGAGTACATTGCTTTGTTTCAAATGTCTGAAAGTATATAAAACTATTGAAATTATCATGGTTATTAACACTAAAGCCATTTAAAACGTGATATTTACCATGACTTGATTTTGAAACTAATATATTGACCTGCCTTTCTTAAATTCGCCTAATTCTTTCTATCACAAGCTCTGCTTAGCTTGGGGCTAGATAATGCTGTGTGGATTATCATTATTATATACAGCATTATTTATTTATAGTTATTAAAGTCTTCAGCATCTAAGGAGGGCTAGTCAATTAGCAGTAATTTTATTTAACCAGATCTTTTCGTTGATCCGCGAAGGCAAGGGATCGCCATGCCGATGATGAGCTTTAAATTCATCGAAGGTTTGATCAATCGACTACTTTGAATAAAGATGAATCCTTTTATAAAAGCATCAATGGACGCGCTCCAACGCGAAGCACTCCCGAGTTTTTCCCGTTTCTTATCTTAAATTAGCAGTTTTCCATTGTTATGTCTGTCGCGGTTGTGCAAGCGGTCGTTAAATAATTCTTGGTTTGAGGAAATAGGCCGACTTGCTAATTGTTTCGAAATTAACTTTTCATTGAAATTAAAATGTTTCTGATATCATGTCTCTGATTAGATCTCGACTTTCGGCTGGCATCGAAGTTCCCAACCGTTTGGCTGAATCGATATTTATTTTAATAATAGTACCTGAATCTATAATTTAAATAAACCCGGTTAATATTTCATTTTTCAATGTTAGCTATTTAATGTATGTTTAGATACTTTTATTTCAAAGATATAGTAAGTAGAAGTCGTACCTAAAGGGATTATTTATAACTTGCCAAATTTTTGTCACCGCGCCGCGCGCCGCCTTCTCTGGTTTCTAGTATAAGTTTTTGGATAGCAAATAAATACAAATTTAAATTTATTTTTAAATAATACTTTACTTTGCAGAGTCCTAATATTAACTTTTCCTATGCGATAAGGACGTATACGCAAGTTTAAGTTAACTTTAAGTTGTTTCCAGGTTACCTAAAACGACGCAAACAATAAAATAAGTTTTTGCTACTAAAACAAGAAACATTAGCGATTTGTAACAATAAAAAGCAAAACAGACAGCAGTTAGGTTAGATGTATAATATACGTGTCGGCGAATAGTGTTGGTTGGGTCGTTATGAGCGGCATCGCATGCATGCATCGTTATTGCATGCGCCTGCGCCAGTCCTACGTAAGGGCCGCGTTATATTGGTGTAGGTAGACGTCGGCGACGTCACAATTTAAAAAATCTAAATTCTTTATTTCTATAGTCTTACAAAATAAGCACACAAGTCACTATATGTAGGTTGGGTCCCATAGATTCGATAGAGAAATCATATAATGTAGGTGGTATGGCACAAGGACATTGGTTTTAGTGTCATAAAGTAAATAAAACCGCGGTCCCTATACCTAGCGGTCCCAAATGACGGAAGCCTCGCCGGGCTAGGATTTAAATGAATAAATCAATGTTATAAAATATTTATCTGTATGTTGTGTTGTAATAAATATTTTTCTTCTTATTGTGCTGCTAGGTAAAGCGTCATTTCTTTACTTGCCGTTAGCTAAAACTGTAGTAATGTAGGTACATGTCCCCAAAACAATACCCATTTCCTTTGAAACAATAAACTCCTAAAAGTAAAAGTAACCTCCAGCTTTCGACGGCAGATATGAAGGAATCAATATTTATTGCATTTTAAGTGCCGCAAAACAATAAAACCGGGTTTACGGCTCATTGTTATACAAAAACAATTGTCTTGGATTATTTACCCTGGTACTTACAAGTGTACAGGATTTATTGTATCTGTGTACAAGGAAAATAACTTAAACTATACTTATTAGATATTTTTTTTATTTGGAAGAAACGATAACCCATTTCGAATCCAGTAATTTTATACTGTTTTTAAGTTTTGCGGGACACTAATCCCTCGGTGACAAATTTTTATGGGAGCACCTCGGGATCATTTTCTATCCAACAGCGAAATACATTTAAAAGGTTGGGAACGCACCGAGACTCAAAAATTTTTGAAAACTAAAGACTGAATAATGTTTATTAATTTTATTATGATTATTGTATTTTTTAGGACAAATCTCATCACTACATACATATAGTATAAAAAAATATCGCTTCGCTGGATTTTGATTCGATTTATTTATGTAGAAAGAAAGAAAATACATTTATTTGACACCATACATAACACAAAACACGACACATTACATAATAAGAAAGAATACATACAAGAAAAAAATATATAAGGAGATAGATAAAAACATACAGATAGGTACAAATACGTATTACATAAGGGGGCAAAAAGGTCCCTGTCTCAGCATGATGCCGCTACAAGCCGGAGTTAGTAGCGGCGCTGATTGTCAGACAGGTCCTGGTGTGGTGGCACAAAGCTTTAAAACATTAGGTAGGTACTTACATAAAAGAAGACAAGAGTAGGTAAACATAAAAAGCCATATAGAAAAGGAAAGACGAAGAGAGGCAACATTAAATTACGCCTTAAATTTAAATAGAACATAGCACAAAAATAAAATAGATAATATGTATTTATAAATTTTTACATAACTAATTTTATACAGTCTATGGTAGACCCTTATTGCCAAATCAATGAAGCCCAAAATCAATGATTCCGTTCCGACACATTGTCTATGGTCTAATGGTAATGGTACGTCCGATGCACTGATTGTAAAACATGATCCAGATCAACAAAATTAAAATTATTATTTTTTTAAGAGGAATAGTGATTTAAGATGAAGGAACCATTTGACACATATATTTCCACCCCAAGCCGCGGGGCGCAGCTAATTACGTATAATTTGACAAATTATAAAATGTTTCTGTGTATCTGAAGTGTACCTACAGGTTTATCTCAAAAGCCGCGCTCAAATATAAACGCGGTTTTACCCAGAACGGCGCCAACGAAGAACCAACGAGCCAAGAAACTGCTAAGAAACTTGGAAGTTACCATTAGTCGTATTAATGCACCGTGACCGACCGACCAATTAAGATTATGCAATAGATACTCTATGGAATTATGTATATGAATTATTTGTAACCTTTCGGGGTTTATTAGCTATTACATTTTGAGTTATATGCCGTTGTTTTATCTAATTTTCCAACGGGCCGTAACCGTCCGCTGTTAGCTTTTAATGGCGACTAACTATGGCTCGCTGCTTTGCACGCGCTTTTCGGGAGAAATAATCGGTTTATAATCTATCGCACTAAAATTCGTGGAGTCATATAGTTAATTTTTTTTTTTGTTTTTAGGTTTGTTTCTTAATTTAGTACCTACTTTTGGCAAGCGGACAAGTGAGCAGTGAAGGTGTTATTTTGACTAATTTAGTAACAGGGTGTATCAAAATAAAGTACGAAGTCGAACATGGCGATTCCGGGTTTTTTTTAATCCTACGACAAAAATCTAAATAGTCGCGTTCTTCATTGAAAGCTGCCTTTTAGATGCCCTTTGGTTTTATCTCTTTGATTTTGTTTTTGAATTAAAAATAAAATAAAAACATATTCTAATGAACGAGGTCTCTATAAAAAGACAAAACCAACACAGCCTACCATTACGTAATTCTTTTCCACAAGTCACACACTGCGGGTAACAAAAGAATTAATGATTCTCCCGTCAACGATTTGAACAAGTGTACAATATTGATCGCCTTCAAATATTTGGAATATGCCTTTAACAATGTAGATGACAAGGTTAAAGTAAATCGTCCACGAAAGCGGATAGAAGGGAGATTATGATTGAGTTTTGTCCTACCAGTTTGGTACGAGTAAGTCTACTCTGTTACGACGAAGATCTCTGTGGCGCGGTGGGCGAAGGTCTGCCTGTGAAGCAGGACGTTGTGGGTTCGATTCCAGCCTCGGGACAAATATTTGTACGATCTGCAAATATTTTCAGGGTGTTTTGGTCGTTTTCTATGTATAATAAAAAGTAATGTATTGTATTATGTATATCACTTAACTAGGACCCATAATACAAGCTATACTTAGCTTGGGGCTAGATAATGCTGTGAATTTTCCGGCATATTTATTTATTTATATCATTGAAGGAAAGTCTTTTTTTAACTAATGTGATTGTAAATTTATTAAAGCTGATTCCAAGAGTTCACATTTTGGCTTTACACTCTTTTAAGTAGTATAAAGTCCTCGTCGAATAAAGCTCTTCAAGTGTTTTAGTCCACCCTGTATCGTTAGTTTGGCAGCTTATGACATGCAAGATATAGAAACTAGACAAAAAAGCCGCGGGCAAGATTATTATTATAAACCTTTTCCGTGTTAAAGTCATTTAAAACGGGATATTTACCATGATTTGTTTTAATCAAATCATGGTAAATATCCCGTTTTAAATGACTTTAGTGTTGATAACGATGATAGTTTCAAAAGTTTTATTATTTTCCGTATTTCAACCAGAGGGCGAAGATTCCGCAATTAAGCTGAATAAATAATATTTTTATGTGACTTTTATAATCGTTGTGTCGCGATCTTGGGGATTTCATGAGTGTAATTTGTCAGGAGGATTATAAACGGTCTGACTGCTTGATATGAACTGTGTCGCATAGGAATAGACATGCTATTAAATGTTGGGTCACGTTGTTTTATTTCTATTTAATTCGTCTGAAAAGTTTAGTCACCGTCTACGATAATTTAAGAAAACTGTGATATTGTTTAAATTACCCATTCTTTGACCGACACGGCTCTTACTATCTTAAATTTTTATCGTATTTTATTAATAACAGTCGTCATAAGAATTTAAAATTAACATAAAATATACAAACATCCATTCGATAAGGCCGCCCTTTATACATCCTCTATTCTAAGTATTTATTTCTGTATTGTTTCCAGTTTTGTGTAGAATAATAAAGTGTTTTCTGTATATATCTATATCCCAGCAGATCATGTTAATTATTCTAAACATGTTATGTGACGAGAAACGAATCCGCAACCTCGCATAATCCTTCTCATTCACAGCACCACTAAGTCATTACGTTAACTACCCATTTAACACTTATTTTACGTAGGAGTACACCCAGTACTTAATTAAAGTATACTATAAAGTAACCGTAAGGTTTAGTATAACTAAATACCGACCAATAAAAAAACAATCACCTATAAATAAGAATTAACTCGTAGAAAAACTACTGCGCCAGTTAAAAAACAAAACGACCGATCAATGATTAACTGCAGTTAACTGCACAATAAATTGCAGAAGAGCATTCATCAGGATAATCTGATGATTCATTGGCTCCGTAGATAGTCGCTTGACGTCACAGGAACTGTCGTCATGGTACATCCTTGCGAATTCCTGTGACAATGTTGCCAACTTGGTAGACAGTTTTTGCTGGAAATGTTGGAGTTGCTAGTTCGAAGTCAGGTCTACGTTTTAGAGCTGAATGCAGTAAAAACATAACAGCACAGAGATAACTAGAAAAGGGATAGGTTTTTTCTCACCTAATAGAGGGGCAATGTGAGCTAATATAAATAAATAATACTCCATGGAATGATAGAATAAGAAACAAAGGGTCAAAATGACAAGGAAGTAAAAAAGCGTCCGGTAAACTCATCAATAAAACACAAAGACAAGCATAAAAGCCTCAAAATAACGCTAGATCTACCCAAACCTACCCAGACTGGCAAGCCGCCCAGGGTGAGTGACTCTAGTCTAGAGTCGGCCGGTACATTACAAAGTACACTGCATAATGAGCGCTGAAGGTGGGATGCGTGCGGAATACTCACTTGCGCAGACGCAGCTCAGACTGACGCTGGCGCCTCGACACTGATACGCTCTTTCCTGTAGCAATTGCTAGGGTTGCCAGTGTTGTCGCTGTATTTTGGGTACAAAACTTCCCTTTATAAAACTTTTGAAACTACCATGGTTATTAACACAAAGTCATTTAAAACGGGATATTACCAACCAATCAAATCATGGTAAATATCCCGTTTTAAATGACTTTAACTTCCCTTTAATTTAAGGCGTGTCTTCAATCCAAACCCAATTAATGACCGCCCTAATCTTCAGATTCGTGAGTTGTCATTATTATCAACAGACTGTTACGTTACGATCCACGGTTGGGTTGGACTTCTCTAAAACTTATATAGTTTGACCGAAACCGCTGTACCGCTCCTTAGGAAAGTGCGGCGAGGTGGGGGGCGAGGAAAAAAGAGCAAGAGTACGCGTTGACGGCAGACTGATGGACCGGAGCGGCCGATATTTCCCTCCCGTCTCGCCGCTCGCATACCTCAGGCGCGGTACAGCGGTTTCGGTCAAACTATAACACCACAGCAGGCAGAATTGTATATTGGAAGTACATCAGAAGAATTCATTTGTTTTGTTAATTTATACTCTGAAGTAGGTATACAAACTTGCTAAGGCTTCCATTTGTTGCATGAATCATAACTTCCGAAGAATCGATTCTTATGTTGACTTTATCAGGGTGACCCTACAAGAAATAATTCATTCAATTTAGAACTATTAAAGTCTAAATTTGACTATACAATGTGTTGCATCTCAAATTTTGGAACAATGGGTCTAATTCAAGACACGCAAAGGAAGTCATCGTCGTCGGTGTTTTTGAATATATTTTATTTATAATGTGAATGAACTTTTTTACGAGCTTCTGTCTGGCAGACCGAACCACTTCCCTTCAAAATTATTCCGAGAAATTCCGTTATTAGTTTTTCATACATCATTAATCGTAGGCAAAGTAGGGCGACATTATTATTGATAATTGCGTATTGTTACAAATAATGCAATTCTTCACCGTCCAGGGAATATCAATTTTAGATAAACACTAAGAGCACTGTACTTATAAGACCAAGGCGTACTCACAGTCAGTAACAAATTTGGTTTAGGGTTGCAATATTCAATAAGACACAAATACAATAATTTTCGCAGTACAAAATTATTCCGAGAATTAATCTCGGAATAATTTTGTTCGGAACTCTCTGTATGTACATACATTATATGGAAAGTACTTGTTAAATTTCTAATGAAACCTATTAAGTATAGAACGATTCCCGACTTACACTTTCCTAAACGTTTTTTTTAATTCAAGAATTATAGGTAGGTATATAAGTGACCTTCGTGGCGCGGTGGGCGAAGGTCTGCCTGCAGGACGTCTGCCCGCAGGAGGTTGCGGGTCCGATTCCCGCCTCGGGACATTTGTGTGTTGTGTACGATCTGCAGATATCTGTACCGGTTGTTCTGGTCGTTATCTAGGTATAATAAAAAATTCTATTTATGTAATGTATTGTATTAAGTACCTCTGTATCAGTCATCTAGTACCCATAACACAAGCTCAGCGTAGCTTGGGTCTAGATGACGCTGCGTGGATAGTCCAGTCCAGCCATCGAGTCGATGAGTCCAGCATTAAAAAAAGTTAAAAAAAAGTAGGTAGTAACCTAGTCAGCGTTATACCTACTAACAATTTCCCATTCATATCATACTGCACTGCTGTGCAAACTTGGGGCAGACAAGATAAAGCGATAGGTACTCTTTGTTGTCAACCGATCACTGCCTGCTACCGACCTTCTAGTTTGACCTTTACGAGAGTTATGTTGTTAACATATTGGTTACTGTTCTTCACATTCAGTTTTCAGGTTTTCCAGAAGTGTTTGTTTTGCTTACTTTTGAGTTCCTTCACTGTTACTATGTCAACCGACATAAGCATTGTTTAAAGGTTGTAAAATCTGAACAAATAATAAATAAAAAATCTACAGATTTATGGTGACTTCTACCTCTATTTGCCCACTGCTCCGTATGCGATTTCCTGCATAAATGTAAGTATTATATCCCGAAGTAAGTAGGTACTTTACTTACTGCCCTTATGCTCTAGCTACAGAGGTTTTACTAAAGCTTCATAACATCCAACCCTACTAGTAGTCACTGAAAATTTTCACTAAAATGCGTTTCTAACACATTTTATTATATTTTGTAGAAGTAACAAATAGCCATCTGCATGGTTGGCGCCATTACTTTATCTTACTGAACAAAAAATTTTCAATTCGATTTCAATCGTCGTCGACTTCGTCGGCGCAGTGCACCAGGCGAAGGTGCTAGTGGGCAGGAAGTTGCGGGTTCGATTCCCGCCTCGGGACTAATGTGTTGTACGACCTGCAGATATCTTCAGGGTGTTTTGAGTAATTAAAAATATTTATGCAATTTATAATATATTGTATTAAGTATCGGTATCATCTAGTACACATAACACAAGCTCTGCTTAGCCTTTTGGGGCTAGATGTGTTACTGTGTGAAGAGCATTATTTATTTATGTGTAGATTTTAGGTATTTAGTTTTTTTTTAAATATTTATTTTAATTAAGACAGCTATCATCGAATCCTCTTTTTTTATCACCGTTTTTATATTTAAGCTAAAATCTCCATACAATTGACCTTACAAATACTTAATTTGTTACACCACCTGGTTATCACAATGACACTTCTTTAGCAATAATCCCTAAAGTGCTAACCGTCAACTGGTAAACAATTGCTCAAACACAACAACGTAACCATTATCTTAACCTTAGGACAGCCTCGGCAGCAATTCGAATGAAGGCTGAAACTCTATGGTAATTGCTGATTGTAGGAATCCGTTTGTTTCGGATGAAGTAAAACTAAATGTTTCAGAAAATAATCGCAGTACATTGTTTGCCACCTTGGTGGTATAAAAAAAATGTACATATTTGTATCGCGATCACGATTCGCTATATGTACTATATCAACGGTTTTAAATAATTTTCTTATATATTATTTTATCCTTTAACTTCTTTATTTTATTATTTAAACTTTATATTTAAATCATTGAGGCGTCATCCACTTCTTTTTCGGGTCACGACACAAAGCCAGTGGATTCCCGATTGTATTTTTTTAAGTTGGTATCGACTACGTATTTTCAGACACCTAGCAAGGATAGGTGCGTGAAAACCAACTGCAAACCTAACATGAGCTTGAAGGCACTGTCAACTAAGTCGTAACCTACTTTATAATGAATAAATTATCTATCTATCAAGCCTAGCATAAGTAATCGTGCCAATACAAGATGACATTTCTACTAAGTCGGTGAAAATTAGGTACCAAAATTCCAACTGAAAATTCCTTGCTTTATTTAGGAACAATCTATTCGACAAGGACTGTACACACATACACCACATGACCACTTCAAGATTACAGCTAATAAAAGCCACATGCCTGTCTAGCTGTTAATTTAGGGCGTAACTATAATGACCAGATTATGACGCAATGTGTCAATTATGTCACCTACTTCAATTGACATAATTGACCGGCGTCATCTCAATTTGGGCTTCCTTCCTACTTCCTAAACAAATTCCATCACTTTAATTATACCGCATTACGCTCTCTAGTAAATTCCACTATGAAAGTTTTCTTCTGGCGAGTTTAAGTTTGTTTAAATTTTATCAGATTAAAAATTATCTACTACTAGCTACTTTGGCTTATTGATCCATCATCTTCAGGACTACTTCGTGACTCTTTCTAGGGATATTGATAAGACGAGATTTTTGGAATATAACATTCGATTATGAAAAAGCTCTGTCACATCTTATGCTGTACTTGAGTCTGAAGTCCAGAATCAGTCAGTGTCGCAACGCAATTGACCGATTTTGGACTTCAGACTCAAGCAAGATTTAGGTCTGTCTTTAATTTTTTTTTATGTTTGTAATTTTTTCTTTATTTCTTTAACTATGTACCGGCGTGGAATTCTATGTGTCAAATGGTGTATAAACCATCCTCTTGAATCACTCTACCTATTTAAAATAACCACATCAAAATTTGTTGCTAAGTTTTAAAGATGTAAGCATACATAGAGACAGACAGACAGCGGGAAGCGACTTTGTTTTATACTAGTGATTATTATTGCGATTGGTACTTGCCTATATCCAATGTTGTTTCATTACTATTCCTCAGCCAAAAAGTAGAAAGACTCTCCAGTCGTAGCATCGTGATGTTCGACCTCTGATCTGAAACAAGACAGGACTGAATATAACATTTAATATTTATATAATTTATAAAGTGATATATAGATATACTTTATAAACAAAAAAGAAATACAGTACTCAGTTGAGTAGTACTTATAAATTGATTACAATAGTTTGCAGTTAGCTCAATTGTTTCAATTATAAATACTAGTTCTAATCTGTTTCTATTATTTGATTATATTAGTTAATACTTTATAATACCATGTTCTTTTGAAATCCCAGACACAGTTCGCTGAAGAACACTCTTAATATCAGTTAAGATCGTCCATGAATAATTAATAATCCTTTTCTATTCTTTCAAATTAAAAAGTATTACAGACCAAACTCTTATTCAGAACTGTATTTCAGAAGTCAATGCTCCCTCCCATATTGCAATGTAAACTGAAATGTCATGAATGAAGTTTACTTACGAAGGCTGCCTATGTTTGGTATCCCTTTGTCATGTCATATCTGTGTGATTTCCCCTAAACGATTGTTATTACCGAACGTATCATGATAGGTATTATACTTAGAGACGGGCAAAAACAATGCTTTTAGGCGATTCCCATGATAGTTCTCCCACGGCCCCGCAAGCTTGGCCTTAGTGACATACTGCTGCCGCCAATTAGTGTCACATTCATTGTTGTGCTAGATTGTCCTGGAAGCAGTTGTGGATACTCTGCAGATGAACAGGTAATCGAAGATACATCAGAACTCATGCCATAACCTTCTCTGAGCTTGCTACTTTACGGTCAATGCTAAGAAGTTTAATCAGAAAGAGTTCTGTTTCCAGAAATCTATATAACATTTGATGTTTTATGCGCACTGCTAAGCTGCCAGACGTGGTGTAATGAAAAGTATTTAACAGCCAAAGTTTTATTACTTATAGGGGATAAGTATTAACTACCAGTGGTTAAGCATGTCTTTTTACAACAGTTTTACACCAAGATGATCTCGATCATTGGCAATTCAGTCCGCAATGAAATAAGCTCATCAAAAGTCCAGTTACGATCCTAGAAGAATCTTTTTATTCTTCTGTACAACCTTGATAGTGAGCGGAATGGCTGTTTGAAAGTCAACCGGGGCACATAGAGGTCGATTTGGAAACATCTCATCCGTTGTGTCATGAGTTTTCTGACCCCAGCTCTGCCCTTGTCAAGGACCAGACCTAAAACAATGTAGATCATTCTTTTATTCGCTACCAGATCGACTTTATATCCCAACTCGATATCATCATGCGATAACACGCCTAATAAAAATTTATAATCCGAATCTTGAACTTGAAACTGATTAGTTTTGCGAAGTATTTTAATGTGTCGATGTCGAAGCTTCAAAGTGTTTTTTTATATTGAAAACATCAAAATACACATCAAGCTTTATTTAAGACCTGTTAAAATTTGTAGGTGCTTCATTTGATTGGCACTTAGGTAAATGGCAGTCGTCGTTGGAAGGGACAAGTCGATAACATTTCGTTAAAGAGACACTTAATTTGAAAATATTGAAAATGTCAACGTGTGGAGCAATTCGGTAAAATAACCAAAATGTTCTCATTATTTTGAGAAACGAAAAAAATAGCGGACAGCCAATCAGAAAGACAACTTTGCTACAAGCAAATATTATTTTATACATGATAAGGTTTATGTTAAAGTAGAATAAATAACTTAACACGTTCAGCAAAGTACGCTTAGTACGATTGTGCAAAAAATGAGAAGGTACGAAAAAGCTTTATAGATAGAATACAATATTCAGTGAAATAGCAATCTCTAAAAACCATCCTAAAACTATAATCGACATTTATTGAACTGTATAAAACTTTTCAACCGCTGAAAAACATGAAAAATATTTCTTAATATCCTGTAGAGGCGCTGCAAGGGGCCAAATGTAGGAAAAGAGCTGAAAAATTTCTTCATCATCGTAACGAATGCACAACTCATACTGAATTCAATTCATACTGGTCTCCGATTGAATTACTTTCATGTTTATAAATAAGTTTAGATCATATACGACCTCGATATTGAAAAATTAAAAGCCTATTGTTCCGAAGCTACGTTCCCATGTGATTCTCGTTACTAAGTAAATTATAAATTGGAATAGTCACGTTTACTTTCAACAATTGATTAATTTTCTTAAGAATCCTCCAAAATTTGTATGAATCATTAATTATACGTGAACATTAAACAATAGATTAATTTTCAAAGAACTTCCTAAAATATTTTAAGCATGAAGTTTATTACGAAGTTTTTTGTGTTTGGTTTGTAATTTTCTTTTGTCTTTTATCACAGCACAGAAGTAAGTCAAATATTACAAAGTTTATAAGTAGGTTATGAGACCAGGTTATTACTATATATTATAATTAGTTTCGTCAGTATATAAAAGATGATTTAATTCACTAGAACATATAGGTTGTTAAATTTACTTGTTACCAATCATAATTCGGAGGGTATATGCTTATTCGTTTTTTTATAATCATATTCAGAAAATTCACAGTAACGGGGTTCATATTTCTTAGTTTTACATACAAAATAGGTACAGAATTACATACTTAACGAAATAGCTACAGAAAACTTGACACCGTACCTAAATGCAGAATAAACCGCCGCTCCCTTACATGTCAAGGTATGTTTTGTGTTCCCACATTAGTCATACATAAGCAGTCGGTATTAAAAAAACAAAATATGTACAGCTCCTTAATTACTTGGGACCATATTGAATCTCGTTACAGCGAGTTACGTTCTTATTTAGCAGAATATTTCTGATGCCGTTTAAGGGACCTCATAAATGGTAATATACATATATATAGGTACATTTAATTTACCAGATTACGGCTGTCATGATGATGGAATTTGAGGGTAAGTGTTTAACAATGCAGCGTGCTAAATCCTGTGTGTAATTGTGCTTTATCGTGTACATAATAGTGTTAAAATTGTATATCTGTTCAACTTTTGAAAGATTTCGGACTTAAAGATCAGTTTTTTTTGGCAAATCACATTTTTTGTCGAGCATGGACTTTCGATAAAGCCTTTTTCGTAGGCAGCAGGTGCAGGTTACGACAAACTGATATTTTACTTGTTCATAAAAAAGCCAAGTCATTGCACTTACAAAATGTAGCAGACTTGCAAACCACGCACTGACGTGAATCGGAGGAAATCCGCGAAGCTCGGATGAATATCTGAGTGACCATTGTGATTGTGAGCTTACGCCGAAAGATACCGAAGGCTACCTATTCTTATGTGCAGATTGTTTGTTGGTAGATCGGCAGGCTCAGGCATAAAATATTGGAAAATCCTACCAAAAAGGAAACTAACAGACAAATATTAATTTTCCTATCGTAAACTTTGAACTGTAGTTCATACAAAACATAATAATTTTTGTTACCATTTACCACCTGCAGGTTTATTCGATAACTCGCGAAAAACTTTTTCCCGCGAAAAACAAGAGAGTGGTTGCTCAGAGATCCGATAAAAAAATCTGTATAATTTTCTGCAATAACATGTTCGCAAAAGCAGCAAATTACTAATTCATAAAATCAAAATGATTATTCGTATATTTACTGGAAAATAAGTTGTGTTTGTAAACAATACAACATGGACGTGACAAGAGATATGTCAAAACAAACGGAAAGCTTCTGGGATTTTTCATGAGTGTATTTTCTTATTTCTTAATGTATACAGGATAAATACTATTCAAAATATTTCAGCGATATTCCAAGAATTGTGAGACATGAATTCGTTTGATAAAAGCTTTGAGACATACCCAAGGACATTCCCGCCAAGGAAAAATATATCGCTTGAACCTTCACCAATGCACACAGCTTTTTATTATACAATCACCCAACAGATGTCCAATTTTTAATATCAGTTTTACCGTTTTTAGAATCACTTTTACACATGAAAACTGAACTACCACACAGAAAAACATAAAATAAAAGCATCTGCGGACTTTTGTGAAACTCAACAACGAAATTGTCATTCAAATCACGCATCGCTTTGCAAAATTTGTTTAGTCCGGAAACGGGTACTTTTTTATTTTTCGTATGCCAACGCCTTGCAAGCGCATTCAACCTACGAGTTTTATTCATGAATAAAAAATATAAACGCAAACACGGAATGTCCTTGTCCGACCTCAGAATTATGACTCTCTCTTTTTATTGTCGTACTGCCGCTGAAAGTTAATGAAAATCACCCAGGTAAACAGTCTCAAACAACTCTCCATACAGTTGATTTTAAGATAGCGTTCGATTGCAACCTTTTTCAATCAAACTCAAAGCTGTCCAATTCATAGATGGCGGGTTGCGATCAATGTGTGTTACCGAACGGAATTGTTTCAAATTTGGAATCAAACATTGTTTTATTTTTTTCTTCGCTGATCTCGGAAGAACCTGTACGCTCGTTGCGAAAACCTCTTTTTGTTATTATCATAACCAAACTTTTTCAAACTACCTTTATTTTATTATGTTTATGCAGAGGACTTTTAAGAGGATGTTTTTACAATACTAAACCGAAATAGAATTATTATGAGAACTGTTTATCAATGATTCGGTAGTATAAACACACTTCAACTTAACATTCTACACGAGTGCTTATTAGTGTATAATAAAATTTTAAGTAGGTAAATAATGTTTGTTTTTGGGACGATCAATAAAAGTTTAATGAAGGATTTATGATCCACATCGAGCTACCTACATAATTTTAATTGACTTTTATAAAGGACTTAGCGTTAGTTATGATTCTCATAAAGTATGAAGAATATACTAAGGTACATTGTTTTGACCAAAATACACTAAATGATTACCTACCCTATGTAAATATGTGAAGTAGTAAGGTATCTTTGTTATTTATGTGATTCTTTTCCATTGAGATACCTACTACACTAATCATTGGTAAACTCTCAGGTAGTTTTCTACAACATCAATGATGCAGTCGAGCTACACCCGACTTACTGCAAATATATGCTTTGTAATTGTATTGACGTAATATCTATTTTCCAATATTGACATCATAATGACAAAAAACCTTGTTTTTAAAAGAATTCTTCGAACACCTACATGATAAAGATCTAAGTACCCTAAGCGCCACAAATGACAATGCACACCTCAAGCGGACAAAATGCAAGAGGAAATCCGCTCTTTTCTGTGGCTGCGAGCTTGCAAAAATCTATGTGGTGCCTACAAAACTCAGATTACATGACACAAATTAAACAATCAGTTCTGAACTGACTACTGTACTTTATTTTTTTAAGCTATCTTGACATAATTTAACACAAATTATATCGAATAAAACTAGAGAAGCCTAGATAAGCCCATGTATGTAGGTCGATTACGGCTCGGTGACTTTGCCATTTCACGTATCGGCTAGTTTAGATTACGTACATTATTGGGTCAGTCTATATTTAAGAAAAATTACATATTATATTTTTGAACGAGTATTTTTTTTAACTAGAAAATAAAGTTATCGCTTAGTTATCGATTTTTGGTAAAATAAAGAAACGAACAAGAAACCTTTACTGTTAGGTTGTTTGTTAGTGTTCGAGTTGGAGTAAAACTATTTTATCGTCTTTAAAGATATATTTTGTAGTACGTTTTTTTCCAAAGAAAATGTGTGGCTATTTGTTTCAACCAGCGGATAATCTACTTACTTTCGTCCGCTCAGTATGCATATCATATTTATCAAATGCAACGGCTTATAGTTTGCCCAATGCCCACAATTCCGTGAACAGTATAAATGCGGTTTGTAGATAAAACCTATTGGTTATGAATTATGATTTATATTTGCTTGTAGGTTTCTTCGAATGGGAAGAACAGAGCCATTGATATAAAAGTATTACATAGTTATCATGGTAGAGACATACATATTATTTACTTAGTTCCACATTTACCCACTTTTGGCTATATAGGCCTCTTCTTTCTTACGTCATCGTTAGTCCTTCCGCCAATTGCACTCTTTGAGATGTTGCAAAGCCTATGTCCCTTGCTATGAACATTGTACGTACAGGTCATAGAAAAAAAACACGCTTCTGTCACAGCATAGGGATAGTGACATTATTATTGCTAACACCTCGTTTGTTTCTTATGTAACTATAATAATACCTACCTACCTAATAGGCAGGTATTATTATAGGTACATAAGAATTACGATTTAGTACCAGCTCTGGGTGACTGCGATATGATTTGATCCATTCAGCTCTACATATTTATTGCTGCGCGTTTGTTATCCCATAACGCAAAAAACCTCAAAGAATAATCTTGGAACTTTTTAATGTATGTAGTTCTGTACCTGAATTTCATTTAAAGCGCTTATAAAGCTTCTTACCTCGCAAAAGTCGCAAAGACCTCTTTCTGTGCAGCCGAAGGCAAGAGCTAGTTACGACTTAGCATTATATGTAGGTACCTAATACATTGTTTATTGTAACCTTGTGTCCAAAAGTAACTTATGGCCACGTCACGCGTGAAAATATTATCCAACTGTTACTAAGCAAAATATACATATCTCACTTATCAGCACGAAATATAAAAACTAAATTAAAATATCACAGAAAAAGATTCACATGTCCGTGTTTAATACTATGTCAATACCGCTTGACTTCCTGAAAAGCGACCACCACAAAAGTTTCCGACGCGTATTTTGAACCTTATTTACTCTGAATGTTGTATGGATGGCTTGGTCGGTTCGTGTACTTTATAGCAAGGGTGTACGTACGGTGATAACGGTGATAAGCTATCATATCATAATACGACCATGTGCGTATCTAGGAAATGATAGCGCGGAAAGACGGCGCCAATAATGATAAGAGAATATTAAATTCCAGCCTTAATCCTTGATTTTTTTATTTTAATAGTGGTATTACCTACTTCTTTAAGTCCATTTATTATGCAATGGTAGCCGGTAAGTAATATATTATGGTAGGTATTTTGACTTCTTGGAATTAATTTTAGGTATATACCAATTTTACTTCTGCTGCAATATGTAGGTTATATATAACTTTTATAGATTAGTTATCTTTCGCCGCGATTACATTGGGTTTTTAAAGTATATGTCGCCGCTGGATTGAAGAATCACCCCGTTTGTAAAATGGCTGTTTCAGAAATACAGAAATACAATTTACTGGTAAAATTATTTTACATGTCATTTTTTCATAAGAATAGTTATAATTATAACACAAATTGTATTTTATCATAATCTTCTCCAATTAAAATTAAAATTCGGCACTACACAAACAAAAACAAAATGGCGACATTCAGTTTAGTTATACATTATGCCGATTGTTGAACTATCAACGTTGAACGATCAATTTCGAACAATATGTCACGCACTTTTTAGATGAAAGTAAAACGCTAGGTATCCATCGTCGAATGAAATAAATTAGGCATTTCGAACATAAATCAATCAGTGTTCGTTTTGAAAACGGTGTTGCTAATCTAATAAGGGGCTGATTCTACAACCCCGTTGCGACATTATGCATATACGCCATTCCTTTGAGATACTATTTGTATTAATTATTTTTTCAGAGCTATTTAGCTAGAGTGTGTTAAAATTACATAGTATCTAACTAACAAGCGAGCATTTAAATGCTATAATAACTAGATTACAGTGTTCTGCTCCAAAGGATTTGAGTATACACTGAAAAAAAATCTTATCTAATGTGTAAGAGAAACTATAGAATGAAATAAATATTTTTAAACTTACGCGATCTAAACACATAACTAAGTACCAATTCAACAGGCTTTTTTCACGTTTAATTTACCTATTTTCCCCGACGTTTCAACATATATACACAATATAGGCTATAGGTAAATAAGCGCGCTAAATTAGTACCTACCTACCAAATTATAATTACCTATAGAATGTGCAAATACAGATACACATCTTTAATCCACTTCCCAAGCATTATGATGTCACTCCCCCCCCTTATTTGGGTTCAGGAGTGGACGAACGAGGCAACCCCCTCCACCTGGTGATAAAAAAGCTATAAATAACCATTGGACCGTGATCTGGTCATTCAGTACTATGTATCATTTATCTAAGCTTGCACTAGAATTAGTAAACACAGTTAACCTATTTGTTTATCAGTTCTTTGACACGGGGGGTGATGATCAGTGGGTCATGGACCATCAACCAATTGAGACATGCTGTTGAATCATCATCCATGGTCCACAGCTGGACATAAGGTTCACCTTATAACGAGACGACCTCTTTGGCGCGGTGGGCGATGGGAGGCGCCTGCGACGCAAGAGACTGCAGGTTCGATTCCCGCCTCGGGACAAATGTTTGTATAAAATTATAGTTTTTATGATAAAGACTTTAAATACTTTATTTATAAAACTCGCTAGTCGTTTTGTTTGTTTGATCCTCTCTGCAGGGGACGCCTCTGCGACGACGTATCAGCTGCCCACGTAGTCCTGGAATGCGAGGGAGTAACAGCGCAACGAACAGAAATCCTCAACTTGCCGAGGACGCTCCGCGAAGCCTGTGTAGACCCCAGGAAGATTCTGTGCTTCTGGACGGAGCTTGGCTGGCTATTCTAGCAAACAACACGCATAATAGACCGAATCGACTCGTAACGCGGTCATATTAGTACATCCGCTTTGTTTTGATGCTCGTAGGTAAACAAGAATGTTCGGCGACCAATCGAAATCATAAACCTTAACCCTCAAAAATCCTAATCATAACCTCAAAAATCATATTCATAACCCCTGCAGGTAAAATGGTAAAAAAGGTACAGCTGGAAAAGCTCGGCACAGTTTTTTTGAGTGATTCCTCAACAAACAGTCATTGTTATCAAAATGTTTTATATACATACGCGAAGTAGGTTAATCACTTATGATAAGATAGCCGTGATAAGACAAGACGAGTTCCATTTCTATGTTGTACTTACCTAGTAGCTACGAGCGTAGAATCGTACATTGATTAGTATGAGATATTGTGAAAAAAAAAATGAAAGGATAAACAAACACAAAGCTTCTATACCTCAGTTTTCAGTCTATTGTGTAGCTGTAGTAGTTTTAAAGTATCTAAATAAAAATGTTTTCTTTCAAAAATTCATTGATTTGCCAATACAAAAATTGCTGACTTACTTATACAGGTGGTCCCCGCACTATGCTCAGAACAGAACCTGTATCACGGGAGGCCTAATTACAAACAGAATTACTAATACTCAAGACTGTAGAAAACAGCGCAGCAGTTCACACTAGAAAAATACTTTAAAAAAACAAACATCACATACGTAAATTTTAAAACATTAGAATCATCATAGAATGATAATCATCAACGTTTTAAAGCAAAGAGACTGTCTTTAAGTTCCTGATTCACAATTATTCTATTTGCAAACTTGATCCTTTAGACTCTTGGACCCCTGTCTCTGGCACCCCAGGGGTTAAACAATCTTGAAGTTCTCTTTATGTGATCCCTGTTTTCTTTTTGACCCCTGTTTTCTTTCATAAAGAATTAGGCAGTTACTTCGCATTTTAAAGAACTCGCAATGGTTTGTACCTACCTTTTGTTGATTCAAAACAGTTAGATATCTTCTGAAACCAATTTCGAGTTTTAAGACTCGAAATTGGTTTCTGATAGCTAGACTTTTATTGCATAATTAAAAATAAAACAAACATGATAAAAAAATACTAAATATGTGACAATTTGGTGGTCTTATCGCTCTAGAGCGATTAAAGATGGGGTCTGTGTTCATTTTTATTATGTAGCTAATACAAATTACAACATGAAATTTATAAGAAGTTCCATACAAATACCTAGCTACTAAAAATACATAATCTTCATTTTATAAAGGGAAACAAGGGTGTGGTCTGGTCAGAGACAGCAGTACACAGTGTTCTTTTACTTTAATATTATTTTCCGTTTGGTACGTTTTTCTCGATTGTATTGAACGTGTCAAGTCAAAGTTCTACCACATACCCCACGCTTGGGGTTCGCTACGAAGCCACCACCTTGGCGTTTCGGTCAGAAGAACTCTAAAACGATTAGAGTTGGTATTCGTAAGAAATTATATGTATACCAATAAAACTTTTAAAACTATCATGGCTATTAACACTAAAGTAATTTTAAACGGGATATTCGGGATAAATTATAAACCACCTACTGGCCCCGGAGGTAATATAACGAAATATTTGGATTAGGCATTATTTTTGAGATCAAAAGATATTATAGCTATCATTATAAGTGATTGTGTTGGGGAGGCCTATGTCCAGCAGTGGACTAATATAGGCTGATGATGATGATGAATGAATGAATGAACTCTTTATTGTACTTAAAACTATAAAACAACACCTTATATCTAAACATAAGTAAAATAGGCGGCCTTATCGCTGACAGCGATTTCTCCCAGGCAACCTAGATGATGACAGGGCGCTATGGCGCTCATTGGGGGAGACCTATGTCCAGCAGTGGACTAATATAGGCTGAAGATGATGTTGAACCTAGATAATGATGATGATGATTATAAGTGATATTTTTTGTTTTTTAAACCGAAATACGCAGCACAAGCTCTCTGGAAAAGTTTAAGTTTATGGATTTCACAAATACATATTTTAATTTCAATTCTGGCATCATGAGGGTTTGTAACTCTACATCGGCCGCTCGCCCCACTAGTGACAAAATAAGTTGACTTGCCTAATTTAAATTTGCTCATTTAAATAATATAACCTATATGACATCACAATTGAAATTATTATTATTATCTGTTGATTAATTATTTCTTATTTGTAATTTTGTGTACCTACTAGCCATTCTCAATTTTTATCATCTGTGTTACTAACAAAATGGAAGTTATGTCGGAAATAAATATGTATATTTTAAATTTCAATAAATATAGACACCAAAGTTTTGGGATAGTAACAGGTAGACATGAAAAATATGCTTATATTATTAATTCTAGTTTTATTTTTATTAAACTTTTCGCTTTGCGTGACTTGGGTGTCACTGCGGCCAGGTGAGGTATATTGTGATCGCTTACACGTTCAGTAATGAAGCTGCAAAAATATGTATTGCAAAAAAGTTCGCTGACGTGTTAAGGGCCCAAACAACCTCAACTTTGTGTGAAAAGGCTAGACATATGATTTTGCGTTCATAAGAGCGGGACAGGGCATTGCAACGCAAGTCCAAAAATCAAGTTTTAGCTTATTACCTATTAATTAGGACATTATTTGAAAAAACCGAAACATATAACATTTTTATTTATACTTAATTCTATTACCACGCTTATTGTCAAGATCTGAACTTCTGTATTTATTGAGAAATTTAGGTTTTAGTAAAAATTTAGAGGTAACTTTGCGATTTTTTTCTATCGAGAAAATTTTATGGAATCGTGTTTTCGAAACATATGATCGATAGATTAAGTCCTGAACTTTACCATATATCAATTTCAAAGTTAAATATTCAGTAGTTTAGACGATATGGACATCCGGCGGAGTTGAAAATTAGCAGTTTGAGGTAGTATACACTCTTAACAGGTTTGATAGTAATGCTACTAATTAAACTAAACTAAAATTAAACTATTAGGTAACAGTTACCAACCGACTGAAAATGTACTATTATTAGAATAGAATAGAATATTAAAAAGATTTATTTAGACACAGGTACAAAATATAGGCATATAATACACAAACAAAGAAGTTATTAGATAGATAGAATATACTTTATTGCACAAAAAGTTGTACATAGGCGAGCATAATGCTAGATAGCATTCTCTACCTGCTAACCTTTGGGTAGTGTGGACAACAGTTTGGTAGGTAGTGCTATATAATAGAGATAATAAAATATACTACTCATAATGATACTAAGCTACTTATATTATACTTAAACAGTAATATATATACCTATATAAATAATTAATATATGATTATAATTACGTACCGAATTATTCTTGCAAAAGAAAATAGTTATAGACTCTAGATCTGAAGACATTTATCGAGGATGCCTCGCGATATTCAATGGGAAGACTGAGATTATTTATTTTATAACTAGATTAATAATTATAATTAGGCAGGAAAACCACAAATTCAGGCGTAGTTCTGATAAAATACTTCCTAAAACATGACCTCTATAACTCTATAGCAACTATGATAACATTATCATATTTTGTAAAGTACCTAATACATTACGTATTAGGTACTTTACATATGCTGTACGAAAACTAATATTTAATTTAGGTAAAGGTGTACCTACTTTAAATAAATAATATATGTATTTCACGAGCACTTGATACGTGGAGGCGGTTCTTTCACGCAGTTTTAAAGTTTTGCTCTTAGGCTCGTATTTTTTACAGTCATCGGTATATGCTTGTGTTCTTGAGTGGAGACCACGACTCGGTAAACGTAGTGTAGAACGCACTCCAACCAGGTGGGATGACGACCTGCGAAAGACTACAGGTAGATGCTGGATGCGGCAAGCTGAAGACAGGGCGCTACGGCGCTTATTGAGGGAGGCCTATGTCCAGCAGTGGACTAGCATAGGCTGATGATGATGATGATGGTGGTATATGCTTGAGTAACGCATTTCTATGGCATAACCGCCACTCAAATATAGATCTATAAGTAAGCAAGCTTGTATATATATACGGGCTATTGTCCCTTTCCTAACGAGCAAAATAAAAAAATTGGCTTAATTTTCACTACTGTCAAATGACGACGTTTAGTTTTAGATAGATAGATAGATAGAAAATTCTTTTATTGCACACTTACAAAATAAAAAAAACAAGACAGAATAAAATACAAAACATGTGACAATTTGGCGGTCTTATCGCTCAAGAGCGATCTCTACCAGTCAACCGTGGATGGATAGGATCGTTGGATTGTACATGGGGATCTGTGTGCATTATATTAATTTATAAAATATTGCATGAAAATACGTTGCTACTTACAAATAAATAAAATAAATATAAATACATACAACTAATTATATACCTAATTATATAAATACATACTCTTAATTTTATAAAGGGAAACAAGGGTGTGGTCAGTGACATAGGGACAAATAGTGTTCCTTTAGCATACTCTTGAATATTGGTAGTGACTTTGCACGCCTTACTGAGACTGGTAATGTGTTTTAGTGAAATCTGAATTGACAAAAATAAATAATAAATAATGCTGGACAATCCACACGGCATCATCCAGCCCCAAACTAAGTATACTAAGTAGTGTGATAATACAAGCATACAAACAAAATAGCAATTTTGTATATTTTATATTATAGTACCCTTATGGGTAGGTACCACAGATGTAGATACTAAATAAAAGGTAAAATATACAAAATTATTTACCATCATTATTTTATGTGACTTCACAATGTGATATCACATAAAATATTTGGTATATAAAAAGGGTCAAAAGTGGCACCAAGTGGTTCGTGTAATGATACACTCGGCGCGTTCCTTTGCTTGAACTTGGCTTCTAATACTGGCGCTAAAGAATAAAATGACGTATTTCGACGTGCATACATTTTTCTCATTATTCCTGAAAAGAAAAAAAAAGTGTAGATGTCACCTTTTATTTCTAACCTCTTCACATTTTTTTTTGTATACATTATTTCTGAGTTAAAAAGTATTCAGTTTCTATTTATCTATAATGAAAGCATAATGAACCATACATTAACCCTAAAAAGGTGATGAAAACAAAACAGCAGCCAGAACCGGATGGCGAATTACATAAGAAGTCAAATAAGACAATGACCGTCGACATCTGCATGTTTGCACTAAATTAACAACGCTGAGCACTTTTCCCACACACTAATGCAGTACCGACAGCAAAATAAACTGAAAAAGTCATATTTCATTTCTTTTGGAAAATTCTAGTGTCTCGTCTGATGATTACATGGACCTTATTTATTTAATGATCACTAACATAGAGTACACCAAAACTAGTTAAATTAAATAATTAAGAACTAGCTTACAAGTGGCAGAGATTCTTTGAATTCGTGGTTCATGAATGAGTATGCGCCGAAGTGGATTTTTTTTATATACAAATTTCTATCTACTAGTTTGCAATAGTATATTGAAAGCTAGACTGTTTTTTGTGTATTTTATAAATAATTGTACATAATGTATTGGGGCTAGATGATGGTATGGGGATTTTCCAAAATCATTTATTTATTGCCGTTTTCTTTGTAAAGGTCAACCTTAACAGAAACCTTTAAATAAATTAATTATGTAAGCAACTATAAAATTAAAAAAAGGGGTTGTTGCCTACTTAAATCTAGTGTTTTCAAACTAGTAAGCACAGTCAATTGCGAGTCACCAGGTTGAAAATTATTACATACAACAAGTTCTAAAAATACGTTCATTTGACTCTCACAGCGCATTTAGCTAGTGTCCCACGTAAACTGTTACAGACTGATGATGATGATGATTAAAAGAAAGTCACTCAAACTTCTTTATAACAAGTTTGCTAACCCAAATTTAAAAAATAATTTCATAACTATTTTTTCGCTTAATTACGGGTATCTTTACCTACTTTTCCCGACGTTTCAACAGGTTTACACACTGTTGAGGTCACGGGATGACTGGAGTACTGGAGTAAATACCCTTTGTATTAATGCTTATAGTTATGTGTTCAGATCGCGTGAGCTAAAAATATTTATTTTTGCTTTTTTCTGCCAACGCTCCTTCCACAGGATGTTATTTCATTTTACGCTAAGTACTCAAATAAAACTGAAAACGGCTGAAGTAATGAATGGCTGCGTTCATGCACTGTTGTTGCTAAGCTTTACTTTAACTGGGTTTAGATTCCACGATATCTGTTAATTAAAGAGCGAAGCGAGCGCAGATATTTATGAGGCTATCGAGCATAATACATACTTATCTTCGTAACAATACAATAAATACTCTTTATTGCACACCAAATAAAAACAGATACATAAGACAGGAAAAAGACAGATACGAATGTGTTGTACTATGGGTGGCCTTTTCGCTATGAGCGATCTCTGCCAAGCAACCTTCGGATGCACATGAAGTGTTATAACAAGTATAGATGGTGGCGTGTTGTACCGAATAATACTTTATACCAATAAAAATAACCGCGGATTTTTTTTTTGACGTAACCTAGGATTGTCAAATGATTGCTTGTCATAATTTGTTGCTAAATCCGCAAACAACATTGGACGGACCTGGGACACTTTTCTCCGAAATCTGCACTATTATTTTATCTGTGACATTACTGTGGCGGAACTAGAGATTGCAATTCGAATTAACCCGATACTTACTTTGTTTACTTAAAATATCTTGGATTATTGAACCGAGTATAGTGAGAAAAAACATAAGGCGAGGCGATGTCGTTACGATGCTAATTAGTGTGCATTGTGAAATAGAGTTTCGTTAAGTTGGTGTGGATTATTTTCGTAGTGGCCGAGTGTGCGACAACCTTTATCGTTATGTAGAGTAGCAGCTGTCAACAGAATTTCAGATTAAATTAAATTGTAATTTAATTAACTAGCTATTTTCATCATCAGTTCTGTTTCCAAGGGAATTTAACAAGTCCATTTAAAAGATACGTTTTAATTTTAAATCGGACACATGACCAATCGGGGGTTTATTCTAGTATTCGAAATGTCGCATTCGAGATATTTGAAACTGTGACAATTATAGATAATTGTATAGCTTACTAGATAGATATACTCTAGATTCTAGAGTATATCTATCACATACACTAGCTTAAATGCAACACGTGTCCTGAGAGCTGGTGAGTATCTGACGCAGTGCATCAGCATTGCCATACTGCGGGGCAATGCAGCCAGCGTCGCGGGGACGCGCGCCGACTGTTATTGGTTAGGATCAGTTGGACAACCTCTTAGATTAATTGCAGCATTTTGCAGTTAGCTAAACAGTTTCAATTGTAAATACTACTAGTTATTTGCATTTATTATTTTATTTGTTATTATCATATTATGTATATTATCCTCTCATGCATAAACTTCTCCTATTTTTTCACAATAGTTAAAAGTCGTTTCTTTTCTTCTATTCACATAGAGTGAGAAAAAACACTGCTTTGGCAGATTATTATGATAAAGGGGAGAATTTTACGTCCCTGTATTTTGGCTACTTTTCTGTTAAATACATATGTATATTGCGATGGGACGAATCTGGAATGAAATCAGCATTGAATTTTATTTTCCGGATTGGGCTAGTTTAGGTCGAACCCAGTGGGTCAAATCAGGAATAAAAATTATACTAAATTATAGTTCAATTGATTGTTTCGCATGCGATATCACACGCCAGAATAAGCCTATCGCGTTCCCAAATATCACGCCTAGTTCAGATTTCGTGTCGCGCGCGAGTTAAAAAAACATAAAAGGGAAGCAACGTAACCAAGCTTCAAACAGATGCCAATTTTTTTTCATTTCCCGGTCGTTGACCCCTGGCGGGAGAGTAGGAAAGTCAGTGACTTTGTGAAACTACAGATCGTTAATTAGTGTCGTTTTAAAGTTTCAGCTTTTTTGTTGACCTATTTCAGGCTGGGCTTTTTTAGTTCGGGCGGTACGGTAGGGTTAAAAATATTAAACTAACAGGCATAGAGCTTAGCTGACTCTAATGTGTAGGTACTAGGTATGCTTGGATTTAGGAAGTACTTTTGTTGACAAGTTCTTAACCCTGCGTTGGTGAGGAAGAGTAAATAATGTATTCGGGCTTTTTGATTATCTGCAATTTTCGGTTTCGGTTTAAAGAATTTATTCTCATCACACTTCACACAGTTGCGCGATTCTACCAGCTGAAGATAGGGTGCTATGGCGCTCATTAGGGGAGGCCTATGTCCAGTAATGGACTAACAAAGGCTGATGGTCATTATGATGGCACTTTACACTAATATTATAAATGCGAAAGTTTGGATAGATGTTTGTTACATCTTCACGCTAAAACTACTGCAAGGATCAGGCTGAAATAATCCATAGCCGTAGCTCTAAGCATGGAATAAATCATAGGCTACTTATTATCCCATCAGTTCCCATGGAATAGAAATAACCATCAAACGTTTCCATAAACACAAAGCAAGTGAAGCCGCGCGCAGAAACTAGAAAAAATGATTTTACAGTTTACCTAAAATCAGGCTATGTAGTATGCTACTTATTTATACTTGTCTATTATTTTTCCAACAACCGGTGGGGTAAACGTGTTCTAGAGTGAAGACCGCGACTCGGCAAACGTAGTATAGGACGTCCTCCGACCAGGTGGGATGACGACCTGCAAAGGACTGCAGGCAGATACTGGATGCGGCAAGCTGAAGACAGGGCGCTATGGCGCTCATTTGTCCAGCAGTGGACTGCTATAGGCTGATGATGATGATGATGATGACTATTATTGACTGCGTTCGCATATAACAGAAAAAAGCATGTGTCGCGAGTGTGTGTGTAGCCAAAATGGGCTTGACTTGAGCTTAGAATAGGAACTGGTTTTTGAATTTTTTTCTATGTGGTCAAGCATAGACTTTTTACCTCTATGGTTAAACATAGCCGCACCTACGCATTACGTACTACGTAATCTAATGATCATGACAAGGTATTTATTGAATAGCATGTGTAGATGGATTTTTTTCCGTTCAATGTGTCAATGTACTAATGAGTGGGCAATTGGCACCGGGCGGTCTATACTGCCCACGGTAGGCACAACTAGCGTATGTGTTCGGATTTACTCGTTATGTTGGTAGAAACTTTAATAGCATGGGAAATCCCCTCGCATAATTCACCAACTGTCATGGTTGTATGAAGAAAATCGTGGAATATGCGTGAAAGTGATAAATTCCTTTTCAATTTAATCATACACAAAAAAATTAAGAACTTAATAGCTAATGAAAGAGGAAAGTTACCTAAAAAAAAGAAAGGTAGGCCTACTTTGTGCAAATATTATTCTTATTTTTTAACAGCACGATTTCTTTTTAAACAGTTAAATTACATAGTTTCACGATTTTTGAATGAAACACTTTCGTTTTATTTAACTCTTAGTCACTTTCCTAACATCCTTGCGTTAACAACAAAACATGTCACATCGTGAAGTGCCTATTTACATAACTAACGCATTGGGGTCGCAGATTCTATTCCCGGGTCAAGTCATTTGAATCCGTATGCGTGCTTGCATGTAAAATCGTGTTTTTATGGGGCTTATGTGCAATTCGGGACTTCCGAAACGAGTTATGGGGTAAGGCTCCTGTGTAGGGTTAAAAGGACATAACATAAAGGGACGTGAAATGGGTGCTTGAGATCTTGTAGGATTTTACAGCTGTTTAAACATACATTTTAACAAGACAAAGTAATGAAACTTGACTATCTTGGCATGTTCTACATTTTAGTCTGTATTTTTTAAACCTATTACTTTGAAAAACTAGATTGAAAAAGGATATTTACTTTAATTAATGACGACCGATGTGGCGCGGCGGGCGAAGGTCCGCTTGCGACGCAGGAGGTTGCGGGTTCGATTCCCGCCTCGGAACAATTGTGTGTACGAGCTGCAGATATTTGTTTCGGGTGTTCTGGTCGTTTTCAATATATAATAAAAATATCTATCTATGTAATGTTTGTATTATGTATATCAGTTATCTAGTACCCATAACACAAGCTCTGCTTACCATGGGGCTAGATAATGCTGTGTGAATTGTCCAGCATTTATTTATAATTAATCACGTTACTTTCTACATACGCAATATCCGAATGTTGCGTGCGGTAGCTTTTATTAATAACGGTGTAAGAGGCCTATATAAAAATATAAAAAAAATAGACCGCATTTTAGTATGAGGGTAACCAACTAACCAACCCCTGTCATACCGTGACCACGACAGCGTGTAAACCTGTTGAAACGTCGGGAAAAATAGGTAAAAAAACGCGATAAATACCAGTTATACGCGATAATACTCATAGTTAGATATGAAACACGTTTTACCACACAAAACAGAAAACAATAAAAAATAAATATGTACTTAGAATAGAGGAAGTATAAAGGGCGGCCTTATCGCTTATAATCATGAGTATACCAAATATAGACATAAAAATATAAACGTCGCTATCTTCAACCACAGTATTAGAGATAGATATCTTACCAGTCACCACACCACACAACCTGTGAATGTGATAGTTAAATGTTAGCCTGTATCATGCTCTAGAATTCTAGATACTAGTTTATATCTATTATAACTACACAATACAGTTTAGAATGTTTTATTTTCTTCGTTGTTATTGTATTTTCTTTTTTGTAATTTTGTGTATGTGTTTTTTATGGATCTTTGTTGTCTGATAATAAAGGATTTGAATTGAATACGCATGTAAGTATGTACCTATAGTACCTATAGTACCGCCAAATTGTCACATTTTTTGTATTTTATTCTGTCTTGTTTGTTTTATTTTGTAAGTGTGCAATAAAAGAATTTTCTATCTATCTATCTAACCTCAAGCTATTTGTCAGCCTTGTTTATCCAACACCGCAAACCGCAGGCTATAAAAATATAAAATAATATATACGTGGGAACCAGTTTAGTGAAAACCTATACTAGCCTGCGACTAGGCTAGTCTCTATATGCAAAGGGGCCGTTCAAATATTACGTAAGCAGATTTATTACAATTATTTACCCCCCCCCCCCCCCCCCCATCCCCCTTGTCAGCAAAATTAAGCTAAGCTCTTACCCCCTCTCCCCATGCTTACGTAAACATTTTTCAATTATAAATGTATTTTTTTATATTATAATTATAATAATTCCCCGATAATGCGTTTCGTCTTTAAGCATAGACAATGTGAGGGTTGCCATTCGTGTAAAAATGTAAATAACTACCGATGACGTAATCATCATCTAGACTACCCTACCCCCGATGTCATCCAAAATAAGCAAAACAAAGACCCCCCAACCCCCCATAGTGCTTACGTAATACTTGAACGGCCCCAAAGCAAAGAGAACTTCTATAAGGGGGTACCCCGAGGCAAACTAGCGCCGCCACCTATTTTAAATTATTATTACGTTGAACAAAAAAAATATATATCATTGGGCATTTTGTGATACCTACCTACAAGCTTTTTTAATGTCTCTGTAATAGTTTTATTTTGTAAGGATTAGGTTGAGATGCGAAAATAAAGATTGGTGCCCACCCACCAAGGGCTGTTAGGGATCACAAAATGCCCAGCGAAATTTTAGATTTTTCCTTTGTTTAACCGTATAAGCTTTATTATTTCCGTCATTTCGACAGTGTAAGGTAGGTATAGCAATATTGGTGACGGATTGTGAAGTCCCTACCTACTATACTCCTCAAAGAATTGAGGCCAGTTTCCATGAATTCTCTTAAATAAAAGAATAACAAGCAGAAGCTCAATTGTTTTTATTCTAAATACTAAGTAGTTTTAACGTGTTTCTACCTTTAATATTTGATTGTAACTTTCTATGTTAATAAAGATATTTACGTATGAATGTAAAAAGCAGAAGTAATCATTATCAAATAAAGTTAATCAATTTTCATAATGCTTGTACCCTTTAGAAAAGTCCAATGGCGCTCAGGTTCCCATTCACATATCAGCCGTTGATTAATTTATATATTTATTATTAAAGCATTTTGTTTAATCGACCTCCATTTGCATTAATACGCTCAAACAAAAATTAATTGCCATGAATAAGTGGCCCTAACCACTAAATCAATATCGTTTTAAAAGTAAAAATATTTTGATTAGAATACAAAAAGTATTTTTGCGATAAGCGTTTACAAGGTTTGAATCATTTAGGACTGGATTCCAAGATTTATTTGCTTTCTTAATTGTCCTCTTGGGGTTAGACCTTATTTAGGGTTAAAATAAAAAAAAACCTGTTAAAATTATAATTTAACCGGTTCTTTTGCGGGTTCTTTGCGGATCGCAGCTAATATAATAAATAAAATAAATGTACTTATATCATGATTTTTCTGTTTTTTCTTTGGGACTTCCCGAGTCCCACAATCTTAACATATGAAGACTCATTATTAACAAGAAATGTGAATATTCATATATATTAATATACATATGTGAATATTCATATATGTGTATTTTAAACACCAGCCATATCCTCGGCGATCTCCAATTTTATGTTTTTTACAGAACTAAGACAATACTGTAACGAAAATAGCATCAATTCGCCAGTCGAGAGCGATGAAAAAAAATTTTTTATAGATATATATTTTTTACTATACATAGAGCCGAGATACCCGAGAACACATATCAGCTCGTACACACAATTGTCCCGAGGCGCCAATCGAACCCGCAACCTCCTGCGCCGCAGGCGGACCTTCGCCCACCACGCCACAGACAGAGGTCGTCCCTCCTGGGAGGCATGTTCAGCAGTGGACTAATGTGTTAAACGATGATGGACGTGGATGCTGAAGAGATGAAAAAAATACTGAGCAAGTCCTTATATAAGGTTCAACCCATCGATAACACCCAACTTGGCTGATTACGGCTCTTTGGGCTGCCTTTTGGTTTACCTTTTGCGTCGCTTTTAGTCCTTTTTGCGATAAGGGCTCTGATAGCGGCGTCCTTTTGAGAAAATGAATGGATTGACTGGAGATATTTTGTTTATGTTGTTAATCAAATTGATCTGATAGCCATCTTTGTGTGGACCTGATTTAGGAGGTGTAAGCCAGTTTGAAAGATGGCAACATAAACGCAGGGGATCCTAACGTTTTATTTCAGAGAGATCACCAACGCCATTTTTTTTTTTAATACTGGACAATTCACACAGCATTATCTAACCCCATGGTTAGCAGAGCTTGTGTTATGGGTACTAAATAACTGATATACATAATACAATACATTACATAGATAGATATTTTTATTATATATAGAAAACGACCAGAACACCTGGAACAAATATCTGCAGATCGTACACACAATTGTTCCGAGGCGGTAATCGAACCCGCAACCTCATGCGTCGCAAGCGGACCTTCACCCACCGCGCCACATCGGTCGTCTTTCAACACATCAACACAAGCAAGCTATAAAACATAAGCATGCACATGTTTATAAATAAATACAAAATGTTTCATTTTCTTCGTTTAGCGAGGAATGAGCGAGGATAAGTGGAAGATCACGGATAGCCCAATAGGTTTGTCAATATAAAAGACTAGAAGCTTTACGACGACCGATGTGGGACCGCTGGTTCGATTCCCGCCTTGGGAAATATGTTTGTACGGTCTGCAGATATTTTATTCCGGGTGTTCTGAGTATTTTCTATTTATAGTACAAATATGTTTGTAATCTATTAAGTATATCAGCAATATGCCCTTAACGCAAACTCTGCTCAGCTTGGGGCTAGATGATGCTGAGTGGATTGTCGAGCATATTTTAATTAATATGCTCGACAATACAATCTCGACAAAACCAAAACGATCGAGAAGGATATAGGTACTCGTATATAGGTTATATACGAGTACCTTTAGCCTTCCTTCCACCATTTCATGAATGGCTCGCCATACTTCGCTACCCTACGAAACGTATGCATGTAAAGTTGGCCCGCACAGTAATAGGTGTTGGCTCAAAAGAAGAAGAAGGCTTAGAATGATGGTAGACCCAAACGAGGTGTAGCTAAAAAATGCGTATATGTCTTATTTTCCTATTAGTATATCTGCGCTCGTGTAGTAAGTACTGAGTGTATAACATACACTCAACGTATATTCGTATCGAATGATTCATTCACAACTGCACGCAAGATTGAAAGATCCATCATCTCGCATCGTAAATTGCAAAACGCTCACATAACCGAGCCAATAAACGGTGATTAAAATCGAACGATCCCTACCACCAATTACGGGCACCTACTCATTATTTTAAGGAAACATTAACTACTTAACATAAAATTTGAGAGAACGCTGCGCAATTACAGTTGGTACAAAATTGCGAAGTGTTCCAACCTGGGGCTCAGGAGCGGGCGGGTTGCGTAGAGATGCTGGATGAGACAAGAGAAGTTTTATCCAAAGCAAACACATCGAAAAATAAGTCTCGTTTTTGCGAGGTAATACACCAATCCTACAAATTGAGAGACGTTGTTTATCAATGGGTTAAATCCCGATTATTCAACGTAGCGGTAAAGTCATCTCGATTTGACTAGATTGCCTTTGGACCGGAGGTGACGTCAAAGACACAACACCACTTTAGTGATGTAAATCAGTCGAGTCTTCAACCCTCAGGTCATTCAGTCTTTCACCATCATCTTAGTTAACTTAAAATTTGAGCTTATTTTGTAAACCTAAAGAAAAAAGTGATTGATCTCCGATTCTTTGTTTGCTAAACAAATAACATAAACGAAAAACCTCTATAAAACCACCAGGTCTCTTCTCCAATCTCTACATCCTTGGCCGACCTACCAGCGCGCTGGAACTCGTATGCATCTCGCAAAAACTCAGCCGCTCACCGCTCCAGATCAAATGAGATGCTCCCGGGGCGTATAGAGTAGCCAGGAACAGAGGCTTTTCATTTGGTAAGAAATAAAAACATTTTAATGTCTTGATAACTCAGAAGACAGCGTCTTTTTCTCTATGCTTGCTAAGATTTAAGAGATGATGATGATGATGATTTTTTGTAAATGGAAATTGTGTCTGGTTGAACACTTTTCTGCCAGTGTCAAGTAATGGAAAATAGTTGTAAATTGTATTAATTATAAAATTATGAAGATTGTTTAATATTTTCACCAGAGCGTAGTTCGTTATCTAGCAGAGTGCACCACGTATATAGTATATATGTATTTATAGTAGATAGGTATTTGTATGTAACATAATATGAAATTTCATGTTGTAATTAACTACATAATAACGCACACAGATCCCCTTTTTCAATCCAACGATCCTATCCATCCACGGTTGTCTGGTAGAGATCGCTCTTGAGCGATAAGACCGCCAAATTGTCACATATCTTGTATTATTATTTTTTACCTTGTTTGTTTTATTTTTAAGTGTGCAATAAAAGTATTGTCTATCTATCTATCTACCACGTGCATGTTAGGTTGGCTTGGGAGACGAGATGTTGGAGTCCCCCTTACACCCCGAAAAACATTTGAATGTCTTGATCATTCAGACGACAGCGAGCTTTATCTCTATGCTTGCTAAGACTCAAGCAACTATGCTAAAACTGTAAGAGAGGTAACATTGTTTCTGGTTTTTAAGTACATGTTAAAAACCCGCGTCTGTCATCTCACGCAGGACGTTCTTTCGGCCAACCAGCGAACGGTACACTCGTTAGCCGTAATGCGGGTGGACGGACCATTAGATCCCATGAATAACCAGTCGCAAGAGTCATAAATTGGAAGAAGGGATCATCATCATTATAATCAGCCTATGTTAGTCCACTTAGGTCCCCTAAAGAGCGCCATAGCGCCCTGTCTTCAGCTTGACGCATACAGCATCTGCAGTCTTTCGCAGGTCGTCATCCCACCTGGTCTGAGCGCCTTTGGTCTATTCTAATGCTGGAAAACGGGCTCCCCTTGACCCCTCTAAGTAACAGGACGCTGAGCCAGTTAAGCCACGCTCGGCTCAATTTCAAAATAAAAAAATATTCGGACAATTCACTACTCTGTGTCGAAATCGCGTTTTATAATGTGTAAAGAAAGCTTTTCGGAGTAGATCGTCGGCTGCGAACAAACTAAAGTTTCTGTAGGAGTCGAAGACCTCCATCTAGACCTCAGCTTAACTCGTTCATTGATGCAAACGAGATTCAGGGGTATCGAATAAGGCTGCGTAGGTTACATTCCAATGCTTTCTTAACTGACTTCGAAAAAAGGAGGTTCTTTGTCTAAGCATGAATACAGCCGACTGTATTTATGTTATTAACGTACGGTTCGCGGATTTTTTCGTCGATTATGGACCGATTTGCATGTTTTTTTTTCTATTGTATGGATAGAAGATGATCACGAGGTGATAAAATGTATTAAAAATGTATTCCCTAAAACAGTTTTAAACTAAGCTAACTTATAACTAACCAATAACTAATTCAAATTCGATTTTTAGTTTTTGCAAAAAAATCTAATTTTTAATCACGAAACCAATATTATGCGTCAAAAAAAAGTCACACCAAAAAAGTGTGCTTCCTATAAAAAGTGTGCATCGACCCTTAACCGTTAGGTAAAGAGGTTCGTTAGAGAGGAAAACGATAGGTATACGAACTCGTAAGTAATATATTAATGTTATCAAAATACATTTCGCGCAAGCGGCACCCCTAAAGGAATTGACCGATAATGATCGATTTAACATTTTCGCGAATATAATCGTGCTCCGAAATCAGAGCAGCGAGACAGGTGAAATTTTGTATTCACGGCCATACTTTGTAGCATTTTCGGGCACTTACCGAATGTATATTAATGTATGTATAGAAACATACGCACAGCAGGTATATTGAGCTGTACTTACGGCACGTACGTGGGCAACCAAAGTGTTAAGCAGCATTAGTAGCTACTAATGCTGCTCAACACTTTGGTTGCAATGTTTCTTATGGAAAAGTATTAGTCGTATCTGTAGGTACGATCGAAAGAATACTATTCCTTGAAACTCCTAGAAACATTTTTAAAAAGAAAAAAAATAAGAAAGAGATTGGGAAAGACGTTGGGAATAGGCGGGTCAAATGTGAGACTTTGGGAATCCTACTAATATTATAAACGCGAGAGTTTGTATGTACCTATGGATGTTTGTTACCCAAGAACTACGGAAGGGATCGGGCTGAAATAACCTTTAAAACGCTTCCATACGAACAATGCGTGCGAAGCCGCGGGCAGAAACTAATTATTTTGTTAGGCTGAGACTAAAAAGCGATCGCTTCCATAACTGAGATATAAGTTCGGGTCTTAACCCTATACTGCAACCATAAATTAAAATTTAAAACAAGTGACAAAATGGCAAAGTAAATAAATATTGTCAGAGTTTACACTAGAAAGTATTTCTGCATTCCACACTCACAGTTATCGCGGCTTTATGTTTAAATAACCACAATTGACATTGATTTTAAATAAGGGCCAATAAATGGTTAACCAAATCGCCCGCGAAATTCCTCCATGAGTTATCCTACTAATATTATAAACGCGAAAGTTTGTAAGTATGGATGGATGTTTGTTACTCTTTCACGCAAAAACTACTGAATGGATTTTAATGAAACTTCACAATAATATAGCTTACATATCAGAATAACACATAGGCAGAGAGATATCCGGTATATATCTACCACCACGCGGGTGAAACCGCGGGGCGCAGCTAGTTTGGTATAAAACGTACCGGTTCAGAACTTTCGAAACACTTTTGAGATTCATTACGAGAGTATTCGCTTTAATTGAGTTTTAAATTAAATAAATCCTGCGTTCTTTGTAAAGATAGCGATTTCATCTTGCTGTATTGTTTTTTTTTAGTTAACGGTTTACATACAAAATTATCTATGAAGTACTTTACTTTATTTTGAGCTCCATCCTTGTTTTGCACAAAACACTCGAGCAAGATATGTATATCTGTATAAAGTACGCAGTCGTAAAGTAAATGAATAAAAAATTATTAATTATGTCTCTGAAAATAGCAATGCGTTTAAAGACAATACATAATAAATAGTAGTGGTAACTGATCTAAAGACCATAACCATCAGTGACGAAGACTAAACAAACGATAAACGATCGAGTTTCGAGATTCTTACGTAGCAGGGTTTAAATTCATATGGCCGCTTAGTACCTTCCATACACATCTTTTCTTTTTGACCTTTGACGATGCATTATTGAATCTGAGGACCTCAGTGCCTAGTCACTACAAGTAACAACTTCACTGAAGTTATCATATGCTCGGTAATCGGTTACTAAGGGTTAACCAAATTTTCAGTTTTTCGCAGTTAGTTATTCCGTTAAGCGGCCTGATGTGCTTTGTATTTCTGTACGGTTTCTTGTTTCTTTCTAGATACCGTTTCCGGTATTCCGTAAAACATTTGTTATCGGGTTTAAAACTTGCTAATAGCTGTGATCGAACCCTCAGGAAGTTAGAGTCGTTTTACACGAGTGTACTACTAATACTCTAACCAATAATGGTACGGTACGTAACGTACGAGTAAAAACAATAGGAGTAAAGATGTCGTGCGAAATGTTGTCAGAATTGTTAAAGGTATTTCAGAAACTTTTCGAACCATCACCCTGAAGAAGTCCCTCGTTAAGGGATGAAACGATGGTATTCTTCTAACACAAAGAGAGTTTACGAACTCTATTTGTGTTAGAAGAATACCACAGTTGCATACATTATGAACTTTTGTTTTCTTAATTCATACTCCTTTCTGTTTAAAAATAATTTGGCTCACGTCTTAAAACAAAAAGTAATCGTTCGAAATTGAAACTAACCGGCGCGCTCACGCACTCATTATCCTGACGTGAGAAAATTAAAGACAAAGCGGCTTATTTTAAAGAAAATAAACACGAAAACGTGTAAAATAACAAAATATTCGTTTCGGCTTACTTAATTCGGAAACCGTTACAGATTTCCTTGCATGTATTGCTTATATTTTAAACAGAAAAGTCGCAATTTACTTCGTTATTATCGTATTACTTCCTTTGGACCCGAACGACTATGGTTTTGTTCAATATTAATTCCTACAATTTATATTTTAGAAGTGAAATTATTTTGGAACACACAACCGTTTTCACGATTCGTAGCAAAACCCTTAAATCATACAAAGTAAACAAGTAAGGCACAAAATAAACCTTATATACTTTGGCACTAATTAATATTGGGAAAATTTCGAAGCCAATTTAAAATAATTACAAAATGCCTGCCTGTCTTGTAATGGTGGTTAATATGTAGTTACGATGTACAAATACAAATACAAAAAAATACAAAAAATTTATTTACCAAAAGTTTACAATTATAATAACACCTTAACTTAGTTTATGTACATACATTTAAGAGTTTATTGGTTGAGGTGTTGCACTTAACAGTGACCCCCGCACTAGGCTAGGCCTGTTTCGCGGGGTATCAAAGCATTTTCTGTTTGCTCGTCGGGTCGGAAAACTAAAGCTAAACAAAACAATTAAGGCAAGTGCCAAAGGCCATACATGTGACCAAAAATAATCAATAAATGAGCTATGAACTACATGAATCTACTAAAGAACAAGAAAAAACGAGTAATGAAGTAAAGTAAAAGTCACGGACATTGTTATACAATTCCTTCTGCCTGCAGGATGCTACCAAAGAACAGTGAGTACCTCTGATAATATCGAGAAAAAGGAAATGTGTCGCGAAAGAAGGTTAGCAATGGCGTTGTCGGCATTGAAAGTACGAAAGTAGCGGATTTGGTTGCCCAGAGAAAATCTAGAAACGAACGAAAATAATAATGGATGCAAAAATATATAATATATAAAGTAAGAGTGGAAGGGAAATGATTAACTAATGATAGCCAGAATTTTGTCAGGCTTTTGTCATGCCATTTTATTTTATATCTTTTTTGTTGTTCTCTCAGATTTTATCAATAATTCCAATTAATATTTTTGAGAGTTTTGGCACTATTGGCAATAAAATATGTAAAATTATGATTGACTCAAAAAAAATTTTTTTTGCTCGGTATTTTTAATGATGAAATAAAGTTGATATTTTATCCCCGATTACCAATATTTATTTCATGAAAAAGTCCACGACATATGTACATTAGTCGATGCACCAGAAAACGCAAAAAGTGGCAAAATAAAAAAAATCTGTAAATAAATAACAAATTTAATAAATTTGACGTTACTATTGTCAAGCTCAGAATGTTGAACTTTTCAGTCCAGAAAATCCCTTTCTCCTCATTTCCACTTCTCGATGTTATTATAAATAATTTTAATAAAAAAAAATTAAAAAATTAGGTAGACAATGCGCACAGTGTCATCTAGCCTAGCCTCAAAGCAAGCGGAGCTTGTGTTGTTTAGTATTTAGTTACTCCCAAACTAGAGACTCGAACACCTGGTACCATACATAATGATGATGTCAACAATATAATTGCTTCAGATTTAATTTCAAAGCGTTCCGAAAGTACAATCAAATTTTTTGTACTTTTTGTAACAGTATTATCCGTCATATAATTTTTACGACATTTCTAACCTGTTTTAGATTTGACAGATTGACGAGAATATACCCTGGGGCTACGTGATGTCACTGATACAATAACACCTAATAGAAAAAGAAATAAGATCTAGAATCCATTGTGAATAGTATAGTATGATAGGGTTATAAAAACTAATGTTTTAGTAATTGGAGCTCTGTATTAAAAGGTGATTAGGGTGACAATAGATTGAATTACAAAGGCGCGGTTAATGTGGAACCCAGTTTTATAGTCGTCATGTTGTTTTAAAATATTTGCCAATTATTAGGGTAAATAAAAAAAAAAATTAAAAAAAATTAAAAATTCTTTATTGCATTAAAAGAACATGACACTTATTTAGGGCTCTCATTACCCATATAAGTTATTCTGAGAATAACTTGTGGTTTGGTAGTGAGTGCTTCCCCTTACAATTAAGTTTTGTTATTGTACAAGACTTATGTGTGCATCTTAAATAATAAAAAATAAACAATTTAGAATAAAATCATTCTGATTTCGATAAAGTTGGAGATTCTATGTTCTGTTGTATGTATAATATTTATTTCTATGTATGTCCGTCGATTTCTCCGTCATTTTTAGATCGATTTAGATGAATGAGTTCCCGACGAATTTGCATTTATCCCGCAAAAAAACGAGCTTGTGTTAAGTGTAGGTACTTTGCAAAGATAAATATTCTTTCACATACAGATAACACCGAACAAATATCTGCAGATCGTGCAATCATTATGCCCCGAGGCGGGAATCGAGCCGGACCCCTGCAGTGGGACCTTCGCCGCGCCGCTAAGTTTGTCAACTCAGATTCCATATATGATTCCTTTTCGGGTCCACCACTTAGCAACTATTGTCAAAGGCCTATGGTAGTGATAAGTACGGCATAGTGCGTGATAACTGGCCTAATCAAATGTCATGTCTGGCCAGTTATCGACTTATATTGCTTATATCACAGTGTTGTATTGACAAGCTATTCGTAGTGCGTGTACTGTGCAAATTGGCCTGTTAATTTTTTTTGTGACGTTGCCGATTGGGTACTTTTTGTGGGTTTGGATTTAATGGGCACAGATTGATTGATTTTTAATAGTTAGACCATGTAAAATGGTTTCTATGGATTATTTTACTAAGCTATATGACGAAAATTATAATGATCTTCCGTCTGTAAAAGATCTTATTGAGGGATGCCACCATAATATGATAGGTTAGCAAAGGAGCCTTTACTTTGTAATTGTATTGCCAACTTTCTTTTTTAAATTTTTGTATGGCATAAGTTTATGTTATATTTAAAACTCAGCCTCTTTCTGCTCGTAGATTGACAAACACAATGAACTCACTTGTTATACTTCGATAGCTAACGAAACTCAATAACAGAAAAAATATAATTTTATACCACCCGAGAGCAACTATTTAATATGTAAAGACAAAAGCCAATTAACGTTAAAATGTAAAGCAATTTCTGCCGCCTAACCCTTTCGCCAAGGGCTTTTTTGGCCAAATAATTGTGGACCAGTTCTGCCCCTATTCCCTGTGATTCCAAGCCGAAAACGCGAGAGACTGTTACGTTTACTGCAAAGTAAAATGTACTCTCGGCTCTGTACTTAAAGTCCTTTATTTTCAGAGATTCTATGGTCCATGCTTGCGTGTACGGTGATAGCGATTAAGAGATTGAATAAGGGCCCTGGTCAATGACCTTCCGAGGCCTGAAGCGAAGGAATTTCGCCCGAATTCGGTCGAAAATCGCACGTCGTATCGTTGTTTTTGCCGACGCATTATTATTATTAATTGGATCAGAAATGTGCAGTGATGGGAATCGTTAAGGTGCGGTCAAGTAGGAGGTAGAATTTCGAGTTCCGTATAATTTATATTTTAAAGTTTCCACAAATTGCCATATTTTTTTATAAGAATAACTAGCTGCACCCCGCGGCTGTGCCCGCTTGGAAATCTATGTATCAAAAGATTATAAACCTTCCTCTTGAATTACTTTATCTATTAAAAAAACCGCATCAAAATCCGTTGCGTAGTTTTAAAAAATTAAAAAAGTCGCTTCCCGCTGTCTGTCTGTCCCTATCTATAGGGACAGACAGACAGCGGGAAGCGACTTCGTTTTATAGGTACTATGTAGTCAATCTTTTAATTATTCAATTTCCTTTTTAAAAATAGTATCAAAGAATCTGCAACAAACTGCAATGCCGTTCCCAAATCCCACCAGCAAACCGATCGCCAATACAGCAAGCTACACGCATAAATCAAACAGCCCAGGTCGTATATCAGCACAACCAGCTCCGACGGCTACCTCAATTTAGTAGGATATACCTGTCAGTTTGCACAGCGCCGAAAAGTGTTGGTCAATCGCGGTACCGGCACAACATACGTTATAAGTTGATACAATTTTGGGGCTCTAGATGTGGACACAGCGCAGCTTTTGTAGAAGGTAAAGTCACTCCTCTCAGAAACACGCTCTAAGAATTAGCCAGACTTCATCTGGCTAATAAGTCTGGCTAATTCTTTAAGTAATGAATTAGCAAGGTGAAGAGGCAGTGGACCGGCCATCTCTCGCGAAGAACCGACAACCGCTTGGATAAACGTGTTCTTGAGTGGAGACCACAACTCGAGTAGGACGCCCTTCGACCAGGTAGGATGACGACCTGCCAAAGACTGCAGGGAGATACTGGATGCGTCAAGCTGAAGACAGGGCGGTATGGCGTTCAATAGGGGAGGCCTATGTGAACAGTGGAATAACATAGATGATGAAAGTCACGCCTGTACAAAAACTAGTTAGTAAGCTGAAGTGGCAGTGGGCAGGTCATATAGCTCGTAGAACTGGTAGGTAACTGTTATAGTAAAGGTTTCTTGAGGGGCTACGGTAATGCAGCGTGAAACGGAGTAGATCGACGATATTGTAGCAGTCGCTTTGATGGAAGGTGGTAGTAGACCGCTGTTTGTGACTTCGTAAGCCCAAGTCCAGTAGTGGGCTGATATGATGATAATGAAGATCACGTTAGATTATAATCTAGGTAATTCGCAATTTGCTACCCGTCTTTTGACAATCAATGAACAAAAGATGGGTAGCAAATTGTGAATTTAAATGTTTTGAAATTTTGCCATTTGCTTTTTGTGTAGGTAATGACGGCTTAGTAATGCACGTTATACATAAAATTAAGTACTTACCTAGGTAAGTTATTTAGATTGCAAACATTGAGTTTTAGTAACACTGAGCTACTTTAATTACCTTCTGTAGTAATATGACTAAGTTATAGTCAGCACAATCGTATTGTATTGCGAAACCAATAAATTGTTGATTTTATTGGTATACACAAACTAACTCTGGACCATTCATAAAATCAAATCTTGCTGATTAATCGTAAAAAATACAAAAACATAATTTTTTTACCCAAACTATATATATATTAAATACTTGCACAGATGTGTACACTTACATCTCTTTTGATTTTCGTTTCGTAGCGATTAATTATCAAAACTTTTGTTTTTTTTATACATACATATATTTTGACATTTCTAGGGGTCCCTATTATTTATTTATGTTTCTAGCGTCGAACCTAATGAATTATTTTCTTCATCGGTTAAAAAGACTCTCTCAATTTAAAAAAAATCATGAGTGAATCACTCATACTATTTTCGCCGCATTTTGACTACAAATTAAAACAATAGAAAAGAAACCGATGACCGAAGAAAACAATCGTAATACACTCACAATACATCTACATTGACTATCTGGTTTTCACAATGTAAATGTAAACTTCCATTCTGCATCTTTCTGCACTGTGGTCCAACTTCCAGGAAAGTTTCGGGACCTGTTTTAAACCCTAATGAGGACTCGCTTTTTGCAACTTGTGATATAATGACTGCCCGAGATTAATTGGAACTTTATTTACAAAAGTCTTTTTACGGCACAATGATAGGAAGCGGACCTCACTAGTGACAGACGTCTTCTGGATCAAATTGTTGTGTCCTGACAGGGGAAACAGTTAAGCTCACGGCGGTCTGTTGCGAACAATCTAGAGGCAGCTTAACTGATCCATATAAACCAGTCGGAAGCGTCCCCAAGACGCTGGCTACATTGCCCCGCTTTATGGCAATGCTGATGCGCTGCGTTAGATATTCACCAGCTCTTGGATAACGTGTCGCTTCGATCAGACACTGAAACTTTTTAGTACTCAGTTAATAATTGCATGTGATTAACCCAACGCATACCTCATGCAAGTCTAATCTGACCCCAGCCTTAAAAGCAACGATCGTACTATGTTCTTACTATACACATATTCTGAAGGTCAGCTAACATCGAGACGCGACGCGACGAGACGCTGCCAGCACTTTTAAGATTCAAAATACCACTTATTTACTACGAAAAGTAGTGAATCAATCGTAGTGTAGGACGCCCTCCGACCAAGTGGGATGACGACCTGCGAAACACTGCAGGTGCTGGATGTGTCAAGCTGAAGACAGGGCGCTATGGCGCTCATTTGGGGAGGCCTATGTTCAGCAGTGGACTAATATAGGCTGATGATGATGATCATGATGATCACTACGAAAAAAGGTACAAATTTAATTGGCATAATACGAAAACTCCTTGCTGCAGTGGTTCAAAAAATTACGTTTTTTACTACAACTTTATATTTTTCCACTAGTGGAACAAAACATTGAACTAACATAAAATTAAAAACACCTTATTTCTTATTTGATAATAATTTATAGTGTGTAAAGAAATAAACGATTTTGAATTTGGATTTGACACAAAAATATACTATTGACATAATTTAATTCTATTGACATACCTACTCGTTATATAGAAACTCTCATAGAGGAGCGTAGCGCGTAGCGAGCGTAGCGTCGCGTTACGCCGCGCTGAGAATACTCGAGATGTCTCGTGTCGCGTGCTCAACGGGAGTCAACGGTCTTCTATGTCGGTCAGCTCAACCTTTACTTGATAAACGTCTATTAGCAACAATGTTGCAAGTTAAGGGCCTTAATACACTGCGTTGTAATTCAGATACAAGCACGCGAAATGTAAAGCCTGCATTATCTTTTGGACCTGTCGAGATTTAGTAAAACAAGAAGTTGAATAAATCTTTTGGTCTTTTTGTCCGACTTTTACAGCACCAAATAATAAAGTTACGTTATATATTTTATTTATTACAAGCTGGCACAACAGGGTAAACTTTTCTGTGTTGAGTCAATTTCGGTCAACAAGGAAATTATTTGCACTCAGTTATTTTTGACTACTTTAGAAAATAGAGCATTAAAATATTGTATCGAAATAGACTAGATAATTTGACAAAACGAATGTATACCAACAATATAGAACTACATAGTATTTATAATATCACCTGCATGCGACTAGGAATGTCACAACTGGTCACATAGTCGTATCGATAGAAGATATAATTAAAAAACATATTTTATAATGAAATCATTGTAACATGCATGTTATTGTTAGTACTTACTTACATATTTCTGGTCGTTTTCTATGTATAATAAAAAATATCTATCTATGTAATGTATTGTATTATATATATCAGTTATCTAGTACCCATAACACAAGCTTCTGCTTAGCTTGGGGCTAGATAATGCTGTGTGAATTGTCCAGCATTATTTATTTATTTAAATAAGAATAAAAATAAAAAAAATAAAAATATATGTTCTATATATTTTAATTCAATTTAACTATGTGTAAGTTTTAAGACTAAGCTGTTTTTTATTTTTTATTTTCATTTATCCTCCGCAAGCTGGCAATCCTTTAGCTTCTCCATGCGAGGACACATAAATGATTAAATTATTTAAGTATTTTGTTAAGTGTGTAAAACTGTTTGTCTTCCAATAAAGCAAAATAAAAATAAAATGCATTTTTGTATATGTACGAGTACCATAGTAACGTTTAAAATTTCGCCGACAAATTCTACTTCCGGTTCAAAAATACCTCAGCCAGTTCTTAGAACTAACGGAGTCTAGATCTATTGATTGAGATTTGATCGATCCTTTCACAAAGAACAACGCTTTACTATCACTCTTATTTGTACTTCAATAAGGTCGCTTTTGTGTTTTGTGACATGTCAAAATTTGATCTTGTACTAGCTAATATCAATTGCGGACAGTTCTTATTTGTAGTGGCATAAGGTTGATTTTAAAACTCGTTGTTGCTGAATATAGAATTTTAGTGCAAGCGAAAGCAGTTTATTTTGAAACGAATGTTTATGATTTGGTTTGTAATTATAATTCGTTACAGGCAAGCGGCCATGTTCCACTGGACAAATACACCTGGGGCCATTATGTTATCTAGGTACCTGATTTAATTATTTGCAACACAGGGCGTACGTAATACCTTTAGAATTAATAAACTTAAATAAATAAATAAAATATAAATAAATAATGCTGGATAATCCACACAGCATCATCTAGCCCCAAGCTAAGCAGAGCTCGTGTTATGGGTACTAGATGACTGATATACATAATACAGTACATTACATAGAGATATATTTTATTATAATGTATGTAAAACGACCAGAACACCCGGAACAAATATCTGTAGATCGTACAAACATTTGTCCCAAGGCAGGAATCGAAACCGCAACCACAGAGGTCGTCCAAAACATCATATGAAGCCCTATGTCTGCCCGTGGACGTGTGTGGGCTGGCTGATAATGATTATGATTGTATGCAAACTGAAGAAGCCGAAAGTATCGAATTCACCGAATTTATTTTATCAATTAGTCAAACTCGGCGCGGAGCCACTCTGCAAGGCTTCATACACCACCAGCAGCCGTCACCCACCGTCAGCTTTAACACTTTGACTGCGATTTTTTTTCGAAGACTGCGATCTTTTTTTAAGCTAAAAAATTCGTGCTGCCGCTCTACACAGCGGTTGTGTTGCGCCGCACATGCGTTTCGTTCGAAAAATATTACGGCTGTGCTGAGTCACAAAGATCTGTATTTTCTCAGCCACTGCGCTAGTGTGGATTTACGCATATTAGTCACTTGTAGAAAATACATACCGTGTGATTTCAGCACTCAAAGTGTTAATACTCGTACTTACCGATCCTATCCATCCAAAAGTTGCCTGGAAGAAACTGCTGTTAGCGATAAGGCCGCCGATTGTGCCACTAGACTTAGTAAGTATTAAGATCCATAATTGTATTTTTTTGTATTGATGGTGCAATCAAGATATATTGTATTGTATTGTATTGTATACAGTTACATTAATAACGATCGAAATAATTTATAATAAGCTCATTTCTATTTAACCTTCTAGTTAAGGCAATTTATATTCCAGGCTTACACGAGCGAAACCGCGGTCAAAGCACTGTATTGTCGGTCAACTATAACATTAATATGGTAAGTTTATGCTAATGAAATATTATTAGAAGTTTTGTTGAATCTTGCAAAAACTACATATAATAAATAGGCGTTCAATCAATTACATATCTAGGATTATGTAAACTACTTGCGAAAGACTGCAGGTAGATGCTGGATGCGGCAAGCTGAAGACAGGGCGCTATGGCGCTCATTGGGGAGGCCTATGTCCAGCAGTGGACTAATATAGGCTGATGATGATGATGATGATGTAAACATTGTTATTTTTTTTTCAAATTCCAATAGTCAGCTTTCAGCTTGACTACATTTCTATGAATTCTGTACTAAAGCATTTTTCTTTTTAACTAAAAATGCTAGCGATTTTTTTTATAGGTATGTACTTTTAAGCCACTGTTGCTATGGCACATTAAGCAAACAGAAATAGATGTCTGAATACAATTCTACTTTCTGCCCGCGGCTTCGCGGGCTTTGTTTGAGGTTATTTCTATCCCATGGGAACTAATTTAAGGTATAAAAAGTAGCCTATGTTTACTCCAAGCTTAGAACTACCTGTATGCAAAATTTCAGCCTAGGTCTTTTCAGTCATTTTGGCGTGAAGAGGTAACAAACATCCAAACTTTTGCTTTTATAATATTAGTATGATTCATTGATTATACAGGGTGAATAATATGTGACTGCAGTTTTTCAAGATAAAAAGAAAGCTAGATTTTTTAGAATTAGAACTATGTACATATATGTATATGTATGTGCAAAACTTCGGTCCGATCCCTTCAGTTTTCCGCCTAGTTTTGGCGTTGTTCGCGCTGTAGCATATTTTTACAATTAAGTGTCTCTAACACAAATATTCACGAAAGATAAGGAAGCTTAAGTACACGAAAAAGAAAAATAATATAGTACTTTCTAATTTGTTTTCGTTTACATCAAACTCCGCTCGCCAAATTTTTTTTTTTATAAATTATATTATTTTTTAATAAATTATTATTATTTTTACTTTTCAGTTATATTATTATGCACTATTATTGTTACTATTTTCTTCTTCTTCTTTGTCGTTGTCTTCATTGCTGAAGGTCGTTCCCGTCCTGGAAGGCTTTCACGGTGACGCTGATGAACCGCTTCCACACCACTCTGTCTTTGGCCTGTCTCAGAGCAGGCATTGCTATAAGGTTACGGAATAAATGTTTTTTTTTTTTTTTTTTTTTATGTCACTCGCATAAGAGCGTTTGCACGAAAACCAATCAGGAACTTCGATTATGGTTTGATGAGTACGGGCACAGATTAAAAAATATTACAACCGTTTATTAGATACCATCTAAAACAACTGGATATCTAAATTGTACTTTGATATGTGACAGGCAAAGCCGGCTGCAATTAACTATAGATTTTATCTGACAAGTGTGTTTGACAGATGATTTAATCAGTGAGAAGCTACTGGAGTGCCCTGACTTATCTGTTCAGGTGGACGAAGACGAAACTAAATGCTATTAGGTCGAAACTTCTGATAATAAAAAAGCAAGCTAGCACTTTGACTGCGAACTTTTTTCGACGACTGCGATCTTTTTTTAACCTAAGCCATTCGTGCTGCCGCTCTACACAGCGGTTGTCTTGTGCACATGCGTTTCGTTCGAAAAACATCACGGCTGTGCTGACGCTCACACAGATCTGTATTTTCTCAGCCGTTGCGCTAGTGTGGATTTACGTATATTAGTCACTTGTAGAAAACACATACGGTGTGATTTCAGCAATCGAAGTGCTAGGCTGGGCAGCGTTTGGGAAACTATGCCGTCTTTTCTTCATCTATACCGCGTTAGACCTACGGAGCTGAGACGTGGACAATCACAGTAACACTGGTCCACCAGTTCGCTCAGCGAGCTATGGAAAGAGCTAAGTCGCTCAGCGAGCGATGCTCGAAGTTTCTCTGAAGGATAGGATTCGTAATAAATACATCCGACAGGGAACTAAAGTTATTGACTTGATAGCTCTAAGAATGAGCAAGCAGAAGTGGCAGAGGGTCGGCCATATCTCGCGAAGGACTGGCAACCGCTGGGGTATTTTAGGACGCCCTCCGGCCAGGTGGTATGGACTTGCGAAAGACTGCAGGTAGATGCTGGATACGTCTAGCTGAAGACAGGGCACTATGGCACTCTTTACAAGATGCCTTGGTCCAGCAGTGGACTAACACAAGTGGTGATAATCTGGTGCCCTATCCCTTATCATCATGGTATTATAACACGACAAAGTAAGGGTTACCTATGTATGCCATGTAATGTCACATTGGCAACAAAGAGGTGATATATCCGTTTAATCATTAATGGTACTTGGTACATTATTATTTATTATTGTTCCATTTTAAGATATCGACAAGAAAAGCTCTCTCAGTATCACTTACGTTCTGACTTGTAATATTTTGTTACGAATAAATTGTTTATTCTGATTATTTCAAACAATACCTATAAAAATAAAGCTTTTTATATGTATTCTTTGAAACGCCGTTAAAATGATCTAACCCTAACTTAGGTTAAGTTCTAGTTAGATCTAACTAGATACTATATCTTTAACGTGGCTAGACTCTCTTACTAGTTAGGTCTTTTTAACGTTGATAGGCGGCTAGTGAGCAACTAGCCGCAACTACTAGCGACAAGCTAGGAGACTCACGGTAAGTAATTAAAGAGTAAGTTACGTAGGTAATGGATGGTCTGTAATATTTACTTCCTTTATGGGGATTTTGATGTGCCCGCTCGCGCTCGACTGCTCATACCTCAGTCGTAGGTACCGATGGCAGCACAAGCGGTGCAATATTATCTACTTAGGTACATTAATTCCTCTGACCAGGTGGGATGACGACCTGCGAAAGACTGCAGGTAGATCCTGGATGCGGCAAGCTGAAGACGGGGTGCTATGGCGCTCATTGGGGGAGGCCTATGTCCAGTAGTGGGCTGCTATAGGCTGATGATGATGATGATAAAATTAATTATGGATGTAAGCGGGTTGTTCACTTCTTCCATTAGTGGACAAACAATTGAAATGTTAAAAAAGTAAAACAATCTTATTTGATAATATATTATGGTATAAAGAAATTAAAAAAAAAAACTACGAACCTATTTGTGACCCTAATGAAACCTTCTAAAGATGATGGATTTCTTTAGGGTACGTGTGGAGCCTTCCAACACAAATAAGTTCATAGTTCATACTCGCTGACATCTGTAATTAATTCGTCAAATTGTCAAATATAAGTCAATAAGACGAGAAGTTTTTTTTAGATTTATAAATAAAGTAGCAAACGTAGAGATTTTATGCTATAAGATAATTTCTCTTACTTTTTTGGCGTCCTAAGGGTCGCCTCTCGTGACCATGATCGCTGTAACGCCTGTAATGCGAACCGTCAAGTAAACTAAGGTGGAAATTATTAGAAAAAGGTACGCAATAAGTAATCCTTATTTATATTGTTCTAAATTAAAAAAAAAACTCTACTTGTTTATGTTTTTGCTGCGACCAGTACCCAGGCGGTAAGTCTGACAGACTGCGCCAGTAATGAATTTATTTTTTATGTTTTTTGTCTGTCTGTACTTATGGTTTGTGAGCTTTTTATCGCGTTACGCTTTCACTGCCCTCTGTCGATGAAAATCACTCATTTCCAATAGGTCTTAAAGCTTATTGTTTACTAAAACGTGTTGGTGTGTAGTTTGATACTCGTAGTAAAACTTAAAGCAAGCTCTATATTTTCCGGGTAAAAGGAAGTTTGTTTTTTAAATTACTAACATAAAATAGCTTTTGTAGCTTGAAAACAATCAAATAAAGGCTCTCTGGGTTTTCATGAAATTATTTGGACGTCTAGGCGAAGCGACGCGTGACTCGAGAGCTGGTGAGTATCTGGAGCAGCGCATCAGCATTGTCATACAGCGGGGTAATTCAGCCAGCGTCTTTGGGACGCTTCCGACTGGTATTGATATGGATTAGTGGAGCTATATCTAGATTGTTTGCAACAGGTTGCAGTTAGCTTTACTCAATTTTAAATATTATATACTTAATATTTTTTTTATTTTAAACAATAATTTTCTTTATTCATAATAGTCCTTCCACAAAATATATACAATACAATACAAATATACTTTATTGTATACCAGATACAGATTACAAAAATACATTACATGCGATAAGTACAATGGGCGGCCTTATCGCTTAGAAGCGATCTCTTCCAGGCAGCCTTTGGACGGAAATAATAATAATTATATTATTAATAAAAGTGTAGAGTAACATGCCGCTACAACGAGGTAGGTAGGCCAAATACTACAACCATGCTTATTTTCGCCGTCAAGTATCAAAGTTGTTTTTTGCTTTTTATCGATAAAGTTTCGCTACTTAATTCAATTTATTATTCATCGACAATAATGATGTAGACATTTTGCGGTTAAACATGCGCGAAGGCAGCTTTCTATAGCAAACTGGAATGTCCGAAATCAGGATTGGCTGGGCGTTGCCATGGCAACGAGGCTGGCCCAAAATAAATTGCCATGGCTTGATACCATCGACTCAATCGGCCACTTTATTTTTTATTCGCAATATTGCATTCCTTTCGACTCTACCACAGTGGCGTTTGAATTAGCTAAGTCCCTATCTTACGCAGAACAAAGTCTAATTAGCCTTTTAGAAACAAATATAAGAACTTAGAATTTGGCTTTGCAAACGGAGTATAATAAAAACACGTGATATAAACTGGTAAGCAAAATGATCTATCTTAGAATGTGTTTGTTTTAATTTCTTGTATATATTTATGTATGTATATATATTTATATACAGGATATTAACACTTTGACTGCGATCTTTTTTTTAACCTAAAAATTCGTGCTGCCGCTCTACACAGCGGTTGTGTTGCGCCGCCCATGCGTTTCGTTCGAAAAATATTACGGCTGTGCTGAGTCACAAAGATCTGTATTTTCTCAGCCGCTGCGCTAGTGTGGATTTACGCATATTAGTCACTTGTAGAAAACACATACCGTGTGATTTCAGCAGTCAAAGTGTTAAGACAATTAGACATACCAAATCTGTATCTGTCTAAATATTCTGTATTGGTCTTATGTAATCCAGTTTTGGGCACCATACCAGTCTGAAAGCCGCTACTAACTTCGGCTTGTAGCGGCATAATGCTGAGACACTTTTTGGCCCCTTATGTACCACCAAATTTGTATGTGTATGTTTATATGAACTTTTTTCATAATTATAGGTTCCTATATATGTTGTTTGTTATACTTACCTGCTAATGTAATGTGTCATGTTATGTATGGTTTCAAATAATTATAATTTCATAATTAATATGTTAACAAAACGCCAAAAGTTTAACAAATCTGATATAATGTGACTTGCTTCAGCGGTTCTCTCCGGCCTGTGTCTCTATGGTACCTTTTAAGCAAAAAGCTCATGAGACAACCTATCTCTTAGCTCTGTCACTCTGGTACAACCAGAGCGAGAGGTGCAATACTCAAAGGTGACGGATCCAGTGATTGGCACGATATTTGAATACCGTTCGGAGGTCATTAATTATTTGCGGTGATTTGAATCCTCCTCCAATGTAGTAGTTTAACCCGCGGCTTGGCTCGTATCTAGCGATGTAGCCCTAGGCTTGCTTTGTGACAGTAAGTTCAAATTGAAGCAGCTGGTAGACAAGTGCTGATGCATTATTGAGAAGAAAAAATTTACACTACGAGTTTACGGTAACAAATTTTGTTCAAATGACAGGTAAAATAAATTCAAGTTTTCGGATTTGCTCGAAAAATTTGAGGTTATCTGGAAAAATGTTATCGACTGTGAGCAAAGTTTCGTTTATCATTTCATACAACGAATCCCACGAATCGGCTCCTTTGACGCTCTCGGCACGACCGGCTTCATCATAGTCCACTGCTGGACATAGGCCTCCCCTAATGAGCTCCATAGTGCCATCGCGATCGGCTTCCATATCTAATAATTCAGCAAACTTAAAACTTGAAATATGAGTTCGTAGCCTTTCAGCCAATATTCTATTAAGCAGATAATGTGAATATCAAATGAGTTCATGTACAATTCTAATTCTAATAATTGACTTCTCAATCCTTGAATATTTTGGTGCAGCAAGTTAGTAAACTTTCCAGTTATTTTACAATTTCGTTCTTACCCAACATCGTGGAGTAACTGCCAAAAACTAGAATAACGTAAATAGGTATCCTGTATGAGATCAGACGTAGATGTAATATTCTACCAGAAGCGAGTTCTTTAACCCGCGCCCGTGGGTGGCACTACACTATATAGATTAACGCATGCACTGTGGACTTGCGAACAAATAAACGAGTAGGTTGCAGTTCAGTTCAGTTCTTTATTAATAAGAATATTCTTATATGTTTGTATCATCATCATCATCACTCATCAGCCTATGCTAGTCAACTGCTGGACATAGGCCTCCCCCAATGAGCGCCATAGCGCCCTGTCTTTAGCTTGACGCATCCAGCATCTGCCCGCAGTCCTTCGCAGGTCGTCATCCCACCTGGTCGGAGGGCGTCCTACTCTATGTTAATCATGGAATGCTAGTAGATAAACAAATGTAAAATTTAATTTTTTGATTACCTACTAGCATTAAATTCGAATTTCACATTTCTTATTTTCTTATTTCTTATTATTAGTCTATGTTCACCGGGGAAAGTGTAACTTCCCAAAGGTGAAAGAATTTTTCAAATCGGTCCACTAGTTTCGGAGCCTATTTAATACAAACAAACAAAAAATCAAACCTTTCCTCTTTACACGAGTTATAGTTAACACATTATAACTCTAATCCCGGAGGTGGGCGTTGCGACCTGCGACACAGTATTTTACTTCTGCAGGTCGCATCGCTTCATATTTTTGTTATTAGCACCTATGTAAGTTTCAAATAAAGGCTTTTTACTTTACTTTATAATATTAGTATAGATACTTTCAACAGTTTCAAAATGTCTGGACTCCAAAGTCAGCGTTCCCGCACTCAGGAAATCACTTCCTAATCCCCTAACGACACGTCACAGTTGACAGCCCGAGCCCTGAACCAAAACAAACTCGGGCTATTTCTGCAGAATAACTAAAATAGCCCTCTTAGCTATGTTGGGCTACGTTGGTGGCTGTTAAGATGAGTGGGTAGCATTTTTCAAAACAAACTAGACATAGAAATACATTTTTCAAAAGTTAGTAGACAGCTAAATAACCACGAGTATAGAAGACGAACTATATGAAAGATGGTAATCGAATCTCTTGTTTTTGTCATCCAGAGTCGGGTCGAGGCTCGCATAGTGCATGTAAAATTTATTTGCAAAATGCAAATAAATTTTACATGCAAAATACTATGCTAGTATTTTGCATATTGCTATGCTAGCCTAGATCCGGACTCTGGGTGACAAAACCAAGAAAAACGCGCTTTTAATTCAATTTTCAAAAATAAATGCAAAATACTATGCTAGTATTTAATTTTTGCATGTTTATAAATATGCAGGATTTTGCATGTTGCAATTATTTGAAAGAGTTCGATTGCCAATTCGGGTAAACGTTTGTAGGTGTGATCTAGAAACATTTGTTTTACAAACAAACAAGAGTGATGATGGTGATGTGATACCCCTCACAGCCTAAACGACGACGGCCAGTCTTAACGAAAGCTAGCCAGTTGCGCAGGACTTATTATAGTGCACAAGTGCACGCAAACAGGTTCCCTCACTCTCATACTGATGGGACGGCAGAACGACACGATCGGGGAGGGGTTAGGTGTAGGACCAGCTTAACGTGCTTTCCGATTTAGCGGTGTTACAAATAAAACTATTTAGTCATCTGTGTCCGCTTACTAAGTTGCAAAATGCTATGAAAGTCCATGTTCCACAAATTTTTTGATAATTATAATTAAAATACCTTCAGTCAGTATCACCCGTTCAGTAAGGACCGTGATTCCCGAAACACCTAATAAATTGGGTCAGGAAAAACCGCGGGAACAATGCATGTCCCATTAAATCTCCCATATAAGCACCTGCTATGCGCAGGCGCTCGCCATTTTTTGAGGTACCTGTTTGGGATGGTGGTTATTACACTGTACGGTCGAAAGTTTGGTCAGTATGTTCAACGTCGTTGACAATACTTTATTGTATACTTAACGAAACAAATTATAAAATTAGTGACAACCGTCGAGAACTGAGGGCAGAAAGAAGAGAACTTTTTCAATCGCAATTTTTATATGTTTTTTTGTTATGGCCCAGTCCTAACAAGATGGTCTATTTTTCACACACCACTTTCTAAATATTATTACACTATTTACGTTATTCTAGTTTTATAAGATAAATAGGTAATATTATTCTGTCCAAACTCTCCAAAGTAATATTATGAAGTGTGATAGTTTTTCCCTATTTTGTGCTAAAATACTTTGTTCCTTCTGTTCGTCAACAGGAAGTATAGAGTATATGTACATATACGATATGTTCTGCTTATCGGAAAAGAACTACTATTTTGAGGAAAAATACCTGTCTATTTTTATAATAATTATAAAAAAAAATTTTTGCACATGAAATTATTGTATAACAACGTAACCCAGTATTCGAGTGTAGGAGTATTGAAAATTGGATGATCATCCGTCGTCGATGATCATTATCGATTGGTGTAGGTGTAATAACACCGAGATAGTACCAGTTTTCGGTCCCAGGGGGGTCAATAACCAGGGCGAGTATTTAGACAATGCGAGTGTCATATACCTACATACTTTATATCTGAGAGACTGTCTGTAGGGTAGCCAGGCGTTTTGAGAAATGTAAAGTATTTCGAACAAAAATATAAGACGGAAATGTGGTGTAGGTACCTAACGTGTTGGTAGGTACAAATCTGTTTTGCAAGATTCCAAGACCAACAAGAAACAATTTATTTACTTTAACTCCTTTTTCACACATTAAAATTATATTTTTATATATATGTACATACTTTTAAATGACATTGGACTCAGTCAATCAGTCCGTAACTTGGATATGGGAATCTGGTAAAACAGAGTTGTTTTCATAATATCATATTGATCACATTATGAAGAATTGATATGAAAAAGTTCAAGTTCATTCAGAGTTCTGAAAAATCATACAAAATCTAGCTGAGATTTTTTTTACGTCAATTAACGCAATTTCTTAACAATAAGACGCTACATTTTTTACAACAGAGCAATAACTGGCATGAATATAGATCACGTAGGTTGGCATTGCCCACACGATAGAATACCATTTTAATTTGAAACGCGGTTTCCGGCCCACGTGCCGGGCGATAATGTTTCATGTCAGGCAGGGATCGCCAAGCGTTTAGTCAGAGGTATGAGCGGGTCGCACCTACTTGTGATGGAAGGGTGCGGTGAAGATTTATTCGAAACCTTAGCAACCTATCATCATCTTATGTTATCATCATATTATGGCCTTTTAATGTGCGAAGCATCATCAGTTCATGCCAATTTTGGTTTTAATTAAAGTAGTAAATTTAATTAGAGTAGTAAATGTCACACTTATGTATTGTTGTAGTATTTGTAGTGTAGCATAAATAGGTAAGTAATACGGAGCCTTCATATAAAACTAACAAAATATACACATTTTAGCATAGAAAGTAACAATCAAATAAAAATAGTATTTACAATTGAAACAATTCAGCTAACTGAAAACTGTTGCAAACAATATACCGGTAGTTCAACTGATTCATAGTCTTAATATACAGGCGTAAGTTTTGAATTAAGGATAGATAAATTGTTATTCATCTCTCGGACTGAGATTTTGTACAGTTAGATATACTTCATCCCGGAAAAACGAAATATATTCAGATTTACCAGAACCACTTCTGTGTGTTTTGATTAAAATTAATTAATTCTTCTAAAGACGAGCCTCAGGTTGACCATATCTGGTAATTTTTCACGTTCTATGTTTTTGTCTAACTACCACACACGGAGGTGTCGAAATACGTATATTAATGAATCGCGAAAATCACCGAGTAAGACATTTTGTTTTTACCTCGCCGTAAAAAGTATCACATGTTCTGACTTGAGCTTGAGTTTGATGACACTAGTGGAATTAATTTTTAAATTTAGTTTACCTACTAGAGTTAGTTTTTGCTGATCGGTCGTATTTTCGCCTCGACATAGCATGATTACCTAGAACAGGTCAACGAACGAACGTAAAACACAAAATATGCTACATTTCCTTAGTTTTTCATACATTTCATGCACTTTTTAATAGCAGGACTATTTCCTAGTAATAGAAAATGTTATTGTCGAAAAGTCGCCTTTGCGAAATAATAGAAAGAGTAAATTTTTGGTAAATCAAATGCGAAATACCAAAAGTAAAATTGTAAAACATAATTATTTGCAGTTTTCTGTACACCAAAAAATCTCATTAGGATCCAAAAGTGAGTGCACCCTTTCCAAAACCGGCCCCAGGTATTTCGCATTACTTTCATTTCGCGGTCGCTAATTTTGATGAAACTGACCGGCCACTCCTGTGATTAAGGCAGATTTAACTGGTTTTTAAGGAGCTGGACTGTGAAAAATCGTTCTCAATTTACTCAAGCCTTAAACAGAATAATTAAGGTTCACATTCCTGCGGAAAATATCGGCTGGCAATTGTAACCTTCATGTCTACATTAAAAGAAATGTAAGATTTGAAGGAGGTCTACACCAGTTTATTGATCGACAGAGGCCGAGAAGAAAATGCATGAAAAAGGCCCAAGATGACATGGTATTAAGAGCGAACGATTAGTGAACGAACTACTAGAACGTAAATTTAATATGATTATATTTCCGTATTTAATTTTTTAATATAAACTTTTTATAATCATGCTCAGGTACTAAATTGTAAAATACAATATATATTATAATTATTATAACTATTTTTATAAAAAATGGCTTGTAAATTGATATTACCAATAAATTGTATTTCAGAGCTAGAAGAGACAGAGTAGGGAGCAAATTTATTGTGTTTCTCTTGGTTAATTGACTTTTACCGTGTATTTATATTCTTGTTGAAAGTGAACTGTGCCGTATTTTGATATTACTTTTATCTAGCTGCGAACTCTTTTAAATTCTAACCTGAGAAGATTTCTCCTTTTAGGTACAAGCTTTACTAGTGGCATAATAATTGCACAATAACATACATTTCTGAAACACAAAACTAGACAAGTGGACGGCAAAAGCTTGTGTGGTCTTTGTAAGTTCAAGACAAGACAAGGAGTGGAAAGAGTAAGCTTTTCCCAGCAATGGGATATAAATAATAACCTACTAAAGTACAACCAAATTGAGATATGTCGGGCGTCGGTTTCGGTTTAAAGCTGGTAATTAGATGAAAGCTTAAAGTTATGTTTGTTAGTTTTCGTTGACTTTTCGTTGAAACAGGGTAGGGTGGTTTTTGCCACTCAGGCTTCCACTTAAATTTATCTAAACTACGCCGAAAATAGGTACTAATTCTACCTTAATAAACATTTATTAAAAATAAATAAAATAAACAAATGATGCTAGACAATCCACAAAGCATCATCTAGCCCCTTCACTAGATGACTGATATACTTAAAACATTACAAAATTAATACACACGGTATTCTTTTTCTACTTATAACTCTGGTACATACTAAATGTACATGTTTTGCTCCTTTCATAAAATTTAATTTTTGTTTTCAAAATAGGATTTTCTAGGGTGAACTTTCATTTTGTTATTGTTTGTATTGTTCATATTTTGTTTTTCTAAAATATTTTCTAGGGTGAACTGCTGTCTTGTTTACTATATACATATATGTCTTGAATATATATAATTCTATTTCTAATTTGGCCTCTCGCGACACAGGTTCTGGACGTAGTGCTGGGTTTGACCACCAGTAAACTAAATAAGAATTTTGTATTTATATTTGTGCCTACGATTCTTAGAAAGTTTGAAAAGGTTCTGCAAATGATGAAAAAAAATGGTGAACCATATTTTCATCTACGTCTGCTCTAGATCGTCAAGTATTTGATGTTGATCATCCTATCTGAGTTTGTCAAGATGAAAAGGAATGCATTTTGGACCAAGAGATCAAAACCCGAAACGCTATGCAAACTAAATTAAAACAACTAATTAGGAGATCGAAATAACGAAACGTAAACCGAAACAGAAAAACTTGCTCGAATTTTACGGTGTCGTTCGATTTTAAGCCTAAGATTTGTGAGCTTAAAGCTGTTTATTAGAGTTCGATGTACACCTACGCGATTCGTCAAGTTTTCGTTTTTGCTTTAGTTCTTGTAATCGTTAAAATGTATTGAGATTGAGAGCAATGGACTATTGTCATAGATGAGGTAGGTATAGAGCGGTCCGGTGCGGGAGGTAGCTAAATATCGATTCTAGAAGGCTAGATCATTCTTAAACTATTCATGAAAGCAAAGGCCAAAGATGCGGTGATTCTACGATGATTTCATAGCCTCTAGCTACACTTCATGACTTTTATGGTGGGATGACGACCTGTGAAAGACTGCAGGTAGATCCTGGATGCGTCAAGCTGAAGACAGGGCGCTATGGCGCTCATTGGGGGAGGCCTATGTCCAGCAGTGGACTAACATAGGTTCATGATGAACTACACTTCATACAGGCTTATGAACCACAAATAAAGCGCTTCTAAATGCCTACTCGCAAATGGTTGATGTTTATAAAAATGTGGATTTTTTTTAACTAGTCTATACTAATATTATAAAGAGGAAAGGTTTGATGTTTTGTTTGTTTGTATTGAATATGCTCCGAAACTATAGGCGTATTATATTTTAGAAATGTGAAATTCAAATTTAACGCTTGTGAAACCGCGGGAAACAGCTAGTTAAGCATAAAATTATGTATGTACTCAGATTTCGCGCCAAACCCTAATCTAAGCTGAAATATCTGCGATACACAATCTTTAAGAAAGGCCAGAAAACCCCCATCTGACGAAATGCACAGCCGTATCGGACTTACTTTTATAAATACTTTCTTTCGGAGGACGTCAGGGACAACATCAGATACGGAACCCTAATTACGGGACCACGATAACGAAATATTAATAGATAAGGAACTTCAAAAATGAAAGGTTCGAGATCTTTCTTTTCAACACGCAATATCTGATGTTACAGTAACAATCAAGACTGCGAAGACTTTTTGATTACCAACTAGTTTCTGCCCTGCGGCTTCGCACGCGTTGTTTCTATAGAAACGTTTTAATGTTGTTTCTCATCATCATCATCATCAGTCTATAGTAGTCCACTGCTGGACATAGGCCTCCCCTAATGAGCGCCAATTCCATAGGAACTAATTTATGGAATAAAAAATAGTCTACTAGTCTAATACTTATTTTTAACCCTTAATTACTCGCGTGGGGTGTTTAACCGTCTCTAGTTATTGGAGTTTCGAATTTACAACGCTAATTTTTAAATCTTAATCATAATTTCACTTTTGTTAAACATACATGTACTTAACATATTATTTTTTATTATTCACATTCTATTTGTATTCTTGTTGATTTTATTTATATTAGTGCGTTTTTGTTTGTTTGTATAGCGGTAGTGAGTAGCCAGTCCGTAACACCAACAAGTTGCTTTGCCGGAAGACCAGCGTTGGTTGCTAGCTTGCTAGTCATCCAACTCATGCCGAGGCAAAGCCATTTTGTTACTGGACTTACATGATTACCAACACGTTTAGTTAACATTTAAGTTAACAAATAAATAAGTAAGTCTTTTAACAAATAAATTCATTTCATTTCAAATAAAAGTCTGATTTTGTAGGTATTTTGTAATTTTTTTTCTAATTCTAAAATTGGGGTGGAAAGCACGCCACGCGAGTACTTATGTATGTTTTTATGCGCGAGTAACTAAGGGTTAAGTATTTTTAAACTTACGCGATCTGAACACATAATTATAAGTATTGTAAATACCTACTGGAAATACCTTTATGCAATTTCAACTCGAGTCTGCGTGAAAGAGTTTCAAGGATTCATACATACACGTTCGTGTTTAATTTTAGTAGGATAGACCTAAAGAGGGTTGAGGATGGTTAAATTCAATGAATTAACAGTTTTATGGATGTTAGCCTTTGAAATTTCGACTACCACGTAACAAATTCACTGTATCAAATATTCGCAAAAGTCTGTAACATGATCTAAACTAGTTCACTTGCCAAAAAACGAGTTCAACGGCCGGAAAATAATGTAAATATGTACATACATACGTCAATATCCGCCTTAATAAACCCGCCTACAGAGCGAACGTACTGTTTACTTACATATTGTGCACCTACGCTAAAAGCTCTGCTCTTTCTTTATCTCAGAGTTCGCAGAGATCTATGCGCGTAACTGATCGAATGTCTTTGAATGACTACATAGTATAAAACAAAGTCGCTTCCCGCTGTCTGTCTGTCTGTTTCTATGTATGCTTAGATCCAACAGCGCCTCGGATTTTGATGCGGTTTTTTTATAGAAAGATAACACTTTATAACACCACACAAAACAGAAAATAATATAGAGATATAAACTTAGAGTAAAGGTATAAAGGGCGGCCTTATCGCTGAGAGCGATCTCTTCCAGGCAACCTTGGGATGAACTGGACATGAACGAACAATATAGACGGATAGAGTGATTCAAGAGAAAGTTATAAACCATTTGTCACAACGATTCACACGCGGGCGAAGCCGCGGGACGCAGCTACTTTAATATAATAATTATTATAAATTTATTTGATCACAAATACATGCATACATAATACAACAATCACATCAACTTACAATTATTATTTTATTATAATTGGTCTTGGTCTTGTGTTCAAACGGAGGACTGTTAAAAGAAACCTTGTGGAACAACTTGTCATGTAGGCCTTGAAATCCTAGACCAGAGAACAAAGTGGATCGCAAAAACCAGCCAAATATTCTCGTCAAGTCCTATTGTTCCTAGTTCTCCTATTCAGCTGAATGGCAATCTAGGTCATAAGTTCCGCATACTAATCACATTTTTTTTGTCTGGACTGTCCTTTTTGGAGAACATTGTCCTTTTTAAAGGTTTTATAGAACAAAAGCGAAAATTCGTTATTTTCGCACAATAGATTAAAACAGGTTTGCTTATCCACTTGGGCGATTTTGACACCTTTAGTAAGTTCTACTCACTAATGTTGGTACCTCATCATCAGCCTATAGCAGTCCACTGCTGGTCATAGGCGCCATCACTAGCTAATATAACATAATTTCAATATAATTTTGGTCACATATTATATAGTTATGAATTATTTCAATTTTTTATTTATCAATTTTTATACGTTTGCCCAGAAGGACAATAACTATTTTTCCAAGTACTTACTTATCGACTCGTAATTATTTATCCAAGTACTTAGTTATCGACTAAGCAGTATCAATAGTTTTAAAACAAAATATACTTATTTTCTGCATTTTAACTTTTAATTTGAGCTAATTTAGTTATTAGTGAGAATCGGCAAATTCCTTCACAGAATCGAATTACGCTGTTTCCATTTGACCTAGAATGCGGTTGACGTAAATTATTATTTTCATTCATATTGCTTACTAAACTGCCTGGATTCGCTGAAATAAACACATACCCACCTAAGCTTTGTTTATCTGTATATCTAGGACACATTCTTCAATATGCCATTTCACCACTTCTAACCGACAAAAAACAAAAGAGGTAGAGCGGTTTTATTATTCGGCTGTATGTAATGTACCTACATATTTCCTAATGTTTATTCGTCGATATCTCCGTCAATTATGAACCGATTTGGAAAAATCTTTCGTGGTTGTATGCAAAATAATCCCTAGGTAGTCCCATAAAAATGTTATTCCCGAGGGATCTATCGATTGGGATCTATCCTGGAAAACTTAAAAAACAGTGTATTGTATAGTTTCTATGTTTAATATTAAATATTTATCTATGTAGTGTGTTATTAAATATATCAGTTATCTAGTACTCATAACACAAGCTCTGCTTAGCTTGGGGCTAGATGATGCTGTGTGAGTTGTCTAGCATATTTTTTTAGATTATTTCTTGTATCTTGTCTAATTATTCTTTGTTAGAGTATTCTACTTATCATGGACAAATATTATTAGGTTCAGTAACTCGGTATTTTAGTGATAAAATCTCTGTCTCAGTGAGAACAGTTGCTCAGTGCGTTGCGTACGCGCATTGTTCCGGGCGCGCATCCGTCAGCCAATTACAGACGCCGATGGACACGCACGATTAACGAATATCTAACTTGACCACAAGAGCTAGATACTACTAGAAGAGATCGATCAATTTAATTTAAAATATCTTTATTTATAAACATAACAAAATATAATAGTAATACATATCCAGTGTACATTTTGCTAGAAGAGATCCTTTGGTCTATCAGAAGGCCAGACTTAGGGTATACGATAGTATAAAGACATTATCTTGACTTTCATTTCATTTCTATGTACATTTCTTTAATGAATGTCTGTGTACGTGGAGCAGATTGATTGATTTAAATTAAAGCGAGGGGGGGGGGGGGGGTCTTTCATCAATGTTTTACTTTACAGACAAATCACTAAAATAAAGTACTAAATACTACTACAGTACTAAATCACAATCAAAACAAAAAATCGTATTAATATTATTGCGAAACTATGGAGAGATGTTTAGAGGGTACACCCCTAACGGATCTGGCCTAAATTTACATGGATTTGGTTCATTAACGCAAAGTTGGGCTAATCCAAAGAAACTATTTTACTCTAGATAGATCCACAAGCCATATCCACTAACTTTATATCTACGAGTCCAAGAAAACCCGTCGAATAGTTATGTATGATCGATGTACGCTAAGCGCGACTCATTCACGGTTCTAACGGTTGGGTAGCAACAGCAATTGGGCCTGGTTTCACCACACTCCTAATCTCCATTTGTGCTTGACTTGCGATTGGGACTGTGCACTTCCGATTTGCGAACCAATAATACATCTTCTTGGCCGCTATTCGTGGCGTGTCGATCGGCTATGTTAAGCAGAGTGGACGTTTACAGGTTTAATGATGATGACTACAGAATTAATGAATTCATTAAATTTTGCATACTAACTACATATATTCCAGCCAAATTTGCAGACACATATAGGTATGTTTGTAAACAAACCACCTTACCTAAAAACCTAAACTTAAAACTTAACCTGAAAATAATTTTGTTTTTGCCGCGTTTTTTATACTTAATTTACATTACTTTTCGATTTGAGATCCTTCCTTCAAATACTTAATCAACTTGCTATTTGTTTTTTCGTACGGGGCTACGACCCTCTTTAGAAGATGCAAATATCAAGCAGTGAACTAATATAGACTGATGATGACGATGACATAGTAATTATTTGATACTGGAGGTCTACTTTGAAAAAGGAACGAAGTCAACGGATCGTCATCCGTCAACTTCGTTCGTGTTTCAATTCGATTGCACGGATATAGCCTTACCTACCACCAAGTAACTTCCGGCGCTTCACTAACTGAAACCGTTCGTTTCTGATCTCTATGAAATAAATATCAGTATCATTTTCATATTAAGGTCACCCAAAGAACGGGTCGTCCGTTCTTCGTTTTTTGCGATCCGTCGTCATTCGCGAACTTCGTTCGTTTTCAAAGTAGACCTCTTGATCTTTCAGATGTTTGAAGCATTTATCGTGGGAATATTCTCCAAGTCATTCATAATTTTAAGTAAGTCGGTAATTAATTTGTAACACGATTATTTATTTACTAAGGATCTTATTTAAATTAAGTATCTTGTTAAATACAGACAGACAAGTAACAATGTCGCTAAGCAATTGAAGTAGGTAATAGGCATATCTAATTTATTCGGAATTTCGAAACGTTTCAAATATCTAGACTAAAGCGATCAAAGTTAAACCTTCCTTAACGTACTTAATTATCTAGGAATTAAGTTTCACTTTTACAATTTAGATTAAAGCGGCCTTCAGACTTGTGTTAGAATTAAGACAGACATTTAGATTATATCAATTATGTTAATTTATGGCTATGGGTATCGCAATGGAAAACTGATCGACATTTACAGAAAATTGGGCTGAAATGTAACGGGGTACAGCTTAGATCTACATGCAAATTCTCGTCTCATTTTGTGAATTAATTCATTTTGCAATATATCAAATATCTCATTTGCAATATTGCATAGTTTTTTTCTTTCATAACTATGGTACAAGCGCACACCGACTGCTAGACCATTTCTTGATATTTATTTTCGAATCTGATTCAAAGTAGAAGCTTGAATTGGTGAAATCGTGTGAATAGTATATTTGAAATAGATTCTTCGCAATTAAATGTATTTCCTTGTTTCCAGTCCACCATGGTTAATACACACAAAAGGGTAGTATTTCATGTTGTTTGTTTTTTTTTTAATTTTTGGATGTACAATAAAGAGTTATTAATTGTAATATCCATTGCCATCAAATATCATAATATGCCTCTTTAAAACAAAGATTATTCCCAGAACCGAAGGAGGGTCTAGACTAGACTTTCAAGAGCCGTCTCAAGGCTGCGTCATTTTCGATAAAACCAATTTGGTTTGGATTCTTTGTTGTGGCGCCTTTGTTTTTGTTGTTTTTGGTTTTCAAATCTCATTAGAATCAATCCTCATCAGTTAGATGAATCCTATCTAGCTTTGTCGGCTTATTTTATCTTAAACTTTTAGAAGGATTTGTACCAATTAAATTCATATAATAAGTAGGTAAAATGCTGGACAATCCACATAGCATTATCTATCTAGCCCCAAACTAAGCCAAGATTGTGTTATGGTTGCTAGAGGAAGATGACTGATAGATTTAATAGAATACATTACATACATATAGATATTTTTTACTATACATAGAAAAAATATTAGCAGATCGTAAAAACTTTGTCCCAAGGCGGGAATCGAACCCGCAACTCCTATACCGCAAGCTGACCTTCACCCGTCATGCTACATCGATTGTCTAAGAAGTTCTGAGAATATAGTGAAAATTGTTAATAGAAGTTATGCCGAGAAAAAGTACGCTAACTTAGGGTAAGGACTTAGTTAGGTATTCTCATATCCCCCATTTTTTCATAGAATTACTTCAATCGAGTCACGTTCCCCACTTTGTTAAAGCTTTTGGATAAATATTTTTTAACGAAAAACACTTTATTCTTCGTCGTAGAAAATAATGGTAAATCGGGGCAATTCAGCAATAGGGGGATTGAAGCCAATTCACTGGAATGGGACACCTATAAATTTTATTATTAAAATGATACCGAAGGTCCTTGCATTTTTATTATGCTTAGATATTTTATTGTGCCCAGTGGGTAATTACCATAAGTATTTGTTTACGACCGGTGGTTATTAGTAAATCATTATAATTGACCGTAAATTCCCGATTGTTCACCTGTCTCGGAATGGTATTCGGAAACTTCTTAATGCCGTGAAACAAGTGGAAATAAATTATTTTAATTGAATTATATTTATGATCTTTTTTAGGTGATTTTTATCTCTTATGGAACGCTCGTGAGTTCGTTCGCAAGTGTTTGTTATGCATGAGAAAATAATAGGTAAAAGTTATCAGGACATTAATTTCATATTGCATCAGATAAGTAAACTTAAAATAATAATGAAAACCATTAAATTCCAAGAAGGTTTAAAATATCTGTAACTATAACACAATAAATTCATTCTCAATAGCTTACTTACCTACTTAATATTGGAACAATATCTATCTAATATTAATTGAAATACTCTAATTTGATAAATTTCGTTGAAATGTTGTTAAGCTAATATACTTTTACCTATTATTATTATTTATTTTAAGCCATTATTGTCCCACTGCTGGGCAAAGGCTTCCCTTTTCTCCTTCCACTCCTCGCGATCCAACGCTGCAACAGGCCACGATGGAAGAACTTTTACCTACCTAATTATTTTTATAAAATACCATTCCTTGCTCGATTTTTTCAATTCGGAAATTTTTGTGCTTTCGATTTGTTTTTGGTATACTTTTTGTAAGCATTGAGTATTTTGTTTGGATTTTAAATTTGGATTGAACTAAGAAATGTTTTCAATAGAGAACATGCAAATGAAATATTCTCTTAAATCTTTAAAAAACTGAGATTACTTTCGTATGTATGTACCAAATTAAAGCACATATTTCGAAGTACCACTGTAGTTGTAGTCTTTCCATAAAAATGTAACATGTACCTCCGGGTAGGTAGATATGAAATTGGTGTGGCTGCCCGAGTGTTACCTTTCCCCATGTCCGTCGACTCTAAAAAGAAATCACAGCCGACATTTCCAAGATTTCATAACCCGCTAATAATAACTGACAAGTTTAATTTTTAAACTGGTAACCCAATATGGCGGCGCGCAGAGACCGGACACTAATTCGCACTGTACGCGCAGGCGCATTCACTGCGTCAATCATTTTTAGAGTTCAGTGACTAGTCTGAAAAAAAACGAAGCCTCGCCAAATGTTTTTTTGTTGTGTACTTAATTTACATAAGCCTTGCGAACTAGTTTTTTGCTAAGTTCTGTCGACATCGCGTATGTGGCCGTTCACTCGTCAACTATTGTAAGATTCAACGAACTTACCTTCAGTGATGTTCTATTTTAACCCCACCAAATTACCCCTGTAGTTTAGCGACCAGAAGTTTATTTTGGCCACAAGTTTCCTCCAGACGTCTCGGTTCTCGCTAGTATCGTCAAGTTCGAGGAGACTGGCTACCACTTCGCTTCCACCGATACCTACATAGGTTAGACTACAGGTCTTCACTTCATGGTTTTCCCTGATTTCTTGACAGACCGCTCCTTCACCGATCTTTTACTATACGCACGTCAGTCATTGACTAATCCTATCCTACGCAACTTTATAAAGGAAGATCCTGAAGGTGAATGAAGTTTAGAAATGTTTAGGCAAGCAAAGCTAAAAGTATTGAAGCGATCGAGCTGAAATTTTGCAGAGATATCGCTCTAGTCTAGATCGTCATTCTGGTAAAGGTCTGAGGTCCGAGTACATTAATCCAACATCTCCACCGGACAGCACAAAAATGTGCATTGAAAATAGTCACTAGTTAGTTATCTTTAGATACATTTGACAGTGACAAAATGGCTCCCCAGGTCAAGCGAGGGTCCAACTGTCTATCATCTGATTCCGTCAATACAAAATGAAATGCACATTTTTGTGCTGTGCGGTATAAAGTCCGGTAACGCTGTCATGACCACCTGCGGTCAACGGTATTATAGTACTCTCGAGTAAAAAAGTGCTATGCGGTAGCGGTTCGTTCCTGATTTGCGACAACCTCTTTCTAATATACCTATATACCTGTTTATAAATAAATAAATAAATAATGCTGGACAATCCACACAGCATTATCTAGCCCCATGGTAAGCAAAGCTTGTGTTATGGGTACTAGATAACTGATATACATAATACAATACATTACATACATAGATATTTTTTATTATACATAGAAAACGACCAGAACACCCGGAACAAATATCTGCAGATCGTACACACATTTGTTCCGAGGCGGGAATCGAACCCGCAACCGCTTGCGTCGCAGGCGGACCTTCGCCCACCGCGCCACATCGGTCGTCATCGTCGTTTGTTTACCGTATGGGTGTATGTACCGTATGGTATACTATATGATGTACTGTTTGTTTTCAGATATTCATATTAATCATTTATAAAGCTTGACCTTTCCCTAGCCACCTATGCCTTAGCCAATAATGTCTATAATAAATTTGCATGAGATTACCCATTATAAACAAACAAACATCCTCATAATATAAGCACAGTTTAGGTGGAACTTACGGTTAAAAAACCTCGACCTTTTGTTTTGCGACGCTTAATAATTACTGTATACAAAACATTTGCGTACAATTCTTTCCTAGATAGTTTTGAGTTAGGTCCAGACACGTTAAGGTCACTAGACTAGACTAGACTAATAAAAACTGGTACTTACCTACACCAACATTACTGGCATGCCGCCGCCGCCTATTTGTTATTATGTAATTAATTAATATGAATTATGTGCACGGTTGTTATCTTAATTAGTACATCAATCCAGGCCCAGAGCAGTGCATAGCTGAATATAGACATACTAGACGACGAGCGACATCACGAATGAGTCGTCATAAATTAAATGAAATGAAAGTTTATTTCTTTAGGCTTACATTTAGACAGGTCATATTTTATACTATTCATTATTATATAATAACATTATTTTGATGTTCACTTCAATGTTTTGTCCACCAGTGGAAGAAATGAGAAGAAACCACTAGTATGTTCACGACTTAGTGTAGGATCTGCAATCATCAAATAGATCTAACAAGCCCCACTCTCTTAGTTATATATTAATTTATATTTTTAAAGTGTTGTATAATGTGTGCTTAATGTTAAGTATGCTGAATGTGCATAATGTTAATGTAATGTTAAATAAAGATTTATTATTTATTATGTTCATAACTAATGTGTCTAGTAGGTACATATGATTTGCTTATCTGTAAGTTGTTAGATTTTGAGTTGGAGCAAAACTCGTTCCAAGCTTCTTTATCTTCTAGATAATCTAATATTTTGTAATAAGCCTTTTTACAAAGAATATGTTACACAATTTTTTTAAATTTATTTATCGATAATTTTTGCAACTCACTTGGAGTTTTGTTGTAGAAGCGTATACATTGCCCTTTAAAAGATACACTTATCTTATGTAGCCTAGTTGTGGGCACAGCGAGTTTATTCTTATTTCTAGTATTTACATTATGTATATCGCTTTTTTTAGTGAACCGTAATAAGGAGACGTTACTTTATTAAAGCACAAAAATAATAAGGATGAGTCATTAAATAGTAAAAATGAACTACTTAATGTTTTTAAATATATTTAGTTAGTGTTTGTTAAATAAGATTATTGTACACCGTTGACTATTTTTTAAATAATAAATCTAAACTGTAGCTGTTTGACTGCTTGAATTAGTATGTGAAATACCTACCTACCGAGTTATTAATGTTATTAATTTGATTCTTGTGCATGATATTGTATAAAAGTCAAAAATTATTTATTCTTTAGGCTTACAAAATAAGCACTTAGACATGTCATATTTTATACATTAAATTATTATCAAATAAAATTATTTTGCTGTTCACTTAATTTTTTTGTCCACTATATTATATTATTGTATAAATTATCCGATTACTATGTTTATAGCTAAAAATAAACTAGTTACTATTATTATTATTTAAAAATAAATTGCTGCGCCCGTACAAGGTACATGTACCTTTAAGCTAATAACAACTAAGGTAACATTATGTGAACATGTACATATGTATGTCTTGTGTATACAATAAATAAATGAATGATCCTTTCCATCCAAAGGTTGCCTGGGAGAAATCGCTGTTAGCGATAAGGCCGCCGATTGTGACTTAGTATTAAGATCCATTATTATTGTATTTTTTGTATAGATGGTGCAATAAAGAAATATTGTATTGTATTGTATTGTATGGTATGAAAATGTATATTTCGTTCTAATGGATTTAGTTTTATTAAGATGATTTGAGAAATTTTATTTTTAATTTTTTTTACAATCTTAGGAAAACTTACAGCTAGATAAATATTACAATACAAATATTACACAAATAATTTGAAAAAAAAGCAGCAATTAAGAAAAAAAAATTACAGAAAGTAGACGTTTTATATTATTAAGTTAAAAGAAAGTAAAAATTGCACACACAAAAAAATATATTTATAATGAAAATACATGAAAACTGACTTCAATTACTTTATAAAGAAATTATTACCTAGAAGGCGCTTAAGCTGAACAGAAGTATTGAAAAATATATCAAAATCGTGATATTTTACTAATGTGTTTAAAACATCTGCTAGCCCTAATGATGAACGAATTTTGCCTATAATTTGTTTTCGCAAAAGGAATATTTAGCAAGTTAGGATTCCTGAGTGTTCCTATATTAGTTCGCAGTCCTATCTGTTCAAGAAGCTCCGGACAGTCAACCTTCCCATTAGCTACGTTTAACAGATAACATAAGTCGTTCCTGAAGAGGAAGAAAATGAAATTTACGACATCTTGCCAAGTAGTCAGGTAGAAACAATTTAGCTCGAAACTATAAGTGTCGCAAGAATCGTTTCTGAATACGTTCAAGGCGAGTAATATAAACATCATAGCACGGGTTCCAAACCTGAGATGAGTACTCCAGATGACTACGAACGTACGCACAGAAAAGTATCTTTGGGATCTTGATGTTAGAGAATTCGCTTGACATTCGCAGTTTTCGCAGCAATCAGTTAATTTATCAATTATTTATATTAAGTTTTTAACCAACTTCGAAAAAAGGAGGATTCTATGTTCGGTTGCATATATAGGTACGTTTTTATAATGTTTATCGATTTCTTCCTCGTTTAAGGAACGATTTGGATGAATATTTAGAAGTCATATTAACTTCCTGAAATAAGAAAAAAGTATTGGAAGGACTTCTTCTCCCTAACCTTCACTCCAGCGTGAGCTTTGTCAAGGTTGGTCGGTCGTCGACATTACAACCTTTCCCTTAATCAAAAACCCATACGGAAACTTAAGGACAAAACAAAAAAAAAACAATAAAATTACGCATTGGAATGAACAATTGCGAGAAAAAACTGTAATTATTGAACTTCTATAATTGGCAAGTAGGCTTATTGGTACAATATTGTTTGGTGTGGCTTGTGGCATAGTGGAAGATGCGCTATTCTGAGATTTGCTTCTACTCACGCAGGAAAAATACCTCTGCGAAAGTTACCTACTTACTAGGTATTCGGTGGCCATGACCCTATAGAAATTCCTACCTTAGCCGAATTTTAGAAGTTTGGAATAATTTTGCTCTATAATAATAAGCCTGCTAGATCCCACTGCTGGGGAAACCTCTCTCTCTTCTATTCCCAGCCCAAATATCAGGCACCATAAACACCATTCTTGGCAAGCGGATTGGTGATGTGATAAAATTAGGGTCTGGTAGATCCCTTACTACATTTAGGAGCTGAACTAGAGGGGTCGATTCTTAAGCTTGTCGCACACCTGGAAAGCACCGCTGCCAAGCAACACAAAAATATGCATTCAAATATGGGCATTAACTCGCAACATTTAGATGCATTTTACCTTTATAGCATTTATACCTACAGCTCGCGGGCCACTCGTTTGAAGCTTGTCAAAAGCCTTTTTGTCACTGAAAAATGTATCAAAAGTTGATGTGATCAAAAGTTTGATTGCTCATTTTTGTGCTATGCGGTAGCGGATGCGTTGGAATTAATGTGCGCAGAGCTTTAACATACAGTAGTGATATTACAGAATTTACTGGAGAACCTACCTTAAATTCCGATATCCACGAGCACAACCCAATTAACAAGCAAATTTCGTAAGTTGTTTGTATGAAAGTCTGTTATATGACAAGTTTTTGTATGTACTTGTATGTAGGCACGGCACGCGTTATGATAAAGTATCATATTTATCGACCACACCCAAGTTTGTATAAGAAAATTAGTTATATTACCACTATATAGACCAGAACCAAGAGAATCAGAATTAACTATCTTCCTTACTCTTCACGACATATAGGTATGTCCACTGCTGAACGAGGCCCCCCGAATGAGTGCGAGTTTTCCCATAATAATCACGCTTGAAACGCTTTTCGATAACAATACTGCACATATACACTTGTACAATACTGCACATACACACTATATTGTGCACTATATGTCCAATGTACTGCCCACATGGTTAGTTTCCTTTGAGACTGGGCACCGTGGCCGGAATTCAGCATCATAGGTTCTTAGTTTGAGCCCTTCACATCAACCTATTGAAATTTCGTTTCTTCAGATTAACGTCCATTTTGTTGGTAACACATATTCCTTTACCGACGCCAAAATACTTCAAAAACTTATACTCACATCAGAGTCCCCGCTCCGGCTGGATCCATAATGATAATGTTCTTCGGTTCTGAGTTCTGATAGGCGTTGGTGCGTTCACATTAGTTCCGTATCATTCATTACTTGGTTCGTTAAAGTTGCTAGGTAATAGGAATTTCTTATTTGTTTCGATTTATCTGTGTTAATCACATTATTTCAATAAAAACTGGTCAATAGTAACTATTTTCTTAATCCAGTTTATTTCTTTCTGTTTTAAAAGCAGCATGAAATAAATTTCTTTACTCATACTCATGTATTTTTAATATTATATTTATTTAAGAACTAATTTTTCAAACCTGACCTAGTAAAACATAACAGAAATTGAAGGATTTTCGCATAGTGACAAACCAGCCGGCGACCTGCTTCACCTTCATTATTCACCCGAGGTAGGTACTCTAGGAACCGTCCCATACAACTGTACAAATTCACTAAGCACACAGTGTCTCATCCACTAGGAATTCAAGAATAACAGTTAATGAGATGAATATAAAGCATATTATCATCTGGCGTGGTTTTAGCAAGTTAGCTCAGGGGTCGGCGTGTCCTGATGACATTGGATTAATTGAAAAATGACTTTATGTGCGACCTCCATCCATTGAACTGAACGGCGGCTCTAGACGCCGCCGCTGTGGGAACAACTGTATACCCAAATACCTACTTAAAAGACTTCAAATGAAACTAAAGAACCTAAATTGTAGACCTAAAGCGTGGGAAAGAAAAAGACTTGTAATTTAGAATCCATGCCGAAACGTTTATTGATCTCTATTTAAAACTTATTGATAACAGATTGCATAATCAAAATTTTCATCTTAAAAAACTAGGAAAGCAATCCCCGGGTAAATTGCCATGCATAACGAAAACTCGAAATTAAGTTGTGATTTTTAAAAACCTAAAACCAAGTTTCTCTAGCAAGGCGTACGACAATATACAATTTGATCTCGTTATTTAAACATTTGTTGAAGTAAACGTAAACATAATCATAATCAATAAAAATAATAATTAAATAACATGTCATCATATGAATGTCTAATTGAACAACATTAAAATTAATATTAAATAACACAAAATAATTAATAACGTAAAATGTCATGCACACCCGCGAGTTGGTATATAAAATGTATGCTTAATGCTATGCTAATGTCATGCTTTCGAAAATTTTAGTAATTGTTAGTCATTAAAATTGAAAAGGACAACACAAACAGGAACTTAAACTATTGCGTGAACTAGTTTGAGCGGGAAGGAACGCGGAAAAACGTTGAAGAGGTCATCTGGTGGTCATATAACTTATTACCTAGCTCATTTTTACCGCTCCCTCCCCGTTCTTACCATGACTGATGGTAAAAAGCATGTAAATGGTCTATAATTGGACTACTACGCGTTACAAATTCAGCCTACGAACTGACGAAATTGCCGTGCAGCATAACCACGACAGATATGTATGAACTAGAACATGATCCATTAGAACATTACAAAAAGATGGAATAGTTTTATCTGATATTAATCGATTGAAAGGTCCAGCGATTTATACTGACGGCATAGTACGTAAGTTCAAGATGTACGAGAGGCTTATGATTAAAGTGACGATTATATTGTAACACGAAGAGCCTAATAGTTATCGATGGACTGAGATCTTGCACCAATAATTCTGGATCTGACGTTGCCTTGGATCTGTAACAATACAAAAATAGGTTAAAACTGCACAGCGCGATATATTTTCTGTAGCATTAAAGAAAAGGTCAAATACCTGGCATAAAAAGTAACGTATATCTTACTTTTCGTGGTCTACTAGGATTCTTAAATTTTAACGATCTTCAAGTCCACCATATTTATTCTAAATTTGACCATAACTATAAACAACTTCTATCTAACATGACCATTAATCAATTAACAAAAATAAGTACAGATAAAAAATAAACTAACTATCGCGCTAGCCGAATAGTAAAGCTTATTAAGCTGGATTTTATGGACTGTGATATAATAAAGCGATGCGTGGCTGGGCTTTAACACATTTTTTATACTTCACTTACTATGGTATTCGTAATTGTATGAATATGGACGATAAAGATAATGGTATCTTTATATAAATGACTTCCCAGATAGGTAAAGTCAGGTGTCCGTATTGCCCCCTAGTCAGTAGCTTTCGTGTCAGTAGCGTCAGTAGCACCGCGTGTATGGTCTACTGGTTTCTTATGATCGACAGATCGTATCAGTCCTGGGTGGACATGAGTCTCCTTCAAAGGCAGGGCTGTTATTTTCATGTCATGATCAAGAAGGCGAAGGCTGGCGGTAATTAGGTGCCTGATTGGTGTTCGCAAGAATCCTATTCATAATTTTGAGGATGCCGCTGTTAATTCACCCTTTGATGCGGGAAATTTCACACGATATCGTTGCAGAGTACACGCTCCATTGGAACCAGATTACTGATATAGTGTTGTCTCAAAGCGGCGAGAATCGACCCTGTAACCTTTTGCAACAGATCAGAGGTTTTTTACTACGTCATAGCGGTCGTCAAATTCACAGACTTTATCAAATTCAATGTTATTTTTTAAACATAAGCTCCTCTAACCGAACTTTCCAAAATGTTCCTAAAAATCATCCAACTGCTAAATAATACGTAATTAAAGTGATTCGTATGTAAAATGCTACCGTTACAGCGATGAAGGATCAGATAACTGCCTTCCCAGGGACCTAGACGCGAGTTTGAGGAATTTAATCATTTAAAACTGAGATAGCATCTCTTTTTGTAAAATTTACAGTACAATTAGGGGAAGACGGTATGGGACGGAAGCAGATATAATTCAATAGAGGAAGTCTGATAGTTCAGCTAACTTTAACACCCGCAGTGACTTCAGTTTTTTAATGCCGCAAGAAACTGTGAATATTGGGAAGCTCAGAATTCAAATCATGGTAAATTATATCTCGTTATAATTGACTTTAGTGTTAATTAGAAGACCTCCAAACTTCATCATTCAACACAAAAATCTTGGGCCCATACGAAAGGAACATCAATAAATAATAATGAATAAGACAGAAGTAATCAAAAATCTCATAGTGTTTCCTTGATAAATACAAGCGGTGTGTAAAAACCGACGAATGGCAATTTTAGCCTCTGTATTCGTATTGGTATTTCGATGCGCGGTTGAACTAAAACAAAATATTAGACACAAAGTTCAAATGGTCAACACACAATTCCGACGATTTTGACTTTAATCCATAACCTAATTAATTAAAGTATTTTTCCTATGCGTCTTTGTAAACAAACCCCAATCCGTTGTGACTACATCAATCCAACGCAGAAAGAACGTCTTTACATACAAAACCCTTGATATCATCAGAAATCCCTCTGCTTCAGGGTCTAGGTAAACTGGTGTTACAAAGCAGGGTAATAGCCAAGGTGTGGGTGGAATCGGGGCAATGACGAAACGAAATTCAGATTGATAACGTTACTGACGTATTCTGATAACCACAGATTGTCCTCTACTATGTGTATTGCTACAAGATTGGAGTTACAGCTAGTTATATTACATAATTCTTATATTTTCATATAACACACACCAGCGGGCCACAAAAACATCGCAACATCATGAACCTTGTTGGTGGGTCCGGGTATACACATCGGTAATTAATTCAATATAATCTGCATGTGTAGAATACGCGTATCGTTAAATCCGAAAAGAACGAGTCTGACCTGGCTCAGTAAAGCTTTCGTTGCAATTTGATTTGATATATCGTTTTGCTGTGGGTAAGATTTTATACATAACTAGTTTAGTCAAAACCAAATAAAGTTTGTGAAAAGTCTTATTAGACACCAACAGTTGCTATGCGAATTGGTGCCTAGTGATCGAGTTTCTTTGTTTGACTTTCAGAAAAACCCAGAGAATTAGGCCGCGCTTATAACTGACTGATAAACTAGTGATATGAAAAGACTACTGTATAATTATTAAATACATAAAGAAAATGAAAAGCAAAATACCTGCGGGAAATGATGACGCATCTCCCGCACGATTTTACCCACAGCTGGGTTTAGGCCTTCCAAAGTCAGACATATACCACAGAGTCCAGCACTAGCCGCATAACCTCCCATCATACTCAGGCAGCTGTATTGATACGTATATACTTTTGTACCTTGTCATATCCAGGTGCGCTAACTGACGGACTGAGTGAGTGAGGACGCTCGTCAAGTGAGTCAGCTTTAAAGTGACAAGTAGGAAAGAACTAAAGTTCATATAATAGATATACGAGATGTTGCTATTTGGCGACCTACCGTCGACGACGTCGAATTGCACGTTTACCTGACCCAAGAACGATAAATCAGCGGAACAGTATCAGTGGTGAATATTTTTATTCCTGACGGAGGTAGACCAAAGCTCGGACTGTTTAGGAGTAAGGACGTCCAACGGTGCAATTGGTAAACGACGGCAAGACCGTGAGCTTCAAATGGTCCAGACTAGCACATGTCCAAGGCGAATGGCAGATACAAAGAGGCCTAACCAAGCCCAGCAGTGTGGCTGACGTTGATGGCCGAATATATTATTAGTCGACCGCTATTTTAAGCAATAGTTTCAAGACTGTACGTGTAAGGTTCCTCACAGTAGTATGTTAAAATGCACTTGTAAAGATCTACGTCCTAAAGCTCTACTTCTACTAACGGTAATACATTATTCGTAGTTTCCACGAAAATTCGCAACTAAGCGCTACCTTGACGTTGATGATGGCAGACGTTTACTAATCTATCAAATAAATAAAATTGATGAGTCTGTTATAAATGACGGCATTTTACTAAATGAATTTGAAAGAATCCAACTATAAAATTGTTGTCGGGCTGTATGTTTGTTTTAGCAAATCTCCGAAACAGCTAGGCCGATTTGAGACTTTCACTGACAGGTTGCTGATTGTTATAGCGGATAATCTTGGCTCGTTTAAAGACACACCCTATTTTTTGTATAACCCAGTATTTTTTCACGCTCCTCGCAAACCACAGGTGGTGTGTCGCTATTAGATAAATACAAAATAAAAACTGCGTACTTTATAATAAACTCAAATTGAAATGCCTTTAGGTGTTCGTCTCTCTTACTCTTTATTCGATGATCCTTCGAAAAAAGACCAAGGCATCAATGATGACGTTCCAGTCCCAAATGCTGAGTCACTGGCCACATATCAATCTTAGGCACCCCTTTTCGGATTTATTGCGGGATCGTCACACTCTAATGTGGGTAATTGAGAAGTACGGCGTTTCGCAACTTTTATCAACTGTCGTTACACAGTTCACGGATTATTTTTAATGACTTTCGACGCTTTGTCATCGATGAGCTTTTTACAATCTCCGATACAAGATTTTCTATATTAGTACTGAAGTATCATTTCTTTTCAACGGCTATTTCTTTAGTCGTGGGCAAGAGCAAATTCAGAATTATTTAACTGGCATTAAAAATTTAACTATTTAGTAACAATTAGGTCCGTTTCGTATCTTTAGTTAGTTCATTTTTCGTTATATTTAGTTTTAGTGGCGTCATAAGTGCCTTTTAGTCATATAGAAATTTAAAAAAAACATATTGCGTCACGTTCTTCGTTTTTATGTGTCTATACTATCCAGCTAGATTCCGGTCGAAAGACGCCAATATGATTTAGGAGCACGATACGATGTTACCTTATTGTATCGGAAGATGTAAAACTCTCTTTATTGAGTGCAGGGGCTCTTCAAAGATATTTTTCTGTGACTTTACATTTTCGCGTCGAGTTTAATTGACTTCGTTGTTTGGCAGGGGTCTCTTTCTTGCATTTTGCAGCTTCTGTCAATTCTCTAAGGAATTTGCAAGTGATGTGTTGATTTTAAAGGCATTTGAATATTTGACGAGTCATCATAACTTAGAATGATTTCGTCATCATGTCTTTTGTGACCCGAATGCTTTGGAATATTTGCAAAGATTTCTTTCAAAAAAATGACGATTAACATTTGGGAAATAAAAATAACAATACGACCAGTTGCCAGATTTAAACTAAGGCAAGTTTATACAATTAAATGTAAATGAACACAATAATGACGTCAATGAAATGTGGGTGGTATAGAAGTCATTGTACAGAACCTGGGGTTTTTTTAATCAAATTAAAGAAAAGCAATTCCAAGTTACAGAGCAATTTAAAATCCTTTGTTTGTAAACTAAATTCTATTTCATATAATTGTTTGAGAAACTTCGTAACATTTTACACCGGCTTCCCACGGTGCGTGATATTGCGGACGCACGCGCTACAGCCCGCACCACGCACCGTGGGAAGGGTCTCGTCCGTGGTCGCAGAGGACGTCTGTGGCGGTGCGCCGGTATCCGTCGCGAGACGGTAACTTCAAAGGTGCGGTGCGGCGCCTCGTTTCACTCGCGTTAACGTGTTCTCTTTCACTTTGCATTTTGAAATGAAGTTATCAAAAGATCTACACAGACCGCACGCACCGTTGGAAGAGCCCTGTCTGCGTGCGTTGCCGTCCGTGATCGTCGGCTGTGCGTGATGATCCGCAGAATGAATCGCGGACCGTGGGAAGCCAGCTTTAGAATACATATAACGACACCACCGTCGTCAGTAGGATGGAGGATGCAAGGTGAACCAAGAAGGTGAATACCACGACAGAACAAAAGGAGTAGAGGATGAGCACGGAAACGTTGCAAATTATTTAGATAATTCTCGACTTCAAATTCCTAAATAATGAAAATAGGTTTCAAACCTAGTTTTAAAAAAGAATCATAAAAATCGGTTCACCCAGTCGAAAGTAAAAAAAAAAAACATTCAAGGACCTCCGTCTTTTTTGAAGTCGTATAAAAAGAAAGCGGACCAGACTGGATGTGACAAACCAGAGATGGAGAGCTTGGAAAGAGATGGGGAAGACCTACGACGAACAGGCGACTACATTTAACTGACATGATAAATATGTAGACACAGTGTAGAAACTACGTAGCTATAAATTAATCGAACTTTGACATGTATTGTAATAGTAGTAGAATTATCTAACGATACCCCGTGAAAAAGTATCAAAGACCATTTTATGAAAGCTGGACAGACATGACGAAGCTTCTTCAGAGTTACATCATGAAACTATAGCTTCAACGGTTCAAGAAGGAGAGCCGTTGAGAGACCATGTATTCTTTTGGAACTCGGAAGTTGCAAAGTAAGATACTAAAGATAATATTAAGTCTTGCGTTATTCAACCATAGTAAATAGTAAATTAATCCTACAATAAATTAATGAACAGACATCAGTCCTACATGGAATTTGTTCAGGTGGTCCGTTGCTATGGCTCCATCTTTATTGTCCTTGGAATGTGTACCATGATACACTAATATTATAAATTCGAGTTTTGATGGATTGATGACCGTTACGTCTTCGCGTCAAAACTACTGAACGGATCTGACCGAAATTTTCCATATACTTAGTTCTAGGCCTGGAATAAAAAATAGGCCGCATAAGCGTTTCTCATATATCACTTCCTATGTAACAGTAATAGCCTTTAAACGTTTCCATAGAAATAACTCATGCGAAACCGCAGTCACAAGCTAGTATAAAATATACTTTAGTCAGAAAGGCGTTGATTAACCAAGTTTATCCAATCATACAGCGCAAACAACCGACTGAAGCAAACTGTTATTAACTTAGAGGATGCGCTATTGTCTTCCGTGGTTTGTTTCTCAACTGAGCAGAGCTTGTGCCGTCTAGTTTGCTTATAGTATTATTGCTATATGGAAAGAGATATCAGAGCAGTATAATGTTTGGAAAGCCACAGCAAATATTAAATAAATAAATAATGCTATACAATCCACACAGCATCATCTAGCTCCAAGCTAAGCAGACCTTGTGTTATACATAGGTAGGGTACTAGATAACTGATATACTTAATAGAATACATAACATAGATAGATATTTTTTATTACTATACATAGACAATACCCAGAACCTACGGAACAATTTTTTGCAGTTCGTAGTAACATTTGTCGCAACGCGGGAATCGAACCCGTCACCTTCTTGTATAGCTGAAATAAGGTGATAAAAAAATAAATAAAGACTGCAAACCAATAAATGGAGGAAAATAAATAGTATCTAGACTAGAGGCTGAACCAACGATACTTTGCAAAGAGTACCGAACCAGGGCTAGTAAGCAAATAATAAAAAACAGCCCAGCCCACGCAAATATTGAAACGAAACGAGCGAAGTCGAGGGCATACGGCACTAAACTTTTGCAATATGAACGTTCGTAACTCAGCAGATGAAATGTGTTTAGCTCTTTTTGCGTCAAACAAACAGTTTTAAAATCGGTAAGTGCATTCGTTGATGTACAAACTGAGCTACAGGAATTTAGTGTTTATTGAATGGGTGATTGGGTTGCTTTTGATTAATGTGCTGGTAGGCCGTAGGGGTCAATATGCCTAAATATTTACTTTTTGTGCTATATAAATAGGAAAATTCTCGGGTGCACAGTTTGTTACCAGGTAAAAAAATAATATCATTTACAAATGCAATAATATGTATACCTTGATACTTACAATTTTAATACTTATAACCCGGCGTATTAAAATAATATTCAATTACGATATTACATTTACACCAGTTGCCTTTTATAGCATTAAAAAATAGAACAATAAAATGAAATCGCAATTTTAAAGCAACGCTACTGTGCGGCCCCATTTATCTATCGATAAACCATAGGGCGGGTACGATATCGATATTATCTGGTTACCGATAATCGTGCGGCGAGGAAGAGCTCATTGCCTGATTACGGTAATAGAGGTTTACGATGAAAAGGACTTCACTATTGAAGATTGAATTGAAAAATTAATGACACTATTATTGTAAATGCGAAAGCTTGGATTGATTAGTTACTTCTGGATGAGCATAATACAGAACGGATCGGACTCAAATTTTACATAGATGTGGATCTTGATGTCATGATGATACGTGTCTGTAGCCAGAGGCAGTAGCAAGTGATAAATAAAAAATAACGCTGGACATTCCAAACAACATTATCTATAGTAATAGGAAAACTGTGTAGAGTATATAATTGAATGATCTATATACTGAAGTATATTTTAAGGTGTACTTTATCTTCTATTTGACATGTAATGCCATATTTTTACCAATAAATGAACCATTGAACCATTGAATTTTATCAGCTTTCATTATTTAGCAAAACAAAATTTGCTAGGACGCCTCGTTTTCGAATTGTAAGGAAAAAACTAAAAAAACGGGTCTTACTTTATGCCCGTCCTGGGGTTCACCTACCTCACGGGTACCATTGGTATGTAATGTACTAACTAGTTCAAACAAAGTTTCAATGTCAAACTTTCTGCTTTCGGCCTTTCTATCCACAATCCTTCGTTGACTGGACTATCAAGATAAGCAGAGCTTGTGTTTTGGGTAGGTAGGGTCGTATGCAATATTAACATTTTCTATTGAACATTTAGCATTCGTGCCGAGGCGGGAATCGAACACGTAACCTCCTACGTGTTGCAAGCGGACGTTCGCCCAATTATTATTATTAGTCTTTATTTTATCTTATTTTAAAATAAATAATGCTGGACATTCACACAGCATCATTTAATATAATAAATCGATGTATATAATTATGCACATGACAATAAAGAAATAACGTGAATAAATAATAACCCCAGCGGAATAAACGTAAATTACTAAGGAAAGTAGACTTGTAATAATCTTTACGATAGATTTGTTTGATAGTAATCAGATAGTAAAACATCGTAAATATTTTACCGTTGCCGTAAGCGGTAGATTGGCTGCCGATGGAGTACCTGAAACAGAGATAAGTTTTATTAATTTATTGATAAAGTCAAGGAAACATTTAAGCAACTTCAAGGACTGCTTTTTCAGACGATATATGCTATCTAGCATTATGCTCGCCTATCTACAACTTTGTGCAAAGTATAATAAAAGATATTATATCTATATATTACAAAGTTCGCAGATAAAGTTAAATCCAAAATTTGATAAGCAATTCCGAAACTACAATAATCGAATCGAAAATAATCAAATTCGTTTACGTATCCGCTAAAGTCGCTGGCTATTTTATCAATATTTGCAATGTTTGAGTAAGTTCAACCCATACAAATATTCACGAAATAAGGAATCAGAAGTAATCTTTAATTCCATAAGGCGAGATTCCAAGAGTCACTTTACACATACTAGGAAAATGCTAATTTAGTATAACGACTTTCGTGGTTACACGAATTTATTATCAATGATCATTCAATAGGTTCGTAGTTAACCCGTTTACAATTTACTTTTTCAATTCAAACTAAATTAAATAGTAAAAAATAAACCATTAACTAGTTCGAACTAAATATCACTAAGTTTATTTCTCCGTCCGGCGCGAACTGTCAGAAACTCGCGTTGCAATTTCCCGCCAACACATCGCAGCCCGACATCAGCTAAAAGGAATGCGGGGAAAAAATCGATAAAACCGCACTCCGACCTCAGACGGCGCAACATCAACACAGGCTCCATTCACTAGTACAGCACTACTGAAACGCACACATGCACACTGCACAGTGGGGGGACGAACGGCTGGGCCAGAAAACGAGGCTGCTGAATTGAATGTTTTACGACTACATTATATGAAATACTAGCTGCGCCCCGCGGCCAGCGTGGAAATCTATGTCAAATGGTTTATAAACCTTCCTCTTGAATCACTCTATCTATTTAAAAAAACCGCTTTGCGTACTTTTAAAGATCTAAACATACATTGGGATGGGACTGAGACAGCGGGAAGCGACTTTGTTTTATACTTCGTAGTGATGTAGGTATAATGAAAATAGCAAGATGAAATAAAACCACCATACGAAAATAATTCACACCAAAAGAAATGTGTACTTTGAACGAAGCTTTCACAGGCTTACAAATTTGATTTTGACAAGTTGTCTCTTGTAAAGTAAGTACCTACTCATATACTCAACCAGAAAAACCAGAGTCTAATGAAAAACGTCAAACATCACTGCGCGTGGCGGTAATATGTAGTGACAAAAGAATTAACGAAAATCCCGAATATGTACTTTAACGTCTTAAATAGTTAAATTTATTTAGAGTCTCTGTCTAAATGGAGTATCTAAAAGGTTAAGAACGCCTCATACAAACTTCAGCGTTCAAGGCGAGTCAAGTTTCACGGTCGTAAAATGCGTCATCAATTTACGCAAGTGCACGGATATATTTTCGTCTAATTTCAGCCGTTGTTTCATGTCTACCTGAGTTATCTACTTACGCTAAATGAGTATTATTCATTGAAACACGTACCTTTTAAATAGGCAGGCAACAGTAATGCTATCTTTATTATTATGTCTTTGTCATATCATAGTAGTACCTAGGCAGGCCTTATATCAATTATGATTGAAATAATGCTGATTACATAACCGAAGTTTCAATAATATATTTTTATTAATATCGTCATGATTAGACTAAACTAGACTATGGCTGTAATGTAAGCTATTCCCGAAACAGAGTTATTAGAGAAAAAATGTTTGCAAGGAATTTGAAATTGATAATAATAAATGAGTAAGTGAACTAACCAATGACTTAAACCTTTAGATATTACTTCAATTTTTAACATTCTATAATTGTAAAAATATTGACCTTTCCATCATGAAAAGAATTCGTGACGCAATAGGCAGCGTACGTATCCCGTACTAGTCAATGTATCATGGTCATTATAAAAAAATACTTAGAAATTACCTCCAATGTGAGTGAGCATAGCAAAAACCTTAAAAACACTAATTTTCAGCAATAACGAATCTGGTTGTAAATCTATAATGAATGGTCCAGCTATTTCGGCCTGAGCTGTGAGTGCAGCGCGCCGCAGTGCACTACAGACGAGCGTCGCCCCTTACGCACACACGCGCACAATACTACGACCGTACTATAAGGAGTACTATAAACGGCGGTTCATTTTCCCGACCCAACTCTGCCTATACGGAGCACTGACCTCAGCGCTCAACACACAACCGACCTTATTCTCTGCCGTATTCAATTCAAGATCGTAAATCAGCTGCAGCTTCAATTCTGCATTCAGCGTTGATAACCTATCATTGTAAAATGGACTTTATAGTTTAGTTTGTCGAATGGTTTTCTGTGTGCTGCGGTTTAGATATAGGATGTTCGGATAGTGCCGGCGATGTCTGCAAAGTCAGACATCTATTTATAGAGCATTGCGATTAAGTTTAGCACTCCGGCACAGAATAATGCAGCAGTGAGATAAACTACGGGATGATGTAGCAGTAAATGGGGAGACAGTCCGAAGGTGCACTATCGCTGGGCAGTGCAATCGATGGTTTATGTTGTTTCGCGAGAGCAATTCATACTGGGCATACCAACCCGTTCGAGTTTATCGCGCTTATTGAAGGACGCACTTTACAGGGTGTTAGTAAAATAATGTTGGAGACTTTTGGCTTAACCATTGAAGGTTTAAATATTTTGTTCACTATTCAATGAAAAGTGAGATATAAGTACTATTGGATTTTGTAATATATAATGTATGAAAATTAGATAAAAATTCTACATTAAATAAATCCGAGCGACAACACTGCTAATATCGAGCTGTTTAAATAAGTTTTCACGCAGATAATTTCATATTCATTTCTCGATAATTGTTATCACTTCCCAGGCCACCCTGTACCTACAATCTCCAGCTATTCTTTACATTTACATGGAGTGGGAAGAAGTCACTTTTTAGTGTTGGGAATGAAATGCAAAATACTCGCCGAAGTCGCCGACTGAAGAATTTCTCAGTTCAATATTACGTTTAGTACTTATTATTTTACGACGCTAAAATTAATCACCGTTTACGAGTGACCGTTCTGATATGGTACAATTATATTTATTGTTTTTTTTTTTTGCCTTGTAATAATAAAGTCGCGTAAGTACTAAAATACCGTCAACCACTGAGGTAAACGTGTCTTTGAGTAGAGTTTAGGGGAGGAACTTGTCCAAAAACAGGAATGAAATAAATGTTTGTGTGTTCGGACTCCACTCAGTCAAAGAATTGATCAGATGTTAGAAATAAATAATTAATACTGGACAATACGCACAGCATTATCTAGCCACAAGCTAATCAGAGCTTGTGTTATGGGTACTAGATTTACATAATACAATATATTACATAGATAGATATTTTTATTATACATAGAAAAACAACCAGAACACCCGGAACAAATCTGCAGATCATACAGACATTTCTCCCGAGGCGGGAATCCTATTGATTTCGACCTGAATATATCTCGCGAAGAACCGACGGCCGTTGCGTTGGGGCAAACGTGTTCTTGAGTGGAGACCAGGACTCGGTAAACGTAGTGTAGGACGCCCTCCGACCAAGTGGGATGACGACCTGCGAAAGACTGGTACAGGTAGATGCTGGATGCGTCAAGCTGAAGACAGGGCGCTATGGCGCTCATTGGGCAAGCCTATGTCCAGCAGTGGACTAACATAGGTTGATGATGATGATGAATAATAATCACAGAGAATAATAATCCTAACATGATTATCACAAGGAAGAATGTCGCACACCATCGCGTCAGATAGCGCAGTGTAATCAACTCTTGCGCAAGTGGCGCCTGCCCTGCGCCTGCGCTCACAAAGATATCATTATCATTACAGGTGACACGTTGCGCAACGTCGTGCGCACATTTAACTATTAGTACATGTATGGTTCGCTAAACTCTTGCATTACTTAGCATTTATAATTGTAAAGTTATACAGGCATCGTCGTCGTTTTCGTTTTAGATTTTCCTTATTCACACAGCGGTTTCGTTTTTACCACTGGAAACTATCATCGTTTACTGGTTCTAGAATACTGTCGGATATGTGAACTCGCTTCTACAACTACATACGCTGCCTCCGTCACGAAAAAACTATACTACTTACTATAAAACGTATTTAAGTTAAAGCAAAAACAAAGTTATCTTTATATGTATATAGGTACCTACATATTAGAATAGATGTAACTTTTTGCTCTGTTTTCCCGGATTCCTTTCACGCCTAAACGGCTAAACGAAATTTAGGGAAATTTTGCAAAGATAAAGATTTTACTCCGGGAAAATGTAGGCGGGACCGTAGACTAAGCTCTTCCATGAACCAATAAATACATGTACTTCAATTTCTATTAAAATTATTACGTGATCTGATACGCGGGAATACCCCATCCGTCAGTGACGTCACAATACTCGAGTATTATTTGCTTGCACATCTTGGAATGCCTTTGTTACTCATTTTTATGTCATTTAGTACTTATCAGATAACGTTGATTTGAATCATTTATAGCTCGTTACTTTATTAAAAGTTTCTATGAAATAGGCATTTTGAAGAATTGCGGTTTTGGACTAAATTATACTTAACAGATTACAATTAGATTCTAAAATATGTATAGTATCTACATGTTAACGGTTTAAAAAAGTGGATAAGGGTATTTCTGAAACTCTTGTCCAAAATCCCTTTCTTTATGAGCCGGCAAAAGAGTTCTGGTCAAAAATTCCAGAAATCCCCTTTGCAGGGGATTGTGTAAGGAGATTATTGTAAGAAGCCATATGGTTTCTGTTATCATAGTGCGTAAGCCCTCATGTATATCAGTTATCTAGTACCCATAACACAAGATCTGCTTACCATGTCGCTAGATTATGCTGTGTGAATTGTCCAGCATTATTTACTTATTTATAGATTTCACTTGCAAAAAGATTGTGTCAGGACAGGACCCATGAATGGCAAGCATCATAATAAGAGGTAGAGCCCAGCAGTGGTAGAGTGGTACACGACTCGTGATGATGATAACGATATACAGTCACGTTTGCCAAATCCTCTGGTTCATAGATAGGTGGACCACGTGTTTTGAGATAAGGGGAGATAAACTAGTAGGTACTTGTAGTAAGTTTATCAAATATGTGTCACTGGCCTGTAGGTGTCTGGGCTAAGTATGATCGATTGCGTTGGAATTAGACGATAGCCCTGTGGTGTAGTGAGCGAAAGTCTGGCTAAGACGAAGTTTGTGCGTTCGAATCCCGAAAATAAAACGTTTCATACATGAACATAATTTTTTTTGGCAGACTGAATCAAGCTAGTAACGAAAAACAAAAACCGAAGATTCCGAATCGTTTTCGTGTAAACGCAGTCTTATGTGAGTGACATAAGATAAGGTTTTGCGCGAATACGTGTCAAAAACTTCGAATTTCGTTTTCTGAGTAGGTCCTCGGGGACCTACTCAGAAAACTTAAATTTTTACTTACAGTTTATTAGACAGTCCCATTCGATGAAACTAGAGTTTCTGCTACTAAACTACGGAACCCTAAGAACCTTAAGCAAATATTATGCAAATTAATATGTAACAAGATCGTAAATTCATATTATTATCATCTGTATATTAATACCACCCACATCAGCGACTTAATAATGAGTATGTTTGAGGAAAATTATGAGATTTTCCTCCTCTAATTACGTATGGGTATCTAAGTACCTACATAACAAAACGTAACCGAACAAAACGGTGTGAATTATAATTTAATACACGATAATTAAATAACTTATTCCGCAGCGGGCGAAGGTCCGCTTGCGACGCAAGAGGTTGCGGGTTCAATTCCCACCTTGGGACAAATGTATTTACGTTCTGCAAATATTTGTTACGAGTGTTCTGGGTATTTTCTATGTATAATAATAAACAGCCCCAAGCTAAGCAGAGCTTGTATTATGGGTACCTACCCCAGATAACTGACAATACATTATATAGATAGATATTTATTATTATACATAGAAAAACGACAAGAACCCTCGAAACAAATATCTGTAGATAGTACACATATTTTTCCCGAGGCGGGAAACGAACCTTCGTCCACCGCGCCACAGAGGTCGTCTCCAATAAATCGTATCTAATAAATTGTTATTTATCTGGTCTAGTGAGGGAAAACAGAAGGATAATAATATATTGGTAAGTTTTGTTGGAGTTTGCGTGTGCGTCAATCACTGATAGCATCTAATGCAATAACTCCTGGCATGTTACGTAATCAAGCATCCCTGGTCAATTACCGATACGAAGTCTCGTCATATAAGTTGGCCTATAAACGTGCGGTGCGATATCGTGACGCGCGGTAATGCGAATATCTTAAGTCAAGGTATGATATTATAGGTATTATTGAGGTATTGGTGCTTGTGGATGGAAATTGTTGGTGGTCTCCAATCAAAATATGTAATTTGCTTTTGAATTATGTAAAAGAAATCTTTGCCGAGTTAGGGTTAGGTGAATATAAGAGAGGAACGTTTTTTTCTGTGGGACAGAACAATCTGCTCAAAAACAGACGTGAATATACATATACATACATATGTACTGTACCAGGGACATATTCTTAAAAAAATAAAATTGATAAAGTATTCACGATGCAAAATAGAGATTTAGATTTAAATTTATTTATTTAACTCACATGTACATGTATACAGCTTAGATCTTAATGTTAGCCTAGGTACATGCACCCAGCAGGAAACTGCAAAAGACTAAAAAAATCGAAAAATAAATAACGTTGAAATCTGTAATTCTTTATTGTACACAAAAAAACTTAAAAATAACTTAACTAAAAAAGATACGTACATAGGCGAGCTTAACCATAACAAAGAGTTTTCTTCCATCAAACCTAGGTTCTGCGTTGCAAAAGTCGCACCGCGTTTGTGTGTTCAGGAATCTCCTACTTTCCTTATAGCGATTTTTTCTTACATTGCATGCCTTTTCCTGTTATGGCGGGTGAGGAGCGGCAAAACGAACAATCTCACTTTAGACAATAGGGAAAGTTTTTATACCTATGTCTTTTAGTAAATTGAACATGGCCGATTTGTTCCTAGTTGAAAAAGTATACCTTGTTGTTGTAGAAACCTTGTTAAAATACTGAGAGTGGTGTTTTGCTAACAGGTAATAATCAATTTTAATAAAGCCCTTTATAAAAATAGATGTAAATAAAATAAATATTAATAATGCTGGACAATTAGTTACTCAATAATATAAAAGATACAAATTGACAATGCCCTTATACAGCAGATTACTTTGACATTTTATATAATTTTTATTAATAAATTTAACTTATACCATTATTTATTATCTGTTTTATTGTGACAAATTAATTTAATTTATTAAGAAGGCATGTCTGTCTGCTTTTCTTTGCACAATGTCCTATGGCGTTTGTTTCCTTTGTCAAAAGTTAGTGTGTGTTATAATAAAATTATAATTTATCTTTTAAAATAGTATTTAACGACATCAAGTGTAACATGTGTACCTACGGTGGAAATAAATAAACTAAATTAATTAAGTTTAACAGAGGTTGTTCACATAAGGTTTCATACAATATTATGTCAAAAATAACAGAGTAATGTCCAATCACCTATCAGAAAACACCACCTTTATTATGCCCAAGGGCACATTCACATAGCATCCGTTTACAGGATCCACTTTTTTCCATGATCGCTTATATAGTTGTATAACATTTCATTTGCCTATGTGCTTATTTTGTAAGCCTAAAAAAAATAATTTGAATTTTGTAGAAGCGAGTTCACACTACCAATATTCCTGATCCGGTAAACAATTTTTTCCAGTAGCGAAGGATTCCTAAAATCAGTCTTTAGCGAAGGACCCGTAAAAACAGTCTTATTATTATTATTAAAACGGATCCGCTGTGTGAACGTACCCTTACTAGTAGATGGCAGTGCCGGCCTTTCTCATACAAGACCAAAATACGAAGATAAATGTCAGAAAGCTGACTTCATTTCACAAAATTCCTGAACCGAGTTAACATTTATGATACATATGATATGTATTTGTCGTAAAGCAAAAGCTCCACAGCAAGATTTCACTTAAAAGGCCACAATAAAAAAACAAGTTGAGTAAGCTTTTTTGTGTTAATAACTTAATACAATAAATTGTATCCGGTGAAGGAATGGTCGACCTGCATTAAAAAAAAAACAACATTTTGAAAATTGCAAGTCGTAACAAAACGCGTAAAAATTCGGCACCTACGTAGGTACTCCGCGTTACGATATCGTTAATTTTGGTGAAGTTTATTACGAATTTTTGTTAAAATGTTGTAAAAAACATTTTTACGAATGGCACAGCTTTATTACCCGAATCATGATACAGGGTGATCACCCCGATGATGTAAGAATCAGACATCTGTAGGGCCTGAGTTTATACCACGACTTTCAATCTACCTTCAGATACTGGTTCAATTGTATGATGATGCCCAGACTACAAAGAGGATGCGTGGAGATGTCCGAATCGGAGACGAGAGGAAGATGGGCGCGGCAGGCATTTTTTGTTTATTGAATTATAGAAGGTTTGATTAACATGATAATATATATTATGACGTCGCCTCGCCTGCCTGCAGAGAACTGCTCATATCTCCGCTTCGATCGTGTCATACAAAATAAATAAACTAATACAGGACAATCCACACAGCATCATCTAGCCCCAAGCAATACATTTCCGCTCGGTGTTGGTCCACTGAGCGAAAACTAGATGTGACAATAACGACGACCTATTGGTTGATAAAAAATTATCTTGCCTCGTCTCTGTTTCGGTGGATTCCGGCCTGACAATGGCAATGCATCAATGTATGAAGCTTACATGGAACGCTTACCAAAATGTTTACTTCTGACAGGTTTGCATCCTGACCTCGGCACTTGTTCAAGTTCCGTTGATAGAGTAAAATGTTAGGAATTGTAAACTTTTTTTTAACAGCCCCTTGTCATAAAGCAAAAGCTAGTTAGTTAGCATCTGAAGTGTTTATCTCGTTACCATTCAATGATTTCTACTCTCAGAAAGACAAGCCGTGAGCAATCAACCAACAAATGCGATAAATTCAAATTGAAGTACCTGAATAATGGATTTTAAAAAGGTTGTGCCTTCGTCTCTCGATTCAACAAACAGTCAAAGTTTTTAATTCCATAGTTCCAGAGACTACACCAGTAAGCCAAGCACGGGGATTGTTCTCCAGGATAGAATAGACAATGATGACATCGCATCGTCATACATTGCGTACATTATTGTAGTTGAAGCAATGAACATCAAATAATTTACGCATTCCATGCTTAAGTGACGTCATTTTCTCTCTTCTCTATCTCTTATTCTACCCTAGACAACAATCCCCGTGCCTGCCCTACGTATAACATTGCAGTTGGGGCGCTCGAAGGCGCGCTAAAATCTACTTGAAAACGGTCACCGTCAAGTATGCACGTATCGCCACCCACCAATATTATACATAGGCACGGTCACCTAGCCTCAAAGCAAGCTACTTTGGGCTCAGAAGACCCTGCCTTAAAATTAGCAGCATTATTTGTTATTATGGTCCTTTTTACTGTTGTACAATTAACAAGTATCAAATTCCAGGTGAGGTCAATGGCTCACGCGGTAGTAACGCCAAATTTACGTCCCCCGATCGCAGCGCGGTTACTTCTTGGAAGCTCTATAAAATAACATTTAAGACCTAAAGTTTTGGGTCGGAGTTCCGTCAAAGGGATTTGTTTATCTTGTTCAAAATGTACAAGATGGACGGAGAAATTTATCAAAGCCAGCCCAGATAAATTATCTAATCAATGAATAAATCTCTGTGTTCACCATTGCCGTCTTCCGAGTGGCTCCGCGTTATTCCACCGTCAGTTCCCACGAGAGTACAGTTACAGGCCGAAGCATGTATCTCGTGATAAATGAGTTGTCTACACTAATCACGGCACCAAAAAAACAAACAAAATCCTTAAAAAACTCCCACTTAGCACTTCGTACATTCATAAAAATAAAACTAATATGTACAGTCGGCGATGTGAGACAGGTTGTAAAAAGCCAATTATTGCGGCGCGTTTTTGTTGCGCTGCTCGTGATGTTCAATCTTATATCTTGGTCAAATGGCTTCATTTAATTTTTTATTGTCTTTACTTTTAAAGGGGTTTCTGTCGGAGCAGACAATGTCTTCAAATAAAGGCAAGTGTAGCATGATAATAACATTTGCAGTCGCGTTTGTCTACGCGTACCTGTAATAATAGGTATATTATTATTTTATATATTAGAGAAGAGGTAATTGGGTTTTTTAAATCATGTCATACAGTCAGGTTTATTTATAAATACCAAGCATGTCATAAATATCTATCAAAACACAATGTATACCGCTGACTGTACATGTATGAACCATTTGTTAAATCAGCAAAAATCAATTACAACACTGGTTTTAGACAGATCAGGTGAGTAACATGCTATGAAAAAGTGGTAACACGTAGTGAAAAAGTGGTAGGTAACATGCAGTGAAAAAGTGTTAATGCAAGACGATCTATTGTTTTTTCTGTAGGATCGCAAGGTCAATATCAGAGCGGGTGTAAAAAACGCATCTCACGACTTCTGGGTGATTGGTGTTAGAGAAAAAATGTAATAAGAAAGAATCCATCGGGTTCTGTTTAGGGTTCCGTAAACGTTTCTAAAATAGAGTTCAGTGAAGAAGAAAAAGAAGCGTGTATAGGGAAAAAAATTGCAGATGATGGATGACTAATTAGAAAATGTAAATAAAATGCCATAATTTGTATCAGAGGCACTGCGTATGAGGAAGGTATTTTTGCGAGGAAAGATCAACTGAATCGTATAATTATCAGTAGGTTGGTAACTCCGAGTCAGTAGTTTGGTTATTCTAAGAAATCAAGGCTAATTGACGGTAAATCAGCGTCTGCGGCTAGGGAAGTATTGCTCTGAGCCTCGAATCTATTTGACAATAAACGACGAAGAAAATGAGACTTCACGATCGCGTCTCGATAAGGAAAGTAAAAATGTTCTATAGGTTTTGGTACAGCGCAATGTTTGGACCCAGACCTCTGTCGTGCGGACAGGGAACCACGCAAATAAATCCCATACAAATATGAGACGTCACGATACTATCGTCAAATGGACTCAGGTATCTGCTGGTCTCGCCACTAGTTGTACAAAAACATTGTCCATCTCAGCGTTAGTGTTTCCGAATACTCATAGGTTTGTTGAACCCTAAAATCTATTGAGCTTTAGCTCAAAAAAGCGGCTCTCTTCTCGGAAGCAGAGCTTCGTGATTGAATCTTTCATTTCGGTCCGTCACTCCATTGATATGACATTGGATAGAATTTACTATTCGTATAGAAACGCAACTCGCATTTGTGCAAAGTTGTAAAAAAATAATTTTCCGAGCGATTTGGCACATTTAAGGTTGATGCACCCCCGACAATCGCATTGTTATGGGTCGCAGGTCCTTTATTATGTGTTGTTGGCGTAAAAGACCCGACGGTTACAGTTCAAAACTTTGCTTGTTCCGTCTCTACTGAGCTAGTCGAATAGTGAATAGTGAAAAATATAGTTTACGTTGAGTTTCATATCTATATCATACTTCATGGATAGAGTGATAGACGTATACTCACTTAATAGGTTTTTTATGACTTTAGGAACGCTTATTCGTTTTTTTGGCGGTAGACGAGCTTCAGTTTTATAAGCAATTGGCTGTAATACAAACATAATAATTCTCCTTGTAATTTACTATTATTACATTGTTGCGTGTACTACTTAGATCCACGTTAGAGTCTGTTGTTACCTCAATAATACTCACTTCACTTCTTTCACTTCACTTCTTCCACTAGTGGACAAAAAATTGAAGTGAACAGTAAAATAATTTTATTTGATAATAATTTAATGTATAAAATATGACTTGTCTAAGTGCTTATTTTGTAAGCCTAAAGAAATAAATGATTTTTTACTTTTTACTTTTACTAATAAATAAATAATGCTGGATCTACACAGTATTATCTAGCTCTAAGTTAACCTGAGCTAATATACATAATACAATACATTACATAGTTAGATATTTTTTTATACAGAACGCATTAGCCCAGACCAACCGGAACAAATATTTGCAGATCGTACAACATGTTTGGTAAGAGATCGATTCATCAATAGACAGTACTTAAATCGTAGAGCAGACGAGACTTTTTTGGATAGTAAACTAAAAAAATGAACCGAAACTTTCTAAAAATTAAAAGGAGCCTCAAAATCCACCGTATAATTATTGTAATAGACTTTTTATCGAATTTATTAGAGAAGCAAAGGGTATTGTCATAAAGTTCAGAGTATCGAATTGATACAAAACACTAGAGGATATCCGGTTTTATTATCGATGTAAGGGATCCCACGCCCACGGCAAAGTAATATATCTTTTTTGTATTTTCTATTCGATAATACACATTCGAACGCAACCTCGAACCTTTGGGACAGATCTAATCTAATTTGAACAATTGAACGTTTTTTTTTTCAGAGATAATGTCCTGTCTACCTGAGTTTGCACAAGTGTTGAGAGGCTTTGGTACTTTCCTTTCAATGCATTAGCCGAGCCTAGAGCCCGTCAAGGACCGGACATGCCCGTAACTCACAACAAGCAGAGCATTTATCTAAACGGCGATTGTCAAAACACGCACACAAATCAAATCCGTCGGTGACCACACAACCGCCACAATGGGACTTCCGCCCTCGAAAAACTATCCCACAAAAGCTGTAATCGTTCGAAAGTTGCGGTAGGACCATTGTGGCTATCTAGTTTTTCGACAACAATCCGTATTAGGTGTGAAACGCGTTATCCCTTTTTCGGTCAGCGCGCACGATCACAAAGCGAATCTTGTCAATTTAAAAGCAATAAAATTCCCTGAGCACGAGTTATCTATGTTAGTACCGTGGTGGATGAAAGCCGGTATATCTAAAATGCGCGGAACGGGTTCGGGAGGCTGGCGGCTGGTGGCTGGCCCTTTCGAACTTTCACACGGACGCACATGTAAGCAGACCGACGGATGTCGCCGTCGCAATTACGAACGGCTGCGATTATTATTGCGCGCTATTGTGCCGCTAAATTACAGCATCTCGGCTTGCCATCCGGTCCAACGAGTGCCCCACACTGATAATAGACCTTATGATTTGTGCGATATGTTATAAATCGGTGAAGCTAGCTAGGAGTATAGGAGACGGTACCGATCGACGGCTAATAAGGGACGGACAGATTGCAGGTGAATGGAATGGAACAATGGGGCGGGGACAATGCCGTCCTGCGCGATGATGCCGCGTGGACACCTGCGGCGCGGCTCCAAACGTAAACTGATTTATGTTATGAAGTAGAATGTAAATGCGCGATACTGCACCGGAGAAAATCGCGCCTTTCTACCGTCACAAAGGAGAACTAGATCAATGCGCCCATCCGACTGAGCACGCGAGATTTTGTCTTCCATAATGCAACTCTATTCAAGTCGCTCGAGTATTCTTTGCGCGATGGGAATTTATGAATTATCTATGAATGGAACGAGTTCTGAGAATAAGCCATTGATGAGTGGTTCCGAAAATTTTGCACAATCGACTTTGATTTAGCGCGGACCTGTGTATTTTTTGCGGATAACCCAAAGGAATGCAAATAAATTACTGTTTTTCATAAAATATGAGGTCTTCATCCCCATTATCCCTATACATCACTCTGTATTGAAATAAATATCAGACCGGACACTCAAGCTAATAAATATCAGACCGGACACTCAAGCTAATACATGTTCCAAGCCATTGTCATCATATGCGAGGAATCAGTTAACCATAATAAGTACCAATCTATACTAAAGGCATCTGGAAACAGCATTCTTGAACCTTAAACTAAAAAGGCATTCAGCGAGAACCAGTAACGCTCAACCTGGAGACATCTCGTCTGAAACGAAGCTTTATTCCCTTGACCCTAAGAAGTCGAATCCATGATGAAAACTGATGGAAACTGAGCTCTAGCGTGGAAATAATAAGAGTAGGCTCAGGAGTCAGGAATGAGTCAGATTCCCGTGACCCGGTTCTCACAGGATGGATAAGCTCGGTGTTATACGAAGCGGAATTTACGAGAGTAACTTGTGGAATAGTTCCCAGTTGGCTTCCGGATGCTAGGCCGCCAAAACAAGGACTGATAAGCAGTTATTGGTACCTAAAGTTACCAGAAATAACCGTAGCGTATTAGAATTTAAATATTGAAGAATATAATGGAATTTAAAAAATCCTCAAATTTTAATGATGATGAATTTTTTCTACACAATTCCTAGTTCTTTATAATTTTTTGTACTAGTTTCTGCCCGCGGCTTCGCATGCGCGGAACTGATTAATGGGATAAAAAGTAGCCAAGGTATGTTTTATTCCAGGCCTAGATAGTTCTAGGCGCGTATGCAAAATTTCAGCCCGTTCAGTAGTTTTACATCCAAACTTTCGCATATATAAGTAATATCAGTGTGGGTGATATAATTACTGATGATATGATTTGTATCGAATACACATGACATAGTGTTATAGATTTTACAAAAAAAGACAAAGTATTCCTACCAATTAAACTTGTAGAATATCTCATTAGTGCATACATAAACACACCTTCTTAGCTGACCTAGCCCAACAAATCTCTTCTTACGTATAATGTTTACGATAAATAAAGAAGTAACATAAACAGAAACTCCTCAACAACTGAGACTGAGCCCATGCACTTGACCTTGGCACTGGAATGTCTGACCGATTGACCACCAGGCTTGCGAGCGGTTCAGTTTTCAGAACTCAACAATAGGCCCATTCTAGCGCTGACAAACTTTTCGACGCGAGCGCACCCGATCAAATGATCGGGTGCGCTCGCGTCGAAAAGTTTATGTATGTAATCTGCGCTAATGTAAAGACATGATTAGTTTTCAAAAAGTTGTTTATCTGGATTATTGTGGGATAATATATTCAATTAACAAAACCTGTAAGGACAATTGGGCATCTGACATTTAATAATAACTGTCACTGAAATCAGTTGAAAATAATCATAGTGAAAGCACTAAAGCACTTATTGAACGTCACTTTGATACCATAATCCACATTGATAATGATAAGTTTTATCAAAAGGTCAACAGGTATCAAAATGCCGCTGCAACAATGTAGGATTAATATTAAGGCCACGTTATTCGAAATCATGCAATCTTAGATTCAGTTTTAAACCATCAAATATCCTTTGTTTTGATCGGAAAAAAATATATGTTGTAGTTGGATATATACTATAGAGCATTCTACGGTTCAAAACACGATATTTATCACTTCACCTGATGATAAAAAATCTCGAAAAAAGGTTAGTTTTTATTTGGTTTCTTGTTGTACTTCAAGTGTATAAACGTTGTACTCTCAAAAAATATGCCAGAAAATAGGCAACGAAGTTTAGAAGGGCATTCTCCGGTTAGTTTTTCTCAAAACAATTTTGTATTTTTTTAAAACGAATAATTATAGAATATAAGTACTCCGCGCTCAAGCGGCCTGCTTCAGTAGCCCGCCGGGCCTTGTTGAGGTAGGACCTGTGTCGCTCTTGCCGGCTCCCAGTACCCCCCGTGAATCGATCGATTTACCGTTTAAGAAAGAATTTAAAAATGGCAAATAAATAAAAAAAGTATCCAGACGAAAACTACGGAATCTAGTAAAATATAAATAAGGTTATATATATTACATATACTTATTTACTATCAACTACCTAAAACAGTCAACAAAAGGACAGACATAACAGTAGCGCAACTGTATGATCATTTTTGTTCAGTACATTTTTAACTTTGCAGCTCATCGATGCCAAGATACAAGGGCACGTTTAAAAAAAACAGCAAGTGAATATTAATTAACTACCTACTAGGTACTCGATTAAATAAAAAGGTTCTAGGGCTTTACTATACAGGATGCTACGGACAGGGTCTACTAAACCGAAAATGGGTGATTCTGGACATCGAGAGCAACGTTTGTTCAAGGATTTAAAAAAAAAATATAGTGTCGTTTTTTCTTCATTAGCTGGATTTTCCAAGGGGTTGTATAGAGGGGTACTAGTCATATTGATTGCAAAAAAGTTGTTGCCCCCTTTGGCCCCCCAGAACCCCCCTTTTGAGGTTGCTACCAGATGCCGTCGTGATAGGGTGTTTATTGCGGTATAATATAAAGGGTTTCTTTTGTATTGGAGAAAAAAACATCCCTCTCTCGCCCCTATTTTCAACCCCCCTTTTGATATCTCCCAAACGAAGCAACTTAGAAGACAATTTTTTTCACAATCATATAGAGAAAGTCGAGTAATTACGAATTCAAAAATAAATTTACGTCCCTTGCCCCTTTAGACACCCCTTTAAAAAAAAAAAACAAAATTTGGCCTATTTTTGAACTTTTTTTCGTGTGGAGGCGAGCCGCAATACGACTTTGGAGAACAGACAAATTTTTTTCGACTAATTTGAGGATGAGGATTTCGAATCACAAATACTACCTGTGACATCGCCCGCCTCTAACTGTCTTCTACATTTTAAATAAAGCAATTTGTGTTATTTAATAAATGAATTTTTATTTTTATTACTATTACTTTTATTTATTTACTATTTATCTAAAGACTACAAACCTTAAAACAAAATTGGTCATTTGAAAAAACTATGTAATCTTACTTAAACTTGTTTTCATAATTTATAATTAATAAATTCGCATTTAGGGACTGCTACATTGGGAGTTAAACTACTGTTACAAATTATACTGTGCACGACAGCGTGGCGCGAGCGGCGCGGCGCGAGGTCAACGAGTTCATTTGCAGTTTGTATTCGCGCGACTTGCCACGCGGGGAGGGAATTATCGTTAAATGCCTACTGCGCTCAAATATCCTGGCCTTAATGTGCAAAAAATTATTGCTAAAGTCTTCTGAAGTTCCTAGTATAGCGTCTGGGTATTGGATTGTTTTAAAAGCCGGTTCTATAGCGAGTGTGAATGACTCATTGTCGTACGGAAATGCCTTTCGGAATACGATGATTTATTCATAAGTTTTTTTTTTTATTCGGAGTAGAGTACGGTTCGGCTGACAATTCGAACGTTTCCATATAAGTAGGTCTGTAAAAACAGAAGGTTGTGTATAATCTGAAAGTAATCGAAGGCTTCACACCCTTCGAGATTTTTACGTTGATTCATACTTTCCAGAGAATTTGATTTTTCTTTTCACTGAATGTTTGTCCTTAAATCATTTAATTAATGAGTTGTGCTCCAGTTTAATAAAACTATAGTCTATAACATAACTTTAGTCCTAAAGGCATAGAAAATTACCCTTTGCACTTAGAACTTAAGTTATAGCGTAATAGCTACAGGTATTGGTTCTGGGCGTTTTTTATATGTATGTATACTAAAAATATTAATCTATGTAATGTAATTTAATTGTATAAAGTAGATATTTATGTTATCTAGTTCCCATAACTCTAGCTCTGCTTACTTTAGGGGAAAATTATGCTGTGTGGATTGTCCAGCAATATTTATTTATTATAGCTATGCTAAACGATACATCGATAACGCGCCAGCATTCCCGCTGCAGCCAAGGTCGGTCAGCATCTGTCTTGGAACCGGCACCGGTTCTGCATAACCGTACATAGTCAGCTATTTGTCTACCAGTGCCTCTCGGCCGGTTTGACGATATCGGGAAAATAGTCACATGTTTTATGTAGGTACTATAATTGCTATAGTACCTACATAAAACATGTGACTATTTTAACTTAGTTTTGAATGTGTGTTATTTCTAGGGTCGAAATCTGCTAACCAATCACTTAACTATGACAGTGTTATCGTCGCAAAATCGTCCACAGAGGAGATAAACTCTAGATAGTGTGTTGGTGCCATTTGCACGGAGAGATTGATAGAATTGTTTCTGCCTTGACACTTTTGACACGCGTCCCTCCATAGTTTTTTCATCAAAGGTGAAATGCCAAAATATGTCATTCAGAGACGATACCATTGTTATGGTGAAACGGTTAATTTAATGGAATTAAGAACCTGCTTTTGAAAATGGTCAAAACGCCGGAACGGATTCGAAAAAGAATATTTATCAATTTTGGTTACATATTTGTGTTCTGTTCGACAATTTTTAACACACGCCGTGCTGTAATATACCAATTCGGAATACAGAATAATGACAGACTGCGAAAGTGAAGTTGATTAAATAATAAAATGTTTTATGTCACTTATATAAACATAAATGTGATGTCCTGTTTTATTTCAGTAACAAAGATCAACGTGACTAACTACCCTTTCAGACAAACTACCAATCATCACCTTGCTAAAAGAAAACGGTTACGTTAAGTAAAGTTAAGTTACGTTAAAAAAAGTTAAGTAAGAAACCTTAAGCTATTTCAACATTATGTACATATGTTTCTAAACACGAACACTACCACACAGGTCAACAACCCCGACCCTGAGAGCATTCCTCGCTTTAAACACCATGAAAACTGAGCGAGCTCGATTATAAAGCCACCCCATAAAACTACAATAATTGGCAAAAATAAAAAAAATCTTAAAGTAAATGGCGGCCTCAGGCGTAATCTACTGTGCGAGGCCGCGGGTTGCCATAAACCGCACTGCAGGCTTCACCTTAAGAGTTACACTTAAGAGTATTGTACAAAAGTGCGTAAACTTTTGTCGGTCATAACTCGTACGTAGCAAAAAATAATATAAATGCTGGACATTTCACACCGCGCCATCTAGTTCTAAAGCAAGAGACTACAAAAGAACGCGCCTTTAATCTACTAAAGAAACTTTGAAAACATATGTGATTGACTCTCGAATACATTTTGAATCGACCTGCCGGAGCCTTTCCAAGCATCAACGCACCTATCCAGTCAACTAAACGGAAACTCAAACGTCCATCGCTCACGTAGGCTCACGTGAAATTCTCTGCAATTTGTATAAAATAGATTCAGCTCATTAGCTTAAAAGCATCTTAAATCTTTATAAGCATCAGTGCTCGTTAAATCGAAGTACTCAGATAAAACTGCTTTTGTATGAATATTAAAGCTTGTAAAATTAAATTTTCAATAACGTCGCCGACCATTCACTAAGAACTTTACAAGACTCCATTATGGTAGTTAAATGTAAAGGGTACGCCGACATAAAACGAGTAGCAAGTACATAGATTCCTTCAGTTTGCTTAAGGATAGTAATTAATTAATTATTTATTGACTTTAAGGTATCTTGTGATAAAAACATTGAATAGCTAGCTAAATTGTATTAATATCTTAATAAGATATTCACTAACTTAGAGCAAATCATTTGATGTACCTAATAAATAACCGATGCGGCTGTGTGGTGTCGGCCTAGCTAGATAGAATAGCACCAACCCAACTCTTCCCTTGGGTGTCGTAGGAGGCGACTAAGGGACATACACCGGGGGGCAGGCAGCAGCGTCCCTTGCAGCACACCCCCTATACTGCGATCCCCAACCCGTATGCCCAGCGTGGGGATTATGGGCATCAACCCCCCCTTCCCCCATGGATCGATACGCCAACAGAATGGCGCTCATTGGGGGAGGCCTATGTCCAGCAGTGGACTAATATAGGCTGATTATGATGATGATGATGATGACCCGATGCAATCACAGAAGCGACATAAATCACAAATATCACTTAATTTCCGTTTCAGTGTTTAATTTTAATAATTTTACCTTTTCTAAGTGTACATTTATTGTTTTTATGGATTTAAATATTTTTTTTGATTCACTGGCTTAAATCAAGGCATGTGTTCTTGCAAAGATATATAAAAAAATTACATTTTAATTGACATTTTTGACGGAATTTTAATATTACCTGTCAAAGCTGCTAATCGTTTGAAGAACAACATCCTAAATAACTAAATTCAAGCATGACAAATTAGGAACGTGTTAAATGGCCGCTAAATCAATAAAATTGCACACTTTCAATCATCAAATTCACAGTTCTTTTTACGTTTTTTGCACTGTCATCATTACAATCAGTGGGTTTAATAATTAGTGGTGTGTATGCATTTTATTGATTTGCGACGAAAACAACACGTTAATTCGCTACGCTTATATTTAGACATTTAATCGGCTAGTTAGCTGGTGCTAACTAACCGATTACCGATCGTCGATATAGCATCAATGTCGACTTCGAACTGTTTGTATAAGAAAAGACACGGACCTACATCGATCAGTGATCGGAAAGTGACGATGTGGCCGGCAATGTATAACAAAGGTCTAGAAGACAGAATCTTCTAGACCGTTCTTCTTCGGTTTCGTCTTCTAGAAAATGTCGGCCACGTGTGCAAGTCTTCTGAAGTTCCTCTCGTCTGGATTGTTTTAAAAACCCGTTCCTGTATGAATTACTCATTGTCCTACGGAAATACCTTACAGATTCATACGCAAGTTTTTTTAAATTTCGGAGTAGAGTATGATTCGTCTGACAGTGTTTAGGCGTTTTGTTCCTATTTCACTCTACTTAAAATATACACATAAACCTAAATCACTCCAGAATAGCGTTCTCTGAGATGATATTGAAAAACTCTTTAATGGCCGTCCTTTTATTTTACATCAACAAACAAACTTTATCACATTACCTTATTAGTATAAAATGTAGATTAAACGCACAGCGAGACGCACAGGTAATTTAATAACTCAACGCGTTATAACTCTCAAATAAAAAAATATTATTATTCTGTTAATATGTTCAACGTTCCTCGAAAATTTAACGACATTATAAAAGATCGTATATTTATAATTATGGTACGTAAAAGTACAGCTAGCGAGGTGTAATCTATTCTCAAGTAATAACACTTATGAAATAGAATAGTTCTTTGTAGATCCAATAAACTCAGGCTTTAAAGGCGTTTTGGTCGAACACCGGCGTTATTACATAAATAGCCACATGCTGGGAGGCTCTGCGTTGCTTTTGTCGTACAACAGCCTATGCGACAGCGAATATTATGTTGAATATGGACAGAAATATCACGAATTTGACAGGGACACACGTATTATGTACAGACTACGTGTCATATGATACGGTCATTTAGATCGAGGATCCTTAGATGTCAGTATCATTGCTGCGCAAGTCTTGCAGAAGTTAGGGTTCGATTCCTCCCGCACGACAGTGTTAGTAAGATATCCCAATTTATTACGGCTCCGTTTGTATACAAATAATAATTTGATTGTTTTGAAAAACTAAAAGCCTAGTTCGAATCCCTTAAGAATGTTTTTAATTTTTCGGCATAAATACTAATCTCACGGAAAAAAAAATGTAAGGGACCACCTCGCGGGACTGTCACTACTTAGTATAAAACAAAGTAGCTTCCCGCTGTCCGTCCGTCCCTATGTATGCTTAGATCTTTAAAACTACGCAACGGATTTTGATGCGGTTTTTTTAATAGATAAGATTAATGACATGGAACAGCCGATGGCAAATCACCACGCGAAAAACAATATTTTATTTGACGATGTCGAATCAGAACTCAAAGTATGGAACTAAAAAGTAGCAGAAAAAAGGGTCCGATGGCGAATCGCCACTAACTCTTCAAGAGGAAGGTTTATAAACCATTTGATACATAGATTTCCACGCGGGCGAAGCCGCGGGGCGCAGCTTATTACCTAATATTTTTATATTAGGTATTCCAGTTCTAGATCAATCAATCAATCAGAATCCTGGCTCTCAACCAAGTTCATCAGTGGAATCAGAATCTCCCTGGTCAGTGACCCGCAGTTCACCAACCCGACAAACAGTCAAAAGACTTCATTTCCCCATACGGCGGCGCACAATAAATTCCTCCAAGTAATAACCTCGTGATATATCGGTTAGAGTTAAACCGGAACTGTTAACTTTCCCTTGCCAGCATATTTCTAATGTTAAATTGGAAACTGACAGATGAAGCTGATAGTTGATACGGGAATTTCATATAAACTTACCTGATGGCTTTGGGAAACATGTTAGTAGTTTGTTTGCTCATTAATAGATCGCTTTCATTGTGCAACTATTTTACGATCGAATGGAGACTTGGAATATAATCTTATCACCTACTCATCATCATCAGTTAGTCCACTGCTGGATATAGGCCACCACTAATGAGCGCCATAGCGCCCTGTCTTCAGCTTGTCGCATTCACTTGCAGTCTTTCGCAGGTCATCATTCCACCTGGCCGGAGGGCGTACTACACTACGTTTACCGAGTCGTGGTCTTCACTCAACTCTCCATACTATACTAGTATAAATTGGAAAGTAACACTGTCTGTTACCTTTTCACGCCTAAACGGCTGGACGGATCTTATTGAAAGACAGGTATATGGTATACCGGGGACGGACAAAGACTACCCCTACTTGAAAAGTGCGTGCGAATCTGCAATTTTGTAATCCAGAATAGCAGAAGCTAGTGCTTCTGCTATTCTGGATTACAAAATTTACACGATTGTTATCGACCGCGGGATAATAGTCTGATCAAATAACTAGCGAGAGTGGAATGTGAAGCTTTTCCAAGCTCTAAAAAGCCAGCTTCCATTAGCTACCGCATCTATTAGCTACTATGTTGCTGATAGATGCGGCAAGCTAAAGAGCCGCCGCTCAGCATAGGCTGATGATGATGATGACATCCAGTTGAACCTTGAATGATGCCCTTGAAAGAAAAGCTCAAAATCATTCATAAGAAATAATCATATCAATAAAGAGGATAATGTCCTCCCATCCACCGCCTGGCTACCGCGGCCGGACTCATCGGAGATTAGCTTATTATAGTGCACAAGTGTGTGCGCAAACACAGGTACACTCTCTATTCCTTCACTAACATAATCCGTTGGGACCATACAATATCGATGTGGCGACGACCGATGTGGCGCGGTGGGCGAAGGTCCGCCTGCGACGCAGGAGGTTGCGGGTTCGATTCCCGCCTCGGAACAAATGTGTGTACGATCTGCAGATATTTGTTTCTGGTGTTCTGGTCGTTTTCTATGTATAATAAAAAATATCTATCTATGTAATGTATTGTATTATGTATATCAGTTATCTAGTACCCATAACACAAGCTCTGCTTACTATGGGGCTAGATAATGCTGTGTGAATTGTCCAGCATTATTTATTTATTATCGATAACTCAGCCTTCGAGGGAATATCTACTTTACGGGTACAAAATACATTTCCAATAGCGATGAGTCACCGTCCAAAAGCTCATGTAAACAGAAGTGACTAACCAAAAAGCTAGACGTTATCAGAATATAAAAGTTCCCTGAAAACTGGTGATATCACGTTCAAGATTTTGGAGCATGAGTCATACAGGACGTATTGGTTTTCCCGGAGCTTTTAGCTGTAAGTACATCGATAAAGTGGACAAAAACCTGATCTCTACGAGTACAGGCAGCGTCATTGATACTTCCTCAGGGTGACAAATCCAAATCATTATTCATTATTATTCATTATTTAGGCTTACAAAATAAGCTCATAGAATAGTCAAATAAAAAAAACACACTTTACACATTGGATAATTAGATGGATGGATGTTTGTTACTAGTTCACGCCAAAACTAAAGTACGATCTGTTATTATTAGAAGAAATATATGTATGTAGATTTAAATTTTGCATACATCTAGCTCTAAGCCTAGATTCAAGCATAGGCTACCCATAAAACAGTTTCGTATGGTAGACAGAAAAAATATTTAAACGTTTCCATATACATAACGCGTGCCGAAGCCGCGGGCAGAAACTAGTTATCGAATACATTTTCAAGAAGAATCACGAATCAAGAATCACAACAGTTTTAGATTCTATCTATTTTGATTTACGAAGAAACAAAAACTGTCGTTATTTGACGAATTCATTGAATATGAGAAAGAGACACCCCGCTGCTTCTCTCGTTGGGGGATGAAACGTGTTCTTCTAACACAAACAAGGCTCGTTGTTAACCCACTCACATTCACAATAATAATGCTGGACAATCCATACAGCATCGTCAAACGCTAGCTCTAAAGTCTAAACTAAGCAAAGCTTGTGTTATGGGAAGGGTACAAGATAACCGAAATAGATTTACTTACAAAGTACATCTCTCATGATTAGTCTGCCTTCGAGAACGATAAGTACGATAAATAAATCTAAATGTACATTGAGTACCTTTTATACTTGTTGTACCGTTGATGATTCAATAACGTATGGATGTTCATAAGGTACTTAACAAATAATAAGGTACACACATGTTCCTTTACACCGTCGAATGGGTCCCTAATATGTCAAATCATCATTACCTTGTAGAAATACAACCAAAGATAAGTAGCAAAAAATGGAACTGTGATGATTTTTTAATTTATTTGGGATGTCTCGAGGGATTAATGACGAAATGACAAAAAAGCTGTAACGGTATATCGAGGAGGCAAAAAACAGTTCAGAAAATGTAGCAGCAAGTGATAGGAACCGCGTGTCTTTGGGAGAATCGTTCTCCATTCATAAAACTTCTGGTAAGCTACTGTAGAATTTATATAATTATAAGTACTAATAAAACGGACACACTGTCTTGTCAGGGGATGCCTGACAGTCGTCCCATGACCACGACAGTATGTAAACCTGTTGAAACGTCGGGACAAATAGGCAAATAAACGCGATAAATTACCCGTTATATTAGTACTTTTAATTATGTGTTCAGATCGCGTAAGTTTAAAAATATTTAGAATTGATATACATATTTTTTTAAGAAAAATATAAAATGTATTTAAAAATAAATTAGCAATTAATTTATTAAAATTATTCTTTATTTATAGTTGCATATAAACCGCTAAAAGCAGAACAGCATATATTTTTTCCTCTTATGCTTAGGTATTTGCCGAACAATAAAACGAGACTTAAATTATTTTACGATCGTCCATAACGACTACGATTAAGTTATAAAACGTACTCCAAGGTTCCTGACCTAAAGTGGGGTGACCAAGATAGAATTTACTTCATTCACAAAAAATACAGAGAAGTGTTTATCTACACGGCTATCGGAAGTTATCTAGGGTCGCCCTCCATTCTCGGAAGCAGCGGGTTATCAAATGCCCAGATGATAAGGGACTCATTGAAAAAAATTTACCGATTTTGAAGCATGCGTCATCTACTGCTTAGACCGCTCTTTATCGGGTTATGGTGTTGTAACACTGCACGATCTAGCGAGCGCGCGAATGCCTGAATTTGCTACAAAGTGCGAGGGCGTCATAATATTAGTATGATCGAAACGTCTACTGGTCCACGGCGCGGCAGAATGCAGATATAGTGGACTGAGAGGTATTGTGATCGTTCTCCATCCAGGATAAACTAAGGTCGTTCCTAAACTAGAAAGTCTGACCTTATCCGGCAGTTCAGGAGCTTATGGACTCATTACTGCCTATACAACTATTAATATGTGAAGGGGTAAGTGTGGAGATAACAGCTGATAGAGGAGAGTGTGCATGTTGTGCCGACCCCTAGCGTGGGATAAGGACCGGATGATGATGATGAAAACTCATAATTATGTCAAATCAGATTTCTAACACTGTTTACCATGACCAACATAACGCATCCAATAGAAACATAATAATATAGGATCATTGCATGAAGCGATTTATATCATTACATATCAGGACTCTATAATAACTACTCTAATATACTGCTACTGAACTGAGAAGTTAAAGAATCAATGCCCAAAAAGTGGCAGACAAAACAAACAAACTGCAGATTCCATTCAATATTCAATATTGTTATAAGGACAAAACTCTCTGCCGCCCACCTTAGTCCGTATCAATACGAATGGAGGAAACAAGGAACACCTTCCGAGAAACAGTTGACGTTCCTTGCTAAAACGATCCTATAAATCTCATATGGATACAAAGGAGCTGATATGAAAAGGAAAGCCAAACGATATACTCGTACCTTCATAAAGACTCAGAAAGTATTTCAAAGAAAGTATTTAAGAAACCGTATTTCGGCAAGTTAGGTCAGGACCTGTCAAATGAAGTATATAATTTGTAGTTTGGCAATTACTCTTCCGAACTATTAAGTTTCCTTATAAGTTAAATGCTTCGTGAAGAAATCAGACGCTATTCGGAGAAAGTTGTTGAAGAATAATTTCTGATCAAACAATTTTACTGAAAGATGTTCGTTATTAGGGCAATTGAATATAACGCAATTGAATTTCAATTACTGTATAAACCTGTCGAGTCGTCTCGAGTGCGCGACAATAAACTCGGCTTTTTAGCAAAAACTCGCCAATTCTCAGAAACTGCTAAAGCTAACAGGAAAAATGTTCGGAATACTCACTTTGGTGCCCCGGCGCATAGAGGCTAGCAAATATCTGCAACAACGAAAACAACAAGGTTAGATTTTGTTCGTAACTATATTTATTTATTGAACGTTTAGGATTGTCCCGCTGCAGGGCAAAGGCCTTCCTTCCTTTTAGAGAAACTTCTGCTGGGTCATCTAAACAAAAAAAAAAACGTAATTGTTTATAATTTGAGTGTCTTTTACCGTTTATATTCTGTTCTTTGTTTATCTTTCACACTGACTTACTATATTAGGCCACCTTGCGCACCACGGTCTCCACGGAAGACCAGCGCTATGGTACGATCTGCTCTACCATAGCACACGCTGAGTGGAGACCGATTTTTGTCAGTCTCTGTCGTCTGTTAATCTAAGTTTAGTTTATAAGAGTCTCTGTTATGACAAAATAAAAATCTTTTTACTTCGTAGATACGGGTGTTTACGCGAGACTTGATGCGAACTTGAGAGACTTTTATAATCTTGTTTCACGTTTGACATTGGCCAATTCTTAGAAATTACAAAAAATACACTACTACTACTATAATACTACTACTATAACACATCAAATAATATTATTAATGACAGGGTGTTAATTTACCACTATATCAATTGTCTAAAAAGCGGTAATTTAACTTACCACTCAGGTATTAACGGCATTTTCTAAATTAATTTCCAATGAACATAAAATAATAATCATCTTCAAGTGAAAACTGTGAGTATCGGCTTCAATAGAAGAGTATTGTTATACCAGACAGATCTACCGAGAGATATTATCAACCCGGATGTTCAAGATCTAACTACTAAAAATGTCGAGCACTTGATAGTGAGGTGGGTGTCGACAGCGTAGTGCAATATGCGGGGGCTCAGTGGATACTGCTAGAGCAGGACCACCATCATCATCAGCCTTTAGTAGTCCACTGCTGGACATAGGCCGCCCCTAATGAGCGCCATAGCGATGATTCCTGTCTTCAGCTTGCCGCATCCAGCATCTGCCTGCAGTCCTTCGCAGGTCGTCATCCCACCTGGCCGGAGGGTGTCCTACACTACTTTTGCCGAGTCGCGGTCTCCACTCAAGCACACGTTTAACCCAACGGTTGTGAGTTCTTCGCGAGATATGGCCGGCCCACTGCCATATCAGCTTGCTAATTCTTAGAGCTAGAGCAGAACCACCGTGGGTAGAGAATGGCAAAGCATTGTTATTGCAGTTTGTTAATTCGGATGCTGATGATGATGATTACGATAAGTCTAACAACAAGTAACAGCCAACACTCAGGTAAAGCATCTTTACCAGATTTACATTTCGTTACCAATTTTACCTTGATCTTTACAGGTTATAATCCGTATGATCCATTAGGGATACAATTGAAATGAAAATATATTTATTCTGATAGATACAGTAATAAAAACAAGAAAACTTAAGCATCTAACTAGAGTAATAAACACCACACACAATTAACGAAACCGTAGTGAGGTGGCTGGGAGTAAGACTTGTGTATCGATTAAAAAGATGAGAACATCGGAGTATATTGGAGGCTTTATGGCAGGATGCAAACAGCTGGTCACTCAGTTTATTGATTTTGTATGAATCATTCTGCACATACATAGATATCTATTTGATATAGGTACGTATTATATTGTCGTCAAAACTAGTCGTAGCCATTAGCAACTATATTCAGAGTCGATAAACTGGAGCGGAGCAAAAAGAACAATAAAAAGTTCAGCGATCAATGCTCTATTACTAATCTCGAATGTTGTATAGATACTTATCTATATAAAAACTAAACTAAACATAAAACTGTTGTTGAGTGACGGGTGTGGTTATAAAGAGTTTAAGAGTTAATTTGATGATGTCGTATTTAAATAGTTTATTCAGAAAATGCTGACACAGACCGAACCAGCATCTACCGAGGCGCACGGCAGGCAATGCTGCGTTTGCATCTGCTGTTCCCGCATAGGCCATAAACTGAACGCGTATCTGTCCGCGCCACACAAATTTACTGAAAAGCGGTGCGTTCGGCGCGGATAGGTGCGCGATGTTGCATACTATTTCATATAAAGATTTAGAAAATGCGATGACTGCGGCGAGTGCGGCTCCTGCGGCGCGGACAGGTGCGCATTCAGCCTTACAATTCATCTATGTACGTAAGTACCGAAACTACATAAACCATTATTCGTGGATGAAAAGGCCATTGATGATGATGACGATGAATGAATAATAATAATTCAAGCAAAAATTATTTCTAAACAGAACATTTTTTGACATGGCTGAAAATGTCGGTATCCCAAAGACAATATGCCAAAATAAAGCAATTATCTATGTGAACAAACCCAATTCTAATGTTTCTGTTTTTCGGGAGGCTTTTTACTTACTGCGCCTACACATCGATATGTTGATACATTTCAATATACATTGAGCTTCATTATCTACGAAAGACCTCACTGATGCAAATGTAGAAAAAAGTCCCAGACACTTTACATATGAATTTGAGTGCTTGCTTACAAAATGGGTGTTTCAAACAAAGTCAAAGTGTCTTTATTTCAATAGGATACAGTGATATCATGTTGAAATAATTTCATTATAGATTATTAAAATGTTGCAAGATATCTTCGAAAAATTAGCATAGCATTAAGATGTATCTTGGTAGTTAAGATTATAGAGAATTTAATTGAAATACCCTTACTTAGATAACTTACTTTGTAACTTAGTTCAATGTTAGTAAAATACTCAAAACGTATGGGCGGATTAGGCTGGGATGTAAAAAGATCAAAGGAAGTTTAAATCGAAAAAAAAATAAGATGACGATGGTCATCCAAACCGAATTCTGACCACGGTGGAGCCCAGGGCAGGACATATTATAGTGCACAAGAAGTGTGTGCATAAACAGGTGCACTCTCTATACCTTCACTCTCAGAAGCACGGGGAGAGGTCAGGTGCAGGAGCAACGGCTTAGCGTGCTTTCCAAAACACGGGGGTGTGACACCGGCTTACCGACTCCGGATTACTAATGTGAAATAAAATTGTGTGTAATAGGTATATATTTATACACTACCAGCGCCCCGCGGCTTCACCCTCGTGGAAATTTATGTTCCAAATAGTTTATCAACCTTCCTCTTGAATCACTCTACCTATTTAACAAAAACCGCATCAATATCCGTTGAGTAGTTTTAAAGATCTGTATGCTTAGATCTTTAAAACTACGCAACGGATATTGATGTATTGATGAACGGATAGTGACAGACAGACAGCTGGAAGCGACTTTGTTTTATACTATGTAGTGATAAGGCTAGTTAACGGCTGGATGATGCTGTGTGAAACTTCCATAACTATACCAGATGATGATAATGACGCTGAATCATTGACTCAAATGTATCTGTAGAGCAAAGGTTTCTAATCTGTATTGCTAAGATTTGAATGTATAATAGTGTTATCATCACGGCTAATAATATACTTGTTCTGGGTAATTTCTTAGTACAGGTTTGAGTCACATGAGTGTACGTATATTGCTAACGAGTTTAGTGCAACAAAGTAACGTTACCACCAGATTAAATAAAATAAATAATGCTATGACAATTCACACAACATCATCTAGCGCCAAGCTAAGCAGAGCTTGTGTTGTGGGTACTCGATGAGATGAAAGAAAGAAAGATCATCAGCCTAGGTTAGTCAGAAACTCATCATCATCATAGCTTACACCCGTAAAGACTTTGTCAAACTACGATAGTGCTATCTCTCTCTCCATAGACAATAAATCAAAATCCTACTCAAGAAAATTCGCGCCAACAACCAAGCGCACTTAATACACACATAATACCAGTTTACATCAGTTGGAAGTCATCGGTATCAATGAATTGTCCGCCAATGATTCACATCACATGGCTCGCTTTATTTATATAGTTCACGGAAAACTAATCACCAACAACCTGCTATACAGCCAGCGGCAGTAACGCCCTCTTTAATCAAAACTTTGAGAGGCAGTTACTCATTGATAACATCAGGTAGGACCAATCCGGGCAATCTTGAAGGTTCGGAGCAAGTTTTGCATAAGGTGGTTAAATAAATAATCTCGGACATGAGCATTATTGGGCATGGGTTTTTCACAGGGCAATACCGTGGCATGGCTTTAATAATCTTAACAAATCTGTAGCTGGATGCCGCTCAGACAAGCAGAAACAGACAGAACAGACAGAGCAGGTATGCTATAAATTATAGCAGACCCGACCTAACATAAAATGAAGAACACAAAGTAGCATAGATCATATTGTTTTGTATAGGAGTTTCTACGTCAAGCACAAGTAAACTTTTTTTTAAATCAAATTTGGGACAGTGGACAGGGAATCGACTTTTGTTTTTAACTGTTGTAATCATCGAGTCATTGCTGCTAATCGCACGCAGCATCCAAATGAATCATGTGGTACTGACTGGTACTGACATTCCCAGAAATGCCGTCCGTTGAGCGAGTCAGAGTCCAAAGTTCGCAATGTGTTGGACCACTTTGGTGATTGGCATGAACTGCCAACTTGTTAGAATGGAATTGCTGATTTTTTTTTCAAGATCCTGTCTGAAAAAAATTATAGTAGCAACTGAACGAAAATGTTTAGGTTATAAGATTGGTTAATTGACAGGTTGGCTAATGATGAGTAAGCTTTACATGTATAAATTGTCATTTAATAAATGGCAATAAACTGTAGTTCTACAGAGATATCTGTCATATTTCGGCGGTGGAACTACTCTCGGTTTATATTGGTTCATGGCTCTTTGGTGCTGTGACAGCACGATACTGCTACAGGTTATGAAGAGTTCACGACGCTCTTAACCCATTAATGGTCGCCGTACCAATTTGGGAACACCTAAATAATGAGGGTAGAAAAAAAAAGTGTTGACACCAGTCGAAATGTTATTGCAGTTTTGAGTAGTTGGAAGTGCAGTGATTGAATAAACATTACAACGATTTTGTTATCATTAGTGGTTTTTTGATAATATCTTGCTGATTTTTTATATCAAGAGACGTGTGGAGGTATGTATTGGTTTTTAAATATTATATTAAGTAGATAAATATAATCACCCTGATTAATAACTATATGTAAAATACAATAAATAATTGATGATTTGTAGCATATTGCAGTCATGTATTATGATAATTTATATATTTGTGATGTTCAAAACATTACCGTGCCAATTCGGGTACAGTGGCCACAAGTGTACTAAGTTTATCCATATTTTTTTCAGAGTGAAATTGAGTCATAGGCGTAGATTTAGCGCTAGTAACAACTTTTAAGGCTTAGAAGAGGCTATAAATTCTATAGAAGAAGACAGTGGCGGTTGGGAGTATGACTTGGCGATAATTCCTCCAGAACCCAGTGTCGTCACTGATGAAGAAGACGGTTTCGACGACAACGATGCTGTATCCAACTTTCCACCATATCAAATGCTTGGTGATTGCACGTACAATCTAGAACAGAAGTCATGGACCAACTGCTTTTTCGACGAAGAATACCCAGATTCTATCTGAAATCGCCCCAAAGACACTCTGCTCGTCCTTCAACATCAAATATCGAGGGTTTTCAACTGCACGGCGCCGACCACTACCTGAAAAGCTCCCGAAACGAGTACGCTGTGTTATTTGCCATAATAGAGGCCGCTGGGGCTGTAAAAAATGCAAGAAAACCCTGTGCATAGCAAAGCCTTGTTTCGAAAATTATCACTCATAAGTGGCCACTGTGCCAATTTGGGCACACCCCTTCAAAATGCTGAAAAACAAAAAAACCGAACTTTTTTTCTTTTCTGATATTTTTTTGTAACCTATAGAATAAATAAATAAACAAAGTTTCGAACAAATCCATGTAGTTTTTGTTTGACCATTAATGGGTTAAGTTCACAAATATCTTGGCGGTAGTATAGTGCCTTTTAGGGTCAATTATGAATGAGTTGCTCATCTGTCAGTTGGTTCAATAACATTGAAGTTCAAACGATACGCCGAGGAAACCCAGGTCAGAGGTTCACGTTCAGCTAGAAATTTAGGTGAACGACCGCAAATAAGTGGTTAAAATTAAATTAGGAGGCGTTGACGCGTAGGGTATTATGATGTATGGGGACTTGCTGAGTAATAGTGTAAGGACCGAACAAACAAGAAGATGAAAATATTCTGGCAGAATAGAAACTCAGACATTTTGTTTTCCGAAGCGCAAAGATATTAAGCACTGTGTAAGCAAGAATGTGTAATTAAATGTATGCGTTCTGCTTATGTAAAGTAACAAGCTGTACTACATTAACTGTATACGAAACTACATACAATGCATTGCACCAAAATATTCAGAACCTCATGTTGTCGCTATCATAGTATTAAATACCTACAAATATCTTATCGAATATAGCTTCTTCCTTTCATCATCACCATCACATCATTACGATTTAAGGCCTACCACACCAGTGGCAATCGGCTTTGTATATCTATTTCACTTCTAACTCACATTACCTCTCGTATTCACAACACAGTTGTTTTACGGTTGTCAAACAAACGCACAAACTCTGTGGTTAACTGAATTAAAATCGAATTACTCAGTATTGCTGGTGCGATGTCTCTCTCTTGCCTGCCAGTTGGTTTGTTTATGTCCGTTACGTAACAAGTAACTGATGATATAGTAATTTGACGTAATGATAATGACACAGTGTTGGTAAGACTTTACATTCGTTGGGGTTCAGTCCACATTTATGATTCAGAAGGAAAGGTTTGATACTGTTGGACATACATAGTTGTAGATTTTGTTGGACCGTTTTGAATTATAGAACTGACAAGTTCTTCTCGACGACCAGCAAATCTGCGAGACCTGCAGAGATTTCTGGTTCTATTTACTAGTATGTATATTGTCAAACATATCCTTTGTAAAAAGGCTTACCTTCTACAAATATCAGAGAGTTATGCTCCAACTCGAAAACTAACAGGGTAAAGGTTTCATGATCGCTGTTTAGTAAAACAGCGATCATGAAACTATAAAAATTTACTTTAAAAATATTGAAGTGAACAAAAAATCAAAGTGATGACATATATTTTCTAGTTTTAATTATGTTTTATTTTTTATTTTGTGACGTGTCCTGTAAGGTCTATAGGAAATAAAGCATTTTGATGTTTGATGTTCCATTTAGAGTTCCCATCCATACCTATTGATCTGACGGGAAGAAAATGTACTTACCAGCGAATTGTTTGTAGTAGACAAACATTCGAGTGCCTACTCTCGACAAATCGATGTGAGTTGCAGAAAATTTAATCAACAAATGGCATGTTCAGAGTCTTAACCAAGTCCAGCTTGTACCAGGTCCGTGACGTCATGAGTGCCTACCATGAATTGGGCCCATAAAATTTGAATGGCGTAGGACTGACCTTGTAGGGATGAATCACCGTAGCCGCCTACAGAGGCGCATTGTTTGAATTTGTCACTTGCAAAGACTTCGGACGGTCATGTGTGAAGGACTCTTTAATGCTATTTATGGTTATGATGTATGTAGTTCATAATTTTTATAGTTTCCGTTGGATGGTATGTCGCGTAGATGTGGAGGTCTTATAAGTGTGAATCGTAAATACGTAGAATAATTCCATTTTCGAGTATGTCTCGCGTTTCTTACCGAGTTTATAAACACTACAGGAGTTCAACGTGAGAGAATGGTTTTATGTTTCAGATATATAACTTCACCTCACGAGACCGCCGTGTTTTGGTTGCCAAAACCAATGGCTTTGAATAAGAAAGGGACTCACAGTTATAAGAATCAAACAATATCTTTTAACGCTTTCACATCCCAGTGTCACTAATGCGAGGATGCGGCAAGGATGCGCCGCTTCTCTATATATTTTCCAAGATCCACAGATCATGTCTCGTGGGCACTCAATGTATAAACCGAGAGATGTTTCTATATTCATCTCTATTACAGGCAGAAGCTATTTTATCACCACAAAGGTGTCGGAGTTACAATCTCACGTGACATTTGACGCCGACAATAAAATTATCTTGATCGTCCACTATTCCCTACGCGGTACCATGATACCATGGTAATCCGCCATTCGTATTCAACAGGACCCCGGCATTACCTATTCCATCCACACGGATTATCCATTATCCGGGAAATACTACAACCTGTTAGCTTTCAATGCGAGTTTAGATCCTAATCAGGGGATTTAGAGATGCGCTTTATGTTAAAAGGTTCAGCTAGGAAAGCAAGGAATTACAACATACAAGAGGCCTAGAGATTGCATTACCCCGAATGCTAAAACGCCACATAAAAAATTACAACGTCAGAACTGCAAAGAAGTAAAGTGTCGATGGGGCGTTTTAGCGTTAGGAGGTATTGCCACAGAAAAACTACCTATGTATGTATATAGCAATATAGCAATTATGCTGTGAAAAGGTTTTTATTGTTAGGTGAATACTGAATTTGAAAGCTGTCCTATCGTTAATAAATGAAGATGGTCCCGTATCCGAAAGTACCAACATTGTGTGAAAGGGTCTACAGAAGGGTTAAAATTGGAAACTCGATTTGACAGAAGTCCGGGCAATAAAAACCGAACATTGTCACGCTGCTCCTCAGGGGGCGCTTAAAATAGGTGTGAACCAACAGACAGACAAGCATATAGCTTGTTTATTTTACACAACAATCGGTCTAAAGCCACCCGCGGTCGTATGCGGTCGCGGTGACATTATGAATGAACCGAGAAACCACAAAAAACTCGCATCAAAACTGTTTTGTCATCGCCGTCATATGTGAGGATAAAACCTTTGTTGGGCGTGATAAATCATGTGAAGAAATTCAAATAAACATGACAAATTGGGCTCGAAAGTGGAGTGTATGTGGAGGGTTTAGGGTAAGTTTGGGTCAGAAATGGTTTCAAAAATGAAAATAACACTAAACATTTTAAACGAACAGTAAAGGACATAAAACTGCAGATTGAGGAACTCTTTCTACCATTTAATTTATTATATGTATAATTATTATTTATCGTATTAAGTAACATTATATATTATACGTAATACGTATCAAGATAGTGAATGTCTGATCACTATCAGTTTGAGCGTAGACAACGCAAAAACTACAGGAACTACTGGCGACCTGACAATTTGCTAAGTAGTTCTCGGTCTGGAACAACGTAATATGTTACTATTAGAAAATCTTTATAAAAGCGCGAGCGAAGTGACAGAAGGTAGTTAAATATGTGTGAAATGGTAGCTACAAATATGCTATACGATACGTTTGGTATTCAGGAAATAAGCAATGTACGACAGCGGGCGAAGCGAATCGAATGAGTGACAAGGGATCGCAGATTGCATTCTTTATACGATCAAATATATCGAGTATTTGGTCCTCCGAACCGAAATTAAATTCTGAGATAACATTGGGAAACACGAATAGCACTAGGGAACAATTGCTGAAGAAACAAGAAATGCTAACATAGTTTTAAACACTCCGGTAACTTATAATCGTCAAATAATAATAATCAATAGTAAGTTATCAACAAAATATTTATGGAGATATGTAAGGCGACAGGAAGATTCGGCCTCCAGCGAACCAATCACTCAACTAATGTATGTACGTTCAATGTGTTATGATCACTATTTAACACACAGAATCTGCGCGCTGTGCGCAAGTCTAGACCTAGACCTTAGATTATTAGTATATAATCAAAGACCTAGACTTACGCACAGCGCGAAGAAATGGAAAATGTCATTACATTATTGAATATTGGCCACCGCTAGTAGTCAGTTTCAACATACATAGTGTAGGACTCCCTCTTACCAGGTGGGATAACAACCTGCTTAAGTAGCAGGCAGATGCTGGGTGCGGCAAGCTGAAGACTATGGCGTTAATTAGGGGTCTATGTCCAGCTAGGTAAACTATTATGTATAGGCCAGAAGATGGTGACGAATAGTCAGCTTGGGGCTTCCATGATCACAACTAAGTAGTATCCATCAGTAGGTATTTTAACTTTATCACATCTATGCTATTAATCTATGATCCTACGCCTAGGTTTGCGCACAGTGCGCAAAAACTGAAGTGTAACGACCGAGTGCGCGCCCTTGAACTTGTCACGTGCCGACGGACGGACAGGATTAGCATTCAGAGCCACTTCTAGATGAGGAAGCGACAGGTTGCCGTGGAATGTGCGAGTACGCTCATGAGTTACATGTTTTATAGCGTCTTGGACTGCGAGCGATGTAATTATTTTCTAGTTAGAGCCAGCTTACATTTCTAACTTCGACTGTGGATACCGTAGAAGTCAAAGGATCACTTATACAGGTAAAATTTGGTAAGGAAATCGAGTAGTACTGTGGCTGGTATAAAGGCAAGTTTTGGCATAGCGCATAAACAATGCCTGTTCCAATGACGCGAACCTCGTCACAAATTTCTCAACTCCACCGCCTAAGACGTCCTATAAAAGTTAATTATAGCGCATCTATGAAGAATGATGACTTCGATTACAAAGTTTTCATGAAACTAATTTGGGAGCTTGCTCGGCTTGGCAGCTGTGTTTATTGCTAGTTAGCTTTTACACGCGGCTTCTCTCATATTATTACCTTCTACTTGCCTTTTCGCTAATTAAAGATCACTGTGGCGGTTTCATCGACAATTTTTGGTACGGATACACGAGGCGCCAATAAATTATGAGAAACGTAATGGTAATAGAGCTGAGAATCCATTTAATTAGAAAAACAAAAATATTCAGGCGTTTTAAGCAGAGCTTAACCATAAAAGTATGGCACCGACTTAACGCATTCACTGTCCTTCCTTGACCAGCAGGGAAGCAGCCGCTGTGCCATGAAATTGTTAAAACGCCAGGAGTGTAAGAAGAAGAAAAGAGCCAACGTCTCGTGCAAGCGCAACATACAATCGTCCTCATTTTAAAACATATATAAAATTTGCGAATAATCGCGACAGATTTCATTTCACTTTTTTAGCAGGTTTGACCAGCCGTGAACCTGACATGAAAAAGTTGGCAAGAGTGATATAATGATGAATTTGATTGAAATTCTTTAGAAATGACTAAAATTATTTATGAGGCTATTTGCAATGAGTCAGATAATCAGAATGAATACCCGGATGTGGAACTGATTGTATCGGTAGCAAAAATTAATATCAACAATTTCTAAAAGGTAGACAGAGAGTGTTTGTTTAGAATTAGAATAGAAGTTAAATCCTACCACGTCAGTATAAATAGGTAAATAAAGATGCAGTAAAACTTCGCATCAAATGAAACACACTGTGAACCAGATACCAATCAATCATAAAAATTCCAACAGCATTCGATCGCTTTCTAATTTAATCGATAATCAACCGAGATTCAATAAACAAACACTACACGTACACATTATAAACATAATTTACGAACGCTTATGAGTTTTTTCTGTATATTTTCGGATTCTGCTCACGTCGGGTCCCGTCACCAGATAAAATCTGTCTCAGGAAGTGTGCTCATCACGTAGACGTCTTCCTTTATTCCCTGCGTCACTTCAAAACAGTTTAGAATAGACTTAATTGCTGACATCATTTGAGAGAAAAAATCGTGAGCACAATGAACCTATCAGCTTTCTGCTGGACTCTATAAAAAATATCTGGACAATCCACACAGCATCATCTAGTCCCAAGCTAAGCAGGGCTTGTGTTATGGGTAGGTACGAGATGATTGATATAAATAATACAATATATTAAATATATACATATTTGATTTATCTTATCATACATAGAAAACGACAAAAACATCCGAAACAAATATATGCAGATCGTAAATACAAACATTTGTCCCGTGGCAGGAATCGAACCCGTAACCTCCTGCGTCGCAGGCGGATCTTCGCCCTCCTCGTCACAGAGGTCGTCAACAACTATATCTTTGACTTAAGCTTTAACCTGGATGATAAGTGATAAGTGCTATTCTTAAGAGCTATCTTTAACATTATATTCCTTGAAGATTTTGCACCAATACTGACGATAAAGGAAATTTAACTGCCTCACCGTGTTGATATAAGGCTCTATCTCGTTCCATACATCAGAGTTATATGAACATCTCCCTGACGAAACATCGTATTCTGTCGAGCTGGAACTCGAGAGTGAATCGTTCACCCAGTACTAGTACAGCATCTAGATCATCTTCCTACTCCTACGGTGTCGGTGAACCGCCTGGCTCGGATATTGTTATTTTTGGCTCTGAATCGACTGAACCCAGCCAGGGTCAAATGGAAATGTAGCTGTGAGTCATATAATCGAAATATTGATATTTATGACGAGCTCCGAGACCTTGAACTTGTGGCACTGCTTATACTGAACCACTTCCGCATAAAAAAGAAATTCTAGAATTTTGTATGGAAATTTAATAAATAAATTCTATATTTTTACTAACCTGTATTAAGCATAATAAAAAAAACTGAACCTTTGGTCTCATTTATAAAGCCCCAGCATGACCTGTTACTACATTTCGAACATTTACATTCTAAAGATACATAGTACGATACGAATACAAACTGCTAATCAGAAAGAAATCTCCTTGTCAACTTCCTGTCTATCCTTAAACTCGTCTGGAGCCCAAACCTCACGCACATCCTCGTTACATCGCGTCATCTGAACACACACCTTACGTCATCCAATCAAGAGAAAACCCCGAAGCTCCCCGAAAGCTCTTGTTTAGAGAGCGCGAATAAAAGAATCGAAAGAACATAACATGTATTATGTATCTCAAATAGCCAACGAAAGGTCCACTGAGAGAAAACACCACTCAGAAAGAATTCCAAAGTAGGAAGCAACAACATTTATAATACAAGTCTATAAAGTAAACTGCCAAGGTGAGGTACAAACACCAAGGGCCGGCCTGACCATCCTTGAACCCGGGTCGATACAGGCACGAAATAACGTATTTATACGTCAATCGATCGGGCGAAGCCAGCGTTTTTCATTACCAAGGCCGGTGAAAATAGATTGATAGCTTTTTTACTGCCGTTCGCGAAATTAAAGGATTTCATTGGTATTAAGGTATGCCGTAGTAAGGGAGAAGATGACATCATCGCGCTTGGGTCCTGTTTCTTTCAATCTATTGTATTGTCTAGTAACGTCAGACTTCCTTTTCATTAATCAGTGTAAGTGTCCTACAATAGCAGAATAGGGAATTTGTTTAAATTACGTCCCGAGACTCGCGAGACCCGTTTCATTCAGAAGCTTTTAGGCACAAACAGTATTTTGCAACCTAACTTCATTCGCGTAACGCCCGCGCGGGCATGTCTTGTATGCAACTGATGAGTCACCCTGCCCGACAAGCAAAGACTTTTCGATTCTTATTACGTATTTTTCTCATTTTTCATACTATTTTGAGCTCAATAGACCCTTTTTAGAGTATTACGACCTACTTTAGAGTATTACATTTCCTTTTATATGATCAAACAATAACTGTATCAGGTGATCGACACATTCTAACGTATCAACTATCAATTGAACCCACTCTAGAGACATTGAATAGTGTCCCTGGAAAGCCGAACCTGGTATTACGCAGTTTGCGATTATATCTTCAGATTCGTATCTTTGAAGCAATGAAAGCGTAATGGTATCGTCATGTTACACAGAGATGTGTATCAGGTGTGGACTGAATCAGGGTGGGGGCATTTGTCGTTTACTGGAGTTCAATATCAGGTGAAATTTTCAAGTCTTATACTGAAACTAAACATGTAACAACGAAATAATATCTGTTTTATTGTAATTTAATCCAAATATTTGACTGACGCGGTAGAGGGGTAGTATAAAAAGAAGGAGAGCGGGAAAGGCCTTGCTCTGTGCGCAGCAGGTAGATAGCTCAATAAAAAGATCAAAACATAATATATAATATAAATATAATCTACTTAGCCTGTTGGTCAAAGGCAAAACTATTCTGATAATGAAATAACGTCTCCTCTTTCATCTTGGTAAAGTCGACTATAACGACTGTAAACTATGCCAGAGCTCGAAATCTCTTATATTACCCAAAGGTCACCCTTGCAAAATAGCCACGCAGGAATTTCACCGTACAAAAAGTAGAAGTAAACAAATGGTTAGTGGCACCACCTGGCTAGACACTGGCAGGTGAGATGGTCAGCGACCGTCGGGAGGTCGAAGGAACCCGGCGGGAGGTCTGCTTGATGTCACAGATGGTAAAAAGCACCTGGCACCGCATACCGAGCTATATTTGTACCACTTAAACTGTCCCCCATTTTGATCCTCTCGAAATAGTTGTCAAGATCTAAATCGAGATATCTTCAATGATTTATTTATACTAGAGGTAAATTACCAATCATTGCCATCATAAATTATTAGTTTAAATAAAATAATATAATAATAAAAGTCTAGCTCTTGTTTATAACGGCCAAAACCTAGATTATAAAATCTAAGCTTGAATTTGACAATATTTAATTTTCTAATTTAGCCACAACGCAAGGTATGCAAACTTGTTTCTTAAATTCCACGTTTTATGTCATCGCCATCGGCCGGAGCAAAAACAGAAAGTACCATAAACATTTTGAATGTTTCATCCACTTTGTTTTTGTGTGTGGTGCATTTTTAGTTTCACTTACAGAAAATACTAGGAATAGGAAATGTGAAACTTTTTACCGGAAAAGGTTACTAACAAACCAAAAAAATTATGATTTGTTCTTTAAACACAAAAAAGATTCGTTAACCCGCTTACATCCATAATAAAGTTTTTAACATAAACCATTGGAAAAACTATTGGGTCCACGGTTAACGTGTCTGCGGCAGCTAGGAAATTAGGTTATTAAGGAGGCAGCGATAGAAAGATACAACTCTATATTTACATAATTTAATCCATACACACTCTCGTCTATAAGCTTGGTTAATTCCTCAGTTATCCCCCTAAAAGAACCCTAGCTTCGTCCAAGGTGTTGAAGACAACATTGTAGCGACAAAATTGGTTCATCCATAATCACGTAACTTGGAATTAAAAGCTACATTTGTATTTGTAATGATACGGTGCTGGCTGCAAATTGATGAAGGAACTTTTTCCTGGGACGGACGTTTTGTTCTGATGATTATTTGCACAAAGAGTTACATTATCACACATTAGTAGCGATAGAACACAACGACAGAATATAAATTCAAAATAAAACGTTCGTGAAAAAGTGTAGAGTGTCTTTACTATCTCTCTCTCTCTCTTTTGAAAATTGTTTTACTGACTGGCCACCAAGCAGAATGTTTTATCTACTATTTACCCTCTAAATATACAAATACAGCATGGTATGCCTCAAGTAGGTAGTTAATGGCTTTGTATTATTTGGTTCAGTTGAGAATAAGGTTGACGACGTCATATCGACTTTTCCTACTGGAATGTACTACCTAGTCGACATTCATTCACGAAAGCTGAGCCGGTCATTCAGGAATTCTCAAGTACATTCTTAGCTTCAAAACACTCAAGGACAAGAACACACAAATTCACTGACCTTCAAGCAAACGTTCCACGCAATAAAACTTCAAGTTAATGTTTGACCTTGACTGTCAAAACAACCTGCCCACGTACTGTATACCTCCAAATAAGGAAGAGGGATTAAGGACAGTACAAAGCCTTTGTATTCAATTATGACCTCTGTGTTTAGGGCATTAGACTGGTAGAGATAGAATGGAGGACGGAAGCTCACTTCCCTTATGTAATAGAAGTATGATAAGTAGGAACTTCGGAAGTTGACTAATATTTCGATTCCTATAACCTATTCAGCATTCATACACGGTCTGATAGTGTGGTTAATGTAGGAGTAAGTTAATATGAATGGACGTGTTAATCGTTGATGCCCAATTACGTGCTTTAAATTCTGGCTGGATAAGGAAGGCTGACAAAAACTTAGAGCTTTGACTTGTACAATCAGATTCCTCTTCATGACCGTCACGATTACTTTTTGCTGGGTCATCATAACAAGGTATTCTGCTTGGGTCTAAAAGCGTTGACGCGTTCTGATTCGTATTCGTACTGAATCAGAGAATATACAGCGATTTTACTAGACCTTTTTTGTTCACGCATACGGATAAGATGCGTAAAAGCCCGTCATACATCAACTTTAGTCAACGATTCGGAGATATTTGGAGTGTCTTATGGAAATTTATAATTTGAACTAGTTCCAGGCATCACGGTACATTCCTACTGTTCTATCACTTAGGTACATTTATCTTGTGTACGATTGTCTCCTTAAACTTTAAAGGTTAGTTCTCAGAGCTATCAACAAGAGACTCATGTGAACTGTCTATCAGTCTGTCATTACATTTGAGTCCATTATGATCTACTTTCCTTAATAGAAGTCCAAAAAACCAGTTCGTGCCGGATGCTGCTCCTCATTCCAACCTGAGATAGAGCCTGTGTCACTTCTGTAGCCTACAAACTCAAATGGACTTTATTCCTTCGACTGAAGTTGAAAGGTACTCAGCAGTCCGGTGAGGAATTTGGGGTCTAACAACGCTGCGAACTGATTTTGGCAAGAGATATTCGCCGTTCACGCAAAGAGCTTAAGTTTCAATTTCAATCGCGGATGTTCTTGATTCGTTAGTTTGTGCGAAGTCTTAGAGAATCATCAGTTGGATGTTATTATTTCTTGGCGAGACGGACCACTGCGTGATTTTGCATTTACTCCGTTATCGCGCAGGGCTGACACTGCCTTGATTTATTGCTTCGACACTAATTAGTTACGAATAAAGCTCTCCCAATCGTGGGAAATGATTTTGTCGTGAAATGAGCAAGTTTTTGTCGAGTTAAGCCGAAATTTTTCCCCCATATGTCTGTTCCAACTAAATATATCGAGCTCAGTTAGGCGGAATGACAAGTGATTAATTGTTTTAAGTTTTTATAAGGGTTTTAATTTATTATCCCGTTACTTAATATAAACCCTACGATTTGATAAAAGCGTTAAAAAAAAGGACCGATTGAAACGATAACTAGCTAACCTAATTCGAGCAACATTTCAGTTTCATACAACAAGTTCCCTGCCAAAATATTCGTGAACACGCCCACGTTCAAACTACAAAAGTGCCATATCTAACAAACGATCAATTCTGCGTAAGTTGCTAAACTTGATGAATCTCAAGTGGTAGCCCTGCCCAGTCTTATTGTTCGGGTATCTATAGATCGATCGCGGGTCAAAGACCCGGGAGCGATAGGTAAAACTACACGTGTCAATGTTTTTGCATTTATGGTGACGCATCTAGATGACGGGATCTATTGCACATGGGAAGCAAAGGCGTGGTCCTGTGCTTGAATGTTATGAAAACATGAGGTACTTATCTTGGAACTTTTATGAGCGAATAACAATTAAGAAATATACTATAGATTTGCGCGATGAAATGTTCTGAATTAAAAATGGTTGAAAAAGGTATAGGTACCTAAATGGATTATTTTCTGAGCCTGGTTCATAATAAGTCAACGAAGTGGATAATCAACGACACACGTGTTGTTCACGTGTTTTTTCTACTCTACCTCGTTAGTGTGGAATTGTAGGCAATAGGCATTAAACCCTAAGATCGAGAGTTCAAAATTTCAACGGTGGATGGATTTTACTTCTCTTATTTTTATTGCCACATTCAACACATCACTACTAGACTACGCAAAAACTACTGTAGACAAAAAAACGTACCCTAAACGTAAGCTTTAATAGATACTAAACTAACTCGTAAACCGTTTCCTATCCCTGTAACTTTTGCGGTCTTTTTGCTTCCGATAAGATGCGGGAAAAAAGTGAATTGGCGCCAAAAACATGGGATTCCAGGCAGTTATATAGCATAGCATAACTGAAAATGCATAGCGGACGCGAAAGAAACGCGGAAGATATCCAGATAATTCAGGTATCTTTAGAAGAATGCTCTTAGTTCGCCATGAACTAGGATTAGTAATCATTAATTAGTATGGAACAAAAAGTACGTATAATTGATATGAGTTTAACTTGTATGATGGTTAGCAAATAGCAAATATTAGGTCAGTTATTTACGGTAATGTTATTGTTTTATTTAGTCGGTAAGTTTTTTTAGGTTTTGATTTGCATATGAGTCGAACGAGAATAATATGAGATATGAGAGGAGAAAGAAAAGACCACTCCTGATGAATCACCGCGATGAAGATGAAACACTTCGATAAATTAAATAACTAACGAACACTTAAAGAAACATAACATATTGTTCTAAAATAGCTCAGTCTGTAACTCTTATGACATTTAAAAATAAACTTAAACATCTTTGATATACGGCACACGCTATGGTGCCAGATCATTAACTAGATACAAAAAATGTAGACGCAGTGCAACGTATAAATAAAACGTTAGACGAAGAAATGCACGGTCGAGTTGTAACCGTTGAAGAAAGCAAAACATCTCCAAAGAAACTGCTTATGTTTACAAACAAAACAACGTTCCTAGTAGATAACAATAGAACATCACCATTGGGGTTCATTGAGCTTTCAAATACATATATTGGAGAATGAATACCTACAGAATTTGCTACGCGAACTTTATGTTCTTAATAGCTTTCTGCCCGAGACTGCGTTGACCTACGCCGGTATGTGGGTGAAATTTATGTAGAGTAAAGATGTTTCATTACAGATGGAAAATATCGAAAAATATGCATTTTAAAGATAACGTTCTCGTGAACTTTAACGGGGATTGGTTAGTAGCAGACGAAGGTAACAATGGCTTTAAAGATTAAGCCAGTAGTGAGACGACATAGGTTAGTTTATTAAAGTAAGTCGTCCTACCTACAAAAAAACATGTAATCACAACACTATGTTAGCTGTTCCGGCCTCCAGGGTCGTTCCACCAAGTCTGTTTACTTTATAAGCTATTCAAGCATAAAGCCATGGATGGATGGCCCATTTCATAATAGACATATCTAACTGGACATTGAATTCATGAATAAATTTGGTACGCAGACGATACCTTAGTTAGAATCTCACACGTAAAAAAGTCTCGCTCTTGAGTAATTTTAATGAATAATGATGTTATAAATATGATTGGAATAGTACAGGGTACACCTAGGCGAGAAAGTGGCCAATTCCTATGCGTTGAGGGCCTTAAAACACACGAGGTAGGAATCGCACTTTCTCCCGTGATACATAGTGCTTTATACCTACTATACCTGCGAGAAAAAATATCGTTTTAGAATCTTCAAAATCACTCGATGAAATTCAAATTGTTAACTGAAATGTGGAAATAAATACGCGCACGTACAATTTATACATGGTTCTTTTTAGAATTACTGTTCTGAATACGGAAGACTTTTTGTCGTTTGACCTATTATGAAAAAAAACGATAGCTACCGACTAATATTTCAGGAAATTAAAAAAAAATAACACGGTAGAAATGGATTTCCATACACTTTTCTCGCCCGCTAAACGCGTGAATGAAATGAAATTCCATAAAGATTTTCGTCCCGCATCTTAGTACGCTTGTAATTGTAATGACGTACTTTCCTACCTTATGTTTGGAAAAGGAATAAGCTATTTTCTGAGCAGGAGTAAGATTAATAGGAAGAAATGCATATATAAAATTAAATACAGCTATTTTCGTTTCATAAATATATTCATCTAAAGAAGCTTATGTTTTTCCAAAATAATGTAGCAAATTCTTTATCAAAACAACCGACAAAGCAACTCAGCGAAGTGTGTAAGGTTTCGTGCTGCAAAATAAAACGTTGCGACGCCACCGGTGGCTATTTACAAGGACTACTGAATTCTTTCGCAATCGGCTAAGCCTTTTTGTAATTGCAGGTAATTTGATATCTTGAAAACTATGCGCCTCATGATACATAATATTTCCTGTTACAAGCGCACGTAGTAGGGTTGCCATATGTAAGACTGCTGTACTCGTATAAGTAAACTGATCGCACGATTTGTCTAAGAAAAAAAGATTTTTTCCTCGTAGTAAGAAGTAGGTTTACGGACTATAAGAGAGTATAATGTTCTATACTGTAGGTAGATAAGTGCTGATAATTGAGAGTAAAGGATGTATGACCCCACCTAAAGTGGGATTCATGATTGAAAGATGATCATGAAGACGTTGACCAAATCTACAAGCTTTCTTATTGTTTTCAATAAATAGAAATAAAGTGACACCTGTTGCTAAACTAAATATAGCCATAAGGTTTAATTTTTGAACATGTTTTCAAATGGTACAATAGTTAAATTATTAATAGATATCTCGCTCGAAAGCAACCCGGACAATATGATACCCGAAAAATCAATTTTTCTGAAGACCTTAAATCTCTTAAATGTGAGTATTTTGTCAGCCCTAGAAATAGAAAATGATAGTTGTAGTACGTGCCTCATGTCAGGAAAAACTAAGCTCGCGAGCGCTACTAGCACAAAAACGCGTCTGCGCGGTAATGAAGATCCGTCAAGGGCTGGTATTTATTAGCAGCGCGCAGCGGCGCGTGCGCACGCCTATAAGAGAGTACGGCGAAAAACATAGAGAATTATAAATACTACAGGTAATGAGATATTTATCATAGCACCATTTTAAAGGTGCCTAAAGCTGAACGCGCACCTGTCCGCGCTGCAGGAGCCGAACACGATTTTTACTGAAGTGCGGCGCGTTGCGTTCGGCGCGGATAGGTGCTCGTTGAATTTTGTCAGACAATTAGTGACTATTGACGTTGAATGAATTATTTTAAACGCATAGTGGTTCGATTCATCATCGAAACATTAGCTAATTTAGGCTCTTATAAGCAACATCGAAAATAATAACGACAAAGACTGATTCGTATACATACATATATGATTCTCGAAAACATTCGTTTAAATATCATCAATTATTTCGATAAACCCTAACCAAAGTACGAGAGCACAGGAACTTTGCTAAAACCAAACAGAAGTTATCAAAACAGAGTAGGACAATAGCGTCATAGCCAAACGTTGAGCACTCGACGCAAGGGGCGATGGGGACATTTAGTGGAAAACTCGAGGGCTCTTCACCGGTCGCGCCATTTTGCGGGGGAGGGGATTAAATGGGAAAGTAAGGGGGTTTCAGGTTATGTCTGATTTGAGGCACTTGATTAAACTTATTCCATATTATATAAAAATAAGTTATAACTGTAAAAGAATGCAAGCAGATGCTGGATACGTCAAGCTGAAGGGCGCTATGACCATCGTGAGAGCAGATCTATATCCAGCAGTGGACTAACATAGGCCGATGATGAACCTATAACTGAATACCTATTTAAAAACCCTATAAACCAAATCACTTTCCTTCGTTCTAACCAGGAACGAAGGAAAGTGTTTTTGGTATTTGGATTTGGCACAGAAAGCACTCAAAATCAATTAAACTTTATTCCTTCGCTGATTTGGTTTAGCGTCATCTAATGATAATACTTAGACATTTTATCCAGTTTTATCCTTTGTATTCAGTCGCAAGCTTTATTAAACGCAAGAACCCTCTTCGGATCGAATTTCAAAGCACAAAGAAGAAGCAAAACAACAAAGGGTCAGAAATTGTAATAATTGAAAGTTAACGTGCGTTAACTGACGTAATTACTCGACTTGTTTATAATTAAACGCGTTATATTTCCGGAAAAAGAAACCGAAACACAGAATTATAGAAAATTACTACTTGGTGTTTGGAAGTTATCATTAAACCGAGAAAATTGTTCCTGGACCACCGCATTGATGAGTATCATTAACCCTGATCCAAATTGAGCCTTAATATAACGGTATAGGATCTACAAAATGTAACAGGACAAGTGCACCTTTACGACATAAAATTAATTTACAAAAAATGTTGCGTGCTGTTAACTAGCGGCCGATTTTAAGCCCTACGTGGAGTGTTTTAAGATTGATAGTAATTTTGATGTAAAGGTAAATATTGTAGCGGAATAGCGGGTCAATTACCCTAAGGGCACGTGCACATGCAGTGTTTAAATGTTTGAAGTGGCCGATGTAAGGTGAATGAGAGTAATAATCGGCTGCCTACGTAGATCATTATCAGAGTAGGCGACGGGGCTGGGCGTTGTACAATTTGTAACGTCAACGGAACAAATAATAAAAAATTAATAAGTAGTTGTTAAATGCAATAAAAAAGACTTCTAAAATCAAATAAAACAGATATGGTCAGGAAAAAATGGTACATATCTGTCAAGTGTACGGGACAAAATTAGAGCGGCGAATAGCAATTAGCGAATAATCTAAGTTGTCTTAAGAAACCAGTTACCTGTGGGAACCTGTATAAAGACAATTAAAAGAACACTGGTAAAGGCGCTGTCACACCGCTGCGCACGCTTTTCACGTGGGTGCCATATTCCAGCAAGCCACGCCAGTAGCACTGACGTCATTAATCTCGTACTCGTACGTAGCGTCTTCGTGGGTTGCAATGGATGTTATCACATACATTCTCTTGCAAAGCGAAGCTAGACACACGTGTGTAGCGTCTCCGTGCGTGGCGTTGGAACAGCGGCTTAACGTACGCATGTTAAGCAGACGTATGCAAGCGCAGATACAATTTGATTAATTTATAATTGATGTTTCAAACGGAAAGGTGATATTTGATGGTCAAAGATCCACGCCTACTTCCTGGTCTACTGTTCCGAATACATTAAGTACTGAAGACAGGTGTAGTTTAGATTGTTGGCAAAACAATATAAAATATTATACGTTGCTTTACAAGCTTGCTGAAGCTTTTACTGTTAAAATAAAGCATGTAGATAAGTTATGGATCACCTTATTTAGCCCTGAATATAAAACTTCAGTGCTTTCGCACACAGATTAGTTTTTAGTTACAAAATCAAAAAAATTGTTGAATGAAACTATCCCTCTGCTGTGACAGCAGCGTATTTTCCTCCATGTTGCATTAGCATTTACGCACTGAAACCAAAAACAGTTTAAAATGTCAAAAAACACAATCAAATACTATCTAAATCAATAAATACTTTAAGGATTGCAGGAAGAATCTTTAAAATGGACAGGTGCGGTAGGCACCTGCTAGGGCCAACCAGAGCTTTTGGATTTCGGAAAGCAATTCATTTCATCCTATAAAATAATGGCCACGAATTAAGCGACAGGATACGTTTTTATTGATATTTTTATTGTAATTTATGTCGGAGCCTTAATAGGAACAGGGGTGTAATTGTGGTTAGAAGTCTTTACTAAAGGTGTTTTGGTTTTATTCATAGTTTAATGACTGGAATTTGTTTTTTTTATAATTAGGGACAAATCTTTGATTATAATAATACTCAACGTCAATATTTAATAATACAATCTCAAATTCTTAAGAGAAGATGAAGATTTAGTTCTACGGCCAAGATTTGTCCCAAATGTGCCGCTACCTAGTTCCATCGCAAAAACCGTAATAAGAAAATATACGGATGAGACATTTCAATGGTAAACAAAGACTCATTCTAATATTGCAATATTAGAGAAAGGTTAATGTTTTTAAAGACGAGCAGGTAGATGGAAAAAGAAACAGAATTAAAGACAAAACACCAGGAAACGATTAGTGTGATATCGAATGAAAAAAACAACGGAACTTACAAAAAAACGAGCAAAAAACAAACTATCAACTCTATTAGAGGGCATTAAAAATCCATCTTCTATATCAGTGGGGAATAATAGAATTCTCATTACCGAAAGGGACTGGGAGATTTTATGATTACGATCTCAACTGTCACCTGCCATGTTTTGAGATGAATAAATCACTGGCAACGAAACACGGTGTTCTGTTTGTCCTAAGAATGCACTGTTATTTGAAAAAGATCAAATAATTTGTTAAGCATTTTTAGTGGTCGATCGAAAAGTTGATAATAATATAGAAAACATAAAATATGTATCAATTTGCAGAATGTTATTGAAAACATCAAACACAAATTAATCCAGATCAAGTCATCGATTACATAAATAGCGTACACGCGAAGTTAAATACAGAAATATAGTATTTTATCGAATTGCTGCAATCAATCATCAAATTCAAACAAATCGAAAGTCAATCGAGCACGTACCAAATGACCATCAGGTAAACCGTAATGGGGAAACACAGAATGAGGCCGAGGCAGGTGAGAGCAATTACACGGATACAACTTGTAGAGACACCACAGCTGCTTTCATTAGGCGAAGTGTCATAAACGACACATCAGATAATGCCAGTCCTACAATAGACAATAGGTTCCGTTCTAATATTATTTCAAGTGTAGACCCGGAACACTGAGCAAATAATCTTACAAGAAAACGAAACGATTTGCGAAAATACAATGACGGTAAGGCGGGAGAAGTTTTGTTGGAGATGAGACGATTATTGTAGATAACACACAATACAAAATAAATGAAATGCCCTTATTTCTGGTTTCAATCACTGACATTTTTGCAAGGAAAGAAGAAATAATATCGCAGATGAATCATGTTCACAGATTGCCTACGCTCTCTTGCGCTAATAGGACCATAGCAACAACTTTGGGAGCATTCATTGCGATCCACAAAAGCTGTGATCACAATGGAGACTATGCCTTTTGTGACCGTTTCTTGGTAGGGGTTGTTGTTTCTGATAAATAATCTTTGGGAATCTGGATTTTCCACAATAGATTTCGGTTACTTTTGAAAATTAGTTTTTAATAACTGTTTAAAAAAGAGTGCTATGTATTTTTATTTTTCGTTCTTGTTTATGTAACTTTTTTCAGTAGCATGTACATCGTAAACAAATGCGTTTACGGTTTACATGTAACTTTGTTTTACACTTTCTGTTCCTAAGTGTCTCGCTCGTCATTGTTTGGATTTTTATTTTATAAAAATACTCGAACTATTATTTCTCCATTGACTCTGGCGTAGTCCGAAGTTCATTGTTCATTATTCGAGGAACGTAAATAAAAAATGACAGTGACACTTATCTGTCTTTGTTTTTGAAGTGTCCTATTGTTAACTTTTAAAGTGAAGATTTTGTGAATTAAAACAATTACCTTGGTAAGTTTTCAAGGTATACTAATCTAAAGCTAATGTTTCGACAGATAACAAACGAAGCAACAAAAACTAACAAAATAATGAACTCAGATATCGTGCACGAAATTCGCGCCAACTTTTTTTTGCCGCCGAAAGACGAAGGTAAATGTTTTTTAGGCGCCAAAACGCAGCCTTTCCGAGAACGGGAATGAATGAAAAAAGCCATAAACCAAAGAACTGGTAACCGACAAACGGTTTCACGTGCCGATGCACCGAAATTGTAGGCTCAACAATTTAACGACAGCAAAAAGCTTCGGTTTTTTCTTCACTGCGCCTTAACTAACTCACGGTGATGGGGTAAGATGCTTCGCTGCAATAAACGAAGTGATTTTTGGAAGTGTTTATTTTACGCAACTACATATTTTCCTAGGCATACGGCGCGGTTTAATTAAACAGCCAAGTATGTGCCCAGAACGATACTTAAGCATATGCAAGGCATGATTGTTCTGGATGAATAATCTAAGGTAAATAGCCTTCTTTAGAGTGCGTCAATTTGTAATCATAATAAGGGTCAAAAACACTTCACATGATTAATCATTCCCGAAAGCGTCTCGAGAGTCGATTGTGTATTGATAGCAGAATAATTGGCATTCTTCTGCGCTGCTCAAGGGTCGGTACCCGCCACCTATGATCCTGCACATCATTTGTCGGAGTCGATCGATTGCCTCGGAGGGATGGAAGAGTTTCGGCAATAATTACTGTAATGTCATTATTACGGGCTACGGTTAGTTCTGACAAGCCGACATCGACATGCCAAGTATCGCGCTCTGAAGCCATAATTACGTGAGAATCAGGTTTTGATTTCGCGAATGCCAAACCCAAAAACGCATTATAGGGATCGCTTTTTTTTTGGTGTTGCTCTTGCATGTTTGTTTCGCAGCTTAATGTGAGGGTTTCGGAGGTATTATTGCCCAATTTTGGACGTGCAATTTGAGGGTCGATAAATTGTGTCCAGTAACAGATAATCATGACATCACGAACGCTGCAGACAATAAATTCGATGTCCTAGTTGCAGCAAACATCTTTGGTCTTGCTGGAGATAAGGCTATCGCGTCTTGCGATGTCGCGGAGCTTGTCTTGAAACTATTTATGTTATGCTAAGAAAACTAAGCTATAAAGTACAAGTTCGATTCGTCATCATAATATGCTTTTCTAATTAAATTACAGTACCTTCGTACCCTTCAAAATACTCGCTAGCCGCATTGTAAAGCAATCAAAAAAATAATTGCCCGTGCTGATATAAATCTGATCATACAATTCATATTTCACACAATAATATTTCACCCTTCAAATTTCTGTTGAAAAACAGAGTTATATTCCTGCGCTATAACTCGCGTGCCTTTTTACCAGACTATGGAACAATAAGGTGATTAGCGCCGCTGAGGCGCCCCCTTTAAACGATAGAATTACTCCAGAACTTAGTTATTATACTACATATTTTTTTACGGCAGGAGCGGTGTTGGTTCCCTTTTAAAATGGTTTACCGTTTAATTTGATGGCTTAAGCTATTTTTTAAGTTAAATATCAAAGCGGGAACATAAATTTTCCAAGGAATTTTAACAGATTTAGTTACAAATGAGTTTCTACCAACCTTGTCAGCATGAGTTCATGTTATGACTATGATATAATAGTATAGAAGACACAAAGATGGCAGACGATCATAGAAAACTGTCTACAAACCTCGATAGAAACTCTTAAAGACATACGCGGCGACGATAATAATAAAATTGCAACGGCTTGTCATTGTGTCTCCAAAAGGATAAACGCGTCAGGTACCCGTTACACTATTAACCAACTAATTGGAAACTGCTGGGAACAATATACTTCCTCAAAACTTTTCCCATGATCATAAAAATTTATTCAGCTATTGGTTGATGGCCAAGCGTTTCTCAACACAAAACAAATCTATAGACTATAAATTTCATTGCGGTAGTAAGCTCAGACAGAAATGATTATTATGATAATTCTGTATACCTTGCAATATTGTATTCTGTTGTTCGCTACACAGTTTTCTTGGGTCCTTTGGAACCAGTGAAGTTCGAAAAGGTGGAAACTTCTAGACATTTGCGAATTTCCGATGCAGAGTGCCCGTCTCTAAACTAATCAATTCTACGAAATCATCTACATCAAAGTGATCAAGTTGAAACTTTGATCTCAACATCGAACGTTACTTCGGAGCCGTTTCACACAAGAACCAGGATACTGGCGCCAAGAGCAGACACTGGCTTTATGTGGTACAGAATTTTTACAAACTGTAAGTTTTTGACAATTAGATATTTAATTCAATAAACAGCATTTCTGTATATACTGAATCAGTATAATATACAGAAATAAACGCGCTGAGGAAGGATATCTTTGTTTTTATTGGTTAAAGTAAAGATATGTGCATCATGATTTTTTTCGAGCCAGATAAATGTGTCCTGGTAACCATACCATGTCATGGTATGTTACCTCTTATTTTTGGTACCAGCCAATAATGTCATTTTACTTAGATGCTACGGTAGCAGAAAAAATAAATACCACAGTAACTCATGTTTCGTTCAGATTGTGGGGAATCAGAAGTTTTAATAGAAGCAGTTCACGATATAGAAGCTTAAAATTCAGAGTTCATTAAAGAATTAATGAACCTTCTAGCACGCGCCGACAACCGGCTTTCCTTCCGCCTTGTACTTGGCTGTCAAGTCAAATGCATTATTTATCGAGTCTTCCAACTTCCCTGTTTAAATGGAAAAGTTGGCTTTTATCGTGTAAGGCGACACTATTGATGCTACAAAGTTGGGACGTAGCTTTAAATAAATCGATAATTAACCCGCGAGTGTTGATCTTGTTTTGACATGTGACGTTTAATATGAGGCTTGGCTTAGGCTTGACAGACAGGCTCTGATAGGATTTGAAACAAATGGCGTAAAACAAACAAAAAACTTTATTGTCTTGCCCAAGATGAAAAAAGGGTGCGTCAATGTTGAAGTGTGGGCGCAGTCAGTGTCAGATTTTTGGCATACATATTATCGATGCCATTAATGCTAGTAAAAGACCCATCAAAGGAACGTACCTACAAATAACCGAAAAACCATCATTCATCGCTCGTTGCAGTCGACTAATAAATGCATAGAATGGGGTCATCGACCACATCAATCAAATCATCGGTGAAAAGGGTTTTGAAAAGGTTTTTATTCAAATCATTAACTGCTCATTTACTAACGATGAAAGGGTTATTGATGCAAAGCACCATATGATGAGAGAAACATTTTAATAAGATACATCTTGATCGACGAAATTACTGCTATAGCAATAAGATTGTATATTGAAACAAGATAATATATTTAGGTTCATATAACTTAGCATAGAAGCTTTAAGATATCAAAATACAATTTTATGTGTATGTTATTTCGCCGATTCTCATTCTTAAATGCAGTCGAAGTGACCAATGCACAACCAACGACATACCAACAACAAGTATAAAAGGAATACAAGCACTTACATATATGTATGACTAACGCGTTCTATTAAAAGTATCAATCTAGTTCTGGAGCATTCAGAGGCGATTTATCCGCCACATATCAATTGTCTCTCGGTTACACAATAGGAAGTCCCAATAGTGGTACGGACTACGGAATTAGACCGGCAACGAACCCGGCCCGAATTAGACATGTCCCGGAGACAAAAAGTAAAGGAATCGGCTACCGACTCGGGCGCGCCTAAACGACTTATCTAGGCACCTGTTACACCGAAAGAATTATGGGTTTCGTTTGATTTCAGTAGTTTACTAGACGTTATGTTTGGATTGGGATCTAAGCACGGTAAGGATGCGGATTATGCGATCGTGCCCGCTTCGTCCATTTCCAATGTATGTCCATTTATAATCTTCCGTCTTAAATAATTAATTTGGATTTATTCTATATATCCTTCACTATAATTTATTTATTTTAAAAGTAAAAGCTTGCATGAAGTCCTAATAAGATAAAATGTTTGAAATGGTTCAATAACCAATGTACGACAAGTGTTCTTTAATTCCCTATTTTTTATATAAGTTTGAAAAAGAGCATATCGCTTAAAAACGAGTTTACATTTATGTTTAATACTGTCTAGGATGAATATATACTGGATTCGTATTTAGTTAAGATTATAAATAAAGATATTTTAAAATTAATAATTAAATGTATGTCCCATTCCCAATGTACATGATTATTGCGTTACATACAAAAAATCAAGTAAGACACAGTCTGATTGCGATTCCAAGGGAAATGATGATTGAAAGTAACGAAGAAGTAGGCTTGTAATGGGAATGACAGAAGGAGAAGAAAAAAGCAGGAACATAATGATAAAGCACGTTTATAAATAGCTTTCTACTTTGTATGTAATACTTACTTCAGCTTAGGTACCAGTACGATTCTGATTGTGGACGTTCTGCATGGGGAAGGCTGGGGGAAAAATGATGTGGAAATGTTAAATAACAAAAGCTCTCAGTTTTCGATCACAGTTAAAAGGTGCATCGTACCGTGCAGCATATTTAATCCAACTGTGTGACTGCCGCAGACGTTAAATAGCGAGGTATTTTCGGCTGACATCCTACCCGTACCGTAATAGACACCTACAATGTTCGGGAGGACACTTGGCTTATATGGTGAGGAAAAGTTATGTCACACGATTGAAACAAGAGAGCGTGATGGATGGCTGTAAATCACTCTTTGGGAACGAGAACGAGCTTCCTGGAAAAGTTTCGAGTTTTGGACTTTCTTTTGGTTTGCCGCGCTTTATTTGGCTCGGGCGGTGTAAGTAGTCATTCCTCCTACATGTAAGCTGTCAGAAAGTCTGGCGACTTTTTCAAGATTTTGATTAAAGGCGGTCCCACATCGGTACATTCCAGTCCGCCTTGTTTTTGAAGCATTCTAGGGCAAATAGCACTCAGGTCAGATCGAATTCAAACGATATCGTATTTGTTGTGATACCTACTTGCTTCGAATAATTGCCCAATAGCGTAAGAATGAGAGAATATTTCATTTGTAACTCAAACAAAACAAACATCATTTCAAATAACATACACAACCGACTTATTCATGCGTTCATAAAACTGCCTCTAGTCAACCACTCTAGTCAGTTTCAGACACGATACAATTACCACCAACACTGGTTTTCCCACAGGGCCGTTTGGTGACGTCACGGAAAAAATAATGACAACAGTCGAAAATACAACTATAAAATACATAGGTACGGTGATGGTTGACAAATACAATGGTACAGATTTCAAGACATCGCGATGCGGTAGGTACCTACCTGATGTAAGTACATAAAATTTGGGTAGATAAGTAGGCACGCGTTTTGCTCGATCAGATACAATACACCTTTGTTGTGTGTATTATTGTAACAATAATTTTAAATCTAAATGCGAATAAAAGAAAAAAGGAAATTCCTAGACCAGACATAAAACCTTTACGCTCTTTACTAAAGAACTTATTAAGCATTATTAATTTTTAATTTATCAAGATGATTGTTTATGTGTCCTTCCTCAAGTGTACAAACACAGTATTTTTATTATTATCCGTCGAAAGCAAGGCACGAACTATACTCTCTAATCCGAGACGAAGACATTTCAAAGAGACTTATTGAGACGTCTTCATTGAACAAAAACACCGCCATTAGCTGCAAACAGAGCACAAGCTAATCACGCCTTCGCCGAATTAGTTAATGCATTCACCTTGACACCGGTATGCAGACAGACAGGCAACGACCGACCTTTGCATTGACAATGAATAACTGTTGATGTTTTGAAACCTCACGGCCGTTGCGTAGTTTCCCGCTTAGATACAACATCTCACAAACAAGTTGCACTACATTGTTGTTGTAGTATACTCGTAGTAGTAAAACAACAAGCGTTTGTAATGGTTGTCTGTTTGGACATAATACGGCTTTTTATTAAGCATTTACTTTAAGACTATGTAGGAAGACACGAATCTTTCCAAAGATAAGGAAGAGCTGTAACTGAAATACTTTGTAGAGCGTCATTATATTACTACAGTAACTATAATTTCTGCAGATTATATGACTTTTAAACCGCCAATCTATCAAAGATGTGAGAGCAATAAAAACCGAACGCACCTATTGGCGGATAAGAGCTACGAGAAACAAGCGACGCTATTAAAACTGCATGTACTTGGTGATTTTCTAAAGCAATTGTAAGGCATTGGAAATGGTAAAGATAAATGAAACGCAGTGAAGCTGTCACATCATGGCAGTGTTAGCACTAAAGCATTGCTAGACCATAAACTTGGTAATATAGTGATATTACCTAACTCCCCAGAATGTAAATAAAAACTGCCAAGTTTCGCATCGGCATGGCCACCCACCATTGTACAATACAAACGCAATAGTGCCGTTCGTTATAATTCATGGTTTAACAGGAGGGATGGAACTCCGTCTAAGTAACATGTTCGAAAATGATAGTTCTGCGGCGAAGAAGCGAAGCTTGTCAGCCGTCATTCCAGTCAGTGATCTCGCGGGAATCGATGCGCGTTTGCAGGCGCTACCGACTGAGGGTGTCTTAGTTCGAAAAGGTCCCATCCCATTTAGACGACGCGCGTATTATAACTGTAGACATAAAAACACGGGCAGAGCCATTCCACGAACAATGGACATGCAAGAATCTTTACGATGTTTTTACTACAGCATGCGTAAATAAGTAAATATTACTAGTGTAGACGGGAAAATAGACGTTATTTTGTTATACCTAGTACCTACAGCTTTGGGAGGGTGCTGAGGTGTGTATTCTTGGGGTTGATAGTTTTTATTGGAGATCGATGGGTCCCTGTGGTATCGTTAGTTGTGCAAGCATGTTGGAAATATTCCAAAACGCATGGCCAAAGATAATATTTGCGTATGGGTAAAATCTTAACTCCAGGGATAAAATAGTCCATTTTAAGGCAGGGCAAAACACGGCCGTAATTCTAAAGAAATTTTTGTCATTTTTTTAACTAAGGCAGTGTGAATATTAAAGCTAAGTTACAATCATTTATCACACTCGCATTTGAAATGGACTACACCTGAGGTTTAGTAAACCGAATGCCGTCATCAAATTCTGTTTTCAGGCTTCGCATTTACATAGCATAGAGGAAATAAATAATACATAGTTTCGTCCATCGCTAAAGTAAACATCTGCCTACATTTTAACAACAGGGAAACGCCAAATCGAACTTCATTTTCATAACAAAAACACAACAATAATACTTAGAACCGTTAAAAGTACGTTGGCCACAGATCTATGGAATTTATTCACCCCACCAGTCTCACCGCACAAGATCGCATTTCCATTCGCATCGCACACAACCGCACGGGGGAATTATATGCGTACTTCAAGTAAATTGAGATTCTGATGGGATGTGTCCAATAACATATGATTTTATTGGGCGAAGACACTCAAAATTTCATGAAAACGGCGGAGATGCGAGTGTCATGGCGTGTCTATTGTGCTTGTTTACGTGCTGGAGACGACTTTGATTGCTGTTTCCCCTTCACCTCGAAAAGGATTCAAAGGGACCGATTCAACGGGCGAGCGTGTCGCCAGCGATAGTCACGTGCCACTGAGAAAATGTCAAAAGTTTAATATGGAGCGAGTACAGGAGAAAATAGCAAGCGATACGATCGGCAGAAGTTAAATACTGCAGTTAGAAACAATTTTATGTGTGCAAAGAAGAGAACTAAATTATTACAACTCCAAGAGTGTGATTCCTCATGATAATGTAACTTAGATTAGGTCTCTGTCATCTTAAGTACAGTGCGACTGCTGCCCCCTTACAATCGATCAGACAAACACCGCGCACAATACCGGGGTTTCTTTAGCATTTTAGGGGTCCCTGTGATTGTGCCACAGTTCAGTAGTTCAACCAACGGTCCTGATTTATCGGCAACGGCCAAAATTGATGTATTATCGGCGAAATGATACAATTTATGTTTTTTTTAATAGTAACCCTCATGTTTTTAGGGTAACGCTGAGGCCCGCATGGGGTATTGCGAAACAGTTGTTCTAAATTAAATGGATTTGAGGTAGACACCTGGACAATGTTTTTTTCTTATGACACGGTAAAATATAATAGCCCCCAATGCTTCGAAATTCTCACGTATAATAAATAAATAACGCTTGACACGCATCGTGTAGCCCCAAGCTAAGCAGAGCTTGTGGTATGGGTACTAGATGACTGATTGATTACTGATATATATAATACATACAATACATTTGTTCCGGATACAAATATTTGCAGATCGTACAATTATTTGCTCCAAGGTGGGAATCGAACCCGCCACCACATGCGTCAAAGGCTGGCCTTCGCATCGACCATCGAGACGTGGCGACTGATGATGTGGTAAAATCTAAATAGCAAACTCAATAATATATACTTTATTCATGTGTCAGAAGAATCTGTCTTTAATTGGCGTCAAAAATGTATTGACATTGTGTTGTCCTATAAAAGCAATCTAACGCTTAACCTAAGTGAATGGGAGAATTTTATGCCTTCGTGATACAACGTCGTAAAATTAAATCCTTAAAAAAACACAAACTGCAAATAATTATTATACTGATTGGCACATTTATGTATATTGAGACGCGATAGTAGATAGTAGATAGTATAACAAGTTTAAATGCCTATCTAAAATCCAGCCTGGCAACAGCGAGCGAAGAGCTTATCAACCAGAGTTTAAATTATCAGAGTTAATTGCTCAAATTCCTCTCGATACTGTCATGCTTATACAATTTAAATTTGTTCGTTTGAAATAATCTACGTGGTACCAATAGCTAAAGGTTTCTGCTACTTTAGTTTACTCCAGCTTAAAAATATTGAAGTGAAGAAAACTAAACAGAACTACAATTCGAGAAGTTTTCAATAAAAATAAATAAATAAATGTTTTTCGTAAAGTTTTATTCTTATAGTTAAGTATACAGATTGCTTTTATTGTACCACACGAATTAAAACAAATAAACTACAGAATTAAATGCACTTAATTAAGAGCAAATAGGAAAAGCGCCCTTTGCGCTATATGTGATAGCTTTGTATGTAAAATTGATCGTTCAACATACATGTTCCAGCAACAAACAAACATACCTTAACTTTCAAGTTTCTGTATCCATTCCGTTACGATAAAAAACTATGACTAAAAATCGCCTAGCAACAAACTCATTGAACTGTAGATAGGCATTTTATTGAAATGCCAATCATTTTAATAGGTTGGTACTAAGGTACTCACGGTATCATCGGCTATCGGATACTGACCCCAGATCTGAAACAAGAACGTGGAATATTACAAATCGATTAGGGGTTATCGTACACTGTATTTTTAGGTGGGAGATATAAAGCCTTTGACACATTAAGAGTTTTAGTGGTCTAAGAATGCAGTCAGACAAAAAGTAAATCATTAGGCCTAGCATGGAATTAGACACTGACGGCCTGTTTACGCTGTGAGTGTAGAATAGACAGATTGAAATCTGAATTGAATAACTTTATTTCTTGATGCTTACAAAATAAACTAAATGCTTGTTTACGACAGACAAATGTATATTATAATTTATTATTAAATAAGAAAACATAAATAATATCGAATCAGAATAAATACATCGTACCTAGATTTTGTATATATATAAATTTCAAGTACCTACAAAAAAATGTTAATTCAATCATTTGTTTGTTTCCAGTCCTCATAATTCAATAAATTAAGCAATGCATGAAATTTTCCCTGTTGTATTTATAACCTAGACAAAAGCTTGTCACATTAATCCAGACATCAAATTCCGACCAAGGACTCTGTGTTTCAGTAGTATGAGGATTGCTTTTTTGGGCAGTACGGCACGTAATTGTTAAATCCTGTCGTATTGCGGGCCGATGCGGTAAATGTATGGTCAGAAAATTTCAAGGTCAAGAAAGATTTGCCAAAAAACCGAGTTTTTATTTCAGAATATGCAAATTCATTTTTAGTTCACGACGTGCATTAAATATATTTTTCCAATGTGAATATAATTTCAACAAACATAGTAGATAACTATGTAGGTCAAGTCAAATTTAAGGGCCAGACTCCACCAAAGCGGCGACGAGACCAGCGGAGAAGAGATTTCTTTTAAACAACCAATAGAACGTTGTTATGTACATCTCGTCTCCGCTGAACTTCAGTGAAACACGGAGCTGGGCATATTTGAATGCGAAGAAACAAAGATAGATCATACCAGAAATGAGAGCTGTGCTTCGCAAGCTGCTCTGTGACGTCACAAAGCGGAGACGAGAAGAGATGAGCGGAGTCGTGAGCTATGCTTTGCTAGCATATTCATCTGAACAAAACATTCGATGCTCGCCACACGCAGCTCAGCAGTTTTAATTAATACACATCTCCGCTTTAACCAATACTCCGCTCCAGTTTAGCCAGTAGCACTCCGCGTAGCTTCGGTGGAAACACCCCAGCTGAAAAACATCTCTTCTCGTCTCCGCTACGGACATCACCGTACATCTCCGTTTTGGTGGACCCTGGACCTGAGAACGACAATTAATGCTGAACTTATTATACCCTCCCAATACCTACGTAAGTCAAAATCAGTTTACATAACAAAAAAAACTGCGATTGTCGACCGATAAGCTTATCTTTATACTCAACATTAAATCTTAAGAATCATAATAAAAAATTTCAAAGGCGTTCCCATGCCATATTTAGTAAACCAACTACCAAAATAAAACTGACCTTTGCCATCAACTGAGTATTTTATTACTGGCAGGTCAGTATAACTTGGTCATTTCGATCTTACCCGATAAAGGAATTTTAACATTAAATCCACGCAAATGAGTCCTGATTTGTATGAAAGGTGTAACATATTATGTAGATAAGTACATCGATTTCATTCGTCAGTGCGTTTCCGACGGATTAAAGCTCGGAAAAGGTTTTCCGCTGTTGGAACACGATATTATAATTTTAAGTAGTTACAGCGATTTACATAGCATCCTGTTGGGCTGCCACCTTCCCGGCGCATCGCGTGTATAAATTACAATAACTGATTTTGCGAGCTGTACTTTCCGAAGCAAGCTACTTCTTACTTAGAGAAATCGGAGATTTGGATATTTGTGACAGCAAGGACCAAGTCCAATAATTTTGCTAGCAAGCAAAATAAAACGTTATTGACAAGTACTTTTAAAAGCTCTAAGAAAATTAAATGTACGAGTATGCTAGCTGTAAAAAAGTCTGTTACTACCTAGAAACAGATAGCAGTATCAAGTGAAGAATTCAGATAAACACGCTCAACAGTGCAACGACCCTTGTTTCGGCTGCGTCGTCGGCGCAGGCCATCTATCATCTTGCGTCAAAATCAACAGTAGTCGATATGAACACCCAGACTGATTTATCATGTTGTGGGAAGAAGATTCGTGTTCATAAGATCCGTGAGGATTTGCTTATTCGAGCTTGCTTTTTTTGCTTATGAATTTCGTTTGTAGCGGTTGTGGCGTTAGAATCGACCCCTCTATCGCAGCCCCAGCAGCTAATATAGGCTGATGATGATGAACTCAGCCCTTAGATGACGAAAGATGTGGATTTTTAGTAACAAATATAAGTCGCAATTATTTTATCCTGTTAGTGTAATTTTGTTTGTTAATAAATGATGAACCGGCCATTCATCTAAAAAACCTTCTCTACGAGATTTTATTCAACTGAACTTTTCCACTAGGCTCTCAAATGCCGTGAAAACATTTGTAGACTTCCCCAAACATCGCAGTACTGACTAATAACAACCCGAAACTACCCGGTCTATTATAGGCCAGCCAATTTCTAAAGCTTTAACAATTTGGCTCCCACATAAACAAACTGTAATTTAGCGTCGTAGAGCCGCGGAATACACTACAGTCAGGTACAGTCGACGTCGTAAGTGATTGAATTGAATAATGCTGTATGCTGCATTTTTAGCAGACTTTAAAAATAAGAGGTTCTATGTTTGTTAGTATGTATAATTTTTTATGTATGTTCGTCTATTTATCCGTCAATAATGGAGAGATTTTAAAAAATCTTTCGCTGTCGTATTGCGCATGATTCCGATGAAATTTTTCTATTCAATCTCTAATTTAAATAGTGACTGGTAACAAATGGTTTCCATGGCAACGGGTGTAAACAAGAAGTCTACTTTGATAAACAAAGTTGACGGATTGCGGATTCCATAAAACGAGAGACGACAACAACAAACACATTATTATTAAAGAATTTCAAATCTTAGAGGTTTAGTTACAAGCCTAATCTTCGCACGCATCATCCAGCTAGGCAGATCATATCCTCAGGCAAGCATTCTCCTTATGTGGCCCAGTATTAAGCTTTTCGATTTATTGTATATTCTTATGTGATCATTTCTTTCAGAAATGTCTAATCAAAATAGCGGTTCTTCAGATAAACAATGCAGTATTTTCAACCTACAAGTATCTGAGCTTTCATACATAAAACTGTAAACTATACATTCATAACATAGCTATATAAATCTTTATTAGCATCAGCAGTTCAGTTTTGTGGCTGGCTGTACCGCAATTGGTAGTGCCTAGCGCATCGTAGACGCCAAGTTTGGTGCAATGCGGTGCGGCGCGGCACATTTTTGTCCGCTCTTGGCCGATGCGGTGCCACGGAGTAGATTTTTGTGGCCTCCTTGGGCAGCTTGTCAAAATGTTATCGTCAACGAGTTATGGGGGACTGGGCGGGGCTTTGCAGGTCGCAAAATCTAGCATTTAATTGCATCGTCATATGGGATATAGGGTTATTGGTTTTGCTTTTGCCTGCAGCTATTAAGAACAAGTTTTTTGCTGGATAAAATATCCTTTCCCAAATTTCATAAAAATACGTTTAGCCGTGAAAAGGTAACCGACTGACAGACAGAGTTGATGCATCAGGTGGATTATATTTAATCATAACTATTTTAAATTAAATTTGTAAGTATACCTATGTAAAGATATGGACAAGTTCATATACAAAATTTTATACTTATAACCCGCCTATAGGTGTTTTGGGTAAGATCAAAGTCCGTTAAAGAACCAACCTTGATGTTAAAAAATCTAACTTCGAACAGAAAAATCAACAAAAAACAGCTCCTCTGGTAGTCGGGATAACTACCCAGATTTATAAGCCGAAACCACCAAAGCATGTATTTAACCCTTGAAGCGTGAACTGTAATGAAACCCCAAAGCGGATTCGATGAAAGTTTAGACGGGCAATGTTGCATGCGCGTAGTAGTAACACGTTCATTGCCCAAAACAAATGGCGTGATGAAAAGTGGACATAGGCCTGGGAGAACCGCTGGATTACTCTTTTTTTATCTGACCCCTCATAGTAAGGATAATAATAGCATGTAGGTAAGGATGCTTGCTATGTGAAATCCGTATTGCTGTGGTTTGGTTTGAAAATAATGATTATCCTTGAAAATACAGAGACGTGAGACTCACTAGTACGAGTATATGAATACTCAAGAAACTACAAATTAGAAAAAATATATCTATGTGTCAGAACAGTTGTCCGATATTACTATGATAATTACTCAAATGGTTTCGATACGTACCATCGTAGAGATGTCATACCGTCTTTCTTTATACATATGTCCGTCGTCTTGTTTTGGTAAGTTGGATTGTAAATTAGTGTACATTTTTTGAAGTTACGGATTTAACCCATTTGTTAGTCCACGGCTGGACATAGGCCTCCCCTAATGAGCACCATAGCGCCCTGCCCTCAGCTTGCCGCATCGAGCATCTGCCTGCAGTCTTTCGCAGCTCGTCATCCAACCAATAACACAACTGTTCAAAACGAGTCCAAAACTTCACCAGCCATCTTTAATAGAACTGTACAATTTCCCTCGCGTGTTTTTGTATTACCTAGTAGAGTAGAAAATGTTATTCGCTACGCAGAGGACAGCTCGAGGTGAGTGCGGTGAACCCGCTTCTTAGAAAAACTAGACAAAACACTTTTTGGCACGCGTATACCAACTCAAATTAGCATGAGAAAATTGCCGCCAAAACTAAACGTGAAGATAACTAGATAAAATAGAAATGGTAAACATAAATTGGAGTATTTTCTTGTACAAACAACCTACAGGTTTGTGACTTTTTGACAGTATTACAATATGGCCTCCGCGTCCCACTGCATTGCAATTAATAATATGTCTTCAGTGCACAGAACTACTGGCACAATTTATGTCCCAGTAATTTTGTGCAAAGAACTACTGGGAATAGACGGCACTTTAGACTTCCTTTCACCTAAAAGTGCCACTCTATTCGTTGATGAGTTGAAAAATAAGTAATGATAAAAGCCAATGGTATTTTTAAGCTTAATTAATATCTGAACTGTAGAGTTGAAAGCTGAACCATTTCAAAATATTTCACTGAAAACGGTATGACGAAAGGACTAACAAATTTAATCAGTGCTTCAGCCTATTCAAAGACCCAACAGTATTAAATTAGTCAATAGTATTCAATTATACAACAACGAAGTTTATATTCTAGGTGGGTCGCACTAGGTTTCCAGTCGCAGCCCATTAACCAACCAAAAAGGTGGTCTACCTCTGTCTAGTCTAGACAGTTTAATTTATGTTAAAAAATTATAAAATTTAAATTTAATCAACCCCCGAGCAGCTAACGTTCCACCCTTCTATTACCTACTTCAAAACTTTGTATTATTTGTTAATGTTTTATTAACCACAGCTATAGTCGGGCTTAGAGCTACAAATTATGTTAAAAAGTCAGAACAGAAAGATACTAAAATGTTCATGCTTCTTGTCGAGATAAATAAACAAAATACATAAATAATGCTAGACAACCCACACAGCATCGTCAAGCCCCAAACTAAGCAGAGCTTCTGTTATGGGTACTAGATGACTGATATACATAATATATTACGTATTATTAGTAAACATTACTAGATACATACCCATAGACCTGTAGACCTAAATCTGAGGGCCCTTTTGTACAGTAATCTAAAGCAGAGAATATACAGGTGTACCAAAACTACCATAAATTGAACTGAAATATTAACCTAAGCTTACTATAACAGAATCATAATAATAAACAAAGTAGATAATACCATATATCACAGGAAGGTCAAGTTTATGAGGGTCTTAGAACTCCAAATACTAAATTTCATATCTAATTAAAAGGGCAACACTATTCTGCGGATTTACTCGAAGAGCAAAGTGACACGAATAAGCGTGAAAGGTGTTAAATTTTCTTATTTATCTTTTTGTTATGATTTGTGTACTTTTTAAGGATAGCATATTCAAATAATTGAACAAAAATAAATTATTTAAAAAAAACAATGAAAGCTTTTAAAATCAAAGTAAATTTCGTAATCGAGAGGATAGAAATTTCACTTTTTAAGTGAATCAAATACGTAACCTATTCCCATAAATTTGTGAAACCTATTCCCATAAATTTATTAAATATTCTATGACGCGCAAAGAAATGTGAGTGATTTTATTATCATTTATTTATTTTATTTTATTTATTAACACGGTTATATAAACCAATTACATTAATTAATAGAAAACAAAATTACATTTTATATTACATAGTACAATAGTTATCATTACATATTAATTCATAAACACATAGAAAATTTTAATTATGACGTTCACAAAATAAAAAACACGCTCTCAATAATTTAGTCCACCTATCAGCGAACAAGTCAACATCGGCTGTGACATCGGGGCTGTCGTCCAGGAGAGCGTTGAGTTCGCTGAGTACTCGAGGGATGGGCGACATGGACCGCGCTGCGGTACGGGACTGCGGCACGGCCAGTAACCTATGTTTCCGACCCCGGCAGTAATTATTCGGAACGTAGAGTCGACAGAGCTCGTCACTCAAATTCCAATCATCTCAAGTATAAGCGCTTGCCAGTAATAGAACCCAGAAGTGATGTTTACTTATAAAAGAAATCTAACGACATTTTACACATATCAAACTTTAAATAAATCTTTAAAAAATATTTCAACCAGGAATGGTAGAAGGTCGACAAACGATGTGATGATTTGAAGTCCACGAGAGTACCTACGGGTCTACTGTGGAGCATGATTGGCTATCGAATTATCTACGTATTCACTACCCAGCCTTGGCGGTGGTGCGACAAGAAGGGCTTGCCGCGCCGCCCTAGCGGAGCTTGGAGATGGCATATATGCGTTTTGGGCCATGAAAGTGTTTTTTTTTTTTTTTTTATTTAGCCTGTTTCCTCCCACTGCTGGGCAAAGGCCTCCCCCAAATCTTTCCACTCAGTGCGGTCACGTGCGATCTCCCACCAATCTCCAAAGTGTTTATAAAAAAAATAATGTATTCGATTGTTATCAAAACACAAACATCGTATTTCAATTAAATTTCATTGAGTGGAACTTATTCCTGACAAATAAGCGAGACAAAAAAGACTAAACTGAGGATATAATTTTATGGAGTAAGGTTACTTTTACCCCCTTCGATCCTAAACACCCTTAACAATACGGCAATTACCCTAGCACCGAACTTAGCCTCAACCTGGTTAATTTATACACCCAGCCTAATTGTGATCAATTACGATTCAATTTGCGTGTCACAAGTGTGCACATAGCTTTATTTTACAGGTCTGTTTGGATGGCTGGTTAAGTACTTTCAAAAAAAATCATAAAAGGAAATTATATTGTTGTTAGGTTGAGTTGAAATGAAATGAAATTTATTTATCGTCGAAACTGTGTTGTTGAAACGCAACTGTCAACCACTTAAGATCTGACTCTGTGACCGTCGTCGTCGGCACTCAAGGCCTGGATTTGGAACCCTCAACAGCATCACTTTAGAATAGGTGGCCTTTAAAACCCTCGAGTAGAACTTTTTGGCGTAATCGCCACCAGAATCCCAAAATGCCTAGTGAATATTATTTGAGTATGGTTTTTACGCCGCACGCAAACAGCCTAAAAGGAACTGAGCTGCCCATCACGTCCTGTGCCGCAGAGGTCAACGATATGCACCGGGGCCTGAGAACAGGCGACGGGCCCGCGTAATCGCCACCAGAATTTGTAAATGCGTCATTCTACTCGTACGTAGGATTAACAATGTCCAAGTTCAAGTTCGCGGCGAGAATTTCCGTTTATTGATGTTCTGTATTGTGTTTGTTTATTGATGTGCTGTATGGGTGTGTGTTTGTTTTGACGATTGGTTGTATTATTTTACACAAGGTTCTGCCCGTAGATTCACTCACGTCAATGTCATTTTTTGAGACTGATGGCGTCATGTGTCTAAACATTTCGTCTAGCTAGTCATTATAATTACGTTATAACGGAATCTTGATTAACAAAGAATGTTACGATCAAATAATAGAAACAAATTAGAACTTGTATTCACATTGAAACAACCTAACAGCAGATAGTTGCAAACAATCTAATGGTAGCTCAACTGATCCATATCATTACTAGTCGTCGCGCGTCCCCAAGACGCTGGCTGCATTGCCCCGCTGTATGGCAATGCTGATGCGTTGCGCCAGATACTCACCAGCTCTCAGCACACGCGTCGCTTCGACCAGAGTTATAACACGTAATAATGCAACAACAGCTCTGATTTCAGTCAGTAACATCAAATACAAATCATTTATTAATAACGAAGTCATCGCTATAAACGTATAGCCGCGAAAAGGCAACAGACAGAAGAGTTATTTTATTTAGAATTCATTAAATGTAAGGATTTATGTTTAGTAAATATAGATGAGGGCTTATTAAATAACTACTGAAACACTCCTTAAGAAATAACTTTTTGTATAATTTCAACAGCAATTTACATAGGTAGCGACGAATACTAAAATCGCAGAGTAAGATAGCAAACACAACGCACACCCAACCGATTGTACCTTCACAAAATATACTCAGCAAAATCGTTTTATTTCGACACTCCTAACATTGTCAAGTTCAAGTTTCCATTCCAATTTCCCGCACTGTTGTGTGTTTGTACCGCTGTAATGGGATACGGGAATCCCGCAAACAATAGGAGGGTAGGGGGTGATTAAATCTTAAGCCTCCCGAAATCGGATAACTCCCGAAAGTCAAACCTGAATCTACGGTAGGTATTTGCTTCTGGAGCTTTCGACCGAGTGTTCATTTCGGTAAAGGGTTGGTACTCAGACTGATTAGAGTAGGTACTTACAAGGTAGGTTAGGGAGGTACAAGGTTAAAGAAAGTGATGCGAAATTCATGAGTGCGTGTGTAACAGTCTAAGTAAATACTTAGGGCTACATGGTTTTGAGTAATAATAAATAAGACAATTATTTTCCACTCACTAACACAAAGGCATTTAAATTTTTTTGCGTACATAATATTCAAGGTAATGTTAGACAGTAATGTTAGGCAGTAATGTTAATAGTAGGATTTCAGAGCTTTATAAATTACTAGCTGCGCCCCGCGGCTTCGCCCCCGTGAAAATCTATGTGTCAAATGGTTTAAATGATAAAAATTATCATATGTTAGACTCCTGGTTCTAAGCTACCTCTCCACCAATTTTCAGCTAAATCGGTCCAGCCGTTCTCGAGTTATAAGTGTTGTAACAAACACGACTTTCTTTTATATATATAGATTTCAGACGTTAGAAGTGTTAGAACAAGTTTAGTTCTTATTTTACTTATTCTACGGTCTACATTAATATATACCTTTAATGTAACATAATTACATTAAAAAATACTACGAACTTAATTTAATAAACTAATATGGGTACACGTCATATTTGAGGTTTGAAGCTCTATCGAATTTCCGCTTTATACGAATAGTTAATATTCTACTCGGAAAGTAATTCTATCTAATCTGAGTTAAGCAAGTTGGTAGTTTAGCTGTAATTCGACAATCTCTCCCAAGAGTAATCAATCGACTTCATTACAGACATAATCAACGACCATTTAATCAACCACCCACACCTTTTTAATTATCTATATTCTCTGTTCCTTACTGTATTCAGTAAGCCGATTTTTGTTGATTGTTATTATATTAAAAAATCATATACACAGCCTATGCTAGTCCACTGCTGGACTTAGCTAAGCATCCCGGTCGTCGGTCACGTCTAAGAATATATACCCCTCCAACCCAGCTCAGGAAGTCATAATAGGGAACCTACCAGTAGGGAAAGCATGGTGATTCTTGTCTAGGATAGAGAAAAATGATGTGTTCCCTTTACGTCGATTCCCGTTCTGTCGAGTCAATTTTTGCATAAAATTAATTTCTTCGCGTTCACAGGTACAGTCAAACATAAAAATTAAAAGCCAATATCTTTCAAATTTGATTTATTAAGTTGTTTTATTAATCAGTCTTTACTATTAGTGTGAATGCAAATAAGTAGTAAATAATTCTTTTTAAAAGTAACTTTCTTAATCTAGTATATAAATCACAGTCTAATCATCATTATTAGTGTATATGTAAATCAGCATATTTTACAATAAATTATTCTTCTAAAAAAGTAGTTTTCTTAATTTATATAAATCACAGTCAATGGCAAAGAACATAACTAAAAACAATATCACTATTATATAGACTCGACAGAACGGGAATCGACGTAAAGGGAACACATCAGAAAAATTACGCCACTTTGTAATCGAACATGCGTAAATCATTAGGAAACCATTCCTTCAACTTCTATAATGAAATAAATTAAATGATATGTTTATTTATTGCATAGAAACATGGTCAAAATAATGCAAGCAATGTATGGCGATACGATGTCATTTCTATCTATTCTACCCTAGAGAACAATCCCCGTGCTTGGCCTTCAGAGGTAGAAAGAGTTGGTTAAAGTACACAGCTTCCTTCTGTGTATTTTTAACATCCTTACTGCGGTCACCAATCCGCATGCCATGCTTGGTAATTATGGGAATACCACCTCCTTTGGGGGAGGCATTATCATCAAGCAGTGGCTTGCTAACATAAGTCGAAATAGCTGTGAGAATTTTCCTAGAACTTTGCACTACAATAAACTTGTAGAGCTTCCAAAATACAAAGTGGAAACACACATTACGATGCACTTATGCATCTAGATAACTTCAGATGTGCATTTGCCAACTTACCAGTATGTACAGTACAGCCAGATGCACTAAAATGTATAATCACTTGAGTGCCCTGTCAAAAACTCTTATCGCCAGGCTGAAAAGTTCGTAAAATCGTTCGAAAAATTTCGTCTTGTGAGTCAACTTCAAGGAGTCTCCATGACACGCGAAATATATTTAACTTATCAATGTATTCCTTGATTTGTACAGTTTTGTGTCAAATCGTACGGCCCGCCACCGCAGAACAACACAACAACCTTTAATAATTGTTCTACTGGTTCATGGATTCTAATCGTTATACTCTATAGCTAGACAATAGAACTACTGTCTTGCGAACTGTAAAAGTGTAGATCTTCGTCTTGCAAACTGTACAAGTGTAAGTAAGTACATGTACGTCTTGCGAACTGTCCAAGTGTACATGTTCGCAAGACAGTCCTAAATGTAATATCGCGTAAGGATATCCATTATACATACCACGAGGTTTATTTACCTTCCACGCCCAAAGGCAAATAAGTGACATTGTCTGCCGCCCTTGGAATCGACCCGATATCTTAGTACAGGACCTACAGGTACTCTGTATAACTTGTATAGATTCCGGCTTAAATATTGGTCTCTATCATCGAATTAGATACTTAAATTATTTATGTATTAACTACGTCAGACACACATACAAATTATACAGTACAAAGGAGAAACAAAAAACATAAAACATATTTGACTAAAAAAATAAATACAAACAATTATTAAATTGGGGTAAGATGAGGAATTACAATAAACCTAATCAATTTCAACATAATAGATAGATAGATAGATAGACAATACTTTTATTGCACACTTAAAAATAAAACAAACAAGGTCATTTTTTACCGATAAGACCGCCAAATTGTCTTCAGCATCTACCTGCAGTCTTTCGCAGGTCGTCATCCCACCTGGTCGGAGGGCGTACTACACTACGTTTACCGAGTCGTGGTCTCCACTCAAGAACATAAATTGCCTTTAAATTTATCTGGAAATTTCCCAAACGTCGTGATTACTTTACAACAGGGAATATCAAAGTTGGAAAGTTACCTTTTCAATTAGATTAAGCGCTTAAGATTCCTGCTTTCTAGCTCCTAGACGTTCTCTTGTAATAACTTTTTACTTTTAAAGTTTTGAAGTTAAATTAATTTAAATTAGATATTTGAAAGCAAGAAGTAATGAGAGCTTTCTAACAAACAGTAATAAGCATAATTAAAAATTGTTTCCAGTATATTTATTATGTATATGATAGCCTACTCGATTTCTCGATTCATTAAGTACCTAATGTACGTATTCTTGTGTCGTTTATAAATGTTTGAGCTTGTTCTTTTCTTCATACTTGAAGAATATAAATAATGAATATGTATTTTGGCTTGCGCATTGGTTCTATTATGATTTTATAACAAAAACTAGCTGCGCCCCGCGGTTTCACCTGCGTGGTGATAGATATTTTGGATAATATACTTACAATATATCTTTATAAATTGTAGCCTATGTATTATTCTGATGTATAAGCTATATTATAGCAAAAATAACAAACTATTTTACTATTCCACTATTTTTATAACAAAAATATTAGTAAAATCGAGGCCCTGATATATAACTAGAGTGAGCAGAGCAATCTCAGTAGAAAATGATAGATGGAAACCTTTATAAGGACTGGTTTAATTTCGATTCTCCTACACTGTCGAGACTGTTTGACTCAGAGCACTGACAGGAAGATCGTCTGGAGGGTAAAAGATATCTAATATTGGGTTTCACTAACGAGGGCTTACGAGTCCTTTTGGTCTAAAAAAGATTACTTTCAAAGATATAATTCGTATCCAGGGTATTTTGCGTGCTCGGATATGATAATTGATCAAGTAAAAGCTGAACTGTGTTATAGAACGAGACTTTTCATGTAGTATTTCATCATTATGGTGCCTCATTTATCTTCACACGGTTTACATGTACACAGAAATAATTGATAAATACGCCTCAGACTCTAGATATCTTAGTGTCATTCCTAAACACCCCGAACGCGCAACATATCATCTCCACTTGGCAAAATTCCTGCATTTATCCGTAAAAGGTTTACGGCCCATTTGTAAATTAGAGCCAGTGCTTTATAGTCGAAGCCACCGACGCTCATAATGCTCCCTTTTATCTATAAGTCAATCGCGCAAATGGCCACCTACGTAGTGATGTGACGGGGAAAACCGGAAAATATGCGGACATTTTATTTACATACTGAAATTAATTACTATTTTTTTTTATAATAAAGAGCGCGCACGTCTGAAGCTTCACTCTCCTAGACTAGTTTTAACACCACTGACTGCTGCACTGGCAACGGATTTTTGTAATCGTAAAATTTACTAATGGAAATCAACTAGGTACATCGAATGTGTATGTAGTTTAAAAAAAATAGTGGAATTTAAAAATGGTAAAAAAAGGCCAAAAATCTAAACAGTAACCCGAAAAACCAAGAACCATCATCTTATTCTCGGAGTAAACCTATTAATTTACTACAACATTATAGGTGTTATACCTATAATGTTGTAGTAAGTAAATTAACTTACTTTAACATTCAAATTGGTCTAAGATTATAAATGGCACTAGGATCATATGTTTTCAAACAAAACAATTTCCGCAACATTTCTCTGTTATTTTACAGGAAATCCACCAACTTCCGACATCACTAGTACACACATAAAACAACATACGACCAATAAGGGTGTAAAACATAACGTATTTTTAGTTCCTTATTCGGCAATTACGTACATATCTTGATGTCAAGCCAATAATAGCTTTATTTGTATTATGTTAGAGAAGAATTACGTTTACGAAGAATCGTCGTAGTCATGTCATCTTTGGATCATAAAATGTCAAGGACAGTAGGTTTACTTTAGTCCGCGTAATATTGGTTACATGAATATTTAATTAGATACTTTAAGTGATTGGTGAAATATATGTTTAAAGAAACAATTTTACTAACTACTAACTATAATAGTATATTCCATATTAACTATTTTTATTGTTTTTTATAGACTATAATATCTATAATATGGATGGATGTTTGTTAATTCTTTAGGTACGTACTTCAAAACAATCAAACATATCAAGCTAAATTCATATTAGTATTGATGTAGCAAATCGTACACTTTCCCATCACTACTCATTACTTTCAAGGTCTAAAAGCTTTTGAGCTTCTTAGTTTACAACATCATCATCATCATCAGCCTATCGCAGTCCACGGCTGGACATAGGCCTCCCCCAATGAGCGCCATAGCGCCCTATCTTCAGCTTGCCGCATCCAGCAACTACCTGCAGTCTTTCGCAGCTCGTCATCCCACCTAGTCGGAGGGCATCCTACACTACGTTTACCGATTTGTGGTCTCCACTCAAGAACACGTATGGCCCCAGCGGCCGTCGGTTCTTCGCGAGATATGGCCGGCCCACTGCCACTTCAGCTTGCTAATTCTTTGAGCTATGTCGATAACCTTGGTTCTCTGTCGGATGTATTACAAAACATACAAAAGAGTAGGAACTTAAAACATTTTTCCTAGAGTTATTCGTCACATAGATAGCGTAATATTCCGAATAGCGGTATCGGTCGTCAGCACCCTTATCGTACAGAGATAACTATGGGAGGTCACGACACTTCGTCACTCTTATGTCGACAGACGTTATCGTACAATGTGAAGAAATGAATGTGAGTGTGGTGAAAGCATTTATTCGACCATGGAGAATAGAGGCGGCTATGAACATACGTATACAATATACATACGCATTTCCTCCGTTGTTATCTAGAAGAAGAAATACATCTATTTTTACTCTGAGTCTTATCTACTAGAGCATTTACAAGCAAAAAATATAAACATAATTTATTGCATTTTGATTTTTGATAATATTACTTAAATGAGGGAAAAATGGGTTAGTACCAGAGTTTCATCTTCCCTATGTACGGTCTAGTACATTATAACTACTTGATACTAAGTAAACATATTAATATACAAAAAAATCCTTAAATTTTTAATATTCATGTTATAGAACATAGAGGAAAAAATTAAAAAGAAGCATAGCTTAATTACTCAGTTTGCGAGGAAGCGTAAAAAAAATACACGCTTCATTCAGATGAAAAGAGTTCATTGAAACCATCAGACGCTCAGTTGTGATTATCTAATTATTCTTACAGCAATTTATAAGATAAGTAGGCAGTTTAAATCTAGTGATTCATAGTAAAGTGCAAACTCCGGCGGTCCGCAATTACAATGAATGGCAACAAACAAAGTGAAACAAATCAACATAAAAACAAACACTTTACAAAACTTTTCGGCTAAACCTTTTTCATGCTAATTGCAGTTTCGCAGAAGGACCGTGTTGACACTAGACCGTTCGTTTCCGGATTACTTTTTTTATCCGTTGTTAGGGTTCGGTACCCAGCCGCGTAACCCAGCCTCTTTATTACCCTTTTACTAAGCCCCCGCTGGCTGTCTGTCCATCCGTTAGTCTATCAGTGGACTCATGCACTGTAAAAGGTAGACAATTAGAAAGGTGTTGCAATTTTCACAGTTTATAAATATCTTTAGCCGCTATATCTATAACAACAAATAATAAAAATAAATGCATATTAAATTTAAGGGGGGCTAAGATACAAAACGCGTTTTTTCTCGACCTATACAATCTCTGTATTTCTTGAACAACTTGACGAACATTTGAAATTTCACAGTGTGTTTTCTATTGCCACTGTAACAATTTATTTATTATTTATTTTTATTTTTAGCCATTTTTGTCCCATTCCTTGGCAAAGGTCAGCAGTAATAATAATATTATAATAATGCTGGACAATTCACACAGTATTATCTAGCCCCATGGTAAGCAGAGCTTGTGTTATGGGTACTAGATAACTGATATACATAATACAATATTTACATAGATAGATATTTTTTATTATACATAGAAAACGACCAGAACACCCGGAACAAATATCTGCAGATCGTACACACAATTGTTCCGAGCAGTGGCACTATAACAAGAATAAAAATAAATTTAATAATTAAGGGGGGCCAAAGTCCTGACTACGTTAGGTACCGATCGATGTTTATCAACGTCGCGTCGGGCGCGCGGTTCGTCGCGTTATGTCGGCTTTTTTATATACGAGTATATTTTGATCCATTAAAAAAAAATATTTTGTACGATGATACGGAACCCTTCCTGTGCGAGTTGACTCGCACTCAGTCGGTTTTTATAATCCGCTCTTGTTTGCATAGGAACGTGAAACGTTTTGGCACGATCGTGACGAGTGATTCCCATGGGGAATGACTGCTAATGTATTGACTTTGAAAATGATAGTGCGATTGGACGCAGTAAAAAGCGGTTGAGATATACCCCTAGTCTTTTTTACACTCAATTCATCGCAAACAGGTTTACGGTTAAGTTCGCTAATCTCACTCACAGATCACAATATTTCAAACAAAAGCAACAATGTTATTTTTTGAATTTTATTTTCAACCTTATACAGCGTAAATGGATGTTTTAAAATTGAATGAACGATACTAATTTGGCAAGCTTTTGAGCGAAGCGTGCCCACACAAAGTCAAATAAAGCTTTAAAATATTTGAAATGAAAAAAATATTAGAGATGGGGTCCGATTCTGTGGTTCGTTAGAGACGCGTGGCCGCATGCGGGCTCCATTTACAAACATATTTTATTGTTTGTAGAGAAGGCCGAGGGATGTGTGTGACCAATGTGCTCTAAAACCGGAAAAATCCGAACAGGACTGGTTTATTAATGCGTAAGTTAGAAATGAAATAATGAAGTTCTCACCTTTCAAAATTAATATTTAAAATATATTGGACCTTATTATTTTTCAACCTAATTATAGATCACCTTTTAATCAGAAATACTAGTTGAAACTAGATACAACAAATTCACTACACGCCTTTATTTACACGAAGCAAAGCGTCGGTTTCACTATAGAATCCATTAAATAAACTATTAAAGACACAATTTTTTTAAATAATCTAAGTGATACCGAGTCCTAAAATACAGCTGAGGCTAGTTCGGGATCCTGAGGACTATATAAACACCGACGGACACTTACACGTTTCCTCTTAGTTTCAGTTTATTATGTTCTGTGTAAGTTCAAAACAAATAGAAATATATCCTTCTTCTAAATATAAATAATATTGTAAACATTCTATTCTGCCAGAACCAAAATAAAAGATTTGAATACTAAATACCCATTTCCCATCACTATCATCGTAATAACTTAATAATAATTGACCAGTCATTTCGAGTGGAAGAGTATTCTCACACTCAGCTACACTCCAGCTTACAGTTTAGTTAGGGGATTGGGGATTATAGTTTAGGTAACGAACACACGAGTGCAGTTACGTTTGAATGCTCAGCATGCAGTAGAATGTTTTTTATAATTTGTTTGTGATTGTCTTTGGAACTAATGCGTTACAAGATATTGCTGAGTCGGACGCCATTTTGTAGAATTTTATTTGTAGTCTTTACGTTTTAGTCAGGTACCGTACCATGTGAACAAAGCTGCAACCGACCGACCGACCTAATTGAAATAAATATATATCAAGGAGATGAAGGACGGAACGCTGGACGCAGTCCAGCATTGGACCATTAAAGGTTGTTGAGGAATAGAATAGAATAGAAAAAACATTTATTTAGACACAGGTACAAACTACAGACATAGAATAAACGAACAAAGAAGTTTATCGTGGGGGTAAATGACACAAATAGGAAATAGGAAGTATGTATGAATTATAAATCTTTCTGTTGTCACCAAAATCTGAACCAAAATTTAATTAGATTTGATGAAATTTTATAAAGCCTTTTCGAAAATGAAACACCTAAAACATTAGGTATAGGTAGGTACATATCGTATCATACTCTTGATTTAGCATTTTAAGCCTTGCAACGCATCTTTTCGCTTTCTGACGTATAAGCTGCTAAATTTGCTTTTTAGATTCAAAGACCCCATTAGATACCATACCACAGATGGGTAAAGGGTTCCCTTCCTATTTATTATTCATCTCGAAAACTCATTTTAGGAACTTATTAAATAGTTGACTTGCGTGCGGCGCGCTACGAAAACAAGCCAGTGTAATAGACCCCTAATGGCGTATTTATTTTCCAATATGTGTGGCCCGCATAACTAGGAAATAAGTGTAATTTAACCTTTTTGTGAATTGTTCAATCCCAACGCAATTCATAAATTTAATTCATAGCGCAATGATAGGCTTGACGAATGTATGAATTAGTGTAAATGGGATGGGGTTTTGTTATGGGAGTTGGGTGGAATGTTCACTCGTAAAGTTATTTTAACACAAACCCGTCAGAATACTGAGACTGTATTCAATGGAAATGGATTTAGGGGAAGTGGACATCAATGAATGGCATAGATTATGTGAAAAGACAGATAATTAGAAATTTTCTGAGAGTTTAGACAGAAATCGAATGCATAGTGTTTTTATGATATAATCGATTATAGCAAACAAAGAATGTATAAAAGAACATCGTGACAAAAAGCACTAGGTAACGGATTTTATTTAGTCGCATATACATAGAATAGAAGAAACATTTATATAGGTAAATACACAGGTACAAAATACAGGCATAGAATAAACAAACATATCAAACGTGTCGGCTGTTAGTCAATTACGTTTGTACCAAGCCGCCTACCAATATCTTTAAGTTCATTTAAAGGCGTATTTTACATTCAAACTTAAACCAAACTATCAAAACTAAATGACTAAACCAAAACCAACAATATTCAAAACATGATGTCGGCGCATCAACCGTTTCTTTGGATAATCTAAAGTTGATTCCCGATCATAAATGTGTCGTTTATATATTTAAACTGATCGGTTTAAATTTATAAACGACACATCGACACACACATCGACGACAACCTCTCCGAAATTGTTCCGAAAGCTTCGTGTCCGAAATAGTGATAACATCTCAATTGGCGGCCTTATCACTATCACTGGCCCCAATTTCTGCTTCATTAAAAGCATTTTACTTGTAAACATAATTGAGAGTGAGAGTGACTCACGTAGCGATGTGCAGTTTGCGTATTTTGCATGGCACTTTAGACATAAAATATGGTTTGAGAAATAAAAATATTTCTTGTTAGAAACATGAACTTTTACCAAAACAACGGATTTTACTAATATAAGAAATAAAGTAATTCAATAATATAATATTTAATTTAGGAAATTAAATTTAAAAAATCTATTGCGGCGGGACCGCGTCCTTCCCTCAGCACGGGAATGCGCTAACCAACTGCGCCACGAGATCTAAATATTTTGGGATATTATTTAATTTATTAAAAATTACCCCGAGTGCGAGGGCTTACGCACTATAATTAGCAAAACCTTAGAATGGATACTAAATTTAAACGGGTACATAGATAATTAATTATTATGACATCGCCTTATAAAACAATGTATAGGTAGTATATTATACTATTTTTAATGATGGTCTTTTGTATCAACCAAAAAAACTATAAAACGGATATTGAGGATCTCAGCATATTTCCAACCACGAAGACTATTTTGTATTTAGTTATGATCCACGGTCTCAGCGCGGAGCCACATATTTTTCAAGGAATTCTAAATAAGCTTGGTAAGCCATGTCAAATACCGCCTCCTGTACCCGTATATGACAGAAAAAATTGGCAAAACACCGCACGGCATATGTGGGCAGTTATAATTTGCTAACATATTATTATTCGAGGGATGTATGAGGGTGATGCGATGAAATTCTGCGATAAACCTCGAATAATGGTGAGTTATTATGTGTTGTACTGAAATAATGGACTCTGCTTTAAAACGAGGGTTGTTTTAGAATGTTACAGTATTTTGTATAAGCTAAAAGCTTGGTTTTATCTTTTGGAATTAATGGTAGAAGGTAAAAGTTAATGTGGTATCATTAGAGGTTTTTAACTGGACGGATATAGTGCATTATAAGTACTATTTAACGGGTATTCCAAGTGTGCAGATGATAGAGACAAGCGCCTAGTTTCGAAAACCAATTGAGGGTGTGAGGTACATATAACCCTGCCCCCGCTTCGTAGAGGCGGCGGTAGCTCCAGTACTCCAGTCATCCCGTGACCACGACAGTATGTAAACTGTTGAAACGTCGGTAAAAATAGGTAAATTGACTATTAGTTCCCTACGAACTTATGGTATATGGTATTTCCAAGGCCAACAACACCACAAAATAAACGGCTCCACCTATTAGGAAGTAAACTTCGGTAATGGCTGAAGCTGCTGACAATACAATGGGGTAGCTTTCCAATATTGTACGTCATTTGTCAAGTTTTTTAGGGACGCACGTAGAATAGTAATGAATAACTGAGGTCTAAAGTGTAATCGAGCGCGATAATATAGCGATAATGTAATATAATAGTGTAATGATGCAATAAATTGTAATAATTTCTGATGTCTCTTATTTTATTTGCGTTTTGTTATTCTAGCAGTGAGAGCATTTATTAGAATTTCTTCATTCTTATATGTAAAAATAAATAAATAAAACTAAGAGATAGTTTACCTAAAATAGAAATAAATTGACAGTGACGCGAAGTCATAAGTTAACGTGGAACTTCATAAGTTACATCCTTCAAGCAAGACTGAGCTTAGCTACAATACTAATTCGCCTACCATTACGCATCAATCCTCACCTCAACAGTCTGTATTAGTCCAATGCTGGACGCAGGCCTCCAACGGAAACCGCCTTATTGACCTTATTTGACCTTAATACCAATGCCTCTAAAACAATAAATAAGATGAGTTTAAATAGGGAGGGACCGTATTTAATAGTTAGGAAATAAAGTATTAGGTATATCTAAATAACTGTCTAACTAAGTAGAGCAATAAACGCAGTACCTACTTAACTTCATCCTCTTCACATTTAAAGTTCATATATAGCGTTAGCCTCAAACAACTTCGAAAGGCCAAGCCAACAAGTAAATGAATCGAAAGCTTTCAAAACATATTCGCCATCAACGTTCGATTTAACAGGTTTCAACCGGATGTGCAAAGTTTAACCGCCCGCCCTCGCCCTCCGCCCAATGGCGGGGGCGCGGGCGTGTTACCTATTGTTATGTTGTTACTTGTTATTGTTATGTTACACGTGTTTGCTTGCGTTGTTTAAAGTAAACCGAACCTGCAACCTTTGCGTTAATAGATTCCTACGAAGTTAATAAATACATACATAGAGCCCTCCGTAACTACATAAGCCTATCTTCTAGAAACTAATTGTGGTTATGGAATAACACGTTTTAAAAACAAGAAAAACTTAATTTAACTTGGAACTCAATAGAGGGCAAGGATTTCCGCGGAGAGGGTCTCTGATAAATAATTGTGTATTAAGTTTTAACAGAAAACCTCATTAGGTACCTAAAATTTTCGAATAAAGTGCAGCACTCTCTAATATTTTCTTTGATTTCGAATGAAAAGAAATGATTGAAAAAATTGGTTGTCATAAATCGATTGGCCTTGACTCTGTTTTAGCAACGCAAAAAATCTTCTAACTTACATACATACATACCTTTACCTTTTCTTGCGTCAAGCTAAAAACCCTGTGCCTTGCACCAACCCCTAGGAACAGGACAACCGGCACCGGCGATAAGTATTGCATTTGCAGCCATTACACCGTTTGCCGTTTACAATGATTAATGCTGCACCGCCTTTGTTGCACGCCAAGGATTATGAATAATTACCTACGTACAGCAAATAGTGCATTGCGTATTTGCATAACTCTGACTCGTATACATGATGTTGCTTTCTGAGGGTATGTGTACAGATTTTTTTATTATTCATTTATTGATGGTGACGACGATCTTGACCGTATCTGACTGTTCCATAAAGTATTATAAATAAGGTTAAGGCTTGTATGAAACTAAATAATGATGTAGGTATGTAGGCAAACAAATAACAATGTTAACATAAATAAACGCGAAACGGAGGAAGTTGCAAATTTTCCTTGTACTGTTGTCACAAATAGAATATAATGTTTGCTGACGTAAAACCGCGTTCATAAAGTTATAACTATAATCTTTATTTAAAATATAATTGTTTTTTTTATAGTCTAATAAACTACTTCATAGGTATCAATAGACCTTCGTTTGACCACAATCTCACCTGATGGAAAGTGAAGATGTGGCCGACGATTTATCACGAAGGACTGGAATACTGATTTATTCTTGTCTTGAAGAGACCCAGGTTTTAATTGACCGAAAAAACAGCAGCAGAACAGAATATCTCATGCTCACCATGAAGATGCAGTGTCCGAAGTGGACCGATTGAATGCATGCCTGCGTTCCGTGGACAGTTGTCATGAATCGTATGAACTGGTGTTGCAGCACAACAAGGACTTACAGCAAGAGCTTTCTGAGTGTAGAATAAAACTAGATATGTTAGAGTGTAAGCCGTTGCCTTCAGCAACCAGTGTTTGTAGTTTAGATCTTCAAACAGAGATTATGACAACTGATCCTTATATGTCAAATGTGGATCTTACTTCACCATGTCGCCATGGTCATAGCCAAACACCGGTCATAAAAGGGAGCAATAAAATTAAAAAATATGTTAAATTAAATAATTTCATTAGAAAGTCAGAAAAAAAAATTAGGAAACAAAAACAACTCCTTAATATTGCTAAATTGAGCAAAGAAAAATCGAAATGTAACCTACAAGTAGAATTGGACTCCTGCTATAGTTTATTAGGGCGTAATTCTAAAGATATAAACTATATGTCTGAGGAAATAGTTAATTTAGAAAGGGCACTTCATGATGTAACATGTAAATATAAAGAAGCCCAAAAAGCCGCCAATGACCACCATCTAAAAATGCTAGATAGTGTAAATAACGATAGTTTATATATTGAACTCCGGCATAGCTGCACTCAAACAGATCTAGAAACAGCAACCGCACAGGTTAACACTTTGACTAGAGTGAATGTAGTGCCCCCGTCACCACTCGTGTTACCAGCCGTATCGCTGGCGGCGCCACCATCACCTTCGCATGAGGACTGCTGTGATAGCCCTAGAAATAGAGTAAAGGAATTAAATCTAGACCCATACACCCGGAAAACTGTTATGTACTCAGATAAGTTGGGTGCTGGAATGGGTACTATACTGAGCGACTTACTTCTACAAAATGTAGTCAATAATTGCTATCCAAATTCTAATATAAATACAATCACTGATTATATTCAGCAAGATGACTCCCTGAATAAAAACACAACTCTAATTGTTCAGATAGGTGAAAGTTGTGTAAAGCGGTCACAGTTGATACGGCTAGTTCAAGTACTTCTAGGGAAGATAGAAAATGGACTAGGGAAACTTATTTTTTGCTCCTTCCCTTACTCAAAATCATTAACATCACAGCAAAATGAGAATATATGTAAAAATAACATGCTGATATACAATATGACATGTCGTCATAGTGACGTTTTAATTTTTGACACTAATAAATTTATTAGTAAAACTTTTTTAACTAGGGATACTATGTATCTGACCAAAAAAAGTAAATTGATTATTGCTAAATTGTTAGCATATAATATTTTTGATCCTGTTATAAGTATAACAACAGCCAAAAACTTGGCTATAACAAATGCTTCTATTGAGCATTGTAATTATTTTACAAACCAGACCTTGGAACTTATTCCAAGTCATTTAAATTAGAAATAGCGACAATAGAGGAAATCTCTAGCCCTATAAACATTATTACTATGAATTGTAATAAAAAATTAAGACAACAAAATTGTAAAATAACTGGAAAGTTTACTAACTTGGTGCACCAAAATATTCAAGGAATTAGAAGTAAATTATTAGAATTAGAATTGTACATGAACTCATTTGATATTGATATCATCTGCCTCACAGAACATTGGCTGAAAAGCTATGAACTCATGTTTAACTTCAGTAACCACCAGGTTGGTAGTTCCTTTTGCAGATCACATGCTATTCGTGGAGGCTCTTTAATATTACTAAATAAACTAATAAAATTCAAAGAACGTAAAGACATAGTATGCTTATCCATTGAAAGCCACATTGAAGTAGCATGTGTTGAGTTGGAGCATACTATTGTAGCCAGCGTATACAGCCCACCATCAGCTTCTTATGAAATATTTGAAAAAAATATGGATGATATCTTATTTAAAATATCAAAATCAAATAAAAACCTCATAGTATGTGGAGACTTTAATATTGATCTTTTAGAAGTTTACTCCCTCAGTAGCAGATTAACAAATTTATTTAATTCTTATAATCTTAGGCCAACATTTATGGAACCTACTAGAATAACTGAAACATCAGCAAAATGTATAGATAATATATTTGTTTTCCAAAATGAAAAAATTGTCAGTCACAAAATTATAAGCCATTTAAAATCAGACCACTTAGGTCAATTAATTAAATTAAAACATCAAGTAAAAAATAATAATTGTAAAAAAAAAATTAAGTACATTCCTGTGACCACAGATCGATTTGAACGGTTGAAATTGGATTGGGATTTTAAACCATCACCTAACTACTCACTTAACAACCCAAATGAGTCGTATTGTAGTTTTTTTAATAAATTCACCAATGCGTTCAATTCAATATTCATACCCAAATCAATCTTGGTCTCAGAAAAACTTAGCTTTAGTGAGTGGGCAACAGTAGGTATACATAAGAGTAGACAAAAGTTGTATGAACTGTATAGTGAAAAGCAGTACAATTTTAGCCAGGAATTTAAAGAAAAAGTAAAAAATTACTCAAAAATATTTAGAAAAGTTTGTAATACAGCAAAATCAAATTATATTAGCTCGAAAATTAAAAATAGTGAAAATGTAATAAAATCAACTTGGAAAATAATTAATAGTGAGACTGGAAAGGTCAATACCTACATTAATGATTACAGTTTAAAGATTAATGATTGCTCCATCAAAAATGATGTTGAAGTAGCGCAAGCTTTTGAAAATTTTTTTACTGACATTCCAATCTCTACTACAAAGTGTCTGAACTCTTCTCAAATAATAGCTGAATCATTACTTAAAGAAAATGTACCTAAATGCGATATTAAATTTATTTTTACACATGTTGATGAAAATGATATAAAAAAAGCCTTTAAACTTTTAAATATTAAAAAAACTGCAGATCTCTGGGGCATTTCCGTTAAAATTATTAAACCTTTAATTGATACGATTGCACCAGATCTAGCTTTTATATTTAATGAATCCATTGATTGTGGCATATTTCCTGATCTAATGAAACATAGTAAAATAATCCCATTGTTTAAATCGGGTATTAGGTCTGACCCCACTAACTTTAGACCAATATCAGTACTGCCTACATTCAGTAAAGTTTTTGAAAAACTGATTTTACACCAATTGCTTAGACATTTTAATGGCAATGACCTGCTACACTGTAAGCAATTTGGGTTTACTCGTGGCAGGTCAACTACTGATGCCGGTGTAGAGTTGGTATCGCATATTTTTGATGCTTGGGAGAAGTCGCAAGATGCTTTAGGCGTTTTTTGTGACTTGTCAAAAGCATTCGATTGCGTTCATCACGAAACATTAATCAGGAAACTACATCATTATGGAATAAGGGACAGCTCTTTGGATCTTCTTACATCTTACTTGAGTGATAGGATACAAAGAGTTGACATTAATGGGAAACGATCTAAAGGGTCTGTGGTTTCAATGGGTGTACCGCAAGGCTCTATCTTGGGTCCTTTCCTATTTTTAGTTTATATTAACGACCTGCCTCATCTTGTAAAGAATGATCATGAGATTGTATTGTTTGCTGATGATACTTCATTAATTTTTAAAATGAATCGACAAAAAACAAATTTCGACGATGTAAATACTGCAATCTCAAAAGTAGTCCATTGGTTTAGTATCAATAATCTTTTGCTTAATGAAACAAAAACAAAATGTATAAGATTTATTCTACCTAATGTAAAACAAGTTAAGGCTGATGTAAACGTAAAAGGAGAAACGGTAGAAATTGTAGACAATACCGTATTCTTAGGAATAACCTTAGATAGTAAACTTCAATGGGGCCCACACATAGATAAGCTATCGAAGAGACTTAGTTCTGCAGCATATGCAGTTAAAAAAATCCGTCACCTTACAGACGTTGATACTTCTAGACTAGTCTATTTCAGCTACTTCCATAGTATTATGTCTTATGGCATACTATTGTGGGGGAACGCTGCAGATATATACACCGTTTTTGTGTTGCAGAAGAGGGCTGTTCGTGCGATCTATAATATGGGTCCCAGAAATTCCCTACGTAATAAATTCAAAGAAATAAACATAATGACAGTACCATGTCAATATATTTATGAAAACTTGTTGTACACTCATAAAAACATCGATCGATTCAATAAAAAAAGCGATATACATAATGTAAATACTAGAAATAAGAATAAACTCGCTGTTCCCACAACTAGACTACATAAGATAAGTGCATCTTTTAAAGGGCAATGTATACGCTTCTACAACAAAACTCCAAGTGAGTTGCAAAAATTATCAATAAATAAATTTAAAAAAATTGTGAAGCATATTCTTTGTAAAAAGGCTTATTACAAAATATCAGATTATCTAGAAGATAAAAAAGCTTGGAACGAGTTTTGCTCCAACTCAAAATCTAACAACTTACAGATAAGCAAATCTATGTACTAGACACATAAGTTATGAACATACTGGTGGTTTCTTCTCACTTCTTCCACTGGTGGACAAAAAATTGAAGTGAACATCAATATAATAATGAATAGTATAAAATATGACTTGTCTAAGTGCTTATTTGTAAGCCTAAGGAAATAAACTTTCATTTCATTTCATTTCATTTCATTTATCTAAAATAATTTGAAAAAGATTTAAGAGCCTTTATTCCTAAAATGCGCAGAAACAGTACTTTTCAAACCCGTTTATATCATGAACCACTTATCTTATAGTATATGTTATTTACTAATAATTTTAGGAAATTTTAGTGTCCAACGAGTTTGACTATAAAATATTTCGATTAATATAGTATGTACGCGTTCTATCAAGATAACTTGTGAGAGGTTTTCATAATTTCCCTTTCAGCATCAGTTTCGAAGCTCAAAATAATAGAAAATACTGACATATCTAATTAAGAAAAAAATATAACCTACTGATGAGATCCTTGGCTAAAAACTTACTTAGAAAGATGTTTGGTTTTGGTATCCTACTATGAGAAATTAAAATTCAAAAAATGTGAAATATTACGAATATTTCACATTTTTAAATGATGTTTTTACCGATATACCTTATTTAATTTAATATAATAATAGCCTACCAATAAAGTGAAGCATCTTTTTTAAAATCATACATTTAAAATTTTTATGATTTTGTTGCTATTATTTTTCTATAAATATTTAATGAGCGACGTGACCACACTCTAGAAAGCCTCGCGGCGGACTGATTTTCGCGCAGCGTTTTATAGTAGTTTTAAAATATTTATAGAAAAATAATAGCAACAAAATCATAAAAATTTTAAATGTATGATTTTAAAAAAGATGCTTCACTTTATTGGTAGGCTATTATTATATTAAATTAAATAAGGTATATCGGTAAAAACATCATTTAAAAATGTGAAATATTCGTAATATTTCACATTTTTTGAATTTTAATTTCTCATAGTAGGATACCACAACCAAACATCTTTCTAAGTAAGTTTTTAGCCAAGGATCTCATCAGTAGGTTATATTTTTTTCTTAATTAGATATGTCAGTATTTTCTATTATTTTGAGCTTCGAAACTGATGCTGAAAGGGAAATTATGAAAACCTCTCACAAGTTATCTTGATAGAACGCGTACATACTATATTAATCGAAATATTTTATAGTCAAACTCGTTGGACACTAAAATTTCCTAAAATTATTAGTAAATAACATATACTATAAGATAAGTAGTTCATGATATAAACGGGTTTGAAAAGTACTGTTTCTGCGCATTTTAGGAATAAACGCTCTTAAGTACCGGGTAGCGATTTCTTAGTGCTATAAAAGCTATTAGTAGGCTACTAGTTTCTGCACGCAGCTTCGACATCCGCGGGTGAATTAGCGGCGGCGTCGATACTAACGCCGCGACCACCGCCACGGCCAATAATAATAATGCTGGCCGATCCACACAGCATCATCTAGCCCCAAGCTAAGCAGAGCTTGTGTAATGGGTACTAGATGACTGCTATACTTAATACAATAAATTACATCGATCGATATTTTTATGATACAAAGAAAATACCCAGAACCCGTGACAATTATTTGCAAATCGTACAACATTTGTCCCGAGGCGGGAATTGGACCCGTAACCTCGTGCGTCGCAGGCGAACCTTTACCCACTGCGCCAAATTGATCGCCAACTAGACCTTTGCAATAATTAGCTCATCAGTAAATTCGAATAATCGGCATTTCCTTTAATCAGTGTATTGTAGTTTTTAATAATTGGGATACCGTACAAACATTGTCTTCTATATCTGCACCGTAATCATCGTTGACCTGATTGTGCTTTGGGCCCTGGCCCTGACCTAATCTTGCCTATGATCGATGTTGGTGGGTTTTTGTTTTTTTGTTGTTTATTTATTTCCACCGTAGGTACACATGTTACACTTGATGTCGTTAAATTACTTTTTTATTATATAACACTAACTTTTGACATAGGAAACATATTCATAAGGCTCTCAAATTATATTCATGATTTTTAGTAGGGTAACATTATACGATTGTCTTAAAAACGGTATTAATTTCTGTTTAATTATATCAAGTTTTTAATAAATAATAAATAAATAATGCTGGACAATCTACGCAGCATCATCTAATTCCAAGCTAAGCAGAGCTTGTATTATGGGTACTAGATGACTGATATACATGATACAATACATTATAATATTATAAATAGATATTTTTAATTATACATAGAAAATAACCAGAACACCCGTAACAAGTATCTGCAGATCGTACAAATATTTGTCCTGCGGCGGGAATCGAACCCGCAACCTCCTGCGTCACAGGCGGATCTCTGTCTGCAGACTTTTCATCGCCATCCCACCTGGCCGGAGGGCGTCCTACACTTCGTTATACTATACAATACAACATTTTCAAAGAATCTAAACTTCCTTGAATTACAAACATACCCGCCTAGAACCGCACGATTACGATGTAAGCAACTGGCAGTAAAATCACAAGCGTTCACAATACATACATGAATGATTTGTACTTGGTCTACAAAACTCGTGTTATTACTACTATTCCCACTATTCACAGATATTATGCAAAAATGAACCTTTACAGCTTGGTTTTAGAGGCAAGTTTGTTATGAGTAGGTATGCTTGCAAACGGTTGTTACAAACGATGTCAAGGCTCTCCATCATAGATTTTAACTAAAAATGCAGAAACATTTTTTTTTATATTAGTGACTAGCTTCTGCCGGCTTCGCTTAAACGGTACCTGGATGAAGTATAGCTATGTTATGCAGAGATAATTTAGCTATCTATCAGTGAAAGAATGATTAAAATCAGCAGTTGCTCCAGATATATTAGCTCCTGCCCAGACTAACACATAAACACACAAATATTACCTTCCCATCATATAAGTGTAGACAGGATTCTAAAATAAACTGACTATGACCGGTGTGACCAGCTGTTCCCTGAAAGAAATAGTGGCTACTATAACCCACTAAAAATCGGACCAGTTGACAGCTTTATCTTTGAAAATTCTATTGAATGACGAAACAAGCAAACGGCTTACATACCTGATGCTACTTTTCATCACATAGGTAAACTATTTTCACCACTGTAAAAGCATCGCCGCCGCTGCCGTTAACGCTCTTGTTACCCTTAAGAGCTATATAGCTCCTTAGCTATATAGCTCTTAAGGGTAACAAGAGCAGGATTCTTCATACATTAATAGTACGCAGTTAACCCGCTTTCATCGGTAATTAATTAAACAAGAACATTTTTAAGTCTTGATATTCATAAAGCGGTCGCTTGATAATACTTTTTTATTAGATACAGTTTTTATTAGACATTATTCCTTATTGCGATTAAACCCGTCCAGGCTAGTTATTTTTGATTTTGCCCATTTCTTTTACAACCCACGTTTTAACCTCATAACGGAATAAAATGCTCATTAATTTACTGAGTTGTCAATTAAGCTACCTATAGTTTTTCAACGGTAAATATATCCCATTTCTTTACCGCCCACTCACAACGTGGGTGGTAAAGAAATATGAAAAACTTTTGATAATACCTACATTGTGAACTATGTAAAATAATGAGATATTCCGGTCAAATATAAGGAGCTTTTTTTTACAGAACTTTCCTGTAACATAAATAAAAAAAGGTAATTAACCCAATAAGTATTTTATATTAACCAAGTTTTTTTTAGGCTTTCACAAGGATCAAAATCGTACATCAACGTGCGAAAAATATAAGAATGGAAATTTTACGTTCCTTAGAAATTGATAACCTAAACTCAAATGTCGACATTAGGCAACACGAGGCAATGTACTGCCCTATCCCCACAAGTTAAAACGCATTAATTTCAAAATCAGTCCTAAAGGAAACATTTTAATAACTCAACAACTCGTAATTGCATAACAAAAACAAATGACGGCGCTTAAGGCCCCTCAGGAGCAACAACGTAAGTCCGGATGAGCAATCCTACAAGTCCACTCGGCCCTCCCAAGTGCCCCAAAGTCTAGACCGGATGGTCGTTGGCTAAATTAATTGTCTGCGCGGGACTGGCTGTTGCCAGATCGCTGGATTTCCCTAAAAATTGGGAAACGACCTCTGAAGAGGAAAATGGCAAGACAAATTGTGAGAGCGAGCGGCGAGAAAAATGTCAAGAGCGTTTCCTGGGATTTTTTTCTCGTCAATTCAAAAAAATATGTTTTCAAATAAAAAAATTGATAAATAAAAACTAATGTAAATACTTAAGGTTTATATAGCCTTTCATTGATATTCGTAATTTAAGGGAAAAACCACGTAGGTACTACTAAAACTTTTCGCATACTAGGACGGCTGGGAAGCTTAAAATAAAATCTTCTAATATTCTAAATATTATCTTCCAAGCTTGGGCGGAAAGCCGCGTATGCCTGGCAACACTGAGAAATCTGGGCTATAACAACTGTTATTAAAGATGTGGTCGGCGAACGTATGAAGCCGCAATAGTCTCTTTATGAACGTTATGGTTGCATGTTGATTTATTTAAGCACTGGAACGTCTGGTACTAGAATACTGACTCTTCAGTTTTACTAATGTTGAAGTTGAAATGGACTAGACTCTAATTTAGAGACTCTAGGGTCTGCTTTGCTGAACACAACATTATATCAATCGACAACATTTAAATAAATGCAAATTTGATTACGGTAGGAGGGAATTTTGAAGGTGTGGAAAGTCACGCAAACGATCTATTGATTTTTCTAATACCTATAATGCCAACGACATCATGGCGAGTCAGCCATGATGTAAAAAAAAAAGATAAAGAAATCCGTTTTGTCATCTTGTACATGGTCATGTAGATGATGACAAAACGGATTTCTTTAATCAGTCATGAATGTAAGCGAAACAGATTTTTTGTTTGCGTTGATAGTTATAATACAAAATAAACCAATGCCACACGGCCTAGACTTGTTCCTATAGAACATCTCAGCATCCAATCGTCTACAAAGTGCATTATCGATGACATAGCCAATTTGCCGCTAGATCTGATAACGCGCTCTGATAATGACAGGCCTATCCCAGATTACCGCTGAAATTGAATCAAACTAACCAGGGATAATACTTTTAAAGGATTAAATTGGCTTTTTATCTTCCTTTAGCTTGGTTTTCTAACGTAGATCTAAAACTTTTTGGTATATTAGGTAGAAATTTGTTCTTATGGGACACTCGAGCTTGAGTAATACTTTTTAGTTTAAACAGAGAGAGGCGGTTTTTGTGCATGCACACAAGGATTCAAATTGAAAAAAAACTCTTTACAACAACTGACTTTATGTTACCTGGTAAAATTATTCGAAGATCAAATGAAGCTATCATAGCTACAATACAGCTCACCTAATAAGACGAAGTGAAAAGCAAGCCTAAACCACACTAATGCCAATCAGATCCCCTAAAACCATAAAAAAAACTAACCCCAACCCCTCAGAATGCAACAAATTATATCAAAAGAAAATCTGTCGCGAAAATGAAAATAAGACACAAAAAGGGGCAGAAGCTCATTATCTAATAAGCAGCGGGATCCGCGGACGTCATAAAGAGACCCCATATGGATACGTCACTGCCGGGGTGGCCATAAGTTGGGACCTTGGATATTAGATCTGCAAATTGGTCGTGTTATCTTCCGCCCTGGCTGTGGTGTGACCATGAGTTTGGGGATCAGTTTGGCTTAGATCTCGACCAGTGCAATATAATGTAATAGTTAACAGCGACATAAATACTGAAAAAAAAGATATAGTAATTAAGTTTTCCAATTTGAGGAGTATAGTTGTCAAAATACAGGCACATTCCATGATACTTTAAAACTTATCTCCAGGGTGAAGAAAAGTTTGTAGACATGGATGTAGGAGGTAATCTCTGGATAAACTGGCCGGATTTTTTAATTTCTTTTGTTGATCCTACCTACCTAACCTAATTTTTATCCAAAAACCACTTGATTGAATCTACAAAAAAAAAGAAAAAAATTTAAGTGAACATCAATATAATAATGAATAGTATAAAATATGACTTGTCTAAGTGCTTATTTGTAAGCCTAAGGAAATAAACTTTCATTTCATTTCATGGAAACTTAAAACTAGAGGTAGTTGACAGAGAAAACGACACTATTTTTAAATCTATCTCGGTTCAAGAATAAAGTCTCCATTTTCAGAACATCCCGCCTCATGGTGTTCGCAAGCCACCGTCCCGGACGATGGCGAACATAGCGCCATCTAATAGCATTATTGAGGCCACACTCCGCTGCATCACTAGTGGACTCACGTACGACACGGAATAACTTGGAGCGAAATTAACTAAATGGACGAAAATGACGCCATTTCTAGGGGAGATTTCGGTGGCACCTTTTTATTAAAGATACAGATGGATGTATTAGCTTATGTTTTTATGGTAACTTTAGAGGTCCGGTAATGGTTGTGGAATTATGGGTAGTATTTCTGTACTTCGTCCAAGTAAATGGCCTTTTACGGAGTTAAATTGCCAAGAGTGGAAGAAGTGTAGGGGGCGGGAGGCTTGCCCTGGAACAGCAATATCTTAAATAACGTAGAACTGGGCTAGGTTTAGTTTAGAAATTTTTTATAGAAATGTTCATAGAAACTGTGATAGCAGCAAAAATATTATGTCCCCTACCATAGGTCTCAAAGTGTCAGGAATACAGGCACACACCCATAAACGGACTACAAAATTAAAATGCCAAATTTTATATACCTTACTTTTTATCAACAATTTAGTATGTAATACTACTTTGACATTCCTCAAGATCTAAAAACCAGGTAGTCATTAAACACATCACCTCATCCCAGTGAACCGCATTCTATAACAATAGTCCTGGCTTACTGCCAGACCACCATACCACATTACATAACGCGCGGAAAGTTACATTTCCTACAATAAAACTATCATTTTTCTCGGGATTTCTGGATTGTCACGTTCGCTTGTAGTGTGAGAGGTTGTGTGGAGTTTTCTATTTTATCGTGATCCAGAAGCTTATGGAAATTTATAATAAAGTTAATATGAAATATATTTGGATTAATTGATGAGGAGTTAACTTGGTTGGCGACGCTTCGGTAAATATAAATTAGGCATTGTTTTTTTTTGTATAAATGTGAATGTTTATATTAAGTATGTATGTATTTTCAGATTGGCCATCGATTATTAATAACAAGGTAATTGAGATGGATTATTATAAAGATCAATGTAGTATCTAGTACCATTACTCGAGGAAAAAGAAAGGGTCTACATTTATTTATTTATTGAATTACAGGTGGTGATTACCTGTAATTCAATAAATAAATAAATGTAGGTTCACCGCCAAATTGTCACATATTTTATTATTTGTATCATGTTTGTTAAGTGTCCAATCAATAATTTTCTATCTATCTATTATGGTATTATATACCAACCAAACATCTAAAACAAACTAATTAGGTCCTGCCCTGCGATGCATGTTTTAACAGATATGTTAAAGTAGACATCACCAATACTTAAATGGACATGCATTTATTTCGTACAAACAATAAACTAAAAAGTGCACTAGGTAAAGGTAATTGATGCTAGCTCTCGAACTTTAAATGTTCGACACAAAAGATATACGCTAAAAATGCATAGCGATGAATCTCTCAGACCGGTGCAATAAAGAATGTCGAATCAGAGATAAAAAAAGTGTACATAGCTTTTTGCAATGACATAGCTTTTCGGATTATTTATCGAATGACGGAATTGGCCCAGAGCCCATTGATTCCAATGAGTCACAAAACTATGAAAAAAACTTAAATAATCGTTCAGTATTAATTTTTAAAACGTCAGTTTTTTCCAAATTATATTTAGGTAGGTACCTACTTCAGTTAAAAAAATTGTATGCTGTACATCAGTGATCTGGTGCCCAAGAAATAATAGCACTATAAAAAATTGCGTAGTTTTAAGAATTCATTAGAACCGCACTCATTGCCCCCTCTAATGAGCGCCAATTCTTGGGCCCTAATTCCACTTAATTAATCTTTTCACCATAACAATGCTATCGTCTCAAATTGACACGTTTTGGCAATTTACCTTGGATGAAAGTAGCTACAGACTGGGACGAGTATCAAAAGGGTCAAGGTTGAAACCATCCTAACAATCTTTCCGTGCAAATAGCACCGCACGCACAATCTAGGGTTTCTTCTACGGACTGCGACGATACTACTGTCATACTAAAGTGATTGCTTATCAGAATTCGGCCCCAGATCAGCATCAAACTATAGATACTAACTATGGAAACTGCCGTAACTTTATTATTAGGTACATATAATTATGTATGTTCTGTAAAAGAAAAAATCATCAAATACAGTTCCAAATCAGTAGCACTGCAATAAAGTTGTAACACTTCCAACAGTCCAGACACTCTACTAGTAAGTCTCTCATAATAATTCACATTTTTATTTTATTTTTATTTAATGCTACATATTTTATTATCTGAAAATAAATACAATACAATAAGGACACAATTTCTTGTTCACCCCAATGTACTGAGAGGGTAAAAAAAGGGTCAAGGCATATATAGAAAGTGAATCGATGAAATTCTTTAAAAAAGTAAAACGCACATAGGGTCAACACAGGACATTGACCCTTTTACAACGTAAGGCAAACTATTTTATAAAATTGCTTGTTTGGCTAACAAGCAAACAACAAATAGTCGCGATCAAAATCGATTCATCCACACTAACATAAACAACAGGGTGGTTGTTTATGCAGACATCAAAATTTCGATAGAAATGTGTATAGTATTGCGGAAGTTGAGGGTCAATCAAAATTCGGGTTTTCTTTAATTCGCTTCAGTGTGCCTCGACCCATAGCAGTAAAGGAAATGTCACGGGCTGTGATTTGGTTCTCAGACGGCAATGCGCATTACTGCATTGCGACAGAAACAAATGATAAGAGATGGACTACTGGGAGGTACGAACTGAATCAACAATTTCGGTGGATCGCATTTTACGAGTGCTCTATAGGTTTTTTTAGTCACACTTATTTAATTCTTCGTCAGAGTGCGCTAAAGTTTGAGCAAAGATCTGTAATTTTCATTTTAAATCGTTTACTTGTGGTATTAATGCTAGGGACACAAAAGTGGATCGGTTTTCAAAGAGGAACGGACATGCATAAAAACAAGCAATATCATGCACGGCGTTGATTTTTTTATGTCAGATAGCCAACAAATGTTATTATATATATATATTATTCTCCCGGGGCGAGAATCTAACCCGCAACCTCCTGCGTCGCAAACGGATTCCCACGCTGCGCCACATAGGTCGTCTGCTTGAAATCTGGAATACTAACACATCGCCAAAAACCAGCAATCATACAACATCCTTTGAAATATATCTAATGAACCAATGATATGTATGGAAACCCTGAGCGCCCCTTCACATATACATACATACATTATATAACGTTCAGTCAGTCCTTGAAGCAATGCGGAAGGTGTCGCTGCGTGCGCGATAAATATATGGAAATAGATTTTTATCGCGCATGGCTGTTGCCTGGGATGAGAAATGCGATGATATAACAAGGTTAATTTTAAAAAGAAAGGCGTAAAACCAGCTCTTGAATGTAAAGTTGCGAAGTAAATGGCGAAAAACAGATCGTGACAGTAATAACTAGTTCCTGAACATTTGGACGGTAAATTAACATTATCATCAACCTATAGTAGTCCACATACAATATCTGCCTGCAGTCTTTAGCAGATCGTCATCCCACCTGGCCGGAGAGCATCATATACTACGTTTGCCGAGCCGCGGTTTCCACTCAAGAACACGTTTACCCCAGCGGTTGTAGGTTCTTCGTGATATATGGCCTACTGCCACTTCAGCTTGCTAATTCTTTGAGCTATGTCGGTCCTCAAGTTCACAAGTTCAAGTGAACATGGCAAAACTAAGTTGAAAGCGCATAAAGCCTTAATTAAATAAAAGGATCTTAAATGTAGCAACTGATTAATAATCAGAACACGCGGCAGCGTGTTCAAGCCAAGTTCAAGCAAAGGAACGCGCCGAGTGTATCATTACACGAACCACTTGGTGCCACTTTTGACCCTTCTATAACTCAAAACCTCTTTAACGTAAACACATAAAACTACGTCTGTTTAATTATATCCATAAGGACATGTAGAAGCCCAAATTTCATGAGGCTAGCTCAAACGGTTATAGAGATATGAAGGTTAAAAAGTCGTTAAAATTCACACTGACTGACTGACATATATATAGTACCTAAATCTAACCTACTTCCAGATGACCTAGAAGGATGAAATTTGGAATCCAGCTCGGTAATTGTGTGTAAGCGTAGGAAAAAATCAAAAAATAAAAAAAAGTCAAAAATTAGTGATTTTAGCGACGACGACCTTATGTCAATGGAATAAGGTTTAAAATAGATTCGCATTGCAAAGAATAAGCAATAGTACTACGTCTCCGATTGCGCCATAGAATACAGTGGAGTTTTTAGGGACCGGCCCGTATAATACCTACCTAGTTATGTACTTATGTCGAAGCATTGCATAGAATAAGCAATAGTAGGTACTAACGTCTCCGATTGCGCCATAGAATACAGTGTAGTTGTTAGGGACCGGCCCGTATACATGTACCTACCTAGCTATGTACCTGTTTTCGAACGAATAGAAAGGGAAATCAGAAATGTTCTGGAATATATAAAGAGATAGGTATGGCCCGGAAAATCGTAGATTTTTCTAGTTTAGCTCAGCGAAGGTATACAAGCCCAGTTTGTTTGCAAGTTTAGTTAGTTCTTATTTTACAAGTGAGCAAGTGTTAAGGAAAGAAAACAGTGAACAGTGCAGTGACTTTGTAATAAGTGCGTAGTTGTGTGTATTCGGTACAATAAACCGATACGAGCTGTTTTACTTGATCATCACTCCCGACCAGCCCTAGTTGAAGTCTTACACCTTCGACGAGCCCCTACAAGTGGTGTCCCCATACAAAAAAAAAACCATTTTTTTTTTGCAAGAAAAAACATTAAATCTCAATACCTGCCTAGTTTTCTTTACAAAAAGTAATGATATCCCACCAAAACATAAATGTAAAAAAGGAGAGCCAAGTTCAATACAAAAATTAAGATTGGCTGTGGGCTTCCCCGCAAAAAGAATGGAGATATAAATGAGTGCCAAGTCAAATCTATGTAGGTTAGATTTGACTTGGCCAGTTTTTATCAGAATTAAAACGTTGAATAACTTTATAAAGTAACTGATGTAATGAAAACTGGCAAAGTCAAATCTAACCTACATAGATTTGACTTGGCACTCATTTATATCTCCATTCTTTTTGCGGGGAAGCCCACAGCCAATCTTAATTTTTGTATTGAACTTGGCTCTCTTTTTTACATTTATGTTTTGGTGGGATAAATTAAGTCGAGAAAGACCAACGAGATAGAAGAGGCTGGCAAAAGCGAGATCCAGCAATGATCCCGGGTTATCGTGAAGATGATTATGCTTATTATGACCTAGATAACTTAGAATACATCCGTTGAAAAAAAACTACATCTTTATTAGACTGGGTTATGTTTTTACGAGCCGTATTATGACGAACCAATGAATAAAAGAATATGAACAAATTACAACTACCTATATTTGTATTTACAATTGGAACTTTTGAATTACATAACTGCAGACTGAAGCAAATAATCGAGAGGTAGCTGCAGCTCAGTTGCAGCATGAATCATTATGAATAATGATAGTCACGTTAAACTAGCGGAAACAGAGGCATGCAGAACACGACACTCACCAGCAAGACTGTCGTATAACTTCAGACGCTGCACTAATAATAGGAGTTTAGTGAAATACCCCGACGATTAGCAACGCTTGGCGTGCCGTCTCATGGTACCCGACAGGTCTCACCACATTTATAGACGCGGAATCGACTTAATCTGGTTAGGCAAAACGATATGACTAATTCTTAAGTCAAAAAATGATAAAAGAGCTTAAAATAACGCTAGAGAGCTTATAAAATGTCTTCATTGACTGGTATAACATGGACAGGGCGTCCGAGCCGAGCATATGCGAAAAGATGCGAGTAAATACGAAGAAGTGCAAGGCTATGGGTGAAGGTGGGGTCGTCTAAGCCATGCGTATACCAGAAGATGCAAGTCAAATAAAGTCAATGCAAGCTAACTCGTCCTGATGCAAGTTATGTGTTTAACACAAAAGACAACAGAAAAACTATATAACTATGTATACTCATGGGCATTGGACATATACATGCCCATGAGTTTAGTAATATAGTTTTTCTGTAAAGCTATTCAATTAGGCAAGTGTATAAATTGGCTTAAATTTTTGGGCGATGATACAAACGTTCCGTCTCTGACTGTGAATAACTCCACAGTGATTCACTAGTCCCCAGACAACGGCAATTGTGTACTCACTAGTATTCAATTGACATTGTCAATTTAGTAAATATATAGTCCTATATAGTCATAAATCGTAATGATGGTAAACTAATTGGTCATGTTAAGGATGTTATGGCTTATACATCATCATCATGTTGCCTATGTAAATCCACCGCTAGACTAACATAGATAACATAATGAAATTGATGCATAAATCTCTAGCAAATGAAATCTTTAGCCGCTTCTAGAGAAATATTGTAAAGCCCGACGGGGCGGCGGCGCGAGCAATGAGGCGACGATGATATTTCTCGCAGTTTTTTTTTTTTTTAAACTAGGTTGATTCGATTCTATAGGAACGATCTACAAGGTAGGTTTTTAACTTTATCGAATGTCGATACTTGCAGTGCTCGATAAATATATCGAAACCCTAATGGCTGTAAAGTACTGTAGGTACGTCGCTGAAATGCGCGCGAACACGTAATCTGTGGATCTCCGCGTGACTGGCGCGCGCGCCGCCGCCGCCGGTGGCACACTGACCGACATCTACTTTTTAGGGTTGTCACTTCAATCAAAATTGTTAATCGAAGGGTTCCCATGACAGCTGAAATCATGAACGAAGATTTGCACGTTGGCTTCTGTCGACTTCGATCATGTGGTTCTTGAAACGTAGCATTTAGTGCTCGTGCGTAGGGAAGCAAATTACAGAAATAGCGACTGTTTTTGCGGCCGTATAAAAAGCTCTTGCCGTTTCAATATTAGGTAATAGTCTATTACTAATTAGTGAAGGTATGTTCCGACTAACCTTAATATTTAAGTCTTTTATTTAATAGTTTTTACTAAGAAAATATGGATCTTGTTATACGAAATAAAATATATTTGTTTATTTCAATACCGAAAGAACTGACTAGCTCTCGCCAGAACAACTATAGCAGAGACCTAAGTGACCTGACCTTGGTGCTACCACTTTTTAATATTTTTTTGCTTAAAAAATACGAAGCAGTCTAAATCCCCCTCATTTTGTGTAGTATAAATAGAATCGATTATGTTATAAAACGTAACGAGCTTCGAGAAATTCAATTGCCCTGTTTCAGCCTACATGTAAATTAGAAACGTGACCAAAATATAACTCCAAATTGAGTATTTTTCAATGGATAGATGAATTTGTTCACTCTAATAATTACGAAACCCGTGTTTAAATTGAAAACGACCTCTGCGGCGCAGTGAACGAAACATTTTGTTTGCGAATACGATTCCCGCTAGGACAAAGATTTTGCATGTTCTACAAATATTTTGTTCCAGGTTTGATGGTTTCCATAAAGTTGCGTCTAAAGATATATCCTATTTTTTTTGACGATGATGGGTTTCTGAACTTATTTTCTCATTAATCAACAGCTGTGTGGTTTGTCAGCCCTAGTTCAGCCGGCGGCGGCGGCGCCTACCTACGTCCTATGACGCAACGTCTCGCAGGGCGCCTAGGGTCCCACCATATTTATCGACACAAATTAGGATAAATAATGCTGGACAATCCACACAGCACCGTTTTGCCCCAAGCTAAGATCAGAGCTTGTGTTATTTATTACATAAATATTTATTTTATTATAATTAGTAAATAAGGAGGGAATTGAACCCCCAACCTCCTGCGAAGGCTGATATCGCCCGCCGCGCCACACCGGTTGTCAAATTCAGAATCGTCTGAAGCCGGTCAGAACAAACATATCTACGACAAAATTACGTCAATAATTAAAAATTAAAAAAAAATTAAAAATTCTTTATTGCATTAAAAGTACATGACACTTATTTAGGGCTCTCACTACCAATATAAGTTATTCTGAGAATAACTTGTGGTTTGGTAGTGAGTGCTTCCCCTTACAATTATTAAGTTTTGTTATTGTACAAGACTTATGTGTATATATATAATATATATAATTAGTCGGTCCGTGCTGATGATGTGATCTAGAAGATTCCAGGAAGATTCTGCGCTAGTCAAGGTTAGGCTTGTACCTATACTATTAAGAAAACGACATGTATTCGATCAATTTCGAAGTTCAAATGCAGTTAAGAGACACATTTCTACCAACTCAGAAGACAATTGGGACCCGAATGTCAGAGATATAAAGCCTCTCGCGTTTTCGCGGTCAGTACAATTTGACAAATGTGTTTTAAAAGACACTGGAAGGGGTCCAAAGCGTTTCCTGTCAGTTCCTGACCGTCGCGTCGTCTCTTGCCGATTCTGAGCCTGAGCCGATAAATGAGATGCAACCCTAAAGGTACTAACCCGCCAACGCCCAGCACAAAAACGTTCAGTGCCAAATAGCTTCGCAGAAACTCCAGGAAATATAAATTTGTATGTGTATGTTTTTCTGATAGTGGTTCCATTTGTTTTGAAGATGTCATTACTTTTCTCTAGCAGATATGGGGTGGAAATATTTGTATGTTTTAGGAAAGCTTTTTTGTGGTAAGGAAATAGTGATTTCGTGATCTAAATAGTTGGTTATTTCGTTCGTCGAAAAATTGCTTTTGCAACACGGCATTGTGAGCGTTTTCCGTCATAAAACCCTAAAGTAGTCCTAAACATATGTTGTTCCAGGTACTGAAAAAAACATAAACGAAGTTCTAGAACTTCGTTTATGTTTTTTCGGTAGTTTTGCAGTTAAAATAATCGGTTCACCACATAATACGATTAAATTTAATAAATATTTCAACACTTAATTGTACCGTGACGTCATAGGCATTATAGTCCGATAGTTACCCTAGATCCGAACACAATACCCGAGACTTGATCTACCTCACCCCAAAGCGTCCAGCCATGTGACAAATACCAGCATTAATAGCCTCTAGTAAGGGCTAATTGTCTATTGTAGGCGGATACTGTGGCAGAATACTAATCACCCGTTGGCCATACTAACTGGATTGCCGACGGGTCTATTCTGGTGGTGACATTTAGATTGTGGCTGACATTTTATGCAGAGCGGTTATTCTAACTACTAGGAGATTTGCTTGCAACTCTTGGAAGAAGATTAAAAGACTTGGGTAGGGAATAGCTGAGAAATTTTAGAGAGATCATCATAAAGAAGATTTTTGACATGATTTGCGTTGCAAATATGACAGTAACACATGTTTATAATTTGTTAGCTTCTAGCTAGCAGCTTTTTGCAGGCATTTTTGGTATAGAAAGTATGTATAGCCTTTATAAACTACTGAATTTAGTGAAAGAGTGACTTTCTGATTTGTCAGTCTATATGTCGTTCACACGTCTGAGCTGATCTTTACATTTTGCAAGAAGTTAGCTTCCTGGAGAACTACTTAGGTTACTTTTTATTTAAGAAAAACGTGTGCCAAACTGCGGGTATACGCAATATTACAAGTTTTATAAACACATGCCTAGAAATAGTGCGTGTGCGCAATTGCCTGTGAGTTGCCAATTCGCGACCTTGCGTGTTTACGGTTGGTCTGGTTGGTGTCAGTTGGTTTTATCCAGTTTCAGGGGGCGTGTCAATTACTGGCCTAGTAACCTACTACATCTGAGGTTATGATAGGACTGTCATATTAAAAAGCGTGGAAGGGCTCTGCTAAACTACTCTATGCATTTAGTTACATGAGTATAGGTTGCTTAAATAACTGACCTACGAAGCACCAAATTCGATCATGGGTCAGTTTTACCGCATTCAGCATTTTGGCAGAGCTCTTGTTTAGTAGATTCTAATTTAGGAATCTGTATAGCTATGCGTAACGTAACAAATAAATCTTATTGGTCGTTTGATTCAAAATAAAACCTACATTCTGTATCCAAGCGACAATTGTTACTGAAAACCTTGAGATATATCTACTAACTGACATAAGCTCATTATTCATGGGGATTAAAAGAACATTTAGAAACATAATGTTCAAATATTTGATACGCGATGAATCTCGACAAGGCTGAGTAACTAAAGGCATAGGATATGAATAGAGCAGTAATAAAATGACGACAACGAGTTAGCAACAATGCGTATATAAATACACGCACATTCAGAACATTGTTGCGTCAGCCTCGATCGCTAGAAGTCGAAACATTCTGTTATCTATCTGTAGACTTTATCTCTTTATCACTGGCTCAACATAAGCAGAGTTGGCCCCAATGTGTGCTCAAACAATTGCTTGTCATCTAGTACTATCTACCTAGGCGCCTATTGGATTAGATTCAAATTCTGACTATTGGCTTTGAAATTAGCGTGTCATCCCAACTTTGGCATGACACGACAAAGCAAATGTTGCAAATTTGGGGACGACGTAATTACCTAACGAAACAGATTTAAATAAATATTCTAGAAACATATTGAAACTAGTATTGTCTTAACATGTAGTTCGTAACATAGATTTATTAAGCATCTAATAATCTTAGCTGCAAATTCCTTGGTAATCGACCATTAACAGAAACAGTCGTTACACAAATCTTGAAACAAAGCAATACGAATTTACTTAAATAAATAGGATTAGCGAATCGCACAGAAAGTGATAAATTACTTGGTTTAAACAATACAAACGTAAACGATATTGAGGAAACGTCAGATAAAGAACAATAGATGCTTAATAAATCAATCGTATCTCGGGAAGATTGCAGACGCATTACTTCTTGGCCAGTGTATGCAGAAGATATGTGTAGATAGAGATAAATTTATGAAAATACAATAGACATTTTTTCAATTAAAATACAGAAAACATACATCGGCCACGGCCACTTTCTGGGGTAGTAACATACACTTGAGAACAACTTGAGAGATCTCTGATTCTGCGAGACAGTGTTTTGTCATATTATATTCATAGTGATATATACGCTAGTCAAAGTATACCTAGGTTGCAATCACAGCATGCGGGGTAAGCATAGCAGTGCTCAGTTATGCATCAAGTTAGGAGAGATCTGAAGTTGCTAAATCTTCAGTTCACTACACCAACTTCCTAGCTTAGTAATCTTATAGCTTCCATACAACATCACAGCTTAGTCATCTAAAGACTATGAAGGTGGAGCTTGTAACTCACTTGAAAAGACCCTCATTCTAGTCAAGGAACTTTATATAGGCAACATAGCATATAAAGTAATAGGATAATTAATGAATAGATTATTTCGAGAAGCCAGCACACGCAAAGTAAATGCGTGCTCTCTTGGCATGAACCGGCAGATTCACACTTCGTCCTATATATACTACACTACATTGTCACATTAATTACTTAGTAGACCGAGTCTAAGTGTGACTTGCACTAATTGTGACAGACAAAGGAATTAAACCAGTGCAGGCTATCTGATTAGAGAATAAGAACGAGATAATGGTTTTATTTAATGGGGACATGTTAACAGGTTTATAAAGTTAAAAGAGATTGTAGAATCCCAATCTTAGCGTGTTACAAAAGAACAGAGGACTCGTGGGGAGAAATCTGACCGCTAAACCTTTTTCTGCCGCCAAGCAGCATTGAGTTGACCCGGGTTCATCGGAGCCGACCGTAACATAAGGGCATAGTAATCGGTGAAGTTACAGGTACAAATGAGGCTCCTTTGCATCAGATGGAAAAGTGTGGGGCACAATGCGTGACAATCACAAAGTACCTACCGTAGAAAGTGCTCTGCTATAGGCTATACTTATACCACTTAAAATAACATCATAGGCAAGTTCATGAGCGCTCGTCTCCGCTGCCTAGGACACGTCGAGAGCATCGACAGGATAACGGAAGTAGATCGGGCTGTCAAGAAGGCGTATAAGGTAAACCATCGGAGCGTAGACCAGTCAGCCGCTCTAGGTATCGCTGGAACGACGAAGTTGAAGCAAATCTACGCGATCTCGACGCTCTTAGCAGGTGAGAGACAGCTCACAACCGTAATTAAAACCTCCAGAAGGCTTATGTCTGGGGTCAATACTCACTTTGTGTCGCTGACCAACAGGATTAAGTTAATAACTTAACATGATATAGATAGGCCATCTGCTAGTTTTGAAAATTATAGAAATTGAATCACGTTATTTTTGATATACTAACGTGACGCAGTTTATGATACCGCGTTACACGCGTACACAGTTAATGGTTAAGTTTCCTTCCGCCTCCAGAACTACATTCTTAGCCACGGATGGTCATAGGTCAAATACTCAACACAATACTAAAATATTCAATACCATATCTTTAAACAGGGAATCGTTTGGAGCTTTCAAGACTGCTGACACTATTTCGAAAGAGTCTGTCAGTGCATTCCTGGGGTCAGTACTGTACTGTAGGGTGTTATTATGTATTTATTCAAGTTATGTTAGTTGCACTCAACCGTTTGTAACAGTAAGTTATGTTCTTTATCTTGCACTCATTGAATAGTTTTACTGTTTTATCAACATTATCAGTGGACACTCGGTTCGGAAGGCGGCCTTTTCGCGCGGTGGTCAAAGTTATTTTGAAAACTGCAAATACGCTACTGCTAATTGCCGAAAACTCACCCTTACGGTGGTGCTCTTTTTGGTAACATCACTGAAGGTTAACCGTCAGCTTAGCGACAAACGACTTTGATATTTCGGAACCACGACATTTTTATGCAGATTTTCTATGATTGACGAGTAACAGTTCTCGGGTATTTACAACGCGTTGGAGCACATTCCCTTGCTGTGCCTTGTTCGTGGTCAACCCAGAAGAATCAAAAACTGTATAGGTAGCAACAGCATCAATATTCAACGAAACAATGTTTATTCCATTGCTAAGTAGGCAGGTACTTGTATGGCTATATTCGCTCCAGCGGCTCGGTTCTTGTCGATCGGCACATTAGCAATAGCACGCGGAAGATCAGTAACGGATGGGTAAACATTGAGGTAGGTTCAGACGCTTCCTGGTTTAGGATTGGTGGTGAGATGAAAACAGGAATGAACATTATCATTACTTTTAGCCCACTTTGTCTCACTGGAGAGATTTTGCCCTTCCTTTTTCCAGTTTTCTTTGACCTTTGATGTTAGGATCTGAGTACGATATAAAGCTCGTTAGATTAACAACGAAATCTTAGAGGGTAGAGTGTACAGTTGAGGAGAATACTCATGCTGACTGACCAAACCACGAAGACAGTAACTACCTTAGATGATCGTGACGGTGACCTTTTGACATTATGTTTTACATCTTGATGGCAAACAAAGCAAATTGGACGTGTATAAATATATGTATATGGGCTGGTTTGATTCTTTGATGTAATTCGTAAAACTACGATTGTGTAATACCGAAAAGTATGATTGGTAAAATGTTTCTGAGCTCAATTGTTCTAAACCGGAACAGTATGAAAGGAGTGGGCCGACACTGCTATCTGACACATCCATTGTATACTTTGGTACGAGGGCGTAATGTTGTACTATTTACAATAAAACACGTGTAGAACCCAAATGCCGTATTGTAAACCTTAAATTGCCAAGTTTGGGGCCAGTTATATAGTTATTATATTTCGTTAATGGATGATGTCAGCGTGTTGAATTAGAGATGATCCTACGTACTTATAACAAAGGAGACGGCCCAATTTGGTCAGGGACGCCTCAGCGTCGCAGAACTGTCTTGGAATAAAACTCAGCAATAAAATAGCGTGATCTGCCCACACGATCAGCCGATATCTTCCGCTTCTACTAACCTATATTCACCCACTTATCTCGGAGGACCTTGAACATCCAAAAACCTCAAGAAATTGGCACGTAAAATCTAAATTCGCGCCGCGACATTGAGAATAGTAATTTGTGAATCCATTCATTTTTATAGAGTAAAATTGGCTTAAAAAATCGACTGTCGTCTGGGCGGTTATTTAGATGCGGCGTCAACTGCGCGGAAAAATCCGCATTATTAAGAATTTATTTGAGGAGCTACTACGCATCGCACGTATTTATAATTCGCGATACCGTGTTCGTTATCACGTGAGTGAGTCACGTGGCGATTTATCAGTGAGGCACATTTCGGCGTCTTCGTTGCTAGGCGATCTTTAAACTCCACACGTTTCTATCGATATTTACTTTCTAGGAAAAACAACGCGAGGGAACCCGCGGATTAGTCAGCAGCGTTCTGTCCTTTAGACATGGTTGACTAGGCTAAGAAGATTTTGAGCTAGATTAAAAAAGACGTAGAATACAATCCCACCCTGCCTCTACAGTGTAAATTACTTCACAAATTCTTCCCACGTCACTAGGCCCATTGCGATTTGCCAATCCCCCGTCCATTGTCGCGTCTCGACTTGCGTCGCACAATGTGGCCTGACCATCCGCAAGACTCAACTAATCAGTTCCTGTTCTTAAAGTCCAGCCGAGGTCGTTGGGTGGTATTCATTTGAGCACATTCTTCTACCATCAAAGAATACGGGAGAGACTGACGGCTTCCCGCAGTTTTGGAACATCCTTTTGATGGTCGATAGATTACAAGGGTCATGCGAATTGACGTTTTATCGGGTTGCAAATCATTATAGTACTTGATTCGTTGTGAATTGATTGATGGTTATTTCTGGGTTTTCAAAGATTCGACGGAAAGAATTACAGTATAGCTGTAAAGACATCTGGGTCCTAAGATAATAAAGATCCTTCTAAGTTGACCACAGAGTTCAAGTTCGATTTGAATAATAAAAGTTAAATAAAATAGATTATTATTTTACGTCCCAAAACTCGTTGGAACGACATCGCTCAGCTTCCCGAGTCGAAAGATCTAGAAACCAACGTTTGGTAAAAGACTGCAATGGACAAAATGGTAAGCTCTGGGACTATCGGGGACTACTCTTGTCTTAATAAACTGTTTGTTATAGCTTTATTGCAGAAAATTTATTATGTAAGTTACAGAATATTGCAGACAGTTCTTCAAAAAAAATGAACGACCTCTCTATGATATTAAATAATATAATATACATAATATATAAAAGGCAAGGTCGAGGGTTCAAGTTCCGTTGAAATCGATTTTATTTAGGATACTATTTAATTTCTAGATATATGTTAGGATTCTTTTTGTCTAAACTTTTTCCGCTCGTATCCGCACGCGGCATTTCCAGAAAACTAGTGCTACTCCAACTTTTCCTGAAGCAACATTATACTGAGCCTTTTGGTTTACCAGACACTTGTACCATCGTATTTAGGTACTGCCCTAGTAAACTATAGGTCCTAAAGAGATATACAGATGCTGCATTACAAGTATCAGCTGTGCGGAGATCGAGAGTGGGCGAGTGAGTCAGCCGGTTATTCCGACATCCTGGCCCAATTACCGCGTCGGTTAAGGGGAGGCGAGACCGGCTAGGCGAGTAGGCAGACGGGAGATTACTAAGAGGGAAGTGTTAGGGCTTGAGGACTTCCGGGTCAAGATAGTCAATTAACAATTTATTAATAAATTTATGAAATAATTATGAATATAGATGATAGATAACACGTTATTATACCACACAAAATAGAAAACAATTAAGAAATAAATACTTAGAATAGCCGAATAGAGAAAGTATTCAGGGCGGCCTTATCGCTGAAAGCTATTCTCTTCCAGGCAAACTTATGATGGACTGGGCATGAAGGAACAGTATGTACACGTACAGACGGTACGGTAGCACTGTACTGTACCTAATAAATATAATATTAAAGTGCCACCTAAATAAATAATGAAAAATGTGAATTTTGGCGAAAGTAGTATCTTTGTTAGCGCGATAAGACCGCCAAATTGTCACATATTTTGTATTATTATTTTTTATCTATTTGTTTTATATTTAAGTGTGCAATAAAAGTATGGTCTATGCATCTATAAACTATCATCTGACTTTTCCTAAGATTTCATAACTTAGAAATTTGACAGACCGCTTAGTAGGCCAGTTTTTGATTTGTACAATATCAAAATCTACGCAATAATAATAATATGCAACCGATTTTGCCATTAATTCGTTAATTTGTAACATGATCGTGAAAACTGAAACTGCTTGTAAAGAGGTGAACACAGTGTGGTTCACATAGTATTGAATATTGCTTAAGCATTGGAAACAGGGTGTTATGTATGCGAGATATAAATTTCAAAGTTTAAACAATTTTCCCAAGTAAAGCGAACGCCCGCCTTACAACTAATGTAGGCGGTAATGAAGACTATTAACTAAATTTATATCATTAATACGGAAGAAACATGCACTATAATGAACTGTTCTTTGAAGAGGAATTTAATAAACCTGATTACAAAGGTCGCACGGGACTTCTGCCAGACCACACCATCGGCACATTTTTATCAAATGTCTCCCTTTATATTATCGTTTTACCCATAGCTGATTAAAGTAGAATTAGAAAAAAAATATTATATCGACTTTCCCACCAATTCGCGCTTACAGGCTAGCTTTGCTCTACTCGCGGATTCGTACGCTTCCGAGTAAAAATAAGCAATGTCCATCCCTGGGAAGTACATCGATATACGATCTTATGCCCTTGCTAAATCTCATTAAGATCTATTTAGCCATTTAGACGTAAAACGGTAACCGATAAAGGTTATTTAAGATATTTTATAATAATTCTGTGTATATGATTACATAAACGTACGTTTAGTAAACGTAGTGTAGGATGCCCTCCGGCCAGGTGGGATGACGACCTGCGAAAGACTGCAGGCAGATGCTGGATGCGGCAAGCTGAAGACAGGGCGCTATGGCGCTCATTAGGGGAGGCCTATGTCCAGCTGGACTAACATAGGCTGATGATGATGATGATTAGCTAGGTTATGTTCAGGTACCAGAGCGTTGCCATAAGCGTTAGTATGTGTAACTGGCTTGTTAGATCTATTTATTTAAAAACTTTATTGCACTACAAAGGGTTATACATACAGGGTGGGCTTAATACCGAGGCATTTTCTACCTGCCGACCAGGAAACACATGTTTAATATCTATTACATAATAGCAAACCCCACACTAAGTCGTAAAGACTTTGTACTGTAGGTATCCCTTCCCAGTACGTTTATAAAAATATAAGTGCCACAATATGAATATTATTCAAGGTCTAAGAACAAACTAAGCTGGCTTTAAGACCTAAGTGGAGGGGACAGCTGCGGCGGCAGGCAGATGTGTTCTGCTTATAGCTGATGGGTAACTGACCTACCCGAGAAATATCTTGCATAAGATGGAGGGACAAATGTCATACACGATTTAAAACTAGTTTATTTACAATTGCCATAACTAGCATTTTGCTTATGCTTATATTATATTATAATGTTTATTACGTATCGTTCCTTATAATAATAACGATAGTACATAAATGCGCGCTTCCAAACGCCTAGTGTGTACTCACTCTGATTAGCGGAAGAAGTCCACTAGTATGACATAAAATCTGCGTAGCAACAGAGCATGAATGCGAAACCAGTTTTTATTCTGGATTCTTTGCGTGACCTGTTTTATTAAGAGGGCACTGCGACAAAACAGCGGAATGGCAGATAAGTAGCAAAGTAACGTAGGTACCCTGACCCTCTGTAGTAAAACGTACGACGTTATGTGCTCAGTATGTGTGAGGCGAGATGGGGTGTGCATGAGTGTGCATGTTCACTGTGTGTGTAGTACGCCTGTGTTTGAAGCAGAATCATTGGAAGCTAGACTAATTTGGCGTGTTTTCAGAAACTATAAACCGACTTGACATTCCTAAATAATGAAAATGTGCCCCAGTCGAAAGTTTTGAGGTAACAAATAAAACAAATACAGTCGAATTGAGAACGTCCTCCTTTTTTGAAGTCGATTCAAAAGTGGGCGATCACGATCTAAAATGATAATTCTGTACCGATTGCTAACAAATTAATTAAAAAAGGATTTTATTTATCAGTGTTTGAAATAAACTACGAAAGATGCTTACGTAGGTCGGACACATAAATATAACTCGTACATACCTGCAACAAAGACAAAAAGAACATAAATATAAGCAAAAATTATTTCCAACAAAATCATGACATTCCAAGGATATGAAATAAGGACCATGGACACTAAGGAAAAGCTTTCGCCAAAACCACTCATACTACATACATATATTGACATTTGAAAGCCCTTTGAATGGCCTTGGTAATTTGTATGGTGAAAGCCATTACACAGGCTTTCAAGGCCATTCAAAGGGCTTTCAAATGGGTGATTTTAGTGTAATCGCACAGCTGGATAGAGGTGTGTAGAATTTGAAACCAAGATTATAATAATTTGAATTATTTTGGGTTTCCGGTAACGCTTCTAAAAATTGCATTTTTCTATGGTGTTGTTGTCAAATCATTCGTCTAATATAATAATCGTTTAACTGGCTGCTATTGACGCTAATTTGACACAATTCTTCCCTTGGTAACTAACAAGGGCAAATTTTCTGTTTGCAACTCTTTTTTAGAAAAGTTATTCTATGCCTTCACTCAGGCCGTAAGCCTGCATCTTATGTATATTGCCAAACAATCATCTCAAATCTCATTTCTCAATCAAACGCAAAGTACACTCAACCAAACAAACATAATAAAAACAACAATATAGAGGGTGTTGTAACAAAATTAACGTTTGATTGCCGTCGTCCTCATTACTTATTTATTAATCTTGGTATTGATCAAGACTCGTTGCTCCATCCCATTCAATATTTACGCTACGCACAGTACGCACCCTCCGGGACACGATTTGGATACACCCTGTAGGTATAGATAGCATGAGGCAGTTGTTACGTGTTGTGGACAAAGTCGGAATTCAGGTAAATTTTGTAGAGTCTATTAATAGAACATGAAAAAGAGTTAGGTAAATTTTGTAGTCTATTAATAGAACATGAAAAAGAGTTAATAATACTTAATTGTGGTGATAAGAGTAAAACTAGCATAGCTATAGTGTTGATTGGTTTTTTTATTATTTTGTTGATGTAACTAATACTTATTTGAAACGAGTTCTAATAAAATGAATATATGATGCACTACCTACAATCTTACATAATAGTTTTAACCCTAGCTCACTAACCATATTTTCTAGTAACTTTGTCACAAACCATTCGTTTCTCAGACTACGAAATAAAACATCAATTAAGTCTGTGAGGCGACGATTGTATCCCAATCAGAGCAGCGTGCATCCGCAATGAGTGTTTGCGGGTCACTAATTATGCGAATAAGGAAGGTACTAGAAATGGGCGGGACGGCAGGGGCTTTCCACAACAACAAATGCGCGGGGTACGCGTAGTCTAATACACGAATGGTTAGTGAGCTAGGGTTAAAGTGATATTAAATAAGGGATTAGTAACTCAAAAAACAATATTTTTAGGCTTACACATAATAAGCTCATAGACAAGTCAAATTTTAAACTGACTGGTTGTTAAATACACAGACATTTTCGCATTATTATTAAATAAGAAATAAAGTAGGTCGATTCTCTTTACCGGAAGTTCTTGTTCGTATGTGATTATTAAAATAACAAACTTTATCAAATTGTCTGCTTCAGTTCCCCACAATTCCTAGGGCGGCATTTTCAAGCCCAGCGGTATATTATTGGGTAGTAAACGATAATTATAAATACGACGGCACCTAAACTGGTGATTATTTACCGTCGAAATGGTTTTCACCGATGAAGAGGCAAATAAACAGTAGTAATAGTCATATTAAATAAGTAAAATGGTGCCTCACCACGACAGAATTCTATAAATCCCAATGCTAAGGTGTGGACAGGGACAGTATACCCGGAAATATTGGCTGTAGAATTATATCGGGTACCTAAATTTTATAAAAAAGTTGTTATTGAATATACTCTATTGTATTAGGTTTACCATCAATAAAATTACTTCTTACAGGTATGACCTATAATAGATGTAGGTACAATTGTTTTGAATAAATACAAAATACAATAAAAGAAAGTTACTTGGTATACTTTAAGATGTGTGCGTGTTCTTATTTCTGTTTGTACATTTATTTAACATGTATAGGGACCGCCTTTTCTCATTTCAAAGTTTTGTTTACAAACTGTGTTTAGTTTGAGTATATTGTAACTATTGTATGTAGTATGCACCAACAGCAGCTAACATATTGGTGGTGCTTTTAAGCTAGACGATGCAACTAAGCTAAATGCGCTAAATCTTAGTTTTCTGGGATCAAATTAGACAGTAAAACGCGGTGAAAACCCTTTCACTCCGTATCTAGATATGTCATATTAAAATGATATATCGCAGGGAAATATTCTCACGGATGCAATATTTCTCTTGCAACAAAGTAGTAAAAGCTACAAATAGTATGCAAATTTATGTATTTCTATTTTCAAAATTATTCTACATTTTAAGAAAGACTTCCTGTTCGTCGTTGAACTAAGTTAAGAAAAATGATTGAAACATTTAAAGATGGCAATTACACTATTACTAATGTCTCACGAGCTTAATTTAGTTAAGACTTGAGGCATTACTAGCTCTTTTGCGATTCACCTGAATCTACATCGTCCTGCGACAGAGATTCAGATAAACAAAATACAAAAAGCTATAAAATCACTTGCCCTGTGCATATAATTTTTATTCAGCTCATTTTTATTGCACTCGCTCACGCATTTCCGACGATATTGTCGTAAAAACTGAGCACCGAAACAATAACAAACAGACAGAAAATCAGATATTAATAAGAGTATTGTGCCTTTTGTGAATTATTGCTAGAAATGATCATTATAACAAGAATAGAATCTGGTGGTTGGCATAAACTGCGGCCTGTACCCTTAGTATGCCCATCACAAATGGGAAAAACTTTGATGTAGACAAATGATGACAATACAACTAGAGGAGTAGATACAAATAATTTGATTGTTTTGAAAAAACTAATAACCGAATGAATTAACGAATGAATGAATAAATTGAATGAATGAATGAATTAACACTTTATTGCACTTAAAACTATAAAATAACACCTTATATCTAAATATTACACATTAAAAGTAAAATAAGTGGCCTTATCGCTGACAGCGATTTCTCCCAGGCAACCTAGGCATTGAGGAAAATATATAAGTTAACTAAGAGTCACCGACTTTAAATTCTGTGTTTTGTGCCTTCAGATATTTCGTGATCATGGCGCAGGAAACTGTGCCGAAATATTGGAAAACTCAAAAATCTAATCATGGTAAATATCCCATTTTAAATGACTTTAGACTTTGTTAATAACCCTGATAGTTTCAAAAGTTTTATTGTGAACCGGTCCATAAATGACGGAGAAATCGACGAAAATATAGTTCAAAAACACACACACAACATAGAAACTCCGCCTCCTTTGTTTTTCGTCGGTTAAAAATACTGGCCAGTCTATTAGTAGTTACAATAGCTTTGTCGGATAGATATAAAATGTAGGCGTTGTTTTATCAAAAGATGTTTTGTACCATTTGATAAAACATAAAAGCATAAAAGGCCGATAATATCTAACATGTTTCACATCGTAGTTTTTATAGTAAAATATTTCACATCGTTACTAGTTTATGGCTTTTTGTGGAACCATTGCTTTTTGTGTCCGGGAAGGGAACTGGCACTGCTATTCTTTAGCCAGGCAATGTTATTTCTAACTGTGACGATGTAGGTACATAAAAATAATGCTTGACAATTCACACAGCATCACCTTCGACAACCGCCACAAGCGAACATCCGCCTAAGGGACAAATGTTTGATCTGCAGATATTTGTTCCGGGTGTTCTAGGTGTAGTAAAAAAATCTTTCTGTACATATTAAGTAAGTATATCAGTTATCCAGTACTCATAATACAAGCTCTGGTTCATATCATCATTTAAGCTGGTAACACCCACTGATAAGGCTTCCTTTCGCTTCTGCCAACCTTTTCTGTCCTGTGCTTCCCGCAATTACATATGCCATGCGACCCTGGTGAGTGTTATCGTCAACCGACAACCCGAATCTTTAGAAAGCTTGGAGTTATATGATGTTGTATTAATTATCAAGAATTATAGATTTATCTAGCCCCAAAGTAAGAAGAGCTTGTGTTATGGATACTAGATGGCTTATAATTACCTCAGAACCCCCAATAACCTTGGAACAATTCAAAACCTTAACCCCAATGAAAAGGAAATAAAGCAAGCACTTGTTATTCTCTGCTACCATTAACACTGAATCCAGAAGATTTAATCAACGAGAAGCAGACTCTTAATGAGCGCGCCAACACGCCACCAGGAATAGATGTGCGGATAGAGTGATCAAAATATTCAATTAACGCGAAAGGTCAGTTCTTGAGCTTTATAATAAGACTTTAAATACTTTCTGTGGAAGTGCAGTCGCGTTCATAGCTTGGTGACTCCCTTGACGGGTTCCAAGTCTCGTAATTAAGTAAGTTTTGGTTTAATACGAGTACTATTAAATTCGTTGTTTTCTCGTCGCGTCAGCGCCAATCGCATCGTTAGTGTGGGGATAGCCCCATAAAATAGCTAATGGTGCTTATCAGGCGTGGCCTGCGTCCAGCAGTGGACCGGTATAGAATGTGGATGTAACAAAGGACAATAGTGATTTTCATAACGACACACAAAATAAATTAATCATAGACAAATCAAATTCTTATAAAAGCATCGAAGATATTCGTCGCAAAAGCAAGAACATGTACTGATCGGAAATGAAACCAAACCCCTAAAGTCCGGTGCCACCGGGCGGCACAAAAACCAGCGCGGCAACAAAGACTCCTCAAAAACGGTAACCCACCTCATTGATAGCAATCACACGGGCGATTCATTTAAAATTTATGGCCATTCGAAATAGATACCATTTGGAAAGCGCACCCCACAGGAACGAACAATACCCTGCCTATTGAGGATAACCAATAACTCTTTTGAATGCGACTTGAAACGGGCGCGAACACAATAAACACCTAGGATCTTCGCAGCATCAGGAAGAAATTGACGACCGAAAGGTGGGCTATTGATGCCCGAAACGTTGCCTATTGGCGCTCGATTTATTTTCAACTTAATAGTTAAGTTTATTGCCAGTAGATAAATTCAACTTTCAATAGGTACGTAATAAGACGACTTTTGAAGGCATTCTGCATTCAAAAGTCTTATTACGAGCGGAGTTTTGCAACTTAGTTGGCATCAGCCACCTGAACGCTAATGCGAACAATGTAGCGCAAGTATGGATTAACAACTTTGTTTAAAACTGTTACTGATTGGATGAAATATTTTACGATGTGCTATAAACACGAGAGTGTATAACTTTTTAGCTCAAAGACTATGTAAAAGCACACGTTATTAATTATTACCATCCGACATCGAAAAAGGAGGAGGTTCTATGTTCGTCTGTGTGTATGTTTTTTTTTATATTATGTTCGTCGATTTCTCAATCAATCAATTATAGATCGATTTTGACAATACGGCGTTTTTCCTTGACATCCTTATCCAAAACATTAAAGGCAGAAGTAACTTGTATGTTTGTTTGTTAATTTTTTACGGAACGACTGAACTGAAATTTTCCAAAAGGGTTTGGTATCCTTGGCTACTTTAAAAAATAGAAAACCACGTACAAAACCGCGCGCACAGTATTTTCTTGATATCCATAATCAATAGGTACTAACATTATAAATTCAAAAGTAACTCTGTCTATCTTTTCACGCCTAAACGGCTGAACGAATCTTAATGAAATTTGGCAGAGAAGTTGGACGGTATTCGACAAGCGCATGCGAAGCCGCGGGCAGCTGCTAGTTAACTATGAATTTAACCATTTAAAAAGTCTCAATCACATAACGGTTAAATACCAGATGGTTTATAGCGCTAGGTTTCCGTTGAGCCTTTTCAATTCCCCGCAAGGGCTGGGGAGAGTGCAATAACTTTAAATTACTTATTTCACGGTTATAACGTTTATGACTCGAAAGTTTGATTCACAGAGTAATTAATAGGTGTGACATGAATGGCACTTTACGGCGTGCTCTTAGAAATCTTGGATTTTTAATAGATGTGTATTGGACTTTTGTGTAAGGTAGATAAAGATAAACGAGTTCTTGATTGGAGACCGGGACTCGGGAAACGCAGTGTAGGACGCCCTCCAAACAGGTGGGATGACAATCTGCAAAAGACTGCAGGTAGATGCTTGGATGCGGCAAGCTGAAGACAGGGCGTTATGGCGCTTATTGCGAGAGGCCTATGACCAGCTGTAGATTAATACATTAGGCTCATGTTATTGATGACATACAAAAGGTACAAAGTTATTTAGTTGTAATTTTATGCGTTGAATATTGTACGGTTAATGTAGAATAGAGAGTCAGAATAATCCTGGTTATATTTACAAGGTGTGACGACAACCTGAAATACTCGTACAAGTCTATCGAGCTGTGGAAAACATAAAGCTGAAATCGCAAGATATTCAACGAGGTGTTAGTAATTCAACATTCAACTATGCCTACTATGCCTACTTACTACACGAAAAATGTATTCTGTTTATTATATTAACTAAACACTTGCCTTCCGCGCCGTCGGGCGTTATAAAAACAAATAATATCATAATCTCTTTTACAGCAACTGAATATTCACAAAGAAAATAATAAAAGCTTAACAGCTTTAACATTTTTGTCGTTAAAAATCCTACACGCACCGCTTACCAGACTAATTACAGGATAAACCAACAAACAAAAAACTTTTAATTTTTAATTAATCCCTTGTAGATTTTTAAGTAGTAGTACAATTTATTCGAGTAAACAGCGTTAAAAACGAGCCAGACGCACGGTCTGGTGGCCACGGGCAAGACAACTTTGTTAACTCATTATATGTACAAGCATTCATATGCTGTTGCTGCTTGCGGTGCATACAACTGGAGTTCTCGGTCAAACTTAGATTTCTTACTAGATTTGCCGGGACTGAACTCTTCGCTAAATGTATGGATGATGTCATGATTAAACGTCCATTGCGTAAGAATTTGTCCTTAGGTTTCAAAAGTGATCGAGAACAAAGTTACCTATATCAGTAAAAGTTATGGTATTGATTGTCTCACAAACTATGAAAGCCGCCACACACAGGAACGATGTAGGTATGATACAACCCGCACGCTTTTGCCTCCGGCCCGGCCACGGATTCTGTGTGTAGCGTGCAGGCCGATTGAGATGGCATGCATAAAGGATTCATATACCCAGTTGGTGACCCAACACACTGGGATGTTGGTAATTAATGTTTTTCCCAATGATAGTGACCATCCATGGCCATGATTTGCAATAGGCTTAGATATAAGTTTATCGAAAAGTTTTCTCAGGTAATCTATGAGCTGCAAGATTTTATGGTAAAAAATTCTTAAAGAGCTAGTTTCACACAGAACCTGGTCGTAAACACCTAGTATAAGCTGGCAACATTACATTGATATGCTAGTTTAAATGATCAAAATGGCAATTGCATAGCGCACGCCACGGTTGGCGCCTCGCAAACTGTACAACGAGCTTTTGAATGTTAGTCACTATCTTTTATTGCATCGCTGGTATGCTTAACACGGGACATGGGCATACACGGTACAATATATTCACAAAAACTAGGCGGAAAACATCAGACGACTGACGGAGTAGGGCAAAAATCTTCAGGAGTGTAGAAGAAAAGTCGATCTCGATAAGGCAACCATGTTGTTGATGATGCGTTGACAATGGAAAACGGTCACACACAGCAAGGACTGTTGAAGCTAAGACTGGTGGCCGAGGATAAGCAGATGTGGTTCAGATGCGAGATTGGTGACACGTTGGTGCAGACACCTGCGTCCTGCGCCATGAAAGTGTTAAATCATATGTTAGGTTTAACTACACACACTGTGAGATACTGTGAAATAACCAGCATACTTTACAACCATAGCAAGCCAAATCCCCACAATTCCTTACTCTCCAAAACAAACAGATGTTTGTTTGTCCGTCCGTCTGCGGCGCCGGATGTTTTGTGTGCGTATCGTATGTTTGTCCCGATAATGCTGGAGATAGCTACCTGACCGCTTACCTGCGCCGGCGTCCTTCCAATGATTCATTCAGGTCACTATCAGGTTATTGAACGAGATGATGACACTGGCATTTTATTAGTGACCTATCAGGTATCTGGAGGAGGAACCTCCTTCACCAAGTACCTTGACTCGTACGTTGCCATTCAACTTTTCCAGTCCTACGGAAAGTTTGACAATGTCTAGATCTTTAAAAATCAGATCTGCTTATTTTACCTTATTATAAATTCCTTTCAAGATATTCGATATTATTCTTTCGGAAGACCACATTCAGCTAACACGACCAATATCAACGTAAGCTGAGACAGTAACCACACAACTAATTCATATTCTATTGCAAATCATAACGGTCGTAATTCCATCTATTGTCTACAGAGGATTTGTATTCCACTAATCCCCGAACAATATACTCGTAACTCCTAGTATCCTCAGATCTGCAGACTCCCGGTATCCAGAGAGATACGCCACGTACACATCAATTATGCAATTCTACGGGTACGTACCGTAGATCAATTATTCACGGTTTACGATCGCGCACTGCAATAACTAAGTAGCGCCGTCAAAACAAACACGCCATGCAATCCATCCGATTTGATAACTGCAGTGCGATGTCTGCTTAGGGTGAGGATACAGTGGACGTATCAATTGCTGATGATATCGTTTGCTTGTAGCGTGACAGGTTTTTACAGATGGGAGACAATGTCACATGAATGTGACATTAACATGTACCTAACATTGTATGTGTAACATCTGAGGGTGTAGATTTAGATACCTACGACTGTCATGGGGTGTTGAGATACGAGTATCCATAATTTTTGCTCATCATTTTGCACGGTTTCGACTATTTAACTGTGTTTTACATAATTTATTTTTAATTTAACCTAACCGTCTCACTGCCGGCAATGAATGTTCCCTTCCCCGCACACTTTCAAACATCCCGGTCTTTTGCAGACTTCCACCACTCCATGACATTCTCCCGCCACCTTTTACTTAGCCAATACCGTCGTCGCCTTTCATCTTCTTGACTTTACAGACTAATCAATTGTGAATGTTTACGATTGTTCTGTCTTAGTTATTATTAGTAATGCCTACTTTCCTTTTCTAATAACCATGTCAGGTGGTCAGACAGCAGAATTTCGTAATCCTGAGCCACATCTGTCCAATCACCCAGGGATTTAGCCATATCGTCTCAGTTATTTATGCATTGTAAGTAAATTATCTTGTGAGAGTACCTATATCTAAAATTCGAGTAGAAATTGTCAGTTAACAACATCTACAACTGAATGAGCTTGCGTGTTATATCTCCACCAGCACAGAGTCGTAAAAGCCACCCCCAGTACAAATGTTATTGACCGAATCGTTTATTTTAGTGTCGCATATTAAATTCGTCATGAAAACTCTACATTCGATAGCGCGTGACTAGATCGTTTTGCAAGTGAATTGAATTTTTTACAGTCCCTTTTTCCGGTTATGGGGTTTCCAGCACAGCAATGGAAAATAAGGGGAGAGTAAACTACGAGGATATATCTGAACAACTTCATCGTAAGCCGATGATTTCGATGTTCTTTGAGGAATTTCATTCTACTAGCGATTTTAAATAATATTGGATTACAAATTGCGATATTGTAAGAATAACAGTGAAAGTAGAGTAGGACACCCTGTAGGCCAGGTGATGCAATTGCGCTGCAAAACATGTTTAAAACTGTTTTTCTAATGATTCTTATTTAAGGCCGCAGTTGCAGTGACAGTTTCTGACTAATTTTCGTGTCGCATAAGTCAATTTAATCTCAGATGCAAATAAAACAGGCCCAGAGGCATTAGATAGATTAAAGTTTTATTGCAAAGTGATGGGGAGTTCCGTGCAAGTTTCATTAGCTTTAAATTTAAGTACCACTCATCCATTAGGTATCTAACTTGTTCCCTGCATCGATTTTCGATAAAAGGCATACCTACTATATTGAAGCCGCTTTAAAATAGGGCACGATCGGCAAATAAGAAAAAAAAAGTTTCCCAAGAAATTGTTTCTGTTTTTTTTTCGTTTATTTAATGTCCTGGAATTGGGTACTAATAATAATATATCGCTACATAGTATAAAACAAAGTCCGTCTGTCCCTCCCTATGTATGCTTAGATCTTTAAAATTACGCAACGGATTTTGATGCGGTTTTTTTAAAAAGGTAGAGTGATTCAAGAGGTATGTTTATAAACCATTTGACACATAGATTTCCACACGGGCAAAGCCGCGGGGTACAGCTAGTTTTCATATAGGTAAAAGAAAATATAATTATGATAAGTATTAAGTACCCAACTCAAGGACACATAAATAAACGAACGACCTTCTTGACGTTCAAAAGCTATTAAAGCTGTGGTCCATATTTGTGGCATATTAACTATATAAAAAAGAAGAAAGCTGGATGCTTAATTTTTTCACATGGCCAAATGTTGTCTCATATTACGTGTACAACACGCTTACAAGACTTTACCTTTACAACCGCTGCTGATAATATCAATTGTTATTTTTATAGCAACCAGGTGACCATATACGCTTCAGTGGTCGCTAAGCGGTGCCATACAGCGCCATACAGTCAGGTGTTTATTACTTTGTATGGTATCGTGTTATAGTGCACTTTGGAACTTACATACTGGTACTTTATTATGCCCTTTTTGGACATGCTGTCGCTGTTGAGTCAGACCCAGATTTATTGACTATACAGTTAAACTCGAAATGAAATGTTGGTAAACAAACGACAAAAACTAAAACTCGCTTGGCGTCAAGTTTCAGATATATTTGTAAGCGATGTTTAGTTGGTATGGCAAGGATCTCAAATAGACAAGTAGGTACCTACCTAAATGTAAATTGCGAGTACCGAACGCCGCGGCAACAGAGTGAATTTTTGGTTAAGTATGGGCGGTTTGTTTACAAACAATCCACATCGAGTTTGGCTAGTGTATAGGGTACTGTTAAAGTGGAGCCGGACTTTGAAGTGATTGTGGCCTGTTACAGCATGCCAGCCAGCCAAGAGAGGAATGGAAAGGCTATTGCCCAGCAGTGGGTATAAATGTGATGATAAGAATGATTAGGCTGTTTTTAAATATTAATTTATTAATAAAAGTGTACATATTTTAGTCTATATTGCACCATTAGACCAACGTTGCGAGGGTGGTACACGTGGTACCTACGTATGAAAGAAAAAGATATTTTTTTTTACCCAGAAAGACAAATGGTATTTACCTACATTACAAAAATAGATACTTAGTTACTTACAAAAAAAAACAGAAACAAACAAACATACAGTTACACGTATTCTAAAAGGTCCTTAACACACGATCGTCGTTCTAAATAATCAATTCGAATAAACCAGTCAAGTGAGAAGCACGTCTTCAATGATTCCGATTTCCGAAAAGCTGCTATTATAATAAATGTCACAGAAAATCAATATCACCTTGAAAATCGCGAGGTAACGAAAGCTATACGTATAAAAACCTTAAGTCTCACGACCCCTGACTTTTACTGTGCCCTTTAAAAGTTCAATCAACCACATCCTGAAGTAATATATATGTGTGTACATATTTATTTAGGCATATCTGGCTCGGATATTGGGATCTAGGCTATCTGGGATTAAGTTTAAATTAAACCTTTGTATCAAGGCATATACAGTTCATATTAAATTGTTACGAAGTTGTAGGAAACATTTCTTCATTAGATATCCTTTTGATATCATAGCTTATTGAACCACATTTCAGTCCAGTATCTTTTTAAAGAATAACATTCAGAGAAAACTGATTCTACCAAGTATTCAACTGGCAAATTCGAATACTATTCGCCTCGTCAGAGGTCCTATTCTGGTCTGGTGATAGAGATTTACTAACGGATCTGAAATTAAAAATATCTCAAAAAGGTAACAATACTCCTAGAAAACAACTTAGGTCCTAAAGATTCTCGTTTAAATTCGAAAACTATCTACTGTATTTTGAAAACACTCCAACGGTTTCTATTACACTAAAATCAAGCGATTCTGTGGATGACGCGAACTACTCTCACACCTGATGAAGTCTCTCGTTAAAGTATTAATATAAGTATACTATTAAAGTATTATTATAAGTAGTCACGCGTTTTACTATCGCGTTGTAAAAAGAACATACAAATGAATTGCCACTTTGGACTGGTGATCTCCGATGTCCACTTCAAGTCACTGCGCCTTGTCAGATAAATATCACAGGAAGAGATAGCTCTCAGCGATACCCTTTATACTTCCTATAATCTATTGTTTATCTTTGTATTGTTTTCTGTTTTGTGTGGTATAATAAAGTGTTTTCTATCTATCTATCTATCACTTTCGATATTTATATCGCAACCATTCGAGAATAGTGGCAAGCTGGTCGATCGCATACCATTTCAGTCCGATTCCCGGAATGTTCTCTATCAATATTTGGCATGGGCATTAGATAAGCACGATCGGTTTGCCCAGGATCAACAACCTCGATTCATGTCCTTTTGACGGGAACAAGCCGTGTCTCGGGCGAGGCTGATAGCCAAGCCCTTTCAGATACCATTATATCAAATACTCATCAAATAGGTACATACTAAGTAAATTATCATTTTATATTAATAATTGGAAGGACGAATCGTGCTTCTTCTAATTTCGTCTATAAATTTCATCAGTAGATTACAAGATGAGGAAGGAGGGAGTAACGAAATGTTTAATAAAATTAGGGAAATTAAAAAAATCTGTGGTAGCGTGTACCATGGAACTGCCAATAGGCCTTGTTTAGGTTGTATTAAAGGTGAAGTCCAGTAATTTTTGACCTGTTTTATAAAATCAACATATTTTAGAAAGGTTAATGAAAACACTTATTAACGGACATTGGACAAAATCTGGCAAATAATCGCACAAGCCACGATCAAAGAAGAAGAAATTAAACTAGTACACAAAATTCCATTTCCATTCATATGACTAATTTCGTCTGGATGGAGAATCGGATATTTACTTCACATGCACTAGCACTTACCATTAGACTTATACGACACAGAAAACATCGAAATAACAGAAAAATGACAAACAACGGCTATTAAATTTGAATCAACCGTACTTTATCTTTGATATATTAATCCGGCGTCTAGACGAAATTGTTTATTACACCCTAATTTAGGAGATTTAGGAGATTTATAATGTCAAAAATGTCCTTGAAAGCGGGAATAAGGTGAGTAGTACATATTGTACGATATATTACCTACAGTCGTAAAGTTGGGGGAAAATACAATGTGGGGAGGATAGTAATGTTGCCATCAGAAATTAAATTTTAATACTGAGTTGTGAATGTTGGGATAGACTCAACTACAGATGTAGATTAAGAACCTTCAGAAGGAATGTTTCACGAGGAGTAATTTAAAAATGGTTATCGACTTCGGGGTGATCTTTATGGTGGGCAGCAGCAGAAGCTCGTAATTTTCAAAGAGGGCCTAATCCGAAGCCGGTGTTAGTGTTAGGCCTTGTTTGACTACAACAAATGAATAAATGGATGAAGTCGCGATTAACAGCTAGTATGAAATTGAATAAATAATTTCGTTTTAATATATGGTCTCCAAATTACAAAATAAGGACAAAAACGATTCCCCAGTACCATAAATATATGAAACAGGCAATACATAAAGCAATAAAGTCTAGGGGAGTGTGCGAGACAAACTAGACAAGCAAATTACTAAAATAAGCAATTAGATCCATTACATGCATGCTATTGACTTTTCGAGGAGAAACTACTTAGCGGCGGCGGCAGTTCATAGACGTATTATTGGCAGCGAGACGTTGAGTTATCGAGAGGTAAGGGGAGAATCGGACAAGTCAAACTGAAATCGTAAGTAAAAAGTACGACTATCCCTCCTTGTATTATAAATGTAAAGATGCCTATTCCGGTCTGCCTTTACCTTTTCGCTTCTTAACGGACAAACGGAATTTTATTCAAACTTTTAAAAATTTATTAAAAATTATCCCAAAATATTTCGATTTCGACGGGACTTGAACCCGGTACTTCCCTCAGTACGGGAATGCTCTAACCAACTGTGAGCGAGGGTTTACGCACTATAATAACATAAGTACATTACGTAATGGCTTGTAATTTGGGCTTTTTAGTTGTTTTATTGATGGTAAAGACATAGAATCGGTGTGATCAAGAATCCTGCCCAAAGCAGGATGCAGTCAGGCACGATCCTTTCCCATCAAAAAACAAACAAAATCTCTGAAAACTGTTGTATCAAAGGGTGGCGATCTTGTAAACAGCATTTCACAGCATAACTTCAATTTAGTAACATAATGTCACAAATATCCGCCTGACAGTGCTGCCAGTATCCAAGAAGCTGTCTGTGCCTCGTTTCTCGATAAAGCTACTGGAGCGAGAGTTTATGTATGTATTTATTTATTAAAGAACATAGGAGTTTACAGTATATATAACCAAAGCACTCACTATCGTGTGTTATAAATTATAATTCTAAGTTTGTGAAAAACCCTTCAAAATTTAGCCCCTCAACCTCACCTATTTTGGTACACTGCTGAATGCATGCAGGATATGCGCAGGATATCTCTTGGGGGGGTAATGCCCAGATACCCGCTACGCAGGGCATGGCCGGTTCGCAATCGGTTGATTGCAATTCGGTGGTAAATTGTTCTGCAGGAGGCGCTGCTTCCCTGTCACCCGGTGGATATCCCTTACTCGCCTGTTACGACACCCGCTGGAAGAGTTGGGGAGGTGCAAATAACAAGCCAGCACGTCTGCAAAAATTGACTAACCACTCACAACCGAGGCTTGCAACTTCCATCTGCAAAAGCCCCAGCTTTAGCCCAGTGCACTATCCCAACACTCGGCAGACACAAACGCGCCACCCAGCTTTAGTGCTTATCTCCTAAAGATGGGGTAGCCGCCGTCGCGTCGCTGTATTCAAATCCCCCGCGTTTATTGGTCCATAACTCACAACTGTTGGTAGCTTCCGACATTCCTCCAAGATTAAACCTTGCTGGATGCTCCTAACTGCCCAGACGTGATCGGAATCGAAGCGAGTGCCTGCTAATTCTGTACGCTCATTATGAGGTCAAAAAAGAACATGAGAGTATCAGTCCGATTTTTAAACTTTCCAGGTTTGTTAACATAATAAAAATACTTTTTTTTCGATATATATTTTTTCATAGGTCCTTTATTAGGCACGTTCTTAAGTTGATCTTTTGCAAATTCGAATGCAGAACTGTCAAGAATGACCAATTTATTGAGAATGTATGCTGCGATGAGCTTGAGTATTAGGTATTTAATTCGCTTTACCTGCTCTCGATTATACTGCTTACCGGTTTCGATACACCCATATTTCTTACCCCATCTAGCTGGATTTTGTAGCTAAACTCTTAGTATTTCCTGGTTGACAAGCAGCGAGTTTAAAATAAGGACATTCGCCGGATTAACTACTCAATTTCGAGACGATTACATCACGGACGGAGAGGAACGGCCGTAACTGCATATTTTCAGGGTATGTATCAGTAGGTTTTATTTTTAGCGAGGTTTATAAAAATTTGGAGGCCAAAAGTAATAAATACGAGACAGTGTTTCATGGAAACTAGGAATTATATAGGCAAAGATATTAACTAGCGGCAGTAAACCCAACGTAGATTATCTACTAACTAAAGAGTTCAAAGAAGAAGAGTAGTAAGGTTACAGTACACTGAAACATAGATTAACAATACATAGACATTATTTTAAAACTTTGCTAAGAAACAATTAATATAATATCCCAAGAGATTCTATATTTATTCCATTACCTAATAAAATAAGTTGAATTTACTTCGCATTCGATTCTTTTTCTTAAAACGAATTCAATAGAATAACAAAAGTCGAGCTAGATCAGAAACAGTTTACTTCAATTCAAGGCGGTAATATCATTGAGCGAAATCTCGTTAGGCATTTAAGGCCCAACGGCAAATAGGGCCCAATGAAGTCTATTGAAGCGATGAAGGGTCATAGAAGGTTGAAGCACATATAATTCTATTGCGCCTAGCAAAATGATAGGCATTTCATTTGAGTAAAGTGTTTGATTAACCTGTAGTATTTAAATTCGTTATACTTAGGAAGATAGGCTAATTAGATTCTTATATATAAGCTTAGAAAAGACAGTGAGAAATTTTTGCAAAAAGAAAAATTGATAAATGAAGGGTCAAGCTAGATAGAGTATAAGGATATACAATGTGTATTATCGAACCTTGATCAAACGAGATGTGCGAATACACGACATACATTTATCGATAAAAAACAAAATATAAAAAATTATATGTTACCTATCTCAAAAATAAAGCCGATTTAATTATTTTTTTAATGAAAACTACTTCATCTGGTTTTTTCTTCGTTTCTTTTTGAGTAAACGGTGTATTTTATTCAAAGTAGTCTCATTTGAAAGCTCAAGATCAAGGTTCGACAATACACATTGTATAATACTATATGCTAAATTTAAAGTGCACAATGCAGTGTAGGTACTTTAGATTTAGCATTTCCCCCACTTACCTAAACAAGCCTAATTTTCAACCGAAAGTCGATCTGCGTGACATAGACCCTTGAAGCCCTTCACGTTATCGTTTCTACGTGACTACGTTGCCCGATCAAATAAAATTGTTGAACATACATAAAACATACCATTTTCAGCTATTTACACCACTTTATTTAAAGGACGGTTAGGAATCTTGACAGCCTGAAGGCAGTTTTGCTGGACCTTCATGGCGGAATAGTTGGGTTTTATGATTATTGACAACTAAAAAATCTAATTTTGGTTTTTTATTTGGGCCTGATTTGCTGACCAGATTTTTTATGCCTTAAAGGGTGCGTTAGGTACAGTCCATTTGCACTGTACCCTTTTAGTACAGTGTAGTGTAGATAGACCCGGCTTGGTCAGTCCAATCACCAAACAATCCTTGATCCTATGAACCATTCTTTAACGCGATTTTTACAACACAACACAACTACTCCTACTCCTACGATATCTAAATTCTCGCCATGGCTTTAGTATTCCACATGACAAGTTCTAATCTATCCCTGTATTAACTAGAAGCAATACACAAAAAACCAGGCTACAACCACTCGTGATATTACCGCCTTGAATTGAAGTCACTAGAAGTCACTAACCTACAAAATCAAAGAGCAAGCAAACTCCCTAAAAAAAGCAAAGCATCCATAAAGGGTATCCATAACTGCCAGAAGGCAAGTTTTTGTAGCAAACTGGCTGGTGGAGTGTCCTCAATCGCGAGGACCCTTGAGAACAGTAGGGGATCTACGTGGCGGCTTCTTTGCATCGCCACAAGTGCATGATATGACGTTTTTTTAACACTTCTCAAGGGTTGAAAGCTGAAAGGCTGGCGGGAAAAGCGCAGAGTACTTTTTAGGGCGTGGGTCATTAGAGGAAGCTAATAGAGCCGGTTCGTTTAGCGATAATGCATATGTTTACATTTTACTAATATAGGTAGGTATTATAATTGTACAAAAAGTCCTGCATCGCAGTAAATCCTATTACCTACTTGGTTATGTATTTAAAATCGATGGATGCCATGATACTAGCTAGAGCAAGGGAGACAGACAAAGATGAATTTGCATAGCCAGTAATGAGTAATTGATTCATGTTACTAGAAAGTCAAATTTTCTCCGAAACGATCTATGATAGAATACTTAACAATTATTTATAGCGTATTTAACGAGTTATAAAACTTATTAATTATTTATTACTCGTTATTACCACAACCAATCAAATATCCCATTACAAATAATCTTCAATTAATAAATAATTAGGTAAATATTAAACTTTCATAGGTACCATAAAAGATGTCTCCCAAAATTATATTTCGAGAATTCGATACTCCTCTTACCCTTGATAGAAATTCGAAATCGTTCGCCGATAATCCCGATATTTATAGCCCATAATAAACTTTCATAAAATGTATTCCACCTTTATGTATGGGGTACATTTTATTCCATATGCGCGGGGTATATTACATTTACCTCACATATGTACGGGGTACGTTTTTTAACTGAATTGCTCTGTATAACACGTGTTGTCAAGAAGAAATTACGGTAGGGTCGTTGTTTCGTGTATTTTGTACGCGATTCTTACGGTACGGTAGTTATAGTGAAAGTCAGTTGTCATAGTTTTAGGATATTTTATAACTGCTGATAATGGCGGAATATAAAAAATAAATAAATCAAAAAAAGAATTATTACTTAACATAATTAATTTGTAGTTTACATTTGGAAACAAGTCCAGTATATTGAGATTCTAGTCCAAACTATTAAGTAGCCTCAGTTGCCTAAACTAGACTGAAAAGTCTGTAATATGCAGGCAGCTGTGCTCCCTCTACTATGATAAACAAATTGTTTGAAAGATGAGGATAAAATAAATAATTTAACATACAACAAATTATGGAATATAAAAATGAATTATACGGTTGGCAAAATAATTACTTACTTAATACATTTATTTTCAACCGTATAAAACTCGAATATGGCGGAGATTAGATAAATTAAACAGAAATACTAACAGTTGTAGAAAGCTTTTAGCAATAAATAGAATCAATGAAGATGATGAGGATGATGTTCACATGTATCACTATTTTCAAGAACGCTTAGAAAAGAGACCAAATAACGATTTCCTATGTTTTAAGAATATTTATGTGAGAATCGGTATGAAGCTATACTCGTAAAGTATTGTTTACTATTAGGTACTATAACTCATTGTTCTCTAATTTATCTGTGTTATTTTATGATATCCCTTTCCTATTGTGACATTTGTAACATGTGCTGCAGTGTCAAATAAATGTGTTATATATCTATCTATCCTGAGGCGTGATTATTCTGGTTTCCGCTGAAAGACATCACGTCGCCAGTTACGCATAAAATCTAAGTGACTTAACGTAGCATTAAATATTAAAATTTAATTTATTGTGTTAGAGTTCGCTTGGTAAAAAAAAATTCATTCATTCAAATCAAATCTTGATCCACGAGAATGAAACCGCGACCTACAAGCTTATATCAAAAGCGAAGTCAGTCAAACTATTCTCGTAGCTTATTAATAGTTGCTTGATAATGAGCAAGTTTTATCGGACCTCATACAAAGCTAGAGCGTCGGTTAATAGTAACTGCTTCAGATTTACATTCCCCAGTTTACTACATGATTGTTTTAGTTCAGTTTTATGATCTAGTACGCAATAACCGAGATTTAAGATCAATACCAGTTTATCTCCAATTTCATTGTATTTATAACTAGCTGTTCCCCGCGGTTTCAGCCGCGTTAAACTCGAATTTCACTTTATTAGGTGATTGTTTTACACCTTGGGTTACATTATTGGAGTTTTAGTAAGGATCCCTAACTTTTTGAAAATATAATATAGCCTTTGTTCACCGGAGATATAGAGTGTAGCTTCCCAACGGTGAAAGAATTTTTCAAATCGGTCCAGTAGTTTCGGAACCTATTCATTACAAACAAACAAAAAATCAAACATTTGCTCTTTATAATATTAGTATAGATCTACATATATGTATCATCTGCAACCCGAGAAGGCGCCAAGATTGAAATATTTCCATTTCTGTCTTAAACTACAATATAAGAATGTGGGGCCACTGACTGGTTCATTTTGAACTCTATTCTATTACTCCTAGGTGAATCGAATTAAAGTTTGAAATGAAGAAGTTATGAAGTTATTACTACAGATCAGGCACCTACATAATAAAAATCATAGTAAATTTCCACGCACGCTAATGCTCCACTCCACAACGTATGTACTCGTATGTATGTGGTGATTTGCATGATCGGCTTCACTCTCAGCTCAGGCTCAGTTTATGATTCTTGGTACTATACCTATTTAATATTTATTTAAATTATAATACAGCTAATTGCCGCACATACAGGTTTATTTTAACATCTTTTTCGCGACATCTTGCAGTAGGTAGGTATTTAAACTGAATGGAATTAATGTATATAAAAAACTATGAATATTTATGAAAATTATTAATGTCAGCGGATTCCCTGAACCCCCTTCGTTTGGCGACAATCTCACCTGATGGAAAGTGAAGATATGGCCGACTATGTATCACGAAGGTCAAGTCTAGAAGATAGAATTGATTATATATAAAATAATTAAATAATAGTCGCTTGGTACAGAGGAAAGGATTAGCGAACGGTCCCAGGGAATCAGACTTGTTTGGTCACATTAAGGTGGAACGCCTCCATACAAATAGCCAGTGCACATAACAAAATCAATAGAAACAGACAATTGCGAATTACTTTAATGCCTAACATATGAATTTCAAGTTTCGTTTGCGTAATCATAAAAGCACCTAACAAATTTTCAGTCCTTAAAATCCCCCGATACGGTCGTCTAAAAATCATGCTCCACATATTTTAACCTAAGGTTTAGAACTAGAATTTCGTCATCATCATCATAAAATCCTGTCAATCGAAAGAAACCTGCTTATTTCCTGATGACCAGTGTATGCAATATTTAGCTACTTATTCTGTTTATTTATCTAGCAAATGTGCAATGAACAGCAGGTTTAGATCTAAAAATATAAATGCTGTCAATTGAAAGTACCTTCCTTCCTGATGACCAGCGTATGCAATATTTAGCTATTTATACTGTTAATTAATCTAGCAAATGTGCAACGAATAGACCAATAGGAATCGTGCCACCTCGAGACAAATTATGTAAGGTTACTTCTTTCGTTCTCGACCAGCGTATGCAATATTTAGCTATTTATACTGTTAATTAATCTAGCGAATGTGCAACGAATAGACCAATAGGAATCGTGCCACCTCGAGACAAATTATGTAAGGTTGCTTCTTTCGTTCTCGACCAGCGTATGCAATATTTAGCTATTTATACTGTTAATTAATCTAGTGAATGTGCAACGAATATACCAATAGGAACCGTGCCACCTCAAGACGCCGGCTGCGGCAGATGGTGTCTCAGACACTCCCTTTCAATTGCCCATCTCGAGGCCCCGAGTTTTTTGCCCCAGTTTCTTCCTTCACCTTTTTCTACTCATTGTAAAGCCAAGCTTTGTATGACCGGCATTGTTACCGCCAGTTCTAAGATTCCAAACAAATTGCAATTTCGATTTTCTGCGAAACTCTGCGAATTCACGTATTTAGTTGTGGGAACGCAATTACGGATTAGGATGGCGAGGGATGGCCATTGTTGTCGGGATTAGCCGCGTATATACTGAGATCGAGCGATTAGATCATTGATACGGCTATTAAAGACTTCAGACTGTATAATTTGAGAGAGCTTAATGGTGTAAGATACCGTGGAAGGGCAGCGCTGAAATTAATAGTCTTAGAACTACTACTCGTGTTTGGTCGGCTTCGATGCTTTTTGTTTTTGTCATAGTTCAGTTTATTTAATTTATTAAACCATAGGAACACACGCTTGGTAATGTCATACTTTACAGTTTAAAAAAATAATAAAGAACAGGCTATACAAAAAACTTATAGAATACTAGCTGTTCCCCGCGGTTTTTCCGCGTTAAACTCGAATTTCACTTTATTAGGTGATTTCTTTACACCTTGGGTTACATTATTGGAGTTTTAGTAAGATTCCCTACCTTTTTTGAAAATATAATATAGCCTATGTTCACCGGGGATAGTGTAGCTTCCCAACGGTGAAAGAATTTTTCAAATCGGTCCAGTAGCTTCGGAGCCTATTCAATAAAAACAAACAAAATATCAAACCTTTCCTCTTTATAATATTAGTATAGATATAGACAAAAACAATTGCAAAACAAGATTAATAGCTGGATGAGAGAATAGAGGCCTTCTCAAATAAGAATAAAACTTAAGAACATTCATCTAATCGATTCATCATTACGGGGAAAGCCATTTACTCACAAAACGCAGTCTTGTACGAAACAGAGCTAATGCACTTAGAGTTAATTGAAATCTACTACTTCTAACTACTAAATGAATGAAATTGAATAAATAAATGGAAACTTTATAAATAAAAATTGTATTTTCATTTTACATCGTAACAATAAATTTCATTGAATGGATATTCATTGATATGAGTACGTAGTTTTTGTTAGTTATATATATATACTAGCTGACCCGACAGACTTCGTCCTGTCAAAAAGATTTGTAATGTGGCAGTTCTTGTGCCTACGTACAGTGAGTGCTATTTAATATGAACTTTATACCATAGCAATAAAGCTCAAATTGACTACGTTTTAGTTACAAATTATTTGTATGGGAAAAAGAAAAGGGCTATTTTTAGGGTTTTTCCAGCAATAATTCTAATTTTTCTCGCCGTAAAAACCATCCTTGAACTTCAACGAACATTTTAAAAAAAGATTTGGCCAAATTGGTCCAGGCGTTGTTGAGTTATGCGCTTACCAACACATTTTGCGATTCATTTTTATATTATAGATAGATATCTATTATATATATTAGTTATATATATAAATCTAAAAATATAAACGCTGTCAATTAAAATCACTCCCTATCTTCAAAAAACTGCTGCATCAGCATTATTATGGCTATGTAAGTTTATTATAATGTTTGTAATGTAGGTATTTAGTGTATTTGTTACCAATTATTTATTAAAGTGCCACCGTCTATATTGTTCGTTCATGTCCAGTCCATCCCAAGGTTGCCTGGAAGAGATCGCTCTCAGCGATAAGGCCGCCCTTTATACCTTTATGCTAAGTTTTTATCTCTGTATTATTTTCTGTTTTGTGTGGTGTAATAAAGTGTTATCTATCTATATATACATATGTACAAAAAAGAGAGATTTTCGTTTTTTTTACCCAATAAAACCAACCAAACATATACATAAGGTAACATAACAAATAATAATAGATATAGGTAAGAATGGTTACGAGCATGCCTGAGCATGTTGCAGCATTAAGCATAATAGGAACTGAGTGGCGAAAACCGCAAGGAGTTTCAATTAGACTCCAAAGAGATTCACCTCTCACCTTTACAAGACGCTCACTCAAACCTTTTTTGTCAAACTCCGTTCGAAGCTGAGAATAGTTAAAAAGTTCGACGACATAACCGAAGACTTGCCAAGAAGTACTAAAGAGGTTCTTGACACAATGACTCAAAATCGATTAACAAGAAAAGCAAAACAGTTTTCCTTCTACAGAAGTATATTATACTAATATAACTATAGGCATAGGTAGGTAACAAGCAAAAAACGCTGATTGCAAGTGCCGAGTTTTTTTTTACGACTCGTTCATTCACATTCCCGAACGTGGTAATTCGAGACACGCCTCGGGCGGTTTCTCACGCGTTCTCATTTCAAATTTAGGCGCGAAGCAGAGCTGTCAGAACGGCCAGGGATGCGCTGCGGTGAACACTAATGAGTCGTTTGATAACTTTATTAAGGTGGTAGCTTCTGGAAAATTCAACTGTGTTAACTGGATAAAGATAAATCACATGTTACGTAGAACCCGCTTTATTTCAGAGCTAGCTGCGCCCCGCGGCTTCGCCCCCGTGGAAATATATGTGTCAAATGGTTTAAATGATAAAAAGTATCCTTTGTCCGTCTCCTAGTTCCAAGCTACCCACCAATTTTTACCCAAATCGGTTCAGCCGTTCTTGAGTTATGAATATGAATAGTGTAACTAACATGACTTAGATATGAGACATGAGAAGCATATGTAGGTACGTAGGCTACTTTTTATCCCGAAAAATGCGTGGTCGTCAAAAGGTCTCACTTTCACGACTTTTTGGACTGCATTACACATAACTTTCGTTCATAAGAAGATTGGTATGTAGGTATATAGGTGTAGTCTTAGCCAGTATTCTAAAACTTGTTTATAGTTATCGATCTATGCTTAAGTATTTTAGTAACGATTTTCTATGGCATAAACATCACTCAAGCATAGAGCAAATATTCAAAACCCCCTATTATGAAAGCTTGCTTAAGATTTATTAGAAGAGCCTATATTTTTGGCGCGAGGGTGTGACCAATATAATTATTGCCGTAGCAGCTATCGTTTGATAAAAGCGTCGTCGCCGCGTCGTCGGTCTGTTGGTATATCACTAATTATAATTACGTGTAATCTAGGTCTCATATGTAATTTCCAATCTGATTAGAATCTGTAATCCTTACTGGGTAAACACTAAAGAGCCCAGATTAAATCGATAATTTTAATTGAATAATTATCAAAATTCCTCTCGGATCATTTCATTGGATCAGAAAACTCAAGGCCAAAAATAATATCTTTAACGATTCTAGGTAACGATGTCGCCATTTCGCCAAAGGAATTAGAAGAAGTAAGAACAGCCACTTGATTTTCAAACATCTCACAACTATACAACTGCACAAACTTTTGCCTTTACAAGAATTATTAGTATTCAGTCACATGCCAATGTGTTCTTGACTGAAGACCACGATTCGGTAAATGTAGTGTAGGACGCCCTCCGACCAGGTAGGATGACAGGGCGCTATGGCGCTCATTACGGGAGGGCTAAGTCCAGTCTGTGGACTAACATAGGCTGATGATGAAGTCACATGTGATATTCGATATCGAACAATGAACAAAGAAGCTAGCATCGACAGCGGCCGCACGGCCCGCTCTAAGCTAATTGCACTATCCCGCCAAACCGCGAGTTTATTTACACACGTTAATTCGAGCCGGTTCGTGCGGAACCGTGTATACGGTTTCGAACGCGGTTTGGACCCCACACGCCTTTCCTAAATCATTATTGCGGAACTTGGAACTGCGGTTTTACTTGTTAGCGTTTTTGTTCTACAGTAGGTACGTACGTACTTACATACCTACAACACACGGTCGCATATCAATAAATAAATAATGCTGGATAATCCACACAGCATCATCTAGCCCCAAGCTTAGCAGAACTTGTGTTATGGGTACTAGATGACTGCTATACTTAATACATTACATAGGTATATATTTTTTATTATACATATAACGACCACAACACCCGGAACAAATGTTTGCAGATCGTACACACAATTGTTCCGAGGCGAGAATCGAACCCGCAACCTCATGCGGACCTTCGCCCAACGCGCCACAGAGGTCATCACTAACTACAGTCTATATTGATAATATTAATTCTTAAGCCTGATAGATAACGTTACTATTATTCGCATAATTTGGAGTTCATTGTAACCGGTCAATCAGTGATAATTGATTGTGCAATGGATACCAGAATCAGACGCGCCGACTGTGTCAGGAACTCGTTCGAAATGTTAACAAAAACCTTTATGTTGTCTATTATATCTGAGGTGCAATGCCCACTGAAGCATAAAAGTGCATCAGGGCTAATATTATATTATACAAGCTGAGCTCCACGACTTCGTCCGCGGTGAAATCTATATGTGAAATGGTATATAAACCCACAAACTCACTCTATCTATTACTAGCGGACCTTCCCGGCTTAGTACGGTGTTAGTACGGATTCCTAACTTTTTTGAAAATATAATATAGCCTATGTTCACCGGGGATAGTGTAGCTTCCCAACGGTGAAAGAATTTTCAAATCGGTCCAATAGTTTCGGAGCCTATTCATTACCAACAAAAAATCAAACCTTTCCTCTTTATAATATTAGTATAGAAAAAATAACGCATCAGAATCCGTTGCATAGTTTTAACGATCGAAGCATACATAGAGACCCCAGACAGCGGGAGACTACTTTGTTTTATGCTATATATATATATATATAGTGATGATAATATAGTAATTAATGGCCTTTGCCCAGACGTGCCATTTGCGTAGTGTTTTGGATCTACTGGCTTTTATTTATTGGAGACAGTAAAATACGCCTCAATGCTAAGTTTTTTTTATTATTATGAATAATATAATAATAATAGACCATCATTTGACTATTCTCTCCACTATTGGTATGAGAATGTGATAATGTGGCCGACGATTTAGATTCTAGATCGTGGTAATTGATTGATAAGGTCGTATCTTCTAGAATCTAGAAGCTACGACCTAATCAATAAAGTTTTGAATAGACCCCAAGTCGTAATCGAGAGGAGAAACAGAAACCGGCAGAGTTCAAAATATTGTCTATAACTACATAATATGCTTTAAATCTTGTCTATGACTAATATGCTTTAGTGGACAATACACCTAAAATAGTAATGTCTTCGTTACATATTAATAGCCGATCGTTAGCACACGCAGCTTCGGCTAGACAGGAAATGCGTTGTAAAGTTTTTATTACCCGAATCTGCTCCCTTGGAGTTGCCATTTCCCGAATCATATCGCCATTTCGGCGCTAGGCTATTCACTACACCATATATGTAGGTAATAAATACTATCCATCCACACCATAACTATACTACATACTACAATTATACTACATATTGTAATGTATATTACTCTGTAATCCTGAGGTAGCATGGGAGAAATCGCTGTCAGCGATTAGGCCGCATTTTGTACCGTTTAAGACGTATGTACATGTTTAAAGCTTAGGTAGGTATAAGGTTTTATTTTGTTATGTTTTAAGTGCAATCATGTGTACATTCATTCATTCATTCTGTCCTGGCGGTTTCTCTTTATGTTACCTTTTCACGCTTGACGGCTGTTCGGTTCTTAGTTACATTTTAAAGGGGATAAAATGGTATCCTGGAAAAGCGCGTGCTAAGCCGCGGGCAGCAGCTAATCCGAGAAGAATTCCAGCGATCCCGGTCGTCGGATGGATAGCCGGTTTTTTATAATCATGTCTGCATAATTGAATGCGAATTTATAGTAAAAGATTTTCTGTGATGCAAATTGAAACTGACACATTTATAGGGACGACAGACAGGAATTAAATATGTGGGGAAGTGTCTGGAGTGAAAATAACAAATATAAAACAGGTTTATAGGATATAAATATGCAGTCTGCTATGGATGTAAGTATGGATGCAGACAGGTAAAAATAACACCTAATAACACCCTAAAAATACGAACTCGGACAGATCTCATCCTTCGGTTTCCTGATATCTAAAACTTAGTCTGCAATACCTGAATTTCATCCTAGGAAATTTAATATAACTCTAATACACGTGAATATTTTTTTAAATCTATGTTTAGTTCCTTGTTCTTCCCACATTTATTCTACAAACAGTTATTTCTTAAGTCAAGGTAGCTGGCTCGAGAACCAACTGTTTATTATTGGAAACTGTCAAAAAATGCATGCCTTTCTTTAAACGAGTAAGTATATATTTCACAGCGCTTGGTTTCCAAGGAATAGCTTTTTCAAATGCAATTCTTGAAGCACAAGCCGCTGAAATATCTTTCTTTAACATTCCTTCTTTTTTAATACTTAGGCATCTGCAATGTTGCATTAATGGAATAACCGCCGAGGAAAAAACCAAGATTAATTTTACTTGAAAGAGCACCGGCGGCGGTTCTTGCTTGTTTTTAATCTATGGATGGTATTGAAGGAAAATTAATGAAAAACAGGAGTGTTTTGTAGGAAATTTATTAAATTGTTTGCATAGCGACTGGAAGGTTTTTAATTTGTTTTGGAAACAATATGTTTTAGTTCGTACTTTTCGCTTACGTATTTGTATTCACATATTGAATTGATAGTTGTACGTATTTAAAACTTAATTATACCTTATTATGCGATTGTAAGTAACTAAAACGATAAAGCGAAACATCAATAGGACATGTTTCTTCTTTTGAAAGGATTAACGAATATGTAGACATCAAAAAACGCACATCATAATTGAGGCTTTCAAACTCCGCAATAAATTGAAAGCTTTACCTACCTACATCAATCCCGGGCCTTTTTTATCAAATGGATATTTAATTTAGTCAACACAACACAAGTCAGTCATCGACCTCCCGCTGAGTTTTATACCGCGTAATCTCCATTCACTCATTCGTTCTTTTCTGCGCGGGAAGTATTGTTGGCCATCGGGTGATTGACAGATTGACGTTGTCACTTTTGTGATTCGAATTTCAAACGCCTGTCAAAACCGCTCCCACGTGTGTTTGATCGGAGCATTGACGGAATGACGAGTCTATTCGCTGCCAAATTGAATAGAACAGTTTTTGTATTACATAATGCAAGTATTGCATGTGCATCATAAAGCTATGCCGATATTTCTCGGAATTTTAAACAGCAACATTGTTGAATTCATTTAAATTTACCGTGTTTACATTAGAGTAACGAACGCTTTAAAAAGTAAATAAATGCACGGGTATCGCCAGGCAATATATCAGACAACACACAATCGTAGAAAAAGACGTCTGCTATGAATTTTTAAAGAGGTTTTAATATTCAAAATCGATTAAATAACCAATGAGGCGTATTCGGAAACAATATCACGTAGCTTACGCGATTAAGCTAAGCGTGAGTGTGGCTCGGCGAGCTTCGTCGACTTTGTAAAAAAACCTATTAAAAGCGAAGCGGCACGCGACTCACCGGTCCAACGGTCGCAGACTCTGCATTCAGCATGCACTAGTTTTTTTAGGACCCCCTTTTGAATAACACGTTTTTGTGCAAATCTTGCATGTATTGTTCGAAAGGAAACCGTTCGCGATTCATGAAAAAAACCCAAGTCACACCTGGCCAAGACGCCGCCGCCCGAGCGAAGAAACGTGCTAACCGCCGCTCTATGGCTACATCATAAATCAATACTGCCCCACTATAAATAAGGGCCTAATTTCTTAATACGGAACTAGGGTTGAACCAAATCCGGCAGACAATGCAGTCTTGAGCACACAAAGCAGAAGACATTGAGTAACAAGACAAAAATACGAGGGGATCCAGTTTTTTTTGTGCAAATGCAGGTGATAGTGAGGGTATAGAAATCGTAAAATACAATTATTCGCCCATTGATGGTACTGGAGCGTTTCTAATTCTGTTGCCATGTGAAATATTGAGGTAGGGAAGCTATGCCTAAGGCTGTTTTCGTCTATATAGATTGCGCGAGGAGAAAACGCCACAAGGCACAAAAAAATTACAAAGGAAAACTTTTAATGGCAACGCTTTGAAAAGTTATAATTTGAATCCGAATTACCATTGTTAGGTTTCGACTACAAAGGTCTACAAGGCGTTATGGCAAAACGTTTTGTTTTTCAAATCAAAAACACACTTTTTAAATTAAAATAGTTGAAAAGTGCGTTTCTATTTGCAAAATAACAGTAAGGTTGACCTGGTTTTCCATAAACAAACAAGCCAAGTTATTATAAACTATGTTATATATTTTGTATCATAATTGCTTACCTGAAGTACTTACGATTGTATAGGTAATAAAACTAGGAGAAATTCAAAACCCAAACAAGTTTATCCATTGAGTCTCTGGGTACAATATAAACGCACCCTAAGGTTACCTTTCTTTTAAGAGGTGCCATAAAACCTACCACTTTTGCAAATTGCCCATAAATTACGAATAATAAGAATCCATTGAGACTCTTACTTACTCTATTATGCTATTATCATACCTTGTTACTTAGAAATGCAATCGTAAATTTTTTATTGACGCCAAACAATTCAAACACAATAGTTTAAGTTTGGTTTAAACTTTGGGATGTTAGGTAGCTTTTGAAATTTTTATAGCTTATTATACTAAACTTTAAGTTTTTATTGGTGTGTTATATTATTAAAGTGTGACACGATAAAATGGTCGTAAAACTAGTTTTAAGGGCCGAACAGTTGAAAATGGCTTTAATGTGAGCTTCCGATGTTAACTTTGACAGGGCGCTTCAATTTAACTGTCTGTAACACATTATACAGTTGTTAAGCTTGTGTGTGGTCTACCTATTTGAATGGATACAACAAGGAAGAACAGAATGACAATGGACTCTGCATTTGACACCATATCTCCAATATGTTTTAGGATATAGAATACTAGTTTCTGCCTGCGGCTCCGCACGTGTTGTGTCTATGGAACAGTTTAAAGGTATTTTTTTTACTGTTTTATGGGATAAAAACTAACCAATGTTCGATTCCAGGCTTCGAGCTACATCAGTGCTAAATTTCAGCCTTATCCTTTCAGTACCTAGTTTTGACGTGAAGTAACAAACATCCATCCATCCATGTAAACATGCAAACTTTCGCAACAATCACGAAGCAGGTCGTCGATTCGCAATTTCTCATATAGGTATATAAATTTAAGACTATAAAACAAAGTGGGCAACCCTACAGTTGATATTTTACAAAGATAACACTTTCACTGATGTAACTCTCCACGGAACAAATGACTGCATTTCATGCAATTCCCTCCGAGCACATCAAATAAACTTACTTAATTCAGTTTTATTTTCCTCCCGGCCAATACATTTAAAGCTCAGGTCAGAATTGCCCATTGTTAAGGCATGTGCATCACGTGCCGCTTAACATTTAAAGCTGTTTTTATTTACAAACAAAGCGTTTTCGGGTTAACAATTTAACATCACCGGATGGCCGCAGTTTATGTTGTATTTCGTATCTGAAATCGGAGGTTTATGAAAGTTTATACTGTGCCCTTTCGGAGGAAGTGCGCAGTAAAGTAACCGTTTAAAGAGTCCTTCTGGACTTTGATTGGGTAGGTCAACGGCCTGCTGTGGTATTGATAAAAATAAAACTATAATTGCATGTGAAAAAGATGTTACATATACATACAAAATGCATAACAATGTAATCTGCTCTTATGGGCATGCAGGATAAATGTTTGACATAACGTCACTGTTAGTATTTTGCTTACTTACGCATAAATAAATTCTTTCTCTTTAGACTTTCAAGTAAATAAATACCAATAAAGAATTTCATGCAAAGGAGGTTATCAAGCATCACTTACTAGCTCACAACATGGTAACGCTTTTACTAGTCAAAAGTTGAGTCATGAGCACCAAAAGATTCAGGCACCGAACTCTAACCTCATAACTTCTGATCAAAAAGTATAAGTAGCATAATTGAATACACTAAATACATTCTAGATCACATAAAACACGCGGTTATCTGAGGGTAGTAAATAAGTAAGTAGTAAGACAGTATAATACCAGAATCAAATATAAACATGAAACAATAACCTCAATGATGACAATTTCCCATAGCAGAGCGAGAACCTAGTGTAACATAACATGCATTGCAAACAGACATACCTACATACGTACCTATAGATATAACATAAGCTCCGTATTTGCCCCTTTAGTTCTCCCCAGCTCTAGTCTCCCTAACGATCGATTCAGACAGATAAACTGTGCAGTGTACATCCTAGTAGGATTGTAATTGCAGCTAAGGGTGAATTGATTCGCGGATCCATTTTATCTTACGATAGAAATGAAGCTACTGATTCTTTCGATAGAAGGCTCCTTGTGGAGGCCGAAGGGAATGTGTCTGTCGGATTGGAGGCTGCTGGAGATGTGTTGAAGATGGCTGTCGCTGAAGACGTGGTTCAGAACGCTGTCGTAATGGAAGCGAAGCGTGTAGTACTCGCAAGCGATGCAGAAGAACGCAAGCTTCCCGGTGCGGTCGTCAACTAGAGCCAATAGACAATTCGTTAAATTAATTTGACTACTTATTTCTGCGCGTTCCGAGTCTTTCTACGCGATAGATAGAATTCGAAATACGCAAATCCGTAAAAGAGCCAAATTTACCACTGATACACGTAATGTTATGCGTATAATCTACAGAATTTGAAATTTAATTAAATAAGTAGCTACATAAGAACATTTGACCCTGTCTGTCCATTATTTAATGCAACATTCTTACAAGCGTGAAATGTCTTTTTTGATTTTGATTTCATCTTGATGGTCTGAGAGAACTTGAATTACCAATTCGTTTCTATAAACCAGTTCAAAATACTTATTTAAAATTCCACTTAGATTTGTACTTCGTTGCTCGCAAAACCAAAAAAATTCATACGACTCTTGTAAGAAGCGAGCATCGAAGCATCGAGCATCTTTTAGATTTAAAACTTCAGCAGCTGCGCTCATCTTAGAATAGATAGAGACCGCTACTAAGCGATAAGACCACCTATTGTACTTGTCGCATGTAAGTGGTTTCTTTTCACTTCTTCCACTAGTGGACAAAAAATTCAAGTGAACAGTAAAATAATTTTATTTGATAATAATTTATATTTAAAATATGACTTGTCTAAGTGCTTATTTTGTAAGCCTAAAGAAATAAATGATTTTTTACTTTTACTTTACTTTAATGTATTTTTTGTAATTATCTGCATCTGTAACAATAAAGTAATTTTGTATTGTTGAAGAAAGATGTACTTAAATACGACTCAAAAGTAAAGCTAATGTAGGTAGGTACTTTAGTGTTATTCACACACATTGGAAATAATTAAAAATACTAATTTGTAGTTCTAGCTTCTGTGCAAAGACATATTTGGATTAATCGAAGTAGCAAAGTCAAAAAAGGTACTACCTATATAGCACTCAGATTCAAATACCTGGATATGTTTTGTATCCAAAGGGATTTTGGATACAAAAAATCCTTACGAAAAATTATATATATTATGATATTCCGGATTGTTGTTCCGGGTGTTCTGGTCGTTATAATTATATAAAAAAATCTATCTATGTAATCTATTGTATTATGTATATCAGTCATCTAGTACCCATAACACAAGCTTTGCTTAGTTTGGGGCTAGATGATGCTGTGTGGATTGTCCAGCATTATTTATTAATATACAAGACCGGCCCATAGTAATGCAGCGGCAGTGCATGCATGAACTGAAACAGTGCTAGGATTATTGTACCTTTAAACTGAGTTTCTAAACTAACTCTAAAAAACCCGACAGGTCTTAGTTTAAATAATTATTGCGAGCTCGTTAAGAATTCGTTCCTAACTTAAAGAAGTTTAAAGGCCCACTATTGGCCATACTGTGGTCTAACCATAGAAAAGTCAGTCGAGGTTCAAGGCCGAATGAATAATCTGAGTTGCATAACAAGAAGCCGTTTACGACATTTCACATGCTTTCCGGCCAGACGACGACGACTACGAGACCGGTCTCGAATAGGTAGTAAGGTACCACCTAGTTTGGTATCAACGATAGGACCTGGCTACAGCTACCTATCGAGACGGTAGTGTAGAGAACAAACCAGTTGAAAAAAATTATACTGAAAATTGTGGAATTTAAAGTTATTTGAAGCAAGGAAAGATATTTTGAAGATGCGTGAAGTTAGGATTTTTTTTTGTAGATTTTCGTAATCGTAAAAGTCTCATACTTATGTGGGAACTAAATTTATAACCCGATACCTACTTAATGTAGTAGTGTTAAGCAAGACGTTAAAATAATCTTATTGAAGTAATTTTAAATTACTTATAACAATATTTCAAAGTATACATGCAGTTTCAAAACCGGTAGCGCCATCTATGCTACGAAGACTAAAGTAATGGTTCAAAGCTACTCGTCAATAGATGGCGCACCAATCACTCAGATACGGAACGCCATCTCTTGGCTGTGAAAAATATTAAAATACTTACCAGCGCCATCTCGCGTTGAGTAGTTGAACCAAGACCTCACTTGACCAGCAACAATCCAACAGCGCCATCTTTAGAACACTGCATCCAATTTCACACATCATTGAAAACACTGCCTATTGTCGGCAACCACATTATTTATTTTTGTTTCCACATTTGAAACATCTTTTTCACTCATATCCCATATTGCAGCACTGATTGATTTTTAGCACTGATTTTACACTTGCACATGTGGTTTTTCAACATTGGTGCCATTATCTGGAAATAAAAAAGAAAAGTTCAATTACTATGATGAATTTCAATTCACCATGCACAAATGCATTTTATTTTGTGTGCTTTCACACAGGGAAAGGAATGTTTAAAAGATTTTCTAGTTGTTTAGGTTACTGAACGGGCATGTGGGGTTAAGCTGAACATTTATAATTCATTTTTAAATAGACAATATTATCTAAGAATTTTAAAAGATGGGGAGACACCAACCATAATACTACAGGGTGTGGTTACAATACCATACTATCATCTTACATCATCCTATGCCGCAACAATAAGTTTGTGAGCCTGTGATTTTTATTTACTATTTGAAATGATTAAATAATTTGGTTTTTTATAATTAATTAATTAAATGATAACCTCTTAGGAAATAAGAATTTTTATATGTATTTATCTAACTAATTCACAAATAATATTACAACATTTTCAATACCTAATTCGGTGTAACATGTTACAGAGAAGCAATCAAAATTAAATTATACTTGAATATGTAGCTTAATTATCATCATTTAACCCATCATTTAAGCAAGTGCTTAGGACAAATTATTGAACAAGTTGGTTTATTGCACATTTCTGTTTACCATTAGAGTGTTATAAATTACTCAATGAGATAAGCAGAATGAAATTATAAATAGCCCCCTGTTTTTATGATTAAAGTTATTTTTTACTTATGCTGTAAACTCTAGGTTTATTTCCAGCTCTAATGCTAGTGCTATTACATCACAATCTTTGCTAATTGCATCAATATGAGGGAATACCCTAGTAAGGTTAAAATAAACAACATGGCACCTGTGCAATTAAATAATATCCCATTTAGAACACTGAGAACTATCTATAAATTATACAAAATGTTATAAAATTAGTCTAACCTTGTCTATATATCCATACTTTGCTGTAACGTCATACAAATGCACCTTCAAATGAAAGAAAATGACCTTTGCAGAATGTCATCAAATGCATTTTTTATTTAAGAGAAAATACTTAGGAACATCACCTGAAATAGGCGAATTACGTACCACTATCACTTCATCCAAAGGATCCTCCATCCAGGATCCAGGGTGCAGCACAGTAACAGGTGGAAATTAAATAACTTTATTCCAACCTATAGCCACAACTTCGAATCCCTTTCAAACGCACATTTTCTCGAAAAATCCGGTGAAACTAAGCCTATACGCGAGAGAAATCATTTCTAGTACTAAACGCTCCACGGTTAATGCTTTTATAGACCACTAGTGCACTGAAATAGAGAAATTAGCCTGAAAAAATGCAAGCACGTGCACATAGAAGTGCAATAATATGCACCACGTATTATTTGCTAAAACGGTTTGTCGGGACGGTAAAACGTTAAGGAATGCTGGGGCCGCTAAAAAACATTTTTATCTAGGATATACAGGGCATTTAACACGTGAACTTTCTAACCAATTCGAATTACAGCGGCTGAAAAAACTACACAAAGAAAACATATGATCGATCGAAATGAAAATGAAGTGAGTGAAATGCACATGGAGATCTTCTGTCAATTAGCTGTCACTGTCATTTCACTGATCGAGAATGAACAAATTGTTTATGGTTGTTGAGAACTTTAGAACGGGCGGTGCTCGAGTTTTTGTGTAAATAAGGGTACACACCAACTAGCGCTTAACCAGCCAAATTCCTATTTTTCACCCAAGAACGAAGAAGAAGTATTTTCCTTACCTATAAAGCGGCCGATAGCACCACCTGAAATTTAAATTAAGATTTTTAGAAACATTACCTACATCACTTTAGGCGTTTCATATTGTGTAGATAGTTATTCCTGGTTTAATTCGTATTTGTAGTAATCGTGTGTGTAAGTAGGTGTCTCTGTAATGTTATGTCCAGTTTTCTTTAAACAAATTTATTTCAATCACAATTCAAAGAAGTAAAAATCTACTCAGACAACTTACCGATTCCGTTTCTATCCATAGGCTTTCAAATTCTTTTTCAAACTTTCCAACGATATTTGGATGAGATGTAACGATGACGCTCTCGTGATTCGAAACCATCGCTTGAGTTGACCAATTAAGCGATCCAGACATAACGAAACCCCTGACTTGTTTCGGTTTTGGTTGCATTTTCACAGAAGATGGTGTATATTGAGCGTGCACGTTAAGTTTTTCAGCATTTGATTTCAATATGTTCTTACGTGTAATGGCCCTGGGCCCGTCAACAACGCAAAATTTATGGTGCATAAGTATTGATTTTTTATTCGTCTGTACTTGTATAAAACCTGAAAATATAAAAAAAAACATGTTATAGTTTTGTTTATAGGAGAGCAAAGCTAGTAGGTGATTAAAATCAGCCTGTGATTGTCAGAAAATTCTCAAAAATTGATATTAGGTAGGTACTTACTATATTCCCTCAGTTTCTTGATTTGTGATGGTGGCGTATTTGCCATATCACTGTCAACTACTACTCTCACTAAAACATGTTTCTGTCCAAGTCTTATTATTTGTTCGGCTATCTCGTTACTTGTTATCAAATACATACAAACATCCAAAGTTTCTCTCGCCGATTTTATATATTTTATCAATTTGAAGCAGTTCAGTTCCCTACTTTCACATATCGTTAGGTCCTTGTTTGGTGGTACTCTTATTGTATGACGAATTATATCGTCAGAAAATAGAATCACATCGTTGATCTCTCGATTTTTGAGATTGATCAGCTCTGTAGATGAATCGTCACCATCAGTGATCAAATCCGATTGGTAACCCTTTTTTGTGCTAAAGAAATACCTGTACAACTTCTTTGCTACTTGTGAAGCGACAACCACTGTTGCCGTCGATGCCAATAAAAACTTTGCACTTTTCCAATTCATATTTGCGGTATTGATTCATTCAACACAATTCTTATCCACCAAAATTATCAGGAATTAAAAATAAAATACTTTAGTCAAAAGTCCACCGTAACGTCCACGCATGGTATAATTTGATTTCCTGTGAGAAGTGAACTACCCTTATTTTTTCTTATTCAGCGAATGCAGCATGTATCTACCCGCAAAATATATTAATAGTTTCGAGTGTTGCCTAATATAGATTCAACTCAACTCCGTCTTTCTAGATATTTTATCTTTCTAAAAAAATGACGAGTTTGGACCAATATGTTTTTAAAAAATTATTAAAAATTGTTGTATAATATTCCTTTTTATAATCTGTTCCTAATATGAAACTAATCAATCGTTTCAGTCGTCTGAAGTTTGATCGAATCAGATTTTCATTCAACCAATCACTGGTTTGTTCGCTCGTTCACTCAAAATAAAAATAAAAACAAATTTGGATTAGATTTTTCCATTTTTATGTAAATAACTTAATATTTCTATGTGATCTCCGTGATTTTGTAAAACCTAGTTGATTGCGTTTATCTTAGCACGTGATAATGTGAAATTGAAACCTTGCACGGGCCCCGGATCGATCTTCGCTAAAAATAAAATTTGCGTCGCATCTAATCGCTAGCAAAATGCCGAAAATACCTTACAAACCGGATAAATCGGACGAAAACGACGAGGACTATGAAATAGTGTCGTTTGAGGACTTCTGTGACAAATCTCCGGGGTCTAAAACTGATTTATTGACACTGAACGATAACATTAACTATCGTCTTTGTTTCGGCAATGATAGTGGTGGTAGTGGTGCGAAATACCCTGACTCGGGAGAATCATCGCAGGCTCCCGAACAATCGGAGACATCTCTCAGTGGTCCGAAGAACGTGAGCAACAAGCGGGGAGTTTCAAACTCATTTGCACCCTTTGGAAAGTCCAATGGCAAAGGAGGCAGAGCTCCATTGTTTAGCGGCGTTATTCCGAAACCCAAGAACGACGGGCCCTGGTCGGAGCAGAGCACGAAAAGAGAACCCGGGTTTGTAATAAGTAACTAAACATTCTAAACTAAATAAATAATGTTGGACAACCCACACAGAATCATTTAGCCCCACGCTAAGCAGAGCTTGTATTATGGGTACTTGATAACTGATATACATATTACAATAGATAGATATAAAAAAAAATTACATAGATATCAACAAGAACATCAACAGACAAATATATGCGGGAATCTAAACCGCAACCTCCTGCGTTGCGGGCAGACCTTCGCCCACCGCCGCCACAGAGGTCGTAAACTATCTATTTTGTGTATTTAGAGGTTCCGATTGAACCCAAGAAACTTTTATAATGCATTATTAACATTTTTACACAGGCACAGTCAATATGATAAGATTTTGTCTCAAGCTTGATAGGCACTTAATTTAAAACATTAACTGCCGAATTCTGCTAACCAATTGCTTTACTATGACAATGGTATTGTCTAGATTGTGTGTGTGCTATTTGCACATGATAGATTGGTTTCTACCTTGGAACTTTTGACACACATTCCATCTATAGTTTCTTTCATCAAAGTTAAAATGCTAAAATGTGTAATTCTGAGACGGTTGATGGATGTTATGCTGTCGTGATTATTTTAGTGAACTTGAGCCTCAGGCAGGTTAAGTAGGCTATATGCGTTATGGGCACCTACATTGTTAAATAGGATTTAAGTCATTCAAATTCTTTATTTGTAAACATGGGTCACACAAAGATGGAAGAATAGTAATAGGTAACCATACATGTTTTGTCTAAATCTAGGGCATGCAAATACACATATAAGTCAGTAGAATCTAGTTACAGACATACAGACACAAATTAAGTTGATAAATTACAAAATACATTAAAAATTAAACTGATAAAATAATAATAATTAATTTCATTCTTCAATATTTATGCCCTTATCTAATAAAAAGTCATTTATAATTATAGCATTTTGATGTCATTGTTTCACTGTTGTTGCCACACGGTTGTTAATAACAGGCAAAGATAGTGAGCTAAAAATATACCATTCTAAGTGTACCCTGACCAATAAAGACCTTTGACTGACACTTGATAGTATAAAAGCAATATTTGTACAGCTACCAAGTGTGTTCAAACAACTCTGTAAATATTATGTGTCTTCTATATAAATCATCTCTGTTCATTTATTAGTCACATCAAAATAAGTGTTTGTATTTTTCACTTTGCTGATTACCAGTGATCGACATAGGGAGATTATAATTATACCTTATTATCTAAAGTTCGAGTGTGGAAGTAATACAGAGTTGATAATACCTCTTCTACAATACAATCCCGCTACACATATCAGCTCAGCTGCTCGTCTATAATGAAATAGATCTTCAAACTGCTGCATGAGCATTATTTATCCATATAAAAAGATTGATAGCCTTATTTTATGTCTATGTAAGTTAATTATAATTTATAATGCTTGTAATATAGGTCTTTAGTATTTTTTTTTACCAATTATTTATTAAAGTGCCTAGTGTCTATATTGTTCCTTCATGTCCAGTCCATCCTAAGCTTGCCTGGAAGAGATCACTAAGCGATCATCATCATCAGCATATATTAGTCCACTGCTGGACGTAGGTCTCCCCCAATGAGCCCTGTCTTCAGCTAGACGCATCCAGCATCTACCTGCAGTCTTTCTCAGCAATATGGCCATCCTTTATACTTCCTTTATTTTTAGTTTTTATCTCTGTATTGTTTTCTGTTTTGTGTGGTAAAATAAAGTGTTTTCTATCTATATAAATAATAATAATAATCATCTGTAACAGATACGAACGCTTCGGCCTGCCTCCCTACACTCTCCTACGACTAGTCGGCACTCTGATGGCGATTGTGTTTGTTTTACTCATATGCTTGGCCGGCTTGTGGAACGTCATCGGAGCGGTGGGCGGCACCTGGGCGGATAAACATTACAAGTAAGTTCAAACTCAAAATATTTCTCGGTTTAAAGATTCTTTATTTCTCAAAGAACATACATTTAGTTCACCTAAATGAGAAAGACAAAACTTGTAATTAGGTACCTTACCTACTTATAAAATTTACTAAGGTAGATCATAAAAACTTAAAGTCAAAAAATAACCACTTATTTAACTATAGATACATAAGTAATAGAAAGAAAATAATAACAACATATTCTTGAATAAATAATATGACGATGAAGAAGATACTGGCAAGAGCTAGTAAGAGAAAAATTTGGGTAGCTTTTTTAATTAAATAATTTTTTGTTTCAGAAAACTTTTGGAGCACGCTCACCCCGAAACCGTCAAAGCACCTATATCACCTACGCAAATTGAAAAAGTAATTGATTTTCCTTACAATACTTAATTTAATCATTTCTTCTATTAAAAAAAAAAGAATGTATTATATCCAAATCGATTTAGAATGCCACCGAAAGAAGATGAGAGACCTATGCTAAACTTTAAGTTATTGATAAACACATGTATTGTAGAAATTTTCATACATAACATTAATAGCACTGTGTTCTGCCACTATATGACGACCTCTGTGGCGCGGTGGGCGAATGTCTGAAATGTGACACAGGAGGTTGGGTTCAATTCCCGCCTAAGGATAATTGTGTGTACAATCTACAGACATTATGCAAATAAATAATGACCAGACAATTCAAACTGCATCATCTAGCCCCAAGCTAAGCGGAGCTTGTGTTATGTTACTAGATAATTGATATACATAATACAATATATTACATAGATAGATATTTTTTATTATACATAGATAACGACCAGAACACCCGGAACAAATCTGTAGATCGTACACACAATTGTCCCGAGGCTGGAATCGAACCCGCAACCTCTTGCGTCGCAGGCGGACCTTCGCCCAAAGCGCCACAGCTAATCAATAATAATATACTTAACATATAACAGTGAATCAAACAAGACCATCAGCATCACACCCCGGTTTAATACCTATCATAAGGAGCTATCCATAAATTACGTAAATGTGACGTCACGAAATTTAAGATCCACCCCCATGTCACACAATGTCACTTCGTCGACCCCTTAACCCTTAACGTGTGACGTAATTCATGGATGGCCCCTAATCATATATGTAAAATTCTAAAGTAATATATCCCCAACAGGTGAACACAGAAATCCGCTACCATGACCACAACAACCTGAGCGTGAAGAATCGCGGCAACACAACCAAAGACAAGTACAACAAGAAGATATTCATCGAACGAACGGCCGATGAGCTGAAAGCTGTTTGTGGGAAAGTAGAGGAGGCTTCGAGGTTTGACTGCTATCCGCAAGGGGCGAGCGAAGCCGGGTGCAAAGAACGAGGTTAGTTACGTTAACAGCTTATGCTAGTCCACTGCTGGACCTATTGATCTTCTTGCCAAATTTCGTTTAGATCTGCTGAGCCAGACAAGCCAATAACTTTCCAATGTATAATATAAATATTGATTACTTTGCAAATCAAGCATTTTTATTAGAGATTCACATTTGGGAGACAAACACATAATTATATAATAGATAAATTAAGGGATATAATAAGATAGTACTGAGACCGCAAAGTGAAACTGGGGATCAGACATTATGAATTTCTATTACAACAAGCCATTTTATTACCGTCACATCAATCTATTCGCGCTCGCTTACAGAAGTAAAAAAATAATTAACCCTCTCATATATATTTACGTTTTTTCCAGGGTGTTGCTGGTCCGCCACCCCTACTAAAGGCGTCCCCTACTGTTTCTACCCCCCACAGTACGGAACCTTCCAATTCGTGAACATGACGGAAGACCGTCACTCCATGTCTGTCTTCTACGAGAGAACCAGACCTTCCGACTACCCGGATGACTTTAACCTTGTGAGGATGGACTTTAAGTATATGTCCGATGATGTTCTGCAAGTTAAGGTAAGAAATAAGTCATAAGTATTTTTTTCTTTATTTGGATTGGGTGTCACTGTAATCATGGTAGGCCTATTGTGATCGCCATTTTAGTCGTTCAGCCCCGAAGCTGTAGCGTTCATAATTCGCCACTAACCCTTGCAGCTACTAGGAACTGTAGGATTTTCTTCGGGTGATGTCTCGTAGCTCGTCTGGGCTATGGAGGTGCTTGCAGGATGCTACGTTTTTGCATCAGTGCTCCGCACTCTCCTAGCAGATGGAGAGGCGTTTCATCAGCCTCCTCGCAGAATCCACTGACACTAACCTTACTTATTACTTGATAATAATTTCCTGCTCACTCATCCAGCCGCTACGGTGGCTCCTTTACTGTCGAATCGGTCAGGAAGTGGAATTCTCTCCCACACCAAATTCGTGCTAGCCCCTCACTCTTCGTTTTCAAGCGTAAATTCAAAGAGCATTATTTATCTTCATAATTCTGTTGTATTTTATGTATATATTATATGTATTTATGTAAGTATTGAATTTATTATTTTGGAATTTAGGTTATATAGTATTTTATATTTGTTATTGTTATGTAGTATATATTAGTACAATTAATAAGTAAGTTAAAATTTAATCTTTTGTCTATTTCTTATTTCATTTCATTTATGCACATGTACCCACTTCTCTCTTCACTTTGTCTCTCTCTCCCAATAAGGTTTGCTGGAAGAGAACTCTTTTTAGGGTTAAGTTAGCCTTTGTTTAAATTTTCTAGAATAAGTTTTGTGTTATGTTTTTCGTGCAAAAAGTATAAATAAATAAATAAAAATAAGTAATAAGTAAGTAATTACCAAGCGTGGTATTTTGATAACCCCTCCGCTTCGACGGGTCACGTAGTATGGGTACCCTTATGCCTCTATACTATAAGGCTACGTTTTATCTGTTAGTGGTTAAAGTATCTTGTTTGTTGCAGATCTACGATGCAGAACACAAGAGATTCGAGCCTATGTACCCAGAAGTAGCGATGGTCCCCAAAACGCTCACCAAGCTGAAGTACAGAGTGTCTGTCGTGGGTTCCCTGACCGGTTTCAAGGTTAAACGGAACTCTGATAATGTTACAATGTGAGTTTCTTGGAGTTATTTAATTCTATAAGAAAATATCACTACATAGTATAAAACAAGTCTCTTCCCGCTGCCTGTCTGTCCCTATGTATGCTTAGATCTTTAAAACTAAGCAACGGATTCAAGAGGGAGGTTTATAAACCATTTGACAAATAGATTCCACGCGGGCGAAGCCGCGGGGCGCAGCTATACAATAATAAAATAAAAAAGCCTTTATTCACTGACCAAAGTATGATAATGATAAATAAAGTATTATTAAAAAGTAAGTATCTTATTGATCCTATCATCTATGACCTAACTGAATTCTTCAGCAACCAGTTTGTTGGTCAGGTTGTCCTTCGACATAGCTTCTTCCAATCATCTCTGTCACGAGCTAGTCTTCTCCATCCTTTTGGTAGGTCATCTTCCCATCCCTTGATTTGACGTCCCTTTCTTCTTTTTCCATTCCGAAGAAAGGGGCGCAGCTAGTAATCTATAAATAAATAATGTTGGACAATCCACACAGCATCATCTAGCGCCAAGCTAAGCAGAGCTGTATCTGATATCCGGCATATATAGCAATTGCAATGTCATGTTAGCATGCGCTGGCATAAGTAAATAAATTTTATTTAAGCATTGTTAAAAGAACCGTAGTATCTAGATAACATAATATGTTATGATTTATGACGCTATCAACGGTAAACTATAACTAATTTGTAATAATTAATAAATATAGCTATCTATGCAGACCAATCTACCAAAGTTTTAACACAATCAGATAACTATTTTAAAGTCAATGTAAAATTTTTGATTGCAAGCATGTTACATCAAGGGATATATAACAAGGTTATTTCTAACATGCTCCCTGCTAGGGCACGGCGTATTATATTATTATGCTAGGTGGTTAATACTTATTCTAATTATTCAAGAACACATAGGGACAAACATACAATGAAACGTTTCTTTCTTAATATGCACACGCACGCAACAAGGAAAAGGGTCTATACCAGCCCGAACAGTCGGCCAATAAGTGCTGATGAAGTTGATCCATAATAATAATAAATAAATAAAATTCCTTTATTTCGGACTACTATCATGCATAATTTGTTAGTAATGAACTTATAATAAATGTTAGTAATTTTTAAGTACTCAAAATAAATTAAATTGAAAAGAAAATTAAAATTAATTGTAATAAATTAGAAAAAATTAAAACAAATCAAATTACATCATCATTAAAATTACTTTTCTTACAAATCTCCGCCATATTGGCGAATCAATCTTGCCCGCTACAGTTTGTAGGATGCTGTTGGGGGCTGTCCCGCACTCTGCGCATCAGGGACGCCGTCTTTTTCCGAAGGATGGCGGCAAAGCCATCCGTCTGATACTCTGCGAACATCCCTGATGCACTGCAGAAACGAGGCAGTCCCAACATCATCCTAAAGATATTATATTGAACTCGTAGGGTCTCCATAATAATGATAACATAAATAAAATTTAGAGCGTTTTTCATATAACCAAAAATTATTGTTTAAACCATATAAATTGTAGTCGAACTTAATGATAAAATCTCATTTCAGCTTCAACACCCAGGACGTAGGCGGTCTTATCCTCTCCGACAAATTCCTCCAACTCTCAGCCACCCTACCGAGCAACCATATATTCGGACTAGGCGAGAAGCGAGCTAGATTCATGAACGATATGAACTGGAATACCTTCGCTATATTTAACAGGGACCGGGTGCCGACTGAGGGGGTGAGTAATTACTATAACTGTTCATGCTCTTCGACAAATTTCTTCAGCTCTTGGTCGTGCTACCGGTAGACCGTGTGTTCGGACTGGATTTAGCTTTCTATTTTTTTGCTTGGAAAGGTAATTTGACAGAGCGCTTAGCTGATCTGTGTTTGAAAAAAATTAAAATACAAATTCCTTTATTTCTTTATACTTATAAAGTAAGCACTTAGACGAGTCAAATTTTATACTAAATTGACTTGTCTAAGTGCTTATTTTGCTGATGATTATCAAATAAGGAGAAAACTGAGGCCTTTGCCGAGCAGGGGGACAATAATGGCTACTAATATAAATATAAAATGTATACAAATTTTATATATTTTATAAAGGTTCAACATAATACCAGCGCTGAGTAGGTATCTATATTTATCTACCCAGCAACATGCTGAGTTGACACCTTTTTGACTCGACACCAATTGTTTTGCCAGGCAGGTTGTGGAGGTTTTTAGTTGGGTACCTAGTTTTTTATTTTTTGTTTTTAATCATAAATTTTTGAGTTTAAAATAATCTGGGGGTATTTTTGTTTTGTTTTTTCTTTGTTTTGTATTTTTAAATATATAACTGTGTAACCTCCATTATTTTAGTTTTAAATAGATAACTGTGTAACCTCCATTATTTTAGTAATTAAGTTTGTGCCTAGTTCTTAGTTATCCTTTGTGTTTTTAAAATTGTTATGTGTCGTGTCAAATAAAACTTTTTCATTTCATTTCATTCATATATTGTTTAAAGGCGAACCTGTACGGAACTCAGCCGTTCTACATGGCCGTGGAACACAACGGCAAAACACATGGAACGCTCCTTGTGAATTCCAATCCAATGGGTAAGAAAATAAATATTCTCTCTCACTCACACATCTTATACTCTGAATAGCGTTTGTCTACCTGCCTGTATCAAAATTACAAATATAAAGCAATTCAATTAATAAACAATGCCCGACAATCCACACATCATCACCTAGCCCCAAGCTAAGCAGAGCTTATGCTATGGGTATTAGATGACTGATATAGGTACTTAATACATTACATAGATAGATATATCTTTATTATAGAAAACGACCAGAACGCCCTGTACAAATATCTGCAGATCGCACAAACATTTGTCCCGAGGCGGGAATCGAACCCGCCCACTCCGCCACAGAGGTCGACGATCTTAGCCAGCTAGCGAGCTGTCTTATTATTATAGACATATTTTTTATACAGTGCACCTTTTTTACAAAAATTAAAATATATTTATTGCGTCAAATACGGTATAAAGGTGTTTTAGGTCTAAATAATGCACTCAAGTCTCACTATTCTAGCAATAATACAGTTTGACATGTTCTAATTAATCTCTCTAGATATAGTACTCCAACCAACCCCGGGCATTACCTACCGCACAACGGGCGGTGTCCTCAATTTCTTCATCTTCCTCGGTCCGTCGCCCAAGGAGGTCGCTGCGCAGTACACAGAGTTGGTGGGCCGCCCTTTCATGCCTCCTTACTGGTCGCTAGGATTCCATCTTTGCAAGTAAGGCTGTTGATATCTAAGAAGACGACTAAAAGCCGTCATACACAGAAACCGTGGCTGTTCCGGAGGCGAAAGCGTGCGGGTTGTTTCTGTGTGTGGCGGCTTTAAGGGATATCTTAAGAGAGACCACCTCAGTGCCGCTGCGGGCGAAGGTCAGAAAGTGCTATTATACTGCTTAGAAGAAGACTCGAAATTGTTCTAGTCTTGGTCTAAGTCCAGTATAATAGCACATACATATTTCGTGTCACCCTGTCAATACAGGGTGCCACGAAATATGTATGTGTATTCTACGCCGAAAGGGATTGTTGATGATTTTGGACCCCGAGTTTTTAATCATTTAGAATATCATTTTCGAAAAAACAACTTTTTTTCCTATTTGTGTTCGTTTACACGCACTCCTTTCGGCGTTACGTGGCATCCTGTTTATTAAAATAAATGAAATGAAGAATAAATAAGTTATGTTTAAAATAAAGAATCAAATCATGGTAAATATCCCGTTATAAATGACTTTTGTCTTAATAACCTTGATAGTTTCACAAGTTAGATAAGAATTAATATCATTTTATGTTTTTGAAAGTAATTTTTTTTTGTTTTCAGGTTCGACTACGGCGATTTGATTACAACCAAAAAAGTGTGGCAGTCTAACAGAGATGCTGGAATACCTTTTGTAAGTCAATAAAGTACTTACCAATAAATACTGTTAAATAAAGATTTATTTAAGTATTTTATATTATTTATATTAAACAAAGAATTATAATTTTATTATTCAAGAAACTGTTGCAGGAATGTTTTTAATAGAGATTTAAATAATACTACTACTACCCTGTGGGGCCTGTGGGGCCCTATTCTGCTAATTGCTTGACTATGACAATAGTAGGTATCGTCGCAAAATTGCTACTAAAGACACGTTTAAGAATTCTTATTTTACCCAAGATGCTTGCGTTGACTTGACTTGAATTCTTTGATATTGGTGATAATATGTGCCTGGCAATATGTACAAACATTAGTTCCGAGGCGGAAATCGACTCGCAACCTCCTGTGTCACAGGCGGACATTCGCCCACCGCACCACAGAGGTCGTCAAGTCATAAATCCTGTTTATTTGGACATATTTCCAACAGTGTTGTGCAGTTTTCTTTTGTCTATTTCAGGACGTCCAATGGAACGACATAGACTATATGAAGAATCACAATGATTTCACTTACGACACTGATAAATACGGTGGGCTGCCGGAATTCCTTAAGGAACTGCATGGAGAGGGCATGCATTATGTTATTATTATTGGTAAGTTTGAAAATTACAATTAAAGAATAGAAACAAAATTAGAACTAGTATCTGTTTTTAAAACGGTTGATCAAACGACGACTGTTGCAAACAATCCACAGATAGTTCTACTGGGACATATAAATAGCAGCCTGAAGCGTTCCCTTTTCTGCATTAAAGTGTTTTTTTTTTTTGGGAAACTTACAGCTGATTCTTAAAAATTGTTATTTACTTTGTACATACCGGTAAATACCAGCATGTGTGCTGAGAGCCAATAAACAAGTTTCCGCAGATATGTACTTAAATAGAATAACAAATGATGAACAATGAAAGTAGACGACTGAAAGAAAAGAAAAAGAAATACACAAAATAAGTAAGAAACAAACAACACCAAGATTAAATTATCTTAAAAAGAATTCATCGCTAAGCGAGCTTTTCAGCTTGCAGATGTGTTAAATAAATCTATATCAATGTTTTTGTTGATGAGTTATTGATAGAACGATTATAATAATATTTTTCTCTTTCAGATCCCGGCATCGGTGCATCGGAGCCACTCGGTTCATACCCGCCCTTCGATCGCGGGTTAGAAATGGATATCTTTGTCAAGAACTCCACTAACCAGCCGTTTATAGGACAGGTAAATCCATACTTACGCCGGTGGCAATTAGTAAAGGAAATGACGTCGCCTCATTCGTTTGTTATGTGCTTTTTCTTTTTTTTTTTCATCACAAATGTCCTCAAGAGAAATAGGTAGAATCATAGCGTGCAAAGCCACAGGCTGCTAGTAATTACAAATTTCACTTTAAACGCTATATTCTAATTTTTTTGGGTTTAGAAACTCAAAAAGAAAACAGGAATAGGATCACTTTGTTGTCCGTCTGTCAACCCCCTTTTCTCAGGAACGCGTGGAGTCAAGTTTAAATTAACATCAAATACTTAGGTCCTTGACCTCTTGGAGCCGTGATATAAGTCAAGCTACTAAGTCAATGTTCGAATCTCCTAGGGAAGCATGCTCAACATGTCCACAAAAGATACAGGATACTTCCCGTTGTCCTAGAATCATGAACTTTGGCAAGAAGCTAGGTCTAATAGGACAAGTAAAGGTAGTTAATTCACTAAAACTAAAATGTTTGCTTATCGCCATTGAACACAACCCTAGTGTACCTACTTCCCGGTGACATGGAATCATATTATTTGGCAAGAAGCAAGGTCTTATAATTATAGGGAACCCTAGGGGATTCTCTCTTAATTAATCGGAGACCTAAATCGTGGCTCGTCGAGAAGGCGTTCATATTATAAAATTTTTGCGTTCATATTATTAAATTTTTTTAATTATTTATTACTAGTAGTTATAAGAATGATTTATTATTATATAAATTGATTATTCTTATTTTAGGTTTGGAACACCGGACGAACTGCGTTCCCCGACTTCACCCACCCTAATTCAACGCCGTATTGGGTCGAAATGATGAGCAACTTCCATAAGAAGATAGCTTATGACGGCGCTTGGATCGTAAGTACTTTATTTTTTCCTGTTTCGTCCCACTGCTGGGCAAAGGCCTCCCCCAAATCTTTCCACTCAGTGCGGTCACGTGCGATCTCCCACCAATCTCCGAGGAAGGAGTTAAGGTCGTCTCGCCAGCGCTTTCGTGGCCGACCTCGCCCGCGGCTTCCTTCCGGGACCCAGGGTGTTGCAGCATTAGCCCACCTCACGGGGTGCATTCGGCTAATGTGCCCCGCCCACTTCCATTTCAGTAAGTACTATAACTGTTTTAATCTTACAAATACCATCTTTGGTAGTTAAATGTTAGCTACATTTCGCAGAATAGTAACTTCAATCTGACGAATTGTTTTTACCTGACTACCAATGGAAGTAATAAGATAGAAATAAAGAATAATAGAGAGAAATATATTTTACAATGTATATGAACTAATCCAATAACTACGCATTGTCCATCTGAGGCCTGTATGAATGATATTATTAGCCCATTACTCCAGACGAATTGATACAAAGTAAAAAAGTAGTAAGGTACAAGTTCAATAAATATTCTCATGAATCGTCGTTTTTCTGTAATGTGTGCAGAACGCAAGACCTTCAGAAATAAACGATAATTATTTTACATTTTATTTATTTAAGGAAATTTCCTTTGCAGGATATGAACGAACCATCAAACTTCCTCGACGGTTCAGCGTACGGGGCGTGTGCCCCCGAGGTATTCCCATACAAACCGACCACGCACGACCCGGCACTGCGCGTACACACGTTATGTATGGACGCACAGCACTACGCGGGCTCACATCTACATATACACAACTTGTATGCGATCGCCGAGGCGCAGGCTACTAACTAGTAAGTTAATTAATAATTATTATTAAGGGCCTCTGTGCTTTGCCGGCGGAACTTCGCCGCGCCACACAGGTCGCAGAGATAACAGTCTATGCTATTTTGCACCCAAAACTAGTATTTAAAAGCTTACTTGCGTTCATATAAACGTTTTTATATATTTGGTAGCATTGGGCGAAGATCGGAAAGGCGAAGGTCGGAAATGATTGGGTATGGTATGGTAAGTGTATTCCTATTTACACACTTAAACTCCGATTGGTCCTTTGTGCGTAGTGTGTTTGCTAGTTTAACCAGCCTAACTCCGTCCAGAAGAGCAGAATACTCCTGGGATCTTCACAGGCTTCGCGGGGTGACCTCGGGTGGTCGAGGATTTCTAGTCGTTGCGCTGTTAATCCGCTGAATGATTGGGGTAGGCATATTTGCGAAGTAGGCAAATTGGGTAGGCATATAACGAAATTTCGTGATTATCTTATTCGGGGCATTTTCTTAGAGGTGAGGTAGTAGGAGGAGTTTTGGTGATTTGTTTATTCGGCTGAAGGAATCTAATGTGACAACCATTTTATCCAGATAAAAAAGTTCAGAAGCTGGTAAAAAAATATTGTTCACAGTGCCCTAGCAGAGATCCGTGGGAAGCGTCCCTTCATAATATCGCGGGCTACGTTCGTGGGTTCCGGACAGTACACGGGCCATTGGAGCGGCGATATACTTAGCGATTGGCATGACATGCAGATGACTATACCGGGTGAGGACCACAATAAATTAACACTAAATCTTTATTTAGGTACTAAAAACTTACAAATATACAAGGCACAAAATAAAAACATAGGAAATACACAATCTTTATTAACAAAGATTTTTATTTAACTATTGACGCAATAATTTTGCGTTTTAAAAAAACTATAAACCGACTTCAAATTCATAAAATGGGGTTTAAAACTTAGTTTAAAAAAACATCGAAATAGGTTAGCGTGATATTGAGTTATTCGTCCATATCACGATGATGATGTTGATGGTTTTCTCATGGATGCCATTGTCAGAACTGGACCAAATTGAAACGGTACCTCACGGGAATCACCAACTTTTAGATAAAATAGAATCATCAAAATCGGTTCACCCTGTCAAAAGTTCTGAGATAAAAGAAAAAAGTCGGTTAAAAAGAAAATAAGTTTTAGATGTATGTCCAGTCCATCTGTGTAACTGTAGTGTATCTATCTATAGTTCTGTGGGTTCGTAGCTCTCAAATGATAGATCTGATTTCAATTTCGTTTTTTCACAGAACTACTTAGCTTCACCCTCTTCGGCATTCCAATGATGGGCGCTGACATCTGCGGGTTCAACGGGAACACGACGACCTCGCTCTGCAAGCGCTGGATGCAGCTCGGGGCCTTCTACCCCTTCTCGAGGAACCACAACACTAATGATGCGATAGTAAGGGTCGAGTCTAGTATTACAATACAATTATAGTTCCCAATGATGGGCGCTGACATCTGCGGGTTCAACGGGAACACGACGCGCGCGCTCTGCAAGCGCTGGATGCAGCTCGGTGCCTGTTATTATTATTAGTTATAACATCGCCTTAGGGCTTAATAAAAAAACCAGTTATCATGTTACTATCTCAATAAATGAATAAATAATATTTATTCCAGCCCCAAGACCCAGTAAGCCTCGGTCCAGAAGTTGTGGCAGCCAGTATAAAGTCGCTGCGCATCAGATACCGCCTTCTGCCGTATTACTACACGCTGTTCTGGAGGGCGCATGTCTACGGCGAGACTGTGGCTAGGCCGCTGTTCTTTGAGTAAGTTATCTAATTCAATCATCTTCAATCTATGCTAGTCTACTCGTGGATATAGGCCTCCAATAATGAACGCCATAGTCCCCTGTCTTCTGCACTCTTTGGCATTCCACGGCCGGAGGGTTGTTAGGATTATGGTATATGAATCTTGCAACTAACCGCAGCTTCGCACGTGTTTCTCCTGAATAATAAATAATAGTTAAAAAGAACTAAAAAACCACACTTTTATAAATAAATCGAATTTGAATTATTAAAAAAAAAATTTTTACTTTTTAGTTAGGTTTGAATGTGAGTTGTATTTGATTATTCGGGCGGTAAGTCGTGAATAAATAAGTCAAGGAAAACAGACAGTTATATAAGAGTTTATTTTAAATTACAATATTTATTAAATGTATTTATATATTATTTTTCTCACTCCAAAATACGTATTCGAAATGTATTTTATATCTATCTATTCCAGGTTACCAGACCAACCAGAGCTCCACAAAATAGACGACCAATTCCTAATCGGCCCTCACGTAATGATCACCGCCATATTGGAAGATGGCGCCACCAGCACAATAGCGCACTTCCCCGAACCGTTGATATGGTACAAGCTGGATGGAGAAGTGAGGCCCACGGTGGCTGATATTGACGAAGATAACTATGTTTCTATTAAGGTAAGATTGTAATTACCTTCAATCGACCCTCATATAATGATCGCCGCCATATTGGAAGATGGCGCCACCAGTAGAAAGGCGCAGTTCCCCAAACCGTTGATATGGTACAAGCTGGATGGAGAAGTGAGGCCCGCGGTGGCTGATATTGACGAGGATAACTATGTTTCTATTAAGGTAAGATTGTAAATACCTTCAATTGGCCCTCATATTATGATCGCCGCCATATTGAAAGATGGCGCTACCAGCAGAAAGGCGCAGCAAGGCTACCACGCTAATAAACACAACGTAACGCGACACGGGAACTGCAAGGCTACCACGCTAATTTAACCACGATTAACGCGTAAAAAGGCGTTATTCACGCATGCGCCTCAATACGCGTTATTCGCAGTAAAATTAGCGTAATAAAGCTGATAACGCGCTTTACGTTATGTGTTAAATAGCGTGGTAACCTTGCAGTTCCCGTAGATAACTACATATGTTTCTGTTAATGTTAGTTTGTAATGTTCACGACGATTCGAAACTATTATTCTACCTGATAGATAAAACTTTTTTTCTTTGTAAACTCAATCTCGTGATTATTCCTCTGCCTCGACCATCTCTGTGGTGGGTTCGATTCCCGCCTCGGGACAATTGTATGTACGATCTGCAGATATTTGTTTCGGATGTTCTGGTCGTTATCTATATATGTATATTAAAAAATATCTATATACATATGTATAGTATTAAGTATAGCACCCATAACATAAGCTCTGCTTAGCTTAGGAGTCGATGATGCTGTGTAGATTATCCAGCATAATTCATTTATTATTCCAGGGTGGAGCAGTGTTGCCACTACAAGAGCCGGCCAGTACTGGTCCAATCAATACTGGCAACACTCGGAGTTTGCCGCTACAGCTACTGGTCGCTCCCGACGTCCATCACACAGCGCATTCTGATCTCTACTGGGATGATGGAGATAGTATCAGTAAGTACCAGACAAACAAGTTGAAATCACCGGATTTCTCGTGACTTTAGAGCCTACGCTGTCTCGCTTCTATGGACTTTAAAATCACACACTATCTGATCACTATAAGAGACAAACTAGTGTAGTTTAAAACAAAAGCATTGATATAGACATATCAGCTCTCAGCTGCTAAGAAGCCCATATTGCTCCAACGCAGTGCACTTCGAACCGGTTTCCAGATTCAGGAATCATTAACTCCTTAGTGAACTCTTTAAAATAATCTGGACAAATTATTAAAGTGTGCTTTGCAAATTAATTAATAAATAAATTTAAAATGTATCATTTTATTTTTATCGATTGATAAGAAAAGAACTGCACATATATCAATAGATACAAAAATATTTTTTACTGCTGTCAAACTAATTTTTTGTGCCACCTAAATGAATACAGTTGGTTATGTATGATATACACAAAGCTCCAAAAGCTGGTGTATTACAAACTAGTTCTGCCAGTCTGTAGACAGATTTTTATTTACATACATTTTATTATACACATTAATGCAAAATTTCAGCCCAATAATGTTCAGTAGTTTTGGCGTGAAGAAGCAACAAACAAAAGTTTAGGTGGATGGACACTTTCGCATTATAATATGATTATGGTATTTTCCAAGACACTACAACACAAATGCCACCATTCTAACAACTAATCTAACGTCTCTTCTGCAAACAGATAGCTACCAAGAGAAGAAATACAGCCACATAGAATTCTTCCACAACAACACAGAATTTCGCAGCAACGTCCAATGGTGGGGCTATGGCGTACCATCGGTCAACAAAGTTATATTCTTCAATCAACCACCTATAAAAGGTGTCAATATAAACTCACAGCCCTGTAAGAAACCCTGTGAATACTCATATAACACACAAATGAAAGTACTGGAGGTTAACGTGAATTTATCTCTTGATAAGCAGTTTGTGATTAGCTTAGTCTATAAGCCGAAAATTATGCTTAAGACTGAAGCTATTTTGCCGGGGTATGGATGAGTAGTAGATAAATCCCTTTTCAAAATGAAGAGCGAGTTTTGAAATTGAAGTAGGTATAAAATATCCAAATGTTGTTCTTAAACCATCTGGTTGTATATGAATTACGTAGCCATATAGTATTAAATTTTATGTGAGAAAATTCATAGCACTAATAATGCGCACTTTTAATCTTATTGTGTAGTTAATATAATAAACCAAAAAGTATGTATAATTGAATACAGATATTTTATTTCACGGAGTTTTCGTTAACGACTTTTCTGCGTTTACCTTGTACTGACATTTTGAGTGGACCCAAAAACACTAGTGACCCCGTCGCGATCGAACTGAGTGATCGAGAGTGCTTCCGAGTTTACGCAACTAACTGTAGAGCAAATTGAGTTAGTTTGCGTTTTTTTTGTTAGCTAACTGTTATGGTAAGTTATGGTAAGTGTACTCCTGTTTCCGCACTTAGACTCCGATTGGTCCTTTGTGCGTAGCTAACTGTTAGCCAACAACCAAGATCAAACCTTTGTGAAATAGAATGTCTGTACCTAAATAATATTTAAATTTCCATTTTTTATTTCAATGTTCAAATGAAAGTTATCTACAAGTTTTAGAGTTCTAACACATGTATTTTGTATTATGTGTAACTATCTGTATGTTAGATGTATTTTATTGAGTGTTTTTATAAAAATATTTTATACCTTGCCGACGAAACTGCCCTCAATTTAAGACTTTCTTTGGATTCTACTAAGTATAATGCATATTCATTCTATTTTACATTTTATATTTTTTTGTGCTTAACTCATACCCTGCTCATTTTTATTATACTGTTAATGAATTAACATGTTTTAGCGATATGTACTAGTACTGTATTTAACATTTGTCAAATAGCTTGAATCATAATAATATAAAGTTATGATTATGGTTACAGGGATATGCATGAATGTATGCCAATTATACCTTTGGATTACTATTCGGAAATGTTTGTCTAGACCTAGAATGATGTTTATAGATGTGTTTTTTATGCTAGGTAACTAACATAAATGGTTTGGTTAGTTAAGCTGCGTGTTTAAAAAAAATATTAAAACCTCTGTTTCCAAGATTTTAAAGTTTTAAGACCTTGAATTGTCTGGAACTATACATAGAGCCATAATCAAAAGTTGAAGCTAACCAAATTGTGATATTTTCTTTATGATATTGTGTTACCAATTTATGTTTTCGAAGATTTAGATCTTGTTGAATATTTGTGATATAATCGGCGTAAAATGCCAAGTAGTTGTCGTAAGCGTAATCTAGTCTCATTGCACTAATAAAGATGACTATGCACAATCTGTCTTTTTATTTCATAGTAATAATACAAAAGCAGTTACTTGAAAATGGCTCTACAAATAAAGACATTTCCCATGGTCATGCATGTATAAAACAAAGTAGCTTCCTGCTGTCTGACATTATGCTTTCTTTTCAACATCCTTTTTCAGAAACATCTCATATTGCTCCTCAGTCATAAGACGCTCCAATTCCCTTGGTTCAGTTAGCATTAACTTAAACAACCATCCATCTTCATAACAGGATGAGTTTATTAGAGCCGGTTTGTTTTCAACCATTTTGTTCTTCTCTATCACAGTACCGGTAACAGGGGAATATATTTCGCTGGCAGCTTTAACACTTTCTAAAGCTCCGCATTCATCGCCTTCCGAGACTTTGGTACCTGGGTCTGGTAGTTGAGCGAAGACTACGTCACCTAGAGATTCTTGAGCGTATTTGCTGATTCCCACAGTGCCTATTCCATTAGTCTCTGTGACCCATTCATGACGATCCGAATACTTTCTGGCTGCATCGCTACTGTATTTATGACGGAGTTTGCAGTATGATTCACTGTTGGTTTGTAGGAGGCATCTTTTAGTAAGGTACTGCTTAGTGGCATGGAACAAGTAGCTCTGTAGAGTCATCTGAAAATATAACAATAATTATGTTTTGTATTGTCCACATTGAAAGCAAAAGAAAAATATTATTCTCAGCCTGTTAGGGTCAACAGCAGAGTAAGGTAGGCATTTGATGTGGGAGTGGGACTATTTTTTAAATAAAGAAGTACCTAGGTATTAAAAAATATTATACCTTCAATATAAATATTTGTATGTTATCAGCTCTGTGAACATTTAAATCCAAACTACATCACATTGTGTCTTGTTAGCTTGTTACAGAAGGTAATCTACCAAATGAACTTATAAATAAACAGAATAAACCCATTAAGATATGACTGAGAAGATAATGGTTTGAACTTTTGATCTCTGTGTTGGTATAATAACAAATAATACAAAATATTAGCAGGGTGTACTATTATATACATTATAAAATAAGCTGTTGGACAATTCACACAGCCTCATCTAGCCCCAAGATAAGCAGAGCTTGTGTTACCGTAGGGTACTCTATTATAAGAAGACCCTGAACAAATTTATTGTTACAAAACAATAATAAATAAATTACTAGGTATTTCAGCATCCACTATTCTATGGACCGTGGTGGCTGGAAGCCAACCGTTGAATATGTCAGACATACAGATAAAACCAAAATAGAACACACATAATATTATCACGAATACGATGCAGGGGAAAAGTAAAAATAACAAGATTCTCCGTTTGTTACATACCTGTAAGTCGTTAGCAATAATTCAATAATACACAGCACCGCTTCTTTAGTTCTTGGTCTAGCTAGCTAGATAAATTATTACGGACAACAAACAAATTTGAATTACACTGATAATTATGAAATTTATTGGAAGTTTATCTATAATCTGAACTAATCTGAAGTTGGTTAATTGTTTTTTTTTTTTCAATGTTGTTTTGGTTATGTTTTCGTTTCGTCAAAAAACCGACGAACGACAGTGCTAGAGAGTCGTATCTACACTACAATCACATTATTACGTATTGGCCATCGCTCGTGTAGAGATTTGGCGAGTGGTGTAGTTATTGACCAATACCTTGGCCCAAGATCCATTTTGGTGGTTTCGGTGTCGTCATTTGTCATGGGCATCAACTGCATCAATCGATAGGTCTTCAAATTTCCATGACGATAGAAAAGAATCGGAATAATAAAACTAAGTCAGGTAATACGTCCTACCATCTCAGTAGCGTAACCTTACTGATGTACCGTAGTTATTGTATTCTCTTTAATATTTACCAAATCAAAAATGTTACAAAAAATTGAAGGAAACGAACCCCGCGTATTGAAACTGTATCTACCTACATATTAATTTTTTGGTACCAAGATAATAATAATTTAATCTATGAGCCTTGCGCTGCGCATGGAATTATACGATTTCACAGACGAGTTAGTTGTGTTACAGTTTTAATAATAACTGTATTTTGAACTACATAACATTATACCCTATGAAATCGCTCTACAATTAACTATAATCATATGGCCGATTTTAATATACAGATAGTTTACATCAATGGACAAAGTGTAACGATCATTTTTCAACGTTTTGTGGAAATAAAAGGAGAACGGAGAACCTAAGTACATAGGTTAGTAATGGGTTAGTATTTCTAAACTGCTCTGCTACCCGTGCGATCCGGGTGGGTTGTTAGTGGGTGGCCTAAGATTAGATTAAAAAATCTTATTATTCTAATCTATTTTATAGGTAACCTATGGCACTCCGGTCTACTGTAACGAAAAGAGTTTGATTATTAATTTTGTAACTAACCTATAATGAAACTCTTTCGTCACCCCGCTTCCCGTCGCGTCGTCGTCGCTCGCCGCGTCTCGTCGTCGTCGTCTTAAAGAGATTATCTGAAAAAGGAAATCATTTTAACAATTAAAAAAAAATCCTCCAACAAACCCGGATAAATGAAAATGTAGTAATTCTGTAAATTATGCGATGAATCGATTGATATTATTATTTAGCATAACCTTGTAGGAAACTTGCATGGTCTTTTCGAGAACGTAGATGGCAACACAAATCTGTCAAAATATGTCAAACGTCGTTGTTCGCCAGCCATGACTGAAAGATGTCAAACTAAGTTTACAGAAAAATTTGATAATTTCAATTATATTATATATTTAGGTATCCTTTGCACCTCCGTTGCTGTACTATTATTCTACAGGTATGGAACACATCCAGGTATTTTTCTACGTTCTCCATTTCGCGGATATAGGGTAACCCACTTTTGTTTTGGTTGCAGATTTCACTTCACCGCGATAGGGTTTTGCTATGGGCTGGGATGTCTGGCTTGTTTTTACGGTATAAATTCCAGTATTCTGGTCGAATACGTGGAGAAAATAAAGCTCCATTTCTTCGGACATAGCGCTGTCAAGAAGTTAGAACATGCGCCAAAAAAGGTGAGTTTGACACAGTATTGTTTATTTTCATGGCCTTGCATAAATCCTGTAAGTAAATACCTACAAGACCACTAAATAAAGTTTTTATAAACTTTGCGAACGAAATGCATCTAGTACGTAGGTATAGGGTAGTCTTTGTAAGTTTTATCTAACTAAATAAACTACCAACAACTTTTATTCTAGCGGTGTAGTGCATGCGGGTCGAAGGAGTGTGAGCGACATGACACAGGAATCTCTACGGAGCCCTGGGTAGGGCTCCAGATACACAAACAACTGGACCAAGCTATAGAAGATGTGAGTATGCAGAGACTCTAAAGTATGTTAACAAACACAATCTATCTCATATTAAATTTGAATGTGTAAGATAATACCTCTGTATATAGATTATTTGTATGACTCATCTTTAAGTTATTGTCTTTGCATGAATAGATCTGGCATTCCTTTTGACAAAAGGCCTTCTGAATAAGTACCATTTAAAATAGTTGACTGACTTCTCACAACCTGAATACCTAGTTATCTTAATCATTCGATGCTAATTACTAGTAATCAAAGTTAATTAATCAGCTGGAAATATAATTTAATCTTTGTTTTTTTTTATTATGCCATAATATTTTTTACTAATTCTGAAACAAATATTGTTTAAAAATTAATATAATACTAGCTTCTGCTTGTGGCTTCGTTTTTCGTCGCACGCGTTTTTTTAGCATAAAACAGGAGCCTATATGTTATTCCAGGTCCAAAATAATATATTTATGAGTGCATAATTTCAGTCTAATCCAAGCAGTAGATATTGGGTTGCCTTTGGCCCAAACATCTTACAACGGCACAAAAGCACAAACTTTCGCTTTATAATATTAGTAAGATACATACAGTCGTGGTCAACTAATTAGGGACTTTCAAGATAGTGAAGAGCAATAACCGGTTATGTACATATAAATATAAAATATATTGATTTCTCAGCACCTATTATTTGCATAATTTGGTCCATTATTATTGGACATTATTGGATATTATGCTATAAATGGCTGTAAATAAAAGAATAAATAATTAGAAAAAAGTATTTAATATCAAAGGTTGAACATGTATTCAATTTTAAGGTATAATTCTGTAGCTGGACATTTAATTAAGCACAGTAAACTATAATGAAAAATAGAGTTAAACAAAACTAATAATCTGCAGTATTATAATCTTTAACAGCTCCATTTTATTACGTGTAAAATCAGTACCCAGTAGCAAAACCTTTGTTAGTAATTACCGCTTGACACCGATGTGGCATAGACATTATCAGTTTCTGGCATGTTTCGACAGGAATGTTTGCCCATGCCTCACAAAAAGCTTCATTAAGTTCATCTAAAGTTGTGGTACGATAAGTGGCAACTTTTTTCTTGATTTCGTGCCAAAGGTGCTCGATTGGGTTAAGGTCCGGGCTATTTGCTGGCCAATCTAGCACCGATACTGACTGACTGGTAAGAAACGACTTGACTGAACGGGCGGTATGTTTCGGGTCGTTATCAAGCTGAAACGTCCATATAATAGGGAGATGCTCCTTAGCATAGGGAAGCATCGTTTCCTCCAATATTGCCTTGTATTGATGTTGGTCTAAGTTACCCTGAACTTTCCTCACAGGTCCCACTCCACGTCCAGAAAATAAACCCTACATTTTAATGTTTCCACCGCCATGTTTCACCTGCTTTTTTGTGAATCTTGGATTTATTTCCGCTTTTACTGGACGCCGTACGTATTGCCTTCCATCTGAAGAAATCAAATTAACCTTGGTCTCGTCAGAGAATAATACATGTTGCCATTGGGCGTAGGTCCAATGTCCATATTTACGTGCAAACGCCAAACGAGCATTCCTATGTTCTTTCTTCAACAACGGTACTTTGCGAGCCACTCTTCCGAACAGCCCTGCTTCTACCAGACGTCGTCGAACGGTCCTCGCTGAGACACTAGCTCTTTCGTCTGTCCCAAACACGAAGTGTTTCATTAAAATAGAGCCTATAATTAATAAATTAATTATAGAAACGCATCTTTCTTAGCTAACCTGGTTATCATTCTATCTTCTTGCGGAGTTGCTTTTCTCGATCTTTTTGTTCTGGGCACATTTAAATCTGTGTTATTGCGTCTGACATGTTGCACTGCATTGTATACTATAGTTTTTGAACAATTTAAATGTTCTGCTATCCTTCGGTATGGCCAACCATACTCGACAACAAACTTCATGATAATTTTTCGTAGTGTTGGATCGCAACTTTTATTTTTGCCCAATTTTCTTCAAAATATTTTTCAAAACTAAAAATAAAAATCGGGCTTGCCGCCAAAACTACCACGAAACAATAAAAGAAGTAAAAAGTATTGAGATTCAAATTTTGAAAATAGAACGCAATATCTCAGTGTCCCTAATTAAATGGCCAGCCAGCATTATTTGAACAAATAGCACTATGATAATCTATCAGCTATACTGTAAAAAGGTTTAATGTTTAAGAAGTTGTTATTGTTTGTATAATCGGGCACATCAATGACTAATTATACTTACATGTAAAAGACATGGAATATTTTTAAGACTAGTTGAAAAAAAAAAAAAAACAATTTGGCTTAACTAGAGATTGTCCCTAATTAGTTGACCACGACTGTATATTAATAACTAAGTTTTGAAATTAATTATAGCCTGTTTTAAATTTTATAAAATAAAAATACGATATTTATCTACTATATTTGTCCTGTTTGTACCTCTTCTAAGAGGTAATTGGCTTCATTATGTTCTTATCACTAATGAGAACCTTTAAGAATGTTTTTTTGCTTCAGTAAAAAAACAATAATTATTTATTATTGAGGATATTAGATACCAATAATTATTTAAACTTTCCTAAACATTGCTTTGTTCATTAAGTTATTTTGATCAAGACAATTTACTCCACTTAGCTAAAATGTGAAAAAGGTTAGAGAACCTGGCTCGATTGGACCCCATTGGGTCTTTCAAGTCTTGTTGCTATGCCCGCGGTACACGCTATGCACATAGTACATACAATAAGAATTAGAAAACTAAAGTCGCAGTGGGCCGGCTATACCTCGCGAAGAACAGACATCTGCTGAGGTAGACCACAACTTGTCAGAAATTGTGTAGGTCGCCCTCTGGCTGACGACCTACGAAAAGCTGCAGGGAGATGCTGTATGCGTCAAGCTGAAGACAGGGCGCAATAGCGCTCATTAGGGGAAGCCTACGTTCAGCAGTGGACTAACATAGGCTGATGTTGATGTATAATAACAATAAGCAAATATCTTGACTTGGGTAACGAGGTTGTCAGCATGTAGGATGTAGATTCAGCGACCATTGTCCCGATTGTCATTTCGGTTAACCGCGTAATAGCGAAGAGCAGTGACAACATCTGAAGAGATTCTGGCTAGGAAGTTGGATCAAGGGCCAGATCCAAAAGGCGGTACTCCTGGACTCAGCACGTTTCGTCAGGAAGTTCCTCTCTCTGCAGCCCTAGTCACCGGCCGATTAAGCCTAGCTTCGCGACCGTTTTAATATTTTTTTTACTGTAAAATAGTTTCATAATATTTTATAGAGTAAAAAATGTATTTTATAACGAGAATTTAATCAAATCATGTATAATAATAATCATTTATTACAAAATAACGTCCGACTAATATAGAATACAAATACATTTTCCAGTTCTACAACACAATCCTAGAGCAGTTCATCAGCACCTGGTACAACAAGATCACTCTGCAGCCGTTCTTCGTGGACGAGCTGCGGCATCAGCTCAGATATGCCTCCGCCTGCTTGCTGCAGAGAGCTGTTAAGGTAAATAAATAATACTGGACAATTCACACATCTAGCCGCTTGGTAAGCAGAGCTTGTGTTATGGGTACTAGATGACTGATATATAACACAAATAGATATTTTTTATTATACATAGAAAAACCTAGAACACCCGGAACAAATTATCTACAGGTACAAATTATCATTTGTCCTGAGGCGGGAATCGAACGCTCCTGCGTCGTAGGCGGACCTTCGCCCACCGCGCCACAGAGGTCGTTGATGTTAAATAACTGTTAAATTATTTTCAGCTTACTTTTAGAGTAGTTACTAGTAGACTAGTGGGTAATGTAAATAATGATTTACCTTTCAGATAAACTATTCCAAATTCCTAACCACGCGTCTGATCCCGTGCGCGCTCCAGCACTACAGCGCGCAATGCGCGCGGCATGTGCACCCGCGCGCATTACACGTGGCAGCGCGCTCGCGGCACGCCGAGCTCAAGTACCTGCGGTGTGTGGCAGAGAGGCTGATGCCCATTGTACTGAGGGATGGAGAGGTTCAGAACCCGTGAGTAAAGTTAAACCTCGGTAAACGTAGTATAGGACTCCCTCCGACCGGTGGGATGACAACCTGCGAAGTACTGCAGGCAGATTCTGTATGTGGCATGCTGGAGACAGGGCTATGGCGTTCATTAGGGGAGGCCTATGTCCAGCTGTGGACTACTATAGGATGATGATTCTTTTAATTAAATAAAATATATTAAAAAAAACTGATGTTGTGCCTAATCTAATTGGTTTCTTGTCCACAGTGTGTTCAGAGTGCTAATACGCGAGATATTCTCCGGCTGGGTGTTGCTGTCACTAACGGATGTGCTGAGCGAGCCGTTCGCTCTGAACACTCTCATCGCGCTCGCCACGGGCCCGGAGACTATGGCGGCGCTGCCCACGTCTCCTAATTACAAGGTAAATGGAACTTACACCTATTTTTAATATTTATAGACGTTTTCCTCCCAAAGGAAAAAAGAGGTACTGAAGACGCCATAGCCGCGCGCCTTTGACATACCACCCATGACATAGACGAGCGCAGGTAGGTAGAGTCTATGATTGTACATGATAGAAAGGAATAGGTATAGAAGGTGTTCTCTCACATGGTCAAGCCGCCGCGCCGCGCCGGCACAGACCAAATAGTTATTATTATTATATTTTAATGCTATTATGAATTTACATTGTTATTCACTAAATTAATTTTAATTAATAAGTGCATTAAGGAATATCACTAGGTACTAAAATATTAAGTATGAATGTACATTCCAAGAACCAAGACCTGTAACTATGTTGTCGATAAAGAATCTGAATCTGCTAGAGACAATGGCGGCACTGCCCACTACTCCTAATTATAAAGTAAACGGATCTTTATTTAGTTTTAGCCATTGCTGTCTCGTCGCTGGGCATAGAACTCCTGTGGCCTGAGTTCTGTGTGTAAGTTAAAGAACTTCTGCATAACGTACAAACATTGGTCCCGAAGTGGTCATCGCGCGCGAGTTCCCGAGTTATTAATTTTTGTCCCGCAATAGTTAATAAACAAAGTAAATCAGAGTAATTTGTATGATATCGCAGGCCTTCTTCTCCGGCTTCTGTGTGTGGCGGCTTTTAAACTTTTACCTATGCTTATAGATATAAACTTGTCCGCAGGTGGAGTTCTTAGAAACCTTCGCTCGTCAAACTGACTCAATCTACATGCAGCGGTGTAAGCTGATGAAGATAGATTTGGACCTGGTGATGAGCGACCAGGAGTATTTCTATTCTTTCATGCAGTTCCTCAAGACTACCAATCATATATTCCTGCTGCAGTTTTATAAGGATATCAGTAAGTGCTTTGGATTATTTCAATTATGGTTATTTATATTCAGTCTAGTTAGATGTTGCTGTGTCGATTGTCCACCATTATTTATTTATTGGAGGAGGTTGCAGGTTCGATTCCCGCCTCGGGACACATGTTCAGTTCAGTTCAGTTATTTATTGATAAGAATATTCTTATATGTCACATGTTTGTACGAATTGCAGGTATTTGTCTGTCAGGGTGGTATTTTTTTATGTTTAATGAAAAAAAAATTGTATGTTGTTTAGAAAATTTTTAAAAAGAAACTGTTATAAACTAAGGGACATAATTTTTTCAAAACTATACAATACAAGTACGCTTTATTGCACATATATACAAAGAAAAAAAAACAGAAAAGAACAAACAAACACAGAAACAGATGCACAATGGGTGGCCTTATCGCTAGCAATGAAATTATTCTTATCCAATACAATTATAATTTAATTTAACCAATACGTATTTAAAAATATCATTCGTATATTAATAAATTCTATAAATATGAAGTACTAGCTGCGCCCCGCGATTTCAACCGCGTGGTGATAGATATTTTGGATAATATACAATATATCTTTATGATAGCCTACGTGTTATTCTGATATGTAAGCTATATTATTGTGAAGTTTCATTAAAATCCATTCAGTAGTTTTTACGTGAAAGAGTAACAAACATCCATCTATACTTACAAAATTTCGCGTTTATAATATTAGTAGGATATCAGTAAAGTAAACAATCTAACAAGAACGAACCCAAAAATTGTTTCTTTCCTGACAGGGTTTTTGTGCATTGTGTACTTACTAAGAACTAACCTATATGCGTAAAATCACATATATTTTAATGCTATTCCAGAATCATTCCAAACAAAACTACTGAACCCAGAGCTAAGTGAAAACGAGAAGAGATATCTACATAAAGAAGCAAGCGACATTTACGAGACCTACCTACGAGAGGACAGTGCAAGTCGGGTGCCTCTACAGGACAATATTAGCGAGGAGTTGTATGAACTGTTGCAAGCTGAAGATAGTATTAAACGGTGAGATACCCATCATTCTATTCTACTATAGTATAAAGCTAGATTACCACTCGCTGACTGACTGACTGATTGACATAATTTTTCTCCTTGATGGTGGATGGGGAGGTATGGTTTTTTTACGGAATCGGATAGGGGAGCTAAAAGTCTAAAAGGGAAATTCCGACCTTTTGACATTAAAGGGCTAGATGATGCTGTGTTATCCACACAGCATCATCTAGCCCCTTAATGTCAGTTGAGCATTATTTATTTGTAATATTTCTATTGCAGGTTGCAAACTAGCAGAGCATTGTACCAGGCGGCGAGGCAGTCGCATGCGTTCCTAGAGAAAATTTTACTGCCAAAGTTCTTGCACAGTGAAGAGGTATGTTTACATTACTTACATAGTTCAATAGAAAGCTGGTTTAACTGATTTGGGAAAAAGGAGGCTCTATGTTCGGCTGTTATTTTTTTAATGTCTATTTGTCGACTCTTCCATTGTTGTATAGAGAATTATCCCTAAAACCATCTCGGAATAATTCTCTAAAAAAAAAATTTCACCCATACAAGTTTTATTCCCGAGGGATTAGTATTTGTCCTGCCAAACTAATTAGGGAATTAAAGTCGACATATCTAGTTTAAAAAAAAAAAAAAAATAGTAATTAATAATATATAAATTACTAGCTGCGCCCCGCGGCTTCGCCTGCATGGAAATCTATGTGTCCAATGGTTTAAAAAGCTTCCTCTTAAATCAGTAAATCTATTAAAAAAAACCGCATCAAAATCCGTTAGTTTCGTCCGCGTAGTTTTAAAGATCTAAGCATACATAGGGACAAACATACAGCGGGAAGCGAGTTGTTTTATACTATGTAGTGATATTAGTACGTACTGAATAATGGTATTTACAATTTCAGTTCTACAAATTAATGATTGGCAGCAGAATACCTACAGGGTATCAGAAGAATATGACAAGAAAGTGAGTATGCTCTGTCAAAGTCTTTAATTTATCCACGTGGCGCAAAAAGAGGGGGGGGGGGGGGGGGAACAATTCCTCGCACCCTCCATTAAGCTTATATAACTTCCAGACCCCACGAGCACCTCCTAACATCAGCCCTAAAGCTCGGCACCAAGTTGAAGAGCGCGCTCAAAGCGAGCTACCTCGAGGGTCAGCTGATGGAAACGCTGGCCAATGAGAACGCAGAGCTGGACAACGTCGGCATCCTGAAGTACTTGGAGACGCTAGCGGCGGATGAGATGCAAGGACAGGACCTCACCAGCTATAAGGTGGTGCTGACCAATGTGGAGACGAGACTGGTAAGACACTGGGTTCTGAGGATACTTTTTGACGGCTAAAGCTACTCTATTCATCATAATCATCAGCTTAAAATAAATAAATAGTTCTGGACAATCCACACAGCATCATCTAGCTCCAAGCTAAGCGGAGCTTGTGTTATGAATACTAGATGACTGATATCTATCTATACTAATATTATAAAGAGGAAAGGTTTGATTTTTTGTTTGTTTGTAATGAATAGGCTCCGAAACTACTGGACCGATTTGAAAAATTCTTTCACCGTTGGGAAGCTACACTATCCCCAGTGAACATAGGCTATATTATATTTTCAAAAATGTTAGGGATCCGTACCAAAACCGTGCAAAGCCGGGAAGGTCCGCTAGTACTTAATACAATGGATTACGTAGATATTTTATACATACTGGGACCTTTGCCTACCGCGCCCCGGAGGTCGTCAAATGATGCAATAAAATAAATATGAAATATTAACAACCAAAAGTCACAGACTGCTAATAGTATATCGTACCTCGTATGCCGTAGTCCAGCCGTAGACTAGCTGTTCGATCACAGAGGCAAATTAGCAGCAGCAGCAGCAGCAGTTCGACCTAAGTACCCGGTTACCCGTGCCGCGAGCGCGGACCGGGCGCCTACGGAGGTCAGTCACCAGCAGCCATTCAAACCGCACTCATTCACATCATTATTAGTCGTAGTTTTATACAATATATGTAGCTATTGTTTCTATACTCGACTTTTACATCAGCATCCCTGGAAAAGCTAGCCGCGATTTCTACACTAGCAAAGTCTAATATATTCATAGATAATTGTATTGTCAGGTGGCGCCACCCCGACGCGGCACGGTCCGAGTATTCACACTAGCGGTGCACGGCGCACCCGCCGGCGCCGCCCCCCGCTTGTGGTCCGTAGAGCGCAGCGAACACGACTTCCACCTGCTGCGGGGCAAGCTGCTGGAGTTCCACGGGGAGCAGCACCTGCTGGACCTGCCTCTGCCTTCTAGAAGGTACGATACAAGGTTCTAGGTTCTGATTACGTCATCTACACGCTGTTGCCGTAATCACAAAATAGCGTGTTATTAATTTAGTCTTTTTTACATTTTATGTAGTAGTTCTAAGGTATATATTACTACGGACCGTAGAATAAGTTAAATAAGATCTCTTACTTTTCTATGGTTGGATTTTTTTTTATTATTATTTGTTTGTGATTTCAGAGACAACAGCCCGTTAGAGACGCTGCGCTACAAATACGAAGATTTCCTGCAGAGGTTGTTGCAGAAACGACTGCTGCAAACGAGTGAGATGCTCAGGATATTCCTGACGGATGACGGGGACTTCTCACTAGTTATACAGGTAAACGATTCCTTTATTGCTCTATCCGGTACCTGATTTTGTCTCTACATTTTCTTAAAACGAGCCTATAGAAAAAGTAATGTACTAAAGTCATTTAAAACGGGATATTTACCATGATTTGTTTTTGAGTTTTCCAATATTTTGGCACAGTTTCATGCGCCATGATCACGGAATAACAAAAAAAAAAACAAATCATGGAAAATATCCCGTTTTAAATGACTTTAATGTTAATAACCACGATAGTTTCAAATATCTACCTAAGAATGCATTTTATTTTGTTGCATTTAAATATAAATTCTATAAAAAAATAAAGTTCTATAAAAACTAATATAATCTTAGATCAAGTAATATTGATACATACTTAGATACAAAATTATAAGCACTAATTTTATTTGTCATCCCCTGACCACGACAGGTTTGCACCTGTTGAAACGTCGGGGAAAAAGGTAAATAAACGCGATAAATACCCGTTGTATTAGTGCTTATAATTATGTGTTCAGATCGCGTAAGTATAAAAATATTTATGTTGATACAAATAAATAAATAAATAATGCTGGACAGTTCACACACCATTATCTAGCCACATGGTAAGCAGGGCTTGTGTTATGGGTACTAGATAACTGATATACATAATACAATACATTACATAGATAGATATATTTTATTATACATAGAAATTATTGATATAATGTACATGTTACAGGCAACAACGCTAAGCGCCAGCACAGACCTGGTGAACATATACCAGAACGTGACGTACAAGCTGAGGAAGGAGAAAGGACAGCATCTAGAGAGCTTTATGACGAATCTACTGGTTTCTAGCGATATCGAGCGATACCAGGCTTTGTGAGTACCACTATATTTTATGTTCTCGTAATTTGTATTATTCTATTATCTATCCGTGAAAACCTTCAAAAAGCTTTTTAGTATTGACGACCTCTGACGGCAAAAGTCCGCTCCAAGGAGGTTGCGGGTTCGATTCCCGCCTCGGGACAAGTGTGTCTACGATCTGCAGATTTTTTTCCCGGGTGTTCTGGTCGTTTGTCAATGTATAATAAACAATATCAGTAGTAGTACCCATAACACAAACTCTGTTTAGCTTGGAGCTAAATGATGCTGTGTGGATTGTCCAGCATATTTTTTTAGATAGAGGTCGTCAGTAAACTAGGTGTTAACATGAAGTTTGTAGAATAAAAATATAATATTTGATGATTTTCGCAGAAAGCACGGCGCTCTAGAAGAAGCAATAGAAGTAAGCGAAGAGATAGAAATCTCGCAAACCAGAGGGCACCAGAAGCGCAACATTCTCGGCGGAGTGTTCGGGAATAACTTTGATATTGAGGACGAGACTGTGTCCATTGTAGACGGACAGTACCAGACGACTGTGGTCGGCTTCACGCAGTGCTTCATGTATCTATGTATGTACTAGAGATCTAGAAAATACATTTATTTGACACCATATTATAGGTACTAACACATAACACGAACTGAATAGAATAGAAAAAGCATTTATTTGGACACATGTACAAAATACAGGCATAGAATAAACAAACGGCAAACACAGGAGTTTATCATGGGGGTAAGTGACACAAAAGCGCATACTATACTAATATTATAAAGAGGAAAGGTTTGATTGTTTGTTTGTAATAAATAGGGAAGGTACACTTTCCCCGGTGAACATAGGCTATATTATATTTTCAAAAAAGTTAGGGATCCGTACTAAAACCGTGCGAAGCAGGGAAGGTCCGCTAGTAAAAAATAAGACTGCCTGCGTGACCTTGCGCTGAAATATGAGTTGGCTCAGCGTGTGCTGAAAATTTTATATTCAGCGCTGTTTTTTCAGCCAAAGACCTTAAATACCAAATGAAGTCACAGACGACAATTACCACAATACGCAATATATTACATATTAGGTAAGTATACCTACAAACAAAAAAATATATATGTAGGAAATAGATAAAACATACAGAGGCATAATGGTCCCTGTCTCAGCATTATGCCGCTACAAGCCGAAGTTTGACGATCTGCAGATATTTGTTCCGGGTGTTCTGGTCGTTATCTATGTGTAATAAAAAATATATAAGTTAAATAATAATTATAATAACAGAGACTGCATGCCATATCTCTCAATTTGTACACCGTAATCGGTAAAACATATTTGATACCTACCTGTCTGTAACATCTCAATAACACAATATGTTTATGCAAATAAATTATCTTTATATTTGTATATAATTTATTGTATTGAGTATATCAGTTATCTAGTACTCATATCACAAGCTCTGCTTAGCTTGGGTCGTATAAAATAGGAGTATAAAATATGACTTGTCTAAGTGTTTATTTTGTAAGCTTAAAGAATAAATGATTTTTGACTTTTGGTCTAGATGATACTGTGTGGATTGTGCAGCATTATTTATATAATCTGTTTTCTTTAATTGCAGTGACGAAAGTGATAAAAGCGCGAGCCTTCGTCGTCCACATACTAGGCAGCGTGCTCGGCTTCACTCGCGAGCTGGTCGACGATACTTTCAACAGGTGGCTGAATAACGTGCTGTATGAAGTCGTTTCTGAGAGGCGGCTGGCGCATTTGATTAGATTGGGGCATGGTAAGCTTTATTATCAACTAGTTTCTGCCCGCGGCTTCGCAGGCGTAAAGTTGTTTTAAACCGACTTCAAAAAAGGAGGCTCTCAATTCGACTGCTTTTTTTTGTCTGTTTCTTACCTCAGAACTTTTAACTGGGTGAAACGATTTTATGATCCTTTTTTTATTTGAAAGCTGGTGTTTTCCGTGTGGTCCCATTTCAATTTGGTCCAGTTCTGATAATGGAATACATGAGAAAACTATATAAGTCTTAAATTTGCAACTCAATATCACGCCAACCGAATTTGATAATTTTTTAACCCATTTTCATTATTTAGGAATTTGAATAGTAAATTTTTTTTATAGTAAAACACGCCAAATTATTATTGTGTCCAAAAAAATCAATTCTATATTTATTTCCAGCCCTTTTATTCAGTAAAAAGCCGCCAACGCATCAAGACCCCGATCAAATGCGCGAGCGAGCCAGGGCGCAGCTCTTAGCTTGTATCCCTAAAAGCCCAACAGCGCTCCTAGGTCCCGGGCTGCCCATCTCTGTGATGACAGCGTTCGAGATGATACAGCAACCGCAGCTGAATAAACAGGTAATATAGACCGTACCTAGCGGTGATAAGACTGGATTTACTGTAGCTAGGAGAGATATAACGCAGCTGTTAGCTTGTATCCCTAAAAGCCCAACAGCGCTCTTAGGTCCCGGGCTGCCCATCTCTGTGATGACGGCTTTCGAGATGATACAGCAACCACAGCTGAATAAACAGGTAATATAGACCGTAACTAGCGGTGATAAGACTGGATTTACTGTAGCTAGGAGAGATATAACGCAGCTGTTAGCTTGTATCCCTAAAAGCCCAACAGCGCTCTTAGGTCCCGGGCTGCCCATCTCTGCGATGACGGCTTTCGAGATGATACAGCAACCGCAGCTGAATAAACAGGTAATATAGACCGTATCTAGAGGTGATAATACTGCATTTACTGTAACTACGAGAGATAGAACCCATCTGTTAGATTGTGACTACTGGGTTCCCAAGAAAATGCACCTAAAGGTATATTTACTAGCCAGCTAGCGAATCGAATATCTTTATTATCTCTACTATATTAGAATCTATGACGCGCTGGCAAAAAATATAGGATATTATAAATTGGACGTGCGTATCTGTGTAATTGATATCAACAATGAAAAAGACACGAGCGAATTAGAAAAGGATTGATCCTTTCTTTTGTTAGAATCGGACCAGAGTGGTCTGCCGTTACAAACAAACTTTTATTTAATTTTTATATTTATATGAAGTCTTTCGTACAAGCACTCGGTCGTAAAGATACAGGCCTTTTGGTGTCTGAAATAAATCTTTTTTTTATTTATTATTATAAGCACTAATACAGCGGTATTTATCGCGATTATTTACCTATTTTCTCCGACGTTTCAACAGCTTTACACACTGTCATCTGTCCCTGCCATCCCGTGACCACGACAGTGTGTAAATGCCCGTTGTATTAGTGCTTATAATTATGTGTTCAGATCGCGTAAGTATAAAAATAATTATTCTTTATTATTAAATGCATTTTCCTTTTTCAGCTCGTCTACAATCTCCTAGACCTCTGCATAGTGGAACTATTTCCGGAACTGAACAATGAGAACGAGAGCCCGACGTGACCCCCAAAGATTCTGTTCTATTCTTATTCTAAGGGTAGCTAGGAATTCTCATACAGTAACCGTCTTAAAGATATTATTAGACTTATTTTACTATAAAAACTAGCTAGACTCATTATGAATTTAAGCGGGTTAACTAAGAACCAGTTTTATGTTATTGGATCATAGCTAACCCGGTTACATTCAGAATGTATTATTAGACCTATGTTAGAAGTGAGGTTGGTACAAATAGTACAGTCGACTCTATATGTATAAGCGTTAGTACCTTGTCGCTTATATGTTAGTATAGTTGAGTGTCTCGACGACCATAATGACAAAGTACTAAAATGCAAACATATTGAGCACTAAATACAGTCGACTGTATCTGCAGTACCTACCTACTCTACACTTGTTTTTCATAGCCCGTGTTAAGTGATCAACACATTATCTATACAACAACTCAGCGCATTATATTTTTACGCTGAATTGTTGACTCTATGGTAATTAGGCCCGTATTATGAAACTATGCTCAGTCATGGAACTTGACGCTTTTGTTATAAAAAATCATTACTCAATGAAGGTCGATGACTGAGCAAACTTTTGTAATACGGGCTTTAAAGTCGGCAAGCTAAGATTTTATACGATGTTATGACAGCATTATTATTGCTTACCTACTTTATTTACGCCTGAATACTCAAACGCAATACATTTAAGCACGTCTCAAGCCTCGATATATTTAAAGTTTTAAATGAAAATCTGTTAAAAATTCGTAATTTGAGACTTACTTAAATCTGAGTTGCGTTTTGAGTATTCGAGAACAATCTCCCAAAATATCTATGAAATAGAAGAAAATAGAATTTCATAACATGTACTTAGTTCTCAAAATATAACCGTAATTACATATTATCATAATGATTACCGAATATCGAATACTCCAACTCAAATGCACGCCTCAAGTAGCGATTATTTTTATTGAGAAGTGAATAAAAAGCGCGACTGTTTGAAAGAATTAGTTGCGTTTGAGTATTCGGGCGCTAGCCTCTCATTTAATCGGTTTCTGTCATGTTTATACTTGACGACCGATGTGGCGCGGTGGGCGAAGTTCCGCCTGCGACGCAGAAGGTTGCGGGTTCGATTCCCGCCTCGGAACAATTGTGTGTACGATCTGCAGATATTTGTTCAGGGTGTTCTGGTCGTTTTCTATGTATAATAAAAAAAATCTATCTATGTAATATATTGTATTATGTATATCAGTTATCTAGTACCCATAACACAAGCTCTGCTTACCATGGGGCTAGATAATGCTGTGTGAATTGTCCAGCATTATTTATTAACTTAATTATTATTATTATATCCCTAAAGATTAGCGAACTATTAAATCTGTAGCGATGGACACAACAGCAAAGCAACGAAGCTACTCAGAGCATAATACATATTTGTTCTTAGTTCTATTTTGCTGAATTACAGACATATTTTGGGAGAACTCTACACTCATTGACTCATGAATTTCAAAAAAACTTATTGTTTAGTTATATTCACGCTATCGTAATGAGCTTAACACTACCGTTGCCATAATATATTATAAGTTTACGTACTTACGTATGCAAATGGCAGCTGATATTATTTATTGTATTCAGTATTATGAGGATCTTTAAATCGAGTCCTTTTTAAAACGAGGAAAATTATGTCAAGAACAATTTTGGACTCGAGTAATTAAATAATATTAAGTTGAATATATATATATATATTCATATAATGTATTTTGTATAAACTAGACCGCACATACTTAATTAAAATAGTTCAAAACATATTTAATGATTATGTTCACAAAATGTAACATTTACCTACCATTTTTATTATATTATAAAATACGTAAATATTGCTGTTCTGCTAGGGTCATTCATAGTTAACCCGTATACAACACTCATTCATAATGAACTATAAAAATATGTAAAACCCCGTACGTATTTTTAGGAACTACTCACAAATGAAACTCAAACAGAAAATATATTTAGCATTATTGATTCAAATATATTTATTTTTAATCATAGAAAACGTGATTACATATACAAACATATCATTAAAACATTTAAACATAAGACGACTAAATATTTATTGACTTAAGGAATTTCAGTAAAATTCTTGTAATAATAGTGCCTCATAAAGTGTTCGCCTAATTTGCTGTTTACATTGTTATTTTTGTGATGAAACCACACCTGTACTGTACCACATAACGTAATGCACTGTAACCGTAACTGTATATAACGTAACGTACGTTATCAGCGTTATTCACGTTAAAATGCGCCTTTACACTCGTTATTCACGCGAAACGCACTCTTAGTACCAATTGCCACACCCTGCGTGGGTACCATTGTGTCTCGTATACATTACCTAGATACTTTTATATAATTTTATTCATATTCATAGGTACATTTGTAGGTCTTACCTACAAGATTTTTTTAATTAAATCCAAGCAGTTACACTATAGGTACAAGATCATAAGGCCCAGACTCCGTCGAAGTTGTGCGGAGTTGCTTACTGGCTAGACTGCTGCCGAGATGTGTGCTGCTAGAGCGGCTGAGCTGCGAGCGTCGTCGTACATTTGTAGGTCTTACCTACAAATGTACCTATGAATATAAATAAAATTTGCATAATAACGCTGATAACGCGCGTTACATTATGTGCTAAATAGCGCTGTAGCCGAATGTAGGGAACGCTAGAGTGTAGCTAGATAAGCAAATTGCACTTAAGGGTCACCTTTACGGGCGAGGCGATAGACGAGAGATAGGGAGTAGACCTTCATGGTTGTTATAGCACTAAGGAATATATGGGTGTTACCAACGTCACCATTTATTGAACTTCTCTTAGAGGCCAAAAGCATCTGCATTTTCTGCTTTCAAAAAACAAATATTTTACAGAGTCATTAAAATAGCTTATAATATGTGTCAGGGGCAGTTGCTGAGATTTTTTGATAATTCCCTTGTGCAAAGTAAATATGTAATAAGAAAAAATGGTGATGACGCTAGTTTCACCCGTATATAATAACTGTAGGTATGAACGCACGTGTCTTCGAACGGCGTCATCACTACTATACTATAGTATAAAACAAAGTCACTTCCCACTTCCCGCTGACTGTACCTATGTATGCTTACTTAGATCTTTAAAACTACGCAACGGATTTTGATGCTGCTATTTTTAACAGTTATTGACGTGCGATACAACCGCCCATAAAGGTGAATTCTTAGTGTATCATTTTTATTTTTTATTTTATTTATTTTTAGTATACTGAAATGATAGTCTCATGAACTCAACGATTATACTATTTAAATGTACTTTGTATATTTGTAAAGCATTATTATATTTTTATATTAATTTAGATTAATTAAAGCAATACATTAGGCACCAAGCAAATGGTTGAGGTTGTAAGACGTGACGAGGATATTTTTAATGTAAAAGAAACTAAATAAATTATTTTAATATTATGAATTGCTTTTTCTTTAATTTTATTTTAAGTTTTTTTTAAATTAAATCCAATTACACTTATAGGTACAAGATCATAAGGCCCAGACTCCGCCGAAGTTGTGGGGAGTTGCTTACTGGCTAGACAGACTGCTGCCGAGATGTGTGCTTGCTAGAGCGGCTGAGCCGCGAGCGTCGTCGTCGGATGTTTGTTGAGATGAATGCACTAGCGAGCAGGGTTGGCATGATTAAAACAAGTTTTTTTAAAACACGTGTTTAAAACAGTTTGAAATAGAACTATGTTTTATATTAAGAAAAAACAGGGTTTAAAACTACTTTTAATTGCAAATTAATGTGTATAAATACCACAGACAGGCTGTGGTATTTATACACTGCATAGGTAACTCCCCGCCAGTAAAGTCCTGCAGGGAATGTCCCTATGTCGGCCGTCGAAAGAAAGTAATTCACTGGATTAATGGGTACGGTACCTATTCCCTGCTCTCTCTAGTTCTCTACCTACCTACAACACTACATACAAGGTGTACCTATGTAAAGTGTTTTGTATTGATTAATAATAATAATAATGTTTAATAATTAGATTAGAGGTACTGAGATATGCAATAAAAGTAAATATTTATCGTTTTGTTAATTTTTACTAATGTGAATTAAGAAATAGTTTAGAAATGGATGATTTTATTATTCGCTATAATTGATTTGAAATTGATAAGTAAAAAAAAAACCACTTGTTTTAAACATTTTGAACTGTTTGTTTTATAAAATATAAAAAAACTTTTTTTTCCAACCCTGCTAGCGAGGCACCAGCTCACATCTCTTGGGTGTTTAAAAAACATCTTTTTCTCGCTCATCTCAGCTTAGTATTAGTGGAGTTTGGTCGTAAAGGTACCGAGATGTGTTAAATTTAGCGTCAACAATTTTTTTCCCATTCTTAAATTTACCGCCGCGCGGCGGGCGATACGCTGATACGCACTGTGAGGAACGAAAAGTATAGGGGCGTTCAGTAACTTCGTAGAAATCCATATACAAGAAATAGTGCCATGTTCCTGACCGTGTTTCTGAATGTTATAGTGCTGCCACTCATCAAAGTAGTATTTGCCAGGTCAGTCAATGAGGAACAAAAATAATCTGTTCTGTGTTATCAGGAATGATGTCCACTCCCATGTACCTACATGAATTTATTTATGATGATTTACCAATTATATGTCAAACAACAGAAAGGATGGCATAAAGGATTGTAAAGTCATTTAAAACGGGATATTTACCGTGATTTGATTTTTCAATATCCCGTTTTAAATGACTTAACCATGACAGTTTCAAAAGTTTTATTATAAAGGATTGTGCTTGTGCCTGCCTGCAAACGGGTTATCTACCTACGTCTACCTATCCACACATAAATACTACAATGGATCACAATCACAATCTATCTATTTAGGATAATTCCGTAGGTAGACTTAAAGGTCAAACTTTTAGCTTTGAGGTTGTCTGTAATGTAACATTATTAATGTATTGTTAACATTTTATGGTGTAGGGATCTTTCATTGGTGGTTCAATAAATAAATGACGATTATTGTACGGAAACGAGATAGTTATCAATTACCAGTAGTTATTGATATTTTATTTCCAGACATGTTTAATTTTCCTGATTTTGCGGCTTAAAAAACTTTGGTGGCAGCACCATATTATAAATGTCAAAATTCTGTCAATATGTTTTTTTTTATTTATTTTACTTTACATCATGGCGATTAGCAATAGTGGTCGGGTGTGTGTTGCTTTGTTATTTTTATTTTTCGTAAAATAGGATGTAGGATTAGGTAGTGTTAGAAAAACGTAACTATCGTAAACGTATAAGTCGTTATGTATCTTAGAAGTAGAACATTAGTGCGTTAAAAAGTGATTGTAGACACGAAATGCCATTGTTTTGAAACAAGTTTATATTCCTACTCACGCTAACATTTCGTGTATTATCATCACTGATGGATTTAGTTTGTTTGTTATTGTAATGTGATAGTGACTTTAAACTTAGACTGCGGAGAACTAGTGAATGCTAAAGTTACCCATAGTGCATAATGAGATTCCAGTGTAAATATTGTGATGGATGTGTCTGCTGAACATTTTTTGAACTCGAAATGGAGACGGAGGCGTCAGGGCCGTGCCAGAAGGGTGGCATGCGCCTCAGCGAAGCCCTCGACAACATGCAGCTGGCCTACAACCCTATCACCAAGCAGCTCCACTTCGTAAGCCCTAAGGTAGAGAAGACACGAGAGGAAATCTTGGATGAAATCGACAAGTTGTCTAAAAAGAGCAGTTTCAGTGATGAAGGAAACTTTTCTATATCAACCTGTGAGAAAAGTGATACCAGTGACTCCCCGAAGAGTACTCTCCAATGGGGCGGCAGTGTGGGGCATCAGAGAGGGAAAGACGGTGGCTCCTTCTCCAGTACAGTTTCCAGTCTATCTGAGTGCTCACTTGGTTCTGCTGCGTCGAAGGATGATGATCTGCCTGATGTTGCAGCTTTTCATCAGGACGAGGGGAAGTTAAAGAAGAAAGGATTGTCTGGATTTTTTAGTCGGTGAGTTTTAGACAATCATCTTTTATCATGTTTGATAAAATCAGGAATAAAAATGATATTTTTCTAGCTTACTTGGCTTGAAAAATACCATTTTTATTTGTAGGGGCAAAGTTAATTGACTTTCTTTGTCTACAATAATGATGCAAGGAATATTTCGACATGATAGATTTATCCTTTGATACATGTCAATGTTTATGTAACAGGTCACATAATACCCTACACTAGGACACTAGGAAGTATTGCATATTGGAATGCTGTAATTAGTTAGCAAGTAGACTTGATTGACAGCTTGAATTAATGTTACCAGACTAGAATATTTTAACATATTTTGTTTTATTGTTCTGTTTTTCATTTATAACTAAAACCTCGTTCCTATTGTAGAGGAGTTCAATGTGTTCCAAATCTTTGTGCAAAGTCCAAACAAACATCTCTTTTCTATGGGTTGTTGACCTCAATTAATAAATCAGAACTCAATAATCAGAAACATTGAAAACTTGAATCCTAGTCCGTTTTAAGATTTGGATCTGGTTTCTATTCTTGAAAAAAACAACAATATATTTTATTAAATTTTTGAATATTTTATTCAATAAATATTTGTGACTTTTCATATAATTTCTAAGTACGTAACTATTTAAAAGTTTCCAAATATGTACTATAAATATAAAAACCTATACCTAAGAAGTCTTGTCGTTTTACAAAATAATAGTAGCACATTTTCCCAAACTATTACTGACCATAAGAACTCTTCTCGATGCCAATCAGCTCACAAGAAATTTCAAACAATTTCTTCTGGTGATCAACATTCTTGGAAAACTTAGAACTGATTCCCTCAATGCAGTTACTAATGTAGAGACCTCCCCTTTTATCCAGACTTTCTTCAAAACAAGCAAAGAGGATAGATACAGCTCCCTTTGCTGGTGTTTTGAAAAATAACTTCATTGCCCATGGAAACAACTTTTTGAAAAGAGTTTTATCAAAAAGGTCTGTGTTAACGATGCCTGGGTGGACCGCATAAGACTTTACTGGGTAGTTGTTTTCTTCCATGATATTATTGATCTGTCTCGCAGACATCAGCTGAAACAAAGATCATTATTAAATACTCCAAACAGATTGTATAAAGGATGTTTCATCTGCAATTAAAGGTCTTAAGTAGTGGAAATAAAGTTGAATGTACCTGAGCCAACTTAGCCTGGGAGTATGCGGCCGTTGTATCATAGTAGTCCTTCATATTGATATCATCGAAGAAGATCTTGCCAGGGTAGTGCGCACATGAAGTTACATTAACAATCCTTGATGGACCATCCACAGCTCCTCCACTTTTCAATGCTGGCAACAATAAATGTGTCAAATAGAAATGCCCCAAATGGTTGACAGACAGTTGTGATTCAAAACCATCTTCGGTGACCTCATAATCTCCGAACATGACTCCAGCGTTATTTACAAGTATATTGATCTCCGGGTATTTCTGCACCACTTTTTGTGCGAACTCCTTTACAGATTTCATAGACTTCAGATCCAGTTTAAAAGCGGTCAAATTTTCAGCGTTTTCCATTGACTTTGATATGTTTTTGACATCATCTGGGTTTCTTATCCCCATAACAACTTTCATGTTCGCTTTGAGCAGTCCTCTGATGACTTCAGTGCCAATGCCTCGGGCTCCGCCGGTGATAACGGCGATTTTATTCCTTGCAACTGGCAATACTACCTTGTTTCTTCGTAAATTGACCAAGTCGTCTATCAAACCACCGACGCCCGCTCCTTGCATGTCTATCGTGTTTTTTAGATCACTCAGGATATGCTTTAGGGGCTTGTGTCGGTTGAAGTACCAGTAGATCGCCGCTGAGACCACAACAACGGCAGAGATGACGCTCACCGACATTGTTAGGTTATGTTCGTACTGTGTCTCGTACGGCCGCTACGGTCTGACTGGGCGCTTTCACTTCGTTGAAATCCTCGGTGCGTCGCTTTCTCTCGGTGCTTTGTGAACCGTTAGTCCTGGTACGTCTATGCACGCAGTTAGATTTCCACTTCTGAAACAAACATCATTAGATACAATAACAAAGCAGGTATGAAATAATTGTCTGGGCAAAGTCTTTTCGTCAAATAATACCTAGTTATTAAACGAATATTTTCTAAGCATTTTAATGTTTCGACACATGTAATCGTGAATACGTACGCTTTATCTGGCGGCCGTGGACTGAGCACTGACTGATAATGATGTAATGTTTAATCTCATTTGCAAATATTTAAAATCTATTTCCCACTATTTATTACCACCATACTAACTATTAATATCTTAGACGTGTGCTCTTCAACAGATTTTATTGTTCAATGAAACATGTTTTAAAACAGACCTATTTTGTATAAGTACATAGGTAGCTTAATCGCGCATGCGTATTACGTGTCGGTATTCGCGATGGATTTCTAATTATGGCAGAAGACTGGTTTTGGTTCGAATGCTTTAATATGTATTATATATTTCTGATTTGTATAACGGTGTCATAAACACATAGATCGAATAAATAAATAAATAATGCAGGACGATCCACACACACATCATCATGTAGCCCCAAGCCCCAAGCTAAGCAGAGCTTGTGTTATGTATGGATACTAGATGACTGTTATATAAACTTAATAGAATACATTACATAGATATGGGAAAAACTCGTTCTGTCAGTCTAATATCAAAACCAAAAACATGCCTATAAAAGTAAAGAGTCTGTTTGGATCGTAGCTTTATGAAGAGGGCCCGGGGAGCTAACGTTACATTGCATACCATCAACGGGTTTCTAAGAATTCCAATCTTTCATCACATCGCATCAATGCATGTAAGAGATCCCTTCATGGAATCAAACTGGACCAAACAATACTCCCCTCTCCTTCTAACACAAATAGTTCCACATAGTTTGAATGAGACGGTGCTACATTCTTTACTCTGGATTGAATCGTAGTTAGGTAGCCGTTTTTATCGGTAAAGCCAGGATTTAATAAAGGGTCTTTGAACTATACCACAGTTATTGTAACAGTTAGTAAAGACTTGGCTGGAGGTCGTAAATCGGTAGACGAGACGGCTGATGATGCGCATCGAGACATGACGTGATGCACTGAATGTACCAACGCCAAGTACCTTCCTACTCGATCAGCAAGAAAGTTTTTATTTACCTACAGACAATAGGGAAGTTCATTTTTCAAATGCTGTAATTGATGAAAAAGTGGATGTTTCGGGGTTTATTGGGAGTCATCATCACAGTCTCGAGTCACCAACTACTATGGGAGAATACTTATGGGAGGAAATGGTTTCAGTGAATTGCTATAGTCGTGTCTTCTCGCTCACTAATGAGGTCTTGGAATATTCTACGACGTTAGTTTATTACTTGTTATGTTTTCTACACTAGACCTTAATGATTTTGCTTACAGTCTTTGTAAATATTTGCTTTGTTTTGAATAATGTGACAGAATGCTAAGTAAAAAACCCAGAGCAATACAATACAGTTACTATTAATTGCACACCAAATAAAACAGGTATATTTAGGTTATTAATTATTGACTATCGCTTCAAACACGCACGTATAGGCTATTGTAACATAACACTTGATAACAAAAATGAATGGATCTGGAAATTTTGTAATACCGAGGTATCAGATTATAATCAATACGTTTAATCTTATCAGGACCGTGGGACAGCTGTTTTGTACCTATCGACCTATTTGTTCTTGAAGTGGTGCGAGTATGTTTACAAATAGTTGAAATAATTGCTTAGCAAACGCTTCTCTTAAAATTAGTACCTAAGTACCCACTAGATGGCAATTAACATACAATACACCAGCTCTACGATGACTTAGAAAATGATTTATCTCAACGAACGAAGGTATTCATCGTGATTGCGTGTCTTTCCTTTTTTATTCATTTATCCTTTTGATAAACCATTGTTATTAAATCTAAGCGAAAACTTGAATGAATTTGTCTTGAAATTCTTAACACGAAGAAAGTTAACCTTGTGGTTTCCACACGCAAGTCTTGCAACCGCAGAACGCAAATTTGTGCAAGCGCGAATAAAATATGTTAAAAATAAAAGTAAATTCTTGCCCAGAAAGGAACAATGCGTAAAAATCATATATGTACGTACCTCCATAGTACCTATACGTCAGCTTCTGAGCTTTGTAAATGTGAGGCAGTTCTTAGTCTGGCACTTTTGTCGTTCGTTTATGAACAGACTTCTAATACCTTTTGATTAGATCTATAAAACAAATTCTACAAAATAATACGCTACCTGTACCTTGGTCTTCTATACGTTTGTAAGATAATGCGTAGCACAAACACTTAAACGATATGTCGGTTGTCTGCTTCAAAGGGATCTAAAGAATTCGTAGTGTAAAGAAAACGAACACTATAGATGCTCAAGCTTGAATTGAACCCTTCTGAACCAAGTGCCATTGACAATACAATAAACTGTAAACAGTAAACTCATCCAGTTCTTACAAACTTTTTCTTAAACCTGTTCGTGGAAGCTCAGACGCTGTGCCTGTGACCTTAAACCTCTCACCATGACTTTGTTACTGGATTCCGAAACCATTGCGGGTTGTGCACACGATATCTTCTGCAACTGGTCTGTGGTGGCAGCAATAGCAAGCTTGGATGATCTTAGCGTCAAAGCCTAGCTCCCTTGCTTCGCTTTAGGTGCATTTGTACTCAACGCACTGGCGCAAAAACTTTTCGAGCTACAGTCTACATTGTTTATAAACTTCCAACGACCAGTTCTAAGAAAAAGCTAAGTTATTACCCTGCCGTGACAGGAATACCTTGTGCGAATAAACATTCACTCGGTTTAGAAAACAAACTGATGAAACTGGTTTAGAAAGAGTTGATTTAATTTTATACACACCTGGAAAGTTGCGCATCAGTGATCCCCGAACGGATTGGCGAAACCTTGAGTCTAAGAGTTATGTTATAGTGTTTAATCGAGCTACTGATATACTCGTATATATCCATTTTATTTTATAAATCCGTATGATTATTATAAATACGTATGGAACGTAAATTTAAATATGTATACAAGTCCGAGCATTGTTTTAAGGGTGCTATTTTATTTACTTGATTTTTTGGCTCAAAGTATATTGGATATTTTATTATATGTTTTGGCAGTTTTTTCGTTTTTAGTTTTCTCTCTTCTAAATCTAGAATAGCCACAGCCACCCTGGAATTCGAGATGCACCCTGCCCCATCGACCAGCGTTAGTGATTCTCTTTGTTCGCCAAATTTTAAAGTTCATTGAACTAATACAAGGCTTTTGTTCACAAACACAAATGCTTACTTTTCACTGAAAAGGCAACAAAAAGAAACATCAGCGCGACACATGGTTCACACATGTCGCTACACACGACACCTGATCGTCCAGTATTTTGTGCAAAAACAACGTCCTCTAGTGTCTGATCTAAATGCATCTTTTAGAACCTTGACAAAACCTGTTATTTGCCAAAGTTTACGCTTACCTTTTACATCCAGTGTAATTCTAGTCGTCGCTAAAATCTTGCAATGTTTTCCTAGCTTATAAACTGAAAATTTTTAAGACGTTACAAAATAAGCAGTTGGCACAACGCTTTGACGTGAATTTGGCAATGTCAATTCATCCGCATGCATGCGTTTGCTTGCCATCAAGTATCAAGGTCCAATTCCACAAAATAAACCGTTTCGTCATTCTGTCATGCCCACAAAGAGCTTTAATTCAGCCAATTGAGTATTTGAGGCACGCACGGAATTCTTTTGTGATTTTATCAATTGCTGGAACTTGTAAAGCATTACATTCTTCTCACGTTCTCTGTTTATTACTTTTATTTTTATTTTATTTTAGTTTTGGTAGCAATGTTATTATTTTAATTGATTACTACGTAATATATTACTTAACGTATTGTGTTTTTTCTAAAATTTTCATTCATCTTCGTATTTTTTGCACAGTCAGTCCTCACATGCAATGTCAACTTTTCTGCGTCTTTTCTTGAAGATTATTAGTTTAATCATAAATATGACGGTTGTTGATTTCATTTAGCCTTTTATATGGTTTCAAATGCAAAGTATGTATATGTCTTGTCTACCCTTTTTAATTTCTATTGTTATCGAATCACAATGTAACAGAAATACTAATTCTCTTTGTAATTAACAATGCCCGGCGCTGCTAATGAATCAGCTGCTATGGACTCTAGAATATCATGTTTTACCATGTCATTCAGTAATACTTCATCAGTGACATCACTGCCGGTGATATTAGTTCAGGAATGTAGATCTGCCACGCCAATTATCTTTACGTATGCTTCTAACAAACCTCAATTAGCCACTGACGTAGTTTCCGCGGTAATGTTTGGTTAGTATCTTGCATTCTTTAGTGATCTGTGTCTTTGCGTTGCGTTGGCTGTTTTATTTATTTGCATGGATTTTCTCATGATATGTTTGAAGATTTTATATTAGCAAACTTTTAGAAGCATATTATTTTTAGGAAGCACCGAAATTCCTACTAAGATTAGTGACTCATTACGAAGTGTCAATTGTCTTGTGATTCATACTGGTATAGTAGATCAATTACGATTATGACAACACAGGTTTTAGTAGCTTGGGCAAGTCTGAAAACACTGCGACTGTGAGTAATGTTTGAGTCACAAAATGTCGGGCTATAAACACCATAGCTAAAGGTGTACTCATGCCACCTTTTTGGAACTTTATAGATAACTGAATGTAACCAGTTTTCTACCATATTTTTTGGATGAAAAAGCGAATTTTACAAACCTTTTTGTCTTTTTAAGACGGGTTGGCTGGCATTTTATTTTTTCTTGAGATTCTTAATATACGAGTATATCGTTTATCAAGCTATAATAATGTCGTTGAACTAGGACTCTACAATGAAAACACTCTCTGGTAAGAATTTTATTATAGGTATCTAAAATTATTTCATAACTCTCGTTTAATTAAACGAGTCGGTAGGTAAGGTACTTATTACCAGTTTGGTCAGTTTTTCAGTATTATCTAAAACTATTGCGTAAACTGAAAATAAAATTTGTTACGAATGTTACAAAATCAAAATTCGTGAAGATAATAGTTAAAATACATCGCGTGTGAAGCGAACATCGTGATTTTGAATTGTTTTTAAGTTAGGTTCAGTTCAGTGACTTTGAAAAACAACAAAAGAGGCCTTATATTTTATATTGTTGTGCTCTTGTCTAGTCAGATCTCATGGGTATTATATTATACGTCAAGAAAATTATAAATAAATAATGCTGGACAATCCACACAGCCTCCCCACAGCTAAGAGCTTGTGTTATGGGCACTAGATGACTGTAATACTTAATACAATACATTACATAGATAGATTATGTAACTTAATTAAACATATTTATATTAAGTATGTTCTACTCATGCTGGGACCACGCAGAGGCTTTGCCAACCAGTGCTTTTCATGCAACCTTACTGTAATTTAAATTTATGACGTTCTATGCTTTATTCATGCTTATTTGAGGCAAAATATTTAAAACAGTATTGTTATGTAGCGCACAATATTGCTATGTAAGACTGATCGGTTATTTAATTTCGATCAGTGAAAGTGTGAGAGCCGACGATTTCGTAACTTAATCCATATCTCGGAAGTTAACTTTCTTCAGTTTATTGTGCTGTTAAATTTTTACTGAAGCGGTAAATTGTTTAATTACTCCAGATCAAACATTATCCATACTGCGTCTTGAGATGAAGTTACATAAGAACGTTCCAAGAATTGATTTGGTATGCTTTGAGTTATTTTGGTTTTTATTGCATTCTTTGGTTTCTATAGCATTTTTTGCATCAGGTGGTTTCGTAAAGTTTCTTATTGTGCGATGGCTTCTATTATTCATTGAATGTTTGAATTCCATTGTATTTATTTATTATTTAGCCGAACCAAACCTATATTTGTCCCTTGAAAAGATTCTTCGATAAAGATAACCTTTCTTCAGTGATTTTTTTTCTGCGGGTTGATGTCTGTGACTCTTTTAATTGACTGTACAAAGTCCTCTTCTTAAGTAGGGAACACTTATTATATCTGTTAGAGCCAATTATAAAAATGATTTACTTTCATGGAAAAGATTTTCACTATTTTTATCTTGCTTCTTGAGTTTCCACGCAAGATAATTTTTGTCAGTTAGTTGTCAGTCTAATGCAAGATAAGTAATATACTTATATTATCTACCTTCCATTTTCAAGGAAGGAAAAGTATCGTCAATGCGCGTAAAATAACATTGATTATATTAAGTTCAAATTATAAGATATGTATAAGTGTAAATGGTAGTAGTTTTTTTATTCTGTTATTGCAATTTGTTAAATTAATATCCTTTATGACATTATAAAAAAGTTGGTTCGAAGAAATATACATTAGTTGGACAAACGATTTCCTATCGATGATCGTCTATGGTCCATAGATGATTCACCAATTTTATTTCCTAGTATAAAGCATATCTTCAGTAGTCACTCCTTGTTTCTGACTAATCGACTGGAATATTACCTGCTGTTACTCTTATGGCTAACCTACAGACGTCGCGTCGGTTATTTAAGAGCTGATAACATTTCATGAACTTTTGTTACCTGGGATTTGTCAGAAAATTCCCTAAGAAACGTATTTTTTTCAGATTCAACTTTATAACGTATGCAATTTAATTTGCGAACTTTGTGATAAGTGACTGTGTTACCTCACATTGAACTTCTCAGAAAAGCTCAGATTAACATTAAAGTTAGTAAAAAAGTTGCCTTGCGGACTTGAACAACCACATAACTCTAGGCCGTCTACCGCCGGCGTCTCGTCGTACTGAAAATGTAAATAAACATGACCTCACGATCACGATTCATGCGCCAACTTTCACCTGCCTGAAGTCTGAAGCCAGCTCGATAATAATAGAATACTAAACTACGCTATTCTCGGTCACTCGATAGAACTACAATGGACTGACGTACTTACCTCAAACGCACGAATGACGAAAAACAATACGCAAGTAGCAGTAGGAAACAATACAATAGAATGCCTCGTGTTTATAATGGATCTAAGTGTGTAATGACGAATAAAAAGATAGTTAGCGAAACATCTGGTGCACAAATGGAACTTATTTTGAATCATGAAAGAGTTACTCTATATTCAAAACAAGAGTCTTAAAAAGCCAAGGCACTAATTTAATTCATTATTCTCATCTCGCTCGGTCAGTCGTGCGTTGCACTTATGAATAAAGATGATGTCATCGAGAATTCCCGACGTACTGACCATATGATACTAAATTACTTGCTAACTTTATATGCGGAGTTGTTCTCTTACCATATCGATATGAGAAAATAATTAATCAACTAGAGCAAGGTATTTCATTATTACTTAATGTGTCTATCATATTTTCTACGATGACTCGACATTAGTCGTTCACGAGGCCGTTATGGCCCTTATTGATGATCGATAATGAAACGATAGCTTCCTTGAGTTTCACGCTTCTTTCTTTTAAAAAGTCATTCAATATCCTATGTTATTAGTTCCATTTAAGACTGGTATGTATTTTATCTGTTTTATGTTATTTTTGTCGACTAGCAACACTCTTCTTTATTGACTCACGTACGGTTTCATATTTCAAAAGTATGGAATTCCTTGCAATTTTGTATTGTCCAATACACTACGTTGACATTCACATAACGATCTTTACGTACACAGTCAACTCTGTGACCATTGTCCGTATATTTTACGCATCTTACATAACCTCCTCGCAAATTCTTTCTCAACTTTCGTTCTTACAACACATTTGTTTGAATTTGTGCGTGTTTTGCCGGCATCGAGGAAAATCGTAATTTATAGCATTGGCGTTACAGTAACAATGTGCATGAAATAATTATATGAATGGAAAATTAAAGATTTATCAGTGTGTTGTCATGTACGTGTCTTAGGAACATTTCCGAGACAGGTGGCATTTTGTAATTAACTATATTACCGGAACTTACGATAATGTTTGTAGGCAAGCAAGCATCGAAGTTTCTTTACAACTTAATTTGACGAGCAACGTTGAACGTCTTCCTCAATTTATTATAAAAATATTGAGCGGTGATCTACTCAGTTTTTGATTAAAGCTGATATCATACAAGTGGGCAGTGGGCACTAGACTCGGGATATGATCTTCACGCGTAATTCAAAACTCATGGCATTCAAGGCTATCTCAATTGAAATCTCTCGTTATGATATTTAATCGGTTCGTTGGGATCATGGACCTTGTTCTGTGGCATTATATCCTGCATTTCGCTTAGATATTGAATGTTATGTATAAAATAATTAAAACTCAATAATTATGGGCACTAGGTAACTGAAACACTCAATACCTACCTACATAGAAATGTGTCTGACTGATATATAAAACTCAATACGATAACGATTACCAGCTTTTATGTGTTACAAACCAACACCACCCGAAAATTATTTGCCTAAAATTTTAATGTGATCCATATTGCGTCGTAGATTCAGCAGAGTCTACCATTTAAATGTGTAAAATAAAAATGTCGATAATTCATCGTTTCATTTCAGTTACATTGTCGTTTTGTGTGTGAATGGTGTGTTATGTGTTGCTGGTTTCTATTTATTTATATTATTTACAAACTTAACACGTACCGAGGCCGTTTGATGATATGACTGCCAAAGCTATGTAAGTTATTATGACTGTTTTCATCGTAAAGTAGAAACCATCGATAAATACCGCACATTATGTGTTTTTTATTTCCAAACCTTAAAAATCATGTTCACTTAGGTATTAATGTTCATTAAATAATTTAATGAACATTCTTTAATATGCCAACCGTTCCATAAATTTCGTTTAAAAATAAACACTATCTGCTATCTAGCTTAGGTACTTACTGAGATCTCTGAGACTCTAAATCTCTGTAGTTTGGTCTATACATTTTTGATTTCGATCCGGCAAGCGCTCGCTAGCTTCCCCTATCCCCGTATGGGTGCAAGCAAACTGTGCAAAGTAAATATTAGCATTTCATTCGCTGGAGTAAACTCTGGGGGTCGCGTCGTCGGCCAAATGCGTAAATAGGTCGCGGGCAGCATCCAGAGTTTTAAGACTCAACGTACTTCTCGTAGTAAAAGTAATTGGGTCAATTATAATGGAGCTGACAGAATTATTTTAAGGTGCACCTCCTTGGTAGCGTAATCTGTTGGTAGTTGTAACGTAACCTTGACATCGCTTCCGTAATCCAATCGCTCGTATAAATAGACTCGATAGTTCATAAACGTTTTATTGGAGCCAATAATTCTGGTGTTGGTAGGTATATCGTCTGTATTCGGAAAAAAACCTAGCGTTTAAGCTTTTGTGACTTTTTTATGAGATTATAACTATTGAATTAGAACTATTGGCACTTTATTATCAACTAGCTTGTACTTGTAGTTTTTTCAAGATACCTATGTAGATAAAAAGGTTTTAAAATAACCCAAGGAAAATGTACAACAGAATGGTCGTTGTTCCGGAGATTACCCTTTACAAAAATACTTAAAACTAACTTTACCTCTTATAGGTCATCAATCATTATTTCTTTCGCATGTTATTGGCTTTTTCTTTAACACTTTGACTGGACTTTTAACAGGTACTGTAAAAGAGGTATATAATAAATAAAAAAGAGGTATAATATAAAAGACCTTTTTTTAATCTGTAGAATCAAGTTCATATTTTATTGTTTCTATAAATTTTCTCTATCTTAGTTACAGTTAACAGTTTTCTCTGTCTTACAGTTCTCTTTACCTTAGTATCGTTACGGTTATTATTGCACTAACTAGTAAGATTTATCGTCTCATAAATCAAATTCTCGATTAGTCACATCGCGTTGTCGTCAAGATCAACTGCATCGAACAAATTTAGATCTTCACTCTGAGTCTTAAGGTCACTATCTGCATCCGCCTTCCCATTATCTACAGCAAGTTCATTTCAAGCTTGTCTGTCAAAGGAATTTGGAGCTTCATTTATTGTAATAACATCACTAATTAGATGTTTGCGACAGAGCTTGCGTTCACACGCTCGATGTCGCGGTGTCGTCGTGAGATCGAAACCGGAGGTTGGGAAATGTTGCTAAACCAATGCCGCCATTTATTCTACTTATAGCAGCTCTATATATTAGTAGAGCCAGTAAAATAACTGTTTATAAAATTAAACATTATTCTAATTTTATTGGCGCAGACCCAATAAAATTTTAATGTCGAAGACAGTGCAGATTTCTGAAGTGACTTCAGAAATTGTAGAGGCTAAAACTATGCCACAACTTCAAATATAAGGAGAATAATTCTGCTATTTCCGCATCCAATTTACTTCATACTACCCTTGTTTCATAGATTTACCCGATTAATTTTTCTAAACCTTCCAATGTCTTAGTTTAACATTGTTGCTCACAGCTGTTTTGTAAATTAACAAAGATTTGCAATACAGAAGTAAATAGGCAGCAGTCATAAAATCGGCATAAGAAACAAATAACAATTCTTCCTGCACGTTCTAAGAATCCGCCATCAATCTTCATGAAATAACAAAATTCATCTTTTAGATCACGACTTTAACCTTTAGAGACTTGAGACTGAATTGTTTGATTACGTCTTAAATCTATTATAAAAGTTTTGTTATGAGGTTTTACGTTAGATGGATCGAAAATATCTTGATCTTATTTATTGTCGTGTTGAATGAAACAATTAATTTCCCTTGTCAATCCGGATATTTTGGATTACAATCGTTTGTTCTTGATTCTGAGGAAACTTGTGTGTGTTCCGTGGACTAGTAATTGTCCTTTTGCGTGAATTATTGTTAAACTTCTCGGTTGCTTTTCAACTGTAAATCTTTCTTGATGAATGAATACTTCAATCTTGTCTGATATTTAAATCATTAAAATTGCTATATTTATTGAATAAATAAATTCTGTTAAACATTTCAAAGTACAGATAAGATAACTTTTCTTAGAAAGATTTCTGCTTATAGATCGCTTTAAAAAGTTGTTTAGGGCTTGTTTGGACCGGAAGGATAGTAAGATAAAAATAAGCGATAAGACTTGATGAAATGAAATATTTATTAAAAAGGAAATACACAATAACAATGGTTAACTCTATGTTAAGCTAAAGTCAGGTGTTATCAGTTTCTCGTCAATTAAAATAATTATAATTTCATAAGTTCGTTTGAATTAGGCATGTAGAGATCAGGAAAGGTTCGTCTTTGAGGAATTGCAAATTTGTATAATCATTGTCAAGAAATTCGCTTACAGAGTATATGGTTTTATCTAATAGAAGAAGTTTCACATTCCATAAAAATGATTTTGCACATGTTATGAGTCTTGATTATGTAGGCGTAGTATTTGCTGTAACAAACAAACAGACAATTACTAATAGTAGGTCTGAAAAATATTTCGTAAGGTCGTCAGGTTTGGTGGAATTCTTATAGCTATCGGAGCGTATTAAACCGATCAGATTTCGGAATGTAATAGTATCAATGTTTTCAAGGCGAATCGATTGTTTAAACAATACACTTTGGTCTAGGACAGGTTTGCTAGCCAATGTACCAAAACGGATTGCTGTACATTGTGTAAATCATACTATGATTTATTCAAATTAGTTGGCTGTTCTGTGTGTGTTATTGTGGAAACAAAACTCCAGTAAAAATGCAGAACATAATAGTCTAGACTAGAGTGAACCTACATCTACACTGTGTTTTCCTACTTTTGCTCAAGGTTCTAAATAATGCTTTCAATAAGAATTTTCCAACTTATTTTGAGAAAACGGCACAATAGACCATAATAAAGGTATGGTGGGTAAGGCTTATTGAAAACAGCAACAAAGCATAGATTTGAATTCCGATGATCCCAGTTGGGAACCATAATCGAAACATCAGAAGGTCAAGAACACAATGGAATGTTAACGCAACAATGGATGGCATCAGCGTGATTTGAATACATTCTGATTCGCCATTCCTTTTGATATTCGGTCTAATATTGTGTGCATCCGCGTTGGTTTTGGTTGGGAAATTCAATGGTTACGTTCTTGCTTCATTCAGGCCATTTTAATCCTTTACGGATTGCGCTAATGCTCTTTTTTTTGTCAAACCTCTTTGCACAACTACTTCATCAAAAGCATCCTGCATAAGCAACCTGAATTCTGCTGCTTTATTTATCTTAAATCTCATGTTATCTTCATTCATTTCTTTAATCCTGACTATTTTATTATAAATGCGAAAGCGTATTAGTTTTTTTTGTCCTTCCTTCACGCCCTAACTAAGCAACCAATCGACTTGATTTTTGGCATAGAATTAGTTACTTTTCAAGAAACTCCTCAAAGAGTTTCTCAATTCACGAAAAACTACTGAACGGGAAAAAATACATTTTATCCCCTTAAAAATGTGAAATTCGAATTTAACGCGTTTGAAACCGTGGGGAACAACTAGTCTTTTATAAATTTACTAATAAAGACCTTTCATAAAACAGAGTTTGTAAATTTACACCCCGACGCACAGTCTACTCAGCTTTTTCCCACGTATTTGCATTGCTTGGCATTTCTGGTGGTGTTTCTACACAAAACAAAGAAGCCAATCGTATCGATAAACACGTCAGGCGTACAAGCTATTTCCGGACCCCATTATATAATCTCTTGACATCTTTCAACACATTTCATAAGCCCCCTTACGTGTTGATAGCATCATATAAACTAAGAGAGTTCTTGACATTTTAATAGATAGAGAGCTTCCTATTCTCGGCTCAAGATTATCTTAATCTGCATTTAATAAAGAGGAAATCTATTCCTATTTTATAGAAAGTATGTTTGTTTCTGTAAGTATGTTATTAGTCGGTGGTCGAAGCGACGCATGACTGATGGTTAGTTTCTGGCGCAGCGTATCAGCACATACAGTGCCATACAGCGAGGCAATGAAGCCAGTGTCTTGGGGACACTTCCGACTGGTATTTATATGGATCGGTTGAGCTATCTGTAGATTTGCAACAGTTTGCTGTTAGGTCAATTGTCTAGTTCGAATTTGTTTTTTTTTTTTATTTTAACTTTCTTTGTTAATAAAGAGTAATTTACGTGTAATTCGCCAATTCGGACTGTTGAGGTTTTTTTACCGAAGGTAGTAAGTAGACATGGATTGAGAAAATAAATGGCTGATACAATGATCTATGTAATGTATTGTATTATGTATATCAGTTATCTAGTAGTGCCCATAACACAATATCTACTTACCTTGGCGCTAGATGTGTGAATTGTCCAGCATTAGTATTATTAATTTTATAAACGTGGCTTAAGATAACACCGTAAAGATTTTTCAAAGCAATCATCTTCACATTGTTCACACGGTCACATTTGCTCCCTGACCCCACATAATTGTTGCATCTATACGACTGCTATTATGTTGGATCTGAGGTCAAATATTTCTTGCTTTGTAGAAACTATGCCGAGAAACCGTTACTATTAAGTACTATATTCTAATTTTCGTGAAATTATTAAATTTATCTTTTAAAATTCTGTGATAATAATGTGTGTGACTTTCTCGTTATTTACTTTATACTTTTTTATTATATATATTTACTCAGCAGCGGCTATTTAACGATATCATCCGACCATCATTCTGGTGGACTGTTTCTTTGGTATATTATGCTTATTTTTCTTGTATGTTTTAACACACATGTTTATTTAGTTCAGTTCGTATCATATTTATCATACAAGTTCATTATCTACCTTAAGTGTTGATCATTGGTTGCATAAGACCGCCTTGGCCGAGCGATGGGCCGTGAGAGAGAACCAGTTCCAAGTCGCTTTGGTTTTTACGAAGCTGGTCTTTATTTCTGTCTGTGGTTTTTCCCGTTAGCTTTACATTTGTTATTGATTTAAAAATCCTTCTTTGTTTTCGGAATTAAATAACACAACGTAGCAATAGTTGTTGTATTGTATACATAGTCCCTTAATCTGAGAAAATCTATGTCAGATTTCCTGATTATATTCTATTCCAAGTAAAATTGATCGATTTATTTATATGTATTTAATTTCTAAGTATGATAGTTTCTTGTTGTATGAGCTCAGAAATGAATCCTGTGCTAAAAAGTTTCCTGGAGAAGCCTTCTTTAAAAGTTGAGCGAATAAAGATTGTTTTTAAATTGGTATATGTTGTTTTGCCGGCCGCCGCCGCCAAGAAAAATAAAATCGAAGTCTCGAGTTTAATAACAGCATGGCGACTATTTGAAAGCCTAAAGTATACATTGCTTGGTATAAACATCACGTTCTCGATTACCTTATCGATAATGCACCTGACGATGTGTTTGACGTGTTTTAATTTGCAATAAACATGAGAATAACATTTTAAAATATATCCTGGTTATGATGGTTCTTGTTGTTTCAAATACTTCCTTATTTGTCGATGTTTTAAGAGCGATTGTGTGTTATTCTATGTCCTCAAAACTTGTCAATGGGTTTTTATTATAGTTCCAATGACATAAATTCGATTTTTTAATAGTCTTTAGTCCTTTGGAAAATGATGCTCTTGCATTTGGTATTTTGAAAATAATCACTATAATTTTCCTTATGATTGTTGCAAATAAAAAGAGATCGACGATTCTCTATCTGTGACATATTTATTTTCTATTAAGTATTTAGTCCGTTCTTCGGAAAATTATACTCTTACGTTTAGTATTCAGAGAATTTTCGTTACCTGCATATCTACAAAACTATTTGCGCTTCATTCTCTACATCGACGCCTTAGCATTGTTTACAATAAAATCTATCTGTAAACATCTCAGTTCTTAGTATTTATTGCAATATCAAATCTCAAAGCTATATTTGCATTTTCATCTACAGCCGGTAGGTAGGTATGTCCTACATCTGTACGTAAGTCAACAGGTCGTTCGTACCGCGCCGTGCCAGACACCGCCGCTCGCGCACGATTCCCGCACTTTTTACGAGTACATTCAACAGTTCGCAGCTGCTAGAACAATTGTAGGAAATATGCACTTTGACTTGCGTAATTCCATGGTGAACGAATTTGTGGCCGGAATTTCTGTTTGACAATGTGAAATCGGATGTAGATTTTTAAGAAACATTGGGAAACCTACAGGTAGATTAGGTAGATGACTAACAAAAAATATATCTGTTTTTTCTTGATACGTCTTAGTCTATTCGATACATTTTCTTCACCTTTAGCATTTAAAGTATTTGCAATGACGATGAACTAGTAATCGCCAAAGCTTGTTTTGGTTTCACTAGAATTTACATTCTAATCTTGTTAGCAAACGTCCGTTCACTAATTGAATTTATTCAAGCTAGGTCCGAACTGACATTGACTTTATCTTTGAAACTGCTGTTGACACTGAAAGTTCAAGTAAAAAACGTGTGGGTTTTCTACATCCTTATAAAGTAAAGCGTGCCCTGAGTCATTAAATCTGTCTTTCATTTCTCGTCGAGTGTAGATTTTACATAAAAAAATTCGCCTAAAGTTTCATTTCCTGCTCCTTTCCTTCGAGGAGTAAAACTTTTTACGTTGTTAATACTTTGTACTTCATATTTTAATGTAAACTGGGTTTTTACTTCATTGCTATAACATTTACAAATAGCTCAGCGTATGTACTACGCAGATTACCTTACACAAGGACGCATGTGTTTATAATACCATGTTCCTATTATAATTCGATTCAACATCAAATGCTTTGTCTTGTTTTAACGTATCATGCGTAGTTTTTTATTGTCGTTCTACATTTAGTACCTATTTAGCATTTAGTATTTTGAAGCCTCTTCAGTTTCGACTTATTGATATGTCTTTGCATCAGGTTTAGCACAAGTCTGCCAGAGTCCATTTTAATATGTATCGAATCAAACTCTTTTATCTCTCTCTGTACTTTTTGTTTGTTTATTATTAAAATGTTATGTTATGTACCTATTGGTGTTGTATATTTGGGTTTGCAACAAGTGTTGGTAAATAAGGATAACCTTGACTGATCATTTTAATTTAAAGATCGTGCAAAGTGCACGATACTTGAATGTTTCCCATAGGTAATTTGTTTATAATGTTTTTAAGACTGCTTGAAGGCTATAAATGCTGTTATGTCTTGTCATAAAGAAAAGCGTGTGACTGATATGTCCACAGATATGTCTAGCCTAGTCAATCTATAAAATAATAACATAACACGGTACCCGTTAGGAATGAAAAGAAAACATTAAGTACCTACGTCGACTACGACTGCTTTCTCTACATAATTTACTACTTCTGTACCTACTTTAATCAGCATTATACAGGGGTTTACATAATGGTATGTTTTTGATGGGTAACCTCTTCATCTTTCTCTAAATAGCTACGTTATCTCTGTCCCTACATTGGTCTAGGTATTTGCCAACTAAGTGAAGCCATAATCTTGTATGAATTTTGTTGTAGATTATAAGACATCTTTACATAGTATACAATGAAGTTGCTTCCGCTGCTGTCTGTTCGCTTAGATCTTTTAAACTACTCAACGAATTTAATGCAGTTTTGACCAATAGATAGTGATTCAAGAGGAAGGTTTATAAATTACTTCTCACATAGATTTCCACGCGGGCGAATATATCCATAATTATTGTTCTTTGAGTTCATTGAAACTGTATCATTGGACATTATCTTATTTCGGCCCACACACGCTCCGTCCGAATGTCTCTCTATCTATCACATCCAGTCTGGTCCGTGCAAATATGATTAATACACGTAGTATTATTAAAGTCAGTTCAGTAGTTTAACCTATTAATCTAAACATTATTCTGACAGCTGCGACTTTATTTCTCATTAGTAGGTACCAATAGTTTTTGTATATCAATGAAAGTGTTTAGACATAAAGAAGTAAGGAAACAAAAGTAGCGGACTGCTAAGAACTTTTTTGTATATATTGATAATTTTTATCAAATATCTCATGTTATTATTATGTTAAAAAGTGAAAGGTAAGATTTTTTAAAGAATTCTTTATTTTAGTGCGTTGTTGATAGTCACGGTTTCTGCATCTGTGTTGATTATGTCATTTATATTTAATCTTATTTTTAATTAATCATTGCGTGCGAGTATTCATCTCGTTTTCACACAGGCGAGATGATCAAGATCATAAATTAATTAAATTTGATTATTTTAAATGAAGGCTTACACGTTTTAATTTTCTAGTTTTTCGCAATTTTATTCGCATATTAGTTATTCCACTTTTTATTACAGTTTTCATTTGTATATTTTTACTAATACACGGAAATAAAATATAATAAGGATATCATTTAATTAATACCACAACGCGACACAGTATTTTACTTCTGCAGGTCGCATCGGTTCATATTTTTGTTCTAGCACTTAAGTATGTTTCAAAATAAAGACTTTTTACTTTTACTTTTACAAGTTTCCAAACCATCGTGTTTAGTTTCAAGAGGCCATTAAACCTGCTTTATTTGTTATTGTTTACATCCAAAACTGTTTGTTTGCCTCGATCATTAAGTCAGTGATATATCTTCTGACTTCTTTATTATCTCTACTGTTTCAATTGTCACGTTCATAACTAGTACGGATTTGATTTATGAGGTTTTAGATTGTCCTGTTACTTTGAACCTTCGAATATCAGGTTTATTTTATATCCGGGTGTCGGTTTCTCTTAAAAATAATGATATTTTAAAGAGAATTATTCCAACCTGGAAGTTTTAATTGCTAATAACAATAACAGTAGGTATTGTTTAAAAGCTCACACGAACCTGTTTGACCTCTACTCCACAGAAATTATGCTTATTTATTTGAATTTAAACATTATTGTTTATGTAGACTACCCAATACTTGTTATGTTTTAGCAACTATCGGTCATGTATTAAAGTATTAAATGACATAATATGTCATTTAATACTTTAATACATGACCGAATTTATATGATCGATTATATTATAATCGATCATATAAATATCCCTTTACCATAATAATAATATAAGTAATCCAGATGCGCCCAAATAATAATAATGCTAATGCCCGAAGCGCAATTCAGCATAGTAGTTATTCGACTCTCCCATGAAAATCTCGTAGTTTTTGTTCAAGGTTGTCGCTCTGCAGATATTTATGTTATTTCTGGAGATATCAGAATTTATTGAACCGTTCTAGCATCAAAGCGTAACAAACAAACAGTCAAAAATTATATCAAATACAATTTTTGTTACAGAGGAGTATTCCCATGGAAGAACAGCTCATCTAAAAGTCAAGACTCCACCCCAACCACGTGGAAGCTCTTCGGCAGCAAGTCCCAAGTCAACCTCTCGAAGAACCTGACCTGTGAAACGCAGAACTCCCTGACACCTGCATCCTCGGTGGCGAACACTCCTCATCACCACAGGCGGCAGGGGAGCTCCGCCAGTGAGAAGCAGTTCGAGGATCTGGTTGCCAGTTCTATTGCTCTGATACAGCATGATCGGTGAGTTCGGTTTTTTTTTCTTTGTTCACTGTTGGTAAACTGGTTTGGTTATAATTGCGTCCAGATGAATGACGGATAACGTAGTGTAGGACGCCCTCCGACCAGGTGGGATGACGACCTGCGAAAGACTGAAGGTAGATGCCAAGCTGAAGACAGGGCGCTATGGCGCTCATTGGGGGAGGCCTTTGTCCAGGTGTGGACAACTATATGCTGATTATGATAATGATGAACGACGGCTAGTGCAGTACGTTTTTGTAGAAAGCTATGGGGTTTTGTTACGGTGCCATGTAGATGACGACCGATCATCTTGCTAGTTGGAGAGCATGTATTGTTTTTTATGTATGATTCTCGATTTTTCCATTGTCATTCATAGAGCGATTGGATGATTCTGTTGCAGTCATAGTGTTTGATCCCGAGATGGTCCCATAATTTTATTCCTAAGTATTTTTATCCAGCAAATCTTAAAACAAGATTTGAAATCCGGGTTTAGTTGTTTCAAAACAATCGAAACATGCTTGACCTTTTTGATGGCACGTGATCGTACTAAGTGCAATGATTTGAGGAGGTCATTGCACCAGTGCACTAGTGGTACTAACAGGTTATCTCAATATATTGTAGTCGTCAGTAAGGCCGCCCACTGTTACTGACAGTGGGCAGCCTTACTGACTACTCAGTGGCACTTCACCTGCTAACTTCCCATTAAGTAAGGTAACAATAAATTTACCCAATTTCCTCGAAAAGCCGGTATCAAGTTTACGTAAAGTTCACGAGGTCGTTCCGTAGGTGTGACCGACATCGGATGTCCCAATAACAGTTCTACACGCTACGCTCTGTTGGCTGGCTTTACTTGCAGTTTAATATTGGTTTCGGAAGCATAAATGAGGCCCACAATTTGGGGGTAGAACTTCTAGTTCTGTTTTTTGACGTATGAACGAAGCTATTACAACGTGTCGTGTCTTATGTAATGGTAGAGTATAATATCTTGTACAACGCTGTGTGCAATGTGTTATAAGACAAATAACAAGTAAAAACAGCATTCAGCATTCACTGCTTAGCCTTACTCTGAGGCTTAGCCTTATGCCGGGTTTTTACGCATTTCGGGGCGGCGGCAGCCGCTCGCGGTCTGCGGTCACGTGTGGTAGCGCTAACCGAAATATGCGTCTTGCTTGGGCCATGAAAGTGTTACACCCGTATTCAAGAACAATACTGTGAGGTCTCACAGTGCACACGAACGCATAGGGCCGGTAAATTCGATTCATAGACAATACTTGAGTGATGCGCGACGCTATGCGCTCACTTGGAACGACCCTTACGTAAAGTAGCTCGACAGCTATTTTAGCCAACGCATAGTGTAGCTATGTCACAAATAACAGGTTATGTTCTGTCATTCTGTGGTAAATTTATTTTGCTTTGCTTTGAGATTTTGTTTGTATTCCTTCCTTCATATTTTGCAATAGGTATTTTATTTCAAAAGCAATGGATTATAGCAGTGAAGAGGAGTTTGATAATTATGTCAACAATGTTTTAAACGAACGAAGGTCAATTACTACACGAAAAGTGGTGCGGGATTTTCAAAATCCTTTCGATTATTATAGTGAAGAAGAATTTAGAAGACGGTATAGATTTGCAAAGGATATTGTACTTTCCATACTTTTGCCACTTGTTGATGAAGATCTGACAAAACTTACGGGAAGAGGCCTTCCAGTACCTCCAGTTTATCAATTACTAGTGGCCCTACGATTTTATTCTTCTGGGAGTTTTCAAGTAAGTACCTATGTTAATAATGTTCCTATTTTTTGTCTAGGTCAGTATTTCAATATGTAACTTATTACGAAACTAGCCGACGCCTGTGGCTTAGCTTCCATAGTATATCGATTATTACAGGATCAATCTACATTTCACATTTGTAGGTGCCTACCATCGGTTAAGTTTTTCGCCGGCCCCCACAGCGAAATTCTTGATCAAAGGTGGCTACATAAAATCTACCTTGGTATGAATTCATTTTAGAAATAAAACCATTACCTACATAATTAGGCACTCAATAAGAATATTTGTTTTACAGATGATTACCGGAGATCTTATACAAGTCAGTCAACCAACTGTTTCAAGAATAGTAAAAAATGTTTCTCATCTCATAAGTTTGAAGATATCACAATTTGTGAAATTTCCCAATAATCTAGAAATGATTAAGGAACAGTTCTACAGAATCACACATTTTCCTGGTGTTATTGGTGCTGTTGATGGTACGCACATACCAATACAGAATCCTGGTGGACCATATGCTGAAGTGTTCAGAAATAGAAAGAAATATTTTTCAATTAATACACAAATTGTATGTGGCCCTGATCTACAAATTTATGACATTGTTGCTGACAGACCTGGGTCTGTACATGACAACAGAATTTTTGAAGCCTGTGCCCTGAAGAGAAAGTTAGAAGAAGGTGTCATAGAAGGCATACTTTTAGGAGATAGTGGCTACGGCTGTCAAAAGTATTTATTGACACCAGTTGGACATCCAGAATCACCTTCTGAAGAAAATTATAATAAAGCTCACATTAAGACCAGAAATACAGTAGAAAGAACTATAGGTGTCTGGAAAAGAGTTTTTCCTTGTCTTTCTAAAAAGATGGCCACTAACTTGACTACAACATGCCGTGTTATTGTGGCTACTGCAGTGTTATATAATATTTGCAGGAGTCATGGTGTCATTGAAAGTTTTGATGAACCAGTCTTAAGAAATAATCAACCGACATCTAGGAACATTCAATCATCTAACAGAGAAGGACTGCTTTTCAGGAGAATGTTTATAACACGGCATTTTTAGTAAAAGTGAATACAGACCTAGTAATATGCTTACTATAATAATTATTATGTATGTAAATAAAACTTAGTTATTATTTATCATGAGTTTAATTCCTGTTAATTCTACCTAGCAGTTCAATTTCCAGTTTAATTTTTTGTTTTTGTAGTTCGTGAATTTCTTTTTCATATACCAGCAAGTTGTTTTCCCTCTCTATTAATATTTTCTCCCTTTGGATCCGTAACTGATGCAACGCCTGGTCATTTTGGGTGTTTATGGTGCACCGTTTTTTTCTTGCATCCATTTCACTTTCCAATTTCTTTAAACCTGTAAAACAAATTACATTGATTAGGTTCAGTAATTTAACCCTTCAATTAGCTATTTGTGGATAATTTTTCTCATGCCTCTTGTAACGGACATTGTTATTACGATAATACTTACTGGTAGGTGTATTCACAATTTCTTTGGTAAACTTTCTCTTTAGCTGCAACGGAGAAGTATTTTCCACTTCATCATCTTGCTCATAAAGGATCTTCGTCACTGCAAAAGAAATAATTTATAATTAGTAAACAATTTGTGTAAATTATATTATATTTCATATGCTATTGTGTTGTATTATATATACAACACAATAGCATAAGTACATAAAAAATCTGTAGGTAATTGTTTTAATTTAACCATAATGTTATTGAATTATTATTTTATCTATGTTTAACTTTAAACGTACAAGACATTTAAAGTTAAACATAGATAAAATTGTATTAATTTAAAAATTACCTCTTCCCGGTCTTTTTCGTTCAGAAATTTCTTTTAAATCATTATCTGGGTTTGTCGGACTGAAGCATAGGTCTTCTGAAACTGAAAAATTATTCTTGAGTATTAGTTATTTTTTCTGCTGTCTATTGTGTATGTGAATGCTGTGTGTGCCTATTATGGGCATAAACACATAATTATCATGATCCAGTATTATAATTTATAGTATACCTAGTTTCTATTTTATAATATGTTTACCTTAGTAACTACTACTTACTTTCGATTGTATTCGAGTCAATGACTCCAGGTACTGTCAAGTTAATGGAGGGACATATTATATCAATAATGTTGTTAGACGAGGCTGAAGAATCGCCTTGAGGAGGGCCTCCGCCAGTGAGTGTCATACTCCTGGACTCTTGGGAAAGCTCCTTCTTTCTTTGCGATTTAATATTCTCCCAGCATCTCTTTAACTGCACAGATGACCTTTGAGACACATACGGTTGTGCATTAAAGGCCACAGCTAAGGCCTCCCAGGCCTGCTTTTTCAGTACAATATTGTTAGCGTGTGTGCGTTTATCTTCTATGATAGGCCGCTCCCTCACTAATGCTACAATGAGCTCTCGTTCCGAAGCAGAAAACGGCAACTTCTTGAAACTGAAGCAAAATACAATGATATGCAATTATTATTTGAAGTAATAGTCTGTACTGTACGTATTATAAAATTAATTCTCATAATTAGCATTGCCATACAGCAGGGCAATGCAGCCATCGTCTTGGAGACGCTTCCGACTGGTATTGATATGGATCAGTTGAGCTACCTGTATATTGTTTGCAACAGTCTGCAGTTAGCTCAATTGTTTGAATTGTAAATACTAGTTCTAATTTATTTCTATTATTTGATAAAATACCACGTACCATTTTACGTCTTCCTTTGTATCCTTCATAGAAACCGAACTCGTATGCACATCCATTGATTATATTGTTATGTATGACCTTAATACCGCAATTGACAAAAACTAAAATAATAACTTGAAATACAAGAATATTTAATTTTTGTTTGTCAATTTCACAAATCACAACTGACAACACGTTTTAGGTTAGATTTATGTCATCCGCACATCTGTCAAACAGATGCCAAACAGTAAAGAGAACTTAGCAACAGAAACCGACCAATCACAGATCTGCAATAGACGCAGTGCGTTCGCTTAGTGAAGTGTCGCTTGAGGGTTGTTTGTGAATGAAAAGGCCTGCCGTGGCCAACCCTGTGAGAAATGCCTTACTTCGCACAGTGTTGCTTGCTACCTTACATAAGTATTGTTCTTGAATACGGGTGTTATTGTCCCTTCTTTACTCTAGGTTAAAAATATGGAATCTTATCAAATCTATGCAATGAACAAACTTATTCACCTTTCTAAGGGTCTTCTGGAATTAAATATTTATGGCAACAAAACTTCGAATGAATGAAGGTAAAATAAAAACTCCACAACAATATCGAATTTCATGAACTCTAAAGCATACTGCCAGCGAACAAGCCTCTGCCGGGCTAAGCAGTAAATTCAATTACCAGCCCAGTATTCAGATATTGATCTGCGTTGGACCTTTCCGAGCGAGGGTTGCCTTGCTATGTAGATTTTGAACGACATTACTTCAATATTGTATAGACAATTTGTTTGTTAGAATGTACCTTTGACGACCGATGTGGCACGGTGGCGGTTGAAGGCCTGCCTACGACGTAGGAGGTATTGGTTTGACCCCGCCTTGGACCAATGTTTGTACGATCTGCAAATATTTATTCCGGGTGTTCTATGTATAATTAAAGGATTTGTCTATGGAACTTATTTTTATGATCAAAAAGTCTATGTTTTATTCTAGGCGTATGCAAAATTTCAGACCGATCCTTTCAGTAGTTTTGGCGTGAAGAGGTAACAAACATTAGATGTTCATTCAAAATGTATAATATTCTAGTGTGAATACCGCTATCGCCGATCAATAGCACGTTGTTCCTAACGTGGTATATCGTACAAGTGACGGGTTGCGTGTTGATTTATTGTTTAGAAGCTTATGTTTATAGCATTAGGTCGAATTTAATTAGCGGGAAAGGTTGTTGGTCACGAATCGAGGAAACGCAGTGAGCGTTTGATTGGAAAATTGTTACCAACATCATCTCGTCTTTATTCTTGCATCTCTTCTGGTAGGTATATAAGCAGTTATCTTATTCTTACTATACTGATAACATAATATGACCTCTGTGAACCTTTTCACGGCGTCGAAGGTCCGCGGAGGACCTTGGAGGAGGTTGCAGGTTCGATTCCCGTCTTGGGACAAACGTTTGTACAATCTGTAAATATTTGTTCCGGTTGTTCTGGGTATCTATAAATAAATAAAGATAAAATTAAAATCACATTTATGTACTTATCTTATATTTTCTAAACTAAACCTTCAAACAAAAAAAATAAAAAACCTGCTGAAATAATACATATTCTTTGTATTTGAAAAAAACAAATATGCTTATGTACTCGAATATAGCACCTGTGTTAAGTGCGTAAGCTTAACCTTAAACCATCTTCTCTTTACAGTTTTTATGTGTACATCATTCCAAAAATGATGCTTCTTTAGCATCATTTACAAATTCTTTGTAATCGAAATAACGAATATGCGTAATCCATATGTACTCGAGTATAGCACCTGTGTTAATTGCGTAAACTTAACCTTAAACCATCTTCTCTTTACAGTTTTTATGTGTACATCATTCCAAAAATGATGCTTCTTTAACATCATTTACAAATTCTTTGTAATCGAAATAACGAATATGCGTAATCCATATGTACTCGAGTATAGCACCTGTGTTAAGTGCGCTCATAAATAAGCAAATAGCTGACGCTCAGGCAGATGTTCTAGTGGGGCCGTGTAATTACGAGACATAATTACATTTACAAGTTACAACCTAGTTTGATATGGCCAGATAAATTACAGATAAAATTGCACATAATCACTTTATTTATCTCGCAACGTTTTGCGTAGCGATAGTTGGACAGAATTCGGAATTCTATTAGTAGATGCTACACATGTCAATCTATGTAATCTATACTTCTATACTAATATTATAAAGAGGTAAAGGTAAGGCTGTAGGGGGTAATCTCTGGATTTATTAAAGCGATTTTGAAATTTATTTTACCTGAAATCTATGTGTCAATTGTGTCAAATGGTTTATAAACATTCCTCTTGAATCATTCAGTGTATTTAAAAAAACTGCATCATAATCCATTGCGTAGTTTTAAAGATCTAAGCATACATAGGGACAGACAGACAACGGGAAGCGACTTTGTTTTGTACAATGCAAATTCGTCCGATAGATACTGTGCCATTACTTGCTCAATTCATCAAAAAGTAAAGTAGTCACTCTGTTCTTTACAACAGAGTAAGAAAAAGGGAACCCAAGCAATTACGTCAAAGCCACACTACCATGCAGTCTATCCCCGCAATTTCGCCGTCAATTTAAAACTCGACGATGAACACCGTCCTCGTGTAGGCTCAGAAGCGGAAATGCCTGTGTAATAGCCCCTCTGGAGCCCGCAATTTGAATGTCGTGACCGCTGGAGGGCTCCACTTCTGTTAGCGCTGAAATGTAATCTGTGTTGCGCAGAGTGAGGAGAATATACATAGAAATGCGCAAACATAACACAACATAAAAAAGTATTTTGGATGTAGCGTCTCTCGGCAATCGGAAGTGCACACATGATTGTGTTTCCTATTAATTTAAGATGTTACTGTAATTATTTAATTTATCTATGTACATATGTATAAGCTATAGTATGATACAGATATCGTGATGTTGCTCTAAGCCTGTAATAAATCATAGGTTACTTTTTATGCAATAAAATCTTGGAATATAAATATACTTAAAATTTTTGTCTGTATTATATTTTGACAGAGTTCTATATTCTTTGCTGCATGTTGTTTTTAAAAGTCAACGGATAATTTCCTTTGAAAATTATAGGGCTAGGAAGGCCCATCAAAAAGTGATAAGAGCAACTTTCCTCTATAAGCAAGCAAGACTCCTATTTCCTACCACCTGTACGCTGACGATCTCCAGATTTACCAACAAGCTTCAATTAGTGACCTCACACCAGCTATTGCTTCATTGAATGTTGACCTCTCACGCATCCTTCAGTGGAGCAAAGAGCACGGTCTTTTGGTGAACCCCAAGAAGACTCAAGTTATCATTGTGGGTAGTTCAAGAATGATAGCTAAAATCGATATGGCGACCTTATCTCCAATTTCCTTTGACGGTGTATCAATACCAGTGAGCAAATCTGTTAAAAACCTGGGTTTGATCGTAGACAATGAGTTGTCCTGGGGTCCGCAACTGGCGGAACTCAGCAGAAGGATGTTTGCATCGGCGGGCTCACTGCGGCGACTGCGCAATTTTCTCCCGACTACCACTAAAATTACACTTGCCCAGTCCCTATTGCTTCCCATTCTCGATTATGCCGACGCTTGCTATCCGGATCTCACTGAAGAACAATTAAACAAGCTTGAGCGCCTCCAAAACTTCAGTATTAGGTTCATATTTGGCCTTCGCAAATATGACCACGTTTCCGAATATCGCGCAAAACTCAAGTGGTTACCCATCCGACTTCGCAGGAATACTCATATGTTATCCCTCTTGTACAGTATCTTATTCTATTCTCCAAGCCCTTCTTATCTCAAGGAGCGCTTCGAATTCCTCTCAAACTCTCACTTACTCTCTTTACGTTCCTCTGAAACCCTCATCTTGAAAGTCCCTGCTCACTCTACCTCTTTCTATGACAAGTCATTCACTGTACAAGCTACCCGTCTATGGAATGCTCTCCCTCTGGACATCAGACGTGCAAAATCACTCCCTATATTTAAAAAACTGCTGCATCAGCATTATTTATCCATATGAAATATTGATAGCCTTATCTTATGTCTATGTAAGTTTATATAATGTTAGTAATGTAGGTATTTAGTGTATTTGTTACCAATTATTTATTAAAGTGCCACCGTCTATATTGTTCGTTCATGTCCAGTCCATCCCAAGGTTGCCTGGAAGAGATCGCTCTCAGCGATAAGGCCGCCCTTTATACCTTTATTCTTAGTTTTATCTCTGTATTATTTTCTGTTTTTGTGTGGTGTAATAAAGTGTTATCTATAATCTATCAAGACACGAAAACAAAATCTAAGATGGAACTGATTGAAAACAAATGTAAATATTGTAAATATATACCTTCTGCGACGCAAACGGTTGGGGGTTCGACTTTCGCCACGGGAAAAATGTTTGTATGATTTGCAGGTATTCGGAGCAGACTGGTAGGAATCCAAAATACAGGCTCTGTTTACTTTGGGGCCAGATATTGCAGTGAGAAAATGAATATTGCAACCTAAAAGCATTTAAAATCGACACTTTTCGTTCATACTGTAAATTTGCCTAATCTCTCTTATTTATCTTTACTCTGTTCTACCTTCATTCGCATACGAATAGGGGTTTGAGCTACTCAGGATTTATTTGCCGTTTATAATGCGAGTATTACTCAGCTGTAATGAGAAATTTTTTATGAGCGCTAATGGATCACTAACATTTGGCCGACGCTCGTAAAAATATCACGTGAGATTTATTTATATTATGAAGCTTGAGATTTTGCGTTTATTTTGTGGCTAAAGATGGCGGGTGTGGGGAAAATTCCTGGCTGATTGGATTGAAGAGTCTCAGAAAGGTCTCAGGTTAGCGATGTTTGGAAGAAATGGGGAGGGACCATTGCCCAGGCGTGGGAAAGTACCTATCCATGCTTTTTTCACGTTTTGTATGGCAGCATACAATATTATTTTTTATTGTTATTTTAAAAATCACATAGCCAAGTCAGATAGACTTGGCTATCTGATTTTTAAATGAATAATATAGTTGGTGTCTGATTCTATATATTATGTTCAGTGGCATTCAAAGAGAGTGTAGTCCAATGATATTTCTCAATGAGTATCTAGACGCCAGGTCAGGAAACCTATCCATACTAATATTATAAATTCGAAAGTATTTCTGTCTATCTGTTACATTTCCACGACGAAACGGGTACGATAACTAGATAATATCCAAGAAAAAGGAAATTATGCAACGTTTTATTCCGGGAAAGTGCGTATGAAACCGCGGACAGAAGCTAGTCGCATTTAAAAAAAAGGAAATTCTGTATGTTTTAAGTTTGATTGCTGTTTCTATCACGTCACATTACGTATTATAAATAAATAAATAATGCAGGACAAACCACACAGCATTATCTAACCCCATGGTAAGCAAAGCTTGTGTTATGGGTACTAGATAACTGATATACATAATACAATACATTACATAGATAGATATTTTTTATTATACATAGAAAACGACCAGAACACCCGGAACAAATATCTGCAGATCGTACACACAATTGTTCCGAGGTACTATCTCAATAAAAAGTGTATCTTTTTGCGTAGTAAATAAAGTTATATTTTGAATCACTATCACTAAGTATCTATCGGTCATTGGGGGAGGCCTATGTCCAGCTGTGGACTAATATAGGCTGATGATGATGATGACATAAATACAAATACAACAATTATACAGTACACAGGAAAACAAAAAACATGCACCCTAAAGTGGTAGACGATAACGTTAAGGTGATGATGGTAGCCTCGCGGTAGTCGCGTGAGATACAACAATCATGACTACAAACAAACCAAACAATCCTTCACCTGATAAATTGCGCGATTGGAAACGAACGATCGAATAATTATTCAAATAAACCAATAAACAGCGTTTGCGTGCATCTTGTATACCGTAATTAATAAAATTCATTGCCAGTTATAACATAGATATAATCTTCACACTAGGTTACTTTGTAGTATCCTTCAATTTATTTTTTAGTATCAATCAATGAACAACATAATATTGCAGCGTCGTTCATAGTCAACAAGACATTGTTTGGAACACAGAATGTTTTTCATTTCTTTCTGCAATTATATGCTTCGCCCGTGATCGCCCGTAACCTGACTGAAGCATGATTACTGTAACGCCTCAAATGCCTATTATTTCTTACCTAAAAACGTTGTAAAGCTATCCTCCACAACATATCCAACATATATCGATATAATAAAGCTATATAAGAATAAGAAATGTTTTATTTGGCCAAAAAAAAATATACATATCTTCTTAAATAATATCTTCTACTACTTGAAAAATAAAATTATTATAATGGCGGCAAGATTTGAAGACTCGTCTCTCAACACCGAACAAGCTTGTATTATACTATAAGCCAATAATGTTAAGCTTAAGTAGACCACCATTGTTAAATGAGTAGACTCATTTAAGTTTTATAAGCTGTTTGTTTTCCATCTTAATAAAAATAAAATATTGACTGCGTGTCTGTCTGTAATAGTTCCTTCGGATAACCAACCCTTCCGGGATTTCCACTTGAAATTTCGAGGAGTAATAGGAAATTCACTGGAAAAACCCACCGTCCTATTATTAATAATGATTTATATATTCTACCCAATAACAATAAATTAAGATCTAATGAACAATCGCTTTTTCTATACTATCTTTTGGAAAGCTAAATTGATGAATGCGTTAATGTATAGTTATGTCCCCACCCCGTTAAATTTATTGGACAATGAAATTGATTTACACAATGCTTTTATTGTTATTTTATTACTCACTGAGGGTTGAAACACGGAACATATAAATCTGTGGGACGAAATTATACGTTGTATACAACTGCGCGCAAATATCGTTAAGTATCTCTGATGTGTCGTGTCTAAATCTACAAAAGTATTTTCAGCGTCATTTTCTTATCGGCATTCTAACGGCATCGCTACGCCATTTTTGTTTTTTAGGGCTTCAGAAGTCCGAATGAAAAAGGGAAACCCTGAACACCCATGCGTGTCCGTCTGTTCATTGTAGTTTGAGCGCTTTCCACGCGATTTCTGCTCAAACTTGGCCGGGTTTTTTTCACTCTATGGTCAAAGTATAGGAAGCGATAAGGCGAGGCAATGCCAATCCGTTTCCGAGCTGAAATGTGTACATCACGGTAACATATAGACATACTTACTGGCCATATAGACTACATAGTCATTACAAGTGTCCTGTACGCTCGCACAGTCCCATTATCATCTGCCCAGTACTGGGAAAATAGAATCGACAAATACGAGTACGTCAACGGCGAGATGACGGACGGGATATCACGAACATCGCGGGGCTAACAGAAGTTTCGAGACCTGTACGGCCTAATGTTAATAAAAGTAACTACTTCGATATCTAACCAATGTTGTCTCTTCCCAGACCGTCAAACCTCCCAGCTAAATGCGCAGAAGAAGCACTCCGGCACAAGGAGGAGCACGCCCGCATGGTGGAGGCGGCGCGGCGGCGAGTGGAGCGGGAGGCGGCGGCTAGGCTCGCCCGGCTGCAGCAGTCTCTGCGGGTAGAGGAGCGGCTAGCGAGGCATGCGCGGGAGTGGACGCAAAACATACTGCCGCACTGGCAGACACAGTAAGTACTGGCCGAATAAGTACCAAGCATAAGCTCTAAGTAATGTGACTAGCAAGTCTACCAGACAACCGTGGATGGATAGGATCGTTTGATTGGTCATGGGGATCTGTGTGCAAGCAAGTCATGTGACTAGCGAGTCAGTGGGTACCAAGCATAAGCTCTACAACTGTGCAGATTCTTATCGGTTGTGCCAATAATCTACACAGTTATAGACTGCGGCTCGCTTCGCTCCCTACGCACTATGTGTAAACAATAATATTATTGAAACTATCATGGTTAATAACACTAAAGGGGATATTGACCAAGATTTGATTTTTGAGTTTAACAGAGATTGATTTTTGATTGTAAACATTTGCACATATATACCTACTTATAAAGTAGGTCCTAATAAGCTATCTTGTCAGTTTATATATCGCAATAAATAAACATAAGATTTTTTTCTGACCAAAATTAATGATGTTTTTACGCAGAAGAATAAATGACGTCTAACATCAAATTCAAGTCTCGGCAGCTTAAAATTTCACGCTCATCGTTCTGCACGTGAGGTAGGTAATAACTTAATCTCACTAATATTATAAATGCGAAAGTTTAGATGGATGTTTGTTACTACTTCACGCCAAAACATACGGAACGGATTGCGCTGAATGTTGCATACAAGTCTGGAATCAAACGCAGGCGTCTTTTCATCCCATAAATCAAACTGATTCAGAGACATACACATTATCACCTTACACATAACATTGTATTCAACAATGCCTTCTAAAGAGGCTATTTTATTTGTATGCATACTGCATTTAGTATAATGTAAATGTAAATCTAACTACATTAACTGCGTATTGTTCTCGCGTTCGTAACCGCCTTGTGGTTTTGTGCTTTACTCTGTTTATTACGGTCATCTCAATGTTTTTCCGATTTATAAATTCAACGGACTTCCTTTTATTTTTTACCCAACATATTCTTCATAGCTATATTTAGAATCATAAAATTGTATAATAAAACGCAGTATATAATATCATACAAAGTTGTAGCGGTTGAAATGACAAGAAGCAAATAGCAACTGAGACTCAAATGTTTCGCTTATTTGGTGCGGTCAAATACTCATCCCCGCTTCCATAAATATATTAATATAGATAGATATATTAATCTAGTTTTGATTAAGGAGCTGTCAGAACATACAATTACGTCAAATTTAAATAAGCTTAGATATTTAAAAATCCTTGTGCAAGCGGGGCTATCTTTATTTTAAGAGCCTTTATTCCTAAAATGCGCAGAAACAGTACTTTTCAAACCCGTTTATATCATGAACCACTTATCTTATAGTATATGTTATTTACTAATAATTTTAGGAAATTTTAGTGTCCAACGAGTTTGACTATAAAATATTTCGATTAATATAGTATGTACGCGTTCTATCAAGATAACTTGTGAGAGGTTTTCATAATTTCCCTTTCAGCATCAGTTTCGAAGCTCAAAATAATAGAAAATACTGACATATCTAATTAAGAAAAAAATATAACCTACTGATGAGATCCTTGGCTAAAAAGTTACTTAGAAAGATGTTTGGTTTTGGTATCCTACTATGAGAAATTAAAATTCAAAAAATGTGAAATATTACGAATATTTCACATTTTTAAATGATGTTTTTACCGATATACCTTATTTAATTTAATATAATAATAGCCTACCAATAAAGTGAAGCATCTTTTTTAAAATCATACATTTAAAATTTTTATGATTTTGTTGCTATTATTTTTCTATAAATATTTAATGAGCGACGTGACCACACTCTAGAAAGCCTCGCGGCGGACTGATTTTCGCGCAGGGTTTTATAGTAGTTTTAAAATATTTATAGAAAAATAATAGCAACAAAATCATAAAAATTTTAAATGTATAATTTTAAAAAAGATGCTTCTTTTTATTGGTAGGCTATTATTATATTAAATTAAATAAGGTATATCGGTAAAAACATCATTTAAAAATGTGAAATATTCGTAATATTTCACATTTTTTGAATTTTAATTTCTCATAGTAGGATACCAAAACCAAACATCTTTCTAAGTAACTTTTTAGCCAAGGATCTCATCAGTAGGTTATATTTTTTTCTTAATTAGATATGTCAGTATTTTCTATTATTTTGAGCTTCGAAACTGATGCTGAAAGGGAAATTATGAAAACCTCTCACAAGTTATCTTGATAGAACGCGTACATACTATATTAATCGAAATATTTTATAGTCAAACTCGTTGGACACTAAAATTTCCTAAAATTATTAGTAAATAACATATACTATAAGATAAGTGGTTCATGATATAAACGGGTTTGAAAAGTACTGTTTCTGCGCATTTTAGGAATAAAGGCTCTTAAACCGCAATTACTATTTACATTGAAATAAATAGATCAATTGGTTTTCCTTAAAAACCAGTTACTGGCGTTTATTCGAGAAGGTCAATGTCCAGCACTGGACTAGTATAGGCTGTATTTTTAGATGTAGATGATAATGATAAACCAGCTTGAGTCTGGAGCACTGATGCCCAAACGTAGCATCCATCTGAGCAAGCATCTGCATAGCACAGATAGAGCTACGAGACATCACCCCGAAGAAAATCCTACAGTTCCTAGCAGCTGCAAAGGTTAGCGGCGAATTATGAACACTATAGCTTCGGGGTTGAACGAATAAAGTGACGACCACAAAAGGCCTGATACCTGATACCCAAGCCACCCAAAGAAAATAAAAAACCACCTTGTCCTAAAGGACAAGCAGAAATAATAAGGTTTAACCTTATTAAAAAAAAATCCTAAATAATTGCACCAATAACCTCAGTTAGATGCCTGTATCAAAGGTCAAATAGTAGTGTAAAATACTCGTAAGGACATAAAGGTAAATAAGGGCAAAGACCCTGACCTTAACCACAGTGGAATATAATTGATGTGACCCCGTGCTTGTTATCAATAGAGGTCGGTTATCATTATCTTGCTCTATTTTTATAATAGTAATGGAAGTTTTCATATTTATAAACACACTAGCTGCGCCCCGCGACTTTGCCCACGTAGTAATCTATGTTTCAAATAGTTTATAAACCTTTTGAATCATTCTATCTATATAAAAAACCGCATCAAAATCCGTTGCGTGGTTTTAAAGATCTAAGCATACATAGGGACGGACAGACAGCGGGAAGCGACGTTGTTTTATACTATGTAGTGATACTAAACGCAAGTTTTCAGATTATAAAATCACATAAAAATAGCAAATGATTCGCGATATCCTGGTTATTTTTTGTTCCATGCTCATTGTAATATCAGGTTACTCGTATTTGTTAAATCATAGATTATAGAATGTTATTTTGGTCCATAAAAAAATAAATTCTTGTGCCTCTTTTACTCCTAAAAATCATGAAGAATAAAAAAGGGTTACCCCAAACACCCACGCGTGTCCGTCTGTTCGTTGAAGCTAGAGCGCTTTCCACGTGATTTCTGCTTACACTTTCCGGGTCTTTTTCACTCTATGGTCAAACTATAGGAAGTGATAAGGCGAGGCAATGCCAATCCGTTCCGCAAGTAAGAAAATAAATTCTTGTGTCTCTTTTACTCCTAAAAATCATGAAATGATTAGGCCACGCACATTAAAATTAATTATTTGATGAGTCTACCATAGTTTTTCTAAAAAACCTATAAACCTGAAGAAAAATATCCAGCTTACCCATTATGTTCTATTACAGGAAGAACGCAAAGCGCACCCTAGAACTCTGGTGGTCCGGTCTACCTCCAGCTATACGGGGCCGCGTCTGGCAACTGGCCATCGAGAACAAGCTGAAGATAACCCACGCGCACTACCAGGAGCTGGTCGCCAAGGCAACGGAGAAGCTGCACGAGGCGCAGGTGAAGAGAAAACGGCTCAAAGTTAACAGGTATTACTCAAATTATAGTAGCATTAGTTGGTGCTCGAGGCCAGCTGTTCTAGTAGCCTATGTCTGTTACCATAATACCATACCGAATAACATACCATAAATAGGAAAATACGTACATATAGAACGTATTTTCCTCCCCATTAAGATCCGTCCAGTCCTTTATTTATTTATTCTTGCTTATTATTATTTATTTCTTTTTAGCCATTATTGTCCCACTGCTGGGCAAAACGGCCTCCCGTTTCTTCTTCCACGCTTCGCAATTCTTTCTTGCATTACTAAATATACAATAAAAAATATGAAACTAGAAAATTAATGACAAAGGCGAGCTTAAGCCTAAGAAAAGTTCTCTCAGAGAATCTGTCTGTCTGATCTCTCAGAGAGTGTCTTTGGGTGGGAAAAGGTACCAGATAGACAGATTTACATTCGAATTTATAATGAGTATTATGAACTTTTGTTCATGTGTGACTTTTATTGTTAGGCTTAAAATCAAGTTCTATGAATAAATAAATATTTTAAAGAATAGACACACATTGGAAAAGAGAATGTTGAATTGTTGGAATTTGTACTATTTACAGTATTTACTTTTTGTGTTTCAGGAGAGAGGGCTGTGCGTGCAAGAGTGAAGCTAAGAGCGAAGACAGAGCGAAGACGGATGATGACTGCAGGCAAGAGGAGAAACGGATAAGTTTACCGAGGAATTATAGCGAGCAGAACTTGAAATCTCATACGGCAGAGGAGGTGAGGGATTTTACTATTCGATCAAAAGAATTAGGGTTCCGTAACTAAAGGGTAAAACCGGACCCTATTACTATGACTCTACTGCCCGTCCGTCCGTCCGTTTGTCACCAGGCTTTATCTCATAAATCGTGATAGTTGAAATTTTCACAGATGTTATTTCTGTTGCCGCTATAACAACAAATACTAAAAAAACAGATTAAAATAAATATATAAGAGGGCTCCCATACAAAAAACGTGTATGTTTTTGCTCGGTTTTGTTCGATTTTGATAACTGTAACAGATATTTCGATATTGATAACTGTAACAGATATAATGAAGAGCCTATAGATACATATATAAAATATGTATAAATGAATTCAACTTGGAGTTCTAGTGGATTTATTCGGTTATTGATTACAATACAAGTCAAATGTGACGCTTCTTAAGACTATTTACATGTTTTCCAGGTGAAGTGCTGTTCAAAAAGCAACCCTAACCTACTAGAGTACAGCGACGAATGTTCAATGGAGTTAATCCAGCTGGATATAGCTCGGACGTTTCCACACCTTTGCATATTCCAACCGGGCGGGCCTTATTTCAACGTGCTATATCAGCTGTTGTCTGCGTACGTGTGCTATAGGCCGGACATTGGCTATATCCAGGTGAATATTCTACTATAAGAAGAAATCGGCGAACTCATCACATTTTTAAAATATATTTTCACAGGTTATAGTATATTTTAGTTTTAGGAATCTGAAGCGGATTTCATTAAAAAAATAATTAACAAAGAAATCTAAATTAAAAATCAAATTAATTGAATAACATCAAAAGTGAACAACGTGAAAAGAGAGCCCAAAAAAGTGTCCGCACAGCGCAAAATGCTAAAACGAAGTCAGCGAGCGCCCGCGCACCTTTTATGTGCGGCTAGTGGCTTGCGTCATTAGCGAGGCGGTTGCCAGCTCAACAATATATTTCATTATTATAAGTGCCATGCAAGGGCTTATATTATGGCCACTTACAGTCCTACTATTAAGTGAAATATGTTCGTAAAACTTCCTCTCTGTTCCAGGGCATGTCCTTCATAGCCGCGGTACTAATCCTCAACATGGAGGCGCCCCAAGCGTTCGTGTGCTTCGCCAACCTGCTCGACGGACCCGTGTTCAGAGCCGCCTTCACGAGGGACGGGGCTGCTATGCAGGTAACATTACAATGCAACCGTAAGTTATTCAGATTAGAGGGTTTATATCCTTTGGCTTATAAAATAAGAACTCGGACAAGTTAAATTTTATCTATCATGTAATCAAGTAATACCCACTGCTGAGTTATAGGCCTCTTCCTTATCTCGCCATCCCTGGCGGTCTTGTGCCAGTCTTGATTAAAAAAAAGATTAAAAAATCTAAATTAGGTATGCAGTTATTGTTTTCTTATAAATCGAGGGCATAGCTTCTTTAACAACTTTACTCGAACTCTCTTGGTTACGGACTTGGCCATCACCACCTTCTCAAAAAAACCACTCTGTATATTTTTTATAATATTTATATTTTCTATATCTTATTACCTCTATTTTCCAGCGGTTATGGAAAGCCTACACCACCCTACTTCGGCACAACCTGCCGACGCTCGCCGACACCGTAGCGCCCGAGCTGTATCTCCTGGAGTGGCTGTACACAGCGTTCGCTAAGGCCATGCCTTTGGACGCGACCTGCCGAGTCTGGGACGTGTTCCTACGAGACGGAGACACTTTCCTCTTCAATACTGCATTAGGTAAGGCCTGCCTGCGACGCAGGAGGTTTCGGGTTTGATTCCCACCTCGGGACAAATCTTTTTACGATCACAAAAATTAGTATGTTAAATTTTTGAACTAGCATTTTTGGGCCCTAGGTTTTATTTCTATAACACAGATGATAACTGAAAAGTGCATTGAGATGGGTTAATTAAAAGTTCCTCTATAGCTCCCGAGTGCCGCCACTCAACTTGTCAAACCCAATACTGTAGCCCCAGAATAAACCGATCACCAATTCGCATTAAGATATTGCCACTATGATTCAAAATTGAAAATCCTTTCTCTTTTTAAAGGCTTACAAAATAAGCGATTTTTGAAAGTGCAAAGTCTTTGAAAAATAAACCTTGTTTTTCAAGAATCTTTCTTATACTTATCTGAACCAAATCTATATTTCCAGGCGTCCTCCACTTATACCAAGAAGAGCTAAAAGACATGGACTTCATCTCCGCCGCCCAGTTCCTCACAAAACTCCCCGAAGACCTGGATCCCGAAGCCTTGTTCAAGAGCATATCCTCAGTGGGCATGTCTCTAGACGGCATGTCGTTCGAGGAGCTGGCCTCCGCCTGCAGCGACTGCAGTCTCGATGATGATGAGGATGACATCCGGTTATGATATACGGGTAGCCGGTTCTGGGGGCTGGTTGATGCTCTGGCTTTTAGAGTCAAAATGTGAGTGGAATTGTTCGTTCGTTTGATCGTTTTGTAACTACATATTATGGTTTCTACTACTGAAATCGTTATTAATGAGGTATTTATAGGATGCTGAATAAACCAATTTATAAGAAAACTCAAAACAAATCAAAAAACAAATGGCATCAGTTGCTTTAAGTGTGCTGTTAGTGAAATTGTCGTTCGTTAGTCATTCGAGCTAATTGTGACTTGGTTAGAAACTGTCGAATATGATGCCTCGAGTCTTTCTTTCAAGTCTGCTTTTAAACCGCTACAGTGCGCTGGTGGAAGTTCCGCATGGTTTGCTGTCACTATTGATGCCAATAAACCAATGTTTGACAATATAATGTTCTGGGAGACAATAAAGCTATGTGTCTACCGCATCGGAATCGAGAGCGCTTTGTTCCCCGGAATTCTCTGTTCTGAATTTTCCCGGGAATTCCCTACGCTCCGATTTCAATACGATGTACGATGTTCGCACAGCTTTAGGCTCAATTTACACCAAAATAGCAGCTGCCGGTAGCAACGCGACGCGGCCACTAGATATTTTCGAGCTTTGTTCTTAATATGTATACAATGTGTATTGTCGAACCTTGATCAAACGAGATGTGCAAATACACGACATATATTTATCGATAAAAAACAAAAAATTAAAAATTATATGTTACCTATCTCAAAAATAAAGACGATTTAATAATTTTTTTAATGAAAACTTATTCATCTGGGTTTTTCTTCGTGTCTTTTTGAGTACACGGTATATTTTATTCAAAGTAGTCTCATTTGAAAGCTAGATAGTCTACCTAGCTAATAAAATAAGAAAAAAATACAATTTCGGTACATTAGCCTATTAAAATCATTTTTTTTAAGAAATTTGCAAAAAAATAACGATTTTTATTTTGTTTTTGATCTGTAACTTTAAAACTGGGTTATTGAGGTATACTTTTTTGCATGTTGTATTAAATTTCATGATTTAATCTACAAATTCTCCAAAAATTATGAGTCTATCTCTTTTCGTTGTTATTTTATTCACCATTGAAAATAGGTACTTTCTGTCTTGTACAAAGATCAACAGGAATATCAACTGATTTAATCTACATAAATTATAAAATAAAACGAAGCAAGATAGGAAGAAATGGAATGAGGTCTTTGCCCAGCAGTGGGATAGTAACGGCTGTTTAAAATAAAGTTTTTGTTTTTTTTACTCTTGACAAAACAGAAAGTACCTATTTTAAATGGTGAATAACATGACAAAAAAAAGAGATAGGCCCATATTTTTTGGGAGTTTTGTAGACTAAATTGTGGAGTTTAATATAACATGCAAAAAAGTACACCACAATAACTCAGTTTTAAAGTTACAGATAAAAAATAAAATAAAAATCGTATTTTTTTTGCAAATTTCTAAAAAAATGTTATTTTTACTAGGCTTATGTACCGAAATTGTATTTTTCTAAGGAAATTCTTATTTCCTTAGCTAGGTAAACTATCTAGCTTTCAATTGAGGCTACTTTGAATAAAATACACCGTTTACTCAAAAAGAAACGAATAAAAAACCAGATGAAGTAGTTTTCATTAAAAAAATAATTAAATCGGCTTTATTTTTGAGATAGGTAACATATAATTTTTTATTTTTTGTTTTTTATCGATAAATATATGTCGTGTATCCGCACATCTCGTTTGATCAAGGTTCGACAATACACATTGTATAGATAAAGTTTAAAATTATTTGACACCAGTTTGCTCGCTGCATTGCTGCCGGTTGGTGTAAATTGTCGGTGTGAATTGAGCCATTTGTGACTGCAAACATAATTACACACACAGTAATATTGAAAATGACTCGTATAACGGAATATTTACCATGTACTTATTTTACCATGAGTCAATTTTTTTTAAATCAATAATTTATCTAATCATGGTAAATATCCCGTTATAAGTGACTTTTGTGTTAATAACCATGATAGTTTCAAAAGCTTTATCACAGTAAAATTGGTTCATCTCTAGTAAAGGCTAAGCGTCCAATTCGAACATTTTCACATATACCTATGTATGTATTTTCATATCGAGTTAGGATATACAACTGGTCAAAAAAAAGTGATTCGAAACATAAATTGTTATAAATCTAATTGTTATTCTAATAACGTTCAATATTTAAATCCTATTGAATCTTTTAAATACTCTTCTCTCAATCAATAAATTACAGTTTATTCAATAATATAATATTACAAATTCCTTGTATAAGATATTGAAATAGAGTGCAGTTACTAAATCACAAAAAAGTAGTAAATAATCGGCTGGGCCGTAATAATTAAAATCGAATAATGTCTCTAAATTTTCAATAAAATATGTGAATAAATATACTATAATATAAACTTTCAATAATTTGAGACTGCTGCGATTCGTGCGATATAAAATAGATTTTCAATAAGTTTGTAAATACACAATACTAATTAGATTAATTAGTTTGGAAAATTAAATGTTAAGTGTGTTGGTCGCTCGGACTACATAAACATATCATATTTATTAGGATTAAGTACTCATCTCGTACCTGTTTCGAATGAATATTTATAATATTTAATGTTAATAAAATAAATGAGAAAAAAATATTGTTATAGATTGACCGAAACCGCTGTACCGCTCCTTAGGAAGACTGATGGATCGGAACGGCCGATATTCCCCCCCCCGTCTCGCCGCTCGCATACCTCAGGCGCGGTACAGCGGTTTCGGTCAAACTATAATCATAATAATATTATAAGCCCTAAGTGGCTGTGTTCTTTGGAACAAATAGCGTGTGTATAATTAATATGTATGCTATTTTAATTATTCACTTAAAATAATTATGTATAACTATATTATTATAATATTTACTTAGAATTATGAAATTGCTGTCATTTATGTGTGATTCCTATTCTCTAGTTAATGTGTATGTATAATAATTTTATGTGAAACTTATCAACGAGTAGTAAATCGGCCTAATAATTAATTGAAATACTATCGTAACTAATTTAATATGTAATATTGATTTTGTAAATACAAAATGAAGAGTTATATGAGTTATATGAAATTGAAATTTATTGAATATAATTATTAGCTATTGTGAAAGCTTTAAATAACAATATAAACTATTGTTTATTTTTACGTATATTTCTTGCCCGACTTACAAGCTATTTGGAATTTATATTGTTGTTAGAACTTGTATTTTGCTGTTTTTAATTTGCACTTATTAATAAAACACTTTTTAATCAATTTTAATGAGGGCTTTTAGTTCTTTTGATAGATTTTAAACGTTCAATAAACTGATTCAAATATAAATTTAACTATGATGTAAATATCATGTACATAATAGTTAAAAAGGCAGGTAAGTATATTATAATCCTTAAATTATTCCGGGTTCTAATATTGTAATAACAAAACTATTTTTCTCTAGAATTCTGATAATTTCCCTGAAAGAAACATCCGAAGGCGTTCATAGTTACTATGAATAGAAGAATGTGTATAAAAACTGTTTATTTTCACATTCTTTTGACACACTTCAAGCCATCTAAGGCTGGGATAACACTTCTTGTTGGTATTTTTTTTTCCGCCAATACAAAAAAGAAGTTGAAGTTGGTATTTTTTTCGTAATAATAATATAAGAACCAAAGTCATTGAAAACGGAATATTTACCATGATTTGATTTAGTTATTCCGTGATCATGGCGCATGAAACTGTGCCGAAATATTGGATAACTCAAAAATAAAATCATGGCAAATATCCCGTTTTAAATGACTTTAGTGCTAATAACCATGATAGTTTCAAAAGTTTTATAATAATATAAGAATCCGGAATAACTACTATGAAACAAATATTCATTCGGAATGTGAAATCTACAGGGTTCTCTATTGGTTTATAATAACTAGACCTAACGTTTGTGTGTGTAAGATGTTATAATAATAGAAATCTCATATAATATTGCAAGTTTCATCAATAAGATATTATAAAATATAAATAATATTCATAGTTTAGGGTTAAATAATATAATATCTTTCTCATTTATTATTTCTCAGTTTTTCGATTTATATTTGCAGGATCCGTCCGACATTAATAGAGATACGGTTAAAAATATCGATGAAACTTAATAAATTTTTACATTACAGAATTTTAAGGCGTTTCAATTTAAAAGAGTATTGACGTCCTTAGATATTCGCTTTATTAGGAGTCCCTATGTAATTGAAACTATTCTAGCATCGCCTGTGTTTAGTGAATCACCCGTATGGTGATTATGTAACTCGCGACCGGTTTGCGACAGGCGTAAATTAAGCAATCAGTGTTGTCAAACGCCAATTTTGACCAATTTTGACGTTGTAGCTGGTGTCAAACTAATACAAAATTGACGTTTGACAGCACAGATTGCCTAATTTACGCCTGTCGCAAACCGGTCGCGAGTTACATAACCACCCGGCCGGTTTAATGATTATGATTAATTACAGTTGTAAAATGGGACTGATATTATAATGCCATCTCAATTGTTTTAATAACTATAATATTTGTAAATATAAATAAGCCCCAAATCATTAGATTGGTTAGATATCTGATTATGGAATAAATATTATTTGCAAACAATATCCCGATTTTTATTTTATAAATTGCGCACCCTAGAGCTAGAGGTATTATGCAGGTAGACCTTTGCCCAGCAGTGGGAAACAAAGATTAGAAAAATGTTATGCACCTACTTGGTTTATAATATACAGGGTGGTTTGGTATAGACCACGAGACATCTGAAAAAAGAAGAATATTTAACTATTTATTTTTATATTAAAAATGAATATTTAAGTATTTATTTTTATATTAAAAACTCGTCATGCAGCGCAGCTGGGACCTAATTCCACTGAATTAATATCGTATCATTAAAATTTGACTTGTCTACATTTTTATTTTGTAAGACTAAAAAAAAAAAAAGAAAAAGGATTTTTCTAAATTTCTGACATCAATGAATACGCGAAAGGACAATGCCTGATCTTAGCGCAGCTTTCTAAAGCTTAGTCTATGCTAGGATTAGTCTTGTGTTACGGAGTAAGTTTTATTCTCATTCAAAATTGTATAATTAAAAAGTGCTTAACATAATAACTATCATCATCATCAGCCTATATTAGTACACTGCTGGACATAGGCCTCCCCAATGAGCGCTATAGCGCCCTGTCTTCGGCTTGACTGCTGGTAGATCCAGCATCTACCTGCAGTCTTTCCCAGGTCATCATCCCACCTGGTCTCACTACGTTTACCGAGTTGCGGTCTCCACTCAAGAACACGTTTGGCCCACTGCCACTTCAGCTTGCTAATTCTCAGAGCTATGTCGATAACTTTGGTTCTCTGTCGGATAAAAACTATACTGACATACAAAAAATAATAATTTCAGTTCCGATCTGTCTGTATTTTTTGTTCCGTTTCTCCATTCCGGTTTCGTAAGTCCATGAGTGTATTATTATTTCAACTACTAGCGGCACTCTTAGGGAACTAAAGAATTTCTAAATGACTAACCACTAAAAGATAATTTACAAAAGCTCTACACAATTTGCGTCAACCTTGCGTCATAATGATAGCCTTCGAACATGTGACGTCAAAGGTTCGGGTCGGAGTGGGATACAGGATGGTTAACTTTCTTGGGGTCGAAGATAGCATTGTAATTTTCTTGCGTTAAGCAAAATCTTCAATACCTACAAAAATCAAAACTTAACGCACCTTTACGAACCGATCCATCTACGAGATTTATTTGACTAAATTCATTGAGGCCTGTATGAGCACTGAGAATGGTCCATAGAGCACCATTAGTAGGTACCAATAGTGAAATCGAGATTGCTTTTCTCTGAGTTTTAACTGCATTGTGGTCTCGCGATAACTTGACGTTAGGTTATCATTGCAAGACGAGCAAGGTAGAGTCAAACCAGAGCATTTTGGGTTTTGTAGATCTTCACTTCGCGCGAAAGCGAAAGGTTTTTAGGAATTTTTTTAGTTTTTTTTAAATGCGCAAGTTTGGATGCATGCTTGTTACTTCTACAAGCGTAAATCACAGATAATCTGTGATTTATGCTTGAAAGTTTTAGGTAATACATAATTAAATACTACATACTTACTGAATGTGTCAGCTTAACACTTTGAGTGCTGAAATCACACGGTATGTGTTTTCTATAAGTGACTAATATGCGTAAATCCACGCTTTTCATTGTGTCTTTGACTGTTTTAAAGTTATAACTCCATCGTCGCTATTTTGTCTCTTGAATTAGACACTACAAGCGACCATGACCTACTAGTTCTGCAAAAAGCATTTTCGCTGACTTGATCTTGAAATACCTAAGTACCTATCTATATCTAGCCTAGTAAATTAGCGAAATGGACACAATTTTCATTTCAATAAGCAAATGTGGGAGGGTTCGATTTGCTTAAAATTGTTTACTGGGTTCCGTAAATAAAGGTGGAAAACGCGCGTCATGTCATAGCAGTCATAACTCTAATTTATATTTGTTTGCATTTGTGGTGTTCTTAACTGTTAAATAGCGCCTAGTTTTTTTGATCGCCGACACGATTTACCAATGATCTCTACATCATTTTTAATCATGTTGTAGTGTACAGAATTAAGAATCAATTTATAGTAGGTACCTATACAATAGGGGGAGGCCTATGTCCAGCAGTGGACTGCTATAGGCTGATGATGATGATGACCTATACAATTGGTTGGACTTGTCTATGCTTATTTCGTTAACCTCAAGAAATAAAAATAATAATAATTTGAATCAGTAAAAGAGAAAGACAATAAAATGCTATGACAAACAGTCAGCCCGAGAAATATGGTCATGCCATGCCTTATGTCAACAAATTCACAAGTTAAGGTCAGCGTCCACCAAGCAGTCAATCTGCACTAGGTACCTCACCTGTCACTTTACTACTATCGAGATAGGCAGGCCAGGCAAACTGATGTAAAACGAGCTGTTTGGCACGTCTTTCGCATTTTTGTTTCATTAGCAAATACTCGCACACTTTAGGAACTTTAGTCTCTTCAATTATTTTCACGTATTAAACATTTACTTTAGCACTCTGGCATAAATGAAATGATAGGTCCAGTTTAAAGTTCGTTATCGCCTTTTGCAGCGACTTCCGATTATGGACATTAACCATTAACCGACAGTCGACACTAATGCGTGAGTCAGGAGAACATCCGTAGGGGAACATACAAAGATTGTATGATCAGTAGAATAAAAGCAAGGGTCTGTACCGTGCGCGCGGGACCCTAAGAACGGCCATGTCTATTCTACAGATTAAATAATAAGATTGCTTCAAATAGGGGTCCGGACTCAGAACGTAAAACGGAGGGACCTACCGCGCATGCGTCGGGGTGACAGAACTAACCACGCAACCGGGCTGGAGTAAACATATCTGATTCGCATTTAGTTATTTCTTTTTTTGTGTGCTTCAAAATGGGCGAAGAAAAAGTTTCTGGAGAGAAAGGAGAGACTATGGGATTGCTCGACAAAAAGGTAAGTGGAATTATGTTTAGATTATATTTAGGGGTAGTGATGTAATGTCATGTAAAGGTCGTTGATTCGGGGTGGTTTTTGGAACTTACTGCTTGGTAACAAGAGTCAGTTTGGCTTGGTTTAATGTGAGGCTATTTTTAGAATCCTTTGGTACCACGTTGGAAAATTATCTATCTTCTTGATACGTTGTACGATGCTAACAAGTCGTAATAAGGTGTCGCTTACGAGTTTTATTTGATCGTCCATTAGCATATTGGTAAACTCGTCAACAGTGGTAATTTCCACAATTATATCCTCTTTAAATTCCAAATCAGGATACATTTATAGTATCTTTTAAATCTACACTTATTTGGTATGTACCTAACCTACTACTTATTTGGTAAGTAGGTAAGCTCTGTTTGAAGCAATTTCCATTCCTAGATTGCATTTCATTACAATACTGTTAGAACTAAGCAAGTCCTTTTGCCCTTTTCGTATTTATTATAAACTTAAAATAGGTAAGTTCTATAAAATATGAAGAAATATTTTAATACGTCTATTCCTTTAGGACCATCCCCAATATACGAATATTGATATGATGCTTACTAGAACAACTATGATATCCCTAGGTATCTATAATAGTTGTTTTACCAACACATTTGCAAGATAATTTTTAAAGAAAAATCGGGGTAGCGGGATATTTGGTTACCATGACTTGAGTCTTGAACGTTCCAATATTTCGGTACAGTTTCACGCGCCATGATCACGAAATAACTGAAAAATCTTATGAAAAATGATAATGACTTAACCATGATAGATTTAAAAGTTTTAAATTTGACTTATTTTTTCTACAACAATGTCATAAATAAACTCCCCATGTCAATATGCTAAGCGCAGAAGGAATGGGTATTTGAACGATCATGATTAGGTATAAACACAAAAGTCTAAACTCTAAACATCACTCTGGTAAAAATATACCGTTATAAATGACTTATAATGGTTAGTAGTCTACAATACAAGTAGAGGAATTCTTTTCGCGGTCGTATTTTTCCAACAACCCTAATTCAATTAAACCATTGCGGGCGGCGTCGTCGGTGCCCTAGTTGTCTGAGGTCAGTTTGTAGGTTGTAGGTACTAATTTGTTAGAAGATGCTTGCTAGAGTAGTAGTTACTAGGCCGTAAATTCATAAGAAATTAAAAACCCTCCCCTTCTACTGAGGATTCAATTCCCGCCAAAATCTTTTTTTTAATCTGCTCGACCTGGGGCTATGATTTTGTGTGAATAGTCCAGGATATTCATAAAGACTTATTAAGTTTTTTTAGAGTTACCGTAAAGATGTGGTAGGCGATGACCTTTACGCTGATGTAACAATCGTACGTACCACTCGGAACCTTAGATTCAGATTTCTCTATTATCATAAATCAAACATATGAATATATAAAAGTCCACAATATGTTACTTTATTTATGGACCCGTTAAAATATTTATATTTATTTTCTTTTAATACTTTAAGGATCTCTTAAATTACGGAGATGTCTCTTACGTTTTCTACTCTTTGTATGTACTCTTCTAACTCTTTGATGCTATACAGCGTTTTGTCAAGCTTTTTAATTTTAGACGACCTTACGTCCTCATCATCATTTCAGCCCGTGAGTTTGCACCACCCACTGCTGGCGTTCATCTCCTCTTTCTTGCCCATGGGCAACATTATCTTATCAGTGCCCACGGGTCGAAGCTGCTGATTGTCTGGTTATCTATTGAACTAGCCTAACACATAACAGCAATAAACAAATTGTATATGCAGGCATGTAGATTAGATTACGAATTGTTTTCAAGAATTACAAGATTTCTCAGTAATTGCACAGTAATTAGCTGCATAGGTTATTCCCCATACACTGATAACTAAAAATTAATAGTCAAGTATGGCTTTGATAATATGTCATAATATGATATACTAGTTGCGCCCCGCGGCTTCCCCTGCGTGGAAATCTAGCGTCAAATAGTTTATAAACCTTCCTTTTGAATCACTATTACAAAAAACGCATCAAAATCCTTTGGGTAGTTTTAAAGATCTAAGCATACATAGGGAAAGACAGGGACAGATAGGGATAGACAGACAGCGGGAAACGACTTTGTTTTATACTATGTAGTGATTATTATTTTTATTTTATTACTAGCGGCCCGTCCCGGCTTCGCCCGGGTGGTCATTTGTTTCAGGCAATTTTTAAAAAAAATCTCTTTTTTTCTCTCCGTAATAACCATCCTCGTACTTCAAGGAATACTCTAAAAAAAGATCAGCGAAATCGGTTCAGCTGCTCTCGAGTTTTGCGCTTAGCAACACATTCAGCGATTCATTTTTATATTATAGATATTAATAATCCAAGAAGTTGAGAACTCTCCGTGAAAGTGGTAATTCAATAAAGTAACTAGGTACCTACCGATATTTATTTATTTTATTTATTTATTTATACTTTTTGCACGAAAAACATAACACATAACTTATTCTAGAAAATTTAAACAAAGGCGAACTTAACCCTAAAAAGAGTTCTCTTCCAGCAAACCTTATTGGAAGAGAGAGACCAAGTGAAGAGAGAAAGTGGGTGCATATTATGATATTTGATATTTGATTATGATATTTCGATTTTGTTTTTGATGTTTTTGTATTCACGCATATCTATTAGTGGTTTCACTTTCAAAAAGACAAGTAGATGTATACACAAGAGGTTAGGGGTTGAGGTAAGATGGGGATGTATCTATAATAAACATATCAAGTTTAATTTATTAATCAAAACATATTTTAATTAAAGTAACCTCTAGGTTAATGGCAACTGTTTTTATGTGTATAATGTTTGTTAGTCTACATAACTATTATGTATTATTTATTTATTTCTAGTACACAAATAATTTTTCGATAAATTGATTATACGAATATGAATTTGAATACAATTTATACAATTGTTAAAGATAATACTTAAAAATATTATACTATTTCATGTCAAAAGACGAAAATACGAAAATTACGAAAATTTACCTTGGAAATTACGAAGGCACAGTAAATAAAATAAAATAAAATAAAAAAGCCTTTTATTCCTTAACCTTAATTAACATTGATCAACCATGCTTATGAAAAATTTGTTAAATCTAATGTAAGTATGTCAAATATTATAGAAAATGCCAGTTTGTAGATTTCATGATTAATGTTTATTAGTTTATTTCTTTATTTAATAATGTATTTGAAAACTTGTTTATTTCTATTGAATTTAATGCATATATTAATAAGTAGTTAGGACCCCTCTCGGTTAAAGGCCTCCAGTTCTGTCCAGTGTTTGCGGTCTTCAGCGACGCTTGTCCAATTTTGTGTTTTCATATATTTTTTAATTTCCTCTGACCATCTTGCTAGGGGTCTACCAATTCGAAGGCACAGTATCTACTTATTATCAGTTGTAACTGATTGATCTACCGAAATGATTTATAATTTTATATTGCATTCCATTTATCTGTATAGCTAGTTAGTAGATATCTATTTTTGTACCAATTGTCGCTCTACTCTTACAATTTACTTAACTTATGAATAACATATTGTGCTCCTATGTATAAACTTCCGACACAATGAAAATTGTTTGAGAAATAAATGAATTGAATTGAATGAAACAATTTATAAAAATATATCCTTGATTGAACGTAGGCGTCAAATGGGAGCTCAGTCCTACACAAACTCGAGTCACCTTCCTTTTCACACGAGCATCAGTTTGGATGATTGTTCAGAAACTACGACAATCAGTTGATAGATCGGTACAGGTCAGGTTGACCGAAACCGAACTTATAAGCATTATAATAGGTAGGTAGGTACAAACTACCAACCTAAGTTAGCCTAAGTTACCGACATAGCTCAAAGAATTAGCAAGCTGATGTGGGGCCGGCCATATCGCGAAGAACCGACAACCGCTGGGGTAAACAAACGTGTTCTTGAGTGGAGACCGCGACTCGGCAAACGTAGTGTAAGACGTCCTTCGGCCAGGTGGGATGTCCTGTGTACTTGCGAAAGACTGCAGGCAGGTGCTGGATGTGGCAGGCTGAAGACAGGGCGCTATGGCGCTCATTGGGGGAGGCCTATGTCCAGTAGTGGATAGGTTGATGATGGTGATGAGGTACAAACTAAGGTCCGTATTAATAAAGCGTTACTCAAGCATAGATCGAAGACTGAGCCAGCTTTTATCCAGTTCTGAAACTCCGGTTCTGTAGACGGCCGAAGGGTATATACGGGCCTTAGAGTACGTATTGTAGTAGATTAGTCTAGAGGTAGATAATACTGAAGGTTTCGCGCAAACTACTCGTATCTATAAAACATCTTTACATAGTAAAGTAACACAAATGTTAAATGTACTCGTTTGTTATTCCTCAATAAATAAATAAACAAAAGGGGTCCAGGCATCGAGGTCCAGGTGAAAACTTGGCAATTTTTTTTAACGTCGCGTCGTATCCAGTTTTCCTCCTTGGAAAATTTTTCTTCAGGGAAAAAATAGAATTAGAAAAAACTGAGGGGAAAACTGGGTTAATTTTTTTTATTCCAGTTTTCCCCCTCAGGGGGATTTGTCAAGGGGGAAAACTTGAATAAGCCGTCGTGGTCGTCGTCGTCTGCATTACTTAGAAGTATTTCCTCCGGTCGATCGGAGGTCACTTTCTGAATGTTATGATGAATTCCGGTTTTAGGTAGGTTCGTTTTTTATTATGTGACATTATTGACATTATACTTGGACAAATAAAAACGAAGCCAACCGCAGACAAAAACTAGCAAATCTATGTATATTTAGAGGTACCTATACTACACAATAGCAATCATCTCAACGAGACGCATCCGGCGCGAGATCGACCGAGTTTGTTTAATGCGGGAATGATGTTTGATGGAAATCTAAATAAAGGATAAATTGCGATAAATGGAAGCGTTATTAAATAATTTTCATGATTTATTCGGTCTGTAGTTTTGACGAACTCTCGTGCGAAGGTAGGGGAGAGTTGGATATACCGCGCCCCTAAGCGACTATAGTAAAGTTTGATACAGGGTTAGATTTTTTTAGAGTACTGTGAAGACAATTGTTATGCTATACTTAAACACACATGTGGACAAAACACAAACCTTTAAAATAAAAAACATACAGAAAAAAGATATGTAATAATAATAACAAAATGCCATAAAATGGGAAAACGCGGTATTATCGAACTGGTACGATAATATCGTGGTCATACAAATTTCTACAGGCATAAAGACTTAGCTAGAACTAAAATTTCAGTTGTAGTTTTTTCTCAGCTAAACCGACGTTTTACCATAGGATTTTGTTAACGATTACTTGGTACTCACAGCCGTACCTAAGGAAATTTTAAATATTTTCATATAACTACATAGGAACTCCAAAGGAATACATTAATCGTTTATAGGTACATAACCGATGAAGCTTGTCCAGTGAAATTGGAAATCGATAAAGGCGATACGAGTTTGCAAATTGCATTCGCGATTCCTGGAACAAATTATCAGGCATTGGTTGTGCAGTTAATGATTGTTTTTACGACGAAATGACGACGGAGACACGTAGGCATAGGGAAGGGAAAATGATGGATCGTAAAGTGGACATAATGAGAAAAATACTCCTAAAATTTTTTGAATAAGAAGTTTTCGTGACTTTGCGTGGCGGCGCGGCGCGGAGCGGTTTGTATAGGTAGAAGAAGAAGTGAACAAGGCTAATGATAGGTACTGTGTCTACTGATTAGTGTTACGTGACGTAATGTTGCGTGTTACACAGCGACCGTTCGTTTAGTCAGTACGGGGAAAGAAGGCCCTCGCAACTAGCAACGAGACGGATTTTCGTTCACGGCTTAACGTATCGTGCTATCTGGGAATGATACATTACGCCCCGTAACAGTGGTCAGTACCTACCCGGCTTAACACTTTGACTGCGATTTTTTTTCAACGACTGCGATCTTTTTTTTAAGCTAAAAAATTCGTGCTGCCGCTCTACACAGCGGTTGTGTTGCGCCGCACATGCGTTTCGTTCGAAAAATATTACGGCTGTGCTGAGTCACAAAGATCTGTATTTTCTCAGCCGCTGCGCTAGTGTGGATTTACGCATATTAGTCACTTGTAGAAAACACATACCGTGTGATTTCAGCACTCAAAGTGTTAAGAAATAACGTCAAGAAGACAAAAAGCCAGGAGTAGGTACAAGTTTTTCGGGAGGCCGGCACGCGGGCGAAAATCCGCATGTCAGCCCTAATATCTGATTTTTTTTCATATTTTGTTGCTTATTCTAAATTTCAGTTTTTTGAGCATGATAAAAGCATCATGCATAGTTAAAACTTCATTTGTACCTTTTTAGGTACCTTACCTACTACCTTGTTCTCCTTGTTTATTACTACTACTTTTATTACTCTACCTTGTTAATCTACCATCTTACTCACTCACTCGCTCTACCATAAACAAACACACAAACCATTTTGTGTGGTGTTTATTTTTCCACACCTCACAAAATGGTTTGTGTGTTTTACATTTTGGAACTCAGCTATCCTCTCCGTATCCAGGCCATTTGCGAAAATACGGAATAGAATAGAAATACATTTATTCATAACAACTTAAATTAACAAAAGACACACCTTCTTAATTATAGAATAGGTACATGTAGATAATTGTTACAAAAAGGCTCTAACTCAGCATAATGCTGGCTCTGTAAGAGACTTAGCCAGCGCTGGTCTTACGCTGGTCTACGGGAGGTTTCCCCTCACTAGCACAGGCACCTACCTAGGTACAGTGAGATAGTGCAACGGGTCGGTGCTACGTGTTTGGAGGCTCGTCCAACACACCCTTGACTCAGGGACGAATCCAGGCCTGAACATTGCATCATTACCTAGGTAATGAATCACAGTCATGACGCAAATCAAATGTTGGTCTGATGTCTTATTGTGATGAGATTTTTCCTGGCAGGAAATACTTATCTAGCCACCTACAACTTAATCCCGGAAAGAGGTGTGCCCTTTATGATATTAATTCGACTAATTAATTAGTAGCTATTGTTATCCTTATTATTGTGGCGAGCTTTGGCTTATGATTAACAACACGACTCAAGTCATATAACCTAATATGTAGGTATTTAATATTCTTTGTGGATAAATAGTTATTCAACGATAAAAACGGCGGCGACCCGAAAAGTAGGTAAAAATTTTCACGAACTATTTTATTTTTTGTGAGATTTGTCAAACTGTTCGTTTTAAAACAAATTCGAGTATAGTAGAAAGCTAGTTTTTTCCGTTTTTATTCGTAAATTTACCCAAAAATACTTCCCTGTATAACCCGATTGATGGTGCTGATTGCACATGCACTGTAATCACTGCAGCTGACCTCAAATGACCGTTTTTATCATGTTTTTACCGCTACCTCAGATGGCTGCGTAATCGCCAGGTAGTATGGTGGTGAAATGAAACCGGTCAGGTAGAGAAGCTTCATTTAATCTGTGACGGGGGCTCGTCATGTCTCTCCCATTCGGTGATTCAGGGTTGGAATCAGGGGGGTCAGTGGAAATCTGAAGATTGAGCGAAAGTACTTAATCAAAAATAAATGTTAACGCTATATTAGAGTGTACTACGTGAGGGTCGTGACTCCATCACACAAGCATCTTCGCCTTTCCGATGCACCATCCGGTCCGGCTCTGAGCGCATTTAATTTTTTCTGCGTCAAACTTGTTGATAGTGTGGCGCGGATCTGGTACCTAATCTATAAAGAATCCTACTAATATTATAAACGCGAAAGTTTGTGAGGATGTATGTAAGTATATTTGTTGCTCTTTCACGCAAAATCTACTGAATGGATTTTGATGAAACTTCAGAATAATATAGCTTACATATCAAAATAACACATAGGCTATAATTCCTAAAGATATATTGTATATTATCCAAAATATCTATCACCCCGCGGCTAGACCCAATTTAAATTTAATCAAACATATTAAAAAACCTGTCCAGCGAATATTCGCTTTTTAACCTGCAGTAAAATAAACAAAAAGAAGTACCTAGAGTTAAAAAATATGACGTAAATCGTTATTAAAATTGAACAATAAGAAGGTTGCGCAAGTTTTGCTCATTATAACCTTAGGTAAACTTCAAGTAGTACCAACATCAATGAGTACCAACCACCAAATAGTCGATGAGGTCCACTTAACAATGAGTGGCGGGGTTTCCCCACTCGCCTCAGTCCGTCACCGCGTCAAGGCGGCGCACTTTCTCCGTCCTTGCACCGGCCCTGCATTCCGGTGCATTGACCAACAATGACTAAACCTGGGGTTTTACGTGAAAAGTACTAATTTGGTTGGGTTGGTTGGGTTTTATTTGACGTGGGAAATATTAACTTCCTTAGTGAAACAATCTACCTGCCAAGCCAAGCGTTGTGGCACAGTTGTGGTTAGGGCAAAACTACCCTTGTTTAGGGGACCAGCCTGACCGAGCTATCAGGCTGAATGTTAGTCCTCACCAATTTATTGTTTGAATTTGATTCAATTTAATTCCAATAAATTTGATTTTATTTTATTGATTTTAATTCTTCAATCTATCATCATCATCAGCCTATATCAGTCCATTGCTGGACATAGGCCTCCCCCAATGATCGCCATAGCGCCCTGTCTATAATTCAATCTATAATTTCATAAAAATAAATCATCTAAGTAATCTACTTATGATGAGATACAAAATTGGTAAGTCACTTATTAGAATTGTTACACACACAACACATAGTGATTTGTCTTTTTCCTGTCTTGAGTATCAGTTTTTGTGCCTGGAAGAGATAGCTTCTAAGCGATAAGGCCGCCCATTGTACTTGTATCATGTGATGTGTTTTATAATGATCTGTAACTGGTGTACAATAAAGTATTTTTGTATTTGTATTTGTATTTATATTTGTATTTATTTAGTGTGCAATAAAGAGTAATCGTATTGTACTGTATATTTATATTTAGTGCTAAAAGTTAAAATTAACAACTAAGCACTACCTACTAACTTAACTTAGGTAAGGTAAGTGTGCATTAGTCGAGTCTTTGTCAATGTGTTACGAAATAGGTGGTTTGTACAATTACCTACTTGTTGATTGCCCTGCCTAGATACTAGACAGAGAATCAGGAAATAAGCGACTTTATAACAAAGTATATCCACCTATTTCTTCATAACGACGATTGCTATAACAATGATGCAAATGTAAGAAGAACTCCATTTGAAATGATTGCTATTTATTTATATAGAGTCATTATAGAGACCCACCGCTAGTGCTGGAGACCACGACTCGGTAAACGTAGTGTAGGACGCCCTCCGACCAGGTGGGATGACGACCTGCGAAAGACTGCAGGTAGATGCTGGATGCGGCAAGTTGAAGACAGGGCGCAATGGCTCTCATTGGGGGCCTATGTCCAGCAGTGGACTAATATAGACTGATGATGATGATGATGACCGCTAAAGTAACGAGTTGATTTGGTTCTTAGTACATACCATTTATCATAGGAGTAGGTACCTATTGATTTTATATACAGTGGCAGAGCACAGTGCCTCAGTATAATGTGACAGTGCTATTAATGTTCTAAATTGATTTGAATATATATATACCTTTATGTATATTCTCTGACGTCGCGTTTCAGCGCGGCATTCAATGTCTTTTCCCCTTGTTCTGATGGTTCCAGGTAGACTGATCTGCCCGGTTTTTATTTATCAAAGAATTTAATAGGCATTTAAATAGTAAACTGGTCAGAAAGATATAAAATCCGGCATGCTAAGCGACCGTGAACTAAGTTAATAGTTACATAATCGAGGTACCTAGTACTTGTTCACATTCTATAGCTTGCAACTATTACTAAGAAGTGAAGTGAGTTTCGTCGCAATAGTTATAGGCCACAATTATCCGTGACGTATTTACCCAATATACAATATACAATTGTATTTTATTTTTATTGTTTTAACAAAATTAACATCCCTTATCCTTAAACTGTTCAAACCTTAATAAATGCTACTTAAGGTAATACATACCTGTTGCCTGGAAGAGATCGCTTCTAAGCGATAAGGCCGCCCATTGTACTTGTATCATGTGATGTGTTTTATAATGATCTGTAACTGGTGTACAATAAAGTATTTTTGTATTGTATTGTACATAAGAGATTTACATGTGATATAAGAAACTTACCAAATATCGACAGTCTAACATAAACAAAATCAAACAATTAATTAAAACGTATTCCAAAATATTACCTCATTACCTAACCTCACCTCAACAGCCTATTATTGGTCCACTGCTGGACGCAGGCCTCTCCCGGATAAGCACCTTATCGGCTTTTATCTCTTGGGGGGTAATGCCCATAATCCCTACGCTGGGCATGTGGGTTGAGGATCGCAGTTCGGTGGTAAATATGTTGTTCTGCAGGAGGCGCTGCTGCCCGCCCCCCAGTAGATATCCCTTAGTCGCCTCCTACAACACCCACGGGAAGAGTTGGGGTGGTGCTATTCTACGCCGGCACTACACAGCCGACAATATGAATTTCGTAATTTAAACAAACATATACGAATCATTTTTGTATAATTATCAATTACGGTTGCTATATTTATCATTTTGAAATAACTCAATATTTAAAAATATTATAGTCTGTGTCTAGAATAAATAAACTTGTATTAGGTTTTACTTTTTTTTTGTACTTCAACAATGAAGGTCGCAACCCCGATCGGTTAGACGAGATGACTACAATTTTATAACAAACTCTACGATCACCAATACATTGGAACGAAGTACAAACTCTAAGAGTTCCTTCCTAACTTAACGCAGTTTCAGTCTTACTACGCGCTATTATTGCAATTTAGCCAATAACATCAATTGGCAAAACGAGAATCGGCTTCATGAATTCCGCCACTTGTTTTTTTTTTCGGTTGCCTTACCTCGTCGATGCGTCTATTCGACCGGCTCAGTTTACTTCGTGCTTGGATGTAAGGCAGTGCCTCTCCCGCGCACAGATTGTCAAGTTGACAGCGGTTTTGGCGGGAGAGTTTTTTAAATTTTCCAATTACCAACGCTTGAATTTTAAGTTTTATACGGGTAATATTTTATAACCTACGGGATATTATAAACTTTTGAATAACGGGATAAACAATGTCGCTGAGAAGTGAAAAAGACAAGGAGCAGTGTTGCTATGACAACACAGGATTTGTTATGACTGAGCCCCGTGTATGGACAAAGGATGAACAAAAAGTGAGTTTAATTTAAAGAAACATAATATAACATAGGCCTCCCCCTCCCCCAATGAGCGCCATAGCGCCCTGTCTTCAGCTTGACGCATCCAGCATCTACCTGCAGTCTTTCGCAGGTCGTGATCCCACCTGGTCAGCGCTCATTGGGGGAGGCCTATGTCCAGCAGTGGACTAATATAGGCTGATGATGATGATAACATACAAAATAATGAAATATGGTTGTTTCAACAGCCAATTTTCAAGCTCTATCAGATACAGAGTTTTTACGTCAAACGTATACAACATTCACGAATACCTTTGGTTTATATGTTGCCGTATAAGACAAAGACATTTATTTCCACTACACACATACATATATATATAACACAAATAAAAATATAAATAAAACGTTAAACAACGCCAATAAAACATACAGTACCTATGTATATTAAAATGCATAACTGTAGTTTAAGATCACATTAAGATCTTTTTTACGTAAATACAGTCTAGATAATAGTATAATGAATAAGTTAAAATATAATTTTGCACATGTACCCACTTCTCTCTTCACTTTGTCTCAATCTCCCAATAAGGTTTGCTGGAAGAGAACTCTTTTTAGGGTTAAGTTCGCCTTTGTATAAATTTGATAGAATAAGTTTTGTGTTATGTTTATCGCGCAAGAAGTAAAAATAAATAACAATAGATAAACAACGTGATATAACGGAACGGTTAAGGTTTTCTTCTTTGTTTATATTATAAGTGTTATAACTAGCCTCAATATTATTGCACTAAATTGTAAATACCTGAAAGCAAGGATTCGTAAATTATTAAACTTAGCCCCGACCTTGCGTTTCGGCCGCCATGAAGCATGACGAGTGTTACGTTCATTTACCAAATTGATCAGAATAGAACCTTTTTATAGCCTATAAAGATACGAATCGATAAGAAATTAAAAAAAAAAACTTACAAATATGAAATTATGAAGATAAAACCAAAGTTTTTCATTACCTTCATAAGCTTTTTCATAAGGATAATACGATAAAACCCTACATCTTCTATCTAGCTATTTTCACTTACCTATTAATGTCATATAGCGTTTAAAAAAAACCGTCTTTAAATTCCGAAATAATGAAAATGGGTTAAGAAGGAATTGCGCAAACTAATTTTTCAATCGACGACTCCTAGTTAAGATTCGATTCGAATGTAGTTTAATGTGGTGAGTGATGGATGACACATGGATGAAACGACGAATGAAAATATCTGTTTACGCATGTTGCCATGGAAACCTTTTGTTACTTATTATTGTGAAAATTATCATGCGAAGACGTTCAAGATACGTTTACAGAGCATAATAAATCAATTCCTCAAGATGTCCTCAAGGATCAAAGTTTTTTTAATCAAGTTTAATTATATGGGACCTACGTATGGGACCACCTCAAAATCAACCGTTATACAACAACGGACGAATTATCATAATCTATTAAGAATTGGCGAAGATATCACCAAAATTGTCTTAGCTAATCGTGATTTTTCAAAAGTTTAATGATTTTTTTTAGATTGACGGGATAAATACTTATTCCTCGGGAATAAATATTTTATGAGACCTATTTGGGATCATTCTCTCTACACAATCATCATCTTCAGCCTATGTTAGTCCACAGCTGGACAAAAGCCTCCCCTAATGAGCACCCTGAGCACCATAGTGCCCTGTCTTCAGTCAGCTTGTCTCTATATTATTATTAAGAATATATACTATTATTATTGTATAGTATTAAGAATTTTTAAAATCGTTCCATAGTTAACAGAGTAACCGACGAGCATACATAAAAAACATACAGCCGAAAATATAACATCATAATGTATTTACCAAATCTTTGAAAAGTTCACAAATGGTAGTACCTCTATAATAATACCTATCTATGATAAAAATAAGTGATTAATAAGTCATTGCTATGACTCTAAGTAGTTATTATAATTTGTGTTAAGCACGAACTAAGCAGAACTATGTTGCAAATACTACGAAGACTATTCCTATTGCGCTGTCCATACCGCGTTCGCGTGTTTCTTATTTTTTTTTTTTTGTTGAAGTAGGTACCTACCTTGTTAATAAGTCTTTAATAAATCAGAAATATATATGTTTCCTTTTAATAGAAAAAATCTTTAATATTCATAACAAGTCATGGCTTAAATATGTTTTTCTACTTACCTTCGAGTACCTACATTAGATGCAAGCGAATTTCGTGAGCGTTTTTCCAAAATAATATGTAGCCTATTTATATCTATTGTGTTAACCTAGGTCTAGAACAACGAGTACATATTGTATGAAAATCATCGCTAAGTTTAGATAATTCTTGGAAGGGTATGTATTTCTACTTCGTGCGACCTCTTTTTACCTGATTCTACTTTATATTTTTCCACATTTAAATCGCACATAAAACGAAAACCTGCTTGGTAAAATAATTAAATTGACAAAGGAACCGAAATAAACAACATAAAAGTAAATGTCAAGCTTAAAAAAGTCTAAAACCTTTTCGAATTTGCATGAAAATTATCTAAATACCTAAGTCTCATTCGGGTTGCTAATGTCAGTTGCCGAAAAACCGGTCAAGTGTGTGGAGACTCTCGAGCTCTTATGCTAGGTAATTGCGTTCCGTTTCAATTTTGTAGTTGTTTTTTTTAGGGTTCCGTCATCATCATCTTTTGTTTATTTGTTTATTTATTTCCACCGTAGGTACACAATGTTACACTTGATGTCGTTAAATACTATTTTAAAAGACAAATTATATTTTTATTATAACACACACTAACTTTTGACAAAGGAAATCATCAGCCTATAGCAGTCCACTGCTGGACATAGGCCTCCCCCAGTGAGCGCCGTAGCGCCCTGTCTTTAGCTTGCCGCATCCAGCATCTACCTGCAGTCTTTCGCAGGTCGTCATCCCACCTGATCGGAGGGCGTTCTACCCTACGTTTGCCGAGTCGTGGTCTCCACTCGAGAACACGTAAAGATAGATAGATATGGTTCGGTACCCAAAGGGTAAAAGTAAAACGGGACCATATTACTAAGACTCGCTGTCCGTCCGTCTGTCACCAGACTGTATCTCAGGAACCGTGATAGATAAGACATGATTTTTGGCCGTTTTTATAAATAACGGTACGGAACACTTCGTGCGCGAGTCTGACTCGCACTTGGCCGGTTTTTTAGGAAATGTAAAATGTTCAACATGACTACTACTACAACGGAGACATGCCAAGTCTATATATTTTAATTTCTTTGTATTTTCCATTTCTCTATTCGCTAAAATTTTTTTTATGTTTTTACCTGATGCTTAACTAAATCAGATATGATATGCAGTATCGGTTGTTAACCACCGTTGGTTATCTTTACCTACATGTTACAAAATATATATACCAATAGCTCTATATGTCTAAAACCCTACCCAGATTATTATAATGTATTTATGACAAAAAACTACGATATTAAATACGTACCTAATCATAAATTTGACATGCTTAATAATAACCCGGGAGACATTAAATAATTTTTCCACTTTTTTTCCGACGATTTGTGTATAAGTCCGTTAACTTGTTTCGCACATAAATTAGGTAGTAGTTGTAGGCATAACATAATTATGTAGATGTGCAAGTACACAAATACCTATGTTATGTACATATATGTATAGCTAGAATATATATATATATATAGATACTAATATTATAAAGAGGAAAGGTTTGATTTTTTGTTTATTTGTTTGTTTGTAACGAATAGGCTCCGAAACTACTGGACCGATTTGAAAAATTCTATCACCGTTAGGAAGCCTAAATATCCGTGGTGAACATAGGCTATATTATATTTTCAAAAAAGTAAGGGATCCTTACTAAAACTCCAATAATGTAGCCAAAGGTTCTAATACCCGTGCGAAGCCGGGACGGTCCGCTAGTATATAATATAATACATATATCTGTCTAGTTACAGAGGATTGTGTTAATTAAATCGCCATACAGCGAGTTCCTTCGCAAATAATGTGATATCATGGTGATATTTACGTACGACCGTTTGATATTGCCGCTGCCTACTAATTACAGAACAACGTGGCAACAGCACATTCCTTTATCAAATTAAATTACTCAAATGGTACCTTTAATCGTCTCTACAAAATCAAAGCAAATATGAAAGTATGTAAGTGAAGTATAAAATATCAAAGTGCTTTATTTCCTTTAGACCTTTGGACATTTCACAAATTTAAATTACAAAAGTAAAGTCTAAAACCTTTTCGAATTTAGCATGAAAATTATCTAATTAAGTCTCATCGGGTTGCTAATGTCAGTTGGCAGAAAACCGGTCAAGAGTCGTGGAGACGCTCGAGCTCTCGTGCTAGGTAATTGCGTTCCGTTTCAATTTTGTAGTTGTTTTATTTAGGGTTCCGTCATCATCATCATCATCAGCCTATAGCAGTCCACTGCTGGACATTGGCCTCCCCAATGAGCGCCATAGCGCCCTGTATTACCTACAGTCTTTCGCAGGTCTTCATCCCACCTGGTCGGAGGGCGTCTTACACTATGTTTACCAAGTCGTGGTCTCCACTCAAGAAGACGTTTGCCCCAGCGGCCGTCGGTTCTTCGCGAGATATGTCCGACCCACTGCCACTTCAGCTTGCTAATTCTCAGAGCTATGTCGATAACTTTGGTTCTCTCGGTCGGATGTATTCGTTACGAATCCTATCCTTCAGAGAAACTCCGAGCATTCTTCATTTCCCCGGGGTTTCTGTATCAAAATTTATTAAAAATGTATCATATTGTATACTACACATGTTGTTTCAGCCAGCTTTATAATGGTTGAGTAGGCACGGTGTTTTTCATGATTTCAACCGTGCTGTTTATTTAGTTACATTTAAAGGTAAATTAAACTCTACATCTACATTAGACTGGATCGATAGCGATTCAATCATTATCAACATCAGCCTATGATATTCCACTGCTGGACATAGTCCTCCCCCAATGAGCGCCATAGCGCCCTGTCTTCAGCTTGCCGCATCCAGCATCTACCTGCAGTCTTTCGTTGTTCGTCATCTTACCTGGCCGGAGGGCTTCCTACACTACGTTTGCCGCGGTGTTCGCGGTCTCCATCAAGAGCACGTTTACACCGCGATACTATCATAATTGATATCATACAGATATCTTTCTGTAATTTTCCTAGTGTTTGTAGGTATCTATCTACAGATTCATTTTTTATATGTCGGAATATTTAAATAATTATGATAAGATAGTAGGTACTCGTACTATTTATTTGAAGATCTAAAATTCTCAAAATACCTAAGTTTAAAGTCCCGCGAAAGACTGCAGGTAGATGCTGGATGCGTCAAGCTGAAGACAGGGCGCTATGGCGCTCATTGGGGGAGGCCTATGTCCAGCAGTGGACTAATATAGGCTGATGATGATGATAGTCCGTCTGTGTACCTATCAAGATAGTATCAGTTGGAATTGGCAGGTTTAATGATCAGTGTCAAAAATTTTATTTTAAAAAAGAACGTTCACTCATCAAAACATCTTTTTATAGCATCCGTACCTAAGTTATAATGTTGGTACGTATTAGAAGTGAGAATGTCAATATTATCAAACACCAAGAAGTCCATTCGCTTGATTGAAACAACATTGGTACGCCAAGCAGGTCTCGCCAAACATCTTCGTGGTTGTTTTGATCAAACATGGCTATGTCGTTGATCGTAATGTACAAACTTAGGTCTTGATTTGGAAAACAATTCTAGTGAATCGCAGTTTACTTGTTGCTCGCATCTTCGCATCCATCTTTCCAGGATTAATCAGCCTATTGTCTAGCTAGATATAATTACGTCTAACAAGTCCCCATACATCGATTCCCTATTTTTGGCGATTACTGGTGACACAAAATATCGGCACGGCTCTAAAGGGGGTGATTTCGAGCCCTTTTAATGAAAAAGGATGGAAAAAGGTTATGTATAGGAAAAAATAACGAAAAAATACCTAATAAACTTTTTTTTTATATTATAATAGCCTGATTTGTTCCACTGCTGGGCAAAGGCCTCCACCAAATCTTTCCACTCAGTGCGGTCACGCCATCTGTGCCACTTAGGTATAGTTTTATTATATTGTTGCAAGATTACGTGATTTATTGAGTTTGACTGAGCATTTACACCTTTGTAATTCAGTCTCATTTCTGTCTCATCTTTATTAATGTATTCTAATAATAATTTAATTTGGTCGGAAAGGTAGTTAATTATAGAATACACACACCGGTTTGTGAGAGACTGGTACATGGTACCAGATATGTAGGTTTCAAACATTACAATAAAACCTGTGTTACCTACTAGTCAAGATATGGAACGCGTTTTGCCAGAATAAAACAGCAAAACTTCATTATAACAGTACCTACTGGATCGTTATGGCGTGAAGAAAATGAACGAACAATTATTCATTTCAATTTGCTTCAATTTATCTTTTATCTTTATCGACTTGGTCGTATATTTTCTACCTATGTATAAAAGTGAACAGTTTTTAATTCTTCATTTCTATTTCAAAACGTCCAACTTGCTTAAACATTAAGTAGGTAAAACAATCTCCCTCTATAGAAACTTACTACCTACTTATATATACTGTTTTAACCTTGACATAGACATTGTCCGCTGCAACCGGCTTTGAATGCCACAGTGGCTTAATAACATGTCCAAACACTATACATAGCCATAGCTACATGTTATTATGTATAACACAAAGTTGTTAGGTCATTCTTCATAAGTACTGAACACGTGCTTCGCTATCGTATTTATCTTTCAACGTGGTAAAGGCTCTATTTCATCATCTCGCATAAAATCTTAACTAATCAAATCAGAATAATCGATTTGCTGGCCGATGCAGATGTATTCCGTGGCTGTGTCGTTCATGCTATTTGACGTTTATGTTGAATGCATTTTATTGCAAATAAAAACAAAAGAAAATTACCAACGACCTGCTTAAATTTTATATTCACGAGCATTATAATTCCTAAGATACGACTGTATTTTTTATTCTATACTAGCTGCGCCCTGCGGCTTCGCCGTCGTGGAAATCTATGTGTCAAATGAAATATAAACCTTCCTCTTGAATCACTCTATCTATTAAAAAAAACCGCATCAGAAAACGTTGCCTAGTTTTAAAGATCTAAGCTTACATAGGGACAGACAAACAGTGGGAAGCGACTCGGCTTTTTACTACGAGTATGTAGTGTTTCTATTCTATGGCTATGATGTTGACTGGGATTTCCTCAGGGCTCCGTATTGATACCGTTTCTTTTTATGATGTATACCAGCTACATTAACTATCCCAATTTACTTAAACTGGATTTAATCATCAAAAAAAAACTCTTTCTTTTGAATTCGATTGAAATTTTTCCTCAGCTGAATCCGAGACAAACGAATGTAGCCCGACTCTGTGCCAGGCTTATATTTCATTCGACGAATTTTCGCCTCCCTCGGCTCAGTTAGATATACGTTCCCCTTTACCTGCAAGAGTAAACACTTACCATGACCACGCACTTGAACTCAATTGAACTTGCGGCCTTATACGGACAACGCACTGAGGCTTGTAGGTATTGCGCGATAATGCTGCGTTTACCAGAGCTACAGATATTGATACTGTATTGGGTATCTAACCAAGGTTTCTGAAATCTGAAAATGACGACCTCTGTGGCGCGGTGGGCGAAAGTCTGCCTGCGACTCAAAGGTCGCGGGTTCGATTCCCACCTCGGAACAAATGTGTGTACGATCTAGAGATATTTGTTTCGGGTGTTTTGGTGTTTTCTATGTATAATAAAAAATATCTATCTGAGTTATGTATGTATATCAATTAAGCGCAAGCTAAGCAGAGCTTGTGTTATGCGTACCAGATACGCATAACACAAGCTCTGCTTAGCTTGGGGCTAGATAATGTTGTGTGAAGTGTACTAGCATTATTAGACTACGACCACCTAACCTACCTAGTAGAAGTGGGGAAGATCGGCGTCAGATCTCCCCTGACGAGCTTTTCAAATGGAGGTAGAGTTCCATTTGATGAATGATCCAGATGATGAAATAGAGCCTTTACATCACGTTGATATATATATACGATAGCAGAAGCACGAATGACCATACAACTTTGTTTTACTTATAAATAAATAATGCTGGAGCAGAGCTTGCGTTTTGGATACTAGTGACTAGATGACTGATATAGGTACCTACTTACAATCAATTACATAAGAAGATATTTTTTATTATACATCGATAACGACCAGAACTGGAACAAATATCTGCAGATCGTACACATAATTATCCCGAGGCGGGAATCGAACCTGCAACCTTCTGCGTCGTAGGCGGACCTTCGCCTACCGCGCAACAGAGGTCGTCTACTTCGTCTTACTACTTTTATTTATCCGTATTTCAGAGTATTTATTTATTTTTGTCAATAGGGGTCTATGCACTTCTCATTTGTAGCGTACTCTTGTTAGAACGGTCATGGGCATCACCAAGTTTTTTGTTGATATTGCACTTAGTACTCAGGTACTCATTTGAAGGTCAATGATAGTGTACAGGGGCGAGATAAATAAATAATGTTGGGCAATCCACACAGCATCATCTAGCCCCAAGCTAAGCCAGAGCTTGTGTTATGGGTACCAGATGACGTAATATGTACATATTACATTATATACGATAGAGAAGGAAATCTTGTTATCCATCTTAGAAAACTTTCGCCCTACAGGTACCCATACTAATAATATATAGGTACTTCTTATTACAACCCTACTGTCAGAATGTGTAGAGAGTACATTGATCTTTGAACTAAAAGTAACGACAATTGTGACAAGGTTGTCAATTATTAACATAGGGCTATTTAAGTTAAAAAACGTAGCGAAAAGCAAGCGGCGCCAAAACAAAAAAGAAGTTGAAGTTGAGTAAATTAAAAAAAGACTTTGGCTTCTTCTTTTATAATCAAATTTCATATGTATTTTATTCTTATAATAAAAAACAATGCATGTTTACATATTTTATAATAATTTACTAATATTGATTTCAATAGGTATTTGTTCACATAGAATTGCATTAAAACATGTTCGTACACCTTTTTTAGGGATATCGTCTAGTTGTAATTATGATGTCCTTCTATTCGTATAATATTTGATTGTATTCTGTTTTGTGTGCCGAATCACTACATAATATGTATTTAGTATATAAAATAAAACATAGTCGCTTCCCACCGTCTGTCTGTCCCTATCTATGCTTAGATCTTTAAAACAATTTTTTTTCTTGTATGTATTCTTTCGTATTATGTAATGTGTCGTGTTTTGTGTTATGTATGGTGTCAAATAAATGTATATTCTTTCTTTCTTTTCTTTTCTAAAACTACGCAACGGATTTTGATGCGATTTTTTTAAGTAGAGTGATTCAAGAGGAAGGTTTATAATATTTTACACATAGATTTCCACGCGGGCGAATCAGCGGCGCAGCTAGTAAACAAATAAAGAATATATACCGTTTAGAAACTTTGTGCTTCAAGGGCAGTGCTGGCACATTTTCATGACAATTACTTTGACAATCCGGTCAAGTACAAAAGGCGCGCCTTTTCTGATAATGTGACTGCACCCATTGAAACTGTTATTTTACTGACAGTGGAAAAATACAACATTAATAACGCCATTTACTCAAATCTCTTTAGTAATGAATAAATAAATAATGCTGGACAATCCACTCAGCATCATTTGTTTATTTAATTTTATCATCTAGCCCCAAGCTAAGCAGAGCTTGTGTTATGGGTAAATACTCGCTGAATGATATACAATATACATATTATTACATACATAGATATATATTTTTTTTATAAAATACCCAGAACAAATATTTTCAGACCGTAAGGGTACGTACATACATTTGTCCCAAGGCGGGAATCGAACCCTGTGTCGAAGGCGGACCTTCGCCTGCCGCGCCTCATCGGTCGTCATAAACAACTACCTACCAATGGTTTTATATGATTCTGAAGATCTCTAAGTGAAACAGTGAAACATTTGTTTAATAAAAATGCAATTTTTAATTAACCGACTATACTTAGCTATGAGTCACTACATGCATAAAATTATGAGTCAACTGAACTAACAACCATGTCTAACAATGTAAGCATATTTGGCGTTTCTATTCATCCTTTACCATGAATTGGCTCTTTATAAGAACAAAGTAGTCTGTTGAAAACAATGATATATCATTACTAGCTGCGCCCCGCGGTTTCACCCGCGTGGTTATAGATATTTTGGATAATCTATATATATAAAAGAAAGTCGTGTTTGTTACAACACTTATAACTCGAGAACGGCTGGACCGATTTAGCTGAAAATTGGTGGAGAGGTAGCTTAGAACCAGGAGTCTAATATAGGATAAGAGAATTTTTATCATTTAAACCATTTGACACATAGATTTCCACGGGGGCGAAGCCGCGGGGCGCAGCTAGTATACAATATATAAAACTAAAAATTTTAAAAAGTACCTAAATACTTAGATTTTTTTTTGTCAGAACAGAGACTCTTATAAATTAAACTTAGATTAACAGACGACAGAGACTGACAAAAATATCTTTATGAATTGTAGCCTATGTGTTATTCTGATATGTAAGCTATATTATTGTGAAGTTTAATCAAAATCCATTCAGTAGTTTTTGCGTGAAAGAGTAACAAACATCCATCCATACTTACAAACAGTGTAGGATTGTAGCCAGCAGTATTATACATAGCTTTGTTATCGACAACACGTTCAAAGAGTTATCGGTCGTTCTTGTTGTTGGGTTCTGACGTTTGGACATCGTATCTTGATTTACAGCCTCAGCTATTTATTAATGTTATAGATAAATTATATTAGCTAAATAGGGGGTAATGCAGATATCAGTAACTTTTGCCGGGCATTCACAGTTCCATACCGCGCCATCAACTTCTATCTTATCTATGGCATTTATATTTATGACAGATAGTCGATGTAGACTTAGTTTTTAGCCGATTTAAAAAAAAGGAGGAGGTTCTCAATTCGACTGTATTTTTTTATATTTGTAACCTCAGAACTTTCGACTAGGCGAAATTCTTTATTTAATACCTAAGTTTTAAAACCGATTGTCATTACCTATTTAGGAAATTGTTTAAAAATTCTACTGGTATAACATCCAAGTGGCCCTAAATTAAAAAAAATAATAATGGACAATTTACACACACCAACTAGGAAAATTCAAACATTTGTCCGAAGGCGGGAATCGAACCCGCAACCTTCTGCGGCACAGGCAGTCCTTCGCCCGCCCCGCCACACGACCACATCAATCATCTAAGTATGAAGTGAGTACCCACAGGTATGGATCAGGTACTCGTACTCCTTATATGCCTTTGTGACGCCAGTCCAGAAATTACCAAACCACCTCCTGCCATGTTTACATTCATGCCACGTCCAACATTGTTACAGCGTCGTTCAGATCTAAGACCGCAGAGCATTGTTGTTGCATGATTGTCGTCACGTAGAGCTTCCTTCTTGTCACTTTTTGTTGTGGTTATGGAAACACGCACCTAGGTACAATAGTCCAATATTTTTTTATAGGTAGATGATTTCCTATGAGCGCCGAAGGTTTTGTTATTCTAGAAAATTGGCACTGAGGCGAAGAACGGAAGCGACACAACAAAGTCATTTCAGTAATTTCATAATATCATAGCATAGAGAAAAATGAGGCGTACGGACAAACAGAATAACCGTTTAAGGTTAGATTCTAGATAAAATATATATCTACTTACTGTGAAACATAAATACCAAAAAAATACTACATGTACGTCGTGGACACTGAAAGTACTAACACGTGTTTTGTAGTGATGAAAACAAAGGGAGGAAACATCCAATTATTATAATACCTAGTTACCTACATACTTAGATTTAAATCATAAGATATTACCTTAAATAAGTGTGGAACTTTATTTTGTTAGATTATGCACGATGAGGAAATTCTACTCAAACTTGGGGAAGTCCGCGAATATCATAAGTAACACCATAGATATTAGAACGTTCAAGGTTTGTCTTTAAGAGTTAACCCTAGATTCATAAACATTTGTCTCACCGACGAACATATTCAGGTTTGGTTATTTTTTTTTTTTTATGAACTGATGGTTTAACTTCTTTATTGAGTTATCTAAAAATTATGTGATTAAAAAAATATATTTTTATTTTGAAGATTCCAAGCACATGAACTTATATTAATGAATGTTATGTTTATGAATCTAGGGTTAAATAAACGTAAAATCATAGGCAGGGGTATATTTAATTATAATACATTATGTTATGCTGGACCATCCACACAGCATCATCTAGCCCCAAGCTAAGCAGAGCTTGTGTTATATTATACGGTTATTTACTCAGGTAGAAAGCTCTATTAAAATCTATCATATAAAAACTATTATTATCAAATCATATAAAAACGTATGTTTTTTGTTGATGACTAGTTTGGAACCAAGCTATGTATGATTAATTAGTTTGTTATCCGTAAAAGCTTTATTATACCATCTGGCCAGTACATTTTACAATAAACTTGTTCTTATTCAATAAAAAAAACCTCAGCGATTAATTAATAAATGGAATTACCTTTTTGAATAAACTCAAAATGTAACACTGGAAAGGCCTCGAGGAAAAACTTTGGAATAACCCTGTGGATATATTCCACTTTGGAGCGTCCGTGGGCGCAGTTAGACTCTAGCTTTCGAGGCTAAAGAGCTCCCTTTCAGAAAATTACGGATTGCTGCTTAGATAGTAACTTATACTTTTTTAAATTTCGAATCAAAGACAAGAGTTGCTTTTGTTCGGGACTCTACTAGAGGAATCTATGCTCCTTGGTATTTTAAACTTTGTTTTTAAACGAAGAGAACAAGTGATTTGAAAAAAGAATCTTTTGGAATCATGAAGGAGGACAATATCATTGGAGTGGCTGCCAGATGGTGGAATGACGAGGTTTGTTGATTTTTATTTGGCTTTTCTGTTTTTGTTTTTGCTGTCGCTTTTATTTATTAAAAAAATCATTTAGAAAATTCGTTTTCTAAATAGATTCTACTTACCTATGATATCTGCAGCGCCCATTGACATGCCAAAATAAAAAAATAGTTTTGTCTATTTGCAAAATATGAGTTCCTAATGAATTACCTACATAACGCGCGTTTAAATCTTTTGTACAGAATTTGGCCTGTGTGACTATAGTTATTCTGTGACGTGCGTAGCAGGTGGCGTAGCACGCGCGGTTACGCCCGACGCCGTAGTCGTGCCAATGGTAATATAATAATATATAGTGTATAATATAATTTGTTCATGATAAAAGTTTGAGTTTGTTTTGAGGAAAACTGCGCATGGAAGGCGTATACGCTCAATGCGACACCTGTGATACAGCAAGGCTCGCTGCTACCAGATGCCATCGCGATAGAGGGTTCCTAATTGCGGGGTCGTATAGAGGGTTTATTTTCGTTTTGGAAGAAAAAAAATTGGATCTCCCTTTGAACCCCTTTTTCGACCCCCCTTTTGTATCTCCAAAACGGATAGACTTGGAAGAATTTTTACGTTCTCTGCTGGGGGGGTTCCGCGAAAATTGCCCAATTCTATTCGCACTGTTTAAAATATTTATTTTTAAGAATCTCGAAATATGATGCCCTAATAAGGTGGTTTGCTCCAATTATTTTGCAAGGCGCTTTACAAGAATGTGTTTTTGGGGTTTGTTGTTAATATTGTATTGAATTTTATAATAATTACAAAGAACTTTACATTTTAAAGGAATGCATTGAAGTAGGAGTTTTTGTTTTTTTATTCATATGGGGGTATCTGTTTTCTATTGAAAACCCTGCGCTCAGTTTTTGTATTTTTTTTATGATTTATTATAACAATACACTACGGTAAACCAATAGATTACTATGGTAAAATGAAATATTTTATCGTGTAAATTAGATCAGATATTGGTCTTGTTCTTATTGGTTAGGAAAGCAGAATTGGACAATTTTTCGCAGCGCCCCCTTAAGGGTAAACAAGTCAACAACGGCGCAAACTCGGCGCGGCGGCGCGGCGCGGCGGCGGCGCGGCGGCGGCGCGGCGGTATGCGAAGCCGACATAAATATTAATTTTGTATTTTGATGTATTATCAGTAACAGTAACATTTTCAGTGCAGTGCATTTTCATTGCCTATGATTTTTTATAAGGTAAAATACATTATGTAGGTACACATACACTATGACGTATGTACAACAGGTACCTGCCTAATATAAAATTAAAGTTGAACTAATTAAGACAGAAGCAAACTTATTTTCGTCCTGAAAAACACAAACCAATTCGACATACTTCATTAATTTATATTGTTAAGTTAATGTTTTCCTTAATCATTGCGACTTAAGTGGGTTCGTTATACTGAGGTGCGACTTTTGTTTACCTACATAATAATGGACAAACAGTCATTTTTACCATTGCATTAACGTGTGACTGTCTGTCACTTATTGAATGGAACCGGTTGCTTTTTACAGTTGTTCATTATCATAACATTAATATCCTTAAAGGCGCATTCATATAGCATCCGTTCATCATCATCAGCCTATAGCAGTCCACTGCTGGACATAGGCCTCCCCCAATGAGCGCCATAGCGCCGTGTCTTCAGCTTGCCGCATCAAGCATCTGCCTGCAGGTCGTCATCCCACTTGGTCGGAGGGCGTTCTACACTACGTTTACCGAGTCGTGGTCTCCACTAAAGAACACGTTTGCCCCAGCGGTTGTCAGTTCTTCGCGAGAAATGGCTGGCCCACTGCCACTGCAGCTTGCTAATTCTTAGAGCCATGTCGATAGCTTTGGTTCTATACAGCCGAGCATCCGTTACCGCTTTTTTTAGGATTCCGTACCCCAAGGGACGGGACCCTATTACTAGACTCCGCTGTCCCTTCGTCCGTCTGTCACCAGGCTGTATCTCATGAACCGTGTTAGTTAGATAGGTACCTAGTTGAAGTTTTCACACATGATCTATTTCTGTTGCCGCTATAACAACAAATACTAAAAACAGAACAATTTAAATATTTAAGGGGCTCCCATACAAAAAACGTGTTTTTTTTTTGGTGGTAATGTACGGTAATCGTGCGGGACCCTTCGTGCGCCAGTGCGACTCACACTTGGCCGGTTTTTTCGTGATGGCGTTGTAAGAGCGCGCCCACACACGAAACAGTATTCCGGAATTCCGGACCCAGTAGGCTATTATTTCCAGTAGCGTAGGTTTCATAAAAACGGACCTGTAAAAACGGTTCTATGTGAAACCCTCAGTAGTACTGACGTGTTATAAAGCTAATTTAGGAATACAATACAATACAAATACATTATTGTACACTAGATACAGATCATTACAAAAGACATTACATGCGACAAGTACAAAGGACGGCCTTATCGCTTAGAAACGATCTCTTCCAGGCAACCTTTGGATATAATTATGTGAATTTAAGAAAGGCAGGGGGTGTACCAAAGATAATCTAATATGAACATAACAAGAAACCTTAAAAATAAATACTAAATAAATGTTACAAATATCAAACTAAATAATATACTACTGAAATACATAAATAAATAGTAAAATACCAATATTCACTATAATCACCATAATCAATCATTATCATAGGTCTATATATGTATGTATGCCGATATAGGCCTCCCCTAATGAGTACCATAGCGTCCTGACTTCAGCTTGACGCATCAGAATCAGCTTGAATTTTTAAAGAATATAAAGAAATTGAACACCCCATCACTAGAAGCTGGTGCTCAATGGGGAATAGAATCCAATTTTATTTCTTGTTCCCATTTGAGCACCACGTTAATATATTGATTGGTGCTCAAATGGGAATACCTTTGGTGCTCAATGCATAGGTGCCCAAAAAATAGGTGCTCAAACGGGAATACTTCGAATTTATTTGTTACAATTATAATATAAGACTTACACAGAACATAATAAACTGATACTAAGAGGAAACGTGCACGAGCAAACGTCATCATCATCATCGTGTATGTCCAGTAACGAAATGGCTTTGTCTCAGCATGAATTCCATGACTAGCATGCTAGCAACCAGCGCTGGTCTTCCAGAATGTACATTCCTAATTACAAACTGTCTGGCTAGAATGAGAAAATCACACTAATTACATTATACATTCGAAAGTTTGGATGTTCGGATGAATGAATAGATTTGTTAGGTACCTTCACGTCAAAACTACTGAACGGATCGAGCTGAAATTTTGCAAAACAGGTAGTTCCTATCCTAGATTGACTTCACAAGAAGAAAGAGAAAAAAGTCTACGAAAGAAAATATTCGAAATGTTTGAAATATATGCCTGGTGATCATAATATGGCGCGTTGTTTTTTAAGCCATATTATGCTAGAGTGGTATTTAAATTCAATTCATTTCATTTATTTCTCAAACAATTTACATTGTGTCGGAAATTTTACATAGGAGCACATGTTATTATGTAAATCGAGCTATAAGTACCGAATTTTATTGCTTATTGAAACCTAGGTGTTTCCTGTAAACGCGACAATAAATAATACTTACTAACAGCTTTATCTACATAACCAATTAATTTATGATTTTATACTAATGATTACAAATTAAACACGTAAGGGAAAATTACTGAATATTGAACTATGTCGACCTTTCATAATATAAACAAACAAACAAACATACAAAGTTTACGTACCACTTAGTGTAGAATCAAATACTTAGAAAGATTATTTATTTTGTTCTCATCCTACTAATATTATAAACGCGAAAGTTTGTAAGTATGGATGGATGGATGTTTGTTACTCTTTCACGTAAAAACTACTGAATGGATTTTAATGAAACTTTACAATAATATAGCTTATACATCAGACTAACACATAGGCTACAATTTATAAAGATATATTGTATATTATCCAAAATATCTATCACCACGCGGGTGAAACCGCGGGGCGCAGCTAGTACAGAATAATGTAAAAATTGTTGTTCTAACAAATATTTAAATTTCGATACCTATTTAAAAATAAAAGGTAAGTATTTGAGAATATACATTTTCCTGTCCTGGCTATCTTGGAAAATCTTTATAAACAAAACAATGCTTTTTATTAAAGAATTTAATAAAACGACAATACGAAAAAAACAAACAATTTTTTAAATTATTATTATTAAACGACAATACGAAAAAATAAAGGACAATACAAATGATGAAGCCTCAGTAATATTGGTTAAAAAAGTTCAATGTTAAATTTAGTTTGACATTTTGTTCTATTCCTTTTATGATTTATATTGTATAACTTAATAATCTATATCTAATCTGTGAATGTTTAATTTTTATGTTTATTTTTAAGTTTTGTGTGTTTTTAATTTTTTTGGATTTAATGTAATCTGAAATAAACGAATAATAATAATAACAACAGAAGAACAACAAATGTTACGTTCGTTAGTTCCTACTATTTTTTTTTGGAAAATTCCTGAAAATAACATAAAGCAAGACAGCCGGTATTTATACTTAGTGTAGTTAGATATGGAACATGTAAACAAACTTTCGATTTTAGCCACGTAATTAACATGATAATGGACTGGTTAAACTGCGGGTATGCTAAACCAATGCTAAACTATGTTTTCTCATTTTCTAGACTTTCTGAAGGGAAAATTGTACCTGCCTACTTCATTCCAAAGTATTGGAATGAAGTAGGCAGGTACAATTTTTATTTTTTTCGGAAATCCAGATCTGATTTAATAGTAATTAAATCAGATCTGGATCTCCACTAAAATACATTTACCTACCTATTTAAGACCAATGTATCTAGGCTAAGTACGAATGTATCTGCTTACAAACCGAGAAGGTTCTAAGTTCGGCTGTATGTATGTTTGTTTGAATGTAATTTGTATGGCTGTATGCCGGTCGTCGATTTATCCGTCAATAACAGACCGATTTTAAAAATTATTTTGTTATATATTTTGCATAGATTTATTCCCGAGAGACTAGTATTTGCCCCGCAAAACTTAAAAACATTGTAAAAATTAAGGGATTCGATGTCGGTTTTGTTTTATTAAAACAATGAAATTCTTAGGTAAGTACATACTATATTAGTACCTAGGTTCTCTCACTCTATCAAAATTCAAAACACCAACGAATAATGTTTGTAAATAAGTAAAAAGAAACAAACGCAGCGAGTAAAGCCGGCAAACTATAACATAGACAAGTTATACATTACGCGCATGCGTCACAAATATGTCACACACATTTCCTGTACCAGCTCTGTTCATTCATTTCCCCACACTAGCCGTCAGTACGTCGCTGGAAATCAGGAAAATAGGCCGCAACCGGCCTTTGCCTGAGCGCGAAATCGAAATTTAAAAAAAGTTCGATAATTGAAAATTCCGCGGGAAAACAATATCTAATCGTTGCCCGTGAAATTGTGGAAACAATCGCAGATTATTCGAATATAAAAAATAATCGAAGTTAGCTTTGGTGAGTTTGATTTATTTCTTTTGGCAAACATTGTTACTATGAATATTATTTTATTTTAGCCTTCAATAAGTAAATAAATTATATAAAATAATTAAATGTGAATTATTAATTGGTAAGTAGGTTATAGTAATAAGATATACATTAAGTGCAGAGTGTTGCAAATTCAAGAATAAAAGATTAATATTGAAGATGAAGAGTAGGTATAGGGATTAATTTTATTACTAAAAAAAAAAAATGTTTCATCTATGGTTTTCATGATAACTAGACCTAGATTCTAATCATAAAATTGTCTATGGTTTTGATGATAACTAGACCTAGATTCAAATCATAAAATTGTCTATGGTTTTGATGATAACTAGACCTAGATTCAAATCATAAAATATGGAATGTTTGTGACTAATTAAAACGTAAATAATAATAATCAAAGTCTATTGTCTATTTCTACTGAGTGGGTAATAAATACCTCTCATAATCTTTTACGCGCTATTGACGGAGAGATTAAGAATTACAGAATTTTAATGACCAATTTCTGTGGTACAGGGAAACTGCTGATGTAGGTTCGATTCTCAAGTCAAAAAACCTGCAATATGTTACAAATTAATAGGTACCTATTATTATACAGTTTTGTAGTCATTTAGTACCCATAAAACAATCTCTGCTTAGCTTGGGGCTAGATAATACTGTGTGTTTATTTAAAACTAGCTGCGCCCCGCGGCTTCGCCCACGTGGAAATCCATATGTCCAAATGGTTAAAATTAAATGATAAAAAGTATCCTATGTTAGACTCCTGGTTCTAAGCTACCTCTCCACCAATTTTTAGCTAAATCGGTTCAGCCGTTCTCGAGTTATAAGTGTTGTAACAAACACGACTTTCTTTTATATATATAGATAAATAAGTTAGGAATTAAACAATAGAAATTAATTTTATTAATGAAAAAAAAATAAACTAAATAAATTGCTATTTGTATTATAAACATATTTAGTTAAACTAAGCATAATCTTAAGGGGAAGCTTACTAAAATAATTCGGGTCTGAGTCAAAAATACGAATAATACAGTCGCCATTCAGGGAAAGCATCATGCCCAGCAGTGGACTACCATAAGGCTTTAGATTATGACGAACATATTCGATCTTTAAGTTGGGTACTTATAGGTATAGGTGCCATTGAAAACAAAATGTTGGTTTAGTTCTCAAGATAATAATTCAAAGTGTACCTACAATAAGTATCTATTAATCTTTATAGGTTACCTACCTTTTATGAAAGTGGCCTTATCACTAAGATTAAGGTATATTACCTTACATATTCATCAACTCAATGGCTTCATCATCATCATCATCAGCCTATGTTAGCCCACACCAGAACATAGGCTTTCCATAAATAATGCTGGATAATCCACTCAGCATCTAGCCCTAAACTAAGCAGAGCTTGTATTATGGGTAATAAATGACTGATATACATAATACAATACATTACATAGATAGATATTTTTTATCATACATAGATAACGACCAGAACACCCGAAATAAATATCTGCAGATGGTACACACAATTTTCCCGAGGCGGGAATCGAACCCACAACCTCCTGCATCGCAGGCAGGCAGACCTTCGCCCGCGCCACAGAGGTCGTCTTGACGCCCTGTCTTCAGCTTGACGAATTCAGCATTTGCCTGCAGTCTTTCGGAGGTCGTCAACCCTGGCTTGAGCTCAATGGCTTATCTCACAACTTCACAAGCAAATTGTTAAATATCGTGTGGGGTTTTCTTATTAGGGCCATAATTATAAGAACAAATAACGTTTTATGCTACCTAGTAATTGTAAAAAGCTGTTTAGAGTTCAACAGTCAACACTTCTCTACCAAACCTTACCTTTCCATGCCAGACTTTACTCGTATTTTATACATCGCATGCTTTCATTAGAAATATAACGCAAAGTTTGTATGTATGGATGTTTACTCTTTTACGCAAAAACTACTGAACGGATCGGGCTGACATTTTGCATAGAGGTAATCCCGGAATAAAACATGGCCTATTTTTTAACCCATAAATCAGTTTGTATGGGATATAAACAACCGTTTCCATAGAAACAACTCATACAAAAACGCGAGCAGAAACTAGTTTTATGAATAATTATTCATAAAACTAGTTTCTGCTCGCGTTTTTGTATGAGTTATTTATTTTTTAAATATTATTTAAATATCCCATTATTTCTCCCAATCTCTCAATTGTTCCCGATTCAATAAGTTTTTTCTTTCAAATAAAGTTTTTTTTTTGTATTTGAACTGATTTATGGCATACAGAACTTTATTCGTAGATACAGAGTATCCTGATTTATTCCAGGCTTAGAACTACCGGCAGATATGCAAAATTAGCCTGGTCTGTTCAGTAATTATGGCGTTAAAGACGTAAAAAACATCCATTCATCCAGCTTGGTTGTTACTTTTTCAACGCGTGCGAAGCCGCCGCCAGAAACTAGTTTATAATATTAGTGTGACTTAATATCAATTTTAAGTAGGTATCTAGGTAGTTGCGAGTCGGGGTTTTAAGGAGAACACCTACTTATTTTGACCCATCGCCTACGAAGAAATAATAAGTCTTAGTCGACTTATTATTTATTCGTAGCCCATCGCTAACTTATTTATTACTTTTGACGACCGATGTGGCGCGGTGGGCGAAGGTCCGCCTGCGACGCAGAAGGTTGCGGGTTCGATTCCCGCCTCGGAACAATTGTGTGTACGATCTGCAGATATTTGTTCCGGGTGTTCTGGTCGTTTTCTATGTATAATAAAAAATATCTATCTATGTAATATATAGTATTATGTATATCAGTTATCTAGTACCCATAACACAAGCTCTGCTTACCATGGGGCTAGATAATGCTGTGTGAATTGTCCAGCATTATTAATTTATTTATTTATCCACAAACGGACAATAAACAATCGGATGATAATCCGTTATGTTTGGACAGTTAGCAATCTGTCTAGATTTATTAAAAAGTAACGGTCTAACTTAACTATTTAAGGTGACACGGTTTTTGTAAGAGCAATAGCGATCTTAGTGACACACTAACATTATATTTTTGACACTTACACCCACTCATAGCACAGTGGCCAGATAGGCCTTATAAAAAACCATGTAAATTGTACTATCAGCACTACATAGTATAAAACGAAGTCGCTTTCCCGCTGTCTGTCTGTCCCTATGTATGCTTAGATCTTTAAAACTTTGATGCGGTTTTTTTAATAGATAGGAAATAGGATTCAAGAGGAATGTTTAAAAACCATTTGACACATATTTTGAGCGCGGGCGAAGCCGCGGGGCACAACTAATATATCATATAAACAAAATGTACCTACTATCAGATTACATAAAAAATGTAGGTATAACTTTGTAGGTAAAGATCATGCTATAAATTGTATATATATTCATATTATATTGTTATAATATAAATTGTATAATAAAAGCTGGCGCAATAACGCCAGGAATATATAATTTTGGTAATACAAAATAGAGTTCTTTTCTCTGAATAAGTCCTACGGCAATTTGTCGATTTTTTTTTATTAAAACGCTAAATTTATTTAGGCAATTGATTCGGCCGTCCTTACTGCCAACAGCGCTGCGTCTAGAGGAATTCTTTCCTGAAAAGCACTCTAAATCACGAAATTTTTCTCGATATCGCTTTGGTTATTTCTCGATAGTAATTTTTCCGTCTACAATAAAGAGGCAATGGATCTATCAATATATTTTGTGCAATTGCATTTATCAGCCAATCTAAATCGTACGTGAGTTAGCAACGTAAAATATAGGTAACAGCCATGTTACCTATCAAAGATCTCAACTATCTGTAACTTACGATAAAAGAAACGATAAATTTGATCTAAGTGCCAATAAGAAATGCCGTGTGGCGGCAACTATCTAATCTGGGATAGACAAGAGACTACAGTTGTGATTACTTATCATAACATTTTGTTTTTATCACGTTTATGTTTACTCGTTTATGGTTCAATGACAAATTTCGAGTACCTTGGTATAATAATCCCACTGCGGTCAAAACAACACAATTTTTTTTTTTTTTTTTTTTTATTAACCTACTGCTGCTTGTACTGTCCCACTGTTGGGCAACGGTGGGAGGAATTTTCAGTAGTGGGACAATACAGGCTGATATAAATGATTACTAACGAAAAAACATAAAACTAGAAACTAAAAGTCGATCTTATAGTTGTTTGTATTCACGTTTCAGAAATCAAATACCGGTTTTTAAGGCTAACAAAAAAGGCACTTGACAAATATTAAACTATAAATCAGTATCAAATAAAAAATAGTAAGTAAATAGTGTTAAGTACTGATTTTCCCATTTACATATATTTTGTACACGAGATTAGTGAAAATAAAAAATTCGCTAAAAATGTATCTCGAGCGCAACGTGAAGAAAGCCACCAAAGAGCTCGACTTTCTCTACCAGATAATTAATCAGGAGAGTCTTTGATAATTTTGATGAACTTTGATCTTTCATTATCATGCTTGCCTCATTTTCCTTCACTTACATACATATGTATTTTGTCCACGAGATTAGTGAAATAAAAACTCGCAAAAAATGTATATCGCGCGCAACGTAAAAAAAACAATTAAAAGTTCTCTACCAGAAAAATTATCGGGAGAGTCTTTTCTTTGATAATTCAAATCATCATGGCTTTTGCTCTGAAATATTCCAAAGCAGCTTAGGTACACAGGTCAGTCACACAAATATCCAAATACGATCTAGTTTTTTTGGAAAAAGCCCAAAAAACCTTAATACCTACTCATGGGTTTTTATTATCTCAGTCTCGTTAGCTACTCATGACTTTTAATCACGCGTTGCGTGACAATTTCAAAACAAATTAGAAGTAGGTACCTAAATTATCGTTTTTACAAAGCTATGGTTGATACTTTAGAAAATTACGACAAAAAACTAAACTTGGCTGTGGGACTAGAAAAAACCAGGCTTATTAACAACTTGCCTCTGCCTGCGGCTTCGCAAGCGTTTATTTCTGTATAATAAATGTATCTATGTACATACATTTATTATACAGAAATAAACGTAATAAACGTAAAAAATATGTGCCAATTTTCAGCCCTATCCATTCGTAGTTTTGGCTTTGTCTACGCACAAACAAACGTTTCACAACAGAACCATGTCTCAAGTCTTCATGTCTTCAAAATAACCTTCTATAATCTTCTTCAAATAATACTGAAGTTGTTTGTTTACAAAACTAAATGTATGCAAAACCTATGGTAAACCCGGTTAAACCATGTAAAACAATCTGAAAAATGTTTTCAAAATGCGGAACAACTTTGACTTCCGGCCGGAAAAGGATGTCAGTGAAGTGAAAGGTCGACTGCATTCTCGTTGCTGACAACATATTAAAACTTATGATCACCTAGGGTCTGACTTAGGGATGTCGTTAAATAATTAATACTAATTACCTCGTATAAACAGGTATCTCTTATAGATTTATGTTATGTGCATGCTATGGCAAACGTGTTTTGCTTATGTGATGCTAAAGAGATCTTTATGTTTGACAATTATTTCCTACTTACATAATGTACCAACCTTGTTAATAATAGTTAACAAGGTACAAATTATGTACCTTGGTAGAATTTCTTACGGGTTGTATGACATAATTAATGGTTATTTTGTTTATGTAGGTACCTAATATAGTATCTAGGTACAAGTACTAACTGCATAACTAATAGGTACCTACTAGTTATGTAGTAACCTACCCACCTATAAAATATTAGATACGATCCTTATTAAACTGAATGATTTAGGTTTAAAATAAGAAATATAAATGTCAAGAAATATTTTATTAAATTATCAAATTTAATTTAAAAAAATGTCAATACAATAGGTTATAAGTAATTTATTAGTTATAATTTATTACTTTAATAAAACTGTACAATAATTTTGGTCAAGCTTGAGTAGCACCTAAAAATGAGTGAATTTGGTTAAAAAAAATTATGCCGATCTGCTCAGTTTGATGCACGAATCATTTCATTCTGTCAAATGATAAAAATCTGAGCAGCGGAAGTTAGTCAAACAAATTTAATAAGTGACAATCAGAAACAGAGAATATATTCATGGAAATTGTACGATGAACCATTATTTTTTTCCTTTGAAGATTATTTTGGCCAATCTTAGCCTACAATTTTTTTGTACAAACGTAAGCAGAACCTGTAAATGAGTTAAAATTCTGTTAAAATTAATAAAGTGGTAGTATGTACCTAGTGGTATTCATTAGGTATAAAATATTAAGACCAATGTCTATTTCTAATAATAAATGTACAGTCGCTCTCTCACTTTAAGGTAATGGTGATATAAAGAAAGTCACTTATTGAGTTGGGTACATACAAGAGTTTAGAAAAACATGGTTCTCCATAGTCGTGTAATAATATCTACCGTCGTCGTCGTCATTACCTATACCTACTATACGCCCACTTTATATGAATCCATACTTGATTGGTACCTTCTTACCTACCTACAGTATCCAATAAGTGCTGAAAAAGTCATAAAATGTACTGTAAATCTACTTTTACTAACTTAGGTATAATTAGTATACATATAGTACTGGTATGGGGTACCATACCTACCTAATTAGGTTTTAGTTACCTACCAATCTAAGGTAGGTTACCAACTCAATTTTAAGATAAATAACTTTCCACTGTTTAGATAACGAAAAACCTGTGTAGTACTTTACAAATCGATCTTATTGTTGTTTTGCTTTATTTATCTCTGGGAATTGATATGATAGTTCCTCAGATAAAGTCAATCTCTCAACTTTACATTCGATTGCAAAATAACAAGATTAGTTCTCTTCCAACTCTTACGTAATGCTCTAAATTCAACAATAATTTTTCGCGAAAATAAATAAATCATAAACAGTTTCGCGATAAGAAACAGCGAAAATTTCGAAAATATTCAATCGTAGAAAAGCATTGTTATTTTTATTTGCTTACGTCGTTTGATTGTTTTTTTTTAATTTGTGGACAATGTTTGGCTTCTGCGGGTCTTCATTCGGAGGATCGAATACGCTGACAGCAGTGGCACCATGGATATTGGGCCCAGGAATTATTGCGGGGATAGTAACCACTAATACGTTTGCTACGGTTATGGTAATTCCATTTTTTATGTAAAACTAGCTTCTGATCACAGCTTCGCACGTACCTACGTTTCGTACCTACATTTTGAGGATAAAGAGTTACTTGGGTAAGGCCGTAGATTTTGCCACTCTTTTATCACCTACAAAAATCTACGGCCTTCCAGTCCAGATACACTATCTCTTGGTGGTGGTGTGGACCAGCCCTTATCCTGCCTTTCGTAAGATCATAATTTGCATGCGATTCGATTTAAAAACGTAACAAGCCAACAGAGATTCTTTCGCATTATGACATTCAATACCTTACAGGACAATGGACACGCCAGAAATTTCTTAAACGTAGAAAATAATGTTCTCATTTGTTTGGATTCAGTAGGTATAGGTACCACCTATGCAGTATCATATAATGATTTAAAACAATCTATGGAATCCAAGAAATAAATTTAGCAATGCCAAGTTCATTACCTAATGCCTTGTGTCGGAGTTCACACGTTATTAAAGTTATCGATGCATACAGACAGGTACCGCTTGCATAACACAAAGTGGCAGGTTTTGTATCGATTTGGTAATCAAACTTTTATTTCCAACTACGGAGTGGCTCTAAAGGATCTTGATTGAACTCAAAACAAAACCACGTTATTTTTTCCTTCATGAAAAAGGTGTAACCTCCTAATCGGATTTCGGAAGACTCTGAATGGATAGATAGATACAAACAGACGATGTTCAACTGACTATTTATTTGTAAGTCCCTAAGCAGAATACATCGCTTAGCACACCTTTGAAAAGTAATACGCTAAGAAACTTTAGATTTTGCTATTGAATTAATCAAGGAGTCTCGCACAGTAAGAGGCTTCTTAGCATACTTCTTGGTAATCTATTAGCAACCTCCCTAGGAAGGAAAAACCATGGGGAGAAAAGAGTTATAAAGTGGCAGCACTAGCATACGAATTTCCTAGTGACATTTGATTTGACACTGACAGTTCTTATCACTGTGTAAGTCAGTCAGTTGACTTTTGTTTTGATTTTGGATCGTCTTGTTTTGTTTACGTAGATCATACGTGTAGATAATATTTAATTCACGAAGTTTGCGAACAATACAGACATCAGACAGTCGCTTTTCGCTCGCGTAATCTCTGTTATTTTATTCCGTCCACAATGAGGTCTTCACTGTTTAGGCGTAGAGCAAGTCCTAGTGAAACAGAGCCTCTTTTAGCCGCTATTCCTGCTTCTGGACCAAGCAGAACTTTTGAAGATGAGGTATGAATGAAGAATTAAAAACATAAAATTATTGTTTTGCGTTTGAGTGGAATTAGTAAGCGCAGTTGTTTAGAATTTTTTGCACCTTCAATTAGTTGGTATTTCCGCTCAAGGTTATCCAGATCTTTGCGATTCAAATGTTTATTGTTTTATGTTATGAAAGTGTTTGATGATAAAGTTGCATACCTACCTAGATGTTTATGACCCTACCTATTGTGCCAGAAATATACCTATATAAAATAATTTCTCTATTTGCTGCCCACTGTTGGGCTAGCTCACTGTGGCAGTACTAGAACTTAATAAATTAGGAAATAAATTAAAAACATACATACATACATGTAAATAAATTTAATTAAATAGTTTATGAAGACCAATTATTTATTTTTCTCCTATTCATACAAACTAGGTACTTCAGTAATAAACGCTGCCACCTAAAATGTGTAGGTACCTACTACATTTAGGACCATGTGGTATGTATATATCTCTAGTGTTATAATTACAAAAAAAAAGATTTTGAATTATAACAATCATAGATCATTAGTTTATTCCCTTATAAAGTCCAGAATCATCTCCTTTCGGTTTTTGACTAGCTAATAGCTTCTCCGACGTCATTCACACAGTTACAAGTAGCCTAATAATAATGAAAATGTAGTTCTATATCTAAAACAAAGTTTCTAATAAGTAATTTATAATTCCTTTGGTAATTTTACCAATAATTATTGATTCAAATCAAAATTATAAATATAGTGTAGGACACCCTCCGGCCAGGGGGGATGACGACCTGTGCCAATGTGTGTGTTATATGTATTTCCTTTCCTACAGGACATAATATATTATTATATATATATCTATATAAATAAAAATGAATTGTTGTTCGTTAGTCTGATTAAAACTCGAGAACGGCTGGGCCGATTGAGCTGATTTTGGTTTTAAAATGTTTGTCGTAGTCCAGGGTAGGTCTAAACGGTGAAAAAACATGGTAAAATTGCGCAAAAATTTCCACGCGGGTGAAGCCGCGGGGCGCAGCTAGTATATTATATAAGTTAAACTATGAAACTTCCAGAAATAACCCTTTACAAACTAGCATACCTCCCATGCTATTAAGAGATACAGACTTAAACAAATTCACATATATATATATATATATATATAAAAGAAAGTCGTGTTTGTTACAACACTTATAACTCGAGAACGGCTGGACCGATTTAGCTGAAAATTGGTGGAGAGGTAGCTTAGAACCAGGAGTCTAACATAGGATATTAAAAAAAAAGCATTTGACAAATCGATTTCCACGGGGGCGAAGCCGCGGGGCGCAGCTAGTTTTCTAATAAAGATGGAAAGATATGGCCTTGTTTTAGAACAAGGGTATAACTTCATTTGCATTAATTATCTACTTCTTACCCGCAGGTAAGTAGTTAATAATCACTGACTATGGATGGACAATTATAATAGAACTGATTGATAATCAATATTGACTTACTCTTTCCCATGGATTTACTTGCTTTACTTTCAAATAACATCTAAACCTTAACCGCAAAGGAAGCTGATAAGAGAACTTAATTAAATTTTTTTATTGACTGGAATAAGTATATCTGTCATCCATAAAAAAATTGTTGGAGTTAGTCTAGCTGAATAGAATAAAAAATGTCCCAAGGCAGGACTAAAACCTGCAACCTGCGTCACAGATGGCCCTTAGCCCACTGTGCTACAAAGGTCGCTGGACATGTATAAATGAATCTCAAAAATTCTTGAACTTATGCTACATTCAAGAATCTTTTATGAATCTGATCTCTCTATCTCTCTTTGCCCAATATCTTATGAGTTCCCTCTCTTTCTTTCCAGCGAGCCGAAGCCACAAACGGAAGAATGGCGGATATGGGCGTGTCGTCAGCTGAGTTGGTGGAGGGGAGAGGGGGCGAAGCGCGCAAACTGCCGCAGTACGTCGCAGCTCTCTCAGGTGTGTAGTGTAGATCATTTAAAATAAATAAATAAATATAAAATGTAAAAATAAATAATGCTGGACAATCCACACAGCATCATCTAGCCCCAAGCTAAGCAGAGCTTGTGTTATGGGTACTAGATGACTTAATACAATATATTACATAGATATTTTTTTTTATTATACATGTAGACCAGAACACCCGGAACAAATGTCTGCAGATCGTACAAACAATTGTCACGAGGCGGGAATTGAACCCGCAACCTCCTGCGTCGCAGGCGGACCTTCGCCCACCAGGCCCGCCACAGAGATAGTCATAAAAGTCGTAAAAAGTCATAACTTCAAAAGAGAAAGTCCACTGCAGAACATGGCTCCCCCAAACAAGGGGTATTGTTATAATCACCACGTTTGGCCGGGGGGCGACGGTTAGATGAAGGCAGTTGAGGTGTTAAAAAAATACACAGAAGGATGATGTTGCCCTTCCTCGGCAAGGTTACCATAGTCTGTTCTTATGACATCCACGGGTTGAGTTAGAGGGGTCGATTCTTACGCCGCAACTGCTACGGCAACCGAGGCACCGGTGCACCCAGCTAAATAACGAACTAGGCTCTGGTGGAAATATCCAACAATTTTCATAATTTGATAACTAAGATAATTTACAATTATTTTCCATTACTTTATACATTCATTGCATTATTTTACATTAAAACTTCGAACTAGACAGTTTAACGATCAAAAGTTTTTAAACCTTCCTATTGAATCACTAGTATAAAAACTTCATTAAAATCCGTTGCGTAGTGTTAAAGATCTATGCACACATAGGGACAGACAGACAGCGAGAAGATTAACTCATCGGATGTCTCTCTATTCCAGCTACTCTGGGCGCGCTGGCCATGGGAACAGTGCTGGGCTGGTCATCTCCCGTCGTCTTCGCGATCAAGCAAGAGAACAGCACCGACTATGACTTCAGCGTGTCAGACAACGAAGGAGACTGGATGGCTTCCATCGTCAATCTCGGAGCCGCCTCCATCTGTTTCCCCATAGGGCTGATCATGGACGCTATAGGCAGGAAGAAGACTATGTTAGCTCTTGTCCTACCGTTCACTGTCGGCTGGCTGTTAATCGCCTTCGGGTCCAGTGTTGCCATGCTCATCGCAGGGAGGTTTATCACCGGTTTAGCTGGAGGAGCGTTCTGTGTAACCGCCCCCGCTTACACTAGCGAAATCGCTCAGGATTCCATCAGGGGATCACTCGGTGCATATTTCCAACTGATGATAACGATCGGCATCCTCTTCGCGTACGCTGTAGGAAGCTACACGTCCGTTTTCATCTTCAACATCCTCTGTCTCTGCTTCCCGATTATTTTTGGTATCGTCTTCTTCTTTATGCCGGAGAGCCCTAAATATCTGGTTGTAAAGAACAAGAACGAGGAGGCTAAGGAAGCGTTGATCAAGCTCCGAGGCAGGAATTATGATGTGGACTTCGAAATGAACATTCTAAAGCAGAAAGCTGAGGATGCGAGGAACAACCCAGTTTCCTTCTCTTCTGCTATTACTAAAAAGACCGCGATCAAAGCCCTGGTTATCTGCTACGCTCTGATGTTGTTCCAGCAGCTTTCTGGTGTCAACGCTGTTATCTTCAATACTTCTGAGATCTTCGCCGGGGCTGGTGCGTCTATAGAACCTGCAATTGCCACTATCATCATCGGAGTTATTCAAGTCGTAGCCACCTTCACAGCTTCTCTTATAGTCGACAAGCTCGGCAGGAGAATTCTGCTTCTACAATCTGCCTTGATCATGTGCGTGTGTTTGACCGCCTTGGGAGTGTTCTTCTTCTTGAAGGATACTCATGGTGACGACTCCTCGGTAGTCCAAGCTATTGGTTGGTTGCCGCTGGTTTCTCTGTCTCTGTTCATGATTGCTTTCTCTCTCGGTTTCGGTCCTATCCCCTGGATGATGGCTGGTGAGCTCTGCTTGATCGACATCAAGGCTTTCGTCGGTTCGACCGCTGGAACACTCAACTGGCTTTTGGCCTTCACTGTGACGCGTACCTTCAACGCTTTGAACACCTCCATCGGAGCTGGGCAGGTCTTTTGGCTGTTCGCTGGGATCATGCTGATCGCCTTTGTCTTCATCTTCTTTGTCGTCCCGGAGACGAAAGGGAAGAGCGTCGAAGAGATACAGTTGATGTTGGGCGGTGAACCTCCCAGAAATGACGAGGAAAAGAAATAGACAAGACTGAATCACAAAGTATTTTATAGACTTTATATTGTTACTGATTGAGTTCAGTTTTTCATCGGCAGTTTTCAATCATCAGGTTTAAAAGACCAAGGTGAGATGAAAAGGCTATGGAAGTCTAGTTAGCATGAATGTGGTTCACCCTTGCTTCTTTGGGGTAGCATGCTTAATAAGCAATATTTTAAAACCAAAGAATCGTCTGCTTTTTCCTCGATGTTTTAAGTTGAGCGTTAGGTTTAAGAATTAATTTACATTAAGTGTTCAAGTAGTGGCAGCTATATCCTACGTAATATTAAATATTTATATTACACTCAAGTTTAGTCTATTATTAAACAATCCATCCACTGAGTGTGTAATTTTTGTAGATCAATATAATACAGTAGATTAATTAATGAAGTTATAAGTTAATAATTCAATTTTGGCCAGTAGGATTAGTCTCCTATGTAAACATTCCTAATATTTTGATGTATTCTAATCTATTTGGACGATAACTACTGTTTTTGGTATATCTATTTATTAACGAACTGTATGTAGGTGATTGCCATAATGCTGACATTATAGATATAGAAGAATAGAATTAGTAATAAGTGTGTGGAAAATGTTAAACCATACACTTATCACGTGGTTTAAATACTAAGATATAAAATTGTAATTTCGAGAGCTAATTTATATCCAGCGACACAAAATGAATTTATTATAATAAAGTTTTAATGAGCATTCACGGAATTATAGATTTGTTTGCTCAATGCTTTAGTTTTGTAAATTATGCACCTTCAAGGTTTGTCTCAGCGCTTGTTATAATATTTTATTTATTTATTTGTCAATGTGATTAATTTATATAGGATTTTATCTTTGGCACTGTAAAGTTATAATTGTAAGTAAATTATGCATCGTTTATTTTGTTTATGCGCTTGCCATAATATACTATTTATTTATTTATCAATGGAAATTATTTATATAGGATTTTAACATTGGCAGTGGAAAGTTACAATTATTGTAAGTAAATTAAGTTATAATACATTCAGGAGTAAAAAATAATAACTTGTGCAATTTTAAGATTTATATTTAGATAACAAAACATGCATTTCCTATAACTTAAGAAAGTATGATATGGTTGTATATATGTATTGTATTGTTTGTTACTAGAAATTGTATTGATAGCCAATAAATAAATTGCGTTACAGATTTTACAATGTTTAATTTTACAAACCAGAAACTACATATCCAACTACAGCTAGCGACATCTGTGACCGTAAGAAGGCAAAATAGGTGCTGTAATAAATTAATCTATGCTGCACTGCCACCACTGAAGTCAGTCTGTGACTGAAGTCTTACAGCAAAAGCGGGAACTAAATAACATTAGGTACATACAACAACAACATTTAGTTCTACCATAGATGAAGGAAACACTAGATAGCCAGAGCCCATTCAAAGTTGCGTTCCTCCAAAATTCTGGTTAATACTAGATGGCATTGATCCTTATCACGAAAATCGTTATATTCCACGATTAAACTCGGTAAATGAATAGGAGTCATTTGATAATCGTAACAATTCTTTTATAGATTTTTTTAAATAAGTTTTTGATACTTACCGGTTGATATATTCAAATTTTGTTTTATTAATAGATAATCGTCCTGGTAGACTAGTCTCTAAAGAATAGTGATAGATGGCGTGGCATAATGTACAAGATAAAGCATCGTTTAATAGGTAGATGGCGTGCAAATGAAAAGTTTGTATGATAACATTAATTTTATGATTAGCTATTTGAAGTGTGTATGAAAACAATAACTTATATAAAACAGGCCCTTTCTGTCCAATTAGATACCCTAAGCATACCTATCTATTATGCCGCAGGTTTTCTCGTTTTATTTACTTTAGCTTATTTGCAAGAGGGCGCTGCGCTCGTAAGGTCAACGTACACCCTACGAATAAAATTTATTTAAAATTGTAATCCGGATAAAACAGTGATTAAACCAGTGAAAATTAAAGTAAAACGTACTAAGCATATGGCATAACATTATCTCAACGAAACATTACAAATTAGAGCTAGAAAACAGTGATTACAAAAACAACAAGGACGATCTGTGAACAACAATAAACAGTGCAAATCAAGTGAATAAGATGATAAACACCATAAACGTAAATTACTTATGCATGTGAAGATCGAGAACAAGCATATAATAACAGAACATTACGAAAATACACTGAAAACATCATACAATCATCATTAAAATCAGTGATTATTTGTCTACCGTGTTTGTCACATTTTTACCAACTTGACGGATCTTTTGAGCATCGTTAGAATATTGAAATCATCCTTCTATTCCGACAGCACCTATATTGGCTCCATGGCTCAGTTGTTTAAGACACTGGTATGTAACAACAATAAATAATGGAATATGACTACTGCTGGTTCGAACCTCCACATCACATGCTTTTTGCATAAATAACTTTTTGTTATTAAAATTTTTGAAGGAATATGATACCTTTAAAATTTTATGGAACATGACTTATAAAGATGTCTGTCGAAGTACCCTGCCTAATAGGATTTTTTGAATGTATGACGTCGGCCAAACTACCACCAGCAGAGCTGGTGCCAGCAAAGCTGGTGCCAGCAAGGCCAACGTTACCACTCACTCTAGGATCACTCATAGCAAATGAAGAAACACCATAACACTAAAAAGTAATGGGTTTCGCCCGCCGCACAATGCGGTTTTATTTCAAAAACCACGTGGTTCGCACCACGTGGTTTTTGACGACGAGAGAATGTTTGAGAAAACATTTAAAAATCAATTTTGATGTAGTAAATATTAACGTCATTTATAAGCTTATTTCTCATCTATTATTTATGTTTACAAAGTAGTTAAATCGTTAATAGTTGTTGTTTGAACATGCGTCACCTCCACTACGTGGCGCGCAGTTCAAACAACAATTTGTCTTTTAATTTTACAAAGCATTGAAAACACTTAAAATGTTATCTCCTTAGTATTCTAAATTAACCTTATAAATTAATAACTATTTACAAATAAGAAAATCAATGTTAAACAATAAGCTTGATTAACTGTTTAAAACCAAGAGTATGTTTTCAATTGTTTTGAATTTGGTTTACAACACCATAAAAAATTACGTAATTATCAAACATTCCATCAGGACATTAGCCTGAATCAAATTTCTAGCAATTATTAGTTTTGAAGCGGTTATGCGTCGTCATGTCAAAAATACCGAATTATTTTATAAAATATATATATTTATATCATAAAATTCGAAAGGTATCTGTATCTGGTATAAATATTCCTTCAAAAATTTTAATAACAAAAAGATAAAGTCATTTAAAACGGGATATTTACCATGATTTGATTTTATGCAAAAAGCAATAAAAAGATTTTAACAAAAAGTTACTTATGCAAAAGCATGAGAATTAGAGGTTCGAACCAACAGTCGCTTTCCAGTATTCTTTGTAGGAATAATTCAGTGTGTTAATCAACTGAGCCACGGAGCCGATAACTCTGCTATCGAAATAGAAGGATCATTACAATATTCTAACGATGTTCAAAAAATTATACGACCACCCGTCAATTGTTTTGAATTTGGTTTACAACACCATGAAAATGTTACAATTCACTAATCAAACATTCCATCAGGACATTAGCCTTAATTAATCAAATTTCTAGCAATTATTAGTTTTGAAGCGGTTCTGCGTCGTTATGTCAAAAATACCGAATTATTTTAGAAAAAAATGTCCATCCAATCCAATCGACCAAGAAACGTGCTAAATCAAGTACTTATTGAAAATTGTTTCGAGCTTTATGCATAATGTGTGTGCTGTAGGAAAAACATGAATAAAATTTATTAATTAAAGTCAAAACGTTCGTAAAAAAATATTATATATTAACCCAAAATTAGGGGGATTTTTATTGTATGGCAATACTGATGCGAGGTACGTGAGAGTACGTAAATAATATTTTTAGTAAAACCAGTGCAGAACACAGCAGAACGGCAACGTCGCGTCACCGCCGGGTCGCGTCGCGTCGTCGTCGTTCAGCCGGGAAAAATGCTATCTGGCAACGTATCAATCATGTAGCAATCGACATTAGCACCATCTATAAAATTTTATTAGATGGAAGTATATCATTGACATAGACTCTTGAAAAGCTGCAAAGACCATTTTATAGGTGGCGCTGTTGCGGTAAAATAAACGGGCAGATTGATTAATTTTAACGAATTGCTACACGTAGCGCCATCTCGCGCCCTACCAGATAACTAGTAATCGATTCTCGGTCGGATGAATGGACCTTGGAGGTCTATTTATTTTATTCGTCCATGGTTCTACGAAGAAAGCAGCAGCGCTGCAGCGCCGCGTCTGTCGGACTTCAGTGAAGTTCAGTGGAGGCGTGGAGCGGACTTTACGTGGTAACTCCGTTATGATATTATTGTTCTGTGGTGGTAACCATCCGACTTTTAGAATATTTCTCGATGTTCGAACCTATAATATTCTAGCCTACCGCGGCGGTAGATATTTACAATATCTAGGTAGCTATGTATAACATCTGGCCCGGGAGCCAATGACAGATTTTCAAGACCAAGTCCCTCCCAAGCATAAGTTCGTAATATCAGGGACCAAATATATCTGGTCCCTGGTAATATGCATTAGGGATTAATAATATGAATACTCGTGACCATCGCATCGGCTGCGACTGAACTGCAACTTGACCGCCCAACCCACCCACGGATCGCAGCTGACTGTCACGAGTATTCATAGTAGGCATTCATCCCTGATGCATTTTACGAATTTTCGCTCGGGATGAAATAATAGACCAAGTTTGTACCTGGCCCCCCCCGGACCAATCGGTATCGGCAGATATGCCAATCCAGGGTACGCTGTAGGTACCTGTACCTACCATAGCAATCAATACCTACAAAGCAACAAATCCTTACGTAGCCTCCCCGTAGACTAAGTATATAATATAGGTAGGTACATAATGGTGATAATGATGAATGACACATAGCCAAGGAATTTTGATATGAACGTAACAGTTTATGTTTAATCAAAACAAGTGAGCAAAATGTGTGAAAATTACTATGTTAAGTATTTAAAAAAAATAAGGAATTGATATAAATTTCACAAGTCCTGTTTCCAAAACACGTAATGCAAGATAATAGTACAAAGTAGCATGTCCCTATAGGTAGGTATATGTACATACTCTGAGTTAAATAACGATTTAAAACTCCAAAATAGGTCAAGCACAGGGATTGATGTCGAACGAAAATGACATCGCATCAATATACCTACATTACGTAAATTATAATGGAGAACTTATCACTATCGTCGATCATTCATCCATCAGAGAACAGCGAGTGAAGGCCCGCCTGCGACACAGGAGGTTACGGGTTCCACACCCATACGACAAGCTCTGTTTAGTGCTGTGTGAATTATCCAGCATATTTCTTTATTAATGGTGAAGCAACTATGTATAAAATCTAGACATGTCCATCTTGATGGCTTGCTGCTTAATATATGAAATGATGATTGATGACTGACTGACGATAGTGTGAATGCTTGCACGATTACGATTACCACCGGTGGCTGGCGGCGCGGCGGCGGCGGCACTGGCAGCGATGTAATCGTGACGTATCACGATCACGTGCGATCGTGCGATAGTAGAATAGAAAAACGCCATTAGAGTAAAGGAATTAGTTTCATATAATTTAATTTTACGCATTCGTGACATTATTTTCCATATTCTACAGATAGATCCGATAGAAAAGGAGTCTAGCTAGACTCCTTTTCTATCGGATCTATTTATTATGTCTTTTGAACTGAGAAGTTTCTTCTCAGTTCAAAAGACAAACTGTTTTACTAAGATTTACACTGCAGATCGTACAAATATCTAGTTATTTCAATTACCAAATGAGTAGGCAGACCGACGATGACGAACAGATGGCTGGTGCCTGGTGGAAAGGGTAAACCCCGTACGGTGATAAACCGTGTAGGTACCTACTTCCTATTTAAATTTAGCTCTCGAGGTAAATCTCCATAACGCTTAAGGGGGCTGCCCGGACGGATCCGGCCTAAAATCCGTATTAATTTATACAAAAGATTTAACATTATCCTCCTAAGTTAATTGTACTTACTACTGTACCTACTTATGATAAGTGAGTCTGACCTAGATTACTACTGTTCAGGGCTTTTGTTTACACTTAAATTTGCGGTCATACCTAGGTAGTCTAGCGGCCTACTAGGTATGTAGGTACCTACGACCTCGCATACTGAGTGAAATTACAAACTACTGTGCCAATTGCGGTGATAAGCAAACAAAACAATACGATTTATGCAAAATATTTATTTATTCTTCACAATGTACATATAATTGATAAGTTATTAAAATAATGCATTGAATATAAACTTATTAAGTACATAAAGTACATCTATTCCATAGGTCTTTGTTATTATTTGTCGGGTTCTATTCCCGATCGACATTAAGTAAATACCAGATGAGTAACATCCAACTATGTTCTGAAGGACCGTAATAAAAGTTTCAAAGAATAACCTTTGGTAATTTTCGGTAACGTTTTTATGGCTTATAGTTAAAAATAAAACCACATTATTATGCGTTCTTCCGAGTACTTATTCCATGCCCTAATTAAAATTGCGACACAATTAAAACGATATCTTATTCATGCATATAGAAAATATTTGATTACAAAATGTAATTTCAACTTAAACAGTAAGAACATAGAGTTCATTTCGACCTCAGCTGCCAAACAGCATTGTGAAAACACAAGATAAGATCTTTTAACTTATGATAACACTGATTATTTACACGACATCTATTAATATTTACTAATTAAATATATTAGAGCCTACAATAAATTAATAGCAGAACCTCCTCCTATTTTAGAGTATGCACTGCGGTAGAAACTACAACAGCACAGTGAGTTCATCATCATGTTCAAAGATGATGAACTCTGGGTTCTGTAAAGCCCTGAAGATACTTCTTCAAAACTCGCCTCACCAATAAACTGATGCAAATCACTCTTAGGAAACCCATCTTTATAATACTGCTTGATAGTATCATAGGCATCCATAATAACAGAGATGAACAAACTTAGAACAACATAGATGTACAAGCTTATAAACGAGTATAAGTAGACTCTGCTGAACCACCAAAGCATTGGTGATTTCTTTGACATTATCGAGAAGGTAGCGAACATGTCATCTCCATTTATTAAGGAAAATAGGCATTCAGAGGTTGTAGCTAAAGAGCGGAACTTCATGTGGTATGGACCGAGTATCAACCAGCCACAGAACATAAATCCAGCATACAACAGGAGAGCACAAATGGAAAACCTGAATATTTTCGGAGCAGCTTTTTTCAACGTAAGTATTACAACATTGTAGGTCTTGAAGAAACCCAAGTACCTCAGTACTCCAAACCAAACCAGCAAGTTCCCTGTTCCTAAGAATAAAGAACAAACATTCCATTGGTCATTCGTAAACTGGTTCCGTTCAATTTGCTCTTTTATAGCAGATCCCAGTATGATTAGCAGATCATTGACAATAATCATGATGTACCAAATATTCAGGAACTCCAGTCTTCCATCTAAACTAAGTTGTTTGTTGTATGCTCGCTCGAAGAACTGCACAGTTAGCTCCTTCAAGAGTTGAGCTCGGTAGATTGCACGGCTGCACAATATAAAAGAGGCGGCACAAATGATTATGACCAGAATGTTCAAGATGCTTCTTAGTACCTGATCAATTTTATTGTCAGATATGTAGTTTTGGTCCCCTCTGCAGGTCAGTTTGTAAGGTTCAGCTTCCAAGGTCAGTGACATCTGTCCATCATGGTCCTCGTTGTCAAACACTATTTCTACATCAAATCTGTAGCAGTCAGGAGGAGTGATAGGACCAGCTGCTCTGAAGTTAATCGTCTTTAAAGAGAACATAAGCTGAGCCCTCACAAGAGCTGAAAAACTAATATTCAACCCTGCATCTTTGAGATAGCGCTGCGATTTAAACTCTTTACCATCATTTACATCATTCAAAGTGAAGTTAATACAAGTTTTCACTATTTCAGAGTTGAACTCATAGCTTTCATTAAATCCATTGATGATTCCTTGCTTGTAGTTGTACTGACAGAATACAGGGTCCGTTCTGTTGTTGTCTTCATTGTTGTATGAGTAAGGTCCTATGGCATTTGAAAGGTTGTAGTAACCAGCAACAGCATAGTCCAATGTGTTATAGAATTCATCAAGCTTATAGACAGCTAAGGGTCCAGCGCCCGGGGGGTAGGCGTTAATCTCTCTGGTGGAGTCCCATCCGAGCATGAACAGATGAGAGAAGCTAATCCGATTGTCCCACGTGTAATTCACGTGATTGTACCTATTATGGGCAAACAGACACAGTTGGAAAGTGACGAGGACGATCTTTATTACCTGAACGACGAACTTGTAAGGAAACTTGCGTTTAGCACGCCACTTTTCAATCGGGTTCATGAAGAAAAACTGTAGTTTCCGCCTCATTTTTTCTTCCATTTGGTTCAGCCCGATAAGGTTTGGTTGTGCGAAGCCCTGTCCACCGTCGCGGCCCGCCCGGCTGCTCGCTGGCCGCGGAACCTCCGTCTCGGACCCTGTCGTCTCCTCCGGTGATGAGATAATACCCTCCATTGGTAAAACTTCTACGATGATTTCGACGGTAAACAAAGGTCAAATGATTTACGTTTTCTTTGTCATTTGCGATTCGATTGTTCACACTTTTACACAATTTTATGGAGGGACACCAAGTTTTGTTTTCAATTCGGACGGGATCCTTTGTCTGGTCTGGGCACAATCACAATGTAAATATTTTATTTTTCCACTACCATCCATTCTCTCTCTCATATCATCGCATCTCAACTCAACTCAACAACTTACTTTTCTTTTCAAGATAATGCTGCCACCTTGGCTACCGAGATTCGTAGAAACTTATAATAAGAGCGAATATATGAATCATTTATTGTTTTACATAGTTGGTCTTCGAAACATCTTCTTAATTGTGAAAAAATCAATAACGATTACTTATTAATACACACTAAACTAAACCATATGCACTTTTTTATAAATAACATTTTGTTAGACAAGGTTCTTAGGTCTATCTAGTGCTCTGCTCTTTAAATTAATGGCAGCCGCAGTATGCAGGTGTGTATAATTTCTGATTAATAACACCTGGGTGTTTGCAGCTGGGTCTGGACCCCACGTGCGTTGGAAGATTTGTATTTGGTTGCTAGCCTGCTATTCAATTAACTCATGCTGAGGCGCAGTGCCAAATTTGTTACGTAACTTAACTTACTCTTCGTTTTTATACCTACTCCATTTTTCTATAAACTACATAATTATGTACCTATATACACTGTATAAGTTTACAAGAAATTTAAATATATTTAATCCATTCATTGCTTAGATCATACAGTAGAAAAGTTTAACTCGCCGCGGGAATCGAACCCACATTCTCCAGTCCTTGCATTGCGCCGCCGCGCCGTCGCCGCCGCCGCGCCGCCGCCGCCGCCCGCCGCCACAAAGATCGAGTAAACTTGCGAGTTCTAACAACATTACTACTACTACTTTACTGTTGGTAATACTGGTTTGTTATGTCAGCGCCATGACAGCTGTGTTCTATCAGCTCGTAGATACACAAACGATTTTGAACCTTTATACTACATAATTATGTACCTATATACACTGTATAAGTTTACAAGAAATTTAAATATATTTAATCCATTCATTGCTTAGATCATACAGTAGAAAAGTTTGACTCGCCGCGGGAATCGAACCCACATTCTCCAGTCCTTGCATTGCGCCGCCGCGCCGCCGCCGCCGCCGCCGCCGCCGCCGCCGCCCGCCGCCACAAAGATCGAGTAAACTTGCGAGTTCTAACAACATTACTACTACTACTTTACTGTTGGTAATACTGGTTTGTTATGTCAGCGCCATGACAGCTGTGTTCTATCAGCTCGTAGATGCACAAACGATTTTGAACCTTTATGCAGTCTCACATAGTTAAATTTGGATAAAGCTTGATGAATCCCTGATTTGAAACGCGCTCAAGAACATAGTCGCAATCAACACCCCGACGAGAATTACCCGATTTTGACAGTATTGTGTATGATACTGACAGCAACATGTATTTTCAGTTGGCATGTATGCAGTGTATGCTAGTTGAGGTGTGCTGTGCTAGCTACGGAGGTTTCTGATTGTAGATAGGTGTAAAACAAGGAAGGAACACGAACAGAACAGAACAATTCATCACGATTTTTTGAGGATAGGAAAGCTTGATAAGTTTGATAACATTATTCGCACTAGTTTTATAGCAAAACTCAATATCGGTTGTGTAAATAGTGTCTAGAACAATCATGCCACTGACCGTGGATAAACTAATGAACGACGACAGGTAAACCACACTACGTGTACTACTATCAGTTTTTGTGGAAAGTTTGTCGTCAACGTTGTTTCTTGGCCACATCCAAGCCTGTTCCTTGCAATAACTTTCTAAATGATGCATAAAATTCGATATCTTTTAGTGTTCAAGCCATTTCATGTTTGTTTTTTTTTCTTTTAGTTTTGCAATCTTGCTAATATATAGTCTTGTCTCAATGACCTTTAATGATAATAAACGTAAATCAACTAGAATGTTGTTTCAAATAATATCTGTGCTAGCATTTCCTAGAGAATATTGCATTCCTTAAATTTACATGTATTTCCATTACCAATTTTTTTTTTTATACCTAAAGCAAAACCATAGTAGTCCATGTATTCTATCCTGTGAATTGTTTTCACATGTGTAGGTTGTATTGACCTTTCAAGAATTATTAGAAGTGTCGACTCACCTTTTATACAATACTCAAATATTTATTGCATACAGGGTTAGTTGTACAAAATGTTATGTCAAAACCACACAATGTTAGCGATTAACTATTGTCTAGTTAAACCCATTTTAAGATTAAACCAAAAAACATGTAGTCATTCTGGCAAGAGTAAAAATAATTTAAAAGCACTTTATTTCCTAATTATCTAGTAAATTACTTTTAAAATTATTTGACCTTTACTTAATACATAAAATTCGTTTGTATAAGGAAATGAACATTATTTATTCTGATTCTTCTGATAGCGCTTAAGCCCATTGTACAACATTTTCTGTATTTGTTTTTCCCTGTTTTGTGTATCTGTTTTATTTGGTGTGCACTAAAGAATGATACTCGATACTCAATATTTTTATTGCAAACATGTTGTAGGTACAGGGGATCTTAAAGATAAATTGATTGTATTGTATTGTATTCTTGGTATTAAATGCATTACCCATATTTCAGGTTCTGTGGAGAGAATGTAATCCAGTTCCTATTCTATCTGCCGTTTGGTATAATCCTGCTATGCGTCCGTACTGTCATGGCGTTGATACTGTGGGTGGCTGCTATCCTGCTGCCTAATAAATGGGCAATTAGGCAGGTGTTGTCAACGCTGGCTTGCTGGACGTTTGGTGAGACTTACATTATTTATTATTTACTAGCTGCGCCCCGCATCTTCCCGCGTGGAAATTTCTGCGCAATTTTACCATGTTTTCTCACCGTTTAAATCTTCCCTGGACTTACGACAAACATTTCAAAACCAAAATCAGCTAAATCGGCCCAGCTGATCTCGAGTTTTAGCGAGACTAACGAACAGCAATAGATATTTATATATAAAGACTTATCAAGGCTCTTTATGGCCTTTGATATTTCTTAAACTTCTAAAATGTAAAGTACCTACTGCTTATTACTGAATTATTTTATTAAACTTATGGGAATTAAACAACAGACAAACAAAATACTATAATTTTCATTTGATGGAAATATCCTAAGAATATTCTCAAATCTCGTAATCCTAGCCTAAAATGCTTTTACTGGTTGGTAGCTCAATTATCCTCGTATGCTAAGGTCCAATTTCACCGTTTTTTAAACTAAGTTCAGCTAGATCTGGATCACCATGCGCTAAGCCCTCATCATTCTTTTAAGTTCTGAACAGTCAACTGTGTTTATCGTAGTGTTTATCCTAATATGTTGATCACTTTCTATTGTATCAGTGAAATTGGCAAGGCTCAATTCATGCCGTTAGAGATCAGACGCTACTGCCCTTTCGCCGCGACTCTGAGCACTTACATTTTTTAAGTATGTAGATAAAGTTAAAAAACTTTATCTACATACTTAAAAAAATTAAGGGCGAGCGGCCACACGTCTGGTCAACACTCCAGCTCAAGGGGTGCCGATGCCGCCGCCACTAGTCGAGTCGCGCAGCTGCCATTCTGATGTAAATTGAGCCTTAGGTTATGAAGTAGCTAGCACCTGAGATAGATAGACAACTTTAATAATAAAGTAAAAACACCCACACAAATTAAGAGCAACAATACAATGTGAGAAGGGTAAGCGTATAATCGCATCGCAGGAGTATTAAGAGTGGCCTTATCATGAGTAACCAGGGGTAGAAGCTAGTTAATAAATATTGAACTAATTGGTTTCAGGAGTGTATGTAAAGCTAAAAGGCAGCAGAGATCCTCGCTGCAGTGTGCTGGTGGGCAACTATGTGTCGTGTTTAGACTCGCTGGCGGCCGCGCATGTCTTAGGAACTATTAGTGTGAGTATCATTGGGTACGGTTGTTTCATCATCAGCCTATGTTAGTCCACTGCTGGACATAGGCTTCCCCTAATGAGCGCTATAGCGCCCTATCTTCAGCTTGACGCATCCAGCATCTATCTGCAGCCTTTCGCAGGTCGTCATCCCACCTGGTCGGAAGGCGCGAGGGCACTATGTTTACCGAAAAAGGTTGTTTAGAAGAATATGGACACTTCACAAATCATTATCTAGCCCCAAGCTAATCAGAGCTTGTTTTATGGGTCCTAGATAACTGGTATACATATTACAATACAATATATAGACAGATATAAGCAATACAACTGGAATACAATATAGGCTAGTTTTAGACAGAGGTCGTCTAAAGTATAAGTTTCTATTTTGTTCTTGCAGCTAAGAAAATGGAAGGTGCCACCATTTTTCGCGTCCACTCTTGGAATCAGGAACGCAGCGCAGTTTGCGAGAAAGTAAGTAGGCATGTAAAGAAGTTAGGAAAAGTTTTACTTTGCGATTTTTTACTTTAAGTAGGTCCTATCATCAGTAAGTCCTATCATCAGTAGGTCATATCATCAGTAGGTCCTATCATCAGTAGGTCCTATCATCAGTAGGTCCTATCATCAGTTGGTCCTATCATCAGTAGGTCCTATCATCAGTAGGTCCTATCATCAGTAGGTCCTATCATCAGTTGGTCCTATCATCAGTTGGTCCTATCATCGGTTGGTCCTATCATCGGTTGGTCCTATCATCGGTTGGTCCTATCATCGGTTGGTCCTATCATCGGTTGGTCCTATCATCAGTAGGTCCTATCATCAGTTGGTCCTATCATCAGTTGGTCCTATCATCAGTTGGTCCTATCATCAGTTGGTCCTATCATCAGTAGGTCCTATCATCAGTTGGTCCTATCATCAGTTGGTCCTATCATCAGTTGGTCCTATCATCAGTTGGTCCTATCATCAGTAGGTCCTATCATCAGTAGGTCCTATCATCAGTTGGTCCTATCATCAGTAGGTCCTATCATCAGTAGGTCCTATCATCAGTTGGTCCTATCATCAGTAGGTCCTATCATCAGTAGGTCCTATCATCAGTTGGTCCTATCATCAGTTGGTCCTATCATCAGTTGGTCCTATCATCAGTTGGTCCTATCATCAGTTGGTCCTATCATCAGTAGGTCCTATCATCAGTTGGTCCTATCATCAGTAGGTCCTATCATCAGTTGGTCCTATCATCAGTTGGTCCTATCATCAGTAGGTCCTATCATCAGTTGGTCCTATCATCAGTTGGTCCGATTCTGATAGAATATGATAAATCTGTATTTGATAAGAAACAAGAAACAAGTATTTGGCAAAGAAAGTTTATCTTCAAAACTACCAGTTTCTGTTATTTCGTTATGTATTTTTCTTAGTTACCTTATGTATTATTATGTTTGACATATAAGAATATTCTTAATAATAAAGAACTAAACTGAAACCATTTAAATGTAAAAATATTTGCAGGCAGCATTTCGCGGAGTGCCCGAGCAAGCCCGTGTTGCTCCAGCCAGAAGGAGGCCCCACCAACGGGAAAGGCCTGCTCAAGTTCACAGACTGGCCCTTCCAGATGGGCAATCGGGTGCAGCCTGTGGCTATCAGTGAGTTTTGGATTTTATTTGAGCTGGTTTCTTTCATCCAAGTTCAGTCCAAGAGTCCATGGTAACGTCTCAAGGAAATAAAGCACTCTGATGTTTGATCTTTTTCAAATTTTCCATCAAAATTATCGGATTCCATTCGATGAAAGAATAACATTCTTAGGTTTGAATGACTTGGTTCTTTTGTAAAATTCATAATGAAATCTCTGATTGTCTTAGACATATGTTAAACTCAAAAGCAAATAATTTTTGGTTTTTTTGGTTTGAGTAGGCCTCAAACTACGATTTTTTTAATCTACTCAAATGATTTGCGGTTGAGTAATCTTTTGGGGGTTAGAGTGTTATTCTAACGCCTTGTTTCTTTCAACTTAAGAAAGAGTCTGTCTATACAGCTAAAAAATACAATCTCAAAAATACTTGCAGTAATGGTATCGAACCATCATTGCTATTATGGATTTCTTCGCTACATCGAAAAGCGCCAAATGAGATCGGCAGGCTGATTATGTAAAAGCAACAGCAACAGCGACGCGACCGCGACCGCAATTTTAGCAAGCAATTTTTAGTTCACCGATTGTCCGGCAGAGGGAAACCTAGTGCTCGATTGCTGGGTGACGTAGTACCTGGTGTCATGTTAGTACAAAATTGGCTTTTGACAGCACTGATTGCTTAATTTTCGCCTGTCGCAAACCGGTCGCAGTTACATAATCAGGGGGCGGAGCGAAGTTTTAATAGCTACCTATGGCTAATGGCTATAAATGACTATTGCTGTAGGAAAGTTCATAAACATAATACCCCAGCGTATACATTTATGCGTATTATTTTCCACAGCCGTAGAGCGCCTATTCACATTCGTGACCGTCCACCGAGCGAGCGACGCTCGAGACAAATTCCCCTGGTCTGATGCCCTCTGGTTCCTGTGGACTCCCATCACAATCTACACGCTGCACACGCTGCCGCCAGTCGAGAGACATGATGACGATGATGACGAGCTGGCTGCGAGAGTGAGACAGAGGATAGCTGACGCTCTGAAGGTGAGTCAACTATCAGACAAATTCCCCTGGTCCGGCGCCCTTTAGTTCCTGTGGACTCCGTTCACAGTGTAGGTAAGTAAGTAACTAGCAATGAGTCTGAGTCTGCGCCGCGGAAAGAAATTCGAGCCTATTCAATGCGTAGACAGTGAATGGTACAAACTTTGTGAAAAGAAACTTTGGCGATACACGATCACCTCTTTGCTAGAACTAAATGTTGTTTTCCATCCCCAGATAGAGCTAACGGACTTCACATGGGAGCAAGTAAACTCTGCCCTCGTGCCGGCGAGCTCGCCGGTCGACGGCGCCGGCGAGCTTCGGCGACTGGCGGCGAGAGTGCAGGAGGTGTTGCCCCACGTGCCTCTACAGGACGTCATTAGAGACCTAGGTACACTTTACATTGTACACCTTCAACGTTTGGAAACCTACGCCGAGTCTTCTCGTCTTCCATACCTGCTTGAAAACGAAAGTTTAACCAGTGCGTCCTACCCGTTATGACCTACGGAGCTGAGACATGGACACTCACGATAGGGTTGGTCCACCAGTTCAAAGTCGCTCAGCGAGCTATGGAAAGAGTTATGCTTGGAGTTTCTCTGAAGGATTCGTAACGAATACATCCGACAGAGAACCAAAGTTATCGACATAGTTCTAAGATGACGATCTGCGAAAGATTGCAGGTAGATGCTGGATGCAAGCTGAAGACAGGGCGCTATGGCGCTCATTGGGGGAGGCCTATGTCCAGCAGTGGACTGCTATAGGCTGATGATGATGATGATGATCGAGCATCCTTCTGTTTGTGCGTCAATACCTATTTTATTGTCCCTAACATCTTCATACAAGTATCTTAGTAAGAGTTAGGTATCACTATCCTCTGATTTCAAAGGTTAATCCGAAGTACGTAAGATAAATTTGTTTGATAAATAAATTTAACTATTTAAATATGATAAGTATGTACCTACTTTGTAGCCTTTTTCTTAAATAAAACTAATTTATTTATTGTATGTGTTGTTTTTCCAGCGACTACCCGCAGCGTGGACGTGACGATAACTAACTTCCTGGAAGGCATCACCCCCTACACTCCGGAGCCACAGCCACAACCTTCCACATCCAGCTCGTTGCCCAGGTAACATAATAACGGCCGGTTGTTCATATGCTGATCACCTCTACAATCTCTTACCCCCATATCTTTGCAATAAAATACAAATACGCTTTACTGCACATCAAACACAGAAAAAAACAGTAAAGAACAAACAAACAAAGATACAAATGCACAATGGGCGGCCTTACCGCTAAGAGCGATTTCTTTCAGGCAATTTTTAGATGGTCACGTAGTATCTTTAGTCATACTCGACCTCTACTCAAACTCCAAACGCGTTTCGGTAAGCTTGATCGTAAAAAATCCCTTCACTCGAACGAAACTTCGAAAATTACAAGTGAAGAAATGAACTGTCATTTCAAGGTACCTCGCGGCCTATCTTGACACTTCGGACGAGTTGTAGTACGAGTTTGAGTGAAGGATTCGTTCAAGAATTATTTAAAGATATGAGGGTAAATCTACAACCATTATTTATGCCCTCCACCCTAACTCTGCTTTCGATTTATCCATAATCATTAATAGTCCAGTCAATAATAGGCGTACGAGCAACTTTATTTCATTTGATAAATTCTACTCATCAATTAAAAAAACGATTTAAAAAGCGTTCAGGAACCGACTGTAAATTTTCTAAATACGACACATACGATATATGGATACGTTTCATTATTTAATTATTACTATAAGAGACGCTCTGTAAGCGTTTGTTAGCTAAATTATACCAAATAAGAGTACAAATTTACACAAAAAACGAAACGAAACTGTTCCTCCTGCCTAATTATAGTGGACTGTATCTTGCTTGGGTAGGGTGCGGGCGAGAAATGAAAGAACTTCTTTACAACTTGAAAGGGCGCGGCAGAGGTACAAAGCTTCGATCCGTTACTTGTGAGAACGCGTGGCCGACTGACTGTACAAAGCTTCGGTTCGTTACTTGAGAACACGTGGCCGACCGAAGGTACAAGCTTCGGTCCGTTACTTGAACACGTGTTCGACAAATGTGTCGGTTTACAAATACTTCTTTGTCCCGCGCCGTTATGCACATTGAGCAAATTTTATTCATAAAGTGGTATACATACATAGCTATTGTTTCTTAATTTGTCTATCTTATACAAAGCTATAGGTTATAATACTATCTTAATACTATGTCGTGCACATTTCTCCCGCCGTCGCCGTCGTCGGCGCCTCCGCCGTCGCGCGATCCACTGGTAGCACGACGATCTTCTTGGTGGGCCGCCGCAGGACTCGTCCACTGCTGGTGATCACGTCCACGACGCGTGTCTCTCCATCCCGCCCTGGGTGTAGAGATATGACTCTAGCCCTAGGCCAAGTGTTGCGTGGTTGTGTTTCGTCGCAGAGGAGTACGAGGTCCCCGGGCTGGGGGGCCTCGCCGACGGTGTGGGGCTCCCGCCGGTGTTGGAGTAAGGGTAGATACTCCAGCATCCACCGACGCCAGAACTCGTCCGCTAGGTACTGCACGCGTCGCCAGAGAGCGTGCGCGCGTTCATCCTTCTCGGTGAATGCCCCCGGGGTGGGGACACTGCTGTTCGGGCCCAACAGTAGGTGGTTGGGTGTGAGTGCTTCTGGTGCATCCGGGGTGACCGCGACGTGCGTCAGCGGTCGTGAGTTGACCGAGTATTCCACCTCCGCCAGCAGAGTTGTGAGCGTGTCGTCGCTCGGGTATCGCTCGTGCAGGGTAGTACGGAGCGCTTCCTTGACTGAGCGCACCATGCGCTCCCATGCGCCCCCCATGAAGGGAGCGGCTGGCGGTATGTAGCGCCACTGGACCCGCATGTTTGTAGCGGCGTCTGCGACGCCATCCATGGCGGCCGCTCTCAACTCGCGGTCAGCGGCCTTGAAGCACGTGGCGTTGTCACTGTGTAGCTCGCGTGGGCACCCGCGCCTTGAGATGAATCTCCTTAGGGCGTTGATGGCAGCATCAGCGCTCAGGTTCGGCACGATTTCGAGATGGATGGCCCTGGAAGTCATACAAGTAAAAAGCGCTACATATCTCTTTTCTCTATGTCGTCCGACTGTAACTTCGAGTGGACCGAAGTAATCTAATCCTGTGTGGGTGAAGGCCCTCTCATGATGGGCTAGGCGGGATTCTGGCAGGTCCCCAGTCGCTGGAGCTCCCGGCTTCGCTTTCTTGATGCGGCAGTACATACACTTCTTGATAACGTCCTTTACTATGGGTCTTATTCGAATTATCCACAATCGTTGACGCAGCTCGTTCACGACTGTCTCTGCGCCGCCGTGGTGTAGCTTCTCGTGTACGTACTGTATGTATAATTTAGTGTAGGCGTGCCTACCGTCTAGGATGATCGGGCTAGCGACCTCTGGTGCTAGGTCGGGCGTCTTGTCGATGCGCCCGCGTAGTCGCAGCGTTTGGTCCGTCCCCACGACGACGCTCAGTGCTGATAGTTTGCCTCCTTTAGATATACCTTTATGTGAGTGAATGCGATCGATTTCTTCGCTGAAGCTTTCACGTTGGCTGCTCAGCACCCACAGCTGCTCAGCTTTGATGAGATAGTGGGCTTCGAGACCGATGTACTTTATTGCCATCTTTCTCTGGCACCTACTAGTTTCCGCGCTAACCTTCTTTTGGTGTTTCGCTTTTCTCCAGTCTGGATCACTATCTGCGTTTTTCTTAGTTCTCTTTCGCAGTGCGGCCACCGTCTCGTGCTTTTTCGCTCTGCAGAGTGCCACGAACTGCAGTACCCTTGCTGTCACTCTTATCAATCGGAGCCACCGTGAGAATCTATGTATCTCTGGAAGGTGGCCCGTTGTACTGACCTGAGTGACTGTAGTCGTGTAGCACATCTCTCTTTCCTCGCCGGTGATTACGGCCGGCGTGGGTGTCTCTCTTGGCCAGCTTTCTTCATCTCTGCGTAGGAAAGCCGGTCCTGTGTACCATCTGTGGTTAGTATCAAAATTTACCGGTGTGGATCTCGTAGCGTCGTCTGCGACGTTCTCTGCTGACGGCACCCATCGCCACTCGGTTTTCTTCGTGGTGTCCTCGATCTCGGCTAGTCTATGAGCTACGAAGGTTTTAAAGGTTCGCGGCTCGGCCCGTATCCATGCTAGGGCTGTCCTTGAGTCGCTCCAGTATACCCTTTTCTCGGCTTCGAAGTCGTGCTCGCGTGCTACCGTATCTGCGAGGCGCGCTCCCAGCAATGCCGCTTGTAGCTCCAGTCGCGGGATCGAAACGGGTTTTAAGGGATTTACCCGACTTTTAGCTGCCGCTAGTGCCACGCTCACTTCGCCGTTGGCCTTTGCAGTCCGCCAATACACGGCCGCAGCGTAGGCCTCCTCGCTCGCGTCGACGAATGTGTGTAGTTGTCTCGTGGCAGCCGGTTCGATCTCGTAACACCTAGGGATTCGTACCTTGTCGAGGTTTTGAAGTGTTTCGGCCCATTCACGCCATTTCTCTTGTAGCGCTTCGGGCAGGGGCTCGTCCCAGCTCGTCCCGAACTTCCATGCGTCCTGCATCAGTCTCTTCGCCGGCGTGGTGATGGGCGAAATGAGTCCCAGTGGATCGAATAGTGACATAATCACGCTGAGTGCCTCTCGCTTGGTTGGTGGCTTACCTCCGTTCATCAGGGAAGGCGGGGCCTTCCGCTCATTTACCCGGAAGCATATCCGATCGCTGCGTACATCCCAGTAGAGTCCCAGCGCCTTCTCCACCTCGCTGCCACCGATGGCGACCTTGGCGTCTCCGGTGCGTGCTGCGAGGCTCTGAATGGTCCGCGGCTCATTGGATGTCCATCCCCGCAGCTCAAAGTGTGCCTGCCGGTTCACGTGGTCTACCTGTTGATTGACGCTCTCCGCCTCTCGAATCGTCGGGTAACTGGAAAGATAGTCATCCATGTACATATTTCGAGTTATAGCTTTGGTGGCGGCTGGGAACTCGTTCTCGTAATCCTGTGCGTTCTTATTCTTGATGAATAGCGCTGTACACGGCGATGATGAAGCTCCAAAAACCACCGAAGTCATACGGTACTCGTCCGGCTTTGCTTCGCCTCGTCGGTCATCTCTCCACAGGAACCTGAGTGCGTCTCTGTCGGCAGGATCTATTTTCACTTGCATGAACATCTCCTTTATGTCGGCCGAAACGGCGTATGCGTGTTGACGAAAACGCATAACCACTCCCGGCAGCGACTGCAGCAGATCTGGGCCGGTTAGTAACCTATCATTCAAACTCTTACCCGCTGACTTAGCCGCTGCGTCATGAACCATCCTTATCTTCGGTTTTGTTGGTGTCACGACTGCGAAGTGTGGTAGGTACCATGTCTTGTTTTCTTTGCCTGGCCCTTCTGCTCTTTCTGCATAGCCGGAAGTCAGCAGGTTCTCCATCCGTTCTTTGTACTTGGCCTTGAGTTCCACGTTTCGATCCAGCTTCCGTTCTAAGCTGTGTAGCCGCTTCAGTGTATCGCTGTAATTATTAAGCAGATGTACCTCGTTATCCTTCCACAGCAGTCCGGTCTGGAATCTACCGTCGGGCAGGCGTCGACTTTTCTCTTCCAATGTTCGTAGAGCTCTTTGTTCCGGGTCGCTCGCCTGTTTTCGTGGAGCTATTCCTAGCGCTTCTAGTTTGAAAAAGTCCTTCATTGTTTCTTCAAAGTTGTCTGGGTGTAATGCCGCTCCGACGTAACCACAAAAGCTCTTCTGTGGCCGTCCGTCTAGGCGGCAGCCGTGTAACACCCAACCTAACTGTGTGAGTGAGGCGACCGGTAGATCTCTCCGTCCCTCTCGCACCTCTCTTGAAATTATCAGGTCCCAATTGTTTTGACCTATTACTATCTTGGGGTGAGCTTTCGTGTAGATCAGATCCTCCGCTATATCTAGTAAGTGTGGGCAATCTTCTATCTCGTGTCTCGTGATGGCTTGTGTGATAAAGTCTAGCTTCTTCACTGTCTGAGCGTTGCGAAGTACGTGTTCCTGACGTTGGTTTCTCCCTCTGATGCGTATGCTCACCGTCTTACTATGCTCGTGCTTGACTTCACCTCCGTTAGCATCTCTAATCCACAGCGTATCCGTGGGGCCGTCGATGCCTAGCAGCTCGGTGATAGATTCCTCCACGAACGTGCACGTACTGCCATCATCGAGTAGGGCAGAGGTACTTATCTTTGCTCTAGGTCCGATTAGTTCTATCGGTGCGATCTTTAGGTACGCTCGGCGTGGGCGGCCTGGTTGGGCATCTTTTCCTGTGACGCAAGCGGATATCTCTGCGCGGCGCTCCTCTGGTGCTGGCTGGGTCCCAACTGGTTCACTATGTAGTAATATGTGGTGTTTCTTACCGCAGCCTTCCTTAGCGCACGCTTTCGCTTGGCACTTGAAGCGACGATGTTTTTCCTTGAGACAAAGGAAACAGACGCCATATTTCTTAGTCATTGCCCATCTGGTCGCCACGTCCGCCTCTAGGAAGTCCGCACAATCTAATAGCTTATGTGACCTGTGGCAGTGTTGACAGTTATTATTGCTCGTTCCTATTGCCGCGTAGGTCCTCTCTATCTTTTTCTTAGCTCTTCGTTCCTCTTCGGCGACCTCCGGTAGTGCGTAGGCTCCGCACTTGTCGGCCTCTGAGTTTAAAAAGGTAGCTAATCTTACCATCTCTGGTGTTTCCTCCTTTTTAATGGCGAAATAATCGTACCATTTACTGCGCAGGATCGAGGTCAGCTTGTCTAGGACACTGCGCACCATCTCGGGGTTCTGTAGGTACTCTTTACGACCAAGGGCCTCCACGGTAGCCACTATGTTGGCTACCTTCCCGGCGAAAATACACAAATCTCTAGGATTATCGCTCACCTTGGTCAATGTCCGTAGCTTCTCCATCTCTGCGATCACTAGTGCCTCCGGGCGCCCGAACCTCCTCTCGAGAGCCTCCATGATGGCCCTGGGTTCAGGTTGGCTGATGAGGAGACTGCTCACGGACTCGTACGCTACACCCTTGAGACTACGCCTAATTCTCATGACGTTCTCAATGTTTGAGAATGACTGTTCGCTGTCTCTGTATGCGGCCCGATACACTAGCCAACCACTAACCTGTCCTCCGAAAGTAGGTAGCTCCTGCGTGTACCTTGGAGACTCCCTTCTCGCCGCGATCTGCGACAACGCCGCCGCCAGCGCCTCCACGCCGACGGTTGACCCCTGCACGGTGGGCTGGTTCGTAGCCCGCCCAGACTTATGTCCTGTCTGGTCCTCCCGCACTCCTTGGTCCTCTCCCGGCGCCTCTGGAGCCTCCTTGGTGGCCTTGGGTGGCAGCGGCTCCCGCCGCTGCTGTAGCCACGATGTCACCCTCACTGACGCCATCTCGTCCTGGACTTCGTTCTCGTCCGAGGAGTCATCCTGAATTTGTTGCAGTTGCGCCTCCGCGAGCTCACGGGCAGCCTCGGCTGCCTTCGCCTTGATCTGTAGCTCTGCGGAGCGCAACTCCGCCAGTTTGAGCTGTGCTTGAAGCACGGCCCTCTTCCGCGCGGTCGCCTTAGTTGACCGCGCTGCCACCGCCGCTGGCCTCGCGGTGGTCTTGCCGGTGTCCTCACTGTCGCTCGTGGCTTCGGTCCTTGTGACTGCCGACGTAGTGGCGGTGCCTCCACACTCCTGCGTCCACGTAGAATCCGTCGCGGACGTGGAGGTGGAGTGATCCTTTTCTTCCGCCGCTTGTCGTTGGTCACCCTCTCCGCTCTCCTCGGCGCCGACTCGCGAAGCCTCTTCCTTTCCTTGTCCGCTCCTTGTGACTGGCATTTTCTCTTAGGTTCGCTGATCTTCTATCCGGTTCGATGCGACCAATGTTCCTCCTGCCTAATTATAGTGGACTGTATCTTGCTTGGGTAGGGTGCGGGCGAGAAATGAAAGAACTTCTTTACAACTTGAAAGGGCGCGGCAGAGGTACAAAGCTTCGATCCGTTACTTGTGAGAACGCGTGGCCGACTGACTGTACAAAGCTTCGGTTCGTTACTTGAGAACACGTGGCCGACCGAAGGTACAAGCTTCGGTCCGTTACTTGAACACGTGTTCGACAAATATGCACATTGAGCAAATTTTATTCATAAAGTGGTATACATACATAGCTATTGTTTCTTAATTTGTCTATCTTATACAAAGCTATAGGTTATAATACTATCTTAATACTATGTCGTGCACAGAAACAATCAATTGCGTATTTTGCGGAGTTAAAATAAGCTTTCTGACACTTAAAGCGTCTCGTAAATCAATCAATTAGAAACGCATCAATTCTTATTTCCTAAATTAGTAGTAAAATATTGTTTTTTCCTTCAGATACGTAACGCCGGCTCCAACAGCAGTCTTCCCCAAATCAGCGAAGGAACGCCAGCTTTCATTCCAAGAGAGGAAAGCAGAGATGATCGCTGAAGCCAGGAAACGATACCTCGAGAAACACGGCCTCAACGTAGCTCTCAACTGTTGACATTAACAGTTGCTGTCATTAATTGACATTGACAGTTGCTGCCATTCACTGACTGACATCTGTCGTGCGTGCTGCCAATTTATTAATTCGGGATTGGAAATAAGGCTACCGAAGTTACTGTCTGATTTTAGTTCCATGTTTTTAGATGTTTGTGGTAACTTTCTTAACCTCGACTCATCTACTTAAATTCAGGTGTCAAACTAGCACAAGAGTGACTCAAACTCAATAGCATTTATTTTCTTTAGGCGTATAAAATGACTCCCGAATACAAGTCTAAGCTACATAGGTCTCTATTAATATAAAATAAATAACTATGGTGCTCGTGGTTTCTTTTATTTCACTTCCATTTGTGGACAATAAAATAGAAGCGAATATTTTTTTATAATAATTCATAGTTTTGAAATTATTTTGTCTACGAGCTTATTTTGTAAGCAGAAAGAAAAAATCGTTATTGATTTAAGATTTATTGTTCCAAGTTGTGAAATGATGCTATTTTGAAACGGACACAAGAATGATTGTGTCCAAGCTAAATCAAGAAATTGTAATTTTGAAGATGAGTCGAGTTCGAGAAATGTTTGAGGAAAGTCTAAAAATATGGGGAAGCACTTTTCATATAGTTATTCAAAAGACACCAGTTAACAAACTCAAATCACCAGTTCACCAAAGTATGTATTCACTATCATGCGTCATACATACAACTCAAAATCTGAAGGTGGGTACTGATAGGTGTTACGGGGCGTAATGTTACTTGTTACACAGCGAGCGTTCGTGCGTACGTAATTACAGAGAAAGTAGGCGCTCTCAACGAGACGGATTTTTGACGTTTAATGCTCGCTGCAAATATTACGTACGCTCTGATACACCAGCCAGTACCCTGTTTTAACGAAACTGAAATTACTATATATTTTTTCACTGAATAACTGTTTTTAGTGGTGGGCAAATAAAATACTCCGCTAGTACCTGCGCTGTTTCAGTTTCTACAGAACAAATAATTTGGTGAGACTATGCATAAAATGACTTTCGTTACTGAGTTTAGGCTTATGTTGCCAGCAAACGGAGTAACTTTAAGTTACTCCGACCTGTTTTAAAAATATGCGCAAATCAACACAAATAAAGCAAAATGACCGAGAATTTAAATGTAAATCTTGTCTTTCTAACAATATTGTAAATGAAATAGTTCACTTTCTTTACTGTTACTTGCCGAAGCTGCAAAACTATTTCAGTGGTAACACAAGCATTAACACTTTGACTGCTGAAATCACACGGTATGTGTTTTCTACAAGTGACTAATATGCGTAAATCCACACTAGCGCAGCGGCTGAGAAAGACAGATCTTTGTGACTCAGCACAGCCGTAATATTTTTCGAACGAAACGCATGTGCGACGCAACACAACCGCTGTGTAGAGCGGCAGCACGAATTTTTTAGGTTAAAAAAAAGACCGCAGTCGTCGAAAAAAAACCGCAGTCAAAGTGTTAACAGCGTATTTATACTCTATGGTAAATACAGTTACATAATTGGTTCTAAAAAAAGCAAAGTAAGCTAATTTGCTTTGGCAACATTTATCGGCAAATGTACAGGAATAAATAATTCTAAATGATGTCTTAATGCAAAGCAATAAAGGTGAGTATGGCATGAATGTGTCGTTTTGTTGTGGGCTAGAATTCAATGTTGATACAGAAATTTTATTGTAGGGTCATCAAATAAACAGTAGTAGTTTCTGATTAAATTTAATTGTAGGTTATACCAGTAAATAGAAGATTTATATTTTGGTCTAATATTGGAAGTAAAAAAATCACAAAATCAATCATCCATGCTGGAATTCCCAGAATTCCAGCATGGGATAGATTCAGTTGGTTCAAAAATGAAATTCCTTTACTATTTTTTTTGTCTATATTCCCTAGTTAAACTGATGTATTTTGAATTATCTGACGTGTCCAAGTGTCCTAAAGTTCTAATCAAGATGAAATAAAGCACTTGAGTTTAGAAACTAAGGTGACACCAATATAAATGCCCCGAACCTTTCTTTTCGTTTAAAATTAAAAGGGCAGTGACATTAGTGTACAACCGAATCGACTACATTATATACCTACATATATGTATATAGTATTATTGTGTTCAACACCACAATCGGCACTAAACCAAATTATACGCGCTGAGAAATCTTAATTACAAATATTTGCAGTAGATACATTTAATAACCACGAGTGGAACGCGTCATAATACCAAGAGGTAAACCATTTATCATTTGATATTTTAAATCGGATCATCATTATCAGATAAAGAATTTTACGCCTTATCAGAGTTAAGTCAAATGCAAGACTTTTATGAGAAGATATTTTAGTCACAAATATTGTCGAGTGATTTGTAATATTATTGCGCTTTTGGTTAGCCTTTTAGATGATGAAATACATTGTTAGTATGTAAGTTAGCGTAATGAGATATATTATGCGACATGCATCGAAAAGTATCGTTTTTGAAGGTTCGTTTCTCATACAAACAATTATTGGAAATTCACTAGCTTACCTTACGATTTGCCCTCCTATAAGTCTGTCAACTTTAAGGAATAGGTAAGAATTGATACCGAACCACCGTACTACCGAACTTTTTTTATTTCGTGGTTCAGTTAACTGAATCACTGTACCATCGTTAAAAATATCTTCCGTGGTACAGTTAACTAGACCGATCATTTCGTGGCTAGATATGAAATAAAATAATATTTAACATACTGTCGTCGCACATAGTTTGTATAGATTAAATATTATTTTATAAAAGATCAATTGTTTGATTTGTCATATTATTTAAAACTCGTTACTTCGCGGTTTAGTATCCTAGTGAATGTACAAAAACTCTTTGTACGAGAGAAGATCCACCATAAATAAACATCGTCCAAATATTTTCGTTATTTTACAGTAGATAGGTATGTAGTTCTTATGATACTTACATACATAAATCGTAATAAATAAGACAACAAATAATAGTGCCTATTTCAGCCGGATTTTGATGTTAGCAACAGAGAGAATAGAGTATTTTTTTACTAAAATTAAATAGCTTTACATAGAACCCGCGGATGTTATGTGTATTAGCAGTAAAGTAATATCAGCAGAGAAACAAAATACAGTGTATTCTTATAATATTATCTATGATTAATTGATTAGGTAACTAGTATAAAGTTATAAAATTTCGCCCTATTTCTTTGAATCCTTCCCTAAGAATAAACACAAACAATCAAATACCATTTGATAAAACATTACTCTTTCGTTAAGCATTGCATTGGATCAATAGAGATTGTCATATCATGTCACTTGGTTCTGTATTAACTCTATAGGCGTGTCTTCAGCGATCATTTACTTCAGCTGTAAATAGAAAGAAATTAAAAAAAGAAGAAATAAATTTTCCCTTGGGGGTGATTATGTCACACTGTTCCTCATTCTTCGAAACCTCTCTCAACTTAAAGCCTTGGCTTGTTTTTATAAAACCTGACTAATGCCTGAAAATATCTAATAATTCTAATCCATAGCCCAACGTTGAGAGAAGTTAATAACTTAACTGGACTTATTCATTCTTGTTGAGAGTTTTGTATAGGTGTAAAAATATCGGGTTTTTATTATTTTCTAGATTTAAACGCAAAAATTCTTATCAGTTATCGAAACTATTTTGTAAAACCTAATTTTTTGTTACGCTTGACACGCTTAGCGAATATTTTAGTGTAGAGGTTCTACCCATTTGAATTTTAGCTATGAAGCAATAACTTAAGCGTATAGATTTGTAATACAGTTTTGGTTAGAAGGTTGTCGTAAGTGCCTAATTTAGGATATTTTGGGTTACCCCATTCGCACGTTTTAGCTGAGTTTAAAAACTTTACGTAGATAAGAGGCTGCAGCGGATGAAACTAGTGCCACAAACTATACAAAAATACTACAAAGTCATTACTTATTATATTACTTTTTTTTTGATAAATTCTATTCTAATTCTGATGTGGTCAGAATTAAGGTAATTTGTGGACGGGTGGTGGTAGGCCGCGATGATGATGGCTGAAACCGCAGCTGAGCGCAGGCTGAGTCCAGCGCGGTCAGCATTGTAGTCTTTCATGGACAAGCTAAAATGAAGGACGAGACCATAGCAAGCCTAGCATAGTAGCTTAATGCCATCATAGCGTGGCCAACAGGGCAGTCATTGACCAAGGCCTTTAAACTTTACTCAAAAATGTGAGGATAGATTGGTGATCGCAGTGTGAGAAATAAATAATTGCGGCCGTCAATTTACATTGCTAGGCGTACAACATGAAATTGCTGGCTCCTTTTCGAGTAAGCCAGAAACGTCAACTTTGCTCAAACAAGGTTGTCGAAATAATCTCCAGATAGTCTGTTTGAGTAAATGCATTAAATACATTTTAGACAAAGGTAAGCCTTTTGATAATTTCTTTGTAAAGTGTTTGCAATTTTATTGGTGGAGCTAGTTTCGCTCGCTAAATGCCATTAATACGTTTCACAAACAAAGTCCCTCGATCAGTCGTGTGGATTAAGAACGGGATTGAAGATAATTGGAACATGTTGTCCATTCATCTTCAATCCCATTTTGTAACTATACTGCTAATACAAAGAATTCAAGGTATTTAGTAGCGCCACCTAGGGACTTGTTTAATGAAACGCATAGTTTTAGATCTCAATATTTGCTAGATCTATCGCTCATTGTGAATAATGTAAATATAATGATATATTAATTATTACTAACGTTTCGAAGGCAGATAGTAAAGAAAGCAGTTATGTAGATATGTATGTATATGCACAGATGTAAAGAACCATGTCGCTTTAATATCATTGACGGTGTACTCAACTAAAATCGGTATTAGTCTTTAGCTTGACATGGTACTAAGCAATTTATTTTCGGTTGTTCTGAAGCTGGTACTCTGTACGGAAACAAGACCCTGAATGGAAGAATAAAGCGAATAAAAGGGTACATATAAATTTACTGGTCGGCTGAATCCATCGACTGAAACATAAAAAAAGGTTCTATAAATCTGCTTAATTTTATGTCTACTTTGTTAAAGGCTTCCCTACATCTAGACTAGATTTTATTATCATTAAGTTTGTAATTATACGGATGATTAAATAAAACGATTGTTTCAATGAGTTGATTTTATTTCATACAATATTGTTCACCAAAATAGACATGACAACATTCATAAATTATAAAAGATTTCTTATCAACAATTTGTTTCAATATAGAAATCACAATTCGTAGCTTCTTTAAACAGCTAATTTGTACTTTTTGTACCTACAACATTATTACATCTTAAAATCTCCTTAGAGTAAGTTTTACTTAATTATATAAATAATCTATGAAGTAGCTTGAGACCCTGATCAGATCATCACAGATCAGCGATTTTCAGTCAACGTCAAAAAATGCTTGACGAAACACAAACGCGTGTTTAAATTTGTCAATTATTATTCAGCAATTTTTTTGTCGTTAACTGTAGGTATAGGTAAACTACTGTAAGCTGGCGCGATCGCGTTTTGTTTTTATATACGAAACGAAATTTGTTTCATTCGTTCAATCGAATTAAATCTGAAATTTTGCTCGAGGTTAAGCTGCCTTTTCATTTTGAAATTATGAAAATATGTCTTACACTCTGTTTGACACTGATATTTCGAATCTTAGAATGATTTAAAATGTATTAATAAGTCTGATTTGAACACTCCAGTATCGAAAGATTTTGACTGGTGCGTGGTTAATTGCGTGAAAAACCAAACAATCGGGCCAGCTTTCAGTAACTTACCTATAAAAGGAAAGTTCGTTTTCCTTCGCCCTTCTTGTATTTAACCTTTCTGACGACTCGTGCACTGATAAGAGCATATTTTTTCCTACACATACACGCGGCACGCAACATTTATCTTTAAACTTTAGAAAAGTCCTTAGGAACAGTAAAAACACTATCGGATTATTTACCACGATATTTGGAGTCTTGTTTAAGCTTGCTGAAACTAATAATTAAAAAAATAGAGCTGGACAATTCACACAGCATTATCTAGCCCAAAGCCAAGCGTAGATTGTGTTATGGGTAGTAGATAACTGATATACATAATATAATACCTTACATATATATTTTTTATTAAACAAAGAAAATGACAACACTCGATACAAATATATGCAGATAGTAGTTATCCCGAGGCGGGAATCAAACCCCTAGCTAGGCTAGATGATGCCGTGGGAATTGTCAAGCATTATTAAATTTTTTATAGCATTATTTAATGTTCCGTTATAAATGCGATAAGTTCCAAAACATTTCTTTTTGGCACAACTTGAAATAAAGCTGAGATCTTGCGTGACCATCGTTTGTTTTCCCTTATACTCGATTCAAGGAACCTAGACTTTTCCACCAACAGATACTTGGTTTTGTACCGCCTTTGTTCACATCAAATATCTTGGCTCCTAGAACCGAGTATTAACCTCTGCTCATAAATCCAACATATACCACTCAGTACCAAAACGTGCACTTAAATATGGGCTTAAACTCGTTATCTTTAGATACATTTTACAGTGTCAAAATGGCTTCCCACAAGTTTCATACACACATTCCACAAGATCTGCAAGTTTCTGTCAACCCACAAAAGAATGGTCTGAGAAGTAGCCTCTAATCTGATTTCATCAATATAAAATATACATATATACATTTCGAGTTAAAGCCCATATCTGAATGAACATTTTTGTGCTGGATGCTTTTTAGTTGCGCGACAAGCATCACCCATTTTAAGCAAAGCCATTATTCCATAAAATTTCAACGTTATCTTAAGGGACATTTTCCCTTTTTAACCCCCGACTCTAGAGGTAATAATAAATCATAATAATTAGATGTCATGTTTTTGTGTAATCTATGATCTGTAAATCGGTAGTTAAATCCCTAATTGCAACGACGGTTTCCTTTGTGAGACCCTAATATTTCCAAGACCTTTTACACTTTCGCGATTTAAAGATTTTTCCCTACGATTATTTCTTTCGCTCCGTGACCACGATTGCTGTAACGCGATAAAACGAAAGATTCGCGATAAATATTCTTTAATATTGCTAGCAACGTTTTGCTCGATCTTTGATAGAATAACGCTGTGCATTGCACAGAGCACAGCGTTTTTTTTGGTAGTCATCAACTGTGTAGACTTAAATAATGTTGTTTCAGCTACATATGTCCTCAATTCAATTATTTATTCAGTTAAAACGGTTTTATTATACAAATAATTATTACAATAATTAATTCACATTGAATTAAACAAACAAAAAGTTACAATTTTCGGATTTCAGAATCTTCATAAAATCCGGATTAAAATACAATCAAATGTGTTAAATTTAAAATAATATTCCAATTAACTAATACAATAAAGATGTCAAATTTCAAGTAAAAATGTCAAATTTAACATAACTTTGTCGGAGGTTATTCTTGTCTTCCATCTTAGTTCTAAGATACTTCTTACAACTACATTCAAAGCCTAGCGAGGAACCGACTGCTGAAGTAGCGCGACCTCTTGTATAATTGGAAAGATATGTGGAAATCGAATATAAACCATACCTGATGGTTTATATATCTACTTTAACAAAGTTAGTAGGAGAGAGTTGGATAATACCGCACCTCTGCATATCCATATCTCATTATATCGAAATTTAAACGACTATGACTGATATCCTATGGGCTCTTATACTCACGTTTGATTTGCCGTAAAAATCTACGGTTCTCCGCCGTGTGAAGGTAGAATTACGAGTAGATTATTACGGCAAAAAAACCGGTGTATCAACACAACAAGCTTCCATAGTGATCCATACAACACTGGCGACTGTGCTTGCGCACGGCTAATAAGTCGTTGTTTGTTACGACTAAAAAAACCGTTCGTGAACAAATGCCCTTAGTGTCTACTATCGAAGTTTCAACCTTTTATGACATGTGAAAACTTTTCTCTTCCAACTATATTTATTAACGTCTATTCTATAATCTTATCGTAGTGTAGGACGCCCTCCGACCAGGTGGGAAGACGACCTGCGAAAGACTGCAGGTAGATACTGGATGCGTCAAGCTGAAGACAGGGCGCTATGGCGTTCATTGGGGAGGCCTATGTCTAGCAGTGGACTAATATAGGCTGATGAGGACACACTGTATTTGAATGCTTATTTTTGTACTGTGCGCTAGCGGTATTAAGCTTTGTTCTTGCACTAACTTCGAATGAATTATTCTATATTAAAAGTTTTAAAAGTAAACGTGATAAATACTCGTTAAAATAGTACTTGTAATAAAGAATTAAAATTCAGTCGAAGTTAGTGCAAGCTCAAAGCACAACAACGGTACGTACGGTAAACAAGCATTCACATACAGTGTGTCCATGGATAAATTGCAACCCCAAAAACGGGAGAAACTGGATCAAAAATTATTGACAAAAAATAGAAAATGGCTATCGTAACTTAGTTTTTTTTTGTATTCTACCTGAGTGGTGTCGTAAGTCACGATAGCCACTCGTTTGCGAGTTATTTATAATTTTATCGTCAATATCACCACACTAGGGTCTGTGCAAAAAGAGAAGCGTCTTAGGAATTGTGGTCGTGGGCTAATTTACTACTTTTGTTGCTGTCGCGGCGTATCCGCACGGCTATCGGGACAGTGCGGTGTATCCGAACGTTTTTATTTGTATAAATTCAATATGGCGACCATTCAAAATCATCTAGTCGATTTCGCGTCATCATTCGAACTCAACATTGTAAATTTTATTTCAATACAATATCAAAAGTCCTGGAATCTTTAATTTGGCACCACCCAACCAGTAGCCGAAACAGTTGCGTTAAAATGTTAGTTCACCGTAACGCCACGCCGGTTCTCTTTTTGCACAGATTCTATGTGTTCCGATCGCGTAAGTTTAAAACTATGAATTATTTTTGTTTTAAACTTACGCGCTTATATATAACTTATGTGATTATGTCTAGAGTCGTAGTATTTCGCTTTTTATGGTATATTTTTTTAGGTAAGTGTTGCAGTTAGCGAGTTATAACGATTTAAGTAAAATATGGGAAGCGCTCGCGGCGCCGTGATTTTTGTCCGCAAAGCTCGGACATATAGGCTATGTAGTCGATTTGCCGGGTGTTTGAGTGGCTATGTGTTCCGATCGCGTAAGTTTAAAACTCTTGTGTTTATGTCTTAGAGTCCCAGCCTAGCCGGCGTCCGTCTCGGCGTGTTCAGCCCCGGTGTTGCCACCTCCTGCGTGACGGGTACGTCCTCGTCGCGCTTCTTGCGGTCCTCCGCCATCTTGTGCTCGGCTTGTTTCATCTCGTCCTCCATTCTTTGGAGGTGGACGGCTGCTTCTTTACGCTTGTCGCGATTGGATCTGCAAATAAAGATGATTATAAATACAAAGTATATATTAATGGTGGATCGATGAGTTGGTGAGGGTCGCAAGAAACTGTTGGATGCTGGCAGCGAAGGTCCGGTAATTGTAGCGGTCTTCGGGGGAGCCCTATGTCTTGCAGTGTTTAGCTGATATTATGAGAGCTACTGCCGACAAATTGTTGTATAGTTTGGCAGAAACTTTATACCTGTAATATTCTTTTGATTTGAAAATAAATGATTACAAAAACAATGATGGCAATTACACAAAGCATCATCTAGCCCCGAGTAAGCTGAGCTTCTGTGTAAGGCGGAAAATATTTTGTTTTGGTGTTTCAATCATAATATGCGGTCAGCAAGTCAGACATATCAAAATCCTTACTTGGCAGTCTCCTTAACAGAGAAGAACATGGGCCCCAACTCAGCGAGCCAGCGTCCGTCGACCGCGGTGACGCAATGCATGTACTCCTTGGTGGTCATCATCAGCTCGTGGTAGACCACGTAGTCGGGGCTGTCTCCGAGCCCGAAGAGTGCTGACGTGGGGTGCAGGTGGCACGGCATGCCCGTGCGGGAATTCACGTACTCCCCGATGCCTTTTAGACGGGCCGCTTGTTGGAAGTACGCTGGAATGGATACATAATTGGTTAATTATTTGTTATTATATTTTATATTTAACTTTTTTCTTTTTATTTCTTTGTCGCTTTGGTGTAAAACTATAAAGATAATGTAAATATATTATTAATAAATTTTCACCGGTTTCATTATTATCGAACGCAGCTCTAGTAGTGGTAACGTTCATAGCAAAAGGCAAAAAATGAGGGTAGATCGATGACTGCCAATAAAAACGAACTCGCAGTGCCTTATTCCGTGATCATGGCGCATGAAACTGTGCAGAAATATTGGAAAATTCAAAAATCATGGTAAATATCCCATTTGAAATAACTTTAGTGTGTTTAGTGTGGTGTAACCATGGTAGTCTCAAAAGTTAAACTCGTTACCTTTCGATTCATTATAAAGTGACAAAATGGCTTCCCAAAGCCTGCAAAGACCGCGAGTTGTCTGTAAGGTCGTCAATATAAAATGCATATAAAATATAACTCTACTAAGATCAAATAAACAATCCTCTTGCTAAGCGTAGTGTTAATGGCAAGTTTATGTTTATGTGCATGCAGCAGTGAGCTAAAGCGCTTTACCTGACTTTCTTCGCTTATTTCTGGAGTTTCTCATTCATTTCCACTCACCTGAACAGATACACTTCCGGACAGTGTCCCAGTCGGTCCCACAGGAGACTAGAGGCAGCCTCTGTTGCTGCATTATGTCCTTGAGTTGTTGCCTCACTTCTCTGACTTTTCTCATCGCTTTCCCGTGTACAAAGTGTTCGGTGCACCATTGGCCGGAGTAACTGGAATAGAAATAGGTACATTAATAGGTACTTGAAACCGATCACACTCATAATCTCCACTTTACCATGAAGGCGGTATAGGAGATCGTGGAATATGTGAAGACGAAGACCATCCTGAAGACCACATACTGTGTTGATTTAGCTCCAAGTGACCATTGTAACTGTTACAAGTACCTTCCTATATATTTCTTGGTTTCAACAAATTTAACGTGTTTCTTGAAACGAGCCACACTTGACGAACTCTGCGGCGCGGTGCGCGAAGGTCCGCCTGCGACGCAGAAGGTTGCGGGTTCTATTCCCGCCTCGGGATAATTGTGTGTACAATATGCCGATATTTGTTCCGGGTATTTTGGTTGTTTTCCAGGTATAATAAAAAAATATCTATCTACGTACTGTATTAAGTATATCAGTCATCTAGTACCCATAACACAAGCTCTGCTTAGCTTGGCGCTTGACGATGCTGTGTGGATTGTCCATCATTATTTAATTTAACTTACTTGTTGGCCTTCCACTGGTTGTATAGATGCAGCAGCGTGAGATGGTCCGACTCCGGCACTTGGAACTTCTCCTTGACGGAGTCTGCCTCCTCCTCCCTGCCTTGCGGCCGGTAGAACACGGACGGGACCGATAGCATCGATACTGGAATAGATAAGATCATTATTAATATATGAAACTAGTTTTTACACGCGGCTTTGCGCTAATTTGGGATAAAAGTAGCCTCTGTTCCGTGACGTAGCGGGAGCTCGGCCATTTGTCGTGCCAGTAGCGTTTGTACACTATTCTACAATAACTCACCAATAATAAGTACTTCATTGCTGCACCCCATCTTGGCGGACACGATCAGCATGTCGCACTGAGGCGGGTCTAGCGAGAACTCGGCCATTTGTCGGCCAAGTGGCGTTAGCGCGCCCGTGCCGTCGAGAGCGCCTAGGATTGTACCCTAATACTTTATTCTAAAATAACTCACCAATAATAAGTACTTCATTGCTGCACCCCATCTTGGCGGACATGATCAGCATGTGGCACTGAGGCGGGTCTAGCGGGAACTCGGCCATTTGTCGGCCAAGCGGCGTTAGCGCGCCCGTGCCGTCGAGAAAGCCTAGGATTGTACCCTAATACTTTATTCTAAAATAACTCACCAATAATAAGTACTTCATTGCTGCACCCCATCTTGGCGGATACGATCAGCATGTGGCACTGAGGCGGGTCTAGCGGGAACTCGGCCATTTGTCGGCCAAGCGGCGTTAGCGCGCCCGTGCCGTCGAGAGCGCCTAGGATCCATAGCTGGTACATTGAGTTTAGGATTGTGTCCTGGAAATTAAGTTAATGCAATTTTTAAATGTTTTTATGTGGATACAATAAATAAAGGAAGGGCTTATAATGCCGAAAAAGGTAAAAGAGGGGATCTTATCTTTGGACTTCTACAGGCATAATACCTACATAAACAGCATAACAAAAAGGCTAGTCACCTCCTTTCTGTACATTATATGTATGCGAACTTCGAGGCGGACTCACAGCACGTTTTTGGGGTTCCGTACCCAAAGGGTAAAACGAGACCCTATTACTAAGACTCCGCTGTCCGTCCATCGTCTGTCTGTCTGTCCATTTGTCACCAGGCTGTATCTCATGAACCCTGATAATTAGACAGTTAAAATAGTATTTCTGTTGATGATATAACAACAAATACTAAAAAACAGAATGCAATAAATATGGGAAAAAAAACACGTTTTTTTTTGCTCGTTTTTATGGATAATGGTACGGAACCCTTCGTGCGCACTTGGCCGATTATTTTAACGCTCTCTTGAACGTTAAAAAATTAACCTGAAGACTTAAATGAAACGCACTCGTGCATGTAGATATATCCAGGGCTTATCTCGTGTGTCTTGTTAAATTGCGTACAGAGTGGTGAAACGTAACATGAAATGTGTCATTCTACCTTTCATTGCATGTTCGCTGCAAGCGTAGACGCATAGCGCGCTCTTATCGCGCATTCACTACGAACCTTCCCGCACACACTGCGCACCCCTTGGTGTTCGTTCCAAAAACCGATAAACTTGTTGGACATCCGGTTTGTCTGCTATAAGATACCATACAATATATATAGAACTATGCTATACCTGAGGCGGCGGGTCCATGAAGTGAAACGCCAGCAGATCGGACACTCCCAAAGACTTGAGAAGCAGCACCGTGTTGGCTAGGTTCGTCCTCTGAATCTCCGGTACAGTCGCGGCCAGTAGCTCATGTCCGTACTGTCGTTGAGTATACAGACAGAAGGCTTTACCCGGGCCGGTACGACCGGCTCGGCCGGCGCGTTGTCGTGCGTTCGCTTGGCTTACAGGGTAGATCTGTAGATGAAAATGAAAGTTGCTGCAGATTGCATATAGAATCATTTAGTCGATGTGACGCGGCGGACGAAGGCCCGCCTGCGACGTAGGAGGTTGCGTTTCGGTTCCCGCCTTGGAACATATATTTGTTTCGGGTGTTCTGGGTATCTATGTATAGTAAAATACTACCTATCTACCTCTATGTAACATATTGTATTATGTATATCAGTCATCTAATACCCACTACAGAAGCTCTGCTAAGCTTGGGGCTGGATGATCGTGTGGATTGTCCAGCATTATTTATTAAACTATGTTATGGATAATAGCAATCTTGAGTCTCTTATGGACGTACGACCGTTACGTAACAGAGGTTGCCAAAAAATATCTAAATAATACTCGAAAACTAATTCTGTTATATAAGTTACAATCCACTGGAGTTCGTTGCTTGCTTAACAAGATGCATAAAATAATGACGGCCGATGTGATGCGGTGAGCGAATGCAATGTATTTCTTACCTGTAGCGCGTCCATACCAATCCTAGGATTGTAAACCTTCAGCTTGCAGTATCCACTGTCTATCACGTACATAATACCGTCCACGGTAAGAGATGTTTCTGAAAAAGAGAAACAGAAAAATTTAGTCTATACTCGGGGATACAAAACCCAAGGAATATTAATGGATAATATTGAACGACATTGGTATCATCGAAGCAAAGCACAGAAGCTCAAAACGAGTTTTGTCTATAAAAGTTTAAAGATAAAACTTGTTTTGAGCTTCTGTGATTTGCTTCGATGATACCAACAAATTTTTTCATTCATCATTTATTTGATCTCTCGTTCCTTTTCGAATTAAAATTTTAATCAAATAATCATTTTTCGATCCGCATGCGAGATTATGCGTTGTTGAAGTTTGTGTTTTAATCAAATTTTCATTCATGAATGTCTTTGTTGACATACAATATCTTTGATTCTCAATCTTCTCCCGGACTAGTAAAAATACACAAAGGAAGCTAGTGACCTTCCTCCTATCCTATATAAGCGGAATTAGAGATGTCGATTATTACGCCATCACCGCTACAAACGGCGAGCATTTTATTACAGCGTAATTCCGTATCAAACCAACAGATGTCGCTTACCAGCAATATTTGTAGCCACAATACACTTCCTCTGGCCCGGCGGCGCTCTCTGAAAGATCTTCGCTTGCAGATCAGCAGGTAGTTGCGAGTATATCGGCAGGACTGTCAGTGGAGGCGCGCTGTCCAGGTCTGCCAGTCTTTCTGTTAACACCTCGCAGGTCACCTCGATGTCTTCTTGACCTGGCATGAAGATTAGGATGTCGCCTTCGTCAGGTTGCAGGTGGATTTGCAGGGCCTGAAATGGAAAACATGGAATAAATATAGTAAATCAATGTGAATATTCATGCCCATTGTACTTGTCGCATGTAATATATTTTTTTGTAATGATCTGCATAAAGCATTTTTATATTGTATTGTAATATTCAAAAACCATCACTACATAGTATAAAACAAAGTCGCTTCCCGCTGTCTGTCTGTCCCTATGTGTGCTTATGAAGATCTTTAAAACCACGCAACGGATTTTGATGCGCTTTTTTAATAGACAGAGTGATTCAAGATAAAGGTTTATAAACCATTTAACAAATAGATTTCCACGAGGGCGAAGCCGCGGGGCGCAGCTAGAATAGAATATATTCATATTGGGTTCAACCAAAATTTGTTTTTTTTAGGTAATCTCCAGAAACTGGTCCGATTAAATCAAATATTTTACTGGTACGTTGCGTTAATATTATTATATATTTTCTGCTGGTAATAACTGGTACATATATATTTTTACCCAAACGTAGGCTACATTATCCCGGTGTGCTTTGCTTTCATTTTACCCCAGGTTTGCATCTTGAAGTTGATTTTCCTAATCTGTCGTCTACGGGGCATCTATTTTAGATCGTGTTAGATTGATATTTTCAGCATTATCTATTAAACTAGGTATATTTTCTGAGATTTAAGTGTGTGAATTTGCTGATCAGTCTTTGTGTCAAGCTTTATAAAGCATAACTGCGGACAGTTAGAGAACAAAGAAAAGGTAATACCATTCAGCCTTATCTTCAAATACAAATAACTAACGTTGCGTTGTAAAGTTACGTCATAACACCAAAACCAATATGTCAATAGAGATTAGATAGGTTTGCTAGGTAAATAATAGTTGTAAAGTTCAATGACCGACAGGTAAACGTAAACAAGTCTATAAAGGACTCGTAGGGAATTTCGTCTAGAAGCCTAGACGGGTTATGAATAATTGAATCAATCTGCGTGGTTATCACAACAACTGAATCTTTCTTCTTCTTTAGGAATTTGGCAACATTTCTGTTCATTGTATTTTAAAATTATAACTTAAGCCCGAATTATATACATATATAAACAATCCAATAACTTCATCGTAACAAAAGAATAACGTTAACCCGGGTATCTTTCACATTAATCTTATAAAATGAGATCATCTTTGTTTCTTCAAAAGGTCGTTCCTCCAATATAGCTCATGATATTGCAATCCAAGGAATTCAATTACAGTTCTACAATATTCTTCAACATAATGGATGTGTCATAATCATGTGTTAGTTGACGTCATGTTTATACCTTATGAATAGCGAAGGTCATAGGATACGTCCTTGAGGTAACCTACAATGTTTGATCGTTATTTTATAGCCAGTTTCGACATTTTTTATAGAACGGTATGTTCGATTTTATTTCTATTCAAATCTATGACATAGGTGTCAGTGAGTCAGAAGTTGAAGGTCTTTTTTAGGATTTCGTGCCACGAAATCACTTTATTATCCGCCGTCTGTCTGTCTTTTAAGCCTCTTTTCTCAGGAACTATGCAGTTGGAATTAACATCATAATATACTCAAGTCCGCCACCTCTTGGAGCCGTGATATTTGTAAATCAAAGTTCTAAGTCGCAATCTAAAATAACAGTCGTTTATGCCAAGGGAATCACATGAACAAAAAGCCTATTAGGATTCCCGTTGACCTAGTCGATCTATAAAAAATGCGAAAACGGCAAATTTTTAGTTAATTCCCTAGAATCATCGTATTACCAAATACATGAACATGTATGATCATTCAAGGTGGAAGAAAGAAGGTGTTAGGTATAATGAAACGGAATCCTCGCTGCGAGAGTCCGATTTGCACTTGACGTTTTATTTTTTCATGGTGAATGGATATTATCGTAGGGGTTTGAACAATCCAAGTAAATAAACAATGATGAAAATACATCAAACATACCACATAACATAGTAATGAACAAGCATGGGTTAAGAACTGTTCACACACGTATAAATGAACCAATTATAAATTCAAGAATAAATAAAGGTATTGTTTTGTTACATCTTGTTTGAAATAAATTAAACGCAAGGGCTCAAGGCAATGATCTCATTGTCTCTTCAGTGTGCAAAGAAGCCACTTAATTTGTGTTTCGTAAATTGCGGAAACAAATCGTAATTATTTAACACCAGTTACTTATGTGACTTATTACGTCAAATCCTCGGTAAGTGGTAGGTGTTAAATATCATACCACTTAAAAGCTTGCATGTTATCTAGCACGTTTATCTCACCAATATCGTGAGTTAGCTATATAGAACTGTTACCACGTATGTCTGCTGGTGGCTTGGCTGTCACAGGCTCACAGCCCCGCCAACTTATATAAGTCTATTAGAACTAAAATGTAACTAAGACTTCTAAATTATTCTCTTCTCATCAATGTCATCAACATCAGCGCATACCAGTGCAGTTCTAGACATAAGCTTCAGTTATAAATCGTCATAGCACGCTGTCTTCAGGCCAGTCTTTTGATCGTTATCTCACCTAATGAGGACTTACGCAAAAACCACCCATCCTATATTGACATTTATTGAATGGCTTTCGAAATTTTAAGGCGAAAAAGGGTTTTCAAGGCCATTGAAATGGCTATCGAACGTCAATTATAGGATGGATGGTTATAGCGTATTTCCACAGCTAGCCATAGAGCATTCTGCTTTTATCGAGTCGCAGTCTCCACGCAAGAACACGCTTATTCCTTTGTTCTTTGAAAGTTAAAGAACATTCTTATATTTTTATATTTTCACATTACAGTACAAGACTTGATGAAGAAGCGGCTTCACAGACATCGCAACATCATGACACTAGTTGGCGGGTCCGGTACACATCTCGCTTGCCGTTAACAAATCTTGGTGCAGCAAGTGTAGATAGTTATGCAAGGGCAACCGCATAACATTACTCTCTGATACTAATCTCCGTGTCATCGAGATTCATTGACAGTACTATCAATTTAAGTAGTAGATTGATGGCGTTGACATTATGTATGTATGATTGAACTAGGTTTGAATGTGAAATCCAGTCTGTACTGGTTTACTTACTTCTGCACTGGCTTTCTTGAATAGTAAAAGTTTATCTCAACTATGTATTATCCGCTGCGTAAGAAGTGAAGCTGTTTTTCTTGTTCTTTTTTAATGTAAAAATAGACGAAATTGAGAACAGAGCATGCCAATATTGGCCACCATTTAGCATTTGCTATAATTTAAATAAATAACCCTGCGAAGGAATGCGGGCAGATGATGGATGCGTCAAGTTGAAGACAGGCTATCTATGGCGCTCATTGGGGGAGGCCTATGTCCAGCAGTGCACTAACATAGGATGATGATGATGATGAATAAATCATGCTGGATAATCCACACAGCATCATTAAGCCCCAAGCTAAGCAGAGCTTTTGTTATGGGTACAAGATGACTGATAAACATATTTAATACAATGCATTACATAGATACATATTTTTTTACACATAGAAAATACCTAACCTGTTTCTGTTTTTCAACCAATCATTCTTCGTATTGTTTAACCTTTAAGTCATCGTAGGACGTGAACTCCCATATAAGCACCAAACTATAAACTCTAGATTGTTTTTTTGACCTCTAACAACCCCAACCTAACCAGTCACTATCCAAACAACAATAAAGTGCGAGTCTAATTAGCACTAGCCCCTCCTTTGCCCTTTGCCATATAGGCTTCACTAATGGAAAGCAAATGGATTGGATAGTCTACGGTTTCATTCGATATGATAAGTCATTTAGGCTCAGCAATGGAAACAGAGGCATCAAATATCTAAGTGCTTTATTTCATATAGACCTTACAACACTCTTGGCATGTTTCGTCATATATGTAATATTTATATCCTACCTTTTCCTTTCACCTTTTTTGATTTTTTTACCCAAGCGAAAGCGTACAAAAGAGTTTATCCCGTCAATTACAACCTGGGTCCAGACAAGGACAAGACAAGTGTGACAAGGTATCTTGTCACATCGTCGGTCACATCTTCACTTTCCATCAGGTGAGATTGTGAACAAACGAAGCTATCTTCTTCAAATATGTATATACAATTTTCGTGTCAGTGTTTGTAACAAAACTGGTCCGAAAAAGCTTGACGTTGTGTATTCAGTAGGTCTGAGAATAGGATGTAAACTATTTTTCATACCCCTAATATTTTTCAAATTTTCACGCGAGCGAAGCCTCGGGGCGCAGCTAGTTGACTATAAAAAGATTTTTTTTTTGTACTTGTTGTAGATATGCAGATTTTATACTCCGTTCGATTTTGATGCATGAGGTGTAAATAGATTTTTTATATTGTGGTCTGGGTAACATGAAGGCTTTATTTATTTTATTATTTATCTGTAGGATGATACATTAGAAGGTCTGTTTTATCATCTATTGCAATACAATTTAAGACCAAACATGCTTACTACAACAAGGTTGATTGGAAGAAATCACTTTAGCTATAAGGTTGCGTTTTGTATTATGTTTATTTTTATATTACTTACTAAGATTTTTATTTGTTTAAAATTTTGGTGCAATTACCTATATGTTCATACATTCGTTCAAAAACTTAGTAGGTCTTCTCTCACTTTACAGCCTTCAGTATATAACTGGCTCGATTAAGTTAGCACTCGTATACGCATCGGGTATTGACAGAAAAGAGGTTGGGGTCGAAAGAGCGTTGACTCTTCAACCTCCTTGTATATAACCTAGACTAGATTGATCTCATCACGTTGTAAGTATTCGAAAGTAATTTGCAAGAGCCAATGATCAAGTCACTGGTCAGATGAAATGTAAAAGATTGTATTTGTATTATTTCTTTTTCAAAAATTGAAATATATGGTCCTTACAATAATGGTGATAAGCTTTTAAGCTAGCGTTTAATCAATAAGTATAGTTTGACAATGCCCTTATACAGCAGATTACTTTGACATTTTATCTAATTTATTATTCCATTTAACTTATACCATTATTTATTATCTGTTTTATTGTGACAATTTATTATAAATGAATTTATTTTAATTTTTTAAAGAAAGAAAATACATTTATTTGACATCATACATAACACATAACACGACACATTACATGGTAGGAAAATAATAAAAACAAGAAAAAAACATTACAAGGAAAATATAAGATATACAGAATAGAGCAAATACGTGCTACATAAGGGGCCAAAAAGGTCCCTGTCATTATGCCGCTACAAGCCGGAGTTAGTAGCGGCGCTGATTCTCAGACAGGTAAAGAAGGCATGTCTGTCTGCTTTTTTTTTGCACAATGTCTTATGGTTTTTCCTTTGTCAAAAGTTAGTGTGTGTTATAATAAAAATGTAATTTGTCTTTTAAAATAGTATTTAACGACATCAAGTGTAACATTGTGTACCTACGGTAATAAAAAATAAATTAATTAATCGACGAAACGTAAAAAAATGAGGTTTTAAGTTTGGCTGTTTGTTCGTCGATTCTGTATTTTTTTGTATATTCGTCGATAACATTTTAATCCCGAGGGATAAGTATATAATGTATTCTTATTTATTTCGAGCACAATATCACCTGATGGAAATTATTATAGAAGATGACATGACTATGACTTTATAAAGTACTTATATATAAATCGGCCTTAATAAATAAATAAATAAATAAAGCTGGACAATTCACACAGCATTATCTAGCCCCATGGTAAGCAGAGCTTGTGTTATGGGTACTAGATAACTGATATACATAATACAATACATTACTTAGATAGATATTTTTTATTATACATAGAAAACGACCAGAACACCCGGAACAAATATCTGCAGAGCGTAGACACAATTGTTCCGAGGCGGGAATCGAACCCGCAACCTCCTGCGTCGCAGGCGGACCTTCGCCCACCGCGCAACATCGGTCAATGCTTAGCTTAGCTTGCTTTTTGGCTAATGCTTAGGCATTTTGTTTTCTTGAGTCTAAATTGGATTACTTTTAGAACCGTCTAATAGAAATAAATTGAACAAGAAAAGATAGGCCTTTGCCCTGCAGTGGGTGGGACTGTAATGTACCAAATTTTTCTTTTAAATATGATATTAATTACAGTTGTTGTGTTATTCAGCATTTATCTAAATTCAGCCCACCGACGAAAGCCACGGAAAACACAACGTCAGCTAAACAAGTAAGCGATCGAAATCTGGGTCAATCATGTTATGGTTCGTTTACTATCGAACAACGCTGAGCGAATTGGTTTTATAGTGTTTACGAGGGAAATGGCCTCTGTATAGGTTAGCATAATGAGATTAGTTTTAATAGAGTAAGTAATCTAAGCCTGCGGCTTTGCACGCGTTTTTCCGGGATAAAAAGTGGCCCATGTTCTGATACAACCTATTTCCACGACCTCACCTCAACAGTTTATATTGGTACACTGCTGGCCTCCCCCTGATAAGCACCTTATCAACTTTTATCTCATGGGAGGTAATGCCTATAATCCCCACGCTTGCATGCGGGTTGGGATTGCAGTTCAGAGGTAATTTATTCTGCGACAGGCGCTACCGCTCGCTTCCCGGTGGATATCCCTTAGTCGCCTCTTACGACACCCGCAAGAGATACGATAAAGATCTGCTAAAGACAGCTGGCAGATGCTGGATGACGCAAGCTGAAGACCGCTGTCTAATAAATGCATTATCTATCTGTCTTAGCGCCATGGCGCTCATAGGGGATGAAGGTCTATGACCAGCAGTGGACTAACATTGTATGAGAAAATGGCAATCGACCAATAAACAAATAAGAAATCCAAGTCATGCCTTTGCCATGGCACGTTATGGGCAATATCTCCCTGGCAACAGTCCAAAGCGACTCCATTTGTTACGTGACCCATTTAGCCGATGTCGTGTAATAAGTTCAAGGCCTGCTTCTGCTTGTATAAACTCTAGTTTATTAGCCGTGTCGCGAAACGAGTTCAATAGCCAGAATTATGATTCGCAATCTTGTGCCAAAGTACGTTTTCTATGGCCAAATGGCACGGAACAATTACAAGAAGTTTATTAATTTAGAGAAGAAATTTTTATTTTTTTTAAACTATGCTTAACATTTTGAAACAGCATCATCAAGCCTCAATGAAAGCACGATGTACGATTTGCAAATATTTTTTCTAAAAATATCTATCTGTGGGTATTGTTATGTATATCAGTCATCTGGTACCCATAACACAAGCTTTGCTAGCTTGGGGCTAGCTAGATTATGCTCTCAGAATACAATGCTGTGTGGATTGTACAGCATTATTTATCAAAGTAGGTATTAGCTTGTGTTATGTATGAGCATTGTTCTTGTGTTAAGATGGAGCTGTTTCTTTTATAGTCCAGTCATCTTAGTAAAAATTAGGTAACTCGAAATTTGAGATACCCAGCTAAAACTCGTATAAACATCTATTTTAACACCCTTTAACCCCAACAAAGTTGTCTCAAAACCTACGTAATGGTAGGTCGTTCGCGACTATTAGCATCTAAGGTCAATAGATTTTTGTGATCTTAGATGTTAATAGTAGCGGACACCCCACTAAATGTAGGTTTTGAGACAACTTTTAGGATATCAAAATACAAGTTCATACGAGTTTATAGCTGGGTATCTCAAATTCCGAGGTGAACTTACTAAGATGACTGGACTATTAGTAGATAGTAGTATCCAGGAGATAGAAGAAATCGCTTATAACTAAAATTATTTAAAAGTGGGAACTATTTTTTTGTTATCGTTACGCCATACTTGGCAGGCCAGATCGCAGTCTTTAAATACTGTGGTCGCAGGTTAGTACTTTAATAATTTGACTACAGCTCATCCCATTTAGCTTGGTTTAGGTAAATCATCTTCCGAGCTATCAGAAAGAGTCATCAGTTTTGGCAAACATCAAATAAACACCTACTTAAACGTTATTTAGGTGATGCACTGATCTGACATTGGACATTGACACTGTTCCAAAAAATGTTTGCATTTTTGTGAAAAGAATAACGGGCCGAATTGTGCTAACTAATCACTTTACAATGACTATTGGAATCGTCGCAATCTCGTCCATAGATGAAAGAAACTCTTGATAGTGCGTGCGGTGCTATTTGCACGGAAACTAAAATTGGTTTTAAGTTTGACATGCGTGGCTATAGTTTTATAGTTTTTCATCGAAGGTAAAATGCCAAAATCTGTCATTGTGACAGATAGGTGAAGCGATCCATTTAGTGCTATTAGTGCCCTGGTAAAATAGCTAGATAGGTAACTTTTCAACAGTCTACGATACACGTAATGCTGCATATGACATGATTTGTCATATTGCAATCCCTAGTTGGTACGCATTTCCTGTATTGTCAGGAGAGGTGGTAGGGCCTGCGCGGGACTTTTTATATGTAACGCCCACTCGAGCAACGTCATCGGCATATAGCATCGAGTACCCACCATAGAGTAGATTTTGATAGTTTTCTTTCGTAGAGATTAATAAGTAAATCATAAACCCTATCTTTTGATATAACTTTGAAATGATTCCAAGAAACCTCTGAGTAAAAGTTGTTTGAAATTTCGATTAGTGTCATCTTTGCGATTTTTTTTATCGAGAAAATTATTTTTATTTACGTTTCTATCTGCCCCAAATTTTTGAGTATATATTCAATGTTTATAAAATATATTTATTTCGTGCTTCATTTACATTTTGGTAGAGACGTGGTTGTAAAAAAAACCTAAAAATTGAACTAAACCCCCTGAATGATGCGTACGCGTCGGACTGTGTCATTGACTTTGAGTATGACTCCGTGAGATAACATACCTGCTTAACAGCACCGTCCACGTAATCCTCACAGACGTTCTTCGCGAAGAAGGTCTCGACGGGGAAGGTTCGTCCAGGGATGTTGAAGGTCGGCACGTTCCCGAAGAACGTGGAGAACTTGGACGAGTCCATGGTCGCTGAGGTGACGATCAGCTTTAGGTCGGAGCGACGAGCCACCACCTGGAAAAAGGTTTAATAGGTATTACGATATTAACAAACCCAAGTTTCTTACATTAACAAACTCAAGTTTAACTTGGTAATAGGCATGCTATTAAAAATTGTCCATTGGGATGTTCCTTTTTGCAGATACATATTTTGTTTTTCTACTTTGATTTATATCAAAATCAAATTCAGCTCTGCGAATGCCAATAGCTATATCAGGAAATAGAAAGCAGTTATCCATTCTAAGTATTCGTACTACCTGTATCCACTTATGTGTCATACAGCCCTCTCTCTGATACGTAACTGAATCATTTTGATTTACGACGCAGCACTACAATAATATAAAACCTTTGTAAATCCCTCGGCGCGTCTGTCTGTCTGACTGAACGCGATATATCACCACACCAACGTTACATCGAGGTTTTGCGAGTCTAAATGGATGGAGTAATTCATTATTGGCTGAATGGCGACGATTATTGAAGATGTCGGAAAAGTCGTAACATTTATGATGGATAATAATTGACGGCTTGTCATTTGAAGCCGTCAATTATTATCCAGCTCACTTCAGCTACACGTGCGAAGCCGTGGTGGGTTGCTAGTAAGAGCCAATGATTCATATGTTTCACTAGTGCATGCCAAGTACAGGTAATTATACCGGTGAATAGCTATTAAACTCTATAAATAGACTTGCAAAATCACTTTATTATTGAATCAATTTTCTGGCTGAATGCTCAAGCACGTCATTTTCGCAACACAATGGACTTTATAAAACCATTTTAGTTTTTACTCAGTTTTGGACAAAAGCTTCATTATTATATAAGCTGAAAAAATTGACTGAATGGACAAAAGGTCTATATTAGTCTGAACTAGCAAGAAATTAATCACAGTCCTGAATAGCTCAAATAACTGAGCTTGTGTTGATAAGATGTAGGCTAAATTGTGAATGTTATAATTGAGATACCTATTGCAACTCTGAAGGTCTATTATATAAGTTTAATCTAGCAAAAAATGTGTTGCTGTCCTGATTGACTCAAATAACTATTTGATTGTAGGTAAGATGTAGGCTAAACTTTCAATTTCTTTCATAAATTATAGGTAAAGTGGGGTTCATCGTTATCTGACCCGTCTCGTAATTACATATTTTAATTTTACTGCAAGGTTCTATTTTTAATATATTTCTCTATTCATAGAAATTGAATTCAAACATCGAATAGATGAGTAAATAAACGCAATACTAAGGGATAAAATAAGTTTACATATTTCATGATCTTTTTCATTTTAAAAATGTTTAGCTGGTTAGATACCCGGGAGAAGCAAGCGAGTTTTAGAAAATGTTTGAATGCAGTTTTGATTCTTTTCAAAAATAAAGGAAACCTGTATACCTGATAATGCTTATTATATAAAAATGATATAGCACCCCGCTATATCATTATTTACAACATTATTATATGTATATATCACCGTAAAACCTAATATCCCAGCTTAACGTAATAAAATCCCCCGAGCGACGTAAATAGCTACGATAGAAAGGACACAAAATTCTGTTATCTACACCCACACCCTTTCACGAGCTGCTTGCCATTCCAATTTCAGCTTAAAATCCGAGAAATTGGTTTCAGTTTCCACTTCGTAAAGCTCACTTTCTATTATTTATTGCTTAGTGCTTTAGATATCGAATCAGTATTATTTGAATTGGATTGGCACTTCCTTATGACGAACCTAATAAGGACAGATCGGATTGCTTGTGGCAGGAAGGTAGGTGGTGTCTATGGCTTCTGATCTTTCTTAAAAAATATCCGCGATACATCAACAGTTTTTTGTCGTTAAGAACTGGTAGACAATAAATATGTTATAATATAACACATTGAATGCAACAGAAACACACGCTGATCTGCGACATTCTGCTGCGTCTCTTCACCTTCAGGTAGCATCGCTAAAGCACGGCGACGAAACTGATGGACTAACAGTGGACATAACGCCATCGAAAAATGAGATAAAAAGTCGGGAAAAATGAGTAAATGAACGCGATGAATACTTTTATGAAGTCCGTAAAATAGTACCAATCTAGTATCATTTCATTGGAAATAATTCATCAGCATCCGACTTACACAAATTTCCTGCAATAATGCTTTTATTTATTTAAATCTATGTTTGTATATACATACTTGACATTCACATTTGAAGATTTATTTGATTAGGCATGTAAGGTTAATCAAACCCAGTGCAATAATCATAAAAGCAATTGTCACAAGACGTGCCGAACTCCCATTGGCTACGGCGTGCGCGCGCGCATGCAACGTGCCATTGAGCTGTATAGTAGCGTCGAGGTCTGCCCTTGCAATTTATTGCATTGCATAAGTGTCTGTTTATATACGTCTAAGAATAGATGAAGTTACGCTTTGACAGCCTTCGTTTTCTTTCAAGTTACTATAGAGGTATACTATTACTGTACAAGTCACTATAACTGTTTATAGGTATCTATACATCGATATATGTAGCTCAACGTATTAGCAAGCTTAAGTGGAAATCCAAATCACACAAGAATATTTGAATTTACTGAAAAGCAAAACATCAAGGCAACTCAAACAATTTTTTTGGTGCGTGTAATGTGTTTTGATTTTTGGCCGTTTTTGTATCAATTAAGACATTCAGATTTTCCGTCTTTTTTACTGTTTATTTCAGCAAAAAAGACGGAAAATCTGAATACGGTACCTACCTAAGTTTTTTTGCTGCCAGTGGAAACATTTATTTAAAGCCAAAGACATTCATGTAGTTACATCCGAGAGCTGGTGAGTATCTGGTGCGGCGCATCAGCATTGCCATACATACAGCGGCGCAATGCAGCCAGCGTCGCGGGGACGCGCGCCGACTGGTATTGATATGGATTAGTTTCTCAACGTACACTTAGAAAAGGTCAAATTCTTAAAATTTAACTTTAACACCGAAATTAAGTTATATTTTTGATGTTCGCTTAGGTATGTAGTTTAAGTAAAGAAGCGACGAAAAAACCTTTAGCATGTTAGTTGTTATTTATGCTTTCTTATCCCACCAAAACATAAATGTAAAAAAGGAGAGCCAAGTTCAATACAAAAATTATGATTGGCTGTGGGCTTCCCCGCAAAAAGAATGGAGATATAAATGAGTGCCAAGTCAAATCTATGTAGGTTAGATTTGACTTTGCCAGTTTTCATTACATCAGTCATTTTATAAAGTTATTCAACGTTTTAATTCTGATAAAAACTGGCCAAGTCAAATCTAACCTACATATATTTGACTTGGCACTCATTTATATCTCCATTCTTTTTGCGGGGAAGCCCACAGCCAATCATAATTTTTGTATTGAACTTGGCTCTCCTTTTTTACATTTATGTTTTGGTGGGATATCATTACTTTTTGTAAAGAAAACTAGGCAGGTATTGAGATTTAATGTTCATCTTATCTAAATCAAGTAAAACACCTCAGAACACTTAATGTTGGTTTATTGTACCGAATACATACAACTACGCACTTATTACAAAGTCACTGCACTGCACCCTAACAACTACACTGTATTCTATGGCGCAATCGGAGACGTAGTACTATTGCTTATTCTATGCAATGCGGATCTATTTTAATGTAAACCTTATTCCATTGACATAAGGTCGTCGTCGCTAACATTACTTATTTTTTGACTTTTTTTTATTTTTTGATTTTTTCCTACGTTTACTCACAATTACCGAGCTGGATTCCAAATTTCATCCTTCTAGGGCATCTGGAAGTAGGTTAGATTTAGGTACTATATATATGTCAGTCAGTCAGTGTGAATTTTTACGACTTTTTGACCTTCATATCTTTATAACCGTTTGAGCTAGCTTCATGAAATTTGGGCTTCTACATGTCCTTATATAACTAAACAGACGTAGTTGTATGTGTTTACTTTAAAGATGTTTTGAGTTATAGAAGGGTCAAAAGTGGCACCAAGTGGTTCGTGTAATGATACACTCGGCGCGTTCCTTTGCTTGAACTTGGCTTGAACACGCTGCCGCGTGTTCTAATCCTCCAGATAAGCTGATATTTTTTGTATAAGTACTATATGTTTGTAATTTATAACTTTTCATTTATATTGTGTGTATATGTAGTGGCAAATAAATGATATGTCTATGTCTATAAGTGTCACGATGTTTTTTTCCAATACATTTATAGCGATGCAGCATTTCGTATTAAATAGTATGAAAAGACGTCTACATTTAAAGAAATGCACGTTCATATTATATTGCGTAATTTTCACCTCCGTTGTCTTGCCACGTCTATTTGCAGATGATTTGCGGAGATTTCGTCTGACGTCATCGTAATAAAGTCTACACAAGCAAGTGGTATTTGATTTCGTTTCTGTAATATCTTTTTTATTTCAATTATCGTTTGTCTCGCATACCGCAGGAGTTACTTGACTTCTCTGTCGCGCGATTACCATAACGTTTGATGCAATATCATCGTCACCCTATAGTAGTCCACTGCTAGACGTAGGTGAGCCAATGAGCGCCATAGCGCACTATCAGCTTGCCGCATCCAAGATCATCGCATCGCCTGCAGTCTCTCGGTCGGTCGTCATCCCGCCAGAACGGGACCCGACACTCGGACGTCCTACGTCCTAAACTACCTTTAGCGAGTCCCGTTCCCTCAAGATTGCGTTTACTTGATGCAACCCCTCAGAATCATTATAAATAGAGTCGACAAGAATAGCTCGCTATCACCGGTCACAATTTAAAATAGTAATCCGGTGCCGAGCCCCCAATCACGTCGCTGTATTTAAAATTAAACGTTCTAAAATCAAGCGGCTGCCATTGGACAGTTTAAATTTACGTTACGATGCGCCAGCGTCGTACTAACGGTTATTCAACGTAATTGCTTATCTGAGGAACGAACAATAGACATAAATCTGTTCTTTATTAGTTCTATTCATGTTTTGATTTCGCTAGAACCTACCTACTGCATCGGTGTACCTAGTATTAAATATTTTTAAACTTCCGCAATCTGAACCCATAAGTACCTACTGTATACCTAATAAGTACTTTTTTCATCTGTCATCCCGTGACTATGACAGTGTGTAGGTAAACCTGTTGAAACGTCGCGGAAAATAGGTAATAAACGCGATAAATACCTACCCGTTACACAGTACCTATAAATGACCTAGTATTTTTAGGGAATTTGTATTTTGGCTGAACTTATAGAAAAGATTAAGAAGTAGATTAGATTTGCAATGTAGGTCATGATTGCTTTGATAGCGCGAGCCAAAGGCGTTGACGAGAGGGAATACGCTGGTCCGCTTGTTGTTCCACATACTTCTTAATTAGTAAGTACGTAACGTACCTTAATTATGCTGAGGCTACGACTCGTCAAAACACGAAAAATACAATTTTCTGTCTAAGTGCTTATTTTGTAAGCCAAAAGAAAATAAAACATTTAAATTTGAACACTTATCATTCATAGAATAACAGTTTGGCTGTAGAAGGGGATATCCGGATGTTTTGATCAAATTTTCATCATCATCAGCTAATATCAGTCCACTGCTGGACATAGGCCTACCCCAATGAGCGCCATAGCGCCCTGTGCCTGTGCCCTGCGCCTAACAGCTTGCCGCATCCAGCATCTACTTGCAGTCTTTCGCAGGTCGTCATCCCACCTGGTCGGAGGGCGTCCTACACTACGATTACCGAGTTGTGGTCTCCACTCATGAACACGTTTGCCCCAGCGGCCGTCGGTTCTTCGCGAGATATGGCCGGCCCACTGCCACTTCAGCTTGCTGATTCTTAGAGCTATGTCGATAACTTCATCAAATTTTATGAGTTATTTATTTTACCAGGCGAAAATGGCGACTTCTCTTACAGAAGGCCAAGATGCACTGATGCACTTCCGCACCATAGGAATTAATAAGTAAGAGATGGCTACAACATCGCTCAGTACTAAAGTTTAAACTCAGGCATAAAGTGAACGGACTCGAGGCTAGTCCGATATAAGTAAAAACCCATAAGGTATTGTTGGCGAAGCACCAAAGCTCTTAGTAAATGAGCTGGCGAACCGCCTAGTGGAAGTTGAGAGAAAATAAAAGCATAGGTACTTGAGGAAAGTACTCGCATATTTGATGCGCTATCTCGTGTTTTCCTTTTAGAATGTTGTTGTTATTGAGACCAAGGCCAGGAAGTCGGATTGTAATTTGATTAACTATAACGAGACGAGTAATTAATAGACAAGTGATTCATTGCGACGATAGTAGGTAATTAATCAATTATTGGTGTCTGAGACAATAAACAATAATATTGTCACAGAACTTGAAGAAACTCTTGTAATAAAATAATGTATCAATATTTTTATTTTTCAAGGCTTATTTCTTCAGGCGATTCTTTCATGTCCTTGGCTGGGCTTACTATTATTTATATGTACAATTTCATTTGTACTTTACAGACATTTTAAAATATTTAAAGTTTTTACTAATACCTAATTGAGGGACAGAAACGCAACCATCTAAAGTTTAGAGAATAGATTCTATAGAATAGAAAATAGTATAGTAATAATATGGCAAGATCAGTTAGTTTACCCCAGTTCATTTGAGATAGATTAAGACCAGTAAGCGAGAAGACGGTTTTATAATGCTGACTTGCATTGCAAGTGGCACAATAAGAGTCGAGAAAACGGCACAAATGGATCAGACATGGAGCACGATAGCGAATCCGAATCGGAACTGATTGTGGTAATAAATGAACGGTTAAACGAAACTGGAGCAGACCTAATGATGATTGGAAATATCATCGATGTAGTTTTGATATGGCTTTTTAATTATTTAACAAATGCTAAAGATATTCGCGACGCTAACTATTCATTCAGAATATTTCAGAATCTTCTTTTGACAGAATATATCATCTCGCGGAAGGAATTTCTGGACTTTAAATTTGATTTCGTAGAGTTATAGGGCATTTCTGGAATTTTTAGAGTTTAGTAAATATACCGGGGCAAAGGTTCATGTGGGAATAAACTCATCACCAGGATAAGCAGTAATCATAAATATCACAGAGAAATACTTTTAAAACACAACTGAAGAAGAAAATAGCAGCCCTTGCAAAGTATTAACAGCACACACCCAAAAACAAGACAATAACATAAATCTGGGACATAATAATGAATATACGCAAGTTGTTTGTAATGAATTTTGCAGCAGACTCGCCCACAACATTCTTCGACAGTTTTGGCTTGATGCGAGAGTCACGTGACGATTGACGATGTAGATTTAAGGGAATTTGACATCATCATCCTAGAAGAAGTAGCAGATGTTTATCAAGTGATTAACTGCGAGGGCAAAGGTCGAGTGAAAGTGCGATGAGTCGTTTCCATTGCGAACGTAGCTGGACCTGCCTTTATTCAAAAAACTCAGAGCCGAGGAGGGTATGGCTTAGCAACAATCGCTGGTGACTTAAGGTTTTGCTGATGATGAAGTAATCCGTAGATAGACCTCTGTTAAATATTGGAGTTATTCTTTATACATTTCTGTTTTCTTTTATCCCGTAGGTAGTCTGGTCACCTTCAAAGATCGTTCCCCTATCATCCTCCACCTCTCCTGTGTCAAGGTCTTTTGAGATAACAGTAATATATCACTTCTGCATGTAGACGTACTCATTATATTACTTACACTGTGGAAGTAAAACGTATTTTATTATGAGGTTTGGCAATTTGCCATGACAAATGCTGGTGTTAGTTACGGACATTTTTGATCAAAACAAAGTTTGTTTTTAAAGGATAAGCTATATTTTTTTATGTTCAAATAAAAACATGTCATTACACTAATCATCATCATGATGCCGGAATCAGGCATAAGGTAGTTCGTAGTAAGGAGAGTCAGAGTCTACCGATCGAATGTTGAAACTGGAAAATTTGAAAACTTTTTAAATGGCATTTAAATGACAACATGATTTCTACAAAACAAATTGTCGATGATTTGGTTTCGTGGTGATTGTTTTAGAGTCCGAAATTGGAGAAAACGCTAAAATGGAGGTCATACAACAAAAAACTGGTCTTAGCGCTTTTAGGTATCAACTCTCAGTAGCCACTATCTACATTATATCATCTAGGGGTCCTCACTAGTCAGTCACCCTACGCCAGGCTTGTGTTCTTCAAACTTACATACTCTAAAGATACTATAATTTTGATGAAGTCCCATAAACGCTTGGTTTTCGGGGAATTAATATGTGCTCTGTAAAACGTATCTTAAACATCATCACATGATATTTTTCACAATATCTGGTACCAAGTGGTTTCCATGGGAACGTGCGTAAACAAGGTTTTTTAATTCGTCGTTTCTTCTATGTGTTATCTATCACTCATCACATCAAACTTAATTATAGACACTCATTTTATATAGATCCACGCCACTTGAAAAATTGATCGCGCTATCGTGTCCCTTTTAAACCTATATTCACTATTTAGGAATTTGAAGTCGGTTTATTAAAAAAACGCCAAATTATTGATAGAAGATTTTATACACCGTCATACCGTAATGTAAACTGTCGGATTTGCTGATATTCAGATCATGAGATGATGTTTACAAACCAAACAGTGGATCACTAAAATCATTTAAAACGGGATATTTACCATGACATGATTTTTGAGTTTTCCAATTTTTCGGCAAATTTTAATAAAAAATCAAATCATGGTAAATATCCCGTTTTAAATGACTTTAGTGTTAATAAACATGATAGTTTCAAACACTGGATCGTTCATTTACTTGTATTATCTCCACAAGAGCGTTTTAAAATGCAAATACAGAATTACCCTGAGTGGAACGCACCCTCAAGGTGAATGGTGCAAGGGCAAGGGAGACGGCCCTAGTTCTCAAGGTCATCTGCAGTTTCCAAGGTCTTTAGGGTGGCAGACTGCGGGGGTAACTTTCGTGGACGCAAGGCCGCCATTTTACATTTTAAATCGTGTCTCTTTTTGATTGAGTAACGTTTGGCATTTTTTTATTTTATTTTAGGTTAACAAAGAAAGTTACAATCAAATAATAAAAACAAATTAGAACTAGTATTTACGATTGAAAGCATGGAAGGACAGGAACCTGTAGAAGGCTTTCACCACTCAAGTGGTACTTGCACATAGCTGTAGTATTCATTTAGCGAACAGATAAAAATTTAAATAATTTGTGTGAAGTAAATAAAAAGGCCCAGGATGAGATGGCGTGACGAGCTCGAGGCACATCTTCCATCATGGCCTGTTGCAGCGTTGGATCGCGAGGAGTGGAAGGAGAAAAGGGAGGCCTTTGCCCAGCAGTGGGACAATAACGGCTCAAAATAAAATAAATAAATAAATAAAGCTTATTTTATTTTTCATTATTTACAATTGAAACAATTAAAAGTAACTGCAGAATATTGCAAACAATCTACAGGTAATTTTCTTTCTTATATATTATGTTTTATTTAAAAATACGGTAAACATTATGCAGATACAGAAATTACAAGCAGCAATAATAAGCTTCATTTTTTTTCCAATGTAGGTACAGGTTGATACACTTAATGTCGTTATAATCTAATTTACTATTGCATTATTGTAAAAAGTATTTAAGAGCATTCAAACATCGAAACAGCAAAAACTTTCGCATCATGTTAGTTTATATGTATTTATAGTTTTATGTGTGATTAGTATGAATCTGACAACCATACTACTGACATTACTTCCTAATCGATTTACATAATGATAAATAAGGCAGGAAGCATTTGTGCCGTGAGAATATAATATATGATTTGGTTCATAAATTCATAGAGATATTTAAACGTTACTTATACTTTGTAATGGTTTTGCAAAGGGTGCCTCCCTGTACAATAATACTAAGCTCCGTTGTCTGTCTCTTCATAATATGTCAGCGCCTCTTCGGGCTTTATGTTAAGTCGAATTAAGTGGACAGTTGAAATATCTTCTATGTCGCTTTGACAATAAATAATACAAATCAAATAAATAATTAAAGGTGCGTGACGTTGTGTAATTATAAATTGGTGTATAGATCGTGTACCACAAGCTCTGCCTAGCTTGGAGCTAGATGATAATGTGGATTGTCCAGCATTATTTACTTAAATGTTTCCATAGAAACAATGCGTGTGAAGCCGAAGGCAGTGACTACTAAACGACTGATGTTGATGATGGAAGTCAGTAATGAATAAGTCCTAGCTATATCCTCAAGCTAGCCCAAAACTCACGGTAGGGCTGGTCCACCGACGACCTGCGAAAGACTGCAGGCAGACGCTGACGATGGCGCTATGGCGCTCATTAGGCATAAATCCAGTAATAAAATTGCATAAGCTGATAATGATTATGATGATATCCTCAAGACATAAGTAGTAAAGTAACTTATTAAATCACGTGGCGTTACGTATACGGACAGGCCGCGCCGGCGCCGGTGTCGCTTCGTTGACCACCCCCGACATTTGACACCACATCATGACTACATCATAGGAAATTAAGAATTATGTGACTCAGGTTGTACTCAAGTATATAAAATGTAACGTTAAAGCCGCGGTCGTGGCGTAACAGATTCAGAGTTAGGCCGTGTGGATGCCTCTTATTTGGGGAAGGTACGTTCAGCAGTGGTCGTTTACCACACTTCTGCCTGCGATGCGGAAATATCGATTGGGTCCCATCTCTTCACATCCCTACACAAATAAGGGGACCTTAAGTTTAAAGGGGGGCCCATACTTTCGTAGAGGATCAAACGAAGTGGGGTGTTCGGGGATTCTAATCATCTTCGAATGGACACAGTCGCAACTTCTAAACAGAAAAATCTTAAAAGATATTTTATGATTTTTCAGTTTAGAAGTTAGGACTGCTTTCGCCACGGTCGGTGTTATTTTAAAAGGGCAATTGATCTCTTAAAAACTCTTCTTGCAAAAAAGATTCAGCTATATATTTTTATGACATTTAAAAATATATAGTTGAATCTTTTTTTTATCAAACTGACTGAGAATTTATCCATGCCCCGCAGACATAATAACAGATTCGTCTAGTCTAGACTGTGTAGTCCAGACGGCGGCATCTTGAGTCAGTAAATATAAATGGACATTTCACCACAAAGCCAAGCAAAGATAATAATTCTGCTCTGATAATAATCACAATATGATATTGGATAGGTAACGGCAGCTCATTGTGTAATTTACACGCAGTTTTTTCGCACGATTTTTCCCCTTTTTAAGTTTAAAAGCATTTTATGTATGAACATAGGCGGTCCCCTTGTCTGTTTACTGTGGAGAGTTGGGCCCCGATGGATAATAATATAATAATCATAATAATATACAAACTGATTTATGGGAAAAAGGAGCCTATATATTATTCAAGGGCTAGAACTACCTGCATGCAATCATCAATGGCAAAATTTCAGCCTCATTATGTTCTGTTCAGTAGCTTTGGTGTGAAAAAGTATCCATCTAAAAATCCAAACTTTCGTGTTTATAATATTAGTTTGAAGTATGGTATGTATGTATATCACAGGGGTTGTAATTTTTTTTTTTTTTTTTTTATAATTCTGGACACAATTCACACAGCATTATCTAGCCCCATGGTAAGCAGAGCTTGTGTTATGGGTACTAGATAACTGATATACATAATACATTAGATTACATAGATAGATATTTTTTATTACTTATACATATTAATTTATTATACAATTGTAACAGTAGTACTATATTTACCCATATTCGCTACTCCTAGTAATATATTAACCTGTGTAACGACCATAGATGACATAGTTCTTTATGAGTTTAGTAAAGAGGACACCACTAATTTCGTTACGCTCCATTTTCTGATGACGTCAGCAAGATACATTATCGTAGAAATCAGGACACGGCCTTGACATAACACACAGGCTATACATCACGCTTAGGTTGACTAGACTAGACAATACAATAATACAGACATACTAATAGAAACATGGTTCAGATTGGCAGAACACAGAGCAATCAGTTTCAGTAATACCCACTTTAGTCCTGCCTGAATTGGACCCAAATAGTTAAATATATTAAACGGTTGTTTTGAGAGACGCTGTCGTACCATATATGACTTATATTTCATAGGGTAATGTTTAAAACTTATTAACTAGTTTCTGCCCGCGGTTTCATATATTAGACTAGTATGGATAATCGTACGTATACTGATTAAAATTAATGCTGGACTGGAATCATGGCCTGAGGCTAAGAATTTTGTTTTTTTTATTCAACCGTTGCTGTCTAACTGTAGAGCAAAGGCCTCAGGTCACGTGCTCAGCTAATTTTGTTTCTATATATTAAAAGATATAAAATGGATATTGACATTTCAAATGTATATATTTTTTCTGTTTGCCTATCAAGCATAGATAAATAACAATCAGTCCTAGTCTAGACACAGGTATACATACACATAAATAGGATAAAGAACGCATAATATGCATTTATAGCAATAAATGAGTTCTATTTATAGAGGGACCCACAGATAGCAAGTAAATGAACTTCCCTTGTGCGCAGTTATATTTATGCTAGTTTGAGCCCGCCACTTCGCATGCACACGTTGAGCGCTGATAATGTCTGTATGGTGATGGCACCACTATAACTCTTCCCGCGGGTGTCGAACGTGTCGACATCCACCGGGGGCACTCAGCAGCGCCTTATTGGCTTTTATCATACAATACAATACAATACAAATACGTTTTATTGCACATCAAACACAGAAAAAAAAACAGTAAAGAACAAACAAAGATACAGATGCACAATGGGCGGCCTTATCGCTAAGAGCGATTTCTTCCAGGCAACCTTTGGATGCACACTTAGCTATAGTATAGGTACAGTCTAAGTTGTATCATAGTGGGATTAAATAAAAAAATCCCCACGTTGGGCATGTGGGCTGTAGAACGCAGATAGATGTGGGAAAATTGGTATCCTGCAGACCAATTTTATCACCGAAATAGTTTTGTAGGGTGATGGAACTGTCCGTGTGCGAGTTGATTCAAACTTGACCGGTTTTATTTTTATATTTGGTCATAACAACATCGAATCGTAAATATAAATGTACGCTCTACGTTCGCACTGTCGTCGCAGCCTGCGGGCGCAACGGAGCTGTTTAAGCAAACTCAAACAAGGCGGATGGCCACTTAACGGCTCGCAGGCTTCGGGTCCCAAAGCCATGTCAATCTATATCACTTCATAGTATAAAACAAATTCGCTTCCCGCTGTCTAATGTCTGTCTATCCCTGTGTATGTTTAGATATTTAAAACTGCGCAACGGATTTTGATGCGGTTTTTTAATAGATTGAGTGATTCAAAAGCAAGGATAAACCATTTGACACGTAGATTTCCACACGGGCTAAGCCGCTGGGCGCAGCTAGTCAACCTATAATAGTCCACTGTTGGTCATAGGCCTCCCCAATGAGCGCCATAGCGGCCTGTCTTCAGCTTGCTGCATCTAGCATCTGCCTGCAGTCCTTCGCAGGTCGTCACTCACCTGGCCGGAGGGCATCCTACACTACGTTTGCCGAGTCGTGGTTTCCACTCAAGAACACGTTTACCCCAGCTGTTGTCAATTCTTCGCAAGATATGGCCGACTGCCACTTCAGCTTGCTAATTCGTAGAGCTATGTCAATATCTTTGGTTATCTGTCGGATGTATAAATAATAAACTCATAAAAACAATACAAGGGATGAAGGTGCGGTACCAACATAGCACCTGGCAGCCCGCCACGCGGCGCCTAGCCTGGTCGGGCTGGCCACCGAAATAATATCACACATTAATGCATTGTTTTCATTGCTACTGCCAAAAGGATTGTACTAGCCGCACTTAGCTTAATGTTCCTGCACTAATGATTGTAAATATAGGCTAGAATGAGTAGAATTCGTCCTGCCGAGGCGCGAGCTCATTTATAAAGCGGTACTATAAAGTTCTTCCGATTTATACGAATACATATTTTGACCCTATTTGAACAGGATATCTATGTATTTGACCCTCTCTGATCCTCTCTCATTGTTTCTAGAATGGTTTCAGCAAGTTGACTCAGTAAATTAAAAAATATACAATTTCAAAATCATTATCTATTAAATATACATAGTTATTGCAAAAAACACAGGGGTCCATTTGATGCATATTGGACTCCAAGCTTCGTTTGGCTCTCTTAGATTTGAAGTTAGAAACAATATTTTTAGTCAGACTTTGTTAAACATAATCTATGGCAAATAACTACATAGTATAAAACAAGTCGCTTCCCGCTATCTGTCTGTCCCTATGTTTGATTAGATCTTTAAAACTACGAAAAGGATTATGATATGTTTTTTTAAATAGATAGAGTGATTCAAGAGGAAGGTTTATAAACCATTTGACACATAGATTTCTACACGGGCGAAGCCGCGGGGCGCAGCTAGTAATGAAAGAAATGTCTTAATGTTATTTATAATACATAGGTACGTAAAATATTTATATATCTAAAACGACATCCAGCTACAGACAGAGCTCTATTCACTCAGGTTTATATTTAGTGCGGACACATTATCTGGATACCACGGAGCCTGTCTCAACAGTGGTCGCCTTATAGAGACGACACTTAACGAGCTATTTTAAACGCCAAGACTGCTCCATGCAAGCAGATGTCTATCAAATGCACGGATGAGACACACATGTTTAATCGGTTGGACGTGAACACATTAAATTGAAGACATTTTAAAGCGCCTAATTTTTCCGGTATGAGAATGATTGATACAGATGCCTCGAATATTTTTTATGTATATTAACCCTGAGGGAACTACCAAAACAAAGCAGAGAGTACTAGGTATCGTACGGCTGATTTATGAGGACGATGCAGGCAAAGTTAAATAATCTTTCAAAACTACCATCTTTGACGCCTCAGTTAGACAGTCAACATCTTGCCAATTCACTCCATAATCAAACTTGTGTTTTAACCAGTTAAAACGACGAACATTGTTTAAAAGTGATATCAAAACTCACGGCTTATAATAATAACACAAAAAATCAAAGTATTTCTGCGTATTTGTTAAATAAAGTGAGACTAAGTTAAATTTTTACAAGTCATTACCGAAGTTAGTTACGAGTGCAGTGAGCGCCGCGTGCAGAGATTTCTCGCGGTTACGTGTACGGCATAAGGTGCAATTTGACGTGCAGTGATCGAGCGGTACCGCGGCAACGGCAGAGCGTACATCGTAGCCAAAGATTACTAGCGCAGAACGGACTTCTGCGGTTTTGCCTCAGTGAGATACTACTCTCCAGCATGAAGACCTGTGCAGGTTGCCGTAAGCAGACGAAGGATAATAACTCAATAAGGTGTACCATTACACCTTGTGAGAAATATTTTTGTTTTCAATGCGCTAACATAAGCACTGAAACTATGTCCGCTGATCGGGAAAAAACCTGGAAGTGCCCTGAATGCTGCGCCTCGCTAAGAAAAGGTGGGGATAACAGTCACACTCCTGTACGGTCCAACTCGGACTCACAAAATGTCACTACTAGAAAGAAGATTGACTCCAATGTGTCCGAATGTGAGAGTTCCTCGGGTTTGAAGGAACTAACCGAGCAGCTTGCTAGACTCACCAACAGACTGGAAGATGTTACTAAATCGCTAAATTTCACCCAGGAACGCCTAGACGAGATAATGGTCGCTATGCAGGCGAAAGACTCCCGTATCAAGTATTTGGAAAAAAGGGATGAAGAACTCACACTATTAAAATCAACTGTTAGTCAATTGCAAAGCGAACTGAACGTGCAGGCCCAGCACAGGCTTCAGAATGAAATTGAACTCGTTGGAATTCCAGAATCAACATCAGAAAACCTGCATCACACTATACTGGTGGCCGCACGGAAGCTGGGAGTTGAGCTCGATGAGAAAGACGTGGACTGGGTCTCTAGAGTAGGATCTCGGAGGCCTGCTGTACTACCCAGTTCAGCTGGTTCCAATATGCCACGCCCTGTGGTTGTTCGCTTACTGAGAAGAACTAAAAAAGATCAGCTGCTTAAAGCATCTAAAGCCCGCAAGAACATCACAAGCGCCGACCTGGAGGTTCCTGGTTCCTCACTGAAGGTTTATATTAATGAGAGGCTGACTAAGGAAAACCGTATGCTGTTTCGCGAAGCGCGAAAAAAATGTAAAGAGGAAGGGTACGCTTTCTGCTGGTGCCACAATGGAGCAATCTACATCAGGCAGCGGGAAGGTTCTGCGGCTGTGCTCATACGCACAGAAGGCGATCTAGACAGCGTGTTTGCAGCCTCGTCTCGATAACAGTAGATATTGACAAGGTTCCACATCCACCTATTATTAGCCTGGGAGACGATATAGACGCCGTTGGCATTACGTGCAAAACCCTGTCGGATCCTGAGCAGTGTGGATCAGTTTTCTCTGAAATACATCGTTTTAAAATCCTAACCTTGAACATTAGAAGTATCTCTCGTAATTTCGATGAGTTTTTAGTATTTCTGTCGCGCTTAGATGTAACACCTGATGTTATTATTCTAACTGAATGTTGGCTTAGTTCCTGTAATAATATAATTCCTCAAATATCTGGCTATAACTCCTATCATACTGAGAGAGTCCATAACCAAAACAGCGGTGTTGTAGTTTATATTTTAAATACGCATAATGCAACAGTGGCTGAACCCAATATCGATGATGCTGATAGCTTACAAGTTAAAATTGGTGCCGATGTAGTCATTCTTGGAATTTACCGATCGCCTTCATTCTTAAACATCGACCACTTTTTAAACTCACTTGAATCCTACCTTGATAGCGTATCTTCCGAACCGTTGATTATAGCTGGTGACATAAACATCAATATTCTAGATACTGTCTCCAATGTTGAGTACCTGTGTTTTTTGGCAGAAAATGGTTTTTTACCGGCGATCACTGAGCCTACTAGAAAGTCCTCGTGCCTAGACCATATCCATGTCAAGGGTAAGCAACAAAACTCGAGTGTAGGCATAGTGTGCAAAACCGATATAACCGATCACTACGTCGCAATCTTAGGAATCGGTCTTAAAGCGTCTAAACCCCCGAGGCCTAGTCGACTTACTCTAAAAAGAGACGTTGACGCTGTTAAGAAAGAGATAGAAGAGATTGACTGGACTGATGTTTTAGGTGGCTTAAGTGGTGTCAACGAGTTAACGAATGCTTTTATTTCAGTGTTTACAGCAATTATTGATAGGCACACGCGAAGTATAAGGTTACCTAGGTCGAAGTTCAATCTTAAGCCCTGGATTACGCCTGGACTTATGCGCTGCATGCGTCATCGTGACAGGTTACACATGCAAGTTAGATTGGATCCTGATAACGACGTCAGCAGGCTCTCTTACACTCGTTACCGAAACTTTTTCTCTGAACTCACGCGTAAACTAAAAAGAGAATATGAAAATGCAGAGTTACTGGCCAATAAAAATAACCCTAAAAAGCTATGGAAGACTATCAAATCAGTATGCCATATGAACAAGGTTAAAACTGAATCCGCGGAACTGTTAGCTCTCGCTGGCAGTAATGACCCCCAAGAGTCGCTAGACATTTGTAACTCGCATTTCACACTTATTGGACAAAGACTAGCAAACAGAACTCTGCTTAACCTATCCAAATCTGAAGACGAGCTAACAAAAGCGATTCGGACTAAACACTCACCCGTTGACTCGTTATTCATGGAACCAACCGATTCTAGAGAAGTCGAGAATCTTATCATGAGCCTTTCTAACGACAAAGCCCCAGGAATCGACGGTATTAGTAACTCTCTGTTAAAAGTGCTTTGTAAATCAATTGTCGACCCTCTCAAAATGATATTCAACGAGAGTTTATCTGCAGGTGTGTTTCCTGATGCCTGGAAACTTGCTGTTGTTTGCCCTATTCACAAAGGTGGTGTAAAAGACCTAGTAGACAATTATCGCCCCATTTCCCTTTTGTGTGCTTTCTCAAAGCTCTTAGAGAAATTAGTAAACACTAGGTTAGTTAAATTCATAGAATCCAAGAAGCTCGTCTCAGATAGACAGTTTGGTTTCCGTAAATCTAAATCTACAGAAGACGCTGTTTCACTGTTAACTTCAATTGTATCTTCACAACTAGATAAAAAACAGTGCTCTGTAGGCGTGTTTCTGGACCTGGCGAAGGCTTTTGACACTGTCTCGACTCTGATTCTGTTGAGAAAGCTGGAGTGCTTGGGAATTCGTGGTTGTGCACTAGACTGGTTCAAAAGCTACCTCAATGAGCGGAGACAATGTGTCAAAATAGGTGCATTCGTCAGTGTACCTCAACGAGTGAATTACGGGATCCCACAAGGTAGCATTCTTGGCCCTACACTGTTCATTTTGTACATCAACGACTTACAGGAGCTACCTATCACCAACATGGAAGCATTGTGCTACGCGGATGATACTGCCTTACTATTTTGCGGGACATCGTGGACTGAAGCTTTTTCCTCTGCGGAAGCTGGCCTGGACAAAGTACAAAGGTGGTTACAAAAGAACCTGCTAACCTTGAATATAAAAAAAACCACGTACATTTGTTTTTACAAAACGAAAGCATCAGAACCCCCTATTTCCCTGCCACCCCTTAAAATACATTCGCAATGTGGAGAAAAGAGTCAGAGCTGTAACTGCGAAGAGCTAGCTAGGTCTGTGTCATTAAAATATTTAGGTGTCATAGTTGATGAAAAGCTTTCTTTTAAGAAACATTTGGAAACTCTCTCAGGCAGAGTGAGAAAGGTAGTTCACGTGATGAAGCAACTTCGTGTGGTGGCAGAGTTTGAAACTTTATTGGCAGTCTACTACGCCCTGTGTCAGTCATTACTCACGTACTGCCTTATAGCCTGGGGTTCTGCCGGGAAGACGTTCCTAATAGGGGTTGAACGAGCACAACGCTCTGTACTAAAAACAATGCTTAAAAAGCCCCGAAGATACTCAACAGACCTGCTCTTTAAGGAGAGTGGTGTACTATCGGTTAGAAAGCTGTTCCTTCTGAAAACCTGTCTTAATGTACACGCATCAACCTCATTTCGGCAAAAATACCAATCGACCAGACAACGCAATCCAAACAAAATCCTAGTTCCCCCAGTATCTACGACATTTGCGCAGCGTTTCGGTGATCACTTAAAATGTTTCGTTTATAATAGGGTTGTCAAACACTGTTGCACTTGCACAAACGTTAAATCTCTTTCTGTCGCCCAATTAAAATCCGCTGCCCAAATATGGTTACATACTCTATCTTACGATGAAACCGAAAGTCTACTTTTAAAGGTCTCCTAATGCATGTTTAAATTTGTTTAGTTTCTAATTTATTTTTAGTTCTGTTCTAGTTACTTTCTATTTGATTTTTTTTTATTATCTATATTTTTAAATTAATTTTCTTACGTTTTTTTTTCTTCAAACTTTATTTTGTCTGTATAGATTTGTCATGAAATTGAGGCACTTCTTACCTGGTAAATCATATTGGTTCCCACGATACAGGCCCAGCCTAGTGTGGGAATCATTAGTACTTTGTAAATTAATTCTCTCTACTTACCATACCAATTCTGTATTTACTTTAGTTCTGTTTAAATGTAGTAATAAACATATTTTCATTTTCATTTCATTTTATTTCATAAACACTTAAAAACACTTTTAAAAGGATATTTACACTATTTCACATTTTGATATTAAAAACACAGTCCCTTAAGTGTTTTTAAGTATTATAGGCACGAATAATACATTCTCTGATAGAAGCCAGATATAACACTCTATGGCGAGTAACTCAGGTCAATAGAATCACTTTCAAATACAGCAAGCGCCATTGATGCAATTAGCCTTATAAGACGTGCCTTAGTGAGCGATGACTGCATAACAGCTATAAATGGCGACTTGTTCACGTATAGACAGACATATACGGAATAACCGATATGTATAGAGATAATAAAATATGCATAGTGAGTCACACTAAGGTAAACTTTCAAGTAAGTTTACCCTCGTGTGAGTCAATATTATGTGCGAGTTATTCTAGAGGTGTTTTACGCTTAGCATAACAGTTCAGTTCTTTATTAATAAGAATATTCTTATATGTCAAAAATAATAATACATAAGAACCTTAAAAATATACATAACGAAATAGTGAGTAGTCAGTCCGTAACGCCAACAAGTTGCTTTGCCGGAAGACCAGCGTTGGTTTCTAGCTTGCTAGTCATCCAACTCATGCTGAGGCAAAGCCATTTTGTTACTGGACTTACTATGTACTTACTACACGATTACCAACACGTTTAGTTTACCTTTAAGTTTCTGTTTATTATGTTCTTTTTAACAAATAAATTCATTTCATTTCATTTCAAATAACAAGAAACATACAAAATAGTTCAAAATCACACACACACACACACACATTAACCTTATATATGTATTGTGTTTTCCTTTTAGCCATTTGAACAGCCAATAAATATTGCAAGACATTCCACGTTGTATTATCTAGCCTCATTTTAAAAATATTGTTTCCATATCTTATTAGAAAACTAACCTTCAGGTCTTTGAACGACCTTCGTTATCTTAAGGTTTTTGTTATTATAGTGCGTACGCCCTCGTATTCGGCAGGGTAAGGTCGCGGGTTCAAATCCCGCTGAAATCGAAAGTTTCAAAGATATTATTTACGTTATCTTGGCCAGTATATTCTGTAATTCAGACGTATGCTGCGTACATAATCCCACTAATATTATAAAGGCGAAAGTTTGTATGTATGGAAGTTTGTTACTCTTTCATGAAAAAACTTCTGAATGGATCGGGCGGAAATTTTGCAAATAGGTAGTTTCAGGCCAAGAATAAAACATAGGCCACTTTTTATCCCATAAATAAACCAATTCCCATGGGATAGAAATAACCTTAAGGGGCCTCCGGAGGGACGAATTCTTCATACAAACGTAATACCAAAATTATTTCTAATTCAAGCATATTTCCACTATAATATTGCATTATTTGTATTAAAATAGTGTTTATCTAGGTTCCCAAATGGTTTTTTTTTTCAAAATACTTACCTAAAATGAAGCCAATCTCATTTTGCACATTTTTATGCGAATATGGACAAGTTTTCTTGCTATTTGTTTCGTATTAAAAACATCAATATCTTACGTGTTATTTATTAAGGAACATAGCTTATATTGTCTAGTTACAGAATAACAATACTTTGTGAAGAATACAAAAAGTTTTCAGTCATAATTTTTGGTATTACGGAACAAACCAAATTTTGAACGGTTAATATTGCTATCGCGCACGCATGGGGCGCGGCGCAAGGGTTAAACAGGGACAGCGATATTCGGAGCGATTTTTGCAAGCGAGGGTCGCCGGACCCTTAAAACGTTTCCATACAAACAACGCGTGCGAAGCCGCGGGCAGAAACTAGTAAATAATAAAGAACCATAGCATACAAAGACCTTTTAAGTCTATGACCATTTGCGAGCCTAACACCATTTATAGACTTGTCAATTGCAAAATATGTTTACAAATGGTATATGAACGGGTAATGTACTGGATGGAGTATAAATAGTTTAGAAAGTAACATGCTGTATAGTGTGGTATGCGACTGCCATGAGAACTAAAACCGGTTCAGGTCTCAGCAGTTAGAACATAGCTCATAGTTATGGTAGATAGTTTATTGCAAAGTGTACTTAAACGCTGTTGGTGCTTCTGATAATTTCAAACACTGTAGCTTCGCATTCACGTACCTGGATGAAATAGAACCTATATATGTAGCGCTTAACCGCTATATGTTTACTACATATAGCGGTTAAGCGCTACATATTAAGGACATTTAATTTAATAGAATAAATACAGTGGCAATCTAGTCTTAAATGATGTCGTTATGTTACTAACCTTTGTCAATGTACGGGATCTTTTCTACTTGAGCTTGTTTAGAAGAATGATAACACTTTTGAACACAAGTCATTTGTAACGGGATATTTACCATGATTTGAGTTTAGAGTTTTTCAATATTTCGGCACAAAAAACAAATCATGGTAAATATCCCGCTATAAATTACATTTGTGTAGGAGAATAATGTTTTACAAATTTGAAAATGTTCCACTGTATCTTTGTATCTGAATTACAATTGAACATTTTATACAATTTTTAAAAGAAACGATCACGAACCATCAGGTGATGTTCCTCTATTATCCATATATGTCTAAGCTAAGCAGTTGACGCTAAAACAATAATAGACAGACAAATCAGGGCAAGACAATGCCAACTGCGTCTCCTATATCGAGTTCAACAAAACAACACCGTCATATATTCACGGCAACGTACAAACGTACAAAATTTTGCAATGTGAATCCCTAAATACTTCGTGTGTGGCTGCCAACATGCATAATAGACTTTATGAATGACACTTATAACTAGTGCATAAGGTTGAAATCAAACTGCAGAATATATGCGACAGTTTGTATTACAGAGGAATAAGGTTGAGGTTCTCGCGAAGAACCGACGGCCGCTGGGGCAAACGTGTTCTTGGGTGGAGACCACGACTAGGTAAACGTGGTGTAGGACGCCCTCCGACCAGGTGGGATGACGACCTGCGAAAGACTGCAGGTAGATGTTGGATGCGGCAAGCTGAAGACAGGGCGCTATGGCGCTCATTGGGGGAGGCCTATGTCCAGCAGTGGACTGCTATAGGCTGATGATGATGAAGGTTCAGTATCTGAAAAGAAACAGCTTACCTGTGTGCTGTGTCTCAAGACGTCAATGCTTGACTGAGTACATAGGTCATAGCGTTCTGTTTACATACAGAGAACAATCAAGATAACTTTGAGCTGTTTCAATGAACTTTGGCTTGGTGGGAACTTACTTTATACGAGTACTTCTGGTACTCTGGTGGACCAGGAGAGAATTTTTTTGATTACCTTCTCAACATGTACCTATACATGTTATAAAGTTAGTATCATGTTAGTATTAGTTTTTGCCGTAATAAATGGTTTTTATCTTATCTTGATTTGCATGGGATTTTGACACAGAAACTTATCGTTAGTGACGGTAAAGTCTAGATACCGTTCGATCAGGCGCCAACCTTTTTTCGAGGTACTAAATCTTTTCTCTGATATCCGAAAATCGTTGAACCGATATACATTTTCTTTTAGCCGGTATAATAATTTGCAAGCCTTATAGTTTTGTGCATTATAGTTAGGTACTTACGTTACTTTACTAAAGTAAAGATCTCAATAATATTAAGATATGTATATATATAAACATTAGGCGTATGATAAGAGAGAAGAAGGAGAAATGGACGAGACTAATACCTAACTGAATGGCAACCACGAGATAGCAAAAGAAAAAGAGGCAGACAGACTAGAAGATGGGAGGACGACATTAGAAAAGTGGCGGGTCCAATATGGACCAGCATAGCGAAAGATAGAATAGAGTGGAAATCTTTAGAGGAGGCCTATGTCGAAAGACAAGCTGAAATGCTGAAACGACCGTTTACCGATACTTAATTTATGTAAAAAGATAAGCACCTAACTGTTATAAAGTAAGCATATTTGTAAGAAAACTGTAAAACATTGTAAAAATTTGTTCAGCAATAAAGGCTATTTTATTTTATTTATTTATTTTATTTATATATAAACAGTATTATTATATTTTGTGCCTAGAATAATTTGTTAGATTATAAGTATTAGCCCCCTAGTAATATTGCCATACCCTAGCAGGGTGCATGTTGGAAACTATGTTATCTTTAAGATCCATTGTACTACAACATGTTTGCAATAAAAATATTGAGTATTGTTTGTTTTTGTACAATTCCTGTATGCATTTTAACACTTTGACTGCGAACTTTTTTCGACGACTGCGATCTTTTTTTTAACCTAAGCCATTCGTGCTGCCGCTCTACACAGCGGTTGTATTGCGCCGCACATGCGTTTCGTTCGAAAAACATTACAGCTGTGCTGAGTCACACAGATCTGTATTTTCTCAGCCGCTGCGCTAGTGTGGATTTACGCATATTAGTCAATTGTAGAAAACACATACGGTGTGATTTCAGCACTCGAAAGTGTTTAAACTACAGATTTTGTTTCACGAGACCGTTATCATGTAGAATAAACATTTTCAAAGACGGAAACTCGTAATATCAAATATTTGATTACCTCAAGATGCTTCTACCGTATTAGTCGTGCCAAATTTTCTTCCTGTGTTTGAAATTAGCAGTTTGATTTCCGTGTTTTAGCGCTAAAGGAGTCTTAACGGACTTCAATATCATAAGAGCGAAGTAGAGATTTGATGAAGGCTTTTCGGTGAGGAGTTTTCTGAGTCCCAGAGGGAACAGACGCTGTGCTGGCAGATCCTGTTGGACCGGTTTACGATTGCAAGAAGAGGTCTTTCCACTTCTTTTAAACAGACTTCGAAAACAGGATAAAGTTCTATGTTCAATTGTATACAATGTGTTTGGTTTTTTACTTTTACATAAGTAAAGCTGGACAATTCACACAGCATTATCTAGCCCCATGGTAAGCAGGGCTTGTGTTATGGGTACTAGATAACTGATATACATAATACAATACATTACATATATAGATATTTGAAGGGGGTGTTTTTCAAGATATTTTATCACTTAATCATTCCAGTGGAGACCGCGACTCGGCAAACATTGTGTGGGACGTCCTCCGGCCAGGTGGGATAACGACCTGCGGACTGCAGCAGATGCTGGATGCGGCAAGCTGAAGACAGGGCGCTATGGCGCTCATTAGGGGATGCCTATGTCCAGCGGTGGACTGCTAAAGGCTGATGATGAATCATCGCTCCCCCTTTGACCTACAGATATTATACACACATAGATATTACAAATTATTCTCGGGAATACTATTCGTCCCGCAAAACTAAAAAAAAGAGTTGGTTAAGGAATTCGATGTCGGTTTCTAGTTTTGCACCGCATGGAAAAATAAAACAAATGCACATTGCAACGCGAATCAATTAATACTTTGACTGCGGTTTTTTTTCGACGACTGAGATCTTTTTTTTTACCTAAAAAATTCGTGCTGCCAGTCTACACAGCGGTTGTGTTGCGCCGCACATGCGTTTCGTTCGAAAAATATTACAGCTCTGCTGAGTCACAAAGATCTGTATTTTCTCAGCCGCTGCGCTAGTGTGGATTTACGCATATTAGTCACTTGTAGAAAACACATACCGTGCGTTTTCAGCACTCAAAGTGTAAAGTGTTTGTGAAATAATTTGTTGCATATTTAGGACAACAGATACGAGCGCCAGATAATACAAAACAAGCTAAATGTTTGTGCGCAATGCATCGCCATTTAATCATGTTTGTTTTCGTTTTAATTAGGATACGGAAAACTACTGTTGTAGTGCGACTTAGAAATTGATAAGAGTGCAACTGGGGTCCAAAGCGTTCATTGACATACATGTATATTGACGATTTTGCTACATAAATTTTTAGTGCACTAGAAGCACTGCTTCTGTGAAAATAACAATTTGACGTGTTTTAAAAAACTATAAATCTTCTGACTTCAAATTCCTAAATAATGAAAATGTAAAACTTAGTTAACCCTTAGTTACTCGCGCATAAAAACATACATAAGTACTCGCGTAGAAAAAACTACCAAATACATACAAAATCAGACTTTTATTTATGATAAAGATTTAAAAATAAGCGCTGTAAACTCGAAACTCCAATAACTAGAGACGATCAAACAGTCGCTGGGGTGTTCAACACCCCACGCGAGTAATTAAGGGTTAAAAAAAATTGGTTAAATCATAGGTTAGCGTGATATTGAGTTATTCGTCCATTTGTCGCGCACATACATACTTAATGCAAATTTAAGACTTATATGATTTTCTCATGGATGCCATTGTCAGAACTGGACCATGTGGCTTCCCGTGTGGTCCCATTGAAGCCACAGCAAGGGAAGCACCAGCTTTCAAATATAAAAAGAATCATCAAAATCGGTTCACCCAGTAAAAAGTTCTGAGGTAACAAACATTAAAAAAGTTAAATTGAGAACAATATCTTTTATGAAGTCGGTGAAATCAAAGTTTCCGATTCTTATTCAAGCAAAAACCTACCTTATAGCGTTTGCGCAAAAACTAATCAGAAACTTCGTGGAAACGATTTTTATTTTATGATTAGCCGACTGATCGTATGTACCTACAATTTTTAGCAAATGTTGGCTTGACTTCACCTATCAATGTAGGCAGATAATATTTTAGGAAGCTCGGCGACTGTTACTTTTGCCTTTGGCCAACTTTACTTTTTTGACATCCACTTATAGCGCAATCAATTAATTAATTAACCAATAAATTCTCACTTTTTTCGAAAACTATTAATTCGTGGTTGGAACTCAGCCGCAACGCAATTCCCATAGTTAGATCTAAAATTCACATTTTTTGTCGAATTTTGGGAATATGGTAGAAATGTAGCTGCAGGGGGTCCACCGAAACCAGCAAAATTTTGAAAGTGGTCTATGAGGAAAAAAGGTCTGGGAACCTCTGGTCTAAACGATTGAATTTGTATCAAAACAGATGTCCTAGAGACACAATTGAATTGAAAATACATACATTTATTCAGACATAATATCCATTACGTCGTCTACGTTGCGTGGCGTGGGCTTAGTATATTTCTAGATAGGTTTCCTCATATAAACAGGATAAAACGGATATACAGGAATAGATTTTAGTTTTGTTCATGTATATTCTTATATAATTAGAGAAATCAGAATAAAATATAGAGTAGGGTAGGTTATAGTATAACATTAATTATATTGTATGTATAACAATCTTGACATTTGTTACATTTATTTGTTTATCATTGGCAGCAGTTACATGTACCTACTACTAGACTGGTAAAAACACATAAACAGGGTTTAACCCTAAAGCTTGATTTATATAACAAGTTACCACTAGAACTAACTCTACTTCCTTTTCAGGAATTTAAAGCAAAAATAAAGAATTTTTTAGTATGTAACCCATTTTATAGCATTAACGAGTTTTTAACGTGCTCATTTGTCAATTTGTGATAAGTTATTATTGTTGTATACTTATATTATTGTAATTTTGGATTAAATTTAATCTAAGAGTATTCATTGTACTGTAGTATTTAATTGACATGCCAATATTAGTGATAATGTTATGGTGAATAAATTGAATTTACTGAATTTACATCTATAAAGAGATGCACTGTAAATAACAACTGCTTCCTATGGTCGCATGAAAAAATGGTCACCATTTTTTCATACTATGCGACCATAGGAAGCAGTTGCTCTTACGACATCCACGAGCTGAGTTCGAAGGGTCCATTCTTACGCCGCGACCTCCACGGCGGCGGCCAAGGATAACTTTACCCCGTTCTAACAGATAAATATATCTATAAGTAAAACAAAACGCCGAAAAAGATCAACTCAACTTCTTATTTTTATGGCTGGCTGTGACTGTGTTGCCACAACTCTGCCAGTGAACGCGACTTTAATTATTGAAACTGACACGATTACGAGCCCTAATGATTAACAAAGCGATTCTAAAAATACTTCCGACCTTGTTACAGCATACGGTAATGATATACATATACTATAATATACACATGTTCTATTGACGTATATACGATAGTGTAATCGCACAGGGACATGTCAATAAACATACCGTGGGCGTATTGTTATAACTTCATACAAGAGGATACTTAACCTATCATCAGTGCGTCAGTGTTTATAGTGGATAATAACTGCAATAACTTACAGTTGATGTTAAATTAAAAGCAACGATAGAAGGATAATAAAACCGGCAGGCGCGTTGAAGGGTTAGATAAAGATATTTGGTACTAAGAACACAGACATACTAACATAAAGAGAGATACAATATTAAACTCAAGTACAATAAAACAATTAAAACGAGCAATTAAAAGGGCAAGTACTTACTGTAGGTAAATATATGTGTGCTGCAGTACAACAAATAGGCTATGGCTCAGCGATATTTTTTGCTAAAAAGCAAAAACACTGATTTTCAGCCAAAACCTGAGAGCGAGCAGAACGAGCACAAACGGAAAACGTGTAGGTCGAGAATTACTGTGGTTGTGTATCAAAGTTAAAATAAAAATAATAGTTTTAGGGGGTATGGTCGTAGAAAGAACTGAAGACCTCAGTGGCGTTGCGGGTGATGCGGTGCGGTCGATTCACGCTTTGGGACAAATGTTTGTACGATCTGTTAATTTTTGTTTCGGGTGTTCTGTGTATTTTTTATGTATACCAAAAATATCTATGTATGTTATTGTATTGTATAAAGTATATCAGTCATCTAGTACCCATAACAGCTCTGCTTAGCTTGGGCTAGGTGATGCTGTGTGGATTGTCAAGTATTATTAAGAAAGACAGAACGACCGACGGAGAGGGGATTCTGTGTTTCATTGCTAAAAATATTTGTTTTAATATGTTATTCTTTTAAATTCGCGGGTACCCTATTAATAAGATCGACTACATATGTAGATAAGATAAGAGACCACAAAAAACAAACACACAACGACAGGTATGTGACTTTTCTATACTAATATTATAAAGAGGAAATGTTTGATTTTTTGTTTGTTTGTTTGTAATGAATAGGCTCCGAAACTACTGGACCGATTTGAAAAATTCTTTCACCGTTGGGAAGCTACACTATCCGCGGTGAACATAGGCTATATTATATTTTCAAAAAAGTTAGGCGGATCCCTAACTTTTTTGAAAATATGATATAGCCTCTAAAACCTCTCCTTCTAAAACCGTGCGAAGCCGGGAAGGTCCGACTCACTACTCGAACGAAACTAAATGCTAGTTTACGATATCTTAATGTCAAATATGGCAGCTGAGAGAAGTCTTATGATAATATTATGATTATGATACAGCGTCTGTTTAAGATGTGAGAGCACGTCAAAGGTATATTATGTAAAGCTAGGGAGATGCGTTTAGGACACAAAGAACTGTGAATAGAGAAGTTTTAGTAGGGTTGTCGTATTAATCACTACATAGTACGCTAAAACAAAGTCGCTTCCCGCTGTCTGTCTGTCCCTATGTATACTTAGATCTTTAAAGCTACGCAACGGATTTTGATGCAGTTTTTTCAATAGAGAGAGATTCAAGAGAAGATTTGTAAACCATTTGACACATCGATTTCAACGCGAGCGTAGCCGCGGGGCGCAGCTAGTTATAGAAAACCAATATTATAAATTTGGAGAAATTGACACAATGACAAATTCCGACAAATAATCTGATCTGGTTGAAAAGCCGTGAAGGAAATGCTAGTGTACAAATATATAAACATGTGCAAGGAAAATTCTACGAATTGACGTAGATCCAACAGTATTTATTGTTTTGGGATCAAATCTATAGGTTTTCATATTCCAGGAGACGAGATTTCTATGATTCAGACTGAAACAATTGGCGTAGCTTATGAATTCTATGAATGCTTTGAGTATTGTTAATCATTGTTTTTTTAACGTTTCCGTTAGACAATGGACTATTATTTGAGTTTTGTTAAGTTAAACATAAGCGTAGTTTTCTTGGTAAGTTATCGTTATATTGTATTGTATTTTAACCATGTTAATTTGTGATTTTCGTTTGTTTTGTTATAGATTTTTGAGTTATCCAATATTTCGGCACAGTTTCATGCGTCATTCATAAAAACTAACTCGCAGTGCCTTCAGTTATTCCGTGATCATGGCGCATGAAACTGTGCCGAAATATTGGATAACTCAAAAATCAAATCATGGTAAATATCCCGTTTTAAATGACTTTAGTGTTAATAACCATGATAGTTTCAAAAGTTTTATTGTTTTGTTATAGTTGCATATTTAAACCAGCTTGTTGTCAAACAGCCTTATCATATCACACTGGCGTTTTGCGAGCGATTTCAAAGAGCATTTTGAATACTGGCGCCCTACGCGCGACTACGCTAATGGCGGCGAGCTTAGATAGATAGATAGAAAATTCTTTTATTGCACACTTACAGAATAAAACAAACAAGACAGATTAAATACAAAAAATGTGACAATTTGGCGGTCTTATCGCTCAAGAGCGATCTCTACCAGACAACCGTGGATGGATAGGATCGTTGGATTGTACATGGGGATCTGTGTGCATTATATTAAATCTGTGTGCATTGCATTATGTTTACTGGGTCGTCGTCACCTCAAAATCAACCTTTGTACAACAACGAAATAATTATCAATATTTATTAATTTATATCATTTGTTTTCAATGTTTGCGACATAAAACCATAGTTTTTATATTCATATTTATTTTATTGCATCATTGTGTACATTTGTAGTTCTTAGTATCTAGGTAATCTACTCGTATAAGAAACACAATGGCACCCAAGCAGGGCGTGGCAATATGTACTGAGAGTGGAAGTGAGCCGGGTTTCTAGAAAATTCTGTTTTAATAAATGTTATGTTCTCACTCTTATCTATTGATAAAAGTGAGAGATCAGAAAATTATAATTTTATAATAATAATAATGTTATCTTTGCGGTGCGGCCAAACCTTTAGAAAACCTAAGCTCATAATAACGTTATCTACGGAATCCTATCGGTAGGATTTGACAAGATTATGATAAAAAACGGATAATCGCCTGGGATATTAAGAAATGGAAAGTCCAGTGCGTTCTATTTCGAGCAAATTGTAATAATACTTAAGTACTCTCGTATTAATTCTACTTCTTTCATTACCTACAGACCGACATGACCCGTGAGGGGTCAAGCACAAGCGCAGGTACAACGGCTTAACGTGCTTTCCTTGAAGATGGCGGTGTTACACTCCCGTGGTGTAACACCGCCATTTATTTATTTATTGAGGAATAACAAATACTACATTTAACTTATTATACATTTGTTTTAGTACTTTACAATGTAAAGTTGAGCGATATTTAAAATGTAGCCCACAACGCTATCCACATATGAGTTACATACATAAAATATAAAAAACATGCGACTAGGATGCCTACTAGTAAGGCTCCTCTTAAACAATAAAATATAAGTAAAGCAAATAAACTAAAGTTCTATAAAACCATTTGTAAATTTACAAATTATTTCTAAAGAATTAATAGTAATAAATTATATAATAATAACAAAAAGTACAAATAGCAATAAGTTATGTTGGGTTATTGATTAGTGAAGTTTACTCGACAAAGTAGACTGAATAACCATCGAACAGCCATCTTCCAGACACCAGGCTAATACTGTGTATTCTTCAAATAAGAAGTGATAAATAAGGATGTTTATTTAACACTTGCTGAGAATAACTTAGAGAACAAGAGTCAATAGTGAGTTAGGCAGAATAAATTAGCATAAACTGCAATACCGGATCGCAAGGTCGGAAGGTGTAACAGGTTTCATCACACATTGACGTAATAAGTCAATACACTGAGATTAACGTTCAGCTTTAACATGCATGAAGGCATCCAGTATGGTGTAGTTCCACTCAATGCCGAATTTCCTCCCAGATAATGGAATACTTAAATAATATAATCGCCAAACAACAGATATGTATGACGTACGTTTTTTTTATGCAAATGCATTCGATGCAGATGAATACTCCTGAACACTTTATTGTTTGATCGTTACAATAGAACACTGTATTAATTCAATGTAGGTCTCCTGACTCTTGACAAAAGTGGTTGTGGTCAATATGCACTCAGCACCCTGGCGCCGCTGAAAACCAGCGCTGCACTGGCTTATGTCAATGTAGCATTTAATGCTGAGCCGGTAGCCTTTCTGTGTTCTCGTGTTTTAATTATTTTATTCGTTCCTAATTTGTTATCTTTATTATTATTAGTTCTTAAGTTGTAATATTTTATATGAAACACAAATAAACATTTTCTATTTAATATATCAAGGAGAGAATGGCGCCACATTATGACCGCACGCTTCACAATCTCGCGCCATTCTTCTCGCACCGCTGCTTCCCTGGTTCTTTCATATGGGGGACCGTTTATTGCAGCTTTAATTAATAATAATAATGTTGGACAATCCACACAGCATCATCTAGCTAGCCCCAAGCTAAACAGAGCTTTACATAATACCTACAATAGATTACATACATAGATATTTTTATCATACATAGAAAACGACCAGAAAACCCGGTACAAATGTCTGCAGATCGTAAAAACATTTGTCCCGAGGCGGGAATCGAACCCGCAACATCCTGCGTCGCAGAGGTCGTCGCATAGGGAATCTGGCGCGAGCTCTTGTACCGTCGACTTTCGCTGAATGTAGATATTTTGTTCAATATCGAAGAATGTACGACACACTTGAATACACTAACTAAACTGCGAAAGCAGGCTGACATTGACAAAGCTGTAAAATAATTATATCATTATGAAAGCCACATTTTTATACCGTTGAACACAAATAACTATGCGCATCATAACTTTTCAAACAGTGCGTCCTACCCGTTATGTATAACCTACGCCACGGAGCTGAGACTTGGACACTTACGGTAGGGCTGGCCCACCAGTTCCAAGTCGCTCAGCGAACTATAGAATGAGCAATTATCCGAGTTTCTCTGAAGGATGGGATTTGTACCTAACCTAGCGAAAACGAACGTTCTAGAATCTAGAACGTTCGCACCGTTCACACATTTTAGAACCGGCCCGCACTACGCGCTCGACGCCTTCGATAGTCGCCAAACGGTCGTAACCAAATGTTTAGTCACTAGGCTCTCGTCTAGGCGCTAAGCAAACCGCCTATCAGTTCGAACGTAGTTTTTCAGTTTGCTACGCTGAAAATAAATAGTCTAGTAAAGTAAGCTAAATAAATAAACGGCGTAACTTCCGATGTCACAATGGTGAATAAATACAAATATACTCGTACAGATCTAACGAGAAACGACGACCTAAATGGTTGTTTGTTATTGATCCAGGACTATAAATAGGTTCAGTTGGCGTACAGTTAAACTGAATAATGTATGAGAACGGAATAAATACGTGAGCATGCCGTGAATTTGTATCGTTTCGATGGGTACGGATCAATGCGCAGCCCGCAGGGAAAGTTGCTGCAATGCGGATGAGTGGAATCTATTGGTATTGTTTAATCTGTGGTTTACTCTAATCTATCTATATCTATAGGAACTAATATTATAAAGAGGAAATATTCGATTTTTTGTTTGTTTGCATTGAATAGGCTCCGAAACTACAGGACCTATTTTAAAAAATGTTACACCATTGGGAAGCTACACTAACCCTGGGTGACATAGGCTATATTATATTTTAGAAATGTGAAATTTGAATTTAACGCGGGTGAGACCGCAGGAAACAGCTATTTTGAAATAAAGTGTCATTTTAATTGATATTTTGGTTCTACGGATGTGTGTAGGGGTCAACTACAAACCTTATTCTTTACATCCGTTATTAATTCGTCAAACTACGATAGTTTTTATAGTTATATTATTGTATTGCATAAGTATGGAATATTGATTAAATTAAAATACAACAAAAGATACACAAATTGAAAACGTTACAAACTAAATTGAGAAAACAATTAGACGCTGGGGCTAGTAGTGGCTCACTTTCAGTTTCAGGAGTACAGCTATTTTATAATGTTTATACCTTTTGTGTACAAGAGGTATAGAAGGTCTAGAAAACCTTCGTAATAGAAGAGTGAATAGGTAGGTATTCCCTCCAGGTTGTAATGGCCGCAAAAAACAGAAGCAATGATTAGGTATACTTAGCTACATTAGCAATTAATAAGGCATTCACTGTTCAGCCTCAGCACCGCCGCTGTAAGGGCCTGTGTCTTGGGCTATGAAAGTATTAACTTACCCCATGATAACATTATTATATTTACCCCAGACTGCATGTGCATCATTACCACTTACCTGAAACAAAAACAAGAAATAAACAATCTGAAATGTTTAGGTAAACATTTGGGATTCCACTGTGAAAGAAGTAAGCAACCAGCAGTGGCGGTCGGTGCATACGAATCGACCTACAACCGAACCCGAGAAGAGAAGTCGTAAGAGTCGACATCATCATCAGCCTATGTTAGTCCACTGCAGGACATAGGTCTCCTCTAATGAGCGCCATAGCGCCCTTCAGCTTAACGCATCCAGCATCTGCCTGCAGTTTTTCGCAGGTCGTCAGAACAGAAGACAACAATAGCCTCACAGAACCTACATATGTATGTATATACAAGAGCAATTAAGGGCTGCAGCTTTTTGACTTATTAACACCTTAACTGCGATTAAAGATCCCCTTGCCATGCGTGGTGATGACTTGGGAAGGAACATTCAGCAGTATACGTAATAGGTACATATGTAATGTGTGCTGAGAGGGTAGAAGGAAGGGGTTAGAAGCTTTAACACTACATCTTTATTTAACTAGATAGCAGTTATGACTAAATCGCGTTAGGACTACATAGCTAGCCGATTATTACAAGCATATGACCTGTTATCAGATTGACTTGATATCGATAAGACGTACAATGGTATCAAAAAGTGGTACTTAGTTCATACACTTCAGCCTAGGTAGGTACTTTTTGTAAATAACAAACCACGCAGTATAACTATTAAAGGCTATAGAATAAAGAATGCACCTTCAGCCAATCAGCATCAGATTCCGGAAGTTGTTATCTTTATGACCGCATGTGACCACAATGCAGTAGGTATCAATGCTGATAACAGATACTTATTAATGAACTTGAGTCACGTTATGAACTTGTGATCGCTTGACAAAATCTTAGATATCTACCTGTGTGTACTATAAAATGTTAGATACCTATCCGTTACTAATTCTGAAACGACTGTTGTGTATAAATATCTTAGAATCTAGTTTCTATCATCGTTTGTATCATTTTTTATGGAACTGATATAGGGAAACTAGCCTATGTTTTATTGCAGGCCTAGAAATATCAATTTCTTTTTCACCATTTCAATTTTAATTTACCAATACAACACAACTCCCAATTTCAATGTCTTTCGTTTTGGAGTGGTCTTCAACACCACTGGATGGATCGATAACGTGCGGATATTTTGCAGAGACGTAGTTTAAGGCCTGGATGATTTTTTAAAATAGATAACCGTTATTTGGTTGGTACCAAACAACGGCGACAAACTTCCAAGTTTTCGCATTTGTAATATTAGTGTGATAAGATGGACATAAAAAAGAATAGGTAAGAGGTGGGTATTATGAATCACTTTACAAGCTATAATTGTTGTGCCCTGACTGGGTTTTTGTGCATTGTGTACCCACTTACGATACTACACCTAAGAACTATTACCTGTATGCATAAAATCACAATAAATTATATGAATATAAATAAATTTATACATATTGAAATACAATTTAATAAGGGACACATTGAAGAGTGGGGAAACCTAACCGCATAATCGGCTTTGTTCGAGAATCCAGAGCAGTGGCTTCAACAAGGCTTCTATGTCACCTATTTGAAATGAAATCTATTTTTTATGCCATATTGCTTAAAAGCATAGACAAACAATTTCAAAAACAATCATTTTTCTAAGTGTTATCGATATTAGTTGCTTTTTATCTATGTAAATGCGTCGATCAAATTGGTAAGCAATTAAGCATTATAGGTACCTACTACGCTTAGATATTTTCGTACTCGTAGCTTATGGGTACAAACAAAGCAATACACGGTTCTAGACACTAGAGTGCTACTCGTCTATCAACTGTTTGAATTTCGGTACCGACAAGCAAAATATTACGTTGAAAAAAAAAAGACACGTCACGTAAAAGACTGATCTGAAAAGTCTCAGAGATTCCAAAACTCTGTTACTTTAGAAGGCCTGGCTAGGCTTGGGTAGCCAGACAGGAGAATACTAAATAACAAGTAGAAACCTAAGCCCCTAAGCCACATATTCGCAGATAAAGACTAAGAACAAAAAGTATTTTTTCCTTTAGACCTTAAAAGGACACGTCAGACATTTCCAATTACATAATGTGAGTTTCTATAGCTCTTACCCGACTTTTAAGTTATGAAGTAAGAGCTATAGAAGGATAAGCCGGGACTTTCTATTTCTATAACCGGAGATTTATAATAATAACATAAATAATACATACACGATAAATGTTGATACAAGATACAATGTTGTAAACCTACCTCAACAACTAGTCAGCGACTTTCTGATATCCCACGCGTATTTTACACACCAACGACACTAAACAACAAAGTTTGCAATGTAAACACGCTTAACTATAACAAACTCTGAGGGTATAGTTTTAGAGCTGAATATCCAAAAATGGCATCAAGGGCTCGACGATGATACAGACATAAAGCAAAAGTATATTTGCTAAGCTTGATATAAAGATCACAATAGGCCGAGAGCAAAAGGGCTCAGAATATTGATCTGCTTACGTGACCGTCCGCACGGACCTAAGGCAACGTAAATACGTAGTTTTTGGCAGTTAGGCATTAGGCCTACAAGGAAAAGATCACGTAGACTCTAATATTTAAATAAAACAAGGTCCTTAAAGGTCACAGAACATAATCAAACAAATCTCTGCTACCTGTTTGTTGTTAGTAATTTATAATTTATTTGATCGCATCAACAAACCTTCGTTGAACTACCTCCTAACTAAATAGACCTAAGTCAGACGGATAAACAGTTTAAATAGAAAAAAAACTTAAGGAAACTATGTGACTTATAAATTCTAGTTTTAGCCTTTTAAACTTAGCACATGTATTAAGTATAACAAACGGATGGAACGTTAGATAAGTCAATAGAAACCGAATTGTATATAACTATAGATTTTTATCCCACGCTCTGTGGGATAAAAATCCATAGTCATCACTCAGAACTCAAACCATTGGCAGAGGCAATGGGTAAATCCTGCCGTATAGATGAGGAATAAGCCAATCAAGAATAAATTATTATAAAAGACACTGGCTAAAGCTATGCTGCCGTATAGTTTAGGAATAAACCAATCAAGAATATTTTTTTCTTTTCTAGCTTCAAAGGGGACGCGATTCGGTTTTAGAATAGAATAAGTTTATTTGTAACTCAATACACAAAAACATAAAATAAACATGATTAAAAAAAATAAGTAAAGAGGAAAGATTTGATTGTTTGGTTGTAAAAATAAGTTTTGTTTCCATCATTCTGCCGATGCATAGCGCAAGCGGAATCCACGGCGGCATACGACTTGATTTTAACGTTTCGAGATATCGAACACTAGGGGTCGGTTCATATCTGACGGAAAATGCGTCGAGCGTCTATTCGGTCATTTAGACATGCCACATTACGCGTCTAGTCAGTTCGAACAGCCTCTACACAAACGATATCCGCTGTTACGCCTAGTCTGAATGCATCATACACAATCATCGATAAGATGTCGATGTACACAATAAACGTGTCGCGATACCTTACGTCGATCGACTATGCGTTGACGGAAACGGAACGGACCCTAAGGACAATAACCCGCGTATTCCCCGCTACGGAATTCGCTTGCTCAACACTTCATCTCAGTCACTATCAATCGAGGATACAAGACAAACGTCACGTTGCCTGTGTAACGTTGATTTGCGTAATGTCAACGACGCTGGATTTCCCGACCGCAACCGTACTTACAGTAAACAAGGATGAATTATATTAAAACTAACAATAAAATTGAGTAACCTAATATTTAGTACAGATGGTATGAGATACTTAAGGGTATGGCAATTGTTATAAATAGAATGTAATGCGAGGGTAAACATTCACATCGATCGAGGTGCGTGACAATTTTTTTGTATTAATTGAGAACCCCAACTCAATCCTGACATTAGCCTACCTAAGCTATGGGTTTGCCATTAATATGTATCTACCTACCATGCTAGAAACCCGAAGCAAAAGATGGATATGAAAAAGAGACAAACGAAGTTATACAATTCCTAATATACGCAAAGAACATTAATAAATAATAACCAACGATGACACAAAATACGCGGGAATTGAATTACTGAAATAGGAAATACCTACCATAAAGTATTAGGATGAACCTCGAAACAAAGCTAAAGAAAGTAATCAGTTTAGGTAATGAGCGTCTGGTCAAAGCGTCGTCGCCGCGTCGCGTGACGTGACCAGAGTATCTGGTCCAATGCCAAAAAAATGAATTGCCATACAGCGAGGCAATGCAGCCAGCGCCTTTGGGTTGCTGCTGACTGGTATTGATATGGACCAGTTAAGCTACCTATAGATTGTTTGCAATTTCATTTATTTATTTCTCAAACAATGTATTGTTTCAATTGTAAATACATACTTGTTCTAATTTGTTTCTATTATTTGATTGTAACTTACTTTGTTAATGAGATATACCTACAAATATGTATAGTGGCGCCTAACAAACGTTTATAAAAATATTAAAATGAGGGACCTGAGCGGATCCAAATTAATTACCATTAATTACATTAGGCTTAGTTTGAATGTGTTGCGTGACATATAAAATTAGGTAGTCGAAACGGCAAGCATCAATTAATAATGATTAGACAGATGAAGAAACGTATGCCACTTATAAGGAAGATATCAGTTTTAAGGTGAAGTAAGTCCCGAAACCTACTTTTAGACTATACGGAAAATACATTTTGAGGTAAAAGACATTGAAATATTGTTTTATGACCATCAGTGGTTTAGGATTCTAGTTAGTAGTCAAAAGTCAAAACACCATGTAGTATTAAGTATTACTTATATACATATTTTCGATTGGCAAAAATATCATATAAGCTTATTCAGACACAAAATATGATAATATAAGACCAATTTCCGGTCTAATCAAAATTTATACCATTGTACCATAGTACACTAACCTTTTATTGTTAAAGATAAGACTAGTAAACCTCGTATATTCTTATCTTCATATTAATACCAGGCGATCGTCTACTTTCCTGGTTTAGTTATACAAAAATTATGTTGTACAAAGAGAACGTGTATGTCAAGTATGCATAGGAAATTTCATAGGCAAAAAGTAAAATAAAATTAAACCACCTTTGCCATAATCACTACTCTTTGCAGGCCGACTGGAGATAGCACTAGCTAGAGGCACATTTGTTTAACCGTAGAACCGTACCCGAACCATAACGCTACTGGATCTAACATAAAAAGGCGGTAAAATAACATAATATTAATACTAAGCTTAAGTTTCTTATGTACTCGTAAGTAAAATGTTTGTTGTTAATGAGATATAAATATCTTTGAATTGAACCGTAGACGGATGGTGTGCGGATGAGTAAAGCATTTATAGAGAAAGGCATTCCAGACAGAATTCTGCGACATGTAGATGACGTAAGAATTCAAAGACATCAATATACTCGTGAAGACTAATAACAAATGATTCAAATAACCTCAACTAATGCCAGGTACTTGTTTCATTCAAGGAAAATGCACCATATTCCTGAATCATTCAATTCAATAAATTGCATGAGGTATCGATAACAGTGCCTAGATAATCTGATCATGTCATGTATGATTATACAAAACAGAACAAGGATTAATGCAACTAAGTCGTTTAAAGAGAAAAATATTGTGTCATTTATTAATAGATGGTAGGAACTCTAAACCATGCTACAAATCAACAATTGGTTCCGTGATTAAATGACAAAAATAACAAAGCAAAATCAAGAGTAGGTAATGTTGGATATAAAATAAAACCTAATAAGTTTACATTGCTGAGGACCGAGATGAGTGGCAGAAGGGGAGGGAAGGCCTTTGCTCTGCAGTGGGACACCCCGGGCTAATATAATAATAATAAAGTTTACATAATGTAACAAACTTTACATCTGTGAACGTACAACATCGTCAATGGTATTAAAAAAATTAAGTGCTTGTTCCCCTCAAATAGTAAACAAGTCATATTAAAATAGTTTTATAGAAGCTAAGTCTTTTAAGACTACCCAAACATTGTCTGCAATGGTAAATAATAGTTTACAGATAAGGTAGAATGCGTGAAAGTCATTATTAAATAACATGTTAATTGTTAACCACTAACTTCGGTTTACCATCCGGGTTATTTATAAATGTTTAAGGTAAATCAACAACCTACACAAACACAGGGAACGCTGAACATAATAATGAGCTTACAACTAGTCTAATGGAATAAGCCAAGTATAAATCAAATAATAAATTATGATTAAAACATAAGATAAGGTAATCTACGGGAAATCCAGTTATAACTGATGCGATAAACACAATTGCTTTAAATAATCATTTTGTTATGATCCCATAACTTGACTGAATACATAAAACTTGATTGCATATTATACTAGCTGCGCCCCGCGTGGAAATCTAGGTTTCAAAAAGTTTATAGACCTTCCTCTTGAATCCATCTATTTAAAAAAAACCGCATCAAAATCCGTTGCGTAGTTTTAAAGATCTAAGCATAGGCAGGGGCAGACAGAAAGCGACTTTGTTTTGTACTATGTAGTGATAAAAAAATCCATCATTTGAATTTGCATTGCATCATGTTGGTTCACTATCTTCGACGCATTTCCAACCTCTCCGTCAGAGATTTGATCAACATAGATATGTAGATCAATATCCTATAGAAGTTTCTAGAGAGAAACGTTGGTATCATCACAAGTTGTAAACAATTGATATACTCTACGATTATCACGGAAATGGACAGTTTTATCTTGTATGATTGATCGCAGAGCTTAAATCTCTGGGTAACTTTCCGTTTGTAAAGGGGACGCACTTTGGGATTTACAATAGGCAGTATAATTATTTTTACGATTCTAGTAAACATGATGAATAGGAAAACGACTGACTCTCAGCCTTGTGGTACACCGAGTTTTGAAAACAGAAAAAATATTATTTTAACAAATTGTCGAGCTAATTCACAGGCAGGCGGTATCAATAAATAATTGTTGTTAAATCTATAGTCAATGTGAGAACTTCATTAGCAGTTCTCACATTGAATATCGACATTTCGTGACAATCGGCACGAAATGGCTTGTATTCAATTAGACTGAATGACTTACACGTAGACATTACGTGTGTCAACAATTCAGTTCATACAGAGCGTTAATTAAATTAGAAGAATAGTAAAGCCTTACAAAGTGATAAAATAATTAATTAGTAAGGTACAGCTGCGATTCGGACAAGTAAATGCAGAGTTTATAATATAAATAATATTTGAACCACCCACCTGGTCCAGATTATACTTACATATCTACAGGATGTTCGAAACGACGTGTGTCATATGGAAACTAGAGGTAAGTCCAAATGGAAGCATGGCGGCTTTTTTAGCCTCGTAAAGCCTCTCGGCTATTTTTAAGGATTTCCCAAAGAACCGCAGAGATGAAATTCACGACCTTCAAATTTCAACAGCAGAACTAGAACAATACACTTATCTTACAGCGTAGAGGTGAATTAACCAGTATGAAAATGTTTAGTAAACCTTTGGCTTTGATTGCATAACAAAGTTTTCTTCTCGGTAAACAGTAGATTTATCGATAATGAAGTTGCATTCATTTTACTTTATGCCTATTTATAAACGCTATTTTTTCATCTACCTTACTTTAGAAATACTGGAATATTATATCTGTTCTATCAACCTTTCTCGAAATTTATCAATACTCTTGGTTCCTGTAAGGTCTTTAACCTCAGGTTATCCTGTTTAAATACATTTTCAAGACGTTTAGTTACAACATTTATGACGTGTCGACGTACAACTGACATGCAGAGTTACCCCTCTATATTATTAAAAGTAGGTGGTACGTTAAAGGTCAATAACTCCAGCGGGATATATTCAAAATGATATCAGACGAATACTGCGCTGTGACGAACCTTGAAAACTGTTTGTTGTTCTCATTGCGTAACGTATGGAACGGAAACAGATTTAGGGCACTTCCTTCTGAATTTATGTGTAATCGAAAATAATGACGCAGAATAAACTAAAGCTGCTACGAGAAAGATCAAGGCGTCGACAGACAGACGTGTGTCAGAGGAAGCATCACGCCGTAAAAAGTGAAAGGAAATAATGCTATTTTTTATTTTTCTGTGCAATGGATCATGCATTGCACACATGCACTATTATTTGTATTTTTTTTAATTCATCGTTTTCTGTGTACTTTTCGGGAAGTAGGTAATTCACACACATTACATACATAATGTTAGAGTCCTGCGGGGTAACTCCCGTTAGGCAAATTTTCGATACTAAACTTTCACGTCATATAAAAAAGGCACACACTTGCAAAACACCTGGACCCTTATAATCGAATATGAATGCAAATGTCTCGGCGGTTTCATCCGGTTACATCTGGTTCACGATCCGGTTCGTCCCAGCATGTTTGGAAACTTGATCTTTTGTGGATTCCGGTTAAGCGCGCACACGATAATTTCCTTTCCGAGAAATGCATACGAATTAGAGACTCATAACTTGGACAACTACACTCCATTCAAGAAGTATGCTTAGAATATATAACCAGTTTTGTCGCATTCGTTCGACGACGTTAATGAAAAAACCCAATGAAATGAAAATTATTGCCATATTCATTTGATTTTATAGATTCGAAAATGACTTGGACTGGAAAGTGACAGACGTGAGATTTTTCTTTGCTTCAAAATCTAGTTTCAATCATCACAAAGAAAGACAGCCTATGTATGATTCATCCATCAGCCCAAATTATGATAATTAGTCAAATGCAAATAGACGTAAGCAAAATACCGAATAAAACAGGTTTTAATTGACTATATTAACCTAAAGCATGCATGAGTTGCCACATGTTTCGCCTCCTCGCAGGCGTAAAAAACGTGACATCGAGGCCGTCAAGAACCAAACCGTTTTTTTTGAGGCGTTTTTTTCAAATACGTTACAAGGTCGAGTGGTATCTTTGTGAATGGTATAATGATGACACTGTAGTAACGTAGTAAACGCTGTAGACTACGTCATTTGAGGAATTAATAGGCTTAAATTGCTGCGGCACGCTGCGCTTCACTGATTTATATAATTTTGTCGCTTTCAAAGTATGCTCTCGCTTCGTTCTCCGTGATTTTTCTTTAGTAAATTGGCAAGATCCCTATAGATTATTAGTTCAGAAGCTATAGAGCTATAAGTTGTCAATAAATTATCGAAATAAAAAACGAGATGCGCAAGCTGAAAATAGCCCTCTGCATACACCTCTCCTATTTTTAAAATTCAATTTTTCATATCGGTCCAGTAGTTTCGGAGCCTATTCATAACAAACAAACAAACAAAAAACAAACCTTTCCTCTCTATAATATATGTATAGAAGTATCATCAGCCTATATCAGTCCACATAGGCCTCCCCCAAATAGAAAAATAATAATATATAATGTATAGAAGTATAGACATGCGAAATTATGGATGTACTCGTATGAATGGATATTAATTTGTTAATTCCTCACCTCCTCACGACAATACTACTGAACCGATCGCGAAATTTTGCATACCGGCCTAGGCCTGGAATAAAACATAGGCTACTACTGTTTATCCCATGGGAGAGAAATGACCTTTCTTTTCTAATAAGCGTTTCCATAGAAAAAAAGCGCGTGCGAAGCCGCGGGCTGAAAGTTGTTTTAACATACATACATATCTTACAGAAATTTCAGAAAGTAACGTTTGAAAGAGTATCGTTCATGTGCTCGATATTCACATCACACGGCCCACAGAAACTACGATACATTTCTGTGGTTTGGCCCCGCTGTAAGCCAGATAACATAGTTTGGGAAACCTTTATTAGTAACAGCGAAACCGATGTTACTGGGGCGACCTTATGAGCACGTTTTAATACGAGTCTGATAAGAAGCAAAGTCATATAGATCGCGTGTTAAAGAGATTATGATTATTAGCTAGTATCATAAACCATTACAAAAAGGTGAATATTCATATTAGAGTGTACAACAGACGTCGTCTGTTTTCATCGACGACCTCTGTTGTACACTTGTACAGGTGAAGGTCTGTCTGAGACGTAGGCTGCGTTTTTAATATAAAATATAACTTGCAAATGTAACGCTGTTCAATTTATATATTTTGTGGTGTTTTCTATTTTATGGTCAGGTATACAGTTTTTTTGACGACCCCTGTGGCACCGTGGGCGAAGGTCCGCCTTCGATGCAGGAAGTTGAAAGTTCGATTCCGGCTTGGGACAAATTTTTGTACGAACTGCAGATAATTGTTCCGGGTGTTCTGGTCGTTTTCTATGTATAATATATCTATCTACCTTTGTAATGTATTGTATTATGTATATCAGTCATCTAGTGTTCATAACACAAGCTTTGGCTTAGCTTTGGGTCTAGATGATGCTGTGTGGATTGTCCAGTATTATTTATTTATTTAGTTTTGAAAGTTCTTGTTTGGTGAATTATAGAGGCAGCGAAACTACCTACATCACAGATGGTGTCGCATATTACATTGCATGGAGTAAAGACAAACAAATCGTGATATGGAGGCCAACCACTCAACTTCCGGCAGCAGCGGTAGGAAGAGTTTTTAAGCAGGTCCAACGGAAAAGATAAATCTTACTTAAAATATATCGTTTTTCGCCAATGCGGTATTTATTGATATTTTTCACGGAGAAATTAAATAACTTCCGACTTCTGAGATTTTTTTGTCTGAATCCAATGTGTTGATACTAATTTATCAAATAATTTTGTTGATGATTAAAAATTTGTGATAACTAATCTATCACAATTAAAATTATTTATTTATCAATGCACGTGCTTTTTGTGATACCTACCAATATACAATAAAATACCTAAACTGTTCAAGGATAACAAGATTATTTTATTTGGCTAAGTGCGTTATTTAGTGGATAGGGCGATTATCAAAGTACCTAAAGGTTTTTTTTGCGCGATAACATCACGCAAAATTACTTATCGTATGGTAAACTATTAGTTTATTTATCTTTAAATACTCATGTTATGTTCGTATTTATTGTAGCCTTTCTTTAATTCACACAATTCTTTCCATCCAAAGGTTGCCTGGAAGAGATCGCTTCTAAGCGATAAGGCCGCACATTGTACTTTTCACATGTAATATCTTTCATAATGTTCTGTATCTGGTGTACAATAAAGTATTTTTGTATTGTATTGTATTGTAAACTTACAAGGGAAGTACTTTACTTTCTGCTAAATCTTATGATTTGATATTTTGTAGATACAGGAAAATTGAGACCAATTATTTTACACTAGTTTCTGCCTGCGGCTATGCTCGCGTTTATAAGGTTTTTTATATCCCATGGGAACTCATTTATGGGAAAAGTATAAAAAGTAGCCTTTGTTTTTATCCATGCTTAGAACTACCTGTATGCAAAAATTCAGCCAGAGCCGTTCAGTAGTTTTGGCGTGAAGAGGTAACAAACATCCAAATTTTCGCATTTATAATAGGTATTAGTGTGACGTGGAAGGCCTAGGATGAGATGGCGTGACGAGCTCGAGGCACATTTTCCATCATGGCCTGTTGCAGCGTTGGATCGCGAGGAGTGGAAGGAGAAAAGGGAGGCCCAGCAGTGGGACGATAATGGCTCAAAATATAATAAATAATTAGTGTGATTTCCTTCAAAATAAACCTAACCGCCCTCAAAGACGTCTAATCCCTTTCCACCCTGTATTTGTATCCCGGAAAAAACGCGTGCGAAGACGCAGGCAGACGCACCTTTTGGCAAAGGCCTCTTCTAACTGCATCCTCCCTTGCTCGTGCAGTTCTAGACTAAGTCTGTCCGTGCTTTCCTGGCGTTTCACTGTTGTGGTACAAGATAATTTGGTCATATTCTTCAATCTCTCCTAACCGACGTACATAATTGTCATCAAAAGGGCGAAATTGTCAGCAAGCGTAGCCTAAAAGTATATTGTTACCTACCTATAATATTCAGCCGGTCGTCGGCAAGGCGGCGGCGGCGCGGCGCGGCGGGCGTCGGCATGTAGAGGGGAGGCGGGGGCATGTAGAGGGGAAGCGGGAGGTTTAGTAGGAGGGATGAGGGGGAGGCAAGTAGAGAGGAGGTGGGGGGAACGAGCCGCGGGGGGTGGCAGGGAGGTCAGACCGGTGCATCGAGTCCGATGCATTAGGGATGGGAAGAACTAACGGGTGTTGGTTTGTGGATTTTTGAAACTGCGTCTGATTTTTATGTTATGAATATTTATAATGTAAACTCAACTTGCTTTGAACAGAGTTGAAAGAAAGCTGTAGACAGACTGTTGCAAACAACCTAGAGGTAGCTCACAATTGACTGTGAGTTCTAAATTATTTGCAGCAGTCTGCAGTCAGGTCAACTGTTTCAATTGTATCGAGTTATAATTTGTTGCTCTTCTGAAATTATGATTTTCTTTGTTAATAATGCTTTTTACAGAATGATCACAATATCTGAGTATTCAAGGATGAATACATACTTCTTCCTTCTAGAAAAAAAAAGCTCCATCTTTATTTTTTATTTATTTATTTCCACCGTAGGGAGTACACATGTTACACTTGATGTCGTTAAATAATATTTTAAAAGATAAATTACTTTTTATTATAACACACACTGACTTTTGACAAAGGAAACACAACACCATAGGGCATTGTGCAAAGAAGCAGACAGACATGCCTTAAAAAATTAAAATAAATTAATTTATAATAATTTGTCACAATAAAACAGATAATAAATCATCACATCTTACAACATCTTATACGGCCACACCTTCAGTTATCAAAGTGTGTTGTTAATATTGATTTTGAATTTCTGACTAATATATTTTTTGGTACATTCAGAATTCTTCGTTCCCGGTTGTCGAAGCTGAGATGTCAGTAGGTATGTCAGCAAATTAACTTGTGGTAGGAAGAAATAATTTCTATAAGATCTCGAAACTTCTAGAGGGCCTGCTTGAATCAGACAAAAGGTTTGATCTTGAAACCATTACTTACAATCAGATGCTGATTCTATTTATAGTTTCAAGTCATAGTAAGGGCCAACCATGCTACGCTGTTACTGATTTATACATACCAAGGCTAACTTGTACAAAATATTTCCGGGGCGTAGGTAGGTAAGATAAGGGATTTCTACACGTAAGTATACGAATTCTTGAGATAACTAAATATATGCATAAAAACAGCGATGCCAACAGGTTCTCATACAAAAGATACAAAAAGGCCTTCGACAAAAAGGTGTATTGGCGCCGCCATAGATTGATCAACGCACAACACTAGTGAGGTCAGACGTAACCGGCGGGGCCCCCCGCAGCCCGCGCCGCCCCCCGCCTCAGTATAAAGCATTGCCCCCACGCGCGCGCCGCGTCTAACGTTACAGCGCCACCGTATAGCTCGGACGCGCCACGATCGTGAACACACGCGCTTACAAATTGTGAAAGTGTCAGTGAGAGTACCGCGCTAAGCGAGAATCTCAAAGGCGAGGAAATTGTTTCGTGAATTCACCAACTAGTGGGGTTCAATGGAAGCGAGATTCGTGACCTGCCGCAGCGCCCAGCAGATCAAGCCGCCTGAGAAGAGCCTCGCGCCGCCACCGACGGTGAAAGGCCTCTTGTCCCGCTTCGGGAGCCAGGCCCAGGCGCTCTTTGCACCCAAGAAGCCACGCTTCGGATCCTCGGTGGCCATCCACAAACTCCGCGAGAGCAAGTGGTTCAAACACGATGAACAGAACATACTGTGCTCGGTTCTCGAGTCGGGATTCATCCTCGAAGTTCGCGCAGAGGACAACCTCCCGCAAGATTCTACCCTGTCTCCCGACTACCACATGTACGCAGTCGCCATGTGGAAAAAGGGCAAAGGTGAGTTTCGATAACTATTAATTCGTGTAAGTGAACATGAAAAATGTTTTATCATCGGAATGTAGGATGTGCGATAACGAGCGTTCGCGGCGAGCCTCAATGCGAGACTAAATAAAATTGGCGCGCTACCACGGACGCACGTAAGCATTGACTTCACAATAGGTTGTAAGTAAATAAATTATGCTAAACACCCAGCCCATGTGCAGTGCATACTTTAAAACGGGCACAGCGCATGAATAACAAATCAACAAGGCGATTCGGCGCCAGTTAAGAATGCGATTCGAAAGGGCGAAGACCTTGATTTTGTAAAACTTAGGCTTTCTCAAGGATTAAACAGGTTGTTATGAATCATGCCGAAAAAACTCGCGATCATTGACATTGCTAATGTGGTAATTTTGTCGGCAGAAAAAACAAAGAACCCGGAACAGATAGACATCTACACGGTACAACAGAAAGGTGTTAGAAAACGTGTTATTAAAACCACAATGGGTTCTTTCTGGAAGAAGGACTCTGTGATACGCATCAACAATGTGGACGACAAGCAGGAGACGCCAAACATTGAGAAGGACATCAGGGCCAAGGTAACTACCGACACCACGGGAGATACACTTCGTTTCCAATTCAATCATAACTTTCTCAAACTTCCGAATAACGTCAATTGCGTAATGAGCTCTCCCATAAGATGATTGATTCCATCACTCTTCACAACTTTCGAATCACTTGAGTAGTAATGACATAAGGCCTTCGTAAATACATAATCTTCAGATAAAAAGGCTAGATTTCTTAAAGTTATCGAAGCATTTCAACAGTCAAGACCTAAATTGTTCGTTTTATTCTCGTAGACTTGCTACACACACTGAGATTGATTTAATCAATGAACTCGATTCGATTACAAATCGCTGTCCCGATTCAGGAGTTGTTCGACAATTTGGTCTTGATTTTTCTAAGCACTTCCTATTAAATTCTCATTCCCAATGCATGAAGTTCGAACCTTGATGGGTTTCTTCTCTATCGCGTTTCTTCATAACCGTAGGTTTGCGTCAGAATTGGAAACTCTCTTTACAGATAGCGAGGGTCGTTAGATTCTCGTTGTTGGGCAACTGTGGGCACAGTTGAACAGTGGAAGCTACTAAGGAGGTTCCTACTGATTGCAGCTGGATATGGCAACTAAGTCAAGGTTCGAGAGGAACTGGCACAATACACTGCACTTCGTCCACTGGTGCCGATATGGAGAGACACCACAAGAAGCTCGCATGAGACAGGTAAGAACAATCGAACACTCTAGAACCCTTTACGCGCGTTGCGTTGTTATATTTCAACGGACATTCCTTTCGACTTTGTTTTCTGTTCATTTCGGTTTTAGACTTTATTTTTATAAATTCAAATGCATGTTGCGTGTCATTGACCGGGAAGCAAAGCTGCCCTTGCATTAAAAGTCTTGTGATGGCAGTTTTACATCATTTACAATTTACGTTCTAAAGAATCCAATCGTAAATCCATTGTTTCATTGGCTTTGTGTCTGTCTGCCGTTCATTGTATACTTTTCTAAGGAGGCATTGGGAAGTGGGCACATAATGGGCGATCATGTACCGCATGGGGCAGTGGGAGAGTACCAAACGATCGCAAAACGAAGCAATTTTGTTACAGATCAGCTTAACGACGTCGAAAACACCCATGATTATCATCTTTTGATGGTAATTTGAGGCGCTTTGGACTATCAGCTGGCGTCTTAGTACCGGTGAGGTTTTTTATAATGTACCGGAATTCTATGTGCCCCATTTGTGTCTCTTTACTATTGTGCTGTGTCAGCGTTAATGTACTGATCATACTGAACTTCTATGGCAGTTTTTCAGCCGTCAAATCAATTGCACCTATACGGAAGAGGTGCGAATGCAACTACGATACAATACCGAACCAAGTCGTAGATTGTTTGAATTCAAAGTCCGTTCACCTTGCCTAATTGACCGCGAAGAATTGCAAAATATTTAGTAACATTGCGTGACCGTAATTATTTGTAAGAGCGATAAAAGACTATCGTTATTTAAACTTGAGCCGTATTTAAATATACAACCAACCTTATGTCGTATCAGTATGTAACATATTAGAATCTATTTTAATCTGTGGGCCATAATGTAGTAAATGTGATTGATTGGCAAACGTGCTCTCTCTAGTTTTTCTGAGTGTTCTTAATCAATTATATCTAATCAGCGAGGACATGACTGCCTACTGTTAATTGATTTATTCTATAAGAAAAACATTCCTGGCTTCGCAATGCCACTTAGTAGACACGTTTATTTGATATGATTCATTGCTTTACGTTATTTCGCAGGTGCCTTCAGCCTCGTAGGTACCTAGTAAGGAATCATTGTTTTTTTATATTTCTCTTGCTGCTTATAATTTGTTTCTTTTGCATTATGTAGTTATGGTTATGGGCTGAACAAATTACCAATGCTTTCACAGATGTACATATCTGATGATACTTGTTAGAAAGATCATCGTATATGTTATCCTAAATGTTAACCCTACAAACTATTTGCAATAATAAGGCTATTCGTACAATGACATTTCAATAAAATTGTTCTATATTAATTTCAGAAGGGGTAATCTACATTATATGTAGATTCGTATAAATATTAATCATGGCTGATTCTATATTATCAACGATTACCTATGTAACCGCCTGGTAACATAATCATTACTAAGTGAAAAAAAAAACGATATGAATATGCACTTTTATCGTATGTTTCGTGATAAAATTAGGAATGCATACCTACCGGAATTATCATTCGTATTGAAACGTGACAAAAGTCGTTCTCGGGCGACACAAGCAGGCCTTACTTATATGAGTTTACGAATTTAAATTCCTTAGATCTGGCACGTAGATGACACGTGTCTTACTTCAATACAAAATGTCCACATCTTAATGCTCGTAAAAGATAGTTTAATAAGTACAAATGTTCACATCTAGATGCTTATAAAAAATAGAAAATTATACAAAATACACAGCAAATGTAGTTAAAAAGTACATGCTCTGATTGTTTGAGTTGACATTTGATTTAATTTTGTAGAACTCATCGTTTATATTAAATTGAATCTTTGATATATAAACAAATAAATCGTCAAAGATAATTTATCTGGTACTTAGCGCACACTTTTACGCGTTTGTTTTATCTTTAATATGTTAACAAATCGCGATGTTTTAATAAAGAGTCCATTAATCCAGAAGAAGGGTTTTGTAAAAAAGTTTTTCAAACGTGGAGAAGCAAATTTGTAGGGCAAATTGACGCAACGCATAGATGTCAATAAAATATTTGATATTTCTAAATGTACTAGATAGATAGATAGATAGACAATACTTTTATTGCACATAAAACAAACAAGGTAAACAATATTAATACAAGATATGTGACATTTTGGCGGTCTTATCGCTCAAGAGCGATCTCTACCAGACAACCGTGGATGGTTAGGATCGTTGGATTGAAAAAAGGGGTACTATTTGGTCATAAGAACCATCTTTTGTTTAATGAAGTTTCACAAATCAGAAATCCATACTTAATAACTTTTATGTCTATAGGTTTACAAAATAAGCTCTCAGACGAGTCAAAAGATTTAATTCGATTCACTTTTCAGTTTGCTTAGCAGGTAGCTAAATTTTCAATTCCTTGTTACAGATAAGCGAATCGCTGAAATGGGGCAACATCGGAATGAGTATGGGCGTTATGCTTGTCAATCAACATCACGTACGGGAGAAGGCGCGCTCGGTCTGAGTGTGGGCATCCAGTGGACCCCCCACCACTGGATACAAGTGCTTCTGCTTCGGGCGGCGATCGCCTGTCGACCATGTTTAATTCTAAGCAGAAGTTGATGGGGATTTGACCGTCATCTATGCCTACATTTATGGCGATTTGACCGCACTCTAAGCATAAGTTGATGGGGATTTAACCGCCATCTAAGCATAAATTTATGGCGATATGACCGCACTCTAAGCATTAGTTGATGGGGATTTAACCGCCATCTAAGCATAAATTTATGGCGATTTGACCGCACTCTAAGCATTAGTTGATGGGGATTTGACCGCCATCTAAGCATAAATTAATGGCGATATGACCGCCATCGCCTATCCAATATGTTGAAAAGCATACTAAATTGTTTCGATATAGACTTTTCCCCATGTTTATTGTTAGCATTCTAAATTGTTCGCAAAAAGACTTTAATTACTGACATATGTATTTACAGGTTTCAATATCCCAGCTCTATTTTAAAGTTGTTTTTATTTTCTATCGATTACTTTTTTGTTCTGGTGATATATATTTGTATCTTTCTTAATATACCTACTATAGAATCTTAAAGATTTCTGATTCAAGCTATACAAAATTTTTAAAACCATCTTAATATCACTGCTTTTTCTTTTTAATTTAAATGTACGAGTATTCAAAATTGTGATGTAAAGGGAATATGGAAAGAGCTTTAGCATAAAATTTGAGAATAGTAGAAAATTGTTACTGTTTAAAACATTCCTATATCTTTATCAAAAGACGCCCTACGGCTGAATATATTTAACTCTGTACTCTAGTAATTTGATATTACTAAGAAATTTGTGAAATCTTGTTCGAGTGGCGCCTAGTCTGCAAGTATTTCCGTTTTCTGATATAAAAAGACTGTTTTCTGATTTTCTGTGAAAATTATTTAAAGACTACGAAATTTCGTTCGTAATTCGTCGTCAGATTCAATATTACAAGACGTATTGAATTGATGTTATTTGACCATAGATGGGTTTTTGTTCCCAGATAAGGTCAAATGTTAATGAGTATTTTATTTATATTATGGCGATTAACGACCTAATAATATGTAAGACAGAAATTGTGTTGACTGTTGTGAAACATCGTACATGTGTAAGTTTTAATGTTCTATTTATAACGAAGCATTTTTTTAATAAATAAAATAATGACATTATTGTATGTTTTATTTAACCCAGAATACGTGGCAAAACTAAAACTTTGTAACCAAAATCATGTCATAAACATCAACAACATTTAAATCATATCTAACTAGTTTCTGCCGGCGGATTTGCTCGCGCTGTTTCTATGGAAACGTTGTAAGGTTATTTCTATCCCATGGGCACTGATTTATGGGAAGAGTAGCTTGAAGAAAGAAAGTCGCCTATTTTTATTACGGGCCTGGAACTACCTGCATGCAAAATTGCATACAGGCCGATCTGTTCAGTAGTAGTAGTTGTAGTTGCGTGAAAGAGTAACAAACATCCATACATACAAACTTTCGCATTTATAAAATTAAGTAGGACACAGTCAGTGAATTATAGCTGAAACAATTCACTCAGTTATATGTCTGGCAGTGAATACACTATTCAGGCCATGTTGACCTAGTTTGAGGAACAGAGTCTAACTTAAGGGTACACATGTCGACAGTGGCAGCTCGTCGGTAGGCGAGGCCTGAATGTATCCTATCTCTACTGACAAACTTATCAAAGGAGGCCTGCGTCCAGCATTGGGCTAATATAGGCTGTTGAGGAATGTGCGAAAGGGCGCAGTAGGATGAAATTCACAACGAATCATTACTAAAATGACGGCGTAAAAATTGTGAACAGACCTTTACAACAAAGGTATTATATTATAGAAAAACTATTGATTTTATATTTTCAACATAATATACTAAAACTTTTGAATAACTAAACTATGTCGGAACGGGCTTCATTTAAGAGTTTTTTTCTCTGTATATCTTATCATTTCATCATCATCAACATCAGCCTATAGCAGTCCACTGCTGGACATAGGTCTCCCCCAATAAGCGCCATAGCGCTCTGTCTTCAGCTTGCCGCATCCAGCATCTACCTGCAGTCTTTCGCAGGTCGTCATCCTACCTGCTCGGAGGGCGTCCTACACTACGTTTACCAAGTCGTGGTCTCCACTCGAGAACATCTTATCTATCTTAATCCTAATGTTGGTTTATTATTAAGATTTTAAACCAATATAATTGAGAATCTAACAAACATTGCATAAACTATAATAACTAGGAAAAAGCATGTGGAATAAAATCAATAATATTTATTTATGGGTGTGTTACGCTCATGAGGAAAGGTATTTACCTAAACTCAGATTTAGAATTCAAGATATTTTATGTAACCAAAGACATTTATGGATGAAAATTATAACAACAACAGAAAACAGCAAGGTTTTCAATAAAAATTAAAAACACCAACTCTTAACGCATAATCTCACATGTGGAGCGCAAAATGTTCAAATTAGAACCTAAACGAACGAGAGTTACATGAAGAATATCATAAATATTGTTTCGATCTTCTTCTGCGCTTCGATGATCCCAATGCCGTTAAATATTCCCCCCCAATATTCCTTAGGTTTTGTAAACCCTTTGTTTAGAAGAAATATCCAGGTTTTTTAATCAGAGTATAAATAAACACATGACAACAGCACGATAAGACAAACTATTAAATAAGGTTAGAAAACATTTAAACGTTGTCCTCGAAATATCATCTCATTCAGTTTTGAATGGAAACAACCATTGTTTGGTCAAAGCGATAATTATTTTATTCAGCTGATAACTATTTATAGATTCACAGATAGGGTGCAAAGTTGAGTTTGGTATCAAAACATTATGTCAGAAGAACTGTTATTCATAATTATAAGTACTAATACAACGGGTATTTATCGCGTTTATTTATCATTTTCATCAACCGACGTTTCAACAGGTTTACACACTGTCGTGGTCAAGGGATGACTCACTGTATTAGTGCTTTACAATTATGTGTTCAGATCGCGTAGGTTTAAAAATATTTAATGTGTTAATTAGGTATAGTGTAAGTTGCGGTGGCGGTTGCGGTAGGATCTCATTTATTAATCGTTTCTGTCCCCGGCTTCACACCACGCTTTTTTCATCGTTTAAAATCAGCCTGTAATATCCAATTTGTGTATAGTTTCAGTGTGAAGAGGTACCGAACATCCATACAAATTTTCGATTCTCGTATAGTCAATAATCATAATAATATATTGTCCAAACTCCGGTTCTATCATGCACAGTTGTCATGTAACATTGGCCAGGTGGGGTGACCTGACCATCGATGAAAGACTGCAGTCATATCCTGGATGCGGCAGGCTGAAGGCGCTACTCACTAGAGCTAGGCACTAGAGGCCGTCGCCACACTCCGGTCCAAAACTCCATACAAAAGCGCAACTATTCTTATTCTTATATTTTCACATTACAGCACAAGACTTGACTAAGAACTATTTATTAGGTAATGAATTGAAAAGATCAATTCATGAATTCTTAGTGCGAGTAAGACTGTTAAAAAGAAGTGTGAAAACACCAAACAAACAAAACATCAATCGGTGCGTCGTCTGTCAAAAGTCTTGTGATGACAGCACAGTATTGTTCCAGATGTGGCTCTCTCAGTCCCTCGCGTGTATACCATCCGTCATGTACTATCTATAGACATCTAACACCCAGTCATGTAACACTTACCTCTCTCAGAAGTCCAAACAGCATGTCAGTGGATAGTGACCGCTCGTGCGCCTCGTCCATGATGACAGCGCAGTATTGTTCCAGATCGGGCTCTCTCAGTCCCTCGCGCAGTAGAATACCGTCCGTCATGTACTATCTACAGACATCTAACAGCCAGTCATGTAACACTTACCTCTCTCAGAAGTCCAAACAGCATGTCAGTGGATAGTGACCGCTCGTGCGCCTCGTCCATGATGACAGCGCAGTATTGTTCCAGATCTGGCTCTCTCAGTCCCTCGCGCAGTAGAATACCGTCCGTCATGTACTATCTACAGACATCTAACAGCCAGTCATGTAACACTTACCTCTCTCAGAAGTCCAAACAGCATGTCAGTGGATAGTGAACGCTCGTGCGCCTCGTCCATGATGACAGCGCAGTATTGTTCCAGATCGGGCTCTCTCAGTCCCTCGCGCAATAGAATACCGTCCGTCATGTACTTTATGACAGTGTTCGGGGATGTGCAATCTTCGAAACGGATCGCGTAGCCGACTTCTTCGCCTGTTGATAACATATATTGAAAGTCATTCCTACTATCATTTTCATTTTAGAGAACACAAGGGTTGTTATTGTAATATGTATGTGTGTGAATCGGTAGGTTCATTTCAGGTAAAATATATTTTATTTCCCATAAGAAAAAACAACACTTAGTTGAGAAATAACATTATACTCAAAAACATTTTGGTGGTCGTACAGTATAGATAATATTAGGTAGTAAATACACAAATTACTTACATTTCAAACATTCCCAATAACTTGACATTATAACATAGACCCAAGAAAATCAATTAATATCCATAAAATAAAATAAATAAACAGCATTATTTTGTGCTCTATTGCCTTATATGATTTAGTGTTGAGGACGTCCAGTTATCCGTAAATGATTCGATATCAAACCAATATTTGATTATCATAGACTCGGCGGAAATGGACAATGGAACCTGCCACCTTCGCGTGTCTCAGCCAGATCATTGTCCACTGCGCTACAAAGTTACTAATAGATAACACACTCACCTAGTTTACAGTTCATTTCGTCCGACACACGCTTAGCCACCGACATGGCAGCCACACGTCGAGGCTGCGTACAGCCGATCATTCCCAGCTTACTGTATCCTTCTTCGTGGAGGTACTGAGTTAGTTGGGTCGTCTTGCCGCTGCCGGTTTCACCTGGAATTTCATGTTTATGTTTATTAATTACTAGCGGACCTTCCCGGCTTCGCACGGTTTTAGTACGGATCCCTAACTTTTTTGAAAATATAATATAGCCTATGTTCACCGGGGATAGTGTGGCTTCCCAACGGTGAAAGAATTTTCCAAATCGGTCCATTAGTTTCGGAGCCTATTCATTACAAACAAACAAAAAAATCAAACCTTCCCTCTTAATATTAGTATAGACATCTCCAAAGTTGGAAAATATATTATTTTTTTTATTAGGGAAACTAAAAGCTTATATTTAGGTAAAAATAGAACATAGACTTAGAGCAAATAAAGCTTACTACAGTTTCCACTCGTAGGTTGTAAATATAGCTGAACTAGTACTAATTAACAAAAAATATTAATACGAATGCAATTTGATCACTTAAAAAATGTAACAAGCAATAATAAAAGAAGTGTGACTAACAAAAATAAAAAGTAATACCTATTTAAAAAATTAAAATAAAAAAACAACAAATTTAGTCCTGTTTGCCTGATGTGGAACTTGGATGGGTATAAATGTACTTGTCATGCTTAAAGTTATTATACAAATAATAATAATAAATTATATTTGTAGAAGAAGAAGAATTCATATGAAGAAGTTAATATTAATTAACTTCTTAAAAGCATTTCGCCTCATGTTGAAGAGATCAACGTTTTTAGAATATTTCATATTAAAAGTTTGCATGGTCCGTTTGAGATTTTCCGGTAGTTTGTGGCGCAGTTCGGGATATTTAATTTAAGGTCTTAATCTTGTATTCTAGAAGCGAGTATACATACGTATATTATATCTACTCACCAACAATAATAACGACGCTGTTCTCCCGTATAACTTGCATCAGTTCTTCCCTGACGGCGAACGCGGGCAGGAAGCGCCTCTGTTCAGCTATCGTCTTTTTGTTAACGAAGTCGGACTTGGATTTTGGCTCAGCTTCTGCCGCCTCTGAAATGTCAATGTTACGATTAAGGGTAAACAAAGGGTTTCAATTTCCTTTTCTATATTTTGTATTTCCTTATTAATAAATAATGTTATTTCAATAGGATTAATAATTTGACTTTCATTCTCTAATTTAATTTTGCGACTCAGCAAACGTAGGAATCAACTGTAGGACGCCCTCCGGCCAGAAGGGATTAAGACTTGCGAAAGACTGCGGGCAGATGTTGGATGCGTCAAGCTGAAGACAGGGCGCTATGGCGCTCATTTGGGGAGGCCTATGTCCAGCAGTCGACTACTAGGCTGAAGATAAATAATTTTAGTACAAACATTACTTTTTATTTTATTATTTATTATATACCTTTGTCAAGATGCTCTGCATATTTGTACGCTTGCTTCGTTGGGCCATCTTCAGTATCTTCTTGTTCCTTCTGGATACCCATTATGTTACCTGAAAATTAACAGTTTTTTTAATCAATTAAATTCATTGATAGGCATAAATTTACAATGTAAATAGTCAAATAACATTAATAAATAATAATTAATATCACACTAATATTATAAATGCGAAAGTTTAGATGGATGGTTGATTTCTGTTACTTCGTGACGTCAAAACTACTGAACGGATGTAGCAGGCGTCCATAGGCTGTGGTAATCGTGCAGCGAGCATGATTCCCACATTGTTGGTATAAAAAAAATATCATAATTTAAAACCTACCAATCTTAGTTCCTTCTAGTTTCCAATGTTTCTTCTGCGCTTTCCGCCTCTCCTTCTGTTCTCTAAACGCCTTCACAAGGGCCGAGCCTTTACGTGCGTTTATCGCCATGTCTGCCGTCGGATCTTTCACCTAAAACAGAAGAAAATAGGGTTTCAAATGTATATCATAAGTAAAGCTAGCTGGTAGCGACCTCTGACGTGCTAATTTCACTCATCAAATTTTAAATACATTTTAGAGAGAAATTCGGGAAACTTAAATTACATTGATTATAATTAGAATAGTCATAAATTGCTAAGAATGTAGCAGGTTAAAGGTTCGATTCCCATAGTGGGACAAATGTTTGTATGTTCGATATATGTTCCAAGGTCTGGATGATTATGAGATGTGACCTAAACCTTGACCATCGTCGCTAATAAAGAATAGGTATTAAGGAATAGTGTTCTTGAGTGGAGACCGCGACTCGGCAAACGTAGTGTAGGACGTCTTCCGGCCAGGTGGGATAACGACCTGCGAAGGACTTAGCTGAGTTATCTAAGTGCTTATTTTGTAAGCCACTATTGCTATTCTGTAAAGACAGGGCGCTATGGCGCTCATTATGGGAGGCCTATGTCCAGCAGTGGACTACTATAGGCTGATGATGATGATTAAGGAATAAGTCTCCCTTAACACAAGTTCTGCCTAATTTGGCCACTTCTTTCTACTTTGGATGATGGGATATATCTTGTGCAGCATTAATTTTATTTATTTACTTACTGGTATAACTGGTTCCGGTTGCTTGGTGAATACGATTCTACCGTCGAGGAAAGGCGGCACTATGTTGTGCACCAATAGATGAACTCTGTCCACGCTTTCCTGAAAATACAGCATTAATATTGCGTAAGTTTAAAATTTTGTACATAAGTTACCTACTTAAATTAGTAAAAGAGCATTAATAAGGCTAATAAAAAGATAAGTAAGTAGGGCCGCCCAATTTCGGCTTGCTAATTCTTAGAGCTATGTCGATAACTTTGGTTCTCTGTCAGATGTATTCGTTACGAATCCTATCCTTCAGAGAAACTCCGAAGCATGGAGGTATGTTTGCCTTGGATCGATTTGATAATTCGTTTTGGTTTTGTATAGAGAATGAAACCGGGGTGTCATATTCTGAGGTCCCACCCAATTACTATTTATCCCGCAAAACTTATACAAAGGCTGTGTAAATACAAAAGAACGCGAGGTCGGGTTATAGTTTTTGTGAAAAACATCAAATTATTATTTAATGCATTATTTATACATACCTCATCCAAATCATTGTTCACGTTGATAGAATGCACCACCCCGCTCGTTAGCATTCTGTTCCGCTCCCACAGTTCGTTGTCCTTGTCTATCTGCTGGCGTTGCGCGGACACCTTGCGGTTCCGTCTCTTTTCTATCTGTTCTTCTTTCTTCGCCACGTATTCTGCGCTGGCGCCGCGGAAGGGGTCTGATTCGTCGGCTTCGCCTAGAATATAAAAATAAAACAAATTTATTGCAAACACATTACAAACCCAAATTTATTTATTTATATACATAATTTATTTGTCTGATATTTAGAAATAAGTCCAGTACATAATGAGATTCCAGTTCAAACTATTATGTAGCCTCAGTTGCCTAAACTAACGAAAGTAAGTAATATAGGCAGCTGTGCTGTATGTATATAAACAAACATAATTTTAATTAATGAAATTAATAGTAAACCCATCACCAGGTCTCGGTATATTGCTGAGTATCTGGCGCAGCGAATCAGCATTGCCATACAGCGGAACTTTTGCCTGGGTAAACCGATTATGGTGTTTACTTTTTTATTTGAAAGCTGGTGCTTCCTGGGTTCTATTTCAATTTGGTCCAGTTCTGACAATGTCATCCATAAGAAAATCATATAAGTCTTAAATTTGCATTAAGTATGTGCGTGAAAAATGGACGAATAACTCAATATCACGCCAAATTATGTATGTTTCTGAACATTAGCATGTGGTTTGTATGAGTATTTTCAGAACAAACTCCGGGATTCCATCTCTCTGATAGGCCTGCGACACCGCGGGCCTATGGCATAGGCAAAGGTTTATCCATAAAGACTATTGAAAGAAAAATAATAATGTTTCTGACCTTCGCCCATGTTGTACCACTCTCTGTCGAGTTTCTTCTCAGCTTCCTCCCACTCCGGGTCATCAATGTCCAGTCCGCGCCGGGAACTTGCGAACCTTGAAAAAAATGTATTTGATGAAATCAAAAACAAATGAAATCTCACTTTTATTTTAAAGAATTTGACCTTTTCTAAGTGTACATTTATTGTACTGATGGAGATAATGAGTTTTTGATTATTTGAATGAAAAGTTAAATAACATCATATCAATCATTAGTAGCTGGATCTAACCCACTGCTATATTATATATCATCATCATCATCAGCCCATATTAGTCCACTGCTGGACATAGCCCCAATGAACGCCATAGCGTCTTCAGCATGACGCATCCAGCATCTACCTGCAGTCTTTCGCAGGTCGTCGTCATTTTATATATGTATATGTCATGTTCCACCATCCCGCACTAATCTGGACCAGTAGCTCTCTTTCGTATGTTGTTTCAATCTTGAATACTACAATCACTCACTTCGTCGAACTGAGTGATTCTAGAATAAAGCCTAATCACCTAAATCTATTCATAAATTCCAGTTGCAACAGAAAAACTTACTTATGTGGAGTAGCTCTAGGTGTGAACTCGTACAGCCTTCCCTTACTATCCCTCGTTGGCTTGCGCACCAGTGGAGTGGGGAAGTCCCAGCTCGACTTACGGACTGATGACTTGGCGTCGTCATCATCATCGTCCCAGGCTGTCTTGTCAGTGGGTTTAAGTGCTTTCATACTGAAACAATACAAATACTTATTACTTATGTATAAGAAAAACATTAACTGTGAATCAACAAAATGTACCACAAACTAAAAACAGGATACTAAGAAAAATCAGTGCTAGGACTGCCAATGTCTGTCTGTTGTTAACCTGAAATGTGACGTCATCCATAGGTTCAGCCTGAAAACCAGCGTCGTTACAGTCCTCGGGCGGTAGCGACATTAAGCTGAGGCTGGACCTAATTAGCGCGCACTGAGGACAGGCTATGTTATTTTTACTTATTTTCTATTGTTTATCGTTTAGTTTTAGTGTTATATCTTATTTAGCTTAATGTGTGTTTTTTTGTTAATGTATATCTGTCTTTTTTGTGTGTGCTAATAAAAGTGTTCTATTCTATGTGTTTAGATATTATATCTATAATATTAATCTAGTTATAAATTTAAGTATAATTAAAACATGTTCTATGGTTTGAACAGGTTTCTCTATAGCAAAATAAATGTACCAACACGAAATGTGCCAGGTTTCTTTGGTTTCTGTTAAGTTTTATTAAAACTGGTTTACACAAACATATAACTTTTGAATGATTAAGTTTAGTGCTATTAAGTCAATAGTTACATTAAAATGTTATTTAGTGCTTGGAAATAGGTACTCATGCATGCTATAATAATATACCTACAAGTTGTAAAAGTATTGATTGTGATTAAAACATGCATATACATAAGTGGCAAAGTGACAATATATATATTTTTTGATAAGATCTTCTGGGAGAGTCTGCAGATATTCAGAAAGGTGAATTGACCATTTTATCTACTCACCTCGGGGTCCTTGGTTCATCTTTGAACCGTGGCTCGTAGTAACTCCTTCGAGAACTATCTCGGCTCCTATCAGACCTGTCACTCCTTTCACCTCTGTCACTTCTGTCCCCTCTGTAACTTCTATCCGATCGCTCGTCTTTCTGTCGTCTATCAGATCTGTCTTTTTTATCTCGTTCTGTGCTTCTGTCTTTTCTACGGACATCATCGTATCTTCTGTCCTTGTCCCTCTCGCCTCTATCATAGCGCCGGTTGTGTGGATTACTCTCTTCTTCTTGAGCTCTAGCTTCTTTTTCTTCTTTTGTGGAATTATGGACTCCTTTTTTCTCTTTTTCGGACCTGGTAAAAATTGTTTGTTTATAATTTTAATCAAATCCTATAAATCAAGATAACCTACTTAATTTACTATTATTGCAGGAAAGTAATTAGCCAAGGAGAAATGGGACTTTTTTCTCATATTCATTTATTGCATACACATACATTGTCATATAATATTAGCTTAGAGGTAGGTACATGTACCCAGTAAGGGCGCAGCAATCCATTTATAATAATAACAATGGTAGTTAGTATTTCTTGTTATATATTTCTCATTCAAAGGAAACAAAAATTATTAAATCATGATGATAGCAGGTACAAAGTTAGATTAGGTATCTTTAAGAAATAAATAATATCCCAAGAAAGGTATCTTTATATTCTAAGAGTAAGTTTTATATTATACAATTTGGATAATGTTTATCCTAAATTGTTATGGTTATCTGGTCAAAGTATGTAATGGTATTTATTAACACGGACGGATCCGAATGAAAAAATATTGAAAATTTACCTTGCAAGCCTCTCCAGCATCCTTTCCCGCGCTTGTTCAGATATCCCACCAGTATAAGTTGGGGTTTCTTCGTTATGCCTTCTGTATTTCCTCTCTTTAGCGCCCGAATCATCATGTGGAATACCTGGCTCCATCTCCTCGGGGTCATCGCTAAAAGACATCAGCCTGTTCTGGCGTTTGGCAGCAGCCAGCTTATCCAGCCCAAGTAGAGAAGGCTTGGCGAACTGAAACTCTCCAGGGTTTTCTTTCTTTTTGAGAATCAAGCCGCCTGGAGCATCGCCCGAAGTACCTTCCAGGCGATGCAAGTTTTCATCGCCGTCGGCCATGGTGGTTGCATACGCTTTATCTCAAAATAATGAAATACTTGAATTTATTCATTCAGAAAACAATCCGATAAAAGTAAAGTTTATAACTCCTTTGAGGTGAACAAAACAAAACCACCAATCTGTCTGACAAGCAAAACTGACAGACAGCAAAACAAAACAGAGTGTCAGCGCCATTTTAATGTTACCACACATAGACCATTAATGCCTCAACTAGCTTAAATTAATCAATGGCTGAAGCATATTTTTTAGATCCTGTCGTCGTCGTCGTCGGTCGCTGAGCTACAATCCACCATCCAGCCAGAGAAGACGATACCAGTGGCAACCTTGAAATTAGATAGATAGAAAACACTTTGTTATGTCACAATAAACAGGAAATTATACCTACAAAAATAATCTCAGCCTTCTCAGCAATCTAATCACTTATCTATAAAATATAAAAAAGTACCTTTATTCAAACATTAAAGTAAACATGACAAACAAATCAAAGATAAACTAATAAACCTATGATAACATAACCATTATTTATTTTGATATCCTACAATAACTGAATTATTTTCATATAATATAATACATTATCTATAAAGATTAATATTATTTTATTGTCCACTTAGATAATAAGGCTGCTAACTGCTAAGAAGGCCAGCTAAGAATGAGTCATTATTTTTACACACGCCAATTTTTATTATGGTGCTGGCATCCCACCAAACGTTCAATTTGCCATTTGTAATACGTCAGTTTCTCAACATAACCATAGGCCCTAGAAAGAGAAAGTCCATAGAAGGATCGCAAATGCCATCTCTTTCACACAAGAAAGAGAACAATATATCCTCAAAGCCTGAGAAGAAATGAGATAGGTTGACTGTATTTCTGTCTTGCTCAGCGTGTCAAGGTCAATCAGTCTAGTGATCAACAAATGTGCCTGGACATCGGTGGGTTTCGACGCAATATTGTTGTTTTCAACCTTACAATAAGTTTTCTTCAAATTTAAATGTGGTAGAACATTACTACACCTCCAATCAATAACGAACCGAGGTGAAGATGGTTCAGAGCAGTGTTTTTCAGTGTAAAAGTTACAGTGAAGTGAAAGTGTCGGATTCATCATTCCACTGGTTAGAACAATTTATTTTGACTACAAAACGATTCAAAATGTACCGTTTCTTAGATTCCCATCGAGACAAGGCTCAAAATTGTGTTTATAGTAAATTTTCATAAAATCATGAAAATTTAGGGTTGCCTGCACTAGAAAATAAAATTACCCGCATGTCGCATTGAAACATTTTGAATTCCTTCATTGTTTAATAATGCATTCATATAAAAAAAAAAAAATTGTCCCAATAAATATTTAAAAAAATATGTAGGAAATATTTTGATGAACTTATCTGTGCCCTCAAGCTGTTCCAAGGCTGGTAAGAAAAATACTTTAAAATAATGCCACAGTGGGTGAAACTCTGTTTGAGACTCTAGACTCGAGAAAAGTTTGTGATACTATCTTTTAGTGTTCCTACTACCTACCTACTATAATAACCAACCAAAATATTTTAATTCTATTGGGTAGTATTACAAATATTACTTTTATTATGTACCTATACTTGATATCCATATGCTTCAATATTTTATTTCAGACATGTAAATTAAAAACTATAGAAAAGGATCGTATTGAAAGTGATCAAAACTTATCAAATACGGTAAATTTTATTGAAAAATCACTTTTCCATTTTTTTTCTGTCTCCATGATGAGGCAGCCATTTTGTTTTTCTTTTACCTCTAAGCACGGATTAAGTCATATCTACCCACGTAGAATATAATTCTTAACTCGCTAGTATAAAAGTTTGAAAAAGCGCATCGCTTATAAACGATTGTAAATTTAAGTTAATATTATCTAGGAAAAAATTACACTGGATAAGTATTACTATTATATTTTGTTATGTTTATAAATAAAGATATTTAAAAAAAACCCACGTAGAGGTCCTAGGAAGACGATAGAGGACTTATTTGATAGCCAATAATGTAGACAATAAAGTAATAACATTGCTGCAATTTCTATTTCATAACAGAGGAATATCAAATTTATATAATAAAACACAAAGAAAGTTTTAAATAATTAGAATTACCGCGTAGCAATAGATTCCCTACCATAAATGATATTTTAAAATTTACCTATTATGGTTCTATATTATTAAGGTTTAAAAAGAATATTCTGTCGCCTATGCCTGAAAATGATAGATTTTTTTATTTTTGTTGTACATAATAGAGCTTACATACCAATTAAATATAAAAAAACAGGTAGCTAAACGCTGTTTTATTTATTAATTGTTTACCCATTTCCGCATACTTTCATATTTCCTAAGAAAAACGCAAGTAAAAAATAGGACCTATCGGGTTGACGAATTATACCTTCAGGCTGTAACAAAAAGTAAAAACCAAAAACCACCACATTAACCTACCAGTATAGGAAAGACCTACAAAGGTTCGGTGAAATTCTAGGTTCTGAATTTCTTGAAAAAGCCCGAAATATTTATGAACTGAAAAATCGCAAATCATATCCCAGGAATTTTGGGACATTCGGCATAAACCAAGTACCGAAATAACATTCGCATGCATCAGGTAACTTCGCGATAGTAGGTTTGATAGGATCTTTATTTCTTATAATATTGGGGTTATTAGCTATATAAAATATCACCAAAAAACCTGACATAAGAAATCTAAAATCGGGGTAAAAACTTTTGATGGCAACACTATTTCGTATTATCTGTCCCTCACACGAACCACGCTACTCAGCCATCTTGTGTAATTAATCTATGCCATAGGCTATATCGGACAGGCTATAGTCGCTTAAGCCAGACACGGTTCTATTACGAGGGTGGATTGAAAAGTACTCGGCCTAACTCAGATCCATTAAATTCTAAAAATCAAATCTACCCACATTATTTAGTTCAGTTCAGACAAGTTAATTGTGTGAAGTTTGAAACGTGTGCGATAATTAGTTGTGATTTTATAAATTTATTAACAAAGCAATCGGACGTAATTTCCGCAAATGGAGCAAATCGAGCAGCGTGCCGTCATTAAGTACCTCCATAAGAAGGGGCTATCATCAAAAGCCATCCATGATGATATGGTCAGTACATTAGGGGATTCTGCTCTGTCATATTCATCCGTCAAAAAATGGATAGCAGAATTTAAGCGTGGTAGAGAGAGTGTGAAAGATGAACCCCGCTCTGGAAGGCCTTCGACGTCCACTACTGATGAAAATATTAAAAAAGTACTTGATTTAATAATGGGAGACCGCAGATTAAAAATTAGAGAGATAGCCGAGATTATAGGCATCTCTTATGAACGAACTCAAAACATCATTGTCAACGAGTTGGGTTTCCACAAGGTGTCTGCGAGGTGGGTTCCGCGACTGCTTTCAGTTGAACAAAAAAGGACGCGATTGACTATTTCACGCGACTGTTTGGAGTTATTTGAAGCCGATGCCGATGATTTTTTTAATTGTTTTGTTACCATGGACAAAACATGGGTTCATTACTGTACACCGGAAACAAAACAACAATCAAAACAGTGGAGAAGACCTGGTGCACCACCCCTTAAAAAGGCTAAGTCGATTTTGTCGGCAAATAAGGTGATGGCTTCAGTATTCTGGGACTCGAAAGGTGTGATTATGATAGATTATCTTGAAAGGGGTCAGACTATAAACTCTGATTACTACTGCACCTTACTACGTCGTTTACGAGAGGAAATAAAAGAAAAACGTCCAGGAATGCTCAGAAGAAAACTTCTGTTTCATCAAGATAACGCCCGTGTTCACACATCTGTGCAGTCAATGGCTGAAATCCACAACTGTGGCTTTGAACTGTTACCGCATCCGCCTTATTCACCTGATCTGGCACCATCAGACTTCTTTCTGTTCCCTAACCTAAAAAAGCACTTGGGAGGTCAAAGATTTTTGACAAACGACGAGGTCAAAGCAGCAGTAGACGCATATTTTGACTCTAAGTAAGAATCATTTTTTTTCACGGTCTAAATGCTTGGAAGGGGAGGTGGCAAAAGTGTATTGAACTTGATGATGATTATGTAGAAAAATAAAAATATAACTGATTTAGTCTGTGTTTATTTTCTTGGTTAGGCCGAGTACTTTTCAATCCACCCTCGTATCATATCATAAACACATATTGGGGACCCATGGATAGATTCTAGCCATGGGTCATAATAAGTTGGTATGTGTAGGCCCATACTCACTGCCTTGTCTTTCGTATGGCATTTGTATAATATTCTATAGTCCACTATTGGCGCAATTTATTTGACAACTTTTTTTGGCAAATATGTTAGTATTTTGTGCAATATCTACCATAATAAAATAAGTACACAAATAAATATGTACACATTAAAGTCAAACACAATACAAGAATTAACTTGAAGAAAGACATTCGACATTGGGTGGTCTTACCACAAATGGTACAAAATTCAAATGTTCTGATTTGAATTTTGTACCAATTTTTGCATTTTGAAACTAAATGTAACAAAGAGCGTACCTACCTCGCTGTGGCAAGCAACAAATTATAAGCAGGTATAATATGACCCTAACCCAACAGGCAAAGGTAATAAATAACTGAATATTGAATATCTCGTGTCTGTATAAAAAGTGACAATCTTCACCCAATGTTTATTTTGTTCTATGCAGCTGGTGAGAGACTGGATTTATTTCTAAATAATAGGGGCGATAAGTGCTACGAACCACAGCAATGATCTGTGGCCCCGACAATGACCACGACATTGCAATTGACAAACCTGTAGCTACCTACTACCAAAACAAAAATAGACTACAGCTGTTGGTACTAACAGATACCTATCTATTCAAAGCTAGTGTGAAATGAATCGTTGATGGCACGAACGTACGCTGTTTGTTATTTAAATCGTGTTTCCCGCGTTAATTTCGCCATTTTTATATTTCCGGTCAGTTAGTTTTGTAATATACTTACCTACATACGTTCGAAATAAGAATATCAAAATGTGAATTGAATAAGTTTGTGCGTGTGATTGATCGAACATAGAAAAAAAAATTGCCTAATTTTCTTTTTGTGATAATTGTTGCTATTATAATAAACTAGTGTTTGTGCATGAACATGGCTGAAACAGAATTGAACCCGGAAGTGGAAAACAAATTGGCAGGTCTGTTATTTCACTATGGTGTATGTACTATGTACCTACCTAGGTATATCATAGGTTTAATAATTTACACCACACAAACACAACATAATGCTATGTCGCTGAGCGACAACATCGCCTAATTAATACTTATTTACAATATTTTTAAAATAAATAAATAATACATGTCTAACTAGTAGGTACCATCCTCTAATGGTAGTACCAACCTATTTATAATGTAGGTATTTTAAGTTCTCGTCCGAAGTGTATAATTCGTCTTACCTATAAAATTTTTGACACATTTTCATTTAATTTTTATAGCAACTGAATATACGATTATTACACTTCACAAACCATCTGTACTAGATAACTGATAAATAGGATAAATACTTAATATAATACAAACCAGCCTACATTGATATTATATGTTCATTAATAGGTACTTATATTTTTTGTGGTTTACAAACATTGTGCCTTGAGAGTGGTTTGAGTATACATAGGTACATACACATTTAATTTCGTTTTGAGTAGCTGGCTGTGTGGGTGGCTGATATTTACTGGATGCTGAGACAAATTTGTTTTCGATTGGGTTCAACGATCAATGACTTTATTTGCAATAGGGGGCGAAACGTCCATGAACATTTTTTTAGAGATTATTTACCTACATACCTACTTAGGTTTTTTATATAACTAAAGCGGCAAACAGGCATTTTAGTCCATCTGATGGCTGACGCAATCAATTGACGACTACAACATAAGCGACTTCACAAGCGCGTTGCTGAATCTTTAAATGTCTTAGAAGACCTTTTTCGAAGAGCCCTATGTTGTAGATATACAGTTGCCTTGTTTCTGGATTGGTTTCCGCAACTTGGCCACCGGTGGGCCTTTTTTGCGTGTCGGGTGGGGGGGGGTTGCTAGTCTAATCACCCGATATCCTCCAGGAAGGCCAGCAGCTCCGGCTCGCTGATGCCGGTGCATGCCTCCCTAGGCGTCCTCGGTGTCCCAAGGTGATGCAGTCTTTGAGAAGCCACGCTGTCGCAATCTACAAGCAAATGCGCTGCCGTCTCCTCTGCATTCATGCACCCTCTGAATACTAGAAAAAGTCATGTTGTAGATATAATGACTTTTTCTAATATTCTACAGTAAAGGAACTTATCGGCATGCTATGAAGTCCGAAAATACCTGCTTCATCAAGCCAATAACACATAAATGATTGACAGGATAGGAATGTAACATAAAAAAAAAATTTAATGGTATAAATGACATCTGCGAATAAGATAGGAAATTTGATCTAAAGTGTGCGAAGCCACGGGCTGTGGCTAGATAGCTCTTTCCATAGCTCGCCCAGCGACTTTGAACTGGTGGACTAGCCCTACCGTGAGTGTCCACGTCTCAGCTCCGGTCATAACAAGTAGGACGCACTGACTCAAACTTTACTTTTCAATCATTGCGGTAAGGATGACGAGAGTTAATACTTTCTATCTACACTATTAGCTTAGTATTAATAGATATTCTCTATATCTACTATAAGTACTTACAGTAACAGGTGCGTGTCGTGTCGACAGATTGATCTAAACACACCAAAGATCAAAAGTGCGGACTGTTTGAAACGAGTTTATGTAGGTGCCTATATCTACATTATCAGTTTATTAGGTTTACTCGCTAGATGGAAGCCGTCGATATTGATTTAATAGTTCTAGTTAGTAAAAGTAAGAGGCAGTCTGTCTGTTCAGAGGAAACTATATTGTACAAACGCCTGATTTAGATTTAGTTATTAAAATAAATAAATACCTAATGCTGGACGCTGTGCTGGGCAATCTACGCAGCATCATCTAGCCCCAAGCTAAGCAGAGCTTGTGTTATGGGTACTAGATAACTGATATACTTAATAGAATACATTACAAAATACCCACAACACCCGGAACAAATATTAGCAGATCATACAAACATTTGTCCCAATATGAATGAATAGACACAGTACAACTATATTAATATAGTAATAGGTGAAAAATGCAATATTTGGAGAAGTTGTCTTTATGTTCAAAAAGCATTTACAATAGATGCCATTCTGGCAAAGAAAATGGAACAGGAAGGAACTTAACAAGGACTTTATAAAAATACATATATAAGACATAATGAGAAATCGACCTGCTGACTTATTATAATTGTTTTAAGTTATTATTATTTATTTTGATCCATTATTGTCCCACTGCTGGGCAAAGGCCTCCTTTTTCTCCTTCCACTTATTACCCCATGATAAACTTCTTTGTTTGTTTATTCTATGCCTGTATTTTGTACCTGTGTCTAAATAAATGTTTTTTTTATTCTATTATATTCTATTCATTATTAATTTCGTATAAGTTAATAAAATCTTATTAAGTAAGTATATATTTATTTATTCGTAATAGAGTATGGAAGTTGGAATCTTTTTGGTGCTGTGCAAGTCCAGTATAGCGTCGTAGAAAGTGCTACGAGTACGAACCTCTACGAGTAAATAACTCATTATACGGTACGTGGAAGGATAGGGGAAAGCAAGAATTCTTCTCTTTTATAGTGATTCACTACACTTACAGGTATCCATTCTTTCGAGCCTAACGCGATTGATGGATGATCCATAAAAGGAATTTAGTTCGATGTATGAAAGCGGATGCGCGTTGAAATCTTTTGTATGCTACGAAGGTTCAGTGTAGCGTCGTAGCTGGTGCTACGAAGTTCTACGATTAAAATATGTTTATCTTCGTGGACGATGAATAGGGTGGGAAGTGGAGTAAAGTCATTTATATCAGAGGCGAGAAGATACACTCTCCTACACAATGCTGAAATCTACAACTGTCAACAAGGAGAGGTGGTTGTCAAAAGAAACTGACGTTTGTATTTATTGCGCTGGTGTACTCGCGCATATCTGGTTGTAAGGGGGACTCCAACATCTCGTTTCCCAAGCCAACTTAACCTGCACGTTATACACCCTACTAGATAACGAACTTAGGCTATGGTGAAAATATCAATCAATCTTCATAATTTAATAACTCATTCATTTAACTATTATTTTCCATTACTTGACACTGGCAGAAAAGCGTTCAACCAGACACAATTGCAAGTAACAAATAATCATCATCATCCCGCAAATCAACTGATAAATGTAGGTATTTGGGTTCCCTCGCAACGTAAACCTAAAAATACACCATCTAACTCATAAAACTACGTTGATACCTAGGTAATTTGGTGACAATCGGGCGCTTTGCCAAACATGCATTAATTGGATGGATCACTAGCTAAAATATTATATTGGGATTTCCGAACATATACTCAATAAGTAGTTATCTAGTAAGTGAATAAACTGTAGGTACCTACCGTACCAGGTTATTCACTTTTTTGGTTGTTTCGTTTTGCCTAATCAATAAATATAAAATCTATAGATAATTTGATTTTGGAAGCATGTCGATATTTCTGTAGAGCTAAGTACCTACAACATTGGATTTCTTACATACTATTGTCGGTGCGGAACTGAGTGACATCTGGCCAAGCATTAACATAATTAATTACAATCAAAAATAGTGCGGGGACCACCAGTAAAATATATAAGCATTTTTTGTATTGGTATTTAAATGAATTTTGTATTTTTTATATTTTTTAATCATCTATGGAGTAGAAAATCAGTAATATTCCATGGTCTGCCCACCACGTTGATGGATTTACGGACACGCCATTACCAAAGGACATCTATTTTAAGTGTTGATTCATTAAAGATACTTCCCAGGACATTATTTATAGAAGGGCTACGGCGTGACGCAATTTAAGAGCACATGGAATGGCTGGCGAAAAATAAACACCGGAAATAAAATTCTTATTGGCACTTTCCACTCGTTTTTCCGGGATAAAGTAGAAAGCATAAAAGCGGTTGTTCCAGGTCTAGAACTATATGTCAGCAATATGTAGATGATGATGTGGCGCCGAGGGCGAAGGTCCGTCTGTGATGCAGGAGGTTGCGGGTTCCATTCTCGTCTTGGGATAAATGTTTGTATGATCTGCTGATATTTGTTCCGGTTGTTCTAGTCTAGATGTTTTCTTAGTTTATATTAAAAAAAATCTAATTTACCTATATTACAATAAAACGGGGCAATGCAGCCAGCGTATTGAAGAGGCTTCCGACTGATATCGATGTAAATCAGAGGAGCTACCTGTAGATTGCAACAACCTGCAGTTAGCCCAATTCTTTCATAAATACTAGTTCTAATTTGTATCTATTCTTTGATTGTAATTTTCTTTAATAATAAAGTCCTGTACGGTGCTAAGTCGATCTAGTCTAGTTCTGCTTAGCTAAGTGCTAGATGATATGCTGTGTGAATTATTCAGAATTATCTTCTCTAAAACTTGTAAATTTTGCACTATAAAACGACCGGGCCCTGACCTCGACGATTTTAAAATCCCCGAAGTTGACATTTTCCGTACAAACCGGAGCTTACAAGAATATCGTTCAAGTTCAAAGACGGTTGGAATGTTGCCAGTTTAACTGTTTCATAGCGTGTCATCTGTTTGGTGGGTATTGATGGTGTTTGACAGTCTTCGACATTGAATTCACGCGTTTATTGCCGTTTGCCAGGTTTCGACCAAGCGCATACGATATAGATATTTTATCTACTATTAAGTTATTCTGTGATAGAAGGTAAGTAGGATTTCTATTCTGATTAAATCTATTTTGTTATTTTGAAGATTGATGAACCAAAACAGTCGCCGAATGGTGGTCTAGGGATATGCGGCAGTCGAGGCATACAGGTAGTCTGCCCGATGGTCAGACGACACTGTGAGGGCTGTAGGGTAAGATAAGTAAGCAGTGGATCCGACTGGCACAGGACCGCCAGGGGTAGCGAGATAAGGAAGAGGCCTATACTCAGCAGTGGGTGCTACCCGCTGATTAGATAGCTCGATAGAAGATTGATGTTGTTACTGACAAAATAATCGATAGCTGAAAAGTGCTTCGAAATGGTTTGAGTAAAGGGTTTCCGTTAGCGGCCATTTTCTCGACCTGGCAAGGCCGTGGCTCTTGATACCAATTAATGACAGGTGATGGACTAGTTACAATAATCACAATTACATTTACTTATTGTGACATAGTCTGTGGCTGTGTTAGTCGCAGCGTAAGAATCGACCACTTCAATACAACCAGTGCATGTCATATTCATTTATATTGCACCATTGTGTACATTTGTGGGTCTTAGTATCTAGGTAATGGCCGATGTCCTTAGAGTCGTTTATGGAAACCTACTGAAGGAAGAGTACCTATTGGTTTCCATCCGTGTCTTTTTAACACCTCTACTGCTGCGGCCATCTATCCGCTTGCCAAGCGTCGTCGTGATTACGGCAAAACCCACCTCATTTATGTTTACGTTAATTAATGAAGCATTAAGCAGAAATTGTGTTAAATTTCGGTCAATCACGCTAAAGCATTTGTTTAAAGAAAACCTTTGTTTTGGCCACTTACACGTTTTATAATTTATTAGATGTCCAAGATATGAAGGTCGTTGGCTTAAAACTAGAATAAATACAAGGTTAAAATAAAATAAAAACAACAATACTCTTGAATTCGAAAATATAATAAAACTGTTCGCAGTGGAATAAACAATCTCGAAATCAGCTTGAAATATTAGATAAGGCAACAATCCAACGAACATTGGATGTTATTTTATTTATTTCTAACTTTTATCCACGGCTTTACACGCTTTCCCCGGGATAATTAGTTAAAGCGTATATGTCATTCCAGGTTTAGAGGTTCGAGTACATATATGCAAAATTTCACCCTGATCCGTTCAGTAGCTTTTGTGTGAATTAGTAACAAACATCCAATCAAACTTTAGCGTTTATAATATTAGTAGGATTGTAAGTAACTAGCTACGCCCCGTGGCTTCGTCGAAATCTATGTGACAAATGGTTTATAAACGTTCCTCTTGAATCACTTTATCTATAAAAAAAAACCGCATCAAAATCTGTTGCGTAGTTTTAAAGATCTAAGCATACAAAGGGACAGACAGACAGCGGGAAGCAACTTTGATTTATATTATGTAGTAATGTAATGATAAGTTCACCAGAAAAAGGTTGAAAAGAAATCGTCAGACGCTCTGATAGAAACTTGATTTGTTTGATAAAGAAAACTGCAAATGTGCGATTGAAATATCAAGAGGTTTTTCACGGTCGCTTCCCACGAATAGGGTTTTGCTCATATCTTTCGTTCGTCCGCTCCGCTGCGTTGGAATGGACGTCAACCTTTAGGGTGTGTTCACATAGACGTTTGTTTCTTGTTACTAACAAGGATGTATGTACCTACACCTTATCTTAGGTATATTTTGATATACGTAGCATAGGTATATAAGGAGGTTAGAAAATATAATTCCAAAAACCGATTTAGAATGCCATACTTTTAAACTGTTTGCTTAACACTTTTGTGGCCCTCGACGCATTTCTGCATATCCTTCCAGTGGTTGTGGAGCGAGCGGCTAGCGGCTAGATGGCAGAGAATGCGTTAAGCTTTGCGGGATAACTACAAATCCCTCGGAAATAAAATTGAAGATCCCGATAGATCCCTGTATAGAGGAAGATCCAGAGAGCACCTCAATCACCATAATCAAAATCGGTTCATGAAATGACAGAGATATCTTTTGTTTATTTGTTTATTTATTTCCACCGTAGGTACACAATGTTACACTTGATGTCGTTAAATACTATTTTAAAAGACAAATTACATTTTTATTATAACACACACTAACTTTTGACAGAGGAAAAACCATAGGACATAGTGCAAAAAAAAAAAAAGCAGACAGACATGCCTTCTTTAAAAAATTAAAATAAATTATGGTATCAGTTAAATGGAATAATAAATTAGATAAAATGTCAAAGTAATCTGCTGTATAAGGGCATTGTCAAACTATACTAATGATATTGTACAAAATGTATCGACGAACATCCATAAATAAAACATAAATACAGCCGAACAACAAAGAGCGTCCTCGTTTTTTCAGAGTCGGGTAACGGGCACAAGCGTTCATAAAACATCCGGCAGGAGTAAGAAATAAAATTAAAAAAAAAAATCTGTCTCTGTGCGACTTTGAGCCACCGTCAGCTTTAATACGTACCGATCCTATCCATTCAAAGGTTGCCTGGAAGAAATCGCTGTAAGCGATAAGGCCGCCGATTGTGCCACTAGATTTAGACAATATATTTATTTATTGCACACATAAAAATAAAACAAACAACATAAAAAATAATAATACAAGATATGTGACAATTTAGTAAGTATTAAGATCCTTTATTATAATTTTTGTATTGATGGTGCAATAAAAATAATACAATACAATATAAAAATATTGTATTGAGCTTTTTGTCGAGACCCACGGTGAACGGGCACGTTTGACTGCCTTCACTTGCCTAATCTTCAGTTTATTAGAGTAGTATATGGAACAGAAGAAAGTGTATTATATCCTTCTGTGTGAAAGGACCTTTGACCCGCTCGAGCGCGGTCAATTGTCACCACTTGCGGACAATGCCGATGTGCTTTATTGCGGATTAGTGTTTGACGGCGGTCTCACTCGCGCTTTCACGAATATTTTTATAATCTATATATATACGTATGTAGAGTCGCGAAGACAGCGAGTGAATTTTGAAACTTGTCTCACTCAGGCTTTCGTAAAAATAATAATAATAATAAATCATTTATTTCAGACCATAGAAAAGTAAGAGGTCTTATTTAACTTATTCTACGGTCCATAGTAATATATACCCTTGAAACTAGCGTACATAAAATATCATCGTCAGCCTATGTTAGTCCACGGCTGGAAATAGGCCCCCAATGAGGGCAACAGCGCCCGCATCCAGCATCTACCTGCAGTCTTTAGCAGGTCGTCACCCCACCTGGTCGGAGGGCGTTTGTCGATATTTAATGTAGGTACGTATTTCCTGCCCAACCACAGGTAAAACAGTGAACTAATCGAGTTTTTAACAAACTACATACGTCATTTCATAGGAAGAGGCCAAGATCATTCTACAGCGCCCCCTACCGTCAAATTGAGCAAAATAATTTGCTATTTATCTGATAGGATGGGGCTATTATCTTGTTGAACTTGCAAAGGACGCTTCAAGGCTGAGCTAGGCTAAGTTATATATATTTTTGTTGCCATGTTTTTCTAATCCTGGGTCCCACCTAATCCAACAAGGGCCCAAAAGTACATTTCAAAAGTTTTGGTTATTCAGTCTCCATCCGTTTGGATTTATCTCGAGACTCAGATTACCACTTAGGTCGGTACGTAAAAATGCGCGAAAACTTATAGGTACACTGGCGGATAAATTAAAAACATCAAAAACATCGATCTAGTATTTATTTTAGTCGCTACTTGGGAACATATTTTGTAATATGTAATGCGACATGGCTATAGGTAAATGTATGTACCTTCTTTTGATGCCAACCTCATAACCCTCCTGTAATCGGATAAAAGTAACTAGACCCGCGATTTGTCTGACAATAAAGGACATAGCAAATACATCCAGTACCGTTACCGCACAGCGCAAAAATAAGCATTAAGTTTAATTCGTAGATGTATGTATTTCACAGTGACATAATTGGTTACCCCAAGCGAGCAAGAGTGTTCAAGCCCATAATGCTCATTCTTGTGCTATGTGGTAGCGGTGCTGGTACTTAACGATATGTATGTGCTATGCGAATTATGCAATGAGCTCTGTATATATATATAGATAAGGAGTTACATAAAACCCCTCTTAGAAAAGTCAGAAGACGAGTTGTTTCTATCGATCAAAGAAAAAACTCTGTGTACCTACTTATTCATTTATAAAATCTCGACTACGTCTTTGAACTGTCTTACCTATAAAATAAGTCCTATAAAAAAGTAGTAAGTATTTAAACCAATTTGATTTTACTACCACATCTACCTTTTATCGTGTTCTTGTGTAAGCTGTCGTTTCGACAAATTGTGTGTAAATAGGTAGAGCACAACACAGAACAGTTTCTCTGTTCTGTGGAGCACAAGATGCGTTACATAGATTTTATCCTATCTCGGCTAAATCTATAAACAGACGCGAGATAAAGATAAGATAGCTTAAATATAATACAGTAGCGAGATTGCTTGTCAAAAGAGGATTTATTGATTAATAGGACATTGAAATTGATATAATATATACTCTGTATTGTACCACACAAAGACAAAATAAGATAAAGAAAAAAACGCCGAGAACCGAGAAAATACAAGGTGTGGCTTTATCGCTATTGGTAGATGTCTATGACATACCTGACTGATTAGGCTGGCAACACTAATTTAGTTGTCTGTGGCCAGCTCTCACTTACCTTTCCGTTTAATTCATCCAACTCCATCCAATCCATATATTGGAATAGAATCAACTTATACAGTAGAAGATACGAACCACGTTAACTTTTCAGATTTAAATATTTTCATTTAGTAACGACCTCTGTGGCGCGGTGGGCGATGGTCCGCCTGCGACGCAGGAGGTTGCGGGTTCGATTCCAGCATCGCAACAATTGTGTATTTGATCTGCAAATATTTGTAACGGGTGTTCTGGTCGTTATCTATGTATAATAAAACCAAGTATCTATCTATGTAATCTATTATATATCAGTCATCTAGTCACCCACAATACAAGCTCTGCTTACCTTGGGGCTAGATGATGCTGTGTGGATTGTATAGCATTATTTATTTATTTTATTTTATCTAATTTAATTATATCAGTGCTCTCATTGTAAATAGGTCTAACCGAATGGTAGGTCATACCTAATTAGCATGGAAGATTAACGACCGCGGAGGATTTACGAAAAACAGGTGGTTTACCAAAAATATGGTTTGACCATAAAATCAACGCATTCAATCAATTTTAGTGTTCTCGGTAGCGATAATAAAAACCTACTTATGTTTTAGTTTTCAAAACGATACCTATGTAATAATATAGAGGTAGGTAGAAGATAGCATATATGTAGGTACCTATAATTAATTAAAACTTCTGATTTTGCCAATTTCTGCTTGGGGTCCTACAAGGAGCCAGTTTATCAAGATTTTCTGCTTTTTGTTAAAAGGTACTGCTGGATGCGGCAAGCTGAAGACAGGGCGCTATGGCGCTCATTGGGGAGGCCTATGTCCAGCTGTGGACTGCTATAGGCTGATGATGATGATGATGTTAAAAGGTACAGATCTCATTTTCTGCCATCAAGCTGCAGAAGGCCTGCCTACTGTGTTCGATTAAAAATTAGTAGGTTGCCGGTATAGTGAAGGCACACGAAGCTAAGCATCTTCGCTCACCGGTAGGGCAATGTGCAAACAGCATTTTCACATCGTAAAAAAAAGGTGTACCGTTCTTGGTCCGTTTCCATTTTTAGTTTTTTGGCCGGCGATACTGCAGTAAGACTCGTAAGATTTGCTGACAACGTTCTATTTGGCCATGACTCGTCTGTCTTCTCTTTTATTATAATAAATAAATATAATAAATAAATTTTTCGGACAATTCACACAGCTATATCTAGCCCCAAGCTAAGCAGAGCTTGTCAATCTTGTCTAGATAACTGATATACCTATACATGAATGATATAATACATTAGATAGATATTTATTAATATCTGCAAATCGTACAAACATTTGTCCCACGGCGGGAATTGAACCCCCAACCTACTGCGTCGTACGGCGGACCTCCGCCCGCCGCACCACATCAGTCATCGTATTTTATTGACGAACGATGTGGCGCGGTGGGCGAAGGTCAGCCTGCGACGCAGGAGGTTGCGGGTTCGATTCCCGCCTCGGAACAATTGTGTGAACAAAATGCAGATATTTGTTCCGGGTGTTCTGGTTGTTTTCTATGTATTATAAAAATATCTATTTATGTAATGTTTTGTATTATGTATATCAGTTATCTAGTACCCATAACACAAGCTCTGCTTACCATGGGGCTGGATAATGCTGTGTGACTTGTCCAGCATTATTTATTTATTATAATAATAACAATAAATATTTGTGTTATTTTAACAATAAAAATAATCAATGTTTTATTTTTGACTGTACTAAGTGCACTTTGGCATACCCATATAATAAACTAGTTTCACCGTTACTAGTTTAGCCCGCGGCTTCGCACGTGATAGATTATTACACATGATATACACATAATGTAAAACTGTGTATATGCTCCTGAATAAAATAAAGTCATAATATTGTAAAACATTAACCTACTTTGATTGTATTGTTTGGTTTTATAATATAAACCTTGGTCTGTCGATAAAACTGTATTATATACACTGTTATAGCTGTAAAATAATGTATTTATTAAAAGCTAATGTTATATAAACGATTTGTGAGAAATAAGAAGCAGAAAACAACTTTTATGTCAAATAACCTACAAACTGGCAGTTGTTACTCGCTGCTATAAAAGGCTGTCGTGCGGCTGGCAGTGGCACTTTTAGACCAGCCGTCGGACCGAGCGGAGCTCTGCCAGTTTGCAAGTTGTTAAAAGCTAAGTAGCCTTACTGTCTTACTAATAGTTGAAATAAATATTCTATAATATTTATGTCTTATTAAAATTTATATAAAGTAAATTATTTTGTTTAAATTAATAAGAATATATTATTTGATACGAATTATTTAGTATTTAAATAATTATTGGAATTATGATCAATTAATATACAATTTGTAATATAAATACCCTTATTTTATTTAAAATTGAAACTAACTCTTTAGTAATTAATGATGATTGTAATTATGATCAATTAATAAACAATTCTTAATATATATGCTCTTATTCTATTTCATAATATATATCTAAATCTATTACACGCCTTGTTTCTATGGAAACGTTTTAAGGTTATTTGTATCCCATGGGAACTGATTTATATAATAAAAAGTAGCCTATGTTTTATTCCGGGCTTGGAACTACCTGTATGCAACAGTTCAGCCCGATCCGTTCAGTAGTTTTTGCGTGAAAGAGTAACAAACATCCATCCATACATACAAACTTTCGCGTTTATAATATTAGTACGATTAATAAGAAAAACGCGTGCGAAGACGGGGGCAAGAAGTTTCATGTTTGCTTTTGGTTTTTCCGTAGTTAGGTTAAATCAGGTACCTAAATACAAAGTCCATTAAGTCTTGCCTCTGCCTCGATGAGACATCAATATTTCCTGTGGTAACATTGATCTCTCAAAAGCATTTTCCTGTCGTATAAAATGTCCGCGATATTTTGAGATTTACTAGCTGACTTGACGTCAATACTTATCCGGTTTTGATGAGATTTTTATGATTCTGATTAGACGAGGCGAATGGCTTTCGGAAATAATATTACTTTGAGTTGGATTCAATGTTTTTATGCGTTTTTAGATCGTATTTAGGGAACATTTCTAATTCAAGTCATTTAAAACGGGATATTTACACACCAATATTTCGGCACAGTTTCATGTGCCGAAATATTGGATAACTCAAAAATCAAACCATGGTAAATATCCCGTTTTAAATGACTTTAGTGTTAATAACCAGGATAGTTTTAAAAGTTTTATTTCTAATTCAGACTACTAGTTGTTTGTAATTTCGTCTAGAACCTAGTTTATAGTTCTTTATATCGTAAAAACCTATTTGTTAATTATCTACTAGACTTATTATATTTAACTACAAGAATCTCATCAAGAATATAATAACTAAATATAGAAAACGTAATCAAAATATAGAAAATTTAATCAGAAAAATCAATTAATAAATGCTTCATTCGATGCATTTCAAACTCCCGAACAACACATATTCAATATAAAATTATGCTTCATTCATAATCATTTATGATTAACTAGGTCCTGCTCGCGGCTTCGCACGCTTTTCCTGGATAAAAGTAACCTTTAATAATGTTATTCTACGTTTAGCACTTATGCAAAGTTTTAGCTCAACCCATTCTGTAGTTTTAGCGTGAAGAGGTAAATAGCGTCTTAACACTTTTAATATGTTTTAGTGTGATATTATTTATTATGAAAATATCATGGTTATTAATACAAAAGTCATTTATAACGGGTTTTATGATTCCTGATAGCGCATGAAACTGTGCTGAAATATTGGAAAACTAAAAAATCTAATCATCTATACTAATATTATAAAGAGGAAATTGTAATGAATAGGCTCCGAAACTACTGGACCGATTTGAAAAATTCTTTCACCGTTGGGAAGGTACACTATCCGCGGTGAACATAGGATAATATAATACATACATAGGCTATATTATATTTTCAAAAAAGTAAGGGATCCGTACTAAAGCCGTGCGAAGCCGGGAAGGTCCGCTAGTGGTAAATATCCTGTTACAAATGAATTTTGTACACGTACCTATTATCGGAACAATTGTGTGTACGCTCTGCAGATATTTGTTCCGGGTGTTCTGGTCGTTTTCTATGTATAATAAAAAATATCTATCTATGTAATATATTGTATTATGTATATCAGTTATCTAGTATCCATAACACAAGCTCTGCTTACAATGGGGCTAGATAATGCTGTGTGATTTGTCCAGCATTATTTATTATTTATTTATTTCACTTTGATCCTCTCAGAATCAAACACGCTGGTAGGTTAGCTAGATGTATTTCCAGCTTCCTTTGTTTAAATAATAAACACCTATAAATAGCTTACTATAAACAATAATAACTACCTACATCCTTCCTTGAATAGCTTTCAACTAGTCGAGGGTGTAAACCAAAGTTTATTATTACTATGTGTGAGCTAACAATAACCTGGTTTCTACTATAACGGGATATTATTTACCTACTCTCACACCTACTATCGTAAGGAATACATCCGACAGAGAACCAAAGTTATCGACATAGTTCTAAGAATTAGCAAGCTGAAGTAGCCGTGGGCCGGTCATATCTCGCGAAGAAACGACGGCCGCTGGGGCAAACGTGTCCTTGAGTGGAGACCACGACAGTAGTTGGTTATTGGGGCTTCTGGATCAGGATCATTCATGAATGATCCTGATCCAGAAGCCCCAATTCCCAACCTGAACTTATATTTAGATTCATAGTTATATTGATTGAATTATTATATTAAGCTCTATTCATTCTTGTTTTCTTCGATTCAAATTGAAAACATGAAATAAATTTGTCAGATTATTCATCGTTTATATTGATTGAATTAAAAAATATAAATATTGGATTACATTTACATAAATTGATTGAATTATCATATCTAGCTCTATTCATCCTTGTTTAGGAATGAGTTTGCTCCAGACCTCCATATTGTGGAATGTTGAACAATATGTGGGGATAAGCAACACTATCTTCATTTTCTGTTGCACTCACAATCTATGATTGCAAATTATATATTTATGTAATAAAACAAAGTAGATTTTTTTAAAAACTTTATTCTCTAACCATTTTTCAAATATATTACATTTTAACACTAACATAAGAATGATAATATAAACATTTTATTATAGCCCTGTCAAACAATAAGATTATAATTTGACTCCAAAAGTGAAGTTAGATTTTGATAAATTCAATTGCCTAAAATTATTATATAAAAGTCTCTTTATACTCTAACCATTTTTTTAAACATGTAACATTTTTAAGAGCACAGACACGTGAATGATATATACATTTAAATATACCTCTAGGAAATAAACCGTAATCTAAATTCAATTGCCTTAAACTAGGACTATCTTCTAGATCAAAAATCTTATCATTTTTAATAAATTTTTTCAACCATGATATTTTTTCGTATCCTTTTACATAAATAGTCTTGTCTTCAAGATAATCACCAATACATTGTTCAAAATTTGAATAAGGAATTATTCCTTCCCTCCAGTATATTTGTCTATTTCTTTCTATCCATCGCACCTGCGTTTTTTCTGTTTCCGATAACTCATTAAAGGGGAATGGTGGTTTTATGAGCAACACCAGCATTTGATTATTTTCGCACAAAATAGCTATTTCTTTAACAATAAAATCATTATTGTCTGTTTTAAATCCTTGCAGATCAACAACGGCAAACATTATATAATTCTTTTTACAATGTTACTCAACGGTTTATATTCAATCAAACGATCGTTGATAATAAGACAATATGCAGTAGTATTTTGTGGAATATCTTCAGAGCTCTCTATTTCTAATCTCACATCGATAGCTCCGGTCTTAAGAGCTTCGTTTTGTCTCGAACAATCAATTACAAAAAGTGGTGCGTAATTTTTAAATTGTTCCAAATCAAGCATGGGTTCAGACTCGCTACCATAGTAAGACTGACGAAATGTTTTATACATTTCGTATAATATATGATACTTGTCTTCAACAAATTTAGCATTTACAGAGTCATATGGGTAGTATTGAGAATTTAAAAACAAGGTCACATTAGACAACTTACAATGATCAAAAATTGAAGAATCTTTGTTCCTACTGTTTTTTCTATTTGTTTGCAAACCAAAAATTACGTATCTGGGTTTTTCTATCTGTGAAGAAGTTTTAACGGCCCAAGAATGCTTAGTGGTTTGAGGTAATAAGGGATATTCGTATAAATCCCAATTTCTAAAAACCATTTGTATTGCGCGATCATTTTCTAAGTGTTTAAGCAAAGCTAGCCTTTCACGATCTGTAACTTTTAGGTGAGGAACGCGCCATTGTAGTTTGTCTATATGAAAATCGATTGTATCATTATCATCGACATTGATGACGCTATTAGTAACGGTATTACTCCTTATAAGAATTAGTTCATGTTTACAATTCATTACTATCCTTTTATAGTCCTCAGCAAACCCTAACAAGTTTTTCAAAGGTATGAGAGCACTGAAAATACCATCATCATTTTTAAAACCATTCAATTTCCAACCCCATAATGCAGCAGTTTTATTTTCACTATCACTTAAAGAGACATAAGATTTAAGTGTCGTAGTGATTCCCACATTTTTATTTCGATCTATTTCAACACCATTGATTTCATACCGAATATCTTGAAAAAGATAAGATATAGCATTGTTGCTAAACTTCACTTTTTTCTTTATTTGTTTTCCTGATAATGCATCTTTGGAAAATACACTAGCACGACCTTCGATGTATATGTAACTGGCCGACGGTAACACATAAATATCTTGTTGATGGATAGGTATTCTTATTTCATCATTTTCTTTAAAACTGCTGCTATACGGACTATAAGTATGTATTTCATAACTGACTATTGAGTTATCAAAACGAGGAGAATCAGTAATGTGGAGGTAATTCATATTACTCTTAGCCCCAAACTTTGTAAGAATAATTTATTTTCTTTGGTAAGCTTCTTTGCTACAACTTTTTTACGTCTTTGCCTTTTGCTTCTCAGCGAAGAAATAGTTTTACCTCGGTATGTGTTTTGTTTTATATGATAGAGTATCATTCTGATTCTAAGACAATCTACAAACGACCACACTTATTCAATAGAGACCAAATACCGCAATGTTTATCACTACGCCTCTCTTTTTATAGTGCAATTACCATGCTTATTCCAAAAATTTATTAAAAATTTTAAACAAAAGTGGCCACATTTGAATGGGTTAGATTTTTGTATGTTGAAAATATTATATTTGATATCTGGACCTAAGTAACGTATAAGTTCGATTGGTGGTTTCAAATTACCATAACTATCAAAGTATTCAATATATTCATTTAATTTTATGTAGGCTACCCAATGTGTACCAAGGTTTTTAGAACTATCCAAGTTAACAATTCCACACTCTTTCAAAAATGGATATCTTGGTAATTTATCTCTCATATATACTCCACGAAAATGTGGTATTCTTGAAGCAAACTTCATGATATCTATATTGGTGAGAGCACGGTTAGGTAGCCAACGATTTAGTTTTTTGCATTGCACTTATTAAGAAACAAACCAAATCCATTTTTGTATCGATCCAATGTTAGTCCTTTGCCTATATTCACACCCTCTAATTGCTGATTGTGTCGTTCCAATTCTTTTATACGTTTTTTGGCAAGTTTGTATTCATTTATTGTCTTGAAGATTCCAGAAATTCCTCCAGCTAAACTACCAACTGCAGATAAACCAGCGAATATAGGAATTAAGGGTAAAACACCGCCTGATTTAGGTATCGGTATGATACGTGGTAGTTTCATACATGAATCTGGGCTTAGCTCTTTGGCTACATGATAAGCCAGCTCTATTAATTTTTTCTTACATTTCGGTTTATTATTTTTAAGAATTCTTTTTGTGTGAGCTACTATTTTCTTAAAATCTTTTTTAAGTCCAGCTCCAGAACTAACTTTTGTTAACATAACCTTGTTCACCAAATTCGCTGCAATTTTTTCTCCTCTACTTGAATTAGAAGCTACAGATCTTGTTCTCGCCATTTTCATAAGAATTAAGTCTGCTTTATGACGATCTTTTAAGCTGTGTGATTTGTTGTATGCAATATCGTGAGCCTTACAATACTCATCCAATTGATTGATACCCTTATCTCCTCGAGCAAGTCTTTCAAACAATTTTGTTCCTGGTCCGCAATAATTATATCCCGGTAAATGAAGCTCAAACGGTAAATTATAAATTAAAGTATTCACAAGTCCTCCTCCTCTCATTTATGAACAATAAGTGATGACATAATACAATGTTCGTGCTTTATAATACATTCATTTTATGAATCCATGAATTTTCATTTGATGGTAAACCTAACCACTTAACAAATATTTTATCTCCTTTACGTCTTAAAACTTTTTCAACCAAATAAATGTCTGAAAGGCGTGTTTTTTGCAGCTCTTGAGCATAAAATGATCCTAATATAGGTTGTTTTTTTGAATCTATTAATAAGTAAGTGGTTGGACATGTTTTCTTTATTGTTTGAATCTGAAACAACTCTGTAGACCAGTTTGGGGTATATCCTTTTTCAAAACAACCTTTATGTTTACTTATACGAACAAAGTCTCCTTTTTCCAATTTTATTTTTGTTTTTTTATTAATGGTATTCATTTCACCATACCTTTTCAACAACATTAATTTATTTGTAGCATCAACATCATTGGGTGCCATTCCAATAGTCCTGTGCTTTTTATGATTATATATTTCAATTGCATCATCAAGTGTTCTATCAATCCATCGATAGTTACCTTTATAGTTAAACTCTTTATACAGATAACTTTTAATTGTTCTGATGAAACGTTCAACGATTGAAGCCTTTTTTGTTGAGAATGTGGAATAATGGTTTATTGAATACTGTCTACAAATATCTTTGAATTTATCATTATAAAATTCTGTGCCTAAATCTGTCTGTAGATTTTTGGGGCATCGGTTTTGAGTATATAATATTTTATTAAAGGCATTGGATACAGAATTTTTGTCTTTATTTTTTAAGGGTACAGCCCATGCATATTTTGAAAAGGTATCAATAACAACTAATATATAATTGTAGTTTTTATTACAAGATGATATATTTTGCATGTCTATTAAATCAGCTTGCCATAAATCATCGATATCTTTCTGTATAACATGCCTCCTTGGAAAGTTCTTCATAGCATTTTTATGTATTTCATTTACGATTTGTCTTTTTAATGCACTCATTATTTAAAAGTTAAACCATTCTCACAACGAAAAACTGTTTACTAAATAAAAATATTCGTGTTAACGCTTTTTATAATTTTACTATACCAATTTCTTGTAACTCTTCAATAATAGATATTATTTCATTGTCTAAACTAGTATTGCCAGCTGTTTTAGATGCGATTAAAAGTTTGAGCCTTTCAACCAGCTCATTAGGATCATCCCAATAGACTAGTTCAGTATTCTTACAATACTTTTTTAGAGTTGGCAAACCAGCTCCTTGCTGCATTTTATCATTTTCATTCTCTAGATCATGCATGCTAGATGATTCAATTAATGGCTTGATTATTTTACGATACTTAATTCCCTTATCACCCTTGATTTGTGCTGATGAAAGGTAATCTCTTTTGTGAACATTTGTTAATTCAATAATATTTTTGTAAATAAGTTTATCATGATTACTAATAATGTTTAAATTTGGTCTTTTACGTAACAATAATTCTTTCAAACCAGGAGTCAACTCATATCTTTTATCATCAATGCTAATGACAGAACATTTATCATCTGAGTTATCTTGAGATGTAAAAAATTCAACATCTTTATTTCCTATCATCAACCTGTTATTAACATTACGCACACCAAAAGGAATATTCATATCATCGTATATTTCAAGAATTTCCTCCTTGCTTAGTGATCTATCTTCAGTACTAGGTTTTTCATCTTCTTTTCTTGCATCATAATCATCATCATCCTCGTTATCATCACCATCGTCATTAATACTATCATAATCTGAATAAAACTGTTCAGATGTATTCAGTTTACTGTCTGAATCAGACTTTTTCATATGACTTGTTGAGGGTTCAATCTTTTGGAAAATTGGTAGATCTTTGTAGCTTGCATGAGGTATTGGTGAATTTGTAGCTAGCAATGTACTTAAAGGGCCAGCAACTGGTTTGAAAAAATAATTAAGATGGTTTTTTGCATTAAATTCATCATCTTTAATTTGTTTCACTTTAAATTTGATTGCGTTTACAGATTTAATTAGTTGTTTTTTTATATTTATATTTTTCTCCATTGTACCACGTACACAATGACAAGATCAAAAATGATCTAAAGTATGAATGCATTAACATTATATAGATATTTATTTAAATGTAATAAAATCATGTAATGACTTTCTATATCTTCCTTTGTTTAATTCATGATCTTTGCTTATAGTTACAAAATTGTATGGAACTTTCCAAATTTTAAAACATAGGTCCTTGAATTGATCCCATCCCATATCAGAACAAACATGTTCATTGTAAATATGTTTCAAATTTTTATAATCTTGCTTGTAAATAATCAAAAAATTTGTGTTATCACGTAAAAGCTGCTTCGGGACTTTACTGTAAGTTTGAGATAAATAAAAGCAATCAATATTTTTATGTCTTCCCATAGTAAAGTAGTTACGTATATTTATTTGCTTTTCACTAACGACGTCATCAAAAATAATTATCGAGTTTGGTAATGCATCACTAGGATGAATAACATCTTCATTGCAGTCAAAAATAAACAATTTCACATCCGATACTCTTTCCAATACATCCTTTAAGAAACAATATTTTGACTGATAACTTGTTTTTGAATATAAATACACATTCTTGTATTTCAGACCATTTTTGTGAATAAGCAAACTGATCATAACATTAGTCTTGCCACAGTTAGAGGGTCCACATATTATGCATCTTATATTATTAGGCAACAATATACTGTGTTTTATTTTGGAATTATTTTCTTTTATAGCTATTTGCTCCACTTCTAAAGATACCGCTTGCCTTATAACGTTCATGCTTAAGTAGTGTCTCGAAAAAACAAATGCTTTGGTTTTTATAAGTACCTAACCTATAAATTATGTATTATGTATGAATAGGTTTGGTATCATAGAGCTTTTATTTTTGTCTATATCTTCTCTTTACTAGATAAGATGTCTAAGACTTGAAATAAATAATGGACGTATGATTACCTTAAAATAAAAACCATACAGTACTGTTCATATTTTATTTATTAATAACACTATAGGTACATGAAAACATTCTATACTAATATGACAAAAATATTTATAGTAATACCAATTACAATCCAATGATTTCATATCATCATTCTGCTTAATATAATAGGTATTATAATTTATGTTGCTTTATTATAATATTTTGATGCACTAGATAATACTATAGTGACCCCATGGCAATGTTTCAATCTGATTTGCGAGGATATGTCTTTTGTCATCATTTCTATTTAAAACTAGCTTATTTAACTGTTGTGAATACAATTTGTGTTTAATTGATTTAATCAAATTCATCTTACATGTTAAGTTTTCATCATTGTACAATGTTCTTGTATATTGAGACAATTTTAATCTTGATGTAACAGATTTAGATACTCCTTTTGCTTTTACTAGTTTCGTTTTAATGGATTTAATACAGTATAGCTTGGCTCGTAAGCCAATGAACTCAGTAATTACATCACCACCAAGTTCGTCTTTAAATAAACCAGGTACTTTAGCATTTACATAAGGCATCGCATAAGGATTATCTTTCATAAAATTACTTGTATCATACATGGCAATATCATTTTTCATATCTGAATAAAAATCATCAGTGTGCACTAAATAGAGCAAACTATCAGTATCCGTGTAACAAAGTTTTATTTTATCACCGTACTTTTTTTGTATCAAGTCATAATGAAATTGATACAAATGTTGTTTAGCATATTCCAATACAGTAAAACCGATGTATATCGGTCTATCAAGAACAAGTTTTTCATGACTAAGCTGTATGGCAACAAAATTTTCATTAAAAATGGATATACTTTTCAAATTTGGTTTTGTTATTAATTTTTCACCGCCAACATGTTTGTTGGTTCTGTTTCTAGAGTCATTCCAACAATTAATCAATTTAACATCTACTTGCTTTCGTCTGTTTTCAATAGTCTTTCCAAATATCGCATTATTTAAGAGTTTGAAAAAATCTTTTTGGAATTCTGATGTAGACTTTTGACGTAAATAAGTATTCAAGTCGATATAACTTTTTAAAAAATTTTCTTGTCTGAAAATCAATACTCGATGTATTTTCAACAAAACGAGACCATTTTTCAAGCATTCTTTTAAATGAACATAATGTATGACGTAATTATATTTGTTATACAAATTTGCAATCAATTTTGGGTTTTTTCCTTCAGGAGGAATCATTTTTTGAGGAGCAAATGGTAGATCACTATGTGAATCATGCAAGTGATTAGGGTATTCTAAGTCAACTTCTAAAATATAGCCATAATAAGCATCATCTGATATGCATAATACATCAAAAAAATTCATTTCTTCCTGAGTCATAAATCTAAAGTCAGAAATTGGCATTTTTCTTGTCATTGCATGACCATACAGATTATTGCAATCAAGATAAATCAAATAATTTAACGGTTTTGAGTCGTCAAAGGATGGTACGTATTTATTATTGGCTTTAGCATGTCGCATTGAACACTGTGCTAAGCCTCCTCGTATGCCCATTTCCAGTAATTGATATATCTCTAAATCATGAATCAATTCAAGTTCTACACCAGTGTACAGCAACATTGCATCCCAACTTAAACTTGGTGATGTAATATAGTACGCGGGATCAAGATGATAATATTTCAAACATAGTAATCGAAAATTTTCAAAAATATCACATAATAACAATACATCGCACTTAACATACAAGTCCGTATATTCTCCAAGTGATTGTATATCAAAATATTGCCAAACAGTTTTTGCATGATCGTACTCTTCATTGGAAATATGCCTCAATTTCAAACTACTGTAAAAATTTTCTTTAAGTGGAATCTTTGATTCATCATACTTTGACCACGAATCCATGTATTCATATGGATAGATACCTTTTTGCTGTAATAAATTGCATTTAAGTTCATCATCAAACTCTGATTTCAAATGTACGAAATCTTTATCGGATAAGTTTTTACTCAGAGCATCTAAATTTGTACTTAAAAATTGGTATGAGTCAATAAATTTTATTTGAATTGTTTGTGGACACTCATTTGCTTTGATAAATTTTGTGAAAGATAAGTATTTCTCTTTAGTTTTTGGTATAACCTTAATTTCCCCTTCATATTTTGCCAATTCAGTTATGAAAATATGTGCATCATAGCCCGATAGATTATGAAACACGACAGGTACGAAAGGACATACTCTATGCATCAAATTGCAGTGAGAGTGAGCCGGTCCTCTATACTCGCCGGTAACATGATCATGGTCTCGAACTTTGTCATTGAATAACATCTGGTTACATATGTAACATGTTTTAGCGAAACAATATTCTATTTCTTGTTGTTCAGTTAATAAACTCATACATTTTTTATTACTCAAAATTGTATTGATGTTATTAACTTCTGTGATTAAACTTTTAATAAATACTTGAACACAATCTCTTCCTCGGTAAGATACAAGTTTGTTCAAACTCGTGTCATGAGAACAACATATGTAATACGCGAAACATGATGGTTCATGGATTTTATTTGTTTCGGTATTTTTGGTTTTAAATTTATCATTATAATTCAATAACAGGCATTCAAAATCGGCATAAATAACAAAGTTAATTTTTTGCTGTCTCTCATAATTCTTAAATTTAAGGTAACTGTCCTTTTCTGGTAGTACGGTTAAAACATTAGAACAATCATGTTTATCGCGCTTACATTCACTTATGAAAAATTGTAAACAGGTATCACATAAGAACATTTTAGTTTTGTGCAATGACACCTGTCTACGAACTAATCGTACCAAGTCTTTGATTAAACAATAATGACCCTTTCCGTTTCTTTGGAAATATAGCAAATTAAAATGATTTGGCTTTTTATTGAGTGTTCTATAAAGAGGCCCAGTCACAATTTGTCTATCATCCAAACCATAAACATTTACACTAATATTACTATTAATCTTTTCAAACTTCGCTATATCCTTGTTAGAAGGCGGTATAGATAATTCCTTGGTTCTCAAAACTGTTGAGTAGTGTGGATATGAGGTAGTCCTGCATACATTATTTTTAGCGGGAAACATACCTGCCACAATACTCCATAAAAAACAATTATTATCAGAATTTTTTACATTTATGCAACTTTTAGTATTCTTTATCCTAGGTGGTAATTCAATATAGGTACCACCCCTCATAGGAGAATATTTGTTAATATTGATTTCCAAATGGCTTATTGCAACAAAAGACCATCCAGACTCACACTGCGAGAACTCTGTTAATTTATCTCTGAATTTTTCTATGATATTCGTATATATTTCATTAAAGTCTGTACTATGGTAAATAATTTCATATTTTGTATTAAATGATTTTAATTGTTTCTCATTTGATTTACATAATACAAAATAAGCAAACAATTCACAATTCATTTTAATACACTGATTTTTCTCTATGGATACATCGATCAGTTTTTTTATGACTCGTTTATTATCCTCCAAGAACGCCTCAGCTGTGAGGTACTCGACTTCTTGTGAGGCATTTAAACGATATGTCATAATTCTATTTTTAAAAGCCGTGGCAACAATATCAACATTTTCATACTCTGACTTTAATAGACAATTCGATTTGTGAATATTAGTTCTGACATGAAATCTGTATCTATAACTTGGTAATTCAATATTACACTGTTTACAGTGTGTGACTTCATTTAAGTTCGGGACTGAAAAAGAAACAAAAATCATATTATAATATAAATATAGTCATTTATTTAACAATGCTTACACTAATGATTACAAGAATTAAGTCTATGATTATAATAGGGGGTTAAACATCTATAAAATAATAAAATATGAGGTGAGTCATAAGAGCCAGCGTATAATGCATGTAGGTAAAGCTAGTAGTACTGGCTGAGGAATACTGATGGGACCCCTTTAAAATCCTGTTTTGCGGTCCCTACCAATTCTTGTAGCTTCCGCCACGTATTACCTCCTTCATCTATCTGATTTTTTATAGTAATAATTGAATGTCTCCACCTGTTAACTGGTAGGACATTCTCAATTTCCGAGGTTTTAAATATTTTAACCTCTACATAATGAGATCCCCTCCTTGTTTCTGTCAGTTGCCGGCTAAAACCATTCGCCAACCGTCTCGTATAATAAGAGAAAATAGGCGGCGGTTTTTTACCTTGTTTACTCTCCGGCACTACCACCTCCTCCTCTGAATCGGATCCGAACAAGTCGCCTGCCGTTGCTTTGACAACATTCACCGGATTGATCCGGACTTTCGTCGGTTTCGATCTCTTCGCCAACGGTTCCGATGGTGCTGCAACTGGAGAGGGTGCAATATTTGATGCCCGGCGCTTCGTAGTTTTTTCTGTGAGTTTCTTCGGCTTCTCCACCCGCTCGTCGGAACTGGAATCGGACATGCTTCCGAATAGTTCCTCAGCAGTAGCAGCAGTCTTCGACCTATGAAACAAACAAAATAAAAAAATATTAAAATTACTATTTACGTAAAAAATATCGAAACTTAAAAATTTATGAAAAAATATAATCATTATTGAATGAATGGATAGATTCAGGAATGATTGAATAAACAATCTATCTGCTGATAAATAAGATATTAAGTACATTATATAGGTAGGTACTTACATTTTGAAATTTAAAAATCTTGTATTTGTAGCTCGTCTTGCTTGTATCCCTCAGGAAAGTGGTTTGAATTTTGATCCAGACATGCGGCTTTTATATCATGCTACTCTATACAGCCCTTGCCCATTTTTGGAGCGTTAATGATACACACATAAACAAAATGCTTACCAGAAATTTCACACTAACATGATTCTATGATATCAGCTTGCTAAATCTTATAAGGAAAGTACCTATCTTAACAGTTTACAACGTATTTTAAAAACCGCTATTATAACTATGTATATTGTAAAGAAATAGGTAAATCTGCGAGCTTTAACTTACTTCACTTTCACAATTTAATGCACATTTTTTATTTGAGAAAAACGTGTGCGAAGGGGCCCTAAACTTCTATCTTAAGACCTTTGTGGTGCATAGCAAAACGTTGCGGGTTCAATTCCTGTCGCAGATCTAATTGTATAATCTACTTATTTGCGAAATAAGTTACATCTACTATAAAATTGGTAGTATCATAACATAACATTCAAGTAATTTACCATTGGTATTATGTAAAAGAATAATAGTGATGAAATTTAGCTGCCTCAGACTCTAGACTGTTTCCAACAGTCTGCTCAACTGTTTCAATTGTTAACACTAGTTCTATTTTCCAATAACTTGGAACAATAAAACTGTAGGGTTAACGTTAACTCGCCTGCAACGTTGGAGGTTGCTGGTTCGATTCCCGCCTTGGTAAAAAATGTTTGTACGATCTATAAATAATTGTTCCGGGTATTCTAAGTATTTTCTATAAAAATCTAGTAATGTATTCCTATTAAGTATATCAGCCATCTACACCCACCCATAACACAAGCTCGCTTAACTTGGGGCTAGATGACGCTGTATGCATTGTCCAGCTTTTCATTATTTTTGTAGGTACCTACACAGGTAGTGCAAATAGCAAAAATAGAAGTACAATGTTGGAATCTTAGGAATGTAATTGAGCACTGCACGGCTCCTAAAATGGTAACACGTGTTGTATTCCGATCTTATAGTTGTATAATTATGATTCTAATATATCGAAGACCGTTTTGGCATGTTGGTTGGCGGTCTATAATTCAAATTAAGGGTCAAGGGTTTGATTAGGTATTAAGGTTATCCGATTTTTCACTAAATTGATCCTATATAGCTAACGCTTACGGATTTTGTTAATTAAGGTTAGGTACGTACGTTGGAAATGATTGATACCTATCGATAAGTATCGAACTTATTAAGTTGTATCATAATAACTATAAGTACATTATGGATTTGATTTGAGATTTTACCTGTGCAATTTCAACCTAATATACTTAACAAAGGTCTATAAAAGCGTTCGAAAGTGTTTATTAAATGCTCATAACGATTCGTCACTCGTCGATACCAGTAGGCTCATCTGCTAAAGCAAAAGCTCAGAAATTAATCAACAATTATGTCGGTAAGTACCTATACTTATCCTACATACCTTAGCATAATTATTAGCACGTCATTAGCTCATTCAATGTTGAGTAATCTTATCTAAAACTTATTCATGTTTCAGGATTCACACGACCACTTATTCAACTTCATTCCTTCGGGTGAAGATGTATGTGGACCATACAAGAGCCGAACTGATGACCGTCGTAGTAGACCAACTACTTTGAATGATGGTGTCCCTACTACCAATTATTCATTCATAAAAAAACCAGCTCAAGGGTATAAACTTGTACGTATTGAGATATATGATGCCAAAAATTTTGACTCGACTGAAGACACATTGTGTAAATGTAAAGCTGAGTTATGTGCACAACATGTAGTTAAAACCGTGCTTTTTGATGATATTTACATATCCACTCAGGATATTATAACTAAAATTCAAGCATTATTAGAAAAGTAAAATTGAGAAAACTTACCGAATAAAATATCATATTCTTATTTTTTTGTTTTCTTTATAAATACCTACCATTCCTTATATAAATTTAAAAAATAGATATGTAGGTAAATTACCTAATACCTCAGAGAAATTACTAATATTTTCTATGTATATACAAGCAATCAAATGAATATTCACGTAGGTTTAATATTCAATATATTTTGTTTACTTATTCAATATGAATCGACTAATAGGTACTATGTAGTGGTTGATGATAGTTCACTCAATCTGAATGATGAATAGATGATCAATTTTTATTTAAGGTGAATAGGGATAATGATTATATTTTTCAGACTCATTTCTTATATTTTTTCAATATGAATCGATGAAAATAATGAGGAATAGAGCTAGAAAATGATAATTCAATCAATATATTATAAATTCAGGTTGGTTATTGGGGCTTCTGGATCATTCATTCATGAATGATCCTGATCCAGAAGCCCCAATAACCAACTACTCACGACTCGGTAAACGTAGTTTAGGACGCCCACCGAGCAGGTGGGATGACGACCTGCGCAAGACTGCAGGTATCTACCTGCAGTCTTCCGCAGGTCGTCATCCGTCAGCTGGATGCGTCAAGCTGAACACAGGGCGCTATGGCGCTCATTGGGGGAGGCCTATGTCCAGCAGTGGACTAATATAGGTTGATGATGATGATGACACCTACTTTAGCTATAGCTAGCTTTAGGGCCCGGTGTGATGATTATCAGCGAAAACAGCGTGCAGATGCTGGATGCTGAAGACAGGGCTCTATGGCGTTCGTAAGAGGATACCTATGTCCAGCAGTGAACTAGCTTTTTATTGGTAACGGTTAACAGTTCTCTATCGGATGTAGGTATTCGTAACGAATCCTATCGTTCAGAGAAACTCGTTTTCAAGCAAAGAACAGACGGATAAGAAGACAATTATAGGACTTAGGAAACGATCAATGATAATCAATAAAGAATTAGCCCACCAGCAACCCATACATCATCACTTTATGAACAAGTTATTCTGAACCGTGAAAAATATACGCCTAAACAAAAATGCCTACGCCATGTTGTTTTAATCTCTGGATTACAACGGGGCTTATTTTTAACACGCAATTGAAATAAATCATACGAGTACATACCGTACGTACGTAAAAAATATAAATTATTTCCAACTCACGTAAACAATAATAGCTGAGAGACAGATCTATATACATAGGTATAATAAATAAATAAATAATACTGGACAATTCACACAGCATTATCTAGCTAGGCCCAAGCTAAGTGGAGTTTGTGTTGTGGCTTGCACTAGATAAATAATATGCCTTTTTTATTTTAACTTACATATTTTACATATTACAATACATTTATATTTTTTTATCATACATAAAAAACGACCAGAATACCCTGAACAAATATCTGCAGATCGTAGAAATATTTGTCCCGAGACGAGAATCGAACCCGCAACCTCCCGCGTCGCAGGCAGACCTTCGCCCACCACGTCACAGAAGTCTTTATTATAAATTGTCATGAGACGTCTCAATACCAACATCTTTATATCTCCTATTTTTATTTTGTGCCTCTTCTCTCGGCCAACAGAAACAAATGAAAGAAACACAAACATTGTATCACTGTAACATAAACACGTTCATAATTGCCGGCTTTTGATCTCGCAACATAGATCATTCCTACAAGATGCAAGAGGCTTTAATTACTTGCGAGAATACTTCTACAGCATCACTACATAGTATAAAACAAAGTCGCTTCCCGCTGTCTGTCTGTCCCTATATACAGACATGTACCTATGGACAGACAGACAGCGGGAAGCGACTTTGGACTTTGTTTTATACCATGTAGGGACTACGTAACGGATTTTGACGCGGTTTTTAATAGACTGAGTGTTTCAAGAGGAAGGTTTATAAACCATTTAACATATAGATTTCCAACGGGGGAAGCCGCGTAACGCAGCTAGTAAGAAATAAAGAACTATTTTTGCTACGGATTGAAGCCCGAGTCCATTTGACGATTGTAAGGCGACGTCAGCGACGTCCCGAAGGGTAGAGCCGGGATAAACGCCACAGTAGGATGTATCCGATTATATTGTAGAGGTATAATAATCTTTGCGTCGCGTCCTTGTGTTTATTTTTCACGCCAGACGCCATCTCGCCCAACTAATCGCGGAATTCAATATTAACTCTTCACAATTTAATACTTCTTGATGATGATGATTCACTGTTAATGCCAATTGTGTCTGGTTGGAAACTTTTCTGCCAGTGTCAAGTAATGGAAGGTAATTGTAAAATTACTGAGATTTATTAATTTATGAAGATGGAAATGGATTACTGTCTAAGTAACTATTTTTTATATGGAATCTCAATATTTACTGGACTTGTTTCCAAATGTAGACTACAAAATTATCATGTTATGTGATTGTAATGATTCTTTTTTTGCAATATTTTTTTTTTAATTTTCAATATACTATGTTGATATCTACGATATTGTCTTGATGACCGACTGATTTTATAAAAAAATCTACTTCAATAATGTACGAGTATGTCCTATCTTCTTAATTCTTATATTTTCTTCGTAAAAGCATGTCTTGATTGCGAACTTTGAACTGAAGATTTGCGGTAGCTATATTAAGATAATCTTTGAAGATTTTTATGATAAGCCTTTTTCTGCCATCTTGCTGAAAGTTTCTAAGAATTTTAATAACACTAAGAGCTCTGCAATTTTGGAAAAATCTAATTCAGTAGATACATATTAAGGTTTAAAGGTTTGAGATATTTATTTTTCTCCTAAGAATTTACAAATTCACTAATAAACTAACTTAACTATATGATATTTATTTTATGTCCTAAGAATTTACAAATTAACTTATAAATTAAATTAACTATAGCTAAAGTAATATCAGTAACCTTTCTAATGTCTAAATAAAGGTTTTCTAAATAAGGTACATATTAAAACTATTCAAGATGATTTGGGAGCTTGAATAAACTATTTTTTTTTTATTTAAACGTCGATATGTTATGTAAATTAGTCATATATATACGTAGGTACATTAAAAAAATATAAATATTAACAATGTTATATAATTTTGTATGTTTATGTAAATAATTAATACAGAGCAACCACGAAAGAAAGTCAAATGTCTTTACATCTTCGAACTCGCCTTGAACTTTTAAATGATTAGATCACACACGAATACGCCTTTACGATGCACCGATTAATAACAATTTGATAAGAGTCAAGTTATATTGTAGTAGAATAAGTATAATAAAATTCCTAGAGACATTAGAGAGCTTCGTGACAAAACTCCGTAGGTGGCTCATAGAGAAATGTTTTTAGACAAAGAACTATGACATTGAAAATTATAATCATCAAATTACCTAGTTATATTAGTGAAATATTGTACGTCCATAATTAATTGGTAAACTGTTGATTCACCTAGCTTTTAAGATGTTTTTGTACACAGTTTCAGTAATAAATTTATTTGAATTTTAATAACAAAACCATGACAAATAAATCATGTTGGAAAACCCACGCAAAATCATCTAGTCCCAAGCTAAGCTGAGCGTGTGTAATGGGTACTGATACATAATACACAGATACTCGTAGACATTTTTGATTAAAAATAGAAAATACCCAGAACAACCGGAACAAGTTTTCGTGCAGATCGTACAATATTTGTCCCAAGTCGAACCCGCAACCTCCTGCGTCGTAGCCGGACCTTCGCCCGCGGCACCATATCGATTGCCAAAAATACAGCACTATTTCGGTTATTTCTTTGGTCTCTATAATACCAAATAGGTATACGTTATACTTTGGTAGAACGAATACCCCCATCTGCTAGGTGAGTGTGGAGCACTGATGCACAAACGCAGCATCCATCTGGCAAGCATCTGCATAGCCCAGACGAGCTTTTTATAAATTATAATTTTAATTTTATAATTTATAATGTTTAATTTATAAAGAGCTGCGAGATATAACCCCGAAGAAAATCCTACAGTTCCTAGCAGCTGCAAGGGTTAGTGGCGAACTATGAACGCCACGGCTTCGGGGCTGAACGTATAAGTGGCGAACACAATAGGCATATCATGGCTGCTGTGACACCCAAGCAACCCAAAGAAATAAAAAAAAACTTAGGTAGAAGTTTGACGTTTTGAAATGTTTTGTAATGTCCATTTTTTCATCCTTTATAGTCAATAAAAATTCGTTCGACCGCATTCTCATCTGATGAAAAGTGGCTGATGAATCACGAAGTTCTACATTTCTACAAGATACCTACGAGTATTCACTCTTGTCTTGAAGAGGTCCTAAAACAATTTGCTTTTAATTCGAATCTGAATCATTGATAGTGTGCAGAGGACATCATAAATATATCCTATGAGTTAAAATTATAATAACACGAATCTGAAGTTCAGGCCTTGCCCTTCTGTCATTTAATTTTCAGTGTCGATGTCGACTCCGCCACGAGCGGACGTGTCGTGCGTTCGACTTTTCGTTTACGAAACTTGCCGTGTATCGTATTTACGTGTTTAGTTTATGTTAAGTGTTGTTTTAATTTAAGTTATGAAAGTGATTTAAGTTTTCTTTTAAGTCAAGATGAAGGTAGTTGAGACGGATGAGGAGAATATTGAAGGTATTTTGATATGAAAATATTAAGGATTTAAATAGTTTGTTTGTGGTTTTCATTTTATGTTGATTATTTTAATGTAAATAGAACGGGAGCTATTTGAAAACAATAAATATATCTACCTACTGACAGTACAAACTTTGGCAAACCAAATAACATATAAAGACTTTCCTTCGATTCCATTTAAATTTGTCTGGTCTTGAGTTTTGACCCTGAGTGAGATCTTTCAAGACCAAATATGGAATCACAGGTAGTCTAGATTTGTAATTTTAAGATACACGATCCTATCATTTTAAATTATATCTTGCCTTGTTTATCAATTTAATGTCGTCCCATTCATTACAATAATTGTCACTAGTGACTCAGCCATAATAGGCCCTGTTATGTAAGCGATAAGGATGTAAGTAATATAGGACAGTGCATAGAGCAATATCAAGGGCAGCCTGAACAATATGCAATAATCATTTGCATGCATTACGCGTATGTCTATAATCTACGATCTACTTTTTTTTAGCTAATATGATAATCTGTGATGAGTAAAAAAAAGAGTTTTTTATATCTGTCACAGATATAAAAATATTCTATGGTTTGAGGATTTAGTATCGTCAGTAACTGATAATCTGTGATCATAGTTATCGTATTTAAATCTATACTAATATTATAAAGAGGAAATGTTTGATTTTTTGATTTATTGATTTACAATGTCGTAGGTCGAATTGCATTGATTATAATAATGGTATCTAACATTGGTCTTATCTAAAATGCTAAAGATTGTGATGAACGTCCAAGTCTATATATAGACGTCACCTTATTGGGTGTTTCCCACTTGAAGCACCGATTTTCATCTGGTCACATATTGTAATTTATTTGGTATCCGGCTTTGCTCGCGCGGGAACATCGCCACTTGTCTATTATCAAAAAGTGACCACGAATCCCAACAATATTATATTGCTCAATGGTTATCATTAAAATTATTATGGAATATGGTCCTTTGATTGACGACCGATCTGGCGCGGTGGGTGAAGGTCCGCCTCCGACGCAGGAGGTGGCTGGTTCGATTCCCGTCATGGGACAAATTATTTGAACGACCTCTGTAGCGTGGTGGGCGAAGGTTCGTCTCCGACGCAGGAAGTTGCGGGTTCGATTCCCTTCTCGGGACGAATGTTTTTACGATCTGCAAATATTTCAGGACGTTCTGGGTATTTTCTACGTATAATAAAATATATGTATTCTAGTCATCTAGTATCCATAATGCGAGATTTGCTCAGCTTGAGACGAGATGATGCTGTGTGAATTGTCCACCAGTATCTATATATTTATTTTATTAGATATTTTATCGAAAACGGTAGCGTACTAAATCTTATCAACAGAGATAAGTAAGGTAGGTATACTCTGGGCGCAGATATATAAAATCTCAAGAAGAATATGAGATAGACTATAGATATTCCAAAATACTGCAGCATCAGCATTAGTCCATTATAATAAAAAGTTTGATAGCCTTATTATCTTACGTCTATGTAAGTTTGTAATGTAGGTAGGTTTTATGGTAAGTAGTGTAAGTATTTGTATTCTTTTTAAAAATCGAAATATCTATTGAAGTGCTACCGTCTTTATAGTTCCTTCATGTCCAACCCATCCTAAGGTTGCCTGGAAGAGATCGCTCTCAGCGATAATGCCGCCCCTTATACTTCCACTATTTTAAGTATTTATTTCTGTATAGTTTTCTATTTTATAAAGGCTACTTTCTATCCCATTATTTTACTATCTGGAAATAAATACAATACAATTATTTTCTAGATTAACAGTATTCCAGTGCGGTACGAATGTTCATCATTCGTACCGCGCTGGAATAGGTTGAGGAAAACCTCTTTAAAAACGTATTATTAAATATCAACTATAAATTAAGTGTGTAAGTTAGAAGTTTGTTTGATTGTCTCCAAGGTGAAACCAATGTAATAGGTATATATCTACAAAATGTACCAAAATCAGCGGTCATTGGCCTTGGCGTCTTTGGCAAAAGACCAACTGTTGCGCGCCTCTGAAAATTACTACCACTCTATTTCAGGGTAATTAAGGACTAATTTCCTTAAGCAATTGGTTTGTTTTGACTAATTGAACGTATCGTGTCGTTTTTGGCAGCAGGGAGAGGAAATAAAATATAGTTTTATCTGTTGGTTTCATAATTCATTTGTGGTAAAGTTTTATTGTTTTTGTTATTTTAGGTTTCCTTAGAATGTTGTTGTGCAGGCACGTACTGTCCGGGTCGTCAAGAATCAACCACAGAGTACCTCAGTCCTGTTAATCGACCAACATGTACTTAAATGAACCATTATAATTCAATTCAATTGGTTTATTAATTAGTCGGCCTACATGAACTTAAATTAACCATTACAATTCAATTCGTTTATTAATTAGTCGGCAAACATGTACTGAAATGAACCACTATAATTCAATTCAATTCGTTTATTAATTTAGACAATTACATCCATAAAACTTCTGAAGCTATCATGGTTATTAGAGTTTAAATTACTGTCTCTTTTAATTCGTGGTTTTAATAACTAAAGCGACTGCATATCCCTAGAAACATAAAGTCATCAACTTCGAATTGACAAAAATACAAACATACTTGCATGAACAAAACATACTTGGCTACATGACTTACAACCTGCTCCAATCCTGGATTCTGTTGAAAACTATTAAAATCATGTTAACATATATTTACTAAAAAAAGCTAAAAATTTTCTTTTTCTTTTATTATGTCTTTAAGTTGTTATTCATTTATTCTATTCTTCTTGGCCTCTATATTGGCACTTCTGGTGATATCGTCCTTATTTGTCTTAATAATAATAATAATGTAAATCCGTTTATTGGCTGTTAGTGATAGTTATAAGATAAGTTAATTTATAATTAAGAGCTGTGGATTTTGTTCATGAATAAAATAAAATAAAATTCTTTAAAAGATTCTAACGCATTGTGACACACCAATTAATTTGTGGGTACTTTTTCTTTGTCTGTGTTACGTGTTTTCTAGTACTAAGTAGTCCTATATTCGTGTAACTAAATTTGTTTGTGTATTGTGTGTGTCTAATAAGTAATTTTCCTTCATTCTCTAACGCGTTACCTACCTATCCGACTTGTCAATTGTTTGTCCAATAAAATGACTATCTGACTATCCTAAAGAAATTCTTATTATCCAAGTGGATAAAAATAATATTACGCCATGTTACTTACGATAAGAAACTTACTGATAAATCATCGTCATCTATAAATCTTATCGAGATGATACCGGCTGATGATTCGGGAACATCATCTTATCTCGCCCGGTAAAATAATATGTTGGAATCATTTTTCAAGAGTGCTCTAGTTTCAGAAGTTTTTTTTCCTTTTGTAATGTAATGCCTTCGAATCTTCTCGAACCCTTTTTTAAAGGATGGGGTCCAATGAAACCCCTGAAAGGTTTTGTACGATTCACAATGAGTTTATACATATTATAAAACAAACTTTGATATGCTTTTTTGTCTGTTTATCACTATTATGCAAAACCTAAAAACATTATACAAAATTTTATTTAAGTACTTACTGTTTTATGTAATTTTTTTAATATTTAATAATGCTGGACAATTCACACAGCATTATCTAGCCCCATGGTAAGCAGAGCTTGTGTTATGGGTACTAGATAACTGATATACATAATACAATATATTACATAGATAGATATTTTTTATTATACATAACAACCAGAACACCCGGAACAAATATCTGCAGATCGTACATACAATTGTTCCGAGACGGGAATCGAACCCGCAACCTGCTGCGTCGCAGGTGGACCTTCGCCCACCGCGCCACATCGGTCGTCAATTAAATGCTCTGATAACATTTTGTCCACAATCAAAGTAATAAACTCGTAATAATATACATTTCTAATAAATAATACTGGACAATCCACACAGCATCATCTAGCCCCAAGCTAAGCAGACCTTATGTTATAGGAGTACCTATTGTCATTGATATTCTTCATCAAATACATAACATAGATAAATATGTAGAAAATATCCAGAACACCCGGAACAAATATATGCAGATCGTTCAAAAATGTCTCCGAAGGCAGGAATCGAACCTGCAACCTCCTGCGTCGCAGGCAGACCTTTACCCACAGCGTCACATCGGTCGTCGCATAAAACCCAATCGTATAAAAACGTAGACATAACTCACAGCTCAATATACAGAGTGTTAATTTCATACAATTTTAACACCGTTGTTGATTTTTAAAACAAATGTCTCTAATAAATCTTAAGGACGAGACCTTCACAAATTGTCTCACCCTTGACCGGGTTTCCGGTCTTTATTCCACATCCTTGGCCTTAACCAAGGGTTCTGGGCATTAGCTCAGTTCTCAATGTTCTGATGGACTATTAAGGACAAATATGTATTTATATATGTATTATATATAATGGCGAAGAACCGACGGCCGCTGGGGCAAACATGTTCATGAGTGGAGACCACGACTCGGTAAACGTGGTGTAGGACGCCCTCCGACCAGGTGGGATGACGACCTGCGAAAGACTGCAGGTAGATGCTGGATGCGTCAAGCTGAAGACAGGGCACTGTGGCGCTCATTGGGGGAGGATGTCCAGCAGTGGACTAACATAGGCTGATGATGATGATGATTCCATATCCTTGGCCCTAACCAAGGGTTCTGCCCATCAGCTCAGTTCTGATGAACTATTTAGGACAAATTAATGTCATAATCCCTCTTAATCGGCTATTACTAGCCAAGAGGAGTGCCATATCCATTATTCATAGTCCGCCTATGATAAAGTTGTTTGAGATGGGAGACTGGACTTCTTGATGGATATAGAATGCATCAAAAAGACCAGTCTCAAAAAATCCATCTAGAAGTCGACCCTGCAGACGCAAAACAGTTTTTTATTAGGGTTCCGTAGCCTTAAGGGTAAAACCTATTACTAAGACTCCGCTGTCCGTCCGTCAGCCTGTCTGTATCTCTTGAACCGTGACAGTTAGACACTTGAAATTTTCATAGATGATGTATTTCTCTTGTCATCGCTATAACAAGAAATACTAAATAACAATAAAATAATTATATAAGGGGGCTCGCTAACAAACGTGATTTCATTCTCTTTTTTATAGACACTGTACGGAATCCTTCGTGCGCGAGTTGGAATCGCACTTGGCCGGTTTGTTATAGGGCTTGTGACTGCCAACCGACCCAGTCAGTTACAGAGGCTTCAGTAAAGACATTTGTTTTATTGACATTTGTTGGTTGGCTGGTCTAACGCAAAGTACAAAGGAAAATAACCCTTTGTTTATTAGTGCAATACAGTTATAAATAATAAAGAAGCCTTTGACTTTTGCCTTTTTTTAAAATAAGGAAAGGAAATGAAATGAAAGTTTATTTACTTCAGTAACCACAAGGCGAGGCAATCATCGTTATTTTGCTTTTTGGAAAAATTAAAAACATTTACAAAGATGAAAAATGCAAAAGAAATATACAAAAAATTAATTGCTGCTAACGCCTGACCCATTCACAAGCATCGTTAAGTTTGTGCTCTTTGTTTCAATAAAAATAAACAGACGTGAGTACACTGAGTACGTATTTGGTGCGGGGAGTTACACGCCATTGCTAATAGCTAAATATCTACTTTTGGAATTGAGGCAAACGGTAATTGGCCCTTAGCACCTACTATAAATATTTTATGAGTTTACAATTACGGACGCGGTTTGAATCTAGTTAAATAAATAAATAATTGGACAATCCATGCAGCATCATCTAGCCCCAAGCTAAGCAGAGCCTGTGTAGGTACTAGATGACGGATATTATACATATACATCATATAATACATTACATAGTTTTTTATATTATCATCATCATCATCATCATCAGCCTATAGCAGTCCACTGCTGGACATAGGCCTCCCCCAAAGAGCGCCATAGCGCCCTGTCTTCAGCTTGCCGCATATTATATTATATTTTTATATTATAGGTACATAGAAAACGTCCAGAACACCCGGAACAAATATCTGCAGATCGTACAAACATATTTTGTCCCGAGGCGGGAACCGAACCCGAACCTTTTGCGTCGGACCCTAGCCACCACGCTACAGAGGTCATCGATGCTATGTACTAAATGGTTTTAGATAGAAAAATAAAATAAATATGACTAAAAAGAAACATATACTTCAAATTGCTGAGTTATAATGTAGTATAGAAATTTATGATAAGGAGTATTGTTACGATCACTTGTAATATGTCAAATCAAGAAGATTCCTACTTTGAAACGTAAGACGCTGGGAATAATTATTTCTGAAAATTGGTTGAGACCTAGAAAAAAAATCTTCTTAAGACCAACTGTCCGGCTAATCCCAATCTGTCTCCATCAAAATCATCACATGACTTCAATTGACTTTACCAATTTACGGATTAATTAATTTATCATTGAAGATTGCAATGAACATTGAATCTTCAGCTGACCATTTATGGTTCCTGCTAAAAACTTGAAATAACCAATTGAAATTGAAGATATCAACAGATATGTCTTTGACTCCACCAGCACGTGATTCAAATGCCAGACCAGTTATTTTACGAAAATGATAAAATATATTATATATTATATAATTATATTATACGAAAATGATAAAAGTATTCGTTTCCCTTATACATTTAGTGCTAAGCAGCGCCCTACGGGGAAAAAAGGAACTGTTTTCTATAATATACAGTGATTCAATATTTTTATAGAAGAAATAACGTAGAAATAGCCGAAACGCGCTGCTATACTCTCCTACTCCTAGAAATAGCTGGAATAATAAGTCACGCCGCACCGACCGACGGTATGACGTACAGCCTACGACGATACTACAATATACGAGTAGCATGACTGCCTGAGTACTACGACACACGTAGCACTGCTACAATGGTTGTGCTGCTAAAGTGCCACGACTGTCGTAGCCCGTGCTTCATACGGGCTACGACAGTCGTAGCACTGCTACAATAATGGTTTGAAGCACGGGCTACGACTCTCATAGCACTGCTATAATAACTGCTAAAATAGTTTGAAGCACAGGCAACAACGCTACGACACACGTAGCAATGCTAAGTCACTACGAAGCACAGGCTAGGACACTTCGATATACTCCTACCAAGACTATCATATCACTGGGTACTGCGAAACACGTGGGACTGCTTGAAGGCAGGCTACTACGCTACGACACACGTAGCACTGCTACGACGCTACGAAGCACAGGCTAGGACACCCCGATATACTCCTACTAAGACTATCATATCACTGGGTACTGCGAAACACGTGGGACTGCTTGAAGGCAGGCTACTACGCTACGACACACGTAGCACTGCTATGACGCTACGAAGCACAGGCTAGGACACCCCGATATACTCCTACTAAGACTATCATATCACTGGGTACTGCGAAACACGTGGGACTACTTGAAGGCAGGCTACTACGCTACGACATACGTAGCACTGCTACGACGCTACAAAGCACAGGCTAGGACACCCCGATATACTCCTACCAAGACTATCATATCACTAGGTACTGCGAAACACGTGGGACTGCTTGAAGGCAGGCTACTACGCTACGACACACGTAGCACTGCTACGATGCTACGAAGCACAGGCTAGGACACCCCGATATACTCCTACTAAGACTATCATATCACTGGGTACTGCGAAACACGTGGGACTACTTGAAGGCAGGCTACTACGCTACGACACACGTAGCACTGCTACGACGCTACGAAGCACAGGCTAGGACACCCCGATATACTCCTACCAAGACTATCATATCACTGGGTACTGCGAAACACGTGGGACTGCTTGAAGGCAGGCTACTACGCTACGACACACGTGGCACTGCTACGACGCTACGAAGCACAGGCTAGGACACCCCGATATACTCCTACCAAGACTATCATATCACTGGGTACTGCGAAACACGTGGGACTGCTTGAAGGCAGGCTACTACGCTACGACACACGTAGCACTGCTACGACGCTACGAAGGAACAACAGCAAAGCAATCTGTAAAACCTCTATCGCGCAGCTCCCTCCCAGAACAGACATAATTACTTTCGAATCACAGTAATATTATACGTATAAATGCGAACCTTTGGATATTTAGATGGATGGATGTTTGGATATATGGATGTTCGGATAGATGGATATTTGTTACTTCTTAACGCCAGAACTGCGCCAAAACTACTGAACGCATTAACCTGAAATTTTGCATACAGGTAGGTCTAGGCCTAGAATAAACATAGGCTACTATTTATTTTATAAATGAGTTCCCATAGGATAAAAATAACCTATAAACATTTTCATAGAAACGCGTGCGAAGCCGCGGGCAGAATCTAATTTATAATACAAAAAGCTAATAGATCTACTATTAGCTTAATTTGTATTTTTGTTTGTTTTCCTAATAAAAGCAGAACAGAACCCATATGCCATGCTTTGTGCATAGCATCTAGATTAGGCTACGAAACCTATTTGCACCTAATCCCACCTTAGATTTAGAGATGTTATCATAATAACGTTTCCAGCCCAGCTCCCAAAGAGAACAGGGTTATAGTGTCCCGTCATACGTGAAATTAGCGTGCAGCGACAATATAGTGCACGCGAGTGTACTATCACTACATAGTATAAAAAGTCGCTTCCCGCTGTCTGTCTGTCCCTATGTATGCTTAGGTCTTTACAACTACGCAACGGATTTTGATGCCGTTTTTTTATAGATAGAGACTATTTATTTTCCTTGGATATTTTAATTATTGATTAACTTAACTACCTTGAATCACTGCGATCTTATAACTAGAGTGTGCAAATATTAAATTTGCACACTCTAGTTATAAGACCTGACTTGTACTGTAATAATGTGTTCAGCAAATAAATGAATTGATTTGATTAGAATGATTCAAGAGAAAGGTTTATAAACCATTTGATACATATTTCCATGCGGGAGAAGCTGCGGGGCGCAGCTAGTCGAGTATATTGTACACTCGCGAGCGAGTTTGATTCCATTTGACGACGACCCTGCTAGTCAATTTGGTGTATTTTTCCCATTTGTAATACAAATAGCTTTTCTATTTGATAAATCACTTATAAACTGTGATAGGAATAGCTAGAGTATATAAAATACCTATAGTTCGAGTGTGGAAGTAACATAGAGTTGATAATACCTCCTCTATAATCCCGATATGATGATAGTGATGTTTACATTGAATTAAGCTGCTGTGGTCGAAGGTAGGCGATTGGCCTGAGACAGAGAACAGGTTGTTGATTCGATTCTCGCATTATTATTATTATACACTCATTTCTTTGAAATTCTCGTAGAACATACAATTTTACTATAGAAAATATATACAATAAAATATTATAACACTATTTTACAGTAAAAAATATATGGTAGATCACCGACCGCGAAGCTAGGCTCAAGCGGCGGCATGATCTCGGGCCATAAAGTGACCCGGTCCTTTGGAAGGCTTGCGTGGGGCCGAAGCCAACAGCACAGAGGCCCTTTGAGAAGTTAATCTAAAGGCGATGGCTACACATAGCGGGTATCATCCTCGGGTGTACAATATGATACACCCAAAGATGGTATCTGCCAGGTGTAGAGAATATTGCAAAAAAAAAATTAAAGAAATAAAACCAGGCTATTGCTATAGGGGAGATTGCGGACGTCTGCCATAAACAAGTCAATCATAATGTTAAGAAGAGTGGCAGACGTTGGCTTGCCGAATGCTGGATGGGTTCCTTAAAAAGCCGGAGTAAATTACCGGAGAGGAAAAACATCGGCGCAAACGACTGAGAGGTGTCGAGAGGTGCAACCCCGATTTCACCATCACGAAGACTGCTCGTGAGCGGGTTTCCTCGCTATTACGCCATCAGACACTTCCACCCCCGAGTCTACATCCTAAGATGCATCTCTCGCGACTCCATTCAGACCGGCCAATGAAGGCAAGCAAGAAGTGGGGATCTTGTTCTCTTGAGATGCCACTCCGCAAGCGGAGACGATAACCAGGATCTTCCCCGGGAGCACTCGGTACCCGTGGTGTCGCTACTCACCAACAGCTCGCCACAAGCTGCCCTGCGGGCACATTATTATTATTATATTAGTCCGGAGTGTCCCATTGAAGAGCAAAGGCCTCCCTCCCCTTCTTCGTCTTCTTCTTTTCGATTCTCGCCTAAATTGTTAAAATAAATATTGTGTTTTCATATTGTTTTATCTACATCAGTATGTGGAAGACACGGTTTAAATAACGATTCGATCTATTTTATAAAGGGACCTTCGAGGTGAATTTTCCTCGGAATATTATGGTGGAGTGATATGTGGAGCGGTGGGCGACGCAGAAGGTTGCGGGTTCGATTCCCGCCTCGGAACAATTGTGTGTACGATCTGCAGATATTTGTTCCGGGTGCACTGGTCGTTTTCTATGTATAATAAAAAAATATCTATCTATGTAATGTATTGTATTATGTATATCAGTTATCTAGTACCCATAACACAAGCACTGCTTACCATGGGGCTAGATAATGCTGTGTGAATTTTCCAGCATTATTTGTTTATTTATATAAGGGTTAGGTAATTGACATAATATCTTGTTTCTATTGCTCCCTTCACAAGAGTATTTTGTTATTTGCTTCAAAAATTCACAGGCCACTTTTTCCTTATTGCGTTTCCCTTAGCGGGTACTGAAACGTCTGGCTTTAAGTGTTGGGTACCCCAGGCTCTAAGAGGCTTTAAATAAATAAAAGGACTTGCCTGTTTTGTTTCTCTGTCACTTTATTTACCTTAGATTAAGAAAATTGCCGTATAATAGTCAAAAAAGATAATGGGTGCCTTAGCAATTTTCAAAATGGTTTTTCATAGGCAATGTATAGTTTTTTTTAAATTATGTTTTTCATTTTGATTAATCTTGTTATTGCCAAGTGAACTTTAATGCCATAGTTACTAGTCTGGAATTAAACATAGTTACATTTTCATAATTATTATTAGGGAATACATCAATATATACCTACCCATTTAGGGTATTGCAATGGGTGACGGCCAGATACTTACATAATACATATATTGCTCCTTACTTAAAATCCATCCAACAAAACCTACTTGGTTTAATACTTAAAACTCTTCCCAATAATCATAAACAGCCCTTAGATACAGAACAAACCCTATCCCTGATAAAATAAAGGGTTTACCAGCATCCGGTCACAACCGGAATTTTCCAATTTGCACCGGATAAAACCGGTTAGGAAGAGACCGCTCGAGGCTGTTTGCTTTGGGTTCCGTACGTAATTATAGCCTAAGACTCGGGCTCAATATAGGATGGGTGTTTGTGAAGTCAGTTGATTAGTTAGGGAGAAACTAGATAGCCTGGCACGCAGAGAATCAATGATCACTGGGTGGTATACATTGTCATATTAGAGTACTATGTCATCATCATCATCAATAGCCTATGTTAGTCCACTGCTGCCTCCCCCAATAAGCGCCATAGCGCCCTGTGTTCTGCTTGACGCATCCAGCATCTACCTGCAGTCATTCATGTCATCCCACCTGGTCGGAGGGCGTCTTAAATTACGTTTATCGAGTCCTGGTCTACACTCAAGAACAGGTTTGCCCCAGCAGTTGTCGATTTCTCGCGAGATATGGCCGGCCCATTGCCACTTCATCTTGTTAAAGTCTTAATTCTTAGAGCCATGTCGATAACTTTGGTTCTCTGTCGGATGTATTCGTTACGAATCCTATCCTTCAGAGAAACCCCGAGCATAGCTCTTTCCATAGCTCACTGAGCAACTTTGAATTGGTGGACCAGCCCTATCGTTAGTGTCCACGTCTCGTGGGCTGGTCCACCAGCTCCGTAGGTCATAACGGGTAGGAGGCACTGGTTGAAAAGAGGAGGATCCAGCTAGGCTGGGCAGCGTTTGGAAAACTACGCCGAGTTTTCTGGTCATCCATATCGCGATGCTATGTGAATTGTCCAACATTATTTATTTATTTAATATGCATGTCTCTTGTCCACAGAGGAAGAAGAAGGCACTGAGTTGGAACTAGAGGCGCTGTACAGACGGTACTGCGTGCGACTCAAACACGCGCTGTTCGTGGCGGCTCTATGCGTCACGTTGCTGTGCAGCATCGTGCTGCTGTGCGTCGTGTGCGTGCAGCATGGGCATGTAAGTGTTGAACTAGGGACGCTGTAGAGAAAACAATAAATTAAGCTTCGCTCAAATGTGACCTAGGCAAAAAGACTTTTGTACTTAGATGAACAATAATGAACATGGGCGTCTTGCTTGCTTGAGCCATGAGCCAACCAACAACCTTACGTTTTTGAAGCTAATTAAAATCATCATCATCATCATCAGCCTATAGCAGTCCAATGCTGGACATAGGCTTCCCCTAATGAGCGCCGTAGCGCCCTGTCTTCAGCTTGCCTCATCTAGCATCTGCCTGCAGTCCTTCGCAGGTCGTCGTCCCAGCTGGCCAGAGCTAAGACGTCCTACACTACGTTTGCCGAGTCGCGGTCTTCACTCTAGAACACGTTTACTGGTTTATTCAATAGAATACATTTACATAGATAGATATTTTATTTATTTATTGTAAGTATTCTCTGCGAATAGTTTACACGCACGTAAGTAGGCTTATTACTGAACGTAACTTGCAGTATCTACCCTTCGTTCCGACGCAGTAAAATAAAAAGCGATTGGCAGCCTTTGTTGTCAGCGGGATCTCAACTTTGTTCGCGTCTCTTTGTGTCGCCGACACGCTTTGATGCGTTACCGTTTTCCCGCGATAAAATGCGTCTAAGGTGGGTTGAATTCTATATAAATTGTCGTACTTGCACATTCTCATACTCACTTTTTAACATTAAAAAATAAAAAAAGGTAAATATACATTTATTTGGTCATAAACAGGTTACAGGTACGTATTCATTGTTTCTGTAACGTGTGTGTGTAACACAAGTGTAACGTGTAACAATAGCTATCGTGCTAAGCTGCTAGCATGTTGGCCAAAAAGGGTTAAACTCAGCTCTGTGCTGAACCACGATAATGATGGGATACTGGATACCTACAGCATCATCTAGCCGCCAGCTAAGCAGAGCTTGTGTTATGGGTACTGGATAACAGACTACATAACATGTCATTCTACATCTATACTAATATTTTAGAGAGGAAATGTTTGATTTTTTGTTTGTTTGTATTGAATATACTCCGAAACTACTGGACCGATTTGAAAAATTCTTTCATCGTTGTGAAGCTACCCTATTCCCGGTGAACATAGGCTATAAGTATTATATTTTCAAAAAAGTTAGGGATCCGTACTAAAACCGTGCGAAGCCGGGAAGGTCCGCTAGTGTTTATATAAAACGCCTGGTATAAACCCATTTTCTCACGTCTCCGAGATCTTAGCAATGTGAAATAACCCAATCCTCCCTAGACATGGGTATTAGCACGTACGAGTATATTACCTAGGTTACAGCTTGTGTACCTAATACCTTCATAGGTCAAGCAGAGAGGGGAAATCCAAGCTAACTGGCCTAAAGTACCCGTCTGATAATGACTTTACTGGACGTGTGATGTAGCCATGATTTCAGATCTTGGCGGACTTTTAGCAAAAATATATACAAATAATGCTGGAAGGTCTCGACCTCCCACATCATCATATAGCCTCAAAGGCTTTGGAGCAAAGCAGAGAATTCCACAAATATTATAAAAGCAGAAGTTTTGTGTTTGCAAACTTCATAACTGACTGTTTATTTTATCTGTTACCTATGTGTATTATAATAATAACATAATATGTAAATTTTGACGTTGTAGCTGGTGTCAAACTAATACAAAATTGAAGTTTGACAGCACTGATTGCTTAATTTACGCCTGTCGCAAACCGGTCGCGAGTTACATAATCACCCAGCGGATCTACTTAAGAACAAATTTCCTAAAATTAACAGTGCCTTAAACCCTATGTTATTTTGTCGAACCCAAGTGCTTTTCTCACATATTTCGCATAAACCTATTACACAGTATAATTATTTATATTTAATATTTTGGACACCTAACATTGCTTTAGGATCTCAATGTAAACAGAACAGCGTGGTCATCCCCACTCGCCCTAGCGCAGGCCTTCCGCCATAATCAGGCTCAGTACGTTACGTATAACATCTCCGGACGGGTTAGCACTACGTAACATTACGTAGCACTATACTTGGCTCTAGAATACAATATTTTTTTTGTAAACATTTTTATTTATTGAGATAGTCACATCATTACTGGTTTTTTTATTAAGCCCTAAGGCGATGTTATAACTACTTATATTAACTTATATATTTTTGTACATACACCCAATATCAATTAATATATAAAAAAGTCAATAACATTTTGTGCCTTTTTCATGGCTTTCGGAAGGTACAAAGACATTTATAAATATTTTGAAACTTACGCGATCTGAACACATATTTACAGTACAACGGGTATTTCTCGCGTTGTTTTAATAATAGGTAAATATATGCGATAAATACCCGTTGTGTGAATACTTTATAAAGATATTTATGTATGAAAATTTACAAAAATATCCGATAAATAGAAAAGATAATAATGTTATAGCAAGGTAGGCAAGGCATAACGCTTAGATAATAATGTTATAGCAAGGTAGGCAAGGCATAACGCTTAGATAATAATGTTATAGCAAGGTAGGCAAGGCATAACGCTTAGATAATAATGTTATAGCAAGGTAGGCAAGGCATAACGCTTAGATAATAATGTTATAGCAAGGTAGGCAAGGCATAACGCTTAGATAATAATGTTATAGCAAGGTAGGCAAGGCAAAACGCTTAGATAATAATGTTATAGCAAGGTAGGCAAGGCATAACGCTTAGATAATAATGTTATAGCAAGGTAGGCAAGGCATAACGCTTAGATAATAATGTTATAGCAAGGTAGGCAAGGCATAACGCTTAGATAATAATGTTATAGCAAGGTAGGCAAGGCATAACGCTTAGATAATAATGTTATAGCAAGGTAGGCAAGGCATAACGCTTAGATAATAATGTTATAGCAAGGTAGGCAAGGCATAACGCTTAGATAATAATGTTATAGCAAGGTAGGCAAGGCATAACGCTTAGATAATAATGTTATAGCAAGGTAGGCAAGGCATAACGCTTAGATAATAATGTTATAGCAAGGTAGGCAAGGCATAACGCATAGATCATTTGACACGCGCAGCGAAAATGGTGCAAATTCGCGCTCGAGTACAGACAAGAAACGAATTAAAGCTTTTAAATTTAAAATTGATTCGAACTTCTACTTCTACGATTTGTTCCGTACCACTGTCGTTAAATAATTTCCAACAATATTTCTTTGGTTATGTAAACCCTTTGTTAACAAAAAATATTTAGGATTCTAGAACGTAGTATACGAAGCACTACGCCTTCAGGATTGCATTAGCTTGTCAGCTCACGAGGAAGTGGATTATGGAAGCAGGTCCATTTGCACTTGACATTAATAATCACATCAGCATCCATGCTGGTGAGGGTTCTATGTTGTCCCATGTTGTTCAATTTGTTCAATTGAGTTGAGCAAATTGAGCAATGGGTAAGTCACGGTCTTTAGGGGGTGATTCTTTTTTATTCTACTACTAGCTGCGCCCCGCGGTTTCACCCGCGTGGTGATAGATATTTTGGATAATATACAATACCGATATCTTTATAAATTGTAGCCTATTTGTTATTCTGATATGTGAGCTACATTATTGTGAAGTTCCATCAAAATCCATTTAGTAGTTTTTGTGTGAAAGAGTAACAAATATCCTCACAAACTTTCACGTTTATAATATTAGTAGGATTAGGTTGTTTTATGTATTTTGAAATAAATCTGCTTAGCTTGGGGACTTAGATGACTGATATATACTGATATATATACATGTGTAATACAATACAAACATAGATAGTTTTTTTTAATATTATACAAAGATAACGACCAGAACACCCGGAACAACTATCCATCTATGCAGATCGTACAAACATTTGTCCCGAGGCGGGAATCCAACCCGCAACCTCCTCCATCGCAGACGGACCTTCGCCCACGCGCCACAGAGGTCGTCAAACAATTATAATTTTTTTTAATTATAAAAAAAAAACTCTTTCAATTTCCCACTTCACAATACACACGCCAATCAAATCGCATCATAACTGCTAATAACCGGCGCAATCCGGTTGTATGGTGGATACGCCAAACAAATAGCTCTGTAACGAGCAATTGAGTAATTCCCTGGAGCTGTTATGTTACACTCAAATTAGTAGTGCTATAACTACCTACTACAGTTTATTAGTAGAGCTGACGACTCGACATCGGATTATGGGAGGGGATATAGAGAGTGCACCTGTGTTTGCACTTGCACACACACTTGTGCACTTGTCATATGGTATACTATTTAGGAGTATTGAGGCTGATGTACAAAAGAGATACTAGCTATCTCTATAGATATAGGAAACTCGAGAGCCAAGTATAGACTTGGCTCTCGAGTTTTCTTAAAATAACTGTTTTAAACCATTTTGATGTAATGAAAGTGTCTTCTTTGTATATATATGAATATTTTGTATTAAAAAAAATTGTAGCTAGTAAGAAAAACTTGGCAACGGCCAATACCATAAATAAAAATAAACTCGCCGGAAAGACTCTAGCTAGAAACTAGATTGGAATAAAATTTCAAATTAACAAATTAACTATAATAAAAACAATAAAGATATAATAAAATAATAAAGATCTAGACCTGGATTAAACCTTGAATTGGGTACTTTTTATTCACTAAACCAGTTCACGTAAAAACCAATGAATGGGTTTTAATGAAACTTTACAATAATATAGCTTATACATCAGAATAACACCTAGGTCACAATTAATAATGATATATTGTATATTATCCAAAATATCTATCACCACGCGGGTGAAACCGCGGGGCGCAGCTACTACAAAATAAAACTATTAATGATGCTTGAAAAAAAAATCTTATAATATGTATCACAAATTCCCGAGGTCAGACCTTAATGGCCAGATGTAATAGCAGGCAAGGTGACAGGTGAAGCAACGTGACGACTTTTTCATTAGTAGGTACTTTCATAAGAGTGTTCGTTAGACGCTTTGCCTTATGGTATCTCGGGGTAGCTGAAATCAAGTGCAATAGCTTGGCGGCTTCTAAAACCCTGAATAGTCTCTTGAAGAAGTATTTTGATAAGAATTATTAAAAGTATTTTAATCAATACTTTTTAAAAATATAATACAAACATAGCCTTACCTACCACCTTAGCCATACCCTGTTTGTAAAAGGGTGAAAAGACTCAAACTTTGTTCGTTTTTCGGTGTAATTTCGTAGGCAAATACGCGTAGTGAAATACATGTAAGAAACAGCAAAATTAACTTTAGCAATAATTCAAGAAACACTCCCGCATGACTCGCCTAATATCAAGGAAATAAAATCCAATTTTCCCAGCCACAACATCAACTCAAGACCATTAATAATAATGGAATATAACTTCGTAACTAAACAGGTATTTGTTCTAGAAACAAGCTGCTCATTTATCTTAATAAATGTATTATTATTACTACTGATTTTTTTATTAAATGGACTTATCCTTTCCTACTAATATTATAAATGCGAAAGTTTGTAAAGTGATGAATGATGATTGTTACTCATTCACGAAATTTTGCATACGTGTAGTTCTAGGCCCGGAATAAAACATAGGTTACTTTTTATGAACCATACTCATCAGTTCCCATGGTATAGAAAATATCTTAAAACAAAAAACATGTGATTGTTTTTTGTTTTTTATTTTGTATATTTTTATCTTGTTTGGTTTATTTTAAAATGTGCAATAAAATTATCTATCTAAAACGTTTCCATAGAAAAAACGCGTGCGAAGCCGCGGGAAGTAACTAGAAATAATAATAATTTATAGACCGACTCACCAACTCGCCGCCGCGCCGTGTAAGTAACTCGACAATATGACTTTAAAAGATTTCCCTAAAACTCAAGAAGTATGTATGTACCTTAAAACCACATACATTTATAAATAAAAAATATAAAAAAAAACAGCTTTATTCCATATCCCAATAGTTACTAGTATGTACAATTTTAAAACAATAATAATAGTAAAATACATTTATACCACTCATTAAAGCCCAAATTACAAATAATATCGTACAGTGTAGCCACATCAGCATTTTCCATACACATTCCTACAATAACTTGCCCCAAAACATTGTGAACCATACCTCACATACTCAGAACTTAAATCCCCTTAGCTTACCTTTATTTACGACGTAAAGGCATGGTGAGCATTTCATTAGCTCCCAAGGGCCAGTTTGATGTTCACCTGTCCTATAAAACTTCAAGGGCAGGGGTTTACAGCAAACTATGCAAACAACCGTATACGAACTTTTGAAGCTATGTTGTGTATGACCTTTTGGAGCGCTTCAATATTAGGGTTGTTGAGGAAGTTAAACTCCACAAGTTTGCTTTAACTTCGTCAACTTTGTATAGGTGTTTACTGTCAAATCAATTGTTTTTATTACTTTCGCACGCGACGCGTTTTGCCCGGATAAAAGTAACGTTTAGGAAAAAAAACAAATGCTGGTGCAATTTTCAGTTCCATTATTGTAACGTTCGATGCGAAGAAGTAACATACATTAATAAGTTGTTTTAAATGTTAATGTGATTAGTTTAGTGAACAAATCACATTACAGACGGTTTTCTCCTGAAGAATCCATGTTGTAGCTTCATGGCCCTATTTAGCCGGAACTTTCGCAAGCAAGAATGTGCCAAAGAATGCAAGAAGCATTCTTTGGCATATTCTTGCGCAGCGACGCGCCCCTCCGTATCTTATCACTGAAGCTTGACAGTGAAAGTGAAAGAAAACACTGAAGATTTAGAGAACATTAGCGACACGGGGGAAGGGGTGGTCTGACCCGGGTACCACGCTCCGAGGGGTTATTAGACATTAATGGCACCTGTTGGGGTGACAAGAACAACTCAGACGCACAATAAATAAAACATTTCAAGGAGTCTAGTCTAGTCTGTTATCCACCTATTTTGTTGTGTATCTAAAAACCAAACTTATAATTTGTTGTTCTTCGCTTATTATATTATCTAAGCTTCCTTGTCTTGCTAAGCATGCCTCAGTAATTTAAAAAAAGATCCGTTAAGTGCGAGTTTAGTTAGGTAGCTCACGCGTCAAGGATTTCCAACGTTTGTCATTTTTATAAATATGTTCCACCCCACGCTACGCCGCCTGAGATTTCCTGAACTTAGCGTATCCACTCACATGAATTTGTTGTTTCAGGAACTATCATCCCAAACCAAGCCTATCGCCAGCCTCTCAGTCATTGCCTTCGTGCTGTCAATAGTGCTATGCTTCGCTCTCCTGCCAGCGGCTGCGGAGTGGGAGGCTTTGGCTCTGGCCGGCTCGTTACTGGTGGCTGCCAGCCTTGGCGCTGGCACGTTGCTGGCTACTCATCATGCGCCGCTGCCGCTCTTCGCACTTATACTGGTAAACATAACTAGCTATACGCCAGAGAGGGAGGCCTCAGCTCTGGCTGGCTCATTGTTGGTGGCAGCGGTTCGATTCCCGCCTCGGAACAATTGTGTGTACGCTCTGCAGATATTTGTTCCAGGTGTTCTGGTCGTTTTCTATGTATAATAAAAAATATCTATCTATGTAATGTATTGTATTATGTATATCAGTTATCTAGTACCCATAACACAAGCTCTGCTTACCATGGGGCTAGATATTGCTAAAATTGTCCAGCATTATTTATTTATTTATTTAAGTTATAAACACCTTACGATAGGTTTGCTACGTTTCATGCCACACAAACAGAACACAATAGCCTATGACATGCCATATAGAACGTGCCAGAAGACATAATGGTGCAACAGTACGATAAGAAATGACATGTACGCTAGTATTTAAAAACGTAGACAAATGTAGTTTCGTACTCTAGCGCCAACTCGCACAGTTCATCAACTTGAGATACCTTTACTTCCTTCAATACATTACATAAATAAGTCCAAACGCAATCCTTTGACTCTATCGTCCTATAACTTAATACTTTTAGTGAGGAAAATTCATTCGTATTTGCACTTAGATTTGTTTATACAGCAAAAAAGGTGATTGTACAACTTTTAAAAGTATAATTTAATAGGTAAAAGGAAAAAGAATAATAAAAAATTTAAAAGGATAATGCAATAAAATAATATATCCTACGCTACAACACCTAAAACGCTTTTGATGATAAATAATCTGTTTTTGTCGTACTAGAATACAGCCAACGTTTCGAACTGCCCTAAGCAGTAAAAATAATATTATCTATTAAGTTGTCCAAACATCGCTGATTCTGATAAGGTCAGAGGATACTTACGTGTCCAAATATCACCATATACTTAGTCAGAACCGACGGCCGCTGGGGCAAACGTGTTCTTGAGTGGAGACCACGACTCGGTATACGTAGTGTAGGACGCCCTCCTACCAGGTGGGATGACGAGCTGCGAAAGACTGCAGGTAGATGCTGGATGCGGCAAGCTGAAGACACCCTGTCCGCTATGGCGCTCATTGGGGGAGGCCTATGTCTTCCACTATAATATTGAATTATTTGTATTTGAATAGTATTTATCTAGGTTCCTAAATAATTCTTTTTTCAAAATACTTACCTAAAATTAAATGAAAGCCAATCGAATTTTGCACATTTTTCTGCGAAAATGGACAAGTTTTCTTGCTATTTGTTTCGTATTAAAAACATCAATATCTTACGTTTTATTTATTAAGGAACATAGCTTATATTGTCTAACAATACTTTGTGAAGAATACAAAAAGTTTTCAGTCATAATTTTTGGTATTACGGAACAAACCAAAATTTGAACGGCTAACATTGCTATCGCGCACGCATAGGGCGCGTCGCCAGGGTTAAACAGGGACAGCGATATTCGGAGCGATTTTTGCAAGCGAGGGTCGCCGGACCCTTAAGTGAACAAATTAAATGAGCCAGCTATTGAATGACCACAACCTATGTATATACTATACATATATACCTAACCTCAGAACCCTGTTCTCATGTAAGTGACTTTATATAAATTGTCTTTGTGAGAATAAATGAAAATTAAACCTTAATAACTCAATTCTATCAGTTGTTTGTGCTCATAATTATATGTATATTTTTTTATTCTAAGATTTATTTACGAAACGCGTGAGATACCGCGGGCATAAGCTAGTGAAGAACAAATGAAGCAATTCTCGGACTAAACCAGAAAAATGCGTGCAGAAATGGACCTTTTACCCCAGTTCTACCCCAATCTCGACTCATTTTACGTCATATTCCATTGTCCGATTGACACGGACATTTTTTTTGCTCCATCAACAAAACCTATTACTATTTCATCTCAATGTGACAAAGGAACTATGATTTTTGTTCGGATATTTTTAGGCAATTTCAAATAATATAATCGTTTCAAAGAAATATATAAGACTAGCTGCGCCCCGCTATTTCACCCGCGTGGTGATAGATATTTTGGATAATATACAATATGTCTTTATGAATAGTAGCATATGTGTTATTTTGATATAGCTTACATATCAAAATAACACATATGCATATTCATAAAGACATATATTATTGTGAAGTTTCATCAAAATCCATTCAGTAGTTTTTGCGTGAAAGAGCAACAAACATACTTACATACATCGTCACAAACTTTCGCGTTTTTAATATTAGTAGGATAAAACGTCCCACAATCCTGTTCATATTTAATGTGCTTTTTATGAACATATGGAAAAACAATTACTTATTTGTTTTTTTTTATTCCTATCTTTCAACTTTAACAATTAACGCAATTGTATATATATAATATATTTAATCTAATTTAATTATATATTATATTTAATCTTGTTTAGCCTAAGCCACAACGTCCTAGTAGTGGTGTAACATACATTTATTAAAAAAAGTAAAATTTAAAAACCCATTTCCCTGTACAAGCAAGTCCGGTACAACCTTGAAACGTAGATCCTCCAGATTAATAATAAAATCAGAGATATAATAAAAGCTTTAGCGGCTGCGCCTGACTTGGCATAATTACGACTCATTTGCATAGCGGAGCGACTGGTCCGGCGCAATAGGTACTGATTTAGGGGGAAACACAGCTACAGAACTTCTAGTAATGAGTTTTTACTGCTGAGATTGTGGACAGGATTTTCTAGAGCGTTTATTTCTCTGACGAAACTGGCTAGGTTTTAGGGATAGTGGACATTTTCATACAGCACAGAAATGATGCTGTGTTAGTTTTTTTTTACATTTGAGTATATAATAACATTTTAGTATTATTTTGAATATGCATAATATTATTGCTTTATAATTGTCTATGTTAAAAATTATGAAATAATTTATGTTCTATTTAGTATCTGTTTTTTTATCAATTGTTGCTCTAATCTTACAATTTACTTATGAATAACATGTGCTCCTATGTAAAAAAATCCGACATAATGTAAATTGTTTGAGAAATAAATGAATTGAATCGAATTCAAATTGAATTGTACAGAGACAGCAAGCGAGGCGGCTCGGCGTCCTGTATGCAGGCTAGGCATATCTCTTTCCTTCAACTTTGAAGCCAGTCAAATCAAAGTATATTTATTGCAATTACATGTAGAAAAGATCGTACATAAAAAAACGCGTAAAAATGTAAATTGCCCATTATGGAGATGCAATTATATATTTCATATTTTTTTAAAGATTCATGCGCGCTGGCCGCCTTGAATATTTCACCTATTTTGGTCTATAAAAGCCCCTTTGTCTTAGACGTATTTAACGAAGATGATTCTGTATACATATTTTTACTCGAATAGGGTTACAGGTATATACTAATACCAGTCGAATGTCCCCAAGACGCTGGCTGCATTGCCACGCTGTATGGCAATACTGATGCGTTGCGCCAGATACTCACCAGCTCTCGGGGTGTCTCGGGTCACGCGTCGCTTTGACCAGACGCTCTGGTAGGTAGCTGCACTCTTCAAAAGTCTGGGAGGAAAGGTGAAGAAGCTTTAAACTTAGCAAATTTTAATCAAAGTTGTACCGAAAGAGTTTTGAAAGTTAAATCGACTTAGCGTCGGATAATAAAGCAGCTTTCATGGATGGTAAAACAATTAAGAAGACTTGGTGATTTCTCCTTTGTTTCTTAGCTTTATATAATATTATTTAAATCAAATCCTGTGTAAAGCCAAAATATTGTCGAATAAAGTTTAGGGAGAATTTAGAAGCTCTGAAAGGTCTTAATAAAGTTTTCTGTAACAATATTTATTATTTATCGATAACTAGTTGACCCGCTGGCCATTTCTTTGATGGATATTAGATTAAAAAGGCTTTTCGATATCAGGTAAAACCCTGTTGTAAACATTATTTTTGAAGATGTATGAAATCCGTTTTTCATACTTAAATGAACTTACTTCTACATACTTTTACCCCCAACTCTACATTCCTCTCGCGTCTCAACTCAGATCGGCCAATGAAGGCAAGCAAGATCAATTAAGATCTGGGTCTCTCTCTTCTCCATAATATTTGGGACTTTAAGTCATTACAATGACTATTTCAGTCCCGTATTTTAATAACTGGAACTTAAAACTTAATTATATCTAAAACTAACCTAAATAATTTGACATTTGACTGCCTCATCTCTCAGTGGTGCGGCTAATATAATTTGGATAACACTAGTAACCAGCGTCTTGGGGACACTCTGGATAGGCATTGATTAGATCAGTTACTGTTGGGATACCTCTAGATTGTCTGTAGTTATCTCAACTGTTTCAATTGTAAATACTAGTAGTAATTTGCTTTGACTTTTGTCCTTTTTTTAAGTGCTTTGTTAGTGTAGAAGTCCCGATTAACACAAACAACAGCTACAAGTGACGTAAAGGGCATAAACCTAATGGCCCTTGGGAACGATTGGTGCTCGTTCGATATTGGTTTCCGTTCGTTTTTCTCTCAATGCTTGTTCAATAAATTGCATCGGGCTAGGTCGAGTGTTCAGTTAATTTACGGGGATTAATTAATTTTCATATTTATTGGCTTCGTATAAATATGGGCTTTCGTATAAATATGGGTTATGTTAATTGAAATGGAATTAAGTGGAATGATCAAAGGTTTTATGAAGTTATGGGTGAAATACTCGGATTTAAAGGTGTTTTTGGCTTATTTCTAGGGACTAAAAAACGAGTTCGAGCAGCAAGATAATATAGAATCCTAAGCTTATTAACTTACCGACAGCAGGAAAAAAATATTAGGAGATTTCTTCAGATCAGCCGATTTTCAATGATCTATACTAAAGTCAATAATTGAATTTTTACTAAAAGGAAGTAAAGTACTGTTTATTGCATGAAATACAGGTAATTAATACAACGGGTATTTATCGCGTTTACCTATTTTTCCCGACGTTTCAACAGGTTTACACATTGTCGTGGTCACGGGATGACGAGGTGTTTTAGTGTTCTAATCATATTTTTTCTTTTATAGCAGAAAAAAACGAATTGTATGGTACAGAAAATTTAACCGAGTTAAAAAGAAAATCTGTCCCATAAGGTCCCATACGACATGCGACAGGTGGATTTTACAACCTGCCAAAAGTTCGACTGTCTTCCGATGCAAAGAATGTACATTTTCATAATTTGGCACCTAGTCAATACAGTTTAAGTGCCACGGTGCCATCACAAATTCATTTTATATTTATTTGCTTCCACTGTTTATAAATAGATTTTGTAGCAATAAATTATAGTACATACTTTCTTTATTAGATGATACTGAAAATGATCTTAAAGAACACATGAACAAAGTGTCCAGACAATAGGAAAAGTGCCATTGGACACGTTCTTAGTAATATGTTGTTATTAAAATAAGTTAAAACTAAATTACCCATTAGCCAATTTTATGGCTAATTCTAATGCACAGTGTTCTTGAGTACAGTCACGTAGTAAGGTAACTAACAGATAACAGTACCTGTTGAATACTTTCATTATTAAAGCCAAAAGTTTGTGCAGATGTGTAAATGTATGGTTTTGCCCAGGATACGTGAGGTGTGTGCGTCAGCCAAAGTTTCCCCTTTATTTATTTTATTTCGTTCGCTATTGAGAAGGTACGAGCGAGGTGCCAGCGTCAGCATGGCTGCCTGCTGTCATTTTCCACAAATGAAAACCTAGGTCTCTTTAAAAAAAGAGTGAACAGATGACTTCTAGACCTGCATGAAACATCTCCGGCCACATCTTCACTATCCATAAGTTGAGATTGTTGTCATAACAATCCCCCTGTGGCCATCTGTGCGTAATTTATGAGCCTGGGAGTCATTTATGAGCCTCCGATGGACCGCGCCAGGCCTATCTTGTATAGCCAAATGAAGCATCTTTATCAATCGTCTTGAAATTAAATGCATTATATTTATATTTCTGTTTATAGATGGTGCACACAATGATGCCTATAGCGCGGCCCATAGCGCTCGGCATGTCAGTCGTGCTAACGCTGGCTTACATGGGGCTGGCCGTCGGTCTGCGCCCGGAGAGGGCCGAGACGCAGTTCTATCAGCAGGTTGGTTTCTATGACGTCACATCATCAAACACAGACAATGAGTAGATACTAGTCTGAGATGGTGTATATAATGATGCCTATAGCGCGGCCCATAGCTCTCGGCATATCAGTAGTGCTAACACTGGATTACATGGGGCTGGCGGTCGGACTGCGCCCGGAGAGGGCTGAGACGCAGTTCTATCAGCAGGTTGGCTTCTATGACGTCACATCATCATACAGACAGTGATTAGATAGTAGTCTAGAGATGCAGCACACAATGATACCTATAGCCCAGCCTAAGCTACGCAGTTTTGGTAGAAAGCACATAATATTTTAAAACTATCATGATATTTAATACTGAAATCCCTTAAAAGGATCGTGTTAAGTTTCACATTAACGATGCTCTACTTAGCGACAAAAATAAATTCATGTTTCCCTATTTTGCCAAGTCGTTTGTAATATTTCTCGGTTATATTCTAGCTAGGCAGGTTAGGACTATCTTCCAAGAAAGCGTTGTCAAGCAGGAAGATTTAATGTTCCTCGCAACGTAACACTTCATTGCTCCCGTAAAATGTAGCTACAATTCACGGGAAATATGATACCTATCTCCTAAAAGCATAACGTATTAGGTACGTTATGTCTTCGTGTGTGGAATTTTCTTTAATGGGCGAAACTTTTATAGACTTTCGGTTATAAATACTTAAAACTAATGAGATAGTTTTTATTTTTTTATTTTTAGCTTGGGATGCTTTCGTATCACGGCGGCCATGATAGGCCTATTGGGTTAGTTGCAATTATTTGTAAATTTTAGAGTTCACTATGATTGTATGCAGTCTTTCGGAGGTCGTCATTCCACCTGGTCGGAGGGCGTCCTCAACTATACGTTTACCGTTTGGTGGAGCCTGTACTCTCTTTTTCATTATGTTTCATCTTTGACAATAACGATATTCTACTCTAGAGTTTTTTTGAGATTTGTTTATTGATAAATTATTTTATGCAGAAAACCTAATAATAAGAATTAATCTGCCACCTTATAGGAGGTACTCTTAAGGTGCTTTTTATTATGGATGGTTACCTACTGACACATGGACAGGTATTAATTAATTTACCATGTCAATTGAAGCCAATTTCATAGATCTCTACTTATTTACCAAGGGCCGACTATTGCAATCAAGAATTAGAAACACAATAGAGGAAAGTCCTCTATTTTATAACTTTGGTCTATTGTTTTAGGATCTATTGTTGAACTACTGAATGCAGTTTCAGCCTTTTTGGGAGCGCCTGACAGACAACGATAAGCAATTCTAAATGTGAATTGAAACTTTCCAGAGGATTGAATGGGGGTAAATCTTGTTAGGTGTAGATTTGAGTCCTACGAGTATACTACAAGTGATGCCCCAAAAACAGGCTGAAGTGTAATAATTAGATTGAAGCTCAAATGAGACTGGGTTGTATGGCAACGACAGCGTGCTAGTTTCAAAATTACCCAAATTTTCAGCAAATTCTTAGCCCACCAGCTATTTGTTGCTGATTTCACAAAACAGATATCATGGTTTTTTTATTTTAGTTTTCGATTTAACAATTAGATTTTATTTGGCAAAATCGGGCTTTAGAGATCTGACGTTCATACAAAATAATTTGAACTTGACAAAAAATATGAAAAAAAACATAAGATTTTTAAATTAGTATTAATAAATCCTATATTTATAAATTAGTAAAATACATAGTTAAATTAGTATATAACTAAAGGTTTGTGTGCGTGTGGGGCAGTCATTGTCATTGCTCAAAAATCTTCATTGTTAAAAATATAACTTCTTACGACCTCATACAAAACTTTAGTCATAACTTCCAAGACAACTAAAAGCGATCGAAAAGTTGTTCACCCTTGAAACACATGCAACTCCGGTCTTTTACCTCATTTTATATCGTTATGGTGAAACTTTCTCCATTTTTGCTGTAAAATATTCGAATTGCTACTTACCTATTACGTTTGAAGTTCAATACTTTGTTGTCATAAATTTCGAATGATTTTAAAAAAGAAGTCGTTTTTAGAAGCGAAAAAATATTTTTTAATCATGTTCGTAGAAATTTTGCTTTTGAAACTTAAATAGGTACTTTTGAACTTTAACTTTGGAAATTTTAGTAACTATAATTATACTTTTCATTGTTGGACAATGACCAGTTTTCTTTCTTTCTTTTTAATGAAATTTATTTATAAAACCATTTTCCAAGTTATTCTAAATTAAAAATGTCGATGAAGTTTTCCAATTTACTTACTAGTTTATTTAATTTGTTCGTTAGCTTTGCCATTGTACGTGTCGTGTCGATGTTTTTGTGTGTGAAATAAAGAATTTTATTTAAAAACAATGAAGACAATTATCATTTCAATATTTTTTTTATTTTTATACATATTAGTTATACTTTAAGATAATTCATAAAGTTGAATATTCATAGGTTAGTAAATGCCGATTACAAAGATTTCCCGTGATTTCCTGATAGCAATGAGATAGTTTTAAAATATATGTATACCTAGGTAATTCGTCATATAGTATCAGGTATAGTATACCTTTTTCATATTACTTCTCGCCTCAAATTGATATATTCCGAGAAAATTTAATCAAAGGATGTTTGGATGTTGGTATTTGCGACAAGGTAAACGCTGTAGGTATTTACATGAGCCTGTAATATTGTGTCGGTAGGCGTGCATGGAATGGCTTCAGGCATCTAATATCTCCACTAAAAGCAACAATCTCTTCACTCTACTAGACGTTATGAAACACAGTACGACACACTAATATGAGCGAAAGTATGGATGTTTGGGTGTTTTTTATCTCTTCACGCCAAAACTACTGAACGCATAGGGGTTACATTTTGCATAGAAGTAGTAGTGTAGGTCTGGCTTAATATATTTGCTGCTTTAGTCACGAAAGAACGCGTTTGAAGCCGCGGAGGCAAGCCACAGATTACTTATTTTTTACTTTTTTTATTTTAATAAAAAATAAGACATTTAATTTGATTAGGGCACGTTGGTCTTTAATAAATAATAATAAAAGGATTACAGAAAAATAAGACCACTCTCCTTAATGAGAGTGGTTTCAACAATAACCGGCTTTCTTATTCAGTTTCCTTGTCCACAGCTGTTCTGTGAGCTGACGCTTCTTCTCTCAGCGAGCGGCATAGGCCTCTACTACCGCGCCCTCACAGAGCGAGCCCATAGGAACACCTTCGCTGGCACCAGGACCTGCCTCGAGCAACGAGTGAAGCTGGAGTGCGAGCGAGAGCAGCAGGAAAGGCTGTTGCTCTCTGTCATACCCGCTTACATAGCTGCTGAGGTAAGCAACACCTTAAGCAAGGTCTTCCTGACATATTTTAATCTAGACACTACTGAGTTAAGATATTTGTAATTGGTTTAAATTCACAGAATCTTCTGATCGGCGAGTGTTTCAAACTATAGTGTAGCACAGAGTTTAATGTATCTAAAAACCAAGAAAATATTCGTGAGTAGCATTTTAGAAGTTCCCGATCAAACTTAGTTTAATCGGGAACTACATATAGCGTGTTTTGTTTCCAGCCTGACTTTTGTTTAGAGATTTTGGAGTACGATTACTTTGAATCTCCGATGAGAACAGATTAAAATCTTATTTGTTTCTTGATCGTATTCCAATGAAAATACTCGTTAAGATAATTTTAAGAAGATATCGATAAGATTTGTTTTACGCTAGGCCACACTACGAGGCGAAGATTCGCGTTCGCGTTGTCGCAGTAAAACTTCGTGTTCGATCTACGATGATGTGTTTAGCCAAAACTTGGAAAAAAACTTGCAATGTTGGGATAATCTAGAATAGAACGTCACGATAATTCATTTTCACTGAAAAATTAAAACTTTACGTTAACCCTTTACTGCATCTGCGATGCTGATTGCATCCCTACACTTTAAGTAATTTCTTTCCATTTTTCTGTCCTAAGTCCTTACACTATTTCCAACAACAATCCTTACACTAATTGCTAACTAACAAACTTTTAAGTACCAATAAAATAAAACTGCTATTACAAAAACCTTCAGAGAAATACTTTATTCGAACAATTTCAAGATACTTAGCGAGCTATTCTCTGTTGTTGTCGGAATTTGTGGTCGTTGGGGATTTGTGAAGAACTCAAGGCGTTCAGGTGCTTAAATCCATTATAGAATATAGGACCTATATCTTTAGGACACGGTAAAGGTGACAAGAAGCAGAAGACACACTTCTGTGTCTAGTTGAAATAGTTACCGTTTGATTAGCAAAAATAATTTGGTAAAGCAAAATCATAATAGTGCAAATAAGTATACCTATACCCCTACCTAATTATGTAATTGTCGTCCGTAACTTCAATAAGTATTTAAGGTCTTTGACTGGAAAACAGCGCTGAATATATAATCAATCCCTATTTCGGCGCAGGGTCATGGAGGTAGTCTTATTTTCTTAATATCACCCATTTATGTCACTTACCCCATGATAAACTTCTTTGTTTGTTTATTCGATGCTTGTATTTTGTACCTGTGTCCAAACAAATGTTTTTTCTATTCTATTCTATGTTGGCCAAGGCAGCATTAAAAATTTGTTGGTTAGCGTAGTTGGTCTTTGACAGTGCTTCCATGTCCAATCCCAAGTCAAAGCTCGCCATGACTCGCCCAACTTCGGCCAACATGTAACCAAACCAAACCATAGCCATAACTTGTTGGCTAGTGCTGTTGGTCTTTGGCAGCCAGTGCAGTGTGCTATTTCATGAGTCTTTTGATTTTGTTGTGAGAATGACCCCGGAATGGTCCCATATACATTTTATATCATTTATATTTGTCTCGCCAAACTTAAGAAAACAGTCTAAATCTGGGAACTACTAACTACCTAACTAAGGAATTTGAATTTTTTCGTTTTACTCAAATTATTATAACAAACGTTAAATTATATTTCTTCTGGCAAATGTGGTTATTATTTTGTTCTTTTCCGTGCCCCCGATGCCCCTGGGCTAAACTCCATTCATGTTCAACTACGTGGAAAGGCAAATCTATCGATTGTCGATGAACTGAGGGGTGTCGAAGAGTCCTTTAATTACCGCACCCTTGTACTTTAGGACATCGTTGAATTTTTGATGTAGAAGTAACTTTATAAGTTTCAGCGAAAAAAACTTAAATAACTAAAGACCTCAGTTATTCCATGGCGCATGAAACTGTGCCGAAATATTGGAAAATTGAAAAATAAATCATGGTAAATATCCCGTTATAAGTGACTTTTGTGTTAATAACTATCTTGATAGTTTCAAAAGATTTATTATAAGTTTCGTTTGTTCCAAGTTAAAAAATACTCCAAACGACTTTAACTGTTGACTTCTAAATTCTGCCTGCGGCTTCGTACGCGTAGTGTCTACTAACTTTTAAAGGGTATTTCTATCCCATGAAAACTATTTTTAGATGTTTGTTGACTATATTGGGATTAAAAGTATGTTATTGCCTATGTTTGTTATTGGAGGGTGAGAGCTAAGTCTATGCTAAATTTCAACCTGACCTGTTCAGTAGTTTTTGCGTGAAGAAGTTACAAACATTATCCATCCATCCATACATCCAAACTATCGCATTTTTAATATTGGTGTGATTTAGTGGGTTAATTTGACAGTGATCAAGGCCAATTTTTGTCATATTTTATTTTAATACTACTTTATCTTTAATTTGTTTAAAGTTATGTTTAATTTTTCGTACAATCTTAGAAATATGTTCCTATAAACCACGATAAATATAATTAAATTCACGGACACACAAACCGAAAAGTTACAAGACTAATCCAAGAAGCTACGCCAACAAAACAACTTATTTTCAACTCAAAATATTAAGTACTCTGTAAATGTAATTATTTAGCAAAGTAACCAACTTCTTTTGTGAATGAATAATTTCGTGGTCTGTTTCCATAGCTCCATTAATTTCCAGCATAATTTAAAACCTTTTTAACCTAATTTAAACCAATATTATAGAAAAGAAAGTAATTATGTCTGTCTCATCTGTGCCTACGCCTAGATAAACAGAATTTAATGGAATTTGGAAGGCAGGTAGACGGTATCCCGTCGATGGACCTAGGCTACATTTTATCTAAGAAAGGAGCAATCAAAGCCGCGATCAGGAGCCAGTATGCTAATAAAAATACAAGCCCAAAACAGTTGTTATATTTGAGTAAACTTCAAGTGCCTGATTACAAGTGCTTTCAGAAATGAAGCTCTGAAAATTGGAAACTAATTCAGCGTAAAATCGTCTCACGCTCGACAGTGGAAACGTGCCCAAGGCCGTGTACGGAATTCTAAACATTTGTCGGTTATTTTGTCCTTAGAACCTTTGTGCTTTAATCATTGTTGTGTAAGGAGTTCCTACGATAGCGGCAGCAGCATACCTACCGTAAAAATATCAATGATGTATCCTTTCTGCAAACCGTAGTGATTATGGACTGTTCCCTTATAAGTGTAGGTAGATACACACATCAGGGGACAGTCCATAGCATATAGCAGTGGACTTCTTGACGCTGTTGGATAGATACCTCTATCAATGTGGTCAAGAAAGCGATAGCATAACGAACTGTAGATTTTTTTCAGTTGCGTAAAGGGACCTGAGGGTGGCCTTTGCCAGACAAACGGAACACAGAAGGCTCATTTTAAATGTAAAGAAACAAGATTTGTTGATGGAGAGAAACAAGTTTTGGTTCAAAGAAGGCTATTTTTACGCGAGTCTGCCGTGAAACTACGCTGAAATCCCCATCCTATAATTAACATTTGAAAGTCCTTTTATTAGCCTTCGACATACAATTGGTAATTATAAAGGCCATTCTAAGGGCTTTCAAATGTCAATTATAGAATGGTTAACGTAGAATTACGCTAAGCCCTAGCATAATTCTACGGCTTAAGTCCTTACCTTTAGTAATAGCGTAAAAAATGTGCTGATTATGCCTCCACCCTCCTTTCACCAACAGTTCCAGAGGCCCATACCCATTGGTGAACTTAGGTGATGATAACATAGCGTCCGTTACATAACAGTTGCCGTTCTCACAAAGACTGAATAAGAAGCAATTTTCCAGTCCTACTGTCGTCGGAACTATGAATATTTAGTTCATAATCGTGCCATGTAAGCCCTTAATAACCCTGTGTTTATAGTTTTAATTATACCATCAAGCTCGGGTACCGCTATGTTTTTGGCAATTAATTTGTAATTACTTGGACGTTCCTGAAAAACTTTAAAGCTCCTGGATCTGAAACGAAAGGGATGAAAAGTGGTGTGTTATTTTATATTATTGATCCCTAGCTAGTTCAGTTGACCGGAAGTAAGAGTCTCTCCTTCGTTCCATTCCATTATAGGTAAGGAACAGAGAATTATAATGAATGGTGCCTACTAATTATCACTTTTGCCCGAAGATTCGTTCACACAGTTTATAATTTAGCCTTAGGGTAATGCCACACGTAACGCGGATAGGTGCGCGCATTCAGCTTTAGGTAACAAAAGGTACGACATAAATTACATATTATATACTACTATGTGATTTGTCCAGTATTATTTAGCCTCAAGCTAAGCAGAGCTTGTGTAATGGGTACCTACTAGACTAACTGATAAATATTATATTACATATATAGATATTTGCCGATGAATTTGTCTGGCATTATTTATTCGTTATTTACAGCCGTACATAATACTAGCACTTTCCACCAACTCACTTTTATGAGTTCCTTCAGAAATAAATAATGAAATCCATAAATGACTAATCTCCCAATAAATTACGGAGTCCCCTGTAAGTAGCTTAGGAGATATTGAAATCGTTTCGTTACATTTTTAATATCTTGGGGACAGCGAAAGAATGAAATTTTATTATTAGTTAATTTGGGTAAGCAATTTTACATAGAAACTCAATTCAAGTTTCATTTCTGTTTCTGTCGTTTGAAAGAAAATATACTGACGTTGATCACGCACGTTCCGACGTTTCGAATTAATCTTCTAAGATTTGTACAAAGATCCTACTAATATTATAAACGCGAAAGTTTGTAAGTATGGATGGATGTTTGTTACTCTTTCACGCAAAAACTACTGAATATATTTTGATGAAAATTCACAATAATATAGCTTACATATCAGAATAACACACAGGCTACAATTCATAAATATATATTGTATATTATCCAAAAAATCTATCACCACGCGGGTGAAACCGCGGCGCGCAGCTAGTATTCCATAATATTGTCAGCCTTCGCCCCGTATAGAAAATCTTTGAGATATTGGGTGACTGTTCGTGTCGTCATGAAGATAATAAGCATAACCATCAGCACTATAATATTCTGTTCTGTTCAGGACATTTTTGCAGATCTAGTTAAAAAAAAACACTTGTTTAGAATACGTTGTATTTATTCTTAATTGTAAATTCCTATATAAACAATTAATACACTTTAACCTATCTAATACTACATTATAGACTACATCAGTCACAATTTTGGCATTCAATTCGCCTTACATTAGGTACTTGGGTCAGCTCAACCCGACACGCGACGCGACGCTGCGCGCACTTTCATTGAAAATATAACTTTATTTACTACGCAAAAAGGTATAAGATTTAATTTACATAATACTGAAACTAATCGCGGCGCTGGGCTTGCGCCAAATCGTATCTTTTTGCATAGTAAATAAAGGTTTATTTTGAATTAAAGAGCGCACAGCGTCGCGTCGCGTCCCGTATCAGTGTGAGCTGACCACGTCTTATACACGAAGAGAATTTAAATAACTTTTTTGAGATGCCTTTGTAAGTGTTTGCTAACATTTTGATGTGTAATGCTTTGTTCATAAAAACAAAACACTACGTCTACGTCAAGTTCAATTTGTTTCGAATATTCAAATAAAACTTCGAAGATTAACGATCTTCTTTTGTTTTGGAGAATCTCTCTTCGTATAAGTCTTCCTTACACTTGAGTTCACCTTTACACCATAAATGCAGCTACACGGAATGAGACCTTATCTAAATATCAACACAGTTCACGATTCATTACAGTCTTTCCTATTCAGATCTGTGTCCGACTTGCCGATATTCACATGGATTGTAATCGCTTCATCCGAATCCGACTTTAGTATTACATCATTCCATTGAACCTCTGCTTTCTTCCCATACGCTTCATTCTCAATCAAGATGGCTGATTTGGTGCACAGCGCTTTACTTTGGAACTCAATAAGAGCGCAATATTCCGATTTCTTCGCTTCTTTCACCCCAGCTATATACCCCAGTTTTTTCCTCATAACCTCTACTTTGACGTGATAGTTGTATATACAGACTTTGATGATGAAAGCGCTTTTCTGGTGGAGTAGAATGATCTTGTATTTCGTTCTGCAGCAGGCTGTTTTTTTCAATTTTGTCTGGAAGTTCTCGATGAGGATTTTGATCTTCTGTGAGTAGACGGCGATGATGTTGTGGTTAGCCTGGAGATGCGAGGAGAGTTCTTCGAAGGGTATGGAGCAGCAGTTGGCTGTGATAGGACAGGTCATTGTGTCGAACTTGCAGTCTTCTTCGTGCTTGACACGAGTGGATGCTGTGAGGAGGTCAGTGCAACCGCGTCTGAAAAGAATAAAAAAATTATGTTAATTTTTTTCGTTATAAATTTTGCTGCACTCCTTGGTGTTACTTGCGATGAATTTTATCATACTTTAAATACTATTTGGGGATCAGTAGTTAAACAGGGGAAAAGTAGTTTTATCCAAGAAGCTATATCGGTACCCGTATCAAAATCCGTTCTTAATTTTTTTCGTGATAAGTTTTGCTGTACCCCGTGGTGTTTACTTACGTTGAATTTTATCATACGTTTTCAGGATCAAAAGTAGTTTTATTCCAAGTAATATTGTTCAGCCCTTAAAGCGTGGTGGACTAAAAAATATCCGTACTATATCATCCTTTTTATTCGTGTGATAGCTATAATCTGAGCATTTACCTAGCGGTTTGAATTTAATCGCCAAGACCTTGCTAACTTGTGAAGGCGGTATACCATACCTAACGTTTTGCTGAGCAACGGAGGCAATAACAGATTTTCGTCAGTTTCAATGCGGCTCCAGATCGCGATATTTCAATTGTAATAAATTTGATTTCGCTGGCCAATGAAACTGCAGCCTTGGTACCTCTCAGTTAGTGTCTTTATCTGAAGTGACCCCGGAAAATGAATGTAGAGTCAGTTTTAACGTTACTATAGTGACTCTCTTACGGAAGCTTCGTATTTTATTGGGTATGTCCGGGTATTTCTTTATAAAATAATAATTTATGAATAATAATCTTAATATTTATTTTTAGTTTTTTTCTTCCTTATCGTTTATGTATTTTTAATATTTTTGAATAATTTTGGCGGTTTTTTAGTTCTTTATTGTGTAAAAATGATAATATTTTTTTTAATTATTTCAAAATTGTAAATTTCTATTTCAGCCACAAATTATCATAAGTTCGCGCCAACAGATTGACAATGCTACCGAGTTCCATTTATCTCTTCATTATAATAATAAATAATATCTGCTATATCATTATTAGGTAATAAAGTATTGAATTATCCGTATAAATAACATGCAATCATTCATTGACCGTCTGCATACGTTTCTTTATTCAACTTCTTTGTGCGCGTGCGCACCTGTCCTTCAAGCCAAATATGTAGGTTTGCATAAATAAGCATTGAAAATTCTTTGTTTGCTTTGTTTCCAAGTTTTTGCATTAGCTTATGAAAATAAACATTTACTAGCAACAAATTTTGTGATTGTTTACACTTCAGACCCAGTCTGTCTGTACTGCCATTAATATTACCACTTCAGACCCAGTCTGTCTGTACTGCCTTTAATATTACCACTTCAGACCCAGTCTGTCTGTACTGCCTTTAATATTACCACTTCAGACCCAGTCTGTCTGTACTGCCATTAATATTACCACTTCAGACCCAGTCTGTCTGTACTGCCTTTAATATTTACCTTTATTTCAGGTTTTAGAAAATGTATGTATGTATCAGCAAAGTTGAACAACAGCCTTTACTATGTAGTCCACTATAGGACAAAAACCTCCTCTCATAAGCAGATTCTCAAGGTAAATAAATGAAATACCTCATAAAAGAAAACCAAATTCAATATGATTTGTTGTTTTTTAAATATTGTAGAAGTTTTCTCGCTTTGTAACTTTAGTTATTCAGTGCTATTTCTGCAATATTGCAGAAAGGAATCACTAAGGAAAACCCATGACGACAAATTGTATACAAAGTGGCGATACCATAACCTAAATTATATATCTATACTAATATTATAAAGAGGAAAGGTTGCATTTTTGTTTGTTTGTTTGTAATGAACAGGCTCCAAAACTACAGGACCGAAAATATAATAATAAATAGACCGGCCATTAATTTATATCAAAATACGTGTCTTGGAAGCTAATTTTTATAAGTGAATTAATCTGTAGTTAATGGTTCTAGTTGGGCTCAATGAGGAAATGATTTTAGTTGAGTTAATGACCTATATTTAGTCGATGTTTAAATTTATATGTATTTGATTAAAGTTTAACTCGATTTAATTCATATTCAATACCGTTACATATTAATTAGATATAATATGGTTACATATTTATAAGAAACCAGTTTTTTATTGGTAGTTATTATTGTTCAAAATAATCAGTGGAATTCTATGAACCCATGTGGTTTAACAATCTTGATTAACCGAATTATTTTTACTTTAGTATTTGTTTCGCTACTTTGGGATATTATTATTATAGGTACCTAGTTATCAAAATACTCACATAATAAAGTTATATCCCCATTTAGTATGAAACACTATCATAAATCCCAAAATTTTGAACACACGGATATTAATTTTGGACTCTAAACTAACAACCATAAAGCTTACAATTTCGTCGTTCCTTTATTATATTCTTGGTCACAAACTCACAGTGTAAACAACAGTTAGTAGGCAATCCTAGAATATTTTACGTGCATTTTACGACCAGCTAAAAGTTTAGCAGTATAAGTAACTGCCTTGTGCCATTTACTGCGTTTTGTTTGATTTGAAAGGTTTTAGTTTATGAGAGAAGTTTACGGAGTGTGAAATTCAATAGGATTTTATGCAGCTGGGGTTGCCAGTCGAGAGAAACTAATGTTACATTAAACCAAATAAGTACCTGCCTTAGACAGGTTCAATGATCTGGGTAATGCGTATTACTTAGTACATTTTGTTTGATCTATAATTTGTCTATAAATTGCAAGGTTTTCCACCCACACGGGTAAGTAATTCAGTCTGAAAGCAATTTCTAATCTGCTTTTTTTACTCAACTACCACGCAGTAAATTAATTATAAGATTTTTTTTATACAGTCTGCTGTGCCCACTCTGCTCTATTTTAGTACAATAATTAATTCTTCTATGTACAAAACAATAACAATACTAATACGTAAAATCGCTACGAATAGGTATGTTTCATGGAGTAGTTCCATTTTCATGCCTACGTCCATTAGTAAATTCGAGAAGAGATTAAAAAGTGTGATATTATACTTCGATGTCATGCGCTTGTTTGAGCAAAAAACACAGAACAAACTTCTAGATAATCCAGATATTACAATACAAACATCTATGATCCACCCAATTTTGATGTGAGATGTTTGTAAACTTAACAGACAGCTAGTCTCCGTACGACTGACCACCGCCATGACCGATATTCGGCTAGGGCAATATAGTTGGCGCTGTGACGCTGAGGCGCTGCGATAGTTAGTGATAGCTCATACATGCGCTGTGATAGTTACTACAGGCGTAGTGATAATTACCTGTAGTTCCTACAAGGCAGTAGTAGATCGTTGATGAGCCGCTGCAGCGCGAGGCAGGGCGCGGCGGGCGCGCGCAGTGCACCGCGGCACCACGCGCAGCGCGACATGCGGCGCGAGCAGCGCGCGCACCACACGCCTCCGCACCAGGGGCAGACGCACGGCCCGCAGCACTGGAACACAAAAGACATGGTCATCATCGTTATACGGCGATTTCGATTGCCTCTACAGTAGCGACTGTGACGCAGATGTTGGCAGGTTCGTCGCGGATCGCTTGTCGATAGGGTACAAGTTGAGACTGTTAAACCAACATAATATGTATAAGAAAAAATCTGAGGTATGACTAGCAGATGCTAGTTTTGGCCATTTCCCGGGTCTGAGTGTTTTCTACATATATATGTATTATGTAGATTTAACAGTCTCAACTAGTATCCTAAGCTTGTGCTGATAGGATACTAGTTCCTTTGTTTACTTTGATGCTATGTGAGCGTGTCTGAATCATAGAGGGAATCACTCTATACTGAGATGCTGAAATGTCTCCGCTACGTCAGTTTATTTAATTTGATTTAGACTATGGCCTGGTTAGGTACTCTACCTTCACATACGACAGATCAATGAACGCGGTTGCCCCTAAAAAATTGTTCATCTTTTTGTTCGCTTCGTCTTTGTTTTGCTTATCTTGTATATACAAGAGGTAACTAGCCTTTGTTCTGGTATAGCATTATAGACCAGCCTCTCATTCCCACCTGTAATCATCATCATCACCATCATCGACCTATAGTAGTCCACATCTGGACATGTCTCCCCTATTGAGCGCTATAGCGCCCTGCCTTTAGCTTGCCGCATCCAGCATCTACCTGCAGTTCTTCAAAGGTCATCATCCCACCTTGCCGGAGGGCGTCCTACGCTACGTTTTTCGAGTCGCGGTCTCCACTCAAGAACACATTTACCCCAGCGGTTGTCGGTTCTTCGCGAGATATGGCCGGCCCACTGCCACTTCAGCTTGCTAATTCTTAGAGCTATATCAATACAACTCGACTAACCTAAGTTTGCACGTCGCTGCAAACTTACACGACGACGCGAGGTGCAAACTTAGCTTGGTCGAGTTATAACTTTGATTCTCACCTGTAATGGTTCCAAGCATATGCTGCACTCTGAGAACCTGGACAGCAGCTCATCGCAGTTGGGGCAGGAGCACTGTGCCGCGTGCCCGTCGTCTGACGCGTCGAGGGCGGGCGGCGGGACTAGAGACAGGGACTTGTCTGGAAAATAAAGGTTTATTTTAGCTTCTTGTCTAGAAAATAAGGTTTATGTTAGCTTCTAGGGATAAGGATTGGATTTCATAACGACTATTAAAGCAAAACGACTTAGTTTCATAAGATCTTGTGTTAGATTGGACTTAGTTCGTTATGTTAGTTTATTTTTTTAGTCATAACGTTTTGTTACAAACAAAACGTTATGATTTAAAAAAATAAACTAACTATAATGCGCAAATATTAGAATATCCCAGTAGCAAAACGTCAACATATTCAGAACTTACTGATAGTAAAACGACAAGGTAGGGGCTATTATAATGTAGACTTGAGATGGCGGGTTATTTCAGACATAGCGGACTGGATGCAAACCCTGTGTTTTTATGTATGCTTCATGTTTCACGCGGTCTAGTGTGAGCAATGAACGTACACTGACACGTATGTTAGTACGGAAGTAAAAAGGTTGCTTGCGCTTGGGTGTACTCTTTGGTATGTACGTACCCTCGGAGTTTCTGCCCGATAATCTGATTTGTTACAGTTTTCTAAGGATTTCGCAATATTGCGAAAAGGCTACATTGTAAACTGTCCGTGAAACAATCCACTTTATATTCTACTCCCGCTTATCACTGAAACTATCTGTCAAAAGTAACTGTGTCTGTGATATAATTCATTCTACCATTAAGTCTTCATTTACTCGTCTGACAACAACAGGACAACAATTAAAGAACTTTACAGACGTGCATATGCCAAACAGCAAATAAATGAGTGGACGGGGTATTAATGCTGTTATTATCACTAAGTGTGTTTTGTTTATTGAGTATCTACTGTCATGAAATTATCAGCTCACTCCGACGAGTGAAGTATTTGAACTTGACCAATCATGTAATCATAGAACTAGAGCACAAACAATAAACGCGATAAGCGAAATAATACCTACGTAATACGAAATTATGATGCAATTTTGCGCATAACGCATACAAATGTAATCAATTTAACACAGAAAATGCACGTATTAAATTAACATAAGTACTCAAAATTTTAAATTTAGATAATAAGTAACGTTGTTAAATTATACACGTCCAAGAGAAAAATAATAACGTAGAGCAAAAAATGGAGAATCAAAAAGTGCGATGGCCGGGAATCGAACCCGGATCAACTGCTTGGAAGGCAACTATGCTGACCATTACACCACCATCGCAGCTGATGAGAGCGACGAAATTCGAAAACTGGTAACTATGAACTACATGAATTTATTGGTCTAAAAGAGATACATATATATTGTTCGTTTCTTTCGAGGTTCTCCAACCATTTTATCTCTTTGTGAGAAAAAATGGTGAAAATAAATAGAAATTCAGACAATAGATACGTACGATAGGTACTATGGTACCTACAACGCAAAGTAGAGACAAAAGAAAATGATCATAATCTAATCGCGCTTTCTTTTGTTGTAATACAAAAAACTACGGGACAAAAAGAGTCCTTTTGTGTGTGATTATGGTGTGTTATTTTACTAAGTCAGCCTTAAAAATTGCCTTGTAGATAGGTACTTTAATTTCGCGGCGCTTCCGAACACCCTATAGGACCACCTCATAAAACAAGTATTGTTCTGTGCCATCCTGTATAACATTAGTTATCTTATCTATCTACACACTGCCACAGAATAACTACAGATATAGTATTGACCTTGCTTCAAACTTTTCAGCCGTCAAGAGTTTAAAACTTTAAAAGTTAAAGAGTTTAAAAGTTATGATGACATTTATGACTCTATTGTGTTAACGATTCTAATCAAGCGTTATATAAACTGTTGAGAACTGTTGTATATCAATGTTAAAGTTGTTGTTGTTTGGCACACCAAGAACTAGGGTTCTTGGTGTGCCAAACAACAATGTGACACACATGGTGCACACACACAAATGGGACTTAAAGGATAAAGTTGTTGTTGTTTGGCACACCAAGAACTAGGGTTCTTGGTGTGCCAAATGGGACTTAAATATATGTAGGTATATATTTCATGCCTATATCTAAGTCCGAAAAAAACCTTATAAAAATTATATTTAATGTTTAGTCATAAAACATGCAAGCAAATTTTTAAAAATGCAGCCCATTACTTTATATTAGTAAAATACATAACAAACAAACCAAATACCTTCCTAAAATATTACATATTGCTATAAATAACATAATGGCAACACCTACCGGTAACGTATAACGTAATAACTACTCGGTTGCGATAGAATTGTGCCAGAGAGAAAGGCGGGGTAACGCAATGTACGCTTGCTGCATCTGGTAATATTCTTAGAAAACCTATAGGTAATCATAAATCATTTATTTCAGACCATAGAAAAGTAACAGATGCTATTAAAACTTATTCTACGGTCCATAGTAATATATATCTTAACACTTCGAGTGCTGAATATCACACCGCATGTGTTTTCTACAAGTGACTAATATGTGTAAATCCACAATAGCGCAGCGGCTGAGAAAATACAGATCTGTGTGACTCAGCACAGCTGTAATGTTTTTCGAACGAAACGCATGTGCGGCGCAACACAACCGCTGTGTAGAGCGGCAGCACGAATGGCTTAGGTTAAAAAAAAGATCGCAGTCGTCGAAAAAAGTTCGCAGTCAAAGTGTTAAAACTGGCATACAAAAAATATTAAAAAAATACTAAATTACACGCTTTTTGTGATTACGGCAACAGCAGCGTGAAGGTAGATGTCTTACTTATACATAGGTACGCTATAAATCAAAAGCAAGAAAGTAACTCTTATTTTTCTAAGAGGTTAAAATAAAAAAAATGGGGTTCGCACGCCTATTTTAATTTTGCCTAAGCTAGGGTTCATTTTGTCCCACGACAAGTGCATACCATTTTCCCCATTTATGTCCCAACAGAAGAGCGTATTTATTTCAGTATTTTGTAAAGAAGTATTATAATAATTATTTCGTTATTGTAATTTTCTTTGTTAGTAATTAACAAGAAAAAAAAAACATTTCTGGAAAATATTTTACAATCAATGTTTGATGAAAATCAATGCGGCTTCAACGGCTTCTCATTTTAAGATGATAAACATCAGCAATAAAACTTCTGTTCCAGCCTTCCAAGAAGTCTAGAAATTTATAATTGTCAATGTCAAATTGATTAGTGCTCACACTTGACCCTTTTTGAGACTTCTTGTAATTCTCGCTTCTTGACTTGACCGACGCCCAACTCGTACGTCTATCCACGATTGTAACGTAAACTGAATAAACTCCTGAATATAACGAAGATTTATCATTAAAAAACATCCTACAAGGCAGCTACAAACTCCCAGGCAATTGCAACTCCCATTGGTTTGTTTGTCCGACTCAATATTCAATTCAAGTCGTTCCTGTTTGTTAAAAAGAATAACTTAATTTATAAACAAAGGACCAACTCGTGACGCTCGTGTTTTGAATACTTAAAATTAATAAATTGACGTTGCTAGATGCAAAATACTATCTTTGTTAATTTAACGTTTAATTTGATTAATCAAAAGATGAAGGGAATAAACTCAAAAGCGAACCATAATCGAATAAATACAAATTCAGACGTTGATGGTCGTAGAAAGGGTTTAAAATCATAACAAGAGAAGTCGAAGTCGTTCTACTTGAGAAAGCGGGACAATCTTAGATCACATCTTCGCTTTCCCAAGACAAAATCAAAATCTACCGTTATTAATAAAAAAAGGAATATCTTTTCCTTGATATAATTAAAATCCTAAACAAGCTAAGATAATTAATAATAATGAATTATAACAATGATTGAGCCAGGTCTACAAAAAACAAATCTTTTAAGTAGTATTATAATGTTGGTATTACTAAAGCCATTAAAAGGTCAGAATAATTTAACGTAGGTACTAATTAACGGGTATTTATCGCGTTTATTAACGCATTCACTGGCCAGCCTTGGCAGTGCAAGCCAGAGCGTGCCGCGCCGCCGTGTCGTATATGGGGGCGCCAAATATGCAGGTGCATCATGGCAATGAACGTATTAACACATTCAAAGCCGAGCCTGGCAGGTGGGCCGCAACCGCAGCCATTATTTGAGCAGCCATGTGCGTCATGGGCATTGGAAGTGTTAATCAAATTTCCCGAAGTATCAACAGTTTACACACACACTGTCGTGGTCTATGGATTATGGGTTCAGATCTTGAAAATTTAAAAATATTTATCAAATATTTTTGTTTAATGGACTCTACCATTAACCTGACTAGCCGGAATATAGATAAGCCAGTTTGTAGAATATACAAGAAAACAGTAAGAAACAACGAGTTGAATAAATATTATCAAACATTTTAAACACAAAAGTCAAGGATAGAGGAAGAAGTAACAATTGCTCTTTTGTAATGCTAAACCTCGTAATGTGATGTAATTATACATATACAGCCAAATGCGGCATGCCTTCAAGGTAATACTCGATCGTAACTTTATAATATAGGTTCTTCACCAATGCTATTTGAAATGGACACTGTTGGTCTATATTGGTGTTACTATTATTATTTTCTACCATATACTTTGATACAAACTTTAATAATGAAGATGTTATACCTACTTAATTAACAGTAGACACGACTCGGTAAACGTATTGTAGGACGTCCTCCGACCAGGTGGGATGACGACTTTCGAAAGACTGCAGGTAGATGCTGGATGCGGCAAGCTGAAGACAGGGCGCAATGGCGCTCATCGGGGGAGGCCTATGTCCAGCAGTGGACTGATATAGGCTGATGATGAATTAACAGTAGTACTATTTATCGTGTTTATTTACATATATTCGTGACGTTTCAACAGGTTTCTTACATCAACATTTGTCTAAATGCCTATTTTGTGAGTAAAAGAAATAAAGGAACTTAAATTTTATTTTTGAATGTATTTGTTTTGTTTGTGACCACGAAAAAAAAAAACATAAATAATGACTGGAGTACATCTGCCCGTTGAATAAATACGTATAATTATGTGTGTAGAGCGTTAATTAATACCTACTACTTTACAAACATTTATGCTGTGAGAATTGTCCAGCATTATTAATTTATATTTACTTGAGTACTGCCTCTGGACTTAAGATTTGTTAATAGAAAATGTAATTTTTTTGTTAAACCTATATAAAACAATAGGTTCCAAGTAATAAGTCAGGGTAAAGCATTCAAGGTTTTCAGTAAATTATAAAGAACCATATTTTATGAGTCAAGAAAAGTACAAAACAGGATAAAAACCTGAAAAACCGAATAAATCGGTACTACTCTATCATCAAGGACACATGACACAAAGTGATTCCCAGAAATAATACGTAACATTATAAAAAGCAAGCAACACTCATAACTTCAGTCGAATTTTCATCGCTCGGGCTTCAGTCATCATAACATCAATCTCGATTACAAGGAAAATATTATAATAATCATGATTAGTCGTATATCAGTGCTAGATAGTGACAAAAATAAAAACAATGTTACAGACGTTTATTACGAAACCAGATAACGGTTTTGGCGAGCTCGACTCTCTAGATAATGAAGTTTTGTGACGCAATGAAGGCGTAGATCTTGTAGATGTAAATGAAAGAACTGAATCATGCAGTTCACTATCTTTATCAATGATATTCATGACGCATAAGAAGCTGAGATGTCAGATCTTACTCATATAGTTGTTTGCTGAGTGATTCAAAGATCCTGTGTAAATTTTTGACACCGGAAAGCTTTGCATATCAGGAAGTCATGATGGCATTGTTTAGATTACAAACAATTACCTAATAATATTTTTAACTTTATTTATTTGTTATCTTGATGAAATAGTTTCCGTAATTAAGTTTTTTATATTCGGTAATGGCACAGAATAACTATATGAGAGGTATATAGCATTTGTTTTCCTATTCCTACATCATGACATCGTTAAGGATATCTAAGTAACTTCAAACTCAAATTACTTTCCCATCAATACGTTATTCATATTCCAACCGGAAAACATTTTTATAACTCCCTAGCTATAGGGATATCCATTGAATTTTTTTGATATTATATCGACGTAGTTGTAGGTGCCCTTTATAACACGTCGGAATTAATGACGTAAAGCATTACGAAAATCTACATTATGCTAGCATTATGCATTTTTGTGCTTAATTCTTGCCTGGATTACGTAAGTGGTTTTCTGTTTATGATTCTGAAAACCCATTGACGTTTTTCCTTGACTTATCAAAACGTGTTATTAGAAGAAATACCGAAGGCTAGCCAAAGCAGGTTACTGGTTCCCAAGGGCTTTCAATTTACCACCTTTGTTTCAGTGTTGTTTTTTTTCCATTACTATAGGTAATCTATAGATAATTCTATAGAAAACACGGATGTGAAATTCCCGTAGGTATTATGCGAGATACAATTAAAATCATATATGCCAATTCATAATCCCTTTCCTCATGGTTTACTATTAACACCATAAGAAGCAGTAGAGATAGAAGGTACACGATACATTGTAATCTTCATTTATCATTCCTCTCATACAATGGCTATTGTTCTCAGCTGTCATAATCTAGGATACAATATCTCCGGGGGTATTAACAGCATCATCTTTACTTAGTATATCAAGTGCCTTTGTTTCTACGTTCCTTAGAGTGAGTACCTGCTATGTAATACTACACTATTCTATATTTAATTATTAGATTGTAGTAACCCTTTTGTTGACAAAAGGGTTACTACACCAGCCATGTATATTTAAAACTGTTCTGTTTTTTAAGCACACGTCAAAAACTAAAAGCGGGAATACAAGAACCTATAAATTGTTCCTCTGAGAAATGTAGACTTATTAGGTAAAAAATCGTTTATTTCAGGCAAAAATCCCATATCACAAAACAGTTTTAAAAATATGCACAAATAAAATTTTAATAATACAAAAGATATCACGACGCATAAAGCTAATTGCACGTCACTTTCTGTTTCCCTCCATATGAAGGGAAATCCAATATGGGGTTGTTGTAGACTTGTAGTATGGCCCTAGGTAGCATGACTTAGCCCTAGTGTCTTGGACTATATTCTTTTCGCCATATTTATCTAGTAATCAAGTAGAATACTTAAACCCTTACCTTCGATTTCTACATTTTCGCTGCTAGAAGAGTCTGAGGAATCATCTTCTATCTTCTTCTCTGTGACTATTGTGACACTGTTCTCGCCGCAGTCGTTGCTGTGAGATCGCTTCTCCGAGACGGAATGGAACTGTGGGCAAAAGAGAAAGAGTTATAGAAAATTATGAGTAAAAGATAATAATATTATCCGTTTATTCCGTCCGTTTATTAATTACTAGCTTTCACCCGCGGCTTCGCTCGTAAAAGAAAAGTATAAAAAAAAGTAGCCTATATGTTATTCCAGTACATATACTATGTATGTTCCAAGTTTCATCAAGATCCGTTCAGTAGGTTTTACGTGAAAGAGTAATAAACATCCATCCATCCATACTTACAAACTTTCGCGTTTATAATATTAGTAGGATATTCTTCTTGCACGATAAAACTTACACAAAACATTATACAAGAAAATTTATAACAAAGGCGAGCTTATAACCTAAAAAGAGTTCTCTTCCAGCAAAGCATATTGGGAGGTAGAGTAGAGACAAAGTTTAGAGAAAAGTGGGTAGATTTGATTGATTGATTATTCATTGAAAAAACATTTGATTTTTTATATAAATAATAAAGATTAAATTGATTTGATTGATTGTTCAGTTTGATTGTCTTTATTGAAGTATAAAGAATATATCAATTGAATCAATTGGTCATGGTTTTTAAGTTTCCAGTATATTATAGTTTTAAAGTTATTGACGTGAAATCATAATTATTTAGCTCCGTCGAAGGTAAAATCAACGACTAACCCCCATATCTTTAGTCATTACCTCAAATAAATCCACTCAAACTTGTTCAAGGGCGTTTCGAGCATTCCTCCAAAACATGCTCGAGTTTGGTATGCTTAGAATGAATGTCGGAATTATGATTTTTAACTATAGCTTAGTATTGTAATCGTGACATGGTTTTATATAATACGATCAAATGGCATACGTTTATCATGAACTGAAATCAGTTTAGCAAATCAATATACATAACCTTGTTTTTAAATCATCATCATCATCAGCCTATAGCAGTCCACTGCTGGACATAGGCCTCCCCCAATGAGCGCCATAGCGCCCTGTCTTCAGCTTGACGCATCCAGCATCTACCTGCAGTCTTTCGTAGGTCGTCATCCCACCTGATCGGAGGGCGTCCTACACCACGTTTACCGAGGCGGTCTCCACTCAAGAACACGTTTGCTCCAGCGGTTGTCGGTTCTTCGCGAGATATGGCCGGCCCACTGCCACTTCAGCTTGCTAATTCGGTTGTTTATACAAAGCTGATAATAGTCAATTTCATTTCAGATTATGAAGTAGGTATGTTATATGAAAGTAACCTAGTACAATCATAATAATTACAGCATGGAGGTTTTTGATTTCCGATAAGGTTTTGAATTAAAGAAAAAATTACTTTGTAATGGAAACTGCAATCGAAATAATGATTTAAATCGATAACATTTAATAATTTTATCACCTTCTTTAGTACATAAACACTCTTTAATAAACTGTAAAGCAGGTTTGTATTATGTCGGCATAATTATTAAATATTAGCTTGGTAAATAGGTAATACATAATGTAAATAACTTATGTAACAGTAATTACATTATGTAAAGAATAAATTACGAGTAAACCAGTATACTTCTCATGTTAGAACGTAGTTGTAGATTATATATAAAGGTATATATATATATAGGTATGTGGTATTTATTAGTTTATTATACGTCTGCATGTGCTATGATAATAATTATTGAGTCTTAACTCAAGTATTTCTTATCGAATGGTATAGAATATATCAAGAGCTATAAAACTTATTACAGCATTATTAACCAAAAGACGTACACTGCTGACGGAATAGCATGAACGGATATAGCAGTCAAATCTAAAATCTATATCTCAGTCCACTGTTGGACATGGCCTCACTCCTCGTTTGAAGTTTTAACGCTACCGACCATTGCACGTTCAAACCTATCTCCCATTTTTAATTACCTGTGTTTGTCTGCAATATCACCTGATGGAAGACTATCTATCATATAGCCGACGGTGTGTTACGGAAGTCTAAAAGATATCCGCCTATACAGTCTAGTCTAAACGCTCTCAGCGATAAGGCCACCCTTTATTGTATTGTTTATTTTTGTATTGTATTCTGTTTGTGTAGTATAATAAAGTGTTTTCTATATACCTATCTAGTCTTCCAGGCCAATAGAGAGAAAAACAGAAGCAGGCAGCGATTACCCACAGTTACCTACTCTACTACTGTATCTTATATTAATATTATCTTTGTTACCTATAGACAAAAGCTATTATAAATCCCGTGTGAATGAAGCCCCAGGAAGCCCGGACCACTATCCCCGGTGTTCAGCCGGTCCCCGGATGTGGAACCGGTTTAGTACTGTTTCAATACCGCGGTGATTGTTGTCTTGCACTTGATCTTAAGGTTAGTAACACCGGGACTTACATATACTGCAGGTTTTTATGTTGATAATTTGTTTGCGTAATTTTTAAGTTTTTACGTAAATTCTGGGCTTGGTTATAATTATTATATTATAATTAGTACTTTCAACGTAAGAGGGTTTAATTTCATTTCAAGAAAAATGTATTGTAAGTGTGTCATTTTTTAAAGTTTTCATTCAAAAATAAAATATAATACTTAAATAAAATTAGGTTATTAAAAATCCTTGTTTGGTCTGGAACTAAACATTAATTTATGTTCTAGTAAAAACATTACTAGAACATAAATTAATGTTTAGTTAAAACTTAGTTGTATTTAATTAAAGATTTGATTAACATTTTTATTAAAGATTTTTAATAAAGGTTTTCTATTCTATTCTATTAGGTTCAATTTCTTCATGTCAAAAATATGAATAGTAAAAAAACGAGTACCAATAATTGAAATTATATATTTTAAAATTAATTATTAGTATTTTATTATTTTTAATGTAAATGATATAATTTGACCCTGAATGTAATTTTAACTAGTAATACTAAACTCATAATATAGATGGAATTGTCTTAAACTTAGACAGCTCTAAATCAATAAAGGAATTTAATTTTAACTTGTTGGTAACCTTAGGTATACCGACACTATGAACTCCCATGGCATTGACAAAAAACTTTCTTGAATGAAACCTATTTGGAAATAATTGTGATATTTTATAATTCGGCTCTACTAGTTACGTAACTCGATTCGCCGAGAGCGGGCGGCCGTGACCCAGATGACGGTGTCTGGTATCGACACTTGTATCTGATCCTCATTAAGTTCAATGATGGTTAACTTCGTTACTCACGCATGTACAAATACAAATTATTCATCATCATCATCATCAGCCTATATCAGTCCACTGCTGGACATAGGCCTCCCCCAATGAGCGCCATTGCGCCCTGTCTTCAGCTTGCCGCATCCAGCATCTACCTGCAGTCTTTCGCAAGTCGTCATCCCACCTGGTCGGAGATACAAATTATTATTGATAGATAATTATTTTATTGCACACTTAAAAATACAAACAAGACAGAATAAAATACAAAATATGTGACAATTTGGCGGTCTTATATTATTATTATTATTATATTTATTTATTTACAAAATTTTGGAGAAACTTACAGCTAGGTTTACAAATGAGGTAGATATATAGAACATGCCTGGAAAGCCCGGTGCATGCTTGCTGACGGCTAATTAAATTTTCCGCTGATAGATAATTAAAAATATTAAAAATAGCTATGAAGCTAAGTTAGGTTGACGACTTTATGAAGATAATAAATAGCCCGGAGTGTCCCACTGCAGAGCAAATCCCCTTCTTCCACAAATACAAATTATTTATTGATAACGAAGTTACATGTCAAAAAACGGGGTATTAAATTAACTATATTGCCTCAGTATAATATTTAAAATTGAAAAGCTTATATAGATAGTTAATTAATTAATAGATAGTTAATTGTAGTACGAAATTATTTGAAGTACGAAATTTGAGGAGTTATCTATCTTCATTATTGATTATTGGACTGTATTTTGACTCTGCCGTCCATAGCATAGTTACAGTAAGTCGGGTTTTTGTCATAATTGAGTTCGATATACAGCCGTGATCACGACAACGAGATCTATTTATATGTAGGTATCTATCTTATCTACATATTTTACTATATTTTTTTAAATTTAAATTCCTGTTCGTTGTCTTTAAAACATGTTTTCTTAGCTAATCTAACTACGTTTTATATTAACCTCTGGTATTTAATTTGTAAAATAATAATTGGCCTAGGGCCGTTCTGATTCCACCAATAAATAAATAAAAATATCAGCTTACAATTTTTTCAAGCTCAACGACCTATACCTAGGTCTTATATTATCTGTGCCTAGGTTATTAGATGCCTATGTCCATGAATGGACGAATATAGGCTGATGATGATGATCATGGTAAGTTTTAATAAGTGCGTATGAAATGTCCAATATTGTTATTAATAATTTTATTAATAATAAAAACTATATGAACGTTTTGGTCAAGTGAAAGTAAAAGCAAAAAAACACGTTATTTAAAAAAAAATGGTGACGTAATCAAATTGACCTTGTTACTTCCGTTTAAAAAATATAGATACCTATATATCTTTCTGTACTTGGATATGAATTCGTCTGACCGCTATCAATGTAATGCAATGTATGTATGTAATGTAACAATATAAACCACTTCCTCACGTCCCACAATTCAAAAACACAATAATAAATAACTGTACAATGGCTTTTTTTTCCCACCTTGAGAACGGATGAGATAAAATAAACCTTTACATTATTACATCTTGTATATAATATCTTGTATATAAAATCAACTCTCCTTTGTCTCTGAGAGTATAAATATTTGGTGGTTTATTAATTAAAACAAAACACATAATTTAAAAAAAACGTACGATATTTTTCTTTTCTTTTAACGACATGGGCAATATTAAAACAAAGTCGCTTCCCGCTGTCTGTCCCTATATACATAGGGTCAGACAGCGAATTTGGTTGTGTTGAGCTTAGATCTTTAAAACTATGCAAGGGATTTTGATGTGGGTTTCTTAATAGATAAGGGTGATTCAAGAGGAAGGTTTATAAAGTATTTGATACATAGATTTCCATGGAGGCGAAGCCACGGGGCGCAGCTAGTATTACAATAAACTACACAGGTAAATCACGACATATACACGAGTTCACCACATGTATGTATTTGCAATCCCAATAAGTACCTCCAGTACTTATGAAGTCAATACTGTCACATATCGCTTTGTATCGTATATTAACGTCCCATCGATTATCGATACTACACTCATAAGTACGCCACTCAAATTGACATGCTCTTGTCAATCACGAAGTTCTGATAGAGCAAATTTTTTAACGATATACATATATATATAAGCTTGTCTTTACTTCTGTTCGTAGCATCATTTCTTACAATTATATCAAGTCATAATAGAGTAAACGGAGAAGTGTGGCAGGATGGAGGCCTTTGCCCAGCAGTGGGCAGAACAGGCTAATAAAAAAAAATAAGTCATTGATTAATCTATAATATAAAAATTAATCGCTGAATGTGTTGCTAAGCGCAAATCTCGAGAGCAGCTGAACCGATTTCGCTAGTTCTGTTTTTAGAATGTTCCTTGAAGTACGAGGATGGTTCTTACGGAGAGAAAACAGAGAAAAAAATTAAAAATTGGCTGAAACAAATGACCACCCGGGCGAAGCCGGGACGGGCCACTAGTTTAATAGAAATATAGAAGAACGTGGGTTCGGTTACCGGATTAAGCAAGTAAATGCTTTTTTTTTAAATAATTTATGTTATGTGGAATTTCCAAGGAAATAAAGAGAAGATACATAATATCACTAGTGTTAGTAAACTGGAAGTTTCCAGTTCTTGACACGCGATCATGTCATGTTATAGAGCCTTCAAAGGCTTTTATTGCAAATACACGATTTCTTATAAACCTTTGTATATAGAAATGGAGCTAAATTATGTAAATTGATAAGATGAGGAAAGCAAATAATTGAAACTGGTTTAATCTTTAATTAATACATTATATAGCACCCACGGATAAATAGAAGAAAAAGTTAAATTAAAAAAATATCCTGAGTAAAAAATACTCACAAGGTTGTCCAACATTCACATCTCCCAGATTGACACTGACTGAACTCGAATCAGCCTTGAATTAGGTTAGAATTTCTGTTTTAAGTTCAACTGACTATAGCGACCATTCGCTGGATATTTCCCTAAAATATGTTGAAGTCGTTTATAGTTATATTGTTCCCATAAAAAACTCTTCTTGTATCTATTTTATGTAATGTATTTTATTAAGTATATTACTATCAGTCATCTAGTACCCATAACACAAGTTCTGTTTAGCTTGGGGCTAGATTATGCTGTGTGGATTGTCCAACATTATTTATTTATTTTGGGGCTAGATAAGATGCTGTGTGAAAATCTGAGTCCAGCTAAGTTTAATAAGTCAGTCATTTGTTAAGGAAGTTATATAGAATCAAAAAATATAAACCAATTAGAACTAGACTTTGCAACTAAAACAATTGAGCTAACTGCAGACTATTCAAACAATCAATAGGTAGCTCAACTGATCCATATCAACACAGAACAGAGATATTAATACCAGTCGGAAGCGTCCCCAAGACGTTAACTGCATTGCTTCGCTGTAAGTAGTTTAATAACTTAATATTTACGTCATAGAATAAATTAGAAACAAAATAAAAGAGACCTAAAGTCACGAACCTAGCAACCATGGTTTAATTAGGAGCTAAGATTTAGTGTTTTAATAAAGCTACTTCCAAAACTCATTATCCCAAAAAATGCTTTGTTCTTATCAATTTTTCTATATTTAAGTCCTGCTAAATCTAAGTAGCGTCTCAAGGTAGGTTATTTACCTAATTTAAGTGTGTATTCACATCTTTATCTTTAACTCGGTAAATGTATCTTATGAGTTAAGTTGCATGATAAGAAATGAAGTACCTACCAATATAAATATAATGTATAAACCGTCAAGGACTGCATAAATCCACTAGTCGTATTATATTTAGCTAGGCATCACACAGTAAAACTTTTGAAACTGTCATGGTTATCAACACTAAAGTCATTTAAAACGGGATATTTACCATGATTTTATTTTTGAGTTATCCAATATTTCGGCACAGTTTCATGCGCAGTTATTCCCTGTTCATGGCGCATGAAACTGTGCCGAAATATTGGATAACTCAAAAATCAAGTCATGGTAAATATCCCGTTTTAAATGACTTTAGGCATCACACAATTATACAGTATCTTCATAAAAAACATAAAAATAAAATTAAAAAATAAAATTAATGTGTTTGTTATTTTGGTCTATAAATTATGATTTATGTCGATGTTATTCTATTGATCAAAAAAACTTTAATAAAAACTTACCGAACGTGCTAGAACTGCAAGTTTGGACTGACGCCTCACAGTTTTATAGTTCAAATTCAAATGGCACTCGTTATCATCCTCGTCATCAAAACCCGGATAGTACGAATTATATCGCCACATTTTTACCGCTTTATTAATTGTAAACTATATATTTATAATAAATAAAAAAACCTATACACTTAAACGTTTAAAGTTTCAGTCCCATTGTGATTTGGTATTGAACTTTTCGATAACTTTTCTAAACAAACTTTTCGACTTGTAACGTCGAGGTTCGGCAACTGATTAACCAATCGAAAGTGACTTAGTTTCCAAAGTTCGAGAGAGGCATTGTTGTGCTATGCCTCAATAGCTGTTTTGTGGCTCTATCAGTAAAAACGTTAGCATTGCGTGTTGCTTTGCATAACTGTGCCAGACGGTTGGACTGAAATTTGAGCATTATTGACAGATTTTTGCTGCATCCGCTCCAACTGGTTTCTTGGAAGAGTAACTAACCTTAACAAGATGAGTTTGGGTTAGGTAGGCTAAAAACGATCGTACTTTGATGAATTAATCATGGATGTAAGCTGGTTAATTTTGAACCTTATTTGTATTGGAAGAACAGCAATGTTTTATTTCTTAACTTTCGTTAGTGGTTTTTACATTAATATACAATGAATTTTACTCGAGACTGTTTTTTTACAGTTCTGTTATTAGATGAAGCCTTTTTTGCACAGGTACAAATTTCATTTGCTAAATAACTTTTCATATTACCTCGCTCAATTATGAATTGTTACTCATTTTCTTTTTTTTTGTTGCATGTTTTTTTAATTAATCTTTATTACGTTCAATTTTAATCGATATTATTTTCTTTCAGTCGTTATCGTGCATTTTCCTGATAGACCTATCCAATGATTATTTAGTCTGTTGCACTTTGTTTTGATTCGGATGTGTCCAGGTTTGTTACCTTTGCAACTTCCTAGAATGTATCCGTTTAGATTATCAATAAAAATATTTATTAAAAAAAAAAACGTTTTGTTGATATGTCTGACATTTTTTTTTGTTCTTTATTATATTTTAGGGACTTAAAGTCATTCTAATGACTATGTCAGTCCCGTATATTATTATTAACAATAAACTGGGACTAAAAACTAAATTATATCTAAAACTAACCTAAATAATTTATTTACCGTATCACTCAGTGGTGTGGCTAATATAATTTGGATAACACCAATATGAAAAGTATAATAATGTTAACTAGACAAGTAGATAATAATTACTTTAGTACCTACATATATTTACCAAAAATAACCTCGGTCTGCCTTCCACTAGTTGTTTACGCCAAACAGGGTTCACATTGTGATACTTAATTACTTAATCACCTACCTATTAACTACGTTAATGTGATAACAACAATAAATATGTATTTATGTATATTGAGTTATCAAGATTAAAAAAATAGACATCTATTGACGATCCAGTGTAATAGTTAAATGAATATGTTACATATTATTAGCTTCTTTAAGAATTGTCTACAATATTCTAAAGATAAAAATATGACCCTCATTTTAACAGCATATAATTGGTCCACGGGGAGTATAATATGTATTTATATATTTTTTATAATGCTGGACAATTCACTCAGCATTATCTAGCCCCATGGTAAGCAGAGCTTGTGTTATGGGTACTAGATAACTGATATACATAATACAATACATTACATAGATAGATATTTTTTATTATACATAGAAAACGACCAGAACACCCGGAACAAATATCTGCAGATCGTACACACAATTGTTCACAATTGTATTACATATATAATCTTAAATAATAACAGATTTATATCAAGGTAAATTATAGTCGCAACATAATATATGTAGACAGTTACTTATTAGGTACATAAATCATAATTTGAATGTCAAGGAAATATAAAAAACATTACTATATCACTACATAGTATAAAACAAAGTTGCTTCCCGCTGTCTGTCTGTCCATATGTATGCTTAGGTCTTTAAAACTACGCAACGGATTTTGATGCGGTTTTTTATAGATAGAGTGATTCAAGAGGAAGCTTTATAAACTATTTGACACATATATTTCCAGTAATTAATAAAATACAGAGAATTACGTTTTTATCTATGAATAAGTGATAATATTTGACCGTGGTATTGACATCCGCTGCATTGCCTTGATAAAAAATATAAACTAAGATATTTTAAACTATGTACGAGTATTTTGTTGAATAGTCTAAATCGGGACGACTTGATTTAGTTCTTGTAGAGCTGGTAAAAATTACATAAATCAGAAGAATACCTGTAACCCAGTTGATACGTCCGGAAATAATGACGAAAATTTACAGAGAAAATAATCGATATCACAGCACAAAAATTGTGTTTTTGAACGCTATACGCCATGCCAGATTTGTTAAAGATTGAGAAAATTAAGTAACTTTATTTTAAAATCTCTAAACGGCTATAACAATAAAACGTATTTTACAGATAGCCTTTAATCCTAGACGACTTGTATCCTCTGAATTAATCTATACTAATATTAAAAAGAGGAAAGATTTGATTTTTTGTTTGTTTGTTTGTATCGAATAGGCTCCGAAACTACTGGACCGATTTGAAAAATTATTTCACTGTCGGGAAGCTTATCCGCGGTGAACACAGGCTATATTAAAATTTAGAAATGTGAAATTTGAATTTAACGCGAGTAAAACCGCGGGAAACAGCTAGTATAGAATATAACAATGTTATTAAAAGTGACGCAAAAGCTCCGTCAATGTATGTTATCAGCAGTCACAGTTACGGAGGGGAAATTATGTATTCCAGAATAATATAACCATTCGTCCCGTCACTGAATCTGTTGGGAATTTACATAATGCTATTGAAGTAACACAGGTATAAAAATATAAGAAAAACCTTAAAACTTTTAAAACTATCATGGTTATTAACACTGAAGTAATTTAAAACGGGATATTTACCATGATTTGATTTTTGAGTTATCCAATATTTCGGCACAGTTTCATGCGCCATGATCACGGAATAACTGAAGGCACTGCGACTGCGAGTAAGTTTTTATGGGCAGACATACCGATCTACACAAATTTTTTGTCTTTTGGGAAATATTGAAACTGTGCCGAAATATTGGATAACTCAAAAATCAAATCATGGTAAATATCCCGTTTTAAATGACGTAAGAAAAACCTTAATTTAATTAAACTTTCATTATAGGTAGAGAAGTGGAAGGAGAAAAGGGAGGCCTTTGCCCAGCAGTGGGACAATAATGGCTCAAAATAAATAATAAATAAATATAATAGGTACCTATTGTTCTACATAATTCAAGACAAAGTTTTTTTTATTCATAAAACAAGATCTACAGCCCAACTAAAATTGATATACATATGTAAAGGTACTTAATCACTTAACATAAGGCCAATACATGTTTTACTTTAAGTAACATCTTATTACTATATTAAAGGAACTTTATTACTATATTATAGGAACTTTATTACTATATTATAGGTACTTTATTACTATATTATAGGAACTTTATTACTATATTATAGGTACTTTATTACTATATTATAGGTACTTTATTACTATATTATAGGTACTTTATTACTATATTATAGGTACTTTATAACTATATTATAGGAACTTTATTACTATATTATAGGAACTTTATTACTATATTATAGGTACTTTATTACTATATTATAGGAACTTTATTACTATATTATAGGTACTTTATTACTATATTATAGGTACTTTTTTACTATATTATAGGTACTTTATTACTATATTATAGGTACTTTATTACTATATTATAGGAACTTTATTACTATATTATAGGAACTTTATTACTATATTATAGGAACTTTATTACTATATTATAGGAACTTTATTACTATATTATAGGTACTTTATTACTATATTATAGGTACTTTATTACTATATTATAGGTACTTTATTACTATATTATAGGAACTTTATTCTGCTATATTACTTATGAAATAAATCGTAGTAAGTACATAATATTGCAAACTTGTATAATTTTGTCGTTGTTCTTGTGTGAAAATAGGTAGTTTTTTACCCTATATCGTCCTATTGAAAGTCACCATCGTATGAGAGATATATTACCTATATTTGTATATGCTATATTTCATTTTATGAATTATTATTGTTTTATTTTGGACAGCTTATACGAGCCGTTGTAATGATATTTATAGCAAACATCAAACCCCCATTAAGTATGTAATTAATTCTTAATCACACAGAACTCTAAAAATAGCCATTTTGTGCACTATTTCAGTTGCGATTCCAGACGGGCTGACGCACAGTTCTGACTCACACGTTGCTCCCGAAATATATGTCCGTCTGTCTTTATTTGTGTTACGATCGTATTTTATATAGTTATCCCGGAAAACCCTCTTTAGAGTTGTCAATTGGAGCGCTTTTAGTCTTTCTTTGGGGTCGTTAATTTTAGATTCTTTGAGTTGGTAACATATTTTGTAAAAAAACTTCACCCAATTACCCCAAAATATAACTCCTGCATCCATTGTTGGTACTAAACATAATTTGACCATTATTACGACCGCATGCAACTGTGTCGAAATATTGAAAATCTAAAAACTGTAAATATTCCGGTAAAGGTATGGTTTTTAAAACTGGCGCGATTAATTTTTCTCTCGTGTCCTCGAGGTTTGGATTTGTTACGTCGTCATCGTCACAACGACCGACGTCAGCGTGGTTAATTTTATTAAAAAAAAGACAATCGCGACAGCTGTAAAAATGTGTCTATGTATATTATATCTCTTTGATACAGTAGGTAAAAAAATTACTTATCGGTACTTTAGAGGTACACTATCATTAATTTCGTTTTCCTTACGTATGTTTTGTTACTTATAGCACTCCAGTGTTTAACTTCAAATCTATGTTGCGATGCCCTTGCAGGGTGCATGTTGGTTTTTTGTGATATTATTTTAAGACCTGTATAGTATATATTATATAGTAGTATAGTATATATATATTATACTGTTATAAGTAAGACATGTAAGCAATTTACCATTGAGTATTGTGTTTTTTATAGGCTTGTTTATATTATACAGGTATATAAAGGTTCGTAATTTTTTATACAAAAAAGCAGTTGTTTACCAGAAGATTTGTATGAACAAGACATCTTGACCAGCCCTGTCTGACGTCATTTCAATTTCCGGATGGCAATGTCAATAGGTACATATATGGAGGTTTTTCTTGTTGGCTTTAGTTTTAAGAATCTTCAACGCCAAGGTTTAAGGTCGACATTACAAAATAAATTTTTCTACGTATGCATAATGTTGACCCCAGGGTTATTAAAATAATTAAATAATTCAGTAAATGTAGTAATAATCGTAAATCAATAAACGGTGTAAGTTGACTGACCTTTTTATTAATTGTTTAAGTACGTTAAAATGTTAAAAGATTTTGATCGGAGTTTTTTTGGAATTTCAGCTCTACCTTCTAAGCAATATGATACATTTTCACATTCTCAACAGAGACTAGCTATGTGCACAGTACACTATATAGTGCACAAGTGTATACGCAAACACAGGTGCATTCCTTCACTTTCGTAATTCGATTGGACAGCGGACCAACACGACCAGGGAGAGAAATATGATAATTTTAGTACACCAGTGACAAAATGAGAAAGAAAAAGAGTAAACATTTTTTATGGATGCTACTAGATATTATAACAACCGATCCTATGTGGCTTGTTATAGAATATATTTTACAATGGAGATGATACAAGGTGTTTACGAGATGCGTGTCTTGTCTATATGAGATGGACACAATGATGTGGTTAATTAGTAGCATCCTGTAGCTAACAGGTGGCTTATTTTAAATATACTTTTGAATCCTCATAGGAATTCGAAGGATATTTAAGTATAGCCAACATAAGTTTTCATACACCTGATCTCATTATCTAGGTTCATCATCATCATCAGCCTTTGATAGTTCACTGCTGGACATAGGCCTCCCCCAATGAGCGCTATAGCGCCCTGTCTTTAGCTTGACACATCCAGCATCTACCTGCAGTCTTTCGCAGGTGGTCATCCCACCTGGTACTAATATACTAGGTCTAGGTTACTAATATAATACCTATTATGTATAATAGCACTGTGTTTATATTTATATTTATTTAAAGGAAAACCAGAAGCTTATATATAACACAATAAAAAGTTCATAAATACTAGAAAGCTTATTGAAGGTTTTCACGGATAAATAACAGAATAATATAAGAAGAGACTGTGAAAATAAAGTGAATTGGTACATATAGCATCTATAAAGTTAAATTAGATAATTATCTTTAGGTTACAAAATTAACAATAATGTTTACTCAAAAAACTTATCACCAACATTATCATTATTGGTGCCAAAAAAAGTGTTCATATAACATTGTTCTTTGAACTTAATATACAGGGTGCCACGTAACATGTGTACCTACTAAGCCGAAAGGGAGTGATTCTGGCCCCGGCGATCAATTTTCAGTTTCAGCAAAAAAATTAAAAGTAAAAAATCATTTATTTCTTACTTAGGCTTACAAAATAAGTACTTAGACAAGTCATATTTTAATTCAATTCAATTTCAATTCAATTCAATTCTATTTTTCAATTTACTGTTCACTTCAATTTTTTGTCCACTAGTGGAAGAAGTGAAAAAGAAACCACTATGCTAGTGGTTTCTTTCGTCCATCTCTTATATGTCTAATACATGGTTATTTGCCTATTTAAGCTAGCTTCAGGATTCAGCTTAGTACACATGTTTTGTGGCACCCTATATATTTAATAATTCCCAAATTTCAATTGAAATTTTAAAAAAATCTGTTTTAATAGTCATCTAGTTCCGATAGCTTTAGCTCTACTTACTTTGAAGCGTGATTATGTCGGCCATAATTATTCGTATAACTTTTTATCTTAAATATCTTTTAGTACATTAGATACTCTTTAATTTACGCAACCTTATATTTTCTTGAAGTTATTCAAGGATAAAATATCAAAGTAAATATTTTCGTCCTCGACATTATTATTCAGCACAAATATTTCCATAAGTGAATAAACGGTCGTCAGACGAAAATAATAATGCAAAAATCTGATATGAATGTAAATAGTATCGTTTTTCAACTGCTTGTACCAAAAACAGGATAATTTTATGGCTGGGATTGAATTACAATATTTTCATATATTCATTCTGGGTCAATAACTTGAGTTGTTTACTTATTTAATATTAAAAAGGAATCCTCTAGCTAAAAAAAATACCAAATCAAAAAATTACGCTCAAGAATTTAATTTGTTTTAATTTTATATAAGTATGCAAAAATATGGACACTTTTATTGTTTCTGTACTATAAACTGATTGTCTGAAATAAACGTTATGAATGAATGAATGAATGAATGAATGAAAAACGTCATGAAAAGGTACAAATAATTAAAAACTATGTTATTATTTCGTTTTGTTTGTATGCGATAAGATCCTAGTCAAATAAACATTGCTCTTTACGATTTGTTTTCACGTTAATGCTTATGTGTTTAAAATTTGGTGCAATAAAAATGCTAGACGCCAACACAGACGCGATGACGTATCACATAGTATAAAAGATAGTCGCTTCCCGCTGTCTGTCTGTCCCTGTGTTAGATCTTTAACACTTTGACTGCGATTTTTTTTCGAAGACTGCGATCTTTTTTTTACCCTAAAAAATTCGTGCTGCCGCTCTACACAGCGGTTGTGTTGCGCCGCACATGCGTTTCGTTCGAAAAATATAACGGCTTTGCTGAGTCACACAGATCTGTATTTTCTCAGCCGCTGCGCTAGTGTGGATTTACGCATATTAGTCACTTGTAGAAAACACATACCGTGTAAGTGTTAAAACTACGCAACGGATTTTGATGCGGTTTTTTAATAGATATGTAAAGTGATTTAAGAGGAAGGTTTAGAAACCATTTGACACATAAATTTCCATGCGGGCGAAGCTGCGGGGCTGCTTAAGTTCGGCATGAATACACCTTTATAAGTCACATTCCATAAAGGATCTATATATAAGCCTTTTTACGACCATTTCCCACTGGCGGCACTGATAAGATACATTCGAAATTGCAAATGAACTCAATTTTTTCCGAAACCTATACACAAAAGACGATCTATAAACAAAAGACGGTAACGGTTCGTTCTACGACTGTCTAATAACAAAAGAAGGTGAAGGTCTGTTTTCCCATTTAACTATCTATTTTTAAAATGAGACCATAAAACCAAGTAGGTACCAACTTAAGTCTAACTTTTACTTATGCCATTGTCACTGAAGTGCCACATGTGAATTTTTTACGTGAAATTTAAAGCTTGTTACAGACAAGCTTTAAATTTCACGTAAAAAATTCACTTTATAAGGAAAGGTGTTCGTACAATTTATAAGCTGTACGAACACCTTTCCTAGCAGAACAGGGTAACCCCCGAATACTCAAACGCATCTCAGATTTTCTGACATATTTTAATTGAAAACTGTCAAAAAATTGCTACTTAAGATGTGCTGAAACCGATGAGACTGACCATGAGATGCGTTTGAGTATTCGATCGTAGGAGAGCTGCTAAATTTTAGAACCAATATTTTGTATGAACTAAAACCGATAACAATCGACCAATCGTCAGAATACAATTTGTTCAATACGATGTCTTCAGTGTTTTCAGTTTTCGCTTTCAGCTAAATCATCAAGGCTATCAGAGGGTGGCATAGGATGCACAAATAACTAGATTTTGTTCTCTCGATTCGTCTACATGTTATTTTTATATGTAATTTGTATTAAATTATCAAAACCGCCACGTGGCTAGGCCGTAGCATTCATCCAACTTAAAACCAATTTAAAAGAAACAATATTTGACCGACATTCATTTTAATCGTTAATGCTAATGGGCTCGTATCAAACCAGTTTGAAACGAGGACAATGATAATGTTGGAAATAATATTCTTTTTTCAATTTCACCAAAAACCATTTAATTTTACCTTCCAGTAACAACAAAATGATTATTAAATAAATAAATAATGTTGGATATTTCACACAGTATCCAGATAGCCCCAAGCTAAGCAGAACTTGTGTACAGTAGGTACTATTGGTGCGAATTAATCCTCAAAACGAGATCGAATCTAGTCCTTGAAATCATATAGCACTGGCATGTTGCAGGTGCACAAATCTCATAAAAGAATAGTAATAGATTTACATTAATTTATTCTTCAGACTCTACCAAAGAAGCGTTCTGATACCGTCAGTGTTGTGTGTCGTGATCGAGCTGCGTTCGATAATAATGAAACCGGTGGTAGTGGTAATGTTCGTAGCAAAAGACAAAAAATGAGGGTAGATGATGTCTGCCCATAAGAACTTACTCGCAGTCGCAGTGCCTTCAGTCATTCCGTGATCATGGCGCATGAAACTGTGCCGAAATATTGGATAACTCAAAAATCAAATCATGGTAAATATCCCGTTTTAAATGACTTTAGTGTTAATAACCATGATAGTTTCTAAAGTTTTATTCTACCAAAGAATTTTAACTTATTTATTTTATTCACTAAGTTATATATAATATTTAATTTACTTGAACTGTACACGTAGATTTGAACGACTTTACGAGAACGTGTTTTATATAAGTTGTTATTTTACTTTCCCTCCGTTTTTTGTGTGCTAATTAAGTTTTATTATATTCTATTTCTAATTCTTTGCTATAGATTTGTTTTTGATGATGATAATTTTCCCATAACCTTGACTATCGAACTAAACAAAGGAAACCTGTTGCTAAATCATAACAAAGTGTATTGAAGGCTAATTGCTTTGACGCTTACTTCCTCAGATCAAAAAAATTATTAAAATGGCGGTAAATCCGATTGCTTATAATCGTGGACAAAGGCTTTTAATAGAGCAGTTTTATACTTTTACTTTATTTATTTATTGTTTTTTGTATGAAATTTTTTTTGTCTTGGGTGGGATTTTCAGGTGCCATTCCACCGAAAAGCACCTTTCTTTCGCTTTGAACACTTTCGATTCTGAGACAATGTTTTACTTCGATCATACGATTTATTGATAATTATAGTGATAAAAACAAAATCACTACTGAAGAATATTTTAGACAAGAATAACAATTATATTATTCACTAGCTGCGACCCGCGGTTTCACCCGCGTGGTGATAGATATTTTGGACAATATACTACTTTATATCTTTATGAATTGTAGCCTATGTGTTATTCTGATATGTAAGCTATATTATTGTGAAGTTTCATTAAAATCCATTCAGTAGTTTTTACGTGAAAGAGTAACAAACATCCATCCATCCATACTTACAAACTTTGACGTTTATAATATTAGTAGTATTAATAGAATCAACAATTTTACTCACAGTAAATTAAAATTTTAAGCAGATTAAAGAGCAGCTGCATTAAAGCCATAGTTAAACAAAGAAACATATTAAGACCAGTATTCATCGTCAGCTGTGCACAGACAAAACAAAAAAAAAACGCTGGACAAGAATCTACAAAGGCAACCTTGAACATAAGCCATTTACAACCTTATGAATAACAAACATAAGGTTGGTATAGCATGCTCGCAGGTCATCGTAAGGTTATTCAATCAAATACAAACGTAAACATAAATTAAGAAATGGTAGATTTCCGATGCAAATCCTACTAATATTATAAACGCGAAAGTTTGTAAGTATGGATGGATGGATGTTTGTTACTCTTTCACGTAAAAACTATTGAATGGATTTTAATGAAACTTTACAATAATATAGCTTATACATCAGAATAACACATAGGCTACAATTTATAAAGATATATTGTATATTATCCAAAATATCTATCACCACGCGGGTGAAAGCGCGGGGCGCAGCTAGTCTTTTATACAAGAACCTAAATGGAAAGGTATTGTATAGTTCGTATTAGTTTTGCCTTGCGTAAAACAAAAACTTACATAAACTCCAAATCCAAGACAAAAAAAGAGATACTTCAAAAAAAGAGAATCATACCTGAGAAACTAGTTTCTGCAGGAGCCTTCGCACGTGTTTTTTTTTTGTAAAAATCCTAGCCTTTATTACCAGTTTGAAATCTTTATGTTTGCAAAATTTCAGCCAAAACTACCGAATTGCATTTATTAGTTTTGGCGTTTCAAACAAACATTCATATTTACAGCGGCCAAAAATTTTCCTTTTTATACATTATGTAGTAGGATTTTTTAAAGTTTTAAACACGTCGTCGTCCTCACTAACTACCCTACTACAATTGATTGATTGATTAAATCACTAATGGACCTTTCCGGTTTCGGACGGTTTAAGTACGGATCCCTAACTTTTTTGAAAATATAATATAGCCTATGTTCACCGGGGATAGTGTAGCTTCCTACTGGTAAAAGAATTTTTCAAATCGATCCAGTAGTTTCGGAGCCTATTCATTACAAACAATACTACTATATGCGAGGACACATAAATGGTTATTAGTTTTTATTTAAGTTATCTGTTAAGTGTGTAAAACTGTTTGTCTTCCAAATAAAGCAAAATAAAATAAAATACAAACAAACAAACAAAAAATCAAACCTTTCCTCTTTATAATATTAGTATAGAAAACCAAGCAAAGCAATATTATATTGCAAATACCATTGTAAAGTTCAGCAACATAGTACTGCAAGGTTACCGGAATGCCACAGGTGCCGGTTATGCAACAGCAGTCACCCACCATAAGCAATGTTATGCAAACACCAGAGTTCTGGCTAACTCACTGGACTCTGCGAATTCATAATACGTACTAGTTTCTAACACAAAGATTTCATTGTGATAATATCTCATGGAAATTTGATAGCTAACTGGTAATATCATCTTTTGTGATGGTTAATAGTCCAGAAAATATAGCTGGTACAAATGGTTCATTAAACGACCTCAGTAGGCATAACGGGCGAAGGTTCACCTGTGGGGTAGGTTTCATTGCTGGTTCTAATCCCATCTCGGGACAAATATTTTTTCTGCAGTTTCCGCAGATATTGGTTCTGGGTATCCATGGGGTTTTCTATCAGAGATTCTATTTTTCTATGAAAATCAAAATATCTTTGTAATGTATCAGTATATTATAAGTTATCTCGTCTCTGGCTATCTAGCAGATCTTGACACAAGGTCTGCTAGATAGCCTTAGAGACGAGAATTGATTTTGACAGATTTTGGAATCCTAATGAAATAGGCTATTCATTAATTAATTGGACACACATATCACCGTACATTTTTTTTTACACCACGAGATACCAAAGTTAAAAAAAAAAAAAACACAAATTTTGCGTTCAAAAAAAAAAAAAAAAAAAAAACTATGGCTATCGTACAAAATTGGTAGTTTACATTTGATAGCACCACTATCTAGGAATGCTATTCAGAAAACAGACTGAGAAAATTCTTTGTATTGTAAATTTGGTACTTAAAAGAGTGGGTAAGTTCTAACTTTAAAAAAAAAAAAAATGCCTGATATCTCGAAAACCGTGACACTTTTACTGAATACAAATTGTCATTTTCCGAACAGTCCCGATGCCCCCCAACCGTGGGTAAAGGATTATCCACTCATACGCCACACCCTGTATATACACTTTATAAAAATATTGCCTTATATATCATCGGGCAATATTATCTGTGACCTTGAAAGCTATTAAGCAGTAGCTACCAATAGTGTTGCCAGTACTAGTTGTTTGTTGTATTTAATCAATGAAAAAAATGGTTCAATCCAGTTTAGTAAATTTTCCGTGGGATGTACGCTAAAGTGGCAGTGGGTTTTAATATCCTGGTATCGCTTGAAAAACGTTGATCGTTTATTGTTTTTATTTAAGCAAAGGGTTATTAGTTTTATTGAACGAACATAATGCTAATTTCCACGTGTTAACAGAAAATTTTGATAGCTTTAGAATAAGAGTTTCCCAGACTATTAGTTTAACATTAAAATTCTAAGTGTCTTTATTATGCTGAAGCCATTAATTTAATTATTGTGTCTTATTATAACAACTTTATTGAACCTGTGCTATTAATCTTATATAACGTTTTTAAATGATCTAATAATCATTAATTATCAATGATAAAATGTATCATTATTGCCTATTGGTTACTTGTCGAATCTTAAATTTATTATTCGAGATAAGAACTAAAAATAATTTGCCTTTACATTTTCATTTTCATTATTTTTAGCTCAGCGAGCTATGGAAAGAGCTATGCTCGGAATTTCTCTGAAGGATAGGATTCGTAACGAATACATCCGACAGAGAACCAAGGTTATCGACATAGCTCAAAGAGTTAGCAAGCTGAAGTGGCAGTGGGCCGGCCATATCTCGCGAAGAACCGACGGCCGCTGCTAGGGCAAACGTGTTCTTGAGTGGAGACCACGACTCGGTAAACGTAGTGTAGGACGCGCTCCGACCAGGTGGGATGACGACCTGCGAAAGACTGCAGGTAGATGCTGGATGCGGCAAGCTGAAGACAGGGCGCTATGGCGCTCATTGGGGGAGGCCTATGTCCAGCAGTGGACTGCTATAGGCTGATGAAGATGATTGTGATGATGATTACATGTTCAGTCTTGGTTTCATTTCAAAGGTAACACACACTTTTTCTCTGTCTAACACCATTAGCACATAATGATCCATGTTTTTTATGGTATATTAGGTATATTCTTACTATAAATACCCTATTAGCATTACTTTATTTCTTATCGTGGTTAGACCGCTATTGGTCGTTCTAAGATCAGGTAAAAGCTACGCAGGTACTTAGCATTTTTCTTCTAATTACTATAGAGTCGTCCTTTGTCCTAGTTTTGTTAAGAATCTTATCCTTATTAGCTTTGCACTGGAATTTCTCATGGACTTAGGTGATGCTTTCTCATAATTGCAAGAAGCTTTTGAGTCACCAATGAGTCAAAGGACTCAATGACTAAGTCGTTAACCATTTGGTAGTCGTTTGAAGGATTTTAGCTTTAACTGTTTGTTTACTTTATGAGATTCGATCGAGAATATTTTTGTCGGTTCAATTTATTTCTTTTTCAGACAATTCACAATTAGATTTGTTTGTAAAAGTTCCTTTTCAATGCGTTTGTTGAGATGACATTTAAGTAAAGGAATCAAAATAACTATCTCCAATATGAAATGTAATTCTTTCCTATGAAAACACAGTCGACTAGGTAGTTTGATAACCTTTAAACGGAAACCAAATATTTTTTGAAAATACTTCCTCCATTAAATATTATCTTTGTGTCTAAACCAATATTAGACGTATTGTCATCCGGGACGACGTTTACCGTCCGAATAATAACACGTGCTAAATTAATAATTCCATCATTTGTCGTAGCCTTCGTTTTCCTTGTCCATAACTCCATAACTTTCGCGAGTTTCTTTGCTATGTAAATGGATTCATAAAATCGCATTAGCAATACCAGAAGAGGAATTAATAATTAGCTCATTATATTGTTGAAGATAATGAGTCCCTGGTGATTTTAAATCCATTGGGGTGTTTTGTGAAACGTGGGTATTTTAATCATTGTCTACTAAATTTAGAATGCCTAATGCGGGAATCTCTAATGTGGCTAGGGTTTGTTACCAAAGTTTTACGTAAATATAAAACCAAGCTTAGAGGAAATCAAGGAGGTATAGTTTCCTCTTAGCTTGGTTTGGGTAAACAGTAATTAAAATTAAAACACTTTACTTTAGGTATGCAGCTCATATGCTGACGCTAACCGTAAAATACGTATGACGTAGCATGAAGGTAGGGAGCGTTGACTTATTACAGCTACTTTTCACACCTCTTTCAAGAGAACCTTCAGGGTAACCAGAAAAGAATAAGCGACTGGACTAAATATCCTGGTGAAATCGAGTAGAGAACGCACTGTACGTGACTGCTTTACTGAGATGCTAATCAAACCGTTCCAATCGTTGCAAAATTAGGTCAAATATGATATTGATTATTTCTAGATAGTCAATGCAAATGTAGGTCTAGTGGCTTTTACTTTAAGCCATTTCTATACCTGCAATAATTAAATTTATTTGGTATTCATCAACAATATTCGTACTAGTAGTACCTATTCAGATTCGTAGTTTTTGATTTCTAAATTATTTCTTTGTTAAAAAGTTGATTTTGTTGAAATAGTAATAATAATTTAAAACTGGTTCGCTTAAGATATATTGAAAGAGCCTATATCGATAAAATTACAACATAATTTACTTACCAATCCCTGTATCCTCGGAAACATTATCACAGAAGTATTTATCACTCCACAAATAATCACTTTCCACTGTAATTAGTACAACAAACTTTTATCTGACGACACACACACTGTCTTGCACTAGCAAAAAATGTGGGATACCGCAAGGAACACCGTAATTGTTTAGTCGATACGTGCGCACGCGTCGCCGCGTTGAACGCTTATGTGAAGTCAATCAAGCAGGGGTTTCGTTCGAGCTCCGTCTGGCGTGCCTCCGTTTCATGACTCACGCACGCTACCCCGCTAGAGCTATATCTTTGTTTACAATTTCATCCAAGTTCTTTTATCTAGGTCGTAAACACATGTTGTACCTATTTAAAACAATTTTGTTGCTTTTGGGCACGTTTCAGCGATAAATGTTGAGTTTAGTTAAGTATTTTCCTATTTTTTGGATGTATTTATTTTTTTCAATAATTAGGTATTTGAAGGTTATTTTGTATATAAAACAAAGGTTGAATAAAATACCTGTTTCTGTCAGTTGGCATTTGCGCTTTTCACATTAATTTCCGATTTAAATATACTCCTATCTATAAGTGCTCAGTTATGTGAAGATTAGAAATTATTAAGTAGGTTTAATGTTTATATTGAATGATTCACTGAAGAAGGAATTCGTATATCAAATAATGATCTCATGTAGAGTAAACGTTTGTTTAATGATCTACAATTATTTCAGGTACCTACCTAATTTGCTTTCATTTCATATATTGTTAATTATTAAATGATGTCATACAATATAAAACTTTAACCATCAGATTGCAACAGATAAAAACAGTAAATACTACAATACTGTATTTAGGTATTTTCTGGCTCATTCATTCGTAGGCCAGGGCCTAAATCGCTGATTCTAGAGACTGTAGTCTATAAAGTATTTGACACAGCATCACATTCCTCGTTATCACATACGTTTACTGCTGACCCAAACAAGGGAAGCTTCGCCAAATTAACAAGCTAGAATAAGGAGGTGGATTGGTCAGTGCAGTGAGGTATTGAAAACACACAGAAGGAAATGACTGCACTTTCTCTAATATAGGTTCCCAGAGTTGACACTCAAGATATTATTTACAGTTGGCTGAACCAGAGGGGTCACAATAGCCACGAGAAAAACAGAACATGGCCCAACCAAAAACACCTGTTCAGGGTTTTGGTTCAAATAAATTCATTTATTTGCAGTCAACAGGTTGGTATGTTTATTTTAAAACGTCCCATACGATGACTTAACAGCTAAAACAGCTTTGGCGTGCAAAATTATATAATATTAATAGCAAAAAATTACAGATCGGAACATGAATGAAAATGATGTCAAATTATTACATTGGTCCATTATGAGTAACAAAAATAATAGCAAATTTAAAAAAAAAAAATATTGTATAAATATATTATTTAACGCCGTATACTATACAGGTATACGGCGTCAAATAATAAAATTAGAACTTAGAACATTTTAATGTTTTTTTTGAGTCCGAGAAAATATCATTAATATGATAGTAGCATTTTAATGTCAGTGTCTTAAATAATTTTTGTATGGAACATCAAAGGGCTTAACTCTCGTAGAGGAGCTGGTAATTTATTAAATATTTTTGGAGCTATCGTTCATTTTCCTTATGACTTGTTTCCTTTCACTATCAGATTCTACTAGCTACGTAGTTCTTTCGTAACCCGGTCATTGATATGTACACCTAATCTAGCTGGTATCTTATCATTATCAGTGCATGTGCTAAATTCACGTACGAAAGTGGTTTGACCTAAATATCAGTCATTATTGCTAGATAATGTCTAAAATTGAGTTGTTTGAAGATCACCGGCTGCTACTCGAATCAATCTACTACACGATTCAAACAGTGGTATTATTTTACTACACATTTCATTAGATCAGGAAATACCCCACAATCAACAGATTAATAATTACTACACGTACTATTGCGCTTTCGTGATTGATAAAATTATATGGTCCCAAAAAAGTCGGTCAACATTATGGGAATCATCATCAGCCTCTAGCAGTCCACAGCTGGACACAGGCCTCCCCCAATGAGCGCAATAGCGCCCTATCTTCAGCTTGCCGCATCCAGCATCTACCAGTCTAGCAGTCTTTCGCAGGTCGTCATCCCATCTGGTTGGAGGGTGTCCTACACTACGTTTACCAGAACACGTTTGCCCCAGCGGCCAACGGAACGTTATGGGAATACCACTTTTATATAATTGAACATGAGAATTCAAATATCTGTCAATTATCCCAACTTTGTTAAACTATTAGTAATCTGACATAATGTCGCGTCGGGTTGAATAACGCTTTATAAACGTTTTCCTTATGAAATTGGCGTAGGTATATTAAATGCGTGAGTTTTTCTGCGCAAGAGTTCGCCTTGCGTCATTTGCTGGTCATAATACTAGCTATAAACACATAAACACTATAATAGTCAGACCACAGGTTTACTAAGTCATCATAAAAGTAGTTTGTTTCGAACAGCCTAAGTGTTAGCCAGTTACTTTACGTTTATATTTCCATAATAGGAAAAGGGAAAAAGTTTTATTTTTACCTCTGATTAATCAAAGTTGTTTCATTAGTTTACGGTTGTGCTGCCAAAATGCAACAAATCACTCAAATCAGTCGAATACTATGAACGAATTTGTCTGAAACTAGTGGATCGCTGTCATATGAGTGCATATAAAAACAGTTCTTCTCATCCATTAGGCCGTTGCAATGCGCTAAATGTAGGGAATGAAACGAATACGTTGATAGTTTTCAAAGATATGCGAAATACATCCTATGGCTCCTGTTACTAAGCGTGTCAAAGCTTGCCATGACTGACAGTCATATCATGACTTGTGACATTAGTCCGGCAAGCTTTAATTCAATAAAATCAATTGCTTAGTCTACATTATTTAGCTTTTATTAGATTTAATTTCAGCATAGATAACTAATCATCAAAAGAACCCTAAACAATTAGTTAATGCCAAATCTTTTGAACATCGTCAATTTAGTGTTAACCTTGAATGATTATCCTAATTCGTTTTAGAATTGTACCTATTTTTACCCGATTGTGTTTGAATGAGAGTTATGTCGTTGACTGTCCATGTGTAACGTTAGTAATTTGCTCCATTTATGTGTAAGAATTTGTTATTCTCATAGTACTACGTAGTATACCTACTGCAATTTGAACCACTTTTAGTATTTTTCCTTTAATATTTCCACCTGACCATGAACATGTTTATGCATTATGGAACAGATAGATTTATTAACCATTGTTTTTATCTAAAAGGATATCCTAAGATACCTACCAACGTCTTATATTGGTCTCATCATTATTTTTGCACATAAAATTATAATTAAAATCTTTAAATAGATGGTATGGCGATTGGCATTGATATTTATAGAATACCTTCATTATTATTTGATAACCTAGCAAAGTCAAATCAGGTAACTTGATTTAACGGACTTTGAAAAAACGAGGATGTTTTATGTTTGTCTGTAAGTTTTTATAGTACCTATAGGCCGTGAAGGCCATTCATTAGATTCTCTGTTGCTAGGTTAAACATTTGTATGTATATCATATTTTGTATGTATTTAAGCCTAGCCTAAAATCATCATCATCATCATCATAGCCAATAAAATAAATAAATAAAGGTAGTTACCGATTTCTCCGTCAATATTTAACCAATTTACTGATTCTAAAGCTTCTGTATAAAGAATAACGCTGACGTGATCGCGTAAAAATTATTTTCCCGAGGGATTGCTATTTGTCCCGTTAAACTTAAAACAGGAGTTTTACGTGTGGATTTTTCTTTATTTTTCATAACAACCCCTTGTCAATCTTTATATGTATTATCCATTACCAAGGTTTATTGAAAGTTCATTCGTGAATGCCTTGGAAGGTCATCACAGAGATTTAATTTTAATCAGTATGTATGACCGACATAAATTGCTGAACGAACATCCAAAGTAACATCGTAACCTACAAGTTTTACTACTTTGGCCCAGCAACTAGTAAGCGAGAACCTCAGAGTAATAAGACATAGAGTGATAATTTCACAAAACATTCCGCTCTAAGTTGAAGCCAAAAAACAAGCGATGTGTGCGTAAGCGGCACGTCATTACAAGAGCCGACACGCACACAAGTGCACAAATAATGTTGCAAGCTATTAACATTTTCCCCATAAGGTAGGGAAATTGTAACATTTTGTAAGGAGTAAATGATTATCATATTTATCACTTTTCTGTTAGATGATATTTCATTAACAGAAAACTTCCTGTAAATATTATATACTCTATGGGTGATTACATACAGGGGAGTGTTGAGTTAGCGAATTAGTTAAATAGATAGAAATAAATATTATGGCCGAAACATTTTCATACCTTTGTTGGGATAGCACCCTCTCGTAATTTGCATAAACCACCTTTCGTGATATACTTGTCATTTTCTTCAAAATGTATAGAACATAATCATATCTTAGTGTATTTAGTTGGCTTGCAAAACTTTTCTTTGCAATTCCGTCTAAGTTTTTCAACCAATCGGGTAGCAACAGTCTGTTTTATTTTTCGTGTTATTTCGTTATGTTGTTTTTTTGTTACCCTACATTATGTATGTATTATTTTGTTTGACATAATGTCAAAACAACATGAATATTCTTATTAATAAAAAACTGAACTGAAGTCAGATCAGAAGGAAATCTAAGAACGAATATAAAGACATTAATAAAACTAGGGTTCATCGTCTAATGAAACCAATTAAATTTTCATATTTAGCGCTCCGACTACGTCAACATCCGGACAGTCTGTAACAATGTATTTCCTTGCCCGTGAAAATAAAACAAAAGTTTTTGATTATTTATACCAAGCTTAATAGAACATAGGTACATATTTCACTTAAAAATCCGGGTAAGTTAGTAGGTAACCCTAATTATATCTGGCAAATAAAAGTCCTACAAGTGTAATGTAGAAATAGATTAAACAAATAAGTTCCTATGGGGGAAAATCATTTTTCTAATAGCTAGCAACATTTTTATGTAATAGCGTCTGTTATGTTTACGATTTATTTTTGTGCTTATACCAATGTTTTACTCAAGAATATAAGATGCCAGGTTGTATTTACCCGTGAAATGGAATCTTCTATTGTTTCTGATTATTATGAAAAGAGTTGTTACACCCTTTCACTGCACAATAAGTCATTATTATAAAAAAATACGGAGCTCTTCCCAGTAGGTCTTGACCTTGAGCACTGACGTGTCGAGCGATGTACGTAGCCTTTAAAGGCTAACTCGAAATTGCGTCACTTCGCGTGCGCCTACTGCGGTTCTAAGCCTAGTTATTCTAAGGCGAGAACTATTCGCGCTAGACTGGTCTATAACCGACTGGTAAAAACCCGGTTAGGATTACATCAAGCAAAGACCATCAAGCTGGTCTAACACAAGCAATAGACAGGTTTTGTGTTTAATAAGACAGACTAGATCGCACGTATACGAGAATTTATACCGTTGAGTTATATCGGATCATATGTCTCGAGTACGACCTTTTATTTAGCTATGGGTGCATTGATGTTCAAAATGGAAAAGGGGTAGGTTTACAATTATTGATAACCACATTCTGCTTGCTTTGACTCTGCGAAAATTATGAAAAAAGTCGAAAAATCTGTTGAAAAGAATTCGTTAAAAACCCCCAGATGCTAATCTACCTCTGAAATGTTAATTATAGCATGATTTCAATGACTATGTACTCTGATGGGTTCAAATCGACATATCGGTTTTTATTTTATTTATATCGACGACCGATGTGGCGCGGTGGGCGAAGGTCCACCTGCGACGCAGGAGGTTGCGGGTTCGATTCCCGCCTCGGAACAATTGTGTGTACGATCTGCAGATATTTGTTTCGGGTGTTCTGGTCGTTTTCTATGTATAATAAAAAATATATATCTATGTAATGTATTGTATTATGTATATCAGTTATCTAGTACCCATAACACAAGCTCTGCTTACCATAGGGCTAGATAATGCTGTGTGGATCGTCCAGCATTATTTATATTTATTTATTTATTTATTGTTAAAGCATTGGAGTAGAGTAAGAGAAAATTATCACCAAAAACTAAATATTATACAAAAATTGCTTTACATTTGTAATTAATCAAACGAATCATTAAATCTTACAAAACCTCATTTAGTTCTTCGACTAGATGAACTCAAACTTTGCTCAACTGTGACGTATACGACCTTTTCCTTTAGTATAAGACAGGATTCTTAGTACTGTACTGTAACTTATCTAATAATATTTATTACATAAGTTACATCAGCAAATGGTAGCTATTTTGTTATCCTGTTCTTAGAGAAGAGCTTCTTTAACGATCTTAAGAATCAACTTACCTTGATGTATAAGTTAATATATTTATTACTAGCTGCGCTTCGCGGCTTCGCCCGCGTGGAATTTTCTGCGCAATTTTACCATGTTTTCTCACCGTTTAAACCTTCCCTGGACTACGACAAACATTTCAAAACCAAAATCAGCTAAATCGGCCCAGCCGTTCTCAAGTTTTAGCGAGACTAACGAACAGCAATAGATTTTTATATTAGGTAAGATGCCATGTGTCTATCTAACTTACATACATATGTATATACCTGGAAAGGTCAGTTAGTGGATTGGCAATCTGGCTTTATAGCAGGACCTACACCCAACCAGTAGGGAAGCACAGTAATTATTGTCTAGGGTAGAAAAGAGAAAATTTACGCCACATCGTTATCGAATGCGTAAAATAATTAAAATTAATTCCTTCAAACTCAATAATTTACGCAATGTATTACGATAACATGTATTTTGTCTACCCTGGTGGCTGGTAGATGTCACGTAGGCTTAGATTACAGAAAAAATAAATACCAAACTGTGAAACCTAGTAATTACCACTACATAGTATAAAACAAAGTCGCTTCCCGCTGTCTGTCTGTCCCTGTGTAGGTATGCTTAGATCTTTAAAACTACGCAACGACAACGACACGATAGACTGCTTCTATACTATATATATCGTATATTTCCACGCGGGTGAAGCCGCAAGGCGTAGCTAGTTAAACAATAAAATATGGTAGTCTGAATATGACTGAATTTTTAGCATAACACGCATTAACTACGTCAGTGGCGCCAAAATGAGTACAGTCGCGTGAAGGTTGTCATGTAGGCTCGCCTTGGGTTGAATCATTAAATAAGGACATTGAACTTACCAAATGTTAATCAGAATCTCCCTTATTTGGGGTTTTTATTTTAAACTCACCTCCCATTTTGTTATTGTTCTAAACCTTGTAGAAAAAAACAAAATAATGAATCCAAAACCATAAAATTGCACTCGGCAAACGTAGTGTAGGACGTCCTCCGGCCAGGTGGGATGACGGCTTGCGAAGGACTACACGCAGATGCGGAAAAATACGAACTAACCTACAAAACGTTTGCGCAATGGAATATCGACAGGAAGTCATCTTATTTATTGGAAAACGTTTGTCTTGCCTAATTTAGCGACCTATCAAAGAAAATGTAGCCCTCTTCTCTGGAATAATTACCACAACATACACTATTCACTATACAATGTGAACATAAAAGACTATCACAAAATCTGTACTTTCATAGTTGTTAATTTAAATAAATTCTTACTTATGCCCGTAGCTATATTTAAATTATTCGCATTTATTGAGTAAAGCACTATGCAAGCCTTGGTCCGCATTGACTGCCCTGCTGGCTACGCTATGATGTCCTGGATGATCTCAAGCTAAGTTTACTACGGTCTCGGTCTTCAAGATAGATATGTAGATAGACAGATAGAAAACACTGTATTACACCTACCACACAAAACAGAAAACAATATAGAAAAAAAACTCTGAATAAAAATCTTATCGCTGAGAGCGATCTCTTCCAGGCAACCTTAAACGGTCATCATCATTGCAATCCTTGCTGACCGCGCTATGAAGGCCTCGATCTCGGTCTTCATTTCAAGGCCTACAATGCTGACCGCGCTGTGATGGCTTGGGCCTGCGCTTTGCGCCATCATCATTGTGGTCAGAAACCCACCCTCAGACGTAATGTACTTATTTATTCTTTACCTGTAAAAGCAATCATAGAGTTTCTTCAATTTCGACACAGTTTTATTCATGCTTTTGAATTAAATTAGTATATAAAATGTACATACTTACCTCATTTTTTGTACTCTGGAAAAATACATACATGCCCTCTAAAATACGATAAAGATAAACGTCGACTGATGGTACCCCTGATGTGATCTGTGGTATTTGACCTTAATATTTTATTTTTAATCTGTCGGCTTCTTGGTTTTTCGGTAATTATTTTGCTTAAAATAATATCCAAAAGCGGATACAAGGAAAACCTTTGATAAGATTTACACTTTACCTACTTAGGCACCCTTTTGATCTTTTCCCTGGCTTCAATGTCTATAAAAGTTTTGCAAATTTCAAGATTCTGCCCGCAGCTTCGTTTTTGTGATATATTTACGAAATGCTTTTTGAATACCTTTTGTAGCTATCTATTAGTTATTTTTTTGTTTGATATATTAAATAATGCGAAAGCCAATTGTAGGTCGAATATCCTCGCGAATGTGTACCACATTTTGTCGGCACGGAGTCCATCATCAAGTACATCTTCAAGCCTTCGTTAATTCTATGTAAATTATTATCTAGTCGTAGTTCACTGCTGGACATTGGTCTCCCCTAATGAGCGCCCTGTTTTCAGCTTGCCACATCTAAATTATAATGTAACTTAAGAGCGTTTATTCCTAAAATGCGCAGAAACAGTACTTTTCAAACCCGTTTATATCATGAACCACTTATCTTATAGTATATGTTATTTACTAATAATTTTAGGAAATTTTAGTGTCCAACGAGTTTGACTATAAAATATTTCGATTAATATAGTATGTACGCGTTCTATCAAGATAACTTGTGAGAGGTTTTCATAATTTCCCTTTCAGCATCAGTTTCGAAGCTCAAAATAATAGAAAATACTGACATATCTAATTAAGAAAAAAATATAACCTACTGATGAGATCCTTGGCTAAAAAGTTACTTAGAAAGATGTTTGGTTTTGGTATCCTACTATGAGAAATTAAAATTCAAAAAATGTGAAATATTACGAATATTTCACATTTTTAAATGATGTTTTTACCGATATACCTTATTTAATTTAATATAATAATAGCCTACCAATAAAGTGGAGCATCTTTTTTAAAATCATACATTTAAATTTTTTATGATTTTGTTGCTATTATTTTTCTATAAAAAATTTAAATTAAATAAGGTATATCGGTAAAAACATCATTTAAAAATGTGAAATATTCGTAATATTTCACATTTTGAAATGATGTTTTTACCGATAAACCTTATTTAATTTAATATAATAATAGCCTACCAATAAAGTGGAGCATCTTTTTTAAAATCATACATTTAAATTTTTTATGATTTTGTTGCTATTATTTTTCTATAAATATTTAATAAGCGACGTGACCACACTCTAGAAAGCCTCGCGGACTGATTTTCGCGCAGCGTTTTATAGTAGTTTTAAAATATTTATAGAAAAATAATAGCAACAAAATCATAAAAAATTTAAATGTATGATTTTAAAAAAGATGCTCCACTTTATTGGTAGGCTATTATTATATTAAATTAAATAAGGTATATCGGTAAAAACATCATTTAAAAATGTGAAATATTTGTAATTTTTCACATTTTTTGAATTTTAATTTCTCATAGTAGGATACCAAAACCAAACATCTATCTAATTTACTTTTTAGCCAAGGATCTCATCAGTAGGTTATATTTTTTTCTTAATTAGATATGTCAGTATTTTCTATTATTTTGAGCTTCGAAACTGATGCTGAAAGGGAAATTATGAAAACCTCTCACAAGTTATCTTGATAGAACGTGTACATACTATATTAATCGAAATATTTTATAGTCAAACTATTCGGACACTAAAATTTCCTAAAATTATTAGTAAATAATATATACTATAAGATAAGTGGTTCATGATATAAACGGGTTTGAAAAGTACTGTTTCTGCGCATTTTAGGAATAAACGCTCTTAAAAGGAACTAGTGTGAAAAATATAGATTTTCTTCATTTTTTTAATGTAAGAACCTTCTACGAAGTATAAGAAAACATTAAAAAAATTAATGAAATCGTTCTCAAGTTGGCCAGGAGAAATAGGGGTTCATTTTACACAAAGTATAATAATTACCTTCTTTCCATTGACAAGGGACATTGAAAGTGATTGGTGGGCTATCTATAACACCAGGAAGTCATTACAAACTTTTTGTGGGTAAATTACCTGTAAAAGGTAATAAGTAGGTAATTTGGCCTTAGCCCTTGGTTGTAAGTAATTTAGGTTAAGTCACTTAAACCAAGCTTATTCCGAAATGAAAGGTCTCGTTTTTAATAATTTGTTTTGTCATAGGATTCAAAATAGGATATGTGTAATATGTAGCTTCAAATAACTTTTCTTTAAGTGATCAAAGAATTACAAGGGGATTTAAAACTGTTTTTTGCTAACATGACTGGAATTTCCAACTCTATTCTAAAGCAAACAATGCTTTATATTTTGCTAAATAAACACGTACAGCCGGATTGAGATCCTCGTCCTTTTTACAAGTTTTTATACCTACTACTTCCCTGGTTAGTTTGTGTCAAACAAATCTTGCAACTGAATTGTAAACCACAACCGATCGAGCAAAATTGTTTTAAAACACTTTATAATGGTTAGTTTATCTTTTAAAAAGTGAAATAAAGTAGGTACTTACCTACTCAAGAATTAGGTAGGTATTTCTGTCTTTATGTTTATTTAATTGTATTGAGAAAAATACAATCAGTTTATTTATTAATTCTTTTAAAAAAATATGCAAGATTAAAACCATTCTAAATAAACGAAATAAACCAACTCAACGGTTTTTATCAAGAACGCAAGGTGTCACAACCTGTTTCAGGTCCACTGACGTCATTGAAAGGACATTCTCCTTTTATGAACGATTAATCTTAATAATAATAGTTATGTTAGAGGAAATACGAGATTATAAGATTTATATTGCATCACATTGCATAATGATCTTTAAACATTATACCGATAATTAAAAAAATCTTATAGAAAAATAAAAACTGATGGTTCTAAAGGTACATTGTGTGGGACTGATTTTAGTATTCTAATATCCCACCAAAAACATAAATGTAAAATAGGAGAGCCAAGTTCAATGCAAAAATTATGATTGGCTGTGGGCTTCGCGGCAAAAAGAATTGATATCTGAATGAGTGCCAAGTCAAATCTATGTAGGTTAGATTTGACTTGGCCAATTTTCATTACATCAGTCATTTTATAAAGTTATTCAACGTTTTAATTCTGATAAAAACTGGCCAAGTCAAATCTAACCTACATAGATTTGACTTGGCACTCATTCAGATATCAATTCTTTTTGCCGCGAAGCCCACAGCCAATCATAATTTTTGCATTGAACTTGGCTCTCCTATTTTACATTTATGTTTTTGGTGGGATATCATTACTTTTTGTAAAGAAAACTAGGCAGGTATTGACTCGGCGTTTCCAAATATAATTCTACTTGACAATAGATGGCGACACTTTGTATCATGGGAAATAAACCTACGTAGGGCTCAGTAATAATATATTTTAATAATCAAATGTACTGAAATTTGTTCAACTACACAACTGACCAATATAATTCTTTTTGGATTTTTCTGAATACCGCATCATATTTTAAAAGTTCTCGAACATTTCCATTGCGACTCGGCGATTCCAAATATAATTCTACTTGACAATAGATGGCGATACTTTGTATCATGGGAAATAAACATTAATAGGTACATAGGGCTCAGTGTTAATATATTTTAATAATCATATGTACTGAAATTACTTCAACTTAAGTTCCTAAAGACTTTTTAGTCGCCAAAATTTTATTTTTTTAGTTTTTATAGTCAATTTTAAACAAGCCGCCATCTATCGTCAACCATTAACTTATAAAGAAAAACAGGGCCAGGGCCGTATTTAGAATCCAATTATTTTACTGAATTTCCCACGGCTATGTTGAAACATAGCATGTATGGAATGCACCTATGGAATGTTTTATAATAAATATTCTATATTGAAAGTACTCTCCCTCCGTGAGACAACTACTATAATAGTAGTTGTTTAGTAAATTTAATGAAATTGAAGCCCACCTATTAATGCAATTTTATATTGTGTATGTTCTAGATTTCCATCTCAAGATAATGTAAGACAGCAATGGATCACAAAAATTAATAGACAAGACTGGACTCCGACGAAATATACGAATATTTGTTCTTGCTGATAATACTGATAATCATATTATTCTTCTGATTAAATCAATAGCTGAAAAATATATAGGTATTCGTTTTAAGCATTTTGCAACCATAGAAAATGATAGGGCAACCAACCGACAACAATTAACCAAAACAGTTATTTTTGCTGGAAAATGAATTTTGTGAATAAAATAATTCTTAGTACGTCCCCTACACTAGTGACATCTAGTGTGAGGTAGTAAAAATATGTAGTTACTGCGAAAACAGAATCTATTATTTGCCGGTCCCTAACAACTACACTGTATTCTATTGCGCAATCGGAGACGTTAGTACTATTGCTTATTCTATGCAATGCGGATTCTATTCGAATTTAAACCTTATTTCATTGACATAAGGTCGTCGTCGCTAACATCACTTATTTTTTGACTTTTTTTTATTTTTTGATTTTTTCCTACGCTTACACACAATTACCGAGCTGGATTCCAAATTTCATCCTTCTAGGTCATCTGGAAGTAGGTTAGAATTAGGTACTATATGTATGTCAGTCAGTCAATGTGAATTTTTACGACTTTTTGACCTTCATATCTTTGTAACCGTTTGAGCTAGCTTCATGAAATTTGGGCTTCTACATGTCCTTATGGATATAATTCAAGACACGTAGTTTTATGTGTTTACGTTAAAGAGGTTTTGAGTTATAGAAGGGTCAAAAGTGGCACCAAGTGGTTCGTGTAATGATACACTCGGCGCGTTCCTTTGCTTGAACTTGGCTTGGTCACGCTGCCGCATGCCCTGATAAATAAAACAAATTTTAGATAAACATGCAAATTAAAAAATCTGATATAAATTCTTATTTTAAGTCTTCCCTGCGTTTTTCATAAACAAAAAACGGTTGTTTCCTTCACCGGGATACAATATAATGTAGGTACCTACTTGCCAATCTTTAAAATAAACATTTAGGCGTTTTACTACTTATTAAGGTAAATAACGAACACACCACAGGCCCATACATGCAAAATGTTCAATTATAAGGCTGCTGGATGAAGCTACTGTTCAATAATCATCATCATCAGTTGCGGGTTTGATTCCCACCTCGGAACAATTGTGGGTACGGCGGCGGCTATAAGCTCTGCGCTGCGACCTCTATGGCCTGCAAACAGCCACTTCAGCTTGCTAGTTCAAGCGTTGGACTAGCTATTTTACGGATTTCCGTATTTCGGAATCATCAAATTACCTATCGAATTCAAATGATTTATATTGTTGTAAAAGTCTAGTCTAAAAGAACTATCAGTGGAGCATGTCAAGACAACAAGACCCACTTTTCATAACTGTACCGCTAATTCACACATTTTCTCAGAAACCTGAGAATTTTCTCGTGAGAAAGTTTGGGTGATAACTTGATAAGTGATAACCGACACTTTTTTCTCATTTGGTACTTTTATTCGTCACTTTCTTCGTCTGTATCCTTTTGTTAAACTATGGCAAATTAGTTTCTGCCGCCGGCTTCGCTCCGGGTTTTTTCTATGTAAACGTTTAAAGATTATTTCGTTCCCATGACAACTGAATTGTTGGAAACCTTAAGAATGCCTTTCTCCTTGTACGCCTTTGTCCAGGGTTAGAACTATATCTATACAAAATTTCAGTACTTTTGGCGTGACGATATAACAAACATCCATCCACGCTTCCGCATATATATGTAAATATGTTGTGTTGGTGTGTTTCATTTATCGTAGCGCTGCGCTGTAACTGCTGCCAATTAGCAGGTGGTAGACAAGGAAAGAGGTGGACGAACTTAAAGAGCTGATGAGGTCATTAAATCAATAACAATACACATATTTCAAAGACTCCACGAAACTAGGGCCCTAATTCCACTAAATTAATCATTCATTCATTCATAACGTTTATTTCAGACAAGCAGTTTATAGTAGAGAAACAATAAAAGTGTCTATATTTTTGCATACTTATATAAAATTAAAACAAATTAAAATTATTTTTACATAAAAATACCCCTACAAAATCCACCAGTTCAAAGTCGCTCAGCGAGCTATGGAAAGAGCTATGCTCGGAGTTTCTCTGAAGGATAGGATTCGTAACGAATACATCCGACAGGGAACCAAGGTTATCGACATAGCTCTAAGAATTAGCAAGCTGAAGTGGCAGTGGGCCGGCCATATCTCGCGAAGATCCGACGGCCGATGGGGCAAACGTGTTCTTGAGTGGAGACCACGACTCGGTAAACGTAGTGTAGGACGCCCTCCGACCAGGTGGGATGACGACCTGCGAAGGACTGCAGGTAGAAGCTGGATGCGTCAAGCTGAAGACAGGGCGCTATGGCGCTCATTGGGGGAGGCCTATGTCCAGACTGCTATAGGCTGATGATGATGATGATGATGACCCCTACAAAATGAAAAACTTAATCGCTTCATCATAAGAATAGTATCAATATTTTAAACCTTACACGATCTGAACTCATAAAAATCAGGGTAACGTCGGGGAAAAAAGATAAATAAACGCGATAAATAGTCGATGTATTCATATTTATTTATTATTAAGAATAGTACCTAATCGTGTCAGAATGATACAATTTGCCATTTTACTTGAACTTTTATGAAGGAAACTACTCAAAAGTGCGAAAAGTGTCAAGGTTGAAACCATCCTATCAATATCCCCGTGCTAAGTGCAATTAGCACCTCCAATAAATCTAGAGTTTCTTTTACCTATGGACGATTCTGCGACATTGTCATAGTAAAGTGGTTGGTGAGCAGAGCTCGGCCCCAGACGGCAGATAATACTTACCGAAGTAGTTTATACCCAACAATATGTTGACTTAGGAAATTTACGAAATCCTTGCGCAAAATTAGATAGATAATTATTTTATTATGTATATTACACAATTAAACACTTAAAATAAAACAATCAAGGTATAAAGATACAAAATATTTGACAATTTGGCGGTCTTATTGCTCAAGAGCGAAACGACATTCTACCTAAATACAAATTCCACTTGATGGACCAACGACTCTTTGGTAGCGGTCGGGAGTCGATGGATGGAGGCGGCACAAGACCGCTATTTGTAGCTTTGTTTGTCTAGCGTAGTGTAGGATGGCCTTCAGCCAGGTGAGATGACGATCTGCGAAAGACTGCAGGTAGATGCTGGATGCGGCAAGCTGAAGACAAGGTACTACGGCGCCCATTACTGGGAGCCTATGTGCACCACTTGTGGACTAACATAGGATGATTATGATGATTTTTAGCAGTATACGTGTAGCCCACATACTGGTGGTCCACTGATGGACTTGATATGAAGATAATTCAATTCAATACTTTAATACGTTTGAATAACCGTAATGGAAACGAAATGACCTACATATTTTTTTGTTAAATAAAATTATGTACAAATCTATAATTTACCCGTACTTATTGCATTTATTACGTTGTCGACTTTCATTAGAAACTGTAGGTATTCTCTAGGGTACACTATGATACGACCGACGTCATAATCTGATGACATGTTACGTTTATGGTTAATCAGTGAATCAGTCATCGTAGGTACCTACTTTAGTCATGGCACGTGACGTCATTAGATCCTCAAAAGTGGCCCCAGGACGCATTGAACTCAATTACTAGTGAAATTGTGGTTTCCGGTCTTTTGTGAGTCATAGGCTAGGCTAACTTACGGTCTAATCATCATCAGCCTATAGCAGGCCACTGCTGGACATAGGCCCTGTACCATACGTTCCAATATTGAATAAGAATACCTAGTGGCTGCATCTTCGCGAGATAACGGAGTGGATTTCGAAATTTTTAATATAAATAAATATTATTGGGTAAGCCACACAGCGGGTCTATCACCTAGCTAAAAAGAGCTTGAGTAGACGTGTAGCCCAGGTAGGTAGTACCTATATACCTGGGCTACACGTCTACTCAAGCTCATTCATTCATGCTCATTCAAGATCATTCATATACATTATACAATACAAACATAAATATATATTTTTTATTATACATATATAACGACCAGAACACCCGGTACGGGCCAAAGACGATCCATTGAACACTGTGAAAAACCCACTATTGCGGTATATTAAAACCCAGTTATTAGCAGGTCAGATTGTGGTCAATAAACCTTCGTTTGATCACAATCTCACCTGATGAATAATAATTAGACCTCTATTAACTAAATAAAAATAAAAATTCTTAAGAATTTTTATTAAGCTGTGAGTTTTGCAGTTTATTGACTGTAAGATTAATCTTACAGTCAATGAACTGCAAAACTCACAGCTTGTTTTGCCAATTATCATTCTGAAAATGAAAACTCGCTTATTTCCTCGAAGCAATAAGTTAGATTTGTTTTTAAAGTTGGCTAAAGAACTTTGCCAACTAGGATTAAAACTGGATGACGGCATTACCGTCTTATACCATTTGGAAAACTTTCTGCTGCATTGTCGGGTCATTAAGAGAGAATATAAATTGAGACTTATAAACTTGGATTAAGGCTTAAGATAAATAAATAATGTTGGAATATTCACACAGCAACATCTAAGATGAAGAACCAATTTAGGACACATAAAAAATAAAACGTGATAAATTCTAAAGTCATTTGAAATGTGGTTATTTACCATGATTTGATTTTTGAGTTATCCAATATTTCGGCACAGTTGCATGCGCCATGATCACGGAGTAACTGTCAGTTACTCCGTGATCATGGTAAATTTACCATGGTTTTCTCAAAAATCAAATCATGGTAAATATCCAGTTTTAAATGACTTTAGTATTAATAACCATGATAGTTTCAAAAGTTTTAATGGGATAAATTATTTTCAACTATAGGTTAAACAAATTATGAGCAGATAAACCAATTATTTGTGATGAATAAAAAACAATATAGAGCTAGTATACAAGGTGTGTAAAGGGAATATTTTACTTTTGCCCCTAAATGTGGTATAAGCTAATAAAAATAAAATAATAATCATCATAATACAACATTAGTCTCGCGACTGGAATCGAAGCCGTCATTTCATCCATCTTAGGTTGGCTTTCGTCACAGAAGTCGTCAATTTTATTACAAAATCATCAGTCAAGTAAATATATAATAAATAAATAATGCTGGACAATCCACACAGCATTATCTAGCCCCATGGTAAGCAAAGCTTGTGTTATGGGTACTAGATAACTGATATACATAATACAATACATTACATACATAGATATTTTTTTATTATACATAGAAAACGATCAGAACACCCGGAACAAATATCTGCAGATCGTACACACAATTGTTCCGAGGCGGGAATCGAACCCGCAACCTCCTGCGTCGCAGGCGGACCATCGCCCACCGCGCCACATCGGTCGATAATGATATGATAATGTTTAGTTATAAACAATAGACGTAGAATATAACTAAACATATAACATACAAAAATGTTGTGTAATTTTTATTAGCTACATAATAATAAGATCCCCATTTTAAATCTAACGATCCTATCCATCCACGGTTGTCTGGTAGAGATCGCCAAATTGTCATTTTTTAAAATATTGTTTGTTATATTTTTAAGTGTGCAATAAAATTACTGTGAATCGATCTATCTATACAAAAACGAGACCACACGAGGACGTCTTCATATCATCGTTAAACCGAACTCAGAGCTCTACAGGTTACGCAAAGATTATGAAGACGTTGCTTGGATTAAATATTAACCGGCTACTTAAACCAGTGTTTATTTAGGGCTTCCTCGTGGTTTCATGTACATAAACGCGTTAATATTTAGCACTATCTTACATAAACTAACTGATGGGATAATCCGTAGTTTGTGTTTCAGCTTCTTGGGTGAAGTTCGTTTATCGGGTTTGTGGTTTTTTATTTTCGGATGATGATTCGACAATGCTACGTGAGTCACAGTCCAGTTAAGTTTAACAGCTACAATGTTTTATTTATCATTCCCGAACGTCCAAATTTATTGTCAAATTATGGAGAGTTTAGGCCTGTTCTGTACACGTTAGAATATCAATAGAACAGCGAACCGATACCAAATTACTTGATAAAACATATAGCTAAATAAATAATGCTGGACAATTCACATAAAATTATCTAGCCTCATGGTAAGCAGAGCGTGTGTTATGGGTACTAGATAACTGATATACATAATACAATACATTACATAGATATTGTTTTATTATACACTAGCTGCGCCTCGCGGTTTCACCCGCGTGGTGATAGATATTTTGGATAATATACTATATATCTTTATGAATTGTAGCCTATGTGTTATTCTGATATGTAAGCTATATTATTGTGAAGTTTCATTAAAATCTATTCAGTAGTTTTTACATGAAAGCGTAACAAACATCCATCCATCCATACTTACAAACTTTGACTTTTATAATATTAGAAGGATAGAAAACAACCAGAACACACAACAAATATCTGCAGACCGTACAAACGTTTGTTCCGTAGCGGAAATCGAACCCACAAACTCCTGCGTCGCAGGCGGACCTTCGCCCACCGCGCCACAGAGATCGTCAAAATAAAAATCATCTCATTTGTTTCAGGTGAAGCGTTCAATAATGCTCAAAATGGCGGACGCGTGCGCAGACAGCTCCAAACAGACCCGCTTCCATGAGATGCACGTGCAGAGACACAACAACGTCAGCATCCTCTACGCTGACATCGTCAACTTCACGCCGCTGTCAGAGCGACTCTCCGCGTCCGACCTCGTGAAGACTTTGAACGAGCTGTTTGGACGGTTCGATCAGATAGCTCAGGTCAGTATACCTATTCTACCATAACTCAAAATGGCGGATGTCTGCACTGACAGCTGACATCGTGAAGTTCAAGCCGCTGTCAGAGCTACACTCCGAGTCCGAACTCGTGAAGACTTTGAACGAGCTGTTTGGACGGTTCGATCAGATCGCTCAGGTCAGTACCTATTCTACCAATAACTCAAGATAGCGGATGTCTGCACTGTCAGCTGACATCATCAACTTCACGCCGCTGTCAGAACGAATCTCCGCGTCCGACCATACTGAAACCCTCCGAAGAATCCTTATTCAATCTTCGTTTATGAATACAAACTCCAACTTTAGTTTGATTCCATAATACCAAACACGATCTAATCACAGGAATACATGAGCGCTAGACTTGAAACAAGGTTACAAGGTAATGTTGAAACTAGATCAAGTCACAAGTTATTCAGAACTTGCTCGCGTGGTTCAAAGTTGAAGTGATTGTCAGACTTTGAATATTATTGTGAAGGCGATGAAAAGTTCTGTAGAAGTCTTAGTATATGACAGGACGAAAATAGTAATTAACTTTAGAGTCGTAGAGGTATAATATATATATTGTTTTAAATAGAAAACTATTCAATAAGAGTTTTATGCACAAAGTGTGTAAAAGAAAATTAAACATAATAATTATGTACCTAGGTAAAAATAAGAACTAGTATTTATATAATAGTTATTGAAACAAATGAGCTAACTGCAAACTGACAGAGCGTCCCTGTACTGAGAGGATGGTTGCGGGTTCAAGTCCCGTCGAAATCGAAACTTTGGGATATTGTTTATTTTTATGATTCATATGCTCTACTATTTTCGTAGCCCGCCCTACATAATAATTAAAGCACATCCTTCAGCCAGGTGCAAGTTATTTAGCTACCCGCAAAGCGTTACAAACTATCTATATTATTTACACGAACAACAACCCAACGCCCAGCTCATTCAGATGAAATAGGAAATTGCATTTTAAAGCGTTGAGTTGAGAAATGACTGCTGTGGAGTTGCCAGGTTAACAATAGGTGTGGGGTTAACACAGCTGTTAATATTGCAGCTAGGTTATTTGAAGTGTTAATGGTTTTAACTGGAGATTAAAGTGTGTGGAAACCCTGACATGTAGGTGTCAGGGTGTGTACTAATATTATAAAGAGGATAGGTTTGATTTTTGTTTGTTTGTTTGTAATGAATAGGCTCCGAAACTACTGGACCGATTTAAATAAATATTTCACTGTTGGGATGCTACACTATCCCCGGTGAACATACATATATTATATTTTCAAAAAAGTAAGATATCCGTACTAAAACCGTGCGAAGCCGGGAAGGTCTGCTCGTCTTATATATTTAAGATCCGTTTGAGAATTCGGCCGTAAGCTCGTGTGATTTTCGAAATCTGTCCAACAGTATTTCTGTCATACATACAACTCTCTATGCACTATTATCATAAATATCCAGTTTTCCTTCTTAAGGGTGATTATAACCCTTAATAGTTTGTGAAAGTGATGTCTGCTGATGTACAATGTATCTACACCAAGTTATTCTTGGGACGAGTGCAAAGAAAAATGTGTGTTTCTAGTTAGGTACAAAGACAAAGTAAGAGCTCTCAACCTCTCCTATCATAGTTGCAATGAAAATAAGTTTCAGGAGGAAATTAGCTTCTACTCCATGCATATTACTTACTTCATAGTACCTAAGAGAGTTACATAGTAGAATAGGTACCTTAGGTATAAAAAGAAGGGGGGCATTATTGACATTGTAAAGTAAGCAATATAAAATAATATTTTACCCCCATAATCATATTTTGTCTAAATATTTTAATTTGAGACGAGATTCGAACCGACAACCTCTTGCGTAGCAGGACTTTTGCCCTCCGCGCCTCAGAGGTCATAAAATTAATAAACTCTGAGATGCTGAGAAAGTTACATTTATTCAAATTCAAATTCTTTTTTCCTATTTTTTTTTAGTCTTACAAAGTAAGGACTTAGACAAGAGTTTCTTACCCATGTAACTCTGTGTCCTGTGTTTACCGAATACGGTGATTATGTTGTGTTTCGTTAGTTACATTGCTTTGTCATAATAATGTCGTTTAAGGCGGAACCGGCGGCCCTTGGTGTCGCCAAACTCTATTTTCTTATCTCTGTCTAAACTTTACAAAATAAATCTATTATAGAGGTATTAAAAAAGGCTTATAATAGGTATCACAAACTGCCAAATTAAAATTTTGAAATTTTCTTTGTTCAACGTAATCTTCTTGTAATATAAAAATGAATCGCTGAATATGTTGCTTGTTGTTCTTTATTTTATTTTTTTATTTATTTTATTGCTAAGCGCATATATCGATAGCGTCTGAACCGATTTCGCTAGTTCTTTTTTTTAGAATATTTCTTGAAGTACGAGGATAGTTCTTACCAGTATGTATTATATTATCTGTGGTTCTTACGGAGAGAAAAAAGAGATTTTTTTTAAAAATTGCCTTAAACAAATGACCACCCGGGTGAAGCCGGGACGGGCCGCTAGTAATAAGATAAAATAGGTGGCAACGCTACTCTGCCTCGTGGTACCCTTAAATAACTGTCCCTAGAATACGGTCCACAAAATTTGAGCAAAGTTTACCTTATTTGCCACTTCAGGGTCTTTCATTACCCGGATTAGCACCATCAATTACAGCAGCAAGGCCCAGCAACAATCAAGGCCCTAAAGGGTGGCTTTAAAACTATTCGGAGCAATCCATCCTCGTCGAAATGCCATTAGCAGCGCCATGAAGATTATAGTTTTGGAGCGGAAAGTTACGAGATTTTAGTTTTAGAGATGATTGAAAGTTTATAATAGGGTAGGAAAACGTTGTTAGTTACAATTAGGTAATCTCATTAGGGATATCATAGGTAGTTAGGAAAATTTGGGCCAGTTCGCGGCGGGTACCTACACACTATGTTTATGTAATAACATCTTTGAGGTCAGTATAATCACTACATAATATACAACAATGTCGCTTCCCGCTGTGTCTGTACCTATGTACGTACATATATTATGTATGATTAGATAGAGAGATCTTTAAAACTACGCCGGATTTTAATGATTTTTTTAAAGAGAAACCTCAAGAGGTTTATAAACCATTTGACACATAGATTTACACGCGGGCGAATCCGCGGGGCGCAGCTAGTACTCGGTAAACTACCGTGGTGATACTTGGTAATGGTAACCTTCATATATTCTGGCATAGACCGAAGATGAATAACCAACAATTAATACATATTTATTATATTATTATTATAATATGAATGTACCAGATAAGTAGCGGTGCGAGAATAATAGCGCCTGATGATGTGAGGCGTGCCACTCTCCCGATATGACGACCTCCATCACTATGTCGAGGTTTCAATATATTCGTATGTCTAAAGCCGGGATAGTTTCTCCGAAAACTAAAAATATCGATTACATTATTAACTTCAGACACCAAAAAAGCCAAAAAGCGATTTCTAATTTCCCTGGGGAGATCCATCAAATTTAGAAAAATACATCCCACATTACGTCGGGTATAAGCCAAATGTGTTGTCAGTTGGAGTCCCTCGCGCATTCCAGATAAATTAGATCGAATGGATTCCCCTGGTTATTAGGTATATCCACAACGATGGACGAAGGACGATGTATCGTTATTTTTCGCTTGAGCAAACGTCAGAGAAGAAAAAGTAACATACTAAAGTATTGGTACCTTCTGTAACTACTAGGTAGGTATTTCTATCGTTCTTACAAAACACGTTTTCAGACAATTCGTTTCAGAGTGATTACCGTTTACCAATTTGGAAAAACTACTTGATTTGGTATTAGGTATTTACCGGTTTTTGGAATTTATTCTCAGATGAATCTATTTACTCTGACAGTAACTTAAATCTGTCTTTAACTTAATTATGTTTAGTGATGAAAGAAAGCCTAAAATTGTACGAAAGTGTCACATAATTCCTAATAACTGATGATGATGCCTACCCCAAATAAAAGTTATGTAAAATCCCCACGCTTGGCAGGCAGATTAGTAAACGCAGGGTAGCTGCTGGCTATCTGGTAGTTCTCTTAGGCGCTTTTGACATTTAAGGGCTGAATTGGAAGAGTGGGAATCGTTTGACTCCGCCATCTACATCTAATAATTTCCCTCAATTTATTCGTGTGTCAGAGGTCATCAAAATCCTGTCGTCCAAGCTGAGATGTCGTCAAGAGTAGAGTGTGATTGATGAGCAGACCTTGTCCATCTCAAGTTATTGATGTTGAAACTTGCAATATCAGATACCTAAGTTAGTTACGAAAAGGATTCAGAGTATGAGAACTTTGCTGTCATTGCAAAACTATCACAAGCGATCAATTTTGCAAGTGAATGGTACCTTATCTACATAGTCATAACCCAACTAGAGAATATCAGAAGTCAACTGCAGTCTTTGGTGCCTGAAGCGATTGACTAGCAAACTTGACTGGTTGCTGTTATTCAAATCTCAGGAATTTGGTTCTAAAATGTATTGTTTGCGGATTGAACCTGTTTGAACCTTACGTTGGGACTTGTATTTTTCATAATTTTGCACATCTGCAATATGATAAAGTACCTATATATGTTATGTAGTGATAAAATATAATGTTGTCATCAACGCTTAAATAACAGGTGGACTGTATTTCTTCTATGCATCTATCTAGAATGTGCGGGATTTTAATATCTAATCTAAACCTTATATATATATATATATATATATATATATTCAGAGATGTTTTAAACAGCCTCGTTGTGTCCAGAACAATAACTTAACCATTTTTTTTAAAGATACTTCGTTTTCCATGCTGCGCTTATTGCTGTTCATATAGCTGATTACAAGTGTATATCTCCCTTTTAGAGTACCTACAAAACCCAATTAAACCCCATTAAAACCACTTTAAAACTGTACTCTCGTTCATTATACTAAATGCTATTAAATGTAGCATCCTTTGCCACTACTTTCTCATCAGGCGCTCATCAAGTTTTAATTGCTAGAGTCGATCGCGCCATTAGCGGGCGACATCAATCTACTGCACAGCGCATTGTGCAGGATGTTCCTTTGTTTACCCCTTGCTACTAGTGTCGCACAAAGCTTCATAAATGGGAATGGGGGCAAAGCCCTAGGTATACATAGATAGATAGAAAACACTTTATTATAATTCTGTAATTCTTTATTGTACACAAAAAAACTTAAACTAACTTAAAATAACTTAACTAAAAAGATATTGTACATACCACACAAAATAGAAAACAATACAGAAATAAACAATAGAATAATTGGCGGCCGTATCGCTGAGCGCGATCTCTTCCAGGTAACCTTAGGATGGACTGGACATGAAGGAACAAGACGGTGGTACTTTAATAAATATATAGATAAAAAAAACAAATACTTACACTACATACCAAAATATCAATCAATTCTATGTACTTACCTAGATAAATTATTTATAATAGGTGATACCTACATTACAAACATTATAAGAAACTTAAATAGACATAAGATAAAGCTATCAATGTTTTGATATGCATAAATAATGCTCAGGTATGTACAGCCCGTTGAAAATTCAAAAGTCATTTATAACGGCATATTTACCATGATTTGATTTTTCAGTTTTTCAATATTTCGGCACAGTTTCTTGCGCATCATGGAATAACTGAAGGCACTGCATAGTTGGAAATTGTCCCTAATCAGAATGCAGTTTTGCTATCATAGCATTGCAGATTAAAAATGGGTAATTGGCAATTGTAATAAAGGTTGGAATTGTAGCGGTCTGAAATTAAAAAGGCTAATGCTTCACTACAAAGCTATCACTTTTCGTTGCAGCTATCACGTTTTGTTCGCGGACGTTTATCATAAATGTTTTTGTTTATTTTTTAAGTTGTGTGTGTGTTTTAATTTTATATGGATTTTATGATAATCTGAAATAAACGAATAATAATTATCGCTAGGAACTTAGAGCATTAATGCTCTAAGGCTAGACAAAAAGAGAAAAATAGATTGGTTTCAACTTTGACACTTTTGACAAGCGTCTGAATACAAATGGGATTTGTAGTTTCTTTCAGCAAAGCTAATGGCAAAATGTGTCATTGTTACTCGATACCATTGTTGGTTGGTTGGCTTGGTGGAATTGCATGTAAAGAACCGATGACCCAACTTAATGAAAAAACACATTCAGCAACATGTTCCGTACCCAATGGGTAAAACCTGTCACCAGGCTGTATCTCATGAATCGTGATAGTTGACAGCTGAAATTTTCTCGTATGATGTTATTCTGTTGCCGCTATAACAACAAATACTAAAAACAGTATAAAATAAATAATGAAGGGGGCTCCCATACAACAAAACGTTTTTATAGATAATGGACGGAACCCTTTGTGTGCTAGTCTGACTCGCACTTGGCCGGTTTTTATTATATTTACAAATATTGTTAACAGGAGAACCAGTGTATGCGGATTAAGATCCTGGGCGACTGTTACTACTGCGTCTCCGGCTTGCCCGTGTCCAGACCTAATCATGCGTACAACTGCGTCAACATGGGGCTCGCTATGATTGACGCTATCAGGTATACCTAACTTTCAGGAACCAACTTTTGGTGAGTAAATATTCTCGTGTGGCAACCGCGATGCAAAATGGAGTGTGGAACTATGTTGCCTATAACGAGTCCGAATCTTAAGTACTAATATGAGATTTGCGCAGGACTGTGTGGAGTGGCACAAGAGCTTAGAGGGTGTGGGTGAATGTGGATAGTTACCTATCATCAATCATCATCTCTTTAGCAAAGAGTATACAATAAGTACCTACCTACCTACAGCATTTTTTTCTGTCACCAGATTCGTCCGAGAAGCGACGGGCTTCAACGTAGACATGCGCATAGGCATCCACACCGGGAACGTGCTGTGCGGAGTCCTGGGGCTGCGCAAGTGGCAGTTCGACGTCTGGTCGGATGACGTCACGCTCGCCAACCATATGGAGTCGGGAGGTATTGCTGGGTAAGTACAACTCGACCAAGTTAAGTTTGCACCTCGAATCGTTGCGTAAGTTTGCAGCGAGGTGCAAACTTAACTTAAACTTAAAGCTTGGTGGAGTTGTAGGTTATTTTTTATACTAACCGTGTTCTGTTCGGTTACTCTCTCGTAGTAGGTACCTATATGCATTAAATGTATTAAATGGAAACTGTAATTACCTTTATTAGCTATAAGTCCTATTTATACCTGAATATAAGTTTTTTGTTTCAAAAGGTCGTATGAAACATCCTCAGCCACGTACAATTTAAGTGAGAGTGACCGGGGAAGCTAAGACCTCCGTCTAGGAACTACTGAGAATCAGCATAAATAACCCACAGCTTGTGTGACATGATAAGTAAGCTAACACCCCTCCAACAAGCTCAATACGGTGAATATGCTATGCTGTCACTTGCAGTAAAATATACGAGCTTTTTCAGCATCATTTTAAAAACATAAAAGCTAAACGAATGAAGCCATCGCTGCATCCAATTTAAATGTTCAGTACTTTTATCACTAAAAGGCGGCAAATAATTCGTTTAAGCTACGGCAAACCTTCGCGTCTAATACGCGGTAGCGGAAGCTTGTAATTTTTTAAATATACATTTTACATACCCAGAAGATCGTGACAGATAAATAAGTTTACTAAAAAGCACCTAACGTTTCATTAAATACTATTTTCCCGCGGCTTCGCCTGCGTTGTTTCTATGGACCCGGATGTATGGGATAAAAAGTAGCCTAAATGTTTTATTCCGAGACTGGAACTACCTGTATGCAAATTTCAGCCCGATCCGTTCTGTGGTATTTGCGTGATAGAGTAACAAACATCCATACATACAAACTTTCGCGTTTATAATATAAGTAGGATGAGATTGACATATTATAATAATTAAGGTGCGATTTCACTAAACAAATGAAGTCCGCAGTTCGCGGTTTGACGCGCAGATGCGCCTAGTTACGCGTTGTTGACGCTCGCGCTTCGCGTCTTGCGTCGCGCGTGTTTGCCGCGTAGGTTTGGCCGAAGCTTTATAAAATAAAAATAAAATAAAAAAATGGCCGAAGCTTTACCGCCCTGCAATCAATTTACAACCGTTTTGTGAAGCACAAAGAACACTAATTGTATTCGTTAAATTCTATTCAGCGGGAATTGAGGAAACGGTCTGTGACTGGGCGAAATGAGAATAAATAGAATAATATTTTGCTGTAAGTTTACGCTGTTTGCAGAGTTTTGCGAGGACATATAATTGGAGAAGTCTTGATTTTAGTATAAAAACTACAAATCTTTGTGTTGGAAAAATACTATAGTTTTATCACTTCTTCAGGCTGTTAGTCGTGCGCGTCAAGTTTCATGTAAGTAAAATTCGACGTAAGCTTTTATCGCGTTCGAATTATTTCATTTGATCATTGCTTTTTCGCCTTTGTAATTAAATTCGATGAACCTTTGAACCGATTCAGACTTTTCCAAGATTATATTTTGCCCTGCAGCGAATAAACAAAGACCATTTAGGTACTTTATTAGCTAAGTTCTGTCTAAGTTTCAATAGATCAAGCCCTGACTGAACGTTCAAATAAAGTTAACGAGTCAGTATTTTGTTTCTTACAGAGAAAACTAAAAACAAATTAAAAGAAAATTAAAAGAACAATTCAATCTTTGTCTAAGTTTTTGTGAAAATCTCTAGCAAATATTTTATTCAGTGATGTCAGACAGAAAGTAAAACTTTGGTTCGACAATAAGGCTCCGCGCAAACGAGCCACCGACCACAGCCACTGGTGGCCAGCGACAGCCTACATACTTTTTCATATATTTTGTATATACGCGCCGCATACGTGTAGCCGGTGGCGGCCACGCGCTACAGCGTATATCGTATGTGGTGGTAGCGCGCGACAGCCGCCGGTGGCTGTGGTCGGTGGCCCATTTGCGCGGAGCAAGTAGCAAGTCACAATGGCCCGACCATGTCTTCCAAAAAAACCGAAATATCGACAGACGTCGTAAACGTGTTCTTTAGTGGAAACCGCGACTCTGCGAACGTAGTGGGTATCCAGTATTAGTTAAACATAGGGACCATCATGATATTTCATCTACTTTTAGATTTTTTAGGTTGATAGTCCATTCTTTTGGTTCCAAAATAGGTATAGAATAATAATACTTATATAGTTATTCTGTGACAGCGGGAATAATCCAAAATGTATAAATAAATGTCAACGAATTACATATATCTACAAAAAAAAAAATGTATATTGTCATTTTCTACATTGTTCAGTATTCGAGACCTCCTTTTAATTATAGGAATACCTGTATTAGGAGGTAACGCTCTTCCTTAACATACATTATGTATGTATGTACCTACATTATGAGTTTATAATATTATTACAATAACATTTCACAAAAGCAATTGCAATAGAAATAAAAACAATAGTTACAAAATGTGTTGAGGGCAGGGAAGTATTCGGTTGACTTTATTCTATGGTAAGTTCAAGATGTGATATCTAAAGTATTCGTTCTAATTCCCCAGCCGTGTTCACATCACAAAACCAACGCTACTCCAGCTGGGCGGGCGGTTCGAGGTAGAGCCAGGAGACGGCTGCTCTAGAGAAGGGTATCTGGCAGACCATAAGGTGGAGACCTACCTTATTGTGCCGCCTAAGGTAAGAATCGTACCTAAGGCTTACTTTAGCCGACATGATTCTTACTTTGGTAAGAATCATGTCGTTACTACCTTTGGACAGTGAACATGATGCTTAAATCATGCCGCCTAAGGTAAGAATACACACACGAATAGACAGACGGCCGCGCTGCGCTGGGGCAAACATGTTCTTGCGTGGAGACCACGACTCGGTAAACTTAGTGTAGGATGCACTCCGACCAGGTAGGATGACGACCTGCGAAAGACTGCGGGTAGATGCTGGGTGCGTCAAGCTGAAGACAGGGCGCTATGGCGCTCATTGGGGGAGGCCTGTGTCCAGCAGTGGACTGCTTTAAGCTGATGATGATGATGATGATGAAGGTAAGAATTATACTGTCTTTTGTAAGAATCGCCTCAGGCAAGAATCATATAACCTTAGCTAAGAATCATGTCACCTTAAGTAAGAATTAGGTAAGTATCATGTCACCTAAGGTAAGAATCATATTGTCTAAGAAGTCGTAAGAATCAGTTTGCCGTTAACCAAAATTATTCTTAATATACGAGCTGTTCATTTAATTTAAAACAAGATCTATTGCGCAATCACATGCACTCTTTAAGGAGTTTCTCCTATACATTATAAAAACAGACCCCAAACTGCGATCTCGAATAGCTTCACCCATGTTACATTGGATATTGCCTATCCGGATTCAAATGGCTACCCACTGACAGATTGACCGATGAAATTCGACTCGTACTCGTCGAGCCTCGAGATTGGATTTTTGTTATATCGAGAGGGAACCGCGGGGTGATGTTAGATGAGTTTTCTAGTTGGTTTTGTAACATGAACCAACTAAATTGACTCAGAGATTAGCTACTACTTTGAAATCCTATTATTGCGGTGTAAGTATATACTTGGAGACGCTATTTTGATTTATTTTGTGTTTCTAACCATACCAGCTAAATCTAGTAGTTTAGTCTATATTGTTCCTTCATGTCTAGTTCATCCTAGGTTGCCTGGAAGAGATCGCTCTCAGCGATAAGGCCGCCCTTTATACTTCCTTTATTCTAGTGCTTATTTCTGTATTGTTTTCTGTTTTGTGTGGTATAGAGTATAAATAAAATAAATAATAAATATTGCTCGACAATTCACACAGCATTATCTAGCCCCATGGTAAGCAGAGCTTGTGTTATAGGTACTAGATAACTGATATACATAATACAACATATTACATAGATAGATATTTTTTATTATACCTACATAGAAAACGACCAGAACACCCGGAACAAATATCTGCAGATCGTACACACAATTGTTCCGAGGCGGGAATCGAACCCGCAACCTCCTGCGTCGCAGGCGGACCTTCGCCCACCGGTCCACATCATCGGTCGTCAAGTATATATATAAAGTTATTTCTATCTATCTATCTACTAAAATAAAGTGCAAGTTAGCGATTTGCTACTGACGACGCGACAGAACGCACCTACCATAGTGTGCCTTAGTATTAGTCAGGTGCATCTAAGGTTGTTTTGTAGTTTTGCTACATTTTTGTAGGTGACTTTGTTATTCCTAACGTTTACCGTGAGATGCGCCTGTTCCCGACGACTCACGCGTGAATATTCCCAGCGAGACACACTAATACACTTTCGTGCGAGCACTGTACAAGTGAGTTTCAATCTATGTCACCATCATCTCATCACCTATAACTTTCCTAAGACGTGACTTATTAGAAATAAATTTACCAATGACTGACAGAAACAAATTTTAATGGTTTTTGCGTTGTGTGACAAAACTTTTTTGCAGTGACGAATTGCTGCCCAAATCGCTCTTTGCATATTCAAATTGAATAATAAAATCAGCGAATCTCAATAAAACCGTGATGAAATCAAAAAGCCTTCAACTCGTCTCAACCAATAAACCATCGCCAATGAATACAGTTAATTCGCGGCTTCAGTATCGATAGCAAGTTTTTGAAATGCAAATTCTTATTCAAAGACGCTGTATTTTCAGTATTGACTTTCTGATAGCATTTTGTGAAGTTCCGAACTAATTTCGAATTGGGAACAAATTGAGACGTGGCAAGTGAACAAAATGATATAAGTTTTTGATGAAAATCATTGGAATATGAAATGTTTTTCATTAAAAGTTTGTGGCGCCATCTAGTTACGTGACGCTCAACTTGTTTTTTTCATTGACATTATAATGCAAAGAAATGAAACTGTGAATATTTCATGTAAACTTTTCACATGAAATATCATACCTAATCATTTCCCTCAGAAAGTTTATAATCAATATCTTCAACAAGTTTTCGCCCGCTGCACTGCTTCGCACTCGTTGTTTATATGGAAACGTTTACAGGAAATTTATATCCAAAGGGAATTGTTTTATAGAATTCAAAGTTTGGCTTATGGCACAAGTTATATGTTTACCTTTATGTTAGATTCCAAGCTTATAGCTACATCGATGAAATATTTCAGCCACAGTTTCAGCCCAATCCGTCCGCACGTAATCAGTTTTGCCGTGATGAATTAACAAACATCCATCCATCCTAAATGGATGGATGTGAATTTTCGCATTTATGATATTAGTGTTATATTTAAAATATCAATGAACCTTATTGCTTTGAACCTAAGCAGCTGCAAACGAATTACAGAATGTAAAGAAGAACCAACTCGAAGAACCTCATAAATCTTCAGTGCACTCTATCTATTCGAACAGATGTCACAGAAAGCTCTATAATTAAATAATGGCCGCCATAGTTCAAAGTTTATCCGAGACTGTGGGTAATTCACGCCCTGACCCGTTGATAACTTAGATTTATTGCGACTTAGTACAGGGTTGGACTTAGGCAGGTTTACGAGGGGCCAGGCTCATTTATTACGCACAGAGGCTGGCCACCAGGGGGTTGTTTAGTGGGTCGGCGAAGTTTTTCTTTGACATCCTCACATATCCATACAAATACTATACGTAGGGTACAGCTAGCAGATTTTTCCCCTTGAAAAAAAAAGGGTTGGACTTAGGTAGGTTTTAACAAGGGATTCAAAATGTACCCCGAATACATTAAATAGTGTTTGCACATGATCCGTCTAAGTGAGAGTCAAATTCAGGCTTTAGGGTACTCTACGTCTTCAATAAATAAATACTACATGAAATCCAATAACCATTTCACCATACGATTGGAATCCAAAAAATAAGCGGCGATACATCCTTGTTGAACTGACCATCAAGACTAAACGGGAAAAGAAATGAAACGGTGAATAAGACATGATAAAAGTATTCCTGCCCCATATTTTCATCCTTACTCCAACCCTGTTAAGAATAACAGATAGTTACTACAGCGCGTGACTGGAGTACAGAATATAGAGGAAATCATGTGTGAAATAGGGGCATATATCAGTAGAAATGGTAGTAAAAGTGGCTGAAATACGTATTTCTCTGTCTCCACCTTATGTGTCACTAATAAATAAATAAATAATACTGGAAAATCCACACAGCATCATCTAGCCCCAAGCTAAGTGGAGCTTGTGTTATGGCTACTAGATGACTGGTAGAACATAATACAAAACATTACAAAGATAGATATTTTTTCTTATACATAGAAAACGACCAGAACACCCGAAACAAAAATCCACAGACCGACAAACATTTGTCCCGAGGCGGGAAGCGAACGACCTCTCCTTTGGAGCGCGGTGCAGGAGGTGGCCTCCTGCACCGCGCTCCAAAGGAGAGGTCGTTATAATTCTTCGTCGAAATTCAGCAAACACTTCCGTAGAATACAAATACCTATCTCAAAGACCAGCGACGTATCGCGTCGCGTATTCCTTTAAAAGTTAGTACTAATTAGTTTGAAAATAAGCGAGCTCCGCGCAAATTCATGAATAATTTTAACCTGGAAACTGTATAATAAATAGAGAACATAAATTTCACGAAACAAGAGAAATGCATAATAATTTTAAGCTCATGTGGCGTGAATATTCTACGCAAATGTTAGAGTCTGTGGTAAAGGTAGCTTGTTTAGAAAGCTGAAACATAGAGCAGCTAAATCAAAGGGATTGCCTCAAGTGGCAGTGATCAAGGCATATTATACAACTGACAGTCGTTGGGGCGGTAATGCTCTCGAGTAGCGACCATGTATCTACTTACGTGTTGAAGACCTCTGTAGCGCGGTGGGCGATGGTCCGCCTACGACGCAGGAGGGGGTTCGATGACTGAACAATTAATAAGTACAGAGGTACAATGTGCATACCTATCCTATTTAGGCATACAGTACAATGATGTGAATAATTTCTCTTTGCTTTCAGAAACCATCAGGAATATCAGAAAATGGCCGCCTTTCTGTCTGCACAGTCGACAGAAAAGCCAGCATCGTTTCATCCATCTACGACGCTTCTCCAACTAAGCAAAGCAATATCAGCCCTGCGCCATCCCAACATAGTTTCTGCGATGAAAGTTCAAGAGTATTGAGATCAGAATCTATTAGAACTAATGATTTGCGATCCGACTCATTAAGAAACGACTCGTTCAGAAATGACTCAGCCAGAAACGACTCTTTAAGAAATGACTCATTCAGAAACGATTCTTTAAGAAATGACTCATTTAGAAATGACTCGGCTAGAACCGACTCATTGAGAGATGGGTCGGGGAGAGTCAGTGATGTGATGAGATCTGAGTCGGTCAGGACTGCAGATATAAATAGATCGGACTCGATAAGAGTCACTGATGTTATGAGATCGGAGTCTGTTAGGACTGCTCCTCCTGGAGGTATGAAATTCGTTCATAAATTAATGGTTTCTATACTTTTAATATATGGAAATGGTTGGAGGTTTGATTTTTTGTTTGTTTATTTGAATTGAATAGGCTCCGAAACTAAAGGACCGATTTTAAAAATTATTTCATGGTTGGGATGCTACACTATCCCCGAGTAACATAAGCTATATTATATTTTCAAAAAATTAGGGATCCTTCGAAGACTTCATAAAAAGAGGAGGTTCTCAATTCATGATAAACGTGTATCTTCCAGATCTAAGTCGCCGAGCATCAGTGAGGATCGACGGTCCCAAGACAGTGGCTTTCGAAGGTGCCACCAGCCCTGGCGATGGTCATAACGGAGTTCCCCATGTGAAGCCCAAGAGTCGGAGTGGGTCTATTATTGGAGCTATCAGTCCGATTATGGGGACAGGTGAGATATTTCATATTTTTTACAGATTTTGTGGTCGAAAGGATTCAGAAATCACCATGACAAATTTTCTTAAAACCTACCTTAATGGCAATAATGGCATCCTACAAGAGCATAATTGTTTATTTTTTAATTTTAATAAAAAATATATTGTTGGGGAAAAAGTCTTGTCAAACTGCGAACTAATTATTGTTTCTTCCACCAATTATCATAGATACAAAAATCTTTATTTTCATTCGCTAACCATAAGCGAATGATAATTTTATTTGATTAATTCTTCGAGACCTCCTTTTAAGTATAGTATAGATTTTGCCGTTATGGAAGTTAAACGTAACTAGTGACATATCAGACTTCAATTATCTCTACATTATTATCTAGAGTAGTTAATAATATATTATTCTTTACCTTCAGAGGAAAGTTCAGATTCTTCAGAGCCTACACCGATTAGCACACCACAATCAGAGTTGCTACAACAGACCTTATTCCTTAGGATGCTAAGTACAATATCCACTGAATCGCTGAGTTAGTTTTATTCTTCTTTGTCTTCAGCATCTACGTTCTAAACAACACTCTATGGAATTGAAATTACATCACATTTTAGAAATTTGGTTTCATTTTGTGTATTATAACAGTTATCAAAAACGTTATTAAAAATCAGGAACGTGCCCATTACTTTTTTAATATTTTCCGTCCCATCAGTGTTTGTGTTAATCTATTAAAGGTATAGAAAGTTTATGGTTGTTCTTTTATAATTCGAGATCTTATTAAATTCTTAATAATCTATAGATAACTTTGTTTTCCAAGGGGCCGAGCATGATCACCCTAGAAAGCGATTTGTTTCGAAAACTACATCGAATAAGCAGTTATTAATTAGTCTCTTATTTTTATCTAAATAGTTTACGCAAGACATAACGTTATTCTCTTCTAGGTAGTCGTTTTTATTTATTTGTATTTAGGGTGTTCATGCTACCGGTACTAAAAAAATTGAACTGCCAATGTGCCGTAGTCCATCTAATATCTTGAATACAAAAGAGAACATACATAATATTTTAGTAGCACACATTTTCATCGACTCCGGGCATTCTGTAATGTCTTGAATTGCCACTGTGCTCTATTCCATCTACATATAATGTCTTGAATAAAATACAAAAGAGAACATACAATTTAGTAGTATATTGTACATTTCCAGCGACTCCGGGCATACCGTCCAGGTCTCGACCCTCCAGCAAGATGACTAAGTACGTGGAGTGTTGGGGAGCCGACAAACCCTTTGCTAACATCACTGACTCTACTCTTGCCAAAAATATTGGAATTTCTGTGAGTATCATCATAATACACCTTATATACTTCGAAAGAGACAGGATTTTTTTTTATTTTAACAATATTCAGGTAATTAACAGCTAACTTAATTAGTAGGTATGTTACTAAATACTGAAGGCTAATTAAAAATTTCCACGTAAAGCTACTGAAAATAATACTTAACAAAGTTACAGAACGACTAGAATTAGACTGCAGGTGAGAAATTCCTACAAATTTTTGTTTATTATACGACTTAAGAAAATAATCAAGAAGATATACCAAAAATCTACCTCTCACTATTCTTTTTAGTTTAGTGGAAGGATTAATGAAAGTATCCATATCTCTCTGGAAAGAACGTGAAAACATCCGCATGATCTTATCAAAAATGTTCTGCCTGTAGTTGGTTTTACACGATGAAAGATGAAAAGTTTTAGGGTATGCAGGATGATGATGAATTTTTTATTGAGACTTTTGCTGAAGTTACGGTCCCTAACTTATGATGCTCCGCGAGATATTGCTGATAGTTTAGAATCTATACTATCAGTAATATCTCATGATGATTTTGTTGATTTTATTTACATAAGATTATATTGCTTTGTTTCAGAGCTTGGCCATGATAGAACAAAATTTATTACCACAAAGGACGACATGCTGTGATTGCAGGTAATAATAATTTAAATATTGAACATACTATTGATGATAATAATGTAGGTACCCAGATTTTGCACCCTACAATACGGGAAAACTACATTGTGTATATCCTATAAACCTTATTTACATGTATTTGATGCAACAAATGTCAACATAATCGATAACCCTATTTCAGCAACAACACAGAAGAGATGAACCGCATCACGCTCTGGTTCAAGAGCGCCTCTCAAGAGCGTCAGTACCGCAACCAACCCGACGCTCAGTTCAAGTACAACGTGGCGTGCGCGGCGCTGCTGTTCTTATTGATGGCGTTTATACAGCTGCTGACTGTGCCCAAGTAGGTGTTACTTGTATTTGTTACAACACAAACGAGTCCGTACCGTATTTAACGCGCTCATATTCATAAGGAGTTACTGGTAAAGACAACCAGCCAGACGCTCAGTTCAAGTACGACGTGGCGTGCGCGGCGCTGCTGTTCTTATTGATGGCGTTCATACAGCTGCTGACTGTGCCCAAGTGGGTGTTTAGATTTAACATCGCCTTAGGGCTTAATATAACTTACTCAATACTCAATATATTTATTGTTGTAATGATGTTAATATCTCAAAAATATTCACAAGGAGTTAATGGTAAAGACGTTATGAAATCTTTACCTACTGTTGACATGCCTGGAGGAAAGATGAAACCGTAATGTCAAGTGGCAAACGCTTGCTTATTATATAAATATCAGAAGAGGTGTATGTCAAGCTGTGGACTAGCATAGACCGGTAATCTCTATGTCCAGCATTTGACTCTCCAGAATAACACGATTACGAAACTAAAGTAAGATAGAACAGCGTAATCATATTCAATAAAATAAGACTAACAGCGATACATTTACTTTCTCTATTTCACAACAGAATAACTAACTACCCTCATTTAATTCCAGAGGGATAGTAATATACGCATCGTTTGGTCCTACCCTCATTACGCTGCTAGTGTTCGTGTACCTCTCGTGGTACGACGGCAAGAGATTCGTCCGGGGACTGCATCCGCTCTCAGACACGCCTAATGATGACTACGCTGATAACTGCACTAAGCCTGGACAGGTCAGTAATAATGGAAGTCTTATAATAATACCATAAAAAAAATATTCTAAATAGATAGATAGATAGAAAACACTTTATTATACCACACAAAACAGAAAACAATATAGAATCAAAAACTTACATTAATTCTACTTTATTCGATGTGAACTAACCGACCACATGTATGTATAATAACTAATAAGCGATTCAAGTATTTACCTATTCTATAAGCGTTAATTTTCTTCTCTTTCAGGTGGTGGCTGACAACCGCTTTATAAGACTGACGATGTTCATAGTGTCGGTACTGCTGATATGCGCTTGTGCAGTTATAAACTTGGTGAGTTGTATTTTGAGCTTTTTTGTACGTAATAATAAATAAATAAATAATGTTGGACAATTCACACAGTATTATCTAGCCCCATGGTAAGCAGAGCTTGTGTTATGGGTACTAGATAACTGATATACAATATATTACATAGATAGATATTTTTTATTATACATAGAAATCGACCAGAACACCCGGAACAAATATCTGCAGATCGTACACACAATTGTTCCGAGGCGAGTATCGAACCCGCAACCTCCTGCGTCGCAGGCGGACCTTCGCCTACCGCGCCACATCGGTCGTCACTTTGTTGATTCTGTTTTTATTTGAAAGCAGGTGCTTCCCCGGTTGTCCCATTTCAATTTGGTCCAGTTCTGACAATGGCATCCAAGAGAAAACCATATAAGTTTTAAATTTGCATTAAGTATCTGCGCGACAAATGGACGAATAACTCAATACCACGCCAACCTATTTCGATTATTTTTTAAAAACTAATTTTTAGATCCCTTTTCATTAGTTAGGAATTTGAAGTCGGTATATAGTTTTTTAAAACACGCCAATTTATAAGACATTTTCATTATTTTGCAAAAGTTTTATTTAGTGCCTAGGTTTGATCTAAATTCAATGAAAGTTAGCCAGTCAAGTTCATTATTGACGACCGATGTGGCGCGGTGGGCGAAGGTCCGCCTGCGACGCAGAAGGTTGCGGGTTCGATTCCCGCCTCGGAACAATTGTGTGTACGATCTGCAGATATTTTTCCGGGTGTTCTGGTCGTTTTCTATGTATAATAAAAAATATCTATCTATGTAATGTATTGTATTATATATATGAGTCATCTAGTACCCATAACACAAGCTTTGCTTAGCTTGGGGCTAGATGATGCTGTGTGAATTGTCCAGCATTATTTATATTTATTTATTATTAATTGTAATTTTGAGCCCGACCCAAGTCGCGAGCAAGTAGCTATGTGTACTAAAGTCATTTAAAACGGGATATTTACCATAATCGCAGTTGTTCGCAGTGTCTTCAGTTATTCCGTGATCATGGCGCATGAAACTGTGCCGCAATATTGGGTAACTCAAAAATCAAATCATGGTAAATATCCCGTTTTAAACGACTTTAGTGTTAATAACCATGATCGTTTCAAAAGTTTTATAGTTATGTGTAGTTGTGATGATAAAATAAACGAATGGTTTCTGTGTACATATAGAACTAAACATTATAATTGTTTCAGCTCCCAATAACAGAGGATCCTGAGAACTTAAATATAACAACCACACAAGATCTCACTGAAATACTATTAGATAGGAACAATGAAGATGGCGCCGGAGTCTACGGATATTCAGATATCAATACGTACGAAGTGGATTCAGCACCCGTAATTATTATATTTCACTTAAATAAATAATAAATACTGCTGTACAATCCACACAGCATCATCTAGCCCCAAGCTAAGTAGAGCTTGTGTTATGGGTACTTAAAATAAAAGAAACATGATTAAAAAATAGTAGTGAAAATAGTAAAAATAGTAGTGTAGGACGCCCTTCGACCAGGTGGGATGACGACCTGCGAAAGACTGCAGGTAGATGCTGGATGCGACAAGCTGAAGACAGGGTGCTATGGCGCTCATTGGGGGAGGCCTATGTCCAGCAGTGGACTGCTATAGGCTGATGATGATGATGATGATTAAAAAATAAAAGACAATAGATGTTTGTAATTGATTCACAAAACTCAGTCTCTGTCTCAGCATAGCAGCATACTATTAGTTATAATGAGTAGGATGTATTTCTTCTCTAAAAAGGTATTGTCTTTTTTTCAGACTTATATCTACAGCACTGTGATAACACTAGCGTCGATATCTGTTTTCCTTCGTGTAGGGTTCGTCTTCAAATTCGTCCTGATGTGTTGCACTCTCATTGTGCACATCACAATGTATTCTTACTCGAATATTTTCAAATTGTATGAAACACACAGCTCTTCAGTGGAAAAGTAAGTTATATTATTTTTGTATGCAAGTAACATTCTGGGTTACTATCAAATAATAGAAACAAATTAGAACAAGTACATACAATTGAATCAATTGAGCTTATTGAAGACTGTTGCAAAAATTCTACAGCTCAACGGTCTCTTACTATCAATAGACCATTCAGTACGAGACTAGTTTGTACGTTAGCGGTGATAATGGCGGGCCTTGGCGTTGTAGGTCCCAGAATATTTCCTTGAGTGACTAAATACTCTAAGCCAAACAATATAATTATATCTTCTAATTTCCAAAGGATATGATTATTTCTTCTGGTCGGTAGTTTTACTATATTGAAACTGATTTGCGGAAAATTCGCCGAGAATAATTTTTCGAGCACAATTCGCCGAAAGCACAATTCTGTGTTTTCGGCGAGTGGTGCATTCGGCGAATTGTTCTCGACGAATTGTGTCCGATGAATTGTTCTCGGCGAATTTTGGGCATACGATTGAAATTAGTAGAAACTTATTTATTCTAAGACACTTTATAAAATCTAAATAACTTTTTAACAGCTTTTGAAAACTAGGTTTAGGGTGAATGCATAAATAATCTGTTTCTTCCTTTTTGCAGTTTCACAACTATATCATACGCAGCTAAAGCAGGCTTGGTGCTTGTGTTTCTGGCAGCATTGCTGCACATTCTAGATCGACAGATAGAGTTCACATCCAGAACTGACTTCTTATGGAAAGACAAGCTCAAGAATGAGCAAGAGGAAGTGGAAACTATGAGGGGGATAAATAAGGTACTTATTTACTCCAGCATTGATTCTGTTCGGATATTGTTGGGTTCTACCCATCGTTCTACCGAATTATTTTTTTGTGTCCATATTTTTTATTTTATGTTGTCTTTGATTATGTATTTATATGTAATTTTTGTATGAGTCCTGTACTCGAAATAAACAATTTTTTATTTATAATTTAATTTTTTTTTTCAGATTCTCCTTGAAAATATTCTACCGGCTCACGTGGCTGAACATTTTCTTACGTCGGTTGCATCGGAGGTAAGCTTTTATATTTTGATGAATTTCTTCATTGTGTTTATTGATAAAATTTAACCAACGTAGATTTATGTTACACAATACGTTTGACGCTTATTCAATGCAATAAATTTATTGATAACACCTAGATATATCTATTTTGTAAGCCTAAAGAAAAAATAAAAACTTTTGAACTTGAATTTATAAGTCGAGTTCTTAAGTACAAGAACAATAGTAGTAGGTCATGTTTAAATAACAATGGGTACTAGCTACTAAATACACATTTATACATTCTAAATAAATAAGTTGTAAAAAATCAATAAAACTAAAAACGGGATATTTACCATGATTTGATGTTTGAGTTTCCAATATTTCGGTCACAGTTTCATGCGCCATGATCACGGAATAACTGAAGGCACTGCGAGTTCGTTTTTATGGGCAGATATAATACCGATCTACCTTCATTTTCTGTCTTATTTTTTTTTGGAAATTATTATTAATTTTTGATTTGATTATACATTTGTCGAGATTCTAAAACACTGCCATAAGGTAACTAGTTGAAAATGAAATGAAAAATGAAAATGAAAATGAATGAAATGAAAATGAAATGATTGTGAACAGAGTGGTTTTACAACACCACTCTGTTCACATGGTCTTATAGTTTTTCTTAAACACCGCCATAGATTCGTTTGTTCTTAATCTCTTCTATCGGTTTACAGGAAGACCTATACCACGAGAGGTATTCAAGTATAGCGGTAATGTTCGCCTCCATCCCGAATTACAAGGAGTTCTACGATGAAACAGACGTCAACAAACAAGGATTGGAGTGTCTAAGGCTGCTCAACGAAATCATTTGTGATTTTGATAAGGTGAGAAATAACTACATAGTATAAAACAAAGTCGCTTCCCCTATGTATGCTTAGATCTGTAAAACTACGCAACGGATGTTGATGTGGTATTTTTTAATAGATAGAGTGATTCAAGGTGAAGGTTTGTAAACCATTTGACTCATAGAATTACATGCGGTCGAAGCTGCTGGGTGCACTTAGTTGTAGAGAAAGTAGTGAAATGTCGGGTATCTAGATAGGTCAAGTTTTTATACGTTGCGGGGGGTTACATTTCAAGCAGGACAAGTAAATACTGTTAAAAATGGGATTGATATGGAAATATTAAGTGAAAGACCGAGGAACGGATGGGCATGATAATGTTTTTCTGTTGCCACTATAACAACAAACACTAAAAACAAAATAAATAAAATAATTAAGGGGGCTCCCATACAAGAAACGTAATTTATTTGCTCGTTTTTGCTGGATATTGATGACTGCAACAGGTAGACGCTTGAAATATTCACAGAATATTTAGTTATAATAGTCACTTAAAAATAAATAATTAAATTAAAATAAAACAAATATTTAAGGTTCCATACAACGACATGATGTCTTTTACTAAAGTCATTTAAAACGGGATATTTACCATGATTTGATTTTTGAGTTATCCAATATTTCGGCACAGTTGCCGTCCGTGAGTCCGTGATCATGGCGCATGCAACTGTGCCGAAATATTGGTTAACTCAAAAATCAAATCATGGTAAATATCCCGTTTTAATTGACTTTTTTTTTTGATTAGCCATGATAGTTTCAAAAGTTTTATGATGTTTTTTGCCATTTTCATAGATAATGACACAGAACCCTTCGTGCGCGAATCCTCGCACTTGGCCAGTTTTTTAAATAGATAGAATAGAATAGAAAAAAATATTTATTTGGACACAGGTACAAAATACAGGCATAGAATAAACAAACGGCAAACAGAGATCTGATACCTTTCTCGTCTTTTCCAGTTACTTCTAAAGCCAAAGTTCAGCTGCATAGAGAAGATAAAGACGATCGGCAGCACGTACATGATAGCCTCGGGACTGTGCCCCGGGAAGGAAGAAGAGAAGAAGATTGTAAGTCTTCTAAACGACGACTCATTATTTTTAGTAAACGAATCAACACGGAGCCAATCATTTCATCTGATTGTAATCAACACGGACCCTGTGAATCCAATCATTTCATCTATACTAATATTATAAAGAGGAAAGGTTTGATTTTTTGCATTGAATAGGCTCCGAAACTACTGGACCGATTTGAAAAAATTCTTTACCATTTGGAAGTTACACTATTTTTTTGCATTGAATGGGCTACGAAACTACTGTACTGATATGAAAAATTCTGTCACCATTGGGAAGTTACACTATTCCCGAGTGAAATAGGCTCAAAGAAAATAAATTATTTTAAAAGATTTACAAAAAATCCTTACTAAAACTCCAACAATGTAACCAAATATGTACAATTATTACTTAATTAATTCCTTATAATTAAGTAATAATTGTACACATTTGGTAAAAAAAAATTGTACACATTTGGTAATAATTGTACACATTTGGTAAAATTGTACACATTTGGTAAAATTGTACACATTTTGTAAAAAAAAAAAGTTTCTGTAAAAAAAGCTTACAAAAATCTTTCGCAGCGCACGGCTATGTAGTAAAGATTTACAAAAAATCCTTACTAAAACTCCAACAATGTAACCAAATGTGTACAATTATTACTTAATTAATTCCTTATAATTAATTTTTTTTTTTTCTACTTTTACTTCTCTTTAATAATATTAAAGATAAAATTCTTACATTTCAGGATGCCAAAAGTAAAGAAGAGCACACGGTGGCGATTCTAGTGGAGTTCGCGATGGCTCTCATGTCGATACTGGACCAGATCAACAGAGAGTCCTTCCAGAGGTTCAAGTTGAGGATAGGTGAGTTTCATCATTACTACATAGTATAAATTTCACGCTGTCTGTCTGTCCCTATGTATGCTTGAAAACCGCGAGAAGCTAGTTTTCTAGATACAACCAAAAAAGTAAAAGTCATAAGTCACATAAATAAAATTTGCTAACATATCTAAATTGCGAACAAACATTTGTACGAGCATCAAGTCAAATATAGTAATACCTCATCATCATTAGCTTATATTAGTCCACTGCTGGGCATAGGCCTCCCCTAATGAGCGCCACAGCGCCCTGTCTTCAGTTTGACGCATCCAGCTTCTACCTGCAGTCCTTCGCAGGTCGTCATCCCACCTGGCCGGAGGGCGTGCTACACTACGTTTGCCGAGTCGCGGTCTCCACTTAAGAGCACGATTACCCCAACGGTTGTCAGTTCTTCGCAAGACATTGTAATACCTAATCTATTTAAAACCTTCAGTAATAACCTATATTTAAGCAAATACATACCATTTAATTATATTTCATCATCATCATCATCAGCCTATGCAGGTAGACATAGGCCTCCCCCAATGAGCGCCATAGCGCCCTGTCTTCAGCTTGCCGCATCCAGCATCTCCCTGCAGTCTTTCGCAGGTCGTCATCCCACCTGGTCGGAGGTTATTTCATAAGTACATACATTCGTTACAGGTCTAAGTCACGGACCAGTGATAGCCGGTGTAGTGGGGGCGCAGAAGCCGCAGTATGATATCTGGGGCAACACGGTCAATGTGGCCTCTAGGATGGACTCGACCGGAGTCATGGGCAAGATACAGGTCACCGAGGACACTGCTAAGTAAGTCATTCAAATTTCAAATATATTGATTGCGTCAAACATCATGTGTGATGATCAGGTGCTTTAATCCTACTAATATTATAAACGCGAAAGTTTGTGAGGATGTTTGTTGCTCTTTCAAGCAAAAACCATTGAATGAATTTTGATGAAACTTCACAATAATATAGCTTATATATCAGAATAATACATAGGCTACAATTCATAAAGATATATTGAAAAAGAAAAAGAATATATTTGAAAGCCTACCTGCTGTTTTATATGCCTGCTTATCACATTTTAAAAACACCATAAAAGCGTAATGTATTATCTTGATATTGTATATTATCCAAAATATTTATCACCACGCGGGTGAAACCGCGGAGCGCAGCTAGTTCTAAATAATGCACTCATGTCTCACTATAGTCTAGCATGCAATAATTATGACTAATTAAATTGGGTATTAAGATCTAACATTTAAAACTCATTGATATCATAAAAAAAAATCACTCGATGGTCCGACGATATTGCAGCCAGATGTCGCAGGGAGTCGATGGATAGGGCGGCTCAGGACCGCTTTTTCTGGCGTCTTTTATGAGAGGCCTATGTTCAGCAGTGGACGTGTACGAGCTGATGATGATCACTGACTGACTGTAATCGCAATATAATCTGCTAATCGTGGTGGTTTAGGAAAAATCCTCTTTTTCTCATTTTTTATGGGAGACACGGTTCAGCAGTGGACTAATGAATGATGATGAGTTATGGCTATATCCATCCAGTACCTACCATGAGAGCGCAGCCGGGCTTAGAAAGCTCACTGTAAATCGTAAACGCCTAGAATCATCTTGTTTAACAGTGAAAGTTGCGGACAGAATTTTGTAAGGCGCACACTCATTTTTATTTTCATTTGTAAGTTTGGAAGTTTTATTATTATTTTTAGCCATTATACCACTGCTGGGCAAAGGCCTCCCCCTTCCACTCCTCGCGATCCAAGTTTTATTAGTATAACGTAAAATAATATTATCGCATGGCAAAATTGATCATCTCTGACAAATAACTCTAACGATGATTTTTTGTATCATTTCAGGGTTCTAATGAGAGCTGGCTACGTATGCGAGTGCCGTGGTCCGACGTATGTCAAAGGCAAAGGCACATTGGTTACATACTTCGTTAAATCGCCTCATTCTGGCGGAGGAATATAAATTTAGTAAAAAACCATATCGTCGCTGTACATGGAAAACTAAATGATTAGTAAGACAGAAAGATGGAGCCTGAGTTAGACTTCGTCGTCGTCGTCGTCGATTTCGCAAAAAACTCAATGTGTTAGTTATTTAATTTTCCTTCTACAGCGACGATATTTATGCCTAGTGGAGTCATATTCCTAGGAACATATCCAGTTACAATAATTGTAGGATAGGAACTACATATTATGAAGATGGTAAGCTAGGTAAATACTCATTATAATGGCCTAGTTTAATTAGAGGACCTATATTTTAAATTTAATTTATTATTTTCTTAGAATTTGTGCAATGCCGTTTCAACTATGAGTGTTCTTAAATCGTCTAGACTTTTTTTTATCGTAGTTTTAAGTAGACAATTTTATAAAAATAAAAGTACCTAGCAAAATGTGTGATATTTTAGAGATTATTTGATGTGGTGAAATATATTTTTGTATAATTTGCATTTAATGTACCTAATATTTTCGTATTATTTCGATATAAGTCCAACTCCTATTTTTTTAAAATCAAATTTATTGTTAAAGAATTTTGCTTCGTAAAGTATGCCAGTTCTATCATAACTTATAACTAAGAAACAAAACAAAATAAACAGCAAAATAAAAACATAAATTGTGGCTATTTTTAAAGGGAGTCACCGATGCATAAAATTTTTGAATACTGAGATGGCCGCTGCTGAATCTGGTTCCGCTAAAATGTTAATGAACGTACCTAAATCAAATCTATTTAAATTAAGTTCAATCATCAGTGCCTCCCTTCGATCTTTGAACTTGACGCAATCCATCAAGATGTAGTGCACATCATCTAGGAAACTCCTATTTGAGGTGCTTTTAAAAGCTAAGCTGTAGGAAATTTGGAAAATAATTTATAATTTGATATCTAAAAATGTATTCTATCGCAAATTTTGCTAATCCATAGTTGTATCTGCTGAAAAAAAGTGAGAAATTTTTTCATCGGCTGTATAAGGGCAAAAATGTATGATAGTAATATACTATGGTATGTTTATTTCACTTACTAGCGCGGTGCTGGCTAAAACATGTCTTCATACATTTTTTATCCGTCTAGTGGAAAAACATAATTGGAAATTAAAGTCATTTAAAACGGAATATTTACCATGATTTCGTTTTTGAGTTTTCTAATTTCTAAAAATCTGCTTTTAGTGGCAACGTTTGTGGCAAAAGACAAAAAATGAGGGTAGATCGTATGTCTGCCAATAAAAACTTACTCGCAATGCATTGATGTATTACAAAAAAAAATTATTTTTTTTAATACATCAATGTCGCAATGCCTTCAGTTATTCCGTGATCATGGCGCATGAAACTGTGCCGAAGTATTGGGAAACTCAAAAATCAAATCATGCTAAATATCTCGTTTTATAACTTTAGTGTTAATAACCATGATAGTTTCTAAAGTTTTATAATTGGATATGGATACATCTTTACCCCTACTGAAAATAATTAGAAAAATCTAGTTTCATCGTGTAATAATTGATGAATTTCAATAATGGTTATTCTAATTCCTTATTTACACGAGACTTAAACATTTGAAAATACTCAAACTCGAGATGCTCTGGATCTCTTGTTGTCTTGATTTATATTCTCTATGCGAAATATATTATAAATAGTAATACCTTAACGTCATTATCGATAATAATGTTTAATAGATAAGTATTGTAAAATTGTTATAGCAGCAGGTAGGTACATATACATATTGTATATTTCATATGCAATAAAAGAAAACTATGTTCTAATATATTTTTTTTATTGTCCAATATTGACGACCGATGTAGCGCGGCGGACGAAGGTCTGCCTGCGATGCAAAAGATTGCGGGTTCAAATCAAATCAAATCATTTATTTTTTGCAGGAATGTCGGTACAATAAATCTTCTTAATAATAAGGTCCTATACATTCTGCCTCGTCAGGGCGTGCAAAATTATTACAAATTAATTAGCTACAATATTCTAAGGCTTTATAAATCATGTCAAAAAATTATATAATCATAAAAGGTAGATAACTAAAATGTCAGAAAGAAAATTTTACAATTTTATCAAAAAGTCCTATAATTTAAATATTCTTTCATGTCATAGAAACATCTATCAATTAACCACTTTCTAAGCTTAATTTTAAATAAATTATATTGCATAGATTTAAATTCATTGGGTAACTTATTATAAATTCTTATTGCTTGATGATATGCATTCTTATTCGCAAGTTCTACTCTACATTTTGGGACATAGAGCCTGTCTTTATGTCTCGTCCGTCTCTCCATCACATCTGCGTGAGTCTTGAAATAATGAGGATATTCTTTCACAAACAAACAAATATCTCTTATGTACATGCACGGCAATGGAAGTACATAATATATTATATTTCTTAAATGAGGGTTTGCAGTTGTCCGTACTCCAAGCGCCACAGATGGCCCGCACGCACTTTTTTTTAAATAATAAATGCCTTTTCTACATCAGTTGAGTTTCCCCATACAATTAGTCCGTAAGCTAGGCTTGACGAAACATACCCGTGGCTTTGAGCGCGGCATCTATGGAAACACGTAGTCTTAGACTTTTAATGGCGAAAACAAATCTATTGAGTTTGTCACATACATGTTTGATGTGTGCTTTCCAGTTGCAGTGCTGGTCAAGCCAAATACCCATAAACTTGGCTGAATCCACTTCAGCTATATCATTATTGTTATATTTAATATTAACATTTATCTTTTCCCTTCTATATGTTCCAAATTGTATAATGTTCGTCTTAGTCAAATTAATTAAAAATCAATTAATAATATTTTATTCAGCCATTAAATTGTATTAGATAATGTCATATTAATTTCACTTTCAAATGTCATATTATTTTCTGCCCTTATTAGAATTGTGGTGTCGTCAGCAAAAAAAATTGTATTATGTCCTGCCTTGGGAAAAATCATTGTAATATCTGTAAATATTTGTTTGGCCTGTTGTTGGGTATTTATTCGGCTTCATATTATCGACTGGGGAATTCTTGTTTATATATCTATTACTGATAAAGTATACTCACCAAGAGAATCATTTTAGCTTAAGTAACATCCAAAATAAATACGAGTATATACATTTATAATATATTTAGTTTATTTCGATATATTTAGTTTTAGCGAAGTTAGTTTATTTAATTAGTGGTTTATAAACCACTAATGAAATGAACTAACTTCGGTTCTTTAGTATTCATGGAGCATTTGAGAAGAAAATAAGAGATTTTGGGCCACATTTACTCAAATACTCCCAAAATACAATCTAACAATATAGAAATCAAAGTTCGTTTTATGAAATGTTCATGGAAATTAGTAAACGATTTGCGACAAATTACTTTAGGATTAGCTTTGTTCGTTATTATAATTAATTATAAATTAATTAATACCCAGAACAAATATTTGTCCCAAGGTGGGAATCGAATCCGCAGCCTCCTGCATCGCAGGCGGACCTCTGCGCAACATCGGTGGTCGAATTATAAGTTCTCAAAGAATTTTATATCTAATCAAAAAGAATTCAATATATCAAGTTGTACCCCATTTTGATTTCTTAAGGAAGGAACGTACACGACTCTGTATAGCAAGCTTTCTGGTACCTAGTATAGCAAACGTACTACGATATTTTGACATTTTTAACCGACTTAAAAAACGGGCAAGAGATTTGTTTAACTTTGACCTGTATTGCCACGCTTTCTGGCACCTAGTAATAGCAACAGTACTATGATATTTTTAAATTTTTAACCGAATTAAAAACGGAAGAGGAGATTTGTTTTATTTTAATATAATATGTTACCTCAGAACTTTCCACTTGTGTAACTATGTATATACCTACACCTACACATCATCACTTTTGCATTTGACTTTAGTGATAACCTATGATGATAGGTAAAAGTATAAAACTTGAGACTATTTTTACACTTCAGCATTTAAATTATTATTTTCTCGAGGGTAGATCGAAGGTATCATCATGTTTTACAGCAAGGCAGTTTTCATCTGTGTGTTCTTTTTGAGTGTTACGAATATTGAGGGTAAGTTTTGCTAATTTCTTTATTGAACGAATGAATGAATGAAACACTTTATTGCAAAAAAAATAACGAAATAAAAATGTTACTTCTAAATATTAACAAACAGTACAATACGCGGCTTATCGCTGATAGCGATTTCTCCCAGGCAACCTTTGGATGGGGAAAAAGATATAAGTCTACTAAGTGATGGTAGAGCACAAACAGTAAATGAAAAGTAACAAAACCAAAAATTAAAATAAAAACTACAGAACAAAACTACTTATTCTTCATGGGTGTCAAACCAAGTCAGTGAAGTCATCAGAAAACTAAAAACAAACTTTAATTAGGAATTTTTCAAATTATAGGGATTAATTTTTTTTTATATATTAGGTAATTTTGGTTTTCAAATTAATACATTTTAATTAGTTAATTATTTACTCTAAATGGTGGAATAAAACATGGTGGAACAACAAGCTTCGAGATTTGATGACTGTTTTCAGCAAAATTAAAAAAATCATATTGGTACTTTTTAAATGAGACGTTTGATTACCGGTCTACTTGTAATTTTTTTTTTTTTTTTTGTTGTTTTGATAAAAAAAATATAATATGTACAAGTACCTAACCTATGGGATTAAATAACATTGTTTAAGGCACTAAATTGTTTGAAGCTTCTATACGTAAATATTCAATGCTATTCTAGGAACAGCCAATGGCTACCGCTACTATTCCAATCTCCAAGCGCAACTGAAGCTTCACCGTGATCCAACTGATTGGCAAACAGCCCGAATGAAGTGTCATGACGAAGGTAAGTAAATAAAACATGATATATCCCTAATAATATTGGTTATTGAGCCTCCTTAACGCTGTGAAGAGAAGAAAGAGAGGAATTAACAGAAGGCGGGTGACCTGTGTACACCTCATCATCATCAGCCTATGTTAGTTCATTGTTGGGGGTTCAGTCCTAGTCTCCACTCAAGAACACGTTTGCCCCAGAGGTTGTCGGTTCTAGGATTCGTAACGAATACATCCGACAGAGAACCAAAGTTATCGACATGGCTCTAAGAATTAGCAAGCTAAAGTGGCAGTGGGCCGGACATATCTCGCGAAGAACCGACGGCCGCTGGGGCAAACGTTTTCTTAAGTGGAGACCACGACTCGGTAAACGTAGTGTACGCCCTCCGAACAGGTGGGATGACGACCTGCGAAAGACTGCAGGTAGATGCTGGATGTGGCAAGCTGAAGACAGGGCGCTGTGGCCCTCATTGGGGGAGGCCTATGTCCAGCAGTGGACTAAGATAGGCTGATGATGTACACCTATCACCCTTTAATTGCAGATGCAATTCTGGCAGCCCCTTGGAGTGATCAGTTCTGGTCGCTTCTCCTGGAGGAAGTACTGACTCCTGACTCCGCGGAAGATTTGCCGATGGCTATCTACGCTGGTGTGCAAGAACACTTCCCTGAAGGAATCTACAAAAATAAAAACGGCAAGTCTTTTCTATATCTATACTAATATTGTAAAATATAATAAAATTAATAAATACCCGTGCGAAGCCGGGAAGGGCCGCTAGAAGTTCATTTTGAGGCCAAGAGACAAATTCCAGGCTTACCAGTGAGTTGCTCGAAATATGATAGTTCATCTTATCCAAATCTTTATCCCACCCAAATTTCAATAAACATTATGATACAAAATCTGTTCCTATAAATTGCAACGACCACAACTGTACCTTACGCGGAAAACCCTTGCTTATTTTATTTTGAAACTAGCGGCCCATCCCGGCTTCACCCGGGTGGTCATTTGTTTCAGGCAATTTTTTCTCTTTTTTCTCACCGTAAGAACCATCCTCGTACTTCAAGGAATATCATATAAAAAGAATTAGCGAAATCGGTTGAGTTGCTCTCGAGATTTGCGCTTAGCAACACATTCAGAGATTCATTTTTATATTATAGATTATTTATTTTTCTTACAGGGAAGCAGACTTTGTCGAGAGATTGGCAAGACACTATGGACCTCGCACGCTGTGTGGTGTACCACTCCAACGGCACCAGAGAGCTGGTGAACTGCCAGCTTCCTTTTGCTTTCGTCTGTCATGCACCTGCAACTGATATAGCACCGGAATGCGGAAGTTCTGGTAACTTTAAAATTAAACTGTTCATAAATATTTTTAAACTTAGCGATCTGAACACATAATTATAATTATAATAATACACAATAATAATATAATAATTCATTTATTTTTCAGATTACATAGATTCATAATGTTAGTATAATATTATAAGTATAGATACAACGGGTACTTATGTATTCATCGCGTTTATTTACCTATTTTTCCCGACGTTACACTCTGTGTTGTGTGTTAGATTCGTAACGAATATATCCGACAGAGAACCAAAGTTGTTACCGACATAGCTCTTAGAATTAGCAAGCTAAAGTGGCAGTGGACCGGCCATATCTCGAGAAGAACCGACGGCCGCTGGGGCAAACGTGTTCTTGAGTGGAGACCACAACTCGGTAAACGTAGTGTAGGACGCCCTCCGACCAGGTGGGATGACGACCTGCGAAAGACTGCAGGTAGATGCTGGATGCGTCAAGCTGAAGACAGGGCGCTATGGCGCTCATTGGGGAGGCCTATGTCCAGCCGTAGACTATCATAGGCTGATGATGATGATGACACTCTGTCATGGTCACGGGATGACCTATTGACACGTCGGGAAATAGGTATAGGCAAATAAACGCGATAAATATCAATACTTATAATTAAACAGTTTATCATTGTTTCTAAACAGTAACATACTTGTCTTGCAACATTCATGTTGTTGATAACTACGTATTCAACTTATTAAGTTGCATCTGGATAAAATGGAATAGGGTAAAATAATTGTACTATCTTTTAGTGTTATTCTTATCTGTTTTCCGGGCTATCTGACTTTGTGATAATAGTACTAAAGTCACTTAAAACGGGATATTTACCATGATTTGATTTTTGATTTAGGAATCCAATATTTCGGCACAGTTTCATGCGCCATGATCACGGAGTAACTAGCATGAAACTGTGCCGAAATATTGGATAACTCAAAAGCAAATCATGGTAAATATCCCGTTTTAAGTGACTTTAGTGTTAATAACCATGATAGTTTTAAGAGTTTTATTGAGATAATAGTAGATAACAAACACATCAAGCTGCACTAATACGGAAAAGTGTTGTTTGCACCTAAAATAAAAAAAAAATACCTAAACAGTGGAAAGAGCTAAATGTTTTACTCTTTAGACAGACATTGAAAATGTTATTAATTTGTAAGTGTTACTATTAATAAGATTTTATTGACGATTTTTTCAATGATAAATTTAAGTACATATTAAATTATTGCACGTCATTTATTCAAATTTTGTATGGAGGCCCTACGATTCCATACAAAACAAAAACCTACAAAAGAATATTTTGTAAAAAAAAAAACTGTATCAGAACAAAACACTAACGTAGGGCCTCCATACCAATTATTCCGAATTACTCGGCTATTAGTATGAGAACCAAAGCCGTCCGTTCTCGTCAGGCGATCTAGCACTGTCACTTTTAGCAGCGACATCTAGTTAAGGAACGGCTGGGTTTGTTTGCGCTCTTGGCAAACATTGCTCTCGTCTAGTGTAGTTTGATGAGTTTATATTTAATACGCGTTACACTGTTTGTTTCTACTTCTGCAGAATACGAGCTGAACAATGAAACCGGCAGTTGCTACAAGTTCCACAAGAATTGCAAACCCTGGGACGAAGCATACGCGACTTGCCAGGACGAAGGGGCGCACCTAGTTATTATTAACAGGTACCAATAATCGAACTATCGACGTAGGAGGTTGCGGGTTCGTTTCCCGCCTCGGGACAATTGTGTGTACGATCTGCAGACTTGTTCCGGGTGTTCTGGTCGTTATCTATGTATAGTAAAAAATATCTATCTATATATGTATTATGTATAACTATGTATGTTATATGACGTATTATATATTATTTTGATTTGTACTGGGGAAAAGATAAAACATGTTGCATCATGTCATGGCAAATTGGTGAAAGATTTTCCGAACCAAGAATTTTCTGATGTTGCTTTAGTCATACATAATAAACCAGGCTGTCTATGGCATATATTCATTCGATATTATAAAAATTATAAAATTATTATCAAAAAAATCTTAATCAATAAAACTTAATCCAAAACAAAAATCCAATAGGTCATTAATTTTTTGCTTTGATTATGTGTTGTTCTTTTCAATTATTTAATTTGTATTTAATGATATTTTTTTGTAGATTTAATTTTATGTGACTTTCTAATTATTACTACCCTACATACACATCATCATCAGCTTATAGCAGTCCACTGCTGGACATAGGCCTTCCCCAATGAGCGCCATAGCGCCCTGTCTTCAGCTTGCCGCATCCAGGATCTATTCGCAGTCTTTCGCAGGTCGTCATCCCACCTGGTCGGAGGACGTTCTACACTACGTTTACCGAGTCGTGGTCTCCACTCAAGAACACGTTTGCTCCGTCGGCCGTCTCGGTTCTTTGCGAGATATGGCCGGCCCACTGCCACTTTGCTTGCTTATTCAGCTATGTCGATAACTGTGTGTGGTGTAACGATTATTACCCTACGACCTATGTCTGAAATACATAATTAATTATTATGAAAAGTGGGTTAAGTATTTTGGGTCAATCGTTCGAATCTACCGCAATGTTTTCATCCGTTCTTTGATCCCGAGTTTTTTTTTCCAGCGTCACAGAGGCCGAAGCCCTGGTGAAGCTGTTCTCTAAGTATCCTTTCGAAGTTCTGAACGGCACCAACCCTCAATGGGGGGTTATGGCAGTCGGCTTTTATTACTGGAGGGTTGCCGACACTTACATTACTATTGAAGGTGAGGCCACTAGTTAGTCAGTAACGAGTATTGTACACCTAATAGACCTCTTTGTAGACAATGTTGCTTACATTGTGTACAAAGAGGTCTATTAGGTGATAAACCATTGAGTATTGAGTAAGGAGGTAATAAAGAATCTCAAATTAAAGTACCAATAGGACACGTGAGACGAATGAGTGGATACCCTTTTGCTGCATACTCCCCGCCCCTTCCATGCCTACAGTTCTTCGTTCACTGTACATGCCACCAGACTATGGAATGCATTACCTACCCCAATAAGACAAGCTAAATCTCTCCCTATATACATTTGGTCTATGAACACTTTCTTTCTTCAATTTCAAATAGTTCATATTTTATGTATATTAGTGTCTATAATGAGTATTTATTTCCATTATTAACATATAAACAAGTATTTATGTATTTGTACATGTTTTGTATTGTATATAATTTCGCTCTTAGCTATAAGGCCGCCCATTGTGCATCTGTATCTTTGTTTGTTTGTTCTTTACTGTTTTTTTCTGTGTTTGATGTGCAATAAAGTGTATTTGTATTGTATTGTACTCGTGAGTGTAACTGATATACATAATAACTGATATATTCTAGGATTATTATTATTCTTTATTATATCCTCCATTAAAAAGACTCCATTTCTTCTAGCTCTTTGCTGTTATGGGCTAGTTATGGAATAAAAGTACATACAAATCTTGACGACCTCCGTGGCGCGGTGGGCGAAGGTCTGCCTACGATGCAGGAGGTTGCGGGTTCGATTCCCGCCTCGGGACAAATGTTTGTACGATCTGCAGATATTTGTTTCGGGTTTTCTGTTTATAATAAAAAATATCTATCTAGTATAATATTGTATTAAGTATATCAGTTATCTAGTACCCATAACACAAGCTCTGCTTAGCTTGGGGCTAGATGATGCTGTGTGGATTGTCCAACTATATTTATTTAATATATTTGTAGGTATTATGAGCCTACGCTATCCCCCCTTTAGATATTTTCCCCACTTATTATAAAAGTGTTTATAATGTTGTTTCTTCGTAGGGAGTATCATCGAGGAAGCTGGCTACGCTAAGTGGGATTCAAGCAATCCATCAAGTCGAGGATCGAGCCCATATGGAGGAGGCATGTTCCGAAGTGGACTGCTTGATGACGTTGACAAGTCTTATAGAATTCCATTTGTATGCGAGAAGAAACCTGTCCAGCATAATATTAATAATGTGCTTGAAGGTGGGAGGTATTGAAGTAGGTACTTTTATAAATCATCATCATCATCATCAGCCTATAGTCGTCCACAGCTGGACATAGGGGCCTCCCCCAATGAGCGCCATAGCGCCCTGTTTTCAGCTTGCCGCATCCAGCATCTACCTGCAGTCTTTAGCTGGTCGTCATCCCACCTGGTCGGAGGGCGTCCTACACTACGTTTACCGAGCCGTGGTCTCCACTCAAGAACACGTTTGCCCCAGCGGCCGTCGGTTCTTCGCGAGATATGGCCAACCCACTGCCACTTCAGCTTGTTAATTCTTAGAGCTATGCTACTTTATAAAAATGAAGTATAAGATAAAGTTAACAATATAACAAGAACGAATCCAAAAATTGTAGTGCCCTGACTGGGTTTGTGTGCATTGTGTACCCACTTACGATACTACACCTAAGAACTATTACCTGTATGCATAAAATCACAATTCATCATCATCATCATCATCAGCCTATGGCAGTCCACTGCTGGACATAGGCCTCCCCCAATGAGCGCCATAGCGCCCTGTCTTCAGCTTGCCGCATCCAGCATCTACCTGCAGTCTTTCGCTGGTCGTCATCCCACCTGGTCGGAGGGCTTCCTACACTACGTTTGCCGAGTCGTGGTCTCCACTCAAGAACACGTTTGCGCCATCACAATTAATACATAGGTATTATGAATATGAACTTTGATGAGACTTGATCATGTAAATTTGTAAGTATGTAGAGTGGTAGATGTAACTTTGAACAAGTATGAAGTTGAGTTGGTAATGTGTAAAAATCTCATATAGATATTATTTGTTTGAGACATAGACAGACATATCATTTATTTGCCACTACATGTACACAAAATATAAATTAATAAAGAATGCTTGAAAAAATCCATAAATCCAAAAATGGAGAAAATAAGTAAGTCCAATCCATCCACCAATGTGTGCTGCAGTAGCAAATGGGCCAAGGTTCAGCATAATGCCATTTTTTTTGTCTTAGCTGCTAGTTCATCTACACATAAGCTGTATTAATGTAATAAGCAAAAATTAAATAGGTACAGTATTTGTATTTATTAAGAGTATGATGAATTAAAAAACTTCATTTTTTTTTAGTTTTATTCTTACCAAGTTGTGTAAAGTTAGAAAGAGCATAAGAAAGGTGTCTGCTTGGAATATTTTAGATTTAATTTTTAGAATAATATTTCATTCATTAATTTTAATTTGCTTATCTAAATTAATGTCCATAAGTTTCCATCGAGATAACGCCTGCAAAGCCGTGGGCAGAAACTAGTCACATCATACTAAAATTATAAATGAAAAAGTTTTGATGTGTGAATGTGTCTTACTTCTTCACGCTCAAACTACAACTAGTTTCTGCCCGCGGCTTCGAACTGATTTAATAATTGAGGAATAACGGGGATCGGGATAAAAGAAAGGCAATGGCATCCCAGAATAGGATAAAAAATATCCAGGCCTAGAACCTGTACGCAAAAATTTAGCCCGACCCGTTTAGTAATTCTGACATGAAGGAGTAACAAACATCCACCCATATATCCATCCATCTAAACATTCAAACTTCCGCTTCTATAATATTAGTACCATTTTTTAAAATAAAATGACTCCTTACTTCTATCTTACATATTTCACAAGCTATGCTTGCTATTTTATTACATCAGGCGCTCGACAAAATGCTTCAATAAAGAAAATTACCTTAGTAAGTACTCCTACACGAGATAAATCCCTATATCAGGGAATTTCTGTTTTAACCCAGTTTTTAAGGTACCAAGCCTATATCAGGGAATGTGGAACTTGTTCGTGTTTCTTGTATTTCTGTTGTGAACATCACACTTATTCAAAATGCTATCCCTATATCCGTGCGACATTAAATGTTCATAGATGTATTGCGATATTAGAATCTCAGTCGTCAGAATATCTATTAATTTATGTACATAATTCCCTCAAAGAATCGCGTGGCTTTAATTTAAAATTTGCACGTTCCGCACTTTTGTGAACTTATGTGTCTATCTAAATCTAACATTTTATTTGCGATTTTAGATACATGTCAATATTTATTTCAAACTAAGCACAACATTAAATTTGAGTTAACATTTATTTCAAACTAAGAACAACATTAAATTTGAGGTAATATTTATTTCAAACTAAGAACAACATTAAATTTAAGGTAATATTTATTTCAAACTAAGAACAACATTAAATTTGAGTTAACATTTATTTCAAACTAAGAACAACATTAAATTTGAGTTAACATTTATTTCAAATTAAGAACAACATTAAATTTGAGTTAACATTTATTTCAAACTAAGAACAACATTAAATTTGAGTTAACATTTATTTCAAACTAAGAACAACATTAAATTTGAGGTAATATTTATTTCAAATTAAGAACAACATTAAATTTGAGTTAACATTTATTTCAAATTAAGAACAACATTAAATTTGAGTTAACATTTATTTCAAACTAAGAACAACATTAGTTTCAGTGCAGAACTGAGCGGCATCTAATCGGAGTAGAAAGCCTTCTTCATAAGATTTTGTTTACTTTTCACGAGAACTTCGCTCGCCTCGCTCACTCAGTTGAATAAACCAGCAGAAGTAACAATTTATATATTAGTAAATTCTTGATTCACACAGGTCTCAAAATACAGGCGCCATATCTCATAGAGTAGGGACCAGACATGCCAATTGCCAGCGGAAGCTACAGCCGCACAATACATTAAATTATTACTCACATTTATCCAGTAAAGATGAATCGCCCCATTTATTAGAAGCGTAATATAATAATGCGCGGGATTATGATATTTTTGTCGCAGCGTGTAGAAGGGACAGACCGAATAATTTTATTTGTTACCGTTGGATAGATACGGCCATATCTCGCGAAGAACCGACAGCCGCTGGGGCAAACGTGTTCTTGAGTGGAGACCACGATTTGGTAGGATGCCCTCCGGCCACGTGGGATGACGACCTGCGAAAGACTGCAGGTAGATGCTGGATACGGCAAGCTGAAGACAGGGCGCTATGGCGCTCATTGGGGGAGGCCTATGTCCAGCAGTGGACTGCTATAGGCTGAGGATGATGTTGGATAGATAGTAGTTGATAGATACTAGCAATTTAACATATAACATCATTGGATACTAATACATTTTTCTACACGTATTACACAAGTTTTCGATTTCGATTAGGTATTAACTCACAAAAAACTGAACCAACATCAAATCCTACTAATATTATAAACGCGAAAGTTTGTATGTATGGGTTTTACTCTTTCACGCAAAAACTAGAGAACGGATCGGCCTGAAATTTTGTATACATATATGTAGTTCTATGACCGGAATAAAACAAAGGCGTTTTATCCCATCAATCAGTTCCCATGACTTAGAAATAACCTTAAACCGTTTCCATATAAAAACGGCGAAAATTTATATTAAACAAATATCCAATATCATCATCAATCAAATAGAACCTAAATTATTATAACCTATTACAGTTATGATCTACTAGTTTCTGCCCACGACTTCGTACGCGACATTTCTATGAAAAGTTAAATTTGTATATATACTGATCTACTCGACACGTAAACAGAATCTGAACTAAACAAAAAAAATACAAAATTATTTATTAGTCATTTCACATACTCGTAGATAGGTATGTACACATTACTGGCGGCCCTCGCACGAGGCAAGTCTGTGTCGCGGGAAACCTGTTTATAAAGGGAACTTTCACGATAAAGATGTATACTACTTATACAGAGCAAACAAACAAAAAGAATATTACAAATCTTATCAATTATAAATTATTATAATAAAAAAACAGAATCTGACTTTAATAGAAAAAGGGAATCTTTTACCTTCCACGACATCTTCTGTGCACTCATCTATGTCCACTTGGGGGTTCCGAACCTGCATCTCCTAGCAAGTCCACTGCTAATCCATGATTAATGCCCCAGCTCCCGGTGTTGGTGCCTTTATTACTGCTACCAGCTAATTGGACTGTAAACTGGAGTGATTTAGCTGTTGGGAATCTAGAATTATGCAGCGTAGATAAAAGTCATAAGTCTTGTAAAATTTGTGGTGAAACTCCTGTGTGATTTGTGAGCGAGAGCTTCCTTCCTTGTTATTGGGTTCAGTTTATGATTTCTTCTTTGGTTTCTGCACACGCCTCGCACGTGTTAAGGTATCCTATGTACTTCCAACTTCAAGATACAATTTATATGCTTGCATAGTTTCATCTGTACAGGAGGTGAATTCAGAATATGATAAAATATTTGAAATTTAAGAAATCAATTAAAAATATTTTACGGATTCGATACCATTTTTTGTCTATTTCGAAAATTCTATCCATCCATTCATCCTTTCGCCGATTCATCTGTGCATCCATCCAAACTTTATCATCATCATCAACCTATAGTAGTCCACTGCTGGACATAGGCCTCTCCTAATGAGCGCCATAGCGCCATGTCTTCAGCTTGACGCATCTGCCTGCAGTCCTTCGTCTTTATATGTGATTTATGATTTGTTTCTTCCTTCTTCAAGATTATATAAAAAATTTATATATTATAATATATAAAAGACAGATGTAGAAACACATCTGTTAATTATTATCGTCTTTTGTGGGGAAATTCGGTAGGCAAGTACTTATTCAAATTAACTTGACTATAAGTAAATAAACACCAGATCTCCGTGACAATACGCTTTATGGTGTTTTTAATAAGATCTGATAGTCTCACCGCTTTTTGTGTTCGACTTGTTTACTACTTACGAGTACCTTCTGTGTAGGTTTAACGTGCAGCTTTTATTGACCCTTATGTTTACAAAGTATTGGTATTGTTAACTAGCTTCTGGCTGTTGTTTTCCTTTTTCCGAGAGAATTAATTAATTTGAATCCATATTTCTTCATACTAATTATTATAAGTGGGAAAGTTTGTATGTATCCATACATACAAACTTTCCCACTTATAATATTAGTATGAAGAAATATTTATTCAAATTAATTAATTCTCTGTTTGTTACCTCTTGACGCCAAAATTACTGAACGGATCGGGCTGATTTTGCGTATATAGTACTAAGCCTGGAATAAAACATTGGCTACTATTTAAATCCTTGAGGCGTAATCCTTTATTTGGCCTTATTAAAATAAGGCATTTACACACGCATTTTACATGTAACAATATAAAAATGTCAAATGTACCACTGTTGGATTACTTCATAAATTTAAAATTAAATGAATTCCATAATTTAGTTCCCGTGAGATAGAAATAACCTTAAAACTAATACTTAAGTCATTTAAAACGGGATACTTACCATGATTTCATTTTAAAGTTATCCAATATTTCGGCACATTTTATGCGCCATCATCACGGAATAACTGAAGGCACTACGAGTTAGTTTTTATGGGCAGACATACCGATCTACCCTCATTTTTTGTCTTTTGCTACGAACGTTACCACTATGGCGAATGAAACTGTGCCGAAATATTGGATAACTAAAAAATCAAATCATGGTAAATATCCCGTTTTAAATGACTTTAGTATTAATAACCATGATAGTTTCAAAATACTTAAAACTAATATTTATATGACCTAACGCTTTAAGCAAAATTGTATTCCAGTCTGAGCATTAATTTTGACTTTATTACCTTAACTACCTAACTTACCTAATAATTATGAAATTAGTGTAAAAATTACGATGGTACGTTCAAGCAGAGTGGTGGACGTTCAAGCATGGCGGCCATCTCCAAAAATATGAAGACAGTTTGGGATGTTGAATTTTACCAAGAAATACCTACATTTGTCACTTTCTCTCATGTTCCTGTACAGACCTATGTTTCACATAAAAGTAACAATTAACCTAAGTTGGGAGCATCGTAAACTCAAAATTACATGAGCTCAGATAATGTCAAATTACTGATGCGAGGTGTAATTTGTAAGCAGATTTCCGAAAAAGCAATTACTCTTTGGTCCAATCGCAAATTCAATTTGTATTCCGCGAAACACACTTGCTGGTAAATTTACATGTGAGTTTGGTAAAGTGATTTTCAGGTTTCGCGTCTCTTGTGAAACAGAGACTTGCTTGATTCTGTATCATAAGACTAGTTTTACATTGAAATTATCTGCGATCACAAATACTATCTAGATGTCGATGTCGGGTCGGCGCCAAAAAATCCGTCTCCGTAAATAAGAGCGCACTTGTATTCTGTTAATTTGATGACAAATCAAATTGAGAAACAAGCAAAGCTATTTTTATTTAATATATTTATTTTAGGCGGGTCAAATACGAGCCTTGTTTGTGTTAAACACCAGAGTTAATGAACTCATCAAACTTCGCCAGTTTATTTTATAAAATTTAACGATATTGCTTTTTGTAAGCTGACAGTAGATATAAAATGTACTCGTATGTATTTCCGTACTCGCCACAGTATCTCTAAGTAAAATGTTATTCGCCTCGTTTATGTAGATACCCCTGAATTGAATGTACCGGAAATTATTTGCAATATGAGCTGCACTTAGCCTCTGTGCGCCTCAATCGTTTCATTTCAGGGAAGCGTTTAAAACCAGATCAAACCGCTTAAAATTTAACTGACCGCAACAATTTTCATGTTTCATGCAATTACGACGAGATCTTTTTTTTGTTTTACGACCGATGTGACACCGCGAGCGACGTTCCGTCTGCGTCGTAGATGGTTGCGGGCGCGATTCCCGCCTTGGGGTAAATGTTTGCACGATTTACAAATATTTGTAATAAATATATTTTTTTAAAAACTACTTGCAAATCTTCCTTTTGTTGTTTGAATAAATATAAAAACAATCCAAATTTCAAAAGCCTTTATTTGTACCTACGGACCTCTACGGACTTACATATTTATTTGGGTCACTAACCCCTTCCCTCAAATATCTATTATTCTTAAACCACGTATAGTCTATCTCATCTGTTTTTCAGATCAAAACAAGACCTACTACTGACTTACTAGAACTTAATTTTTGGTAGGAGGAGTGGTAGAGGATACTTACCTTATTTTTTTTATCCTCACCTTTTTTACGCGTAAATAAGTAAGTCGTTTATAGTTTATCCCCACTATACCACTGACTTACTTATTTACGCGTATTTCACATGATTAGTGGTAAACAGTGGCCAGACGTCCCTATATGGAGTAAATACGATTAATATGCATGTACTGTATGTTAATAAGGAATTTTTACGACTCCACTGGTTACTAGAATGGCCCGCGGGCCTTCCGTATGTTCAGACAAGGGAGAGTAGAGATATAGGAGGAAACATGCGTAGGTATGGTATGAACATGGTGTGGTATGAACTTTGGTTTGAACGGCGGCGGTCTGCGAGGTGTATTTATTGATAAAGCTTTTGAAAATATCATGGTTATCAACACAAAAGTCTTCAGTTATTCCGTAATCATGGCGCATGAAACTGTGCTAAAATATTGATAAACTCAAAATCTAATCATGGTAAATATTCTGTTATAAGTGAAAATGAAAAGTTTTTATTTCTTTAAGCTTACAAATAAGCACTTAGACAGGTCATATTTTATACTATTCATTATTATATTGATGTTCACTTAAATTTTTTGTCCATCAGTGGAAGAAGTGAGAAGAAACCACTAGTATGTTCATAACTTATGTGTCTAGTACATATAATTTGCTTATCTGTAAGTTGTTAGATTTTGTGTTGGAGCAAAACTCGTTCCAAGCTTTTTTATCTTCTAGATAATCAGATATTTTGTAATAAGCCTTTTTACAAAGAATATGCTTCACAATTTTTTTAAATTTATTTATTGATAATTTTTGCAACTCACTTGGAGTTTTGTTGTAGAAGCATTTCATTTCATTTCATTTCATCTTTATATAAATTAAACCGTTTTGGGGTTTCCGTAATTTCTTAAAATTTATTAAGAGTTATAAGTCGCGCGCGTTCCGCATCGCCATCATGATGATGATTATGAAGAGCTTTCCTATAGCTTGCTCACATCCCTCCAATTTCCCATAGCCATTGAATACATTGAACATTGTACGCACTTGTGGCTGCCGTTTCGTAGAAAAGCAATGGTTTACTAACATTTTATTTAATTATAGTTTTGCGAGATTTTATTGAAAGGACTGTGATAGTAGCGACGCGGTGGTCGTCCCCTGTCCTTTTAAACTCGATTAAAACTGGATGACTATCTTTAAACCTCGTTTTGAAGGTCATCTAGAATGCAAATATGGTTTTAATAGCTCTTTGCACCATGGTTTAATAAAATTTGCAGAGTACCAACATGAACATCGACGATAGTACCTATTCATTGCGGATATAAGCAGGTTAACTACGAACCTTATTTGTGTTGGAAGAACACCAATACGTTTTAAGTATATGCTACTTCAACAAAAGACAGCTACTTCAACTAGTAAGTTATAAAAATTATCAATAAATAAATTTACGAGCTCTGTGGCGCGGTGGTCTAAAGTCTGCCTACGATTAACTCACGCACTACTCGTCAAACTACAATAGTTGCAGGGTGCATGTTTGCAAAATTTTTACCTTTAAGATCTCCTGTACCTACAACATGTTTGCTATAAAAATATTGAGTATTGAGTATAGTTAAAAACCCTTTGTTACCTAATAGTGACGATAAAAACGATGACTCTTCATTGTGAACGTTAGTTTTAGTCTATAGCTTGAGGACACCTGTTCCCTTGAAGAGCGCCAGTTGGCTAGGCTTAGTTGAAGATGTAGTTTTTTAGCTAATAGATAAAAATAAATGTACCTAACCTCACATATTACACCTTGCCTAATCCATTCATTAAAAATATACCTACTTATTAAAGTATAAAACTAAGTCGCTTCCCGCGGTCTGTCTGTCCCATGTATGCTTAGATCTTTAAAACTGCACAACGGATTTTGATGCGGTTTTTTGTAATAATAGAGTGATTCAAGAGGAAGGTTTATTAACCATTTGACACATAGATTCCCACGCGGGCGAAGCCGCGGGGCGTACGTTAGTACGTTTTATAAACAAAACACTTCGTGTCAGTCAAAATATTGTATGGAGATGACTTTAAAACATCATGGCAAAGTTAGGCTGAATTCAAAATATTTATGAAACAAAATTACTGATAATTATGTTTCATAAATTTACAAATTGACACGTTTAAGAATTTAACAAGCGTAGATTTACGGATAAAGTACAAGGTGCAGATAAGGAGCAGAGTACCTGTGGGTTCCGTAGGTGCAAAATATTTGGCATCTAAAAAAAACTATTTAACTTCGAACTTAATGAAACGACGGGAATCTTCTTCATGGAGAGGAGATGTCATTTATTTGTGACTAGATGCGCCCCGCGGCTTCGCCCCCATGGAAATCTATGTGTCAAATGGTATAAATGATAAAAAGTATCATGTCAGACTCCTGGTTCTAAGCTACCTCTCCACCAATTTTCAGCTAATCGGTTCAGCCGTTCTTGAGTTATAAATAGTGTAACTAACACGACTTTTTTTATATATATATATATGTATAGATAATAGATTGCAACGCAGGTAATGATTTGAGGATTATAAATACACCTGCGGAACCCTAATCCAATTGGAAAGTACTTCTCCCGATTGATAGCTACGATGTATAAATTTAAACGTATTATTTCGAGTTTTATTAACGATTTTAAAATAACATCTCAAAGTGTTAATTTGAGATAATTGCGATGCGGTAGCTAACAAATCAGAATGGAATCACGAGCGCAGGGAGTGCACTAAGAGTATGAACTTAGGGTTATTAGATACATTTTCCTATATTGCACACATCAGGATTTCTGTAGCATAGCATTTTCGTTGGGCGGGTAAAAAAGCGAGAGCGTTTTTCAATTTACGAAGGCTATCGGGCGTTTTTCCATTAGCCGGCCCGGCGGCACCGGCATGGCAGCATTGCCGTGCATCGGCACCGGCGGGACCCAACGCCGGGCCGGGGGCGCCGGTAAGTCCTAAAACGTATATATATACATTTTCATAATTTTTTGCTTCCGGCACTAGCTAACTACTACTAGGAAAAACGCCCATCCTCTCAACAGGAAAATAATGCCGTCAACTATTGTCGCTTTCGCTCAAGCTGTCAAATGCAGTCTCAGATTAGTGACGGCCAACGAAGGTTGGCGTTACTTACTAATGAGGCGGAAAAAACCTGGAATTTAATAGGTAAATGGTAGGGATCTTTCTAATCGATTTAAAAATTGTGTTGTAATAGTCTCATGTCAATCTATGCAGGGGTCAGTGAATTTTTAATATGAAACTTATAAGCGACATTTCAGTGTAATCGAGCAATTTTTTAATATTAAGAAAACGCATAATTAACAACTTTTTAAACTTTTTCTTTTATTCATTTATAAAAAACCCGATAAATTAATCTTTAAAACAAATCATTTGTTTTGTAGTGTACCTATTCAACTGTACTTTAGTTTAAAAAGACATCATTTTTGGACAAGTTCGAAGTTTCACCAGCGCTTCTTGCGAATATCTTTATCACTTCAAGAGAGTCCGTAAATTGTAAGTATTGAGATTACTAGGAAGCGTTTACAGCATAACGTTATTTACGAGATAACCTCATGAATTACTTTGGAAAACTACGAGGTATATTAACAAGAAGAATAAATAATTCATGACAAAATACCTATAAGTCAATGCAAATTGGCGGGAATGACACCATTCGTGTAACTTTATGGCTGATTTATCAAAATCATTGTAATACATTTTTATTATTTTAACTTATCTTCCTTACAACAATGTAGTAAGTAAAACTTTTGAAACTACCATGGTTATTAACACTTAAGAAATTTAAAACGGGATATTTGCCATGTTTTTTTTTTTTTTCAATTTTCAAAATATTCAAATAAGTACCATTTTTTAAATTTTGAATTGTCCGTCTTTTGATCACGAAGATCTAGAAGACCTACCTATTTACCCATGTCTTGAAGATACACCGACCGTATTTACCTACTTGTAATTCGCCTATTCGCTTTGACCTGAAGTTTATCTTGTCCTAAGAGAAGTCGCCATTTTAATTCCTCTCATAAATTATAATATTTAGAACTAAAAAACAACAATAGTTTCACGGATTTATACCAAAAGCTTATTATGGGCATCAATAAAGTCATCAATATTTACCACGGCAATATCATTTATGTCAAATTAGGCGTGATTTACAATCATGATGATTTTTAGATTAGTTGGAGGATGTTGTAGGCGCCATTCATTATCTAGACAATGGTATGCCGATGCATAAATCATCAGAAGTCATTTAGATTTGTGTATCTGGAAAAACCAATAAAGTTAATTTGCGTACAGTCAAGATAATTTACTAATCTATGAATTTTTAATTCTGTCTGGTCTGCTTAGCTTGGAGCTATTCAAATACAAAAATACAAATACAAAAAATTTATTTACTATTTACCAAAAGTTTACAATTATAATAACACCTTAACTTAGTTTATGTACATACATTTAAGAGTTTATTGGTTGAGGTGTTGCACTTAACAGTGACCCCCGCACTAGGCTAGGCCTGTTTCGCGGGGTATCAAAACATTTTCTGTTTGCTCGTCGGGTAAGGAAGTGCACTAACAAAAACTTTAGTAACAATATAAAACTAAATCTAAACAAAACAATTAAGGCAAGTGCCAAAGGCCATACATGTGACCAAAAATAATCAATAAATGAGCTATGATCTACATTAATCTACTAAAAAACAAGAAAAAACGAGTAATGAAGTAAAGTAAAAGTCACGGACATTGTTATACAATTCCTTCTGCCTGCAGGATGCTACCAAAGAACAGTGAGTTTATTATGTGTGAATTGTCCAGCATTGTTATTATTAACTAGTTTCTGTCAGTGGCTTCGCATACATTGCTTTTATGGAAACGTTTTAAGATTATATCTACCCCATCATGGTAACTGATTATCAGTTATATTTATCATCTAGCCCCAAAGTAAGCATAACTAAAGTTGTGCTTACTTTGGGGCTAGATGCCGGTGTGCGAATTTCCCAGCATTGTTTATTATTTATTTGTTATAACTGAATTTCCAAAATCCAATAAGGGTTTCACTATTATACAAATTTATGAATTAAGACCTGGCGTTTTCATAAACGTGTTCGTGTCGATAGGCAGTTCACGTAGTATTATTTATTCAAAAAAGATGCCTTAGAGTGATAAACAGGTCTTGGTTCCTTGATAGTTGCAAGCCTCTCTTCAAGAACTGTAGGATCCTTCCTCTCGCATGTATGTATATAAGGGAAGTTTGTCTGTTTGTAAAATCATATCCAAAATATTTTCAAAAACGTAGCGATGTAATAACCCGGCAAAAAAGGCCGAAGTTTCGAAATGCACTCTATAAACACCAATGCCATAAAGATATTTATAAAAGAAATGTGTATAACATGTGCATAACTATTTACAATAAATTACCGGAAGAACTAAAAGAATTAAATGGAAATATATTTAGGAAAAAGTTAAGAGGATGGCTACTTGAAAAATGTTTTTATACTGTGAACGAATATCTAGAGTTTTAAATTGTTACTTATAATGACTAATATAATTAATTTAATATATAATTATAATTATATGACTCGCATAACATTTGCACGCCTGCATGCAGGCTGAATACATTTACTAAATTAGTTATAAGATCTGACATTGTATAATTTTGTATTCTTGCAAATAAACGATTTGATTTGATTTGATTTGATTAGTGAATTACTAATAACCCTGACTATAATGCAACATTGTGTGTATACCTCTAGTAAACAAGCTTAAAAAATGATGGTGCTATTATTTATTATTAGCGTGGTTATGTTCTAAAAACCCAGTAAAGAAAAGCACTTACTTCCTTTTCCCCATTCAAGTATTTTCTCTACAGAAAAACAGTGCAACCCACTTCAAACAAAATTAGTCTCTGCAACTTTATGTTATGACTGATAATTGCATGTCGTTGCACAAATCAGGCTTTTTCTGATCGTTGTTCGCAAAAAAACATTTACGATCAGAAATTGGATCGAAGATTGTCCCATGAATTGAATGAGTGACATTTGCTGCGGTTGAAATAACTGGGCGGTTAGCATGGGGTAATGACGCGGCCGCACTTGACCGAAATCTAAAAACACTTTATTTTCATGTTTGTATGGTTTCATCATCATCATCAGCCTATAGCAGTCCACTGCTGGACATAGGCATCCCCCAATGAGCGCCATAGCGCCCAAGGTATGTATGTTGTATGGTTTAAGAAACTATATTCACACAAGAATTACAATAATTCACTTAAGATGAGAACTTAGGGCTAATTGCTTTCAAAGTATATTATATTTGGGTGACGAGCGTCCTTATTACAATAAGGTAACTTTGTCTATTAATAATTAGATACAGTATAGTATAGGTTTAAGTACTTTGGTAAACAAAAAACATGTTTTCTTTAAAGATTCTTACATTTTCTCAGGATACCAACATAGTTATTATCGTATTGTTTTTTATTAAGTAACTGTTTATTTAATTGTACATATTTGCATGTTTTAGTACTAATAAACGTTTTGATTGATTGATTCTTAAGATATTTAAGAATTTTTTGAATTCAATTTTAAGCAATAAATAATATTGCATTATTCTACTCGAATCCTCTGATGAGTGTGTGAATGGTTAGATTTGATTCCACGTCTTATTTCATACTAATCTAGCAATGTTTTTTTATAATGTATATTTCAGCGATGGTCTTAGCCACTGACTAACCTACCAATAAGAAGCAATCTAGTTAGTTATAATGTAATCTAGTTAGTTATAATGTGATATTTGATACCTACATGTCATTTATGGACAGTTATACACAACATTGAATTTCTTACATACTATTGTCGGTGCGAAACTGAGCGTCATCTGGCCAAGCAATAACATAATTGATGTAATCATTTTATGGAGTAGAAAGCCTTCTTGATAAGATTTTGTTTTCAGATAAATTGCCTACGCCGATTAATAACAGCCATTCTACAAACGGGCTGATTCAACCGGCGGCGGCGACAGTCTACGCAGTCTTTCGCAGGTCGTCATCCCACCTGGCCGGTGGGCCTATGTTTGCTGAATTGAGTACAACCTCCTTTTTTTAAAGTCGGTTAAAATGAAAAACGACAACGTCAAAAACTCATGATAGGAGTGCTCTGAGCAATTTCTAAATGAGATATCTATGATATTCTTTGAAACTCTAAGACACATTACCTACGTGATCAATTATTTTGCTATAATATTATTAATTAGTGGCAGGTGGTCTAGTTTATTCATTACTGAGGTGAAATTATCGAACAACTAGCGTTTTCCCGCGGGTTCATACATCTAACCTGTATTTTAGTCTTCCTTATACCATGTTCATATATTTTTATGAGCCTTTTTATAAAGATAGAAATGAACGAAACATTTTATCTTTTAGTTTTATATATCTACGTTATTTGAAATATCTAACTGAGGCCAGGAGAATTGAAGAAGTTTGCCTTTTGAGTCAGTAAAATAACTAGGTATTTAGATTGATAAATTGATTTAATAATTAATCGTTTTGGCTTTGATTTATTAATTAAAATCAAATCAAAGCGTTTTATATCGTACTACATCGTTTCCCGGTTTTGCACGCGTTGTTTCTGTGGAAACGTTTTGAGGTTATTTCTATCCCATGGGAACTGATTTATGGAATAAAAAGTAGCCTGTGTGTTTTGATTTGCGGCTACATCTATGCAAAAAAAATCAGCTTGCTCCATTCAGTAGTCTTAGTGTGAAGAAGTACAACTATCCTATTGACGACCGATGTGGCGCGGTGGGCGAAGGTCCGCCTGCGACGCAGGAGGTTGCGGGTTCGATTCCCGCCTCGGAACAATTGTGTGTACGATCTGCAGATATTTGTTCCGGGTGTTCTGGTCGTTTTCTATGTATAATAAAAAACATCTATCTATGTAATGTATTGTATTATGTATATCAGTTATCTAGTACCCATAACACAAGCTCTGCTTACCATGGGGCTAGATGATGCTGTGTGGATTGTCCAGCATTATTTATTTATCCATACATCCATCCATCTATCAAAAATCTTAACTGCCGCATTTATAATATTAGTATGATTTCTAATTGTTTTATTTTGCGAATACCTACTCGATATCAGACTTCATACAAAGTCGCGGCACAGTAAGTTCCATAGTATAATGAACTGTTGAATTGCCCATAACAAATAGGGCAATTTGAAAGCTATCTGTATGCAGGGCAGAGTACAGATTCCCTTGTAATAACGCGCAGCAATGTAAGGAATTGGTTGCTTCGTTAGTCGATAGTTTAATCGATTTACTGGAAATATTCTTACAGCATGAGGTAGTGTTCCAGGAAGGAAACAGAAACGATTGAGATCATTCATACTTACTATAAAAACTCATGCTCGTTAGTTTGATGACTTAATTAGGAATAGCAACGGGTTCACTATCATCATCATCATCATCAGCCTCTGTTAGTCCACTGCTGGACATAGGTCATCTAATGAGCACCATTAGCGTCTTTAGCTTGACGCACCCAGCATCTCCCTGCAGTCTTTCGCAGGTCGCTATCCCACTTGGTCGCAGGGCGTCCTATACTGCGTTTATCGGGTCGTGGTCTCGACTATAGAACACGTTTACCCGGTTGTCGGTTCTTCGCGAGATATGTTCGGCCCACTGCCAGTTCAGCTTGCTATTTCTCACACACTTCACGGTTTTCGGTTCACTATAAATAACCCTTAATTTTAATTAAGATTGACATGTATGATTTAACCGACCTTGAAATAACTATTTGATACCTATCTAATAATTAAAATTAAAATTTTGCCATTAGGTATATACGAGTATGTACATTCTTTTGCATTACCCTACAGGGTGCATGTATGTAATGAAAGAAAGTTTATTAGTTCACTATGAAGCAACTTGTTCCTATTATAAAATAAAATACGAACATAATAAATAGAAAATATTTGAAATGTTTTCAATTTTCACCTTTTATACACCTTTTATAGGTATGTCTTCAAGCCACCGCATTCTTGGTGACGCTGATTTTATTTTAAGTAAATTTACCCCAATAAATTGTCTCCATAATAAAATCAGATAACCTTCTTCTTTGTAAAAACGTGAAGCTCCCACCCAAAACCCTGCAAACAATAAACAATCTCGAACTAGTCCACCTGACTCATGACGATGATGTCATGCGGACAACAGACACAGCTGGAATAGGTACTCCAAGGTATTCCATATATTTTGCGTGAGAAATGGGCCTTTCTCTAGACTTTCGAGGCTGCGGTAAACTACAAATGACAGTTATGGCAAACATTAGAATAAAACTCGCGGTTTTGTTTGCAAACAACGTTTTGAATAACCGACATGAGAGTTCAACTGGGCTTTATATATAGGTGGTATGCATAAAACAGTTGACAACCAAGACAGTTTTCTGTTTTGAAATTATCTGCATTTAAAAATGTAGTAAATATGTAGGTACTTCAACTATTTTAAAACGGCGATAAACAAAAGAGGTGAATGTTCTATATTGGGGTGTGTTTTTTTATCTCTAGTGCAATACCAACTCCGTTATTAGTCTGCTACGGAGGGATTGGTTTTATTTTATTCTTTCTATAGACTTTACAATTTGTTCGGTTGGATATATCCTCACCTTCATAGACCGAACTAGACTTTTCTAACTAATTATCTCTTTCACTGCTTCTGTCCTCGCCGCGTTCATGTGCTGTCAAGCAAACGTCAGTCATCTCTGACGTATCTCTGACTTATCTATGTCGCATCTCTGCACAAACCTGCAAGTTTTTTCTGACGCTCCGGTGTCGTCCCGTCATTGGTAGAAACTGATGGCTTGTGGTATGACACATGGTAGTTTTTGCGACTATATTTTCAGCGGCGATTAGAAAACAGGCGCAGCAGTCCATTTTTATATTAAACTAGCTGCGCCTCGCGGCTTCACCCGCGTGGAAATCTATGTGTCAAATAGTTTATAAACGTTCCTCTTGAATCATTCTATCTATTTAAAAAAACCGCATCAAAATCCGTTGCGTAGTTTTCAAGATCTAAGCATACATAGGGACAGACAGACAGCGGGAAGCGACTTTGTTTTTTACTATGTACTATGTAGTGAGATGGTAAAAAAATCTATAGAATGACTATCGTTCTTTGATTTAGTAAAGATCATCCTATTTACACTGAAACCTACAGCTTTACTTTCAAACTAGGAGAAACAAAATCTCTTCTAATTATTATAAAAATAATTCAAATGTATTATTTACTTATTAACATTATTCGTACTCTAATGATTATTATTATTTTAAATATACCAGTTTCATCGTATGGACATGCTATATTTTTTTATTTCAAACGAGTCAGTCAATCAAAAGTACCTACACATCAAACAAATTGTAAGTCAAAACGAAGCAGATTTGAAATTGTAATGTACGTGGGACAGCAGATAGGATCTTTGATAGCCATCGAGTTGTGAATGCGCATCATTTGTCGTCGCTCGTCAGTGCTCGATCGTCTCAAATGTAACCTTATTCAAAATTGAATTGATTTGATGTATGTCGGTTGTTGTTGTCCGAAGGCCGCTGCGCGCTGGGGCAAACGTGTTCTTGAGTGGAGACCACGACTCGACGTAGGACGCCCTCCGACCTGGGTGGGATGACGACCTGCGAAAGACTGCAGGTAAATGCTGGGTGCGTCAAGCTGAAGACAGGGCGCTGTGGCCCTCTTTGGGGGAGACCCATGTCCTGCACTGGACTAATATAGAGGTAGGCTGATGATCATGATGGTCTTGTTTTCAACTGAAAAAGGAAACCGATGATATGAAAATTGATTTATATCAATGTTACCTAAAGATCTTAAAAAAAGTGAGAACCAAGTACTTAGACAAACCTAGCATTAGGCTTTAAGGTTTCAATAAGTTATGTAACATACATGTAAAGAATAAATGATCTATCTATTTATCTATTTTAATTTATTTTGACAATGATATTTTTTTTTTTTTTTTTTTTTTTTTAATTTTAAACTTTTGATACTAATTTTAATTCTAAGTAATATCACTGTCTGTCTCTTATATTTTCCCTCTACTTCTTCATACAATCCCTTAACATATTTCTTTCCTTTACAAAAACTTGTGTACGAATATTGTTATGATTATTTAAATCATAACAATATTCGTAACATGTTTTAATTAAGCAATACCTAGTAAATTAAATCACAACGACAACAAATGTATTAACACGTACCTACGGTAGAATAAATAAATAAAATTAAACTCATGATGAAACGGACCTACAGAGAAATAAATAAATGAAATGAAACTCATCTAAACGAAAAAGATGGTATTAGAGATAATCATAGAACTTTGCAAAGTATAGAGAGACATTAAGTTCAAAAATATTTTACCTCGAACTGCACTTTCTACACGAAGTCCAGGCAAAACTATGAGATATCTAAACCATGTATTACCAGCCGAATAGAGACAGAAAGCGGGTTGACAGTCATGGATCATGTGAAAAAAAATTGCCAATGCAAACAAGATTTGATTTCTTTATGGACAGTTAGCATAGGCTTTTTTACCTGTTAATCGTATTGGATCCCACGATACAGTCCAAGTCTATTAATTGTGGGAATCGTTGTTGCTTATTATAAATCTTCTTTACATAGGGTGGCTTTCATTCGGAATATCTACAGTCAGTACTGAGTAGACATTTCCGAACGTGTGCGCCGGCACCTACAAAATGTTTTTGTGTATTGTGATCGCCACTTTATTTGTTCAGCCCCGAAGCTGTAGCGTTCATAATTCACCACTTAACCTTTTAGCTGCTAGGAACTGTAGGATTTTCTTCGGGTTGATGTCTGGTAGCTCGTCTGCGCTGTGCAGGTGCTAGCCCAGATGGATGCTACGAATTGACCGGCATACAGTGTAAATGCGTCTACGCTTGCAAATGCAGCAGTCAGGGGGTCAAATGCATAACTCTTTACGCCTGAGCTTGCATGTAAATAAGGGCATATTTCAAACGGGAGGGCAGTCGGTGGCATCTTCATGTTATAGGAGGTTCCTTTGTGGAACTTTATGGTCCGACTTGTTTGTAGCTGTTTTATTTTTAATCTTACAGGTTCTATATTTGTTGAATTGAATTCCGCGTCAGGCTAAAAGTTGTTATTGTTACTATAATATTGGAAGTTATACAAGGCAAATCATTTTGTACAAATTTGAGCTAGATTAAATAAAAATATATAAATATCTATTATTATTTATTTATTTTGCTTTATTTGGAAGACAAACAGTTTGACACACTTAACAGATAACTTAAATAAAAACCTATAACCATTTATGTGTCCTCGCATATAGTAGCTAAATAATTGCTTGCTTGCAGAGGATAAATCGATCTATATGGATATATCCTTGTAAAACACGAATAAAGCCACTTGCAGAATACAGTTCTCAATCTGAGAAAGCTGGCAAACAGGGTACTTAACGTGTGCGTTACATTGATGAACGACGTCGCTCAACTTTCGGCAAACCGCTGAATTCGGGCATTCCTCATAAATGTTCTTTAACGAGCGTTCTTCGTACTTGTTCTCTAAAATATGGGCTCATCAGTCTTGGGACGCCTGCTGCGGCTTTTTAACAGGTTCCCAAATATTTTTATTGCCGGAACGTGGTATTTGGGAGCGTTAATTTTCACATGTACAAAAGTTTTACCGTGCTATTTTTGTAGATACTAAGATCATGCACGGTCAAAATAATAATAATATAAGACTAATGCTAGACAATCGATTATCTAGCCCCAAGCTAAGCAGAGCTTGTGTTATGGGTACTAGATGACTGATATACTTAATACAATACATTACATAGATCGATTTTTTTTTATTATACATACATTACATTTCATTGTACATAGAAAACGACCAGAACACCCGGAACAAATGTTTGCAGATCGTACACACAATTGTCCACATGAACCTGCAACCTCCTGCGTCGCAGACGGACCTTCGCCTCCTACGCCACAAACTATATAAAAATCTATATTTTTCTTCAGAAAGAACCTGTAATTGTGGCTCCATGGTGAATATTTTTGACATGTCACCACTTAAACTCATGTGAGATTATTATAAATCGTATTCATCACATTATTTCCTAGTTTTATTTATGTCTTTTGAGTCCTCTAAGGTCTAGAGGAAAAGCACTTTGATATTTGATATTATTAACTGTTTATTTCTTTTTTTATTTATTATTAACTGGGAGGCGAAGGATCGGTCGATTTTACCATATGAGATTATTATATGATATAAAAATGCGTTATAAAAAGCATTGAAACTGAACTAAAAAGAGCCCATACAAATCTTAGAGAAAGTCAATGTCTAAAACTGGACTTCTATCGACAGATAATGACGATTGGACCCATTTCGGAGCAAAATAGTAATGTCCATCGGTCTTTTCAATTACTTGATTTACTGTATTTCCATTGCCATGGCGTTTCCCGTTTCAGCGTTGGAGAAGCTCGTAATAGAATGCGGAGTGAATAGTGCCCGGTATTTTCAATTATGAACCTATTATAACTATTCATTGTGGATTTGAATTCATTTTGTGCGGTGCTATCTGAGCTTAGGGTGTGTTTATAGTTTATATAAATATTTAAATAAATAACTGGAAAAACAAATGAAAATTTACGAGTATCATCATCAATCAGCCGGTTAGTCCACAGTTGGACATATATCTCCCCTAATGAGTATCGCCTTATCTATCCAGCATCTCCCTGCAGTCCTTCGCAAGTCGTCATTCCACCTGGTCGGAGGGTATCCTACACTACGTTTACCGAGTCGTGGTCTCTACTCAAGAACAGGTTTACCCCAGCGGTGGTCGGTTTTTCGCGAAAAATGGCCAGCCCACTGCCACTTCAGCTTGCTAATTAATATTTGTACAAACATGTTTCATACATAAAACTATCCATTTTTTTTTCTATTTCTAATGGATTATATAATTACTTCAGTGGACTAACAATAGACTAATATTTTGACAATTGCAGATATTCAACAACTAAAACAAATCTCCCGACCAATTTAAACAGGCCCTAATCTTCAGTTGCATATAAATTGAATCACATTCAATCGGTGGACAAGTCGATGTGAATGAGCATTAATGGCCAAGCGTGAGTTACGAGGGGGTTCATAGATCTAGATGTTTCACAGGCATAAATATGTTGATATGGCTTGGCTTTTGTGACCCGTGCGTACAGGTTTCGTGATTTTCATCTCCATTTTAATGCTAACTAATAGATTTTGTTTTAGGTATATAGCTAAAACATTTCTTTAACATTTTGAGTGCTGAAATCACACGGTATGTGTTTTCTACAAGTGACTAATATGCGTAAATCCACACTAGCGCAGCGGCTGAGAAAATACAGATCTTTGTGACTCAGCACAGCCGTAATATTTTTCGAACGAAATGCATGTGCGGCGCAACACAAGCGCTGTGTAGAGCGGCAGCACGAACTTTTTAGGTTAAAAAAAAGATCGCAGTCGTCGAAAAAAAATCGCAGTCGAAGTGTTAACGCTAAACGTAACGTATTCTATTATGATCAAAATGTATACTAAAAACAATGGTGGTTATTTTGCAGAATTAAATTACTAGGTGCGCCCGGCGGCTTCGCCCCCGTGGAAATATGTGTCAAATGGTTTATATATGATAAAAAGTATCCATGTCCGTCTTCTTGTTTCTAAGCTATGCTGAACCGAACTGAAAATTGGTGTGGAAACCAATTTTCAGCTCGGTTCAGCCGTTCTTAGGTTACAAAAAATTTAAGTGAACATTAAAATATTGTTACTTGATAATAATTAGTAGTATAAAATATGACTTATCTAAGTGCTTATTTGTAAGCCTAAAGAAATAAACTTTTCTGAATTTTGTATAAATAATGTAACTAACAAGACTTTATTTAATATTAGCATGGTGGGTAGCATGTGGCAGGTTGTTTTTAGACTATAATATAGAAATTAGTTCAAAATTCTCATATTAACCCTTTATCTACACACCACACTCAACACAAGTTATATGAACTTACTAGTAGTTCCACTTCTTCCACAAGTGGACAAAAAATTGAAGTGAACATACAAATTAAAATATTGTTTTTTGATAATAATGAATAGTATAAAATTTGACTTGTCTAAGTACTTATTTTATAAGCCTAAAGAAGTAAATACTATTGACTTTGACTTTGACACCACACTGGATTGCGATAGGTATCAAATAATCTCAGTTCCACACATTACAATTATATATGATTACGTTTCGAACCCGTTATTTTACCGTTACCTCAACACAACTCCACTTTTGATTGATTATCTTACACTTTGCTGCACTGCGTCATTTTTAAAATCATTTGCGCCTTGATTCAATTTGCGCACTTTTTGTGCGCTTGCGCACGGTAATTTAGGTTCCCGTGTGAAAATGAAAATAAAAACCTCTTGTAATGAAATACATTTTTGTTTTCGTAGTGAGATTCTCATTCAACACTGTGTGCTAAATTTCAAACCAGAAAAAGTGTGCAAAGTCGCCTGCAGGAGGTAGTAGAATACATAATTATTATATACATATAAAATAAATGTTGGATAATCCAGACAGTACCATCTAGCCCCAAGCTATGCAGAGCTTATGTTATGGGTACTAGACGACTGATAATTACATAATACAATACATTAAGCAAATATATATTTTATATTGCTGGATGTCCAGCATTTTTTCATTTCAATTTCAAGAAATACATAAAAACTTATAATAATAGAATAGATCAAACAATTTACTTTGGTAACTTTAGTATCATTGAGTTCCACATATTACGTTGCATTATTATTTATTTTAAGTTTTAGTAAGTACTTGTTTCTTTCATACCTCTTGACTTCTCCCCAAGTATTAGAAATGAGGAGCTGTTTAACAGAAAAAAGTAAAATATTTTCTACATACACGATTCTCGAAATCCATTACGAACCGTTATTATTTTTGAAGACTGATTAAGTGATTACTAATAAGTCTGCAAAATTAAAGGAATTGATCAACAAATTATTAGTCAATTCTTTTATTAATTACACAATAAATTTATTGGTGCAATCTCTCGTTTGACTGGCTTTACAATCCGGATCCACCTTGAAGCTTTCAGTTTATTGCACTACATAAAATGCACGTGTCATCCATTTTCGGAGTCAATACATTGAATATTACTTTAGACTTACGTTAGATTATTGTTTATGACAAAGTATTAACAAATACTTGCCTGTTTCATACCTTTCAGCTGGCAACTTTGCCCAAATCTCCCCCAGTATTAGAAAAGGGGAGTTGTTTATCGCATAACATAAAATTATTTTCTTGATTCTCTACTGGGTTCTAGAAATTACATTATAAACAAACTTTCTTGGTTATTTTTCCAAACTTATTACTTATAAGTCTGCAAAATTAAAAAAGGGATTGACTAACAAATTATTAGTCAATTCTTTTATTAATTACACAATATATTTATTGGTGTAATCTCTCGTTTGAATGCCTTTACAATCCGGATCCACCTTGGAGCTTTCAGTTTATTGCACTACATAAAATGCACGTGTCATCCATTTTCGGAGTCAATACATTGAATATTACTTTAGACTTATGTTTCGGAACAATATTATTTCACAATCAACTTTATGTAAAGGTTTGAGCACGGAGTGGGTGTAGTTTTATATTTTATTCGTTTGGTTCATCATCATCAGCCTATATCAGTCTACAGCTGGACATAGGCCTCCCCCAAAGAGCGCCATACGTCTTCAGCTTGACGCATCCAGCAACTACCTGCAGTCTTTCGCAGGTCGTCATCGCACCGGAGGGCGTCCTATACTACGTTTACCGAGTCGTAGTCTCCACTCAAGAACACTTTTGCCCCAGCGGCCGTCGGTTCTTCGCGAGATATGGCCGGCCCACTGCCACTTCAGCTTGCTAATTCTTTGAGCTATGTCGATAACTTTGGTTCTCTGTCGGATGTATTCGTTACGAATCCTATCCTTCAGAGAAACTCCGAGCATAGCTCTTTCCATAGCTCGCTGAGCGACTTTGAACTGGTGGACTAGCCCGTGCTGGTTATTTAAATTTAATTTTTCTCTCGAGAATTTGGCAAAGTTGAGGTTAACTGAAAAACTCTTCGTCAGAGTTAAGCTCGCCTATGTACATATTCTATTTTGTTAAGCTATTTTTATGTTTTACTGTGTGTACAATAAACAATAAAAGAATTAAAATGTCTACTTTCATTCTATTGATTATAAAAAAACTGATTCAGACACTGATAATATCAGTGTCTGAATTTAGACACTAATATTCAAGAATTCAGACACTAATATAAAGATAGATGTTTATATTATAAACATCTATCTTTATATCAGTGTCTGAATCAGTTGGTGTCTGAACTTAAAACGAATAAATTATCTATAATAATTATAGATAATTTATTCGAATATTTTAATTATTTATTCATTTTAAGTTCGCTACATAACTAGGTTAACAGAGCCTGTTAAGTTTGTCTAAGCAATGGGATCTCACCTATTTTACTTATACTTTTCTTCAATACAAGTAATACAAATATAGCGCTGGGAAGCGTCAGATACGAGTACATAACACTAGTTACACAATACTGTTTACCGGACGGGATTTTTTCTCATTTTGTTATTTTTCTTTGAAAAAGCCAAGTAATTGATAATGAGAATTTTATGATAATAATGCTGGACAATTCACACAGCATTATCTAGCCCCATGGTAAGCAGAGCTTGTATTATAGGTACTAGATAACTGATATACATAATACAATATATTACATAGATAGATATTTTATTATACATAGAAAACGACCAGATCACCCGGAACAAATATCTGCAGAACGTACACACAATTGTTCCGAGGCGGGAATCGAACCCGCAACCTCCTGCGTCGTAGGCGGACCTTCGCCCACCGCGCCACATCGGTCGTCGTCAATTAGACAATAACATACGTTAGATAATAACGTATGTTATTGCTCTAAGCCTAACACTACCTAATAACATATGTTATTGTCTATTCTTACGGCCAGACGTCATTACTTGTGCCAATGTAATAGCACCCTTATGCGATGAAATCGGTTCACTTTTGGCCATGATTCGGTGCGCAGCGATTTACGATTATGAAATCGTATGATTTAAATGATGCACCGAATTTTTGATTTAAACTCACAGACGAAATTACTTTTAATTTTTATTGAATTGCTGACGAGAAAACATAATTCTGGAGTATTTATTGGTCAGGGGGACCGGCATTTATTGAGTTTCGATAGTGATGTCCTCCTAACCAAATTTCGGCTTCGGCGACCAGTTTCAAACACGGTGCACAAGTGTGTGCGTAAACACAGGTGCACTCTGTATTCTCTCATTCTCATAATCCGATGGGACGGCAGACCGACACAACCGGGTCGCCCTGCTGTCGCCCAACGCTATCCTTTTGAGGAGCAGTATTTCGGTTAGTTTGGTTGTTTAGATGGATGGATGTATGTTACGTCACAAGTACTGAAGAGATTGGGCTGAATTTTACAACGCCGTAGTAATAAGCCTGGTATCAAACACAGGCTACTTTTTATTCCAAGAAACAGTTAGAGGGCTTCAAACTTATATCAAAACGCCAATTTGGCTTTCGAAAAGGGCGTTCAACAGCTGATGCCGTGTCGGAACTAAATGAATATGTCGTAGAATGCCTCGATAGAGGTGATAAATGCATGGGTATATTCCTAGATCTGGCAAAAGCGTTCGACACGGTATCAATTCCTCTGATGCTTGACAAGCTAGAAAGCCTGGGAATACGGGGAGAGCAACTGGAATTGATGAGAAGCTATCTGTCTGACAGAACACAAAAAGTTAAAATTGGAGGGTATGCTAGCACAGAATTACCAATAACGTACGGTATTCCCCAGGGCTCTATAATTGGGACGACTCTATTTTTGGCGTACTTGAACGAAATATGTGACCTGGAAGTTCAAAATTGCAAACTGATAGCTTTTGCTGATGATACAGTACTGCTCTTCCGAGGGAAAAATTGGAAAAGCGTCTTCGACAGCGCGCAAAAAGGATTCGACCTAGTTTCTATGCATCTCTACCAAAACGTCCTGACATTAAACACGACTAAAACTAAATGTGTAACATTTTCACTTCGTAAACCAGGACAACCAAATACGACAGAGCATTTCATCCGTGCCCACTCATTCCCGTGTCTTCAAGTACCTTCATTAATTTGTGACTGCCCAACAATTGAAAGAAGTAGAGTTATTAGGTACCTAGGCATCACAATAGATCAGCACATGTCATATGAATCGCATATTAGCTCAATAACAGCAAGAGTACGCAAGCTAATCGCTGTATTCAAAAATATCAGACATGCCGCAACTGACTCACAACTTAAGACCACGTACTATGCTCTATGTCAAAGTCTAATGCTGTATTGTTTAAGGTCTTGGGGTGGGGCCGCAAAGACTCACATGCTTCCACTAGAGAGAGAGCAGCGAGCAGTACTTAAAGTGGCTTATACCAAGCCATTCAGATACCCAACCACCGAACTCTACAATGACTGTAATGTTCTCTCTGTCAGGAAACTATTTATTCAACAAATTGCCCTCAGACAACACTCTAAACCACCAGACATAGATGTTTTCGGAAAGAGACGGAAAAACAAAGTCTTCACAACAAAAACGTGCAAAACTTCCTTTGCGCATCGTCATACACAATTCTTGGCACCGTACTTATACAATCAGTTGAACAGGAAAATAGCCCTTCAAGATCTAACTTATCTAGAATCTAAAACAAAACTAAAACTGTATTTGCTGGGTTTGGACTATGAGCAAACAGAGGATCTGTTAACGGTTCAATCGTAGATTAATAATGGGCTATTATCTAGTTTTAAGTCATTATTATGTATTATTAGTCTTGTAAATAACATTTAGATCATAAGGAATGCATGGAGCATTTTACTTTGTTTATTTTGTATACTTTTGTTGTCTTATCTGTATAATAATATCTACTATAATATCTTCGTAAATAATTATGTGCACTTGAAATCCTGACTGAGCCGAGAGAATGAGCCTTTGTATCTATAAACAAGTGAAAACTTAGTTAGAGCAAGGAGTCAATCTATTCGTCCCCTAAGGTTTTGGTTTCAAAGTACATACTATGCAAGTATGTAAAGTACATACTGAATGACCTCCTACTTAACTTAGAATTTAATGTACTTTGTAAGCCTATTTATTTGAGAAATAAAACTTTTATTATTAAAAAAAAAAAAGTTCCCATGGGATATAAATAATCTTCGCCCTCCTCCTTAACACTCCAACCAGGTGAGGTGACGACCTGCGAAAGACTGTAGGGAGATGGTGGATGCGTCAAACTGAAGACAGGACGCTATGGCGCTCATTGGGGGAAGCGTAGGCCTATGTCCAGCAGTCGACTAACATAGGCTGATGATGATGATGATGATTAGAAATGTTTCCATAGATACAACGCATGCGAAGCCGCGGGCAGAAACGAATAGATAATTGCGATTTAATTCTTTGTAAAGGCTTAAATGTATGGATTGCATCTCTTTTCCAGTTGGTTTGAAACGCCCTTTTAAGAATCAAAACCTTCAAAACCAAGAGGAAAGTATAAACCCGACTTTAAAAGCCCCGAAACAACAAAATACAAACCTTAGTAATTACAAAAAATGAGTTAAACACCAGAAAAAAGATCACTCATCAGCAATCAGAATTACAAGCGGTTATTTGAGCAAGACTTAACGTTCCGTTAAACGTTACGATCGCGTTAACGTTTACGACACATAATTTGGTCGGTTAATACGAGATTCGGCGGTAGTTGTCGTAAAAGCGTGTAACGATACGCGCTTTGGGGGGATAGGGTGTGGTGGATTGGATAAGTGGAAGCGGATTTATAGGCGGTTCCAGCTTGCGAAGTGCAAGCAAAGCTGTGTAGATAAAATAGCCAAATCAAAATATACAAAGAATTGTTCTAAAATGTCCACTGCAAATGAACCAGAAAAAAACCGGACAAACCAGGAAGACCTTAGTCTCAGAGGAATGGCGACCAATTGTGAAGCATGCCACAAATCTTTAGTTTACATTAGTGCGTGGATAAAATTTTATTCAATGAGACATTATGAGCCGATCCTTATTTTTTTATTAAGTAAGAAGTTTCTGCTCGCGGTTCGCACGCGTTGTATTTATGGAAACGTTTCAAGTTTATTTATATCCCATGATAATAAATACAAGCCTTAAAAATCCTGTGTCTGGTCCCTGGCTTTCAGTCTACGAAATTAATTTAAAACATGTAAGCCCGTGTGTGTGTCTACGCTGTGAGGAGGTAACGATCATCCAAACTTTCATATAAATTATTGTGATGTTTTACTTAATGACTAGTCCGCTGTGCTTGTTTATCGCTTCCGCTCATAACTTAGAACGACCACAAACCAAAAATATAAAATTTTATGAGAAGCTTCCCGATCAGAATCGATCGTTCAGAAAGAGTTAGTGTTATTACTTAATTTCAAAATTATCACTCGGATCTTTGAAATGAGACTAGTTGCGCCTTACATGGTGCGTTTTTGACATCAGGCACTTTCGCATTCCATCCAATTAGCGCCTATCGAGCTCTGTTTTATGTTAATGTAGAGCTTGCATGCGAATGAAAGGTAGAAAATGAGCTTTATTGGTTTCTGGAAGTTCATTATCCATCATCAAAATCATCAGCCCTCGTAAGTACCACCAGAGATATAAGTACGAAGAATTTGAGCGGCGTAATGTCGATATACATTACTCGTTTGCCTCACCCATCTGGTGGATACGCACCTCCAAGTCAGTCTATTCCATCAAATCAATTTGTTTCATAAATTTACTCTTAGAAAAGATTTAATCTTAAATATACTCAACCCGTAAATGAAAATGAGGTGATATTTTTTATTTCTGTCGCTTTGGTATGTATAGAATGTATACTAAAGAAAAGAAGCGAAGAAGAAACTTCTATACAGTTAGTTGTTCTTACAACCCACTGCTTCGCAAATGCATTCCCGAAATCTTTATCTTCGAGATCATTCGGGTAGTAATAATTAAAAAAAAACCTTTTTAAGCTATAAAAAAAAAAAAAAACATGAAAACTTATTGCTAGAAAAAACATAAGTGCACTTAATAAATAAATATAGCTAATTAATATAATTTAGCCTGAACTAGGTAATCCTGTGTTTCAGGCGACAAGAGTGCTAAAAATTATTATATAAAACGTAATTATTATTTAAAGTTTATATGACCTGTCTAAGTGCTTATTTGTAAGCCTAAAGAAATAAACTTTCATTTCATTTCATAATGTTAACGTCGAGGGATTTGATAAATCAGTATTGAACTAATTCTAACAACAATAACCAATTTAAACAATTCTAACAAAATTCAACTAGTAACTTATCTAAACACCCATTCCTGAAGCTCTAGTTCATATTAAGAGAGAGCAACATTTTAAATGTAAGGTTCAGTTGCCGATTAAACTACCTCCGTTCTAAACCGCGACCTAGCAACTTATTTTTGCATACAACGCTAGTCACCAATGACCCATGACTCATCTCAGTTTAGCTTACGACAAAGGCTTCGTGGCAAACCGCCACGACCAAGATCGATCAGCAATCATCCGAGGGCATTGCCTAAACTGGATGGGTCAGCCCACGACTGGACTGATTCTCACGCCGAGTTTAGCAAATGGTGTAAGTGGCTCTTGATCTGGTAGAACCTCTGCTAAGTTTCATAAAAGTAAAATAAAAAAAAAACTACTAAAAATTAATGAAAGAAAGAAAATATGTTTATTGGTTCACTACAAAGTAGGTACTACAACTTGTAACTATTTTAATATAAATAACGAAATAAAGTCGCGAAATTAATCTTGTAACATTTAAATGTAGCAAATAATTGATAATGTCTTATAGTAGGTCACTCTTGTAAGCATTTAGTCTTCTAGTATCCGCATTTTCTGTTTTGTTTCACGGGAATAATTGGTGTATTTTGACCCAAATTTGCATGGTTTGCAGTTAACCCGCTCAAATTCAAAAATATCAAAGAACTAAAAAAATCGATTACGGTGTTTTTTTTGTAGAACAAAAACGACAAATTAATAACTTAGTAAAACAGCCATTGAGAAACAATTCAAACCAAAACTAATGCATCGTTTTTCAAGCATTGCATTAATGCCAACAATTTGCAATTTAATACCCGTAAACAAATAACACCACAGGCACCATAAGGCCCGCGTTAGAAAAACCCGATACCTCCTAATATGATATCAGTTGGTGAATATTTATAACATGTTCCTATCATAAAAGTGATAATCTATCGTCTTGCACCAGTTGGGTCATAACAACATCTAATCTTGATGAAATTATACAGAGTTGTCCACTTTTCTTTGCACTCTATTGAGAAGTTGAAGATGACTTGAACATAAATATGTGAGTATTTAACATAAGACTTTGTACTAATGGTTAAGATGTCAGTAACTAATAACATCCTACTAGAGTTTCTTTTCTCCTATAAGAGCAGTAGGAAAGGTTTTGCAAAGCAGACTTAGGTATCTAAATAAATTGTGTATTTTTTCGACAACGTCGCTGTTTACGAAATTATAGAAACGAGAGATATACTTTATTGTCATACCACACAAAACAGAAAACAATATAGAAATAAATAGGTACTTGGAATAAAAGAAATATAAATGGCGGCATTATCGCTGAGAACGATCTCTTCCAGACCGGTCTCGTACTCTAGTTCGAATGACGTTAGCTCGATGTTCATTACCTCGATATCTCTAACTCGACGGTACGTTTCGTCGATGGGACGTTACCTTGAATGAGCAACAAAGCCAAAGGTAATTTAAATTATTATTGAATGGTGTTAATATAGTACTATAGTGCACTACAATAGATATCATACATATGGATGGACTACGTCGAGTCTTCTCTTCATCCATACCGCAATGCTTGAAAACGAAAGTTTTCAACCAGTGCGTCCTACCCGTTATGACCTACGGAGCTGAGACGTGGACACTCACGATAGGGCTGGTCCACCAGTTCAAAGTCGCTCAGCGAGCTATGGAAAGAGCTATGCTCGGAGTTTCTCTGAAGGATAGGATTCGTAACGAATACATCCGACATAGAACCAAGGTTATCGACATAGCTCAAAGAATTAGCAAGCTGAAGTGGCAGTGGGCCGGCCATATTTCGCGAAGAACCGACGGCCGCTGGGGCAAACGTTTTCTTGATGACTCGGTAAACGTAGTGTAGGACGCCCTCCGACTAGGTGGGATGACGTCCTGCGAAAGACCGCGGGTGGATGCTGGACGCGTCAAGCTGAAGACAGGGCGCTATGGGTGCTATAGCTAGCTCATTGGGGGAGGCCTATGTCCAGCAGTGGACTATCATAGGCTGATGATGATGAAGACTAACGTCAGTACTGTTAATGACGTCAAAAACAAAAACTCAACTTACTCTATACTAAATTAAATTCCACTTGAACCTTGTCAATCATTAAATAATCAATTAATAATTATTTATTCGTGCTTGAAAGTGATTAATCAAAATATAGATCGTTACGGAAGCCGGCTGTTAATCAATCATCCGGATTAATATTTCATTTGTAAATGATTTTAATTAAATATTACCTTTGCGCGAGATGCGATGCGTGATGCTTTTGCTTATTTCCTAGTTATTCATTGAAGTTTATTTGTACTGAGGCTCTTAGAATGAATTTTTTTATGTATCTAATATATACTCGGCATCATAAAAATCGCAACAGAAAAGGGTTACCCTCGTTTTATCAGAGAAACAAGCAACAAACATACATAGTTTCGGAGAGGTGCGATTTCTGTGACGCCGAGTGTCGTTTTTAGCCTTATAAAACAGAAACAATATTTTATTAAGAATAGCGCCAGAGAAAAGTTTAGACCAGTCTGGAATTATAAAATATTTGGAAATGTTTGTAACAGTCCAAAGCCTTCTTCTTAAGCTTACCCATTATTCTCTTATTCTTACAAGTCCTGTAAAAAGAACTAGTAAGAATAAGAACATAATGATAGATATATATATACAGCATTTATTACAGACTTCAGACACACATATACAAAATACAACAATTATAGATTACACTGGAAAACAAAAACATAAAACAAAGTTGACAATACAAAACAGATATGGGTTATGATAATGGGTTATTTTATCTGTTTTGTATAGTCAACTTTGTTAAACTTAGTCAACTTAGCCAACTTAGTCAAATTATTCGAATGTTTTGTAAACAAGAAAGCAGTTTCATTCCAGATTTCTGAGGATAAGCCTGTTTATGAATGAATGAATGAATGAATTAACTCTTTATTGCACTAAAACTATAAAATAACACCTTATATCTAAATATAACACATAAAAAGTACAATAGGCGGCCTTATCGCTGACAGCGATTTCTCCCAGGCAACCTAGGCATGGAGAAAAAGATATAAGATAACGTAGAGTTGGTAGATTACAAACACAAACAGGTAAAGAAATATCAAAAACAAAAAACAAAAATAAAAAACAAACTACATACAAGTTTATTTTAATTGCCTATTTATAGAACAAAAGACTATGGGTATTATTTATTTATTTTCAACTAACCAACCCAATCAAAAACCCAAACTAAGCAAGCCCAAGGCCAATCCCGAGCAAAAAACGAATTCACTTGTTTTAAATATATTTAAAACAAGTGAATCCGTTTTTTGTTTTTCGTTTTTTGCAATTTAAATAAACATAAACAGGCTTATCCTCAGAAATCTGGAATGCAACTGCGTTCTTGTTTACAAAGCATTCGAATAATTCGTAATGAGCCCTAATTAATGTGTTTATGACTTCGGGAAACTAGGGAAACCTGGGCGCTATTATAATAATTATTATAAGAGAATATTATTATTCAAACCACTTGTTTCACGTCTGGACTGTCCCATCCAAAACAAATGGATGAAAATATTAATGGGGTCTACATCCTTCTAAATGTTAGGTTAGTAAGTTTTCAATTTGTATTTTATTATTATTTAATTTCCCTACGTTATATTATTCTAGTTTTATTTTATTTTATTGTGTGATTTCGTTTTTGACATTTTTAATTTGTATGTGCATTATTTTATTATGGATTATGAATCTGAGAATAAATGAGTTAATAACTAAAGTCTTGTGGGAAGTTTTGGTTTGTAGCTACCAATCATTTAATAGATAGTACGTCCCTATTCCTTATTATATATAACACAGCTCCTATCATATATAGTAATCATCATCATCATCAACCTATACGACCTATTTACGATCGATGTGGCGCGGTGGGCGAAGGTCCACCTGCGACGCAGGAGGTTGCAGGTTCGATTCCCGCCTCGGAACAATTGTGTGTACGCTCTGCAGATATTTGTTCCGTGTGTTCTGGTCGTTTTCTATGTATAATAAAAAATATCTATCTATGTACTTAATGTATTGTATTATGTATATCAGTTATCTAGTACCCATAACACAAGCTCTGCTTACCATGGGGCTAGATAATGCTGTGTAAATTGTGTCCAGCTTTATTTATTTATTATTATTTATTTATTATACGTACCTATAATAGTCCATTGTTGGACATAGGTATCCCCCAATGAGCGCCATAGCGCCTTGTCTTCAGCTTGCCGCATCCAGCATCTACCTGCAGTCTTTCGCAGGTCGTTTACCCGTCGGAGGGCGTCCTACACTACGTTTACCGAGCCGTGGTCTCCACTCAGAACCCGTTTGCCCCTGCGGCCGTAGGTTCTTTGCGAGATATGGCCGGCCCACTGCCACTTCAGCTTGCTAATTCCCAGAGCTGTGTCGATAACTTTGGTTCTCTGTCGGGTATGTATTCGTTACGAATCCTATCCTTCAGAGAAACTCCGAGCATAGTTCAGTTAAGGCTCAGTTAAGGCTATGACTAATTGGAAATGGGGAAAAGGATAGTTTTTACTTCTAAATTTAACTATCCGTGAACACATCTATAAATTTTATTGATCATTTCTTAGGTTTCTAAGAGAATTATTTTGAATTTTATGTCTATATTTTAACTGCTAATTACATCACATAAAAGTTAGGCATTAGAGTATAATGTTAGAGTAAAATTTCTTAAGCTTTTTAAGAAGCTATTCCTTTTATTATTAGATAATCTCAAAACTGTCTTTAATTTAACAGCCTAATTAAATCTTTAAAAAATAACGTGGACCAGTTTCATAATTGAACTAATGACAATTAAGTTTAATGAACTTTATAGAGTTTTAAATGTTTTTTAGGATTATGGTAATAAAGTCGTAAAGCGCTTGATGACAAAAATGATGAATCATTGCCTAAATCCATGGATTAGGTGAAAGATTTCGTCATCATCTAATGATGGAAAAGAATGTTTTTTGACATGAAAATGGACCGGTAATAGTATACAGGGTGACCCATCATGGATAACCTTGAAAGTACACGTAAAAAGGTTTGAGTAGGCTAAAACTTTTTTACGATTTCATATTATGTGGCTATTTGAATATTTTATATTTGAATATTTTTTTACATGTGAGTCATTGAGCAAAAGTGATTTTTGCTCAATGATGTAAGATAAAATCTATAAATATTCCAGATTTTATCTTACATCATTGAGCAAAAATCACTTTTTCACACAGTTATTTTAGCAACAAAGTCGTGATTTTCGAGCTAGAGTAGTGAGAAAGCATGTTTAATGCAGTGCTTTTTAAATTTAGCTTTAGGCACCTTCTATACATTAATGTTTTACACCAGGGGCGAATTTCAATTAATTATTCGCTTCATCATAACAATGGTATCATCTCAAACTGACACATTGGCATTTTTCCTTTGATGAAAGAAACTATATGATTTCTCGTGGTACCACTATTTTGTCCCCCTAGGGGGACCACGAGGGAGACGGTTTTCTGTTCTTCCCGCTAAAAAAATACTACCACCTGTAGATGGATATATAGAAAGATCTACAGATGGATGGATGCGTGTCACAAAAGTATGAAGGTTGAAATAAAACTATTCTATCAATTTCTCTCTGCACTATCTAGAGTTTGTTTCATGGACAATGCTGCGACAATACCATTGCCATAGTATAGCAATTGGTTAGTAGAATTCGGCCCCAGCTCAAACTTTGTAATAAGAAAAAATTACAACATTAAAATTTATTCTTTGACGATTTCTAACAAATTACTGGGTGAAGCTATCAAAACATTTGAAAGCATTTTTATGAGCACGTATTTTTTTAATTGTGGGCATGATGCACAGATATGTGGAAAAGGGATATTTTCTCCAATAAAAAAATAATAACCCTCAACGGTTGTACTTTTTTGATGTTTGTTTTTGTGTCTGATTGGCCTTCCCCGCGCACAAGCATCATCAAGGCTATCCACTCATTATCCTGTCCTATAACCCTTTATAGCCCTGTTCTTAGCATTCCTATGGTGTAGGTAGGAATGTACAACTAGGATATGTGATTGTGAAACCACAGAAGACGCATAACATTGCATCTAGTCAAACAGACGACACTTAATTAATTTAATTGGTCATCATCATCAGCCTATACTAGTCCACAGCTGGACATAGGCCTCGTCTAATGACCGTACTTGCGCTCTGTATTCAGCTTGACGCATCCAGCATCTGCTTGCAGTCTTTCGCAAGTCGTCATCCCACCTGGCCGGAGGGCGTCCTATACTACGTATACCGAGTCGTGATTTCCACTCAAGAACACGTTTACCCCAGCGATTTTCGGTTCTTCGCGAGATATGGCCGGCCCACTGCCACTTCAGCTTGCTAATTCATAGAGCTATATCACTTTGGTTCTAACTAGAATGATTTTCATAACGTCCCTACATCGAGGATTTTATAGTAGATACGTATTCTATTTAAATAAAGTATATTTTAGAACTGAGGGTAGGGACTTATCCAGGCCGATGATAAATCTGTAAGAAAATCAATAAATATTAATTTAACTTTTATCTACAACATGTAACTGCGAGTCGATTCGATCTACATCTGCTGATTCGATTACGCAACATAAAGGATCGATAAATCGAGTAGCGATCGAAACTTTCTTCGATACATTTACGCGCAAGGTTTGATATTAACCTTAATGAGGTGTAATCATGGCCTATGGTTCGGCAAAAGGTGAACTCCAGTTGGCACTATTTTAACAATGTTAAGAGTGGCGTCGTAGCTGCCAGTTTTCCAAAAACTTTGACGATAAAATTAGAAAAAAATTAGGTAATAAACAAAATATTTGGTACACTATTTTATTGAATTTTCAGTTGATTATACAAATTATATTAATTTTGGGTTTAGAAAATTGTTTTACAAAAATTTGACGTTTCGTAAACATTTTCTGGTACAAAAGACTTAAACGCGCTCGCCGAACAACAGATTGATATATTTTGACGTCGTTTACGACGGTGGGCGAAGGTCCGCCTGCGACGCAGGAGGTTGCGGGTTCGATTCCCGCCTCGGAACAATTGTGTGTACGATCTGCAGATATTGGTTCCGGGTGTTCTGGTTGTTTTCTATGTATAATAAAAAATATCTATCTATGTAATGTATTGTATTATGTATATCAGTTATCTAGTACCCATAACACAAGCTCTGCTTAGCTTGGGGCTAGATAATGCGGTGTGAATTGTCCAACATTATTATTATTATTATTCCAGATGTTGATAACTATGATTATAATATTGTGATCTAACTAGAAAGGCATTAGAAAAATAAACGAAAATGAAACAGTGCCAATAAGAACACACCAAATATTCCGATATTCGCCACGCTGATGTATGAAACTGTATCGACAATTCATAAAATTAAGTGTACCGACAGATTTCCCATTGGATCATTACATTATTACAGTATGAATAGCCCTTTATATCAATTAGGTACCGCGGTTCGACAATTTAGTAAAAATACAGGGTGATTTTTACCACATTATTGTATTTATTAAAATTCAAAGCAGATTAAAATATTTCAAGAAATAGAGTTATAATCCTAGTTTTGTCAGAATTGAGATTTGTTGATGGTATATTCTTGAGGAAAGCGTAAATTAAACAAAATTTTTAAGATTTATTGTATCTCATTTGAAGTGGTCATTTTTGTTTTAATGAGAAAATACATGTATATTTAAACCGAAAGTAGGAAATTTGCTTGGTTGTTTATCAGTTATTTTTGAAAGATATATTTAATCGAATCTTTTTACACAACCTCGTTCTTGCAAAACTGCAATTGTAATGGTTTTGCAACTTGTTGAAATCAATCTAGTTAACTGTCTTTTGCATCGCGATTTCAGACAATAACAATAATAAATCGGCCATATTATTTAATACACAAGATAGCAGTGCATCCTGTTTATACCTGACCCTTTAAAATACCTAGTAGGTGTCGAACTCACGTTCCGAAATCGCGTCAAAATTATAAAGAAGTTAAGTGAAATCCGTCGGACGGCACGTAATGACGGGCTGTCATAATGACAGCTGTCATCGCACCGCGGAATTTACGACCGTTCTGAATTTAAAAATGGGCGCCTAATAATGATGATCGGGTCATTTTAGAATGATTGGAAATTGGTAACGGAACGCAACGCTTTTATTGCAAAGAGTTTTGTTATGTCATACTTTCTTTTGTTATTTTTATTATTATCAAAAGATTGTTATAAAATCAAGCTGTAAAGTTTTAACTTTTTTAATTATATCATCCAGACTTTTAATCCCCCCGCCGATAAAGCAGGCAAAATAAAAATTACTTCACTTTTATTATATATCCGAAGGACAAACAGGAGGGTGCTCCTGCATCTGATGTGAATGATGTGTGAATACTTAGTCACACATCATTCATCAGACATCAGGCGCAGGAGCACCCTCCTGTTTGTCCTTCGGGTGCTTTTCCCGCCTCGGGACAATTACATATATGTACGATCTGCAGATATTTGTTCCGGGTGTTCTGTTATCTATGTATAATAATAAAATATCGATCTATGTAACATATTGTATTAAGTATATCAGTCATTTAATACAAGCTTTGCTTAGCTTGGGCTTAGTTGATGATGGATTGGGCTTAGAGTATGGATTGTACAGCATTATTTATTTATTTATTTCTATCGTGGATATTTTTTTTTTTGGACAATTCACACAGCATTATCTAGCCCCATGGTAAGCAGAGCTTGTGTTATGGGTACTAGATAACTGATATACATAATACAATACATTACATAGATAAATATTTTTAATTATATTATATATAGAAAACGACCAGATATCACAATAGAAAGGACGTGAAGTTTAATTTAAACTGTATCGATTCAATGATCAAGATTCGTAGCAGCAATAACGATTGACTTTTACTACCTCTATACAAAAACAGCATAAAATCCAAACAATTAATTTTTATTGAAAATCTTACCAAAGTTCAGTGTGTCAACGAGGCGAAACCATTTTATGGATATTCATTAACATTTTGACATTCGATCGAAAGAGGATCGCGATCGGGCCCATAAATTAACTAAATTACTTTTCGGTAAAAGTTAGACAAAAAAATTAATCGCGGAAGCTTATATGGGCGCCATTAATTAATATAAAAATGTTTTTCGTCTGAAATGCGATGGCATTTTGGAACCTTAAGGGGCTACCGTGAGCATAAGTAGTGCCCCATCAACTTATAGAGAAAATATTTCAAAATATGGAATTGTACTAACATTTTACATGGTTAGTAGATGTTATTCAGAGTAGGTATTAAAAAAAGTAAATAATGTTATACAAAAATAAAATTTTAGAAGTTCATCCACCGTTGCTTGCTACTGCACCAAAAAGTTAGTTTGCTACTGCACCAAAATCTTTGTAGGTTTTGTAACTAAGAAGTATGTAGTTATTTATTCCCATACTTTTAGCAGCCATCCCACTACTGGATGAAAATCGATTTACACCAATGGGAGGCCAGGAATTGGCAACACGTTATCGTACAGCCTGGAAATTAAGGAGAACAAAGACACAAATAAATAAATAGTGCTGGACAATTCACTCAGCATTATCTAGCCCCATGGTAAGCAGAGCTTGTGTTATAGGTACTAGATAACTGATATACATAATACAATACATTACACAGATAGATATTTTTTACTGTACATAGAAAACGAAATATTTTCTTTCAAAACCATCTGAATCAATCGCATAAAGATAGAGGGCGACACTTGCGCCCACAGAGTCCCTATAATGAATTAGCTTTTCACAGGCACATAATCAGTTACAATATCAACAAAGTTTTACCCAAAAGGGATCCAATAACTCGTGTTTCGCATGGATATAGGGTATTAACTTCACCCATCACCTTTTACGCTTAATGAGACAAAAGCATTATTCATATGATTCTGTTTTTTAGCCGAAACAAAATAACTTACACCAATGAGCGTTATCGAGCACCCCATACGGTCACAAAAGACAATAAATACCAAATTTACAAACTACCACACCTTAAAAGCACCATAAATTCAACCTTATACCTTGGTAATAGAGATTTTGAGTTGGCAAGACTGAATTTGTATTATCGAAAAGTCACCATGGATTCTTTGTAGTAGTAAAGTACGGTTTGTAAGAATAAGAACGCGTCCGTTCTTTTTTCGAATTTATTTCGTGGACCACGATTTTGATTATGGATCGATTTCTCGATTAATGTTTTAAACCAAATGAAGATAATTGATATTTGTCTTACGAAAACTAACGAGAAAAATCCAAATATTTCTCTATATAACAAAATGTTTGTTAAATAGATTTTCTACAAGAGCTTGAGATAAGACTATCTTATTACGTATATCTTAAAATACTGCCATCTATCGAAATTTTCACGCAACCGATTGAAAGGTTTAAAATTTTCATTATGTATTGCAAATTATCGACAAATAAAAGTTAACAGTTAACCTAAGTAGCTCTAAGAATTAGTGAGCTGAAGTCGTAGTGGGTCGGCCATATCTCGCGAAGAACCGACAACGGCTGGGTTAACGTGTTCTTGGGTGGAGACCACGACTCGGCAATCTTAGTGTAGGACGCCCAGCGACCAGATGGGATGACGACCAGCGAAAGACTGCAGGGAGTTGAATACGTCAAGCTGAAGACAGGGCGCTATGGCGCTCATTGGGGGAGGCCTATGTCCAGCAGTGCACTAAAATAGGCTGACGATGATGATGAACCAAAGTAGAGCCCCCTGTATCATGCATGCTAGAAATCCCAGTCAAGAACATTGGCTTTCGTTGAGTCAGTTTCCTGAATGACATTATTTTCGAAAATGTTTCCATCAAAAATAATTATCAACAGTTTTTGCCCACACAAAAATACATTTAGGTGATAATTTTTTATTCTACGACGATATTATACAATGACCTTATTTATTTAACAACTGGTGCCCGCTGGTTTGCTTGCAATCGTTACTCTTAGGAAGAGTCTTTTACAGCTATTGTAATATTAGCGTTTATTTAACGCTTGCGGTGAGACGTAATTTTTTTTAAACCATGGGTTAAGAAATGTTACCTACTTATAAATGATGTTTGGGACTTGGGATCAACTTACTTGACAACCATCGAATTGGTATAAAATATCATCAGCCTATCAGTCCACTGCTGAACATATGCCTCCCCTATAAAATGTAACAATAATTTATTTAAAAAAATAATTATTTACCAAAAAAAGATATGTTTACAAGCAAAGTTCATCGGAAGAACTGGGTATGTACTCGTAAAATGAGATCTAAATATTCGGGCTGCAATATTATACCTCTCTGAATATCGTTATCAAGAAAAATTCGTTTGAAACTGCGGCCATTAAACCATTTTCGTTTGTTCGAAGTAATCTAAACTGTGCCCCATTACGTCCGCTTAAATCAATATGTTCAGTCATACAGAGTTGTCATTTCATCAATTAGTAGTTAATATTTTGAGCTATCTCGTAATAAAAGCGACGGAAGCCACGATAAATTCTTATTAAAACTGAGTAATGTATCATTGTCAGAGTTATTACAGTTTATGTGACATGATCTTGTCATGACAATTGTCAATTCGTATTATTGTAACTCATCGTGATGTGATATCACTTCAAGGGAATGCCGTTCTGTAACCTTTTATCATTTACTAGCGACCCACTCGGGCTTCGAACGATTTTCGATATCATCATCATCAGCCTATGATGTCCACAGCTGGACATAGGCCTCCCCCAATGAGCTCTATAGCGCCCTGTCTTCAGCTTGCCGCATCCAGCATCTACCTGCAGTTTTTCACAGGTCGTGGGCAGTGGTCGGAGGGCGTCCTACACTACGTTTACCGAGTCGTGGTCTTCACTCGAGAACACGTTTGCCCCAGCGGCCGTCGGTTCTTTGCGTGATATGGCCGGCCCGCTGCCACTTCAGCTTGCTAATTCTTATTTTCGATATATATATATAGACGTATAAACCTTCCTCTTGAATCAATCTATATATTGCTCAAAACTGCATTAAATTCCGTTGAGTAGTTTAAAAGATCTAAGCGAACAGACAGCGGAAGCGACTTTATTTTATACTATGTAAAGATATGACACACTAACGTGCTGTTTTGTTCTAGCACCATTGTGCTAGAACAAATGAAATGAGTCCCAAAACGGACGTTTTGACTTAACGGAAAATCAATTTTAAGGGAACAAAACACCTATTTTTCTAATATATTTTGATGAGGATAAAAAGTTTAGGATATTAGTTAGTTAGTTAGTAAGTAGATATTATGGGAGTCGAAACACGATTGACTAAACTTGACTCGATAGAAAAAAATGGCAAAGTTACCTCTAAATCTTCATTTTTACAGAGATACATTTTTTTTTTCTACGGAAAAACCAGTTTTATTTGCTAGTTATTTAATATTATTGTAAGTAAATGTCTTCTTCGTATTCCCTAATAAATACTTTAGTATTATTTTAGAGCAATGACAAATTTAAAAATAAAAAACAGTGAAATTGCGCGCTGGCTGATCATTCTGCCGCTCTTGCCTCCCTTTCTCGCCTTCCCCGTGCGGCGTTCGTTCGTCCTTGTCTCGAAAAGGCGAACTCATTTCGCCTTAAGGCACTAATAACCAAATTCTAATGTTGTTTATTTTTACCGGAATAAATAAATAAATAATCTATTCTATCTAAGCGTTTGGTCACCATCTACACAAACGAATTTCATGACGACCGATGTGGCGCGGTGGGCGAAGGTCCGCCTGCGACGCAGGAGGTTGCGGGTTCGATTCCCGCCTCGGAACAAATGTGTATACGATCTGCAGATATTTGTTTCGGGTGTTCTGGTCGTCTTCTATGTATAATCAAAAATATCTATCTAAGTAATCAGTATGCATATCAGTTATCTAGTACCCATAACACAAGCTCTGCTTACCATGGGGCTAGATAATGCTGTGTGAATTGTTGTCCAGCATTATAACTTTCCCCTTATATAGTAGGATTGCAGAACCAACATTATACCTTTAAGAATTATACTACTGAATTAAGAATAATTAAGGAACCAGTAGTATAATTCAATAAAGCGTGACATACCTGAATCATAAAGTTTATGTAAATGCTATCATTATTCCATTTAAATCGAGTCCATCGTCGAAACAATCGTTCGTGACCGATCGATGGATCGATTTCTCGCGGTTGGTTGAGGGGACTTCTCACTGGGATACTTTCAACATTTAGTAAAGCTACACACTGTCTTTAATTAAAGGTAAAACGTATTGTTTAAATTATGCCTTCTTAACCTAATAGTTAGTTAAATCGTTACAGGGTTATCTATATTACTTATATATGGTCCATTAGAGTTGTTTTTGTTCACGGTTTTGAGCTTTTCCTTTTTTAGAGAAAGCTTGTAAAGTTAATCGAAGAAGATTTTCTTCAATTTTAACTAGAGAGATAGTTAATAAAACTTTATAGATATTTTTTGCTAGTTTGTAGAGAAGGCGTTTATTCGTGGTGTCGAACATGGGTTAAACTGTTATTGTAGATTCTTTTATAAGAAATTGCCTCTTTATTTACAGTGCTGGCAATACAAATGCCTGAATAAAGTACCCGACATTTAAAATATACGAACGAGTGTAAAATATACGAAAATCTTTAACCAATGTGTATAACCAATGACTTACGGATCCCAGGAAAGTCGCTCAGCGAGCTATAACAAAAGCTACTCGTATGCTCGGAATTTCTCTACGCGATAGAATTCGGAATATGAAAATCCGTCGTGGAACCAAAATAACCGATATAGTTTTCAGAATTAGCAGGCTGAAGTGGCGATGGGAAAGCCATATATACCGCAGAACCGATAACCGTTGGGCAGTAAAGGTTCTCGAGTGGCGACCGCGATGCAATGCGAAACGCAGTGTGGGAAGACCTCCCACTCGATAGAAGATGACATTGTAGCGGTCGCAGGGAGTCGATCGATGGAGGCGGCTCAGGACACTATTCGTGGCGTCGCGTCGTTTGGGGGAGACCTGTGTTCAGCAGTGGACTGAACTGATGATGCTGTAAAATATTAAAACCGGCAAATCTTAGTCAAAACACGCTTTTATGAATAAATCGCTGGTAAATGAGATCGTTCATCATAAAATAAGGTTCCAGTGTCGATTATATCTCAGAATGCAAAGTTTCACGTTTTGTGATCTTCTCACGGTTTAACATTGTTAAAAATATAGGATGCAGTTTAATGACATTAAGGCCCAAAATAAGGCAGTGGAAACCTTTCCTTTTGATTCGACTTTGGAATAAGGATTTATGTATGCACTCAAACGGATTTTTTTAAGTGTATTGTGTAGGTAGTAAGTGTGTACTATATTATTATTTGTGTTATTGTACGAAAATGAATTGATCCTTATCTTCATGTCCGTCGATTTCTCTGTTATTTGACGACCTATGTGGTGCGGTACGAAGGTCCACCTGCAACGCAAGAGGTGGCGGGTTTGTTTCCCGCCTCTGTCGCTACTTAGTTGCTGCCAGATGATGCTGTGTGAATTTTCTAATACTATTTATTCATTATGGTCAAAATTGGTAGGTTATAATGAATATGCAAATAACTATGTATCACCCACCACACATATAAGAGATGAACATACTTGTGGTTTCTTTTTTACTTCTTCCACTAGTGAACAAAAAATTAAAGTGAACAGTAAAATAATTTTATTTGATAATAATTTATAGTATAAAATATGATTTGTCTAAGTGCGTATTGTGTAAGCCTTAAGAAATAAATGCTATTGCTTTTGACTTTGACTTTGATACGCAAAGTTATCTGGCGCACCAAAACCGTTGAATCGGTCTGTTGCCACTAAAACAACGCTATCTCCGATCTTCTAGGCTACCCAAACAATCCCACCACTTAACACCTTCAGCGTCAATCAGTGTTGCCATGTGCTCAGAACGCCCTATTTCATGTCAATCCAGTGCCTATCTGCTGATGTTGATGCTATCTGACCCCTATTATAGGGGACTTGGGTGTCAATGGAGCATGCATAGTATTTAAAACTTTTGAAACTATCATGTTTAGCAACACTAAAGTCGTTTAAAACGGGATATTTACCATGATTTGATTTTTGAGTTATACAGTCAAAATAAGAGCCTTTTTTGAAGTTGGTAAATAGGTAAATACTAGGAATTAAAGTCGTAAAACGGGATATTTACCATGATTTGATTTTTGAGTTATCCAATATTTCGGCACAGTTTCATGCGCCATGATCACGGAAACTGAAGGCTGGACATGGCGCATGAAACTGTGCCGAAATATTGGATAACTACGTAATTAACGTATTTATCTTCTTCAATCGATTTTGATGATTCAATAACTTTGATGTTCGTTTTTATTTAGGTACTTTTGTGTATATGAGGGTGAACAAACGGAACCGCAGCGCTAATGCGGTAAAGTTATAAAAGTTATTTGTTCATAATGGGCATTCTCTGAAATAATCACTACACAGTATAAAACAAAGTCGTTTCCCTCTGTCTGTCCCTATGTATGCTTAGATCCTTTAAACTACGCAACGGATTTTGATGTGTTTTTTTTTAATAGATAGAGTGATTCAAGAGGAAGTTTTATAAATTATTAGACACATAGATTTCCACGCGGGTGAATCTAGTAATAAATAATGTAGGACACAGCACCATCTAGCCCTAAGTACTACTAAGCAGAGCTTATGTTATGGTATGAGTATAATATTACTGAATATATTATTCATTATTCATATCATTTATTGTAATTTCATGCATACAGGTAGTTTCTTAGGTGTAGTCTTAGTGGGTAGGTACACAATGCATAAAAACCCTGTCAAAAATTTTTGGGTTCTTATCAAATGTTAGCCTAAAATTTTAAACAATCATATTTATAAAAATAGTTAACATAGGAATGTCATGGTTCATGTCGTGATTAGGTAGGTACTTACTAATTTGATCTGTAGGTGATAGCATGTCAGCTAGTACACATTCGGTTTTTTGTTTTAAATTGTCATCTGAGAAAAATTCGTGTATTGAAATATAACACATTACATACATAGAAAATATCCAGAACACCCGTCATTACAACCATACATGCGTGTGGATTGTCCAGCATTATTTATTTATTTATATTTGGATTACCTATAGCAAAATTTCTGACCAACTCAATCAGTAAATTCGGTGAACCTGCGACTTTTTGCGACATTTTCGTTCTGTCTCATTACCGGCGTCGCTGGCAGTAGTGAGTTTATTACTTTACAGAAGCTATATTTTGGACGTCCAGCTTAAATCAGACGATCTCGTTCGGAAGATAAAAGGAAGGTTAAAGAATAGCTAGGTGGGAAAAGAGAGAGTAAATGCTTTAAAACATAATATTCAATGATTTATTGCTTACATGTGTACAAAAGTTCTTAAAATATATATATAAGTCCAACATGCACCCTGTAAGGGTATTGCAACATAAATTTCAAGTTAAATGCTAGGTGGCTATATACAATAAAGTTAATAATATGCTTAATTTACCATTTCAAGTTAAAATTATAAACCAATTATATTATATCTAATCACTCATCACATAAAAAAGAAACAAGATTATACCTTATACTAAAAGCCTAATACCTACTAAAACTACTGCAACTAAAACAGGGCTAGAGAACATACCTACTTACCCAAAAATAGGGAAGTCAGGTGTTTTAGAAAAGTTCACGATTAAATTTTATTTTGGTATGCTAAAATAAAATAATTTCGGGACAGACTGATACGTACTAATATATTAAGAATTTATTAGGTAAGTACCTACTGTTTAATATTTCGGACAGTTTTAATTATTTTGTGTGTATTAAGTAGACAACCGTTTTTGCATCTGTCTTACTGATAAACTCGTATCTATTTAATAGATAATTTTCAACAATAGGTGCTTGTTTGTTTTTATTTAACTAGCTGCGCCCCGCGGCTTTACCCACGTATAAATCTATGTGTCAAATGGTTCAAAAACTCGAACTTGAATCACTATCTATTAAAAAAAATCGCGTCAAAATCCATTGCGTAGTTTTAAAGATCTAAACATACATAGGGACAGCCGGAAACGAATTTGTTTTATAGTGATACTTACTATAGTGTCATTATTGTGCGCGCAAGAACAAACACACTCTCTTTGTCCCTCATAACATTAGCAAACAGTTTAAAAGCTACATCTCTAATTAGTATCCCAAACCAACCTCAAGCACACCGAAAAATCTTTAATTCATAGATAACAATCAGCGTATCTCCCACCTAATTGTCCTCAGCTATTAGTGCGCACATTATGCCTTTTCCGTTCAAACAGCCATTAGACTGCCCGGCACGCACTTGACCATATCGGGATGGTGTTGGTCGACACTTGAGGTGTTACTCTTTGCTGGAGTTTTAGATTCTACAGTATTAAGTGCATCTTATAAGTAAGGGAAGGGCGTCAAGCTGAAGACAGGTCGCTATGACGCTCATTGGGGGAGGCCTATATCCAGTAGTGGACTGGACTGCTATAGGCTGATGATGTAAGAGCGCCTTCACACAGCATGGTTTTACAGGATCAGTGATATGAACTTGAACGAATGCTTGAAAACAGTTTTTTTTAACCAGTGCATCCGTTATGACCTACAGAGCTGAGACGTGGACACTCACGAAAGGGCTGGTCCACCAGTTCAAAGTCGTTCAGCGAGCTTTGGAAAAAGCTTTGCTCGGAGTTTCTCGGATTCGTAATGAATACATCCGACAGAGAACCAAAGTTATTGATATAGCTCTAAGAATTAGCAAGCTGAAGTGGCAGTGAGAGATCTCGCGAAGAACCGGCAACTACTGGAGTAAACGTGTTCTTGAGTGTAGACCGCGACTTAGGACGCTCTCTGGTTCAGTGGAATGACTAATATGTGAAATACTGCAGGATGATGCTGGATGCGGCAAGCTGAAGACAGAGTGCTATGGCACTCATTAGGGAAGGCTTATATCCAGCAGTGGACTAACATAGGCTGATGATCATAATGTAAAACCATTCTACATTATCATGTAGGCCTAACAACGGCCATTTTCTATGAAGAATAGCATGTTAACACGTTGACCGGTCAACGGGCCTAATGAGCCCGGCAGTACTAAGGAACACGAAATGCCTCTTCGAAATGCTCTAGTTACACTTTAGTTGAGTTGCGCTTGAGTTCACAGCTATAACATTATTTTACACTTAGGCTTTGTTGGCTTATTGGCGGATACGACGACATTGAATCTCATAGTTGCTGATTTGAAGTCATCTCGATTGAAAATTGAAAGATCCGTTACTTAAACTAGCCGAAATTATCTAGTTGTTTTAAATATCATAATGATTAGATTTATAACTATATAAAAATACACATTGTTATTAATCCATATCAATATTATTTACTACTTTCTGCCCGTCGCTTTGCACGCGTTTTTCCTATGGAAACGTTTTAAGGTTATTTCCATCCCATTAGAACTGATTTGTGAGATAAAGAGTACTACCTGAATGCAAAATTTCAGCCCAATCCATTCAGTAGTTATAGCCCGGAATAAAACATAGACCACTTTTAATCCCATAAATCAGTTTCCATCGGAAAGAATCGAGTCCCTCGAGTTGACGCCGGGGTAATGAGGCGAAGCCTCGAGGCCCCTCTCTGTGCCCCCCCAGGGCCGGAAAGAAATCTAGTAGTATCGGAAAGAAACAACCATAAACGTTTCCATAGAAACAAAGCGTGCGAAGCCGCGAGTATAAACTACGGAGACAGAATAGGTCCACTTGGCTTAAAAAAACTTAACCCAGTAGCCGCCTAATAAAGCGAAAAGGATTTAAGAGGCGTATTCACAATCACCCATTCATCACCAATTGTTCTTAACGATATGATTGTTCTCATTATAATTGCGGAGTCGAACTCGCTACTTACGCGAGTTATTGCTTTCGACTACTGGGCGAGCATTGACTTATGGATCTAATTACCGGTGTTTTGTGCGATGATTTTATTAGGCTGTGGCAATTGGATCACAAAGGGTTGCAGTTTGCAAGCACGCGTTGTGAACGAAAAATGAAAACTTTTAACGTAGTAACTTACTTTTCACTTCTCGTGATCAAAAAAGTATGTAATAATAGCTTTGCTAAGCGGCCGTAAAACCGAAACTCGTGTCTTCTACCTAGAGACTAAAGTATTTTTTCGTTTTTATTTTAGTCTAAAATAATCAGCCAGTACAAGGCATTCGTCCTTTTACTTAAAGACTCGACTTTTTGGTGTTCCATTTACAAAGAACAGGCAGAGGCCTAAAGTCATTCTCTTATTGAAAAATCGTGCTATGATGAAACTTGGTCAAAACAAAACGCTAGTTCCAAATAGACACCGGGTCAAATGTTATTTCCTAAATCAAATGAAAAACAAATCATTCGATAGTTTCAAGGAAATCGATAAGTCGTGATCGAAATCGTGCCTCGATTCAATATCGAGTACGCCTCAAATTCACGCCAAGACCACCTCCGTGGTATATTTTTCAAATTTCGAATGAATAATTTCCGAGTAATTACTGGCTGGTATGATTTAAAATACCGAATGTGAAACCGTTGGTTATTAATTTTGTTTTATAATTAGAACATTTACATCCTGGCTAAAATGTCTTGAAACGGAACTATTTTCTTTTCTTTATAACAATTAATTTCTATAAATTTATACAAAAAAAACTTGTTGGTAACATTCTCAAAATAATGATGTTTAATGTAAACAAAGATTACAAATTCTCAATTTTTATAATTTAGAGCAGATGGTGATTTAAATACGCAAAAGTAAAAAATATTAAATAAAACTGTTAGAAGTACTGCCAGGAAGGTAAATAAATAAATAGGCCATGCTTAGACATCGATCATGCTTGAGTAACGCTTTTCTATGGAATAAACGTCACTCAAGCATAATGATATCTACTCGTATGTATGACTGAGCACGCTTTCGTAAAACAGGCTTTAGGCTTCTATACTCGATATTGCATTATTTCTTTACATAAAAAATAAAAATAAATAAAATAGGCTTTATTTATTTCCACACAAACTATTTACTTTTTTCTCTATTCACTAAATTATACTACAGCTATGAGGAAGTACAACTTAGAGTGGTGAAAGCCTCCAACAGGTCCTTCCATGCTTCTCTATCCAAAGCCAGTCTGTTCCAAGTAACTCCAGCTACTTTGACTATATCGTCACTCCAACGTTTTGATGGTCTGCCTGGTATGCGCTTTTTATCGAGTGGGTACCAGTTTGTTGTTCTTACATCATCATAAACCTATAATAGCCCACTGCTGGACATAGGCCTCCCCCAATGAGCGCCATAGCGCCCTGTCTTTCACCCACTGCCACTTCATCTTGCTAATTCTTATAGCTATGTCGATAACTTTGGTTCTCTGTCGGATGTATTCGTTTATTCGTTCTATTCTTCTGAGAGACCCCGAGCATAGCTCTTTCCATAGCTCGCTGATCTTTCATTACATATCCAACACATATAATTTAAGTAAATTAGTAACGGTAGGAAAATACATGGCAGGTAGCTTTTTAGGGTAATAAAATTTTATGGGCCCAAAAATAATTAATTTCACGTAATCAAGAATCAATACGTTAAAAAATAAATAATTTTTACCCTGAAACCTTCTTCCGGAAATTGCAGGAGTCGTAACTCGTTCCAAAATCAATTTTCGTGTTTGCAGTGACCACTAAACGGGGTGTTCAGAACTGGAGACCTCTACTTACGTGACTTTTGAGTTAGGGTTGCTATCTTAAGCAAGTTAAGAAAGTTTTATTTCACTTCTTATTTATTAAAAAAAATATTTCTGATTAGCTGTTTCCCGCGGTTTCACCTGTGTTAAATTCGAATTTCACACTTCTAAAATATAATATAGCCTATGTCACCCGGGGATAGTATAGCTTTCCAACGGTGAAATAATTTTTCAAATCGTTCCAGTATTTTCCGAGCCTACTCAATAAAAAATCAAACCTTTCCTCCTTATAATATTAGTATAGAATCGTAATCCATAATAATATACATACATACAAATTACACGATAAAATTAAATATAACCAGAATGATATAACTAATAATGGTAATTCAAAATATAATAAAAATACTAATTGAATACTTACGAACCTCATGTACATTTAGATCGCTATAGACCTCATCAATATGTTCATCCATTTGTTTTGGATGAATAAATGAAAACAATAATTTTCAGGATGCCGTTGCTACTGGCTAGCGTAGAAAGTAAGGAAGCGAGTTTCTTGCGAATAATCGCATGAAAGCCGTCCGTGCGCGCCTCCGCGAACATACATACATATTATATTTATTTAAACTTTATTGCACTATTAAAGGTACAAAGGGTGGGCTTAATGCCGAGGCATTTTCTACCTGCCAACCAGGAAACACATGTTTTAAATAAAGGGTTGGCGTGCTAACATATATTATAAAGTGAACACATTAAATGAGTAATAAATAATAATACTTACCTAATTTAATTTGTCATCATAATTATTGCATGCTAGAATATAGTGAGACATGAGTGCTTTACTTAGAACTTAAGACCTGAATCTTTGAATCTTTGAGTCAGCTATTGAACGACCACAACCTATGTATATATCTATCTAAGCTTAACCTAAGAACCCTGTTCTCATGTGACAGTATATAATTTGTCTTTTTCAGAATAAATGAATATAAAACATATTATTTTCAGATAAAGATTTTTGTATTTTTTATTATTTATTTCGTGGCAACGTAAGAATCGATGCCTTCATCTCAGGCCGTAGATAAAAGTCGACAAACGATGATGATATATAGATAGATGCCAGCCCTACCACCCTTCTACGAACGCACTTATAAAGATCTCGATCTCGAATTCAATTAAGTGTCATAAGCGAGGTAAAGCGGGGCATTTCGCGAAATTTATTATTTGGTACGTGTATGCGATTATTTTCGGTCGGCGAGGAATCGCTGTAGATTCCTGTTATTCGAAGGTCATAAATTAGAGCAAAGGCTAGTGGTTATAACGGGGTTAATGAAATTTGCCTTTACTTCAACCTGCTTGATGAGTGGGTAACGGGAAGAAATTTGGTTATTTTCGGTTTAGTTGCAACCTGTTAGTTAGTTGTAATCTGCGATCAGAATGCTATCGAGCCGACTCGACATCTAGTGTTTGTGGTCGCGGGTCGTAGTGATAAATAAATATATATTGTATGGATAATAAATAAATCCATATCATAATATTATAAATCTATAAAATCGTAACCCAAAGCCAATAACGGCAACAATATACGATAACGATTTTAGAAGACATAGTTAAATAAATATATTTAAAAAAAATGCTGGAAAATTCACACAGCATGGTAAGCAGAGATTGTGTTATGGGTACTAGATAACTGATATATGTACATAATACAATACATTACATAGATAGATATTTTTTATTTTATATAGATAACGACCAGAACACCCGAAACAAATATCTGCAGATCGTACACACAATTGTTCCGAGGCGGGAATCGAACCCGCAACCTCCTGCGTCGCAAGCGGACCTTCGCCCACCGCGCCAAATAGGTCGTCAAATGTTTTTTCCTGAAAATTGATTTTTATTAATAACGTATGCATTTGTTTGAAACGTAGTTTAAATAAAAGTCATCCGATCACTTACATTACAACTAACTTAAAGTCCTAGTAATGTTAAATGCTAATAATCATCACCATAGCCGCACGTTCACTGCTGGACATAGGCCATACGATGCCACAAAGAAGCAGTCAGGAGCCGCCATCCATCGACTCCCTGTAACCTGTTTTTTTATAGTGAATAGACGACGAATTATATTGAATAATAAAATTGGATATAAAATTATTGGTGTTAAAATTGTATGATGACTATAGGTATTTTTTTCTTTTCTCGTGAACAAGACTGTACATGTCGTTTTGATAGTCCCATTTGCTACAAGGTCATGTTGCCAATAAGACGTTATACTAACTTGCTTTTAGAACGTTATGTTAATAGGGCGTTCTGCTTAAATTTCCTTTCGATACGAAATGTTATTTTCGTTTTCTATGAATTACGTATATATTTCCTTTCGCCTTCGTAGATTACTGTTTTATTAAACATTGAACTTTAGGCTGTACTAAAATCATAAAAAATATCATCAATAAACATTGTTTACCGAGAGAAATTAAGCAATTCATATGTTTAAGGTCGAGTTTCCTCATTTCGTTCAAAAAGAGCCGTCAAACAGCTAAATTACTTAAAATTAACGATAATGAAAAAAAAAATATGATACAGTAATAAGGGACGACATATTTTGAATAGTTTAACACCTTTAAAAATGCGAAGGTTTGCCTCAAAGTGATCTTTGTCACACCGAATAATTTATTGAAGGAAAATTTAAGAAAACGTCAGTCCGCGTGTTCACACATTCCTAAGAAAAATACTTTGAGTTAGGGTGACAAATCAACATCGAGCTATGCTGCGCTGTACTGCGCTGTGCTATGTTTGGTCAACTCGCTCGTCTAATATTTTAATGAGGATACAAACAAACCATGCTGTGCTGCGCTGTGTGAGGCTACGCTCTGTTTAAAAACGCAGTAGTCTCGAGCGAGGCGCGCTACCCGCCGTGCTGAGCCGCGCTGTGCCGAACAAAATAACACATAAAATATCCATATCCGCTTCTTCTTCACTTTCATCTTCATCGGATTCAACTATGTCGTAAAGTTTACGTTTTTTTGAAAATAAAGTCATTTTTGACGAGATAAACGACTACACTACACGAGCTGCTGATTACTTTTAATACTGAGCTAAGCAAAGCGCAGCACAGCTTGATGTTGATTGTTAAAAAAACGTAGCTTAAGAAACACAGCACAGCGCAGCGCAGTACAGCGCAGCATAGCTCGATGTTGATTTGTTACCCTTAAACTATGTTTTAGTACGCACGCCAAGCAGTTAGTCCTCCGCCTGTCCCTGATCGTGTCGTTCTGCTATTCCATCGAATTATGAGAGTTAGGGTTAATGCATTTGTGCTTACGCACACACTTGTGCACATGACATGCGCAGATAGCCCATTGAACTGGCCACCGTGCCCAAAATTCGGATTGTGTGGTGGATTTCGCCCATGACTCATTTAATCTACATAATATTAATTTACTTGATTTTTTTTTTTTTTTTTTTTTTTTATATTGTCTAGTATACTTATATAAATGTTAAATACACTAGAGTATAATTACAATCTAGCCATAGAATTGGCTAATGGGTAATTTAGTTCTAACTTATTTTTATAACAACATATTACTAAGAACGTGTCCATTGGCACTTTTCTTATTGTCTCTATACTTAAGGTGAAGACACTTTGTTCATGTGTTCTTTAAGATAGCACTTCTGCACATACACTAATTATCACTACACTAACTCAAAAGGTTTTGTTCTTTTGAGCCTTCTCACTATGTCCGTGTTGTCGAGGAGCTGGATCGCCTCGACGTTCACATGATGATGAAGCCTTTGTTCGTGAGCCTCTGCGTATTTTTTTATGACTGTGTCGACAAATTCAATGTTTAGGTCCCGATGAATATCGTCATTTCTTACGTACCAAGGAGCATTAACAATTGACCTGAGTACTTTGTTCTGGAATCTTTGTATGATTGCTACGTTTGTCTTTTTGGTGCAGCCCCAGAGCTGTATACCATAAGTCCAAATTGGCATAAGGACTTGTTTATATAAAAGGAGTAGGATATTGTGTACTGCTAAAGTGGAATTTCTCCCAATCAGCCAGTACATCTTTTTGTAGCGAATCTCTAGCTCTTCTTTTTTCTTCTTGACGTGAGCTTTCCAGCGTAGCTTGGCGTCTAAAGTCATGCCCAAATACTTCGCTGTATTTTCGCATGGTATGATGGCCCCGTTAATGAAAACTGGATGGTATTCGAATTTTTTATTTGTGAAGTTGATGTGACTCAACTTTGATTCATTTAATCTTATTCGCCAGGTTTTGGTCCAGTTGTGAATTTTATTAATCGCTACTTGTACCTTTTCGGCTGCCTCTACGTGCGTTTTTCCTGTGGCTATTATAGCAGTGTCATCAGCAAAAGTTGCAATGGTGTTGCTTTCATGTGCAGGGATGTCATGAGTATATAAAAGGTATAGGACCGGACCCAATACACTTCCTTGTGGCACCCCCGCTTTAATTTCCTTTATATCAGAGTAAAAATCCTCTTGCCTTATTCTAAAAGCTCTCTTATCTAGATATGACTTAATTATTTCTACGTATTCTATTGGTAATATACTATTTAGCTTTATTATGAGGCCTTCATGCCATACTTTATCGAAGGCTTGTGCCACATCGAGGAAGATTGTGGTACAGACTTCTTTGTTTTCCAATGTTTTCTCGATTATATTCGTTATTCTATGTACTTGGTCTACTGTGGAATGTTGTTCTCTGAATCCAAATTGATGCTCTGGGATGAGATTCTTTCTGTCAAGTATTGGTTTAAGCCTTTTTAAGAATAGCTTTTCAAATAGTTTTGACATTACTGGTAGCAGAGATATTGGTCTGTAGAATGCAGTCTCTTGAGGTGGTTTTCCTGGCTTTGCAATCATTATGACTTCAGCAATTTTCCATAAATCTGGCACGTATTGTAGTCGGAATGAGGCATTTATTAGATTTGTTAGTTTAACTAACGCTTTCTTAGGTAGATTATGTAATACTTCTCCTGAAATTAGATCAAACCCAGGAGATTTTCTTGGATTAATTTTTTGTTTTATTTCACGCCAAACTTCTCTAGGTGAAACAAACTTTATATCAAGATGTTCATTGCAGGGTGCATCTGGGTTACAGATTTCTTGACCTTCATTTGGCTTAAAGATGCTCTCTAAATGTTCGGCAAATACTTTAGCTTTTTGCTCATTGCTAACAGCCCATTTCCCAGGTCCTGTTTTTATTGGTGGGATCTGATTAATTGGTCTTTTCATGTTCTTTGTAGCTTTCCAAAGAGAGTAGTCTGTACTGCGGTCATTGGTTAGACTTCGTAGATAACTATTTGTTGTGTCAGTGTTATGTTTTTGAATTTGTCTTTTAAGTTTTTTTGTAAGAAAATTCAACTTATTTTTGTCTTGCGGAGATCTTGTTTGGTGCCAGTGGTTTCTTTGTTTGCGCTTCATCAATTAGCAGTTTGATTTCAAGAGGATAGACATTCTTATCTCTTCTCGGTTTGGTGGCAGGTGTAGCTTCCCATGCAGTTTGCTGTATTAGCTTTACGAACTTTTCTAAGTCTTGGTCGAGTTGCTCGGGAGTTTTCAGTGGAACTTTTAGTTCTACTTTAAAGTCCAAGTCAATCTTAAATTTATCCCAGTCTGTATTATTGTTTACTAATGTTGGATTCCTTTCAATGTGTAGAATCCTCTCATTAATTTCAAGGTATATTGCCGAGTGATCAGAGTTCATATCGTAACTCTGCGATGCTCGTAGATAGTTTTGGGATATGTTTTTGTACACAAAAAAATCTATTAGGTCAGGAATTTTTTGTGGATCTGTTGGCCAGTACGTTGGATACCCTGTTGAGATAACATCACATTTCTCTGCTCTTACTGCGCTCATCAGCTCTCTTCCTTTTGTGTTGGTTAATCTGGAGCCCCAGTAGGTATTTTTGGCGTTAAAGTCACCCCCTAGGATAAATTTTTCACCTAGTGTTTGAAAGAAGGTCACAAACGTTTCTGTTTTGATGATGTGTCTTGGAGGGCAATATATTGCTGCCACCGTAAGCAAATATCGTTTAGTTTCTATACAAATTGCCACAGCTTGGATATCTGGCTCTTCATATGCATTTAGCTCGTGATGTTTTATGTTTGACTTTATGATGACTGCACTGCCTCCTCTTCCTTTATTAGATGGGTGTAGTGCGTAGTAGGCTTTGTAGCCTTTTAGTTGAATATGTGACTGATTTGTAAAATGTGTTTCAGATAAGAGACACACGTCTATGTTGTTTAAATCTAGGACTACTTGTAGTTCTTGTTGATGTTTCGATAGTCCATTACAGTTCCAGGCCATTATCTTTAGGTTTCCAATCATTTTGAATGTTTGTTTATAGCAGTTTTGGTGCTATTTTCAATCATCTTCAAACGCTCGTCAAAGCTACTCATGAACTTTAGGATTTCGTCCAGTTTGTCGCTTTGACCAGTTTTGTTCTGGTTGCTTTGGGTTGTTGCAGGTTTTCCAGCAGTTGCCTGGGCAAAAGATAGCTTTTTGTTTACAGCTGTCGGTGGTGGCGCATGAGGTAAGCGACTTGTATTGGGCTGTGAGAGCAGTACTCTGTCTCTTGGGGCTTGCTGTTGTCGTGTGGCAGGTGTTGCCTTTACTGTTTTGTTCCGCATTTTTTGCATCTCTTTGGCTATCGTGCAGCCTCTGTAGCTTGCAGGGTGTGGCTCTCCACAATGCACGCATTTTGGTTTTTCTGCCATTGGTTTTGTACAGTTTGGAGTCAGATGTTTGCCGGTGCATTTGACACACCTTGGCTCCTTAGCGCAATATCTTTGGGTATGTCCATAACCTTGGCATCTTTTACACTGAGGAATCAGTTTTGTGGTACGAAGGGGCTGAATCTCAACCACACAACCCAGTATATATTTGATGGCGTAAATATTTTTGATATCTTCTTCGTTGCTGAATGACAGCGTGAACATGTTATGAGGTTCCTAATTTACTTGAATGAAGATACAAAATTAATCATCATCATCATCAGCCTATGTTAGTCCACTGCTGGACATAGGCCTCCCCCAATGAGCGCCATAGCACCCTGTCTTCAGCTTGACGCATCCAGCATCTACCTGCAGTCTTTCGCAGGTCATTATCCCACCTGGTCGGAGGGCGTCAAAATGAATCGCTTACCAATATTTCGTTGTGACAAAAGTCGAACAGCTTAAAGCCTTCCGAATAGGGATGGGCGTTACCGGCACTTTGCCTACAATTACCCTGTTAAGGCACCGACGTAGGAGATATTTTGATTGAAGGCGAGAAAGTGAGAATCTTTAATTTTCGCTTGAATTTCGAGTTAATTGGGGATGTTCAAGAATACTGGTATATTTCCATCGGTATATGCAAAAGAACAAGACATTTTATCGCATTACATGCATGTTGAGTTCAGCAAAATAATATTTTAAAAAGTTATTGCGCTAGTTTAGACCGTTCGATATAAAAATGTATATCGCCCTTTTATGCGAGGTTATTTATAGATGAAATCCTGGTATATATAATTATTATTATTTTAATATAATTTAATATAATTTATTCCAAGGAAATATTTACTCTTTATTTAGTCATTAGTTTCTGCTTGTGGCTCACGCGTTATTTCTGCCACTTCAGCTTGCTTATTCTTTGAGCTATGTCGATAACTTTGGTTCTCTGTCGGATGTGTTCGTTACGAATCCTATCCTTCAGAGAAAATCCGAGCATAGCTCTCTCCATAGCTCGCTAACCGACTACGAACTGGTGGACCAGCCCAAATTCTAAGCCAGCACCACACGGCAATTTTCACGGTGGAATAATTAAAAGCTTTTTAAAATAACATTTTCTCAAGATATCCAGATAATTGATGATGATCATGATACAGTAGTTCTGATAAACGGCCGACCAATGACAGAAATCATATAACCATCCCGCTACAACTCCTAGAACACAACCTGCGCGCGCGCATAAATCGTAATACGATATTGATATAAAGTTCGCATGTGACGACATGCTACGTCGAGCGATGTTATCGTGTGTGTGAGCCCTTATTTATACAGACTATTATTAATTGCTAATTTGTTGAAATGTAAATGGTGATAGTGATCGCGGTTGAAAAGTTACTATTTGAATATGTATGGGTGGGAGTTATGGGTGTTGGTGCGTTGTAAACTAATTGCTTTTTATACGGTTTGGATTTGGTATGTGTTAAGTGTAGGAATCATGCGAATTGAAGTGGCAATACCGAAGAAAAAAGATTTGGTAAAATACTCGTATCTACATATATGCAAAAGTGAGCGTCATGTGTTTAAGTCGTGGCCGCGTGGTTTGTTATAAAATAACGTAAATAGTCATTAAAAGTTTTAGATGAAGTTGTAGCCTTACCCCTAATGAGAGGCTTAAATAACCCGGCCAAGTGCAAGACAACTCGCGCAAGATGGGTTCCGTCCGTACCATACTGGAAAATGTAATTATAAAGTAGTATTGATTTTTTTATAAATAATTGGCTGGTCTCCGTTGAGGCCGCCGTGGCCGATAATCGGCAAGGAGAACATCATCACAATAAAACCATATGTCGTCAGTATGAACCTTTGACACTGACTCCATCGACTTTGAAAATTTTTCAACAAGGCGATAACAAACTTAGTATGGTAAAGCTAAAAGTGGGTGCCTATAGGTACTCCATGGTCTTTTCACACGCCGAGCTCAACAGTTCAATATTGTTCCTAGGTCACAGTCACAAGCCAGACCGCAGATATTTCCTCAATAACAGAAGCCCATAAATCTGGGCTATTCGGTTCCCATGCGTAAGCGATCTTACGAACACAATCTACATTGGAATCTGGTTTTATTGTGGAAATTTTGCTACAAGGAAGTTGGTAACTCAGGACAGAAGGTGCCTACTTCTGTATGTGGAATGCAAGATAGTTCTTACTATTATTTGTCTTTCATGTTCTTTATACAACCTTTTTGAACTCAGACTCGCGCTAAAATAATTTAGAACCTGCCTTGAAGCCCTAACTCTTGTTGCAAAAGCCAACGAAATGTTCTGTGGTGTTTTCAACAGTCATGCAATATAATACAAATACGCTTTATTCCACAGCACAGAAAAAAGACAGGCCTTATCGCTAAGAGCGATTTCTTCCAGGCAACCTAAATCATTTCTTAGATCAGATTTTTTTTCCAATAGAAACGCATTTGTAGGTGTTTCAGTTAACCATCAAAGACACTAACAAACGGTTTATTAACCGGCGTGGGCTATTGCCCATAGACGCAGAAATAAAAAATAAAAGCAAGTAACTTAAATTAAACTTAGCACAAAATAAGCAACATCTAATAAATCCTGACTATTAATACCCCAGTGTTGCCACCCGCAGTTATAAACGTCCAATTAAATGCGAATAAATCGACGCCGGCCGCTGTATCAATGATTGTCTGATACAGAGTAAGATCAATTTGTATTATACTATACTTGGAAAGTATATGGGTTACCACGTAGTAAGTACTGAGCTAAAAAAAATACACTGAACTCCGGGAAAGTACACCTTCTATTTAGTTTTATCTTGTTTATTGTCCCGTGTTTTTCTAAAATGTCTAATTAATCTGAAATTCCTTAAAAGTTATGCAATGGCTAAGATGTAGTTTTAGGTTCATCATTTTCATGATCTGATACAGCTGGTTCAATGCTAGATGCAGAGTATCACACTGAAAAGCGCCTTTTTGGCTTATGACTATATGAGCGCAATGCCCATAGTCTCCACACTGGATAATGCGCATTCCAATAGGAATGCAATTCGTTGTTAAAATTCTTCTGTGCATGGGGTTAGAATTAAAAAAGCTTAGAATTTGCACTAATTCAACTCTTCCCAAGAGTGTCGTAAAAGGCTCCTTAAATACAATTTTTGGCTAACGACACCCTTAATGTGGTACCTTGTAGATTACATTTTTACCACCTGCCACAATAAGTAGTACTCGATACTTTTAAACGAGAACAAAAAACTGACAAAACAATCAAAATGATACGTTAAATGTAGAACGGAAACCAAAAATATTAAAATATTTTTTTTAAAGAAGCCATGAGCATTGAAGTCAAAATAGTTTTACAAACAAACGGACGGACATAAATATATTTTTTATATATTCAGGATAACTTTAATGGTATGTGGCAGCACTTTGTTTCTCTGAACGGTATTATCGACACTTGAAGGCACTAATCTGTAATATTGCTTTCTTTGCGTGTGGTGCAAGTCATACACTTCCTGTTGAAATGTCGGAACTGTTCACAGCTGGACGTGACTCCTTCAAACACGGGGAGTCCTGCCAAATCACCACGTAGGTACGAATTATTGACGACCGATGTGGCGCGGTGGACGAAGGTCCGCCTGCGACGCAGGAGGTTCGATTCCCGCCTCGGAACAATTGTGTGCACAATCTGCAGATATTTGTTCCGGGTGTTCTGATCGTTTTCTATGTATAATAAAAAATATCTATCTATGTAATGTATTGTATCAGTTATCTTGTACCCATAACACAAGCTCTGCTTACCATGGGGCTAGATAATGCTGTGTGAATTGTCCAGCATTATTTATTTATTTATTTAATTAAATTTATTTATTAAGATGACTTACATTACATCGAAATTTTAGACGTGAAATTTGCTAATTATCGTTACAAAATTGATGAAATGTAATGTTCTGTTTACTGTATTTAGAGATAAAGATACATTTACTTGGCCATAAACAGTTACTTAAAGGTTTGAAAAGGTTTATTAAGCCCTTAGTAATGATGTTGTTTTCTCAATAAATAAATTAATTTAATTGATTTGCGATACTAGCAACATGAAATTGATGACGTATCCATTTCAAGTTAGTTGCCTATACTATAGGCATTTTCTGTTTCTGTTTCCGTATAAAAACATAATGTTACTGCCCACCTTGATTACAAAGTCCTCCTCTATCTGAAAATAATATTGGTTCATAATACGAGGCCATCACGACCAAAATCTGTCACCTTGGACCAACCACAGACCGCAAAGATGAATGGGTTACATTTAAGAATGTGTTTTTCTCACTTGCCCGCGCTAGAGTTATGTGCTCACGCAAAAACTGGGTCCCAATTAAAAAGATACGAGTATATCGCCCCATTACCCGATATGTGGTCTATCGGAACATTTAATTCATATCGCACGTAGGCTTTACTGCGAATTATTTCACCTCCATTCCTTTTACTCTTTTAAATCTATGCAAAGTTGTGTCTTTTATGACTAAGATAGCAGATCTGGTGCTGGTTGGGAAGTGCCACTAATTAGGCGGTTGTGACTAGCATTAGAATTGGGTTATCTATGTTTGTTTTAGATGTATCGTGTATCATTATAGTAGAAATGACATTGAAGATCTCATCAGAGATTGACATAAACAACTTCTGTTGTATGTGGTGTAATGTTTAAAGTTGACAATGCCTGTGTAGGCTGGGATAACTTTATTGCACCATCAAAACATCATCATCATCATCAGCCTATATTAGTCCACTGCTGGACATAGGCCTCCCCCAATGAGCGCCATAACGCCCAGTCTTCGGCTTGACGCATCCAGTATCTACCTGCAGTCTTTCGCAGGTCGTCATCCCACCTGGTGGGAGGGCGTCCTACACTACGTTTACCGAGTCGTGGTCTCCACTCAAGAACCCGTTTGCCCCAGTGGCAGTCAGTTCTTCGCGAGATACGGCCGGCCCACTGCCACTTCAGCGTGCTAATTCTCAGAGCTATGTCGATAAGTTTGGTTCTCTGTCGGATGTATTCGTTGCGAATCCTATCCTTCAGAGAAACTCCGAGCATAGCTCTTTCCATAGCTCGCTAAGCGACTTTGAACCAGCCCTATCGTAAGTGTCCACGTCTCAGCTCCGTAGGTCATAACGGGTAGGACGCACTGGTTGAAAACTTTCGTTTTCAAGCATTGCGGTATGGATGAAGAGAAGACTCTACGTAGTTTCCCAAACGCTGCCCAGCCCAGCTGGATCCTCCTTTTGGCCTCCTTCTCGAAATTGTTTTTACCTAACTGCAGAATCTGCCCGAGGTATCAAAACATACAGAGCACTTAAACAATAACTTAATACTAATTATATCAAGTGCGGCAGGATTCTTCGCTGGCAGCGATCTTTTTCAGCAACCTTTAAAATATATCGTAGTCTGCTTACAGTTAGCCTAGTTTGCGATACGAGAATGAAAATATGATACGTATATTAGATTTATTTGGTTTACATACAACACAACAAATGAAACAAGTTTTTCTATTTATTCTTTTTGATTTAATAAAATGAAAGATTAAAGTTGTTTTAATATTGGGAGCTTTTATGAGACCTTTGAACGTCTTGGACCTTAGTAGTAAAAAAATGGCCTCGAGTTGAGGCAAAGCTGATCCATTTTCGATATGATTTTTGTATGCAACAACATCAACATCATGTTCCACATATAATAATACTAGCTGCGCCCCGCGGTTTCACCGTGGTGATAGGTATTTTCGATAATATACAATATACATATCTTTATAAATTGTAGCCTGTGTTGTTCTGATGTATAAAGCTATATTATTGTACAGTTTCATTAAAATCCATTCAGTAGTTTTTACGTGAAAGAGTAATAACAAACATCCATCCATCCATACATACATATAATATTAGTAGGATATAGGCCTCCTTATCGATTTTGATGACGGCGACCCTAGACATTACAGATTCCTCTTTCTATCATGAGCCCTAATATGGCTTGCTAGATCGAACTTGGTCTAGCGAGCCAACTAAAAAAAACTTTTGTATTTGTTTTTCTTTTCCTGTCTTGTGTATTTTATGTATTTGGTGTGCAATAAAGAGTTATTGTATTGTATTGTAAAGTATATTTATATATTTTCACCACACTATGTTCCACATAAGTAGACCATAGTAACCACTTAAAGTAGCCTATCTTCAATCTAACCCGCAGGCTTCTAAATCTTATTAAAAAAATCTTTGACTCCCATAAATCGTAATCAATAGCGGTCGCTAATGACATCAATTAAATAATCGTAAAAATGGATGCTTATCGGTTTATTTTTGTCGTGATATTTATGATGGTGTTGCGTGCTCTGCAGTTATACGTTATTTATTGGTTTGGTAGGTTTCCTTGGAGTGATGAAGACCACAATAGAGCTAGTAGATTGAAGTACTGTTACTGGTACAAGCTCTTCTAACCATGGGCCTAGAATGCTGTGTGAATTGTCCAGCATTATTTATTTATCATTTGTTGAAAAGTCCTTGAACAGAATTGTTACTTTTCAAATCACATGTTTAAGTTACCTTTACAAGGGTTCTCGATTGATTCATTCGGAGTTTTCCGTGATTGCTTTCATCAAATACGATTTTGACATGATCGTAACCCAACTGCAGGTAGATGCTGGATGCGTCAAGCCGAAGACAGGGCGCTATGGCACTCATTGGGGGAGGCCTATGTCCAGCAGTGAACTAATATAGGCTGATGATGATGATGATAATACAAGTTGCAAGTATACTGGACTCCGAATGCACCTAACAGTTGAAGTAAATAATAAATTAATAAATAATGCTGGATCATTCACTTATCATCATTATATCAGTCCATCCATATACGTCCACGGCTGGACATATGCCTCCCTCAATGAATAGTATAATATATGACTTGTCTAAGTGCTTATTTGTAAGCCTAAAGAAATAAACTTTCATTTCATTTCATTTCATAAGATGCCACAAAGAAAGCCGTAGTGACGGGTCAAAATAACTAAGACAGGTATGTCTTGGTTATTTTTACTCTTCGGTTTGATATTTGACTATCAATAGAAAAATATGGCCGCGTAGAAAAACGTACGAGTTTTAATGATATTTTGGATTTGTGCGTCGGATTATTCAAATATACGAGTGTGGTTTGTGAGGAAAATGAATTGAGGTATGTTTTCTTTCGAAATCACAGTTATTATAAAAACATTGGCCTTTATAAAGTTGATTTATACAGCGTCAGCAGCTTTTTGACCTACGTTTAAAACCCTACCATCATGGGAACTCATTATTTTTAACACCTTGACTGCGATTTTTTTTCGACGACTGCGATCTTTTTTTTAACCTAAAAAATTCGTGCTGCCGCTCTACACAGCGGTTGTGTTGCGCCGCACATGCGTTTCGTTCGAAAAATATTACGGCTGTGCTGAGTCACACAGATCTGTATTTTTTCAACCGCTGCGCTAGTGTGGATTTACGCATATTAGTCACTTGTAGAAAACACATACCGTGTGATTTCAGCACTCAAAGTGTTAAACTTGTGTGTTCAAAATCAGCTTAGCAATTATGAGTTTGCATACTAACTTTGAGAGCTTGGTTTGCTTAGATTATTTTGAACACCCTAACTGCTCATATAATTATGAATCAATGAGTAGTAAGATATTCTGAAAATCTTGGGTACTTACAACAATATGATGATTCAAACTGCGCATATCAAAATGCTTTTATGTTTTTCAGATCATTTTGACTACTCTAGACGCTTATATCAATTTGACGCTGACTGTACAACACTTAAAGTAGGTTACACAGACGGTAGTCAGGCGATTTCCTATTGGAATCAGAATAGGGTCCCTCTAATAATAGCCTATTTATCATAAAGTATTCTCTAGTAACTGCAAATTCAGTATCAAGTTGCAATCAAGCCGACAAAGAGGCTCATTATAAAATCAACAAACCCAGAATCATTGTGCATCGATTCAGGGTTAAATAGAAAACAATGTTCATTAAACGGTTACCAAAGTAAGGTATCAATAATTGCGGGTTCCGTATGCGCATTGAATGGGAAGAGAGTTGGGTTCACATTGCCAAAACTTAAAAGCCGGAATTAGTCAAATTCCTTAGTAAAATTCAACATACACTTTCATCATAGCCTATAGCAGTCCACAGTTGGACATAGGCCTCCCCCAATGAGCGCCATAGCGCCCTGTCTTCAGCTTGCCGCAACCAGCATCCACCTGCAGTCTTTCGCAGTTCGTCATCCCACCGGAGGGCGTCCTACACAACGTTTGCGGAGTGGCAGTCGCCACTCAAGAACACGTTTACCCTATCGTTATCTGTTTGTACATAGTATATTTACATGAACTATTGGGTACGCTTATGGCTCCTTCTGCTTTGAAACATGATCGTTACCTACAATTTACAAAAAGCCGGACATTTTACCCAACCCTAGCTAGCCTATATGGGAACAATTTGTCGGTCCCCAGTACCATATAGGGTCCAACAGACATTTGCAAAGGTCCCCACTGAGCAGGTTGATACCTCGTTAGTTATTAGCTTGGAAATAATTGTAGCAGAATTATTGAAATTGATAATGTGAAACTTTTGAAAATGTTGATAAAGTTACTTAGTGCTAAATAAATAAATAAATAATGCTGGACAATTCACACAGCATTATCTAGCCCCATGGTAAGCAGAGCTTGTGTTATGGGTACTAGATAACTGATATACATAATACAATACATTACATAGATATGTAAGTATTTATTAACATAGTAAACAATCAGAACAAATATCTGCAGAACGTACACAAAATTGTTCCGAGGCGGGAATCGAACCCGCAACCTCCTGAAAAAAGCCCGTACTGAGGTACGGGATCGCTCTAACCAAATAACCCACGAAATCAAGTAACCGATGACGTCAACCATTTTACATAAAACGTTCTTTCCTTTGAGATAACAGTAGAATTTTTACCGTAAAGTATTTTGATAGTAGGTTCAACTTCCTATTGACCGACAGTTGCTTCACTGTTCTAGTAAATCCTACTAATATTATAAACGCGAGAGTTTGTAAGTATGGATGGATGTTTGTTACTCTTTCACGCAAAAACTACTGAATGGATTTTGATGAAACTTCACAATAATATAGCTTACATATCAGAATAACGCATAGGCTACAATTGATAAAGATATGTACAACTCGGTCACAATATCTGTGCACCTTGAGCCATACAAAATGTTTGGCTCAAGGTGCACAGATATTGTGACCGAGTTGTATATTGTATAATATCCGAATCATCTATCACCACGCGGGTAAAACCGCGGGGCGCTTCTAGTAAAAAATAAATAAAATATTTTTTTTGTCTCTCACTAACAAGAACGTACATCACTATAATAAAATTAGGGGCCAAATTCTGCTAACTAATCGCTTTACTATGACAATGGTATCATTGCAGAATCGTCCATAGATATATAGAGAGATAGAAACTAGATATTTCCTGCGGTGCTATTTGCAAGGAGCGATTGATACTAGTAAAATGGTTTAAAGCTTGGCACTTTTGACACGCGTGTCCTTTGTATTTTTTGCATAATTATTTACTAAATTGTTGTGAAGGACGCCCTCCGGCCAGGTGGGATGACGACCTGCGAAGGACTGCGGCCAGATGCTGGATGCGTCAAGCTGAAGACAGGGCGCTATGACCTCATTGAGGGAGGCCTATGTCCAGTGGATTGACATAGGTTATGATGATGATGATTTTGTTATGGTAAAGCGAATAATTTAGTAGAATTAGGGCCCTGAAAAGGTGCTACGAGTACATTTTATGTCTGACCAAAATGTATTTTACACCTTTTGAACAAACAAAATCAAAATATTCTTCCAAAAAATTAACATTTGTTTTTACAGCCGCCGCATCATATAAAATCACTTTTTATCGTCATCCAATAATCATATTTAACAACTAAATGGGTAAACTGGTGTAATTCATGTATTTTAAATGATTTTAAACCAATATTATCAATGTCGAAGGCACAATACAAAATTAATTTTAAGATTGACTGCTGTAGTTGTATTGGTATTGGTAAAGACAATTGCAGTAAATTATTATAACAAGGGTCAATTGTTGTTTTTGAGGAAAATATAATTGGAAAGGATATAATTCAATTAAAATTTATAAAAAATTAAGTTGCAACGTTTTTTAAATAATAGAACCACAGTTTTATTTCCATATAAATTCATAATAAATTATATTTAATTTTACCCCAAAAATTTACATGAGGTACATAGTATTTTTTTAAATATGGATCTAGCGCATGTATTGTAATGTGTATTATGTAGAGGTACATATATCGGTGATCTAGTAAAGTACCCATAGGATAAACTCTGCTTAACTTGGGGCTCTCCCATTATGCTGCATGCTAGCCTTTTTTAATATTGACGCATATATTAAAAAAAATTAAGGATGAAAAAATATCCTCTTTGACTTTTTACCTTTTATTTATTAATTCTAAGTGACATATTGCTTGGCTCCATTATTATTTCCGCAAAATTTTGAAATATTAAGGTAAACTAACATACCTACTTAAAGCCTACTTTTGACGACCGATGTGGCGCGGTGGGCGAAGGTCCGCCTGCGACGCAGGAGGTTGCGGGCTCGATTCCCGCCTCGGAACAATTGTGTGTACGATCTGCAGATATTTGTACCGGGTGTTCTGGTCGTTTTCTATGTATAATAAAAAATATCTATCTATGCAATGTATTGTATTATGTATATCAGTCATCTAGTACCCATAACACAAGCTCTGCTTAGCTTGGGGCTAGATGATGCTGTGTGAATTATCCAGCATTATTTATTTATTTACTTTGTACGACAATGTTATGAGTAGGTGTGACTTGATTACGTAAAGGGACCACCAAAATCAGTACCGTGTAAGAATCAATTCGTAGTGTGTCAATATAATTGATTGTAAAATTGAATCGTAATCGCTTCAATTTACGTTATCTCACTCATCTTATTGTAAATAAACAGGGCAGTACCATTGCAATTTTGCTTCTTTTGACTTTTATGGGAACCTTTTGGGTTTTTAAATTAATTCCACTTGAATTGGACTGATTAATGAAATAAATAGTAGCCTATGTTGTATTCCGGGCCTGGGACTACCTGTATGCTTTCAGCCCGATCTGTTAAGTGGGTTTTGTCTGAAAGAGTAACAAACATCCATACATACTAATTTTGATTAAGAAATACGCTGCCTTCTATCCTATCCCGGCGATTTCTCCCAGACAACTTCTGAACGGAGACAACTAAACTAACTCGATCGATTACATACAATATTTCCTTTTATAACCATAATAAACAAAATAACCTTACAATTAGGTATGCGTATCTAAATGCATAAATTTCGTGAGTTGAAGAGCATCATTTGTTCTACAGTAAGGTCTAGGTATGCAAGGGTCGGGGCAAACGAGATACTTTTGCAGTATAACTACTTAGAAACTAAGAAATTGAGAGTTGCGTACTCGCCTCGCTTTAAAATCGCTCGCAAATCGCCAGTGGTTCGATTCCCGCCTCAAGACAAATATGTTTGTACGAACTGCCGATATTTTTTCAGGGTGTTCTGGTCGTTTTCTATTTCTATAAAAAAATATCTTTGTATATATGTTATATATTATGTATATCAGTTATCTAGTACCCATAATACAAGCTATGCTTAGCTTGGAGCTAGATAATGTCATGTGAATTGTCCTTAGTATTTATTTAATAAAAACAGTATGTTAGAGTAAAATAAAAACAGTCTACCTATATGTAGATTATATAGTAAGAATGTATCTTAGCAGGCGACGACATCTCGACGTAGTCTTTCTGGCAGCGGTAAAAAATTGCGAATAGCAATGGTTTTTATGCATTGTTTTCTAGCAGCTCCTGTTGCCCGGACTCTCAAGAGACCGGTGTCCTCAGGAGCTCTACACGCACAAAATATTTACAAATGTTAGTTATACATTATTTAGTTACCTATTTTAATTTTTTCATATTTTTTGTCTTATATTCGTTTCTTTTTTATAATATTATTTTGTATACTTACCGTCAGATCTCCTAGAACCCGATTTCGCCAAACAAAGTGCCATAAGTATTAACTAATTGGTTAATCAAGATTTACAGTAAAATTAAACCATGCTTTCTGTTTGGTGAGATCGGCTTTAACCTTATCCTGAGTTTGAGCGCTGCGAGGTGCGACACAGTTTTAAACTTATGCGCTTTCCAGTGTTCCGTTGTATCTTAGAAATAATTTGTTTGTTCATTTGTAATAAATAAATTGAATTGAAATTGTGTCTCAGTGGGTCTAAGATACTACACCTACTCGTAAGAACCTGTATGCATAAAATCACAATAAATGTTAATTATGATTATGAAAAAAAACACCGTTTTTCGGTAAATACAAAGAGTGGGAGCGCTAGCGTGACACACTATTATTTTGTTTCAGGTATAATACAAGTCGTGTGGAGTAGTCCGCCCTCCGACCAGGTGGGATGACGACCTACGAAAGACTGCAGGTAGATGCTGGATGCGTCAAGCTGAAGACAGGGCGCTGTGGCGCTCATTGGGGAGGCCTATATCCAGCAGTGGACTAGCATAGGCTGATGATGATGATGATAATACAAGTTGCAAGTATACTGGACTCCGAATGCACCTAACAGTTGAATTGCGCTGTCTAGTCGCGGCCCTCGCGGCTGATTGTATCTTCAACGAGCATGTCCAGCGGACTATTGGGAGATCGCGGCGCTACTACAACAACTCGATAGAAACCTCTTTCAATCGGAAAGACCTCTTTGAATCGTGAGTCAAATATTTAGTATGCAATAAATCTGAATTTTACAAATAGGTTCAATATATATTATGCTGATTTTTTTAATTTAACTTATTTATTGCATGTTATTGCGGTAATAAATATACTTTGGCAGCACAAAATGATTTTAGCTTTTGCTTTGATCCTGTTACTTGATTTCCTGTTATTCGAAGTCACACACAAAATTAATACTTTGGATATGTCACAAAATGTCTGTCAAATTTTATCATAATGATAATACAATTTGACAGTGATACAATGAATGATACAATTCGTAGTTTAATATTTAATTCAATCTGATTTTACTGTGATATTTATATAACTTCTGTATGTTTTGATGTTTTATGTATTATATGTCCGAAACAAGTTAGTTACTAATAATTGCCTAAGAATGTTTGTTGAAGAAATCTGTAGTTGCTGTAGTCTCTGCGTGAAGAGGTAACAGACATCCAAACGTTTACAAAGGATCTTATTTATAATATAAGTGTTAATACATATATGTACTTATTTCGTCGTATTGTTCTTTAAAAATTTACCCATAGTTTTCAACGAAATTGGCAACCATCGCTTGCTTGAGCTTCCAAAGTGATTTATAAAATGTTATTTGACTTAATATCAAATCGACTTCAGTTTTTATCATGTTGGTTCATGTTGTCTTCGAGTTATCATAGTAGCAGCATCGTCCTCAGTCATCAGATGATAACGAATAGACCCCTGATATGTTTATGGGCCAGTCGGGCCCTAAAGCTCGTTGGCTCTATCGCGATGATGTTGCTTAGTTTTGGCTCAGCAATTTAGAGGTTGCATCGTTTTGGCTTCGGCAATTTAGATATTTCCGCAATTGGACCTGAGATGCATTATAATTTTTTCTTGTTTTTATATTTTCTTACAATGTAATGTGTCGTGTTATGTGTCAAATAAATGTATTTTCTTTCTTTCTTCTTTCAGATGCATTGGATGGGGATTTGAGGACATTCCAGAATTATGCAATTGATAGGTATTTCTTGCTTCTAGTTTTCACTTACGTACGTTAAGAAGTGAGGGTAGTTAAGGGTTAAATTACATTCTGAACCGAAAAGTTTGAAAAGACAAGGCTCTATCTGATTCTAATAAAGCATGTTTTTTTTACTTTACGCACCTTATGTGAAATTAAAGATGGTTGGATAGACGATGCATGGATGTTATATACGTATATTTTCCTTAAAACTTTTGAATTTTGAGACCTGATAAGATTATACATTGAAGGCTTTTTTTAACCATGGATAACCAAGTACTTTATAAACTTCGTTTCGATAATTCTCGTTAATAATCATATCATGAAAAAAAACAAAAAAAACAACAAAACGTATAAAACACTTCCTTCTTTCTTCTTAACAATTCCTTCCTTCTCGAATCTTAACTTGTAAACAAAGGAAATTTCAATAGACAGTAAACTTTACAATTCGAAAACAATTTTATAAAACGCCCACGTTCAAAATCAAAATGCACCTCAAATTTTAACACCTCTAGAACATTCCTTAGATAAATAGCCGTATCATATATAAAGGCTTTATAACTATTTATACAATGATTTTAGCGCTCATAAATCGTATAATTTAATATCTCATGTTATCTCTAGTTTTATTTCTATTTACGGCCAGAGATGAACTGGATTTGAACATATTCAATGAACGAAATTAAAATGGCGGTGAAGAAAAACCACGCACAGGTTTAATGAGTTCCGCAAAGAAGATTTTTTTTTTGTGTATGTAGACAATGCAACTTTCGTTATGTCTGGAGAGAGTAAGGGAAGCCTTTGCCCAGTAGTGGGATGAAGGAACCTAGGCTAATAATAATCATCATGCATTTTACCCGCTCTTTCGATCAAGTTACTCGATTTCTCTATGTTACTCTATCTCTCGATCTAAAAAAAGACATAAGTATTATTAACTTGATATAAGCAAACATCATATTGTTTATGAAATTCATTAAGAAAAGAAATAAAAACCATGGCAAAATACAACAAATCTGAATACAAAATAGAATAGAATAGAATAGAACACTTTTATTAGCACACACAAAAAAGACAGATATACATTAAAATAAAAAAACACACATTAAGCTAAAAATATATAGCACTAAACAATAGAAAATAGGTAAAAATAACATAGCCTGTACTTAGTGCGCGCTAATTAGGTCCAGCCTCAGCGTCGCTACCGCCCGAGGACTGTAACGACGCTGGTTTTCAGGCTGAACCTATGGATGACGTCACATTACAGGTCTGTGGTTAACAACAGAAAATGTTAAACTATTGTGTTTACTTATTATTGTAGGTACTCTTGCTGAAAATATTCCGATTTGTTATGGTGAGAAATACAACAAGAACATACCTACCTACTAGTTTTTATTTAAGACCTATGGAACCCTAAATAGCGGTATAAATATTGATATTAATTTTAATGCTGTTTTTTTTGTGGATCGCGAGCAATTTGATCAGGTGCTACGTTACGGATGTTTCTATTAATTTACGATATCTAATTTATTCGAGCTGTAAAAATATACTTGTTATAACTTCAAAAGTAATTTCTTCGTATGCAATTTCGGCAGAAAGAAGAAAGGCTTTTTAGACATTATAATAAACGATTTTTTTTTGAATGTGCAAATAAATAAAATGTTATGGATACTGGCGCTATCTAAATTATTTTAGCCACAGGACTGCAATGCAGCAATGAAATTATTTGGTAAAAGAGAGAACCTTAGAGTCTAGAATAGTCTAGATTAACCTATGTTAGGATTTAAGACGCTATCAACAGTAAGCTGTAACAAATTTGTAACAATAAATAAATAAATCTATATATCTAGAGTTATATCTATCTAGTGTAGGTTAAATAAAATTAAGTTTCAAGTGCTTTTTAAAATTTGATAAAAACGAAGCTTTTTAGACCATTCGTGGTTACAATCTTCTAGTGTAGGACGCCCTCCGACCAGGTGGGATGACGACCTGCAAAAGACTGCAGGTAGATGCTGGATGCGTCAATGTGGCGCTCATTGGTGGAGGCCTATTTCCAGCAGTGGACTAACATAGGCTGTTGATGATTTTTATGAAAAATATATCAGAATCACTTTCAAACGAGCTAAAAAGTGCCGTAATCATTTATTAGCACCCTATAAAAGTTGCATGAAAATGAGATCAGTCGTAAACAGCCCCATGAAGCACTGGCTCGTGATGGAATAAATACCTTCTTTGTGAGTAAAAAGGCTTTAAAGGAAGCATTCTCAATCAATCTGAGGAAAGAGTCCGCAATTAATAATCCCTTAGCGAGCCACACACGTGACGGAGCGGGGCTAAACGAACTTGTAGTAGAGGAGACAGAGGTAAGAAATCTATATAATACTAGTTACCCGCGAATTCGCACGTGTTGTTTCTATGGATTCATACAGCAATGCTTGAAAACGATAGCTTTCAATCCACCAAATACCAAATACCCTCCGGCCAGGTAATAATGTCGACTTGCGAAGGATTGTAGGCATCTGCCCGCAGTCCTTTGCAGGTAGTCATCCCGCATCTGCTGGATGCGTCAAGCTGAAGACAGGGCGCTAATGGTGCTCAATGGGGGAGGCCTATGTCTAGCAGTGGACTAATGATGATGATGTTTCTATGGAAACGTTTGAGCTTATTTATATCTCATGGGAACTGATTTATGGAAGAAAAAGTTGTCAATGTTTTATTCCAGGCATATTACTACACAGGAACTACATATATGCAAGGTGAATTTTTGTCCATTTTCTAATGATTTTTTGTTGAAAAAAATCATTAGAAAATGGACAAAAATTCAAATGTAGTCGGAATGAATTTTCTATAAAAAACGCAAAAACGATCAGTGATTGGCTAGTTCTCCATCTACTTAAAACATACTTCCTGTGTCCAAAAAAATGTTGTTAAGTTACCAAGCTAGCTCTTGCACTACAGAAATAATATTTATAGCGGCACATTGGAATTGAATCGACTATTTCGCACCACGCCGCGTCGCGCCGCAAAAACGGACTGTTTTACTGTGCGGCGGTTAGCAGAGAAGTGTCGCTTCACGACTCATTTTTTTATATATACATATATTATGCGATATGATAAAATATGGTTGCACTATTTTAAATTTTACTATTACTCAAAGTTTTGCATCTATATTAAATGAATTTTGGTTTAGAAGAATGCGTTTTTGGTAAATGTCATTTAATTGCACAAACATGTGTAAATATAGGACATTATTGTATGTATGTATGTAGGACGTCTCCTACCAGGTGGGACGACCTGCGAAAGACTGCAGGGAGATGCTGGATGCGTCAAGCTGAAGACAGGGCGCTATGGCGCTCATTGGGGGAGGCCTATGTCCAGCAGTGGACTAACATAGGTTGATGATGATGATAAAATATGGTTGCACTATTTAAAATTTTAATATTAATCAAAGCTTTGCATGTATTTTAGATGAATTTTGGATTTGAATTTTAGAAGAATGCGTTTTCGGTAAAGATAACGATCATTTATTTGCACAAACATGTGTCAATATAATATATTACAAACAGGTATGTATCAAAATGTATTACCGATTCCGTGAAAGGTTGCTTGGAAGAAATCACTTCTGAACAATGAGGCTCATTGTACTTTTTTGTTCTATGTTTTTTTTTTAATTTTGTGGTGTACAGTGAATATTAAGTATTGTCTTATATTTTTCACGGGAAGTTGCAAAAATATTTTTATACTCCCGTAAATAATTAAAAAAAATTTTTTTTATTTTTTTTTTAACTCTTTTATGTCGATGAAAAAATTTTGCTGCTGATGTCATTAAGTTTTGTAAGCTCTTCCAAAATGAAACCATTTAACATTGAGCCGACCTTAAACAGACACTTTTGTAGTTTTTTGGAAATTACAATCTTTAAAATAAATCACTTTAATCTGTTATCAGGACCATCATTAAGTTATAACCGTCAACTTTTAGTACAAACTTAACAATTTCATTAACTTATCTTGTATGAAGATGAAAACGATCAAATAACTCGGGTTGTAAGAATCTGCACATGTTAACGTGGTAAAACACATCGTTAACTTTATTTAACACTTGCATAAGGTCTTTGCAGGTAATGAGTAAATCAGCTGGTGCATTTCCTCGGATAATATTCAATACTACAACATTTTTAAAGATAAAGTGTTTTAAACATGCACCCTGCTATTGCACGACAATATTTAAATAGTTGGATTTAAATACAATAAATCTAACTCATCATCATCATCAGCCTATAACAGTCCACCGATGGACATAGACCTCCCCCAATGAGCGCCATAGCGGCTTGCCGCATCCAGCCTGCAGTCTTTCGCAGGTCGATAATCTAACTAACTTATTCTTATTCTAGGCACAAAAAATATTAATTTATTAATAGGTAGGTAATGTTAAGATTTTATCTATCTTAATATTACTGAGATCTAATTTACTAACGTTATTTACTAACCCTACCTATAATTAACATGAAATTATAACAAAGAAGATTTATCCAAATTAATATTAAGAATAGCCTTTTCACAGCAAATAAATGAATGTCTATGTCTATGTCCTTTTATAAGTTTAATATTATTCCAGGTCTAGAACTAAATCTATATAAAATTTCAGCCTAACCCGTGTGTCGTTCGTCGAAGAATTGTCAAACATGTAAATGTCCAAGCTTTCGCATTTACATTTGCTTATGTGTGATATTTAATCCGTTTCTTTAAAAATAAAAATATAAGTGGTTGAGAATTCACACAGCATTATCTAGCCCCAAGATAAGCTGTGCTTGTGTTATGGGAAGGTACTAGATAACTGATATACGTACACTACATAGATATATATATTTTATTATATATAGAAAAAATACAAATACTCCAGCTCTTTCGATTTATCTGTGACTCCACAATCGCACTGACAAAACCAAAACAAAGTGACGCTTGCTCGAATTGATGCGGCTATTAATTTTAATTATTCGCTCCCCGACTGTTTGAACTAACTCGCTCCGGCGACTTTGGGCTATTTGTTCTTTCGTGGTAACGATTTCTTGATCAAGATGGTCCAACGAAATTGTAGCGGTCGCAGGGAGTCGATAGAGGTGACTCAGGACCACTATTTATGGCGTTGTATGGGGAAACCTATGGCCAGCAGTGGAAGTGTGTTCGGTGTCGCTTTGGTGTTGAACTGTAATGACAATGCAAATATCTTATCAAATTTTTTTTTTTTTGCACAATTTACATTAGTGCATGTTATTTTGCACAAATAGATAGATAGAAACCACTTTAGTATAGCACACAAAACAGAAAACAATACAGATATAAAAACTTAGAATAAAGGTATAAAAGGCGGCCTTTTCACTAAGAGCGATCTCTTCCAGGCAACCTTAGGATGGACTGGACAAATTGTGCAAATTTGACCTTGATTGGATTGCTACCATGACCACTCACGATCGATGGCTCCAAAGCTACATATATTCTCATCGGGCATAAGGAGAACTAATAACCATAGGAAATGTCTTTTCACAGTCACATATTCCAAAGTTTTTAAGGCCAATGGCTCCGCAATGAACCTAGCTCATCATGACACATAAATTGCAAAATTGCCTTCGTCAGCAATACTCAGCATACCTAAGCTGATTTATAGCATAGTTCCTGACTCATGAAATCAATCTTATTCTCAGGGCCTTAGAAACTATATTACATTGACAAGGTTAAGATGTTTAAGGGCAATTTAAAAGAAACTGTAACACTGATGTTGATATATTCTCGCTGTAAGAATATGTGGGGAATTCGAAAATGGAGGTAATAACTCTTTGATCCGACTATAAATAAGTCAATGCAACACCTTATTTCAATTAGTATCAACCTCTTTTCTAGTGTAGTGGGGTGTCTAAAGTCTATCTAGTCTTCAAGGAAGGATCTAGAATTCTAGATTTATCTTGTCTGGGTGAATTTTTGAATGTAAATTATAAGAAACTGACTTTCGCTCGCGGTTTGGCTGCGGTTTTCTGAATAAAATGGAGCAAGCAATGAGAAGTGAGCATCAAATATTGTTCAGTCATTTAGATGTGAAAAGGTAACAGATCAAGTTATTTTTATTAATATGTCTTATTTAAGAAAGCTGCAAGAAGTTTGTAGAAACCACATCTGAGGCGTAAGCTATGAAAATATTAATAAATATGAGTGGAGGGTACATAGAGATAAGGCTGCTGCAGATCAGAGGCATACCGCTACCACGCAGCACAAAAATGTGCATTGAAATATGGGCTTAAGCTTAGATATATTATACATTGATAATATGTCTTCTTCTTCCTTCCTTGCCGTAGTCTTCATTGCTGAAGGTCCTGAAAAGCTTTCAGGGTGACGCTGATGAACCGCTTCTATACCACTCTGACTTCGGCCTGTCTCAGGGCTGCAAGCAAAGTGAGACCTGTTATTGCCCTAATTTGATCAGACCAGCGGGTTGGTGACCGAATGGCTTCTTACAAGCTTCAAATGAGTTGGATTAATGTGCATAGAGCATGTGATTTTTTGTTTAAATAGGAGGAATCCCGAGTCTAAATGCGGACAAGAGCGTAAGGGTACTTACGCTCTTGTCCGCATTTAGACTCGGTTAAAGAATTATTTTGAGACTTTAAGCCCGCTGTATGTAATTTCAAGACACATAGGTGCTGCTTACCCTGTATAGTATTCAAGACAGCTGATATAAGCTTTTGCAGCTTTGCAAATGAGCAAAGTAGTATTTTGTGAGGCACTTAGCACACGGTCCTTCTAAGGTATAAATGGGCCCAGTATGGTGACCCTAGGGGCAAAGCCTGCTGGAATCTCTGATATTCTCAATAATTAACAATGTTGTTGTTAAAACAAGAGGTAAGAGAATTGCCATTTAATAAATTTAAGGGGGAGGCCTATGTCCAGCAGTGTTTTGTAATTTGAGCCTATGTCCACCACGTGATTGTTTTTTAAATGTTATATCTTGGTTTTTTTTGACACTTACCTAAAATGAAATGTAAGTAATTTTTACGTGGAAAATGACACGTTTACGTCTTATTCTTTTCGTATTAAAAACAACAATAATTTACGCTTTATTTGATAAGAAAAGGTTTATATTGTCTAGTTACAAAATAAAAACATTATGCGAAAAATACAAAAAGGTTTCAGTCATTCACTTCAAGTTGCGAGCAACATCCGACAAAACTGTGTAAGTGGCTGGGAGTGACGTGTGTTTTTATATCTTGTAGAGGTATAAAATATTGCGCGCATGGATGATAACAAATGGATCAAAAAAATAACAACATGGACAGGACCACAGAACAAAAGAACCAGAGGCAGACCAAAAGAGAGATGGATAGATGAAATTAACAAATCAGCTGGCATAGACTGGTTAATCAAAGCTCAAGACAGAAAAGCATGGAGTAAAATGGAGGAGGCCTTCACTCGATGAGAGGTCCTTAATACGCATCATTAATTTTTAATTTAATTTAAATCTAATCTGTTATATAATCAAGTGACATATAATATTATTCTATTCATTATGAAATTTTGTGAATTCTATGTATTAAGGAAATAAAAAGGCTTTATTATATATAGAGGTATAAAAACATACGTCACTCACAGCCACTAAATAATGCCAATCAAATAATGATTTTAATTTTCAATCAGTTTCCTGCATCTATAATTAATGGATAAACTGTTGTTTCCTGTTGGCTGCCCTATATTTCTACACAGATCTTTTTGTACACAGTTTCGATAGTAAATTATTTTATCTTTAAGTAGAGTAAAAAAAATAAGGGATTAAGTAACATGTAGGTATTTGTGTTATTTTCTAAACGATTAGATGTTACCTAGAAATTTTATACAAGCGTTAAATTTTTTTAAACCGTAGAAAGTTACCTAATAATTCTTATCTGTAAGATCAAAGACAAAACAAATATTTTGTTTTATAACAGAAAATTACGTTTACGCATAAAATTGTAGTTAATATTTTATTTCCTTTCGAAAGTCACATAAAAATTAAATCAAATACCTACAAAGATGCGTATCTCGATAAAGTTGCGAGCGATTCCGATTATCCCATAAATATCGATTCATCGAAAGATATCGATTTTTATCGAACGCACCAAAAAATCGTAGCATTGCACCAATATAATAGGTGTATCATTTTCAAATTTCATCACACTAATAGCCATGATGACTGATTTTGAAAAACTACTCTGAAATGTATTTAAAAATCTATTGAATACTGAATCCTTACAAAGTATATTGCGGCATGAAAGGGATTATTAAGGAAAAAAAAAACATTTATATTTATTTTAATATGTAATGCTATGTCATTTTCTTTGTAAAACGCTAGAACACTGTGTCTGTCTATGATGTCACTGATGCATGAACATCTGATGATATAGAAAGACCATAATATTGACAAGAGAAGAAATCTGTTATTCTGTTATTCTGTGCATTATATATTGTGATGACGTCACAGTTGTGTAATGCTCTGATTGGTGTTCAACATGTCATGGCGGATTGCTGTATATTTTTGTTCTATTTATTTTTATCTAAATAGTAGTTAATTTAGATCAAATTAAAAATATAATAAAATTTACTTGTACAAATAAGAATATCCACTTCTTCGGTCGTCAAATCACTACATAGCATACAAAGTCGCTTCCCGCTGTCTGTCTGTCCCTATGTATGCTTAGATCTTTAAAACTTAGCAACGGATTAAGATGCGGTTTTTTTTAAATAGATAGAGTGATTCAAGGGGAAGGTTTTTGAACCATTTGACACATAGATTTCTACGCGGGCGAAGCCGCGGGGCGCACCTAGTGAATAATAATACTAAGCCCATAACAAAAGTTCAAAAGTCTATAATAGGTAAGTATGAGGTTATTAGACAAACGCGAAAGAATATCTAAGCTTATTCAACTTATGTAATGCTCGTCTCAGATATCGCGAAGTTTCTTTCTTCTTTCTAATTATGTCCGTCCTACGAATTATACGAAAAAACAGACGAAGAAAGTGCCATTTCTCACGTACAATTTATTAAGGTGCACTACTAGAAGGGTTTTTACTCTGGCACGGTAAAGACAGGTTACGGCCAAAGGTCATCTTAGGTCAGGTGATGAGCCTACTTTCACTGGTAAGACTTATTTTCAACAGAAAATTAGTTAATTTGAACCTTATACACAAGGGATTAAGGTGGTAGGATTTATGGCAGATTAGTAATTAAATAATTTGAAGCTCAACTTTGGCACGGGATTGTGAACTTTATATTGTAAGGCACACGTTTTGTTGCATAATTTTGAGTGTTTGGAATTATTGTTACGAGAATCTGCAATCGTAGGATGATATTCCATTCTAATCTACAGGTAATGCAACGGTTGATTTGTTAGCAATTTGTCCACACATTTTAATTTCTATGACTTAGTGAAAAATTCTCCGCTATCTGTCAGCTAGATAACTATTGAAACTCTCGTTAGTCCCGATATTTTTAGATGCGATAGGTTTGCATTACTATTCTTGTATAGAAGCAACGTCTATGATACACAAGTATAGCATAATTCAATCAGACAAAAAAAAAATGCAAGGACGGAGCATAGGAAATAGTATCTCACCTTCACTAGGTATATACTTCACATAAACATAATATATTAAAATAATTCATATTCAACTTGAATGCATAATAAATAAACTAAGCGAAATATTTTTTTTACCTTTTCGCGGCAGCTTATTTTATTATAATTAACCAAAAAATAAGGAGTAAATATTTAGCATCAACATGACATGTGTTTAGCAAGTATCCTTTTAATTAACTATCTACTTAACTCAGGAACTAATTAAACCGAAATACGAAACGTAACCCAAAATGCATCGCATCCAAACCATTCGCAAGATGTCGGTTCCTGATACAAAAAGAATATCTATCACTTGGTCCAGCCTTAATTAACAAAATTATCTTTGTCTGAAGGACATAAAATTTTACGAGAATCAAGATCGGTGTACAACCGCCTCAGTTGTGGCGTGAGTCGAGGATTTAGGACTCACTGGATGTGGTAAGGATATTTTGTCTGCGAAAGCTTATAACAGTGAAAACCTCTAATTAGCCTACTGCATCTAATTCTTTTAAATAATTTGGATGTGTGCTGCTAAGTCTCCTTTTAATAAATAAATATATAAAAGCTTCATAACACATCGACATAGACCGGGTCAATTCATCCAGCGTTTTGGGGACTCTTCCGGTTGGTATTGATAACAATATGGAAGGGTGAAACTACCTTTAGATTATCTGCACTGAGCAAATAAAACTATAATTCTCCAATAGCTATGACAAAGCTAGCAAATTGTTGCATCCTCTTAAACTGAGGTCAGACGAAAACTGAGGTAGGCATGCGAGGCGTACTAATATTACGGTTCCAAATCCTCTAGTATACAGGAACTGACGGAGAAAGTATATCTATCTACCTCCTCTATCTGTTCCCATAATATCGTTATCCTACTTGTCTCTTCCAGTATCTCTAAAGCGGACGCCAAAAATACGTAAGAGCGCACAAAAAATTGGAGCAGAGCAAGTATGGAAAAGATCCATAAAATTTAATAGGTTTTCCTTCAAAAAGTACTTACGTGAGCGGCCTTTATACAGGTACATCAGTCTTTTTGGCGTCTTTATGGCCTCGAGGAAATTTCAATTGATGCCCAAATTACACCTTGAGGTGCATTTTGAACCAGAACTTTTAATAAGATCGGATTTTGGAGACGTTTTTGCAACGTATTTTATGTTGATAGTTTCAACCTGCGGCTTCATTGTGCGTGTTTCTTGGATAAGTAGCATCATAAATAGTGTTTTTCACCAGCATTGGTAAAAGATTGATTGATTGATTAAATTCGACATTTTGAAATATATTGATGCCAAAAATTTCTCTAAAATCCAAAGTCTCAAAAATTACAAAATGTGTGACAATTTGACGGTCTTATCGCTCAAGAGCGGACAACCGTGGATGAAAAGGATAGTTGGACTGAACGTGCATTATATTAATTTATTAATAACTAGCTGCAACCTGCAACTTCGCCCGCGTGGAAATGTATATGTCAGTTTTATAACCCTTCCTCTTGAACATTATATCCATTAAAAAAAACGGTATCAAAATTCGTTGAGCAGTTTTAAGGATCTAAGCATACATAGGATCAGACAGACAGCGGGAAGACACTTTGTTTTATACTATGTAGTGATATAGACCGTATTTTCGTTCCATCCACGAGATTTATAAAAAAAATCCAGATGAGCAAAACAAAAGCGTCTCGCAAAAGCACCGGTTTTGCGCCCGCGCTCAATTAGTACTTTCCAGTGCATGCCGATACCAAGGGCCATCTTCACTGCCTTATTCGGAGGGCGCTGCACGCGGGAATAAGGTCGAGGGATATGTCCGCGGATTCTCAATCGAAATATGCACGATAATGTTGATAACGAATAGGCACAAAAGTCATAGCTGGTTATTTACCATGATTTGAAAAATGAGAGTAGATCGGCATGTCCTATAATAAGAACTTATTCGCAGTGCCTTCAGTAACTCGTAAAAATCATTTATAACGGGATACTCGTATTTACCATGATTTGAAAAATGAGGAATAAAAACTTACTCACAGTGTCAGTTATTCCGTGATCGTGGCGCATGAAACTGTGCCGTAATATTGGAAAACTCAAAGAAAAAAAACTTGATCGAGCATCAGATAATGCCGCGACATCCGACAGACGGATAGAACGAATTTGTGTGTTCCAGTTTTAAACCCTCCCATTTCAAAGTTTCCGCTCCACCTGCTTGACCCACCCAGCTTACCATACCATCCTACCAATATTATAAAAGCGATTTTTTTTTGTATGGATGTTATTAAACCTACTTAATGGATCGGGCTGAAATTATGCATAGCAGCTAGTGCCAGGCCCGGCATACATAGGCTACTTTTTATCTCGTAAATCAGTTGCCATGGGATATAAATAACATTAACACGTTTCCATAGAAACAAAGCGTACGAAGTCGCGGGCAGAAGTTTTAAATAATTTATTCGTTTACGTGCTATTGTTGTGCATTAGGTAGGGTAATCTATCCATATTTTTTGACTGAGCTACATATCGTTAGAAATATCCCGCGAACCTAACCCCTTGTGCGATCCCGAAGCGCTTATAAATCAATTTTGGGTGCGGTCGGGCCCAGTATGGCGCAACTTACGAAGAAAGTGCCTCCACCGGGCTTCGTACCCACTTTTTTGACACTATTTCTGAGCTGAGTTGTAAGATATAGAAGGATATTCTGAAGAAGCTAAACTGAATAGAAAAAATGGACTAGTCTTCGTTTCAATAGTCCTATCATTGAACTACAGAGATAAAAAACTTTTAACAGTTCTATGACGTAACAGTCCTATAGAATAAATGGGAGTAACTGAAATGCAGAGATGGCATTGTGACTTTGACAACTGCTACGATCTGTATGGGTGACTTTTGTCTAACTATAAAAAAATAAGAATCATAATTCTTCTTCTGTGTTGTAGTCTTCATTGCTGAAGGTCGTGCCCGTCCTGGAAAGCTGTGATGCTAATTAACCGCTTCCACACCACTCTGTCTTCGGCCTGTCTCAGGCAGAGTAAGTCCCGTTATTACCCTTATTTGATCAGACCTTGTTGGTGACCGTCCTCTTGGTCTTTTCCCCTCTATCTTGCCTATTCTTCTATGATGATTCTTCAAGATAGAAGAATCATCATAGCTGATAAAAAATTAAATTTTCTATTACTTACCTATTTAAGACGTCTAGTGATATAATATTGAATGTTCTTTTAGCATCCGTTTATATGAGCGTCTTAGTTTTAACTCCTACAAAATAATCAAGAATTATTTTTTATTATGAATCGTTATAAAGTAATTAGAGTAAACACGCATTGATACTTATCGTTAAAAGACTAAGATTCTCAAGCAAATATCTCGTGAATATTTGTAGGCTGATTCTATGCATTACAATTACAACGTTTCAATTTTAAACTGTACCTGACAAAAATTGTAATTGCACTTTTCAGAGGTTTTTAGTCACGCAACTGCTCTCATAATTGGCTTTGATGAACATTTAAATTGTTTCAAGAACATTTATTGCATGTTTATTGGTCGATCGTGCTGATTGCCACACGAGAGATAGTATATATTATATAGGTATATTATTATATACTATTGAGTTATATATACTATACTTTGGCGCTCATTGGGGAGGTCTATTATAGGCTGATGATGATGATTATGAGTTGGGATTTAGTTCTCTATATTTTAGAACCCTAATTAGTTTCTGCTCGCGGCTTCGGATGCGTTGTTTCCTTGGAAACGTTTTAAGGTTATTTCTATCCATTGAGAACTGATTTATGAGATATAAAGTAGCTGGTGTTTTATTCCGGGCTTGGTACTACCTGTATGTAAAATTTAAGCTCGATCTGTTCAGTAGTTTGTGCGTGTGGTTTTTTTATTAAGCCCTAAGGCGATGTTATAACTACTTATACTAAAAATTACATATTTTTGTACATACACACTACTAATTAATATATAATTTTGTTTAAAGTAAAACTAGGAAATAAAGAAAATATAGGGTTACTTGTAAGTAGACCCGATCCTTTCAGGACATGATAGTAGGGTTCAGTAGAAACCAATTTGACTATGGGGTACCCTGGTCTAAAGTTAAGCCCCTTCGTATAAAAGATTAAAAATATCGAGTTAATCCGAGATAGCTGGATTAACTCGATCTTTTTAATTTCGAGTCGTTTTAGAATGCGACCCAAACATGTTCACTAAACTCATTTAAAACGGGATATTTACAATGATTTGATTTTTGAGTTATCCAATATTTCGGCACAGTTACATGCGACATGATCACGGAGTAACTGAAGGCACTGCGAGTAAGTTTTTATGGGCAGACATACCGATCTACCCTCATTTTTTGTCTTTTGCTTCGAACATTACCACCACTACATTAGATAACTCAAAAAGCAAATTATGGTAAATATCCCGTTTTAAATGACTCTAGTGTTAATAACCAGGATAGTTTTAAAAGTTCCAATCATGTTGAGTCGAAAAGTCTCGATACAAACTGTAATTCGTTATTAATTAGTACAACATTCGGACCTCCACTAAATCGCCCGGGTATTTAATGTTATCTCCACTTTAACACTCTGTTTTGGCTCGTAAGTCTGGGCAATAAAGTGCAACAAGATATAATTTGCATTGGATTAAGGCGACGCTAATGTTTATTTGCTGAATTAATGGTAGAGTTAAGTAATCTAATAAAGTATTGTTGACTAAGCGATGGCCGTTTTCGAGATGTCTTAAGGCGGGATTCTTTGGTATATGGTGATATTGATTTTGAGTTTATTTTGGCAGTAGGTAGATAAAAAAGTTCATTACAAACAATCGACTCAGTTCCATTATTCGATAAGTAGTTTTGCCATTGTGATATCTAACTAATAAAGATACTTTGTAAATTATTGCATATCCATGAGTTATAGCTTTAAGTATTTGAAATCGAAAAAATAGCTGAGTCTAAAAAAGTATTTTTGTAAAAATTGGCGTGGTGGGCGAAGGTCCGCCTCGGGACAAAATATTTATACGTTCTGCAGATAGTTGTTCCGGGAAAAATGGTGATTTTCTAAGTATCAAAAAAAATTTCTATCCACGTAATGTATGTTATGTATATCAGTCATCCAGTAACCATAACACAAGCTCTGCTTACCATGGGGCTAGATGATGCTGTGTGAATTGTCCAGCAGTATTTGTTTATTTATTCATAATATTCTAATAGACTTATGTCTATTAGAATATTATGAAGAGGTGACTATTTGATATTAAAATTGTAGGTAACTACAATTTTAATATCAAATAGTATATATATTGTAAGTTACAATAATATGCAAATCATATGATATTATTTAGCCGTAAAGTCGATAATATCCATTCGTTCCCAGCACATTTTATATTATTACTATATAATCTTCGCCTTAACAAAAAGTATCAAAACGACCCCAAATGATAATACGCACTCGTAAACACTGCCATTGTCGTTTCACTTTATAACGCGTTAAATAACAAGAAATGTAATAATAACATTTGCAATAACTTCACGATGAAGTTATAACTTTCTTTGTAATGTAAAATGTAGTAATCTTTGAATTGCAGGGGCGTGAAGGTATTTATGGAATTTTGTGCGTTTCTTCGTAATTTAAGTTAAATTGCGGGGATTTATGCAATGATGACACCAGCTTTATATTTATTTACGTCTGTAGTTGCTTAAAGTTTGAAAAAAGTATACCTTAAAGGGTTGAACCTAATTAAATAAATTTGCCTGGTTCTTTATCGGCCGATATAATGAAGAAGATACACTCAACTTTTATGTCATCATCATCATCATCATCGGCCTATAGTAGTCCACTGCTGGACATAGGCCTCCCCTAATGAGCGCCATAGCGCCCTGTCTTCAGCTTGCCGCATCCAGCATCTGCCTGCAGTCCTTCGCAGGTCATCATCCCACCTTGCCGGAGGGCATTGTACACTAAGTTTGCCAAGTCGTGGTCTCCACTCAAGAACACGTTTGCCCCAGCGGAAGTGAGTTGTTCTCGAGATAATGGCCGGCCCACTCATCACTTCATCGTGCTAATTCTCAGAGTTATGTCGATAACTTTGGTTCTCATAGACGCCGTAGAGATACAAAATTCCAATAGAACTGGCAACGCTCCCCGTATGGAAATTCCAGAAGCCGACTGTCGATTCTAAATTAATTTGTAACGCGATGCTATCTCAACAATAGGCGGACTCCAGTAGCCATATAGAGCAGCCATTTTAATTGAGCGAGGTACGGCACGCGAGATGTTAGGCTTCTTTCACTTTTCATAGAACAAGTACCTGAATAAAACTATTTTGCATTATGGCTAGTGTTTTTATGAGAATATTGCAATGAGTTTACATTTTTCAGTACTTAAAATACTTAAAAAAGAACTGCTTTGGAAAAAGCTCGCTGCACTGACAAGACCTAGGCTCGTTTATTCGCCAAAAGAGCTTAAATATATTTTATACATCGTTGTATGTAACTGTATGAGCCTTGAATTTAGACTGTCATATCGCTTTTAATAAGAAAGAGCCTGTGTTTATTTAGGTTCTGGATCTAGCTATGGTTCATTAGGCGGGTTTTTCATCAAGTCTTAAGCACTATTTTGAGTCTTGATATGGGCCTCGGACACAGGAAATCTGTATTACAGGCTGTCCAATCGAGCTAATAACATATACAGGTTTATTAAAGTGTTGGACCTAGTTATGGTAAATGGAAAATAAGCTTAGTTTCCATTAAGTTGAGATGATTAGTTAAAAGTACTCCTATAGGGAATAGGGAACCCATGAATACGCCTCAAAAGTTAATGATTTACACAAGAAATTGGATCTTCATCAATAATAATCGACTAGACCAATATACCCACCGCCTTACCCAGCTAAAGCCCAGGCCCTCTAACTAGGCTATCAGCTATCGCCGCTTGCACCCCATTTATAACTATGTCCATTAAGCACCGCCAATAAATTAGTTTTGTTTTAATGAGCCCCTTCCTACCACCAGTTCATTTGCACACACATACACATGTTAGGTATTTGTTTACAGACTTGGGCTCTATGAGGTTAGGAGAGGGCAAATAACTTACGTTGCGACGTCGTAACGTATCGCCAAAATTAGTGTAGGAGAGGTCAAATAAACAGGCGTTACTGCGTCGAAACGTATCGACAATATTTATGATGACACAATGGTGTTTTTTTTTCCGAGCGGCGGTTTACAGCTCCAATATTTTCGTATGAATATTTTTTTTTCTTTTTACGTTATTGATAACACATTTCACATATTAATGTTCACATATACTTCATCATCAATAAGCTATTAGTCCACTGCTCGACATAGGGACATAGGTCCTAATGAGCGTCACAGCACCCTGTCTTAAGCTTGCCGCAGCATCTGCGAAGACTGCACGGACGTTATCCCACCTGACCGGAGGGCGTCCTACACTACGTTTGCCGAGTCGCGGTCTCCACTCAAGAACACGTTTACCCCAGTGGTTGTTGGTTCTTCGCAATATACTGCCACTTCAGCTTGCTAATTCTTTGAGCTATGTCGATAACTTTGGTTCTTAGTCATGCAATTTTTTTTTGCTGCGTAGTATCGGTGTTAGATTAATGGGCTCAAAAGAACAAAAATTCAATAGAAAGCCACTTTATTGATTAGTGTCATAGGCTATGTAATATACCAATAATAGCCCAAAAATGTAAAGACTGTTTCGTGGTAGTCGGTTTTGCAAAGTAAGTCGAAGAAAAAACGATCCAAAGAAAACGTTTCTTCGAACTGAACTACATATATTTTGCCCTAGTTTCGTTCAGTATCGCATCATCAATTAAATTCAAATAAATATTTATTGTACATTCTAAATATTATTGCGTAAAACCGTGAGAGCGAAATCAGACCCTGCATCAAAAGTGATATGATTCACTTTTTATTACAGAAGGTCTCTCAAACAAAATTAATACGATTAACCTTGTCATATTAATAGCCAAGTTTGTTTCTTTGCAAAACACTTCAATTTGGCGCTTCCCCGCGTACACGCATATCTGTCAGTACAGCCGAATAAAAAGGTATTTTAACTACACAATTATGAGAATTATTAAAGAAACGGTATTTTCGTTCAAAAACTAATTATTTTTAGGGTTCGGCATCGGTAATGGGCGATAAGAAGACGATTTAATGAGGTTCCGTGGTTTCCTGGCCTTTTGATTGTATGCAATTAGAATCATGCTGGTTTGCCGAATCTAAGCTTATCATAATTTTGCATAAATTTATGTAACTGACGTATAAACATCCTTTCGTTAATCCGATAGGAATGAAAACTTCTCACAACGCCAAAACTTTTATACTAATCAGGTTAAAATTTGACATTCCCATAAGTAAAGACTACGAGTCGTGGTCGTCACTCAAGAACACGTTTGCCCCAGCGGCCGTCGGTTCTTCGCGAGATATGGCCGGCCCACTGCCACTTTAGGTTGCTAATTCTTAGAGCTCAGTTCAAAGATATTTATTTTCTCATTTACAACATACATGTTACTTACATGATAAATTTAAGCTAAGTATTAATATTATGTTATTTTTCCGTCTTTTTATGTTTAGTCCAGTAGCGTTACAGCCTCAAGTATATATCTATGCAATTTGTTCTTAATGAGCTATGTCGATAACTCGGTAAGCGTAGTGTAGGACGCTCTCCGACCAGGTGGGATGACGACCTGCGAAAGACTGCAGTTAGATGCTGGATCCGGCAAGCTGAAGACAGGGCTCTATGGCGCTCATTTGTGGAGGCCTATGTCCAGCAGTGGACTGCTATAGGCTGATGATAATGATGATGGTAAGAAAAATAAAGACTAGTTTACCTTCGTGACTAAAAATCTAAAAACATTATTTTTATCCCATCTCGTGTAATATTATCATTGGTTATTATAATACGGTGCTCTGAAAAGGAAGCATCGGTACAGTTCGGTACAGTAAGCGCTGTCGGCGCATGATTTGTAACGCTCCCTGTTGTACGTGACTGTACATAAGGCCCAGTATTACTGAAATCATCATCATCAAATAATTTATCATATATATAATAACTCAGTTGATTTCCGTTCAGTTGAACTTTTAATAATGCTTTTGATACTTAATTGCAATTCTAAAATCTATTGCATTTGGAATTCGAACATGTTTTGAATAAATATACAAAATAAACAAAGAATGCTTCAAACAAATGACAAACGGGCATTGTTCTTTATGTTGTTGGTATCAAAGTCAGCCATATTGAAATTATTTTACTATATTAATTGTTGAGTTAAGAGCTTACGTATACGGCAACAAATTTTGACTTTTGTAATTTCGACAGTTTTTTTTCGATTTACCAAAATCTTACCATTTTGATCCTATACCAATAAAAATATAGTTATATCACAGAATAACTATATTATTATATAATGTACGTGGTTTTATGTAACAGACGGGACAAGATGTGTTTTGTTTATATATGTGTACCTCTATGAATTTTTCTAGTGCACAAGAACATGTATCAAACCGGAGTATATGAATTGAAATCCATCCAAAGGTTGCCTGGGAGCAATCGCTCTTAGCGATAAGGCCGCCCATTGTGCATCTGTATCTCTGTTTGTTTGTTCTTAACTGTTTTTTGCTGTGTTTGGTGTGAAATACGTATTTATATTGTATTGTATTGAATTACCTTTCTCAAATCGCTAATCCTCTCGCTCTGCTCTCTTCTACAGTTCATCACGCAGACCGGCATGTCACCAGGTCGCGTACGTGCATTCCCGTAGTCGCTGGTTTGATTCCGGTCTCAGGTGCACTCACATTTTGATGATTTAGGTTCTATTATTACATACACAAATTGTAACGGGTTTGTAAATTTTAGTAGCCAAAAACTTGCGCAAACAGCTCGTTGATGTCTTTTGTATTGAAAATTTGTTTTGCTGTCAAAGAGAATTGAAACTCATTTTAAAAAATACTATTTACATAAATTGAACAACAATTATGTTACAAGCAAACTGGGATACATAATTTTATTGCTATAGATAGGCTGTATGGCCTAGAATAGCACCACACCAACTCTTCCCGTGGGTGTCGTAGGCGACTAAGGGACATACACCGCAGAGCGGGCAGCAGCGCCTCCTGAAGAAAAATCCAACTAACATACTGCGGTCCCCAACCCGAATGTCCAGCGTGGGGATTATGGACACCACCCCCATGACAACTCATTAGGGGAGGCCTATGCCCAGCGGTGGACTAAAATAGGTTTGCGTGTGGTGGTAATGATGATGATGTCAAACAATCACATTTTTAATTTGATTGAAAATATTTACTGCCCGTGGTTTTAGTTTTTATTCCACATTCTGGACAGAGGCGAATTCAAAGAAGATCTCAAAAAATTCACAAATATCCAGCATTATTTATTTATTTCCACAAAATTCTCCCGCTAAAACTGAAGCAAAATACCTTCCCATAAATCCTACTTTCGCCAACCTTTAAAGTTCAAAGACTCCATTCAGCTTACTCCATAAAAATAAAGTGAGATACGAGCGCAATTCCACAATGCATGCTCCAAAACTTAAAACAAGAACATTTCTTAAAGTTATGGAGGCACCTCGGTTTATTTATGATGATCGGGTGACTTTGTTCCCAACGGTAGGAGGGGAGAGTGGTGAGACCAGACTATAGACTGGGCATAATTAAGGCCACAGGATGGTATTTAGTTCCTATCCTAGGTATTTAGTATCTTTTTTAAGGCCGCAGCTTTCGATTAAGCACTAAGCTTTTTTCAGGCTTCAAATAAAATAAAACAAAACAAACGACGTTGGTGTCAAATTGTTTATAAACCTTTCTTTTAAATTTTATCTATTAAAAAAGCCGCATCAAAATCCGTTGCGAAGTTTAAAAGATCTAAGCATACATAGGGACAGACAGATAGCGGACAGCGATTTTGTTTAACACTATGTAGTGATTTATTGTGAAAAAGCGTTTACACAGGCAGAATTTTAGTCGTCTGTTCATACTTCGATGGCTGTTCATACTTCAAACTCCAAACTCACCATCCTCATCCCTCCAAGCGAGGGAAAAATATAGGCTTTCACATGAGATGGTGTGATTGATTTACTCCAAGTCCGTGCCAGTTTGTGGGTCAGCTGGTGGTAGGTGAGGGTCGCGCGATGAAGGATGCCCATCCGAGGTACTATAGCCGCTGAATGGACGGAGATTGACTGTGGAAGAGATTGAAAATAGATTCGGAATGAGCGAGTTGAAATGGAATTGTGTTTAATTATGGAAGCTTTTGGGATATTACTCAATAATCGATATAAATGTATTTATTGTTGCCATCGCATGCGATTAGGTATAAGTAAGTTAATTTCTAATACAATAAATTTTTCGGAAACCACATGATTTTTATGACCAAAGAACTGGTGAATGCTTTAAACATTTGACTGGCTTATTACAATCATAGAAACGAACCATTTAAAAAAAAAAGTTTTGTTTCTTTGTTTGCAATGATTAATCGCTAGAATTCTAAAGGTCAATCTGTATAGCAATGGGTAGGTAACTAATGTTTTATAAGACTACTAGCGGCCCGTCCCGGCTTCGCCCGGGTACTCATTTGTTTCAGGCCATTTTTTTTTATTTTTCTCTTTTTTCTCTCCGTAAGAAAGTTCCTCGTACTATAAGGAATATTCTAAAAAAAGAATTAGCGACATCGGTTCAGCTGCTCTCAAGATTTGCGCTTAGCAACACATTCAGCGATTCATTTTTATATTGTAGAAGATGGATGGAATGCAACGTTTTACATTTTCGCGATTTGTTAACATATTAAAGAAAAACAAAGGGTACGTGATAAATAATCTATAAAATATATATGGAATGAGTGAATGAGGTATAGACGGAATGACAAAATGGCGACAAATCTTCGTAAAAAGACAAGTTAAATAAAAACGTCCTCAATTTAAGGAACAACAAATTCTAAAGCTGCATTCTGACTGGTGTTACAGGGCGTAAGGTAACATGAAGTCAAAATCTATCTCTTTGCGAGAACCTTCTTTCACATAACGACTGCATGAACACTTGTTATGGTACATACCGATATATACTATAAAGACTCACGTTACGGTTAGTAACTGACTTTAAACACATAAAAATCACACAACCCCTGAACAACGGCCCCACCAGCGATCAAACTGTTTTTCTCACTGTCTTACAGTCCATTCGTATAATGATCGTTGACATGAGTCGTTAGTTTTAAGGGTAGTACACACTGCAGTTTGTTACTGACTTTATAGAAAAAAATTATGTTATCATATTCCAATAATGTGCCATACATTATTTTTATTAGTAAACCGGTATGTGATTTTGTTGACATTGTTTCCAGATTTAAAAAAATGCTTTACAACTCGCACAGCATCATCCCCAATAAAAATAACAATACGTGAAAAATAACAGATTTTGACTTGAAGATGATTTGAAGAAAAAATAAAATATAAGCTAAAAGCTATATATATAGTCTCTTTGCCAATCTTCTTCATAATCGGTTCAGCCATTTAGTTATAGTAATTGACTAGTTCAAGTTCAGTTTAACGAAACAACGTACAAACGAATTAACGTTCTAAGGATCTAACAAACAGACAGACAGAGTTATGTTGCCATTATAAAAATTATAATAATAATGCTGGACAATCCACACATCATCATCTAGCCTCAAGCGAATCATAGCTTGTTTTATGGGTACTAGATGACTGGCATCAAATATTAAGAGTGTATACTACCTCAAACTGCTAATTTTCAACTCCGCCGGATGTCCATATCGTCTAAACTACTGAATATTTAACTTTGAAATTGATATATGGTAAAGTTCAGGACTTAATCTATCGATCATATGTTTCGAAAACACGATTCCATAAAATTTTCTCGATAGAAAAAATCGCAAAGTTACCTCTAAATTTTTACTAAAACCTAAATTTCTCAATAAATACAGAAGTTTAGATCTTGACAATAAGCGTGGTAATAGAATTAAGTATAAATAAAAATGTTATATGTTTCGGTTTTTTCACATAATGTCCTAATTAATAGGTAATAAGCTAAAACTTGATTTTTGAACTTGCGTTGCAATGCCCTGTCCCGCTCTTATGAACGCAAAATCATATGTCTAGCCTTTTCACACAAAGTTGAGGTTGTATGGGCCCTTAAGTTAGCTCTGTCTATTAAAATTTCAAATGTAATGGATTCCCTAGTTTCCCAATGAGCACACACCCTAACAGCAAATCGACACCGTGTGTGGTCGTCACAAAACATCATCTCCCATGTCAACATAAATTAAATTCCTTGAAGGTGTTTGAACAAACTTTAGAACTACTACCTAAGTAGCCGATGCCCACTAAATTAATGAGTTGACTGTACCACCGGCCACTGTTTGAGCTTTTTGTTAGGGTCTAGTTATTAATGCAGAAGGCTTTGGTAATGAGGTTTTTAGAATACCACATTCAAATATCAAACTAATGAGGTATAGTATGTCACTTGTACACACAGGGCGCTATGGCGCTCATTGGGGGAGGCCTATGTCCAGCTGTGGACTGCTATAGGCTGATGATGATGATGATGTCACTAGTAAGTATATGTCATAAGATATCATCGGAGATATCATTATCATCATCAGCCTGGCCAGCATCTATATTAGTCCACTGCTGGACATAGGCCTCCCCCAATGAGCGCCATAGGGCCCAAAAAAGTATGAAGGGATGTAATTGAAACATCTGAGCTCTATGGAAGAACTTTTACTACAAACTTAACAAAAACAAATAAACTTTAATTAATACTTTTTTACGTGTCGCGAATAGGCCGTTTTCAGACAATTATTAAGGTTGTGACGAAATTTCCATTTTCGTTTGATTATTGTACCGATCGATGGAAAGAATCAAAACGAAATTTCGTAATTATAGGAAGTCCAGTACTCGATTTATTTTTTCTATACGACTGAATTATAAATGGTTTCTCAGATCGACGACGCGTAGGTATAATGCGTACGTAGGTAAATAGCATAACTTTGATTTCGTAGCCTGTTTTTGTTTCCCGAGAAAAACGGTAGCAAAACCCAGAAGCCAGCTAGAGCTATAAAATTGAAGCCTCATCGCTTTACTGTATTTTTTCCCAGCTTTCATTGATGTTTAGTCCATCCTGTGTTTTTGCCGGCCGCCATTAGCCGACAGTGTGTCAGGCGGAGTTGCCGCCGTGGCGTGCGCTGAATAAAACCTTTTTGCTCACATCTTTAATTTGTCTGCTGTTTGTATGAATGTGTATGGTTGCCGAGTTACGTAGATGATTTTGTTATCTGGTTTTAATGGTATTTGATTTTGTTATGATTTTGTTATCTGGTTTTAATAATAAATATAATAATAACCTGGCGGATACCATCTTTGGGTGTATCATATCATGCACCCGAGGATGATACCCGCTATGTGGAAGGCTTGCGTGGGGCCGAAGCTCACTTTTTGGCCCGAGATCATGGTAAATGAGTAATAATAATGCTGAACAATCCACACAGCGTCATCTAGCCTCAAGTTAAGCAAAGCTTGTGTTATGAGTACTAGATGACTGATATACTTAATACAATAGATTACATAGATAGATGGTTTTTCAAGGGTTGCTGTATCACGCGTTTGAGTTACCTGATTTGATATTAAGAGTACTTAAGGTTCGCTACTATGCCAAATATGGAATTCCCATTTTTAAGCTATACGTTTTGTGTTCTGAGTTATATTCTTTTTATTTTTATTTAGATGGAAAACAAACAGCTTGTGAAACTTGAATGAGTAGAAACTATGTATATATAGTATAAAAATGCAATAAAGTATTTTCCATCTATCTATATGTCTGCCTTAAATATATAAACTAAAATGTATATCCCTTTTTTACACGACAAATCCATCCATGGATGGAAGACAACTTACAACCACCGTCCTATGACAAAATAGGACAGCTGGTGCTTTTTACAATTGTCCTATTGATCAAAGCGGCTCATTAATTAGGAATGTATGTTTGTATGTTTGTTCATTGATACGCATTCTTTATCTAGACTAACTAATTTATACGCACACAGGACATTAGTACGATTTTCACTCTATTTACGTCGGTTCTAGATTTTTTTGAACAGGAATTTACACTTTAGTAACAAGGTGAAAGAAACTACATAAAAATTTACTACCATCTTTAACCCTCAATAAAAACTCGATAAATATTGGAATTATCATAAAAATTAAATAGCCCATAAAAGATATCTCAAATTGCGCACGTTAACACGTAGTTAACTGTCATAAAACAAAGGAACGACTCACAGTTCATCATCTTCAGATGGAAAAATACCGATTTTATCTATCTCCTTTTTGGTAGACAAGCTTCGACGGGACTTTCTTTACGTGTTTTAATAAACGCATCCACTGCCCATTTCTCGCGAGGAACCGATAACCGCTGGGGCAAACGTGTTCTTGAGTGGAGACGGCCAGATGGGATGCCGACCTGCGAAAGACTGCAGGTAGATGCTGGATGCGTCAAGCTGAAGACAGGGTGCTATGGCGCTCATTGGGGGAGGCGTATGTCCAGCAGTGGACTATCATAGGATGATGATTGGTTGATTACAACACATCTCTTCACCACTCATCTCAGTTCAACTTTAGTGGAATTTGGCCCTGAGGCACCTTAAAAACGATAAGTTCTCTTAGTTTGAGCAGTGACGAACTGTCAGCCATCACTTAAAAAATGTAGCTATAGAATGAAGTCCTGATGGTGATATCGTTAACCTGTCAATAAATGAGTTTTTACAAGCCGTCAATGTATATGGGCCGAAGATGAATGGATCTCAGGAAAGTTCGCCGATTAATTGATTTTTTGGTATATTGTGTAAAATGCAGAGTTATTAATGATATGCTGTGTTTAATATTTATTATCTTTTGTAGTGAGGTGAACAGTTGGTCATACAGAAGTCGCTTTTTGTTCGGCGCATGTCAGTTACAATTTAAATGAAGTCAAGCCTTTGTTGCGACTTTTTATGTAAGTTGTACATGGATGACGCAAGCATGGCCCAAGTGATGTTTTAATAGGAACATGGTCTTTGATATCGTTATGGTATTATCATCATCAGCCTATGTTAGTCAACTGCTGGACATAGGCCTCCCCCAATGAGCGCCACAGCGCCCTGTCTTCAGCTTGACGCATCCAGCATCTACCTGCAGTCTTTCGCAGGTCGTCATCCCACCTGGTCGGAGGGCGTCCTACACTACATTTACCGAGTTGTGGTCTCCACTCAAGAACACGTTTGCTCCAGCGGCCGTCGTTATGGTATATCGCGTAACAATATCACATAAGCCACGCATCTTAAAGAGTGACAAATGAGAGTTAGGCTAAATTGATGTAACTAGTTTCAGGCCGCGATTTTGCACGGGTTGTTTATATGAAATCTGTTCAAAGTTTATTTCATATTTATGGGAACTAATATCAGGGGAAATTTATGGGACAAAAAGTAACATTTGTTGGATTCCAGGTCTACAGCTTTAAATAGAATTTCAGCTCAATCTGTAGTTTTGGCGTGGAGAAGAAACAATATATAGATCCACATCCAAACGAAATCCAAATTTACGCATTTACTCGTATGTGATAGCTAGTACCCGCAGGTTCGTATGCGATATTTTGTTACAATTAGTAGCCTATAATTAAGTTAGGGTATATTAACAAAATATGCCAAAATTCATCTAAATCTGGATAAGATTCGTCTCTGCCCACAGTTCCGCAGATTTCGCTTACAAAGTAGGCTACAGTTCTTTATTTTTTTGGTAGTTCTAATTAGTGTTCAATGGGTTTTTATAGGTTACTCCGATTAATGGGCTGTTATATAATTTATTTATATGTTATTCTAAGGCTGTTGTGCACCAAAAGATAAACGGACAATTAGCAGCTTCTTCGGTTAATTTTGACGTTGAATGTGTGAAAACTTCTGTCAAAAACCGCAATTAAAATGTAACTGCCCGATCATCTTTTTGTTGAACACTAGATGTGGGTCTAGTTAAACTTACCCTAGTTTAACTAGACCCACATCTATGCATGTAACATTTTAGCCCGATCCGTAGTTTTGGCGTGAAGGAATAAAACGCCTCATCATAAAAGCGTTACAATAACAAGTATTTATTTCAATTTATAATAATGGAGTCTGTTCTCATACAAACACAAGGTTAAACACAAAAATGCGACATAAAACTCTTCCCGTTCATCTGGCGCACCTGAAAACCTATATTTTTTGCAAAAACGAACTTTAAAATTAATACGCGTTTAACAATTCTCTCATCAAAATGCGCATATCTTTTGGCGAATTCAATTAAATATCATCCTTGGTATTAAAACTTTAAAGTTAATTTTAGGCAAATTGCTTGGAAGGTGTTGCTGGTTATTATTCACTCAGCTGGTTATTTATAAATACGTTGGTCTAGGTTTAGCTCCGAGTGGACAAAACCTTTTGGTTACAGAAGATAAACGTTTATGTTATACATATATTTAATTTAGGACGTTTCAGCGCAAACATTTGTACATATTGTAGATGTGTAAATATAACAATGGCTGAATACGTTCCCAATTATAGAAACAAAATACGATAATTATGTTTTACTATGTTATAGATAAGACTGGAAGAACTTAGCTTGTGAGAGTGATTCTTGAAAAGTAGAGAGAACTTTATTAGTAACCCAGCTGTGGAAATAGGACAACAATATTGTAAAAGTAGCTGAACTGCAACACAAATGCCAATAGAGTCACCACCGGTGTTGATCGCTTTCTGTCTTACGTTTAGTTTAACTGTTTTATTACTAACAAGCTTTTCGATTGCGTTGATTATTTTAAAGGATGATTATGTTATTGATTGTTGTTGATAAGAATCATTTTGGGATAAATTACTGGTGTGACTATCGCAATTATAGTTTAATTATAGTTCACGATTTTACGATCCATATTCTGCAGCGGAAAGCTCCTACCTTGTCCGTTAAATCACTTGTTTCACTTCCCAATAAATAATTTTCATTCGAATCAGTAGACAGAACGACCCAATAATGTCTTCGTAGATATATTGGCCTGTTGTTTGTATGTCTCATGTGTAAAAATGGTATATAATGGACTCTGTTATGGACAAGTCAAGGACATTGGGAATTTCCATGCCTGGGCCGCATAAACAACATAAAAACGTTACTCCATTCGACGAAACTGTTCGAAACTTGGGCTAGTTTCGAACAGTTAACGAATAATGCTAGCGATAGCTAGCTAATTATGAAAATACGTATATATGTATGACGTATACGCGATCGTTATTAATTAATCCAAACATAGCTTAAGATGCGTCTAGATTATGTAATAAAACATAGTTATTTAACACTTTGAGTGCTGAAATCACACGGTATGTGTATTCTACAAGTGACTAATATGCTTAAATCCACACTAGCGCAGCGACTGAGAAAATACAGATCTTTGTGACTCAGCACAGCCGTAATATTTTTCGAACGAAACGCATGTGCGGCGCAACACAACCGCTGTGTAGAGCGGCAGCACGAATTTTTTAGGTTAAAAAAAAGATCGCAGTCGTCGAAAAAAAATCGCAGTCATATTGTGTCATATTTATATAGCAAATTTGCCACTGCACCCAATGTTATTGTTAATTAGTAGTATGAATTGTTGTTTATTACATTGTATTATTATATTAATTGTTCCTTTGCTTTTATTGTTAACGTAGTACTACTTTTATGAATTGCGTAGCTTGTTAAAATGTGTAATAATTTTTTTTCCGTGCATGATTACATTGGTTACGTTCGAGTATTTTGCTAGTTCGTAATTTCTTTGATTGTTTGTGTTATATTTCTATAGTTTTGACGACCGATGTGGCGCGGTGGGCGAAGGTCCGCCTGCGACGCAGGAGGTTGTGGGTTTGATTCCCGCCTCGGAACAAATGTGTGTACGTTCTGCAGATATTTGTTCCGGGTGTTCTGGTTGTTTTTTATGTATAATAAAAATATCTATCTATGTAATGTATTGTATTATGTATATCAGTTATCTAGTACCCATAACACAAGCTCTGCTTACCATGGGGCTAGATAATGCTGTGTGAATTGTCCAGCATTATTTATTTATTTATTTAGTTTATATACAAGGCATCCCACAGCCATGCCACATGGATGGAAAGTAGTAAAAAGTACCCAGTAAGTATACTGTAGATAGAACATTTTACTGAAACAAGACATCATTTTGATTTTAAAAACTAATTAAACTGCATTCAAAGATTTTTTTATTAATCGCCTGTCTGAACCGGGAATTGAACCTTTAACGATACCGATAATTTTAAAATCGAAATGAAGTTTTCTTTCCAAAAAATATTCTATCTACAATATATTTAAGGTACTTTCCCTCCTTGTGGCATGGCTGTGGGACGCCCTGTATACGTTTTAAGTGCCTTGTAAAATAAAAAAATTAAACAACAGGTTTTATAATATACGTTATTTCAAATATCATTTAATCGGGACACACCCTTATAACAGCTCTAAGAACGGATATACTCATTCAATTCAACGTATACTCTCCGAAGTTGTGACTAATTTTGAAGAAGTTTCGTTACAGTTTATACTCGTATCCGTACCGTGCATGAGTCGTTTAAACCGAATACAATCTCAATTCCATCCAAGATTCCCAAAAGCGACCTCTTAACTCACAAGAGAAAGCCTGAATAAATAAATACCGATGGCCGATACGAAATGATTTGTAATATCTCGCACAATAAGCAGGGGCTGAGATAAATTGGAGGCTTTTTATTTGAGTACCTGCTTGTTACTTTTATTTGAGTATTTGTAACCTGTTTCTTACTCTACTTTGCAGAATTATTGAAAAAAGCGTTATATTCTAGAGCAGAAGTTAATCGAAGACTGAATCAAGACATGATTATTGACTTGATTTTTATAAAGGTAACTTTTAGTTTACTCTATGTTGTTGATCAATAAATAAATAAACACCGTCTACTATTTGTAGTTGAGTGATTGTAATAGTTTTTATTATTATATTATATTTAGATTAAAATCCACAAATTCAGGGAATTTTAAAGTGATAGTTGAGCGTTATGAAAGGAAATAACAGAATTTTGCTGGGCTGAGCCAATAGAATCACTTCTTCCACTAGTGGACAAAAATTTTTAGTGAACAGTAAAATAATTTTATTTGATAATAATTTAATGTATAAAATATGACTTGTCTAAGTGCTTATTTTGTAAGCCTAAAGAAATAAATGATTTTTGACTTTGACTTTGACTTGAAGTACGAAAAGTCAAGCTGACTATGAAGGTATGTTTCAGTATATTTTATTCGTAGGAAATATATATTTATTTAGATACATTTTAAATAGCAATTTTATTCGTTGAAAAATTCATCTTTAACGAGATCTTAGGACCGAAATTATTTCTTATACAATGGACTATTTTGATAACTTCATCTATATTGCATAAAAATACGAAGTTATTTTAGGGTGTTCAACTCGGCCCAGTTATAAATAAGCACCCACATGCACTCAAACCCGGTTCTGTACAAATATTGTTTGAAAGCGAGAGAGTTGCCTCTTGTTTGGTTACCCCAAATAGGGGTATGCGAACATGTTGTGTAAAGAATAAGTGATTTCATTGTCAAAATGGCTTGCTTTTCTTAGTATAATATAATTGTATAAATAGTATAATTGTGATTTAAATATATTTAAGATGAACACACCTGTCCGCGCCGTAGGATCCGTACTTGATTTGACTAAAATACGGCGCGTTCGGCGCGGATAGGCAAGACATGTAAGTACATATTTTATAACGTGAATTATGTTGTTATAACGTGATTTCATTTTATAGTTTTATTTTTCTCTAAGTTATAATACTTTGCTATTCAAGTGTGGTATGTTCAGATTTATAGTTAAGCATTTGATATCTTTGCAAAGTCAAAGTCAAAGTCAAAATCATTTATTCTTTAGGCTTACAAAATAAGCACTTAGACAAGTCATATTTTATACATTAAATTATTCTCAAATAAAATTATTTTGCTGTTCACTTCAATTTTTTATCCACTAGTGGAAGAAGTGACAAAGAAACCACTAATATGTTCATCTTTTATATGTCTAATACATGGTTATTTGCCTATTTATGTCTAAATATAATATGATTCGATACATGTCAATATTTAAGTAAAGCTATGCACAACAACAAATTACTTACATACTATTGTCGGTGCGAAACTGAGCGACATCTGGCCAAGCATTAACATCATTGAGATAATCATTTATGGAGTAGAAAGCCACTTGCACTTTTATGTATGAATACTATAATTTATCTATCAGTGGATACCTATAAATAACCTTAACATTTTCTATTGTATTACCCTAATTTGTAGTAGTGTGCTGATGGTTTCCCTAAAATAAATAAAAATAACTAAGACCTCTGTGAACCATGTGTGCAAATAAATGATCTGTATTCTGTACATTTAATGTGGACAATCCACACCGCATCATCTACCCCCAAGCTAAGCAGAGCTTTGTGTTACGGATTACAATGTATTACATAGATAGATATTTTATATTATACATATTAATAACGACCAGAACACCCGGGACAAAGATCTGCAGATCGTACATACAATTGTACCGAGGCTGGAATCGAACCCGCAACCTCCTGCGTCGCAGGCGGACCTTCGCCCACCGCGCCACATCGGTCATCATTTATTATTTACTTATTAGTGCACGAGTGTGTGCACAAAAACAGGTGCACTCTTTATTCCCTAACTCTCGTAATCCGATGAGATAGACTGGGGAGAGGTCCCCAGTCTCTCCCCTCCAGCTGATTAACGTGCTTTCCGAGGAACTACGACTACACGCGGACGAAACTACGGGGCGCAGCTAGGTAAGTACAAACAATTGCCCCGAGGCGGGAATCGAACCCGCAACCTCCTGCGTCGCAGGCAGATCTTCACCCACCGCGCCACAGAGATCATCAAGAAGGTCGTCACAACAAATGTACACAATGATGCAATAAAATAATATGAAAAGTGAAAACTAAAAGTGGTACAATTAGTCTCCAGATGGTGAGATAGGTCCCTAGTGAAAAGGAAGAGTGGTAAATAGTTAAATACCACGAGGGTCGAGGACTACGTAATTACACTGAAACAATTATTTGAAACTAGTATCTGCTCGCGGATTCACACGCGTCTAGGATGAAAAGTAAAATACGATATTCCAAGCCAACAAAGATCTATTAAAATTGTCGTGTGGAAACGTTTTATCTTACCTAGCTGCGCCCCGCAGTTTCGTCCGCGTGGAGTCGTAGTTCCTCGGAAAGCACGTTAATCAGCTGGAGGGGAGAGACTGGGGACCTCTCCCCAGTCTATCTCATCGGATTACGAGAGTTAGGGAATGAAGAGTGCAAAAAAATTATATTAAAATATTTGTCAAGGAATGTCATAATAATGCAGCTGTGTTTAGGGAATAATCCCGATATTAATATATCTTTTACCCACAACACAAGCACTGCTAAGCTTGTAACTAGATGATGTCTTTATTGTCCAGCATTATTATTTATTTATTTATATTTATTATTATTAATTAAAGGACATCCATCCAAACTTTCGCATTTATAATCTTACTGTGATGTTACTCTAAGCTTAAAGCTTTCTCCTGTTATAATTACTCAGCAATCAGAGCTAGAATATGCTGTTCCTCTCCTAACTACCGTAATGACCATCTTTAGTTATTAATAAATCAAGTGGTAGCGAAACGAGAAGCAAATTAAAGACCGCGCCGTGAAAATCTATGAAATATCTCAATCTTTGCATCCATTACTACCAGAGATGATGAGCGGGCAGAAATGGTCTCAGCTTTGCAAATATTGTGGTGTCTGATTTGATAATTCAACTTTCGCAATTGTTTAACATACCTAATCGATGTTATATCGATATTTTCAATAAAAGATCATGAACAAAGATTATTTCCTTAAAATTTTTCTTTATTTGTTGACAAACCGTGATGTTCGTTCTATGAGCCATTATTTTTATTACCACTCCCATCTTTAAATTAACGTACGACTAAGGAGGGAAAACTGATTAGGGATAAAATTTGACACAGGTTAGTTATTTCGCCGAACGATTAAGAATAGCTTGGCAGTTTACAAAACGGCGGCGGCACAATTTAATATGATGTCTAAAGATCACAGAATTTTTATTGAATGAAATGAATTACAAGTAGCTGTGTCCAACAAATCAGCGTTCGTTTTGTAAGCGGTCTAGACATTCTAAAATGGGCTGATTCAACGATCCGGCGGTGACAGATACATGAGGTAAACATTTATTCGCGACAGTTCTACCCTGCACTATCTCTGTGCTCGGCGTGAGCACCGCAAGCCCAGAGGCAGTCGTGACTACTGTTCTCAATGGTTAATAATAGCCCGCTCGTGGGAATCGGAGTAGATCTCCCGATAGCAGTTCTATGTAAAAGTTGTTCTGTGATTTATCTATTAGGTTTTGGGTGTGGCCTAGATTGTATATATGGAATAGATTGAAAATATAGTTTTTATTAACAAGACAAAGCGGTAACAGTTCAAAAAATGTCTGAATTCAAATTTCTTATAAAAGAAATTTAAATTCGAAATGTAATTCTGAAATAACTTTGTAAATATGTACATATATGTATTACATGTGTATATGTATTATAATATGGCATAAATCCTGCATAGGTTGACATGACATGCTACCACAATCTTTTTACTGCCGCGAAATATTTCTCCCCCAGAAAAATGTTGCAATCATAGAAAAAGACGCCGCGGATGCTTGTTAAGCACTACGATGAGCAAACAAGCAGGACCCTTATTCCAAAAAATTAAGAACATCACAATAACTGTGGTATCGTCTCAAAAAAGAAATTTTTGGTATTTTACCTATGATGGAAGAAACTACAGATAGAGGGGACGTGTGTCAAAAATGTCAAGGTTGAAACTTTACTATCACTATTTCCATACAAATAACATCGCACACACTATTTCGAGTTTCTTTCATCTATGCACGATTTCTGCGAGAATATACATAACTGCTATAGTAAAGATAAGGTTAGTACTCATAGAATTTGGCCCCAGTATTTCGCACTCAACCCAAAGCTACCTTAACTCTAGTTTATTATAGAAGCTAGGCACAGAACTGAACCATCTGGCCCATAGCGTGTTCGGAGGCAATTTAAACTTCGGCATAAATACTGATCCGGCAACACCTAATAGAATTAATGTGGGAAACGCTAAGCCTTCGCTTTCTCCGTACAAACTGTTGGGAGGCTGTGGTGGACCGTGTTTGCTTATAATTAATTGTAGGCGACAATTCTTCGGTTTGACACGCGAGTGTTTGGCTATTTGGAATATTAATATTTTATTGGAGCTTTAGCTAGTTTTGCTGTACCTATCGCTATAATGGCACTTTTTTAGTTGTTGTGTTAAGAAAAAAATCATTAAACACCAGGACCTGTCTGAAAATCAGCGCCGCTACTAACTTAGGCTTGTAGCGGCATAATAGGACACTTTTTGGCCCCATAGGTAACACGTATTCGTTCTTATCTGTATGTATGTCTTATCTATTACCTTATATTTTTTTCTTGTTTTTATATTTTCTTACTATGTAATGTGTCGTGTTATGTGTTATCATCATCATCATCAGCCTATAGCAGTCCACTGCTGGAGATAGTCCTCCCCCAATGAGCGCCATAGCGCCCTGTCTGTATATGTGTTATGTATGGTGCCAAATAAATGTATTTTCTTTCTTTCTTTCATTTAAAGTTCACATTAATGTAAAAGTATTATGTTCTCATTTTCCCGGTTCTTCTCGTACTTATAACATAGTAAAAAGCAGCCTTCATGTTAATCCAGGCCTATAATAACCTAAAACTTCAGCGCGAACTATAACTTGGGTGTTTTTGGCGTGAAGAGGTAAAGCGTATATTTATTACCTATATATACATTTGGTAGATACAAGATATCACAAGCTCTTTGAACTATGGTGCTAGATGACCCTGTGTGAAATTTATTATTATTCTAATTATAACTTATGAGTAGTTTTTATACCACTATTGTGACAAACAGACAATCGTCCCTTAAAACGGGATATTTACCATGATTTGATTTTTGAGTTATCCAATATTTCGGCACAGTTGCATGCGCCATGGTATGTCTGCCCATAAAAACTCGCAGTGCCTTCAGTTACTCCGTGATCATGGCGCATGCAACTGTGCCGAAATATTGGATAACTCAAAAACCAAATCATGGTAAATATCCCGTTTTAAATGACTTTAAACAATCGTCCCGCCTGATAGAAAGCGATTACTGCAGTCTTTGATGTGCTTGTAATATCAAGGACAATATATTCGCGTTGAGATTCTTGTGCAAGGATGTCTTCAGTTTTTACAAAAAGTTCAAACTTCTTGCGTCTGTTGATAAATATTTACCTCTTCTCACACTGATTTTAGCAAATAATAAACTTTTATTAGTCCAAGTGTCCTTACTACCGCATAAACGTCGAAATGTAAAATAAAAGATGTCGTCAGGACGATTTCGTCTCTTTACGACATTTTGAGCGTTCATAAAGATAATACAGTACTAAACGTTTATGATGTTAATGTTAAAGCGCATTGAAGTTTTGTTAAGGCTCTGTTTGAAAGAAAAATCAACAACGCAAGATCTCTTAGCGTTACTATTAACCAATGCATTGAAAGACCAACCGAGAACACACAAGTTCTCTATGTTACGATAAAAAAATCTAAGGATGAACCAGCTCCAACCTCGTGTGACATCTTTGTTATTATTACATAGTATAAAATGAAGTCGCTGTCCGCTGTCTGTTCGCTTAGATCTTTTAAACTACTCAAGAAATTTGAATGCAGTTTTTAGAAATAGATAGATTGATTCAAAAAGAAGGTTTATAATATTTGACACATGTCCACGGAAGCAAAGCCGGGGCGCCGAAAAATGTTATGTACGGATGTTTTTACAAACTAAAACACTAAAACTGCGCTAAAACTACTAAACGGAACGGGATGAAATATTGCATAGATGGAGTTCTATACCGGGATAAATATAGGGTAGATATACATATAGATTGACATTACTTTAATGTACCTACCACACAATGACAGAAAACAAGATATAAAATGATAAGAGTAGAAAAAGTACAAAGGCGGCCTTATCGCAGTTAGATAGGTACCTACTTATTAATACAGTCTAATAACACTGATTAATAACTTCATATTCCTTGCGCACTTAGCGACTTTTCCATAATATAGAAAGTTTTCTTATATTTTGCAAAACGCTGTATTTGAATTTAGTCAAGTGCCTTAAATGAGTCAACTTTACGATCGCGGAAGGTGGTTTCGGTAACATCGCGATGGTAATCACTTAATTCTCGTGTTTTTACGACTCATCAAAAAGTGCTTGTCCTTTTTACAATGATTCTTTGAACCATCAAGGGCCGCTTCAACTTTGCAGGCATATATTGCTCGCGGAATATGTGGCAACATTTCGGAACATTGCAGCAGCATTTCATACTTATAAAAACAAAGATTCAGAATATAAAAACTACCAAAAATGTTTTCTACAATTTCTACCATAAAATCTTAACCTTTCTACCACGTCACAAGAAGCTAAGTTGACAGTTGACAACTCATGACATTGACAAGTAAGTAACTATGCCGAAATATCTGAAAACTCAAAAATCAAAAAATCATGGTAAATATCCCGTTTTAAATGGTTTTAGTGCTAATAGCCATGATAGTTTCAATAGTTTTATTGACAAATAAGGTTGCAGTTTACCTACTGTTTTCTATTTTACTATTATTTTTTTGTTTGTTTTGAGCATCTCTTATCCTTGTCCGTGATGTAACTAATGAATAAGTTCAAACTGAAAACCAGCGTTGTTCCGCGTCACGCGTGATTCAGCAATAAGCTGAGCTTGACCCTTTTTGGCCAGCAGGCTAGCACGGTAGCTATTTATTGTTTCTTTGTAGATTTATTTTATTTATTTTTAAGTGTACTTTGTAGTTCGTATGTACTATTTATTTGTGTTATTGTACGAAACTTGTTCATGGCCATCTTTATCTATATTACAGCTAGGAACAAAGTGCTTGCCACGACTAATCCAATGACCCCAAACTCGACGGCGTTGTCGTTGCTTCGTTTAGGAGTTCATACGGCCACCTTCTGTCTCCATCATCAGACCAGCTCGGCAGTACCATGACGCTGCATTACCACCAAACTTACATAAGTACGCTCGGTAAACGTGTAGGACGCCCTCCGACCAAGTGGGATGACGACCTGCGAAAGACTGCAGGTAGATGCTGGATGTGGCAAGCTGAAGACAGGGCGCTATGGTGCTCACTGGGGGAGGCCTATGTCCAGCAATGGACTGTTATAGGCTGATGATGGTGATTACATAAGTATGCTAAACTTCAGTTGGATCGATTGAGGATAACTTGTCTAAAAATCAGTTACAAGATTCTTCCCATAAACTACTAACGTCAATAAAAACTTGTAAAAAATGGCAATGTAATACATACACATACATTTCAATACCAAATGCAAGAATTCCGATATAAATGACATTTAACAAGCTGCCTTGTACAGTCGATCTAGTTTCGTCACCCGCAGCAATGCTGTTATTAGCGCTATAGACGACAAATTGGCACATTTCGTTACGCCTTATTAGGCTGAGTGTACACCGGTTCGAATTAAACGCTATAGCTTAAAATTTTTTGTAATGGGAGCACCCAATACCAATATAAAAATATTACACTATCATAACTAAATACCACCGAACTGCAATCGCCAACCCAGCGTGCCCAGCGTGGGGATTATGTGCATTACCTCCCCACTACACACTGATAACACCATTATTATACATGTGAAAGATTCGATGGGTGCATTAATGTTTGTTTATACCTCATGCCGAAACGACGAAACAGATCGGCTTACATTTTATATTATTTTGTGATGTTGGTTTATTAAGGTTTCCATTCAAACAAAGCGTGCGACACGGAAAGCAATATACTCACTACGGCTTAGAGATTGATGAGTAAAATATGGGTTATCATTATTTAGTTTTTTTTTTTTTTTTAATTTTTAAATGTTTTTCATTAGTATTATTATATGATCAATCTCCAAACCCAGTTACTGCCCCAGTGTTGCCGAAGGGCCACGTCGCAGGTTCACGAAAACACGTGTATGGACATTGAAAGTGTCATAGTTTTTCTCTCTAGCAGACACCAGCTAACATACCTCACATAAACTAAAGTGGCTGCCACTCCTGCTTCGAACTCCAGTTACATGTTTCAATCACATTTAGAGTTATGGACATAGAATGACATAAATGCAAAGTATTCGCCCGACACGGCGCGCGTATTAGCGGTGATGCGACAAAAAATAAACTAGACTATGGGTGCGTTCCACTTGGCACTTTGTTTTTATGGTTAGAGTTTGTAAGTGATACTATTTTAGTATTGATCATCATCATCATCAGTCTATAGCAGTCCACTGCTGGACATAGGCCTCCTTCAATGAGTGCCATAGCGCCCGGTCTTCAGCCTGCCGCATCCAGCGTCTACCTGAAGTCTTTCGCAGGTCGTCATCCCACCTGGTTGGAGGGCGTCCTTCACTACGTTTACCGAGTCGTGGTCTCCACTCTAGAACACGTTTGCCCCAGCGGCCGTCGGTTCTTCTCGAGATATGGCCGGCCCACTGCCACTTCAGCTTGCTAATTCTTTGAGCTATGTCGATAACCTTGGTTCTCTGTCGGATGTATTCGTTACGAATCCTATCCTTCAGAGAAACTCCGAGCATAGCTTAGTATTGATGCTATTTAGGTATTGTTTTCTTGTGGTGCCGGCTTAGAATATGCACCACCCCAACTCTTCCCGTGGGTGTCGTAAGAGGTGAGTAAGGGATATCCACAAGGGGTGGGTAGCAGCGCCTCATACCGAACAATTTACCACCGAACTGTGATCCCCAACCCGCATGCCCAGCGTGGGGATTATGGACATTAACCCTTATGATATAAAAGCCAATACGGCGCTTATCAGGACGAGGCCTGCGTTCAGCAGTGGACAAATATAGGCTGTTGAGAAGTGAGGAAGTATTGTTGACCCGGTGAATCGCGTTATGTACCATGTGTCATACATGAGTCAAGGACTTCATCATCATCAGTCTATGTAAGTCCACTGCTGGACATAGGCCTCCCTCAATGAGCGCCGCCATAGCGCCCTGTCTTCAGCTTGACGCATCCCGCATCTTCCTGCCGGTCGTCATCCCACCTGGTACTTATAAGAACCTAAAAATCATGAATTAATCCTTTATCGTTAGTATTAGGAAAAAAACTTACAACCTACAAAAATTACACACAATATTGTATAAAGTCTTGCAGGAAGGACTTCTATTATAAATATATTTTATTAATTTCTGTTTTAGTAACCGATTCTGTAAAACTGCTTGGAAAATAATTATATTTATTTATACTTTTTGCACGAAAAACATAACACAAAACTTATTCTAGGAAATTTAAACAAAGGCGAACTTAACCCTAAAAAGAGTTGTTCTGTTCCAGCAAACCTTATTGGGACTTTTTGAAGATATTATACTATTAATATCTTCAAAAAATTCAAAATTTTGTATTTTGGATGCAAAATGAAGGCTCGGAGGTACTAAGTATCGCATAAACTTAAACAGCTATTATAAATTAAGTTATTTCGATAAAACCTTATGCTTTGTTTCCCGAACATTGTATCTTCCTTTATGTGATCGATAAACATCAGGTAAGGCTGTAAGAAATTACGTTTATGACTTAATAGAGTTGTTTTTAATTTTCTTAAGCCTGTTCCATACGTCAAGAAATCGCAGGTCATCAAAACAGATTTTCTTGGACATGAAATTCTAGTTTTCCTTTAATTCTGCTATGCTTTAAAATTACTGCTATTATTATAATTTTTGGTACTGTGTGAATCCTGTTTGTATAAGTAATTCAAAATTATGCTATTGGAATTTGGTATGAATTTTTATATTAATATAAAAATAATTTTGATAAAAAACCTGTGTGTTTTGTTAACGAAGGAAAACATTATAACTTGAAGATTCAAGTATTCTATTTCCATATTTTTATTTCAACAATAGCATTTATTTGTATACGAGAGTTTCAATTGCCATTCGTTGTAGGTTTTAGATTGATGGTATAATAATCTTGCGTTCCGAACCGCACGGTGTAGCGATGCCCTTAATTTTAATCCAGATGTTATATGAAATACAGTATGACATTTTCACCAAAGATTAATTAAAAATAAGGTCACCATTACATGAAGTCTGCCTTTTGTAATTCACAGCGGGAATACCAAATAAATAATATTGTACCTTTCATACTGTTAATAAGAATTGAGTTATGGTGTTGGGCGGTTTTCTTTGAGAAATTTGCCAAGCGATTCATTTTACGACGAATGGGACTTAAAAGGTTAAATAATGGTTTATTGCGTCGTTTATTTGATCAATGCGTGCGAAAACTAACAGAAAACCAGATTAAAAAATTCTTGAAATTTAACATTGACATAATAATTTATTTTTACAACTTTATGTAGTATCATTGTTATAGCGGGGTGAAATATAGATGCTGGATGCGCCAAGCTGAAGACAGGACGCTATGACGCTCATTGGGGGAGGCCTATGTCCAGCTGTGGACTGCTATAGGCTGATGATGATGAACCCAGATTATCCTGTACAGCATTTTTTTGTACTGAAAAAGCTAGAGCTAAGTGTAACAAGCCAGCTAGCCTCAGTCTCACATGTAGATCACTCTCAGTAAATCAGCGCGAGCCAAATGCGCGTGCGCCGAGTAAGGCGAACTGTCGATCGGAATAAACGCGACGCGGGAAACGTATGAATATACGATGACAGTTTTGGAGTATTCGCATACGTTCAACTTAGGCTGTGCTATTATGAATTCTTGGAATTATAGGTGTAATAAAATTAGACTCAGATTAGTCTAGCATAATTGAGCTAGATAGTTGAACAAATAGTAAAAATAACGGTTTGGGCAGATAGGGTCTTGGATCTATATACATACTGTCTATGTGTCATAGAATTAGACCAAGATTTTATCTAGAATTATCTAGTAGGATGAATTTGATTATGAGAAATTTACTTACGCGCGGCATAATCCATTAGGCCTCGCACATGGGCTAATTGTTGGAAGGTCCACCTTAATTAGACCAAAGGTCTGACTTTGTTACAAAGTGTATTTAAAGACGGACTTATCTTTTTACCAATGACGGTATTTAACGTATTGGTCCTTAATAGAACTTTCCGAAAATAAATCACTTTTGATTGTTTTTCTTTTAAAAGAATACGACAAAGACGCGACTCTCTTTCATGTTAGCATCAACGATCATATGAAATGATCTATAAGTACATACATTTTCCATGAATAATTCGTAACGTTTGACTTTCATAAAGATTCACAAATCCACGGTATGCTTTTGTAAATCGTTTTTAATTAAATCTCAAGTGGCCAGCCTTTCCTGGCATGCGTACTCGACGCAAACGCGACAGCTTACTGGGTCGATATGCAAAACTCCCCAAAAAAACTTTAGCGTACTCTCCCAATCGAAAATTACTCGTAGAATATTTATGGCTCAATTTTGGCAAGTCCGCAATGCCGAGTATTTGTACCCGCACAAACATTTTTGGGCTGAACCTCTTTTGAGTTTAATTACAGCTGAATTTTTTGTCTTTGGATGGTTATTCAACGCATTTGTTATTCAGCTGCGGTGCTTTTTGCTGTCACCGGGTACGGGTTGATACCGACGTTATAATCGATCGGGAACTCGATATGTGTTTTTTTTATTGTCTTTTTGATGAATTGGGGGCAGCGGCTCTTCTGTCACGTTTTATTCTGTGGTCATGTAGGTGAATTTATTAACCTTTGATATTTTAACATTGTCACTTGACAACGCAATATGTTGAACGGGGTTGAATGTGTTGTTAGACAATCGATTGAAGTGCGGTTTTTGATGAATTAATTCTGTGTAAAATGTCCTCATTTTGTATATTAATCCAAGTTGGAGCCGACTTTTCTTACCACCATTCGATTCTATTTCGCAACATTATACAGTATCCCACTATCTGACAATGGAGTAACAACCTATGAGGGAGCATCAACACTAAGTAACATCACACTTTATCACATCATATTACACTAAGATTATAAATGAATGTTTAGATTTTTGAATGTGTGGATGTTTGTTACCTTTTCGCGCCAAAACTACAAAAGGGATCAGGCTTTTGTATAAATATACGTATAAAAATAACCTTAAAACGTTTTCATAGAAAAAACGCGTGTGATGCTGCGGGCAGAAACTAGTGTTATACCTCTTTAAAAACTCCACAGTATTTAACTCTTAACTACCTACCCTCTATTTTAGTCACGCAACTACCTACCCGCGGTCTGTGAGACGTCTGCGATATATCGCTCCAGCAAAAGAAATCTATGGCAGTGGGAGATAATTTGAAATAAAACGTATATTTTAATATGTTTTTTATTTATATTAAATTAACAAAAATATAAAAAATCAACATGGTTTCTTCACTAAACAAAAATCTCTTGTAAGATCTGAGAAATAGCATAAAAAATCAACATATTTATAAAATGAGATCTACAACAAAAGTGACATAAATCACGAAGTTGTCTTTAAAATTTCTATAAATTCAGGAATCAACTTATACAACTACACAGTGATATCAATCTAAAAAAAGTTATTTTTATAAAATTGCAGGTCATGAACTTTACAGTTTTTCGCGGCAGTAAATACACAACATGTTTGCGCATCCTAGGCAAATTGGTTTCTTGCAATGAAAACACAAGTATTGGGTCTTGCGTTTCTTCTTAGGGTCACAAACAGAGCAGGTCTTGCGAGTTTCCAACCTATCTGCATCAGCATCACTTCCAGCAGCTGCAGGAAGCTGTTCTGCATTGAGCTGCAATACCCGACGAAGAGAAAGTTTGATATCCCGCGGTATGGACGAATTCAATTTTCTACGCTCCATGTGTGGTCTCCAAAGCTGTTTAGCCAGCTTCTTCATGAATTTGAACCTGCTTTTTTTCATGTTCCAATGTTCTTGTCCGATAGGACGGTGGTAATAATGACCAACGAAAGCGATTCTTGCCTTTCTTCCTTGGCTTGCAACTCAATTCTTCCAATGGGATATTGTCGTCATCATCTGATGAGGATTGCGTCGACAAGACCGGGAGCGTACTTTGGGGCCGAAAATATTTACTTACTTCCGCTAAAAATATTTCATATTCACCATCAATTTCGGAATCTGAATCGCGAAACTCTTCCATCACAAAATCATCTCCTATGTCTATCTCCACAATACTACAGTCTCTGATTGGTAATTCCTCATCATCGGAAGGGTCTTCCTCCAACCAGCGCACAATATTTTGATCGTTAGTAGCCATTTTGCACTAAAATAATAAAAATCATTTGATGAAAAAAAGTCACATAACTACCTACCCGCGGTCGCTCAGACCGCTGACAAATGTTTTTTACTCACCAAAAGCAAACGCGCGCAATTGTGACCTCGACAAGCGCAGGCACGATGCTGCGAGTAGCGGGGAAAAGGTACATAGACGCACGAGATATTACAATGCGCATACACTTCGTAATTCACAAAAATATTACAGCTGGTGTCTGTGAGACCGCGGGTAGGTAGTTAAGGGTTAAATCCAAAATTATATAATCATATCCACTATATAACATGTTATAGAACAATGTTTGTTGTTATGTATTGTAATTAACTAGTGTAATTAGTTAATATAATTGTGTAAGTTAATAAATAAATAAATAAACTTATACCATATTGCCGGTTTTTAACTTTATATGGACGCACCAAATGTTGAGACAAATAGAAAAATGACAGTGAGTAGTTTAAGAAGTCGTACTGATAGCTTAAGTACCTATTAGATATAATATTACTCCATTTTACATAATAGAGCCACAAAAACATAATAAATTGTAACTCACTTAGATAAGGCACAAGTTATCACATCTCAGCACTATATTTTCATTAGAAAACATTTAGATAATACGTTGCCATCAACATAGAAAAATATATCACTATAATACATAATCGTTAACATAAAATATCTCATAGCAATTATGGTAATTTGGTTAATTGTGTGTGATTTATTGGTCTTGATTACAAGAATCGAAGTCCAATAAAGTTTCACAAATAGGGTACGTGTGCATATATCGACACTTTAAACAGTCTGAAAGTTCAAAGTTTGAAGACGAATAAAAATCAATTAAAATGTGCTTAAGTATGTATCTAGTTGATTTATGATAAAAAGTCTAAAAAAATATAATAAGAAGAGTGCAATGTATGGTTGGATGAAACAGACCAACATAAATAAATTAAAAGTGCATTGTCAAAATCGTTTAAAGCAACGGTAACAAAAAAATGACATTTAAAAAGGCGAACTTTCAACGGTATAAACAAAAAGCCGAGACATTCTTAACAACTCTCTCTATAAGCAGCGTATGTAATCGTGGCTCGAGAATCGATTCGTACGTTTAATCGAGTAAACTCGGTTGGCTGCGAATGATTTATTGCTGTGACACGTGTTTTTTGCGTACTGCGCTGCGCTCGCGGAAACGATTTCAGAATCATTTATGCGGACCGCCCGATGCCGGCCGTATTTGGAGAGGTGGACGCTTTTCGGGTGTTTCGCCTTAATTTCTGGAATATTGACCGGCTTTTTTTACTTTTTCTGCGGAGATGAGAAATTGAATTTGACGTGGTTTTTCGATCGACCCGTTTGGGTCTTCTTCATGTAACGGTGTTTTGGCTGTGTTTAATTTTTATGAATTTTTGGAGTCTGGGAAAGGAAGATGGTTTTGGCGATGGAACAGTTATTAATGACCTTACTAAATTATACTTCAGAAGATGATTCGTGAGTTATTTAATTATTAATGGATCAGTTGAACTACCTGTAGAAAAATTGTAACAGTCCACAGTCAGCTCAATTGTTTCCGTTTTAAATACTGGTTCTAATTTTTTTCTATTATTTGATTGTAACATTCTTTGTTAGATATCATTTAACTCCCTAAATTTATAAATACTATGATGTTTAAACTTAAATTTAATCAAGTACTTAGATGAACTGAAACTCCGCGTTACGTTGTAAAGTAGCGACGGACGTACTGATACTTAGATACTACACGATACTAATTAATTTAATAAGGACTTGATTTTTATAACAAATACATATATGTAATAACCCTTTACACTAGAACCTATGAAAATAAAAACATATGTTACTCTCGTTCATATAAAAAATATAGGTTTTCAAGTCTCGCAGAATTAACTCACTCTTTTTAATTAAAACCTCGAATTCAATTTTGAAAGCCGACAAATTGTCATGGACAATTTACAAAAAAAGGTACCCCAAAACATCCGATGGCTTCCCGAGAAATGCCTTATTAATTTTCATGAGTCGAGCCTGCTCTAGTTTTTTGCCAAAACCACTTTGCAACCACTGGGTCTGTTGCGTGTCACTTGTGATTAATGGTAGAGGGAAATGAATTTTATGCTGAAGGTTTTAAGGTAGGTTTTAAATTGAAGGATAAAACATAACTATTTGGATTTTGATGAAGCAACGAGGCCGTGGGACTAGGAATAACATAAAGTAAACATTATTTAACACCAAAACAGAGACTGTGTTAGATGTTGGTTAGTAGTTGATCACGGATTAAAAAAAAACAGATTTTCCACTTTCCACGAGTACATTGTTACAAGTACATATTCGCGTTAATAATATTAACTTATTGTCCCGTGGCGGAAACCAAACCAATATTTTCACTTCTAAGCAAACTATCACCCACTGCGCTACAGAGGTCATAATAAGCTTGATAATAAATCTGCACAGTAAGTATCTGAACTCATAGAGCTACTGATCTATTAGAATTGACGCAACTCTTCACAAGGCATTTGAAACTGTACCGGATGTGTTAGAACAATAAATAACAAGTAAACATAGACTGCGTCGTGCTCTCACCATCGAGAATAGACTTGCCCTTTGTCGGCTACTGCCGTGCTGTGGTGCAGGGGTGGGCTACCTTTTCAGTAGCGTAACTGAGGTAAAAATAAATGTTACCATTTTTTTAACTTAATGTTTAAATTAATCAATGAAAACATTTGAATTGAAATAGACAAAGATCAAAGTAGTAAAATGATAGGCGAACGTTGCGCACATGCCCAGGGGCTGAATTCTGCTAACAGATCGCTTTACCATAACAATGATATCGTCACATAATCGTCAAAGATGAAAGAAATTCTAGACAGTGTGTGCGATGATTTTAGCACTGAGAGATTGATAGATTGGTTTCAACTTTGACATTTTTGACACTCTACGTCTTCTCCTTTCGACAGTTATTATTCTTTTACGACCGATACTAATCTGTCATCAAAGGTAAAATGACAAAATGTGTCAATTCGGAGACTGTAACGATGATTAATTTAGTGGAATTTGTCCCCAGCTTTGTTAGGCGGTGTAGGAGCGCCACAGCAATGTGAGAGTGTGAGTCGCACTGCCAAAGCTTGGCAGTGAATGCGTTTAATAGTTTTCATCTATCAAAAATTACGGCTTCCGAAAGTTCTCCAACTGCAAGTACGAGAGACTAGCACAAACTCTTGATCTTGGTTTTGATAGACTTTGGAATCTTACCTACACAGACTATCAATATATTAATCTACGTATACTGCGAACGGAAAATGTTTGTCACTCCTGATTCAGTAGCACGGTAGTGTTCGTTGCAGACTTAATTCGCGCCGATCTGAGCGCCGCCACCGTTTGAAGCGAGAACTGATTCCTTTGCTTTTATTTACTGAACTATCTTGTGGCTGATTTCTAAAAAAATATGATAATGACAAAAATTACATGTCACTTATATTTTTATAATAATGCCAAACCAGTGTGTACCTTTGTTATTCTTTAGTTCTTAACAAAGCACGAATAATGTATTTTTCACTTACACCATAATGTGTATCGTTAAATAAAAAATATTTTGGATGAAGGAAAATCATTTTCCGATTCAGTATTATTAAGGAATACTGTGCTTTGAAAAGCAGATATTTGTTGGTTTTAGGCTTTTGTGTGACATCTAGACGGTTGTTTTTGGAAATGTGAAATAAATCAGTTCCAACTAGTACATTATTACGAAATAAAAATGAAAACTATCGCAATAGGTTAGGTTAGGTTTTCTTTGCCTACTTTAATAACTAACTTTAATAAGTTAACTGTGTTATACAGGCAAATAAGTGTTAGGCAATGAACTGTGCAACTACGGAACACAGTGTGTGTTCTTGCGACTGAACTCAGGCAGTTTTATTAGAGTTATAAGTAGTAGGGGCCGAAAATCGTGATTTCATTCCTCACTTCCCTTGCAGATCAAAGCTCACAGCATCACGTCATCAGTTTATCTCACGTGTATCTGCTACCGCTTGTTAGCTGTATCAGATGGCCTGCTCTAAGCATGATTTGCGAAAAATTAAGGTGCAGTTGGGAACAAAGGCCTTGGCCGCTATCAAGAAGGTTTTTTCAAAGTAATTAGATAGAAAATTGTACTAAAACGGCGAAAGCTTGGATGAATATGAATTTTTGTTTCCTCTGCTGGTCAATTGAGATGTTTGTGAGTGTATCACTCTTTCAATTTTTTTTATGGATACCAATAGTTTGACCACAACCTCACCTGACAAGTAAGTGACAAGTTCGGTGTTTTTTTCGTACATTGGTTAATTTTCATTTGTTTTTATTCGTAATTAAAATGGAATCCCCGAAGCACACTAGCCTCTGCATTTAGCTTGCCGCATCCAGCATCTACATTTAGTCTTTCGCGGGTAGTCATCCCACCTGGTAGGAGGTCCTATACTACTATTGCCTAGTTGCGGTCGCTACTCAAGAACTCATTTACCCCAGCGGTTGTCGTTTTATAGTAACATAGTTTTTATCTTCAATGATACAACCGCTATTCCACAAACATCTCGTTCAGACCTAACTTTAAGGCACTTACAAATTGCCCCAAAAGCGACAACGCGACAAAAACAAAATCACGTAAAATTGCCTGATTAATTGTTTAATTAATTGCAGGCGGTGGACCGGTCCACGACGATTAACTTACAGTTTTTGAGAGCGCTGAGTCATATCTGTGGGACTTTTGTGCGGGCCATTAAAGTATTCAATGAATATAATATAAAGTATTCTTCCACTAGTGGACAAAAAAAATAAGTGAACATTAATATTGAAATAGTGTTATTTGATTATAATGAATAGTATAAAATTTTACTTGTCTAAGTGGTTATTTTGTAAGCCTAGAGAAAATAAAATCATTTGAATTTTGATTTTTTTTTGAATTATCAGAGTAAAATTAGACTGTATTACATTTTCACAAGCGATATGTCGCCTAATCGGGTTGATCTTGGATCTGAGCGAAATATTCATGGATCGCTGGTTAGCGACGTAAAGAAAGAAATCCTGAATAATAATAATCACTACATAGTATAAAATAACCGACGGCCGCTGGGGCAAACGTGTTCTTGAGTGGAGACCATGACTAGGTAAACGTAGTGTAGGACGCCCTCCGACCAGATGGGATGATGACCTGCGAAAGACTGCAGATAGATGCTGGATGGGGCAAGCTGAAGACATGGCACTATGGCGCTCATTGGGGGAGGCCTATGTCCAGCAGTGGACTGCTATATGCTGATGATGAGTATAAAATAAAGTCGCTTCCCGCTGTCTGTGTGTATTTAGATCTTTAAAACTACGCAACGGATTTCGATGAGGTTTTTAAATCATTTGACACAAGGCGCAACCAACCTGAACCATCTTCTCACATGTAATTATGCAATAAATATACTTTTACTTTTTTTACTTTTACTAACAATTACCTTCCATTACTTGACACTGCCAGAAAAGTGTCCAACCAGACACAGTTGCCATTAACAAAGAATCATCATCAGTTGTTTTCCAATTGAATTGAAAAAAAAAACAGTTGAACAGAAAATGGCCGGCACTTAGACGTCTCAAGACGTCGATCTTCATAGTAGTAGCTGATTCATTTTCCTCTTGCGCTTCCTAGAAATCGACATCAACACTTCAATGGACAACTTATGAATGCAATTTCACAGTTCTGATATATTCTTTGAATGTAAATTGTACATAATCTCTTCAGACATTATCGAGAAATAGATCAAATGGCAGCTGTGAATGGAATGATTCCGTTATAGACATTTTCTAATAGATTAGCTATCATGCTTACTGTTCAAAGCAGTTTCAATCCTGTAAGTATAGTAAAAAAAAATACTAATAATAAAATTACATTTATGCTGCCTGCTTTTGGAGTCGAGACCCTAGATCCGTGGGGTACCGAGGCTCTTTGGGTTTTTAACGAGCGCGCTGAGCGTCTGATCGAAGCGACGCGTGACCCGAGAGCTGGTGAGTATCTGGCGCACGCATCAGCATTGCCATACAGCGGGGCAATGCAGCCAGCGTCGCGGGGATGCGCGTCGCCGCCTGGTATTGATAAGGATCAGTTGAGCTACCTGTAGATTGTTTGCTACAGTCTGCTTAGCTCAATTGTCTCAATTGTAAGGTGAGATAAATACTAATTCATCGGGAATCCATTTCCTTACATTTTTTATTTCTAAGTATTCATATCATTATTTTATTACATATACACACATTACATTCATCTTCTATTACAGCAAAACAATCATCCTAATTGGTCCCTAAATGACGGAGAAATTGACAAACATACTTAAAAATACATACAGCCGAACATACACCCTCCTTTTTTGAAGTTGGTAAAAAATATATGGAGTTTTATAAAGTCGATCCACCCAAAAGTTTGTAATTTATCCTTTGCGACTTAGTACACTCGTTTGGCATCTTCTACCTACATTATGTTTATATAATGAAACCTACCTTTACCAATCTCCATTTAATTAATAACCCTAATTAATATTTTGCCTCTTTAATGATTATGCATAAGTTACAACTTAATTAAGTTAAAATTAAACAGTTTTTTGGCTGATTCATTGACATCATTAGGCGAAATGGGATCAGATTACTCTGTTAAATGTATAAATATTTAGATGGTCGATACACCCATTAAATCTAGACGAGTTACATATAAATCAGATGGTTACTTATAAATCAATAGCTGATTATGTTGCGGAATGTTCATATTCTAATTCTAACTGCTCTCGGATCCAATTTCACCTCTCACGACGAGTATTTTCAGGGTTAAGCCACGAAAAAAACTGCATTACGTAAAATGTCTTATTTTGTCATGCATAAGAGTTTGTTTTCCTTGTTCAATTGTGTCATGATGACCCTTATGTGTGAGTGTATGTAAAATAATGACATTTGGTTGTTTGTAAGCTTTGCGTCATGGGCACTGAAAGAGGTAAGTACCTAATCGATGATCAAATTTCTTTTAATAAAGTAGAAATTTCATCGTTAATAACCTACCTAGTACCTAAAAGAAATAAACATATTATGATGAAGGATAATTCATACAGCATCTAGCCCCAACCTAGCATCTGTTATGCTAGATGACTGATATACTTAATAGAATACATTACATAGATAAATATTTTATATTTATACATAGAGAAAACCTAGTACAATACCATAGGTACCGAACAAATATCTGCAAATCTTAAAAACATTTGTCCCAGGCGGAAATCGTACATAGAACTCATGCGTCGAAGGCGCACTATTCGCTCGACGCCGGCGCCGCCGCACTGAGTAACCCACCTACGTACGTACATACGTAGAACGTTGTGGGTCATTATTTGAATACAGTTCGGAAAAGTGCCAGATTTCCCTTGAGGGTAGGTTACTACAAGACGAAGCCCAAGTATATATATCTCTGTAACATCAAGTAGGTACGTTACAGAGATTATTCCTATCCCTTTCACACTAGTGATTAATATTTTATATTTATATCACTTTCCCACTCCTTAACTTACCTACCAAGAAAAAGAAACATGGCGATTTTCAACTGAACCAAGCAATAACGTCTCTGTGTTTTTTATTAATATAAACTATCTAATATCAATAAAATGTGCTTCGAACCTACAGGAACAATTCAAAAACAGTTATACGTTAATTTGTGAATGTGCAAGTGGTATCCAGGAAGCAGCACTGCAAATTTGGAATTTGGAGACTACGGGTGGGTCCCATTTCTATTCCTCCCCTCTCGTCTATATTAATCTCTGTGGCTTTTGGAAAAAAATAGATCGAAATTCATCTGAAGAATTATCTTTAGATACCACTACAACCAGCGCGAAAACAGTAGTATTTTGTATAAAAGGGGGTCTTCAACCCCCCTGAACAGGTCAGGTTACGTAAACGCGATGATCAATAACAAAGCTAGAAGCGGTTTTCAGTAACATGTGAAATATTTAAGCGTAAGAAATTCACCTAGAAATCCAATAAATCAAAATGCACCACCAACTAAAATTAGCGACGACAAAACAACTGCGCGCGCGTCGAACAACCCGATTCGTCTTCCCGCTAGGTGGCGCTCCATCGAGATAGCCAGGTTTAGCGAGTGCTTATCTGATCCACCAATAGAAGGGATTGGACACGTCAAACAATTTCTATTACTGCTATTTTTTCTACCTACATTATATTCTATTAAACTCGGGGCGTTGTTCTGCTTTAATTAGTAAGTTTTCCAACACAGTGCTTTCATGCAAGTCGGAAGTATTATCATTTTTCACTACATAGTATAAAACCAAGTCGCTTCCCGCTGTCTCTCTGTGCCTATGTATGCGTAGATCTTGAAAATTACGCAACGGATTTTGATGTGGTTTTTTTAAATAAATAGAGTGAAAATCCGTTGCGTAGGTTTAAAGATCAAAGCATACATAAGGACATACAGACAGCGGGACGCGACTTTGTTTTATACTATGTATGTAGTGATTTTATACTTGATATTTGTAATGTTTCGATTATAAACAAACTTTTTTACATATTTTTAATGTACGTGTCTTTTGACTCATTTCATACACAGGTCAAGACTATTGGTTTAAAAGATTGTGTAGGTTCTGTCTTCTAAGTTGCTACATGTTCTTTGCCAACTACTGTTGAGTTTGTAACGAAAAAAGTGTTGTTCGGTACAGATCTGTTTTTAGAACAATAAATTGTATGATTGATAACCGCAGTCCATCCTTTTTGTGATTGTAGAGCAATAGGAAGCTGCGTTAGATGCAGTTATATTATTCAGAATGCCTTATCTGTCGTGTGCCTTGCCTTACGGTGGTTGTGGCGTAGGTAACTTATTTCATCTATTCTGGGTATTCTATGATAGCGTGTAATGCTTTAATTTATTCTTTTGATGAGGATTTTGTGCAAACGACGGGTAAACGTGTTCTTGAGTGGAGACCACGACTCGGTAAACGTAGTATAGGACGCCCTCCGACCAGGATGGATGACGACCTACGAAAGACTGCAGGTAGATGTTGGATGCGGCAAGCTGAAGACAGGGCGCTGTGGCGCTCATTGGGGGAGGCCTATGTCCAGCAGTGGACTGCAGTGTTTGATGATGATGATGATGTTGTGCAAAAGGCAATCAGTATTTTATATATAAAAGTTGTGATTGCGCTCTTTGCGTTTTTTTACTATTTAGGGATTTACTACTTAGATTATCATGTATTGTAAAAGGACGATGAAGTTTTATTATTGATCTTGAGCATTATCTCAGATAAAACGTCTGCTTGAGATAATAGTTCAGTAAGGTGACGAGGAGGTACCTTACCCTTCTAGGCGACAAGGTAAATGAAAAGAATGAAGTTTTTTATTTCTTTAAGCTTACAAATAAGCATCATTATTCAGTATATCATTATTCATTATATTATTATTCATTATTATCAATTATTTTATAGTTCACTCCAATATTTGTCTACCTGTGGAAGAAGTGAAAAAGAAACCACTAGTATGTTCATAACTTATGTGTCTAGTACATTTGATTTGGTAGTAACCTTGTCGCCTAAAAGGGGTTGCGAACCTTGCGTCAAATCCGGTAGTTTTGATTTTTTGCAGACTTGTTTGCGGATTTTTAGATTTTTGACAAAAATGTGTTCGGTGCTCGAGATCACTAACTTTGATTATTCATTGGGCCTTCGTCATTTTAAACAAGTCTAAAAAGTCTCCATAAAATCAGAATTACCGGATTTGACGCAAGGTCTGAAGTATAAAGTTACTGGACTATAAGCCCTTTCCAAATGGGCCCGAACAATAAACGGTGTCCTCCTAAAAATATCACCTGAAATAATAATATAGAATCTATTCTATAGTTATAAATAGCTAGTTTTCTCTATGATAAAATAGACCACATATCGTAAGTTCACGCCGAGGTATTCTCAAACAAACCTATCTGCCATCTCCCGCGAAATGGAATTTAGGGAATCTCGGGTGTGCCACAAATATTCACTATCTTCACTGTCGAGACAGTGGGACAGACTTGACTAAACAGCTCGCCAAGATAGTTACAGCCTCTGTAATATAGAGGTTTTGTTTCAGTTCCTTGATGTATCATCATCAGCCTATATTAAAAAATATATATAATAATATATATAATATTCTTCGCGAGATATGGCCGGCCCACTGCCACTTCAGCTTGCTATTCTCAGAGATATGTCGAAAACTTTGGTTCTCTGTCGGATGTATTAGTTACGAATCCTATTCTTCAGAGAAACTCCGAGCATAGCTCTTTCCATAGCTCGCTGAGCGACTTTGAATTGGTCGACCAGCCCTATCGTGAGTGTCCACGTCTCAGCTCCGTAGGTCATAACGGGTCATTGCGGTATGGATGAAGAGAACCTTGATGTATCGTGGTAACAAAAAATAATGCTGGACAATTCACACATCATCAGCTAGCACCAAACTAATAGCTTGAGTTATGAGTTATGGATAAGTAGCCTATGTAGATAATACAATACATAGTATATCAAATACTTTTAAGTATACACAGGAAACACCCAGAATGAGAATATCCGGAACAAATATCTGCAGATCGAACACACATTTATCCTGAAGCGGGAATCAAACCCTCCACCGTCGGAGGCGGACCTCCGCCAACTAAGCTACTGAGGTAGACAAATAAATATACTTTTTAAAAATTCAAGTTAATTCAAGTTTGCTGTTTATTTAACGGTTAGTTTGTTTACCAGCCGTTTTCGAGCAGCTCTGTTCAGGATAAACGCTAGAAATTCTATATCTAAACTAAAGTCTAACTAGAAATAAGTGGAATTTGCGATATGAGTCAGCGACTGGCTCGAATGCTGTGATACTTTGACCTTTCGGATAGATGCAAAGAAATGTTTTATGATACTTTCTACATAACATCTTTTACATAACCATTTATTTTTTTGATTCCATTGTTAGACAAAATCTCAGGGTAAGCAATAACCAAAGTCACTTAAAATATCCCTCTAAAGGAATTTTTGAATGAATGAATGAACACTTTATTGCACTTAAAACTATAAAATAACACCTTATATCTAAATATAACACATAAAAAGTACAATAGGCGGCCTTATCGCTGACAGCGATTTCTCCCAGGCAACCTAGGCATAGAGAAAAATATATAAGTTAACTAACAGTTGGTAGATCACAAACAAACAGATTTGTATGGTATTTTTTGTATGGTATGGATGGATTAATAAATTTTTGGCACCTGATATAGATTTACTTTTGTGCTGTTTGTTGTGGGTAGATATGTTAGGTGATATTGACGTTCTCCTAACCAAATATTCGGCCACGACGGCCACATTCAACGAAGGCTAGAGATGTGCACAGGACGTATTATAGTGCACAAGTGTTCGCGTAAGCACTCGTGCACTCTCTATTCCCTCACTCTAATAATTCGATGGGACGACAGACCAGCTCGACAGGTGAGAAGCCAACGGCTTAACAGTAGTTATTTATTAACTATAATAGTATACAGTAGACTTTTCCATAATATATATTCACATTATTTTATTGGATCATAGGAAATATTGGCTAGTCTCGTTCTATATTAACAAATTAAAAAACGATAAAATTAAATAATCGATTTTATTCAATAACATTTAAAAATTAAAGCAAGATATTTAAAATGTTCGAAAGTGTCACATTTTGGCTATATCGCGGCGGTAAAGTACCGAATTTATAGCGATTAAGATCGAAGATTTGGATGGGAATAATAAAAACATTACGAGATAAACTAAGTTGAATGTATGAACCACAAGCAGTCATAATGGTGTGAACATTGAATGTGTGTGTAGGTACGCTGCGTTTTATGCCGCTCATTAATTAGGTCGAGGTCGGGGTAGAAAGGTCAGTAAGCCCGAACAGGTATTTTGTGACGTCAGGTACTAGGAGAACATAACATCATAGAGTATTGAAAACTCCAACAAGTGATAAAAGGCACGCTCAAGCCACCTGTGATGGTATGAGCCCCAACAGACAGAAGAACTCATCACAGACTGCGTCATATCAGTATGACAGAAATTCAAACAAGTGGAATTTACTCATACCAAGGCCAAGGCACTCTCAAGCCAACGGCCGACAGCAAGTAGCCGGGTTGGATGTTACAGGTTTTTGCAAGGCGAGATACTAGGAGTTCATAAAATAACAGGGTCTTTCATAACTTCAACAAGTGAAAAAGGAAAGGGCACTCCCAAACCACCTGTGGCGGTATGAGCCTCCAAAGCAAGATGGCTGGGATGGATGATATTACCAACAGGTATATTGTGAGGTGATACTAGGAGTTCATGACATCGCAGGGTCTTGGGAAATGACAACAAGTAACGAAAGAAAGATCACTTCTTCCATGTGGTGGTATGCCCAAGCCATCACGGTCTGCCCGCACGCGTTGTGTTAATCAAAATATTCAAAGTTTATGTATATCCCATGCAGTTCGCATGGGATATACATAAATTTTGAATATATGGAATAAAAAGTACCCATTGTTTTATTTTAGGGCTAGCAAAACTCTGCAAAATTTTAGCGCGATCCGTTCGGTTGTTTTGGCGTGAATTAATAATAAACATCTAAATTTCCATCCATCCATCCAAACTTACGTATTTATTATGGGATAAATCCAAACAGGATATTTTTTAAGACGAGATACTAAGAGTTCATTATATAACAGGGTCTCCGGACATTCAAACTAGTGAATTTATTAATAACAATCTATTGCAAAACAAGAAAACAACATTACAATGAAAAAAAAACACAGTTTTACAATCGTTTCACAAGGGGCTGGAATCATTGCTCCTAACAGGTATTTTGTAACGTGAAGTACTAGGAGCTCATAACATGATAGTAGGTACGTTAGAAATTCAAACAAGTGAAATATTCCAAGACACTCCCAAACTACCTGTGGACTGGTCTGATGCCCCTTTGCAGCAAGTGGTTTTGGGATGGATAGCATCCGAACAGGTATTTTATAAATATATATATATATATTTTTTATAAATATATATTTTATTACTTATATCACCAGTACATACCATTATTGGTGGTGAATAATGGTATGTACTGGTGATATAAGTAATAAAATGACAAACGGCACTCCAAACCACCTTAAAACAAGTGATTAGAATTCAAACCTGTGGGTACTCCGAAAAGGCCTTGTAATATACTAGCTTTAATCCAACGATACAAAAATGTATGTCATACATATGATGTATGTCATACATATGATATGATGCACGTGACAGAAATTCAAACGAGTAAATATAGAACCCCTTTCTAAGCCAAACAAGTAGAGTGACGGTCGATATAATAAGAATAATAAGAAAAGATATACCAGGACGTCATAGTATGAATAATGATGTCCGGGGTCCGACCTTGAAGAAAATGGTACTCGGACCAGAGCTAAGTCCTGTAAGGTTTTTTTTTGAGTTTGTCGCTTGCGTACAGGCTCTTGCAAACAGGTAGAATGGTTCAATGTACCAGGACCTCATAAACTGAGAGAGGTAATGCCAATAGAAACTCTAACAGGTGGATTCATATTAACACAACAAGCCAAGGTTAAGCTACAGGTTGAATGTAGTTACCAGATCGTCACAAACTGAAATATTTAATGTCAATGAAACTCCAAGAAGTGAAGACCAGCCTTACATACTACTTACGCACAGGCTCCAAATAGGTAAATCGTAGTTCCATCTATCTGGACCTCATACAGGTATAATCATAAAACGTTATCTATATATATCTATATACAACTAAATTAATATTTAAAATAAAAATATTTATATTAATTAAGAAAAAAGTGTTATTGATTCTCTTGGCTTAATTTTTTTCCACCTTTTTTCATTGATCTCCAACACTTGTTTGAGTCTTCGCTTACAATCTAAGCGAAGACTCAAACAAGTGTTGGAGCTCGATCTACCAGGAACTCATAAACGGACAGAGGTAATGTTAATAGAAACTCTAACAGGTGGTGACCTACCTCATTTTCATTGCCATCCAACACTTGTTTGAGTCTTCGTCGTCGAACAGGTTGATGGAAACTCCACCCCTCAAGGGTATTCAGTTATTGATAGGATTGGCTACAAACAGGTGGAACGTGACCTCAATACCAGGCGCTCATAGTTTCAGGGAGCAGGACGTTATCAGCTAGTTGACTCCAATTGTTAGGTGAAAACCTGATATAACTGGACTATACCTTGTTTCAAGCCTTTTAAATTAGCTTCACGTGGTTGTATGTCTCGATCAAATTTTGTTTAAATAGGAGATACTACTACTGTGTTAAAACTACTCTTATATTAAATTTGACCTTTCATACCAAACATTTTCTATTGTTTAATAACTATAAAACTAATGGCTACTAAAAAGCTTCCAAAACTAAAACGCTTTTTAGTAATGCCGACCAAGCTATCGAAGAAAACAATCAAGAATCTAACGCCGTTGAATAATATTATGACATTTTGTGAAAATATTTGAATTTTATGCGTCGGCTATAAAATGTTCCAATTAAGTAGTTTAAGTACCCGACCAACTTTGAAAACGGTCTGTATTGTAAATAATGTTATTATCTTTGCCGATATATATACGTAGGTAGTACTCTTTTAGTTTTTTTTATAATAAGTTATTGTAGATAGATAACTCTTTATTGTACCACACATTATATAAAATATAATACAGGTATTGAATAGGTACAGAAAACAAAAATGCAAAGAATCGCGGAAGTTGTCAGATCGTTTCAACTCATCATCAGTTGCATCCCTGCTGATTTATTTGAGCAATAATGCCGTCAACCCCAATGCTTTTCTTGCTCGTTGTTTTGATTATGCACGGAATACTTCGTGCGCGACTCTGACTCGCACATGGCCGGTTTTTATAAGCCTACGAAATAAATCATTCATCTATCTATGAATTCCCATCCACTGCTGAACACAAGGCTTGGTTCCTACAACCACCTACATAATTATACTCACCTATTAGTAACTTTGACCCGTATTATTGTACTTTTGTTTATTTGTATAAAATATTTTTGTTGTCACCGAATTGTCGTCCGTGACTTCAATTAGTATAAGTCTTTGTTAAAAACAGCGCTGAATATAATAATGACACACACGCTGAGCCAACCCCTATTTCGGCGCAGGGTCATTCATGGAGGTAGTCTTAGTTTTCTTAATATCACTATTTGTGTCACTTACCCCAATTGATAAACTACTTTATTTGCAGTTTGTTATTCTATGCCTGTATTTTGTACCTGTGTCCAAACAAATGTTTTTCTATTCTATTCTACAGGCTATTCGCTTCTTTCCAGTGCTTGTCTTTGCCCCTTGCTGAATCAAAGGAAAACATGAAGCAAATATGTATGTATGTACAAAATTAGTCTAACTGCCTGCCCATTACTTGCACGATTCCATTGCATCTATAAATAATTCGTAAATAGAAAAGTTAGTCGCAGTAATTTAAATGGCATTGAGCATAATTCAGCTAATAGGAGTATTACCTACGAGGGTCAGAATCAGAAGGCTGATATAAGGCGTGCGTGTGCGTAGAGCGGCGCAGAGCGGCTGCTATGGCGGGGTGGGTACGGAGGCTATGGGTGCTCGCGGCGGTCCTAGGCGCCCTGGCGTTGGCCGGCCCTATTGTGAGTTTAGATTTGTAGATAAAACTGTGACATTAATTCAGTCAATACAACAAAAATACTTTATTGTACACCAGATACATTCAGATCATTACAAATAAACATTAGAAGCGATCTCTTCCAGGCAACCTTTTGATGGAAAGAATTACGTTTAACCCATTATCAATAATAATGGAAACCCCGGTTTTTTTTAATTTATTATTTTATTTTTATTTAAATGGAAATCAAACAGTCATAGAACTTAAATAGGTAGAAACAATGGTGGTCTAAATGAAGTTTCACAACTTTCACTTATATTACTTATACTAACATATATGCTTAAACTAAAAACTAAAACATACCTAGTAAGTACAAGTAGTTTATGAAAAAATAATTAATTAATAAGAAATAAACTCAGTTTAAAGTGTTTGCAAAAAGCTTCTAACCCATATTTTTGTATAGTTTCCAGACACGACCGGCCTGAGTTCACTAGGCCAGCGCCTGCTAGAGGTACGGCCGCCTGAAGGACATCTGCTGGAGTCACGACCAGCCGAGGGACGCTTGCCACCACTACCCTCGCCGCAAGACCTGGAAGCCATCCGCAAGGTTGCACAGATCCTCGTCATGCTGGGAGAACAGGTACGAGTAACAAGCGACCCGGTTTGAATTGAGCTTACCTGCGAGCTTACGTGAGAAACACGTCATAGCGATGGTCGATCGATCTATCTAATCAGCGGGTAGCACCCACTGCTGAGTTCAGGCCTCTTCCTTATCTCTGTACTCCTGGCGGTCTGTGCCAGTCGGATCCACTGCTTCCCTACAGCCCCCACAATGTCGTCTGACTATTGGGCAGGTGGTCTTTAACGTAGAAGAAAAATAATTATAGTGTCAAATAAATATGTCTGTCTACGTTACACGCACGAAAAGTCAACATGACAATACAATACAAAATACGCATCAAGACAGAGGGGCTTAGACAGAGGGGGGAAGGACTCCAACATCTCGTCTTCCAAGCCAAGCTAACCTGCACGAGGTACACCCTGCTAGATAACGAACTAGGCTCTGGTAAAAATATCAAATTATCTTCATATTTTTGATAAATCTCATTAATTTTACAATTATTTTTCATTACTGGCAGAAAAATGTCCAACCAGACACAGTTGGCATCATCATCATCATCATCATCAAGACCGAAGAAAAAACCAGTAAAGAACAAACAAAAAAAGATACAGATCCATAATGGGCAATATCACTAAGAGTGATTTCTTCCAGGCAACCCTTGGACACGTAGCTATTGTATAGGTATGGAAAATGTCCACCGCGACACGGTAAACGTAGGACGCCCTCCAACCACGTGGGATGACGACCTGCGAAAAACTGCAGGTAGATGCGTCAAGCTGAAGACAGGGCGCTATAGTGCTCATTGGGGGAGGCCTATGTCCAGCAGTGGACTAACATAGGCTGATGATGAGACAATGTGTATGTTTGCGGCGCAGCACTCGGAGAGAGACGCGCAGCAGGTCGTGGCACTCAACTCTTTGGCCGACCTCTTGCGAAGCATTAAGCCCAGGGCGGCTAGCCAGAGGAAACTTAGAAAAGTAGGTAATTTACTTATTACTTTACTTTGTAAAAATAAAAGATAGATTATGCACTGAGGACCTAAAGCAATGTATATTGTACGTCAATGACGTCATTGATTGCAGATACAGCTTTGAACGCTCGGTGCATAATCTGACTATTATTGGTACACGAAAAGACATCCATGTTAATTATAGTATCTCCTTGAAAATAATTTAAGTTCTACATTAAACCTTTGTTATGACATTATGTAGTATAATTTGATATTTTAAAATAAGTAGATACCTACTGCCTTATTGTCTGACCCGAAAAGTGACCAGTTATCGCTACCAAAAATTTAATAGTTGCCTATTTCATGAAATCAGACAGACGTTATTATCCGGCAGGTAATCCCAGCGATTACGGGAGACGGCGGCGGCGGGCTGTTGCCGCACTCCATACCACCGGCGGCGGCGGCGGCGTCGCCGGACGAGATACCCAACGACCCCGTAGAGGACAAACAGCTTATTACTTAACTAGCTTTTAAAATTAAGGGTCTTAGATTAGAGTTAGCAACTTTCGTGTAAATAAAGATATTATATACATAAGTGTACTTAATTATAAATGTTTGTAAGGTTTCTGTTATTAAAGTGAGTCATAGTCGCCTATAGTAGTCCACTGCTGGACATAGGCCTCCCCCAATGAGCACCATAGCACCCTGTCTTCAGCTTGACGCATCCAGCATCTGCCTGCAGTCCTGTCGCAGGTCGTCATCCCACCTGGCTGGAGGGCGTCCTACACTACGTTTGCCGAGTCGCGGTCTCCACTCGACGCGTTCTAGCCGTAACGTGCAGAAACCGTGTCGTGATTATGAGCTCATATTGACCTAACCATGCCTACCATTCAAGTACGAGAATGATTCATCATTATCTCGAGAAGTATAAAAGATAAAGTAATTTACATTTTTCATTCTGTTACATAAGAAAAAAATGTTTTTTTAGTTTAATGTCTATGTTTTATAAACCTACCTCTTTTTGACGACTCCATATGATTGATTTAGAAAATTTGTTTGTTAAGCTAACGCATACCTGTCCGCGCCGCAAGAGCCGCACTCACCGCAGTCATCGCATTTTCTAAATCTTTATAATGAAGTAGTATGCAACATCGCGCACCTATCCGCGCCGAACGCACCGCATTTCAATCCATTCATTTCAGTAAAAGGACAGATGCGCGTTCTGCTTAAGTGTCAACATTTTTGCCTTTGGTTCCCACCAATATGCAAATGTCAATGAGGGCATTGGCAAATCATTGAAATTGGACTAGTCAATTATTAAATTTAACATCAATGCGACTACTTTAAAGTAAGTAGGCTTAATGACTATCATCATTCCAACCGTTCGTAACCTACTCAATCATTTTAAAACACTATTCATTTACAATAAGAAAGCAATCATCTCATTATATTCAATAACGAATGCATTATTATGAATGCCACGTGTACAGTCGCGGAAAAAAGTGATTTCGGTCACGTCCGCTCCCGTTTCGAGCTGTCTATTCTAAAGACGTCTCAATAAATCAGCGCCGACTTTGGTTGTAATGACATGATTTTTTGAATGCTTTTCGCGGTGCAATCTCAATTAGCTCGATGTGTTGCTCGTTAAAATCGGACGGGCTGGAGTTTTCGGAGTTTCTGTGGTGTGATCGGGAGCAAAAGTATCTACAAGTACTTACCAGCTCTTTAAAGGTGAAATAAGGGTCTTGTTAGTTCATGGACTTGACAGGTGTAAATAAACAGAGATTTAAATATCTGAACGTAAGCCGGTTCTTTCTTTTATCAGTTTATTCGATTATTTTTACACCGAAGCTGAGGAGTTTTAGTACCTAACAATAATAGCGGTGAGACAATTAACCTAATAATTATTCAAATGTAGAATTTGTTTCTTTTCAAAGCGAATTCTAGAATAAAATCAAAACATCACTTTATTTCGCTTTGTAAGTTTAAATTGACTTGACTTTTTTAAATATCATTCCTTTAATAAAAGTCAATGTGTATTATATTGTACGATCGATATGGAATGAAAACGTTTTTGATTCTGTTTGCGATTGTACATCTCAGTACTGCTCCCATTATCCCACTAACGAGGTACATTTCGCGTCTCCAGCCGTTTTGGGAAGTGCCCGACGGTGACCGACAGTGGACGTTTCACAAAAACGATGATTTGTGACAGCCACTGCGACATCACAATTAAATCGAGTGACAAAAATCATGTCATGATTAACTTGTGCCGACTGTACTTTGAGGACTTTATGACTGTTGGTATAAGGTTGTATTTCGTTTTGTTCGTGTGATAGAGATGTCATAAAAATTATTTATATATAGAGGGATTGAAGTGTTTGTCCGATGTTTTGTTACAGAAATGTCTTGCAACATCTAGGAATGGAATTCAATTTAGTTTTTTAATTAGTTAAAATTTAAATAATTGATTTATCCTATTAATAAATAATCACACTAATATTACAAATGGGAAAGTTTAGATGTTTGATACCTTTTTACGACAAAAATATTGAACGGATCGGGCTGAAATTTTGCATTCAGATAGTTTTTGCCCTGAAAAAAAACATAAGCCACTTTTTATTCCATAAATCAGTTCCCATGGGATAGGAATAACCTTAAACAACGCTTGCAAAGCCGCTGGCAGAAACTACTTGTATATAAAAAATAGGAAATTTAGCTTCTTTATCGACTTTTAATTTAGCTATAGATTGAATGCATTTTTTTCGTAAATTTCGCTTTACTGGGCAAATGTCACTTATCGTGCAAAATGTTTACAGGCAAACACAACGCACACAACTAGTCATCATAATAATGACAATTAAATCTTTTAAGGTTTTATTGTTGCCTTATAAGTCCGTTGACAGTTACGTCATTATACTTCTTGACCGTTACTTTAACTGATGTAGAGCATTGTGCAATGCGTGATTATGTGATTTAAGCAATTTTATACTCGACTGTACCTTGAACCAGAAATTGTTCTAAGTGTGGTATGCCATTTTAAACTTTAAAAAATAAAGGGTTATATGGCTATTCCCAACGTCTCACGTGATACGTTAGGAATAAAACATTACCCATTCTCTGCATCTTATAAAAATTCTGAGAGCTTCTTATTACTTACAATCTACAACATCCATTGATTATATTTTTCAAGAATGGCTGTTTTCAGTTGTGTTACCTCTAGATTGTTTGGAAAAATATGCAGTTAGCTCATCTGATTCAATTGTAAAGTGTAAGGTAAGAATCTATTTGTTTTAATTTGTATTTTCTTTAATTTATATTTTTTTGTTTTTATAAGCAATTTTAATACTGAACTACAGAAATATAACCTACGGATTGCTATTTGCTGGATTAAATATAAAACTATAGAACTTATTAGACGTGATGACTTCTTAAGTTAATTAACTGCATTATTTATTTATTTATTTTGAGCCATTATTGTCCCACTGCTGGGCACAGGCCTCCCTTTTCTCCTTCCACTCCTCGCGATCCAACGCTACAACAGGCCATGACGTTTTAACACTTTGAGTGCTGAAATCACACGGTATGTGTTTTCTACAAGTGACTAATATGCGTAAATCCACACTAGCGCAGCGACTGAGAAAATACAGATCTGTGTGACTCAGCACAGCCGTAATATTTTTCGAAAGAAACGCATGTGCGGCGCAACACAACCGCTGTGTAGAGCGGCAGCATGAATTTTTTTAGGTTAAAAAAAAGATCGCCGTCGTCGAAAAAAATCGCAGTCAAAGTGTTAAAAATATATGATGAATCTGTGAGTGATCACAGATTGTAAAAAATAGCAGATACCTAGAGCCTGGTTTTACATACAACTTAAAAAGAAGAATTGTATTTAGTTAGTATTAACTACCGTTATAGGAGTTCTAATAGTTACTGTTACAACAAACAGATAGGTACTTTCTTACTGACCTTCTACCATGTGACTCCTAGTTCCTAGTTTTATGTGAGTGAAATAGAGAGTGCACCGGTGCTTGCGCACACACTTCTGCACTAATGTCCTGCACACCTGGCTAGTCTTCGTTGAGACAGGCCGCCGAGGCCGAAATTCGGCTATGGCATTATCATCATGCATAATGATAAGCTAATTAGCATAGTAATTAACTTAGTTTTAGTCAATGTAAGTTAAGTACTTTAGTATTATACAATATAAACAACATAAGTTAACCAAATGCTGTTAACATTTATTTATTTATTTATTTACAAACGTACCTCTATTTTTACGGGAACACCCAATGCAATAGAGTGCATATTTAAATTTAATATTAAAATTAGAAATAATTTTATAATACGGAAAACATAATAGTAAGTGATATTTTTATTTATTTATTTTAAGGAAGGCCTACAGCTTAAATAATACAAAATAGGTAACATTAACCTAGCAACAGAAAAGCTAATAAATGGCCTTCACGGCTAAATGACATTATGAAAATAAAATATACGCTATGCAATTAGATTAGAAAAAAGAAATATTGAACAATCGTCGAAATTGTGATGATATAAATGAAATAAAGGGCTAAACGAAATTTTCGAAATAAACAATGACTGTAACGAGGGGGCTAGACGGGGTAGCAGTAAAACACAACTCTTCGTCGAGACGCGGTTTATTTAAACAAGGAACGCGGTTACAGGGGTTTGTCCCGAGTGGACGGGATGGCCACTTTAGCCAAACGGATCGGTTGCCGAGTAATCCGAGTCTCACCTCTCCGTTAGCTAAAGTTACCCAAAAACAGCCGAGTGATCCGGAATAATTGGTATGGAGGCCCTAAGATTGGATACAGAACTCCCAGAACAAAATGTTACAAAAGCATGTCATTCAAAGTCGTCCGTTCTCGTCAGCGCGATCTAGCGCTGGTTCACTTTTAGCAGCGACATCTAGTTAAGGAACGGCCCGATTTGTTTGCGCTTGGCTTGACTACTAGTGTCGTTTGATGAGTTGATTTTGATGCATGTTACATGACTTAATTAAATGAAATATACCGTTACTATTAACACAATAAATGAGAAAATACAATATTTTTGTTTTAGTAAATAAGATCTTTAGCACTCTTGTCGCCTGAAACACAGGATTACCTAGTTCAGGCTAAATTGTATTAATTAGCTATATTTATTTATTAAGTGCACTTATGTTTTGTCTAACAATGAGTTTTCATGAATATTTTTCTTATTTTTTTTTATTTTGTCAATATCATCACCACCATCCTGAGTCCTACCTTGTACACAATGCACCAAGCTAACAAAAAAATCCATTCAAAATGCATTTATTCAGTCATAAGTAAAGAAGCGCCCTCCTCTATTGAAACAAATTGAACCAACAGTAGTTCACAGTAGCCACTGAATTATTCAAACAATAACCATTAATACAACGTAATAAGGGTCACAATGTAATGTAATTTCAGCGTGTAAGCGCGGTGACTCCATGCATAATTCTGGTTAGGAATATGGGAATGAATTTACAAGAAATCTCAAGATATGTTCATGAATATGCATTGTGTTTGAGTTTTATATTAGTATGTCTCATTTGAATACATTTCTAGGATGCTGTTTGGTTTGTTTTACTTCCTACGTATTGCACGTTGGAATCGTAATTAGGTGAATGTTTTGTGGTAGCTTTTGTAAGTAATAAAACTAACAGAGCCCTAATTCCAGCTGTCAATATACTTGCCTACATACATACATATGTATTCGTAGAATTCAGTCGAGTTTCCCACTTACCCGTTGAGCTGCTTGAACTATTAAATTTTCTTCGAGATTTAAAGGGTATGGCTGCCGACGACGGGTCAAGTCATCATCATCATCCTCAGCCTATGTTAGGTATCACGAACCACAGTGGCGGAGACCACTGTGGTTCGTGCCTGTTTCTTCGCAACAGTGCAATCGCTGCTTCAGTACGGCGCCGAGCTATGGTCACGCGCGGCCGACTGGGAGCGCGCGTTCCGGATGCAGAAAAGGGCTGTACGAGCAATTGTAGGGATCCCCAGCGACCACTCGGCGAGACCCCATTTCAAGTCCCTGGGTATCATGACATTACCATGTCTGCTGATATATCAGGTGGATATGTACGTCCGGCAGAACGATGGCACATACGCCACGCTAGGCAGCACCCACTCATATGCCACGCGCAGCCGTGATAGACTGGCCACCGTGACGCGCTCGCTGGAGAAGTCGTCCAAGCAGCTAGCACACATCATGGGCCCAGCCGTGTACAACCGACTTCCCAGTGCTGTTACAGGAGTCCACAGTCTGCCTGCATTCAAATATAAACTCAAACGCTGGCTTATTGAGCAAACTTTCTACAGCTACGACGAATTCGTAGTTAGTGTTAAGTTAAGTTGTTAAGAGCGTTTATTCCTAAAATGCGCAGAAACAGTACTTTTCAAACCCGTTTATATCATAAACCACTTATCTTATAGTATATGTTATATACTAATAATTTTAGGAAATTTTAGTGTCCAAATAGTTTGACTATAAAATATTTCGATTAATATAGTATGTACGCGTTCTATCAAGATAACTTGTGAGAGGTTTTCATAATTTCCCTTTCAGCATCAGTTTCGAAGCTCAAAATAATAGAAAATACTGACATATCTAATTAAGAAAAAAATATAACCTACTGATGAGATCCTTGGCTAAAAAGTAAATTAGATAGATGTTTGGTTTTGGTATCCTACTATGAGAAATTAATCCCACCAAAAACATAAAAGTAAAAAAGGAGAGCCAAGTTCAATACAAAAATTATGATTGGCTGTGGGCTTCGCGGCAAAAAGAATGGAGATATAAATGAGTGCCAAGTCAAATATATGTAGGTTAGATTTGACTTGGCCAGTTTTCATTACATCAGTCATTTTATAAAGTTATTCAACGTTTTAATTCTGATAAAAACTGGCCAAGTCAAATCTAACCTACATATATTTGACTTGGCACTCATTTATATCTCCATTCTTTTTGCCGCGAAGCCCACAGCCAATCATAATTTTTGTATTGAACTTGGCTCTCCTTTTTTACTTTTATGTTTTTGGTGGGATATCATTACTTTTTGTAAAGAAAACTAGGCAGGTATTGAAATTTATTGTTTTTTCTTGCGTTTCCGCTGCGTGGTTTTGAAAATACTAAAAAAACGGGCCGGTCCCTAACAACTACACTGTATTCTATGGCGCAATCGGAGACGTTAGTACCTACTATTGCTTATTCTATGCAATGTTTCGACATAGGTACATAACTAGGTAGGTATTATATGGGCCGGTCCCTAAAAACTCCAATGTATTCTATGGCGCAATCGGAGACGTTAGTACCTACTATTGCTTATTCTATGCAATGCTTCGACATAGGTACATAACTAGGTAGGTATTATACGGGCCGGTCCCTAAAAACTCCACTGTATTCTATGGCGCAATCGGAGACGTATTACTATTGCTTATTCTATGCAAAGCGGATCTATTTTTAATTTAAACCTTATTCCATTGACATAAGGTCGTCGTCGCTAACATCACTAATTTTTGACTTTTTTTTATTTTTTGATTTTTTCCTACGCTTGCACACAATTATCGAGCTGGATTCCAAATTTCATCCTTCTAGGTCATCTGGAAGTAGGTTAGATTTAGGTACTATATGTATGTCAGTCAGTCAGTGTGAATTTTTACGACTTTTTGACCTTCATATCTTTATAACCGTTTGAGCTAGCTTCATGAAATTTGGGCTTCTACATGTCCTTATGGATATTATTAAACAGACGTAGTTTTATGTGTTTACGTTAAAGAGGTTTTGAGTTATAGAAGGGTCAAAAGTGGCACCAAGTGGTTCGTGTAATGATACACTCGGCGCGTTCCTTTGCTTGAACTTGGCTTGAACACGCTGCCGCGTGTTCTAATTCAAAAAATGTGAAATATTACGAATATGTCACATTTTTAAATGATGTTTTTACCGATATACCTTATTTAATTTAATATAATAATAGCCTACCAATAAAGTGGAGCATCTTTTTTAAAATCATACATTTAAAATTTTTATGATTTTGTTGCTATTATATACTATAAGATAAGTGGTTCATGATATAAACGGGTTTGAAAAGTACTGTTTCTGCGCATTTTAGGAATAAACGCTCTTAAGTTATAATTTATTATCATAAAATAATAGTTTAATCTATTTAGCTATGATATTATTAATTTGAATGTTAATTAATTAATTAAATACTCTTAGGTACCAACATAATTAGGTACCTATAAAAACATAACATGTAATTATTATTATGAATAAATGACTATTATGACTATTAGTCCACTGCTGGTCTCCCCCAATGAGGGCCATAGCGTCCTGTCTTCAGCTTGACGCATCCAGCATCTACCTGCAGTCTTTGTGCGCATCAGCATTGCCATACAGCGCAGCGGGGCAATGCAGCCAGCGTCTTGGGGACGCGTCCCGAATGGTATCGATCGGAATCAAGTTCAACTGAGCTACATTTAGACTGTTTACAGCTGTCCTTAGTGAGCTCGACTGTGTCAATTAAAAAAAAGATTTATGATTTGTTTCTATTCTTTGATGTGTTTTTTGTTTGTTAATAAAGTTTATTTTAGATAATTTGATAATCTACGGATTTCCCACTTCTTGGTAAATGCCTTTCTTACTATATTTACGTCTCCTATATCTTCTTCGCTCCTGTTCCTCTAATTAAAACCACCAGAAAGATGATTATCGTGACTTTATACTTATGAAATAAGGTTTTAAATAAAAATACAGGTTTTAAGGCACTCTCTTTTATTGTTTTTATCAAAAATATATTATTATTTATTTAAAAAAACGTAAAAAGGGATTTAACACATTCTCATATTCGTAAACAGTAGGTACCTAGTAGAGTATTGTAAAACGGGTAAATGAAATAAATATAAAAGAAAACCCAAAAGGAAAAGACTATTGTCGTAGAAAAACGAGTTTACAATTTATTGCGAGATTATATTTGGAAATTTCTAAAATGTGTTGAATTTATACTGTATTCAGTGGTAAAATGAAGTTAAGTTTGTGAGTTTTTGTAGCTCTGATAATTAACCTATAATTATTAAATACTAGCACGAACATAAATGGAATGTATAAAAGTATAAAATCCAACAAAATAAACAAACAACAAAACGCACGAATTATCCTAGAAATAATACAAAATTTTAAAACTAAATCTTAATTTATGACTCAATAAAACTGGCCTAAAACTAAAGAAATAAATAAATAGAAACATTTACAAGACTCAAATATTTGTACATAGAATTTGAGCTTCATATAACTGGCCTTCTATCCCATTATCTAAAACTAACATGGTAAAAACACTGGCACAAAACTGGCATTCAAACATACATTCAAACTCTTTTATTTGTTAAAACTTACAAAAGTTTGCATTCATGCAAAACAGGTAAAAAATTGTAAAATCAATATTTTTGTAAGTATAGAGAGTTTGAAAATAGTAATCGAACTACAAAATGCATTTTGTATAATATTCTACAATTTCATGGCAAATATTTACATTAGAACTAAAATATAGCACAAAGAAAATCTATTTTAATGGTAAAATCAGGTAATCAAGAACGAAAGGAATGTATAAAGTACTTAATACTTAAATACTGTATGGCAGAGTATTAGAAAACAGCTAGAAAATACGTTTACGTAGTAATTATTCATAATCTTTTACAAAATACTTCTATCACGTTTAATCGTGTCAAAGTTTAATAGGTAGAAAACCGTTTTAATTAAAATGGTTTTAAAAGATCATGAAGACAACTGAAATCTATGAACAATATAAATTAAATGGCCGATTTTATCACGACAGCTTCAACCAGTCATTGGCACTTCTTCCGTTCTTTTCGGTACTAAGGACAAGTCTAGCGGATTCTTCATCATTTCTTTGCTTTCCTCAAGATCGATACTCAACTCTGGTTCTGAGTCGCTCCCTTCATCGTTCTTCGGACTTCTAAATAGAACTGTAGATTTTAATGACAGGTCTATGGGTTTATCCTGGTCTATAGCAATGCCAGCGTGTGCTGGTGAGTGTAACATCAGATCACCTCCATTCCGACTCTGCCAAGGCATAGCAGGTACAGGTCTAGGAATCGGCAGAAACGGCGCATTCCTAGGCGAGAAGCTTGGCGAAGGCGTCATTGCATACGAAGGTAAGGTATGTTTCCGTTTCCGGTCTTTGCTCCTCATGGCTTGCAATCTCACGTCTTTTTCGCTGCATGGGGAAGATCCAGGTCTGAAGATGCTAAGACCACTGGTGCTTCTAGAACTGTTGTCATCTTCTGGGTCTGCTGATGATGCACCGGAGTCTGAAGGTGAGCTTTGTCTCATATCCTCGTTGAAGCTTTTGTCTGAGTTCTTGTAATACTCTGCCAGAGCTGCAGCTGGCAGTAAATTCGTAGGTAAGAATGATGGATTCATAGACGTGTTGAAAGGGGGGGATTTTGCTGTGTGGAGATGTATTTGCTGCTGTTGCTGCTCTTGGAGCAAGCAGTGGATCTTGAACCAGTTGGATCTTCGGCCGTATCTGGAGCCGGACTTGCTCATGCCGACGAGAAGGCACTTGCGGAGGCGGCAGGCCTTGCAGGCGGTTCTGTTTTTCTTGTTGATGACGCACTCGCCGTTGTTTTTGCATTCTGAGATTGATGAAAGGTTGTTGTACGTCCGCCCGAAGAATGACTGAAACAATAGAGAAAAGATTTATTAGACACAATGGCCCAAAATTTTAATTTTTGACAATGTTGCTTTTATTAAAGATTTTTGCTGAACATTAAAACAACCTATGGCAAGTTTGAAGTGGCAATATTTTAGATAAGCGCAGACAAGTCAAAGATTCCATCGGATAGTGTGAACACAGCGCTTTATTGCCTTTGGCAATTCCACAAAGCCCCACCCTAAAAGGGGATCAGGTATGAATTACAATGCATGCAAAATTAAAAATGGCCATTCGATTTTCGCAAAAGCGGCCACACCAATTTCGGTGAGACCGCCTGCATTAATTTAGTGTAAAATATTGACAGTGCGCTCTCCGCATCGCATAAGAAACATCAGTTTACAAGTGCTACAGTTACGGTACATACCAATCAGAGAGTGGCACCACTTCTTTGTAAACTGTATCTATAAGCATTTTCGTGTAGGCAACAGAGGAGTGAGCCTTGACTGTTAAACAAATGATTTGACTTCTTCCACTCAAAATAGTTAACATCTAATCATAACTCGGGCTATAGAACATCAGTTAAGCCAAGCTCGCATAGCTCAGACTATTTTTCATACCACATGGTATAACTATACCATGTGTTCTATGAAGTCTTCACCACCTTTTCTATGCAGTCTTCACACGTTCATGAAAAACTACGTCTGTTATGCGAGCTAAGCCAAAAACGTATGTCCTAGTTTAAGCTCAACCTTAAATAAATTTAGCAATAATATTAATGTAGTTCGGTTGCGATATTTTATAGTCAAGATATATTTATAAAATTTCTTAAATATAACCGCGGCGCCACTTTCACAACAAGCAACCCAAAGTATCATCCGTGGGTATACAAAATCCAAATTAAAAGTAACATTTTTCAAAAAGTCATCATAAAAAGCAGTGCAGTGCGTGCAATCTGGGTCAACTCGAATAAGGCTGTAACTCACGTGGATTACTGAAGCAACAGGATATGCCTGTGTTAAGTAAGCTCTGGGGTGCGGATTTGGTAAACAGACGGAGCGGAAGCGAGAGCGAGTTTATCACATCTTTCAAGAATATTTCACGGGCACACTTATAATCACGCAAAAGTTAAAAATCGATTACTACAACGCATTCGTATGATTTTTATATACAGCAAGTCCACAAAAATCGAACGAATGCGTTAGTTTTTGAGAAGACGTTCAAAAACAATATTAAAATTAACGTTATAAATGGTTGCGTTCATTCTTCACCTTAGTTACTGATATAAATAAATATGACAATGTATTTTAGAGGGATTTTTTTGATCTAATAATCATTATGTAATAACATAGTAAACAGATGTTATTTAATAATTAAGTTGTAAGGAAAGCCTGCGAAAGACTGCAGGTAGATGCTGGATGCGTCAAGCTGAAGAAGGGGCGCTATGGCGCTCTTTGGGGGAGGCCTATGTCTATCATAGACTGATGATGATGGAGATGATGAAGTTGTAAGGACACAAGAGATAAGTTTATGTTAATATCAAAAGGAATCCCACAATTTGTGTCTTCTCAATAAATTGGTAAGTTCGGGGTTACCCGCTGTGTGGATCTTTCTCAATTACATTTTATACGTAAATGTTAAATAATGAGACGTGATACAGTTTTCTTTCGGTCACTTTCAGTAAATAAGAATTTGCATCGTCATTTTGGGATTTAGGTTGTGTTACGATTTGGCGGGATTTTCGTTCATTTCATTTCTAATTATAGGTTTTTGGATAACTTTTTATTTCCATAGCGGCGTAAAGCTTATTATTACGAGGCGATTTGAATTTTATTCATCTTTAAATATATTGTTTAGAGATACATTGAGCCCAACGTATTGCAGCAAATTTTGTTATGTATTTGACCTACGATTTATTATATACAATTAAATTTTTTAATTTTCATTTGCGTAAATAAATAGATCTTACATTTTTAAATGCTAGCAATCGTTACTTAATATGTTAACGATAACTAACATTCAAAGAAAACTCGAAGGTTTATACGAGTATAATCTTAGTCAAGATCAAATAATTCGTTCGCCAGATAGAATCACACATAAATGCGAAAGTTTGGATGTTTTTTTCTATTCTATTCTATTCTAGATATCTAAACAGCTGTTTAGATATCTAGAATAGAATAGAATAGAAAAAACATTTGACACAGGTACAAAATATAGGCATAGAATAACAAAAGACAAATAAAGTGTTTTATCATGGGGGTAAGTGACACAAATATAAGAATAAAATAAGACAACCTCCATGACCCTGCGCCGAAATAGGGGTTGCCTCAGCGTGTGCTGAACATTATTATATTCAGCGCTGTTTTTCAGACAAAGACCTTAATTACTAATTGAAGCCACGGAAGACAATTCGGTGACAACAAGGTGAAAAATATTTGATACAAATACATATGTACATATGATATGTACATATATGGATGTTTATAACATCTTACGCCGAAACTACTGAATGGATTGTGTTGAATTTTGTAAAAGGGATTGAAATTGCGTTTAGGTACTTCTGGGCTGAGAATAAAACATAAGCTACTAGTTATTCTATAAATCAGTTTTCATGGGATAGAAATATCCTTCAAACGTTAACGAAGAAACAACGCGTGCGAAGCCGCTGGCAGAATCTAGTGTACAATAATTTCCACGGGTTTTTTGCACTTCCATTGTATTCAAAGGTCTTTTATTACCCATTTACCAACCATTTCTAATATTTTCGAATCACGTAGGTTCAAAAACTATGTCAAACTGGATGACTCAGGCCCAAAAACAAAATTTTTACAACCCAATTTATTTAATCCGCTGACCGGGCTTAGATAACCTCAAGATGGTTCACCCAGATCCATAAAAGAAGTACCCTTTACTGAGACAATGGAGGTAATTCGCAATGAGTAAGAGATTAGAAATTTGCGATAGGAAGCTTCCTGAATGGGCGCGGATTCTGTGGATATGAACAAAGGTGTGGTCATATTGACGGAGATGTAGACACAATTTTTTGCTTTATATTTTAAGTCTTTTTTTATTTTCATTATAACAGCATTATCTAACCCCGTGGTAAGCTGAGCTTGTGTTATGGGTACTAGATAACTGATATACATAATACAATACATTACATAGATGGATATTTTTTATTATAAATAGAAAACGACCAGAACACCCGGAAAAAAATATCTGCAGATCGTACACACAATTGTTCCCAGGCGAGAATCGAACCCGCAAACTCCTGCGTCGCAGGTGGACCTTCGCCAACCGAGCCACATTCTTTTCCCCCTAAGTTTCCATTCGCGTAACAGCGATCGTGGTCACGGGGCGACCCTTTTATCTTAACAAATCGAGAAAGTTAGTATTACGCGATATTAGTAAGTTGTATTCTTTATTTAGTCAAGGAAAATAATCTCGTGGACGAAATATAGCAGTCCCATGTGGCCAGAGCCGTACAGATCGTAACTAATTGAACGTGAGCTACGTGACTCGGCTGGCTACGTGCCGGCGGAAGCACGTGTTATGACCACTGCCCGTTTTTGCACAGGATTCATACAAACGGTACCGCGTGTTCATACTCGTATGCTATGAAGCTATTTATATGTTATGAAGAATCAAACTGCCTTTTGAGTACAATTTCAAGCTCAAAATTGTTGTAAATTTTGTAAGTTATAATCTTAAATGAACAAGTCTAGGTATTTAACATTATTAGCTGTGGAAACAAACTGTTACAGTGACTTTCCTTGACCACTAACCAAACACCATACCAACTACCAATCTCAAAGGGCTGTTTGGGGATCAACCAGTACCATTTACCATAAACCTTTTCGGCACTTCAATATACAATGTCAGCATACATTTCACACACAATACACAATATAGTAGTCGCACCAGGATATTTTAATTGAAACAAATGATATCTTACGATTTGACCGACTCGGTAATCAACGAATTCCAAGATACGATTACTTCGGCTCAGCGTATATAAATCGTAAAGGTGTAAACAAGGTTGTATTCAAGCGAAAACCTATAAAACCTACAACCTGCCCTAAAAATGTTTACGCAGATTCATAAAAACGTAAACATGTCCCACAAATAACGCGTCTGTGAGGTCCGTACGTACCTAGAGATATCCAGTGAAATGTAAATGAGATGACCGCATCGGGGTATCGTTGATTTATGTGCGACTGAACTTAAACTTGTAATAATACGCTTTTAAGTTGAAAGTTCACGGTATGACAAGTTTTAGTAGGTTTTGAAGAGATTTTTAAATTGCTTTATCGAGATAAGCTTTTTAAGAGCTGGTGAGTATCTGGCGCAGCGCATCAGCATTGCCATATAGCGGGGCAATGCAACCAGCGTCTGGGGACCAATCAGTTCAGCTACCTGTAGATTGTTTACCGTGTAGTTAACTCAACTGTTTCGATTGTAAATACTAATTACAAGTACTATTTTAACGGGTATTTCTCGCGTTTATTTATCTATTTTTCCCGACGTTTCAACAGGTTTACACACCGTCGTTGTCACGGGATCACTGTAAATACTAGTTCTTATTTTTTTCTATTATTTGCTAGTAGCTATTTAATTGTCTCGAACATTTTGTACCGGTAAATTTTAGGCTGTGAGATGGTACAATGTTAAATATTATCGAGTTTTAATTGTTTACTATATCATTTGTTAAAATCTCTGTCAAAAATTAACTACTCGCCGCATCCAGTATGTGCTATCTTTCGATCCAGCATGTGCTATCTTCTAAAGAATTATATAATATAATAAAGCACTAAAATTTACAGGTACAAAATGTTCGAGACGATTAAAAAGCTACTTTCGAATGTCTCAGTAATGTGCTCATGTGACAATTACTGATACTGTACATTTAAAAGAATCACAATGATTGGATTCAAAATTTATTATCTCTTGCAGATCGTCATCCCACCTGACAGGAGGGCTTTCTACACTACGTTTGCCGAATCACAGTCTCCACTCAAAAACATTATATACCCCAGTGCCTGTCGGTTTTTTCGAGATAGGGTCGACCCTATATGATTCGATTAAGTTTCTTTATAAATATAACCGTGAATCCCTTCCGGTTATTCATTTTTACTTTAATGTACATAATAATGTGAACCTTCCCTGTTCGCGATAAAATAAATACATAACAAATAATTGATTCAAATAAAACATGAATATACAAGTCGTAGCATTTGACATTAACTAAGATAAAAAGCACTAATTAATAAACTAGGTGTTGTCATTTTACAATTATGGTGTTCGTATTAAGCATTTATAAACGAAATAGTAGGTAATACGAACTTCTAGAAGATTTTAAAGTAATTTATTATGTTTCCTTGATTCTTGTATTACAAAACAAATAACATTTTTTATAGATTATCGCGAACTTTTGATAAAGCGATATTGATAACTTTTTATGACCGATGTGGCGCGGTGGGCGAAGGTCCGCCTGCGACGCAAGAGGTTGCGATTCGGGTTCGATTCCCGCCTCGGAATAATTCCGCAGATATTTGTTCCGGGTGTTCTGGTCGTTTTCTATGTATATAAAAAAAAAACTATGTATGTAATGTATTGTATTATGTATATCAGTTATCTAGTACCCATAACACAAGCTCTGCTTACCATGGGGCTAGATAATGCTGTGTGAATTGTCCAGCATTATTTATTTATTTATTTCTTACAACTAATAAATGACTAACTATGTGAAACCCTACACAAGTTTTTATTTCATTTTTATGAACAACCAGAAAACATAAATAAAATTTTCGTCATCACTATGGCGCTAGAATATTCTATTTACAATATTCCTAACAGTAAATAAAATGACAAATGTCTGAGCCGAGCCCACGCGTGGGCGTTTTCCCACGGCGTGGACATAAAAAGCTACTCTTTATGACAATGATATTTGTTACACTGCTGTTGAAGTTAAGACTCTTAGTTAGATTTATTGTTCGAAACAGTAATGTGACCACGTACGACTGTAAATTAAAAAAAAATGACATTGATTTGATTCTATATTAGGAACATGCAATTTAACATCTCACGCAGAACCGACAACCGCTGGGGTAATCATGTTCTTGAGTGGAGACCGCGACTCGGCAAACGTAGTGTAGGACGCCCTCCGGCTAGGAGGGATGACGACCTGCGAGGGACTGCAGGCAGATGCCGGATGCGGCAAGCTGAAGACAGGGCGCTATGGCGCTTATTGGGGGAGGCCTATGTCCAGCAGTGGATTAGCATAGGCTGATGATGATGATGAATTTAATATCGTGGTTGTCTGGTAGAGATCTCTTGATTGACTTATCGCTCAAGAGCGATTGTAGCTTAGATTTTAAGGTAATTTGTTGTAAATAGTTTTCATTAGATTTAAATGTGCAATCAAACACTTTCTTTGTATCTATTTTGCTTTAAAGATGTCAAATATTGCGGCGAAAATACAGCTTTATACAATGGATTAATTTATTTCCTCAATTCTACAAAAAGGAGCAATAAAGATAATATCTACTCGTATATACATAATCTACTTATGTACCTACTTATAAAAACACACACTAGGCTACTTAAACCGTTAAAAATAAAATAAATAAATAATGCTGGACAATTCACACAGCATTACTTATCCCCATGGTAAGCAGAGCTTGTATTATGGGTACTAGATAACTGATATACATAATACAATATATTACATAGATAGATATTTTTTTATTATACATAGAAAACGACCAGAACACCCGGAACAAATAATCTGGAGATCGTACACACAATTGTTCCGAGGCGGGAATCGAAACCGCAACCTCCTGCGTCGCAGGCGGACCTTCGCTCACCGCGCCACATCGGTCGTCAAAAGAAAGACCTAGAAGAATGTAAGTAGTAATCCCGTGAGTACAGGAGTCATCGGTGCCCAAGTGTTGTTCTCAATCAGAAGCAACCGTGGTATAAATACATATTGTAAATACATTATGTAAATATGCAATAAGTTGCCTGTAGATATCTCACAATCACATACGTCAAGGCGCTTGCGCAAGCCGGATTCACTTCTTTGTTTATTTATTTTTCTTATTTAACACTAGCTGTGCCCCGCGGCTTCGCCCGCGTGGAAATCTTTATATCAAATGGTTTATATATTATTATCAAATCATTTATTTATCTTATCTTATACAAAGACTTTTTAGAGACTTTTTTAACATAAATGTAAGTCACCACACGCTCGCAAAGCAATTTCATCACATTATATTAAATTGCTTAGGTATTTACTTGCTTAAATCTTTTTTTACCTGACTGTACTCAACGGCTGTAATAATTTGAAGGTGTCCGAGTCGACAGTAACAAAATTATTAAAATCAACAACTGACAATTGGGACAATGCGCGCCAATTTCTTCTGTCCGAGTCGTCAGCAAGTCAACTAATCAATATAATTTGATAGAGCTCCGCAACAATACCAACAATAAACGGTGGATTTCCTAAAAAATAAGGAGTTTCTTATAACAAAGTAGATGCTAATAAAATGGTGTATTATGAAAATATTCATTCAAGAATCATAAATTACCCACCTTTTATCAAATAAAGATCAAAAACGTAGAAAAAAAACCGTTATATCCTCAACTTAAGCCTCAACAAATGTCAAAAACTGCGATATACGACAACCTTTTATTGAAAACTGGCCCATTCCCATATCTCCGACTAAAATAGAATCTGACACTATAAGATGACACCATAAAAAGCATCCATCGCGAAGAAATTGCCATAAAAACCATATTACACCACATATCCGTGATTTGCATAGTTCGTGCGTGGGCGCAGGTCAAAGCAACAAATTGATAAAAACTTTATTGAATAACGTCACAGCTCATTGAGTTACAGCTGGGCTTGTTTACAACGTCGTAAAAAGATAAAATTGATCGGAATAAAAATTACAACGTAAGTCGTTCCTGGATTCTAAATCGAAGTTTGAAATATTGTCGTTCGTTTGTGATTAATTTGGTCCAATTGAAATACAGAACATCACTACATAATTGTAGGTAGTATAAAACAAAGTCGCTTCCCAATGTATATCAGTCCATATGTATGCTAAGATCTTTAAAACTACGCAACGGATTTTAATGCGGTTTTTTTAATACAGTGATTTAAGAGGCAGGTTTATAAACCACGACGACCGATGTGGCGCGGTGGGTGAAGGTCCGCCTGCGACGCATGAGGTTGCGGGTTCAATTCCCGCCTCGGAACAAATGCGTGTACGATCTGCAGATATTTGTTTCGGGTGTTCTGGTCGTTTTCTATGTATAATAAAAAATATCTATCTATGTAATGTATTGTATTATGTATATCAGTTATCTAGTACCCATAACACAAGCTCTGCTTACCATGGGGCTAGATAATGCTGTGTAAATTGTCCAGCATTATTTATTTATTTGACATATAGATTTCCACGCAGGCGAAGACACGGGGCGCAGCTAGTTTTAGTATAAATCGTAATTTTGAATGGAAACAACATTATTAGGTTTCGTTGAGCCTAATATTGTTGTGTTTTCAAAAGTAACGTTAACCCTTGGCTGTGTTATTGCTTACGTTAGAAAACTTAGAACCCTGCTAGTTTACGATGATTGAACCAATTGTTCATCTAGGGCTGTGGCATGACATAGGCTTTCGCGTGGGCTCCATGACGATCATTTAGATTTGATCACAAGAAGTGAGTCAGCTGGAACGAGTTCCGCGAACACCTGTGCTGCCAAAAAGCTGGTCAGGTGCTTGTGTGGTGTGGTGATTTTACGGTGAAACGAAGGAAAATAAATCAATGGATATTATGAGTTACTAAGAAAATTGTGACTGTTGATAGATATCATTCAGGTAGTCGTTGACATCTCTACGAAACATATTTGATTAAATAAAAATAAATAGCCCCAAGCTAAGTAGAGCTTGTGTTATGCGTATCAGATGACTGATAGTATTAATTTCATTTTTGTAGTGAGTGGAATTTTCGTGAAAGCGTTGAAATTTTGAACAAAGTGATCCTTTAATGGTGACTTTTTTCCTTTTGAGTTACGGAACCCTAAAAATGATTCACATCAAACCAAACATCCTCAACTCTATGCGTAACAGATGATCTAATTTTCCTTTAAAATTTCCTTGAAACCGCAGACATAGATCGCAAGAATCTGCTCTACATGTTAAACTTGATGCGTCCTTAACAGCCAGCCATGAATGGTGATGTCATGTGCTAATGATTCTGAGAAAATCATTATTTACTCACGTTTCTATGCTATTTCTGTTGTGACTGATCTGGAATGGTTTTTATCGTGCATACTTATTGCCTTAAGTAACATCAATTTGTTTGCTTTATAGAATCAATCAATGTTTTAAATAAAAACTCGTACAAAAGAGTCTTAACGCATTAGGCTCTTAGGTTATTTGAAATAAATAATAAAATATGTTAATTTCTATGTAAAGGATTATTTGATCCTGTTTGATGGATAAATAATAAATAAATGATTGGTATTTTTGAAATAATAAAAGTCGGCCGTAGGCAATGAAAGTGTTAAATTATTACTATATCGAGTATATATAGAGTTTGCTTAAGCAGTTTAGGTCAAGCGTCATAATGATAGTCGAAAAACATATGCAAAAAATAATCAAATGCGAATAACACAAAATCAAAATATTAGTTTTTCTGATAGGTGTATCGAAACCGTCCTCAATAATTATTAATTCTTGAATGAATATCGTCTACAGTTAAATAAAACAGACAACTTCTCTGTTCTTATCTTCTTAATAATCGAATACTAATAAGCAATCATAATAAATGAGTAAGAAACCCGAAATAAAGTTGTTTTATCGACACGTTATTCTTAGTAAAAGCCGTTATCGTTTAAAATAAATGGTTCGCTCTCACTAGCATCATCCAGCATTCAAATATGGAACCAACTTTACTTTGCAGTTCGAAACAGCGCTAGCATAGAACATAGAAATTATTTTAGAAGTGACAGCCTTAGTTTCATTTTCGACCACCTGAATCGATAAGTTGGTGGCGCTGTACAAAGAATTTGTAGTAATGTTGACGACATCTGAACTAGTCAATTAAATCAACTGCTATTGCCTCTGCGGTATATTTATTCCCTTTTATCTGGCGCGCACGAGTCGGTGAAATACCTGTTGTGGTGTGGTTTGAATACAAGCGGCTGGAGAATTTGATTGAAAATTAAAATGAATGAAAAATGAAAAATTCATATTATTCATACAGGGAACGAATCGACCAATTGTTTAAAAATCAATTTTAAACAATTGGTCGATACGTTCCCTATTTCCGCTGCGTTAATACGAAAACTTCTAAAGATTTCTAAGATTTTTTTTTTCTAAGAATCTGGGCTAGATATGAAATTTCAATTTGTTTGTTTCAAATAAGTAGAAGTTTTAATTAACTAGTTTATCCAGGATATTATGAACGGACCAAGCTGTGTTTAGTTTTGTGATCTCCGATTTATAATGGCCGCCAAAGTTAGCAAAAAGTCCCACTTCAATATCGGATCATACAACAATATCCTATCCAATTATAATAAAGGCGAAAGCTTGTGCCGTTGTGAAGATATTTTTCCAAAAACAACGCGATAACTACTGAATTTATCGGGCTGAAATTTTGCTGATATAAAGATTAGAACCTGGAATAACGAATGGGATACTTTTTATTTAAAAAAAACACGTTCGAAACCGCGGACAGAACATTCTAATAAAGGTATCTAAAGTCATCAAATATTTTACTTCGAGGCAAGGGACGAGAATCACTACCACGCCGTAACACAGTTTTGCGCTAGCGCGGGTGGTAGAGAAGTTTTAACTATTTTTGTAAGCCTGGTAAAGTTTTGTTTTTTTTATGTATAAGTACCGCAATAGATTTAAGTATACATAATTTATATACATAAATATTATAATAATGGTCTTATACTTAATTTTTTATATTTCTAAATCGCTTTCCGCTCACAACTGAACGTGACCAGCTTAGTTTCGTAAGCGGCATTTACGTAGCCATTTTTATAAGGGTCATCGGACACCGTATTGTGCTTTATAGATTGTCCAGATTTAGTGCCTCCGTGGTGATAAATTTATTGTTTCTTATCATGTGGTAATGGAATTTGGAGGTACTGTTCTTTTTGGGTCAACGACATTGTCTTCTATACGAACAGAGTTGAGTAAAATTTTCTTAAAACTTTCTTGTAAAATAAATAAATAATGTTGGACAATCCGCACAGCATTATTGTAATCGATGATTGCAGCAAGTTTTTCGTTAGTTTTTCTATTTATGTTCTATTTTTTGAATGAAGCATCATACATACATAGGTTTAGTTATTAAAGTGCAAAAGTCCTCGCACTAGCGGTAATCTCTAAGAAATTAAATAGTATCCCAAAAAAATCCATTTTGACGGGATTAGAACCCGCAACCATCCTTCCCTATTCCCGCACTGAGAAAAAGTTGCGGGTTGAAGTCCCGACAAAATCGATTTTTTTTTGGGATATTTTTTAATAGTGAAACTACGATATAAAGTGATCTCATTGATATTTTGTTCACTTCACCTTACATGAGTATTTTCAGTATAATAAATAAGAAGCCTATTCTATTTTATCTAACATATGCTATGGTCCTTATAAATGGGTGCCAAATTTCATCTTGCTCTGTTAAGTAGTTTTGTAAATCATAGATAACAGAATAAAACTCAAGTTTCAGAAACTTTTGACATTTTAATAATGATACTGCGATCACACAGTAATGATAGGATAAAATACACATTACCAATAATGACATGCACCTATTAATATGATGTTTTACCCGATGTACATATGTGTCTTGTCAAACAAAATAACTGCTCTGATAGCAATCAGGTCGCAAAGGGTAATTATGAGTAACCCGTTATCGCAATAAAATGTAGAATCTAACCGTTGATGTAGTAAAGTGCAATATTTAATTACGCTGTGCTCATCCTAGATGACCTCGCAGCCTGCACGGACCTTTACTAAAGCACTAAAGGTAGGTTTAGGGTGTATGCACACGGCTATTTACAAGTTAATAAAAAAAATGACACTTCTTTGTCATTTCATGCGGAAAGAGGGTACGTTTTGTGACATAAGCAAATATGTATTGACAATATAAACAGGCTATACAATCAAATAAATAAGTAAATAGTACTAGACTGTGTACATTACACAGCATTATCTAGCTTCAAGCTAAGCAGAGCTTGCGGTATAGGTACTAGATGACTGATACACTAAATGGAATAGAATTAAAAAAAATGATTAGAATACATTATAGAAATAATTATGTTTTTTAGATCAATTCTCTTTAATTGTATGTGATTATTTCAAATTAAAAAACGTGATACCTAGCTTTTAGGGTTCGAACAATAAAAAAACTTTGTCTGCCTATACAGTTAATAAGTGCAATGTGTACGTATTTAAAATTGGGGCTAAGAGACCTTTTTTATTCTCTTATCATAACAATTTATCTGAAAAATCACCCCTTAAAATAAGCAAATATACGTTCAGTAGTTTTGGCGTAAATAAGCAACAAACATCCATCCATTCATCTAAAATTTCGCATTTATGTTAGTGTGATTAATAAATAAAGCAATGCTCTTAATTTTGCTCTTTTCACGTCCCTCTAGTGTAAACCCACCTTTAGTTAGCCTTTACTTAGATAGCGATTACGTATGTGCAGCGCACATCGCGATCCTGTGTGTTTATGGTTTAAGTTATGTGTTGTTATTATTTTATGAGCTCTCTTAGGGTTTATGACGACCTCTGTGGCGTGCTGGTAGAAGGAAAGTTAACGGAAGTTGCGGGTTTGATTACAAGAACATAACTTATTAAATAGTTATTGATTTTATTAGTAGGTAGCTTCTGCCTACAGCTTATTATAAAAATAATAATGCTGCATACCACACAAAATCATCATCATCAACCTATAATAGTCCACTGCTGGATATAGGGCTCCCCCAATTAGCACCATAGCGCCCTGTCTTCAGCTTGCCGCATCCAGCATCTGCGCGTCCTGCAGTCTTAGCATCCTACAATACGTTTTCCGAGTCGCGGTCTCCACTCAAGAACATGTTTACTCCAGTATTAGTACCCTAGTAGTAGTCGGTTTATTGCCAAATATGGCCAACCCACTACTACTTTAGCTTGTCAATTCCTTGAGACAATCATTAAAGTACTAATTTGAAACTAATCAACCAAGTAGCATTCAGCAATAAAAGTACCAACTACAATAGATGTACCTACACAAGAGAAATTGAATCTAATGTAGGTTGAAATTGAATCATTTTTTGCCTTTCATCGGCTAAAATATTACCTGTCAAAAATAGCTTTTCAATTTCTAACCAATCAAATACAATCAAGTAGGTACTGGCTACCAAAAATCAAATGATATACTTTGTAAGAAGGGACAAGTGGTAGCGATTTTCAATAGCAAGCGTTGTAATATTAATTTATTATATTATAATATTAATTTATTATATTATAATATTAATTTAATTGGTAAAAAATCGCATACTTTCGAAAGACATCTTCACCGCAACAAATCGGCGATATCATTTGTTTGGTAAATAGGTGTTTTTTTAATGTGACACATTTTATCGAGTAATGACAGAAAAACCTTGAGACAAACTGTATAGGTTATTATGATTGAATACATATTATGTCTGCGTACTTAGATAATTTATCCTACTAATATTATAAACGCGAAAGTTTGTAAGTATGGTAAATGGATGGATGGATGTTTGTAACTCTTTCACGTAAAAACTACTGAATGGATTTTAATGAAACTTCACAATAATATAACTTACATATCAGAATATAAGTTTTTATTATTATTAAAAAAAACTCGAGAACGGCTGGACCGATTTAGCTGAAAATTGGTGAGAAGGTAGGTTAGAACCAGGAGTCTAACATAGGATATTAAAAAACCATTTGACAAATCGATTTCCACGGGGGCGAAGCCGCGGGGCGCAGCTAGTATAATATATTATCCAAAATATCTATCACCACGCGGGTGAAACCGCGGGGCGCAGCTAGTTCGTTAGTCATTTACATTGTCATTCCCATACGAACTAGGCTCTGGTGAAAATTTCAAACCATCTTCATAATTTGATAAATCTGACACTGGCAGAAAAGCGTCCAACTGTTGCCATTAACTAATAATTATCATCATCTCAAAACGCCTGAAGGTTTACTTTTCACTACACCTGTCCTACCCAAGTAATTGTTGCCATCCTATCTAAATTTTACTAAAGTACATTTATAATAATTTTCGGCTTGTCAGTCGGACCATTGAAATCCGAGCGTGTCTTATCAGTAATTGGTCATCATTAGATACCTTGATTAGATATCGATGGATGGGATGTTGACTAGGGTTTCCACACGTGTCAAAGTTGGGTTTTTTAAGTTGGTATATAACCTTGTGGAAGAGATACAATGATACGGGGTTTATATTCAAGACAAGAAATGCCTTAAAAATTACGTAAGTGTAAAAAGCCTTCAACTTGCTATTATTATATTTATATGTTTTTTAATTATATCAACTTGGATATTATGTGTACATTACATAGGTTTATATAAATTTTAGATACATAATTTTAAGTGGTTTATAATGTTGTGAAATGGTAGGAGTAAATGAATTATTACATATTATAGGTAATTTCCTGATACCTATTTTGTTTTGCATGAGTGCCAAATTTTAAGCTAAAATTTTTCTTTTTCGTTGTTATTCATTTATTCTATTCTATTCTTCTTGGCCTCTATAATGGCACTTTTGGTGATGTCGTCCTTATTTGTCTTAATAATAATAATGTAAATCCGTTTATTGGCTGTTAGTGATAGTTATAAGATAAGTTAATTTATAATTAAGAGCTGTGGATTTTGTTCATGAATAAAATAAAATTAACTTATGATTCGTAAAATACCAAACATACAAAACTTTAAAGTAAAACTGGCTTTACTAATTTCTAAATATTTTTTAAAGTAATGGTAGGTATAGAGCACTTGGTGTCTACCGTACATAATATGTATATGAAAAACTTCTGATCGCGACTTCAGACGCGTTTTTTTTTAATACGAGTAAAAATTTATTTGTTTCAAGTCAATGTTTTTCGTTTGTATCCATTTGTTTCAGCCTGAAAACAAGTTGTTTTACGTTGAATATATTGTCAGTTTCAAGGTCTAACGAAATCCGTGCCTAAGTGCTGCAAAATATTTAACTTTGATATTAAATTACTTTACTCACGATCAAAAACCACTATTAAAAAACCTCCCCCTTCCCATAACTTTTACACCCACAAACGAAAATATTGCCGGTACAATAGGGTACAAGCCCGGTACAATCGAGTAGGACCAAAAAAACATGAATATCTCAAAGTCGGTTGCTAGGTTTACACAGCTTAACAGCTGTGTGAACCTGGCAACCGTAGTAGGTACCCTAAGTAAGTATTCCAAGTACAGAACTTTCTGTGGAAAATTTCAGCTCCATGCATTCAATAGTTTTGACGTAGTTTTCGCAGAAACATCTTCACGTAAAAAAAGTATGGAAAAACTCGTGGTAACCATAACTGTCGGCAAGTCTCTATAGCTGTCTATCTTATGCTAATTGAATTTTTTAATCAGGTGATAAAATTTGATGGTCTATTTGAGTGGGCTCCGCTGTTGTTTTGTAGGCTTATGTGTTGTCTGTTGCTTTTGAATAATATTTAATGTTATAGATATTTCTTAGATAAGATACCGATGTTAGATAAATGTGGGAAACTCAAAATACTTAAACGTTTATAAACTGGCTGGTGCCTTCAACAATAGATAGATAGATAGAAAACACTTAATTATACCACACTAAACAGAAAACAATACAGAAATTAAAACTTAGAATAAAGGTATAAAGGGCGGCCTAACCGCTGTGAGCGATCTCTTCCAGGGCAACCTTAGGATGGACTATACATGAAGGAATAATATAGACGGTGGCACAATCTTCTTTGGTCCATATCCCACGCTAGGTGGGGTTGCCACAACATGGTTTTTTTCTTCCACTCTTCTCTATCAGCCATCTCCGTACTTAAACCTATCATACCCTTGTCCCTTGTCATTTCACAATCCATCCTTATTTTATGAATTCTAACACTCTTTTCGTCACATGACATGGAGCTTTCGACAAAGGTAATTTTAATTTTGGGTCAAATCTACTTGGCTTTGACCCAAAATTTAAATTTAAATCATATCGGCAATCTTAAAGTATTGTAATAATTATTTAAATTAGTGTTAATTGTTGACATAGGGAATCTACTAGACGAAGAACAGTATCCCTATGTCTATTTTAACACCTTTACTGCGATTAGCATCTTTTATTTAATTTTTAAAGAAGGCATGTCTGTCTGCTATTTCTATAACACAATCCCTTATGGTGTTTCCTATGTCAAAATTAATGTGTGTTACTTATAAATTAAAATTCTTGTATATTTTTTATGCTAATAGAACTTAACGACATCAATTGTAACAAGTGTACGTACGGTGGAAATGAATAAACAATAGCGCAGCGTTCAAGAGTAATAAGGTAGAGTGTTCGGTTGCTGACTAGAGACAAAATTGACAAAGCCGATTTTTTTAGGTTTCATGCTTTTTTTTCTTGCCTCAACAGTCATCATCATCTTGATGATGACTGTCTAAAGACTAGTTGTTGTATTTTAAATACGTGTTAACATTTTATTGAGTTCCGGGACCCAGAAATAAACATCGACCACCCAAAGCAATCTTGATTTTAATTTTTACGTCTCATTTGTACATTTTAACTTTATTATTAATAGCCGGAGAAATCTTGATAGAAAAATCAGAAACGCCGACGATAATAATTATATTATTTTAAATAGAATCCTATTGATTATTAATTTTAGTTGCCCCGGGCGATATCAGTAGCGGCTACTTCTGTTACAATGCGATGATTTTAATCATCTTAGAGTGGTGCTATTACCGCTCTATGATGATCCGGCTTTTGCCAAGCCCATTTTTGTAAATGGGCTTGGCAAAAGCCGGATTTTTCTCTGTAATCTGAATACCAGAACAGATTTAAAACGTAATAAAAATTGGCATCGAATCGCCACTTTACACCGGATAAATAAATAAAGCAACTAATAACATGATGTTATCAGGCCACAAACATGTTATTGAGATAATCGACAGATTTTTAGGAAATTGATAATAGTTAGTAGTTTATTGAAATTATTTTAAGGTAATCTCCTTCTTCTGTATGTGGTAACTTATACATAAATGTGTCTCCCTAAAAAGCTCCCATTGCAAGAGCTGGACCGATTTGAATATTTTTCGTTTTGTTTTATTTGATCTAATACGAGGGTTGTTTAAAAGGGGAAAATGAAAGATTGTGGTAATTGTATATAGCCAAGCTAACGAAGAAGCAGAAACCGCTAGTGGTTTAGTAAATGTGTATTTATGGAAGTTCATAGGATCAAAATGATAATGTATAACCTGACTCTTTGTATAAGTCCAAATAGGGAATTGTGGCGAAAATAAAAAGTCGGGTGTTCCTGTGAAGATGAACAATAGCCGGATATGAACAACTCTAGCAAGAGATAGGAAAAAAATGATAAATTATAGTTCACCGCTTACACACTTAGATGGTATTCGATTCAGATCATTTATTCGTCATAATGACGGCTACCTCATTTACTTGATGTTGATTGCATGGTGTTAATAATTTTTTGTCGATCATTAATATTGTGATGAAACTTGGACGATGACAATTTGCTCTGGAATTTGAGATTTAATTCAAAATGCAATATTATATTACAGTCTAAAATAGACTTGGATAGTTTTTGTGAGTTGTTACGTCGATCAAAGTAATTGCTGCCCCCTGAAAGTTGTATATTGCAAATATTTATAAACACTGAAGTTATGGCATATCTAATGATTTGACGACCTCTGTGTCGTGGTGGGCAAAAGACCGCCTGCGACGCAATAGGTTTGCGGGTTTGGTTCCCGCCTCGGGACAATTGTGTGTACGATCTGCAGATATTTATTCCGGGTGTTCTGGTCGTTATCTATGTATAATAAACTATGTAATCTATTGTATTAAGTATATCAGTCATCTAGTACCCATAACATAAGCTCTGCTTAGCCTTGAGCTAAATGATGCTGTGGAAATTGTCCAGCATTATGGATTTCAATATTTTTTTTATATTAAGTATATCAGTCATCTAGTACCCATAACACAAGCTCTGCTTAGCCTTGAGCTAAATGATGCTGTGTGAATTGTCCAGCATGATTTATTTATATATTTTTTTATATTAAGTATATCAGTCATCTACTACCCATAACACAAGCTCTGCTTGGTTTGAGGCTAGATGATGTTCTGTGGATTATCCAACATTATTTATTTATAACGGATTTTAGTTACATCAAATTTGACTCATGCATTTAGAATCAAAAACACCTTATTTCCAAAAACACATAAGAAGAGCTCTTACCTAGGTAACACTATTATTGCCTACGATGTATTCTTCTAGGCTTACAAGCTGCGAGTCGCGCCACTGTGGGCATTTAATGTCTTAAAAAATTACGTTTGTTTAAAGTTAAATTGCGTACATCGTGATTATTATAATCACATAGACAAAATATGTTACCAATAATTATGTCAAACCATTCTGCTCCATATAGCTTGCACCGTAAAGTTCACTTAACAAAGTACCGGCAAGTTCAAAGTTTACAAAACTATATCTATTTAATTATTCCAAGTTTCCCACGTCGATCAGACGGCTCAATTAGCGTATTCTCTATTATAAAGTAACACATTAATGAACGCTTCGTGTAATTACTAGGTACCTACCTATTACTGGGGAGACTAGGGTTTAAGGAACACGGCCACTTTCTCGGTACAAATAACTCTGTAGCAGGCAAAATTGGTCATCATAGCAAAATGAGTCAGGGAGCGCGTTAAAATCTTTTGTATTGCAAAAAGACTTAGGCTAACGGAACACTCTATTATTTTTGAGATTTCGAAAGTATGTAATAGCATTGACTCGTTTAGTCAAATGCTCACAAAATCTTGCAGTGACAAAGTGCAGGGCGCGCGTTGATGTCTTTTACACTGCAAAAATGAAAGCATACAAAATAACGCTTAATACATTTTGTGTTTTGTTGTGCATTTTTATGATTTGATAAATCTAATCTTTAGAACATATTTAAATCATGCCGTTTTAAAAATAGTACTCACCTTAGTTCTAATAAAAATAAAATAATTTATAGAATGGGTCTATTTATAGAACAGGCTGGATGTTTGAACTTTTATTGTTCTTTGTTATATTTTTTTTTCCGTTACTTACTCGTATTTAACTTTCTTTTGATTTTATTAGTATTTTCACTACAGGCCCCTATAAGTATTATTTATTCAAATTTACTCATCTAATTATTGACTCTAGTCCATCTACGCCCAGCCTCCCCTAAGTATCGATCGCTGGTATTACAGATAGATTACAGGCCGGCGCTTTTAGCAGATTACAGTTATTTGTACCGAGAAAGTGGTTTATTAGTTTGTAAATAGATTTTATGAGGTAATAACTTGTCGGGAATTCTCTGAAAAATGCCTGCTTGAGAATTAACTGAACTAGGAAACTTCCTATTATAGACTATGTATTATTATATTAGCAAATTGATGTTTTAAGAAATAACGTAGTGTTTATTTATTTTACCGACAGGTTGATTTTTCTCAATGACATCGTTTGATCAAAATCACATCTGCAATTTAGATGTATCCGTTGAATTTTGTTGCCTGGAAGAAATCGCTTGCAACGATAAGGCAGCTGATTATGCCACACTTGATTAAATTACTGTTTGTAGAATAACTTTACAAGGTGCAATAAATATATTACATATCTATTTGTAAGTGTATAACTAATACTAAACTACTATTTTCGCCACTCATTGTTTTTCTTTTGTTTTTTATTGGATAAATGCAGTCAATGACCGGCGAAAATTTATGAGTGATACACTCATTTATAATTGTCCAAGTGGTGTTAAAGTGATGACATGGGTGTCGTGACGACGTTTGAGGTAGGCTTAGATGACATCTATGCCATTTTTGTCTTACAGTTACTTAGGATTTCATTGTCAAGAGAAACTTTCATACCTTAGGACAGTTACTGACTAACGGAGTTGTTGTTTTATTTCGCACACTGCTACATTGTGCATCGCCGGCACTGAAAGTGTTAACAACACAGCCACATTGTGCATCACGGGCACTGAAAGTGTTAACAACACAGCCACATTGTGCATCGCGGGCACTGAAAGTGTTAACAACACAGCCACCCAGTCAAATAATACACAGTGTAGTATTATTTGAATTTTCTGTGAACTTATTGAAATTTTTAATAACTTGAAAATAAGTTAACAAAATGGCGCTCATTTGGAGTCAAATTACGAGAATGCTGTGGGCTACTATAATAGCCTGATGATGATGATGATTTGCACTGTCCAATCAAGACATCGTATCGCACACTCACGCACATCAATACCATCAATACCATCATCAATCAATCAGTAAACAAAGATACAGTCATACATACAAACATATAATATAGAAACAGCGTGAGAACAAATCCAGTGAAAGTGCTATTACACCCATGGCGTTAGAACAATAAAGTTACAAGGAAAAACAATGTTAAATTACAGTGTTTAGACGAGGAGCCATCAACTTTAATTTTAGGTCTTTAAATATAATAATATTGCCGTTTAGTGTGGGCAATTCCAAGAAAACAGTTTTTTTTCAATTTTTCGATGGATGGAATTTAGATTCCATGCACTTCTTGCTTTCTTCCATCATCTTCTTCTTTCCATCACTTTCTTCTCTTGTCTTGTACCGATAAAATTTGTTTATATAATTAAACAACATAGTGAAAAGTATGCGGTGCTTTAATTTCTTAAGAAATAAAAACAAAGAAATAAATAGAACGAATTGCATTGAAAGCGACAACTGAGCAAATTGAGCTGTTTTTAAGTTTTATTTTTAGGGAATGAATCTATCAAAAATAGTATGCAGAACCCAGAATAATTATTTAGGGATCGTACAAATATTGGTCTCACGGCGGGAATCGAACCCGCAACCTCCTGGCGGACCTTTGCTCGCTGCGCCCCATTGGTCGTCAAGATAGATAGCTACTAGACCTTACTTTCAAAAACTGCGATAAACAGATATGTAAATCTATTAAGTAATTAATTATTTATCTTTCAGACAAAGCTCAACGTCCTATGATGGTATATAATGAAATAGTTTTTCGTCTAACTCGCAGTCTCCTAGACTCAAACCAATCAAAGCACCGCCTGCGCCGGCGCAGTCCGCACTCATTTAACCTGTCGCAATGTAAAGGTGAGAACACAATGCGATCTGTGACCTGAGGACCTCGCAATCAACGGAGGAAAGTTGTAAGTACATTTACTTTCGATGCTCAACGTCACATTGCAAGTAATAAGGTAAATATATAGACGTGCCAAGATTAATACATGAATATGTCATTCTTATAATTCAATAAATGATCGAGTCATTCTATCTGTCTGTCACCAAACTGAAATGCTGAAGGGCTCTTTGTAAAATATGACCACAATTTGATCCTAGGAAGAACATAAACTTAGGTTTATACAATTTCTGGATGATTATTTATTGAAAAAGCAATAGATTGGTGTCCAGAAGTAAAAACTAACGCATAATAGTTATGTGCTGACATGTTATATCAAATACGATCGTTACGAAATTCACAATTATTTAGTTCTTTTTCACTAAGATTCAATAACCTACTCTTTTTAAAATCAATGCTGACGTTACACGATATATGCCGAATGTAAAATATGTACATATCTCACCAAAAAATCATTGACCAGATTAAAAATAACCACTATCCAACAAGAAAAACACCTATCTAATCATAAACAGATCTTCTAATAGCAATTACATACATACATACCTAACGCGGTCATCTCTAGAATCCCCTAGTGTGCAAACAGCCCATAAGGTTGCACGCACACTCGCCCGCCGTGTACAGACGCAGTGACCTCACGCACACATGTATACGTTCACCTGCAGCAATCCACTCGTGCGCACTGTCACATGGTAGGCTGTGGGCACACTGGGCGCGTGCGTATTGTTATGTAGAGAAAGTTATTAAAAGTAAAAGTAGTGAATAGTAATTTTTGATCGATAAATATTTTCTTTTGTTTTAGAGTCAAAGTTATCCATGTTTGTTTGTTTATTTATGTCGTCAAGTTCTATACATCTTTAATAGTTATATTAAAATTTTATTTTATAACACACACTTACTTTTGACATAGGAAACACCATAGGGGATTGTGCAAAGAAAACGCAGACAGATATGCCTTCTTTGATAATTAAATAAATAGATTTAAAGTAATGTATCACAGTAAAATACATAATTAGTTAAAAGGTATGTCAAAGTATGCGTATACGGGCATGTTTTTAATATTATCTTATCTTATAGGTAACAGTCAAAGTACATCAGTATTTAAAGAAGATTTTTGTTAAATGGTTTTTGATATTTCAATTATCTAGTTCCATCTAATAATATCTTGGTTTTATTTATTGTTGATTGCTCAATTTTAAAAGTTGACCTTCACTTCCAATTAATTATAATTGAAATACCAAAACAAACAAATAAACCAAAACAAAACTGAACAAACGCTAAGTTTTCCTCATCACTACAATTAAAGAATCTAGATTCGCAAATACCCAATCAATATAATTGCTCCACGAAACGCTACTTTTCCAAAACAATAACCATAAAAACAACAACACCCGGTGTGACCGCGATCTAAGGCATAAACTCTGACATTCTACGCACACATGCAAGCAACACCGCGTCACCTGTTGACTAGACCGCGACCTCCCATACAGACCACATTATTAATATTGGTCAATACACCCACACATACAAACGCACCCAGCTACAAACTTACTGTACTCTAACTCGACGTCATAAAATCTAAATTTGAATCGAACATTCTACAATTACACGTAAACTTAGAGGTGTTGCGCGTGTGTGCAAAGCATCTTCACTCCTCAGCTTTTGAATGGGTTAGAGCTGTTTTGATTCTGAGTCGTTTTGCTCTGTAATAGGGTTGTTATTGGGTTGTACTAGGAAGTGAGGCGAAATGTTTCTTTGGGGTCGTGGGAGCCAGTACCTCGTAGTTATATTATTTTCGACGTAACGGTTTGGTTTTTGATAACATACGAACACTATGGGTGACGTGTGCCGAGGATCGTTATGACTGGTTTATTTATACGTTTTGGATCGTCGTTGATTTTAATTGTGGTTAGTTAATGAGTCTAGTAGAATTTATAAAACGGTGGCGATAGATTTGCAGTTTGTAATCAAGACCTTAGCTTTCTAGGCCTGATTTTTGTGTAGAGTTTTAATTAATTCTTATCATCAGGACCCGGTGCAAATTCTGCAATTAGGTAAAAATTCGAAACGGAGGCCAAAAGGAGGATCTAGCTAGGCTGGGCAGGTTTTTCAAACGCTGCCCAGCCTACGAGTCTTCTCGTCATCCATACCGCAATGCTTGAACGCGAAAGTTTTCAATCAGTACGTCCTACCCGTTATGACATATGGAGCTGAGACGTGGACACGCACGATAGGGCTGATCCACCAGTTTAAGGTCGCTCAGCGAGCTATGGAAAGAGCTATGCTTGGAATTTCTCTGAAAGATAGTATTCTTAACGAATACATCCGACAGAGAACCAAAATTAGCAACATAGCTCTAAGAATTAGCAAGCTGAAGTAGTAGTGGGCCGGTCATATCTCGCGAAGAACCGACAACCGCTGGGGCTAATGTGTTCTTGAGTGGAGGGAGACCTACCACTCGGCAAACATCCTGTAGGAGACCCTCTAAAGACAGGGTGCTAAGGCACTCATTCATTAGGGCAGGCCTATGTCCACTAGCACTATGGACTAACATAGGCTGATGATGATGATTGCTTCTTATTACACTTGATATCTTAACGCATAACTTGCTACGAGTAGTAAAAGTACTTAGATGTAAAAGTATCAATTGAAGAGTTTCTCCTCACAAGTCATTAGCTAAGCAAACAGCCAAACAAGCCTGTTTACACCTAGAGCTCTTAGCGGACAGTTAAGTTTACTTAGAACGGTATTAGCGAGAACTCTTGCGTCTAACCTTGGTTTAGGACCAGTTGGGAAGATTTTTTATGAATGAAATGTGAGATAACTCTGCCTTCTGATTTTTAAATCACTATACAGAAATAAAATATTGCTATGTTTATGGTTGTGGCCTATGTGGCCTATGTGGCGAATATGTGCCCTATTCTTTACAATAGCCCGTCAGCATGAATTTTAAGAAAAGTCTTTTATAGTAAAAAACGTTTGAGAGAAAATTGTAAGTGGAATTTCAGCATCTGCCACGTTTCATAACACTAATTATGACTCTACCGATAAGTACATTTTTAACTACCTCTATTCTAGAGAATTTACAAAACGAGAAGATAAAACAATAACTGATAGAAATTACAAACGAAATTTAATTCCTAAAAAATGCATTTTCAGAATAAATAAAATATGCATCAAATTTATCAACAACGCTTTTTTTCTAATGCAAATTAATGACTACCTCGGAACCTTCCAAATGCATCTTTAACTGCAGGTGTTTGCAATTAAAACTCTTATTCATTGAAGAAATATTAATTGTTTTACCACACTAAATCTACTAAATCATTGTGGTTAGCCAATTATATCTATTACAAACGGAAACAGGTAAAATACTAGTGAAATGAATCGGCCTCATTTTGTTTTCGCGGAAAGTGATGCAAATTGATATGTGTCAATATTGAAAACATCTGATTGATGACGGTTGTGATGACTTTTATGTGCCAATTGGTTAGTTTATTATGTATTCAAATAGATACTACGTTGCAGGGTTCTGACAAAAAAAACAATAATAATCAAATGGTTGCAAAAAAATATTCGGATACTTTACCTTAAGTGCAGTGTCATTCATAGTTCGTCAACAACTCAGGGGGATTCAGGACAGTTCATTAAAATCATCATCAAGTTCCTTCTCGTAATTACATCAGTCTTGATTTTATATAATTAAATTTCTTGTTTTAAAATAAAACTGCTTGCTATCTTCATTTTATCGTAAGATTCAAATTTTAGTCAGCTAAGAAATAATGTCAAAAATAGCTTATTATACTCGTTGCTAACTTATTATGAGACATTCTTTCATCTCACCCATCATCCGATATTACAGATCATTGCTATAAAAATAATAAGATACAAATAATAAATGACAGATTTAAGGCACATTCACACTTTAACTGCTAATTAGATAGGACTAAGCCCCGTTCACACTATTAAAGTCTTTAGTTTTATCTCACCGTTTAACAAAATCCATCAAATGTCGTGTTAATCATTGATTCGTCACAGTTACATTTCCCATTTACATATAACATTCAGAAGTGTATCTTAATATGTTATTAACTATTCGTATGTTAATCCCGGTATTGATTGGTGATATACTTGCTAATTTGAAGATTTTATGAGTTTTATTAAGGTAATTGGAAATAAAATTAACTGTTTAATTTTTTTACATCTTTTTGCATGGGCGCGCTCATGGCCTCAGAGGTCAATTTCTAAGTTATAATAACGTTGTCTTTATATATAAACTACATTACAATTTTAATAAATTTCTATATAAGTTAAGTGTTTTGAAAAAACTAAAAACCGGCTTCAAATTCTTTAATATTTATACGGTTTTTTTTTACTTTTCTGGGACAGTACTATTCGGGATTTTTTAATGGGACCTCCATGAAATTATTTTCCATATAGCAACAAAACTTCGAATCAGGCCACAATTTGACGGAGGAATAGACAAACATATGTACATAAAAATATACACATAGAACCTCGTCCTTTTTTGAGAAACCTTTGTATGAAATCCATATAAGTATAATCTTGTAAATTTTGAATTAAATATTGTTTATTCTTTATTACCATAATGCCAAAAAAAGTATTGCGTTGTATTTGCTAATCTTTAAGAATATTGTGTTTAATATAATTTCTCGTTGTTCTATAAATTGGAATCTATTTTTGTAATCATTTTGTCTTGTATAGAGGACATTCCTTAGTAATTACTGTACTGTTTGTGTATTATTTAAATTTAAATAAAAGCATATGAGATCCATACCCGTCCCAAGCTTTTTATCTTCTAGATAATCTGTTATTTTGTAGTAATTCTTTTGTTTTCACACGCCTGATCTTACAAAGATCAGGCGTGTAAAAACCTTTTTATATACAATATTATTTCACACCAGAGTGGAGGGCGGTGCGACGAGCGGTCAATGCCGATTATTGCCGATCGCTTCAAAACAATCAGCTGCTGAAAAATGATACCACCCTGCTAGTGTTTTCAATTTTTAACATGTAATTGTAAGATTCATTAATAAATGTGTATGTTTTTAAACCTGAGACAAAATAGAAATTACGAAATGTAAAATTTTATTACAACCAAAACAATCTACACAGAAGTTCTAAGAATTAGCAAGCTGAAGTGGCAGGGGACCGGCCATATCTCGCGAAGAACCGACGACGGCCGCTGGACCAAACGTGTTCTAGAGTGGAGACCACGATTCGGTAAACGTAGTGTAGGACGCCCACCGAGTAAGGTGGGATAATGACCTGCGAAAGACTGCAGGTAGATGCTGTATGCGGCAAGCTGAAGACAGGGCGCTATGGCGCTCATTGGGGGAGGCCTATGTCCAGCACTGGACTGCTATAGGCTAATGATAATGATGATGATGATGAATCTACAGATACGCTGCTCACATAACATAGCACATTGGTTATTCAAATGTAAGAACTGTTTTCCAGTGGCATTCATTCTATAACTTGAGTGATGTTCATTTGGAAGCAAGTTAAAGTACAGTAGAGGAAATTGAATCATAATGACGAGTCCAAACGTTTGGCGGTCTTTCTATTCAATAAAACGCATACATAAAACTCCTACAGAAGTATAAACACATACATCATACAAGTAATTGCTCAATCAAAAAATATTATTTTCAATTATTAGTGAATCAATTAAGTCGTATTTCCATATTAATCAAAAGTTTATTAAATAATTAATTTTTATTTATAATTAGGTAAAAGTCGGCGGTGCTTCAAAGGAACCTGATTTGGATCGAGACTGTTTTAGATCGGGAGCTAGGTAGGCAATTATTTACGACAAGCTACCTAGATTTTAAGTAACTTGTAATTAGACTGATGATACCTACCTACGAGTAATTTGACAGCTACTATATTAATTTATAATTTCAGAATTAAATTTATTAGAATGGAAGTGGTTAAGCATTCGGCCATCATCTCATTAGAAAAATTGCTTTTGTAACTGTTAAATTTTTTTGGGACAAGATTTTTTGGTAAGTTTAAAATTTTGATAATTTAAGATAATGTGTAATTTGATTCCAATAAATCTTATTAGAAAAATATATTTTACTTTACACGTCATCAATAGTTTTATAAAAAAATTGTTATTAGGGCATATCTTAACTGTTAAATTTAAAAAAGACTTTCTCACAGTAGTTTAGGTTACAAATGAATATCAATGTTCTCCTATCAAAGTAAAAGCCCCATTCCGTCAGTTTAAGTGGTTGGAAGTAAGAAAACCACCACAGTCTCTCGCACTGTACCAGTTAGAGTCGATAGATATTTAGTGCATTAACTGTCCTATTACTGTTAACGACTAACCACTAATTGTATAATTTATGTTTAAGGCTAAGGGGGTACTATGCAGTCTCTTCTTTACCATTTACTATCTGGGCTTAAACTTAAACTTTCCACCGGTGATGGGTGTTGGGAAAATCGTGTCAATTTATAATTGTATTTATTTATTTACAAACGTAGATACCTCTATTTTGACGGGAACACCCAATGCAATAGAGTACAATATAACATTTAATATTAAAATTAGAAATAATTATTTAATATTACAGAAAAATAAAACAAAAAATCATAGAGTCAACCTTAATTGGTTACCTTTTATTTGGTTTTGTATTAAAAAGGTTGAAGATTTGGACCTAACCTAATCGTTATACAACACTTTTTTTTTCAAAATGGCAGTGCACAATGAATTGTATACAAATTGGATACAATACATTTTCAAAAAATATCCTATAAAGTACTTTCCGAAACCGTCACAATTCTGAGAAATTTTAATATTAAAAAAATCATAAGAATTGCTAAATATTTTTATTTTGAGCCCTTATTATCCCACTGCTGGGCAAAGGCCTCTCTTTTCTCCTTCCACTCCTCGCGATCCAACGCTGCAACAGGCCATGATGGAAGATGTGCCTCGAGCTCGTTACGCCATCTCATCCTGGGCCTTCCACGTCGCCTCTTACACGCACAAATATATTTATTTGTGAATATGTAAGAAACTTGACGCTAAGACATTAGTTCGAAGATAACTGTTCACATTTTTTATTTCTTTGTGTATCAAAATATACAAAATTAATAGCACATCACGATTTTGAAAAAATAAATAGGGCTAACATCAAATTCAACTAATCCCGACAGTCCCAATGTTGGGCAAATCCCCTTGAACTTATTAGAGTTAAACCAAGGTCGTATTTAGATATTCTGCCTCGAAATATATATTTTACCGTCAAATATAACCAAGTAAGTTATAAACATTTTACTGCCACTTATATTATAATAATCAGTAGATATTATATTTAATCTGCCCAAGAATTTATTATGCGTAGGTGGCCCATAAAGTTCTGTTGAGCGAAAATGCAATATACCTACCAAACTAATAAAAAAATGACAAATGTGAGTTAAATCCACAAAAGTGGCTGTCTATAACGGCGTGCGAAATAAAATAACAAACCAAATATCTTTGGAGATAACATACTTTTTTACCATATTCATCATTATCATAATGTCAGCCCACTACGTCTACTGCTGAACATTAAGCCTCCCCCATACGACGCGCGACGCCATAAATAGTGGTAGTAAGCCCCCTTTATTTATCGACTCCTAGTGACCACTACAACCCGCTGGTCTGATCAAATTAGGGCAATAACGGGACTCACATTGCCTGCAGCCCTGAGACAGGCCGAAGACAGAGTGGTGTGGAAGCGGTTCATCAGCGTCACCGTGATAGCTTTCCAGGATGGGCACGACCTTCAGCAATGAAGACTACGACACAGAAGAAGAGAGATCACTACAATGTCCACGGCCCATCTAGAAGATAGTTTCCCAACTCTCCGTTTCACGTTACATTTTCTAAATTTATCAGCATACTAAATATTAATAGCTGAAAAGTTTCTGTCAGTCAGCTATACGATATGTTATAATATTTATCTGATCTTAAAATTAACTAAATAATAAATTTGAAACACAAAAAGTTTCGTAATTAAAATTGATTCAACTTGTATAAAACATTAAAATATGATTATGTGATTCACGATGTATCATAATTTATGAAGCATTTATTACCGTTCAAGAGTATGTTGTTCACTTTTGAATAATAAAACTTTTTTTTTTCCGAAAACAATTACATATTTTTGTAATTTAGCATTGAAAATACAACAAATTCATCGAAATACAAAACATTAGTCGTACATTACACCAAATGCATTCAGCACGACGACGCTTCGTGAAATGTAAAATCTGATAGCTAAGCTTTTTGTGCTCGATCGTACAGATGTAAGCTTGTTACGACTCAAGCTTTTTGCCTAGATGTTCACATGCTGTTTACGACTGTACCGCGGCTTACATTGGGAATGGCTAAATGTAGCACCAACTTGATTTTTATTCTGTACCCATGGGTGTCAAAAGGAACCTATTACTGATGTTTTGCTGTCTGTCTATTTGTCATAGAACTGCAACGTAAGAGCGCTCCAGTCCAGCATAATTTATTTTTGCTGAGTGTTGATCTATTTTGTCAATTTATCGTACTCTAAAATTATTATTTCCCTTATATATTAACAGTATGCTTTAACCAACCTCTTACCCTATTTGGCTGTGGTCAGAACACATCGACAGATTCTTTTTACATTGTAGCTAAAGTAAACATGCGTTGTAATGTTTTTAAACGTGATTTTTTTCTATTGTTATCTATTTTTTAGTTTGAAAGATCCTGTACATACACAGCCTTATAAAAATAATTTTTTTTCAACTTCTTAAGAATTTTTGTTTAATCCTTCTAAATCGAAATATAATAGTTATTAATGAAAGCTAATATGTAACATATAATAATGTTAATAAGTTGCTGTTGTAACAAATATCAACCAACAACGATATTGAGTCTTCTTTCTTACCGAATAAAATTGAATTCACTTTACAAAGCTTAAGGTTAAACAAACTTCAAGGCACTTCAAGCTTTAAAATAGTAAGCTCTATTTCTGAATAGCCAAAGGTGATTTTATAATCAATTTATGGAGGTTATTTGTCAATTCAGCACACGACGGGAATTAAAATACAATGCGGGCTGTTGACGAGGGAATGTGTGACGGCGGCGGACTTGAAACGCAATGGGTAGCGATATATCCTTCAAATCATTGGGTAGGAGTGTCACGTCCATTTTGTATAGAAATATAAAAATAAATTATTTAAAAGCTTCTGTGTTTAGGTTAATACGCATATTATTCTGATTATAACGAAAACACAATTAAAATAGAGCAAAATAAATTCTCTGATAAATAATCCTTAGATAACACAGTTTTTAAAACTTGTTTTTTTATAAATCATGGCTGATTATGATGGCGTAATTGTGTATGAGTGATTTAGTGTTATAATCACAAACAGGCGTTGGTTGCGTCCCTCTGCTGGGCAAAAGCTTCCCCCGGCGGCCCCTGAATACTATTTAATTTTGATTGGCATTTTTTTTAAATAAATTCAATACATGCTTTTTGCTTTTATTCATTCTTGAAATAAAGATAAATTTTTTTGGCCATAAACAGGTTACACAATAATATAAATAATAATATTCAGCCACAAAAAAATGGCAAGCATTTAAGAAAACCTGGCTTAGTAACTTCTATTTTAATTATCAATTGTTTGCAAAGTAACAATTGTTTGTTAAGTAATTAAGTATCAATAGCTAACATAAATAATAAACAGCTGTCCACACAATTTAAATAAAACCCGATACGTGATCTAAAGTGACAGCCCTACAAACAACGCGTGCGCAAACGCAGCAATTTGTAAGCGCCGCGCTATCTAACCTATCCAAATCAATACCCATCCCTATTTGCAACACATTAGAATTCAATTTCTATTAGCAAACCTATCAAAATGAATAGCGTAGATAAATTATATACTAACTTCTGCACACGGCTTTGCACGCGCTTTTCCTAGATCAAAAATACTAGACTTACTTTAGTTTTCCCATGACCTGTGGCATGGCATGACAGTTTTTTTAGTATTTCTCAGCATAAGAAGAAGGAATCCCTTACTAAATTATATCCCTACTTTCTTCCCCTTCAAGATTATTTTTGAGACAATAATTTGATTGTTTTTCTAAAACGTATAAAGAACTTATCCCTTTGTTTTAAACTGTTTTTAAGTGTGGCTAGATAAGAATCCGAATAAACCCTAGGTTAAATCTAAGGGATTCAAATATATTTGTATGCAACCTTGGAATTATCCTCGATACTGCTAGAGAATCATCTAAATTGGTAAACGTAGTGTAGGACGCCCTCCGACTAGGTGGGATGATGACCTGCTAAAGACTGCAGGTAGATGCTGGATGCGTCAAGCTGAAGACAGGGCGCTATGGCACTCATTGGGGAGGCCTATGTCCAGCAGTGGACACCATAGGCTGATGATTATAATGATCATGAAAAAGTTGCAACTTAAACAGACAAACAGAGAGACAAAGCTCCTTTTATCTATCATATATCTGGTAGGTAACATTTGAATGGATTTTTCCACTTATTCTGTACGTGTTATGGTATAAAATGGTTTGAAGGTGATGGGTGGCGTGAATGGAAAAGTGTTTATTTTGTAAATTGTTAAATGTACAGTTCGCTCGTAACATGATTGATTATAAGTAAGTGGTTTGTGCTCGACTGTACCTTTCCATTTGCCATTTCTATTTACTGAGTTCAATAACATATTAGGTTTGTTGTTCTTTTTGATCATCATCATCATCATCAGCCTATGATAGTCCACTGCTGGACTGGACATAAGCTTCCTCCAATGAGTGCTATAGCGCCCTGACAAAATCGCGATTTTAACTTGAGTTTTTAATGAAAATCTGACACAAATTCGCTATTTTGAGTTTTAATAGTAATTTTTTATATTTTTTAAGTTAAACGTGAGATACTCTTCCGCCGTTACTTAAACCAACAATGATCTTAAAACCTTAATTAAATGCGCTAAACTGTTAAAAGGGTGTAAGTGCTAATTCGTTGAGCAACTGCTGAGCCGGAGATGATTGTACTTTGCAAAGTGGATGGGTAAATATTGATGACTGAGGCGGTCTTTAGGAAATACTTTACTACCGTGTGTATGTTTATTCTTTTTTTAATAAGTTATTATTCATTGAATTTTTTAAATATTTTTTATAATCCATGAGTAGGTAGGCACATCTTAAAAAAAAACATTTGATAAAGTAAAAAATTTTTTATCATGTATGAGGAGTGGAAGGAGAAAAGGGAGGTCTTTGCCCAGCAGTGGGACAATAATGGCTTAAAATAGAAAATAGAATAATGTATGAAAGTTTTTTATACAAAAATAGGGAAGAACAAACCTTCCCCAGTACAAGTTCTTGGGGTTTTCGCACCGCCCGCGGTTCGAACCGCTCGCGGTGCGAAACGACTAAAGACCAATAAAGCCTTCTGTTTCTATTCTCTTGTTTTTTAAATTTTTTGTATGTGCTGCTGGTTCTCCTTGAATAAATAAATAAATGTTTAGTCACAATTAGGGTTTACTTTTAATTTTACATTATGAGTCAACACTAGACATAAAGTCAACAATCGAGAAAATAGGTCGAATGCAATCGAGTAAAACAATAGCCGGTGCGCTCTGGTTTACAATCGAGTTACGCAACGAGACATCACTTGGAATCGATTCGGGATGTGATCGGGTTACCAATGATTGGTTTTACCCGAGATTTGGATCAATGTCACTTTGTACAGCGTTGTTATTTTTAGTACCACACTTTTGATTCTCCAAGTGAATTTATTACCATTGATGGTAAAAAGATATTTTTTTAACCTTAAGAAAAAGTGGGGATTATAGTCACTACCCTTATTAATGAGATTTATCAGGGGTAGGCGTGTGTCCAGCAATAGTGGACCAATAGACTAATATAGGCTGTTGAGGTGAAGTGAGTTAAGCGGGTTAACTATGAACCTTATTTGTGTTGGAAGATCACCAACGTTTCATCCCTTAACGAGGGATATCTTCAGGGTAATGTCGGTTTAAGACCCGCGCTTACCGCATGCCTACGAGCATCGTTTTGCTGACTAAAATTTGTGTAAAGTATACACTTTACCTTATTGAAGTACCTACTTGTTTCGGCCCGCGGCTTTGTGTGCTTTTTTTAAGGTTATATCTATCCCACGGGGACTGATCTTGGATAAAAGTAGCCTTTGTTTTATTCCAGGTATAAAATTATCTGTATGTAAAAATTCAGCCCGATTCTTTCAGTAATTTTTGCGTTATGACGTAACAAACATCCAAACATCTAAACTTTCACATTTATAATATTAGTGTTAAACAGTTTAAAAAATCCAAATCACATTTTCTCAGTTTAATGGATTCCACTATTTTTCAGGAAACATTTCCCAATTTCAATCTTAAAAAATAATCGATCTCGTGATGTGCTTAAATTTAATTTAATTAAATTCGTTTATTGATTCAGACATCAACATCACCCTATAGCAGTCCACTGCTGGACATAGGCCTCCCCCAATGAGCGCAACAGCGCCCTGTCTTCAGCTTGCCGCATCCAGCATCTACCTGCAGTCTTTCGCGGGTCGTCATCCCACCTGGTTGGAGGGCGTCCTACACTACGTTTACTGAGTCGTGGTCTCCACTCACGAACACGTTTTCCCCAGCGGGATTCAGATTATGTACATCCATATTATGTTTAGGTAGTTACAAATTACTTAGTAACGAGCAGCATTTCATTCATGTTTACCATACCCAACTAGATTGAATACATTACGCACGACTCATTTTTCTCACCATAAAGTCAAGCTTCAAATCACCGACACAACTAGACTTAACTACATTCAAGTAAATCCCGTACATTTTCTAATCTACTTAATCCACAATAAACTTCCCAAAGGCAAAATCAAACGACAAATTATCGGTAAAGAGCATTCGTTCACACGGGTGGTCCGGTTAGAGTAGTACTAGGTATAAGGTGCACCAGAAACTGTGGTCATCATCATCAGCCTATATTAGTCTACTGCTGGACATAGCCCTCCCCCAATGAGCGCCATAGCACACTGTCTTCGGCTTGAGGCATCCAGCATCTACCCGCAGTCTTTCGCAGGTCGTCATCCCACCTGGTCAGAGGTCGTCCTACACTACCTAAACTAAACTGTGGTAAAGCAGATCAATTTGCCATAAGAATTTTTCAAGTTATTTATAGGCTTGGTCTGAGTAACATAGTTGTCGATTTTTAATTATACCAAAAAGTATAAATATTGGTAAAATTTGCAACAGAAAAAAAATTAAGCTCGCATGTTAAAGCTCGGAAATTAATTAGTAAATATGCTTTTTTATTTGTTCTTTGAACTATTTTTAGTTGAGTTATGTCAATTAATGATTGCGATAAATAAATGTTTTACGTATTCTTCATGATGTATCACATTTAAATTGTAATGTAAAAGATACTATAAAAATCCTGCGCCACCCTATACCAAAGCCTCGTTTACATATTCCACTCCACTAACACATAAATTGTCATTACACTAACTGACGATAAACGCACCTTCAATCTAATCGACAAAGCTTTTTTGTCGAGCGTTACCTTTGCCTTTTTATCGTCTGGTTTATTATCGTTATCTGTTTCTAGCCGTATTTTACCTTTATATGATCACTGGTGCTGTAAGCGCAGCCATTGAACATACAATATCGATTAGGGATCCATATTTGACGAGTATTCTGTGACTAGGGACATTTTATCTTTATAACGATTGAGAGAATATGGAGTATAGACAACGATGTCAAATATATTCCGAACGTTATGGTCTATAACGAAATGTGACCTAAAGGCAACTATGTATACCTACGTTTTGTTTTAAATCGAAGTACTTGGTCTTTGGCTGAGAAACAGCGCTGAATATAATAATGTTCAGCACACGCTGTGCCAACCCCTATTTCGGCGCAGGGTCATGGAGGTAGTCTTATTTTCTTAATATCACCTATTTGTGTCTCTTACCCCATGATAAACTACTTTATTTGCCGTTTATTATTCTAAGCCTGTATTTTGTTCCTGTGTCCAAATAAATGTTTTTCTATTTCTACTTTTTGACACAAAATATCTCTTTGGAATCCCCTTGTTTACAATATAAATCTTGGAATCTAGAACCGAGCATAGGTAGAAGGTTCTTATTTGACGTATAAGTTGACAATGGATTTTCGTAGTAACCAACCATTGAAACGGCAAAATAATAGATGCTGGATGCGGCAAGCTGAAGACAGGGCGTAATGGCGCTCATTAGAAGAGGCGTATGTCCAGCAGTGAACTACGAGTAACATAGGTTGATGACGATAATGATGATGACAACATACCGAGATGATGATTTGGTTGCCTAGAGTAAAGGCACTGACTTCAAGATGAGTTTCGTTATAAATTGGTTTAACGATGCGATTGTAAATTCCGTTACATGAATTGTAAAAGAAAACCGCTTATCGTTAATAAGCTATTTGAATATCGGCACTTTGTAAAGGGCTAGGGCATGCCGTCATCAATCGTAAAATAATAATCTGATGACGAATTTTAACGATCTTTATTATTATGTTCTTTGGGTGCGGAGACGAGAAATGATTTGTATAGAATGGTCGAGTGGAGATAACATGGCATAGAATAACATGGCATATATGTATCTATACTAATATTATAAAGAGGAAAGGTTTGATTTTTTGTTTGTTTGTTTGTAATGAATAGGCTCCGAAACTACTGGACCGATTTGAAAAATTCTTTCACCGTTGGTAAGCTACACTATCCCCGGTGAACATAGGCTATATTATATTTTCAAAAAAGTTAGGGATCCGTACTAAAACCGTGCGAAGCCGGGAAGGTCCGCTAGTAACAAATAAATTCATTCTACTCATTCTAAACATGAACAATTGGTATACGTTATAATGGAACTTGAAGACTTTGGTAATTCAACCATACCCAATGTACCATATCCGCACAGAAGTTTAAAAAAAAATCAGGACAATTGTGTGTACGGTCTGCAGATATTTCTTCCGGTTGTTCAGGTCGTTATCTATGTAAAATTAAAAAAAATCTACCTATGTAATCTATTTTATTAAGTATATCAGTCATGTAGTACCCATAACACAAGCTCTGTTTAGTTTGGGGCTAGATGATGATTTGTGGATTGTCCAGCATTATTTATAATTTATTTATTAGTCTTCTCGTTTACCCCATCACTATAAACCTTGATATATCACGCGTGTTATATGTAGGGCTTCTAAACAATTGAATGTCACATCACTACCTCGTAAATAAAACAAACACCAACATGCAAATTGAACTTTACTTGAAGGCATTTAGGACTTAAATTGCCTAATAGATCCATGTTATGAAAAAACGTGACTATTTTCTTAGACCTATGGCCCAATTTTTTAATGCAAAAGTTTTTATACTACGAATACTTATTAAGACAACTGTCTAGTCCTCCGACCAGCCGAGTCTTCAGCCACGGTCAGTCTCAACGAGACTGGCCAGGTGGGCAGGACATATTATGGTGGACAAGTGTTTGCGCAAACACCGGGGCACTCTCTCTGGCGGTAGACCAATACGATCAGGGAGAGGTCAGGTGCAGGGTTTTGCATGCTTAGCGAGACAAGGAGGTCTGGGTAGAGATCACTCTTGAGCAATAAGACAGCTAAATTTTCACATATTTTGTATTGTTTTATTTTCTCTTGTATGTTTTATTTTTAAGTGTAAAATAAAATAATAATCTATCTAACACGACCAACTTCCTTCATACAAAAATAATCCTCATTAACAGGTCGTGTACTCATAACACAAGCTTGCTACTTTGGTGCTAGATGATGTGGTGTGGACAGTCTAGCATTATTGACTTATTTATTAGATTATCAAGATAAATTAATCTTTATGTTTAGATGAAAGAAACCCAACAGAAGTTCCAATTAAATAAAATAATAACAAATCAAATTAATAACGATCGAAAAAACCTAGCATAATTCTGTGATATTTATGAATATCCACCAACTTTAATATGCAGACTAATCTATAGCAGAATATTAGCTGATATTATATTAGGTAAAACACTAATCATCAATCGCTAAATCAATACTACGAATGCAGAGAGCGGATCCAAATTACAAAAATATGATAATTTTGGGAACATATCGTTATAGTCTAAAACACAAATAATATAATTAATTGACACCTGTGGGAACACGGTTCATTTGAGTATCTTATAAAGCAAAACGATTATTGAAGCCACATACTACTACATCCTAAATTACATTCTAAATTTATATCATCCAAACAATCGATTTTATTTATTAATCTAAAACTACTAATAATTAAGGCACGTGTGGTTTTCAAAAAATTTGCTGACATTAAGTTGTTTTTTTTCTTTAATTAATTAATTTAATAAGAGTATAATTATTGATTTCATTTACAATATTATAATAAATCGTTTATTCTCAGACCTTATCATGAATTTTGTTTTTGACGTAAACCGACCATAGTTTGACCGAAACCGCTGTACCGCGCCTGAGGTATGCGAGCGGCGAGACGGGGGGGAAATATCGGCCGCTGCGATCCATCAGTCTGCCGTCAACGCGTACTCTTGCTCGTTATTCCTCGTCCCCCCACCTCGCCGCACTTTCTTAAGGAGCGTTACAGCGGTTTCGGTCAAACCATAATTGCCCGATTATCTTTCAAAAGATACAACCCTAAAAGTCACTTACAACGGGAGGATATTTACCATGATTTGATTCTTGAGTTTTTTTTAATCTAAATCCAAATGAAGTAAATAACCATGATATTTTAAAAAGTTACAACCCTGTCTCTCAACTATGACACTCAATAAAACATCATTAGATGACATCACCTAGCTACTGTAGCTGTATCCTGAGTATCAGATGACAACCTGTATTCATCTGAACGGGCTATTAGCTCCAGCTAATTGGTTATTCGGATGCAATTTGACGACATCTGTATAATTATCTCATTGCACGTCTGATTAATTAATGCTGGGTAACAAAACGTGTATTTCAAGTAGAACGGACTCTTTTCCGATGACAGGTCTATCAAAAGATGTATTCTTGATTGTATCACTACTACTATGTTTCCGCATAATGGCTTAATTTTAATTAGTAATAAAAAACAAAAAAAAATATGTTCCGATGAACGCCGAAAAGAATAGAGTACTATTAGTGATACGCTTCCAAAAAATATCTATTTCATTAAGTACCAAAAAAAAAAATTATTTCATTTAATAGTATGGCACTTTCTTTCTTGTATGGCGGGTCCGTCCTTTTAGTAACTCCGCTCTACACATGTGTATAGAGCAGCAGATTTTTTGTTCCAATTTGTTTAGTTCTGCATCACCTAATTGATTACATTTGTCTTAATATTATTTTTGTTGGTTTGTTCTTTATAAGTTACAACAAATCTTTACAGCTAAAGTTAATGTTGTAAACAGGCTTCCCGCGACAAAGGCTTGCCTAGTGCGGGTGCGGGGGCCGCCAGTAATGTGTACCGATATCATAAATTAAATGGCAAATAAATAATTCAGTATTTTAAATCAAAACTATCGATATCTTTACGAATTCGGAACAATAAGTGAAACGCACCACCCAAACCTAGTTCTTCTAATCTGTAACATCTGTCACACTTTCACATGTCAACGTACGCGAATATGATTTTTAATGAGCATTGAAGTAATCCACAATAGGCTCAATCAGATACGTACTGATAACGGTAGTGCTATTCTGTAATCATGTGCATTCAGTCGATGTAATGATCGACATACGGTGTCCGCCACAGATTACATTATCAGCTAGATCAGTGTCTATATGGGGTATTCTTTATTGATACTCTCTAAATACGTGTAGAGTGCATCCATATGGGTTTCTGAAGAGTGAAAAATCGAATCAACATCCGTTGCGTAGTTTTAAAGATAAGAGACTATGTATGCTTATATCGAGATGTTTTATACTTTACTATGTAGAGAAGCGTGCTAGTATTATGCATAATATAAAGTAAATATATTTGCGGTGGTGATTGATGATTTATGTTTTTTAGTTACCACATAAATTTTAATAAACCAATGCTGTGTGACAGCGATATTGATATCGAGAGAGGTATTTGCACTTAATCTCCTGTCAAGCAACTCTATTGATAGTATCACGTAAGGACCGATAGGGCCTCATGACGTCATATAGATATGTATGACGTCATGAGGCCCCATTGTAGTAAAGCTTAGAAAACTGGGAAGGGTCTGTACTAACATCTTGCATAGGAGTATTTTGTTCATTGCTGTCATACATATTGTTTCTATACAAATAATGCCATTCTGCAAGCTAGTTTATGTAAAAAAATATTATTGTATTGAATCAAGGTGAGTTTTATTGTTATTTAACCGATACATCGGTTTCGGTTTCATGATACCCAAGTTGAGTAAAAAGTCAGCAAGAATTGCACCAGCTTACCTCCTAGCACTGTGGACAAACAACAAAAGAAAAAGAAAGCGTTGAGTTCATAGCGACACGAGAATTGGGAATAGCTGTGTTTAGGATCCGAACTTTTGTCGATCATGAGACTGCAGACTTTCACCCTATTGTTGACTTAAGCTACAATCAGACTGAGTGATGTGTGAATTTATAAATTTAAAATTCAGAATAATGATATGAAGATTAGATAGGTACCTATTAAAATGTATAAATATCCTCTTAACCGTAATATCTACGAGTATATATTATGTACGTCTATTGAGTTTTTGAGTTTTAACCGGATATCAAATAAGATTAAAAATATCAATGAAAGAACTATCTATCTATGTATTGTATTATTTATAATATATCCGTTATCTAGTACTCATTACACAAGCTCTGCTTACATTGGGGCTAGATAATGCTGTGTGAATTACCTGGCATTATTTATTACTATTAGTAGTATTTTTAATCTTATAATATGATATCCGTATGCTGAAATAGTGGCAGTGGGCCGGCCATATTTCGCGAAGAACCGACGGCCGCAGGGGCAACCGTGTTCTTGAGTGGAGACCGCGACTCGGTAAACGTAGTGTAGGACGCCCTCCGACCAGGTGGGATGACGACTTGCGAAAGACTGCAGGTAGATGCTGGATGCGGCAAGCTGAAGACAGGGCGCTATGGCGCTCATTGGGGGAGGCCTATGTCCAGCAGTGGACTGATATAGGCTGATGATGACGATGCTGAAATAGCAGATAAGGTACAGTGAAGCACATTCATTTATTTATTATTATTCACTAGCTTCTGTTTGCAGCTTCACACGCAATTTTCCAGAAGCCTACGAGTATATCCATCTCCAGGATATTGTTTACCTCCCGTGATAATCTCATCAAGATTTGTTCAGCCGTTTAGGTATGAGAAAGTAACAGACAGATACTTTCGCTTCTATAATATTAGTATAGAGGTAGATCTCAGCGACCAACTATATACATACTGGTTGTTATACACATACATCCCATATATTATCTAAGCGAATAAATTAATTCAAGATTGACTTCAACCATATTATTAGAGTATTGTAGATATTCCATTTCTTTCCAAAATTAGTAGGTCCAGAGCTGACCTCTGAATCGTTGATTCGTTGAATAATTCATCACGCGCAAGCGCATTAAAGCTCATTAAAATATTGGGCGCGCATGCGACGCGTTGCTCAAATTTTAATTTTGAGATCGTAAATTTCTTTTATGACATTTTAATGAAATATTTATAAGTGTTTCCCGAAATTCCGTGGAAAATTTGAAGGTTTGCTACAAAAATGTAACAAAAGATTTAAAAAAATTACTATTTCAGTATTTGTAAAAGGAACTTCCGCTATCCTGAATTAAATTTTCTTTTATTATATTTTTAGACGCCTTAACGCCAACCAAATTGTAATATCAGCTATTATGAGTACAATGTTTTACTCTAGAATACAAGAATTTACCTATGTACTTATTTGATTTAATAAGTTTGTCAAAATAGTGCTTGTTTTTACATGTTGGGCTTTCATTTTCACTGCACGACTTTTTTATCTTTTTGGGTTTATATATTAATAAAACCCGCGTTTCGTGAAATTACTTCATTTTCGCAAAACGCGTCCATCAGATAAGTTTCACATTTACCCTATAAACGAATTCTTGTGCGGCTCATTTGTTAAGCCGGGTTATGTCCGCTAACATATTTTTTTTAAAAGCACCAATGTTTTACGGTTAAACTTAGTATTAAGTCATATATTTATTTATTTTTTCTAATTTTTAATTCTCTAACATTTGGGACATTTGTAACATTTGTGACACAAGGACTCGCAAACTTACGAAATATGTGTCATTTTTTCTAGAGCTGTATCATCAAAAGACAAAAAGCTGTATCAAGAATCACTGTACATTCAATCGATTATTGAAAAGTGTGCAAATTACAGGTTACCTCGAGATCGCCCTGTAATGCCGCGCCGACAGCGATTTACATTACACTTTAATTTTTATGCCCCAAATTCTCGATTTAAGGTTTTAATAATCATTTAGGCATCCACCTTGAATTTTGTGCCTTCGAAAATCGACGTTTTTTGAAGTCTTTATTTAGTTTGAATGAGTTCTAACTTTGAAATAACTAAATACTAAATTAGCTAGTTTTTTCTTTTAATCATAGGCTCACCTGATGGAAACTGACGATTTATCACGATTTACGAAGGTCTAGAAGACACCTATTCACTCTACCTTCTTTAATATTAGTTATTTTAATTTTAATGTTTAATAAAGAGCAGAGAATTTTGCATTCTTGCACTTTCTAAGTCTCTCTTAATATGCATCAAAAACAACACAAAATTATTTACGATACTGGAATCATGTTCTTTTTGTTTGTTTATTACCCACCTGGCAGGTTAGGTGTACACCTCCTACTTTTAAGTATTAAGTAAGTCTTATAATAATGATTCTTTATTTTATATATTTTCACGTTATTTGTTCTGTGCTTGGTCTAATCAATGTCTCTCTATCTATCTATCTATCTCATTAGTTTAGAATGGGAATGCTTCAAATTTGCCAATTTTGCCGGTTTAACGCCAACACATGTCATTTTCAAGAATGTCCAGTGATTTTGAACCTACGACCTTTAGAATAAGAACCGGGGTCATACTGCACAATCTATTTACAAGAAGTAAAACCAATTTGACCGTAAATAGAATTATGGTCATCAACATAAGATGTTCACACATTTTATTACCATTGACATTTGGTTGGGGCAAAAACTTGATTCAATTTTGTCTTATTAGGCATAATAACTTGAATTCAATTTTCGTTTATTCAGAATTATAATATTGATGTGCTGAGCAAGCCCACTAAATAATAATATATCTCAAAGATTTTGTGAAAATGATAATAACGACCTGTAATATGATTTTATTGATAGCAATCTTAAAAGTCGAATTGGTTTTACTTAATGTGAATTAATGTCGATACCGATGGACTAGTCTGTAGGGTACCAATGCTTTCTGGTTGTTTTGTATTATACGTGCATCTGGTGGAAACAACTTGTGATCCGAGAGCTGGTGAGTATCTGGCGCAGCGCATCACCATTGCCATACAGCGGGGCAATGCAGCCAGCGTCTTGGGAACGCGCGCCGACTGGTCTTGATGTAGATCAGTTGAGCTACCTGTAGATTGTTTGCAATAGTCTACATGCAATAAGCTCAATGGTTTCATTCGTAAATACTATTTCTATTTAACTTTGACCAAAACCTTTGTTAAAAAGGTTGTGTATATTCATAATATTCATAATAAATATTTCAAGATGTATAAGTAAATAAATAGCTTTGCATATTTATTTGTTTTAATTTAACTTAAGATTCTAAAAATTAATTAACCAAAAGACAACATATCGTTCGTGTTTGCAAAAAGTAGGTATACATAAAGGATAATGATTTTGTTTCCAAGCAAAGCCGTAGACAAAATGTAGTATTCCAATAATATAATGGTTTACGGTAATCTGTACCACCGATGAAATAATTAACATAATTATATATTTATTCAAATCGTTATTAAAAACAAACATATTGTATGCGTGGGTGGCGCTATCTGTATGTAAATTGCGCTCTTATTGCTCCGAAACTAAGTGTCAAATTTCTCTAAATATTATATAAAGAAATTACGATAAATATAATAGATCTCGTTAATCAAGGCGCTAATTAGCCGTGGGTGTGTTTTTATGTTATAGCTTTTGTTAATTTAGTGTTGTAGTTTTAAGGTTATTTGTTGATCCATATTTCGGAGGTTATAAACTTGTTGACGAATAAGAATTGCTTTGAAATGTTAATAAGTCATTTGAAAAGAAAATTATATCGAAATGGGTTCAGCATTTTTTGAATCAGACGAAATAAAACGAGGGAATTTCACACGAGAATATTTTGCGTACCAAGTTAATATTCGTGTAAAATTATTAATGTAATCATATCTACGAATATCTCAAAAAATAAAGTTATTCTCGTCTTGTATTGAATTTCACTGTGTTTTACTAATAGAATTTCTTGTCAATTTGAAAGTTTTGTTCAAATCCACGCAAATAAAGCCTCGTACTCCTTGGCAGAGGTGATCGTGGCGTAAGAATCGACCCCTCCCAACTCCAACAGTGTGGTTTTAAAATCTACACTGCAGTCACTAATCCGCCTACCCGCGTGGTGATTTTGGCACAACACCACTGTTGGGGAAGGCACGTTCAGCAGTGGACATGTGACTGCTGACAGGTAAAGCCTCGTACAAGCGCTAGTCTATCCCAAAGTCGCTACATTCCAAGCACGCCCATCTCCGATCCGTCAGACATGTGAAATATTACTGGATCCGTCTAATTTATGCTAAAGTGTCTGCATTTGGAACCCTACGGTGACACGTTTATGGTCGAAATCCACGTGCCACGATTAACATAACAAATTAATGTAGATTTGTTAATGAAATTGTTGAAAAACGGTATGTTATAGATGCTTTGGCTTAAGATGGGTTTGTTAGGGCTATCGGGTTAGAAATAACGGAGTTTATTGGTTTGGTGGGTTTATTGGTTTCTCGTAGTTTTATTTAAAAGTAGCAGTTTTTATTATTTATCAATGCTTTTGCATTGGTAGTGTAATTAAATAATTGTAAAGCGTTTGGCAACAATCTCAACTGAGTGCCGAAGGGAAGATAATATATATAAAAGGTTATTTCTATCCCATGAGAGTTCCCTTGGATCGTTTTATGGGATGAGCTTATGTTTTATTTCAGGCCTAGAACTATGTAGGTACAACTCGGTCACAATATCTGTGCACCTTGAGCCAAACATTTTGTATGGCTCAAGGTGCACAGATATTGTGACCGAGTTGTAACTGTATGCATAATGCCAGCCCGATCCGTTCAGTAGTTTTGGTGTGAAGAAGTACCAAACATCCATCCATCCATCCGTTAAAACAAAGATTCTCATTTATAATATTAGTATGATAAAAAAGCAGTAAGAGAACAATTATTTTACATTCGCAAAAAGTTAGATCTGTGTATATCTAAATCTTCTATAAGCAAAGTATTTAAAAATTAAGCGATCAAAAGACGTATTAAGATTGTACCGTGGCATAATATAATATTGTATTTGTGTATAATTTATGTGTGTCATAACCACGTCATAGCTTATTTATTTCTGGTAATATATTGTATTGACAAATGGCAAGAGCCTTGTCCGCAGTAACCTTTAAAATTGGGTGGAGCCTGCTATAGTTATGACAGGTAGGTTATAATAATTATTAATGAAAGACTATTAATAATCATTATTATTATGATGCCAAGATGATGTCACTGAAAAGATTATAATGAGGACGAGCCTAAAATGAATATTAATGTTTGAAAATGGCAATAATTATAGCGGGCCTTGGTAAAATGTTAAATTTTAAATATATTTTCGACGATGAAACCGTGAGCTAGGTTATTTTACGGTTTTATAAGTTTTGAGGTACTTAGCATTAAATATAAACACAAATAAATATTGCTGGACATTGTCCCAAGGCGGGGATGGAACCCGCAACCTCCTGCGTTGCAGGTGGACCTTCGCTCGCCGCGCCACATCTGTCGACATTATGGTGCCGTAAAAATTACCATAAAATTATTTAAAAAAACCTTTCCATGTCGGTTAAAGACCTCTTTCAGTAAAGAATCACAAGACCCGAGTGGAAATAAATAAGTTATTTTATAAAAAGTACTTCTCAAAATCTCACAGCCTTATCGAAAAGCAGTTAACGCAATTAAGCCAGTCCTTTACCGTATGAGTACATAATTACAATATTAAAAAGTGACTAATTACGTATAAATAAGGCAACTAAATTATCATTCCTTATCATTACGCCGACAAATTTGAAGCGAGAAAACAACGCGAGAGGCGCATGGTCGCATTCAACAGAAAATTGAATCGGGCGTAGCTCAGGGGGCATCACTAGACCAATCATATACGTGGAACAATGTACGTGATTGGTCTAGACTAGACGAATAATAATAATAATGGCCTTATTCGACTTAGTTCCGTCTCCCTGAATATGGAACTGATGAATACATATTAACACTTTACCAGCAATCAACAATATATAATTTGATTGTATTGAAAAAACTAAAAGACGACTTAAAATTCAGTTTTGTGCTAATTATTAAATGGAACTGAGAATACCCCTTAGCCAGCAATCAACATAATAATAATTTGAAACATTTGAAAACAAAATTTAAAACGGTTCATTTGCTTTAGACCTACTAGTATTTTCTGGAGATTCAGTAATTTTTTAGGCTTGCACTTTATTCGGCCACGATACTATTGAAACGGGAAAATTTGGCCATTTCCTTTATCCATGGTCAACATACTTCAATTAACGAATTATTATTTTATTTATTATACTCGCTTCTAGTCGCTCAGGCATAAGAGTAGGCAAGTCTACATTTTTAAAGCTCACCAGCTATCTTATGCAAGCTATATATCGTCCGACATTATCTCGCGACAAAAAGTCGCAAATTGATTCGGAGTAGCAAATTGCTTGCGGTGCGACAATTCCGAGGACCGGTTTGTCGCTCCCGTTCTCGTATTACGTGTTGTTTTTATCATGGCAACGGATTGATAAGGTATTACAATGTAAGAATACTTTGTAATAGTCCGCTCATATTTGGTTTCAGTAATGATACAATGAATAAATAATTCTGGACTGTTGGCTGAAAACATCTATCTTAAACATACAAAAACTATTAAATGTTTGTTTTTTTTTGTAAAAGTACAACAAAGCTATCATGTCATTCGCACTATGATGATAAATTATAGTTACAGACAAGCCAAAAAAAAACTGTTTCTTTTATTAACGTCTATAAAATATATAGTCATAAAGTAGGTTATGTAAGGTCAAAGGCTCATTTTTTAAGATTAATTTACCGGGAATTTATAGCTTACCTTTTGTTTTACTAAATAAAAAACACACGCGATAAATACCCGACATTAATCTTTAATTATGTATAAGTACCATAATTTCTGTTCTTCATTTTGCTCTTTGTCTTACACAATGTATCAAAATCTGATCTACACAATCCTAAAGCCATCACCGATTACATAACACCTCACCACGTGCGATTGCCATCGTTCCGACACGTAATGCGACCTGCCATTAATCATAGACCATAACCCGCAGAGGTAGTTATGGCTGATAATAATTTATTCGGGCAAATCCCCAGGGCATAGGTTTATGGCTTTATTTAAAAAAGATAAATAAATAAATACTGCTGCACGGTGTACACATCATCATCTAGCCCAAAACTAAGCACAGTTTGTGTTTATGATATCATCGTCATCTAGCCCAAAACTAAGCACAGTTTGTGTTTATGATATCATCGTCATCTAGCCCAAAACTAAGCATAGTTTGTGTTTATGATATCATTATCATCTAGCCCCAAACTAAGCATAGTTTGTGTTTATGATATCATCGTCATCTAGCCCAAAACTAAGCATAGTTTGTGTTTATGATATCATTATCATCTAGCCCCAAACTAAACATAGTTTGTGTTTATGATATCATCGTCATCTAGCCCAAAACTAAGCATAGTTTGTGTTTATGATATCATTATCATCTAGCCCCAAACTAAGCATAGTTTGTGTTTATGATATCATTATCATCTAGCCCCAAACTAAGCATAGTTTGTGTTTATGGTAACATCATCCTTCAAGCCGAATTTCAACCATGCTGGCCAGTCTTAATGGAGAAAAACTTGTGAGCAGGACATTAAAGTGCACAAGTGTATGCGCAAGCACAGGTGCACTATATTTTCTCCGCGCCACAGAGGTTGTCAAAACCGTAAAAGCGGGTAGTTTATCAGATATAAAAGTAGGTAACCAATCAATGATCAAAGACATCCATACCGACAATTTCTAATAAATCTAGCAATTCCATTTAATTTCAATCTAAAAGGGTATTTATACAAATTCTATTTCAACAGCAAACGTCTGCCTATTTGTCGAGCAGGACTATCCGGATTTAGTATGTTAGAGTAAGACAGCTGACTCCAGATTTAGTATGTAAGACTGAGACGGACGGGGGGTATTCATACGTCAGTTGTGCTATCCACATGTCGCAGTATCCACATTTTAAACTGTTGATGGCCTAAAGCTGCAGTCAGCTGGTTTTGGTTTCGAACCGTTAGAAGGTGGGCATTGTGACGGATAAGGTGTTTCATCTCTTATTTTTGTTTACGAAATAGATCTTGACGGTTTTGACCCTTAGACGAAAACCTACCATAAATAATTTCATTGTTTATGCTACAAAAAATTATTTATTTCTTTCTTTGAAGCCAAAAAGGGTGTTCTATGCCCAATAAGTGCATGCTGTCTCCCTAATACATGAAAGAATCAAGTTTTTATAAAACAAAAACTTAATGAAATTCATCTATGTAGGTTTTGAAAACTTTTAAACACACGTTTTCGCGCGGTGAAAGTCTACGGTTTCTATAGTGATAATTCTGTCTTTTGTAAGTGGTTGTATGGATCACTCATAGATGATAGAATTATCACTATAAACCGTAAATAGTATAATAGTATAAACTGTATAATAGTATAATTTATAAACATGATTTTTATTATCCCAGAATTATTTCAATTTATTGACGTAATTGATTTACGTTCCTACTCTCTTACTAATCAATCTCAAATTCCAAAGCTATCAAAATACCTATTCTTTACTTCCCTTTTTCGAAAAATCTTAACTAAAAAGGAATATTCCAGACCTTAGACCATAGTTTAGTCCTATGTGCATGTACCTTTACTTGGAATATTTAGTTTTCAGCAAGTATTTATGGGGTCAGATCACAGATTTCGCTGATGGATTGACTCCTTAACGAGTGCAATTGCCAACTTGGTATTTAATCTTCTGCTAGCGTGTAGCGTGTGCTTTATAAATAATGGTAGGTTTTGTGTTATACCTGACCTTAGAAGGTGGTTTTTAGAAGCTGTGGGATCAGGGAAAGGCCTTTGTCCAACAGTGGGATGTTCCAAGCATATTGTAATAGAAGTCGACTTTTTAGATTAAAAGAAAAACGCATTGTCCTGTACCTACTACCTACTACCGTGTATAAAAAAGGAACGTTGAAAATCTATAAAGTAATCTACTCTGTAGAAAATCCATTAAATATTATGGTTTTTTTACACAGGTTTATGAAGTTTTATAGTAGATTATGTTCCAGGGAAAAGTAAAAGCATATCTGCAAATTCCTAGAGATTTGGTATGATGCAAAAGCACGATAAAATTCATGAAAAAACCACCGAGTGAATTGAGTTTTATGAAAAAAACACCTCAAACTCGTCCACGGCAGGTTAGTCGAATCGTCGAAAATTAATACGATTCCGTGATGTTCTTCACAGAATTTTCTCTTCTAAATTTCTGTCAGCTTAAACGATGTTGATGTTGATATGGTAGATATGTTGATGTTAATATGGTAGATATGTTGATGTTGATATGGTAGATATGTTGATGTTGATATAGTAGATATGTACCTTGCACCCCTCGCACGTGAAGGCTCCGAAGTGGAATCCTGCCGCCGGCTCGCCGCACACTTTGCATTGTTGGTTCATCTGTAACAATTAGTGGTATACGGTAAATATTAACTTCAACTTCTTGCTAGATACTCGTAGCTGTGAGATAAATATTAATTAAGTAAAAATGTTATTTATTGATATAATAGACAGTGTAATTAGCAATACGAGTACTGTTGTTTTTAAATTCAACAAAATCATTGTTAATGGAATCATTGGTTTGGTGTAGGACGCCCTCCGATCAGGTGGGATGACGACCTGCGAAGGCTGCAGGCAGATGCTGGATGCGTCAAGCTGAAGACAGGGCGCTCGTTGGGGAAGGCCTATGTCCAGCAGTGGACTAGTGTAGGTAGATGATGATTGTTCAAATGAGTATGCTACGTGCATATGCCAAAAAGGAAACGAAGGGATTTGAATTATTTTCAGAATTCAATTAACCTAAAAAATATACGCAACAAATTTTTGTAATACATTAGTTTTTTATCGACTTCAAAAGAAAAGGTTGGTTCTCAATTCGGCTATAATGTTTTTTATCTTTTGAATAAAATAGTTGACACAAAAAGTCGCCTATTTCTCATCAAAAATCCAAAACTTCTATCTACGACCTCTAAAAAACTACTCAAGCAATGATTTTTATAATCAACCTCACGAATCACGGTGTCAAGTGGCATTATCGAAATAACTCGAAATAACTTCCTAACGTTGAAAATGTTGTTGTAGCCAACATTAGTGCAACTCAAATAGAGCTTCATAAATAATGATACATACGGCACCGAGTGGTTTCAAGCCAATTTAACAAATTCTATTCTGTCTGTCTATTGCCCTTTTCGAGCATGAATACCTTGTCAGAGTTTTTTAGTACAACCAACGTGGTCTTTATTTTCAAAATAGGTTATATTATTTGTGTTCGTAGAAAATTGTTAACGTTGTGCTCACAACTTGCCTATATCACTAGTTGAATGCAGAAAATAAATAACCGGAAAATATTCAAGCGCTGCGTCGCCTCGCCACTCTCGAAACGCACTTATGTAACCAATATACGTTTTTATTATTGTCTGAAATATATAATTTAAGATATGTACTTATTTCCATGTTCTCGCGTCATTAAAGAGAGGATCTTATGACCCAAGATGGGCAGCATGCTTGCTTGTCTCTATACCCCTAAAATCGGCGAAGAAGATTTTATTGAGGTAACGATAGTTATGACTCGATACTATTGTAGCTCGATGAACCGAATGGTCTGTAACAGCCAGTGCCGTATAGACGGTTAACTTTGAGTGATGATGGAAGGTCGTTGAATATTTTCGTTTTATTTTTGTAATAACATTTTTATAATGCTTCTTTGGAAGTAAATTGAGTTGTCAGAACGATTCTTGACTTGTAGTGCTTGAGTATAATATTCACTCACTGCGTTAGCACAGATTACGAGGTAATAAATAGTAAGAATGTTTGCTACTTTCAGCAAGCATGCGTTACATAAATATGCATTGCAATATATTATCACTATGCAATGCTTTTACGTATTATCATATTATGTAGGTAGCCTTGCTAAATATTTTGTATAATTTTTTTTTTGTTATCTTAAAGGTTAATTTACCTTTTGAGTGCTTATTAGTATAAGTTTTGTCTGTTTTCTATGAGATCAAGAGTGTGTAGCCTGTGTGTTCTGGTTTGGACTTAGACATTTATTCCGATACGTTCAGTAGTTTTGGCGTAAAGATAAATCAGAGCATTATAATTGTATTTTAGCGCAAATTTTACCTTTTCAGTGTTGCTCTAGCTTGTATGGGATAAGGAGTACCCTGTGTTGTTCTTAACATAGACCGTGAAATTTTATGCCGATCGGTTCAGTAGTTTCGGCGTAAAGACGTAACAAACATTCATGCATCCATCCGTGCAAACTTTCGCATTAATAATATTAGACTATTAGTATGTTATAGGTGTTTTATATAAAAACAAATATAGGTACTTAAAGTCAACAAGACACAATTGGACAAAACGAAAGCTCTACATAATATTTAACGATGTATGTTTTAAATAATTTTCGGCAAACCATTGCGTGTATTTCCCGACATGAATGTCAAAATTCCGAGAGAGGCAGAACACACAAACAATTATTTCGAGAATCACTTTGGGCGTGCGTGCGAATTTGTGTGTTTTAGTAAAATATTTAAATGCTCTCAGAAAACGTGGCTTTTGCGCATGTGCCATTTGCAAAACAGATTTTTAATGTTTTTTTACTTATTTAGTGTTTAGTTATGTGGTTGTAGATTCTTAGATAGTAATGTTAGTATGTTACCATACTATGGTAGAAATTCAGTGCAGGTGCCATCAAAAAAAGGTAGATTAAACAAAATGGTACGTGATAATTTTTTTTTTACTGAGCATAGGAAATAAAAAAAATACGAAAATAATATTCTGGATTATTTTATTTGTCATTTTTCAAAACTACAGTATTATTATGCGTTGAAAGTCTACTTTGGTTATAAGAGGGAACAATTGGCGCCTATATGCAGCAAATAAATTGTTTTTTATAAACAAATCCGCAAAAATCCAGATATCCCGTTACCTATCCAACGCCCAACATTGTACGCCACTGTACCAACGCAACGGGTTAAAATTAAATAAATGTTTCATAATAACATGCTTCGGATAACAAGATGGCGTGACAGAGCTCTGTTAACATATCCCAATTTTATTTTATTTTTTACGCCAAAATACACATTTCGGACCACCCTGCAGGTATTGTGACCCTTATTGCGGTGGCGAAAGGTTCAATTTGAGGTGTGTTGCCCAGCGTTGCCAGTGGTTAAGTGAAGAGTTGATGACGGATTGGGTGCACCTTGGTTTCGAATGTGTAGTGAACAAGACAGCTTGTTGGGTAGTTAATGGATTTTGCGGGTATGGATTTTTGCATTTTTTTTTAGATTGTGAATGGTTTTTTGAAGATGGTTGATCTTTGTTGTTTGTAAATGCATTTTTTGTCGGTATTTACCCAGTACTGAAACTGTACATATATCTTACTTAAGTTTCAAGGCCATGGTTAGAGCTGAGTAAAAATTGAGGAATAAGACTATATGGATAAGTGGTTACTATGGATTAAACGAGATACTTCTAGTTGGTTTGCAGCAATCTTCAGTTGGCTCAAACTATTCAGCTAAATCCAAACTAAAATGTACATAAATACAAGTTCAATTTTTTTCGACACAGAGGGCGCCTTGCCTGTAAAATAGCTGTTGCCCGCAACTTCGTCCGTGTAGAGTGGTGTTATAGGTAGTAAAGTCAACCTAGACCTTCCAAGATTCTTGACTTAGCGGTTTGAACTATTTTAAAAGAAAATGTAGTAATTAACAATTATCGAATAAAAACTTTCCTGAAAAACTGGTGCGAAGCAATTACTGGATAACGTCACTACTATTCTGAATATTTTACCGTCCTGGAAAACCCATTGCTTTTCGCTTCAACTAAATTGCATTCATATCGTATCATTTATAACTTCCTTAAGCTTATAAAAAGTAGGTACCTACGTATTCAAATGAGTTTGCATTTCATGAACTTCAATTATAATTAAATTGTTATCAAATCATCCGTCTTATGCATCATCAACATCAAGATCATTGCAGCTGAAGATATTAATATCCTGCCCTTAATTTGTATCGCGATCGATACTCCCTGTCATGGATTCCGCTTAAAAATCGATGCGATAGTATCATACATCTTAAACAAGAGCAGTCGATATATCAACGCACCAGATTTGGGTTGCAATTTTAATAATTTTATCTTTGATCATCCCTTTTTTGGTTCCGTGCGAAGCTTTACAATCTAAATTGGCAATAACTCGATTAAATTACAAAGGTTAAAGCATTAACTGATTCCCAGGAACAAATTGTCTATATTTTTTAGTTTATAATACTTAATTCTATTTAAATGTAATTTTGGACAACATGTTGGGTAATTACCCTGAACCTGTAATATATTTGATTCATATTTCAATTTATATAACGTTGTTTTTTGATTTTTCAAGACTAATACAAAGCAAGATATGGTTTGTTAGGTAGTTTTTCACGCCTAAACTGCTGAATGGATTAAATGGAAGAAAGAAACTGAATGGAAGAAGTTGTACGTAAATGTGTAGACAGGTCTACACATTTACGTACAACTTCAGTTAAAAACATAAGCTAAACATAAATCAGTTTCCATGTGATAGAAATTATCTTTAACGTTTCCATAGAAAAGACGCGTGTGAAACCGACGGCAGTAACTTGTTTATTTAATTTCTTCAGGTGCACTTTTAATCTATCAAAGGCACTTGTGACTCATCGATCACATCTCTTACGCAAATATATGTCCATACATTTTTCGTACAATTCGGAACCCTTTTTGGACAAAGCCACTCAATCTCCAGTTATTTAACGTTAATGAAGTAATATCTGGTTATGTTATGTCGATTGATATCTTGGTTTCCGTTTTTGTGAAATACAAATTGTAGTTATTTATCAAAGGTTGGCAATACCGTAATCTTTGACGGGATGCCTTTTGTGCATCGCCGATTTATCACGGGATAATTGGGGGTTTTCGTGGGAGAAATCCGGTGGTATTTTATATAATATTTACAGTTTATGTATTTACAGTGAAAATTTAAATAATTATGCATATAATATGTTTGCGGGGCACAGTCGGACATTAAAAATGTATGCCCAGCACGCTTATATCTGGCAAAGTCAAAGTTTTTCTTGATTTACTTTGCTGTGCATTTTGGAAGTATTTAGAAGGTAATTGTAACGCTGTAGTTTACCTTAATAAAAATGAATAAATAAATAAAAAAAATAAAGAAGTTGCTTAAAACTATAAGATGCAGTTATTAGTATTAGTGTGAAAATATTTATTATGATAAGGAAACAACTAGGTATAGAACAAAATCTTGAAATATTCCTATGTCCGACATTACAATATTTTATTTAAAAAATTTCCTATGAGTCCATTCCTCATTTATTTTATTGCCTTCATTAGTTAACTACACAGAAAAAGGTTCTTTTATATTTTTAAGTTTCATAAAAACGATTTAGCGCGAGCTATATACATAACTTTACATCACATCCATTCATTGTCTCTTAGAATAGAAATCCCGATCATTGAACTTGCAACTTGGCTAAGCTTCAAATGATGAAACTCCAAAACAATATGCAATTTACAACCTGTTGAAGACGCAGGGCTAAGGGAATGCAATAAAACATAGCCTGTGGTCTAAACGCGGCTGTGGTACAAGTGTGAAGGGGCCATTTACAAGTAGGTAAACGCATGATTTCATAGAGGCGGCCAAGTGTTGAAAATTTAAGGCTAGGTCATAGGTAAGTCACCAAAAACAATTTTTCCACCAAAAACGGGTTATTTTACAATCGCAGAGAGTCTTATTCGCATAAAAAAAGCCCAATTCATTTATTTGTCACATTTTCAGAACAAAACGCCTAATAAGACGTGTAACAAGGATATTTAGAGATTTTAGTACCTACTTGTCTAGTAATTTTAGTAATATATAATCATTACTAAAATTACTAGACAAGTAGGTACTAATTATAAGTATTGATACAACGGGTATTTATCGCGTTTATTTACCTTTTTCCCGACGTTTCAACAGGTTTACACTCTGTCGTGTATCAATACTTATAATTATGTGTTCAGATCGCGTAAGTTTAAAAAATAAGTAGGTACTACTTACCTTAGTACCTACATATTTATATTTTACTAAAAACAACCTCGGTCTGCGTTCCACTTGTTGTTCACGCCCAATAGGGTTCACATTGTGATACTAATCTATACATAAGAATCTACTAATTAAGCCAATGTGATGACAACAATAAATAAATTGAGTATTGAGTATTTTATACGGACAAGCGTGTGGCGCGCTTGATGGGAAGTGGTTATCGCAGCCTTTGGAACATTGAAGACGTTACTCACGCGCTGTCGAGGAAGTGAATACTTGAGACTTCTTTGAAGTTTTATCATATCACCATTATATACTTTTATTATATATTTTAATTTTTTTTTTTGATGTTATTTTATAAATAATTCTGGACATTATAAGCCCATTTACAAAATACAAAAGTATACAAAAATATGTATTTCTTTAACTTAACGTACGATAGAATGACAGTATTTGAGATTCACTTTTAATAAAAGAAAATACCTGTGATGACTCGATCTTCCAAGATTAATTATACTAGTAGAGTAGATTAAGTTATTAGCCATTTGCACCCATTGTTGAGTAAAATCCTGTCGAACCCTTTAAAACCCTTTATTTTGAAGTTAGCATACCATTATCACCTAAAAAAGCCTACATGTAGTACTGTGAGTGTTATCTTGAAGAAAAAAGTAACACAACTGGGCTAAATAGTGGAATATTATTGATGCGAATGTATCATACAAAATCAACATAATAATGCGTAGGAACACAAATCTCTTCTAACTTGCACCCGAACTACTTTCAAAGCCCATTTCAAAAGGAGTGCTTCCAATAAGGGATCGCTCAACTTGGTCAACTTGGCTCTACTTTGCATGTCCTGACAATTGGCACCGATCAAAAATGGCAATGAAAATTGTCTCACTGATCGACACTAGACCACTTGAAGAGACTTGGTGTTACTTGGAGATTTAAATGGCACCTTATTCCGAATGGATAGAGTTTAGAGTGGCTGGTTGTACATAAGGAAGTTTAGTGTGGGAAACGTATTTGCTTGTAAATCTAGCGGAGTAATGTCGATGGATGTGTGGGGATTAATGGCTTGTAAACGGTTTGCTTGAAAGCTTGTAAGGTGTTTGAATATACAACTTTGCAATATAAACAGGAAAATGGTAGGCAAAGCACATTCCTACTAAGTTTTCTTTTGCGCTACGCACAAAAAATGCATTATGAATATTTTCGAACTGCTGTAGTACACAGTATCTTCTTCTTTTGATTTTGAGAAGCGCCATAGTTCATAAATTTTAATTCGGAAATCAGTATTTCATTAACAACTTCTATATTTATACTAAACATAACTAAGTATTATATTGGTGTCTAAGTAACATAAGTTATTTCTTAAATTTTAAATCTTCCGGTAAAAAATCCTGACTTGGTCCACAAGTGCGAAACTTTCAAAAACCTGCCCCTACCACCTGCCTACCCAATTCCAACTCGAATGCGATTAATAAAATGTAGTAGGCGTGCTTTAGATGATGATAGCCGGAGATTTTCGTAAGCTTTGCAATTCTTAATGGTAACTAAAAAAACATTAAAATACCCATAATTGACACTATTCAATAAAAAAATTCAAAAGATAACTGGTCGCGTTAATTCAAGTTTCCTTTGCCATAAAAGTCTTGCCACTCATATTACATTTTAATTGAAACAAATATTTTTATCCAATTTCCCGCAATTTTCCCTTCACTATTTATCACAATCATAGCAAAATTTATGGTGGGCCCTGTAATGGTTTTTAAATTTTGACGACAAAAAGATTGACGTCTCAATTTACGTAAAATAAATAATAGGCTCTCAGTTTGGTCACAAGCTGTTATTTTTTATAAGAAAACTGTATTTTTCACTTGATTGTACTTTTTGCGTCAAATTTATTGCTCAATAAACAAATTTAATTGCTTATTAACGATTGTTATCGGTAATTGTTCACCTCGTAAATTTAAAATGTACCTTGTAAAAGGTTTTATTATAATTTGTAATTTATTCGAGAATATGCATGTTAATTTGTAAATTTAATGTGAAACATCCATAAATGTAAACACGAGAGAAGAAAATTAAAGCTACGAAATCCCGTTAATAACACTTTCAATAGAATAAAATTAAAGGGAATGTCAATTGATTATAGTAATCAGTCAAATTTTGTATATTTTGTGTAATAATGCCAGTGAAAGGCGATGAAAATTTACTAAATTATTCAAAACACGGTTTGAATAAAAAATAAATATTATTCTAATTCGAAAAACCATTTATCATTAATTTCAATCCATATTTTACGTGTATAATCATGGCGAAAACTGGGTTACGGCTAAATGCAGGTTGTCAGAAAAATAATTAATACATTTCTTTTGGCCGCGCGGATCTTCATAAATATGTAAATCATACCTGGAATTATTTTAATATTCGATGCGCTAAGAATTAAGCACTTATGTAAGGCATACCAAGGTTTGTTTCAATACTAGATAGATAGGTCTAGTCAATCGTATCGTTATTGTTGGTAATGTTTTTTTTACGTACATGAAATGTATCACACCATCGGAATAAAAAAAAGTCAAATGAAAGTATAAATTTAAAAAGATTTCAAAGAGAGGTGTATTGTAATGTATTGTTTTTTTTATTGCTCTGTTCATTTACCTTACATAATGGAGAAATTTTTTGGTTTTTGTATATAATCAAATAAATAGTACAATAATCTCGTTAAGTTTTATGTACTATTTATTTGAAAAAAATTGTAAAAATATTATCCATCCTAAAACCTCATTGAATTAAGATAATCCAGGCTATAAAAAGTTGGATAAAGTTAATTTATTTCCAAAAAAAAAACAAATATAAATCATTACTTAAAAAATACAAAACGTAGCACACGAAGGTGAAAGCGCGGACAGATCAAGCAATTACAGCATCTCTCAGCTATCACGTTAATTATACGTATCACGGAGAATCAATGAAACTTCGCAGGCTTGTTCAAAATGTAACGTGTGTTTGTATTTTTATTATTTTGGTGTTAAGCGTTTTGAACGGAAGTGTACTTGTAACCATAAAAATATTGGAGATGCTCAAAGCAGGTCAATTAAAAACTATTTTTGAGTTTTGTATGACTTATAATTTCAAGACACTGGCTGACAGGCAAGTTCGGAAATTTTTATAGTAAAATAAGTTTTATTTTTTATTGGATTGTTGAGATTTTTTTTAATTGAACCTCTGCCAGTATTAACTATGAGATAGAAGTAAAAACTTTAATACTGAAAGCAAGCTTTTTTTTGTCTCGGATCTAATAATGATGTTGACGTTTGATTTGCTAGACCTTTTTTGGTTTATCAAAATAAACTGCTATACTTACCCTCATGATAGAGAGCGCACATGACATGAACTTTTTAATGATGTTTATGATTCTCTACATTTTTAATATCAACACTATTACAGAAATGTAAATACTCGTATAACTACTAAAATAAAGAGAATTAAATAAAAAATACGGATACGGTGCGAGCGCGTTAAAGTCTTTTATATAGAAACTTGTAAGTTAGGCGTGTTATGTCCATGAAGTTTGATAAAAAAGTTATAATGTTTTTATTTATAGTTCTGTCGGTGATAGTACGTAAGTACCTACCTCATATGCTTAGGACAATTTTAATTGGTTATTATAAAAATGATGAGTCGAATTATATTAACCAACTGCCAAATATGGTGTGATTTCGTTAATTTTATGAATTTTACTTTTTTAACTTGTGTAAATAAATCTTGCTTGCTTAAATTATAGTATCATGTAAATAAATAGCGGTGAGGTAGGATTTTTTTGTATTACTATATTCTAATTACGGTTTTTTAGTGTTGAAATAAAAAAAACCATTTCATACTGCTTCGTAACTGATGTCTATTGAAATTGGTACTTTTTAACACATGTTATTAAAGAATTCCTTGACTTCAGCAACAATTGTCAAGTTTCATGTTATATTAAAACAAACGGTACAGTTACAACCAAAACTGTTATACTTTTTCACGGTGTTTCAAACAAATAATTTAAGCGCATTACATGCTCTGTATTTTCGCGGCATGTTAAAGAAAAATACTCTATTTAAATGATAAAGTAAGACACTGATTAGGAATTCTTTGCGGCAAACAAAAATATACCGTAAAAATTGGGGGTCAACGTCCAATCTTCGTCGAGTATCCGTCAATTTTATGCACCAGTTTAAATTATTAACTGGCATCGAATGGCAAGTAAATAATTTACACATTTTACACCAGTATTTTTACGTGGAGCATTTACGTATACATTAAAGGATCTATCTCTAAAGATTGTATTATGTGCTTCTGCCCGTAGCTTTCCCCGCGTTTTTCTTGGATCAAAAGTAACTTAGTGTTATTCTAGGTTTAGTAATCTGGTCGTGAAGAGATAACAAACATGCAATCATTAGGAATTTCGTAATTACGTGTTTCTCTATTCAAAGAAAGCGGAACCTGTGAAATCTATAAATAAATAAATAAATAATGTTGCATAAGATAAATATATTTATTTTTTGTTACAAATTTCTTACAGTTTACCGTTAAAAGTGTCTTAAATCCTTACATAGTATTATCTAGACACTATGGTTCTCTTAGCAATACTTAAATAAAATGTACGTTGGTATTTATGCTAGCATCGGAAATTAGTGCGGTAGGCAGTCATTGTCTTTGGAAATGGTACATTACGTTATTAGCTTAAAATATATCAAATTCTATAATATTCTCCATCAATAAATCATGTCATCCAAACGTCCTCAAGCACTTATAAAACAAAAGTGATTAATTCTCACGTACAGTTCAAAAGAAAATAAATTCAATAACTACTAATTACCTTTCGGCTACCCTGAAAAGAGTTCAAGCACCTTAGGGTAAGAAATAAACGCATTTTTGGATTCTGAATCATTAATCATTTTTGGGCCGCGTTGGCCTGAGGGACCTGAGTGGGCTAAGTAGAGTTGGGGAGAATACATTGGAAAGAAAAGCCGGACTTTAAACGTCAAGCATATACATACTGATTAACTCTTTTAACTCTCAAACTACTGCGTCATAGTACCATGATACTTCATGATTTAATTCGATTGCATAAGATCAGCTTCACTATTATGATGTTTTAAACATAAACATTCTCAAAAGATATTCTTCTGATGTCTATGTAAAGAAACAAGTGGGCTATGAATTGTTCTTTAATAATAATTGCAATCTTTTAGCCGGAAACATTAGCCGGAATAACAAATGCCGGACTTTTCTCATCACTAGTCCAAACATTAAGAAAAAAAGTCGGCTGAACGCTTATTAATTTTTAGATTATCGATAATTAATTTTCATTATTTTTAATGTTGTTATGACGTCGCCTGTGATTTAAGGTAGATGATTCGTCGCGCTTTCGTACCAGATCTGTCTAATAAATCTTATATAAACTATAAATAATATAATACTACAGTACAGTTCCTAATAAAAAAGATTTGAATATTTATGTCGATGATTGTACAATTACCTGCCAATTAATACAATTTTAATCCCGGATTTAGATTTGCACTTGTTTTTACGGATATAAATAAAATTAATTATGTAGTACTTGGCAATAAATTATTGCGGGCAAATTCATATTCATTTTATTGACATTATTTAGGTTTATTACGCTGAGTTAATTAGCATTTGAGTGACCTTCGCGGATTCAGAAGCTCATTAAATATGAGACCAAGTTTTAGCTTGGAGTAGATTTATTGCAAGCGCCAATGATTTATATAAATAATTTCAAGATGATCTATTTATATGTTTTTTACTCAACTGGGCTTATGGGAAAATTGAAGGAATAAATTTACTCACAATTGTAGCTTAGATATTTACTCAATTGTAATGTAATGGACACGTGTCTTATTAGAACTAAATTTACGTAGTAATACGACTGAGTGTTTTTTTTTTGCGTTGTGACCATTTTTTTTTTTTTTTTAATGACGATATTTTCTTAATTCGCTGATGATGGTTTTCGATTCGGTAAAGCATTAGGACTCATGGCACGATTGTCAGTCGAATAGATATGAAACTCAAGCTATTTTGTATTTGACATTAGAAAAATACTTAAAACAATACAATACAGTAAACTAGATAGTACCTACACCAGATGCAGATCATTCCAAGAAAAGACATAACATGCGACAAGTACAACGGGCGGCCATATCGTTAAGAAATTCTCTCTAAGAAAATATCTCTTCCAAGGCAACCTTAGGATGGACGAACAAGTATTTGTTTTTTGCTCTGTGTGGTAAAATAAAGTTTTTTCTCTCTTTCTGTTTCGCTTATTAGAAAATGATTGCAAATGCTTTGTCAAATGATTACGTTGCGATTACAATGCTTCCTGTAACTGTGCGATCAATACCTGATTGTTAGGTTTCGTCCAATCATATCGCAATCAGTCAAACTGACTGGTCATCCTTATTATAATTTTAATAATCAGACCTGTCAATTAGTAATACATAATAATTAAATCATTAAATTGTATATCGCTCACGGTTATTACTGACCTTTGGTTGCTTTATGTTTTTTAATTAAAGATGAACTTTTTCGTTGATCCTTAGTCGCGACAGTGATGCAATTTCAAACAATCATTTTTCCTTGAAGCTTATTATTATTTTGACAGATTTTGGATCGCAATAGGTTCGTACATTTTGTGCTTACGAAATGTAAATATTCATTTGTTATAAATATGCCGTCCGTTTCGACGCACAGTACCAGAAACGCAAAATATCTTTTACGCGGATGACTTTACAAAATGATGTACTTTGCAAAACTAAATCTGGTAATATGCGTATCAGGTCTTCTGCGTGTTTGGTAATTCGCGAAATGTTTATCTGGTCATCCGCGTATAAGATATTTTGCGTTTCTGGTACTGTGCGTCGGAAGGATGCCGTCAGCAATCTTAAATATGCCTGCTCGGCAATAAAAAACTAAATGAAAATCAGTGAGAACCGATTTTTTACACACTATTCAATCATCATCATCATCATCAGCCTATGATAAACCATTGCTGAACATAGGCCTCCCTCAATAAGCGCCATAGCTCCCTGTCTTCAGCTTGACGCATCCAGCACCTACCTGCAGTCTTTTGCAGGTCGTTATCCCACCTGGTCGGAGGGTGTCCTACACTACGTTTACCGAGTCGTGGTCTCCACTCAAGAACACATTTGCCGCAGCGGCCGTCGGTTCTTCGCGAGATATGGCCGGACCACTGCCACTTCAGCTTGCTAATTCTTAGAGATAATGTCGATAACTTTGGTTCTCTGTCGGATTCTATTCAATACCCTTTATCTGAATCTTTTTCGTGGCCAAACCGTTGGTTTCAAACCTTTCTATTTTTCAGATTCAGATTAAAAACTTGATTTCTTTACGTTGACATAAAAAGCACTTAGACAAGTCAAGTTATTATCAAAAGAGAAAGAAGGTGTTTTTGATTTTCTCTTCATTTATATTTTTATCCACTCTATTCTTGTTGATACAGCAGGCCTAGACACTGTAACAATCGATTGACGAAAGCGATAGAGAAAAAAAATTCTACCGCTTTCGCTTTCAAACCCATTTTGTATTTAATCCAGTATGGGTTTGAAATATGCCTTAGATATGTCACGTAATCTATTTTCAACGTAAAGATTACCGGTAAATAATGTACGTACGTTTCGATTGCATCAAACGAATCGAGGCAGAGGCAAAGTTCCCTAAATTTTATGTCACACCTTTTGAACAATTTGTGTGTGCAAAATTTGTAACATCTCAATTTTCCTGCCATGTCTATTTCCAATCATGTGCCTGATTCAACCATTCAATGCTCATCACAATCACTCACTACAAAATCTAGTTGAAACGGCCGTCAATCCATCAAACATAGAAACTCCATATTTGCCATACAATCAGTTCAAAGAAACATTCAAACGGCCAAAGTAATAGCATGTTAAACAATAAGCGGCCTTGCTGTGATCCCATTTCTAAAAAGCTTACACATGTTTTGAACACCGGCGTAGTGAGACCTCCCACCCCCCGCTCGTTTGTGGAATCTAGTTCTGGAATGAAGTCAGTTGAGTGATGGTTGGAGGTCAGAGTTGAATGGTTGCGGTGCTTGTTTTCCGTCAACACGATGGCAGAACAGCAATAAGCAATGTTTGTTGAGGTTCGCTCTTTATTCAAATTTGTTTGTTGCAGACGAGCGTTTTTCTGATGAAATAAAAATTTTGAATGCTCTAGTTCGTTGAGTTATCTAATTTACAATAAAAACTTTTTTACTTTCACACATACGTAGTACGTACGTCATGTGTATGTAAAGTAAAAGTAAAGTAAAGAATCATTTATTTCTTTAGGCTTACAAAATAAGCACTTAGACAAGTCATTTTTATGTGTGAAATACAAAAGTTTTTATAGTAAAATAGATAACACAGTTAAGATTTTTTACCTCCATATTGTATCCACCACGGTCACAGAAGAAAATAACTCATTTTCAAATACTAGTGCTTGAATCCAGAATATCACTTGAGTAGTAAGTTGAATTCTGTCAAATTCTCATTCCCGCCGCGTTTTTCCCGCCCGTCTGCACAAGCCGGCCAGTTTGTGTGAAAAGCCAACATTCCGTCTAACGGCGTCGCGGGCGTTCTGTAAATTTGCCGATACGCAATTCGCTGACTGCAAACACGATTGTGTGCGCAGTCACATTGAAAGAGGTGAAATCTTTGGGCTTGTTCGCTAAGAGTTTTAACCGCGTGATGCCGGCTTGGAATTTGCATCTCCCAGCTCTTCCCGCGGGTGTCGTAAGAGGCGACAAAGGGATATCCACCGGGGGCGGGCAGTGCCTCCTTCAGAACAATTTACCAGTGAATGCGATCCCCAACCCGCATGCCCAGCTTGGGGATTATGGGCATATGGGGATTTTGACCCTTGCCTGTATATTGAATATTCATTTACATATATATGTAAATTGAATATCCCAACAGTTTCAAAAGATTTTCGTTACTTTACATTGAATGAAGTTACTTAGATCTTCATCATAAAGCCCTAATTAAACATGTACCTTAGGTAACTTTGTCTCATCTCATAAATCCAATCAACATTGTACTTTCGTAACATCTCGTAACTAATGGGATTTTTGATTAAATTTTTAGCGTTAATCGCAAATGAGAACATAAAATTGTAAAGGTTCATTACCGAAGAACTAAATAGTAGCACTTTACGATCTAGCTCCCTTTTATGGCCCAGGCTTTCGTTAATCAGTATTAAACAAGGAAATTTGTTTTTACTTTGCGAATCTTCTGGTTGCGAAAACCGGAAGGTTCGCAGAGGGCCCGCGCGGGCGCATTTGTGTATTCAATCATGACGTACTCAAGTCAATCAATTTTTTCGCAAAAAAAAATCTTTGTAAGGTTTTTTAAGAACCCTTTGATAATGAAAATAAATCATCAACCTATAATAGTCCACTGCTGGACATAAGCGTCCCTTTAATGAGCGCCGTAGCGCCCTGTCTTCAGCATACCGCATCCAGCATCTGCCTGCAGTCTTTCGCAGTAAATAAATAATGCTGGACAATCCACACATCATTACCTAGCCCAGCTAAGCAGAGCTTGTGTAATGGGTACTAGATTAATAAGTCTCTTTATTAAGCAAATTATTTACAAAGAAAGTTTCAATCAAATAAAATAAACAACTATAAACGTCAACAATACAAGTTATCCTGCGTCAACTACTAGATCGTTGAATACATACGAAACATCAAAAGCGTCTGCTATTTTTGGGGTAGGTACATTATGCTTTATTCACATCTACATATCAAGATATTGTTTAAAATAGATTGATAAATATTTCACAAAGAAGCCTATAAATGTATAACAATACAAGCCCAAATAAAGAAGCGATTAATAACAAAAATCGATACGATTAAATAACGGCACCCCATTTGCAAATGTCTCGATATTAAAATCGATTTCGAATCGATCGCGCGAGTAATTGTCGGTAATGATCGGAGGTGTCGATGGAGCGATTGTCCGTTACTTGCAGAACTCAGGTGGTCGTTCGTTTGGGGTTCCGTAATAATAGTTGTAAAGAGCCAAGCGTGAGTTCGTTTTGTTGCGATTGTTTTCAGATCGAGTTAGAGTCTTATAAATGACATTTATAACCAGTTTCTGCCAGCGACTTCGCACGCATTGTTCGCTCTTGAGCGATAAGACTGCCAATTGTAATAATTTTTTAATTTTTTTCTGTATATAGTTTTCTGTTTAAAGTGCAATAAAGAATTTTTTATCTATCGATTGTTTCTATGGTAATGTTTTAAATAGGTAGTTATTAAATAAATATACGGTACTTTTTATCTCATAAATCAGTTCCCAGAAACAACGCATGCGAAGCCGCGGGCATAGTACTGGACAATTCACACAGTGTCATCTGGCCCCGAGCTAAGTAGAGCTTGTGTTATATGACGTATATTAGTGGTATTAATTGAAAAAATACTGCAAATAACAAGGGTAGGGTTTCGTGCCAGCCTACCACCAGGGGTATGAACGGTGGTAGACTGGGTCCGTAGCGAAACATTCTATCTTATTAGGATAAGCTCCAAGCTTATTGGATTTATGTTTAAGAGTTGCTGACTGCTGATGACCTTATAAGTTTCCCAGAAACACCTCACTCAACACCAATTTAAAATTCTCAAACCTTATTAAAATTGGATCAAAATCCTCCATAAAGAGGCATGACACGCAAAACGCCTGTTTAACATGAGTCGGTGATTTTAAACGAAACCGATACATAAACAATTATATAGACATTTATCTTGAGGTGTTTTTGATAAACCCTTTTTATGACAGCCTTTGGGCTAAGTCTTAATATTATAGCAGAATTGAAGTTATATAAATAAAGTATCTCTTGCAGCAAAAGACATTAGATCCACATTCTTTACTAAATATGATTATTTTATACATAAGTATCTTAGTGAAAGTTTTTAACCAGTGTGTCCTACCCGCTATGACCTACGGAGCTGAGACGTGGACACTCACGATAGGGTTGGTCCACCAGTTCAAAGTCGCTCAGTGAGCTATGGAAAGAGCTATGCTCGGAGTTTCTCTGAAGGATAGGATTCGTAACGAATACATCCGACAGAGAACCAAAGTTATCGACATAGCTCTAAGAATTATCAAGCTAAAGTGGCAGTGGGCCGGCCATATCTCGCGAAGAACCGACGGCCGCTGGGGCAAACGTATTCTTGAGTGGAGACCACGACTCGGTAGGATGCCCTCCGACCAGGTGGGATGACGACTTGCGAAAGACTGCAGGTAGATGCTGGATGCGTCAAGCAGAAGACAGGGCGCTATGGCGCTCATTGGGGGAGGCCTTCATATGTCCAGCTGTGGACTATCATAGGCTGATGATGATGATGATCTTAGCAAGGGTCAGGTAGGTACCTACTAGTGTCCTTTGCAGACAATATATGAGAGAAGGGAAACGAAAAGGGAAAAAAGATAAACATATCCTATTAGATTTTGAAGCAACGAAAATTAAAGGCATGATGGCAGATTTAGGCTCTGCTAATCTACTTATTTTTTTACTTCTACGACCGGTTAGTGAAAGAGATGACTAGCTTCTGCCTGTGTTACATGTGTTTTGTTACCCAAAAAATGCGGTACCCATCATCAAAGCCCGTTTATGCGTTATCAAAAATCTACCTACTCAAGAGTATCTAAAATTTTGTCATTTATACACGACGAATCGAGTTAACTTGTCAATTATCTCAAAAGCCACTCACAAAATAACCTGATTCAAATTTTTACGCGCCATTGCTACATCGTAAAACATTGATGCTCCTATTAAGCAGATCTTATCTAAGACCTGCGCAGGAGTGTAAATAGCGAATAAATTCTGTGACCATTTGATATTCGTAACATGATTTCGGTTTTATGGATTTCTTGTGTATGGTGTTGATAAGGCCGCCCATTGTACAACACATTCTTTATTTGTCTTTTTCCTGTCCAGTGTATCTGTTTTTATGATGTGCAATGAAGAATAATTGTATTGTATTGCGATGACGTCTTCCTAGCCGAATTGCGGCCACGGTGGTGACCAATATCAACGCAGAGTAGCCGATTGTGTAAGTTATATTATAGTGCCCAAGTGTGTGCGCACTACACTATATTCACTTGCTCTCAAAATCCGATAGGACAGCAGATCTACCCGACCGGAGAGATGTCAGGTGCAGGACCAACGCTTTACCTTGCTGTTCGAGTCGCGTGGAAGTAACGCCGCCAACTTCTTGACTATGGATTTTCTTTTCCGTATCAATTTGACGAGATAAGATAGACTCTAAATAGGGAAAAAAAATTAAAATCTTTCTTTCTTTCTTTTCTTTATTTCAGGAAAACTTTTTTTTCGAATATTTTCAACATTTTTTGCTGATCATTTTCCAACTTTCACTTTTATTTGTTATGTAAACCCAAATACCTACTTAAACAAGAGAAATATTAGAAATAACTTTGATAATAACGAACCGTCCCAGTATTCATTCTCGAAGCAAAAGGTATGTAATAACCTTAGTCACCACAAATCACAAGTCGCAGCAAAAGATTGAAACTAGACTTTTCAATCCCACGATGAATAGTCCCTCTGATTTACTATTTCCTTTGGGTTATTTGTTACGTTTTCAAAGGGTGTGTAAAACTGTAGCGATAGTCGTTTACGAGCGACTTATTGGGTTTAGAGCGAACTTAACTCAGATCGGTAGGTGGTCTGGATTCTAATACATGCGAGTGGTAAAGCGCTGCGCATATTAGACCTTTATTTCATCATCATCAACCTATAATAGTCCACTGCTGGACATAGGCCTCCCCTAATGAGCGCCATAGCGTCCTGTCTTCAGCTTGCCGCATCCAGTTTCTGCCTGCAGTCTTCTTGAAATTGTTTTTACCTAACTGCAGTATCTGGCTCAGGAATACACCTAGTATTCGGAAATTATTTCGAGAAGGATTTGGACTAATATTAGACAGTGACGTTGAAATTTGTATTCAAAATCTCACGCCAATATGAATCGAATAAAACATTTTTTTCTATGAGTATACTATTTTGTTCAAGACCTTTTAATGTCCTAAAAATCTGTGTATGACTGTTTGTTTTCAAATTGAAGTTTTAGCAGGCTAGCCAAAACTTCCAGAAACGGCTTTCTTTATAAACAAAATAGAGCACTTTTGCTCCTTCATGTACTAAAATCGTAAAATGTTCTACTGCACGCGTTAAATAGGAATTTAATACAATTTGATGTCGATAGAATAATTGAAAACGAAATGAATACTTTCATATTAATGGACCTAATTCAATTTATAATTAAGAAAACTGCAGTTTCGCCTATTCAGGTCCATTTTATTGAAATTATATTTTATGATGACACAGTTCATAGAAAAGACAGGCAATACAAAAAAGTCTGCCACTAGAAAGGATTAAGATATGTAAACGACATAATGCACCTTCCTGTATATTTTGATATCAAATCAAATAATTTTATAGACCTAGGAATTAAGAAAAAGGAAACAACTTAAGAAAGTAATATTTGGGCTTTAAAGCGGATGGGTTATAATCAAATAAGAGTCCATATAAATTTCGAAAGGTAAGTTGAACAACGTAAGAAGCAAATTTTTATTGTTAAAGACTATTTTGGCAATCACCTGCTTACCAGCTTTTCAGTAACAATACATTCTTTACCACAAATGCTTTCTTCACCATCATCAGAATCATTAGTACGTATTTACAGAGCATCTGTCCTTTCATGTCACCTTAAAATAAACAGTTATTGTGCAAAATCATGGTCTTTATGACTATACCCTTAAAGTTTAGAATGCTTGTAATTCGCGCAATGTGTGTGGCTTAGGTTAGGAGTAAGAGGTTGATAAATGATGCCGATTTGACACGCATAGTTTAGGAGCTTGGGAATTCTGCTGATTAAAGTCACCTTGACAAGGAAGTGTGGTTTGTAAGTTGGTTATCTAAAACAGAGTTAAGAGTTTTGAGAGAGAGTCAATTTGTGGCCTAATTTTCCTGCTTAGAAATAAGACACTTTGTGAAGTTTTGGCTATAATAGTGCATAAGCTTCACACTGGTAGGATAATTTCTAAGAAAATTATAATATCTCAAATAAAGAAAGGCTTTGACGGAATTTGAACCCACACTACGTCACTTGACCTCGTGGCGCAATAGGTAGCACAGCCCTATCCGTGGGAAGGCTGCGGGTTCTAGTCCCGTTGAAATCGAAATATTTGGGATAGTAGGTTACTATATTATTTATTACAATTTCCCCGAGAATAACATTCAACCAACAATATTGTAAAAGCTACATATTATTTTATACATTTTTAGAGATCTATAAATTTCTTAGAGACTTAATTATATCCGAAAGCTGGTATAATATATTTTTGATTCAGTAAATTCAACATCAAACTAATTCATTCATTTTGGTGCCCAAAGTGCAATCGGCACCGAATATGTTGAGTGAAATAGGTACCTAACGACTTCTTGACCCGTTAAAAATTTATCTAACGAAAACACAAACGATAGCTATGGTACATGCACTTTACGAGCAATAAACAATGTGACGAGTGAGTCACACTTAGCACCTCCTACGCAATTCTGCGCGCCTGGTAGTTTTGGATTGTATGGCCTTTCTATTCAACATTTTATTGGTTTTTTGATGTCTTAAAGATGGGTAGGGCCACCATGGGTGTACAATATTATTGAGCCTAGTTTTCGTTCAATGCGTTACTCTGTAGATGTACGGACGTTTTTGGAGGATATACACGGAAACAGACGATGTACTGATAGATCTCTGGATAGATGGTCCGACACCGGCCAATTAGACCTGGATGCAATCAGCCTATTGTAGTCTCCGTGCAGTCTTTCGCAGGTCGTCATCCCACCTGGCCGGAGGGCATCCTACACTACGTTTACCGAGTAGTGATCGACTTTTTATACGGAAGTACGTAATGAAAGTAAGTACGTACGTAGTCTAATGTCCTAAACGCGGTCACACACCATCCTAACCACAATATTACTTCACTTACTAATACAATTTCGCAAAACAAAGTAACTCAAGTAGTTTGGGGTTTCCCACTCGTAAAATAACCAGGATCTGCTTAAGCATTGTTGCCAACTATTTCCCAATTTAACTGGCTCGTAAATAGAATCCGCCATCTTTGTTGAGAGCTTAGTTAACCCTTTCACTGGCGATGATCAGTATGGTGCATAGGTTATGGTGATTAGTGATCATTAATGCCGGTATCTCGTAAAGTCAGCCGTTAACATAAACCTGAGAAACAACAATCATTATGTGCGATATAATACACGCATGCATAAGATAATGTGCACATAGGTAACTGATGAAGGTTATATCATCTATGTCATTTCATCTTTATTATCGTTCATATAATTATTTCCATCCAAAGGTTGCCTGGAAGAGATCGCTTCCAAGCGATAAGGCCGCCCATTGTACTTGTCGCATATAATGTAGTTTTGTAATGATTTGATTATGGTGTACAATACAGAATTTTTGTATTAAATAAATAAATAAATAATGCTGGACAATCCACACAGCATTATCCAGCCCCATGGTAAGCAGAGCTTGTGTTATGGGTACTAGATAACTGATATACATAATACAATACATTACATAGATCGATATTTTTTATTATACATAGAAAACGACCAGAATACCCGGAACAAATATCCGCAGATCGTACATACAATTGTTCCGAGGCGGGAATCGAACCCGCAACCTCCTGCGTCGCAGGCGGACCTTCGCCCACCGCGCTTTCATCGGGTTATATCCATAATATTTACTGCGTTATATTACTCGTATTATGTTGCAGTATATTCAATTTGTAACATGGTCAATTTATTCCTACATATATCTATAACATTATAATAATCAACAGACTAATATCAAAAATTTTTGAGCAAGCATAATTCCATTAACATTCTTGAACGAAATGATGTTTTTGGGTTCTGTCTCCTGCACATATTAAATAACTACGACTTTTAAAATGTTGAATGCATTTAAATAATAATTGGTTGCATCCAAAACTAAACGTAACAAATAGTAGGGACCTGAAAATTGACTCCTACTCAATGTTTATTTCTCAAGTCTCAAAAACTCCGTTAATATCAACAAAAATGGGAACATTATCATTAAAACAAGAATAAATGACAGTGTGTTAATTTTTATTTGGTCCTAAACTATCGGTCTAGACGAAATTACCATAATCGCAGCTTAAAATCTCAATTTCAATCAGAAAACTTACAAACTAACTTTTACGAACTTTCAAAACCATAATGCTGGAATCCGTTAAAATTTTTATGAATTTTTTAATTACTTAATATTGATTAGGTTAAAAGTGTTGATAATTATACCAATTTAGAACGATAAAGCTAAAACGAGAAACTAACATCCGAGTTCATTATTGATTTGTGTAACTTATTGAATTTATAATGCGTTTTCATCAAAAAACCCAAATATACAATCTTTATGAATAAGCCTTTAAAGAAGAGATACAGAAAATGCAATAGTTCAAACAATTGAAAAACCATTTTTACTAGAATACTGTTTGAATAGCTTTTATAAGTCGCATGCAACGATATTTTATTATTTTAATAATATATAAATACTGGAGGTAGACTATATTATTCATAAATTCATGTGACAAAGGTTATAATGACCCCCTTTGACCTAAAACCGGTTCAATTGAAGTTAAGGGTTAAGTATCTTTTTATAAACTCAGTTCGCAAAAACTTCACAAAAATGAGGTCTATTATTTAAATATTACGCCACTTATGATAACAATAAGGAACATACCAATGCAGACCAGAAATTACAAAAAAATACCAGAAGTCGAGAAGTCGATTGCGAACCGTGTCATAAATTATGCAGAGACAATGGATATGATTTATGACAGTGTATGTTAATGTCAAATGTTTTGTTTATGAGAATGTTTATTTTTGACATTTAATTTCGGGCGGTTGAAAGGGTTAAAACCAGGTTATGAACCTATGTAGGTACTTCCTCATTTTTTTTTTAATCTTAAGGTATTTTTTTCGAAGGAGTAGCTTGCTGTAAGTTATTTTATTTATTATTAATATTAAGACAAAATTGGGAGCATCAGAAACCAAAAACGTTTTAAAGTTGATGTTTTCACGTATCGTTAATCCATTACGTACCTTTGTTTTAAATGGTTTTTAAACATTAAATATATTAAAGAGCAAGTTCGATTGGTTTCTCCTCATTTACCATCGACATCGGAGATTGTAGTAGAAACCTCGTGGGTGTCCCTCCTTATGAATGCAAATAGCCAATTAGCATATTTTTTAAGTATTTTAATTAGATTCTATTGCTTTTGTATACGGAGGAAGATGTTTTAGAAAGATTGAGCAATGTCTGCGTTGTAGTTCTCTGGCCCCACGGCTGATAAAGAATACATAAGAACTTGAAGAGTTCAGTAGACCAGCAGCATATCTTTTTGTTTTGAAGGTTCATTTATAAACCAAAATACAAATAAAAAAAAACTTTTTATCTAAAACCTGATTATATCTTGATTTGATTCAGAGATGGATATATATAGATTTTATAAATAAAAGGAGTTCCATTTATTATGCAGTGAATCCGACCAGGTGGGATGACGACCTACGAAAGACTGCAGGTCGTCATGTCGCTATGGCACTCATTGGGGGAGGCCTATGTCCAGCAGTGGACTATCAGAGGCTGATGATGATGATGATGCAGTCTGAATATGAAACACTTGAAATGATAATCAAAATTTTTGATGGCATATAACTTGAAAAAATAACTATTTGAACTCAAGCGACCATGACGAATGCTTAGAAAGCATTGTACCGATTCTTGTCATTTTTCGATCAATAGCGTCTAAAGAACATAATGCGATTGATTTCCGAGTGACGTGGTTCAGATACGGATTATGTTTGGATGAAAAAAGTAACCTATATAACAATGTGGTAGAAAAATAATGATTTGCAATACTTTTTACCTTGAGTCATTGATATTTCGGTCTACTGTTCCGATCATTCCACAATTAGACATGTTCTTATTTTGTAACTCATAAAAAGTTGTTCCAAACGAGTGACTTTTCGTAAAACTTCAAAAGAAAATAAACGACTATCAGAAAAATATGTTCAACTAGCTGCGCGAAATCTATGTATCAAATAGTTAAACCTTGATTCACTATATTTATGAAAAAAGACCGCATCAAATCCGTTGTGTAGTTTTAAAGATCTAACTAAGCATACATAGGGACAGACAGACAGCGGAAAGCGACTTTGTTTTATACTACGTAGTGATGATAAATCGCGTTGTCTTTTGTTTCTTTACCAAATACCGCGCTGATCTTTACCACAGATAAAAAGTCACACTTGCATACGTCATCCAATCCTTCCGATTTATTTCAGAAAATATTCTGAATACTATATATCTCCTTGAATGTATTCCATTTTTTATCAGCGCACTCAATGCAAAGTTTTTACGTCACAATAACTAACAATACCTTTGAACAGAAGTTTACCAACATGCATTGACACTGTGAGAGGTGATTAATTTTATAAGTACGGGTAAGTGAGTCCTTTTGTAAGTACAATGAGCTTTTGTTGGGCAGGGTCTGTTGTCGTGATATTTGGGGGTTGAAGTATTTGTTACGAACTGTTGGATAAATAGAACGGTGAAGTGTTCTACACTCGGTAAAATATTTTGTTGCAGATATAGTGGCAGAATAGAGACGCAAATCAGCGTTCGTAAGAATATAGATAAAACTTTAGAAACTATCATGGTTATTAATACTAAAGTCATTTAAAACGAGATATTTACCATGATTTGATTTTTGAGTTATCCAATATTTCGGCACAGTTTCATGCGCCATGATCACGGAATAACTATACCTACTATTTACTAACTACTTATTGGATAACTCAAAAATCAAATCATGGTAAATATCCCGTTTTAAATGACTTTAGACACTCTAAAGTCATTTAAAACGGGATATTTACAATTTAATAATTTTACTGCGAAGAATTTAAAATATAATAATTATTCCTAAAATCCATAAGCAACATAGCTTGAAGAGTAAACTAAATTTCATCACAAAATGCTAAATCTAAATCGATACCCAAAACATTACAATAATTTCGCTTGCAAAACTAGAACAAGGAGATTAACTTAAAGCACTAGTATTCTCACATTTAAATGTGTAAAACGATACAAGAAATCACATAAAACAACAAAATATTATCCCAATAAAACTATTGCAAATACCAACAATAAAACCAAACACGTAAAGGAAATAACTAGAAACGTGGAATCATAAAAGCAAAGTCACATAAAGACGACTTCAAACAACAACATTTGTATGAGCATTGCATCGCAATGCGATCCGAAATGGATGAAAACGCATAACCGTTTATAAATTAGATAAACCTCGAGAACTAGATCATAAATAAATATTAAACTATCGACTCAATAGAACCCTTTATGGTAGAGATTGAGTTATATGTCAAAGTACAAGTAGAGACAATGGTGTAGTCCTTAATGAAATAGACGTAGGGTTCAAAGTGAAACGTGGATTACTCGTGACTGATTTGAATCGGTTCCGAGCTATTGGTCTTATAAGAGAAATTGTGATTGATGCTGCGATTGACTCTTTCTATGGAAATAAAGTGTTGTGAAGATACAATTCTCTGTATGTTCTCATTTTCGTTTGCAATAAAGATTTATTATTTATTAAAATGAAGTTTCTTGGTTTGTTACAATTTGTAAGAAGACCCATTACTGTTATTTATAAGTAATGGTTCTATCTAAGGTTTCTCCTATGTTCAATTGCACAGTTTTACTTACAGTTTATGTGGACATCCATACGTATAAAAATAAGTATTGATAAAAATCTGAAGAAAAACAAGAATCTGTTCATTCTTTTTTATGAAATTGGTTATTGCTTCAGTAAAGTGTAATATGTTTTGAAATTGATCCAAATTCGTCTATATAATAAATAATTATACACATTTTGATAATAAGTAAGGAATTACATTAAATTATTATATATTCTTTAGATTTTTGTTAATTATTTAATGAATTTATTTAGCTTTAGATTATTTCGTAAATGAGTATTGGTATTTTTTTTTGTACCGTTTATAGCTATATGTTAGTTTTATCTCGTTAATAGCAAGAAGTTTTCTCAGTCTTGTTATAAATTAGCAGTAAGTACTACACAACGTATCTACATACAAACACAACATACAATCCCAATCGGATGTAAAGGTCATAGGTGAGATGAGATGTGATGATCTAACTGAATAAGAAATGAAAAATTATCAATGCAAGTCACTAATATAGTCAGTTGCATATTATAAAGTACATTATGGCTAGGTATTCATTAAACCTATTTAATGCCTAAGAATAACCGGATGCGTCAAGTACTAGACGGGCTATGGCATTTATAACACCTAACAAGGTAAAGGTTTCTTGTTTATTTCTTTACCTTATCTCGCAAAGATTGAAGTGTAAGAAAAATCAAGTGACTACTTCCTAGTTTTGGTGTAGCGGTGTTTCGCACCAAATTGTTCGCACCACAAGCTAAAAGTAAAATTTACTATTAGTTATTTGGGATATCTGACGTATACAAGAGTCATGTGCAGTCTAAAATAAATAAAGCACTTTGGAATAACTACGTAATTATAGGTTGTTATGGATATTTTCATTAATCCTCCCACTAAACTCAAAAGAGTGTAGTAAGTGGTCGATTTTTCGTTACATCTTCTTGATTATTTATAATTTGGTAGGAATTTCTCACATCAGTGTACAAACTTTTTAACTTTGCTTAGTATTATTTTCAGTAGCTTTTTGTTGAAATTTTTAATTAGCCTTAAGTACTTAGCACATTTCATTAAGTTAGCTGTTAATTTCCTGAAGATTGTTAAAATAAATAAATAATTTTCATTGAGTTTAAGTACTGTTGAAAGTGTTATTATAAATTAATTCATGTAAGCGTAACCTTGGTTTCTTGCTCTTTACACAGGAGGAAATAAAGATGGTCGTCCCAGTTACCACGGCGAATGCCGCACTAAGTTCATCGTATTTATCGATACACTATTACGACACTAGTGTGCTAACGATCCTCAACGTGATATATTTGTGCACATTTGTAAGATATATCTATGCTCATGTTCATATAACATTTGAGATTTATTTGAGAAACTTGGCTCCCGTTTTATTTGCTAGACGTAAACGCGGTTGGCTGTTATTTTAAAGGTTAGTAAAAGCATAACTTAGAAAGTATAAACTTCTTTACGAAACGGGTTAATCATAAATTATATATGGTTATATTATTTAAGTCGTCGGTGAGCGAGAATTCAATCTTGGACCTTTAGTTCAAAGACAGATGAAAGGGGTCGAAAGTAACTTACAAGAAAGGAGTTAAACACAAGAGCATGCAAAACAAACAGAAAAGAAAATTAATCGAGCATACACAAAGGGTTTACTTAATGTCATCAAACAGATGCTTTTTACAGATGCTACTTCAAAAGCGTTAAGTGTAACAAAACAAGTAACCCTGAAAAAACAACATGAATATTTGATCCAAAACCAGAATCATTAGTCAACTTTTTTAAGCTTACCGTCCAACAAAAGTTAAACCTATTTTACTTTAGACCTTATTATCAGAGCGATAAGGTTTACGAACAGTTTTATAAATGGTTTTACCTTTGGATTCTGTCACGCTTCGGCATTATAGCAACAATTGTCCCATTTCTTTTTTTTTCTCTCCAAGTGATAATAGTTCAGTAGTTATATCATTAATCTTACGTGCATGTGGATCTTTTGACAAAACTACATTTTGATTGTAAACTTTAATATCACTAACGATATTTGCTTCCGCTTCTGCAACATTATTCTCTAAGACTTTGAGATTAGCGTTCATATTTCCATGGTCAGTGTTTTTATCATTTATTACTTCAACGTATTCCGGTTCTGCGATATTATCTTTTATATCTTTGATGTGAGAGTTGAAATTAGTAACATCAATGATGTGATCGTTTATTATAAGACATGATCCTGTATTTATCCTTGGATTTTCACCTTCACATGTGGGAATATTCAATTTGTTTGTGTCGTCTGTTTTTGTTCAATTGACGCTTTAATTCATAGAATGACTAATGATGACGATTTTTGACGGAAGCTTACTAAAAGTCGGTGGTTTTAATGCGAAAGTTACACGTGAGAAATTTAAAAATGTTCGTAGATTTTTTGAACAGATTATATTGAATAGTATTATCGAGTTACAAACACCAGAGAATAATACATAGATTTAGATGCTAAACTTAAAAGTTATCTAGATTTATCTCTGTTACATTAAAAGTTACCTAGATTTATCTCTGTTACATTAAAAGTTATCTAGATTTATCTCTGTTACATTAAAAGTTACCTAGATTTATCTCTGTTACATTAAAAGTTATCTAAATTTATCTCTGTTACATTAAAAGTTATCTAGATTTATCTCTGTTACATTTTTGCAAAAGAAAAATGCGTGACAAAACGTGTAACATGTTAAGTTAACGGTTTTTATATCACTTTCAAATCCAATAAAACGGATTAAGATCATCTAGCTCATTTATTTACGTTTTCCTATATTTGAATAATCTCTTAATCATGCTTCTTAATTATTTATTATGAAGGTTTTATGTGTGAGATCATAAAGCTGATCCCTCTGTCTACTAAACCGTAAAAAAAAACGTAAAAAATTTAATATAATGAATGCTGTGTTAATAATTAAGTCAGTTGTGATTGTCAAGCATGCTAAATTCATACGATCACTGATAATAATTTCCTGTTTTGCAATAGTTTGCTTTGTTAGACAGATTCCTTAATTTGAGTATAAAAATTTATAATGTGAAATCGTTAATTAGATATTGGTAACATAAAAATAAAATTAATTTATTCATGATCTTTTAGGACTTCATTAACGCTGTTAAAAGTGTATCAGTTTTTTGATCACGGATGGAATGTGATCTTTAGATTTAATGAGTTATTGATTGGCTTATTAGGTCATATTATTATGATATCTCAAGTTTTCTTTATTTTGTCCCGTGAATGAAGTCAAATAACCTATAGGACGATGATCCTCCTCGGCAAATTTCGGCCACAACACAACTACCAGTTGCAACTAGACTAGCCATGTGCGCAGCACATATCATAGTGCACAAGTGTACGAATAAACACAGGTGCACTCTATATTCCCCGACAATGAGAATCCGATGGAATGATAGACCAACACGATCGGGGAGAGATCAGGTGCAGGATCAACGGCTTATCATGCTTTCCGAGGCACGGGAGTGTTACACTGGTACATTTTTCTGACTTCGGGCTACAACTGTGAATTTTGTCTTCATAGACTTTATCTATCTATCTACATAAGTTCTAAATACAGACAAACTTAAATCCAAACTTTCGCTCCACGACGCCGCTCGCTCGATGAGAAATATAGAATTAATATTTATTTAATTCTTCTTTTAATATGTATTTTAACCTCGTTTCATATGCTTATCAAGTGTAGGTAAATCTATTCAAAATCAGAACAACATTTGACTTCCCAATATATAATCTTAACAAATCGATTACCAATAAAATAAGCTTCGAATAAACTCGACAGTCATGCTTACTAAATGTACTTTTTATTTGCCTGTTAAGTACGAACTTATGCGTTAAAGTGTTGGTACCGTGTGAATATGATGAACGTTTGTTTAAAGGAACTCTTTCGGCGTAGTGGAGAGCCTATGAATATCACTTTTTGTAAAAATAACAATAATTAAGTATCTACCCATAACACATTGCTTTGCTTACTTTGGACTAGTTTAGATGCCTATGAAGAGCAATAAATAATCTGCTGTATTTTGATTTAAATAATAATTATAAATGATACAATTTTGAAACGCATTGGGAGAACGTAGAATTACGTTTAAATATACCCAGAAGACTAGATTTTGTTTGTCTATACTAATTCTATAAAGAGGAAAGGTTTGATTTTTTGTTTGTTAATTTGTAATGAATAGGCTCCGAAACTACTGGACCGATTTGAAAAATTCTTTCACCGTTGGGAAGCTACACTATCCCCGGTGAACATAGGCTATACTATATTTTGAAAAAAGTTAGGGATCCATACTAAAACCGTGCGAAGCTGAGAAGGTCCGCTAGTTTAAAATATAATCGACATCAAAAACGTCACCGATTATAACGACGTGACAACAATAAAACACACCCAACTCAAATTCTGCGAAAAACGTTAGGTATCTATAAGAAACAAGATATTAGTTACCTATAATGCTAATACTAATATCAGAAGTGCTAACGTAAAAGTTACAACAATATATGAATGAAATACCAGTAAAAATATTTCTTACGAAACTAGCTTTTCTTGTCCTATTCTGTTACACGCATAAAATGATATGGACTGTCGTAAATTTATGGGTTTGAATTAGTAAAGCGACTGGCTATGGTGACTGGTGCCAATGGATTTAAATGAAATGGATAGATAACTTTAACTAAGTAATATGAGTAGAGGAAATGTATTAGATTTGTTAGTTGAAAGTTATGGGAAACATGGGTAAAGAATTTCAGGCCTGGCTATTTCAGGCCCACAAAGCAAACTGAAGTATATACATCATGCAATTACCAAATAGTAAGGTGCCAGAATAGAGTCTTTGACCCTGTAGTATTTGAAGTTCTGGAGACCTAGTATAATACATACCACGATGTTTCGGGTTACGGATCGCGCGAAACGAACAAACGTTAATGAACCACCAAATTACTTCGGACGGGCCATTAACTGACACTTTTCGTTTCGGATCTCTATGAAACAAATATCAAACATTTTCATACATCAAAAGAACGAATCGGTCCTCCATACATTTTTGCGATCCGTAAACTGTCAAGTTTGTAATTCGTTTTTAAAACTACCTCCTTAAACTACATTTGTAACATAATAGGGGTTTATTTTACAAATGTAGTTTAAGGAGGTGGTTTAAAAACGAATTACAAACTAACGGTATATATTACTGAAAATAGGCAAAATATACTATATAAAACTTGCACATACCTACGTTCTTTTTTGTTATATATACGAGTATATTACTCACCAACACGCTACCCGCTGCTGTTTTTCTGCCCAATTAAAACCAGGGTCTGTTCAAAACAAGAGTGAAAAGATGTCTTCTAGATCTTCGTAATACATGATAAGTCACATCGTCACTTTCTACTATGTGAGATTGCAGTCAAACGAAGTTCTACTACTACTCTGATAACTAGTTTCGGTCCGTGGCTTCGCAAGCGTTAGTTCTATGGAAAAGTTATTTCTAGCCCATGGGAACCGATTTATGGGATATACAGAAGCTTATGTTTTATTCCAGGCCTTAACTTACATTAATGCAAGATTTCAACCCAGTCCGTTTAGCTTTTTTGGCGTGAAGTGGTTACAAACATCCCTCTATCCATACATCCAAACTTTCCCTTTAGTGTGATAATAAATAGTGTAGGAAACTTACAAATTATCTTCTAGGAAGCGGAAAGATTTTGCATCAAGAATCACTTACATATTACAGTAAACTAACCATAATTACCAAGGTTATGTCGCTGGGTGATTAGGAAGATGACTAGATTGACAAGTAAAGCCAGGTCTGTATTGTGAGGACGGGTTGAGTTGAGGTAGAGTCGGCTTGAGGCAGCCTCGACTCAAGTCAAGCAGATAAAGTAAAACTTTGGCATTATAGCTCACTACGCAGAACTTACAAGCAGAGTTTAAAATAATATTTAAACTCTGCTTGTTAGTTGTTAATATTTATTTTAGCATAAAATGTGTACACTTGTTAAGCGCTCTCATTACCAAAGCCACTCATTAAGGGTAAAATTTCATACTCTTTAACTATGCCCACTTGTTTTTCTATCCGTACCCACGGAAATATGATTTAAAAAATGATATTAATTAATTATTCTATAGAACACAGTTATGTATAATCTGGTTCCATTCTAAATCGAAGCATTTCTTGCAAATGATGTCATCAAAGTTCAAGAGTTCGAATTGTGTGAAATAAATCAGTAATGGGTAAAAATGTGGTCTTAATTAGTGAAGGTATCAAATATCTGGTTTCGAGAAAGCTTGACCCAAGCCGTTTGATTGTGATTTGTAAGATTAGAATCAGTTTGGGAATGTCCCAGAATATATCATATTTAAAATGAACGTGTTGAATCTGAATTCACTGTTGTGATTCATGTTTTTGTAACTATGGATTTTTATCACTACATAGTATAAAAAAAATTCGCTTCCCGCTATCTGTATGTATATGCTTAGATCTTTAAAAATACGCAACGGATTTTGATACGGTTTTTTTTAAATAGATAGAGTGATTCAAGAGGAAGGATTATAAACGCGGGTGAACCCGCGGGGCGCAGCTAGTTGTAATTTAAATCTCAAAATATGAGATAGGTACATATTAATTGGTATCTAAAATAAAAGTTGGTTATTATAGTCATATTGTATGTATAAATAAAACATTGTATAATACATGTATAAAGACGCTGTGTAGATTGTCCAACAATTTATTTGATAATACTTACCTAACCTATAAACACTGTAATGTACAATTTTATTTTGCTTATTGACATGTGTATATTTGATTATTAGTTTTATTAAATTTGATGCTAGCGATTAATTAAGTTGACTACACTATTGTATTAGGTGATACCTATGAAAATAGTTGTAATGCTTTGAATAAATACAAATACAAATACAATATCAGAAAATGTTTTCTTCTTAAGTTGTTCACTTTTATCCTTCCTTAAACCAAATTGCATCATCAAGACCGTAGCTATAAATACGGCATTGTGCCTTAAGATATTTAAACGATAAATTGTGTTTAACAAAATTTACACTGACATTTCTTAATTTACATGGGACAAATTTGTCACAATACTTTTTATTTTCATACATTTTACGACCACTAGGCTAGTATGTTGTTTTTTATTGTATCAATAAATAAGAGCTCGGCTTTTCGAGCAATTTCAATAATATTAAAAAAAACACCGTCCCATTAACCTCCAAAAATCTACAAAAATTCAATAATAATGGAATTTTACTATATTCTTTGAAATTTACTCGCTTACGTTTCAAAGAACGGTCAGTATCTACCTATATTGACAAAAATTTAGTATCTACTACCAGCGCTTACTAGCACTAGAAAATACAATAAGTTACTTTGAAACACTAGTAGCCAAACATAGAACGCCAGGCTTTGTCTAATATAAAGCATTTAATGTCCCATTCAAGAAATCAGTAAATGACAATGTTACCAACGCGACAATAAAAGGGAAACTCGTCGATGAAGGTGTTGCTCGTAAACCTACAGTGTTATGGCCGTACCGTTTAAACCACAGAAACTTTCGTTTGGCGTAAAATATGAAAAGTGTACTTACCTTCTTATACCTACTGTATGTGCTTACCCAGAATGGATAGAATTTTGATTTACAGAGAAAATATCAATTTATTTTAAAACTAGCGGACCTTCCCGGCTTCGCACGGTTTTAGTACGGATCCCTAAATTTTTTGAAAATATAATTTAGCCTATATTCACCAGGGATAGTGTAGCTTCCCAACGGTAAAAGAATTTTTCAAATCGGTCCAGTACTTTTGGAGCCTTCATTACAAACAAACAAAAAATCAAACCTTTGCTCTTTATAATATTAGTATAGATGCAGCATGAAATGAGCTTTATGGGCAAACTTTGAACGCCATCCAGTTGTTAACCAAACAATGTAATTATTAAAAACTCGACAAAGCCATATTAGCCATATCAATAATAGTCAATTTAACTTTGACCATAATGCCTAAAAATAGGCGACAACTTTGACTTGTCACCAAACATACGACGTACGCTATCAAGGTTATCTCAACGTGTGTGGGCCAACGCGGAAATCTTTGGCCCACAAGTGATCCACATGTGGGTCATGAGCCTTAAGAACTTGGAAATTTGCACTTGTCATGTTTGATTAATGTGTCAGTGAAGTGATTCACAGAATTTTGAACGCACAAGTGTTTGGGCATGATGTTGTGTAATGATGTAATGGCCGAACGAGCTTTCGGCTCCATGAAATTTAAAATAATTCATAAACTAGGACCTACATTGTTTATTCTCTTCTCATAGCCATTTATTTGATCATGGGGTTATCGTTATAGCATAAATAATCAGATAATATGTTTAAACCAACGGGGGGGTAATGAAAGGAAATCTTTGCTCTCCTTGCTCAAATGTTATAATGTAGGTACTACAATAAATGGGGCAAACGTAGAGTGGAGACCACGACTTGGTATGCGTAGTGTGGACGCCCTCCAACCATGTTGAATGACGACCTGCAAAAGACTGCAGGTAGATGCTGGATGCGGCAAGCGGAAGACAGGGTGCTATGGCGCTCATTGGGGGAGGCCTATGTCCAGCAGTGGACTGCTATAGGCTGATGATGAGGTAATACTACCCATAAACAAAATGAGCAAAGTTAGCCACACAAAAAACATTACACAAATAAAATTTAAAATAAACAAAAGAACCTTTAAGCTCGTTAAACTGTTCAAAGTTCAAATTAACTCGTCTGTCACTTAACTTTGTGAGATTTTGACGTGAGTTGTCAACAAGCTCACTCCAAAATGACAGCCGAAAAGACGCTCATATTAAAACGCTGTTGAAACATAATTTAAATTGGATCACGATTTAAAAAAGGTTTATAATTATTACGATGCCTTTAAATTTGAAAATGAAAGTACTCAGATCAAGTTTAGTTTTGCTTAATTGGTATTGAATCGGCGATCTATGTGTAAACTCACAAGAGACTATACATATTATGTGGTCCTTTTCTTAGTTGATATAGTTTTGTTGAAAGCATGTTATGAAGAGACTGCCTACAAAAAATAAAATATTTCGGTATTTTTGACATAGATAACCGCCCTGTATCGAGCTAGTTAGTTCTTATCCAGGTGGTTTTTTTTTATATCTAAGCTACTTAGCTTTTATTAAGACCTATTTAGGTCTTAAATGGACGGTAATTCCAGACAAGGTTTTATAAAATACGATAGTTATAGTTAAATTAGGTACTTTCTGGATATCATATCTACCCGCAATATTAATAAATATGACGGCAACTTATGAAGTTAGTAGATGGCAGTTATCAATTTAATATTAAGATGTAGCTTTATTAAATAGTTTGTGGACACTCACGATAGGGCTGGTCCACCAGTTCAAAGTCGCTCAGCGAGCTATGGAAAGAGCTATGCTCGGAGTTTCTCTGAAGGATAGGATTCGTAACGAATACATCCGACAGAGAACCAAGGTTATCGACATAGCTCAAAGAGTTAGCAAGCTGAAGTGGCAGTGGGCCGGCCATATCTCGCGAAGAACCGAAGGCCGCTGGGGCAAACGTGTTCTTGAGTGGAGAACACGACTCGGTAAACGTAGTGTAGGAAGCCCTCCGACCAGGTGGGATGACGACCTGCGAAAGACTGCAGGGAGATGCTGGATGCGGCAAGATGAACACAGGGCGCTATGGCGCTCATTGTGGAGGCCTATGTCCAGCAGTGGACTGCTATAGGCTGGTGATGATGATGATGATGAAATAGTTTATTACATAATTTTATCATAAAAAATAAAACTGAACCATTTATAAACTAAAGAACCTAAGAATCTCATAGAAGCGGCATTACACTATAGAATATGTTTTAGATGATAAATTGTTGCCATTCGTAACTTTGAGCCGCAACTAGCAAATAAATAACATAAATTCAAATAAATAAAATGTATTTTGACAGTAATTGCGTTGGTTCTGCATAGGTTCAGCTCTCGTGCGCTGACGCATCCGAACGCACGACGCCATCTGTCAGAGGTCGACTTAGTCGTGACGAATACTCGTACCGTGGTGATGATCACAATTATCTATCTTTAGGTATCATCATCATTATTATCAGCCAACAAACTTCTGCTACCATTGGCCAACAACCCAAATAGCATTGTTATTTGGGTTGTTGGCTGAACCACTTCTATCCATCGACTCTAAGCGACCGCTACGATGTCGTTGGTCCATCGAGTGGAGTATCATTATTCAGTTTCACGTTTCGTGTTCTCCATATCTCGCGAAGAACCGACGGCCGCTGGGGCAAACGTGTTCTTGAGTGGAGACCACGACTCGGTAAACGTAGTAGGATGCCCTCCGACCAGGTGGGATGATGAGCTGCGAAAGACTGCAGGTAGATGTTGGATGCGGCAAGCTGAAGACAGGTCGCTATGGCGCTCATTGGGGGAGGACTATGTCAAGCAGTGGACTAACATAGGCTGATGATGATGATGATGATGTTTCGTGTTATATCGCGATCGTCGCCACTCCAGAACCTTTACTACCCAGAAGTTACGATTCTTCCAGCTATGACCTGCCCTATGCCACTTCAGCTTACGTTTCCTGTGTCAAGACTTTGGTGTGTTTTAGGTTACAAAAATACAGGGTATTCCAACCACACACCATCAAACAAAGTGAGGTGTATCAGGGTTGAGTTCTAGAGATAAGGTCAACGGAAGTATCAACCGATGAAATTACAATAATGTTTCTACCTGCAACGTTCAACAATATTGACGTAGCTTTGTAATTGTCAATTCGTAATTTATAACTATTTTTCGTAAATAATGGTGCGCTCTGGATAACTTAAATCGTTTAATAAGTTCATAAACAAAAGCTAAGTTATAAGTTCTAACGGAACTAAACGGTGTTTCATTTTATAGGGAATAAAAAACACATTTAAACCTTTCCCACCAGTCTCGGCGATGTAGAGCTAGAAATAAAACGTAGTTTTTACGAGGAAAACGTCCACTAATGTCAAAATTATTAAAAAGTACCCAAAACTTCCATAAAATAGAATATTTGGATACAAAATTTAAGATTTAATTTAATTATTATTAGTATTTAAACAAAACTCCGTCGTAAAATAGAAACTAAACTACAATTTTTACGATTAAACTTAGAAGCGGTAGCTAGGTTTCGATGTTTTGTTATAATAATAAAAATTAGAAATAAAGCGGTAAGCTTTTACCCATAAATATTTCACACAATGAATATGTATGAAGAAAAAAATATTAATTTGAGTCATAAAATTTCATCGGCAGTACGTAACAGTTTTTTTTAGCACAAGCAAAGTGGTCGGTAACCAAAAATTTGTCATTCACTGGCAACGTGTGAGAATTTATGAATGTCCACTTTTATTTAAAAACCTTCGAATTATTCGAAAAATTATTTAATTATAATGACGTGCGCGTCCTTCGAATGCGAAACATAATGTATGTTTCGACGTTCTCGATCACTACGACGCGTTACTTATTTCATAACATTCTGATTACCTATTTATATATTTATTTCGGTAAAAGTAGTGTAGGACGCCCTCCGACCAGGTGGGATGACGACCTGCGAAAGACTGCAGGTAGATGCCTCAAACTGAAGACAGGGCGCTATGGCGCTCATTGGGGGAGGCCTACGTCCAACTGTGGACTGCTATAGGCTGATGATGATGATGATGATGATGTATACATGTATGTATTTATATACATATCTCTTTGTTATTTCGCTGCTTATTATGCCAACAAATTCCAATAAACTGAAATTCATAGGCTGAACCACAGAACAGAGAATTTTTTCTGTGAGCTGAACAATATTGAAACAATAAATATTAAGTAAAGAAAGGATCTCAAATCTACGGGTAATTAAAGTCATTTAAAACGGGATATTTACCATTTGTTTTTTGAGTTTTCCAATATTTCGGCACAGTTTCATAATAATTAAAAAACCGGTGGTAGTGGTAACGTTCGTAGCAAAAGACAGAAAATGAGGGTAGATCGGTATATATTCTTAAATGACTTTAGTGTTGATAATCATGATAGTTTCAAAAGTTCTACAGGTAATTGATGTATGTGTGCGTGTGTTCAAAAATCAACATCAAGAAAGTTAATTTGAACTTATGTAAGTATCGCGGGATTGTTTATCTTTTTTGCAGATAATGAACAAATAGAATATAGTATTTTAATACCTACAGACTAAATGATCATATGAAGTTCACTCACTGGTATTAATTAAGTGTTTGTATAGAAGACGATCCACCTTAACACAAAGTCGTTCCAAACTGGATTGGAATTCTTTTGTCATCGGCCATTTAAATATTTGATGAGTGGTCCAATTTAGATGTTATGAATAAAACAATAGCTAAAATAGTCTCGCCTTTTGATTTTATATTTTGTTAAGGCTATAAGAATACCAACCAAAAATAACTCGTTCTTAATCAAAGCATTTGGAAATCTATCGAAAAAAATATATAAGAATCAGTTGGGCTTCCTGTTGTTTTTTTGCAACAGCTGTAATTTTCTTTTTGTAATTTTATTATTGAGTTTTTTTTTCAAAGACAATGAACAAAGACAATTTTGACAAAATTCTACCATAAACTTGGTGGGCCTTTATGGCAAAACTCTATTCTCGTTTGGGGAAGTCCTAACCAGCAGAAGTATGAATGCTGATGCAAAGAAACATTCCAATGCCTCTAGATTTTTCAAGTATTTTTATAGAAACTTTGTTTATGTCAGTGTTTTACTGAGTATTCATAATTACTGTCCAGCATATACTTTTCTACTCATATTATAAAGGTGAAAGTTTGACCGTTGGGAAAATATGTGGCCGAAGACAACGCTAAAACTACTGAATGGATCGGGCTGAAATTTGACATACTTAAAGATCTGGACTGAATGACGTAATAGACTACTTTTTATTCTAAAAAATGCGTCTGAAACCGCGGGCAAAAGCAAGCTAAGAATAATATAAGATTTAATTTCAAATACCGTAGAATCGTTATACCTAGATATTATTTTACTCACCAATAATTATTAATGTAGACTTAATATTGTTTGTAATGACTCTTTTAACAATTAGGTTAATTTATTTATTTATTGTGATTATAGTGTAAGTTATTAATAATGATTTCGCGTCGAAACTCGTAAAACTTTTGGAGAGGGTAGTTAAAGCAGACATCTCAATTATAACTAACTCATTACGTTAGCATAATTTAGATTCGAGTAGTTTCTTAGAACGGTGATCTACTTAGAAATAACTGGTCGCATTCTGTAGTTCTTGATGCCTCGTTCAGTCTTGCTTTCCTTTAGTTTAGCATCTATACCCATGTCGTTATTCGTTTTATCGCACTTTTTCCCTATTTAAATGACTTCTAGTTTAAACTGAACTAATGTTATTGTCTAGTCAGCAAGGTGCACGTCGAGCTGGTCCCGTCATCTTCGTTTATTTATTTAAAATAACAACTAATATGTTAACCCGAAGTAATAGTAGGTTGGTTTGCTACAACTAGGTTAGATTCAGGATGTTCCACTCAATGAAATAACATAAAAATGGAGAATGTTTTGTCAAAAGCCTATAGAATTGATTAACGCTATGATAATATCATATGTTTCGGTTCCATTTCATAAACTTTTTTTATTTTTTTATTAGTTAGAAGTCTATTAATCTGTTAGGTTCTACATTAATTAGGAACTTAGAGTAAGCCTATCGAACACAATTGTGGACTAAAATACTCGAATGTCCAGCGCACATTGCAAGTTTTCACTGAGACTGGCTACTGTGGCCGATAGTTCAGCTTAGTGGGTGTAAGCGACTTACTGGTACGAACAGCTAAACTCATATAAACAGAGCATGATGTGCCAACTCCTTAGTAATTATCCATACATAGGTACTCTTAGCATAAAGTACGTTAGTTAAGTAACCAGATGAGTTCTTCGCAGAACTAGAACCCAATTAAGAAATACTCGTCAATTGTTTATCAAGCTGAATAAAAAGGCTAGGTACTCGGCATTTTAACAACTTCCTACTATGAAATATCCTCAGAATATAACTAGAGGTATTCAAAGTTTGTGCCTCGTAAATGTATTAGCACTTTAGAGAAACAAAAGAGTAGGAGAATGTCTTTTGAATATTCACTTTAGATCGTAATGTCTCTGAAACGACCTCGGTGGTGCAATGGGCTAAGCCGCTCCACTTATAGGTATTTGCGTTATATCCTAGTTTATAAAGCCGAAATGGATCATATCCCATAATAAAATAAATAAATAAATAATGCTGGACAATCCACACAGCATCATCTAGTACCAAGGTAAGCAGAGCTTGTGTTATGGGTACTAGATGACTGATATATTTAATACAATACATTACATAGATAGAAACACACAGAGATTATCACGTGAAACAGTGTCGTTTGAAGACGGGATAAACTGGGGTAAGAAAAAAGTAAAAAACCAGTTTCGTTTGATCACGTTATACAATACAGGCCTTACTTAATTTTCTTACATTGGTGGTGTACGTAGACACCCACAATAGGGCTAGACCACCAGTTCAAAGTCGCTCAGCGAGCTATGCTCGGAGTTTCTCTGAAGGATAGGATTCGTAACGAATACATCCGACTATTTCAACAGTAAGTAACGTTTTTTTGTTATAGAACAAACGATTTCATCTATTGCTTAAGGTAGGTTAGGTGAGAAGATTCATTTCTAAGAGAAACTCGATATTAAATATTTTCCCAAGATAAAACCAAACAAACATGTTGATAGAAGACGAACCCAACCATTTACCTACATTCGTCTGTAAGCTGATACGCTACTAGTTTTCACTAACAAATCGTTCGTTCTGTAATTTTGGATACAGGTAATGCGATAGGGACCGTAAGAGGAGGTATTTTGAATAATTCTCGTATTGAGAGTTCTTGTTACTTTGTTGCTATGATTACAAGAAAGGCGAGGCTATTCTGTAATGGTTGCTGTCGCGTTTGCTTGGCGCGTATTCTAAAGATGTAAAGAGAAGGTGTCATCATATGAACTTTTGAAGGCCTGTGCTTATTTTAATATTTTATTATAGTAAAGTTTTTCGAGATGGTTCTATGTTTGATTGAAATGTTGTAATGTACATATTTTATCCCGAGTTTCGATATAAAATGTTCGATGTTTTAGTTATAGGTCCGCATTTTAGAATCTTTATTTTTTGATACCTAACTAATTATAAGGTTTTCCGGAGTTGAGTCTGTATAAAATACAAAATTAGAGGTTTTTATAGTCGTTGTCTTCCATGCTTTTACTCAAATTTCGAGTAGACCCGTGGTACTCGTACAAAGTGACAGCAATAACAAATCAATCACGATAGCAATTGATATGGAATCAGAGAGCCAGCTGGGTTAGTACGTTTGTTATAACAGCGGGGAGTAATCTAGTATGCTTTAAAACTACTAGTATTACTGTAGAAGTCGTTTCCTTAATGTTCCTTACATTATTTACTGAGAATGAGTCAAGTTGGTAAAGAGCAGTGATATGTTTTTGTTTTAGATCGAAGGTGTATAAATAAATAAAGCAGGATAATTTCCACAGCATCATCTAGCCTCAAGCTTATCACCGCCTCTAGCTAAGCAACTATTTTATGGATACTAGATAAATGATATATGTATTTAATACAATGATATATATTTTTAGTATAAATAAAACACCCAGAACACCTGGAAAAAAATATCTTCAGATCATGCAAATATTCGTCCCTAGGCGGGAATCGAATCCATAACTTCTGCGTCACTGACGGACCTTCGCCCGCTACGCCACAGAAGTCGTCAAAGGGTTTCGGGCTTAAAAGGACTTCTGACCCAAATTTTTCTTTATACTCTATAATTATCTTAGTACAATGAATAATATTCCATAATTTCAAGTTGTTTTTTTTTAAACACGCCAATTTTTTTTACAATGAACACGGTCTCCGACGTTTTGTCTTTATAAAATTAGCTTTATTCGCTTTTGAACTCGCTCTCACACCATAAGTACTCCACTACTGCCCTGACAAAAATGTGACGAAAAAGGAGAGAGCACAATGCTGACAATTATTTGAAAATTAAGAAACATTCAACCAATATTTGTTGTAGACTGTACTTACTGGTTTCTCCTATCTTGCGTCTGTACTAACAAAAACTTGAATTAATCGCCTTCAATATTGAACTCTCACTTAAACAAACACACCTTACACCCAACAAACATACAAAACAACTTAAAAAGGCCACTTACAAACCGCCTTATCGCACCAAAGATGTTTAAGAATAACGAATGCGTTCTTATCTACCAATAAACCATCTGATTTCAAAACACGTACTCTCTAATCTGTATTATAACAGCTATTTTATAATCGAAGTAAATCTCCGGAGCCGGTGATTAATTTGAGAGAGGTTGGAATAAGAAAGAGGTGACTATTTATAAGCAGTTATGTCTTACTACATAGTCTTATGGGGGTCTTGACTCTTAGTTAGATGACTTTCTGTAGATTTTCTATGTCTCTATAATTGAAATTGATTAAGAACAAATCTTTTATCTGCGCGTCTTGTTTGTTTTACTATTCACCCTGGTTCGCCGCTATGGGCCCTTACTTCCAAGTTTTCTTGTAGGTATAATTGTTTGAAAAAAGCATTCGCCAACGGCTTCGAATGCGTTTTATCGTTATAAAAAGTAGCCACTTTTAATACTGAAAAAATGCGGCTTATAGCCCTTCCAGTCAAGAACTACATCTAAGTAAAGTTCCGGCTTGTTTTGGTTTCCTCTGTGTAAAATCCGTGAAGTTTGGCTGTCGTTCTATTCACGTTGAAACGATTCAAATTGAAGAAAACTACAACCAAACTTTCGTATTTATTAATTATTTATAATTATTATTGTGATTTACACCTCACACTTTCCAAGATAAGACAGTTTATTTGCTAGTTTAATGTAGCTAAGGGTAAAAAGCTAATTGTTTTTTTGATTCTGAGGAGAAATGAGTACCATGGGTATATAACTTTAGTATTTTTTTTCTCATAATCTGTGGAAACTTATAAAGACCCATTAATTACACACTGTGTTTAGTATTTAGTTCATCATCATCATCATCATCAGCCTATAGCAGTCCACTACTGGACATAGGCCTCCCCCAATGAGCGCCATAGCGCCCTGTCTTCAGCTTACCGCATTCAGCATCTACCTGCAGTCTTTCGCAGGTCGTCATCCCACCTGGTCGGAGGGCGTCCTACACTACGTTTGCCGAGTCGTGGTCTCCACTCAAGAACACGTTTGCCCCATCGGCCGTCGGTTCTTCGCGAGATATGGCCGGCCCACTGCCACTTCAGCTTGCTAATTCTTAGAGCTATGTCGATAACCTTGGTTCTCTGTCGGATGTATTCGTTACGAATCCTATCCTTCAGAGAAACTCCGAGCATAGCTCTTTCCATAGCTCGCTGAGCGACTTTGAACTGGTGGACCAGCCCTATCGTGAGTGTCCACGTCTCAGCTCCGTAGGTCATAACGGGTAGGACGCACAGTATTTAGTTACCTAGCTGTTAGTTTTCCCAAAATTATAAAAAATAATAATAAATATCACCACTTAGCCTTGCCTCAGAGTCAAAGCTGTATATTGCAAGATCACCTAGATTCATAATAATCTTTATTAAATGACATTGCTTGTAATAAAACTGCACTTCTGTTTTACGATGTCACGATTTTGTGCAACAGTAATTGGCTTGATGGGCTTGATTGAATTTTGAACCGATTTGAACTAGTTCCATTTGCGTCTAAATGTGTTTTAACGAGCTTGTCAATGAATTGATTCGTTTTATGCTCTAGATAAAGATTTAGGAGGATCTTCAGACCCCATAAAGACTTTGTACCTACTTGCTTTGGCAGTACATTAAATATTCTTGAACAATATAAAAATACTGCCAGAATTTTTTAAACACTATCATCGGGCCAGGTCTGCCTGCGACGCAGGAGGTTGCGGGTTCGATTCCAGCCTCGGGACAATTGTGTGCACGATCTACAGATATTTGTTCCGGGGTTCTGGTCGTATGTAATGTATTGTATTATGTATATCAGTTATCTAGTACCCATAACACAAGCTCTGCTTACCATGGGGCTAGATAATGCTGTGTGAATTGTCCAGCATTATTTATTATTTATTTATTCATATTTAACTAAGTAGAGCTTGTGTGATTTCACCAAGCTCATGTAAACTAACTGCAGATCTTGTACGATCTGCAGATAGAAAGGATGTTATGAAAATATTAGAGGACACTGTGTAGAAAGTAGGAACACCTTGTACATATTTTTTATTACTTTTTGTATTCTATTATTATTTACTATTAACTATTTATATACGAATATATTTTTATTATTTAGTTTCTATTATTTATGTATCTTGTGTTAATTAAGTGCTTATTTTCATTTTCCTTGAGTTTATAATCTGCCTTGATATAATAGTACTTTTGTTTTGATTTTTAACATTTAAACTTGCTATTTGACTGTCTGTTTAAAAATATCCATGTATAAAATGTAAATCCGTCATTGGTCGTAGGAAAAACATATTATTTTAAGTATATCTAGAATAAGGACTGTGGATTTTGTTAAATAAATAAATAAAAAATTGTTTTTCATGGACATTTATCCTGCGACGGTAATCGAACCCGCAACCTCATGCAGGCAGTCATTCGTACACTGTGCCACTGAGATTGTCCAATGATATTGGTATGTTATGCGGTGGGAAGATTGTTTGTTATGTTTGAATGTTGATGTATTCTGTGTAGTAGAAGAAAGAGCGAATAAAGAGTATTCTATAGAGACAAACCGACGCGACGGACACCGTGAACATTGTATATATAATTTGACGTGTTTAAAAAAACTACTTCAAATTCTTGAATAATATTTGCGTCACAGGCAGACCTTAGCGTCTCAGAGGTCGTCATTATATTCATTGCATTTTGAGTTTGTCAGAGTGTTATCTCGAACGATCCTATCCATTCACGGTTGTCTGGCAGAGATCGCTCTTGAGCGATAAGACCGCCAAATTGTTGACCGCCACATATTCTGTATTATTTATTATATGGTTTGTTTTATTTTTAAATGTGTAATAAAAGTCGCTCAGCGAGCTATGCTCGGAGTTTCTCTGAAGGATAGGATTCGTAACGAATACATCCGACAGAGAACCAGAGTTATCGACATAGCTCTAAGAATTAGCAAGCTGAAGTGGCAGTAGGCCGGCCATATCTCGCGAAGAACCGACGGCCGCTGGGGCAAACGTGTTCTTGAGTGGAGACCACGACTCGGTAAACGTAGTGTAGGACGCCCTCCGACCAGGTGGGATGATGACCTGCAAAAGACTGCAGGTTGATGCTGGATGCGTCAAGCCGAAGACAGGGCGCTATGGCGCTCATTGGGGGGAGGCCTATGTCCAGCAGTGGACTAATATAGGCTGATGATGATAATGTGCAATAAAAGTATTCTGTATCTATCTACCTCTGTATCTAATCTCGCGATGATACGGCCAACATGTGGACGCGCCATTAGAAGGTGAAATGGCACTGCACCGGTCACACCCCGTCGTAAACCTTCGTTTGCAACTTTCTACTTTGTTTTGTGCGGTTCAACGGTGAAAATACATAGTTGAACAAGTCTGTTAGAAGTCGCTAAGCTATATAACTATTTTACTTTAGTATTGTAGATAGGAAAAACTTTGAAATTTTTTGATTTCGTAGCTCACTTTCTCTGTTTAGTACGGTATTACTATACTGTACACTGTACAGAGTGTAGAAGGTAATGGGTTCAAGTCCCGCCGAAATCGATTTTTTGTGATATTTTTTCTTTTCGATTTCGGCGAGACTTGAACCCCCTATCTCCTCAGTACGGAGACGCTCTAACCAACTCTTAGAAACTTCTCTATCTTCATTTAATTTCTTAGAGATTATCCCGATAACGAGGCCTTACGCATTATAATATAAAAAACCTTACGCTTTTTATTTATTTTATTTTTTCCTCTAACTTTATCAGAGACTTTATGTATCTAGTTTTAAATTAAACAAAACCTTACCCTTGCTTTGTTTCAGTTTTCTACATATTCACAGAAAGCTATGTATATGCATGTACCTACTACCTAACTGCTGACATTGTTAAGACATTATGTATGAGAATTAGTTAAGACCAATACTGTACAAAATAAAAAAAATATTAATTCGTGACACAAGACCTCTGTAATTTGATTGGGCAATGCACGATCAATCAACCTGCGCGTGAGTTGAGGTCGCGAGATCTTGGATATGTAATGGTTTATTATTTTAATATATATATTAGGATATTAAGGTGGAATGTTAGTTCTTACACTATTTTGTACTTGATTATGTTATTTTCCTCATTGGGGAGGCCTATGTCCAGCAGTGGACTGCTATTGGCTGATGATGATGATGTTATTTTGTTATGGTTTTTGATTATTTTACAGCCTGTTTGTCGTAATGGCCGATTATTTTACTGGTACATTAGGCAGTACAGTTAATAGTTCACATCCCATCATCAGCCTATAGCAGTCCACTGCTGGACATAGGCCTCCCCCAATGAGCACCATAGCGCCCCGTCTTCAGCTTGCCACACTTAGCATTTACCTGCAGTCTTTCGCAGGTCGCCATCCCACCTGGTCGGAGGGCGTCCTACACTACGTTTACCGAGTTAATAGTTTCAATATAGTAAATAAGTGGGTTTTTTTTTCAAATTCCTAATCGAGAATAAAGTTCAATTGTACTTTACACAGCAGACTGCTATAACAAAAAGGCATTTCATCCGAGTGTGAATGGACTACAGAAAGAATTAGTCATGTCAACATTATTATATAAACACAATATGTATACCGTTGGTGTACCTTTAATAAATAAATAAATATTAACCAATAAACTACTTACTATAATAAATTGTATATTGACGAATTTATTACGACGTTCTTCCAACATAAATAAGGTTCATAGTCAACCCGCTTAAATCCGGAGTATACCATGAAAAAGACTTCAACGCGCTCTTCCAGAATTATTGCGTTCTGCATTTTGTGGTCTATCGCTTCCAAAAGTGAATTTACCAATAGAAAAAAAAATTAAAATTAAAAATCTCACAAATTCATTGATATTTTTTTTAATTAAATTTAACTTCAACACAACATCTTATGATATTTTATGGGTGGGAAGATAATTTTGTCTATGAATACAAGATAGATGGTTTATTTCGTTATTTATATTATATTTTTTTGACTAAAGAAACATATATTATTTATTAAGATATAAAAAGAAATCATAAAAACAGAATATTACATTTAAGACGTACACTTATATCATTTTCCTAAAAATCGAAGCCATCACCGTCAGAAGGCAAATCAAACTAAATATCATAAACACATCTTATTAATAACTAAAATGAAAAAGGGTCACAATCACAACTCTAATTTAAAAAAAAAGCCTCCACATCAATATTTCAAGTCGAGTATCAAAAGCCAAGAGCCGATAAGCGATCGACCGTCCAATCTTGATCTAGGCACCTATTGTTTCACGCAGGCGCAGGCCACGTCATAACTACTCACATTATATTTATTGCTGACAGACAATTTGTATAGGATGCGGGATGACAGATGATTTTGACGTTTCGCTAAACAAGTTATTGGAATTTCGACGTTAAAAATATAATAAAACATAGTTTATTTCTGAAAGACCGAGGACTAGGAAGGTTTTAAGCCGTTGAGTTGCCTACAATTTTTAGTTTGTTACCAATCTTTGCGGTAACTTATTCTACAAGCAAAATGTTTTTGAACGAATCAAATCATATCAAAGCGTTTATTTGTAGTTAAACATAAATGTACAATTAGAAAAAACCGTTACTACATAAAGAAAGTACGACATACAAAGAAAATATAATATTATTAAACTTAGTTTTAACTACAATGATCCCGACTCAGCTTATTAATTTATTAAGAAACAAATATGAGTTTAGTTTATTTAATATACCGATTTGAAAAAAGCTCGCGCAAATCACAAGGTAACTTTTATTATCTACAATTATCAAAATATCACCAGAGCTCTACTCGTATTTTGATTGGTAGGAGCATGTTCCATAACAAACATTTAGATTCAGTGTCACTTATATTTCATAAAACAGATTGGAAAATGTCACCTCTGATCTAATTAAGAAACTTACAGACACAAGCTGTAAGAACTGTAAGTTATTAATGGAAATATGATAAAACAATGCAAGTGTTACATACCTTGTCACCTTTGCAATTTCTTTTCAGCCGCCAAAAAGTTCCTCGAATTTGCCAAAAAAGTTTTTCACTCAAATTTTGTAAACATAGTCACACAAACACAGCACAAGTAAATCCACCCGTTTTTAAAATTGCATAAAACTTATATTGATAAAAAAGTTAAACGAAGTTGAGTAAAAGAAAATCGCAATTTGCAATCGCGAAAATGCGCACGCGTCGATACGTACGCGTTCGATTTTTGAACCGCGGCTCGAGCCTCACTCGGATGTGGTCCGTGTGTGACTGTATACCCATCTTGCACTTCACGATCACCGAAGAAGATACCTTCGCTTTCTCCCTCGCACGAACTCTCAGCCGGTATCGCCGTCCCACTCCGTTATTATCAGAGGTTAAGCTTCGCCCATCAGTCAGTCGGCGCATGGACACCGGGTGGGAAGGCCGCCTCGTCCCGTTACTTTCTCCACGTACGGGCCCATAAAACACGTACCGTATGGATGTAAGCGGCTATTTTGTCGGAGAATCTTGGATAATTTATTTGTCGATACGCAGGTGGTTATTTATAGTTCGATTGATTAACATCAGGTACTTTATGAATGGACCGATCGGGTCAAAGTTAAGAAATGTTAATGAGATGATTGCGGGCAATAAAGTCGATAAGGAAACTGGAGCGCGCCGAAATCGGCGTCATGATTTCGACCAATGAGGTTGTCGCGAAATGACAAGCAAGCTAGATCATTCGCTTAGATGATCGGCGCGTGCGGCGTTTTGCCACGATTGGCGTGCTTCGCGCAGGCCCCGCCTGTACCGTTATAGGGGGGCAATGACTGCCCTCCTAAAAGTGGGGATTTGTAGATCAATGTGAGATGGTGGGGGAAGTGTGACATATGGCATGTACCGGTTAATTAATGCATCGATACGGCCCTTTCATAATACACCGTTAAATTATATGGCCGATGTTATTGAGCCGGGTAAAAAAATATTGACCCAATTTTTGGTTATTGTTTCGCAAAGCACCGTGAAATTATAATGACATTCGATGATTATCATTAAATATCAATATATTTTAATAGTTCTGCATAATCTACCACACCTTTTCATTCATAGATTCTGTATTAATAAACCTGTTACGACAAGACTAACACACCAACAAACCGACATTGTTGTATTTTTAATCTACATCAGCGCTAACGAAGTTAACTAGAAGATAAATAAATTATTACATGAATATGCCTGTATCTACGTTATTCGAAGGCAAGTGTCCGGTTAGAGCAGGCTTATTAAAACGAATGCTTGTTAATATGTTAGCTTTACGCTGAAGGTCTTCCTTTTTCATTAAATTCCTGTTCTTCACAGATTTTATCTTAACTAGACCTATCATTCGTATCAAGATCCTCTTTTATACTAACCGCAATTTTACCGTCTTCAATTTACTCGTTAGTTTTCTTTTATTGATCTAGGAAATATCATAATTATTATATTAATATAGGTTGGTAGGTACTATGACTCTACCGAATTTAGAGACCAAATAACAGGAAAGCACTCAAAATGCAAGCTGGAAGTGGCAGTGGGCCGACCATTTCTCGCGAAGAACCGACACAAGCACAAACGTGTTCTTGAGTGGAGACTACGACTCGGTAAACGTAGTGTAGGACGCCCTCCGACCAGGTGGGATGACGACCTGCAAAAGACTGCAGGTGAATTCTGGATGCGTCAAGCTGAACACAGGGCGCTATGGCGTTCATTGGGGGAGGACTATGCAGTGGACTAACATAGGCTGATGATGATGATGATGACTCAAAATGCCTCGTAATGAGCACTAAATTAATCATCAAGTAGTTTTTATTTAAAATTCTACGTTCACAATGATTTCAAACGAAATAATTTATCAGTATTTTAAAACCAAAAGTTAACAGTTTACAATGGTAGCCCATTATCACTTTTACGCCAAGCTACTTTTAGAGTTTTGCCCGTATCAATTAGAGGCAGTATCAGGGTAATGCTTTTATTGATAGGAACATAACTCTACCAATACTAAATCTAAACCGCGTTAACCAATCCTAAATCTACTCAATTAGATGAGAAGTATAATTAAAAAAAACGGAACCCAAGCAGTCGACTATTAAACACGATCAAAGCAAATATGTACACAGAATAATTTGATATGTACTCAAAACATAAACTTGTTTCATGACTCGCTTATACTAAATGGTTTGCGATCATAAAACCTAGGTAACCTAGCTCAAGTGTTTCTATACTGACCTATGAACCGTTGCGATGCAAACCTGTACTAGGATGGTACATTCAAATGTTTCTAGACGCATTTCAAAATACGACCTCTTTAGCCTCAGTGATTTAGAAACTATCGGTCTCGGATGGGAAGAGGTGGGGCGGCCACTTGTACATAATATCTATAGATTTGTTTCATAAACATTATTTCCACAGAAACGTATACCTAGTAAGAAAGCTATGACTATATCTAATCTCCAAAATACTTCATAGCTATTTTTTTGCAGAGCCTTACTACCAAACCTAGGATGGTAGATTCAACTGTTTCTAGACAACGATTTTCAAACTACGACCTCTTTAGCCTGAGTGATTTTGAAACTATCGGTCTTAGAAGGAGGTGACTTGTACATGCTATATCTATAGATTTATCCCACTTACGTTATTTAAACAAAACAAGATAGAAAGAGATAGCTCATTCTTGTATTGCACCCTTAAAAATATGAGAAACAAAATAAAAAAATACAAGGTATGTGACAATAACACAATAACAAGAAAATATGAATTTCATTAGTACCTATTTGGGTACAGTTGAGCTTACAATACAATGCAATACAAAAATACTTTATTGTACACCAGATACAGATACATGCGACAAGTACAATGGGCTACCTTATCGCTTAAAAGCGATCTCTTCCAGGCAACCTTTTTTAATCACATCGTCTCGTCACCATGTCAATAATTGAGTCGGCCTGGAAAACGTTGAAATAAGTTATTAAAGACTTAAATTATATCACATAAATCGACTTCGACAGGACTTGAACCCAGTAAGGGAATGCTAAATTGATTGAGCTACGAGGTCAAATAAGAAATTACCTTAGTGTGAGGGGGGGCTTGCGCACTATAATAACAAAAACCAAGGAAATGATCCTTGGACCGAACGCAGATTTTAAAAGTTTGTAATATAGTAGTAAGTACCTAAGTAAACTCTTATGATTTCAAACCTTTTTCCATTACGAATAAGTATAATATCCAATGAACTCCAAACTGGAGCGGCAATCGCTTTCCAATCTGCCCTTTCGACAAGCGCACATCCCAACTGGGATCCGGCAAAAAGCGACGCCACAATTTGTAAACTGTGACATTTCTCGCTGGAAACCTGCTTTTGATCTGAATTGATCATTGCCATGATAGAGTTAGAAAGACTGCAGGTAGATGCTGGATGCGGCAAGCTGAAGACAGGGCGCTATAGCGCTCATTAGAGGAGGCAATGTCCAGCAGTGGACTGCTATAGGCTGGTGATGATGATGATGATAGAGTTAAGCAATTTTTTATATCAGTAGCTTTATAATAACTACAACACACTATTCAGTCCTCATTATTTGAGCTTTAGAATTGAATAAACTTGGTTACCAGTGCTTAAGTAGGAAGTTGTTCACTTTTCAACTTTCTATATTTTGACTTGTTTATTTAGTGTCCAGCTTAAGGGAGTAAATCATAGTAGGGTAAAACATGCTACATCATGTACGTCGGTACGTACGTACATAGTTTTAGGTAGGTACTATCCTGCGAAGTACTTACCTGAAGTACTCGTAAGTACTTTCCAACCTGCTCGTAAATGTGCAGCCTGCTAGGTTGGTTAGAAAACCTATAAAAAATTTAACAAAAAAAATTAGATAGCATGTCAATAAAAGAAAGGAAAATCTTTAATAATTAAACATGACGGACACATAACACTCCAAAAACAAATGAAAACCATGCCAGCCATTTACGATGTACTAAAATTCTAATCAGATAACAATATTAATATCTCGATAAAATTCCTATAGGAATACCAATAAAACGATTGAGAAATTCCATCGCCTGTCGCGAGCGCGTGCGCTCTGTCAGCTCGTCATCGCAACCTCACTGTCGTGATAGTTCCAATGGTAAGTGACAGATGGCGTTAGCAGTACCGTATGCATTGTAGTTTAGTTTGAGTTATTCTAAGAACCGTTTGCAAAATTTGTTGCAAGGATTTATTTTTGTAATTATTTAAGTAGATATTAATATAACTGGGCTTTTTATAATACCTTTATTTATGGTGTTCTTATTTCACAGAATTCAAACGATTTAAACAGATTTAAGGCAAGCGAAATGTCTTACTACCGCTTTAAGGATAAGTGAAAACGCCTCTTCATCACGAAGGAACGACTTCTTTATGCACTACATGGCTTTCAGTTTGACAAGTGTACCTTTACCTTAATAGAGTGGTCGTTAGGTTTTTTTTTTTATAAATGACACAACAAACAACTGTTGTTTAAATTAGGTATAAGAGAAATTAATAATAATATAGCCTGACTTTGTACTCAAATTATGATAGTAAGCTTATCAATACTTATCGCTACAGGTTGCTGTAAAATATAACTTACCTATTTATAAACAATAAAACTTAATTAGATTAGATACCTACTAAAACAAATTTACAATTAGACAAAATAAAACTAAAGCTGAATAACGATAGGGATATCACTTTTAGACCTCAAGAATTTATCCCCGACTACTAAAACGTCACGTAGATTTGAGCACGGCTTAAGTCAGATAATTTTCAATGTAAATTTGAGACCTGCAGATATCGATTATAAACAATAACACATCTAGACAAATAACGAAGGTATATTTTTTCCTCAAATCGAAACAACGTATAAATGGAAGAGTTCCTTGAAACGTCTGCATTCCTATTCACATTGTGTTGCCAGCGCATAATTAATTACATCCAAAATATTCGCTCTATATTTTATTGTTGTCCAATTCGATGCAAGAATGCAAAGGAAAAAAGACGATGGAGCTTTTGTCGAGTTCTAGAGTTCCGTAGATCAAAATAGTAGAAACACAAACCGAATACAATATAATATGCAAAAAAGAAACTTAATAAGTAATTAAACTAAATGATCGGAATATGTAGGTACATTTTGATGATAATAACCTTTAATGACTAAAAGAATTACTTCATTAAGTACTATAAATAAACCAATAGATTTTTACAATCCAATCAGTTTGTCACACTCCACTTCATACTACATTATATACTACTTATAAATCCACCTGAACAGGCCGATACATTTCTGTATTATTTACAAAAAACCAAGTCATAATATACGTAAGTCATTATTCAGCCTTTTCAATTTATTCTCAGTATTGTACCTAGTAGCAGAACAATATACAATTCAAATATATACAGAACACTTAACCTTTCCGCGGAACACACTTGACCAACTAAAATCTCCGAGAAGTGCGCCCACGCAGCATCAAATTTTTTGCGATCCATATTTTGATTAATGCTCAGACCTGTGCGTTTTATCGCTTTTGGGTCATCCCTTTTTAAGACAATTTTTTGCATTGTCTTCATTCATTCTTGAAATGCTGGTAAGTTCTTGATCATTTCAAAATATTGAATACCTTAAAGACTAGACTGACTTATTCCTATGTAACTTTTAAGTTAAGATTTTCTCGGTGTTCATTGTAATATACATAGGTTCTGACTTTCGACCCCATTGAGGCTATCGACGTGACGACGAGAAATAAATAAATACAACAACTTATAAAAGTATCACAAAAAGAACAATGAAATTTTAGTTCTTTCCTTTGTACAACGTTCAACGCTATATTAAAATAAAATAGGTGGCGGCGCTAGTGTGCCTCAGGGTACCGACTTAATGGATTTAATTATAGTCTACAGCAAGACGAATTTCCTATGACGATTCCGTAACACCTCACACATTTGATAAACTTCCTCAGCAATACAACAATGTTTTATATTGCATCTGTTTCTTCAATTTTCACGCCACATACTCGTACAACTGCAAGTTAAAGGTTTCGCACATTTATAAAACATCAAAGACATAATAAATAACTGACACAAAATAGAAAGCGACAATGGAATAAGCACCTTGACGAATGACTGCCAATACGTTGTCTATTTTATTTCCAAAATCAAGTACTTTAAGCACTTAGGCCACATTTCTCCTTAAAAGTGTAAAGTGGACTCTATGCTGTGAAACTTGTGGTTTTAAATACAATGTGTAGGGTCCTATTGTTGAGTTATGAACATTGCGTATAGTATTGACTCAATGGCAAATAATGCAATCATTTGACATGATCTCTCACAATATTGTAGGGCAAAATGTGCAAATTTTGACGGCGTACAAGTTACAAGATGTAGCGATCGCGTTTATTGTGTACCTGTAAATTTGTTATCAGCATTTTTGTAACAAACTTTCTGTTAACACTTTGACTGCGATTTTTTTCGACGACTGCGATCTTTTTTTGACCTAAAAAATTCGTGCTGCCGCTCTACACAGCGGTTGTGTTGCGCCGCACATGCGTTTCGTTCGAAAAATATTACGGCTGTGCTGAGTCACACAGATCTGTATTTTCTCAGCCGCTGCGCTAGTGTGGATTTACGCATATTAGTCACTTGTAGAAAACACATACCGTGTGATTTCAGCAGTCAACGTGTTAAGTAGATTTTAAATACTGGTATGGAGAAAATGGTAAGTATCTGTATTAAGGATCTACTACATAAATAATGTATGACCTTAGCCTAATTCAATTGGACAAATCTGAGTGGATAGATCTGTGAAACAAAACATAAACTACAATTGCTTGCCAAATAGATCTGTGAAACAAAACATAAACTACAATTGTTCTGCAAAAACACTTTTTCAAACAATTAGGATTCAAAGGACATAAAAATAATCTAACAAACACTCGCAGAAGTCAAACAGAAAATATAATATAATATAATTAATATTATAAACGCAAAAGTTTGTAAGTATGGATAGATGGATGGATGTTTGTTACTCTTTCACGAAAAAACTACTGAATGGATTTTAATGAAACTTTACAATAATATAGCTTATACATCAGAATAACACATAGGCTATAATTTATAAAGATATATTGTAAATTATCCAAAATACCTATCACCACGCAGGTGAAACCGCGGGGCGCAGCTAGTATATAATATAGGTATGTTATGTAATGAGATGAAAATAGCTAATAGTTTTGATAAGTTTTGGAATATTTTATAAATACAGTATCTTGCACCACGACCCACAATGCTCGTATTAAATCGACACTGCAATGATAAGTGGGGGGTCCGACAGACCCTACTGCACAAAAACGTGTCAATGATTCGAACAATGTCTCGTTGCCTTTGTGGCTGGCGAAGATAAATTACTATTGCTATTCGGATAATGTAGGATAATTTGTTGGGATTGGTCCTGTTACCAGAGTTGTATGGATAAGACGCGTGAATTTAACATTTATTTTAAAGGTCTTCGTAGGCTTCGCTTGGTAAAAAAATGTGTTACATTGAACTGATTTGGATAAATAATTGGAATATTTTTCACTTAATTATTAAGGATAATGGGAATTCCCAGTCTTTATTTTAGCTCAGGGCATAGGACACTTTATAAAGGATAAGATGAAGAAGACAAGAAAAGAAACAGGTCCTCGTTCAAGGTCTTCTCTTTCAATCAAAGTTTGAAGCAGTTTTAGTTTCTATTTTCAATAACCATTGAAATTAAACCCCCTGCTACTATGCGCTATTCCATTCAACAAACAAACGTGTTAGAAGTAATATTATTTTGTCAAATTATTTCGAAAACTTCTTACATATCCACACTAACATCATCCTCAAAAAAATCGACTACCACTTCTGGCAGTTCACCGTCTCCGCCTACCAAATACACGCATTGTGGCCACACATTGTCGGACCATCTGTTTATCTGCGGCCAGGTGACGATACTTATCTATTACTTTATTGGTCTATGATTTATGCGCTATATTTGCAGTTGTGGTTTTCTGGTTGAGAGAACCTATTTTTTAACGAAAATAATGAAATCAGATTTTTTTATTAGTTCTTTTTCTGTCTGCTGTCCGCGGCTTCAAACGCTTTGTTTCTATGGAAACGTTTAAAGGTTATTTATATACCGGATAGTTATAAAACCGTTCTCATGGGATATTAATAGTAATTAATAGACTTCATGTTACCTACGTCCGAGTAGAACTACGGGTTTGATATATTTCATCTCGATCCGTTCAGTAGATTTGGCGTGAAGAGGTAATAAACCCCCATCCGTCAATTCACATAAACGTTCGCATTACTTATTAGTGTGATGGTTTATCGATTGGCCACCAACTCACTAAAGTTAGTAAGGATAAGGAAACTATAATATAGATGGACGGTTCCCCTTATTTGGCATTCCAACTTATAACCCGTTGACTGCAAATTAATGATTTTGATTTGATTTGATTTTTTGATTTTTATTTCGATGAAAAACAAACGGTAAACGTTTCTTCCACGGTTTGTATCTTAGATTACATGAATTCATCTATGCGTCTATCCAAAATTTATGTATGTTTTGAAACTACTAGTATTACTGTAGAAGTCCTTAATATTCCTTACAGTATTTACTGAGATTAAGTCAAGTTGGTAAAGACCAGTGAATTGTTTTTGTTTTGGGTCCTGCTGCCATCATATCTTTATTTACAAAAAAAAAAACAATAAAAGATAAACTACAGCGTTACAATATCAAGTTTAAACTAAAATATGAAAAGGTTTACATCTGTCGGTCGCGATACAAATCGACAAACAGATAAACATCGGACAATTATGTTATATTGTGGAAACAGTTCGCGGAGATGTGGGGTAGGTTAGGGGTTAGCTACAGGGTGTGTTTTTTACACCTTTTTTATAAAAACCGTTAAACAAAAAATGGAAAAAGTCCTAAGAGGGTCACCGACAGGAGGTAATGAACTCAAAAAATATCACCCGTAACCTATAGAAGTAACTTGTGAAAACAGTAACGTTTATTAGAACGGGGCAAGATGATGCTGTGTGGATTGTCCAGCATTATTTATTTATTTAAGCTTACAAAATAAGCTCGTAAAAAATCAAATTTTGAGACATAAATTATTATCAAATCAAAAGTAAAGTTTAATGATCATTTTTTGATCTTGACATTTTCTTAGTGCAAAAGTGGAAAAGAAGTACCCTAGATTTCAGAGCTTAGTGCCGAGTTTTGCAGTATTTAATACAGCAGTGGTTTCCCACTGCTATACGGGCTGAAAATAAATAAAATAAATAGGGTAAAAATTCTCCGTCAATGTTTAATTATTATTAAAGTTATCTACTGGTTTTCAAAGGATGTCGTTGTTTTGATCTACAAGTTATCGCAAACGATGCTCAAATCATGTCAATAGCAATACAATTTTTTAAAGACCACTGAATAGACAAAGTCAAAGTCATTTATTCTTTAGGCTTACAAAATAAGCACTTAGACAAGTCATACATATTTTATACTAAAAATTATTATCAAATAAAATTATTTTACTGTTCACTTCAATTTTTTGTCCACTAGTGGAAGAAGTGAAAAAGAAACCACTAGCATGTTCATCTCTTATGTAATGCATGGTTCTAATACATGGTTATTTGCCTATTTGAGACCACCCTTTAACCCGAACCGTTTCAACAGTTTAGTCACAGTGTAGAGTTCAGCAGTAAGAACAGTAAGCTATAAATCGCAGCTCACTGCGGGCAACCATTGTTGTATTGAGGACCATATTGTTTGGTAGCACTTCGATTTTGCTCGGATTTGTTGCACTGTGGCTAAAGTTAGAAGAGGGAGCGGTTATTCTTATTTTTTTAAGTTTTACTCGTTATACAGCAAAGCTCTCATCGCAGCACCAAAAATTACCTATGTGATTTTAATAATATACCTGGTATAATTATTCTAAGAATTTGGGAAAGAAAACAATCATGGATCCAAAGGGTAATTTAATTTATACGATACAGGAGTTCTGTAAGTTTTTTGGCTGTTTGCTTCAATTATCTACTAAGGACCAACCAGATTATTATAGCAGAAGACAAGGCTCTATGGCGCTCATTAGGGGAGGCATAATGTCTACTGACTCATTATTCTTAAACCATAAATTAGGCTGATGATGACGATGTGTTGTGATAAAAAGTCTGTACTCGTCTATACTAATATTACGTATCGTACGTATTACGTATTATGTTTTTAATGAATAGGCTTCGAAAAAACTGGACCGATTTGAAAAATTATTTCACCGTTAGAAAGCTACACTACCCCGGTGAACCTAGGCTATATTATATTTTCAAAACAGTTAGGAATCCGTACTAAACCCGTGCGAAGCCAGGAAGGTCCGCTAGTTGACTAATATAATTTGTACAGACACACCTTTTTAACAAAGCAGTCGTACCTACTCTAAATGTGTACAGACAGTTCGTTCATCACACTACACATCTCGCTTCAACTCGTCCCTTATCGATAAGTTCGACGAGTTGAGTCGATTCTCTAAGTTGCATCGGCCACAATGCAGCTTCGTTAGCGCATGCGCGCGTTAGTTTTTACACGCAGGATACGCCTAGGCGTTTTACAGCTTGCTTTATGTTGCTGCTAGGTTTCGATAGAGATTTTCAAAGGGTATACCTACACATGTTCATTATATTAATATGCTCTAGTCCACTGCTGGACATAGACCTACCCTGATAAGCATCTCGGAGTTAATAAAGAATGAAGTCTGCTCTATACTTTACTCTGTGTCCCTCACCTATTGCTACCTTTAGAGGTAGCAATAGTACTTTCTTAGTTGCGATTTACAAAGTTAAGGTTTTTTGAAATTGAAGCCTTGTATCCCTCATAACTCATAAGGCAAGGCAATTCAGACCTTATAATAACCAGAGTACCACAATTAGCAAGCTGCAATGGCAGTGGGCCAGCCATATATCGCGAAGAACCGACAACCGCTGGCTTAAACGTGTTCTTGAGCGGAGACCGCGACTCGGCAAACGTAGTGTTCCTACACTACGTTGCCCTCCGGCCAGGTGGGATGACGACTTGCGAAAGACTGCAGGCAGATGCTGGATGCGGCAAGCTGAAGACAGGGTGCTGTGGCGCTCATTAGGGGAGGACTATGTCCAGAAGTGGACTATTATAGGTTGATGATTATGAATTACCAAAGAAAAGACAAAACTTGCTCTAAACACTGCCTGCGGCCATGCTGTACGGCATAGAATTTGCACCACCCCAACTCTTCCCGCGGGTATCGTAAGAGGCGACTAAGGGATATCCACCGAGTTGCGGGCAGCAGCGCCTTCTGCAGAACTACATATTTACCACCGAACTGCGATCCCCAACCCGCATGCCTAGCGTAGGGATTATAGGGGAGAGATAAAAGCTATGATATAAGGCGTTTATAAAGAGGAGGCCTTTGTCCAGCAGTGGACTAAAATAGGCTGTTGAGGTGAGGTGAGACACTGTACCCTATTTTGAATACAATTAAACTAACACTCGTGGTATTAGTCACCCAAAACACTAACATTATGTAAATCTACTTACGCCGAAGTAAATCATAGGCCAAGGTTGATTTGCGTAGGACGTGTATATGAAGTGCTGTGTACGATTGTATCAACTTCCAGATTAATGCTTTGTGGTACATAAGCACGATTTATATATTAGAAACAAACGAAAATTATTATGATGGAAATAACTCAAAATTGGACTGCAGGCAGAAAAAAGGAATGCAGATGCTGGATGCGGCAAGCTGAAAACAGGGCGCTATGGCGCTCGTTATGGGAGGCCTATGTCCAGCACTGCTAATAGGTTGATGATAATGATGAACTCAAAATTCTACTACTTTGACTTTTAAAATCTTAGTACCTACTAGATTTTATTGTAGTTTTTTTTTATTTACTAACTTTAAATAATATTACAAAGAAATCTTAATAATAACACTATGAAAACCACAAATGTTTGTATAGGAGTGTTATATTAGAGATTTAGCCGAGTAACTGTCACATAGGTTTGACAATTCTATAATTAGCAAATTTGTTAAGTGTTAGTGTAATTACTGATTAATTACTAAAAGTAGGGATTGTAAATTAGGTCCTTCAGTTATTATATAAAATAAAGTTTATATAAAACAACCAGAACAAGCCGAAAAAACTTGCAGATTATACAAACATTTGTCACGAGGCGAAATCGAACCCGCCACCTTTTGCGTTGCAGGCAGGTCTTGTCCCACCGCGCCACAGAGGTCGTCAATAACAAAACGATTGAGAGTTTAACAACTGTCCTACTTATCTCTTTGTAGATTTAAGTATCTTAGATCTATATCCCGAAAAGGTCAAATACCCACTAAACTAGAACGCCCACGTCAATTCGCACTCCGTATAACTGATAATAAACACGAGTTGCTGAATTATTCATTACACATATTTCCCACAAGCAAGAAATTGTGTTGTATTCGGTAATGGGGAGATTTGATGAGGATTGATAGCAGGACTGTATCAGGTATAAGATCATGTACCTATGTTATTATTTAGGCGTATGTCTAATCAAATTAAATTTATTCATTTACTTACAGAAACATCTAATAAAAATAAAAACAAAATCTACTTATTTTTAAGTAATTATGATTTGTAACACGAAGTGTAAAATTTCCTACGTAAGTTTTGATAAGCGCACCCCTAGTTTCTAAAACGTTGTTTATTTGTGTATGTTTGTGCATTCTAGGATTAAATTTACACTAGTTTTATACCAAAACAATGTTATTTAAGGTATAAGGTAATATAGAATTTTTGAAATCGCATTGTTAGCAGGATTTTATTAGGTATAAGAATAATCTTATACCTGATAAAATCCTGCTAACATCATGATCATGTACCTATGTGGTAAATGATTACCACATAGGTACATGATCTTATACCTGATACAATCCTTATTTAGGCGTATGTCTAATCAAATGAACCTTATCCATTTACTTACAGAAAATACTAAATTTTAATTTATAAATCTTGTTGGGCTACTAACATTAGACAAAACACATTACAAAAGTGGAATGCACTGACATTCTATATCACTTTTGTGCATTTTTTCTTCAAACTTTTTTCTTAAAACTTCGCACCAAAGACGTAACTAAAGTTTAGTACGACTTTGTTTTGGTGGCGAGTTGTTTAGTCTAAACCACTTGGACATGGGATAGCCTTGAAACTGATTGTAACCAACAATCAATTTCAAGGCTTAAGTTTTGTTGTAATATCAAAATTGAATCAAATTAACCTTATCCTTCTCTAACAGACATGACAAACTGGCATGACAAGCAAAGATTTACCTACAAATAGGGGCTTCGCCCCTAAAAACCCTGGTTCACTCTCCTAATCCGTATTACCAGAGCAAGGCCCAAGGCCATTTACAAATTTAAATCAATTTAAATGCAATACGGCCTATATCACCCATAATACGATGAAAGTTGTAAATTCCTTCCCAAGTGGGCAACAAAGCATATTCCTAAGTAGCAATGAATTATAAAGTGAGCCAGAGGTGGAAGGTAGGTAGCCAGGTAGTAAAAGTCAACGAATGTCTATTAAATTCTTATTTAAGGGCCTGAACCGATTGTCAATAGATTTGTCGAGCCCCGCGACACAAAATACGACTTTTAAATCGATTGTTACAATTTTGTACTGATCTGGAATTTATAGGCACTTCGAAAGCATTATTCAAATTCTGTTCTACTTGAAAATGAACCTTATTTCCATGTGTTACAGTTAAGTTTGCTCCGGGGTTAAAAGTCAAGCGATTTGAAATGTAACTTTGGTTTTAAATAGTGTCATCACGGTCGATAAATAAAATTAAACGAAAATGGGCTACAAAACGGTTGCTACCCTAGTTACCCGATAATGGTCAGGGGTGAAAATATTTTGACATTATATTATAGACCCTCCACCCAAAATCTCTTTTGACTGGAACCGACGTATTTTGTCTTTGAGAGAGCTTTAGCTTTGTTATGCTTTTTTAACCCAGACTTTTTTGGAATAATTTTAAATGCATTTTGTAAAACTTTCTTTCTAGTTCATAAGACCTACACTAATTGAAATAAGTAAATAGTTTGTTCATTACAATAAAATAAAAAAAAACAAGCTCTGCTTAGCTTGGGGCTAGATGATGCTGTGTGGATTATTCCGGATTAATAATTCGATTTTTATTTAATTAAATAAATAATAGTATCATAAGTTGTTATTTATTTCTATGTTATTACTCAAAATAGATACATATGTAGAACAACATGAATTAACAAACTATGCGCTTAAAGGAACTGGTACAGATCCTGCAACCTAAAAATCCGTTCTAAATCTTGAAGTTACCTTATCAGCAAACATATACCAATGTTAATTTATTTCCAAATAAATAAACTGAACTGAGCATTAACTACGGATGTAAGCGGGTTCACTACAAACCTTTTTTTATGTTGGTAGAACACCAATGTTTCTATCTGAACATTTCCACTACTGAACATGTCCTGAAACAAAGAGGGTTTAGCCATAATCAATACACTTGGCAGGCGGATCGGTTGTGGAGAGGTGTTAAAATACACAGAAGAAAGCCAGTAGGTATCCTTCTTGTGCTAGGTTCTCTTAATCGACTACTACGACATCCACGGGCTGAGATGAAGGGGTCAATTCTCACGCCGTGTCTGCAACGGAGTCGTAAGGAGTCTGCTAATTATGTCGTAATTTTTTTAGCTTTTTTCTGTGTTTGGCACCTATCGAAAAGTTCTTTCTAACTTTTTTGATCACCTATCAATTGTAAGATAACGTTTCCAGCTCAGTCAGCTGTATTCATACGAGCATAGACCCAGGAGTGTATGTCGCTTCCACACAATTTAAAACCAAAATCTCTTCATGACCACTTATAAATCTTTACACGTCGTCGGCTTTCAATACAAAATCAGTATTAACGCAACAAAAGCCATGATTTGTAGCGAGCAAGCCCCATAAATAAAGGGACCCGGATAGATTTGTGTTGTTGTAGAAAAAATCTTTATTTATAGCAAGTTATGAGAGATACAAATCTAGGGTAACAAGAGTCGTAAATTTTAAATTTTTGTCAACAAGTTATTATGAAGTCGTATTGGTAGAACTCGTTGTGTGACTGCCACAATATTGTTGGGACAGATTTGAAGATGGCTGGCAGATAAAAAATAAATAACTAGTAGTACTTTATTTTGAACAGTACAAAATCGCCGTGTGGTGCCGGCTTAGAGTTTGCACCATCCCAATTTCCCGTGGGGGTCGTAAGGGGTGACTATGGGATAGATAGATAATTCTTTATTGCTTACTTAGTATAAAAAAACAATGTAAAATAAAAACTTCAAAAACTAGATACAATTGGTGGTCTTATCGCTCAAGAGCGATCTCTACCAGATAACCATGGATGGATAGGATCGTGGACAGTAACAGGGGATCTGTGTGCTTGCAGGTTATATATGATAAAATAAAATAAAATACTTATAATACTTGGAAATATACTACATAAATATATAATATATAGTACATTTCCATGTATAGGGATATCTACCGGGGGGGTGGGCAGCAGCGCCTCCTGAAAACCATTTATTACCTGCGACCCCTACCCAGAGTGGGGGTTATGGGCATCAACTCCCCATGATATTTTTATATCATGGAGATTGGTTTTTACCAATAAATCTCTTATCAGGAGGAGGCATGTCCAGCAGCGGACCAATATAACATGTTGAGGTGAGTTGAAAAGGTTGAGAGGAAGGAAGGACAAACAACCAAACACACTTTCGCATTTATAATACAAGTTAGAATGTTTTTTATGTCATAAACACATTTTTCTATGCGCCACCTACGACGTTTCGTCCAAACTAAAATGTACTATAATTGATTCAGAAAACAACTGAAACATATAAACAGCACTGTCTCCTAAATTATATATCATGTCGATAATCAGAACTCGAATCACAGCACTATTTATATCGACAGCGATACTTGTCGAATTATGCTAATACCAGCCGATAGCTAACGATACTCTGTATGTAGACCATTGTCAGGCTATGACTAAGTACGGCTTACCGAATTTACTTATTGACAAAGATTAGCTAGGGGGAATAGATGATTTTATTGGGAACTATTATAAAAATCATCATAATAATATAATATAGTTTCTGCCCGCGCGTGTTCGCATGCGTTGTTGATGGTTATTTCTATTCCACGAACCGATTTGTGGCATAAAAACTAGCCTATATTTTATTCCAGGCCCAGAACTCATCATCATCAGCCTATAGCAGTCCACTGCTGGACATAGGCCTCCCCCAATGAGCGCCATAGCGCCCTGTATTCAGCTTGCCGCATCCAGCATCTACCTGCAGTCTTTCGCAGGTCGGACCAGAACTACATTTAAGCAATTACTGCCCAATCAATTCACACAGTCATTTATTCTATTCATTCAACATAGTTTTTCAATTAAATTTTCCGCATCGCCATAACTCTAGCAAACCAAAAAGAAATTTTATACATACAAAATACAATACAAAAGTTTTATTCAGTAATAAAGGATACACAGTCTTAATAATATTAGAATTAATATAAATTTTTATCAAAAGTTTCTGAGTTAAGTATCCTCTCTGCACTTACAAATCTAGAATTCCACACCTCATTACAAATTCACTATTAATAATTTATCTGGAGCCAGCGTGGGCGCCGCTAGACAATGCGCTGTACTGATTTTTATTGAAGACCCACGGTTGGGCAACTCCGCCATTGTTGTCACAGTTTGACAACTTCATACGCACGTGGTGGTGAAGGTAGTGACTTTTTAACCGAGTTCTATCGTGGCTTAGCCATGACATAGGTGACTGGGATTCAACGGCATGGAATCGTTTCGATATAAAACCAAAATCTTTTATGAAATTGTCAGTTATTTAATTTGACATTTTCTGTCCCAGGTGTTGAGCTGTTGAGGCTGTTTCTTTAAGAAAGAGTTCATTAAGAACAGCACCTCTTTCTCTAGGCAAGCATTTGCCCCCTGTAAGTTACATCTCAACAACGTTGCCTTATTAATTAAAGTAAATTATGTAAATAAATTGAAAATTGAATGGAAAATTATGACTACTAGGTCTATGTCTGCAAATGACATAATACGTGGCTTTGTCTGCTAATTTGTGACTCTTCCTAAGATAAGAAGTCTTTTGCTGTAATAAAACTTTTTAACTTTATTCATTATGAGAATTACAGCAAGTTAAAATGATTAAGTAGGTAAGTACAATTTTAAACAATTTGCATGTCACAGCCTCTCTTAGTACTTGCATAACACCCTACAATCAATATAACACCCATTTACAAAACGGTGTATAAATAATTTTACGCATAATTATTTTTGTCAGCGCAAAAGGCAAACTCTCTCCTGCCATTATGATAATCGAATGCCATCTTCATTACTCGATTGTGTAAGTATCGATCATTAATTTAAACAGGTATTCGATTCGATCCATATCGCCGCGTATTATATTTTATATCTGTAATCGATATTTTGTATTCGGGTTACGATATCGAAATATTTCTAGGTTAGGTTGCGTCTGTGACTTTGCTTACAAGAAACAATCATTATAGTAAAAATGTGTTTCTTCAAGTTCATACCTATAAAGTTTAATTTAATGGGATGATTTAATCAAAAGTTAGATAAAACAATAATAAACAAATAATGCTGGAAGAATTAGCTAACTGAAATGGCAGTGGGCTGGCCATATATCGCGAACAACCAACAACAGTTGAGGTAAACGTGTTCTTTAGTGGACATCGCGACTCGGTATATGTAGTGTAGGACGCCCTACGGCCTGGTGGAATGATGACCTGCTTTAATCTAGTTAAGTCTCAATATAGCCTGCAGGGCACACAATATGTTATCAAAAGCTTCTGGCCAAGTGTAATTCACAAATCGCCAACTCGACCGAGTGGTACGAAATTTCCGGTGTCAGTTGTCAAACGACTCAATAAAAATGCTATAGCGACAAACAAACAAACAAATAATCTTGAATATAAATAAGAGGCGGCTCGTAATAACGATGATCGGTGGAATGCCCATCGCGAGAATAAATCGTACGTGTCAGAGTTGGGATTTCGGTAGGCACCGTTAAGGAGAGGAATGCATCTGATTTTGGTTAAGGAGTCATCACATCAAATACACCAGCAGAATACGAACAATTCGTAAGTGTATCGCTCATACTAATTTCCCGTTAATTAGTTTTTTATTCGTAATACAAATGCTGCCAATTAGCGGCAAAAATAGTATGAGTGAAAAACTCAAGAGTCTCGCGCATAATATTTTCAGCGCTATTTGTGCTGAGTACATACATTCTATGTCTGAGGTGACTGAATCGACCAAAAAGATTAAAGTTTTTTTTTATCAGGCACATGTTGATATGCTGGATAATTCACACAGCATTAACTGTTATGGGCACTAGATGACTGATATATATACATAATACAAAACTTCGTGTTTCTTCAATAGAAACTAGTTTAAAATGTTGAATTCACGTTGAGAATGACGGTCTCTGTCCGATAAATAATGTATGTATCGGCAAAGTCCAAAAGTTTACGATGAAATCAAAAAGTAATCTATACCTACATTGTAGTATATGAAACCAGCAATTTACAAATAACATTACTCATAAGACTCATAACACAACACACATCGATTGTATATCGATTCGCGCCGCTATCGAGATAAAACAAATCGATATAGTCCGATCGATTGATCCGTTTGATCGATCTCGAGCGATGATGATTTATTTATGTTAATATCGAGTGATGGATGTGGTCATAGCATTCGAATAATTTATTTCATGTAAGTGAGAGTTTCGGGGTTAGAAAGTAAGTTGTTTTGCTGTTTTTTTGGGTCTAGTTTAGTTTGATTTATGGCTCGAATTATTGGGATAAATAATAACTTATCTAAGTGAAGTTTTTATTGATTTTATTTGACGACCGATGTGGCGCGGTGGGTGAAGGTCCGACGCAGGCGGCTGTGGGTTCGACTCTCGCTTTGGGATAAATGTTTGTATGATCTACAAATATTTTTCTAGGTAGTCTGGGCATTTAGGGACTATGTATTATAAAAAAAATATCTATCTTATGTAATGTAATCCTTTAAATAGGTATTAACAGCCATCTAGTTACCACAACACAAGCTTTACTTAGTTTCAGGCTAAATGATGCGGTGTGGATTGTCCATGTATTATTTGAAGTTAGGTTATAAACAATGATGATACTATAGAATTTTACAAACATGCAGATCGTACAAACATTTTATCCCGAGGTGGGAATCGAACCCGCAAGTCGCAACCCCTGAGTCGCAGGTGGAATTTCAACCACTGCACCATACAGGTGATCGTCGAAAATAAATGGAGTTTCACCTTCCGATTCTCACTCCATAAAGTTTAAAATAATGATTCGCAATAAACTTCAAATCATGGCCCGGTTGCAATAATGGCCATACAACGAGCCATTATAGCCCAATTTGGCCATATTTACAAGTAAATCGGTCCAATTTGCCATAAAATTAATAAAAAAAAAATTGTAACAAACACTTAATAAATGTAAAACGGTATTCAAGTCAATTTGGATGACCGATTTTAGGGGTCCTTAGGATAGTTAAAGATATCGTTTTGAAAACGTTTATTGTAAAGAAACATTGGTTATACCTAAATTATAAATAGATTAGGTACTAGGTATAAGTTTAATCATATAAATAAATAAATAATTCGTGAAAACATTGATGTTATTGGCTCGCTATTAGCTTTGCTGTTTCATAGAGAATTAAGCAATTCTTTTTTTTTAATTGGATCTAACCCAATATAGGGGCCAAATTTTGCTAACTAGTCTCTCATCTATGAAAAAAGTATCGGCGCGGAATAGTCTTTAGATATACGAAACTAGAAGAAGATAAAAAAGCTTGGAACGAGTTTTGCTCCAACTCAAAATCCAACAACTTACAGATAAGCAAATCATATGTACTAGACACATAAGTTATGAACATACTAAACTAGTGGTTTCTTCTCACTTCTTCCACTGGTGGACAAAAAATTGAAGTGAACATCAATATAATAATGAATAGTATAAAATATGACTTGTCTAAGTGCTTATTTGTAAGCCTAAAGAAATAAACTTTCATTTCATTTCATTATAAAATGTATTGTGCGTAGAATGGCCAGCGGTAAACTGTATAAATAGGTTTTGTAATGTTAACTACATGAACTTTAAACTTTTTGTACAACCCCGAAAGATTGATACCATACATACATACCTACTGAATAATCAACACAACATCGTCTAGCCCCAAGTTAAGCTGAGCTTGTGATATACAATAAACCATAAAACATTGAAATGTGTTTTGTACATAGAAAATACCCAGAACAAGGCGGGAATCAAATCCCCAACCTCCTGTGTCGCAGGCGGACCTTTACCCACCGCGCTACATTGGTCGTCAAATTCAAAGGAGTGTATATGTTTGCGTTTAAACTTGTATTCTATAGTATATAGTATAAATATATAATTTGTATAAATGTCTTCACTATGGCCGAAACTTCTTTAGGAGAACATCTTATGTCATCATATATTTTTTATTAGAAATAATGATAATGAATGATAAGTATATACGTATAAATTGTGACGTATAATTTAACATATTACGAATAAAATCTTTATCTGTGTACGCATATACTCCTCTGGATTGTGTGCCAAGTTTGTACTGATGGGTGACAATCCTGTGAATTAATCTATTTATTCATTTCTCAATTGACTTACATAAAATACCATTAAAATTAAGGTTTCCTCCACCAAACCACGAAACTCCCTAATTTCCCTCGTGTAATTCACACGAAATTACGAGTAAATTTGAAAAAAGTCCGTCATTCGACAACTAGGTCGATCGAACCGCCGCGCCGTCCATCATCAACTCGGTGTTATAAATTACAGATCCCAAAGTTTAATGTACAACGTATAGTGGAATACGGTAAGACATGTCTATGCAAAACTGATCATTCAAACTTCAAAGTGCTTTATTTCCTTTAGACCTTACTAAGAAGTTGGTAAGGTCTAAAGGAAATAAAGCATTTAAGCAAGCAAGACACGTCAAAAGTAAAACTAGGAAATAAAGTGATCACTGAGATTTTTTGCGCACTTCAATCATTTTAAGGTAAATTAAAGAAGCTAATTTTGATGCCTGATCCATGCGAGAGGTCCAAGGCTAGTAGATAAGTGTGTATAGGTATTTAAACGTAGGGGAAAATATAACCAAAGGTACGATAAATACCCAATGAGGTGAAAAATTCATTCTGCCGCTCTTGCCTTTCTTTCTCGCCTTCCCCGCGCGGCGTTCGTTCGTCCTTGTCTCAAAAAAGCGAACTAACTTCGTCCTAATATAGGTATTTTGCTGGGATAATAAAGATTATGACATATACATACATAATTCATCTGTGATTGTAATATCAAATGTTATTACAATCATGTAAGTTGGATATGTTATTTTATTTTTCGTCTCACAAGAACTGTAACTATGTTGTTTGTACCAGGTTATTTATTTTGGTCGTAAAGCAAGTATAAGTCAAAATAGCAATAAGTAGGTAGGTTATTAATAGAACTCTAACTTTAGCAATACGACTTAATTACTGCCTTAGTGCGAACAAGACATTAATTGTATTCGTTTTTTGCACTAATTACAATTAGTTCGCTTAAAAATTAAACGTTTTAATAACTTACCCTTCAGCTGTAGTTATTCCTGAATATATTACGTTAAATTTTAAAATTCACCTCGTAAACAGCAGAGCCCAAGCTTTGTTGTTGTACACCTGACTTACTGCATTTCATATACTATGCCCCGATCGGTGTTATGAATTACAGATCACAAATATAATGAGAGTATAAAGACGGGCTACTCCACACCAGCTACTAATGTCTACAATCAGGACCCGGCGCGGTCGCCGCTTAATAGCCGAATTTACGAGCTGAACCCATTTCGCGAAATTCATATTCTGCTGAAGGAAGCGTGATTTTTTAATGTTGTTAAATTGTATATTTAGGATGGCATCGAGTAATTTTATCGGATATTAAAGATGTTTAAGTATGGGCTTTTTAATAAATGATTCGCTTTTTATAAATATGTTTAATAAGTTTTATAGTAATCTTTGGGAAGTTAATACGGTTGAGAGCGAACTTCTCCTAAGCAAGGGCAACAGAAATTGGCAAGCATATTCGCAGTTTAGAAAGAAATGCAGAGATATATAAATAATGCTGGACGATCCACACAACTGCACAAAGCTGTCATAAATAATTATAAATCTTTTTGTTTTATTCTTAAAGAAGGCATGTCTGTCTGCTTTTTCTATACACAATCCCTTATGGTGTTTCCTATGTCGAAAATTAGTGTGTGTATAGTTGTAATATATTTTTAAAATTTATAGAAATTAACGACATCAAATGTAACATGTGTGCCAGTGGTGTACTCATGGTGGAAATAAATAAACATAAAAACAACATCATCTAGTCCCGTCATAATAACAAATGAACTTCTTGGCTGCGCACAAAATATAGGGCAATGGCCAAGCCTTAAATTAAGAGGAAATGAAAGGCCTGAATCTCTTCAAGACAAGAGTGAATAGGTATCTTCTATCTAGACCTTCGTGATACATCGTCGGTCACATCTTCACTTTACATCAGACTATACATATGGTGGTCAAACAAAGATCTATTGACCATAAAAAAAGATGGCGAAGCTCACGCTAACCCTAGTCAAAAAAGTTAAAAAGAATGACCACCGTATTACTAATGAAGTAGGTATTAGTATAATAGGTAGAAGAAGAAGAGGAGATAAATAGGATGTGACAGACCGAGATAGCGCTATATAGACTAGTGTAAACTGTAAAAGCTGAATTGAAATTAAATTATAACAATGTCATAGTGGGTATATTACTAAACTGGTAGCCAAATTGTATGAGACATGACATGTGACATGTACAAGAGAAAAGTCGTGTATGGCCGATATGAATTACAAATTGAACATGGCAGACCTCGATTTAATTCTTATTAAATGGGCTACTAACTGCACACACCTTGAATAGCTATATCTACGCCTTTGTCTGTAACGGTGCCACTTTTCGTAGCTATTTGGTATACGCGGTTTTATTGTTTTTTATTCGGCTATATAAATAATGCTGGACAATTCAGACAGCATTATTTAGCCCCAAGTTATGTTATGTTATGGAGTCATCATCATCAGAGTATGATCCACTGCTGGACATAGGCCTCCCCTAATGAGCGCCATAGCGCCCTGTCTTCAGCTGGACGCATCCAGCATCTACCTGCAGTCTTTCGCAGGTCGTCATCCCACCTGGTCGGAGGGCGTCCTACACTACGTTTACCGAGTCGTGGTCTCCACTCACGAACACATTTGCCCAGCGGCCGTCGGTTCTTCACGAGATATGTTCGGCCCACGGTTATGGCCTACCTAGATAACTGGTATTCGTATTACAATACATTACATAGATAGATACTTTTTATTATTGACGACCTCAGTGGCGCGGTAGGCGAAGGTCCGCCTGCGACGCAGAAGGTTGCGGGTTTGATTTCCGCCTCATATTTTGTGCCTTTTACATAGTTAGCTACCAGTTTTGAGCTCGATGCGTCTATTTATGACACTATTGTGTAAGGTCCTCTACCGCTATCAGAATGAAATATTGAATCACTTTAAAGCTTATTAGCACAGGCTGGTTCAAAACAAACAAAAACCCTGAACAATGGCCGATCGCAGAAACAATGACAGAAAGAAATCGTTTAATCCAATTACAATGATATACATGGGAAGAACGGTAGCTTAGTGTGGATATGGCTGTTAAAAGGTAAGCAAAATTATCTTTTTACTTGCTTTTTCCGGTGAAGGAATGTTTTTTTATAGTCGATAGACTTTCGTTTGACCACAATCTCACGTGATGAAACGCGAAGGTGTGGACGACGACGATGAATCACGAAGTTCTTGGAGATAATTCTATTTATTTTTGTCTTGAAGACACCCAGGTTATATTCGATCGGAAAAAAGCAGCTGAGAGCGCGTTCCAAAGTCCAGTGCAATCAATAAATGAATGATAATTTTTATTTGCTAGAATATTGATGCTAGAATGTGGTGGTGAACATTGGTGGTATTATTTGGTAGTAAGTATCGCTAATGTAAAAATGTTACATTCCTACAATGTATATACCTACATAAAAAAATACATGAAAATAGACAATCAAAAACAGTAAAAGTCATAAAATTATGAGATATTATTAAATTTCAAAACAAAACCTATTTAATTTCAAATATTTATCTTTACTATAGTTTTGAAATTGCCAATTAAACCATTAAATTCATTATTCGTCCGATTTCCAATGTCATTTAGAAGGTTAGCACAGGCCTTTTTAGGTAGCCGTTTTACTTGGTAATGTGTAAAATAACTGTTCTATCACATCTTAAAGGTTGAAACCTTGGAAAACATGTCCTAATTAGCTTTTAAAGAAACCCTAGAATGAAATATTTCCACCAATCCATATTACCATCTACCTGAAATAAAGATTAAAACAAAGTTTTTTGTTTTAGTTTTAGGGAAAATTTGGATAAAACACGCACAAATACTTTTTTTGGTTTAACTAGATCAATTTCAAGAATATTAACCTCGCATATCCACACTAACCTGTCACCTTAACCCCAGAATAAGATACACGGCCCATGTCCGCCGCAAATGGGTGGTCTGTGTTACCATTCCATCATCACGACGCGCCGATAGCAACGACTAATATCGCCTCGGGCGTGAGATATCGAGCCTCTGCTGTTCATGAGAAATGCGATTAATATTGGTTAAGATAATATGAACGGGTCACTACTTTTTATCTATAAGGACGTTTTTGGGTTAACTCTACGACAGTGAACAGAAGAGAAGTTCGTTAGTATATCATTTGGCTTTGCCATGATTATATATAAAGAATTTATCTCTTATGGGAGTGACGTAGTTACTTTATGACAAAACTCCATTAATAAATAAACATATAAAAAACAAAAAAAAATATATCATTTGGCGTGTTTTAAAAAACTATAAGCCGACTTCAAATTCCTAGATAATGACAATGGGTCATAATGGATCCAAATCTTCGTTTTAAAAAAAATATTATGACGTGATATTGAGTTATTCGTCCATTTGTCGCGCAAATACTTCATGCAAATTTAAGATTTTTATGGTTTCCTCGTGGATGCCATTGTCAGAACTAAGTAAAAATTAAGTGATAAATCTTACTAAAATTCAAAAAATCAAACTTTACTTGAAGAACGCATTTGTGTTGCTAAACTCTAAAAAAACTGTCTTATGTTATATTTTTGTTAATTTTTATTGCCGAAAGGGTAAATAATTAGCACGTTCTTCATCTTGACCTTCAGAGATCAAACACTCGTACCACTTTTATATCCTTGTAAAGTACTCGAGGATAAAAAATGATACGATAAGGATTTTCATAATCAATACGATGCAAAATAATTCCTAAATAATCAATTGAAATCATTTTTTGCCCGCTTGAAGAGCTATTGAGACGCGAACGTGTTAAGGTGTGTATTATTGTGTTTTTATTGGTTTTAAGATCCGGATTCGTTGAAGAACATAGCGGTCAATTAGTTTATGAGGTTTGATAAGTTGTTTTTATTTTTTATACAGCGATTTCTGTGGTTTTGTATCTGGCAGGTGTATTTAAATACCTACAAAGGATTGCCTATGTCCGTCCAGCAAATAAAAGTTGTAATTAGATCTGATTAATCAGAAGATTAATAAAATCCCGCTCTCCATAAGAGAATTGCCTCCTGCGATGTTTCAGAGAAAGCTGAAGACAATACTAGCTGATAAACACTATTGTTAAAGAATTTATGAACGATAAGAATTTTGACAAATAATTACCCACTTATGTATTTTTTATTATTTAATTAATGTGTTATTTAATTTTGTGTTGCGGTTTATTAACATTAACTGATTTTAAGTATTTTTTTTCTCATTAATATATTGCATGTAACTAAAAAAATAATTGCATGCCCATAATGGGCAAATTACATTGTTACGCTTTTTTATGTACGATCTTTTTCACATGTAATTGCAATAAATATACTTTGACTTTGACTTTGATCATTATTTGTACAAAAATTATGATAAAGCTTAAAACTTTGATAAACTATGTTATCTACCACAAAACGTTTAAAAAAATTAAATAAACAATGTTACAATCAAGGTATAGAAGCAAATTAGAACTAGTATTTACAATCGAAACAGTTCAGTTAACTGCAGACTGTTGCAAACAATCTTGAGGTAATTCAACTGATCTATTAATAGACCCCCAAAATTGTCCCGCTGTATGGCAATGCTGATGTACTGCGCAAGATTCTCACCAGCTCTCGGATCACGCGTTACTTTGACCAGACACTCAGATAACATTTTGAGAACCCCGATAACCTCTGTACCTACCCCATGGAAACGATATGAAACTCACTTATGAGTAGGTACCTAAATAATACTCTCTCAAACTTCTATAGTGGTTCTCTAGCTCGCTCGTACATTACCTCACTATTCGGAACATCTACACAATATACTTTAAGAATAATGTCTAATCAATGATGTCCAAAAGCCTTGTCTCAACTGCCAAAATTCCTCATTGATCTATAGTGTGAACCCAGCCTTAGCATTTTACGACAAAAGGTGTGAGCACAATCACTTCTCACCATTCCCGCTACAGTTCCATTATCTAATAGAAGTTGAAAGGTCATCGGGTATAACTCTTGGCTAGGCTTTTAGAGCATGTCAACGCATCTCGAAATGTTGTTTATACGACGTCTGTTTCAACATCGGCTTGGGGTGGGGTTGTAGTGCGAGCGATTTCAATCCGTATTATAAAAGCTTGCTGGCTGAGTCATCGATCTATGCTTGAGTAACGCTTCTATACCATTAACGTCACTAGAACTGAGCAAGCTGCCATACGGGTACAGTATGGATTATGTTAAAATATTTTCGACTTGTTCCATCAAGGACAAACTCAAGACTAGTTTTTGAGAGTTTAATTCGTTAGTGTTTAAGTGGTATATACTGTATTGTGTCTTGATCTTCATTTTACAATGCGATCCTAAGAAAGTCCCGTGGTGACCGTTTGCCGTCCATCGGATTATGAGAACGAAGGAATGAGAATGAGGATAAGAGTGCACCTGTGTTTGTGCAAACACTGCGACACTATTATATGTCCTGCGCACATTTTCTCCGTTGAGATTAGCCGCCGTGGCCGGAGATTTGCCTAGGATTCATCATCAATTACCAAGTAAAATCGCTACCCGCTGCTTCTCGAACCGCGCCCCAACGTGGGCGTCTAACCGATTTACTCCATTGACTTATACTAATGCGTAGTATCTTTACTGGTCTATTTGGACCATTTTATGTGCGCTTTGCCCGTTTTCTACTCAATATTAGTATTTCGTGTCACAACGAATCAGTTTAACTAAAAGGACAGGAATGGGAGTAAGTTTATCGATTTGTAACCATTTTATCGAACTTTTTATTGGAGTGACGTCTACAAGGATCAAATACTTCGGAACATACTAGAAGCTACTCTATGTCTGGACTTATTTGCAAAAGTACACTACCTACCTACGTTCAAAGTCGCTCAGCGAGCTATGGAAAGAGCTATGCTCGGAGTTTCTCTGAAGGATAGGATTCGTAACGAAAACATACGACAGAGAACCAAGGTTGTCGACATAGCTCTAAGAACTAGCAAGCTGAAGTGGCAGTGGGCCGGCTGCTGGACATAGGCCTCCCCCAATGAGCGCCATAGCGCCCTGTCTTCAGCTTGCCGCATCCAGCATCTACCTGCAGTCTTTCGCAGGTCGTCATCCCACTTGGTCGGCGGGCGTCCTACACTACGTTTACCGAGTCGTGGTCTCCACTCAAGAACACGTTTTCCCCAGCTGCCGTCGGTTCTTCGCGAGATATACATATGGTTCCTTTATGTGCTGCCTAAATTATGTAGAACCGCAAAACTATTTTTATGGGCTTTTTACATTTGACAGCGACATCTTTGCTTTATTATCATGTTATTTCTACAATAAGCGTACGAATTGGTGTTTAGAGCAATAATAATGGATCGTAAATGACTCAGTGACTTATTTATTACGATAAAGATTGATTTAATAATGTACGTTTTGTTTTAATCTTATTTTATTAGAAGACATAATCAAGAAAATAAAAAAGTAATTTGGTTTTACAGCTGTAACTGACAGCTTTAAACAAAAGTTGATTTAGTAAATAGGTAGGTTGGTACAGAATAATAGGTTTTCGATTTATTCCGAATTCGACGGAATAGTTTTATTTTATTTTTTTCTTGGAATTTTAGAATAATTTACTGGTATGGGTACCTTACCTACTAATTTACTTATGTATAAAATTTGATAGAAAATATTCATTTTATAGGTAAGAAGATTGAAAATTACATGTAACTTATAATTAATACATAATTCACAAAGAAAATAACAATCAAAGAATAGAAACAAATAAGAACTAGTATTACAATCGAAACAATTGAGATAAACGCATGCTGTTGCAAACAATCTACAGGTAGCTCAACCGATTTATTTCAATGGTGAAACCACAATAATACCCATTTACTGATTTCATCAATTTTATCGATTTCATAATTGAATCGATCCCTACATCTATAAATATCGATTCGGCATGTAAATCACCATTTTGTTCGTGTTTCTAATTAATAACTCGATCGAGATCGTTATCTAAGGCTAAGATGATCACGACTTCGACCTAGGAGTAGGAGTAGGAAGTGCAGGTTCACCCTACTGACTAATTAACTTATAAATTAATCGATTTTTTTATTGTGAAGCCTTCGTATGACTACAATCTTAATTGATAGTGAGTAACGATATCAACAGATGTATATTTCAGTAAATGATTTCATATAGAGGTATATTAAAACAATGGCCTATCAATAAAGTAACAGTAAACTAGCAATTTTGGGTTAATTTATTTTTAGCCATAAGATAAATAAATAAATACCTACTATAGAAATATTATAAACATCACAATCGGAGCACACTAACTCGAGTGTTTGAATCGAATCTACATCTGAGTCAAACCTGCTGCGTCCCAGCCAGACACTACTGTGCCACAGAGGTCGATTAAATTAAATTAAATTCAAACTCATTTATTTTTTAAGGCTTAAAAAATATGTACTTAGACAAAATAAGCACTTCTTCAAGCATCGTCTGCCAAGGACATGATTTCAAGGACTCAACAGTTTTGATCCTTTAACATTCCTATCTACTGACACAATCGCAGCTAAAGACTTTGAGTGGGTGTTTTACAAATACGAGGTCAGTGGGGTCAAGCGGATTTTTAGAAAAGTTCTATAATGTTCACGGCAATGTCAATCAGGAATGATTAATTTACTAGAGCCGTTTATGAAGATTATTTTAGTTTGGACCTTGAGTTGAAGAAGGTAGAGTTGATAGTTGTTTGGTTAGAGAATGGACAAAAATGTCTTGATCTGTGAGACGCCTCATTAAACTTATTTGGTAGTTTCGGAGGTTGGTGTCAGATTTTTATATGATTGAGTACCTAGGGATCTTGAATAATATGAGATTACCATACGCTAAATAGGAGAGATGAGATTATTAGGTATACCTACTCAAACATGAAAGAAACCAAAATATTAATAGGTAGGTACTTAATTTTAAATCTCTTTAATGAATCCAATTGTTTTAAATTAGATTAAAAATACATTCCTCGCCTTTTTACATATGTATAGTTTTCAAAGGATAAAGCTGGAGATGAAATTTGTAAGTTTAGGTAAGCATCTACTAATTTCATTTAAGAAAAAAAACTCGTATGTCTTTGTATCGTGCTTGTTTAATATGTCAAAGTTTCAACTATTTTATTTTATTGTTTTATCAAAATCAACAGCCCTTAATAAATAAATAATAAATAATGCTGGACAATTCACACAGCATTATCTAGCCCCATGGTAAGCAGAGCTTGTGTTATGGGTACTAGATAACGGATATACATAATACAATATATTAAATAGATAGATATTTTTTTTATTATACATAGAAAACGACCAGAACTCCCGGAACAAATATCTGCAGATCGTACACACAATTGTTCCGAGGCGGGAATCGAACCCGCAACCTTCTGCGTCGCAGGCGGACCTTCGCCCACTACGCCACAGAGGTCGTCAATCGTAATCGAAATAGTTCAAACTTTAGTAATCTAACTGACGGCCAATAAGAGTTTTATAATTCTATTGTGTTATAATCAAGCAACCAGCTCCCGGTCTATAAGCCATCGGTATTTGATTCATGATAGCTTATTTAGATTTGATTGTGCAAGTGACCGATGACCGCTGGATTTCTGACTTTATGGGAATCGTAACGGTGAGCTAAGTATGTGAGCTACAATGAGCTACGGCTTTGATAGGACAGTTAAGCTTTATAAATTACTCATTTGAATGGAGGATCCAATAGCGCAGAATTCTGTGAAATGAACCTGTTGTGATGTTATCATCATCATCATCATCATTAGCCTATATTAGTCCACTGCTGGACATAGGCCTCCCCCAATGAGCGCCATAGCGCCCTGTTTTCAGCTTGACGCATCCAGCATCAAGTGATGTTATAATTAGTATTTATTTTGGGAAGTATTTTATTATTATATTTTGACACTTGCTTCTGCCCGCGACTTCGCATTCGTTTAATAAAAAGTAACCTATTTGTCTCAGATACCGTCATCCTTCCTGCAAAATGTCACTAAGATCCGTTCAGCATTTTTGGCATAAAAGACCAGACGGGCAGAATAACATTAGCATTATTTGTCATTATTTTGATAGTTTTCATTGAGTAAGATGAAGAATCATTGAGTTATCTACGAGTATATACGAGTAGGTAACAAATACTAATAATTTGAGAACTTCCTCAATTTTTTAAGTTAATCAAAAAGTATATTACTAGGACTGCAGGATTTGGTTTCCATTGCATAATTATTTTATACGAATATTTCGATCTACATTATTAAGTACAGTCATGCCCATAACCTATCTAGACATGAAAACCGTGAAGCGTGCGCCAATTACGTCGCGCCATACGGAGTACGCCGTAGACAATAACGTCAATGGTATATTGTTATGCAATTTTTCAATTTAATAATAATATTTGCTTAATAAGACATTCGTGAAGGTGCGGCTTGTGTTATCACGACACTGTAAAGGAGAGTTCACAAAGATCAGAAATTAAATAAGACTTGAAATAAGAAAATTTTAGCCCCAATACATTAGTATTTACCTCGCCTCTTGTATGCTATTGCGTGCGTTTTAAAAACGTATGTCTCAAACAATAAAAAGGTAAATCTAAAATTTGTTAACTTAATGAAATAAACGTAATTTTTAGGTAGATAACAAGATTAATTATTAAATACTTTTGATTTTGTTTTGTGTACTTTCAGTTTACTCCCGTGTAGGATACAACGACAGAAAATGATTTTTTTGTGTAATGTCGAATACTTACGCGCATAAAACGGCTCGCCTTTATTTAAATGGTGATATAGCAAATATGTCAAAAAAAAATATTTATAAAAAAATACGAGCGTAGAACGTACCTACAATCTTTGATTTGAAACTATTTTATTCGTTTAAGAAGTTTCTACATAACAACAATTTAAGTACTTTTAAAACAGGACATAACCAGTGTAAACTTCCCTTTACAGAACCGTTCCTCATCCCTTCGCGTTCTCATCGTAATTTGAATTCAATATTTGAACGTCGCTCTGTCAACGCGAGCATAGGAATTTTATAAGGCGAGCTGTCGACGGTGCGTTTTTAACGCTGATTGTACATTTTAGCTGTGACAACTACACTTCAAGAGCGTAGAAATCGCATACACCCTACATTTTCATATCGATCCCAATTTTTTTTAATTAAAGTTTAATTTTCAATGTAACTGAAATTAAATTAAAGTACACACTGTTAGCTTCCTAAAAACCCATAATGTCTACCCTTGACCTTCGAAACCTTTACAGTAGCAACATAAAAATAGAATGACCATAATTAGCTCGTTTCAGGTAAATCAGTTTGTGAGATTTTGAGCAGGTATAAAAGGTTAAAAAAACAATAAATTTGTAATTGTGTTTGTATATCCATTACTCGTATTATGTTTAAGTATAGGTAACTAATGTCAAAACTCAAGGATTTTCTTTTGAGAGAAACTTTGTCAAGAAATTTGTCGAGTTTGAGTACACATTTTATACAAACCGAAAGCAAAAAAAAATTATTTAAACCGTGCCGTCACCTAGTCCACTTACATTCACACTACCCACCCACTGTACAAACACCTCTATATAATATGATAGTGCCATCAAGCAACGGACAACCAACTTTGTAGGTGAGGAATCAGCGCAAAAGAATAATCACTCCATCGTCTTGGGCCATGAAAGTGTTAATTACTCAAGAAATAAAATGCAACATAAATAAAATTTTATTATAAATATGTTCTATTTAAAATATTTTCTACTTTAAATATGTTTCTATGGAAACATAACATTTTAAGGTTATTTCTATCCATGGGAACTGATTTATGTAGTTAGCTTATGTTTTATTCCAAGCCTGGAATTACCTGTATGCTAAATTTCATCCCAATCCGTTCAATAGTTTTAGCGTGAAGATGTAACATACATCTGAACATCCAAACTTTCAGACTTATAATATTATGTAAGTGTGATGGAGCTATTTGAAGTCCTGTAAGGAAGAACACACTTACTGAAATATAATTTTACAAGAAACGTCCAAGAAACGCCCTAAAAACGCCACGTCTATACCCCCCTTGCAGAACTGTCGTGCCTGTACTGATAAGGCGGCGCATCGTGGAAACATCCCGCTCGGCGTTATAACTCATGAATGTTTTAATACGGTAACAGACGTTATTTATTCACCTTCCGTTTTGAAATAGAACTTGCCTCTATTAGGGACATGCTGGCTAGTGTACGGACAAACTGTGGGAACTGATTTTGACGCCATTTTATATCGAAAATTGTCACAACTAACCTCTAACCCTAGTTTCTTATCATCATCAACCTATAATAGTCACTGCTGGACATAGGCCTCCCGTAATGAGCGCCATAGCGCCCTTCAGCTTGCCGCATCTGCCTGCAGTCTACGTTTGCAGAGTCGCGGTCTCCACTCAAGAACACGTTTACCCCAGCGGTCGTCGGTTCTTCGTGATATATGGCCGGCCTGCTGCCACTTCAGCTTGCTAATTCTTAGAGCTATGTCGGATGTTTGTCCTAGTGTCTAGTTAATCTAATTTAGAATTTAAGGAACTATTAAATGACTTAAAAAATCCCTAAAAGACCTCTTTATCCCCCTAGAAATGTGAAATTCGAATTTCACGCGGGTGAAACCGCGGGGAACAGCTAGTATCACAATAATTCCATTAAAACACACTCGTAATAGCAATCGAATCCAAGGATCGGCTGATGGATTGTAATCGACCGCACTCCGCAGATCAAGGTTTGCTCTTAGAATCATAACACTTACCTACTACGTACATCATTAAAGAACCACAAGTAGGTCTCTGGCAATGAGACTTAGACTATGCTTTGCGAAGACAAAAACAGTTCAGCAGTCACGGGATATTTACCATGATTTGATTTTTGAGTTCATAGTTTGAGTTCTTAAAAATCGAAACTAATAGTAAACTAGCTGCGCCCCCCGATTCCAACTGCGTGGTGATAGATATTTTGGATGATATACAATATATCTTTATGAATTGTAGCTTATGTGTTATCTGTAAGCTATATTATTGTGAAGTTTCATCAAAATCCATTCAGTAGTTTTTGCGTGAAAGAGCAACAAAAATACCCACATACATCCTCACAAACTTTCACGTTTATAATATTAGTAGGATATCCCGTTATAAATGACTTTTGTGTTAAAAACCATTATATTAACATAAAAGCCATGGCAGATGCCTGCAGTCTTTCGCAGACCGTCATCCAGTCTGGCCGGAGGGCGTCCTACACTACGTTTAGGTACCGGGTCACAGTCTCCACTCCAGAACACACCTCCACCTCCACCACTTCACCCTAGATAGTTGCATCTAGGGTTGCCGTGATCCTATATGACATAGCTCTAAGAATTAGCAAGCGGAAGTGGCAGTGGGTTCTTGGGTGGAGACCACGATTCGGTTAACGTAGTGTAGGACGAACCGCGGCTAGGTGGGATGATGACCTGCGAAAGACTGTAGGGAGATGCTGGATGCGTCAAGCTGAAGACAGGGCGCTATTGCGCTCATCGGGGGAGGCCTATGTCTAACATAGGCTGATGATGATGATGATGATGAATAAATATGATGTAAATGGTCACCACTCAATGACATCTACGTGTTAGAGCATTAAGATAAAGGACATATTGCTCTCCGGAGATTGTGTTTTTATGACACTATTATAGTTTCAATGGAACACAGGAGTTAGGAAACGTGAACTATGATTACTAGATGGATGTGGTAAACCACGCTTAGCGTTATAACTCGTCTGGAGATTTGGAGAAATGATATGAATAGTGACTGCACGCATTCCATCTTCGTCTGCAGATGTTCTCAACGGCATGAACTTGTCGAAGAGTCGACGATCTCTACTCGTGAGAGTAGGTGAAAGAAAATGAATCACACTAATACATAATATAGGATGATTGGATGGATGTATAGATGGATGTGTGCTACTTCTTTACGCCAAAACCAATAAACGCCTGGAATAAAATATAGGCTATATTTTAGCCCATAAATCAATTCCCATGGGATAAAAATAACGTTTACGTTTCCACAAAAGCAACGCGTGCGAAACCGTGAAAATAGTGAACCAAGCTCTTTATTTAACAGAACTAGTATGATAATAATAATAGTATAAAATATGCCTTGCAGCCTGTATCGTAGTCAGGATGCAATGCTAAGACGGAAGCAATCAACTGGAAGTAAGTGTAATAAAATTATAGGTAAAAATAAAATAAATCTGTACCATTTAGAAAAGAATACATGTTTAATCACTACACACTATTAGCAACACAGAAAAGACACAAGCAAATGCCGCATCCCATCAATATTGTCAGCAGTTAATTTCTTGACTTGGTTGCCGTCAGCGCCATTGCGCCCATTATCCAGCAGTTTTTCGCAGACTGTCACCCCATCTGGTGAAGTGGATGATACTTCTTTTATACAGTCGTAAAAATACCGCATCCATAATTTGTCCATCCAAGAGCGCAATCATTACAGAACTTGGTTCACAATCGGTCACCTTGACTTTTCCTATCATCGGTATGAAATAATTCGACATAATACCGCAACCGCCTGTCATTACCTGTCATTACGATGATGCTTCTGCAATCTCGCGTGGATTACTTTTGTTTTTTATAGATTTCTTATAATAATCTTGTAATAATATCACACTTTGAAGCTGCCACAATTTTGCATTGGCAATCCACACAAGCTGAAGACAGGACGCTATGGCGCTCATCAGGGGAGGCCTATGTCCAGCAGTGGACTAGTACTATAGGTTGAAGTTGATGTTGATGAATCCACACAGCATTATTTAGCACTAAGCTAAGCAGAGTTTGTGTTATGGGTAGTAGATGATTGATATACTTAATAGAAATACATAATAATAGATAGATATTTTAACTATACAAAGAAAATATCCAGACTATTATTTGTAGATCGTACAAACATTTGTCCGAAACCGGGAATCAAACCAGCAACCTCCTGCGTCGCAGGCGGTTGCTGGGAGGACGTCAATTGATGGAGAAAATTATAATTTGATCGTATTTAAAAAACTAAAAACCGACTTCGACAGAGGCTGGGCAGTGAAAGAGTTAACATATAAATCTAAGTACTCCATAAAACTTTCAACAAAATTGATAATTCTAAACGTCTAAAGTGCTTTAAAACGTTTACAGCGCCTATAAAACACAATTGGTCTGCAACCATATTGTGGACGATAAGCCTTTCCTGACTTTTGGCGATAAAGAAGGTGCTAATGTATAGCAAAAAGGTGTAATAATGCTAGGGCGTAAAGACCCACATAGACGCCTCTTTTATTATTGGGTCACCCATTACCCACGCAAGCCAGGAAATGCACCTTTCTTACACTTTTCATAACTATCCATTGTTTTTGACCGTTATGTTCCCAATTTTCCTTTAGTATTTTTCTTCTATAAAAATAATTATGTATCTATCTTCCGTGACGTCAGCAAACGATTTGTCGGACTACCGAGTGGATAGAGACCTTATTTTAAAAGGACTGACCGTTCGGCACGACCACGATTTCTGTAACGCGATAGAAACTTAGGCACTTTATTATACCATACAAAACCGAAAATAATACAGAAATAAACAATAGAATAAAGGAAGTAAGGGCGGCCTTATCGCTGAGCGCGATCTCTTCCAGGCAGCCTTAGGATGGCACCTTAGACCTGGGTACTTAAAAATGGGATTTAAAATGACGTCATTTCTAATGTCCTTTGTGATCGAATTCAATTTAAGAAAGACGGAACCAGATGATGTAATACAAATGAAACCTATTCTATAAGAGGATAACTAATAATTCTAGTATTGACGGAGTCTGGTAGAGTATAACCCGCATAAGGTTATACTCTATCAGACTCCGTCAATACTAGAATTATATAAATGTCAATGGAAAAACGGCTATTTTCATCGGAAAAATAAAGAGATACTACACGTTTTTGAGCAACACTTCATTCGCGTCAAGTACAGTTACGGTGACAGTAAAGTCGTTGAACAAACAAAAGTGCTTTCACATTTTTATTAGAACAATTAGCGAGTCGTAAAAATACAGTGACAAATCAATTTTATACGAATATATCCGCTTCGACGTACAATTATAGTGTAAAATAACCCTTTATGATGTCTTTCATGGCGCACAAGGTACATACGTCACTATATACATACAGGGTGTCCGATAAAACCAGGTACTTAATAATAAAACAGAATAATAAAAAATTTATTTAACTTTTTAATACATGTGTACCTTCGGTGGAAATAAATAAACTAAACTTGTCGGGGGCGGCACCACGGCCATTCAGAAAAAAAACATTTTAGACTGCTGCATGTAGCTTTTTTGGGGTTGTCCATTAATTACCGGATACCCTTATATACATATATAAATAAATAAATAATTTTAATTTATTTATTTATTTATACATATATACACGGGATGGAAAAAATCAACTTGGTGATAAAAATAAGCAATATGTACAGAATGTCTATATGAATATTATCAGCAAGATGACTCTTTGAATAAAAACACAACTTTAATTGTTCAGTTAGGTGAAAGTTGTGTCAAGCGGTCACAGTTGATAAGGCTAGTTGAGGTAATTCTAGGAAAGATAGAAAATGGACTAGGGAAACTGATTATTTGCTCCTTCCCATATTCAAAGTCATTGACATCAAAACAAAATGAAACTCGATGTCAAAATAACATGATGATGTACAATATGACATGTCGTCATAGTGACGTATTATTCTTTGATACTAATAAATTTATTAGTAAAACTTTTTTGACTAGAGATACAATAATGTACCTTACCAAACAAAGTAAATTGATAATTGCTAAATTGTTAGCATATAATATTTTTGATCCCGTTATAAGTAGTATAACGCAGTTACCTGACGAGCCTGTGTGTGTAGTTAGTAATAGTACTAATGAGGGCATCAAAGCGACTGTGTCAGTAAATACAAATTTAAACTGATCACATCGACAATGGGAAAGCCAAATACATTTCATATAGTCCATCAGAATATACAAGGCTTACCCAGCAAAGTTCTAGAATTAGAACTATTTTTAAATTATTTAAATGTAGATGTTATGTGCATAACAGAACACTGGATTGTGAAAAATCAGTTACTTCCCTCTTATCATAACTATTGTCTTGCAAGTTCCTATAAAAGAAAAGCTGCAATGCGTGGTGGCTCTCTGATTATAGTTAAAAATTGTCTTAAATGTAAAGAACGGAAAGATATTGTTAAACTTAGTATTGAGAGAACTATTGAACTTTCTTGTGTGGAATTGGAGAGGCATATCATAGTATGTGTGTACCGCCCTCCCGACGCAAATCAGGTAGACTTTGAAAGTACTATGGAAGAAGCTATGCTAAAAGTATTTACTTGTAGGAAGGATCTCATTGTTTGTGGCGATTTTAATATAGATATTTTAGCGAATCCGCTCGCTGATAGATTAATTAATTTATTCAAATGCTTTAACTTACAACACCTTTTCAATGATCCGACTAGGGTAACCCTAACTTCTGCCACTTGTTTAGATAATATTTACTGCAGTCAATCTCCAACCAACAAAGCAGTAATTAAGCATTTCAAATCAGACCATTATGGTCAGAGTGTTAATTTTATTAATAATTTGAATGATAAAAAAACAGTTGAGGAATATACCTACAGGCCTATCACAGAGAGCCGTATTAGTAAATTTAAATGTAAAGTAGATCTAGCAGTAGCTAATATACCTTGTTCTGATGACCCTAATGGTTTATTTAACAGACTTTTTAATGTTATAAACAAAGAACACAATGAAGTATTCAAACTTAAAACATGCACAGTTAGAGATAGGGTCGGGTTTACTGATTGGGCCACTCCCGGCATTTACAGAAGTAGGAATAGGCTATACGATCTCTATGGTGCCAGAGAAGCTATGTTACATGACCCTGCGTTTCTTTTGTATGTAAATAACTACTCAAAAACATTTAAGAAAGTCTGCAACACAGCAAAATGCATATTTTTGAAGAATAAAATTTCAAACTCATCTAATAAAATAAAAGCGACATGGAGACTAATAAATAATGAAACTGGTAAATCAAAGCCACGTAATAGAGAAATAAAGTTAAAAGTTAATAATTCAATTCTTATACATGAAAAAGATATTGCAGATGCTTTTGATGGATTCTTTGCTGATATCCCTAAAATTGTAACCCGGTCTCTCAATTCCTCTGCTTTAAAGGCAGTTGAATTATTAGAATCATCTGTTGAGAAATGTAAAGAAGTCTTTATCTTTAGTCACGTAAATGGTAATTACATTGTAAAAATTTTTAAATCTATAAACATCAAAAATACTGAGGATCTCTGGGGCATTTCAACTAAAGTACTAAGTTCAATTATTAAGGAAGTGGCTCCCTGCTTGGCCCATATTTTCAATAATTGTGTAGACGCAGGAGTTTTTCCTGATCTTATGAAATGTAGTAAACTCGTTCCTCTTTACAAATCTGGTAACCATACTGATCCGGCCAATTACAGGCCAATTTCAATACTTCCTGCAATAAGTAAAATTTTCGAAAAAATTATCCTCACTCAGTTGACTTCACACTTCAACCTTAACAGGCTGTTTCATAAAAATCAGTTTGGCTTCACCAAGGGTAGATCGACAACCGATGCTGGCACAGTTCTATTAAAGCATATATTAGATGCCTGGGATAAAGCAAAAAACGCTATTGGTGTATTCTGTGACCTTTCTAAGGCTTTTGATTGCGTGGATCATAGTACACTAATTAGGAAGTTGGAACACTATGGAATTAGTAACAAGGCACTGGACCTTATGCAATCATATTTAGCTGATAGAGTTCAAAAAGTAGATATTGGTAAAGAAAGATCTAGAGGATCAAAACTTGAACTAGGCGTCCCGCAAGGATCAATATTAGGTCCTTTTTTATTTTTAGTATATGTAAATGATCTTCCGTTTTTAGCAAGAGATCTTTGTGATATAGTCTTATTTGCTGATGATACTTCATTGATTTTTAAAGTTGATAGAAATAAATATAACTATGACGATGTAAATAATTCGCTTTCACAAATATTAGATTGGTTCACCGCCAATAACCTACTACTCAATGCTAAAAAGACTAAATGTATAAAATTCATGCTACCGAATGTAAGAGAACTCCCAACAAACATAATGCTGAAGGATGAGATTGTTCACCTTGTAGACTCTACTGTATTCCTAGGGTTACATATTGATTCTTCTCTTCAATGGAGGTCGCAAATAGAGGCTCTGGCAGGTAGACTTAGTTCAGCAGCTTATGCAGTTCGAACAATTAGATATATTACCAATGAAGACACAGCTAGGTTAGTTTATTTCAGTTACTTCCATAGTATTATGTCTTATGGTATTTTGCTTTGGGGACAGGCAGCTGACATCCAGACCATATTTGTTCTTCAAAAAAGGGCGGTACGCGCTATTTATAAATTAAAGCCACGAGATTCTTTGAGGGAATTATTTCAAAACATTAATATTCTGACTGTAATATCGCAATACATCTATGAAAATCTAATGTATACCCACAAAAATAAGGATAGCTTTATGAAAAAGTGTGATGTTCACAATAGAAATACAAGAAACAAGAACAAGTTACACATCCCATCATTTAGATTACACAAGGTAGGGAAATCATTTATGGGCAATAGCGTGCGCTTCTATAATAAGCTTCCATCTGAAGCAACTGAGCTCCCTATTCGTAAATTTAAAAATTACATAAAAATAAATCTTATCAAGAAGGCTTTCTACTCCATAAATGATTATCTCAATGATGTTAATGCTTGGCCAGATGTCGCTCAGTTTCGCACCGACAATAGTATCTAAGTAATTTGTTATTGTGCATAGCTTTACTTAAATATTGACATGTATCGAATCATATTATATTTAGACTTAAATAGGCAAATAACCATGTATTAGACATATAAGAGATGAACATACTAGTGGTTTCTTTTTCACTTCTTCCACTAGTGGACAAAAAATTGAAGTGAACAGTAAAATAATTTTATTTGATAATAATTTAATGTATAAAATATGACTTGTCTAAGTGCTTATTTTGTAAGCCTAAAGAAATAAATGATTTTTTACTTTACTTTACTTTAGTTGGAATACGCACCAAATGATTTAAAATCATTATGACGCGATATCCAATTGCTCGACTTTCACCATGTTGGTCTTTGTCTTCACATATTCTACGATCTCCGCCACCTTCGTGGTAAAATGAAGCCTAAAAGTGGGAAAAGTGGTGACTTAAAGTGGTCTCCCTTCAGGGAACATTTATTTTTTCCACCCTGTATATAGAAGTGTCACGGTGCAAAACTAGTACCTATAAAGTGCGCGTGCGAGCATGGAAACCAATTTGAAAATATTTTAATGTAGAAAATTAAGGTGATTATCGCATGTCAGTTTTTTGGGGTGGAGTAAAAATATTAATTTCTTCGATAATGGTTGATTGAAGCTTTTTTATTGGAGGCAGTTCTGTGTGATTTTTATGCACGCGATTTTACAGTGTTAATCGTTTATCTGTATTTACCTACGTTCATTTGTTTATGGTCCTCCGCCCAGGTGGAATGACGACCTGTGAAAGACTGCAGGTAGTTGCTGGATGCGTCAAGCTGAAGACAGGGCGCTGTGACGCTCATTGGGGGAGGCCTATGTCCAGCCGACTAACATAGGCTGATGATGATGATTTGTTTATGTCAGATCTTTTGCCAGGTTTTTAGAATCATAGAAAAGTTCAGGTTCTTAATATTTAAAGTTTAATTTAACCTTCTGTCTGTACTATTACAACTGTTATTTTCCAGCAGTATGTAGCCCGACACAGGTGGTTGATTATCTGAAGACTAAAGACCAACCAAACTATAAAACCCTCACACCCTACCCTCTTCACCTCTATTCCTGACCCATAAAGTTCTATTTTCTCAAATCCCTAGTCCTGCCTTTGCTGGTTGGTCACTATGAACTCATATGTTTAACAGTTTGTAAATGGCAAATGTTAAATGTAAAACTTATTAAAGTATTCTCGTTAGTTTTAATTGGTGGAACAGTTTTTGCACTTAGTAACTTAACGTAACTTATGAAGTGTTTAAGATATCGGATCTTGAAATAGTTATTTGAACGAGCAAAACTAAACTGCAGCTGGTCAACTTAGATTGTACCTATACTATAGCTACGTGACCATCCAAAGGTTGCCTGGATGAAATCGCTCTTAGCGATATGGCCGCCAATGGTGTCTTAGTTCTTTACTGATTTTTTTTTATGTTTGATTTGCAATAAAGGGTATTTGTATTATATTGTATTTTACTCGTGAGTGTATCACTCATACTTTTGTAGCCATTCGTTCATTATTTTTTTGATTACTAATTAAATGTAGCAAATAAAAAACGCAAGCCAAAATATGATAAGCTTACAATTACATCTAAATTGACCAGCCCAATAATGGTGATATACAATCAATGCGACAAGTACAACGGGCGGCCTTATCGCTTAGAAGCGATCTCTTCCAGGCAACCGTAAACTTATTCTTGAGTGGAGACTCGGCAAACGTAGTGTAGGACGCCCTCCAGCCAGGTCTGATGACGACCTTCAAAAGCAGGTAGATGATGGATGCGGCAAGCTAAAGACAGGGCGCTATGGCACTCATTAGGGGAGGCCTATGACCAGCCTTGGACTACTATAGGCTGATGATGATGATGACCTATTAGATGTTCAAAAATCATCAACCAACAATACCACCCCTCGGGGTCCAACATCATTCCATTCTGGCGAGGCAGATCCAATACGTGGCATCTTTCATAGCCCTTACATTGTATCCCCTATAAAACAACAACTGCTCCTTAGTGCTGTTCTATAGGTAGGTCCGGTATTGAATCACCGTGGGTGTTATCTAGCCTCACGTATCGCGGCCATTACGGATCGTCCTTTGCAAGGATTAAGGCTATTTATTAGTACAGTGACCATGCTTTACTGGAGCCCGAGGATAGTAGGAATAACGTGCTGTGTGAAGGAATCCGTGTAGCAATGGATGTCGTATCGTGGATGCAGTAATCGACCCCTCCAACTCATGAATGCCGTAAATACCGACTAAGAGAGATCTTAGTCGGTTTTAAAAACCAATCCACAGCACAAGCACCACAAATACGCTTCAATACTAATGCTGTAATATGAAAATTAACGTTGTAATGAGTACTTCACATTACGGGGGTGATATACCATGGTCGGCACCATCATGAACCAAAAAAATGATTAAAAATAAAATCACGTGAAGGCATGATAAACCAAACATGTCTTTATGGAAGAGTTCAGAAAATCTTGGAGAAGTTTCAAATTATGGATGAAAAAATGTCGCTCTTTTGTCCAAGAATACGCTTGATCATGGTCACCCTCACGTGAGACCTGCTAGGGTGACAACAAAGCGTGTGTTCTCCGCGGAGCTCATCAATTGCACCGGTAGTATAAGTGTTATGCTGTGTTGCTTGTGAATGAAATTTGTCATCTGCTTTAAAAATGTTGTGTCGTTTAGATAAGTGAACTATTTATCTGAATGTAGTGATAGGTCATTATTAAATGAATAAGAAGTAAGATGTGAACTTAGGTTCAGGTGGGATAACTAAGAATATTATTTTATTATTATTTTTAGTTTTATAAATAAATAAATAATGCTGGACATTTCACACAGCATTATCTAGCCCCATGGTAAGCAGAGCTTGAGTTATGGGTACTAGATAACTGATATACATAATACAATACATTACATAGATATATATATTGTTTATTATACATTATATAGTATTAAGGAATACTTAGTACCTTATACCAGGATTCCAATTTTTTATTTCTCGATAAATGCTGATTGATAAATCGTCTACATCGTGTATGCATAAAAAGCAATACATTCAAAAAAGGGTCTAAAAAAATATATAAATTATTTAAGACTTTAAATATAATCCAGCCAATAGAAACGGTTAATTGAGTTAAAATATTTTTCTTTTTAATTTATTTATTATAAAGCATCTTCATTTGGACGACCGATGTGGCGCGGTGGGCGAAGGTCCGTCTGCGACGCAGGAGGTTGCGGTTTCGATTCCCGCCTAAGAACAATTGTGTGTACGATCTGCAGATATTTGTTCCGGGTGTTCTGTTGTTTTCTATGTATAATAAAAAATATCCATCTATGTAATATATTGTATTATATATATCAGTTATCTAGTACCCAATACACAAGCTCTGCTTACCATGGGGCTAGGTAATGCTGTGTAAATTGTCCAGCATTATAATCAATTACATAATACGTTTCTTGTTACACAGCTGATGGATTATTGCGCCCGCGCCCATTTTTGACTTAAAATACTTTTACTAGCCTTTAATATTATTCTTATTCATCGTCTATTTAACAGACTATGATGAAAATCATTACCATTCCATTCCGCTAAAGTTTTCTCAACTCTCGTATTCCTAGTATGGACAGATACCATCGCGAGCTTCCAATGAATGGACGATGTTCCATTCACTTCCATGAATTGCTTTTATTTTGTTGGTAGTCCTGAGATTTTACTTTCTTCTGTTGTTGACGATTAGTGAAGTCCAGAAATGTGGTTCGCGTACACGTTTTAGTTTCATTCATTGTCTGTATATTTTATGTAAGGCTCACCAAACATTATTTGTATATTTAAATAGTGTTGGCTTATGCTTTAATTTTCAAATGATTTAAGAATATCATCAAACAACTACCTGTGAGGATGGTCTTCACTTAGCTTATGTTCTGAGGGGATTTGTAAATCTTATATCATCATACCACCAGGCCAGAGGGCGTCCTACACAACATTTGCCGAGTCGCGGTCTCCACTCAAGAACACGTTTACCCCATCGGTTGTCGGTTCTTCGCGAGATATGGCCGGCCCACTGCCACTTCAGCTTGCTAATTCTTAGAGCTATGTCAATAACTTTGGTTCTCTGTCGGATGTATTCGTTACAAATCCTATTCTTCAGAGAAACTCCGAGCAATTATAACCTTCAGATACCCTTTTAAGATGTTCTGTTGTGTATTTCTAGAACTTTGGCTCGAGACCGTTTATCCTGGTTTAGTTAATATAACATTCCAGAACGTTGTCTAAATCATCGTTCGGATTATCTAGAATACTATGAACCTATTTTGAGTTCATATTCTGTTCGCTGAAGATAGCAGCCGAAAGTAGAAAATTTGGATACGGCAGTTGCAATACTTCAAACTTATTTGGCAAGGCTAGTTATGTGATTTTTCTTGTTACAGTAGAAAAATGTTTTATCTGCAGAAAACTAAGATATGATACCAAGGTTCATTTTCAGGGATCATTGTGCTTAGTTGCAATAAATAAAGCACCAGACGATAAAGCAATAAAAGGGTGGTGAACCTCGGGGGTGGATTTTGTATTGTATTGTATTTAATATACATGATTTCTTATATTTAACACTCTTTAAACCCGGAGGGGGTTTGACCCGAATGTTACATTCCTCGGGTTTCAATTGTAGTTTTACCTTGGATGAAAAAAAAAACTATGATGTTTATTGTATGAAATGTTTTTCAATATAAGATCAGACGAGGTTGGGTGTGACTGAACTGATTTTTGGGATAAAAAGTAACCATGTTTCATTCCAGGCCTAGAACTACCTGTATGCAAATTTTCAGTCCGATCTATTCAGTAATTTCAGCATGAAATAGTAACAACAACTCATTCATCATCATCCTATGTTAGTCCAATGCTGGACTAACATAGGCCTGTCTTCAGCATCTCCATGCATATTTCGCAATATCCCACCTGGTCGCAGAGCGTCCTACACTACATTTGCCGAGTCATAACAGTTATAACATTAGAGAGATATAATAGACAGGTTTCTCCAGTTCTTAAATGAAATAAGGTAGAAGTATAGGTGAGCTAGGTACCTACCCACTGTACCTAGCTATACCTATACTACAATAGTTAGTAGTGCGATAGTTATTTCCTACTAGCACTACATTAGTTTCCCAGCTCCACGTGCTGTATTAGCGTCCTGCCCACGCTGGGAAAGGGCACGCCGCGCCGAACTAGCACGCCCTCTCATGCCCGACGAACGTAGACGGTTGTTTCCTGAACGCTCATCTGCTCGGCCGCTATCTGTATCACTTTTGGACTTTAATTATAAACCTCTTTCAACTAAGTAAGCTTGTTGTCATGAGTTTTTTGACCAACTTCAAAAAAGGAGGAGGCTCAATCCCTCTATGGCGCGGTGGGCGAAGGCCTGCGACACAGGAGGTGGCAGGTTCGATTCCCGCCTCGGGACAAAAGTTTGTACGATCTGTAGATATTTGTTTCGGATGTTCAGGTCGTTTTCTAAGTATAGTAAAAAATATCTATCTATAGATGTATATCATCATCTAGTACCTAATACACAAGCTCTGCTTATCTTGGGGCTAGGTGATGCTGTGTGGATTTTCCAGTATTATTATTTATTGAAATGAAATGAAATGAAAGTTTATTTCTTTAGGCTTACAAATAAGCACTTAGGCAAGTCATATTTTATACTATTCATTATTATATAGATGTTCACTTCAATTTTTGTCCACCAGTGGAAGAATTGAGAAGAAACCAACTTATATTACGATATTTAAGCCTCCTTTAAAATAATATTTGGATCTCCTACAGAATGGAAGGACGCTTTGAAGGCAAATGAGAAAAATGTCAAACGTAAAAAAGTTTTTACTACGATCCGCCATAATATGATATCGGCCTCTTTCGTCGTATTCGAAACAATAATTCAAAAACAGAACCAACTGCGATGTGATTGGATGCTCCTCAAATCATCTGTGATAGGACTTCACTTAGTCAAGTACCTCTAACCATAAATTATTTCACCTTTGCACACGTCAATCTCTAGCAATTATCTGAGTTATTAATTCAACACCTTGATACTTTAGTTTTCAAAGTAACGGCCACCGTTATAACATGGACATATTTAGGATGTAGGTATTTACTCTTTCTAGGAAAAAATCTCTTAGGTCATGGCCACATTATTTATTTATTTATTTTTATTTTATTGCATCATTGTGTACCTACATTTGTAGGTCTTAGTATCTAGGTAATGTATAAGAGTCACAATTTAGGTAATAGTAGCTATATTCATTAATCTAAGCTCAGTGAACTTTCCGCCTTATGGGTCGGCACATACCTGACGGAAAGTGCGTCGAGCTTATCACCGGTCGCGTCTATTCGGTCAAATCAGACCTGCCATACTACGCGTCTAGTTCAAACGGCCTGTATACATAAGATCGCCGCCGATGTTACACCTAGTCTGAATGCATCAATCAATATACAAGTGACGTGATACGTTATGTCGACCGAAAATGCGTTGACGGAAACGGAACACGCGCTATACGGTCGACGCACGAACGCATCATCGGTTGAGTGTGAAAGGTTTAATGTTTTTTAAGATGGTCTGGCGTTACGCGACCGATAATACGTGACGCATTTTCCGTCAGATGAGTACCAACCCCTATATCTGCGGTTTTTTAGAAGCAGCGGCTTATAAGCAAAACAGATCGTGATCATTCGTGATCCCGAAACAGCGTGATGGTCGCATGTTCCGCACATCAATCAGGTGTCAACTTGTGCAAGTTTGACCTTTGTTACTATTAGCTGTTAGGGTCAGAATTCTGGGGTCAGACAGAGCAGACGATGTGTTGCTTTTTTGGGTTGCCGTACTCAAAAGATATCTCATAAGATGTACTGGACCTGGTTTCATTATGTCGTTGAATCACAGAAAATCTGAAAATCCCTGTGAAATGACAAAAACAGTAGGTACCTATATTCCAGCCATGTAAGATGTTCTATTTTTGTAAACAAACTACCCATACTTAAATTAAAATTCACTCTGATGCCGCGTCATTTTATACTAAATGTATATTCGTTGCCGATTTATACCTCAAATTATAATTTCTTACATTTCGTTCTTCATCATCGTTAGTCCATTGCTGGACATAGGCCTCCCCTAATATGTAGATATTACGGGAGGCCTTTATTGAAATAATCTAGATCACCGTAATGAGAGCTCAGCCTACACTGGGCAATACTCCGAAGGCTGAACAATAACGCCCGGTCCACACTCGCGTCCCACGATCCCTTGACCCCGACTCATGCGCTCGCAAATGAAATCAGACGCATCAATCATACGTGCGGAGTGCAATTTGCTGAGGTTGGAGGGCACATGATTCCTATTGTACACATTTTATTAGAATATTAATTAATTGGATAGTGTATTTGCTGTCATTTGAAGGTTTATATCACTTGCATACAATGTGTATTTTCGAACCTTGATCAAACGAGATGTGCGGATACACGATATATGATATATATAAATATATAATATATAGGTAGACTATCTAGCTTTCAAATGAGACTACTTTGAATAAAATACACTTTTTACTCGAAAAGAAACGAAGAAAAAAACATAAGGAGTTTATATTAAAATCGGTTTTGTTTTTAAGATAGCTAGCATATTTTCTTTTCGTTATATATCGATTATTTATCGATAAATATATGTCGTGTATCATATCGTTTCATCAAGGTTCGACAATACACATACATACATTGCCTTCCACTGACTTAAGTTATAACCAACGTTCTTTTATAGTAAGTCACAAATTCCGTTTGTCGGGACTACCCGAATTTGTGACTAACTAAATTGTCTCCTCCCAGACTTATACTTGTATCTAACAAGGTTGCCTAAAAGAGATCATCGATCGCTCGAAGCGATAAGGCAGCCTATAGATCCTACAAAAATTTATCCCGAGGTGAGAATCGAACCGGCAACCTCCTGCGTCGCAAACGGACCTTTGCCCATGACGCCACAGAAGTCGTCAAATACAATTTATACAGATAGCGATTTACAACAGCGTTGAACCCAAGAGTTTTGAGTTTCATGTCAGTGCCAAATAACTTAATCCCAAGTGCCAACATAATAAAACCAACGACAAAAAAAACGACAATGTAGTTCCCAGTCGGTAATTCTAGTAATGACGGCCGTGGATCGATCTCGTTTAAAAAGTCATCAACACTCGCGGTGTGAACGGAAAGGGGTCAGAGGCGATTGTTTTTGATGACACCTTGATTGACAACACCTGGATCAATTTTAGGGTACCGTTTTTGAAAATAGGTATTGGAACCTTTCGAAATGTCTATAAACTTATTTTTTATTGCACAAAAACTTAACTCTGTTATGAATCGTCATAACAGAAGAATAAAAAGGTGATATTTGCGAACTAAAATTGTTTAGTTGATGTCAAATTAAAAAGGAGTTTTGGTTCAGAACTACATAAACTAAACGTACTCGCACGCATTTTTCTATGGAAACTTAAAAAGGTTATTTCTATTCCGTGTGAACTGGTTTATTGGATCAAAAGTATAAAAAGTTTTATTCCAGGCCTATAACTACCTGTATGCAAAATTCGGCCCGATACGTTCAGTAGTTTTGGCGTGAGGAAGTAACAAACATCCATCCATCCATTTAAACATACAAACTTTCAATTTATAATATTAGTGTAATTGCAAGATTGTTTAAACATATATTTTTATCCAGGTTCCGGAATGTCAGAGTAGAGTCATTGGAAAAGTCAAGCTAGTAATATGTACATTAATATATGAGTGAAATGGCAAATAAATAATTTAGTATTTAAGTATAAACAAAAAAAAATTGTTTTAGCCAAAGAACTAAAAAAAGTTTTGTAACTCCCTCTTGCCCGATAATTTGGCAGGTGATTTGAAGCAATGAAATGTCAATGTCATTACTACCGTCATGGGAACATCACTAGCTAGGTACATCCTGTTGCACAAACTAACAGAAACTTATAATTTTCTTTCATTACCCAATGATGGTGTTTGTAGAGCAACATTATTTTACTCGTCATCAAAAACTTCTGAATGTTATTGATAACAACAGGTTAGGTAGATGCAAAAAACTTCTATTAAAAGTTCAGTAGCTTTTACCTACTCAGTATAATATACAAGTAAAGTTCCTATAAAATATAAATTCTTCTACCACAAACCAAAGTCATCCACATAGCTCTGAGAATTAGCAAGCTGAAGTGGCAGTGGATCGGCCATATCTCGCGAAGAACCGACAACCACTGGGGTAAACGTGTTCTTGAGTGGAGACTGCGACTCGGCAAACGTAGTGTAGGACGCCCTCCGGCCAGATGGGATGACGACCTGCGAAGGACTACGGGCAGATGCTCGATGCGCCAAGCTGAAGACAGGGCGCTATGGCTCATTAGGGGAGGCCTATTTCCAGCAGTGGACGAACATAGGCAGCCAGATGATGACATATTAGTATATATAATATAATTTTTCTAGAATTATCTTTAATGCTAACGCACGATTGGGATTTGATTTGACCAATGTTAGTCCTGTTCATCTTGCGAAGCAGTCGGTCCTTTGGGGATTTGCTGAGCGAAAGAGAGAAAGAAGCTTTCTTTCTAAACGGTGACGTCACAATACGTCACTCAAACTTTAATGATCGAATTCATGAAGAGAGTTCTACCTCTCAAGGAGGATTCCTTGAGAGATAGTTCTCTCTTCATTTTAATTATATTCATCCTATTTTTTCCTAGTAATATTTCATGACTCATCTCAAATTAATACCTAGTTCCTCAAATCCGCGAATCAACCACAATAAGATGGTAAGTTGTGTTACAGCAGATTTCAGATAACTGGTTCAGTACTACAAAATGTTAGGAGAATTTCATTATATCAAGATGGATAAGAAGAATGAAAACACAACAAAAATTTAGACAAAATCCTTTTGAAGTAAATATTTTCGTCGTGAATATCCTAAATGTACAAATAACGCTCAGTTCGGACGCGTTGATGTCTTTTGTGTGAAAAAAGCAAAAAGTAAAGCTTTTAAAGGGATGTTTTAACGCAACTCGACGTTTTTGCTAAATACAGTTTATTTGGCACTTTGCTATTTTTATAAATGGTTTTTGAATTATTTTGAGATTTTTTATCAGAACATTAAATGATTACATTACCTGACCATGCCATAAGGCATAGTCAGGTAATGTAATCATTTAACAGTCCACCCAGTATCATCTAACCCCAATCCAAGCAAAGCTTGTGTTATGGATAGTAGATTACTTATATATAAAATAAATAAATAAAAATAAATAATGCTGGACAATTCACACAGCATTATCTAGCCCCATGGTAAGCAGAGCTTGTGTTATGGGCACTAGATAACTGGTATACATAATACAATACAATACATAGATAGATATTTTTTATTATACATAGAAAACGACCTGAACACCCGGAACAAATATCTGCAGATCGTACACACAATTGTCCCGAGGCGGGAATCGAACCCGCAACCTCCTGGGTCGCAGGCGGACCTTCGCCCACCGCGCCACATCGGTCGTCATATATAGATATATTTACTACTATACTAATACTTACTAATACTTTCCATAGATAGATATTTTTTTTATTTTAAGTCATCGTCATCAACATAATCAGCCTCACCAGCCTGTTAGTCCACAGCTGGGCATAGGCCTCCCCTAATGAGCGACATAGCGTCCTGTCTTTTATTATAGGTACTTACGTTTATATTTTAGTAATTGTTTCAAATAACATAAATATTCATTATTTCATCGGAATTACATAAACAACACAATAATAACATACGTAGATAGAATAACGATATCCATAATTATTATCAAAGCACATGATAGACATTCTTAAGTTATAAATTAGTATTTACTATCATTTTAAAATACTAAAACAAGAACAAATTAAAAATATGAATAAATATAAATTTTGAATCAATTTTGATTGTAATAGAACGAATCAAATAAAACAAAAGTCGATCACACCAGCCATCCGAAGCCCACTGTCCACGCGTGGGCGTAGTACGGAGATCAGAGTTCGCAGCGCGATGCCTTATCTAGTTCACGGCTGCGCTATAAATCTGTTGCTGTGTGGGAGCCCCAAATTAATAGAAGCGATCCCTATCTGGCTTCATAAGTGATTCAGTTTTGTGTTTTAAGGCGTTTTTAATGAAATAAATTGATTAGAACTTGTAGTTCCTCCTCATTTTTGACTAGTTTCTGTTTATAAGTTCAGTTATTGGCATTTATACTATTAGTATGATTTTTATGGATGCGTTCCAAAGAATCGACCGATTGTTACAGAATACATAGATTCTCTTTTTGAAAGAAGAAAGAAAAAAGGAAAAAAAAACAAACAAACAAAAAATTATATAAACCAAATGCAGCCCAAAATAAAATAAAAAATAAAAAAACATTGAGAAGGGGGAAAAAAAGATATTCCCACAAAACCCAAGGACCGAGGGGTCGCCTCCCGAGTTGACGCCGGGGTAATGAGGCCAAGCCTCGAGGCCCCTCTCTGTGCCCCCACCAGGGCCGGAAAGAAAATTCTGTAATATAAATACATAATTGCTGTCGCGTTTGGTAGTCGTAAGTTATGTCAATGTTATAAATTAGCCCCAATATTCTAGCCCCAAGCTAAGCAGAGCTTGTGTTATGGGTACTAGATAACTGATATACTAAATATAATATATTACATAGATATTTATTTTTTATAAGAGGTACTCAGAAAAATATCAGAATACCCGGAACAAAAAATATGCAGATCATACAATCGTTTGTTCCAAGGTGGGAATCGAACCCGCAACCTCTTGCGTCCCAAGTGAACCTTTGTCCGCCGCGCCACATTATAGTCATCAATGTGACTAAAAAAAACAGTGGCCACACACAATAACGTATAACTTCGTCATAAACCAATATTGAAACAGCCCTCACCATAAGGATAATTACATGATCAAAAAATCTCTAAATAATTACTCCAGAACAAGTGGCCTATGAAGTCTGAAATAATGATTGATTATTTATTTATTTTGGCCATAATCCAAACTTGGTAGGTAGATTGGTGATCACAGTGAAGGAGTCAAATGTATACCGAAGGCTGCTCTACCCCTAGTAGCGTTAGCCGGTATAATATAATAATAATGTAGATTTTTCAGCGAACCTGAAGTAAAGGCATGTACACTGAGTTGCACCGGATATCAGCGCAGTTCCCATGACAATGCTATCAGTCGCTGTGGAAGCTGCGCGTCGTGCACTGATGTGTACCTATCGCGCCCACGCACGATTCACAGGAACTGTTGTGTGGATAATCCATTAGGTATATTGTTCTTAAATATTCCAACAATGTTTGAATTTTTATAAAAAAAATTGTTTTGCTAACATTAGTGTTTATGTTCGTGTGTCTGTCTCAGTGGCACCGTAGTTCTTAAAAGAATGAACCAATTTTGATTTGTTAGCTGTTAGCTAATGAACAAAAATAAATACACTTATGTATACATAAGTATAGTTATTAAAGGTTGCCTGGAAGAGATCGAGCTATGTCTTTTTGTAATGATTTGATTATGGTGTACAATAAAGAATTTTGTATTGTATTGTTATTAAACGAATTGAAAGACATTATATCAGCCTCGATGATAACAACCTTCTAGAATAAACTCTATGACTGGTTACGAGACAATAACAAACTCTAAAAGATGACGCTAAAAACTTTAACAAATCATCGTGTGTCACAATATCTTGACTGCTCGTCTTAATAGACGAGTAATCAGTGGCTGATGTGAATTTGCTAATGCAAATAAATAAAAAAACTGAAAAGTGACTTCATTGCTTCACGCTTGCCTATTTTAGATGAAAATGTTATTATGACTATAATTTCTTATTATTAGCTTATGAAACCGTTAAATTTATCGAGTGCTCCTGTGCGAAGTCCCAAAATTTTCGATTCACTTGATTTGGGAAGGTCGCGGTTTTAAGTCCCGTCGAGATCGAAAATTTGTGGGATATTATTTAATTACTTGTCCTATTGTCGTATCCACCCTAAGCTGCCATGGTCCATATACCGTGAGGCGGATTGCAATCTACGAGGGCGCGTTGTGCATACCGCGACCGCGGCACAGCATTTTATTGCTGCTCACATTAGCCATCGAGCGGTATCTATCTGAATGTTACACAAGCTACTGCCGGTTGCTTCACATGCATTATTCCGAGGTAAAGCAGCCAGTATACCAAATCTAAACCTTATTTAGTTTTGTTGCTTTTATTTTCCCCTTGAAAACATTTTTCAAAGGGAGAAAACTGGGACAAGAAAAACAGAGGGAATACTGGACGTCTAAAAATATATTTCCAGTTTAACGCCAAAAAAAAACTTAAGAGGGAAACATTGAATTCTGAAACAATGGTGAGGTGATTTTTTGTCGATAAAATTTTCCCCGTTAATTAAAACGAACATCTTCACATAGCCCACACCGTGTAGACGTGGTCAAGAAACCCATAAAGGTTGGTCAAGAAACCCATAAAGGTTTTGAACCTTGAACACCGAGATTTTCAGTGTATTTTCAAGGTGGCACCACCAAGTCTACCGCAGCATCCTCTAGAAAACAATCACATTTCCATTTTATTTACATCGCTGGTTTTGTAAAGCAACTGCTTTTAGGAGCGGGGTGAAGAGAAGCTATGTAAAATCAACCCGTTATGAATCACGTTGTGCTATTTATTAATTTGACGCAATTTACGTGTGTTGTTTTCGATTACCAGTTTCCTGACCTGTTTTTTTTTATTGATATGCAAAACATAAAAAAATCATAGCATCAATATTAAACTTTATTTCTAAAGTTCTTAGATTGTTATCCAAAATATGCATACGTCATACACTACATGATTATATAATAGAGAAAACATATAAAGATTAAAGGTTAATGATGTTTATTTTCCAGAATATATATATGTAACAATGTAGGTCTTAAATTTATCAAACGTGCAGTTATATTCTACCTAACATAGACATACAAATATTAATTTTACAATTTAAAAATATTACAATTTCTATTTTATAAATAGAAATACATACAATTTAGACAATTCCATCACGAAAGTACTTGTCACTACGTACTAAGTAATTATAAGTATTGATACAACGGGTATTTATCGCGTTTATTTACCTTTTTTCCCCGACGTTTCAACAGGTTTACACTCTGTCGTGGTCACGGGATGACTAACAATATATGATAACTATAACGGGATGATAAACGCGATAAATACCCGTTTTATCGATACTTATAATGTGTTCAGATCGCGTAAGTTTAAAGATATTTACGTACTAGGTACTACGTTCCAATATTGTAGAATACAGCATGTTTTACATATTGATTTGAATCAAACACCAAGGCAGGCCCATTCATTCGCCATTATCAATAGTATTTCATTCACATCCAGCTGCCTTGATCCACATAGATTCACGACTAGTGACTCACTCGCTGATCCCACGATACATCTACCACCTGAGTTTACTATCTTATGTTATTAACGGTATTCGTTGAATTGGGATCTTGTTATTAGAAACTAGCGGACCTTCCCGGCTTCGCACGGTTTTAGTACGGATCCCTAACTTTTTTGATTAAATAATATAGCTTATTTTCACCGGTGATAGTGTAGCTTCCCAACGGTGAAATAATTTTTCAAATTGGTCCAGTAGTTTCGGAGCCTATTCATTACAAACATACAAACAAAAAATCAAACCTTTCCTTTTTATAAAATTAGTATAGATGAATACAATGTTTGATCTTGAATTTATTGTGCCTTAAATATAATAAGCTAGCTACAACCCGCGGCTTTGCCCACTTGGAAATTTATGTGTCAAATTGTTTATAAACCTCTTGAATCATTCTATATCAAAATCAAAATCATCAAAATCCGTTGCGTAGTTTTAAAGATCAAAGCATACATAGGGACAGACAGACAGCGGGAAGCGACTTTTTTTATAATGATAATGCTGGACAATCCACACAGCATCATCTAGCCCCAAGCTAAGCAGAGCTTGTGTTATGGGTACTAGATGACTGATATACTCGATATTTTTTATCATACATAGATAATGACCAGAACACCCGGAACAAAATCGTACACACAATTGTCCCGAGGCGGGAATCGAACCATATTAATGAAAATTCGTCGACCTCAACACGCAAGAGATTGCGGATTTGATTCCCGCCTCGGGCCCAATGTTTGTAGGATGTGCGTGCATATTTATTCAAGGACCTCTGGGTATAATAAAAAAATGTGTATGTAATGTAACAAGTACATCTTGTAAGTACCTATAACTGAAAATACGTATTGATATATGCTTGCTTATGTATATCCATACGCCAAGACCGGCACAATTACAAATGCGCACTGACTTTACAAATGATTTCCATTAAAACTTAAAGCATTTAATTCGCTTTATCTGATGCGGGGCGTTGATTTAAAAAACAATACGAATAATCTACGTAAGGCCATCTTACAGTCTCTTTGCAAAAACAATGTATGAATCACGCGCCCACATTAGGTCTGAACTCATTATTGGGCTAATGAGCGGTGCTGTGGCCTTGGGCTTAGCGGATCTAGGAGGTGTGAAGGTGCATTAGAAAGTTATTGGCTCATCAAATTTGCTGTTTATTTGACCCATCAGATAGACTCAAATTAATTTAGTGCATGAATTTTATGTTAATGAGTTAGGCTTAGGAAAGAAACATAATTATTATTCAATGTACACATTGGCGTTATTTACTCATTCTATATGATAGACTTTGTCCATGAAAGAAATGGAGGTTCCCATGGGATAGAAATGACCTTAAAACGTTTCCATACAAACAACGCGTGTGAAGCCGCGGGCAAAAACTAGTAGACTACTTATACTTAAATTCCAAATCTCGGTCTGCCATTATCAATAGAAATTAGCGAGGAATTTTGTGGTTCCTGCAGTCCTTCAAATCGTTATCTATGTAGGTATTAACTAAGGTACTTACACACTCGCCTCCCACACACTGGACACAGATTACGTAGGTACCTTATACTTCACCTGTGACTTAAGTGAGCACTTGTAAGTGGGGTAGTCTTTTTAGAATCTATGGAATACGATGCGATGTATGTGTATGTACCTATTTAGGTGCATACATCTTCTGGGTTGGTTTAGGTTTAGGTCCCGTATACACCGTTATTTACATTATATGATTATTGTGGAAAAAAATTAAACCGACTTCGAATTCCTTAGTTTTTAAAGCTGGATAAAATATATAATTATATCAAAAAAATGTACGGGTCTACCTCAAGATTATCCGCCCCTGGTTGTCTGGAAGAGATTGCTCTTCAGTGATAAGACCGCAAATATGTAGTTACTTAATTTTTCGAAATCATTTAGTTGTAATAATAATGAGATTAATTTGAACTTAATTTTATTTATTTCGACGGAAACTGACTCACATATTATTTCAGTACCATAATATCTCTTCACACTGTTGTAATTTCATGTCAGAATATTTTAAATTTAATTTCGAAATTTTTTGATTACAAATCTCAAAAGGAACACTTCACATTATAATATTAAAAGCGTTTTCATATAAATACTGAGTAACCCTAAAAGCTCACTAGGTTATGACAGGCGCGTCCGCTTTACATTATTGGATTAAACATTTACCAATATTCAAACATATCATTTCAATCTTATTTCAACGCAATAAAGTCCACTCTCCACTATCTTACATGTAGGGGAAGCGTGGGCAAGCTGAACTATGTACAATAGCAATAATTAATCTGAAATCAGAATGTACGAAGGTTAAGTATTTAGTAATAATTTAATTGGTACATCTGTTGGTTTGTAAAGCGTTTGACAGAAGCCGTGGGTGGTTTTGTACTTCTTACGTCAAGTTTAATGAATGAAGATGTCACTTGTTGTGACTTGAGGATTAAGAAATAGTTGTCGACATAATTTTTGGATAATTGATTTAGTAAAAGTGTTGCCATTAGAGAAAATAATTGCACTTACAGCTGATATTCAGACCGAGGGTTCGCAATATGCTGTAACGTTACAAACGTCCCTATATTCAAATTTTTTTATATTTGTTTCTCCGTACAATCTCTTATGCTGTTTTCTACTCCTACGAAAAACTTGTGTTATGTTAATTGTTAAATGTTAATTATAATAAAAAAAATATTAAGTAATATGTATATTAGTAAATTAGATTATAACGAAATCACGTGTATCAACATATACCTACAGTGGGATAAATAAATGAAATGAGTTGAAATTGCAAAGCCTTAACCTGGAACCTAACTCAAAGTGTTTTATTTACATAAGACCCTACAGGGCTCTTGCATACGTCATAAATTCGAAATAAGTAGTAGAAAGTAGATTTGTTTTAAAACGGGATATTTAACATGATTTGATTTTTGAGTTATCCAATATTTCGGCACAGTTTCAAGCGCCATGATCACGGAGTAACTGAAGGCATTTCGTTAAAAATCAAATCATGGTAAATATCCCGTTTTAAATGGGTGCCTTCAGTTACTCCGTGATCATGGCGCATGCAACTGTGCCGAAATATTGGATAACTCATAGATTTGTTTTGGTTGAATAAAGGGAAAATTCCCTTTCTCTCTTTCTCTGTGCACGTGCCTAGTAATGTCACAAATAACGTTACTAAATTAAAATAAAACGTATTATAATCAACCATTGTCCGTGAGAATAATACAAGAAATGAACACATTCAGCCATATTAAAACTATGTACGATATTAAGATAATCTCACAAATAACACAGCAGGCAATCAGCAAAACATCTTTCCCCAGTCCACTCTAAAATGGTGCTATGACGAATATAAACCGTCCAATTTACAAATACACTAAAAATACCCTTACAATCATAGAAATAGCGACCATTTTACTAAACTCCGCAGGTGTTCAGAACTTGCAAGTAATTTCACCATTTATGGACATGTAAATTTTCGCGAGTGCATCTAAATAATGCCGAGTCCGGGATGGGTTTATGCGTTAATTGCCACGCGCTAGGATCTTATTGCATACCACTATATTGCATACTGCCATCCAATTTAAATGTAGATATTTATGGACCTTATTAGTGTGCAATAAGGATTATAATGTGGTGGTTTAAGGATCAGTTTGTACTGGATAGGGTAGGTAGGGGTATTGTGAGTCTGTGAAATATTTTGTAATGGCCCACGTGACCTCTGCGGATATGTTTTACAATATTGAGCGCATTTATTAGTCTAGGCAGTAATTATACGTCGGTATTACTAGTTTTACCTACGAGTAGGTATAAGACGACCGCCCGCCTGAGACCCTGATAGTTGTAGGATCGACTCCCATAGCGGGACAATGTTGTTCAATGTTTCAATGATCTGCATTTTTTTTTATTCTGTGTATTTGTATAAAAGGAGTATGTATGAATCTTAGTAACCACAAGCTACCTACCTCTTTACGGAATACAGAATAGAAATCATTTATTTGCAGTCTCAAAGATCTAATGCGTCCTGTAAACTTTGGGCCAATGCGTTGGGCCAACGTGAAGTACTTAGCGCATGTTGGAAGTTGGCGGCCAACGTTGGCTCGCAAATCGACAAGTGTCGGTTTTTCGTGCACACATCAAAGGATCTTGGCGCTCCGCATACAGTGTTCACACGTTTGCGGCGCATTGGCCCAACGTATTGGCCGAACATGTACAGGACGCATTAGTTTGAAGGCTAACACAAGCAAATAGATTGTTGTTAGAATTTTTTTTGACATGGTTTATTTTACTTCCTTTCTTACACTTCATTGTAAAAATACCTAATATGCGAGACTAGAACCTAGTATATTATTTTTGCCACATATTTTAAAATAGGATAAGTCAAAGCGTGCAAAATCGCACGGTCCCAGTTTCAAAAGGGATGATCGCACATTATCACTGAAGCGTGACTCCACTATTTGTTTTATGGAAATTAGCGATTTGTCTGACCGTAGCTTGATGCTGATGCTCAATTTTTAATATATCAGTGCTTTTGCAGGGTATTTTGAACCTTGTATTAAAGATAGAAGAACTAGTTTTGGTAGGGTTTGCGTGGAACTTTGCATATTTGGTAATTATAAAGAGTTGATAGGAAACAAAGTAAGTATTGAATATTATATTTCTAAAAGTCGGTTCAGTTTCGTAATTAAAGCCGGTTTTTGAAGCATCACAACTGGTTTTTTTTTTCATAAACTTTTAACCATGGCGGTATTTGGCGTCATCTACCATAACCATTTCGTTAAAAAATCTATCCATTTCGTCCTATTTTAAACGGCTCAAAATCTAGACTAATCAGATGAATACATAACATTTAACCTACATGACCTGGAAGAAATCGCTCTAAGCGATAGGGCAGCCCATTGTGCTTTTTTCTGTTTTTTCTTTATCTTGATGTTCAATCAAGTTTACAAAAAAACAGAAAAAGCGTATTTCATTGAATCACCTTTATCAAAACCGTCCTAAAATGCCACATTACCATACTTTTCGTGCAAACTAAACTTTAAACAAAAGTTAATTGTAAATGAATCATTTTCTCAGCTCTATAAGATGTCTTCAATGTCATCTTGTAGTTCCATTCAAGAGAACAATTCTCGTATAAACAGAACATCGTCTACTGTCCGCGGCATGCAAGATGCACCTCCTTTTAGCAGCTCCTCTTTCGTTTTCAGGAAATCTATGAGAATAATATAAAGACTGGTGAATTACGAAGTGAGTTTTAGCCGTACCATTTTATTGTAATTTGACTGGAATTCTGGACTGGAGAAGTACCTACAGAACAAAAATACAAAATCTTTATTTGGAATTGAATATAATTGTATATGGTACAATTGACGACCGATGTGGCGCGGTGGACGAAGGTCCGCCTGCGACGCAGGAGGTTGCGGGTTCGATTCCCGCCTCGGAACAATTGTGTGTACGATCTGCAGATATTTGTTCCGGGTGTTCTGGTCGTTTTCTATGTATAATAAAAAATATCTATCTATGTAATGTATTGTATTATGTATATCAGTTATCTAGTGCCCATTACACAAGCTCTGCTTACCATGGGGCTAGATAATGATGTGTGAATTGTCCAGCATTATTTATTTATTTAATTATTGTGGATTGACTACTGCAAGAACAAGTTTGCCCCAGCGGCCGTCGGTTCCTCGCGAGATATGGCCGGCCCACTGCCACTTCAGCTTGCTAATTCTACAAAAACGCAAACGTGTTCTTTAAAACGTAGTGTAGGACGCTCTCCGACCAGGTAAGACGACCTGCGAAAGACTGCAGGTAGATGCTGGATGCGGCAAGCTGAAGAGAGGACGCTATGGCGCTCATGGGGGATGTCCAGCAGTGGACTGCTATAGGCTGATGATGATGATGATGACTACTGCAAAAGTTAGAAACTGTGCAGCAAAGTCAGCGCCCTCCTCCGGTAACATATTCAAAAACAAATTGAAAAAGCACTCGGTATAACAAAATAAAACTCACATTTCACTAACTTTCGGCTATATAATATCCTACTTAATATTATAAACGCGAAAGTATGTACGTAATGTACGTATGGATGTTAGTTACTCTGTCACGCAAAAACTTCTGAACGAATCGGGCTTTTGGAGTTCCAGGCCCGGAATAAAAGATAGGCTTTTAACCCATAAATCAGTTCCCATAGCATATAAATAACCTTAAAACGTTTCCATAGGAACAACGCGTGCGAAGCCGCGAACAGAAACTAGCATTAGAATAAAATAAATCATGATTTTTTAAATGCTAGGACTTAGATACCTAATTTAGTTTTAGTCATAATTATTGCATGCTAGAATGTAGTGAGACATGAATGCATTATTTAGAATAAACCACCTTTATACCGTGTTTAACGCAATAAATATATTAGAATTAAAAAAAAAATATGCTTGGTACACTCACGAAGACAAGTGCATAAACCAGCTGATCCCCAAGCCTTCGACTTAGTCATGAACTCTGCTCCCATCAGCTTTATCATTGTCATTTCGCACTTGAACATCCTATAACCGTTTTTGTTGGCAACACCAATTACTTAATGATGAATGCGTCTCATTTTTTATTGCGGTTGTTAATTGCAGGTTGTTGGCAACACTAAGGTTATTGGACGTAATTGGACCACCTGGGGTGAATGCATATTGCTTTGAATGTCTAGTAAATCCTTTCATAAATCATTTATTGCAAATTATTTACGAAGGGTGTATAATATAGACAGATAATAATAATAATGATCACTGCAAATCTCATACTCTTTTTAGTGTTTACAGTTTGAATTATTCGAAGGAACTTGCTAAACCAGACAAAAATTCCTTTTACTTGATAGAAAGAAACTATTAATAAAAAATATATATATGCTGGACAATTCACACAGCATTATCTAGCCCCAGTAAGAAGAGCTTGTGTTATGATACTACATAGATCACTGATATAATTTAATATATCTACCTATAGGTAATACAATACACTAAAACTAACAGAACACCCGAAACAATTATCTGCAGATCGTATAAACATTTAGCCCGGAGCGGGAATCAAAACCGCGACCTCCTTCACAGGCGGAACTTAGTCCATTGCGTCGCAGCGGTCGTCACTGCAAGTGACCATGACAGCGTTACCGGACTATTTTTAAAGCTCCTCCTAAAATAATTCAAACCACAGGTTCTAGGTTCAGAGGAGAATAAGTAAGTTCTTGCAAAGGTCGCCATAACACATCTGCGGTAGACTCCAGAGCAAAAACAGCGCCATAATAAACAAACATCGAAGTCTATGTTATACATTCCCTTTTTGCTCAATAAATAAACACGGTACAATGTACAATGGCGTGCAAAAACAAACAGCTCGTAAGCACTTTTGACCGCATCTGTACCCGCAAACGCGTCAATAATGTTAGAGCAAAAACTTCAAACTTATGAGGATTAGGAAACTATGGATGTGGCAAATTTTGAGTATAACTGAAAGTCTTTTATAGTCAACTAGGTGCGTCCCCGGCTTTGCCCGCGTGGAAATCTATGGATCAGATGGTTTTTAAACCTTCCTCTTGAATCTATTAAAGAAAACCACATCAAAATCGTTTGTGTAGTTTTAAACATCCAAGTATAGACAGAGACAGACAGACAGCGGGAATCGACTGTTTTATACTATGTACCTAGCCACCCGCGGGTATTGTAAGAGGCGACTAAGTGATATCAACCGGGGGCGGGCAGCAGCGCCTCCTGCAGAACTATTTACCACCGAACTGCGATCCCCAACCCGCATGCTCAGCGTGGGGATTATGGTTATTGCCCGAACATGAGATAATTTTTAAAAGTGAGGAAAGTACTCAATAAACGTAGAATTAGCCCTCTGTTGGTCTGCCTGCCAATGCCTTGATATTTACGAATGACCTAATAGTGAATACCAAATTTGAATAAAGAATACCAGACTTCGGAGGAAGTCAGTCCGAGACTACCGGGCCTTGACTCTGGCCACCTCCACGGCCTAAGTTGTAGGGTTCTATTCTTACGCTGCGACCGCCACGACTATTATTATTTGCCTTATCGTATTTTAGTACCTCTTCCTAAAGACTTGTGGTAGATATAACTCACATTGGCAATGACCGCGCGTTGCTGCGATGCGATGCGCGACCGCACGGTAATGCGAAGTAATGGCTGAAACGTACCGCGTTGTACGGAAATTTTGTTTGTACGAATTTACAAATTTTCTTGAGAGTTTTTCATTATTCGTATAAGTCGTATAGATTCAGAATTGGGATTGAAAATGGCAGCGGGCCAATATAAAGTCTCGGCATGTTTCTGTATCCTCATCATCAGCCTATGTTAGTCCACTGCTGGACATAGGCCTCCCCCAATGAGCACCGGAGCGCCCTTTTTTCAGCTTGACGCATTCAGCATCTACCTGCAGTCCTTCGCAGGTTGTCATCCCACCTGGTCGGAGGGCGTCCTACACTACGTTGTATGTTTGTTGGTTGTTTAGGTATAGGTCTTCGAAAATTGTTATATCATTTAGCTAGTAGGTACCATAGGTGTAGGTGTTATGGGTAGGTACCTACCTACCCATAACACAAGCTCTGCGTTCATTTAGGGCTAGATAATGCTGTGTGGATTGTCCAGTATTATTTTCATTTTCTACATAGTTATTTAAACTAAACTCTGTTCGATTATCTTAGAGCAGAGTTCTATTTCTTAACTTGTAATTTTGTATCTAGAATGGAGTAATCAAATTCCGTTACAATTTAGCGCACCATTTTCAAACCATGACCTTTGCTCCACTGGGTCATTAAGTAAGCATAGCTCTTCCAATATCAATTGAATCAAAATTATAGTTTCCGGTCCCACGATTCTATTAAAGTCATTATAACAACTATTAATATATGGTTTTGAACAAGGAATGGGCGTGCCGTGTGCCTAAACTGTGCGCGTACAAGAGTGTTCTAATTTTGAAATGGTAACAACAAAAAACAAAAGACAGCGTTAGTACATGTCTATGGCTGGAATCTACAGTCTTTTATTTTTGCGATATTTTTTTTATTCATTAAGTGCGAGAGGACATTTGCAATTATTTAATTTGAATATGAAAATTGATTAATTATAATATAACGTTATAAACGTGAGTGGATACCACGACTCGGTAAACGTAGTGTAGGTCGCCCTCCGACCAGGTGAGATGACGACCTGCGAAAGACTGCTGGATGCGTCAAGCTGAAGACACGGCGCTATGGCGCTCATTGGGGGAGGCCTATGTCCAGCAGTGGACTAAGATAGGCTGATGATTAAGATGATGATATTATTATTAGTAAACGACCGATGTGGCGCGGTGGGTGAAGGTCCACCTGCGACGCAGGAGGTTGCGGGTTCGATTCCCGCCTCGGAACAATTGTGTGTACGATCTGCAGATATTTGTTCCAGGTGATCTGGTCGTTTTCTATGTAATATAAAAAATATCTATCTATGTAATATATTATATTATGTATATCAGTTATCTAGTACCCATAACACAAGCTCTGCTTACCATAGGGCTAGATAATGCTGTGTGAGTTGTCAAGCATTATTTATTTATTTATTTATTTATTATTGGGACAATTGTTTGTACGATCTGCAGATATTTGTGGCTCGGTATTTGTTGTCGTAATTTTCTATGTAGGTACCTCTTAATAAAAAAATAATATCTTTGTAGATAAAAAGGATGCAAATGACTTTATTGTATGTACATTGAAAACTTAAACACTATGTAACATTGGACGGTCTTCTTCTCTCTTATTCTCTTATTTTCTCAAGAGACATTTCTACTAGACAACCATGAGTAGTGTATTATGAAGTATATTAGTCATCTAGTACCATAACACATCGTCTAGCCCCAAGCTCTGCTTAGCTTGGGGCTAGATGATGCTGTGTGAATTGTCCAGCATTATTTTTTTATTGTTCACTTGCATGTCAGTCATTTTAATATTTTCTTATAACACAGTATTGTAAAATAACAGTTATTCACATACAACAATTAAGCAATCATCGAAATTTTTCAAACCGTTACAGTAACAAAAATGGCGCTTACGAAAGAAAGATATTAAAATTAAAACAACACAAAATATAAACGAAATTAAACCTTGTTGTAATGGAATAAGGATTGGAATAATGCTGAATATGATGGGTGCATTCGTAACGAGATAATTATTTGAATTTCGAATACAAGATGTTTTTAAACGGTTTTCCTGCGGGTGCGTTCTGATTATCGTGTATTTGTTAAAGAATTTTAACAAACAAGGTCCGATATAATTTTCTGGAGGTAATTGTAATTATCGTGAATTGGACTTGAAAATAATATTTTTTACACATGTAAACCCAGTGGAAACTGAGACTCGACAAACGTAGTGTAGTACGCCCTTTGGCCGGGTGGGATGACGAACTGCGAAAGACTGCAGGCAGATGGATGCTGGATGCGGCAAGCTGAAGACAGTGTTCTATGGCGCTCATTACGGGAAGCCTATGTCCAGTAGTGCACTATTATAGGTTGATGATGATGAGGTTATCTGAATTGCTTAATCAATATATATTATGTATATTTATTTTATTTCACATTATTTATCACAATTTTCCATAATAATCTGTTTCCCTTCATAACCTACATCAATCAAAGTATAAAAAATGATCTTCAATTGTTTATAGGTATTCTATAATATCAAAGTCAAAGTTATCAATTTCAATAACAGAGTCCTGACACTACACGTAATTCCATCGTCAATGGCACACGAAGAGCTCCAAAGGTCACGCAAAATGCATCAAAACAATTCCTCGCATAAACTCTAATAGATACCCCCGGGCGAAGTCGTATGTAACAAATAGTGCTAATTTTATATAATGGTCCTATTTATTATACTTAGTTCGGAAGCGAGAGGTCGGGGTGGGTCACATAAAGCCTGGTCCTGGTTTTAGGTGTATTATGTACTATTTTAATAATAAATAACACAAAATTATGTTCCAATCTAAATGAAATCATGGTAAATATCTCATTATAGTAAGTGATTTTAGTTGTGATACTTTAGTTCTGTGTGATACAGTTGTTAGATACTCTTCAGATGGAAACATCATGATCATCATCAGCCTATGATAGTCCACGGCTGGACATAGGCCTCCCCCAATGAGCGCCATAGCGCCCTGTCTTCAGCTTGCCGCATCCAGCATCTACCAGCAGTCTTTCGCAGGTCGTCCTCCTGGTCGGAGGGCGTCCTATACTACGTTTACCGAGTCGTGGTCTCCACTCAGCAACCAGCGGCCAGACACAGGGGCTGATTATACCTACAGTAGCAGCACATAAAGCCGGGACGTCAAGTCACGCCGCAATAAGTAAATATCGTGCGAACCGACCGTATCATCGCGGCAACTGTATCATTGCATCGTAATCTAATAATGTTCTTAAGGTGATGGAATCCTATTTATTCTTCAATACTTTTAGAATAAGTAAAGTAAAAGTATATTTATTGCATAATAAGGTACGTATACAACCTACATGTTAAAAATGTTTCACATAAATAATACTGTATCAAGGTAATGTGCCCTGTATGGGCGTGCAATAGGGTGGTCCAAGCCCCCATAGTAATTTTTTTTTTATCAAATTTAGGTGTCGCCACCCCCTTGATTTGTTACACCTACCATTCCTATTATGTGTGTAAAATTTCGGCTCCCTATCTTATATACAAGGGGGTGCTCATTGAATTAGAAGTTTCTGACAAAAGTTCAGGATTTTAAGAAAAACACGTAATTTAAGGTTTATTAATATTCCAAGTATTTTAATCAAATAAGTATAAATAGTATTTCTTTTAAATACTATTTGGAAACAAAATTTGGTAACGAAGCAATAAATAACATAATATTAGTCGCAATCTTTCAAAACTATGTTTGTTCGATACTTCGAACACGGAGGATTTTAGCAGCATCAGCAGTTCGACCTAAGTAGGTTACCCGTGCCGCGAGCGCGGACCGGGCGCCTACAGAGGTCAGTGCATCACCAGCAGCCATTCAACCCGCACTCATTAGCATCCATATTAGTCGTAGTTTTATACAATATAGCTTTTGTCCCTATACTCGACTATTATTATATCAGCATCCCGGGAAGAGCTAGCCGCGATTCCTTCATGGTCCTTCGAGTAACCGTTCGAGGATTCATTGCGCGATCGTGATAAGTCGTACCGTGAGTGCTTCGGACGTAGCAGCCAGCAGCCATTGGAGAGCAGTGATCTTAGCTTTACCAGTGAGCTTATTGAAAAGCTAACATCAACACTTGACGTGGGGAGCTACCCAGTCAGGCCAGCAGCAGCAGTGAGCGAACCGCTCACGCACCAGTCCAGCGTACAGTCGTGCGGAGCGAACTGCGCCCGCGACGCATCAGCAGCAGCGAGCTACCACTCGCGCCATCAGCATCTTCAGCCAGCACTGCGGTGGGGAGCTACCCACGCAGAGTCCAGCAGCAGCCGTAGGACAAGCGGCTTACAAGTAAGAGCGTTCCTTTTACATTCGTTCGAGCTTGCACCGACGAAATGGAGGCCCTCTACTTTCAACAAACCGAATTAGCGGAAAGCATTCGGAAAATCCTTATTAATTTTAAGAAGGATAGCAGCGAGCGCAAGTCTATAGATTACGGTAAACGGAGACTAGACACTCTAGAGTCGTATTGGAGAGAGTATGAACGAAACCACGAAAAGCTTTTGCCTTTCGAAGGTAAAGGTCACAAGTACTTTTCTGATTTTGAGTTTGAGCGAACTAATAAGTCGTACCTTGCAGCGAAAACGACCATAGATAGGTATTACTTAGATCTAGAGAAGCAATTAGGTGTCTCTGAGCCTGGAGAAAGCCAGCCGGTAGCAGGTCCATCCAGCGGCAGACAGCATAGGCCGCAGACCCCGGCGCCACCAACACCTAGCCCCCGTGCGCAGCCAGACGAGGAGGTAGGTACCAATGGCAAGCTAGATCTTATGCTACGGAGACAGCTTATTAATTTTAAAGCCTTTATGAAAACGGTAGAAAGCATAGATGTGGAATCCTACCTAGAAAAGTGGGAGTACGAAGACGCCCTGCGAGCCTTACAAACTCGCTGGACGGTGGCGGATAGCTGTCATTGGGAGATCATGTTGGAGTTGGGCGAAGACGAAGCGTACGAGTACAACTACAACAAGCATGAACGTACCTACAACGCCATGAGGAAAGCTTTAAGCTCTAGGATGTGGTCATCGTCGTATCGCGATAAAACCACACCTCAGATGGATATCCCCGTTTTCTCAGGTAACTTCCAGCAGTGGGTATCATTCAAGGATCTCTTCGATGAAGCGATCCACAAAAATCCATCATTATCAAACGCTCAGAAGATGCAATTTCTCAAGAGTAAAATAAAGGGAGAAGCGGAGCGTTTGATACAGCATCTCCAAATCAGCGCGGATAACTACGCAACCTGTTGGGAAATCTTGAACCACAGATTCAACAACAAGAGGCACATCTTCATGTCATACGTAAGCACCTTCTACAATCTGGCCAACATACAGCAGCAGTCGTACACAGCCATCAAACGACTCCATGATGTCACATTAGAGAGTCTCCACGCAATCAAAAATCTTGGTATCGACATAAAGTCATGGGACCCTCTTCTTGTGTACATATTGTCCCAGAAACTAGATAGTGAGTCCTATGCCGAGTACATAGAATCCTTGAAGAATTCGCGGGAGATACCGGTTCTTCAGGACTTTATGGACTTCCTAGAAAACAAGTTTACTTCTCTAGAGTCATCTCGGCGACGACAAGAGGGAACGCCAAAAAATTCATCATCGCAGCAGCAAACATCTACTTATCAAAACCGTAAGAATAGACCCTTTATTAGCGATCATAAAGGTAACAAAGCGCACGAAATTGCGAAATCATTGCATCTGTCAGCAAGTAAGTGCCCTCAATGCGATTCGGATCACTGGTTAATTAATTGTAAACAATTTTTAGAATTAGCCAACGAACAAAAAATTAAATTAATAAACAAATTGAATTTTTGTACAAATTGCATTTATGGTCACGACGGGGTCAAATGCTACTCAACAAAAAGATGTCACAAGTGCAACGAACATCATCACACGATTTTGCATGATTATTTCGCAACTCGACCTAGATCTAGTTCGTTAAAGTATCGTAAGCAACAGGAGCAGCATGACAACTACAATGTTCAGACATCTCAGCGAGATGAAACTTCTGAGATTTTGTTAGCAACTGCTTTGGTAGAAGTAACCGCAGCAGACAACAGCCAACACGTTTTGCGAGCACTGATCGATCAAGGCTCGCAGGTCTCGGTAATCACCGAGAGAGCAGCGCAGCAGCTAGGGTTAAAGCGTGAGCAATGCAAAGGAGTTATTTTCGGGGTAGGAGAGCGGGAAAATAACTGCAAGGGTAAGCTTAAAATTACTTGTAGATCGACTTACACTGATTTTAAGTTTACTACGGACGCTTTAATAATGAGTAATCTAATAAAAAATCTACCAAATAAGACATTTACAAAACCATCATGGAAACATCTAGCACATATCAACCTAGCAGACCCAGACTTCAATATCGGTCGCCCGGTTGACCTTCTTCTTGGAGCGGATGTTTACTCCAACATCCTCATGGAAGGTTTAATCCGCGGCCAAGCACAATCGGAGCCGATAGCGCAGCAAACGCAGCTAGGATGGTTACTATGCGGCAGTATAAGCACTTCTCTCCATTGCAATGTTATCCTTAATAGCATCGAGGATATACAACAGTTTTGGAAGATCGAAGACATTCAAGAACAAAGCGAGATGACGGTAGAGGATCAAGCCTGTCTAGATTACTTCAACGACACCACTAAACGCTTAGACAGCGGGCGTTATGAGGTTCGACTACCAATGAAACCTGAAGCAAAGGAGAAATTAGGATCATCTAAGGAGCTAGCTATTGCACAATTTAGAAACTTAGAGCGTAAGTTCGGGAGGCAAGAAAATTTAGCAAAACAATATAAGCAGTTCATAAATGAATATGAACAGCTCAATCACATGAAGTTAGCGACTTCAAGCTGCCAGGAGAGAGTGGAACTGGAATGTTTCTTACCTCATCATGCGGTGCTAAGAGAAGATTCGAGTACAACAAAGCTACGAGTGGTATTCAACGCATCCGCAAAAACTTCCTCAGGTCACAGCCTTAACGACCTGATGTATAAGGGTCCGAACTTGCAGCAGGATCTACTAGAGATTATTCTCAAGTGGAGGCAATATCGTTTCGCATACACAGCGGATATCGAGAAATGCTTCCGCATGATATTGGTCAATCAGCAGGACCAATATCTGCAGCAGATATTGTGGAGAAACCACGAGAACCAACCTATCAGAGCTTATACCTTAAGCACAGTGACATATGGAACAAAATCAGCACCGTTCCTTACTATGATGACCCTTCGTAGGTTAGCAGAAGACGAGCAGATTAATTTCCCTGATGCAGCGAAGTGCATTCAAGAGCAGCTATACATGGATGATTGGGTATCCGGCGCCCACAGCATTGAAGAAGGGAAACAAAGGATTTCGGAAATGAACGCGTGCCTCAAGAGCAGGGGCTTTTCATTACGAAAATGGTCTTCGAATGACAAACAGCTATTAGAAAAAGTCGAGCAAAACAATAATAAGCAGCCGTTATTGTTTACTTTCAAAACGGAGAGCACAACAAAAACGTTAGGTTTGCAATGGAACTCCACCGAGGATGAGTTCACTTTTCAATGTGATCTAACCGAAACGAGCACAACGAAGCTGACTAAGAGAATGCTTCTGTCCGAAATCTCAAAAATTTTCGACCCTTTGGGATGGTTAGCTCCGTTGATAACAAAATTGAAACTATTATTCCAACAAGTCTGGCAAAATTCAGAGGTTCAGTGGAGCGATGAAGTTTCGCCGAAAATCAAGGATGAGTGGCTTCAGCTGAAAAAAGATTTACACGTCATAAATCAGTTCAAAATTCCCCGGTGGTTAAAAAGCAAAAGCGATGACGTAATCGAACTTCATGGGTTCTGTGACGCATCTATAAAAGCATTCGCATGTGTAATATACGCGAGAATCGTAACACAGGACTCAGTGTCAGTAGTGCTAGCCGCAGCAAAAACCCGGTTAGTACCTAGCAGCAAGGCCGTGTCTTTGCCCCGTTTGGAGCTTTGTGCGGCTGAATTACTGACAAAACTTATGACAAAAATCCTCAAAAGCATCAGCAACTTCACAGTAGCAGTTTACGGTTGGAGCGACTCGCAGGTAACGCTCAGCTGGATCCAAGGTTCTCCGGAGCGCTGGAAGCCTTTTGTAGCGAACAGAGTGACGAAAATCATCACCACTATGCCCCCAGAGTGTTGGCATTATATTAATACCAAAGAAAATCCAGCGGACGCAGCGAGCAGAGGTCTGTCGTCACTACAGCTGAGCGAGCATAAGTTGTGGTGGCAAGGACCTGCGTTCTTATCGTCACCCAATTTCAAACCAAAACAGCAAAGATTGAATTTTACTACGAACGAAGAGGTTAAAATGCGTGTAAACGTAGTTAGTAGCATCTCCGATAACAGCAGCATCGTCGAAAATTTGCTTAACCGGCACAGTTCACTTAATAAAATAATACGGATTTTAGCGTGGATACGACGGGCGTTGACTCCTATTGTTAGTAAACAAAGCCGGCCGAAGTATATCACGTTACACGAGCTTAGAGCAGCCAAATCGATTATTATAAAACAAGCACAACGTAAAGAGTTTCATAACGACATAGAATACCTATTACATAATAGCAAGGTCAAGTCTGATAGCAAATTAGCAAATTTAAATCCATACATGGACAACAAGGGTATTTTAAGAGTAAAAGGAAGACTCAGTAATGCAAACATCAGTGCAGAAATGAAATTACCATCTATCATTCCATACAGCAGCAGATTAACTGAGCTTCTCATCCAGGAAGCCCACGAGCTTACTTTCCACGGTGGTCCTAGGCTCACCATGGCCTGTCTTCGACAAAAGTACTGGTTGGTCAAAGGCAACCGTGCAGTTAAAAAGCAACTATTTCGGTGTGTAACCTGCAGAAAGCAAGAACCCATTAAATCACAGCAGATTATGGGTGAATATCCTGATTTTAGAACTAATCCAGCACCTGCATTCTATCATACGGGAGTAGATTTAACGGGTTTTATTCCAGTTAAAGCCAACAAAGGACGAGGAATAAAAACAACGAAAGGCTACGTAGCTTTGTTTGTCTGCATGGTGACAAAAGCAGTCCATATAGAGTTGGTTTCCGATTTGAGCAGTGCCTCCTTCATAGCAGCATTGAGAAGAATGGCGGCACGACGAGGAGCACCTAAGCATATGTACTCCGACAACGGAACGAACTTTGTAGGGGCAAATAAGGCCATTCAAGAAGAATATCAGCAGCTAGAAGAAGTTTTCAAGGAGTCATTCCATCGAGAAATAGCGGAGATGGAAATAGAATGGCACTGGAACTGTCCTTCTTGGCCAAGTGCAGGAGGGATCTGGGAAAGATCCATCCGAAGCCTGAAGCAGCATCTGAAAAGAGTAGTAGGTGAACAAGCGTTAACCTTCGAAGAATACAGCACTGTGTTGGCGCAAATCGAGGCAAACCTTAATTCGAGGCCTCTATGTCCGATATCTGAAGACATAGATGACATTGACTTCCTCACGCCATCACATTTTTTAACTAACAACGCGGGCCTAACAGTCATAGAAACAGCCAGTGACGCTAGGACTCGATGGCACCTAACAAACAAGATTTTCCAAGACCTATGGAAAAGATGGAAAACCGAATATCTCAGTCAATTGTCTGTCCGCAGTAAGTGGCTGAAGTCGAAAACAAACATTGAAGTCGGCGACATGGTGACAATTCACGATGACAACTTCTCCTCGGGCAAGTTTCCAGTTGGGAGAGTGATAGAAGTGCATAAAGGAAATGATGGTTTTGTAAGAGTGGTGTCTCTTAAAACAAAAAGCGGCATTATAAAGCGTCCTATCATAAAATTGTCAATTTTACCTATAGAACGAAGCAAAGTAGCGGAAGATGATGAAAGTAAGCAAAATGTAGCGCACTTAGCAAAATATAGTAACCAATTAGGTAATAGAACACGGCTCCCTTTTATTAACGTTGCATTTGCATGGATCCTTTTTATGAGTATCATTTGCTCCAGCGTATCGGCCAATGTAACTCATTTTACTAATAACCAGTCATTATACTACGACCCGGTAGGAAAAATGCAATTAATTCGTGACCAGTGGAAAATCGTATCTTACTATGACATGCGACCTTACTGGCAAGGAGATAAAGCAGTTAATTCATTTACCAAATATCTAGAGCAAACATGTGATAAAGTTAAAGAGGTGAGCCATTGTAACATGATTCTATTACAAGTGAAACACGATTACAGCGAGCTACAGTATTACAATCAGCTGTTACTGAATCAGCATTTTGGCGAGCGGTCAAGGACACGACGCGGCCTTATCAACGGAGTAGGCACTATAGCAAACACATTGTTTGGAGTACTCGACCAAAGCTTTGCGGATAAATATCAGCAAGATATTGAACTCATAAACAGCAACGAGAAGCACCTGCTGCAACTTTGGAAGAACCAGACATCTGTGGTAGAAGCAGAGTACAACGTTCTGAAGCGAACAGAACAAGCAATAGAATCCCAGCATAAACTTTTAAATAAACACTTGAACTACATAACCCAATCAACCAAGCAGCTCCAGAAAGAATATGAAAGCATGTCTATTCTACAAGAGTTTACGCTAGCAGCCATGGCGACCACAAATATGATCCAAAACTTAAAGCGTATCCAGGACACAATCCTCGACACCCTGACAGATATTTATCATGGCAAGATAAATTTACATCTGTTAACACCAAAACAGCTTAACGACGAACTTCAAATTGTTTCAAGCCAAATATCTAAAGAACTAACGTTACCTATAGACAATATACAGTCAAACTTGTATAAAATTTATCAAATATTAAAGATAAAAGCACGGATGAGCAGAGATTATGTCATATTCGAAATCAACTTACCTTTGATCAGCAGAGACAGTTTCCAAATATACCACTTGATACCAGTACCTCTTCAAATCGGCAGTGACATGATCAGCATAGGTCTAGTCACAGATTACATAGCAACTAATCTGATGAGAGACTCATACCTACCGGTTACTATCGTGGATCTTCAAGGCTGTGAATATCAAGATGAAGCATACCTCTGTCAACTGCAAGCTCCTATCCAGCATCTAAGTCCAGAAGAAAAGTTTTGTCAAACGGAAAAGATGGACACCTGCAAAATCAAAAGAGAAAGCTGCAAGAATAAATGGGTTCAATTACATGACCCATCGTTTTATTTATATTTCGCATGTGATACTTACTCACTCACAATCATATGTGACCGTGAAACTCGAGTCCGCCAAGTCAGCAAGGCCGGGCTCATACACCTAACAAAACAATGCACAGCAAAAGGGCGTGACGTCACTCTATATTCTTACCAACACCAAAGCTCACTCAATCTCAAATCGGACTTAGTACTTACCAACATAGCTCCGATACAGCATCACACCTTCAACGTTACGGTACCGTTCATCGAACCAAGGCAAGATAATCACCTTAACTCCTCGCTACAGCAGCTTGGCGAGCAAATTAGTGCGATGAAAGAAGCAGCACAACAGGACATAACGATCACTACGCACGATATTCACCAATACGCAATATCGTACAGCGTATTAGCAGCAGGCGTCGCAGCGTTCCTGGCGTTCCTGTGGAGGCGAAGCAGACGAGCCGTCAGCGCGTCCTCCGAGCGCGCCGCAGAGCCGGCGCCGGTGCACGACCCCGCGCCCGCGCCGCCCCCCGCAACTCTCCCATCGAGGGAGGCGTCCTCCAGCACAGCAAGTGTGACTGTCAGTGCGTGTAGGCCAACCGTGCCCGAGCGAGCCCAAGTAGGGCATAGTGCCAGTGGGACCGTGCGGTGGTCCAGTTTAGGTGACATAGACACAATAACTCCACCCATCAGACAATCAGTTTTTACTATCGAATAAGGATTAGTTTTGTAATTAAGCAATCAAGTTTTTACTATAGAATAGGGATTAGTTTTGTAATGAAGCAATCAGCAACCACTTAGATTACGAAACATTAAAATATTGTCCTAACATTCACCTAGCCTAAGTAAACATTGATCATCTTATGTAATACTAACTCCTCAATTGTAGCGCCTCATCTCATCCTCATCTCGTACCTCGCCCTCGGGAGTATGTTCGATACTTCGAACACGGAGGATTTTAGCAGCATCAGCAGTTCGACCTAAGTAGGTTACCCGTGCCGCGAGCGCGGACCGGGCGCCTACAGAGGTCAGTGCATCACCAGCAGCCATTCAACCCGCACTCATTAGCATCCATATTAGTCGTAGTTTTATACAATATAGCTTTTGTCCCTATACTCGACTATTATTATATCAGCATCCCGGGAAGAGCTAGCCGCGATTCCTTCAATGTTTGTTAACTCCTTTTTCGATGAATCAGTAGAAACGATTTTTCTGTTTTGTTCAACGATGTGAAGTAAAAATTGCTTTTCTTCCTCATTCTTAGTGAGTATCGTGTTGTAATCTTCAAATAGTTTAACGCCTCTCTCCGCTGTATCATTAACAACACGCAAATTTTTGACGCAGCTTTTACCTTGAAGGTAATCAACATTGTCATTCCAAGTCTCAGGAGGTAATTGCAAGAAAGAGTCCTTGATATCAAGAACTGAGAGCGTTTTCAACGTTCTTTGTGTTGCAAAAGCTTCTAATGTAACCTCTGACGTAAGCTTAGCAGAAACTCCTCGTACTGAACGATTACGGTTATCAGAATTTAATTTTTTGGCAATGGCCTGTTTCTCACCATCAGACAATTTGTCAGAAAATAAGGCAAATGCAACAAGCTCATCTGACAAATACCATAAGTGACGCTGTAAGACACCCCTAGCTGCTATACCGATTTCGGAATCAATGGCTTCGTACAATTTTAAGCTCTTCCAAAGTAGTAAGTCATTTACTGGTACATCTGCTGCCAAAGGCGCTTCGATCCAAATTTTGTTGTAGATGAACACACCAAAACTAACAAATCGAACAATTTGTTTTTCTTCTCTCTTGGTTAGTTTAAATGCTTGTAAATTATTTCGAAAGAGAAAAATCTTCAAAGCATACAGCAATTTCGCCATCCAACGAGCATGATGACCGGATCGGACCTGGAGCGCGCCAATGTATCTTCGCAGAAGGTTTGTTCAAAACAATCATGGTAAGCTTTATTATCTCTTCGTAATCATCACGAACTTGATGCTTTCCAGATAGAGCAGTAAGACTCTCAAGAGTATTTTCCGCGAACTGTTTTGCGTTCTTGTCGAGGTCAAGACAACCGTAGTGCTCCTTCGGTAATGTTTCCCAAATATCGCTGAATCTTTTGAATAGTGGGATTTGAGGAGAGCTAAAGGCCCACAGAGTAAATATTTTTGAATGCATTATTTCGAATACGTGATGACGACAAGCAAGCCACAAAAGATCACGCCCTGTCTTTTCTTCTAAAAGAGTGCAAGCTCCCTTTTTGGCAACGTTCTTTGACCTTTTCTAGTTTCTTGTCGATTGATGTCATAATCATCTTACGTTTTTCTCGTTGGTCGATGAGAAATGCTCTGTCTTCCGCAATTTTTATCACATTCATAGCACTTGCATGGGCAGTATCAAAAAGTTTGTCGAGTTCTTTTGTAAATAAATATTCTCTTTCTCTTTGTGCTTCAGAATTTCTTCCTCTATTTTTCTTCAAAAGCAGCCAGTTCTTATGAATCTTAATCAGTTTAACAATGCAGTGATTTTCTTGTCTGGACGGAATACTCGATTTGTTCCATACTTCTTTAAGTTCTTGAATAAGTACATGCGTGGAATCTTTCACATTTTTGGATTCTTTCAATATGTGGTGATATCGGAGTAAAACTTGCCGAAGAGTAGGGAGTTGGATGGTTAAGCCTCATCAAAGGCTCAACATCTCGAACCCCAAGTAGAAAAATTGCGTCTTTTTTGCGAGTAGTTGAACACATTTTGTTGCACTGATTCACTTCACAGTCTACTAAATATGTATCAAAACTGTTTTAATTTGTCTCTAAAACTCTTTAAAAGTTAATTTTATTATACATTTACTAGCTTAGCACATGACACTGTCCTGTAACAAAAAGTAAAAATTAAGCACTTTACACAAAAAATTCAAAAACAGCACTCGATTGAGCACCCCTTTCTACTTGAGCTATCTCGCTGAAATTTTACTATGTTATTATTACTATTACTACGTGTAACAAATTGGCAGGGCGGCCAAATGAAAAATAAAAAAAAAATTTTTTGGACCACCCTAGCGTGCAATGTTTCATTTACATTCATTTTAACAACTTAAAACTAGATTATATAAAAAAGCACACTTTAAAATAATTTAAAATAATAATTTAATAAATGGTTTAAATATTGGTAAGTGGAGCGAGATAGCAATGGCAGTGTGACGACCGGATAGTACCCACCCAACTTGCACAATAGCAGCTCCGAACAGTTCCGGGCGTTGGTTGATACAGGCAGCGACCAACAAGCCCCCGTTGGATCCTCCCTGGACGGTGATGAGTGCGGGACTCGTGAACTTGTTCTCTATTAGATACTGCGCCGCGTACTGGAAGTCGTTTGATAGAGCTTAGTCCAACTGGCTAAACATTAGGAACATACATTGTCTTTGCTCAAAGCAATTGTACCGTTTTTATCTACCAAATCATCTGCTTATGTTAGTCGCTGGGCTAGGCCTCCCCTAATGAGCGCCACAGCGCCCTGTCTTCAGCTTGCCGCATCCAGCATCTACCTGCAGTCTCTCGCAGATCGGCGTCCAAATGCAAAAAGGTTATTTTAAGCCAATAACTTAGCAACAGCTCTCAGCACTCAACTAGTCGAAAAAAACTATAAAATATGTTTTGCTTTAACACATTCACTGCCCAGCCGTGTCAGCGGTGCAACCCGCGCAGGACGGCGGCGCTCCGCCATCGTGCCACATAGAGGCGCTACGGGGTGATGTTTGGGCCATGCAAGCGTTAAAGTGCCCATCAAATTGAAATTGAAAACACCATAAGTATTTAATAATAAACTAGCGGCCCATTTCAGCTTCGCCCGTCTGGTCATTTGTTTCTGGCAATTTTTAAAAAAATTCTCTTTTTCTCTCCGTAAGAACCATCCTCGTACTTTAAGGAATATTCTAAAAAAAGAATTAGCGAAATCGGTACAGCTGCTCTCGAGATTTGCGCTTGCAACACATTCAGCGATTCATTTTTAATTATAGAATAGATAAATAGATAATGCTGGACAATTCACGCGGCAGTATAATATTTATCAATTTAGTTCTAAATTATAAGAATAATAGTAGAAAAGTTATGATCAGATTATAAGGCAATGTTCTTCCCCTTAACAAAACAGATGATTCGAATAAGCTCAAAGGAATGAGATGTTAGAACTGAGGCCGCCGGCCCAATTACACCGGTCATTATTAAATAATAATAAAAAATAATATAATTCAGTTTAGTCAAGTAGACAAAAATGATTACTTTGTGCGGATCCTCGCTATAGTGATGTGAAATAAGTCGGTAACCGCATGGTTATCGATATTTCTTGTACAAAAATATCTCCTCCATACTGTGCCATTTCTTTCTGTCCTTCTTTACGGCTGCCCAGTTATTTTTTGTTGTTTCCTGTTGGGGCTAGATTATGCTGTGTGGATTGTCCAGCATTATTTATTTATTTGGCTATCTTACCAAGAAATTAACAACCTCTTTATCGATAACCTTAACCAACGTATATAATCCCCATTGTACTTGTCGCATGTAATGTCTTTTGTAATGATCTGTATCTGGTGTACAATAAAGTATTTTTGTATTGTATAATCATCGACATCGACATCCTCCCCTCACTACTCCATTAGCCGGCGCCGGCGCCGCCGTCTGTACCCGCTCTCGTTTTATTTCGCGAGTGCGGTGGCTGCGCCCGCGCCGGTAGCCGTGATTCCTATTATAATCTAAATTGATTTACATTGCCTCCTGTCTTGTATTACATTATTCAATTCACTACATTTATTATTATAACTAGTATCTCATCTCTTCCACTACTTTGATCACGTGGTACTTCATCATCATCATCATATTCTTCCAATAATGGACAAAAATTGAAGTGAACAGAAAATCAAAAATACCTTATTTCTTAATTGATAATAATTTATAATCTATAGTATAAAATTTGACTTGTCTAAGTGCTTATTTGTAAGCACAATAAAGGAATATAGGATTAAGAATTTTTATAATACACCTATGTCCAGTGTGTTGGCATCTACCTGAAGTCTTTCGCAGGTCGTCATCCCACCGTTACCGAATCGTGGTCTCCACTCAAGAACACGTTTGCCGCAGCGGTTGTCGGTTCTTCGCAAAATATGGCCGGCCCCCTGTTATTTCAGCTTGCTAATTCTTAGAGCTTGTCGATAACTTTGGTTCTCTGTCGGATGTATTCGTTTCGAATCATAAGATCATAGCTAGCCAGCATAGCTAGCATAGCCTGGCATTAGGGGACGATTCTAACGTCACGACCGCCATGACCCTGGTGTCATGTCATGTCAGCGGACATGGAAAGTTTTATTTCAATTAGAACTCAAATCCAACCCTGATAGAAGCGAATTTACAATAATAATATAATAACTTCAAGCAATGAAACTTACACGAAGATTCCGTTCTATGGGCTATGAATGTATAATTACAAATAACAACCAATTGGTAAGCTAATTACATAATTAAACATAATTCTATCACACCTGAATTTGCTGTAATACAATAATAGAGTAACATGGAGGTGGGTATAGCGGTAGTATGAACGCACTTACATATACAACACGGTACCACGAAAGGGCTTAGTCGAAAGGAAGATTCCGGTAAAAACCTTATTTATACAGAGTTATTGGTAATTCGACGTATAATTTTCACCCACATGTGCATTATGCAAAAGTGAACCATTTTCAAGTTATCATGTTGTTTAGCTTTTTTCAAACTAAGTAAAAAATGCAACATCAAACATTAATTTAAATAAAAACTATCTATTTAAATCTAATATAACGAGTTTTGCTAAAAAAAAACGATTAAACACTGGTTATTTATCAATATTAAAACAACAATAATCGGTCCAAATTTAAAAATGCGAGATGAAAAACGATATTATTGCAATATATTTTGAGATTTTTTTCCACTAAAATGCCAAACATTATCTCATTATGGTAATTTATGGTAACACAATTTCTACTTGTCTATGCTCGTCGCCTGTGACGTGCCTTCTCTTCTCATGAAAATGGCTGCCATGTACGAAACAGTTTAACCAATAGGTACAATTTTATAAATGATTTAGTGGTTTATTTTCATTATTCTGCTCAATATCAGATCCTAAGAATAAACAGGTACCTTATCTACATAGGTACATAATGTTAAAGAACAACCTTATCGCATACACTGCCATGCGGGAGCTAAGTTGCTGAAGTGTACTTAATCTATGTGCATCGTTGGCAATGAAAGTGTTAAACTTAGACTATCATAAGGGCTTTCTATGGAATATATAAACCTTACGTTCCTCGGAGTACCTCAAACTATGTAATTATATGACTTAAAAATATAGCGCAACAATTTATAAAAATATTTCTAACACTTAACGTTGACCTCTGTGGCACGGCGGACGAAGTTCCGCCTTCGACGCAGGAGGTTGAGGGTTCGATTCCCGCCGCCTGGACTAATGTTGGTACGATCTGACAAATATTGATGTCTATTAAATTATCCCTCTTTCCCCAGGTTCTATTCCCATGCCATAGGGTTGTACCGCCGTAATTAATACACGCCCACATTTATCGATGTTCGACGTGTGAGCTCGCGTAATTTTATGGTGCTGAATTTATTCGATAACTTCCTAGTTCGAATAGTCGGTGAAAATTGTTTTTGTAATGAATCTACCCACTCCCAGGAAACGTTTCGGGATGAGAAAATTTATTACTGATTTGAGCTTGTAGTAAAATAATATCAACTGGAAAACTATAAATAAAATTAGAAGCATTTTAGATCTTTTCTAAGTAAAATAAGGACCTAATTGCTTGCTTGAAGGCGCATGCTATAAGCATAAATATCAAAGTTAAAATCATATTCATCTCATCAAAAGCTAATGTATGTAGGTATTTGTTTTTGTGAATTTGTTGATACGAATACAAAACTAATTTTTTATTATTATTTCTTGCTTGTATTTTAGTTAATGGTTGTATTTGTAATAGTGTCTTCATCCGTTTCAACACGCTCGATAAAAACACAAAACCAATCGATAAAAAACCCGAACAAATAGAACACAAATTCGTGCGCTCTCATAAGTTTAATTAAATATTTATTCGTGTAGGGCGGGGCGTTCCGCCCTCAACAGATATCGATATTATTTTACTGATACGGGAACGTTGGGTACGTCCCTAGTGACGGCGTTTTGGTGACGTCAGAGTAAAAGAATAAATTAGTTTATGTCGTAGTCTCCGCACAATAAATGCACGATTTACGTTTATTGTGCGAAAATCCATCGATACTATCCATTTTTACAAAATAAAGCTAACAATCATTAGTCGTTGGCAACCTGATATATTTTTTAATGTTTTTTTTTACTAATAATTCCACGCATAACCTTCTTCAATAAGATCTTTCAAAATGTAGTGCGCCTGTACCGCCTAACCTGCCACAAATTGACAGAAACATCAACCCTATTGTGTTCTACTACGCTCTACTACTAAAAGAAAAAATCTATTAAAGGAAGTCTAACAATAATATATTTTCATCATTAATCTGTAGTCTGTACCATAAATGAGCGTCATAGCGCCTTGGCTTTAGCTATCCGAATCCAGCATTTTCCGACAGTGAGGGACGAAGGACAGATTATCAACCCATCATCCATCATCATCAGCCTTTACTAGTCAACTACTGGACATAGGCCTCCCCCAATAAGCGCCGTACCGCCCTGTCTTCAGCTTGACGCATCCAGCATCTATTGTCAACCTACAGCTTGAATATTTTAATAAATATTTTTCCTTCTTGAACAATAATCGCTAGATAACGGACCAGCGCCGCTGTAACCTCTGTGCCTGGCCGTATTCATCACTTAAAGGTCAGCTGCACGAACTTCATCCGTTTTTATGATGTCAGCGAAACTAAAAGTGACTCATGTCTATTTTTACTTGATACAATTGTTTATTATTTATTTTAATCAGTATACGTAACGATGCCTCTTTACGTGTACTCGAGCTTCTTGTGTAGGGTAGGACTTAGAAGTCGAAATAAAAAATAATAATATTTCGACAATTCATCTTAAGTTAATCAACTTATGCCTATGTATTGCTTTTTACGACCGAATATTTCCTGGAAAGAAAGATGCGTTGTTCTTACCCATGTTTATTTTTGCATTATTTCTTTACGATTCGTTCAGGCGTTCAACATAAAAACAGACAATAAATCAAAATAGTACCTTCTTACTATTCGATTTTTATGTAAGTACCTTGGTTCGTTATTAAAAGCATGCAAGTTCCTGCAGCATTATCTCTTTAACCAAACTTTAGAAAAGATTAATTACAATGAGTAGAGTAGAGACCGTGACTTTGCGAACAGTGTAGTACGGCCACCGGCCAAGTGGAATGACGCACGGCATGCTGACGACGCGCGCTCATTCATTATCATCAACCTGCAGCAGTCCACCGCTGGAAATAGGCCTTCCCCATGAGCGCCATAGCGCCCTGTCTTCGCGCTCATTAGGGGAGGCCTATGTTCAGCGGTGGACTATTATAGGTTGACGATGATGATGAATTAAAATGTATAAATTATTGTCTACTCAGTGAAACATTTCGTAGTGACGTAACACTTCGTGAACGACATAAATTATAGCGATACGGTACGAAAACATCTGATTTGCATAGATCATAACATTTTTGTTGGTCGATGATTAAATGTTACATTTTATGGAAACTGTAATATTAAAGTAAATAAATTATTATAGATTTAAGGCTGCACCCTCAATTCTTGACAAATTAGGTATCACTAGTTGAATCAAATTCCATTAATTTCTGTAATATTTATAAATACTTGACTAAACTTGAAAACCTTTGCAGGTCTTGTTAATTTTTTTCTAGACATTTCTAAAACGGCAAACAAACATGGTTGGTTTAGTTGAAGATTAATTGATTCTGTATAATTCTACTAACGACCCGCCCCGGCTTAGCACGGGTGCAAATGTATGTATTATATACATACATAAAAACCTTCATCTTGAATCGCTCTATCTATTAAAAAAAACCGAATCAAAATCCGTTGCGTAATTTCAAAGATCAAAGCATACATAGGGACAGACAGACAGCGGGAAGCTACTTTGTTTTAACTATGTAGGTATCTAGTGAATGTGTGGAAAATATTAACCTTTATAAATAGGTATCTAATAATAACTTTACAAAACAATCAAATTAATTCCCGTCTCGGGACGCATGCATGTTTGTACGATCTGCAGATATTTGTTCCATATTTGTTTTCATATATCTATGTAATGTATTGTATTATGTACATATAATATCAGTCATCTAGTACCCATAACACAAGCTCTGCTTAGGTTGGGGCTAGTAAATACTGTGTGGATTGTTCGTTCAGCATTTTTTATTTATAATAACTAAGGCAATCCGTATAGAATACCTAGTTTAAATCCAAAATATCAAACGGAACTAAAAAAACTTCACGAAGGGCATGATTTCTCTTTCCTTTTAAATATTGCATGTTAAATTTCAATAACAATTAATAGGTGCAAATTCTGGGTCAAAATAATTTCTTAGAAAGGCTTTTTACAATTACAATAGTTTTTATAATAACAATAAAATAATAAGGCAAGTAACAAAACCATTAAATCAATATTATTCTTATGGCAAATCTTCGAGAGCTATATCGGGGGGCCTTTTCGAAGAAAAACTTTACACTAGTTGTAAATGGAGTATTTTTGGGTTTATTTATTAAATGAAGTTGTATTTTATCAAAAACAAAGTATAATAATTTAAACTACCTACTTATTGTCAATAATAAGTTTAAGAGATGAATTATTCTGAATAAACTTTTAAAACTATCATGTGATCAAATTGTGTATTTGTTGTTATTCTGAATACACAATATGTAATTTTAATTTAAATTCTCAATATAAATAATAAATAAATATAATGCTGGGCAAACCTCACAGTATCATCATCCACAAATACTGCTCTACTACGTATTGGAAAATACTTATGATTTCCACAATTGATTCGAAACTACGATTTTTTTGAAACCGCAGCCTTTTTGCAAGTGTACTTTGTATTCTTCGAATAGGGCCCAGCACTGAGCACACAGTGTCATATAACATCCAAGGTAACCATAAACAATCGGATAAAAGATTAAAGACCGTTAGTAATGGGTCGAGAAACATCGCAGACACTGCTATAAATAAATAGCTAGTACAATCTTGAAACATAAAACACAGGTACCTATTGGAAAAAAATTAAAATTGAAAAAGCACAATAATTGATTTTTAAAAGGTAAGTAAAGCAAAATTAGAAAAATATAATAAAAACCTAGCGTTTATTTAAAAAAGGCTTATTTATTTATATTATTTAAAAGGCTTATTTTTATATTCTCGGGATTAAATACTTCTAAAACTGACGAGGAATACATAATTTATGATGTAACAAATTACTTTGAAAAGTTTCCGTTTTTGAGTAGTCGTGTAGGTACTATTATAACCAGGAATAAATCTATACCAAATTATAATTTATATAACTGGTACTTACTAAACTCTTAATACAACAAAAAGGTTGCAAATTAGGGAAAGTAGACCAGCTATTTTTAAAGACTGTGGCACCCTCAAAGATTATAAAACAAACAAAATTTCGTAAGCAATGAATTAATTATACACGCAGGTTTGTTCAGCTCTTGAGTCGATCCGACTCGATTGTGATGCTAATGAGGGAAATCTTGGACCATCGACATTGTGACATCACTATCATAACAACAAGACTAAGTCTATCGACATCGATTAAATGCAACATTGTGGCATCATTAGGCTAGCACTGATATTACGAAAGGTATCATATGGACATAGTCGACATAGACCTCCCCTGCAGTGGGCCTTTTTGGTTCTTATCATTAGGGGTTATCTCTTATATTTAGGGTAATCCCATAATCCCACGCTGGGCATGCGGGTTGGAGATCACAGTTTACGATTATAGATAGGATAGGAGAATAGTAAGACGACCTCTGTAACGCAGTGGGTAAAGGTCCTCCTGTGAGTCAGGAGGTTGCAGGTTCGATTTGTGTGTACGATATACTTCCGGGTGCTCTGGTCGTTTTCTTTGTATAGTAAAAAAAATATCTATCTATGTAATGTATTTTAATATATATCAGATATCTAGTAGGTACCAAAACACAAGCTCTGCTTAGTTTGGAGCTAGATAATACTGTGTGAATTGTCCAGCATTATTATACTCGTATTTATTTGTGGAATTCCCTTAATTGCCTCTTAAGACAGCCGCGGGAAAAGTTACTGTGTGGTGCAAATCCTAAGCCCCACATGACCTGTTGCATTCTACACATCACAATTCGACAGTTCACAGTACTGATACCGCAGGCTTTCACCAGATGTTCGAGTCTTCCAAAGTCCCGGGTGGTCTACTTCACAGGCTACTTATCAGTAGTTTCCAGGCAATATTTTCGCGCATCGCTACTCAGTGCAATGCAATGGTCTGTCAACTCGTAAGAAGGTTTCGCTACTTTTGACTGAATGGAGGTACTGACGAAGACAGCGCAGCACAGATAGATAGTTTTATTTAAAGTAAGTATTTTGGTAGGGTCTATCTATGTATAAACGAGAGTTCGAAAAGATTCTTTGATGAGTTGCACTTTGGGTCTTTAAGCTAGATGCCTCTCTCATGATGAATTTTTGGCGGGTTGAAAGTTGTTAAAATCCTACAACAAAATTTTTATTAGATACTAGCTGCGCCCCGCGGTTTTACCCGCGTGGTGATCGATATTTTGAATAATATACAATATATCTTTATAAATTGTAGCCTATGTGTTATTCTGATGTATAAGCTATATTATTGTAAAGTTTCATTTTTTTCTTTTTTTCGAATGGACTATTATGCTGTTGACCTCAGATGGCCATGACAGCGTTACCGGACTTTTGGCGGCCGCAGAGGGCGCTTCGCCGGTAAAAAATAGGTTGGGGCAACACGCACAAGGGCCACCACTTAGGTGCGAGCCTCGGCTTGGGCTGTTGCCAGATGCTACAAGAGGGTAGGGAGGTAACGCCTTAGGTGCACGAGTGCACCTGAGGGCGGAAACGGGGAATTCTTCGACCCCGCATCCGGCGGGGTCGGTTATTGGTCGGGTGTGTAGTGTGCGGAAGCTGAGTTGTTGCCGTCAATTCCGGGATAGCGTCAGTGAGTGGGTCAACGGGGTCACCAAGAACGTGTCTCGGTCTACGGAGGAGAGATAAAGTTTTATTAAAATCCATCCAATGTATTTATAGAGAACCACGAGTCAGTGCAACGCAGCAGCATGTTGCTGTAGACGATGCCAAGCGTCAACGAGGATCCCACTACCACTACTCGAAAGGCAACGAAATACCCAAAATAACAAGGAAATTTAACATAATTTGAATCCTCTAAAAGACATATCAATCTAAGATTAAAGAAGTGAAAAGGTTTGTTAGGTAAGTAGAAAAAAAGGTTTATTTTTTCTTTTGTATTTTTACTTCGTTTTACCTTTAAGTGTTATTTTTTGACAAGTTTATAGACTTTTCGGCTACATGTGGTATACCGTTGGAATAAGCGATGATAAGATACATTTTTAAAAGAATTTGAACTCCTCGATCGCTTTTTTTTTATGACCTTCTTAACTCAGTTTTTTAATTTTTTTAACTTTGAGAGCGTAAAACTAATTATTTACTGGTTTTTAAAATGAATAATGCCTTCAATAGATGAAGGATACATCTGGGACCAAAATCAAATAAAAAGAACAATCGAAAACATGTTCCAAAAAAAATTATAGTGGAAAAGCGTAAAAATTTCGGAAAATTATTTAAAAATACAAAAAACAGGATTAAAAAAAATTGTAAAGAGTTAGGGTCTTCTACTTCAATTTGTATTTTACAAATAGGTTCACCTACACACCTACCGAGTTTGTCTAACCCTCCACCAAACACCCTGTATATTTTTACGTGGAAGGGTAACAAACATCCATCCATACATTCATACTTACAAACTTTCACGTTTATAATATTATATAGTATCTAGGACTAGTTTCTGCCCCAAGTTTCGCACGCGTTATGTATATCGAAACATTTTAAAGTAATTTCTATCCCATGGGAACTGTTTACTGGGATAAAAAGTAGCCTGGAACCGATTTCAACCAGACCCGTTCAGTTTTTGCGCGAAGATGGAACAAACATCCATCGGTCCATCAATCTAAACATCCAAACTTTCGCACTTATAATATTAGTGTGATTTTATTAATAAAGGTTTTGTTCTAGTATAACTGAATTCTAGCTATTCAAATGCCTATTAAACACATGCCCATGCTGGAGCTGTTGTGTTGCCCTGCTAAACATAATCAGTCCCTAAGCGACAAATCCATTTTTCTCAACAAAAAAAAAATATTGGGGACTCCCACACAAATTTTACCTCATACATAATTTTCGTAGCTGTTGACTGTACTTAGCGCGAACATAGTAAGTCTTTGAGAGAAACAAGCTCAAACGAATGTTCCTCAAACTGGCATAGACTTGTAAACGATTTAGTGATTTCACTTATTCCGTTGTAACATACTTCGCGAGTGCTAGCTAAATATGCAGTCAGAGCTATGATTTGTCCTGTTATACACCACACTGCAATCAGCAAGAAACGTATGTTTATCTTTTACCACAGTTGCCTTTTAAGAGACAATAGATAAATCACAGCTTAAGTCTTAGGATTCGATTCAAATAGTTTACGAAAACTATAAAAGATTCAGCAGTTGGGGCAAACGTGTTCTTGAGTGGAGACCACGACTCGGTAAACGTAGTGTAGGGCTCCCTCCGACAAGGTGGGATGACGACTTGCGAAAGACTGCAGGTAGATGCTGGATGCGGCAAGCTGAAGACAGGGCACGATTTGAAAATTCTTTCACGGTTAGGAAATTACACTATCCGCGGTGAACATAGGCTATATTAAAAGTAGAAATGTGAAATTTTAATTTAATGCGGGTAAAACCACGGGAAACAGCTAGTGGAAAATAAAACTGTAATGTTGTATAAGTGCTTATTTTGTAGGCCTAAAGGATAAATTATTTTTTACTTTGACTTTGTTGTATCTCGTGCGAATGAGAGTTCCGGGTATTCAAATGAGTTCTCATTACAAATGAAGAAATGAACTGGCTACAAAATATTAGCCGAGTAACTCATCCTGTAATTGCTTTCTTGAATTCGCAACAGTATTTACGATTGCTAAGGTCAGTATCACATCTCTGGCTAAAAGGGCTGTTTCAGTTCCTACTACTTTATATTGAGACTTATTTAACTATTTTCTGATCCCGTACAAAATATTGATTAAGTCCATTTCTATTATCAAATCATTAATTATATAAATGCGAAAGTTTGGATGTTTGTAAGGTACTTCTTCATACCAAAACTACTGAACGAACCAGGCTGAAATTTTTGATATATAATCATCACAGATGTAGCACTAAGCGTAGAATCAAACAAAGACCTTTATTGGCCCACATGTACCGCCTCGACGCGGGTCTCACTGCCGTGCCTGGGCAGTGAATGTGTTAAATTATTAAAGTGGTGACGTGGTATTTTCTCTCAACATCTTGATCTTTGTCCCAAGTTGATGGTGGAATTAAAATCACAAATCGCAAAACTGATTCTCTATGTGTCGCGAGAGTGGTCATTAAATATACAATAATTATTATTTTCATATAAATAATAAATTTAATAAATAACTTTTATATTTTCCTAAGCGAGCCATACATTTAATGATCCCACTTTCGCCCTTCGCAGGCTGGCGTGGACGAAAAAAACAGAGTTAGAGTTTCTTTATCTATGGCTTAACTATTATCCAAGTCGCGTTCAATAGATCGCAGATCGCACCTTAACCCTGCATCACTACAAAAGGGTACAATAACAAGTTTGGACCATAAATCCCTAGGTTAGGGTCACAGGGTACAATTAATAAATTAAGCTGGTACGTTAACAGTGGAATATTCATGGCGTATAATGCATGATAAATGTGGCGAATAGGCGATGCGTAGTCGGGAATAATGCAGGGTGCTGCGTGTAGGCACCCAGCCTGGATGGGATTGTAATCATCATTAGCCTATGTACTCCACGGCTGGACACATGCCTCCCCCAATGAGCGCCACAGCGCCCTGTCTTCAGCTTGACGCATCCAGCATCGACCTGCAGTCTTTTGCAGGTCGACATCCCACCTGGTCGGAGGGCGTCTTACACTACGTTTACCAAGTCGCGGTCTCCACTTAAGAACACGTCATTGCTACACGCGTTGCAAAAAAATCATTTAATATTTTTCTGTCTTTAATTACTACGCAAATTTGTATAGAAAGGCAGCCCTACGGCCCAATATACCCACCTCATAGATGCGTTCTCCCAGCGGCACTGACCGCTCATCTGCATTGTCTTTACCTGCATTGTCTATGGTATTATTGTAGGAGCGGAATGCACGGAATGTGTATTGTTGAAGATATTGATGGCTGAAGGTGAAGGTGCGCCGATTTGAGGGTTTCCGATAGGGCTTAGCCTTGGGTAACTGAGTCGCCGGATTTGACTTTCAGGGTTTAGGCCTCTCAAAGACTGATCATCATCATTATTATAATTATGTAGGTCGAGTTCTTCGAAGTTTGTGCCCGTCATGCTGTATTATATTGTCCAAGCCACAATCGGTTTATAAGGTAAGACTTGTACTATAACTTAAATTATCCTTACGGTGTTATACCAGCGATAATTAACTACAATATTACTAACTTTTTCACACAGAAAGAAAGCTACAAGTGTTGGTGCGAAATCCAACGGGATTTTTTCGTTCTACAAGGAATCGGAAACCGCAACTATTTTCTACGATCAAATTATAAACCCAACTACAATTTTATTATTTTTTGGTGCATCCCAAATGTTGATGAATAGTATGCATAGTTAATATTTCTGGTTAATTTTCTGGTCGTTTCTATGTATAATAAAAAATATCTATCTATGTAATGTATTGTATTATGTATATCAGTTATCTAGTACCCATAACACAAGCTCTGCTTACCATGGGGCTAGATAATACTGTGTGAATTGTCCAGCATTATTATTATTTCGTTCAAAATCTCATATTCTAAAAATACCAGTAAATCAAAGTTTTGTTTTTAGGTTTTCATAAATTAATATAAAACGGTTTATAATTTACTTTTCCATGACTTTTAGTTTTCTCTCGCCAACAGTACCTATGGTTTTACTGATTGGATTAAGAAAATATCAATTGGTCATTTGATAAAATATACCAACGATTCATTTTGTTAACACTTTGACTGCGATCTTTTTTTTAAGCTAAAAAATCCGTGCTGCGGCTCTACACAGCGGTTGTCTTGCGCCGCACATCACAAAGATCTGTATTTTCTCAGCCGCTGCGCTAGTGTGGATTTACGCATATTAGTCACTTGTAGAAAACACATACCGTGTGATTTCAGCACTCAAAGTGTTAATCAGCTATAAATATTGATTTAGCCTTTTTTTATTGGGCTCATATTCATAAGTCCTTAGTCACTTATCGCATATAGCTGCTATATATATAGGTTGTAGTTGGTTTCTTTCTCCAATTGGCATCGAAGTTGCCATATGCTTAAGTGAACATGGCCGAAGCATTGCAGGATCGCGCACACTCTGTTAACCTTATCAAAATTAAATATTACAGATAAGATCTAGTAATAACAGGTGAAGGTCGAGGCTTCAAGTCCCGCCGAAATCAAAAATTTTCGGGACTTTCTCCGAGAGCGAGGGCTAACGCACTATAATAACAAAAACCTAAAGATCTAGCAATATTCTTATCTCTATGGAAGATCTAAAAGGAAGTGTGAGAAACGGACCTAATTAGGCAGCGCACGATTCCTTATTAACGACTTACAGTACATAGTTCACTGTTTACATCATCATTCGGTTTAATAATGATTTAAAATGATATCATTCGATAAGTGCATTCATGTAGAACTCGGACACTAAGTAAGGTAGATCTCCACTAGCTGATGAATGATGATGGTTTAAAGTCCAGATCAGACGCTCAAATATATTTAAAAACATAATCTGAGCGTCTGGTTTGTGCAACGCGTGACCCGAGAGCTGGTGAGTATCTGGCGCAGCGCATCAGCATTGCCATACAGTGGAGCAAAGCAGCCAGCGTCTTGGGAACGCTTCCAACTGGTATCAATAGGGATACGTTACCTTTAGATTGTTTGCAATAGTCAGCAGTTAGCTCGATGGTAAGTAGTTTAAATTTTAAATACTAGTTCTAATTTGTTTCTATTATTATTTGATTGTAACTCTTTCGTTAACTCTTTCTTATTTGTTAATAAATCGTTTAAACATCATCTTACATCTTACATAACAATAACCTATATGACAGAGGTTGCAGCCTCCATAATATCGGTTGTATTTTTAGATTATATACGGATTGTTTAATTTTAAAGTAGATTAAAAATAGAGCACGTCCTAAACGTGCTATTAAAACAACCCATTAGTAAGTTCCATTGAAACAGTTCTCAAACTTATCACATAATTTCAATCAACTCCTCGTACCGTTAGCCACGAATTTACTATTTATTTTGATAATGATAGTTAATTAATATTTTATAGCCACTTTGATTGTAATCTGGATCACGGCGGACAATAGCGTCGTAACTGGATCAAGTATCGTCTTCACATTGAAAACTGTTTAGACCTTCAACACAACAGATAGGCCGATCCACTGAGGTAAACATGTTCTTGAGTGGAGACCACGACTCGGAAAACGTAGTGTCGGACGCCTTCCGGCCAGGTCGGATGACAACTTGCGAAAGACTGCAGGCAGATGCTGAATGCGGCAAGCTGACGACATGACGCTATGGCGCACATTAGGGGAGGGCTATGTCCAGCTGTGGACATGGGTTGATGATGATAATGACAACAGATAGACCACGGATCCTGTACTGCTCGCCTTGTCATAAGTGAAGACTTGAAGTAGGCTAGGTGTTTCATCTTTCCATCTACATATCTGGGTTGCTCGACTTTACTGTTGGGGCTCTTAAAATTTCGCCACTGTATCATGTTTGATGATGAATGAAAGGAGTTTAGCAAATGCATGAGATTTTTATTACACACACACATTTTACCCTATTTATGCATTTATTTCATTTTCAGCGAGAATTCAGAATGCAGGCAATGAGCGACAAAAATAGAATAACAATTTAACTGGTGTGTCCTGTACGAGGACTGATGACCATTTGACGAAAATGATGAACAGATTCGATTCAAGATAAAATATGCAAGATTTCAAAAAGATAAATCACACGCTTCAAATACAAGACTCTTTAATCCGTTAGTCCCAAACTCAAACAAGTCGAAAACTCTCAAGAGCTAAAAGTACTTTGAGATGATTTTCGGAAATAGGGGAGATGCGGTCGAGTGCACTCAAATCACGAGAGTAGGCTCGGTGGGCAAACACAGCTCTGTGAGTCAATAATCCGATTTGGATTACGGGACACTCATGTTCGAAATCATTTATGGTTTGGGTTTGTAATGTACAATCAGCTCAGAAATCCTGTTACTTGATCTAAGCTCGTAGCTCGGGCGGTATGCGTATTGAACTACGATGTTTACCCCGTTTGTTGGGCACTGGGGTCCAACAAAAGCAACTCCTTGAAGTAGAATTAGGTACATTTTATAAGAATAATAATAGACAGCGGATAATAATAATATAGCCTTTAAAAAAACTCAAACTCATTTATTTCTTTAGGCTTACAAAATAAGCATTTAGACAACTCAAATTTTACAATATTCATTATTATGAAATAACATTATTTAATTTTAATGTTCACTTCAATTCGTTCTTTAAGTCAGGTCCATATTACAATTCGAAATCCATTTTTTTGTGACAGGTGATCTCCATGTCGTACGCCTTTCCCTACTCTGGTACAATTTACTTATTGTATTTTTAAGGTGCATCAGAATCAGTTTAATCAGTTTGAGGCATTGTATACAGTTACAAGTATTAGCTGGACCGATTAGGATGAAATAAACTGGCGAGATGACTTGACTCGCGCTAACATACCATCGTGGTCTTTTCTCCTTCCACTCTTCTACTATCCATGAGTTGGTGGTATCAACAGCTGTTCCTGTTATGATTTGTAAATAGAGTAGATAAGAGACATTTGCAAAGTAACTCCTTAGAGTCATTAAAATTCATTAAAAATACAAATACTTTGTGAAATTTAAACATAAGGTTTTTGCTATTATAGTGCGTAAGCTCTCGCACTCGGGGTAATCTCAAGAAACTAAATAATATCCCAAACATATTTGAATTTGTCGGGACTTGAACCTGCGACCCCCCTCCACCCTTCCCCTCAGTACGGGGATGCTCTAACGAACCAAGCTTTGAAACCAGGTAATCGATGACGTGTCGAAAATCTTTAGGACTTCCTTCCTACGGATTCTAGATTTTCAACGTCGGTTTCTCAAAAATCATTATTATTCTCTTAGATCTGGAATAACTTAAATACTCATTTTTACACTGATAAAATGTCTGCGAAGCCGCGACCAGCAACTAGTGAATAAATAAGTATACCACATCCATTCCTACTCAACTGAGAGCCAAAAAAAAATTCCAGTAAGCGATCGCGTGGGCCCGCTGTTATCATAGAGCTAGGAATGCGTACATTGCACGTAACACCGGAATTATACAAACATAATTATACGGTTCATCCGTCTGTTTGTTCAAGATTGGATTGTTGTGATGGTGACCATGTCAATACGCCCACGTGATCTGGAAAAGTCAATTTGATTTCAAGTTGAATATAAATTTAGTAAGTACTAGCAACTGATTTTCGATATACATATAAACTTTCCTCTTGAATCACTCTATCTATTAAAAAAATCGCAGCAAAATGCGTTGCGTAGTTTTAAAGATCTCAGCATACATAAGGACAGACAGACAGCGGGAAGCGACTTTGTTTCATACTATTAAAGTTTATGATTCTTTTGGCATTTTTGTGCGATTTATGTTGACTCAGGTACAAAAAACTATAAATAGGCACTGAACGAAATTTCAAGCAATTTTAATAGGCAGGTAACACAATAATTCAGACTGATGAACAACGATAGTAGATTTTAATATGAGATGTTTTTAATTTCTCTTCTCGTTGTTTTCTTAATCTGCCAATAATATTAGAGAGCCAGTTCTGAATATTCATAGGTCTTTGTACAAACTGCATTGGTCATTAATAAGTCTTAGTCATAATTCACAAAATTAGATCATCATTACTTATAAAGTATAAGTTCTATACGCCAACATTCAAATTAAAATCTAGCATAAGGTATATTACCTACACTGGCTACGTCCACAACTTTACTCGCATTTAATTTTATTATTGTTCCGGCTAGGAATGGCAATCCGGTGACTTTTTCAATACAGCCGGAAATGGTCATACTCGAAACGAGCAAATCAGAATAATTTTCCCTTTTTGTTCCAAAATAGACAGGACTCTCCAGTAACAGAACCAAATGGGAAAATATCAGATTTGTTTATTCATGGCAGACTAATTTAGTTATAATAAGTTCCTTTTAACAAAACTTCTTTAAATTAATCTCTTGCTGACTGTTCAAGTGTTTTGGACTACAATGATCCAATTATTTGTTAGTAAAATGCTCATAAAATAAATGTTAGTATTGTTAAGTTCCATTATTAGGATAAAATTATCTCTTATTTAATTCATTATTATAAAATAGTGTTATTTGATAATAATGAATAGTATAAAATATGACCTAAGTGCTAAGCCTAGAGAAATAAAAAACTTTATATTTTTTATTTATATTTTAATGAAATTAAATAAGATTATTGAATTAAATAAAAAAATAATAATAATAACATTATGATTGACTTGTTTATGGCAGACGTCCGCAATTTCCCCTATAGCCCGATTACCCAGTCCATCCATCCATCACAATAGCCTGGTTTTATTTCTTTCATTTTTCTTTGCAATAGTCTCTACAACCGGCGGATATCATCTTTGGGTGTATCATATTGTGCACCCGAGGATGATACCCGCTATGTGTAGCCATCGCCTTTAGATTAACTTCTCAAAGGGCCTCTGTGCTGTTGGCTTCGGCCCCACGCAAGCCTTCCAAAGGACCGGGTCACTTTATACATAATAATAATAATGCTGGACAATTCATACAGCATCATCTAGCACCAAGCTAAGCAGAGCTTGTGTTATGGGTACTAGATGACTGATGATACATAATACAATACATTACATAGATAGATATTTTTTATTATACATAGAAAACGACCAGAACACCCGGAACAAATATCTGCAGATCGTACACACAATTGTTCCGAGGCGGGAATCGAACCCGCAACTTCTTGCGTCGCAGGCGGACCTTCGCCCACCGCGCCACATCGGTCGTCAAATTAAATTAAATGTACACTGCGGCTGCTTCCCTGACACAGGTATCCGTTTTTTTATTATTTATTAATCAAACTAGACGAGTAACATTTCGTTCAGGCTCTGACTGAGACATAACAATTATTCTCAATCAATTATCTACTACACACAAAATCCAAGTGGATGTGGAAGCTTAGGTTCTTTGTTCAACTACCTCCACAGAATATGTAAATTGTTTGATAAATTTTCAACATAGGTATTATCTAGCCGAATAATATCTAAGTACCGTCCTATGTTAATTCGAGGTATTGTTCATCGTGCTAAATAGCTTACCCAAAGTATGCTTATCTCTACACGTGTATAACTAACTCTAGCGTCAAGATGCATACAATTAATACACCTAGTTATTATTTGTTCATACTATATTATGTACTTATATACACATATATATATATATATATATATATATTTTACTCAGAAACGACTACAAATACCCTAACTATTCTGGTGTAATGTAAGGAAGCTAAGCATTGAAATGAAACGAACACGCGAAATATTAGATAGTGTTATCAATATAAACAAAAAGTTTTTGTTAAATAATGTTTCCAAGGGAAGAGCAAAACCTCCTAGTACAAAGTATTCTATACTTACTCGTAAAATAGGAGGCTTCAAATATTATGTAAGTTGATCATGGACTTCGTGAACGCAATAAAAACATCTGTAGATGTATTCACACTTAATAAGTATAACTTAATGCATATTTATTAAAATTTATAAAGTACCTATGTAACAATAATAAATTAAAATTAAATTAAGCTATTATAATAATTATAAACAAATCAACAATATAATCTTATAATAACATCATACAAACACATCAATGTGCTAATTCCTAGGCTGCAATTTAAAAATTTAAATCAAACAATAAAGACATACCTACACACACATTGTACTTCATGGTGATGATGGTGATATTTAAATTAAATAAATAAATATTTGTGATTTGAAATTGGAATTAAAATTAGGCTTCAAGTTGTCAAATCTAGTTTTTAGAATAGGATGCTAGAAATATCTTAGTTGACTTTAATACCTGATTGTCAGGTGATCTTTAAATAGCAACTACTCGCGACTAATCACGCGGCCGCCCGCGGCTCCGCTCGGAATATGATCAAATCTGTAAAACTCGGCCTGTAGTGGATAGTTCGCTTTTTTTATTATATTATTTCTGTGGTCTAACACAGACAACGTTCCGCCTCGGGCGAGGGGGCAGCGGCGGCGGCATCGACCGGCGGGCGGCGGCGGAGGGGCTTGGGCCGGTAGTCTTCCGCAATGTCCTGCAAAGTGCGGCCGCGCGTCTCGGGGAGCACGCCCCACAGTGCCACCAGCGCCACCGCCGAGCCCACCGCCAGCGCCGCCAGCGCGCCCTGCAGCCGCCACGCCTCCATCGCTAGCGGCATCAGCTTCAGCGTCAGAGTCATGAACATGCTATTCGCGAACCCGGAAAGCGTCGCGCCCACCGCGCGGTGCTCCAGTGGAAACACCTCACCCACCAGCGCCAGCGGCACCGGCGCGCAGCCCAAGTTAGCCAGCACGCAGTACAGCGCCAGCAGCGTGCCCAGCCCCCAGCACGAACCCGCCCCCGCCGCCCCCCACTGCAGCAGCGCGCACGCCCCCGCCAGCGCGGCAACTGCGCCGCCGCCCGTCGAGAACAGCAGCACGCGCAGGGGCAGCGCGCGCACCAGCCACGCGGAGCTCAGTGCGCTGGCGGCCATCAGCACATCCGCCGCCAGCACGTAGCGCTGCGTGCGCGTCGCGTCCGCATCGCCAGTGAGCGCGCGCCCTATCTGCGCTGCGTACGCAGGGAACACGTGCCGCCCGCTCGTCTCCAGCAGTATAGCCGCTAGCACCGAGATCAGCAATGGCTGAAGGAAGTTCCTCATCGTAAACTTCCTCAGGAAGTAAGCCAGTGCCTGCCCGAGGGAGCAGCGAGTGGGGGGCGCAGCGCTGGCATCGGCTTGCTTCTGTGCCGTGATGAGGCCATCGAGCTCGGCAGAGGCGTCGGCGGCGCAGCCTCGCAGGCGGCGGAACGCACACTCGCTCTCGGCGAAGCGGTGGCGCAACGCCAGCCAGGCGGGGCTCTCGGGCCACGTGCAAGCGACGAGCATCGCCAGCGCGTAGGGTGCCGCGCACAGCAGCGCCAGAGGGCGCCAAGGCAGCGCTGCCAGCGCATGCACCAGTAGGCTGCCTAGGTAGAGGGTGCTCGTCTTTAGGTTGAGGAACATGCCACGGTGGCGCGGGCTGCAGTATTCGCCAATGACGATGGCGCCAACACTACAGGAGCCCCCGGCCGTGCAGCCCACCAGCGTGCGCGCTGCCAGTAGGCTCGGCACGTCGCGTGCTGCCGCCAGCAGCAGCACGCCTACCAGCCCAGGCGCTAGGACGAGTAAGAAGGCGGGGCGGCGCCCCCAGCGCTCCATGGCACCCCAGCCCAGCAGGTAGCCCGGCAGGTTGCCTATCCCCAGCGCCGCCACTGCAACAGACACTCCGTCAGCCCTTGTACACCCTGCCCCCGGCCCCTGCTCCGGCGGTGCTCACCGATGGAAGAAGCCTGGTCTGGACGCACGGGCAGCGATGCGCCGGGCTGCTGCAGCGCGGTTAGCAGACTAGACGTGAAGCCCAGCACCATGCCCTGCCCCAGCATGGCCGCCAGCACCGCCAGCACCACGCCCCACTGCAACACAACGCATCTCAACTACAGGCTCCTTCGTCTCGAGGATCGCGGCTCGCGTTGACCACCCACCTGCCTCACGAGCGGCGACACCATACTCGCCACACGATGCGGCGGCAGGGGTGCAGCGAAGGGACTCTCGCGCCGCAGATGTCAGCAAGAAACTGCGCCTATGTATGAGCAGCCGGCAGGAGTAGGCAATACGCGACACTTGTTGCTGAATGCATGAAACAAAGTAATTGATAATATTATGATTCGACGGGGGGCTAGATAGCAATTAGTATAGTGTCTTATTAAAACTACGTAAATAAGTCAAATAAATACTAATTTAATCGAGTTCTGGTTGAAGCATTTTTATTTTTTCATATAAATATAAATGTTTGCGGAAAGTTTAACGTCTGTCTTTAATTTGTTATCCAATGGCAGCAATAACCTTCAGAAGCTGTTTAATTTTGTTTTATTTCTATAAAAAACTAACAATGTAAAAGTAACAATCAACAATCACTTTTCTGATTACTTTATTTTTAGAATACACATGGTTTTTGATGTTTTACTATATTTTGGAATTCTTGACTGTTAGTATTAATTTAAGTACAATTATTGTGGTCACTAAAGGTTGTTTTACTTAGATTTCAGGTAAGTTAATATTTGGATAAATAAGTCAAGGACCTACTTGCTGTTCGCCTCTGTAACACAGCTAAGCTACATTGTAATTACCACGGGAGACAGTGTTTCAACAATTGTACACATATTTTTGAAAAAAACGTTATATATTTTGTATATAACTGTTTTTTTTCCAATATCGTTTTTAGTAGTCACTGTTTAATATTTTTTAGTAATTATTTGGTCTCGATAACGTGCACACTGGTTCCTAGTACGTTTTTACTCATTTTAACTGTTTGTTTCACTATTTGGACCCCAGTTTCGATTTAAAATACAATTATTAATCGAATCTGGGGTCTGTGGAAACTGTTTCACGGCTTCATTCTTAACGATTTATTTTTTACATATCGTAGGATATCATATTCGTGGAGTTAATGCTGCTTGTGAGAGCCCTTTCCCTAAGACAATTGATTATAATATCATAGATTAAATTCTGTAAATATTGTAGATATTCTGTGACACCCACGACAAGTCTGCAGACACCTGACGTCAACTACAAAATATCAGGCACCAAAAAAAAATTGTCGAATAAATATTTTTAAACTTAAGCGATCTGAACAGATAATTATAAGTTATAAATAAAATAATAAATAAATAAATAATGCTGGTCAATTCACACAGCATTATCTAGCCCCATGGTAAGCAGAGCTTGTGTTATGGGTACTAGATAACTGATATACATAATACAATATATTACATAGATATATATTTTTTTATTATACATAGAGAACGACCAGAACACCCGGAACAAATATCTGCAGATCGTACACACAATTGTTCCCAGGCGGGAATCGAACCCGCAACCTCCTGCGTCGCAGCCTTCGCCCACCGCGCCACTTCGGTCGTCAAAAATACCCGTTGTATTAATATACAACGGGTATTTATCGCGTAATGACATCCCGTGACGAGGTGTAAAACTGTTGAAACTTCGGGAAAATATGTAAATAAATACGATAAATACCTTACCTACGTTTTATTAATACTTAATCTGGAAATTCTGGTCGTTATCTATGATCTATGTATAATTAAAAATATCTATCTATGTAATGTATTGTATTAAGTATAACAGTCCCAAGCTAAGCAGAGCTTGTGTTATGAGTACTAGATACTCATAACACAAGCTCTGCTTAGCTTGGGGCTAGATGATGCTGTGCGGATTGTGCATTATTTATTCACTTACTTAAACACTGCCAAATGCCGATGGATATCCGTAGCGGTTACTTCATCTTAATGTATGTATTTACCTATTTTTGCGAACGGACACAATGGCAGCAGGTAGTTGTTCTGCATCAGCCAAGAAGCACGACCGACGGCTCTGGTTGCCGACTGATAACTGCGAATAGATAATAGCAATACCTGATGAACGAGTTTTTAATTTATTTTATTTAAAAATATACATCAACTGCAGGTTTTTGACGTTGCAGTGAAAACACGAAATGAGTCAAAACTAGTTTAGACTAAGTATTAATAAGCGTTCAAAAAAGTTCGAACCCCGTACAATTTGGTCTAAAAGGCATTGTACCTACACATCATAGGGATTGGATATAGTTTGACATCCCTCTTAATTAATTAATTTTTATTTCTGACTATTATACATTTAAATTCAATAGTGAATATCCCTACTTGCTACTAATATTATAAACGCGAAAGTTTGTGACGATGTTTGTTGCTCTTTCACACAAAAAACTACTGAATGAATTTTGATGAAACTTCACAATAATATAGCTTACATATCAGAAAAACAGATAGGCTACAATTCATAAAGATATATTGTATATTATCTAAAATGTCTATCACCACGCAGGTGAAACCGCGGGGCGCATCTAGTAATAAATAAATAATATTATTATTTTAGGCTACAAATGTACACTGCGGCTGCGTCTCCGGTTTCTTCACAGGTATCCGGTTTTTTTTAAATTATTTATCAATCTAACTAAACCAGTACTATTTGTTTAATTTCTTGGAGATTACCTCGAGTGCGAGGTCTAACGCACTATAATAACAAAAACTTTATTTACCTCTAATTACTTAAACTAAAAAAAAACTTAATTAAAATATTTAGTTAGGGCTCTGTCTGGAACATAATATGTTATTCGCAATCAATTATTATCTACAAGAGCATCCAAGCGGAGTTTTAGCATGTTTATTAAAGTGCAAAAAAATATAAACAGAATGACAAATGTTGTAAACATAGGTGTTATCTAGCAAAACACTATCTAAGTACCTTCCTATGTTCATTCTTAGTATTGTTTGTCGCTATATTTTGTATAAAATATCTTCTGATGAAGCGTCAACACATGGACAGAGTTACTTTCGTATTTGTTTCGTAAGTAGCCTTTCGTTTTACCTGAATCTCTTAATAATAAGTACGAATCATATTGATTTCACTTGAGTATCTACCTTCCTATAAAAGTGTTACATCCTATCGGGTAGCCAGAGATGGCACAGGACTAAAAAAAGATGGCGTTAGATCAGGGAGTCCTACTTCTGGAAAAGGCTTCCCCAATCTAAAGAAGCGGCTTTAAATAAAGTGTTATTAAATAAATAAATAATGCTGGACAATCCACACAGCATTATTTAGCCCCAAGCTAAGCAGACCTTCTGTTACCAGGTAACTGATATACATAATACAATACCTCTACATTACATAGATAGATGTTTCTTATTATACATAGAAAACGACCAGAACACCCGAAACAAATATCTGCAGATCGTACAAAAATTCGTCCCGAAGCGAAAATCGAACCCGGAACCTCCTGCGTCGCAGGCGGATCTTCGCCCACCACGCCACAGATATTGAGGACTCTTTAGATGGGTAAACAAAAGGCTTTGAATAAATTTTTGGAAACTATCATGGTTATAAACCATGCGGCAGGCTGAGGACAGGGCGCAATGGCGCTCATTGGGGGAGGCCTATGTCCAGCAGTGGACTGGTATAGGCTGATGATGATGATGATGGTTATAAACACTAAAGTCATTTAAAACGTTATTCCGTGATCATGGCGCATGAAACTGTGCCGAAATATTGGATGACTCAAAAATCAAATCATGGTAAATACAGAATACAGATACAGAATACAGATCATTTATTTACACACATGGGTTACAGAGGTCTTAGTTATAAAAATATGTACCGTACATGTATTGCCTTAGTCTAGGGCATGCAACATTTTTTACCTACGGTAGGCTATGGTCAAAAAAACATTTAGAAGTAGGTTGACACAACAGAAAAATAAAATCAATCTCTTATAAAATAGTCATTACAAATAGAACTTAATTGTTGTTTCTTACATTACTGCTTAGTTAATTTATAATGTCCTTATAATTAATATTTAGTCAATTTTAATGTCAATATTTATATTGTTTTTTTAGTCAATTTCAATGTCCTTATCTAATAAAAATTCGTTTACATCATAATAGCATTTTGATATAAAAAATTTATAAAGTTTGTTTTTGAACATGGTCAATGGAAGCAGTTTTACATTGTTAGGCAATTTATTAAAATGTTTTGGTGCCATGCCACAAAAAATTTTTTTAATAATGCTGTATTAGCACTCGTCGAACACAGGCGATGCTGGTCTCGTCTACTGCGTGTGTTAATTAGCTTGTCGTACAAATTGTTATTAAGTTTTACAAACACCGCCATTTCATAAATGTAGAGTGACGGAACTGTTAATACATTTGTGGTTAAAAAGTAGGGCTTGCAACTATCGGTGGTCTTCAGTCCATACATGGCTCTTATACAACGTTTTTGCGACTTGAAGATTTTTTCTCTTTCTGTGCAGTTTCCCCAAAATATAATGCCGTAGCGTAATTTAGAAGAAACGTAGCTGTGATAGACCGTTTTCAGCGCATCCAGACCAACAATTTTTCGAAGTTTGTAAAGCATATACGAGAATTTACTAAGTGCGTTACATACTTCTTCAGCTAGGTACGACCAGGTTAATTTTCTGTCTATTACCAGACCTAGGAATTTTGTACTAGATGTATTATCTACTATCTGGTTCTGGTACATAACTTTAATGTTAGGTATAGGAGCACGTTGTGCAAAATGCATTATTTTTGTTTTGGTAAGGTTGACGCTTAAATTGTTATTATCCAATTATTTTATGAAGAGTTTCATTTATTTCTATTTCGTATGTCTCATGGGACGTACATTTAATTATTGCAGTGCTGTCATCAGCGAAAAGTACTATGGGATGTTTGGTGACTGAGGGTAGGTCGTTAATGTAGCTTAAAAATAGCAGTGGTCCTAGGACACTACCCTGCGGTACACCGAATTTAACTATCCTGCCTTGAGACATGTATTTGATTTCTTCTTTTGTTTTTGTGGATATTCTTCTTATCTCTGTAAATTGAGTTCTGTTTTCAAGGTATGATTTAACTAGATTGTAAGCGTTCCCTCTAATTCCATACCGAAATAATTTGTCTAATAGTAATGCATAGTCTCATAGTCAAATGCCTTTGTCATGTCCATATATATGGCACATACAGGCGTGCGTTTATCTACTTCGCTAATGATTTTACTCAATAGATCGTATATGGCTAAATTTACAGATTTTCCTTTTCTTAAACCGTTCTGTTCGTTCACTAATATACTATTATTTTCCATGAAAGAGTTCATTACGTTGTAAATAATCTTCTCGTATATTTTAGAAAAGGCGGAAGTGAGTGCTATTGGGCGGTAGTTCTTTACGTCATCTTTATCTCCCTTCTTATACAAAGGTTTAACAACTACCGGTTTCAGGGCTTCAGGAAAAATGCCATCAGCTATACCTAGGTTGAAAATGTAACTTAAATGAGGAGATATAGACTTACTTACCTGTTTAATTACTGTCATCGAAATGTCATCGTAGCCTGTGCTTTTTTTATTTTTAAGCGATCTTATGATCTTGTCTATTTCGAGGGGAACAGTGGGAGGAATATAAATTGACTTAAGTGTAGAATTTATTCTTTTATTATTTTCTAATGATTTCTTTTTACATGGATTTACTTGATCTATATTAAATACTGTGGCTATGTCATATGGGTTATTATAGTTATTATTTTCATGGGTGATATTTATAATGTTTTCACGTGGTATGTTTTGTTTAGTATTATTTATAATTTGCCAGATTGTCTTAGATTTATTTTGGGAATTTGTTATATTGTAGTTATTCTGGGTTAATTGCGTGAGTTTTATAATTTTTTTTAGTCTTGAAGAGTATTTTTTTAAGTTTAATTTGTTTGATGTACTTGAGCGGCGGCGATAAGCCCAAAGAAACTCTCTTTGTTTTTTACTACAAAGTTTAATACCTTTTGATAGCCAATTTGGTTTCCTTTTGATTGTTATTTTGGTTTTTATGATTGGAAAACATAGGTCATAAAAGAGCTTAAAAGTGTCAAAAAATAAATTGTATGCGTCGTTGGTGTCTTTGGTTTTGTAGAGTTCGGAAAAGGAAAGACTTTCCATACAACGTTTAAATTTAGTCAAATTATCACAGCAAAGATCCCTTCTAAATACGGTCCAGCTATTTATCCTGCAAACTCTACACACCGGATACGTAAGTAATTGAGCTGTATGATCCGATAGACCGATATCTAATACCTGGCTCTTACAGTTACGTTTAGTACTAATAACGAAGTTATCAATGCAGCTTCTACTGGATAGTCGGGTAGGTTCTCTAATTTTTAACTTGAGATTATACGCGAGTAGTAAGTTTTCAAAATCTAATGATACACGATTATTTTTTAAAATGTCAATATTAAAGTCGCCACACAAGATAACATTACTTTTAGTATTACAAATTTTTTGTAATAGTTTTTCTAGTAATTCATAAAATAAGTTAAGTTTTTTGGGATTGGGTACCCTGTATAAGCACACTAAGGTTATATTATGTGATTTTATTTCAATAGCACAGCACTCAAATGTACTTTCCACGCATAATTTAGCTACTTCATTTATAACATTATAAGTAATACCATTTCGTACTAAAATGCACGCTCCTCCTCTATTTTTAGGTCTAGAATAGCACGCTGCAAGACTAAAATTAGGTATACTAAGCAGGTCTTCATGGCCTGCTGAGATAAAATGTTCTGTGACGCAAAGTACGTCTATGTTGATACAATGTTTTTCATTTGTTTCATCTAAGTAGAGAGTCAAAAGGTCAGATTTATGTAAAAGTCCTGCAATATTTTGATGCATTATGTGTATAAAATTATTCGAGAAAAAACTGCATTTCGTCGTGTTCTTGTTCCTCTGTAGCTCCGTTATTCGTGGTTGATGTATTACATGGTTGGTTCAGCTCATCTTTTATACGCTTGGTTAGTTTTCCCAAGTCGTGTAGGATGGTTCGAAAACCACGAATATTCACCTCTCCATTCAAATTGGAAAACATTCTGTAGTCGTAAGTAAGGTTTAAATTGGAGTCAAGTAGGTAGGCATATTGCTTAGATTCATTGTCAATGTAAAGTAAATTATTGAAATTTTCCACTCGCCAATTATACATTGATGCATATTTATGGCATTTAAAAGTTGGTACGCATATTATAATGTAAGTAAACTGAACTTTCTGCAACATTTCTCTAATATACATTACCAACTCTAGGTTATTATTCGTCCTCAGAAAATCCTCTTCTCCCAGAAATATTATACAGAAGTCTTCCATTGTAAAACCCTTTAGTTTCGTAGCGATTCCTTTCAGTAAAGGCTGTATCCCACAGGCCGGTTTCCTGGAATGACAGATGTCATATCCGTTGATCTGCTCATTGTTAACCAGAGTTTTGTGTTGCAAATTAAGTGCTTTTTGGCTGCTAATAAGACATATTATTATCTTATTCAACTTTTAACTTCGTGTTGTAGAAGGTGGTGTGGAATAGATTTTGGTCTGTGTTGGGTTGAATGTCATATCTAGGGAAGCCGAGGGGTGCAGGTTCAAATCTTGATTTTGTGTGTTCGTGTTTTCTGTTGTAGGTATAAAATTTGTTTGCGTTTCTTTTTGTAATTGTTGGGTAGTTTTTTCGCATCTCTCTGTATTTGTCTGTGTTTCTTTATGATTTTTTTTTATGGACAATTCTTCGATTTCTTTTATTTTTGTGCTTTCCGTTTGTGTCTTTTTGTTTATTTTAGGTCTAGACTGTTGTTTGCCATTATTACGAGGAGTTGATAAAGCTGGAGTTAAAAATTTGGCTGGACTATTGCCAATTTTCTTGTATAGCACATTTTTTTTCGATAGTTCTATGTTTGTTTTTGCTAATTCCCGATTTTGCATTATCATGCAAATTTATTTTTTGTTGCATGCATGAATTGCATTGCATGTTGGTCATTATCGTTCGAAAGGTCGGGGAGGCTGTTGGTGGTGATATCTAGCGGGTCAATGCTCATGTGTGACTCGTTTCCGTCCATGGTTAATTGCGTATACGCTCGTCTTAGGGTGACATTTTCTTGTTGGTCCATTATTAGAGCTAAAACGCAGAATGCACTCGCTAGATGGTGATATCAATGTGATTTTCATGCAAAAAAAATTGCAAAAATTATGACTCCATCGAGACTCGATCTCGGTACCTTCTGAACGTAAGTCCTTCAGTGAGACCGCTTGACCAATTAAGACATGTGTAAACGAGTTGAAATTATTGTTCAGTTTGGACGTGATCCGAGAGTTCATAGAGTTCGTTATTGCGATGAGTCACACATTTTTCAGATCACCGTCAAAATATTTTTTGACGAACAAGAATTATTATTTTGACACAGATGCTATCCTAGTAAACATCGGCTCCGTAACAAAATATTCTTTAAAATAGTAAAAGTGAAGTTTTAACGATACTGAGTTACTCAGTGTGTAAAGAGGTGTCCAAATATCACTAGAAACTGTTTTCGACCCAAACAATACATCTGCCGAGAAGAAATCAAACAAGAAAATAAGAGACAAATATCAAGCCAAGGAGAGGATTTTCCCGTAAAATATTTAGACAACACAATAATCAAAGGCCTAAAGAACACAAATCTTATCAAGAAATACAGATATTTTGGCAAAAAGTGAGTAAATTTTCAAATATTCTTACGTCTTGATTCGTTACAACGACAAAGAATGATCCTTTGTTTACTTCACGCATAAACCGACTTTTGGACCTGAGTGCATTCAACCGACATCAGCTGAGTAATGAACGACAAAGACTACTACGCATATGATTGCTAATTTTGACTGTCCTAACATAAGCCGTGTTGGTGGAAAGGCCAACACGTCGGACCAAAACGTCTAATGACGCTTAGTCTGCAGGTTCGAATCCTCAGAGCGATATTCTTTTTGATTAGTTTTTATTTTATATTGGAATAAATACTAACTGTATTGCGAAAGGTGATCGTAATAAGCCGCTAGAGGGAACTAAAAATCATTATGAATGCTACAGATAATATTACTCTGAGACGTGCGCGTACACAACTGGTTCTAGAAACCACAACCAAGCTGAACGATTCAGACATGAGTATTGATGACACAATCGATGGCAGCACTTGTAGCTTGCCTGACATATCGAATTGTAATCACTTAAGCGAGCAAGTACAGAATCTACTGCAAAAAATTGATCAACTACAGATCCAATTAACCAGTGCACACGACGAAATTGAACGTCTATCTCTGGAAAATAGGGAGCTTAGAAACAATAACCAGGAATTGGCAAAGAAAAATGTTATTTATAGAAAAATTGGAACTAGTCCTGCAAAGACAAAATCCCCAACGTCGAAAAACCGTAAACTTATAAAAATACAGCAGAACATTAAATTAGACAAACATACACAAATAGAAAATATGATACTTAAAGAATTAGACTGCTTAGAAGCTAAAAATACTAAAAAACAGAAACAAACACAAACAGAAGAAATAGAGCCCCCTAAACAACAGGTAAAAAAAAATTATTTTCATAAAGAATGCCAAACTTACGCCGAACCTGAAAAGATAGATATACAGACCCAAACTTCAATCTTACAAACTGAAACGACTAGTTTACCCGAAGAAAACCATCAGCATAGAACTTATCAGATTCCTTGTATAACTACAACTTTGAAACAGCGAATAATGCAAAACCGTCAAAGTCTCCTGACTATGAGTACAAACCAAAAATATGCATGCTGAGTAACAACAAACAAAATAACGTGCTGACAACTGCACAAGACATCTTAAACGTTTGGTGGCTCTACCATCTGCCACTACCTTACTCCTAAAGCAAGCATACAGCAATTACTACATGGTCTACAAACAAAGCTCAAAAACTTCTCAATTAAAGACTACTGTATCATACTACTAGCTGATGAGAACTTGATAGAAGGACAGAGCATACAAAAAACATTAGATTACTTAAAAAAATACACTGCAAGAAATTACACACACGAATGTGATAATATGTTCTCCAACTTATCAATATGGTTTTGGAAAAGAACAAATAAACCAAAGAATTGAAAGTTTCAATAACCAGCTGTTTAAAGATGTTCAAACATATAGCTATGCCTACTTAGTCGACTCGAACAGGCACCTAACATATAACTTCTCTATGTTTCATAAACCTTCAGGAAAATTCAGCAACTCTGGCCTTCGGACCATTTTCCAAGACATAGCCAACATCATTGGAACAATTGAAAAAATTGAATATTGTAGAAATTATTCAGAGCCAAGAATTTCAAATATTAACCTTATAGATGATGAAATTGGAATACAAAACCAGTTTTTTCTTGAATGAAAACCTTTGTGTTCTTCATCAAAATTTAGCAGGTTTACTAAGCAAATCGGACTTACTTACTATATGTCTGAAGGAACTGCAAGAGCGTAAAAATAAAGTGGATATCTTATGTATTACGGAACACTTTATGATGGAAGGACAAGAACAGTTTCTTACTATACCGAACTACACCCTGGCAGCGTGTTTCAGTCGCAGGGAGAGCAAGAGAGGAGGAGCCTGCATCCTAGTAAATAATGAACTCAATAGATGGACAGAGATAAAGACATTTTCAGACATTTCCATTACTGGTGTATTTGAATGTTGTGCAGTGGAGTTAATTAATTATAATATACTCATTATATGCATTTATAGAGTACCTAAACAAAGTAATATTGACATTTTTATGAACTGTTTTCAAAAAGTTTTACATGAAGTAACCAAAAAGCGATATGAACACATACTATTAGCGGGAGATTTTAATATTGACATTTTAAAGAAAAATGATATCACCCTTGACTTCGAATGTTTATTACTAAATTTTAATCTTAAGCTAGCTCTGAGACAGCCAACTAGGCTTAGCAGTAAAACTTGCATCGATAATTTTGCGCACAACTTTAAAAAGCGATGTATTACGGAGGTAATTGACTTCGCTCTATCAGACCACACTTCACAGCTTATTATATGTCCAGTTACAAATCTAGATTTAATAAAATATTGGCGTATTAAGAGGAGAGATTACTCAACTGAAAATATAGAGAAGTTCAGTAAGACCTTAGAAAACTTATCTTTTTCCGAAATATACAGCGAGGTGGATTCAAATGTTGCATACAATTTATTTCTTGAAATGTTTAAATAGTTTTTGTTAAATAATGTTTCCAAGGGAAGAGCAAAACCTCCTAGTACAAAGTATTCTATACTTACTCGTAAAATAGGAGGCTTCAAATATTATGTAAGTTGATCATGGACTTCGTGAACGCAATAAAAACATCTGTAGATGTATTCACACTTAATAAGTATAACTTAATGCATATTTATTAAAATTTATAAAGTACCTATGTAACAATAATAAATTAAAATTAAATTAAGCTATTATAATAATTATAAACAAATCAACAATATAATCTTATAATAACATCATACAAACACATCAATGTGCTAATTCCTAGGCTGCAATTTAAAAATTTAAATCAAACAATAAAGACATACCTACACACACATTGTACTTCATGGTGATGATGGTGATATTTAAATTAAATAAATAAATATTTGTGATTTGAAATTGGAATTAAAATTAGGCTTCAAGTTGTCAAATCTAGTTTTTAGAATAGGATGCTAGAAATATCTTAGTTGACTTTAATACCTGATTGTCAGGTGATCTTTAAATAGCAACTACTCGCGACTAATCACGCGGCCGCCCGCGGCTCCGCTCGGAATATGATCAAATCTGTAAAACTCGGCCTGTAGTGGATAGTTCGCTTTTTTTATTATATTATTTCTGTGGTCTAACACAGACAACGTTCCGCCTCGGGCGAGGGGGCAGCGGCGGCGGCATCGACCGGCGGGCGGCGGCGGAGGGGCTTGGGCCGGTAGTCTTCCGCAATGTCCTGCAAAGTGCGGCCGCGCGTCTCGGGGAGCACGCCCCACAGTGCCACCAGCGCCACCGCCGAGCCCACCGCCAGCGCCGCCAGCGCGCCCTGCAGCCGCCACGCCTCCATCGCTAGCGGCATCAGCTTCAGCGTCAGAGTCATGAACATGCTATTCGCGAACCCGGAAAGCGTCGCGCCCACCGCGCGGTGCTCCAGTGGAAACACCTCACCCACCAGCGCCAGCGGCACCGGCGCGCAGCCCAAGTTAGCCAGCACGCAGTACAGCGCCAGCAGCGTGCCCAGCCCCCAGCATGAACCCGCCCCCGCCGCCCCCCACTGCAGCAGCGCGCACGCCCCCGCCAGCGCGGCAACTGCGCCGCCGCCCGTCGAGAACAGCAGCACGCGCAGGGGCAGCGCGCGCACCAGCCACGCGGAGCTCAGTGCGCTGGCGGCCATCAGCACATCCGCCGCCAGCACGTAGCGCTGCGTGCGCGTCGCGTCCGCATCGCCAGTGAGCGCGCGCCCTATCTGCGCTGCGTACGCAGGGAACACGTGCCGCCCGCTCGTCTCCAGCAGTATAGCCGCTAGCACCGAGATCAGCAATGGCTGAAGGAAGTTCCTCATCGTAAACTTCCTCAGGAAGTAAGCCAGTGCCTGCCCGAGGGAGCAGCGAGTGGGGGGCGCAGCGCTGGCATCGGCTTGCTTCTGTGCCGTGATGAGGCCATCGAGCTCGGCAGAGGCGTCGGCGGCGCAGCCTCGCAGGCGGCGGAACGCACACTCGCTCTCGGCGAAGCGGTGGCGCAACGCCAGCCAGGCGGGGCTCTCGGGCCACGTGCAAGCGACGAGCATCGCCAGCGCGTAGGGTGCCGCGCACAGCAGCGCCAGAGGGCGCCAAGGCAGCGCTGCCAGCGCATGCACCAGTAGGCTGCCTAGGTAGAGGGTGCTCGTCTTTAGGTTGAGGAACATGCCACGGTGGCGCGGGCTGCAGTATTCGCCAATGACGATGGCGCCAACACTACAGGAGCCCCCGGCCGTGCAGCCCACCAGCGTGCGCGCTGCCAGTAGGCTCGGCACGTCGCGTGCTGCCGCCAGCAGCAGCACGCCTACCAGCCCAGGCGCTAGGACGAGTAAGAAGGCGGGGCGGCGCCCCCAGCGCTCCATGGCACCCCAGCCCAGCAGGTAGCCCGGCAGGTTGCCTATCCCCAGCGCCGCCACTGCAACAGACACTCCGTCAGCCCTTGTACACCCTGCCCCCGGCCCCTGCTCCGGCGGTGCTCACCGATGGAAGAAGCCTGGTCTGGACGCACGGGCAGCGATGCGCCGGGCTGCTGCAGCGCGGTTAGCAGACTAGACGTGAAGCCCAGCACCATGCCCTGCCCCAGCATGGCCGCCAGCACCGCCAGCACCACGCCCCACTGCAACACAACGCATCTCAACTACAGGCTCCTTCGTCTCGAGGATCGCGGCTCGCGTTGACCACCCACCTGCCTCACGAGCGGCGACACCATACTCGCCACACGATGCGGCGGCAGGGGTGCAGCGAAGGGACTCTCGCGCCGCAGATGTCAGCAAGAAACTGCGCCTATGTATGAGCAGCCGGCAGGAGTAGGCAATACGCGACACTTGTTGCTGAATGCATGAAACAAAGTAATTGATAATATTATGATTCGACGGGGGGCTAGATAGCAATTAGTATAGTGTCTTATTAAAACTACGTAAATAAGTCAAATAAATACTAATTTAATCGAGTTCTGGTTGAAGCATTTTTATTTTTTCATATAAATATAAATGTTTGCGGAAAGTTTAACGTCTGTCTTTAATTTGTTATCCAATGGCAGCAATAACCTTCAGAAGCTGTTTAATTTTGTTTTATTTCTATAAAAAACTAACAATGTAAAAGTAACAATCAACAATCACTTTTCTGATTACTTTATTTTTAGAATACACATGGTTTTTGATGTTTTACTATATTTTGGAATTCTTGACTGTTAGTATTAATTTAAGTACAATTATTGTGGTCACTAAAGGTTGTTTTACTTAGATTTCAGGTAAGTTAATATTTGGATAAATAAGTCAAGGACCTACTTGCTGTTCGCCTCTGTAACACAGCTAAGCTACATTGTAATTACCACGGGAGACAGTGTTTCAACAATTGTACACATATTTTTGAAAAAAACGTTATATATTTTGTATATAACTGTTTTTTTTCCAATATCGTTTTTAGTGGTCACTGTTTAATATTTTTTAGTAATTATTTGGTCTCGATAACGTGCACACTGGTTCCTAGTACGTTTTTACTCATTTTAACTGTTTGTTTCACTATTTGGACCCCAGTTTCGATTTAAAATACAATTATTAATCGAATCTGGGGTCTGTGGAAACTGTTTCACGGCTTCATTCTTAACGATTTATTTTTTACATATCGTAGGATATCATATTCGTGGAGTTAATGCTGCTTGTGAGAGCCCTTTCCCTAAGACAATTGATTATAATATCATAGATTAAATTCTGTAAATATTGTAGATATTCTGTGACACCCACGACAAGTCTGCAGACACCTAACGTCAACTACAAAATATCAGGCACCAAAAAAAAAATTTACGAATAAATATTTTTAAACTTAAGCGATCTGAACAGATAATTATAAGTTATAAATAAAATAATAAATAAATAAATAATGCTGGACAATTCACACAGCATTATCTAGCCCCATGGTAAGCAGAGCTTGTGTTATGGGTACTAGATAACTGATATACATAATACAATATATTACATAGATATATTTTTTATTATACACAGAGAACGACCAGAACAAATATCTGCAGATCGTACACACAATTGTTCCGAGGCGGGAATCGAACCCGCAACCTCCTGCGTCGCAGGCGGACCTTCGCCCACCGCGCCACTTCGGTCGTCAAAAATACCCGTTGTATTAATATACAACGGGTATTTATCGCGTAATGACATCCCGTGACGAGGTGTAAAACTGTTGAAACTTCGGGAAAATATGTAAATAAACACGATAAATACCTTACCTACGTTTTATTAATACTTAATCTGGAAATTCTGGTCGTTATCTATGATCTATGTATAATTAAAAATATCTATCTATGTAATGTATTGTATTAAGTATAACAGTCATCTAGTACTCATAACACAAGCTCTGCTTAGCTTGGGGCTAGATGATGCTGTGCGGATTGTGCATTATTTATTCACTTAGGTACTTAAACACTGCCAAATGCCGATGGAATATCCGTAGCGGTTACTTCATCTTAATGTATGTATTTACCTATTTTTGCGAATGGACACAGTGGCAGCAAGTAGTTCTTCTGCACCAGCCAAGAAGCACGACCGACGGCTCTGGTTGCCGACTGATAACTGCGAATAGATAATAGCAATACCTGATGATCGAGTTTTTAATTTATTTTATTTAAAAATATACACCAACTGCAGGTTTTTGACGTTGCAGTGAAAACACGAAATGAGTCAAAACTAGTTTAGACTAAGTATTAATAAGCGTTCAAAAAAGTTCGAACCCCGTACAATTTGGTCTAAAAGGCATTGTACCTACACATCATAGGGATTGGATATAGTTTGACATCCCTCTTAATTAATTAATTTTTATTTCTGACTATTATACATTTAAATTCAATAGTGAATATCCCTACTTGCTACTAATATTATAAACGCGAAAGTTTGTGACGATGTTTGTTGCTCTTTCACACAAAAAACTACTGAATGAATTTTGATGAAACTTCACAATAATATAGCTTACATATCAGAAAAACAGATAGGCTACAATTCATAAAGATATATTGTATATTATCTAAAATATCTATCACCACGCAGGTGAAACCGCGGGGCGCAGCTAGTAATAAATAAATAATATTATTATTTTAGACTACAATGTACACTGCGGCTGCGTCTCCGGTTTCTTCACAGGTATCCGGTTTTTTTTTAATTATTTATCAATCTAACTAAACCAGTAGTATTTGTTTAATTTCTTGGAGATTACCTCGAGTCGAGGTCTAACGCACTATAATAACAAAAACTTTATTTTATTTATTATTATTATTATTTATTTTAAGCCATTATTGTCCCACTGCTGGGCAAAGGCCTCCCTTTTCTCCTTCCACTCCTCGCGATCCAACGCTGCAACAGGCCACGATGGAAGATGTACCTCTTTTTTATTTAATTACTTAAACTAAAAAAAAAACTTAATTAAAATATTGAGTTTGGGCTCTGTCTGGAACATAATATGTTATTCGCAATCAATTATTATCTACAAGAGCATCCAAGCGGAGTTTTAGCATGTTTATTCAAGTGCAAAAAAATAAACAGAATGACAAATGTTGTAAACATAGGTGTTATCTAGCAAAATACTATCTAAGTACCTTCCTATGTTCATTCTTAGTATTGTTTGTCGCTATATTTTGTATAAAATATCTTCTGATGAATCGTCAACACATTATGGATAGAGTTACTTTCGTATTTGTTTCGTAAGTAGTCTTTCGTTTTACCTGAATCTCTTAATAATAAGTACGAATCATATTGATTTCACTTGAGTATCTACCTTCCTATAAAAGTGTTACATCCTATCGGCTAGCTAGAGATGGCACAGGACTAAAAAAAGATGGCGTTAGATCAGGGAGTCCTACTTCTGGAAAAGGCTTCCCCAATCTAAAGAAGCGGCTTTAAATAAAGTGTTATTAGATAAATAAATAATGCTGGACAATCCACACAGCATTATTTAGCCCCAAGCTAAGCAGACCTTCTGTTACCAGGTAACTGATATACATAATACAATACCTCTACATTACATAGATAGATGTTTCTTATTATACATAGAAAACGACCAGAACACCCGAAACAAATATCTGCAGATCGTACAAAAATTCGTCCCGAAGCGAAAATCGAACCCGGAACCTCCTGCGTCGCAGGCGGATCTTCGCCCACCACGCCACAGATATTGAGGACTCTTTAGATGGGTAAACAAAAGGCTTTGAATAAAGTTTTTGAAACTATCATGGTTATAAACACTGAAGTCATTTCAAACGTTATTCCGTGATCATGGCGCATGAAACTGTGCCGAAATATTGGATGACTCAAAAATCAAATCATGGTAAATATCCCGTATTAAATGACTTTTGAATAAAGTGTTCTTAAATAATATGAACTTAAACATTCCACCGTGTTAAGTAATCGTTATCGATATCGCTACACTTGCATAAATTACCGCACAACACTAGTTAATCGATTAAGATCGATGCGCATGCGCGGCACGTCACTACGGCGCCCACGCCCGCTAGTCGTTTACAATTAATACTTGACGGGGTTTGGTTGCCTACAGAGCCTCTATGAGGATATGTTTTGAAAGACAAATTTTTCTTATTATTTCCTTAATTAAGTATATTAACAATTTTATATTAAAAAGTATTTGAAAGAAAATTTTAATGTTCACAAACTTTGAAACACATTAAAATTAGCTTTGGTTGGATGAAATCGCTTTAAGCGATAAGGCTGCCAATAGCTTAACGTTTTTAACAATTTGTTTTAGATATACGTTTTTTTATGAATAAATAATGATCTATCTATCTATCTAAAGTGTAAAAAATACTACAAAAAATATTCTGATTTCGGTTACGATATAGATAGACAGTAGACAACAAACCTAATATATAAAAAAACTAACAGCTGCTCTCCGTGGTTTCGCCGGGTGGAAATTGGAAAAATAAGTCCTATTCTCAGACCTACTGAATATACACAACATTTCACAAGAATCGGTCAGGCCGCTTCGGGGAGTTTTGATACAAACACTCTGACACGAAAAATGTATTATTAGAAGAAAGATAATTAGTTTTGAACCTCAAAGTTAATTTTTAGGTGATATTTTTGAGCCTATCAAGTGTTGCAAAATGTGTTGCTTTTACTGGTTTCCGCAGGTACCTAAACCTGCGGAAACCAGTAAAAGCAACACATTTTCAGTGACCTGTAGGTAGATGCTGGATGCGGCAAGCTGAAGACAGGGCGGTATAGCGCTCATTGGGGGAGGCCTACATATGTCAAGCAGTGGACTGCTATAGGCTGGTGATGATGATGTAGGTAGCTAACTGCCAACCTACCCCATCTGCAATAACCAACCTCCTAATCTTTGCCTCCTCATTGTTGAAACTATGAGTGGATGAGTCGCTTCCCAGAATAGATCGCCACCGCCGCCGCAGTCCAAATCTAATGCGCAGGAAACTGAACTATACTTGTAAATGAGCCATTACGTTGTGGTCACCAGGATTGTGGAAAAACTTAGGATATATTCAGGTGTTTTAAATATCTCTTGAAACTGTCAGAAACTGAGGTAATCTATTGATGACCTCTGTAGCACGGCGCGGTGGGCGAAAGTCCACATGCGACGCAGGAGGTTGCTTTTTCGATTCCCATCTCGGGACAAATGTTTGTAGCATCTGCAGATATTTGTTCAGGTTCTGGATGTTTTCTATGTATAATAAAATATAATGTAATGTTATGTATTATGTTTTATCAGTCATCAAGTACCCGTAACACAAACTTTACTTAGCTTGGGGCTAGATACTGTGTGATTAGTCCAGTATTATTTATTATAAAGAATATGATTTATGTTAAAGTCATTTAAAACGGGATATTTACCATGATTTGATTTTTGAGTTTTCCAATATTTCGGCACAGTTTCATGCGCCATGATCACGGAATAACCGTTTCATGCGCCATGATCACGGGTTATTCCGTGATCATGGCGCATGAAACTGTGCCGAAATATTGGAAAACTCAAAAATCAAATCATGGTAAATATCCCGTTTTAAATGACTTTAGTGTTAATAACCATGATAGTTTCAGAAGTTTTATGATTTATGTTTTTAAAATGGCTTTCAAAAATAAAAGTTATCAAAATAGGTTAATCCATTTCTATATGTATGGGTATACCTTTACTAACTAGTTTAAGTTTAGATGGATTCCTCCAACTAAACTTAGAGTGGTACTATTTTGTTTTTACTCCGTCGATTATAGTCAATATTAGTGTCCTGTTTAGTTTTAAAAAAATATATAAAAGATAGATGGACAGAAAATTCTTAATTGCACTTGGAAAAGAAAACTATGTACAGAAAAAACTTAAAAGTAAATTACGATTGGCGGTCTTATGGACATTATGGACAACCATGGATGGATAATATAATAAAAAATAATTTATTGCCAATCCATTTCTTAATCTAAACTAATATTAAATACAAAAAAGAAATTTCTTATAATAGGCAAAGGGAGTACCTATATTCAGCATTGTGCTGCATGCCAGACGCATGCAGACATGCGGCGCTGATTTTCAATATACTCCCGTCGGATAGGTGGTCACCGATAGGATAGGATCGTGGACAGTACCAAGGGATCTTGGTACTTGGGTGTGCTTGTAGGTTATAATATAAAAGTTCTATCGTTATCTCCATTGTCCTGCAAAGCCCTACCACATTGTCACCCGAGCCTCGCTAACCGTAATACTAATCAGTCGATTTAGATCACACGTCATTTACAATGTTAATCTCTGTTAACGAGCAAAGCTGTTAACTAAGGAGCGCTTTCTTGCATACATTTACGTAAAAAGGATCTGCCTTTGGAATCACTCTGCCTCGCCACTGGTTTAATTATTTAAATGAATTAGTGAAGAGGATAGAACCTAATTCTGCAAAATAGCTTCTAGAAATTCATCATTATCATCATCAGGTCTATGTTAGTTCACAGCAGGACATAGGCTAATTTATTAATTTGGCACACAAAACAGAATACAATTAAATATACCAATATACGCACAAAGTAATTACAACTAGACAGTAACCCTCAATATGTGTTTACAACATGTTCAAAGCAGTTCTATGTAACACAAATACTACGAAATGAATTTAAAAGTCAATAATTATAAAATATGCAAGCATGCATTATTTTTCTTCTCCTAATGAGCGCCATAGCGCCCTGTCTTCAGCTTGACGCATCCAGCATCTACCTACAGTCTTTCACAGATCGTCATCATACCTAACCGGAGGGCGGTACTTTACATCTACATCTGCAGCCTTGGTCCACTGCTAGACACAAGCCTGCCCTCGTTAAGGGAATTAGGTAATAGCTTTTATTTTATGAAATGGGGGTAATGTCCATAATCCCAATGCTGGGCATGCGGGTTGCGAATTGTTCTCAAAGACTTGCAAGATATAAAAAGAGAAGCTTGTGACGCAAAATTAACTCATAGGAATACAATGATAACAAAATAAACGTTGATAAAAAAAAAATTCAGTGCCTACTGACTCACTGAAGTTCTAAATAAATAAATAAATAATGCTGGACAATCCACACACCATCATCTAGCTCCAAGCCAAGCAGAGCTTGTATTTTGTGCTAGATGGATGACTGATATATCTACATAATACAATGCATTACATAGGTAGATAAATTTTAGTATACATAGAAAATACCCAGAACACCAAACAACACAAATATTTGCAAATCATACAAATATTTGACCCTAGCCGGGAATTGAACCCAACCTCATGTAAACAACAGGCCCTCCTGGGTCGCAGGTGAACCTTCGCCCACCGTGCCAAAGAGGTCATCAATGTATAGGAGAGAGGCCTATGCCAAAAGTGGGCTGACAAGGACCAGTAGCTCCGGCGTAGTAATTTCGACTTACATTGAACAATCCATGTTTACCTACTGTGATGCTAACTTCAAAAGGACACCAAGTAGGTTCTAAAGCTAGAATAGGTTGTAGCTTTAGAACCTACTTGGTATTTTCCATTCACTTACTTCGTAAAAAGCAAATATATTTTTCGTTCTTATTTCAAAGCAGTCGCGTAAATATGAATCAGAGTTCCATAGAAATTAGCGATAGAACAATAAAGTAGACGCCGGAAATCCCGTACATAAAGATTCCATCTTTTTCTGTGATTCTAAATTTGAATAAGTCTTAGATTTTTATTAGCAAAGAGTTTTAGTACAGAAGAACCTCTGCACGAAATGTACTAACAATGTTGCAGTTTATTTTTATTAAAATAAAATTTCTGTACGTAACTGTGTTTTGACGACTGAAGTTGAATGAATTTTTTTCATACAAAAGACATCAACGCAAGCTAATTACAAAATATTTACCTGTTTTCACTTGTAGGTTTTATTTTGTAATAGCCTACTTTTTTGAAGGACCTTCCTTGTGGTTGTAATAATTTTACTAGACAGAAAAATAATTTTTTGCATATTTTACCCTATCATAAGATGCAAACAATTAAAATGCGTTAAAAATTAGTACTCTTTCTTTGTTGTCGCACACAATTTTGTTGTGATACCTGTTCATGAGAATGGCGTTCCGTACTTCATCATCACCATCATCAACCTATAATAGTCCGCTGTCCCCCCTCCCCTAACAAACGCGATAACGCCCTGTCTTCAGTTTTTCTTACTCTATACATAATACATAAATCATGAGCCTATGAAAGTCCACTGCTGGACATAGTCCTCCCCTAATGAGCGTCATAGCGCCCTGTCTTCAGCTTGCCACATCCAGCATCTACCGGCAGTCTTTCACAGGTTGTCATCCCACCTGGTCGGAGGGCGTCCTACACTACGTTTACCGAGTCGTGGTCTCCACTCAAGAACACGTTTGCGTCAGCGGCCGTCAGTTCTTCGCGAGATATGGCCGGCCCACTGCCACTTCAGCTTGCTAATTCTTAGAGCTATGTCGATAACTTTGGTTCTCTGTGCTTACTCTATGGTACAATATAATTAGGATTCAATAACCGTAGCTCCGCTCGTGTACGGCTCGTATATAGATCATCGTATTGTTCTGTATTTAACGTACGCCCTGTATCGCCGGTGAGGATGGCGCTGCATTCTAATGGAAGGGAGCTGCACTACTGAATTAGAATTAGATTGTGATTGTGTTTCGGTAATGGTAGTGTTTTTTGTTACTACATGATTATAACCGAAGTGGTTGTGTAGTGTAGTAAAGATTTTTGGAATATAAGGTAGGTGCCAAAAGTCTCTTTACTTATATGTTATTTTAAAAAGTAGAGAGTTATGCTATGTTCACATAGTACCTGCACTAAAATATTGGTTTTTTTATATTACGTATTGAAAACTGCTTTAAAACGCAACACTGCAAAACTCCAATTTAAACCTAGATGAATAAAAATGCAACTAAATGCTGTTTTTTTTAAACCAATCTTGAAATTACTGTCATTCTAAGGTTGCCTGGAAGAGATCACTCTCAGCGATAAGGCTGCCCTCTATACCTTTATTCTAAGTTTTTATTTCTGTATTGTTTTCTGTTTTGTGTTGTATAATAATGTGTTTTCTATCTATCTAAGTATACAAATAACAATAAAATATTTTTTTGCACCGTACACATTATGGCCAACGGTTGCAAGTAGCAGAAGGTACAGTCGGCACGTTCCAAGCGATGAAGTCATCTGTCGACGGCCAATCACGCACGTGATACATATCACAAGTGGCTTATAAATCAATCAGCTGACTGTCCGCGGGGAATAACTTACTGTATTTATGGAATATATTTGGATTAGCTAGGATAAATAATTTTAAAGCGGAATAAAAATTATGCAAAATAACTTTTAAACAGAATTTGAAGAAATATTCAACTAAAAAAAACAGATATTTAAGAAGAAAAATATTATTTTTTCCTAAAATATGAGAAACATAAATACAGACTTATTTAAGCATGATCGTTTTGAACGCAAACCAAACCTGTCAGACTATATGAAAATAAAACATACATAGTGAAATAAATTTGACTCTGCAATTTGTTATTTCATTCGGTACACGAACAAAATCAAAATAAATACGCCCGTGTCAAAAAACCGATTGCGAACATCACAAAACAAAAATGGCCGCGCGCGCTCAGAATACAAGTAACGCATTTATCAACGGGACCCTATGAGGTGGGACTGTGTAATGGTGCCTTCGCCAGCCTATCTCTCTTTCATCAATCAAAACACAGGATACATATACTTTTAGAAAAAAAAAAGTAAAAAAACGAATGTAAAAGCGCGCGATTACTGATTCGTTGTACGCATTCGCCGGAAACGGCACGTAGCGGAAACGTCAGGACGCGATACGATTTCGAATTTCGAATTTGGAATGGGATTCGAGCGGGATGTAGGTGCTGTGGCATGTCCACTCTGGATTTTTATTAGTCTTTGGTGGTAATTGGATGCGAAGACGATTTGTTTTATTAGCATGTTTAAAACAAATGACACTCGAATTAAGTAAACTCTTTTGAAAATTAAACGTTAACTTTACGAAGTAACATTGCGTCACCTCCATACCTCAGCAGCCTATATTGGTCCAGTGCTGGACGTAGGCCTCCCGCTTATAAGCGCCTTATCGGCGTTTATCTCATGGGGAGGGGGGATCTGCCCATAATCCCCACGCTGGGCATGCTGGTTGGGATTCAGTGAGTCAGTTCGGTGGTAAATTATTCTGCAGAAGGCTCTGCTATCCTCCCCCCGGTGGATATCACTTAGTCGCCTCTTACGACACCCGCGGGAAGAGTTGGGAGGTGCAAATTCTATGCCGGTAACACACGGCACATTAACATTACCTATTTATTTAAACCTTCAAAAAATTATCAATACAAATATACCTATAGATTATACAATCTATACTAATCCAATAAGCGCAATGCTAAAGAGGCTGCTAAATGATCTAAAAAGGTGTAATGTTGATGTTGTAGATGGTGGGCAAAGACCAGGTGCCAACCAACATTTTAAATTAAATATCACTAATTTTAGAAGACCCTTAGAAACAAAATCAAGTCCCCACAAGTATTTAAGTTTAAATTTTGACTCCGCTACACAGTTTTAACTTTTGCGGCAGTCAGCGCACAATTGTAACCTATACTATAAGTCTCTTGTTACATTGTTGTATTTGTATTTTGTATTGAATTAGTCACACAAACCCCCAAGAAAAAAGTGATTAGTTCCTGGTTTTACTTGTGTAATTTGAATTTTGTGCCGTATCCAAGAGTCATGTTAGGTCTAATAAAGCAAATAAAGCACTTTGATATTATTCTGATGTTTAGTGCGTGTGAACCACTCTTCAAGCTCGCGCCATCAATACTGCTCAGGCAGCCCGGAGCACTCAATAACCTATGTAGATCGGTTCACCGCGGACGTTAAGGTCTTTCTCAATTGGCTAGTTTCTTTACAAGTACCTTGACTGTAGGTTGAGTTAAAGGGACCAAAATTGCTGTAGAGGCTAAATCTTTCAAAAAGGTTTTGGATGAGTTCAGTAAGTTCTCTTCTTGACTTCAATTTTTTTTTAATTATCATTATGAAGCGTGCACTCGCCAGTGATAAGACTGAACAGTTACTTTTTTATTTATAATACTACTAGCTACGCCCCGCGGCTTCCACCGCGTCGTTTTTTTTAATGTAAGAACATTCTACGAAGTATTAGAATTTAAATATAAATCGGTAAAGCCGTTCTCAAATTAAAGCGTGACCAGAAGATATAGGGGTTCATTTTTATAATATAGACTAGCAACCCACCCCGGTTCCATCCGGATAGTATAACCCTACCGTAGTACCTAACTTGTCTTCATGCGTAGTAAGTAACTCAGAGAAAACCTCCCAGACGACATTTTTTTCCCAAATCTATAATAATCTTTATTCCATCTAACTGCGAAAATTACCTTATGTAAGCATAGCGAGAAGTCAGCAGACAAACTGACAGACAGACGACGTGGAGAGCAACTTTGATTCCCGACGAACCAAATCGTACGACGAACTAGAATCACGAAATACCGATATTCTATAACTAAGACTATTTATTTATTTATTTTAGGGGTATAGTGTGCATACTGAAATGAGTAATACGATAGAAATTTTCAGGCTATTCACAGGTTACTACTGATATACATATTATTTATTTATTTATTTAATGTAATCAGAACGACCTTAGGTCAATTATACTAATTACAGAGGTATAATATAAAAGTAAAGAACACATGTTATAAATACAGTTAAAATAAAAATATTATAATGAAACTATCGAGATACAGTATAATGTAACTATCAAGTTAGGTGTACTGCTGGGCCTATGCACAGTAGAGGCCCAACAGTGGGCACTCTCTGGCTAGAATGGTAATGATGATGATAGAAAGGGATAAAGTGAAACCCTCTTTATGCCCGAGTGATGGATGGATGGATGGATGGATGATGCGAAGCGTCTGGAGCTCAGAGCAGTTTGTTCAACGCACTTGTTGACGAATTGATGCGGAATTGATGTTTTAACGCGAGGATATTACACTCCTGGACTATTTGTTAAAGTTATTTGTATGGAGTAGGGTTTTCGAAACTTGAGCTTAGAGAACCAGCACAGTAATTTGTGAGTTTGTACTATATAGGTAAATTAAGCAATTTACCTTTTAAATTTAAAGTTAAAATTATAAACCAACTAGCTGCGCCCCGCGGTTTCAACCGCGTGGTGATAGATATTTTGGATAATATATACAATATAAAATATAGCTTTATGAATTGTAGCCTATGTGTTATTCTGATATGTAAGCAAATTATTGTGAAGCTTCATCAAAATCCTTTCAGTAGTTTTTGCGTGAAAGAGCAACAAACGTACTTATATGTACATCCTCAAACTTTCGCGTTTAGATAGATAGATAGATAGAAAACACTTTATTACACCACACAAAACAGAAAACAATACAGAAATAAAAACTTAGATTAAGGTATAAAGGGCGGCCTTATCGCTGAGAGCGATCTCTTCCAGGCAACCTTGGGTGGCACTTTAATAAATAATTGGTAACAAAAAAGAAAACAAATACTTACACTACATACCTACATACAAACATTATAATAAACTTATTATTATATTATTAAAATTAAACTTACATAGACATAAGATAAGGCTATCAATCATTCATAAGGATAAATAATGCTGATGCAGCAGTTTTTTGAAGATAGGGAGTGATTCTGCACGTCTTATGTCCAGAGGGAGAGCATCCCATAGACGGGTATCTTGTACAGTGAATGTCTTGTCATAGAATGAGGTAGAGTGAGCAGGGACTTTCAAGATGAGGGTTTCAGAGGAACGCAAAGAGAGTTTATAATATTAGTAGGATAATTCTATACGACTAGATTAGATAAATCTGACGAAATAAACCTACACTTTAGCAGGACCTACGCCAGTAGCAAGACCCTAATGATCGGAATTACTAACTCGTTTTTGCAACCATCAGACCAGTGATTACTTGATCGAGTTATAATTTTTTGCGTTTTTTTTTTATTTTGGGTCCGGATCGTGAATTATTTGATGCTACCGTAATTTGGGTAACTGCGATTACTGAATGAAAAGGTATAATTATACCCACAGTGGATAGGTCATTCTATGCGTTGAGACTGGACAAACAGTTTCGATATTGAATTGTGCATACGAGCTGAAATAAATAAATAAATAATTAAAAAAACAAAAAATTGTTCCGAGGCGGGAATCGAACCCGCAACCTTCTGCGTCACAGGCGGACCTTCGCCCACCGCCACATCGGTCGTCGAGATGGGACTGGCTATACAGTTTTGATATCAAATTGTGCACACGGGCTTAAAATATTTTGTGGCTTCAAAATCTAATAGAATTAAGTTCAATTTTAAAATGGAGTTCTAAACAAAACAGGAAATAAACAAAATGACTTGATGCATAAAAACTTAACAAGGAACTTAAGTTTGCTTTAAAATATTTGTAATAGAAAAATACAACTTAACTACAAATACTACAAGTATTTGTATCTAATTAATAATAGATTTTAATTAAATATACCCAATAATTAAGTTAATATAGATAGATATAGGCGCTATGGCGCTCCTTGGGGGAGGCCTATGTCCAGCAGTAGACTGCTATAGGCTGATGATGATGATGAAATAGATATAACATCGCCTTAGGATTTAATAAAAAAACCTCTAATGATGTTAATATCAATAAATAAATAAATATACTTCACTTAAACTCCATGACAAGCCAGAATCGAAATCAGCGCAGAATCTTCTCATTAACACATTGTTTTTTGTACAGAACCCTTTATATACAGGTTGGTTCAGTTTTGTCGTTCACAAAAAACACAACCTTTTCGATTTGGCACGAGTCCATCAAAATTGATTTTTTCGCTCAATCCGAATGCACCCGACAAAAAACTAATTGCATTTTGTTTTTGTATTATTTTCATGTTTTTGTAATTAGACCTAAATGTTTGGGATGTCATGGTTTCGGACGATTTCTTAGTAATCAGTTGTACCAACGATGGGTGACTGCTCGGGTCGGCTGATTGACGAATCCGCAGACCCTGTGTTTTCTAGGTCCGGCTATAAAAGTTATGATAACTAACAACCTAAAAAGGTAAAGGTTCCTTATTCGTTTCTTTACTTTACCTCAAAAAGGTTGAAGTGAACAAAAATCAAAGTGATCAGTTTATGTCCTAGTTTTACTTATGTAATATAAATTTTGACTTTTTTTTATTTTAGATTTTGACGACCTGCGAAAGACTGCAGGTAGATGCTGGATGCGGCAAGCTGAAGACAGGGCGCTATGGCGCTCATTGGGGGAGGCCTATATCCAGCAGTGGACTGCTATAGACTGATGATGATGATGATACATATATGCAACATTTTTACATAATGCTATAGAACTTCTGTTACAATACTATCATTTTAAAGAAATTACGTTGATTAGGGGCTCAGAATTGAGCGGACTAGAATCAGAGGTTGATTCGATGATGACTTCACCACTCGTCAAGTGTAATCAAAATAGGTCAAATCGACCTTTAATTTGGAGCTAAGCGCGTGGGTTTTCAACAAACTAAATAAACGGAAGTTGATTGCAATAATAATCGATGTTTTTGTTCCAAATCGATCAACAATCTGAAGTGATGCGAATAATCGATCTTGAGATGATGTGATGTTACAATTAAATATGTGTGTAAGATTCCTAACGAATACATCCGACAGAAAACCAAAGTTATCGACATAACAAGCTCTAAGAATTAGCAAGCTGAAGTGGCGGTGGGCCGGCCAACATGTTCTTGAGTGGAGACCACGACTCGGTACACGTAGGTAGTGCAGGACGCTCTCCAACCAGGTGGGATGACGACCTGCGAAAGACTGCAGGTAGATGCTGGATGCGTCAAGCTGAAGACAGGGCCCTATGGCGCTCACTGGGGGAGGCCTATGTCCAGTAGTGGACTATCTTAGCTGATGATGATGATGATCATTATAAATTACTAGTTGCGCCACGCGGGTTCAGCTAATACTAGGCTGCAAGCTATTATTAATTTTTTTTTAAATTTCAATCGTCTCTCGTCCGTTTCGGAACTCGAATGTGCACCTTTCGCTTCACATATACAAGAGTAGTTGTATAACCAGTAACCACTATACATATTCTCTGCAGAGGTAACGCTGCCATAAACCACCGTGATCTCAAGTCAGATATTAACCTCAATGAATCAAAATCCAAATTCCCCGGAATCCGTTGACAGCTCTCACGGGAAAGCTATCGCGGTGTTAACCAGATTGATGGCGGCAATACCGATGCATTTGTTAGCGTCTCTCTAACATATACAAAGAATAATCTATGCTACGAGTGTCTAAACCAGTGGGTTTGAATCTTATGTTTACTCTACAGCTGTCGTGAATATTGTTCTAGTAAGAATTCAATCAAGCAAATCTGTTAGGCATTTTTCGAATGTAAAAATAAATAACTCAGTAGGAAATAACCAATTTTTTTTTATAATATATGTGCCGTTACACATATTTATAGTTTCTGCTCGCGGCTTCGCACACGTTGTGTCATTATCTGTCTGAAGAAGTAACAATCCGTTTAGTAGTTTTGGCGTGAGAGTTAACAAACCTTCAAACATTCGGATTTATAATAGTGGTGTGATTTTCTACTTTGGAGCTATATATTGCCGTGTGGATTCATCATAATTACCCTATAGCAGTCCACTGCTGGACATAGGCCTCCCCGATGAGCGCCATAGCGCCCTGTCTTCAGCATGCCGCATACAGCATTTACCTGCAGTCTTTCGCAGGTCTTCCACCTGGTCGGAGAATTGTGGATTGTCCATCATTATTTATTTTAATAAAAATAATAATCTTCACCTAAAAGTAAATACTTTAGTTACAGTTAAATTACGCCAAAAAAATAACCGGAAATGGATAAAGTTTAACTTTAATTAATTTCCCTATTTTGCTTAAACCTATCTAAATCCAGCTAAAACGAATCATTAATGAATTCCAATTCACCCACATCGCTCGATACCGATCGTCCCACGATCCCGCCGCTAATTGCGCGCGCGCAGACACCTGACCCGCGCATTACAGTAGCCAATAGCCGGTAGCCGGTAGCTAGAGAAAACAAACCATTGATTGACTAACTTGAGCAGTAAGTATTAAGTTTTATTGATTCTCATTCTTGTATTGGCAAGAACTTAACTAATTATTGGGAAAAGGTTCGTTTCTCTTTGTTATTTTACAACGTCTTAAACTTTCGCGATTCGTTAATTAAATAAATAATCATAATAAATAGATAATTCTGGATAATCCACACAACATCATCTAACCCCAAGGTCAGCTAAAGCTTGTATTATGGGTACTAGATGACTGATATATTTAATACAATACATTACATAGATATGTTTTATGATACATAACGACCAGAAAACCCGGAACAAATGACAGCAGGTCCGCCTTCGACGCAGGAGTTTGCGTATTCGATTTCCGCCTTGGGACAAATGTTTATACGACCTAATTGTTTCGGGTGCTCTGCGTGGGTATTTTCTATGTATAACAAATATCTATATTATGATGTATTCTATTAAGTATATCAGTGATCTTGTACCAATAACACAACATAACACAAGCTCTGCTTAACTTGAGGCTAGACGATGCTGTGTGAATCGTACATTGTATTCAATAATTTTATTCTCCTTTAAACCATTTAGTTGAGTGAGTTACCGACCATTCATTTAAATATTAATGTTTTTCTCTGGCGCCATGGCAACACCGTTTCAAACTCATACCATCCAGAGTAAACATAATTCCCTGAAGCACGTAAAGCGCAGCCACTATGGGCAAGTTAATTTGATTTTAACGGTACAAGGTGCGCAGGAATTTGTGTAACTAGTCTGTGGTAAGTTGACAACAAACTGTTTAACTTATAGATGTTAGGGATCGCATGTCTTGATATTTGGTCGAATAACAAAAAGTATCTAACAGTAGTTTTTGATATAAGTCATAATAAAAATAAACATGTATTGCTTTTTGTATCACTTAAGTCATATCTAACGTCACAAGCAAAGCAGCGTAATTTTCAAAATACAAAATAGAGAAAAGTTCATCATCATCATCATCATCAGCCTATAGCAGTCCACTGCTGGACATAGGCCTCCCCCAAAGAGCGCCATAGCGCCCTGTCTTCAGCTTGCCGCATCCAGCATCTACTTTCGCAGGTTTCTTTCGCAGGTCGTCATCCCACCTGGTCGGAGGGCGTCCTACACTACGTTTACCGAGTCGTGGTCTCCACTCAAGAACACGTTTGCCCCATCGGCCGTCGGTTCTTCGCGAGATATGGCCGGCCCACTGCCACTTCAGCTTGCTAATTCTTTGAGCTATGTCGATAACCTTGGTTCTCTGTCGGATGTATTCGTTACGAATCCTATCCTTCAGAGAAACTCCGAGCATAGCTCTTTCCATAGCTCGCTGAGCGACTTTGAACTGGTGGACCAGCCCTATCGTGAGTGTCCACGTCTCAGCTCCGTAGGTCATAACGGGTAGGACGCACTGATTGAAAACTTTCGTTTTCAAGCATTGCGGTATGGATGACGTGAAGACTTGACGTAGTTTCCCAAATGCTGCCCAGCCCAGCTGGATCCTCCTTTTGGCCTCCTTCTCGAAACTGTTTTTACCCAACTGCAGAATCTGCCCAAGGTAAGTGTACTCGGAAACAGTTTCGAGAAGGTGACCATGTACGACCACCGGCCTTGGATCAATGTGACCATTGATCATGACTTTGGTTTTATCCAAATTCATGCCAAGACCGATACATCGGGAGGCTGAAGCTAGGCCGTCCAGCATCTGGTTCAGTTCCTCAAGCGATTCCGCCATTAAGACTATGTCATCAGCGAATCGCAGGTGTGAGATGTACTCGCCGTTTATATTAATGCCCTTTCCTTTCCAGTCCAGCAACCTAAACATATCTTCCAATGCTGCTGAGGAAAGTTGTGCTAATATAATACCAAAAGGTGTCAAACGTGGTGGTTTAGACGCGATGCTACTGTCATAGTGAGGCGATTGTTTGAGTGGAATTAGGCCCCAGAAGGTTTAAATATCGCCAAAAAAGTATTCGGTACCTCACAGGGCACACACGCTAAGAATCGGTCTACGTTGCACTGCCCCACGCTAAACCTGAGGCTTGATAGGTGTTAAGCTTTAGGTGCCTGTAATTTCACCGGCAACGCAACCAAAACATAGCAATGCTGCTTGACGACAAAGTAAAGCATGGTAGTGTCTTATTGTGATCGTGCTACTTCTGTTTTACTTCGAGTTATGTCTTCAAACTTAAAGAATCGTCAAATGTTATAGATTCAAACACGATAAGCTTGACTTATGTACGGTGTCGTGGCAATACTATAGCTTACACTTCAGTTCTGTACCTCCGGCTAGGTGGGATGACTACTTGCGAAACACTGCAGGCAGATGCTGGATTCGGCAAACTGAAGACAGGGCACTATGGCGCTCAGGGAGGCTTTTGTCCAGCAGTGGACTAATTATAGGTTGATGATGATACTTCAGTTAAAAATTACACGCTTCAGTTTGGCCAACTGAATATCGAATTTAACGAGCGACTCCAGAGATGTATATCCACTTTTAAAGTATCAAAACTATAAATCCTGTAAAAAACTCATCTCATTGCGGCTACATTAGCCCGCGACCGCGGAAGTGTAAAAATATAATCTATTTTAAACATTTGTCGTGCTCTACCCTCTCTCCCTACTCTCCCCCGGCAATCAGAGAACTAGCTGCGGTTCGCGGTTTGTCTCGTACACTTACTGCGACTTGTACAAATTGATGATGTTCAGAGATTAACGGACGTGCGCTGTTAAGTTGTTAAGGACTTGCAACAAATTGTGTAAGCATTGTAGACCTACTTTCTGTAATATTAATTTATTTAATTTAAAGAATTAACAAAAGACTTAACTAAGTACCTATAACTAAATAACTATAACGAAAGGCGGGGACAAATGCTTGTACGATTTGATTTGTTCTAGCTAGAATTATTGAAGTAAGATTTGTAGCCGACGAAACGAAAAACAAGAGAAGGAAGTTCTATGTTCGACTGTATGTATTTTTATATATGTATGTATGTTCTTCGATTTCTCCGTCAATTAAGGATCGAATAGGAAATTTGTTTCGCTATTGTATAAATTTTATTCTCGAGGAATAAATATTTGTCCCGTAAAACTTACAAAACTGTGTATGACAAGTAAGTTATTTTTTTTTTCCATGACTATCAAATTATTCGATAATTGAAATTATTGTTCGATTTTTTATTTATAGCGAAGTAAACGGAGCTTTGATGTATTTTCTTTTTAAAAACCTCTCACCGAACTTCAATCCTAAACATGACAGTTTCACAAACAACCGCATTATGTAGCTTAATAAAAAAACTCAAACCCCGTTCTAACTAAACCAAAACAGATCATAACCCTTTCATTCACAGAAGTCAGTTGCCAAAAAAACCTGTCACTCAAATTGACAGTTCTATGGCACTTTTTTCCAGCATAGTGACAGCTAAAAGCTTCTATTTTTGACAGATTATCTAATATTTATGAGTCATTTTGCAGTTTCAAGCTAGGCACGGCGGGGGCTCGAGTTCGAATTTTGAATGACGGAACCGCAACAGGGTGTCCTAATTGGTTGGTGAAGATAATAATTCGTTTGGAGATTTTTTTAGCTAAGTACCTACTTTGCTCTTAGAACGTGACCTAACTAATAAAAATATTGAATTTTATCTTCAACGGCGTTTTAAAATAAGCATCACTCACACTGGACCATAGAATTTCATTTTTTATCATACTATATTACAATCAATAGTTTATGTAACAGAGGAAAATCATGAATTGCGTCTGCGTATATTTTCTTTAGGGTATTATAATGCTAATGTTTTACTTGTCTTTATTGCAATGCACTGATACAAATTACAGCCTGTATAAACGGTCGCGTTCCAAAAATTACCAACGCCCAGAGACAATAGCAGCCATCTTCTCAGAAGCTCAATGTTGTGACTCTGACCACAGAGGTTTTGTTCTTTTTTTTTGCTAACCCTAAATCCTGTGTCATGGTGATAATCACTGCACACAAATTATAATAATACAAATGAGTTTTTATTTGTTTGTTGTGGGTTCCGCTTAGTCCCGCATGCAAATAGATTTCTTCCACTAGAATTGAAATGTGAAATAGGAGTTACAGTTGAAATTCGCTAAATGTTTGCATACACAAAAAGTTACACTGTATTAATCAGGGTGAAACTTTGCATAGATGTAGTTCCAAATAATTTTATTGTCAAGAGCTACCATAGACAATATAATAAGAAAAATATGTTATTATCATGATATGAACTTAAATTCAATTACTTTTGCTATTTTAACATTATCGATGTCTGAAATAAATATTATATATTTGTAAATTTACACATCTATTAGAAACTAGCTTTATAATAAGTAATAAAATACCCGTGAGAACTATATAAAATCAGAATTTCATACAAAAACCGACAGACATTTGAGCAGTCCGTTAGTGAGATGTGAGCATCGTCTAATGATCAATGATCATCTGAAAAATGCCAAATGATCCATAGATCACTCGTACTTCGGATATTGACAGGCGTCGGGTATGTAGGGTTATGGATTTAAATTATTTGGAAGAGATATTATGCAATACATAAATAACAAACCAACTAGGTATTATCAGTACTATTGGAACATTTAATTGGAACACTCTGTAGGTAAGTGTTTCCTCCTCATGCGATGCAATATTTTCGAAAAGGCCCACAACCTTATAATGAAACAGTTATTTTCGACAGCTGATCTTTGTATCGCATATTTTTCATTGATAATAAGTTGAATATTATATTATAGCCAGGTACTTAATTTTGCCCTTAAGTGCAGAACGAAACTATTTTTCTCGTATAGTCAAAACAAGTTTAAAACCTTGTAATCTTGTGGTACACTACCAGAACCATACACAAAATCTCATGAAGATACACAAACTTAATCTCAAGCAATATATGAAATCTAATTGAGAAACTATTTGACTTGCGCAATAACTCATGATATTGAGATTGTCCGTTCTATACAATTTAACTCTGCAAAGGTCATAAAATACAAAATAGAACACTTGATTACTATTTGTAACGTGTATATTAATCCAATTGATCGGTCTGTCCGTCTGACGCGTGTAACGAGTCTATTTTAACGGATCAGAAATAGGAATAATGAGCATAGAGTAGGTATCAACATTATAGATGAGACACACGGTGCACACGATTAGTATTTGACACAAACTCTGTTACTAGGTTAGGTCCAGTGGGGTGCACTTAGATGTGCCTATTTACTATGTTAGGCCAATAAATGACCTTTATAAATAAATTAATAAGACAATTCACATAGCATCATCTAGCCCCAAACTAAGCAAAGCTTGTGTTATGGGTAGGCACTCGATAACTCATATAATTGTTCGCGGGAATCGAACCTTTAACCTCTTGTATCACAGGCGGACTTTTCTCCGCGGTGCCATAGAGGTTTTGTATTGACTGTTGCTAATAGCAGCGGTCGTCGTGTAAGAAAACTTTTCTAGTACATTCTACTAGTTAAAAACCCATTCACTGCCCAGACTTAGCGTTTAGACGAGCCGCACAGGAGGACACATGGATTATGAGATATAAGCAAGCTTAGATATTTGATGTTTCTACATGTTCTGATTACGACTAGGCAAATGTAGCGTAAGATGCCCTCTGACCAGGTGGGATGAAGAAATGCAAAAGATGCAGGGATTGACTAATGACGTTTATTAGGGAGGTATATTTCCAGCAGTGGACTATTATAGGTATGATGGTGATGATGTTTCCTATGAACCAAATGATCCAGCTGCTTTTAGGGCTTGCAAGTTTAAGTTTTAATCATCACCATAAGCCTATGTTAGTCCATCGCTGGACATGGGCCTCCCCCAATAAGCGCCATAGCGCCCTGTCTTTAGCTTGACGCATCCAGCATCTGCCCTCCGGCCAGGTGGGATGTCGACCTGCGAAGGCGCAGGTCATCATCCCACCTGGCCGGACGGCATCCTACACTACGATTGCCGAGTCGCGGTCTCCACTTAAGAACACGTTTACCTCAGCTTTTGTCGGTTCTTCCTGAGATATGGCAAATTTTTAGAGCTATGTCGATAACTTTGGTTAAAAGTGAATTTTTTTTTGTATTATTTTGTAAGTTTTGGTAGATTATATCCGGATCCCATCTGTACATTATTCTATGACCGTTCAATTGACAGAGCATCGAAGCCGCCAAAGCGCTTGACTCCGCGACCTCTCGCGTTTTTGTAACCGATGCTCGCTCATTATGTTAATGATAATAGGTTAGGTATCTATAGAAACTGGCATTCCCATGGCGATGGTCCATCTGCAATGATTTCCAGCTTACTCTTTGCGAAATACTACTTACATAATAAAATTGTATTTTCATGTGACTTGAACAGTGGTCAGGTTGAATGACGATCGAAAGACTACCGGCAAATACTAGACGTAGCTCAAGATAGGGCGCTATGGCGCTCATGAGGAGGCTTATGTCCAGCAGTGGACTACCATTTGGCTGACAATGACGAAGAATGTGACTTGAGCAAGAATAAACCGATGAAGAAATTTCCATTTACTACTTAGAACATTTTACTAAAAGATTGTAGGAACTCCTTAAATGTTTAAGCTTAAGGATTTGATTTAGGTTGATCGTTTCGTAGGTTATTCCAAGATCATGGCGCTGGCGACTGTGCCAACATATTGGAAACATTTAAAATCAAATCATAAATTACTTTTATTAATAATAATAACTTGATACGTTTCAAAAGTTTGATCTTCTCGTGTTCGTCATTCGTCTTTAGTTAGACCAATCCTACTTGTAATCGCACGAAATTCGTACAAACAGGTAACGAGATTCCAAATTAATAATTTGAGTTCGTACAAAAGTTCTAGGTCAGTCAGGAATCGAACCAGCAACCTCTTGCGTCGCAGGTGGACCTCCGCCCGCTGTGCCACAGAGGTCGTTAAAAGTCTTTGTAGTACTTACATATTCATTCCTATATGCTATTAATTAATTAATAGATGGTTAAATTTATAAATCATTCGTCGATAAGTTCACACGGAAGGCTCGCCATTGGACAGGTGCGCCTGCGCACTTAATTGTACACCGGCTTCCGTTAAACATAAGGACTCCTTACGTGTCTGTCTGTCTGTGCGTAATATGTCTCTAGACTTTACGTCTAGGAATCTATGTTAGTATGAATACAAGCAAAATAGACACTACCTCAGTGTCTATTCAGATATTATTATGATTATTTAAAAAAAAAAAAGCATATTTTGTAATTGTGTAAACAATCGGAAGCCAAATCCGATTTATAATATTAATAATAATAACAATTCAAGTATGGGTTTCTGATTAAAAAAAAACATAAATTTGTTGCTCCTTGTTTTCACCGAGGTGTATTAAAACGCGAAATAGCCAGTTCAGTCATCATCATCAGCCTATAGCAGTCCACTGCTGGACATAGGCCTCCCCTAATGAGTGCCATAGCGCCCTATCATCATCCAGCATCTACCTGCAGTCCTTCGTAGGTCGTCATCCCACCGGGTCGGAGGGCGTCCTACACTACGTTTACCGAGTCGTGGTCTCCACTCAAGAACACGTTTGCCCCAGCGGCCATCGGTTCTTCGCGAGATATGGCCGGCCCACTCCACTCGCAGTTCAGTCACTTTATAGGAATATCCTAAAAATTTCAGAAAATCTTTCCAGGCTCTAGTCACAGTCCGTTGTTGGCCAATCGCCATAACTTCTCAAAAATTATCTATTGTTAGAGTCGAGTATTGTTTAACTAAAAGTAGGATACAAGTGGTTTTCCTGAGAACGACGGGCATAATGCTCAGCTTGGGTTGTAAAGCATAGAATTCACTTAGCGGCGCCTAATGGTGGGTACTGACCGGTGCATACGAGTCGCAATATACCGTTCGCAACGAGCATTTTACGTTTCGCCGTTCTAAAATCCGTCTCGTTGCTCGTTGCTGCGTCGAGCGCCCACTTTACCCGTACTGACTGCACAAACGGTAGCTGTTTAACACTGGGCTAACCTTCATTGAATTTATTCTTTTTATGAGTTACCTGGCCAACAAACGCGTATCCGAGAAAATTTTTGGCACCATTGTTGTGCAGTGGGTAGATGCGTACCTAGATTTGAACTGTGAGAAAAATGTCCGAAAACACACTTTAATTGCATGGCTAGATATGATCCAATCAGCAGTTTTGGCGTGAAGAACTAACAAACATCCATCCAAACATTTACGTTCTCGTATTTATAATATTAGTGGGATTCTCAGTATCCTTCTATACCTTACATTTGAAACACAGCTAAATAAATAAGTGACAAGAACAATCGCAAGTTACAATGTTCAACAGCCACGTTACGATGTACTCATGCACTACGCGGTATACTGTGACCTCGACATTTGGTGTCCACTCTCTTATACAGGGTGGTTCAACAACTAGTGATTTGTTCGACCTTCCTTCAAAATTATAAGAAGTGCTTTGAAATAAAGACTCTGATACTTAGACATAAAGCCTATTTCCTTCAGCATAAATAAACGAGGAACTTCTTATTTCAGGTGTTTGTTTATGTTATGGTTGTTTTTTTATCTTCGCCAATTGATTGATTTTGATGATTAGTTTGCTTTTCTTTAAGATTATCCTGAGGAATGTGGTCAAGGTCAATAACATACTTGTAATTTTGCAGAATTTATCCGAAAAGCTTAATAGAAGCCGTATGTTTTCCTTTCTTAAGGTACCTTTTTCATTAATCGGATCTTGTAAAAGACAAATAAAATAAATAAATAATGCTGGACAATTCACACAGCATTACCTAGCCCCATGGTAAGCAGAGCTTGTGTTATGGGTACTAGATAACTGATATACATAATACAATACATTACATAGATAGATATTTTTTATTATACATAGAAAACGACCAGAACATCCGAAACAAATATCTGCAGATCGTACACACATTTGTTCCAAAGCGGGAATCGAATCCGCAATCTCCTGCATCGCAGGCGGACCTTCGCCCACCGCGCCACATCGGTCGTCTAATAATATAATATAAATGGATCAAATATAATATAGATGGATCCGCATGTAGAGCATAGGTATCATAATTGCAATAACCTCCAGCCCGTCGTCGCGGAGAAATACTTTGATATCTCCATTCGTCACACATTTAGCGTTTGACTTAGTTTGGTCGCTTTATTAGATGATCAAAGGCGCCGAAAGCGGCAACATCAAAGGCGGCCATCTTTTTTATCACCTTTAATGTGGCAATGATTTTATTGATTTTGTATTATCAATGTATAGATTCGATTGTTTCGATTCTTGCTCTCACTGTAACGCTTATTCGTATAATAACGATTATGTTCGAATAATTAGTTTAGTTTTGTGTTTGATTCGATTTGGTTTTTTATGTCTGGTTCTTTGAATAGGTTGTAAAGGTCATTGAGGCTTTATGGTCGTTGTGTTGACCTAAAGAGGAAAAGGTTTTGTTTTATTGACCAATTATTATAGGTATGAATAAGCTGTACGAGATAGATAAACTTCATTGTTTTCCAACTTTCGAAAAACTAACAAAACCTTCAGTGGTTTTTGTTGTCAGACTCACTGTCATTAAAAAAATTAAAATAATATCCCAAAAAATACGATTTCACTGTAATTTTTGGTGCTTTTTAATTAATCTCAACAAATTCAATTCAATTACGCATTGAAATGTTTCTCTATTGTACCATAGAGACCTATTGCCGTCAAGTGTTTAGTAGTGTAGTGAGTAACGCCCTCCAACCAGATGGGATGATGACCTGTGAAAGACTGCAGATGCTGAATGCGGCAAGCTGAAGATAGGGCGCTATGGCGCTCATTGGGAGAGGCCTATGTCCAGCAGTGAACTAACATAGACTGATGATAATGATGCTGAAATCTTTGTATTATCTATAAAAAGGAACCTAGTGTATACCTTTACACGCAGATATAGACAGTGCAGTCCAGTTTGGCTCGCGCCTCGTGGGAACCGCCCTATCTCCGCATCTCATCTGATAGCGCTGCGCTATCTAGCGCGATCTGCGCACGAGTGCCGGTAGGGTTGCCATTACTCTTGTCTCGCCAGGGAAATGGTTTACTTTATGGTTTGTTAATATTCTGTTGATGAATGCTAGAACTTTTAACTTTTAATTTAAACGTTTATTTCGCAAGCGCTTATTGAAATGAGCCATTTTTTTCTAAAGTAAAGTTATTGTTGCGTCTAGTGCAAGAACATACATAATTTTTTAATTGCTGTAATTCAGGTCTTTTGTAACGAAAGCTTAAGTTTGTGTATCTACATTATTATACCCAGTATGAGGTTTATTTTACATTATCCGGTTGCTTAAAAAACAGTTAACACATTGTGTTAACTGTTTCTTCAGTTCAGTTGTGTTCAATTATTTATTGATAAGAATTTTCTTATATATCAAACATATACATAGGCAAAAAAATAAATAACGAAATAACATAATTAAATACAAAAGTTTCAATCTTAGTACAGAAATTATTTTTCTTGGTAATTTTACCAATATTGAATTAATATTTAAATATTATAAGTCTCTCTCATCATGGTCACCGCGCGCAGCGCGTTCACGCGACGCGACGACGCCCGCGCCTCGTCGCGTTAAATCGTGCGCTTAGATTCCTAGACTTATTGCTCTCAATGCAAAGAGTTTATTCACAAAAATACTATTTTAGAGAGCGAGGTGGCGCACGATTTTACAATTCTAGAAACTACAAAGCTAACTAGATAATCTAGTAGCATTTAGAGCGACGCGTTCAATTTATTTGGCTTATTTGATTTTTGCTAAGGCAGTTTATCTGATACACCTGAAAAAAGGCATATAATATGTTAGGTCTATCGCATCAGATAAAAATCACCCATTGGTATATTTTCCTATTATTCCCTTTTCTATTTCTCGAATTTGGATATATGTAATTATATTTAATAATTTATTAGGCCTTCTTTTCTATTTACTTAAAAATTAATTAATTTTCACGTGATAACATTATCAATTAAATACGAGTAAGCCACGTTCACCTTTAAGCAAGAAGGCGCTTTCAGTTCAATTTACAATAAAATCAAATGAGATGTATGTTCTTCGTAAATGCAATACCAAAATGTCGAGTCTTTATGTAAAAGGAGGAATGTCTATTACCTAGTAGAGAAAAATAGATTTTCTATTATACCTCAAAAGTTGCCGTTTAAACTCGAGTTAAACCGACCCGATAACAGAACACAGAATAAACTAACCAGGGCTTAAACAGTTTATAAATTGTAACTTGAACTCCGTTTTAGAACGGTAGCACAAAAATTGCCTTCGACATCTGTTGGATTATATTCAAATAGATGAAAGGAATGTTGCAGCCCTGTGTCCCAGTGTCAATACAGTAAATAAACGAATGGACAGACTGTTCAACGGGTACTGTCACCTAAACAAATCACTGACTGGGAAATTGCCAGGTTCATGTCGTGTACCATTAGATGCAGAATTAGGCTCAATTTCTGCAAAATCTACCTCAAAATCCTTTTGTTTTGATGAGGACGACGACCATTGAAAGATTCTCAAAGTGAATATGTAAAGATGTCCGCAAAAAAAGTGACGTAAAAAGTAAACCTACGTTTGTTAGAATGTCGTTGTATTAGAATTAGGTCTAGAAGACACCTATTTACCATGGTCTTGAAGAGAACCAGGTTGTAACAGGTAAATTATGTTTTAAAAGGGATCATAGTACAAAGAAAGAAAGGTTCTTAAAAAAGAAAACGGAAATCCTCTTACGTTCTGCCTATGAATTTAATTTCTACTAAATAACACTGCGCCAATGCACTATTAACTATACTAAAACGTCCAACCAAAACGTCACATTTCAAAACCCTTCTTTACATAAATAACCAGATTATTTAAAGAACACGTGACCAATTTACAAAGCGATGTAATTACTAACATTTATGAATTTGTCGGGCACACACTATTTGTACGGATGAAGAATTCTAATTTTACTGAGTGACATCATTTTACGTAACGATTAAAGTAGAGTTATTTTAAACTAGTGATCTGCTTTGACTTTGCACGAATTTATGAAATAATCGACATAATCCACCAACGTCGTAAACTTTTATGATTGTTTGCATAATAAAATAGGCTTTTTAAAGCTTTAAGAACTAATAAAATTAAATTATTGAAAAATCATTGTATAGAGCGGAAAAATATTTATTTTTGACAATGTTGTATCATGGGATAATTATTATTATTATTATTCCATATTTCACTTATAAGGATAAGGAGATTTTTCTCAATTCAACTGTATTTTTTTAAAGCAGGTAACGAAAACACAAATATTTGTTTCTTACATAATTATAACTTCACTTGAAATGCTTCTGTATTCGTCTAGTTTTGGAATTTTGAAACAAAACTGCTGCTACAATGTGTTACAGTAGTAACAATTTGATCTTACCCTAAAACTTTTGTTCCTAACAAAAGTTTTTTAAAGTATATCTGCAGTGCACCCACGACCGACGTTGGCGTAGTTATTATTTCACCAAATTATACCGAGCTGATAATTCCACCCACACTCTATACTGCTATTAATTACTACATGTTTTGTTCTGGTCACGTACTCACTAAATGATGAAATAGAAAATTGCTTCATCTTGAACTTGGTTAGTGGTAAAACTGGATACGGATTAAACATACGTGTCTTAAAAAATAGCTGTTCATTGATAATTTTTTCGCATTGTTTTGCCTTTTTAACAAAAAGTTTATACAGTGGTTCCTATGAATGGTAATTTCAATATTTTCAAATGCTTTAAGTTTAAAATCGACTAATCAAAGTCGTAATTAAGATTTATTTAATTCCAGTTAAGTAATTAGGTAAGTAATTAGTACTTCATAATTAGGTAAGTAATTAGTACTTCATAATCTTATTTTTTGTATAGTTTTAAAGAAATTTGCCGCTGTGTTATGTTTACAGAACAGGGAAATAAAACTACGTTTTTTATTAGTCTATTCTATCCCACTGCTGGGGAAATTCCTCTCTTCCCGCCTACTTTATATTGAAGCCAAACGTTGATAAAATAATATTTTTTCCCTATAATATATATAATAATAATAAACACTTCTTCTAAAGGAGCAGTAAATAGTTTTTGTGAGCCCGCTTTACTCCTGGGTGTCTTTAAAAAAAGTTAAAATATTTTTTCTAATATCTTCTTGATGTTGATTTGATCGAGCCTAATTTTTACTTCCAACGCAGAAAGCTTTTAGTACGTAACTAGACAAAACCGGGTCAAAAGCCAAAGCATTGTGGGCTTAAGTTTTAATGTCCATAAAGTTATTCTCCTCGAGATTATGTTCTTCAGAAGAATTAATTGCACTTTGCCATAAAATTTCAATCTGCCAAGGTATTTGTCATGTGGAATTTACCTCGACTTTCAACTGATGGCGTGGCTACTATCGCTTCACTGGTAGTTTCAGTCTTTTGTGACAATACACTATTCTTTATTGTCAGTCCATTCAAAACCCAATGCTTTATTTCCTTTATAATTCGTCGACCTCTGTAGCGCGGTAATATATATGCATAATGCATAGGTCCGCGTTTGTAGGCCGCTATGGCGCTCATTGGGGGAGGCCTATGTCCAGCAGTGGACTGCTATAGGCTGATGATGAGGATGATGATGATAGGTCCGCCTGCGACGCAGGAGGTTGCGGGTTCAATTCCCGCCTCGAAACAATTGTGTGTACGATCTGCAGATATTTGTTCCGGGTGTTCTGGTCGTTATCTCTATCTATGTCATCTTTTGAATTAAGTATATGAGTCATCTAGTACCCATAACAAAAGCTCTGCTTACCATAGGGCTAGACGATGCTGTGTTGTCCAGGATTTTTTAATTTTATTTTTTTAATAATTGAAGTGCTCTTGGACACTTTAAATAGTTTAATTCAATGAAAATAAATTTATTCTGACACATACAGGTACAGCTAAAGATAATATAAAAGAAAACTTAACTATCTATCTAAAGTAACAAACAAAACACCCGACTTAAAAAGATATACTCAGAACAAATAAATAACTACATTATTTCCACTCAGTGCCATCTCGTGCAATCAGAACATAGCTTATCACGTTAAGATAGGTATGCTGTCAGCAGGAAGTGCATTTTCAGCAGAGGCAGTGGTAGCTAATTTCGAAGATCTGTTGATCAGTTATTTTTTTGATAGGAATTTGTAGTCTCAGAGTTTTTGTCCGTTTTGTGAGCCGAAGCCTCAGATGTTACGGTAGACGCCCTGTAGCCAGCTGAGATGTCGTAGTTAATTTTATTAAAAAAAACCATTCGTCCATTATTTTATACTAGTTGCACCCCGCGGTTTCACCCGCGTGGTGATAGGTATTTTGGATAATATACAATATATCTTTATAAATTGTAGCCTATGTGTTATTCTGATGTATAAGCTATATTATTGTAAAGTTTCAGTAAAATCCATTTAGTAGTTTTTACGTTAAAGAGTAACAAACATCCATCCATACATCCATCCATCCATACTTACAAACTTTCGCGTTTATAATATTAGTAGGATTGTAAAATGGTGCAAAATGAAAGAAAAAAACTTAGTAATCTTCAAAAAACATCTAAAAATATTCGACCTAGCACTATGTATGTATTGTTCACTGATGCCGAATACATCTGTATATATTATATATTCAACTAGATCTCTGTATATATTATATATTCAACTAGATCTTGTGCCAAGTTAAAATCAATTATTTATATCAAATTCTCAGAACGCAAAAATCTCTCCAAAGCATATTTACACAACAAATACGTCTGTCTGTTTATAAAACCAGATCGGCTCGCTTTAATGGCTCTGCTAATATTATCATATCGGTATGATCTCGATCTGAAATGGTAGGATATTTAAAACCCTTGCTTTCTAATTGATTTGGAATGGATATGTTTGCGCTACCTGTCACAACGTCATTTATGACGACCGGCGGCGCGGCGGGCGAAAGATCGCCTTGACGCAGGAGGTTGGGTTTGATTCCCGCATTCTGGATTTTGACCTTGGTGTTGTGGGTATCTTCTATGTACAGTACAACTCGGTCACAATATCTGTGCACCTTGAGCCATACAAAATGTTTGGCTCAAGGTGCACAGATATTGTGACCGAGTTGTATGATGAAATAAATCTATCTATGTATGTATAGTATTATATACATCTATCATCTATTCCCTTCAAGTATAACACAAGCTCTGGCTTAGCTTGGGACTAGATGATGCTGTGTGGATTGCCCAGCATTATTTATTTATTTATTTATTAAGTGAGTCAGCGATAGAATGGTATTTGTTTTCTATTTTCTTTTCTGAATGAGTAATTATTCCAAAGCCATTTAATTTATTAATAAGATGAAAAGGCAACGGTGTGTACCAAGAGATTAGGGTACGTAATTTTGGGAATAGTCGACGTTCAGAAATTTTTGATTTCGTCTTTAGTTCTTACAAAATGGTAAGGAGCCAGAACAAATTATACGATTTCGGACGATGCACCAAATATTGAATTGAAAACGTTTCTTTATAAGATTGAAGATTTGGAGTCAGCGAGCTTGTCAATTCAAAACAAAACAAAACCGTTGATAATTGACAGTAAACTCGTGAAACTACAGACAATAATATTGGGCTACAATATTCAAGCTATTGGCGTATAAGATTAAAAAGAAGAGAATTGAAGATTCTAAAAATTATCCCGATAATAGAGATACAATGGAACTCAATGTGTTTCCACTCGTAACCTAAAAGCGCTGAAATCGCCGACGTCGGCCAAATGATAAAATGTGGCGTCGATCCATTCTCCTTACAAAACCACTTCTCTTTAACACATGCTCGCCAACGTTCTGTATTTAAATGTAACGAAAACGGAATAACAATACGATTACAGTGCTCTCGGTAGACGGGCAACTGTGCCCAACGGCTTTTGGTCTCAAGTTCATGCAAAGGGAAGTATCTTGTATTTACAAACAAGCTTTTTAACACTTTGATTGCTGAAATCACAAGGTATGTATTTTCTACAAGTGACTAATATGCGTAAAACACTAGCGCAGCGGCTGAGAAAATACAGATCTTTGTGACTCAGCACAGCCGTAATATTTTTCGAACGAAACGCAACACAACCGCTGTGTAGAGCGGCAGCACGAATTTTTTAGGTTAAAAAAAAATCACAGTCGTCGAAAAAAAATCGCAGTCAAAGTGAACTTTGAATGGTTTTTACGGTACTATTTTCAGTCATACTAACAACAATTGGTTCCTGAAACACAGTTTTTTACTAGTTCAGGAGCCTATGGACTCGCATTGCCTGTTTCACTGTCTATTATGTCAATAAATAACATTTTTACTTTACTTTTTTACTTATACTTTACCTTTGGTCAACGCGGCATAATGTCACGAAAACATATTTGCGGAGAAGCGGTCATTTATTCTGTAAACTGTGTTACACACGTTGTAAAAATCAAATGACCGCTGGTGGCATGTGTGATGTGAATGATGGTGAAACTTGTAAATAATCATTTCTAGAATCATTTATTGTTTTTTTTTTCATGTCTCAACATGGCAGATAAGTTCTTGTAAAGGTTGCTCATCCACAGTGTTCAGCAGAGTTCATGCACAGGGTACAGTCAAACGGACAACCGTCGCGAGCGCCGGACGTGATCTCGAATAAAGTAAGCCGGGCACATTTGGAATGTGCCATAATGCTGTAGAGATACCATGCTTTAGGAGAGATATTATACTGTCATTGACACAGTATAGGTGTTCGGAAAACATTTATTGCCAACACTTTAATAGTTAATTGAATTTTCCTAAAAACTACTCTTATGAAAAGTAAGTCACTATAAGACTAGAATAACTATGTCTATGATATATCTGATTATAACATTAATAATTTAAGTATATACTATTTAGATGAATAAACTTCTTTTATTTTATTTTTAAAAGCCTTTTCTTTTACATATTCTTATAAAACAATGCATGTGTAAACTGACTTCGCTTTTGCTTTCAACATTAGAACTGGCCAGTGTTCACCGTAACCCTAGATCATTGTCACCACTTGCGGGACGCGTGCGCCGCCTGCCAAACCGCAGCTACCGACCGCGCACGCGCCAACATCGATATGAATTTAAATAAGATTAACTCTAAATTTTTATGGCTGACTGTATCTTGCGGTTTGATCCGTTTAGTTATAATAATTTTATTAGAAAGAAAAATAATCGCATCGTCTATACAGAAGTATGTATTGGGTTGACGATACGACTGATTAGTTGCAGTTCATGCGTCTTCGTTTTGAAGTAGTACAGCCAAATAAATCGAAGTACGTGCGTTCTGCTACGGCAAAAAAAATATCGAAACCTTTTGTCGCATTCGCGTTACGCAAGCTAGGTTCGAATAAAAAGTAGGTAACTAAGAAACGGTATTCAAAAAAAAAATCCGTGAAAGTGAACATTCAGGACTTACACTATGCATTCCAGATGGATAAGTTAATTCGTTTTAGATTTACTATCAAATACGAAGGAACAAATATCAGATAGACGGCCACAGTAGGTAAAGGTAGCTATTAACTAATGACCTAGAAGTACATTTAATGCGTAAACTAGAGGATACAGACAATCTGACACCTTGACATTTTCAGAAACGCTCAAAAACTAGTAACCTTCGTAAAATTCCGATCTTTACAAATAATATATATAAAATGGCAAACAATCAGTCAATATGGCCTGACCTTTACACGTTCACTATCCATCTGCCTTGAACTGAAGACAATGTATCCTCCCCCGGAATAGAACCCACACTAGGCCTACTTTCGATTTCACACGATTGATTTGGCGAAGGCAGTGATGGATTGTGGTGAACTGTTGAAGCTTTTGTTTTAATGAACGTAATTTTTTGTTGCAAAATTGTAACATAGTAATAAGGTTAAATACGTTTTCATGAAATGGAACACATGGACAGAAGATACGTAGACTACACTACTCAAACCAATTTCATAGGCTAAGAAACATTAAGTAACTGTTTTTGAGTGAATGGAACAGATTTGTAGACAATTTTGTAGAACGAGAAAGTAATCTCCTCTCGTAAGACTGAAAACGGTCAAGTCTAAGACTTGCTAAGTTGGTAACAGTTTTGTATGCTTCTGCATAAGTTTTACAATAAACTACCTATCAACGTCCGAAACTTAAAACAAGAACTTAGAAGAAAAAAATAATTTATTGTTTAAATAAGTCTACCTCTACGACTTTTCCTAGTGTACAATAAGATCTATCAAAATGGAATAAATGAATTGAATTGAAATATTTTGAAACACTTCCCTATTTTCTATTATTATGTAATTATGTAGTGTAGGTAAGTTTCTGTTTTCCTATTTTTACCAATTTATTTATTAAAGTGCCACCGTCTATATTATCCATTCATGTACAGTCCATCCTAAGGTGGCCTGGAAGACATCGCTCTCAGATAGGGTCACACTTTATACTTCCTTTATTCTAAGCATTTATTTCTGTATTGTGTTCTGTTGTGTTTTGTGTGGCATAATAAAGTGTTTTCTACATATCTATCTCGCTATTATATACATGATATTGTCAACTGATACTATTTTCGATTGTACTTAACTCAACTCTTCATGTGAATGACATTGCTGCAAATGCTCACTAACACCACCTCTTGTAAAAGTAATAAGTGAATAACGGCTGGTTCACTTCTAGAATTACGTTTATTTAAGTTTAATAGTTTATAGTTAATTTTTATGTGATACTGTTTGTTATCCCTAAGAAAGAAAAATAAAAATAAAATAAAAATAAAAATAACTATAGAAGATGACAATGTCTTAGACCTAGTCAAACTGTAAAACAATAAAGTCAATAAAGTTTTTCAATATTTTATGCCGAAAAATTGAAAAACACATAAATCAAATCATGGTAAATATCCCGTTTTAAATGACTTTAGTGTTAATAACCATGATAGTTTCTAAAGTTTTAAATGAAGTAACAATAATATATGAACGATAAGACTGAGTAGTGAGTCATCGTGTTATTTCCCAACGTCGCCCACGGATAACAAACGGAGGTAACCTCGGAGGAGCAGATTAATCAGACCTGATTGTTATTCATGATCTGTTTGTAGGGATTAGCTTTTATTTAGAACTACCTACCTACTCTAAATAATAGCAAGGTGTTTTGCGAGTTCACTTCTTGCAACATGGTAATGGAAATAATTTAGCGTATTTTAAAAAACTGTAAACCGACTTCAAATTCCTAAATAATGAAAACTTAGTTTTAAACAAAGAATCATCGAAATCGGTTGGCGTGATTTTGAGTTATTCGTCCATTTGTCGCGCACATACTTAATGCAAATTTAGGACTTGGTTGGTTTTCTCATGGATGCCATTGTCAGAACTGGACCAAATTGAAATGAGACCACACGGAAAGTACCAGCTTCCAAAAAATAAAAATATATCATTAAAATCGGTTCACCCGGTCGAAAGTTCTTACTAACGTAACTACTACTTACGTGATAAATATAAATATCATAATAATAATAAAATAATATAAATATCACAAAAGGCGGGTGAATTGGCATGGTGACAGGGAGATATTTTCATAGGAATAATCAGGGAATAGGACATCAGTGGTGCGGCGCTCGAAGGTCCGTTTGCGACCCAGAAGGTTGTTTCGAGTTCGATTCATATAACAAACCCTCTTTCACATGGTCTACTCTACACCATCATCGCCTGGATGCAGCACTTGACTTAAGCACCTAGTCCACTAAAGCATCGCCATTAAGCTCTAAATAGCAAAGCAAACGTCGCCGGCAGCATGACTTAGTGGCCGGCTCCCGTACTTACTCGCCGTGAATCAACTGACTTAAATTACTGGCGGGTATAGTGAGACTCAGTGATCTTGATCTTTAGCAGTGAACATATTTTTGTTGTAGTTTTTTGATGATATATTTTGACCTGTTAAATATTACTCGCCGCGCATCTACTGACTTAAATTATTGAAGGTGATCATGATCCTTCGCAGTATTGGTCCATCTACCAATATGTTAAGCCGCCAATATGATAATACCACCATTAGTGACTTATGATGTATGGTTTCATTTGTAAATTGTTTTAGTGTTTAGTGCGCAATAAAAAAACTATCTGTATATATCTATGTTGGCCGACTCATCAGAAATGTTGTTTAGTTTCATTTGTTTTAGTTTCATTTGTTTTAGTTTAATTTGTTAGCCAGTATAAGCCTGATATATCAGATTTAAGGCTCACCATAAATAATAGGAACTCTTTAACGTCAACGTAATCATAAATCATCCAACATGACATGTCATCTTCATAATAACTTCAGGCAAACAAGGTCAACTGTTCAACAATTGCTGGACATTTCACACATTAATAGTTATCCTTTAAATATTTGAGGTTTATGTTAATTTAGTTTATGTAATAATACGCACTTTCTTGGATCACCATCACCACATCGCAATCATTAAACTAAACAGTCAGAGCAAAAGCTGTAAAGGATCAAGACAGTTCTACCGCGCATCACATCAGTCACTATTTGCGTATTGAATGGAGCGAATCACCCTGTACCGGGGTCAACGGAACGAGTGCAAATATGATATTCGAGAATTACCTTTGCTCTTGTATACCTGTATACCTGAGATGTCAACTGTAGTACCTTGTCACACTAAGAAACGCCTTCTTCTATACAGTATTCTGCATTAATGGTGGTAATTATCCGCTTTCAAAGCCTTCGTTGAAGAGTTAACCAGGTACTTTCACGCCACCTCTATCATCAGCTAGTATCAAAGCAGCTTATGTCCCTTAAGATATGATGTAATTTATAATGTAGGTACATATTTTTATGTATTAATAATGTGGATGTATGTAGTTTTTAAATATAGCATTATAAGATGTAACCTATAGTTATCAATAAATGAAATATGAACTATAAGAAAAGCCTACTCGCAAGCTTCAAGTGTTGTTGGATAAGTAAGCTTTAAAACGACATGGTTCTATAGTAGTTCGGACAGTAAAAAGGGATGTTGACACAAAAGACTTATTTTTGTTTGTTAAGGCTTTTGCGGAAGAGGTTGATGTACTGAATCGAATATCATCACCAGTTTGTTTTTTTTGTGTAAACAAATCATCACCCTCTGATAAATAATTTGTTTCGCTTACGCGTTATGCCAAACGGAACATTCGGGCTTTTAAGCTGCATAGATTTCGTTCTAGATTATGAACATTATTCGCTTATTGTTATTCAGAAAAAAACTTGCACGAATCCTCGGAGAGACACTATTTATTTTGAATCCAATATACTTTATTGAATGGAGGAGGATTCTCAATAATTTTTTAACACCAAATAACTTCAGTACCTAATAAAGATAAGCAATATAAATACTGTCAATGTTGGTTTATTATGACAGTGCGACAAAAATGGAAAATTATAGCCTCAAAGGACAATAAAAACTGCTGGAAATAACAGCGCAACTCGGTAAAATGCTGGGTTTTCTATAAGATATGGCGCTGGGGCGTCTGCCAGCCCATTAGGGTTTCCCGCTCTCTGATCACCATGCAATTTGATTGCACAGGGTGTCATTGATTTCAACATAAAACAAAACAAATCAATTACAAGGCTCTTAGCGATAAGGCCGCCCGTTTTTTTCTGTGTTTGATGTGCAATAAAGCGTATTGTATTGTACAAGAACTATGTATTTTAACGGGTATTTATCGCGTTTGTTTACCTATTCTTCCCGACGTTTCAACAGGTTCACATATTGTCGTGATCACGGGTTGACTAATAGTACTTGGAATTAAGTGTTCTGGTCGGGTAAGTTTAAAAATATTCACAAAATAAATTATTCAATAACTGCTAGGTTGACAAAACAGTACAAAATTAAAAGTGGAAATCAACACGGACAAAGCGTTCGTTTAATCAATCTTGTTGTTTTCATAATATCAGTTTTTAAATAAGAAATTCTTTAAAGTCATTTAAAACGGTATATTTTCCAATAATTAATATTTGAGTTTTCCATTATTTCGGCACAGTTTCATGCGCCATGATCACGGAATAACTGAAAAACGTAAAAAATCAAATCATGGTAAATATTCAGTTTTAAATGACTTTAGTGTTAATAAGAATTTCTTTTGAAACTATCATGAGTCTCAAAAGAAATTCTTTGCACTACCTTTACTACCCTATTATACCTGTTTATTTTTTTTGTGTTTTTTTATTGTCAATCAAAATGACCCCAGTATCTACGACGATGGCTGGTACCCAAAGGTTTGGAACACGGACATCCTGTATAGTGCAAAACTGCTGATATTGGTTCGCGTGCGCGCGCGCATGATTGACAAGACAATGTGTTATGGTAATGTGATGGGGGTGTGATTGTGGTTTATTCCTGATTTTTCTGTAGTATTGCAAGTGAGTGATTTGTTTATTTTGCAATAAATTGTTAAAATAATACAATACAATACAATACAAAAATTCTTTATTGTACACCATAATCAAATTAATCATTACAAAATTACATTATATGCGACAGGTACAATGGGCGGCCTTATCGCTTAGAAGCGATCTCTTCCAGGCAACCTTTGGATGGAAAGAATTATATGAATTTAAGAAAAGGCAGGGGGTGTACCACAGATTATCTAAATAAGAATTTAAAAAAACAAATAATAAATATTACTAATTCCAAAATAAATAATACACCACTTAAATACATAAATAAATAAATAGTAAGTACCAATATTCTTTCTTTTCATTCTTTTGGCAGGAAAAACTGCTTGACGTGAGCTTTAAAAACAGACAAGGATATAGTTTTTCTAATGGACTCTGGTAGTGCATTCCACAACCTTATGGCCTGGATGGAGAAAGATTTGTCGTAGAAACTGGTTTTATGAGGTGGCATATTCAAAACCAGATTTAACCAGATTTTCAGACCGAAAATAATGTGCCTAGAGTAGTTTTTTTCTGCCTTTCTGTATAAAATTCTTTCCAGCAATTACGGGTATATCATTTATGTCTATGAAAATTTCATGTATTTTTGAAACATTTATCTTTAAAATTTTATCACAGTCCTAAGTCACTTTGACATGTTTTTTTACGATTCAAAAAGAGGATGGCATTATTTTTAGGCAAATAAGGTTAGGTTTAGGTTCCTACGGAATCAAAACCAATGTCATATCAATGCCACCAGCGAAGTCCTCTCACCAATTAGTCATACTAACAGAAGAACTCTTACAAACGCTAATAACGTTTAGTAGTAGTAAAGCAGAACTCTTACAAACGCTAATAACGTTTAGTAGTAGTAAAGCAGAACTCTTACAAACGCTAATAACGTTTAGTAGTAGTAAAGCGTATGCTAACTTTAATCCATCAAATCCTACACTGTAAGCAACTTATCTGTGCCTACACCTAGATAAGATCAGCCCATCGCATCGCAAGCTATCGCGGATCGAAATGTTTCTCAATCCGTGCTCGTCAGTCAAACCTACACGTGCAGTGTAATATTACTTATAATAAGTCATTTTCGGTTTATTACGAACGAGCGACGCCTACCTAACTCATCATTATCATCAGCCTATATTAGTCAGCTTGACGCATCCAGCATCTCCCTGCAGTGTTTTGCAGGTCGTCATCCCACCTGGTCGGAGGGCATCCTACACTACGTTTACCGAGTCGTGGTCTCCACTCAATAACACGTTTACCCAGCTAGGTTTTTAGTTCTTCAGGAGATATGTCCGGCCCACTGCCACTTCACCTAGAATTCTTAGAGCTCGTCGATAACTTTGGTTCTCTCTTCTCTCTCTTTCCATAGCTCGCTGAGCGACTACTTAACTACTTCGATGAGTGTGAAGCGGTGGCGTTAGCGGCGTAAGAATCGACCCCTTCAACTCAACCCATGGATGTCGTTTAACTGTCCTTAACATTCCCTCAGTGGCTAAGAGTAATAACATAAGTCTTAAATAATATTTAATTGATAGCTGTTACTGCGTGAAATGTCCAGCGATATCGACAACCAGCCATATAAAGCCAGTTTCGACATACTTTAATAATCCGAAAGTTGAAATCAATTTATTTTTAAAAGATACGCTTGATAGTAGGTTTTCTACAAAAACTCATTACTTTACACGTTTTATTTTACGCTGTCATTTACATGTTTTATGCGGTCGTTTTAGAAATTACTCAATGTGCAATTAATCCTAGCGCGCCCATTCGCACACTATGTCAGGTGTAGTATAGAGGTAGGTATTACATTGTTAGGATTCGCCTAGCGACGCGACAAGTTCGTGCTGTTGACTTCTTTACCCCTAAGATTAGTAGGTATAAGACAGAGGTGTTTACATTAAATATGCACATAAACCGTATTTTCCCAGCAGTCATCGAAAACAATTCGAAAGGAATGCCTACAGACCACAACAGCAGTTTTGCCACCTGCGTTGGACGGTCGCCAAGGCTCGTGGCTGGACCCTGGCTGCCAGACAGCTATCTGTCTTCGGGATCAAGGCTCGAATACACTGAACTTGTGACTCAGCTATGGTGCCAGAAAGAGCAATGGAAATCGATTTCAAGATTAGTCATGTGGTTTCAAATAGTGTTAAAATCTTGTTCGCAAAGTTTTGTTTTGTACGTCGTGGGTTGGTTGGTTAGGTGCGCTTATTTTGACTTCCACGGAAGCCATCTCTACTAAGCGACGCGCTGGACAGTTTTGTTTTCAATATTTTTTGTTACGAAAGGTTAATAGCTCTTCACTACATGGTATAAAACAACAGTCGCTTCCCGCATCTGTCTGTCCCTATTTATGCGTATATCTTTAAAACTACGCAACGGATTTTGATGCAGTTTTTAAATAGATAGAATGATTCAAGAGGAAGGCTTATAAACCATTTGACACTTAAATTTCCATGCGGGCGAAGGCGCGGGGCGCCAGCTAAGTGTGTTTCAAATAGTTTTGCAATGTTGTGTTGTGATTTAGAGTTTGCAAAGTTTTGTGCTATACGTCGCGCAATGATGGCGCTTATTTTAACTTCCACGGAAGCCATCGCTACTTAGCGACGAGACGGACACAGTTTTTGTTACAATATTTTTTGCTACAAACGCACTAATATTATAAATGCAAAAGTTCGGATGTTTAGATGGATGGATTAATGATGATGTTTGTTCACGCCAAAACTAGATACTGAACGGATCGGGCTGAAATGATGCGTGTAGGTAGTTCTAGGCCTGGAATAAGACCTAGACTTCTTTATCCCATACTTAAATTAATTCACAGGGGATAGAAAAAATATAGGTCTCTAAAGTCTTTTTATTTTTTTGATAATGAAAAGACCCAAGAAGTGGTTCTAAAAGCCCTGTAATTAAAAAAAAATTCAATTCAAAATCCTTAATTTCTATAAGCTTACAAACTAAGCACTTAGACTAGTCAAATGTTGTATAAATTATTATAATTTTTAATGATTATATCTTAAAAGTAAGTCAAGGTTTCTTGTACTGGTGAGCCAAAAGCCTGTCGAGCCAGACAAAGCATAACAAGTGTGTGCAAGCCACGTGCATTCATATGCAAGTGGCATGGTCGCTTGTCCATTATAATTCCTTGGATTTCCCGCTCAGCGAGTTAATGCATCTTTCTCTTGCTTTCCATTTAAACTTCGTCCTCGATCGATGTAAATAGGTAAATTCAGAATAGGTACTTAGATTTAATTTTATCTCTTGTGTTTTATCTGAAATACCCTTGTACTTTGTTTTAGTTACAGAAAACCTCAAATTTTATTAATCATTGGTTATTTATTATTTACTAGGGATTTGGAAAGTCAAGGTCAGATCTGATATTTCTGGCTAGCTAAATTATAATTATGATAATCTGCGGACTTCTTAATATAGTAGGTATAGATTTTCAAACAAAGACAGCCCATAAATTTGCTACATACGTACTATTTCAGACTATTTAATGCTTCATCTCATCATCAACATCCACAGTCCACTGCTGGTCATAGGCCTCCCCTAATGAGCGCCACAGCGCCCAGTCTTCAGCATCTACCTGCAGTCTTTCGCAGGTCGTCATCCCAGCTGGCCGGAGGACGTCCTAAACTACGTTTTTCGCAGTCTCCACTCTAGAAATCGTTTACCCCACCGGTTGTCGGTTCTTCTTGAGATATGGCCGGCCCACTGCCACTTCAGCTTGCTAATTGTAAGAGCTATGTAAATGACTTTGGTTCTCTGTCGGATGTATTCATTAGGGCTATATAGTCGATTTGGCCGGGCGGTCCAGTGGCTATGATGCTTCATCTGATTTCATTGAACTGTATAGAAATATAAAATATTTATTTGGGTTTCAAAATATAAAATAATACAAATTAGGAACTAATTAATTACGAATGCCAATGCAGCGCTGTTTTCCATCAGCCAGAGTACAAAGTGTAGTCGCACAACACTAATCACAGCTAACTATTGTCTCTCCGTAGTATATATTTTCTATCGAAGTCTCGGTGTACCAATGCTCCATGTTCACACAAGCCTGATGCGGGTCACAGGTCGGTATAAAAATGATCATTCGATAGTCTGTGACACCTGCGCGGGCGCACATCGGTCAGCGCGCTGGGCGGCCAGGGATGGTGGCATGCAAAGAGCATGCAAAAATATAAAATTATAATTGTCTCTTGGCTTTGGACCACTTTTTGCGTTGACAGAGAGCACATAATTCATTTCTACTTGAAAATCCCAGGGCAAGAACTAACCTCCTGAGCAACAAAGTTTTTTTTTAAAGATCATGACATTATTTTTTTATAATTAGTGGTAACATAATAGTTTCCATGGCAACTAAAAAGCCTTTTCATTCGCCACGCCACCTAAAAAAGATCGCACTATTGAAGTGTTCCATACAAACACTTTTTTAGTATAAGGAAGTTTGTAGTAAGTTTATTATTTTTTAAACACGCCAAATTATTACAAGCAAAAGTATTAATCGTAAATAAACACTAAAACATTAGATTTCAAAAGACTTAACATGAAATCACAACAGATAAGTAATATAAGCCTAACATCTTGCATATCTCTTGCATGCTGCTGTTCGATATGTCGCGCGAGTAATATTCGCTAGCGCGGCGATGCATCACGCGCCCCTAACTAATGCAGCCCGCACTGACGACATGCGCTTGCGCACCACCACTGCAGATACCAACGACCTTATATATTCTTTGAAGATTCTGAAGATTTATTTATTGAGATAGTAGATTACAGGTTTTTTTTACTAAGCCCTAAGGCGATGCTATAACTACTTATATTAACTTATTAATTTATGTACATATACACAAAACTAATTAATATTTTTTTTTCAATAACATGTAACTTGCTTGTGTTTTGCGTACTTTTTTCCACATTTTTCATCTCACGTTGTCCCAGAGAGTTGAATAAATACCCAACAACAACGTGTGATGAAAAACGTGGAAAAAAGTACGCTAAAATCATGAAAAAAAAAATTGTCATTTTTACAATATTTTCCATACGATAGACATTGGCCGAGTTTGTTTATTTATTTCCATCGTCGTCGTCGGTACAACTATTGACACACTTGATGTCGTTACGTTCTATAAATTCCGAATTATCAAAATTACCAACTAACTTTTGACATAGGAAACACCATAGAAAAACCAGACAGACATGCCTCATTTAAAAATTAAATAAATAGATAAATATTAAACGGTATCCGTTCTAGAATGCCATTGGAACAAACACCATTTTGGGATGACAGTATGGAAAACTAGAACAAAACCTTGACTCGAACATTTCCCGAGAAAACAAAGCTCGTGCCAACCGCAAAAAAACCGTATTGTCAGTTAACGAGCACATGAGTAACGGTTTAACATAATCAGGTGAAGGGCAAGTCCTATTGTCTGCGCCATTGTGCTGTGGGATTCATTTGGCATAATTATTTCTTACACGTATTAGGCTGAAGTAGAAGGAACTGGCTAGGACGGAAAATCATTAATTTTCATAATTATTTATTTAATTTGTTTTTTGGAATTTCTATGAAGGATAGGATTCGTAACGAATACATAAATATCCGACAGAGAACCAAAGTTGACATAGCTGTGAGAATTAGCAAGCTGAAGTGGCAGTGGGCCGGCCATATCTCGCGAAGAACCGACGGCCGCTGGGGCAAACGTGTTCTTGAGTGGAGACCACGACTCGGTAAATGTAGTGTAGGACGACCTCCGATCAGGTGGGATGATGACCTGCGAAAGACTGCAGGTAGATGCTGGATGCGTCAAGCTGAAGACAGGGCGCTATGGCGCTCATTGGGGGAGGCCTATGTCCAGCTGTGGACTAATATAGGCTGATGATGATGATGATGATGGAATCGTTTATTTTTATTTTAAATAAATATGCTCATATATGGACACTTGAATTGTTTCTGTATCATAAATTATGTCAGAAATAAACGAATTGAATTGAATGGCAAGGTAAAGGGAACAAATCAGGGGAGACTTTTGTCAGGTAAAATATGTAGAAGGTAGAAAAAAAAAATAGTAAATTCTATAAACAGTGAAATAAGAGGAAATAAAATTAGACACTTAATGTCAATAATTTATGATTAGAGGTATTATGATTTTTGAGGTTTCCAATATTTCGGCACGCGCGCATGCGCCAGGAACTCACTGCGAATATGTTTTATTTTTTCTGATATATCGATTTAATGCTTGTTACTATATCAGTTGTTAAAGTTTTAATAAAGCCATTGAGTAAAAACTTTAAAATAACAAAACTACTCGTTAAAATTAAATAAATCATTTGTGCGCCACGATCATTACATTTCCAACGTTTCAGATTCTATTGCAGCTAATCCTCGATACCATAACAATCGATACCATAAAAAATAACGGTATACCACGTAACCGTTAAATCTGTCATTCTTTTAAAAATATCAATTAGCTTCAAACCTCTTTTATATCTTTCAATTACCTCAATAAAAGGGTTAACGCGCCTGTAAGTGCACATAAAACATCTCATCTAATGCAATAATAAGTTACGGCGAAACAATATCCTTGAAGCACATGAAACCTTCATGCAATAAACATGGTGAAATTATACCGATATCATAGCTATTATGCCACAGGCTCGTTAAGACAGCTCAAACACTATCTTGTGTTTTCACTTTGCTATTGTAACAACTCAGACTTAGCACTCAGCACCAATTTGAAAATTCTAAGCAATCCTAAAAAATATATTTGATCTTCCAACGTAACGATTCAATTTAATACATACTGAATATTCGTACATTTTCGATCAGGGCATGCAGATAGAAAAGAAAAAAACATTTATTTTGACAAATGTTGTATGTTCCGGGTGTTCTTGGTATTTTCTATTAATTATCTAGCTATTTAATGTATTATATTATGTATATCACTCATATACTACCAATAACACAAGCTCTGCTTAGCTTAGGGCTAGATGATGCTGTGTGGATTGTCCAGGATGAATTATTTATTTACATATTATATTATATTCAATTAAGAATTCCAAGCGCCAAAGAGCGCGCTTCAAAACGGCTATCAGTCTTAGAGAAAGATAGCAAGTGCTGCATTACACCAGCTGTTTTCCAAATACTGTGGAACTTTAATACGTTCGCCAATACTTTAATTGTTTTCCTGGTTTTAGCGGAATTACCCGAGTGGTATCATGTTTTCCGGGTGGGTCGCGCTGGAGTCGCTGGTGAGTCGTAAAAGGGATTTAGTTCGGTCTTCTTGTTCACATCTATGATCCATAAAGCTCACGCAATTATTCTTGACCACACACGATGCTTGTAAAGATATGTAAATAGCTATTTATTGTACCATAGGCATGGAATCAATGAAAATTACACGAAGGCTAGTTGAAATAATTAGGTAGTACTTGATTGTGAGTTTCAGAAGTTTGTTTAGTGACGATGGGACATATAATAAATCTTTTCTACGACGATTATCTGTAATTTACTCAACTTATTTTATTTATTTTTGTAAAAATATAGTAGAAACCAAAAATTGGGTTGTGCCTTCTGCGTGCCTTCTTTCTAGTGAAAAAGCAAAAACTTTTTTATTAGAAATTATTATCTTTTCCAATGTCACATTTAGGTAATTATTACCTATTTAAGAAATACAAAAACAAGCAAATGTCCCATTTTATACTGCGATATTTTAAAATAAAATAGAGCAATTTACTGCATTTATATTATTAGGTTTCACTTATAATGTGGCTGGCAATAAAATAAATAGAACCAATGAACGGAGAATACTACAAATACCTACATCTAAGCCTGCAATGTATATACATAGTTTGTATCTTTTTTTTGTTTTTGATATTTCTCTATCTGTTTCTGTTTGTGATCTACCAACTCTTAGTTAACTTATATCTTTTTCTCCATGCCTAGGTTGCCTGGGATAAATCTCTGTCAGCGATAAGGCCGCCTATTGTACTTTTTATGTGTTATATTAAGATATAAGGTGTTATTTTATAGTTTTAAGTGCAATAAAGTGTTAATTCATTCAATTCATTCATCTAAGGGCGATTTCTCGTTCTACAAAGTAAACTTGTTTCATCCGAATGATTAAAAGTAAAACCTCAAACATTGTGTAAAGACGTCTTTACGCACAGGTAGAGAGTCCCCGGGCAATAAATTAGCGCATTTAATTATTAATTTCTTTAAGTGCGATCCGAGATATATTCCATCCGAGATATATCCCACCGACTCACTGTAGCGCCAACGATTTTATTTCTTTTATAGAGTTTGTAGAGTAGTTGAGAAACAGAGACGTTACCTGTTTGTATCCTAAATATCGTGCTCTTGATTAATACAGTTTCGTTTCATTAGAAACTTGTTTTAGGTCATCTTATATGTACTAAAGCAGAAATGTGATTATTTTTATTCATTTCAGATCTTAAGGACTCTACACACTATACGCAGCCGGGCAGCGAATTGGAAATGTTGGATGTTGGCGGCCTGGTCGGAGACATGTTGGCGAAATCACATTTGGGAATCAACAGACCAAAGTTGCCGGGCTGTGTCGCCGGACATGTTGCAAGAAGTTGGCGGGCACTGTCGCCGACATAATGTAGTTCTATACAATAATTTTGCCGACATCAACCCGCCGATTAATGTCGGTGGCGTTTACGACTTTAGTGTGTTGACTCTATTATTTTTACTAAAATCAAACACAGCCACTGCTACTGTACTGTAAACATGTAATTTTTTAAATATCTATTATTATTATTTTCCACAGCTTATTGCCCAGCAGTGGAACGGAATTTAGCATTTACAATATCTATTTAAATTTTTTTTTCTCTAGTTATAAAGAAAACTGTACGTATATTCTCTGTTCTATTCCTACTCTACATCGAATTCGTCCAGCCTTCCCCGATGCGGGCGTCTCGATCTCAAATCGAGATAATATCGAATAAACACAATAAATTATATTTATTACATTACATTCGACGCTGGCCATTATTTGTTTAATGCTATCGAAATTGGACAAGGAGTACGCCCATCAGATGTTTTTGGGAAGGTCTGTCTGTGTTGCTTTGAATCGTGAGATTATACTTAAATATAACTACCTATATCTAATATATCTGACCTGCACAAAAACTATTTTTATAAAACTTCTGGTGACGTTATAAATGTTCATTGAATATTAACGACCTTCGTTAAATATACCTTTTCAACAAAAAGGTGTTTTTGATTTTCTGTTCACCTAAATTTTTTGTCCATTAGTGGGAAAACCTCTCTTTTGAAAGTATCCACTACCTTCAAATTACCAATTTATTTCAGCGGTACCTAAATACAAAGCCTTTAAAACCAGTGACGTCGGTAAAAAGGTAAAGGTTCACATTTGCGATGTACTCCATAACGTTCACCTCTGGTTTTTTCATATAAATCAAAGTAAACAACTACCGTACTTAGCCGGGCACACACGAATGTTTACCTTGCACGCTACTGACGATGGACTGTGAGTCGAGACTTGACCGGGGGTTGGAGGACGACGATCACTGTATTTTTTTAAAATTGATTCCAAGTATTTTTTCACAATTAATCGAATCGACTTTTTAGATCGATTTTGCTCGGTCTCTCTGAAGGATAGCATTCGTAACTAAATCATACGACAGAGAACTAAATTTGCCGACATAGCTCAAAGAATTAGCAAGCTGAAGTGGCAGTGGGCCATATATCGCGAAGAACCGACAACCGCTGGGATAAACGTGTTCTTGAGTGGAGACCGCGAATCAACAAACGTAGTATAGGACGTCCTCCGGCCAGGTTGGATGACGAATTGCGAAAGACTGCATGCAGATGATGGATGTGGGAAGCTAAAGACAGGGCGCTATAGCGCTCCTTAGGGGAGGCTCCAGCTGTGGACTAACATAGGCTGATGATGATGAATTAAATAATATCCCAAAAAATTTTTTCGACTTTGGCGGTACTTGGTCTCGCAACCTTCTCTTAGACAAATGATTAAATGTATGCTTCAAGTTATTTTTATAAACTAGTTCTCGCAGTGCACAGTAGCGCGCTCTACAGTCACGGCTATTACCACCGCCAACAGAGTTCAACACACGTCGGCCCAATATTTGTACTGGTCGAATTCCCCGGGTTTGTCTTCACACCGCTCTCTCTTTGATTTACCTTGTTTTTGTGGGAACTGGTTTTAGGTGATTTTGCAACGACTAAGTTTAACAGGCCTATGTCCAACAGTGGACTAATATAGGCTGATGATGATGATGAAGTTTAACATTGAGTAAAAAAGAGTGCTATCGAAAAAACCAAAGGAATACGGGATTTGTTGTATAACATCATATAAAACCGAATACTTGTCGATGGAGTCGGATAAATCGTCAAAAATTATTAGTTTTATTCGATTATTTCAGAAAAATAAAATTGAATGGGTTTGATTCGGCTTGATATGCACTCAGCTCTATTTAGGAGAGCTCCAAATAATAAATAGTCGAATAAAACTTTGGCGAACAGTAATAAACGACGAAACTTATATTTATTCACCTCCATGGCTGAGTCTAAAAGAAAAATATTGTTAAAAATTATGACAACACACGCTCGTTAATAGTGATGGCGTGAGACTATTGCCCGCGAAACACGCGGCCATAGAAGTGGACCTTTTCTGGAATACGTTAAAAGAGGCAATCTAATAAAATACTGTACCTGATGGTCCATGTAATCGAGATTTTATTGGACTTAAACGATACTATCATCAAATTATGCATTAAAGTCTAATCAAAACTACTATTAAGGTAAAGTTTGACAATTTGGATGTGGGTTAAAATCTACGGAAAATTTGCACAAATTCAAAAATTCTATAACGAATGAATAGCTTGATCAATATCATTATCATCAGCTTCACAACGTGATATCATAATCAACCTACAATTGTAAGTCCCACTGAGTGTAAGTCCACTGCTGGACAAAGGCCTCCCCTAAACGAAGTAATAAACTGGAATAAAGTCTCATAATTATGAGTGCTAATAAAACAACATCGTATCTATGTACCACGTGAACAAAGCCGTAAGTCAAAGCCAGCACCTAAAAACGTTTTACTAATTCAGGTCTAGCCTTAAGAGATACTTTCTAACGAATTTAAGACTACTTCTAGAGAATCACTACTATTCTAGAACACGTTTAGAATAGATTAAATTCCAACGTTTTGCAAGTAAATTGTACGAGTTATAGGCTTTGGGACAATGTCTGCTGTTAGCTTATTTAGTAAACTCAAAACGAATAAGGTCCCAAAGGTTGAACAAAATCGGTGCAACAATTATGGTACCGAGAATCCCGATCTGCAGATATTTGTTCCAGGTGCTCTGGTCGTTTTCTATGTATAATAAAAATATCTATCTATGTAATGTATTGTATTATGTATATCAGTTATCTAGTACCCATAACACAAGGTCTGCTTACCATGGTGCTAGATAATGCTGTGTGAATTGTCCAGCATTATTATTATTATGTCTCTCATTTATTATTATTATTATAATTCGCAATGTTAATGTGTTTTACCGTCTATTTTCTTACTACTTGACAAAATAGGCTTCATCATTTTTCTCCCAGTCTCTGGTTTTGTCTTCTATCGTACATACAACACATATCAAGGGGATTATTTATTCCGTCCGGGGTTTTTTAAGGGTTTATTAAAATTATCTTTTTAATTTCTATCACAGATAAAATTAAAGATTTAAGATAGTAGAAGTAACCTTTTCATCCCTGACAATATTAAACGTCTGTGGTCAACAAGATTTTTTTGTAATTTTCCGTAGACTATAAAGCCTTTAGAATAGCCCTCTCAATTTGACTAGACCTCTAGTTTCCTAGTAACCATGTACATTCATAAATCCGTAATCCCTATACCTACAGCGTGACTAAGTCTGCACGTTTGCGATTTATTTAATCTATGCCATGCGCATACGCTGCCTACAGGGGACGATGTCCACTGGCTTACTTGTGTCTCGACTAGCAGCCTTCATTTGATATATTATTATAACATATTTCTAAGTAATATTAAAATAAATAATGCTGAACAATACACACATCATCATCTAGCCCCAAGCTAAGCTGAGCTTCTGTTATGGGTACTAGGTAACTGATATATGTACATAATACAATACGTCACACAGATAAATATTTTTTACTATACATAGAAAACGACCAGAACACCCGGAACAAATTTCTGCAGATCGTACAATCATTTGTCCCGAGGCGGGAATCGAAACCGCAACCTCCTACGTCGCAAGCGGACCTTCGCCCACCGCGCCACAGCGGTCGTCATATTGTGCGTTTGTTACGAAATGTCGCACGGGAAGTCTGTGACCATTGTAAAACGACCTCTATATGTATATCAGTTATCATATCAAGTACCCATAACACAAGCTTTGCTTAACATGGGGCTACTATATGTATATCAGTTATCAAGTACCCATAACACAAGCTTTGCTTAACATGGGGCTACTATATGTATATCAGGTATACTAGTACCCATAACACAAGCTTTGCTTAACATGGGGCTACTATATGTATATCAGTTATCAAGTACCCATAACACAAGCTTTGCTTAACATGGGGCTACTATATGTATATCAGTTATCTAGTACCCATAACACAAGCTTTGCTTACCATGGGGCTAGATAATGCTGTGTGAATTTTCCAGCATTATTTGTTTATTTTATTGTATTAAGTACATCAGTCATCTGTCATCTAGTCCGAGCCACCCATAACACAAGCTCTACTTAGCTAGATGATGCTGTGAGGATTATTTATTACTTAATCTGGACGCACCCTTATGAATTGAGCCAAAACAAAATACTCGTATCTATGAGTCAAAAACTCAAATTACCCTGAAAACATTACGATACCTTGAAACCTACCTAACGGAAAAGGTGTTAACTCGAATAGGCACTATGGTTTATAGAACCACAATAGAAAATTGGTTCTATTTCGCGAGTGGCGCCTCGGCTCGCGAAAGTAGTTTACTGCTGGACTGGATAAACGGGCGATAAATAGTTTTGTAATATAACGGACTTCTTTGGGTTTTTTTCAATATAATAAATAATAATATAACAATAATAAAATAATAAATAAAACTCATATGTATTAGATATATGAAATTTAAGATGTATGGTATTCATCCATCCATCCATTGAAAGTGTATTTCGTTACTATTTCAAGTTTGTTTGTTACTTTTTCATACTAAATAACTGAACAGATCGGGTTAAAATTTTCCATAGATATAGGTCTAGACCACACATAGGCTCATTTTTATCTCATAAATCAGATGCCATTGAAAAAACTGTAAATCGTTTCCATTGAAAAAACGTGTGCGAAGCTGCGGGAAGAAAATAGTATCGAATTGTATTTAAATTAGTATTTCTCATGTTATTTACATGAGAAATACTTATTAAGATTAGGCTAAATTGCCACATTAGGTGGTCTAAGTGGTAGTTCCCCAGAGCGGCAACAAAAGCCGAGTGTGAACAAAACACGTGTCGTGTACGTGGAGTTACAATACCCAAGTTGATTTAGTATTGTAATTCCTTTGATTACAAAAAATATCTAAGATTCTAGTCCGACCGAGTATAGATTGAAGAATTTTAGATATCTGGAGAGAATATCAAAAGTTGAGAATGCAAAAACCATTAAACTATCGTAGTTTTTAAAAATGATGGGTATTTATAATAATTAAAGTAATTATATTATCACGATTTTTAGTCGCTCGTTTGCAACACCCGTTCACCGGAAACATGCGACTATAATCGTTAAACTGTCAATGCCGTCGGATGACAGTGTCATCGGGACAGCAAATATAGTGATGGATAGTGGGCGTTTATAGGCGATTATGTGGAGGAACGAGAACGGAGCACTCATTTGTGTTGTTTTGGATAGGCAGAGTACGGAATGAGGCGTTTTCCGAAAAAAATATCTTTTAGGACCTAAAGCATAAATATTATAATTTTTGAAGTTTTACCTAAAGTTGGGCTGGAAAAGAACATCTGTGGCGTATGTCAGACCAGCAGTGGGCGAAGATCGCCACTAAATGGGTCCCGGACGGATGACGGCCACGTGGAAGGCCTAGACGGAGATGGCGGGATGAGCTCGACCTATACAACAAAGAGTGGACTCTCCTTGCCGAGGACCGATATGAGTGGAAGAAGGGGAGGGAGGCCTTTGCTCTGCAGTGGGACACTCCGGGCATATATATGATATATGTATGTATATAGGTACCTAAAGTTTAGGTAAAACCTTGGGCTAGTTTTTTTTTTGAGTTTTCTATTGACAAAAGATTCCGCGTCATGGTTTTAGAACCAGAATGGCAAATCCTTCGTCAGTAGGATGTTTGTAATATGAATAAATCGCACTAATTATTATAAATGCGAAAGTTGGAATGTTTGTTACCTCTTCACGCCAAAACTACTGAATGTTTCAAACTGTTTTTTTCATACAGGTAGCTAGAACTACCTGTATGAAAAAAACAGTTTGAAACATTTGCAATAATGGCTACTATTAAATATACATATATCCCATCAACCAGTTTCCATGCGATAGAAATTACTTAAAACAACGTACGAAGCGGCGGGCTACATACTAGTCTTAAAGCTAAGCAGAGCAAAAATTAAATAATACAGTTTGGTTACAATTCTAGATCAGATTTAGGTAAGCTAAGTTCTAGGTTACTGTAGGTTGCTGGTCAACAATAAATTACTCGATTAAAACCTTACTAAAATTTTAACTGACTATAAACTTCTACTACTACTCCAGAATATATAGAAATAAAAAAATTCTCAATTATAATTTGCTTCCCTAACTACATCCAGAATTCCCAAGCCTTATTTATTTACCTCAATATATCCAGTGTAGCCAACATTAGCAGCGTACAGTACCCGACTATTGTATGCAAATTCTCGTACGTGTTCATTTCGACGAAAATAAATGAAAAAGTTTACCAAATCCAATGGTATTCTGTTTTATATTATCACAAAGACATAACACGATGGACCTTTTTGCTGCCAAAGTCACGCTTCACGAGTTGTCTGAAGAACGGTGTATAATATATATGAACTGTAGGTATATTCAAAATTAACAGGCCTTTATAGTATCTATCGTAGAATTTGCTGTATAGTATCTATCGTAGAATTTGCTGTATAGTATATATCGTAGAATTTGCTGTATAGTATATATCGTAGAATTTGCCGTATAGTATCTATCGTAGAATTTGCTGTATAGTATCGTAGAATTTGCGTGAGTTTTAGATTACATAATTGTAGTTATGAGTCTCATCAACATCATCAGCCTATAGTAGTCCACTGCTGGACATAGACCTCCCTTAATGAGAGCCAAAGCGCCCTGTCTTCAGCTTGACGCATCCAGCAGCTACCTGCAGTCTTTCACAGGTCCTCATCCCACCTGGTCGGACGGAGTCCTACTCTACGTTTACCGAGTCGTGGTCTACATTCAAGAACACGTTTGCCCCCGCGCGGTTTTCGGTTCTTCGCTATAACGCTCATTAGGGGAGGCATAGAAGTAGACATACATACAAATAAGCGCCTTGGCCATTTGACTTAGGTATTGTACAGGCTGATGATAATAATGATACTATCTAGATTATAACACTCTGTTAATTCAAGTAGCATTTAACCCCTTTGAACTTAAAAAAATGTTTATGGTCAAATGTAAATAGTTTTATTGGTAAATAAACTAGTACGTTTCCAAATATTGCCACTGGCTGCTTGAATGCGAACCTGCCATGGCTTACAATTTACAAATAAATATGAAGTGCCATGTATGTATTTTGTTATTTGTGTCTTCTTGTATTTTGTTATTTTATGAACTTGTAAACTAACTAACGTGAACTTATTGCTAGCAGATCTTTTAACCCTGTGCATTTAATAGAACGGGATTGAGAAAGACGATTATCACAAATGCTATCCTGCTTACTCCATATCTGATCTGAGCAGGATGCATACAAGATGACGGTATTCTCAATCCCATGCTTAGCTTACACAGGTTATACAATAAATTATTTATGAAAACGCCTATCGATGATTTTTCTTTATCGAATGGACGTTTTCATGTAATGCCATGAAGCTAAAATTCAATAAAAATGACTAAAAGACTAACAAAACCACATTGACCCGACATATTTACATGCAAAGAGTATTTAAATCAGTTTATGCCCATCTTCACTGTCACGTTTAGAAACTTTAGTTAATGTATTTGTGTAGCAAACCGTACGGTGTCATAGGTCGATGGTTTTAGGTGACTTTCAGTGCAAACATACCTTTACAGTGAAATTTTAAAGCTTATCTATAATGTACTCTACCCTAGTACAAATAAAGCTCAGCTTTTTTTTAGGGATGGGATTGTTCTGTTGGTTTTAGTGATGGGAAAAGCGGTGTGAAGTGTGATAGGTTTTGTCGTATTGTGTTTAGTTGAAATACATATATGAATGAACGGAGATTATGGCTGGTTGGAATCGTAATCTTTGATTTTTATATATGTTGATTAAGATTAATGGAGTTAGGGTTCCGCACCGAAAATCCAAAAACAAAAAATTAAAAGATCGTGTACTGAAGTCAGCAGAGAGGTAGGAAAGGGGAAAAGTCTAGAGTAGATTAATTAATAGAACAGATAATAAGATATTATTCATAACATATTTTTATTTGGTAAAATTATCTTAAAAGCACTATATTACGTCGTTGTATAAATAAATTAATAATCGTGGACAATTCACAAAGCATTATCTAACTCCAAGCTAAGCAAAGCTTGTGTTATGGGTTTGTCGTATATATGAACTTTTTGATATAATATGTACATAATGTACAGGTAGTATTTTATTAAGGTTAGAAACTGTTATTTATTTTGCTGAGCTATCCATAATTGTCACAGCACCCTGTAAGCAAGTATGACTCGCACTTGACGATTTTAAAATTTATTTTATAGAGTTTTATCGTCAAGTAAACGTCGTGACCCCGCGAAGACATCTTTGTGTTGAAACTGAATGAGACGAGCTTTGACATGGCCATTTGCATTATTTAGTTTGTAGATTTTTTAATACAACTAGCTCCTGAGCGTGAATTTTCTCAATTTTAATTCACCTTCTGTTACACAATAAGGATACTACCGGTACCTTCCGACCATCTAGCTATTTATTTCCTTGTAATTGTTTCTTGTTGTTATATTTTCTTACTATGTAATGTGTCGTGTTATGTGTTATGTATGGTGTCAAATAAATGTATTTTCTTTCTTTCTTTCTACCTTTTAACTCTTACGTGTTTTTATTGATATCAGAAAATCTTAATTAGTTTTGCGTTATCAATGTGACGAGCAAAATTTGGTTTACATATTTTTGTTTATTGCATTGAAAGGTTTAAATTGCAACACATTAGTTAGCACCGGAAGTCAAAATTGTCATTTATTATTCAATCGATCGATCAAGAATCCACGTCAAAAAGTCTAAAATCATCGATTATTCGATGACGTATCGATTCTATTGTATACATCCCTGTCCCTATTAACGATTTAAACTGGTGTAAGCCTTGTTAGCGAATAATTAAATTACGTTTTGTCAAACTCGGCTTTATAAATTGTGATAGTTTTTGATCGATTAGGCGGCATTTATAAGATTCGTTGAAAAATAGCGATAAACTAATAAACTTTGAGCTTATACATATATAAGATAAATAATGTGCCTTCAAAGAAGAGACCATCAATCAATTATGTTAAGTTGTTGAAGTCTTTGAATTGGTAACCCCTTAGGCAGGCACCTATTTTGGTATACGTCATCTTGCCTATTTCTAGTTCAAATCACTCCTGCACATAGGCACAGAATTATACCGTGTCTTTTTAACAGGGACGTTGTGGAGGAAACCATAACCAGAGGAGTAACAGTTTCTTTTGAAACATCAGCTCTTTTTTGGTTAAAACTGTTTTATAGTTGCGCTTAATTAATAAAACATTTATTTTATGAATTAACAAAAATTAAAAACAAAGAAAAATATGTTTATTGCTTTTTCAACAGAATTTTTTTATTATACTGAATTATAATTAGGTAATACCAATGAAAACTGTGTAAGTAGAGAAGATTGACTTTTACTTTATTATGAGTTATGAGAATTTTTTTTTACGATAATATTTTTTTTTGCCGATTGACTCCTTTTCATGTCCGAATCATCTCATGATTATGATGATGTCGGTAACCTCTATTATGAGCCCTAGTGGATAGTCTTCAGCTTGCAGAATTAAGCCTTTCGCAGATCATCATTCCACCTAGCCACAGCGCATCCTACACTACTTAAATATAAGGGCTTTATGAAATTAACGAACATTAAAAAATAAATTCAAAAAATTTTTTCGTAACCACAAATATTTTAAACTCCCAAAACAAAATCTCCAAAAAACTAAATCAAACAAAATTATTCAAATTTAACCAAATACATGCGCGGCGCCTGCGCTCACTCCAAATGTTTATCTAAAAAATGTCTCCGTGTGTTTGTATGTTTGTGTGAAATTTTATGTCAATTTGTCAAATGCCTTCGCCTTTATGAATATTCAACAGGTTTGCTCAGCAGACGTGACAGACAATGGAGGTGAGAGGTGAAGTTACACTATTCTATTTTAGGAGGTTTTACAAAATTTAAATTGTGATACTTTTGCCAATTTTATAAGCGCGGACACATCATCATCATATTAGTCCACAGCTGGACATAGGCCTCCCCTAGTGAGCACCATAGCGCCTTGTCACTACTCATAACTACAAATTTGGCCGGACCAAACTTTCACCTCCTACGCCACAAAGGTCGCCGTTAATAAACTTCCCTAGAAGTGAATCTCTTTAGACCACACACAGTTTATAACGCATGTTAAGATCGAATCAATTCTTTCGAATTGCACTATGAATCAACTGTGACAATACTGTGACCATTTATTGATTGAAGCGCTTGCTGCTTGTGGTGACCATGAGGGACAGAAAATAGATTAATCATTATTTATTAGATTTTTTTATTAAATAGGTAATGTCATGCGTTGTTAACGATATGGTCACCTTTTCTACGGTATTAGGTAATTAATGAATTTAAACCGGTGAACTTCTGCATGTCAAGTCGAGTAGTTAAAATAAAATTCAAATAGAGCAAAATTAATCTTTATTATTATAATGTTTTCATAAGTCGTCCAGAAAACTCGAAAAATATATTTGCAGACCGTACATCATCCGTCCAAAGCGGGAATCGAAGTCGCATCCTCGTGCGTCGCAAGTAGACCTTTACCCGCCGCACCACTGAGGTCGCTATTGTATCAGGTTTAAGTATCATAAGAATTAATTTGTTTCAAATCAATTCTTTCAGGTCCCTCGACAGTTCGGAATGCTCGGATAAATTCTTAAATTTAACAAATGATTTTTCAGTAACATTACCTAATATGTGTTACAGCTTTTAAGGTTTTCCCACACTGTATGCGTTCTGCGGTCTACGGTCAGGTCAAATTGAATGCAGTTGTTCAATTTGACCTGTGAACGCATCCAGTGTGGCAAAGCCTTTATGCCTCGATGGGAAGCATGCATGGCCACCCTACATTCGTCACGTTGTACGTTTACGACGCACCGCACTGGTTCCAAAGTTTACGCGACCGTAATTGTCTAAAACGAGTGCGTATTAAAAGTGTCCACAATATTTACGGCTGTGAATGTAAGGCTAGTTTTACTGTCTAACCACGAAAGAGGAGTCAATGGGGCTTTTTTTACATCATTCGGAAGACCACATCTAAATTTTTTGCAGGATTGGTGCTCTGATTTGTTTAATTTTATAATAATTGATTGGATATATTTTCTTATTATTTTTTATTTGTTTACCCTGTATCAGTATCAGTTTCTTTAAATCTTTACCGTTAAAGCTAACTATGTAACCAAGCTTCCCGCGACCCAGGTTTGCCTCGAACGGTGGCCGCCAGTAATGTGTTCATATGTAAGTGAAGTGACAAATAAATAATTTTGTATTTTTGTATTTTGAATTTTGTACATTTGAGATAGCAGCCTATTTCATGCTGGGGGTCGTTTTATGACACAAGCATCTTTATTTCTGTAAGTTACTATTTTTAATCTCTGATTACTTAGGATATTATCACAAAAAGCTTCTCCAAAGTATTATTGTGGGTTATATTATTACTAATGAATATCTCAGTGGAATATGAAGCAAGAAATCCACCATTATCTTCGGAACTAGGCTGCAAACTTTATCGTCTAACTAAATAGCTATTTGGATCGACTTTGACGATCGTTTATATTTATTGTGACTTTTGATCCTATTTTTTAGATCGTTCCCATTTTATTTGTAGGTACGTTAAAATACGGCGCCACTGGGAGCTTTAAGACGTGTTTTATTCGGTAGATGGCTTTTTTATTAAGCTCAATTTTGTTGCGAAAGAAGAAAAAGTAGTTTACCTTACTTCTTACATACTTTACAAAGTAAGTTAAAGTAATATCACCAATAAGCATCATCTGTAATATCCAACTATAATCACCTAATATTTTCCATAATTTATTTAAGGTCTTCTTCCAAATATTATCTTGGCGCGAATGTTAATCCTTAACTGGATTCCGCGTAATTCAATGTGAGTCTTCTTCCCTTTATGAACGGTTTTGTTTTGCTTGTCAGTATGATATTATAGGGCAATTTCAAACCGTTCGTAACGCTCCTAGCAACTTACGTAGTACGTACTACGTACAGTTTATCGTTACTACGTATTAGATACTTTAAGATGCTATATAGATAAGATAGTTAGCTACTCTATCAAATACGTACTTACGTATTGCTAGGGCTGCGCCGAGTCCGCTGATCCGCGGGCGCGTGTCGCGATGCGGGTGGTCTTCTCCGCTCCGCTTATTCCGATGGACGGTGCTATGCAAGGCCAAGTAATTATAATAAATTCTTAATTTATTATAATTATATTTTTTTTGTAACAGGATTTTGATATGAAGGTAATTTGTCTCTCGGTGATCATGGTCCTAAACAAAATCATGATTTGACTAAAAATCTAATTTTTGCAATGGGCGGTATTCTGCGTTTAATTCATAAAAACGTTGTAAATTAAGCACCTCATTTATATAGCTATACGTTTATTACATACTATCATGGTTATTAACACAAAACTCATTTATAACGGGATATTTACCATGATTAGATTTTTGAGTTTTCCAATATTTGAATTCTTGACTTCACTTATTTTATTTGGTAACATGTGTCTGGTTTAATATTTGGATTCGATATAGGTTAATAATTGGCTACCGCTCACAGACAGAGACAGTCTATCCCGGAAAAAATACTCAGCCATCAAGGCAAGTTCCATTCAGAACAATATATTAGTTTCTCACGCCATGCCACCTTCCTGACGTCACATCAAATACTCTCTAATTTTTATTTTTATTTTTTATTTTATTTTTATTTTTGTTTATTTGGAAGACAGACAGTACATAGACATTATAAAGAGTTACAATAAGGATTTACATAGACCAGTGAAGTCTCCACTATTAACAAATTTAAACATAAAACTAGTGAACAGATATACAGTTAACAATAGAGTTTTAACATAATTTAAACTAAACTAAGTCAGTTATTGGCGGCAGCATTGGCTGCAATGCTTCTACGAAATGAGACAATGGTTGAATTGAAAATATCAATTTCATTGAAATATTTATTATAATTATTGCAAGCTCTGTTCAGAAATATGTTCTGCCTATAATTAGTTCTAGAGGTAGGAGTCCAAAAAGTTTTTTTTTTTCTAGATGAAGCCCGTGGGCAATGCAAATAAATATTTTCAAGTAACAACTGGGAGTCAATTTGATTATTTAGTAATTTATATAAGAACACCTGATCTCGTATAGTGCGACGAATGTCAAGATCTACTATAGAGTCCGTGGGGGCTGTCGGAAAGCGGAATGAATAATGTTTCAAAAATTTATTCTGAATTCGTTGTATATCTTCTATATGTATCTTATATTGGGGATTCCAAACCGTTGATCCATATTCAAGAATTGACCTGACGAAGCTATTGTACAGTAGGATAAGAGTGTTAGGGTTTTTGAATTCCCTACCAATTCTCATAAGCCTTGGGCGTAATTATATCGAAATGATTTATAAAAGACAACTTGTGATCTAAATAGACGCCTAGATCTCTAACCACCGAGACCCTAGAGATTTCAATATTATTAAAATTATACTTAAAAATTATAGGTTTAGGTTTCCTTGTGAATGATATAACATTGCATTTTTTAGCATTAAGGAAAATACAATTCAACTGACAGTATGAGTAGAGTCTATTAAGATCTTCTTGGAGAAGTTGACAATCGGATATAGATGAAACTTTTATAAATATTTTTGTATCATCAGCATAAATTAGTGAACTTGAGTTACGAAAATTTAAAATAACATCATTAATAAAGATTAAAAATAGGAGAGCTCCAAGATGGGAACCTTGGGGAACGCCTGAAAATATGGGAACAAAAGATGAACAATAGCCTTTTATTGTAACAGCTTGGCTTCGAGCCTGCAGGTAAGCCTCAAGCCATCTTAAAAGATCACCGTGAATTCCAATATCACCAAGTTTCTGGATAAGCAATGAATGAGACACTTTATCAAAGGCTTTTGAGTAGTCAGTATAAACTATATCCATCTGAAAACCATGTTCCATAGCTTCAGATATCTGGTGGGTCAATTCACACAGATTACTTTCAGTGGAACGCTTGCTAATAAATCCATGTTGTTCGCGAATGATGAGTGGCCGAATCACAGGGGCAAGGGTGTCATAAACTATTTTCTCAAACAACTTAGCAATAGTACACAGCTTCGAAATTGGCCTGTAATTAACAACATCATGCCTATTACCTGACTTAAAAATCGGCACAACAAATGATTGCTTCCATAATTTAGGAATATGACCCGTGCGTAACGAAAGATTAAACAATAAAAATATAGGTTCATCAAGAACTCTATGATGTTGTTTCAGAAAAGAAGGTGGCAAATTATCAGGCCCACAACCCTTATTTATATTTAAGTCTTTTAAATATTTCCGAACGATGGGAACCGATAGTTTAATATTACTTAATATTGACGCTGAATTCTCACGATTTGTACTTATCATAGAAGAAGTGTTAGGTATCTCAAAAACCGATTGAAAATGAGAATTGAACATATCACACATTTCATTTGCATTAGAGGTAGATGTGTTGTTATAGCTTATAGTATCCGGGAGATCATCGGCTTTTTTTTTAGATTTTACAAAGGACCAAAAATGTTTACTGTCTTTATTAATCATAGATTCAGAATGAGTTATAAAATTAGTGTAGCATTGACTTTCCACTATTTTTTGCCTTTTCCTTAACAATTTAAAAGTTTCATAATCCATAATATTATTATATTTTTTCCATTTAGTATGATATTTAAGTTTTTCTTTAATTATTTTAACCAGTGGCTTTGAAAACCAAACTGGATATCGATTATTAGATTTAAGTACTCTTTTTGGCACATATTTATTAATAACATTATTGACAACGCAATAAAAATTATTAGTTGCAATCTCTACATCATTATTATCAAGACAAGACTGCCAATCGATATCTGATAGAGCCTTGTGTATGATTTCATGATCAGCTGCGTGGAAAAGGCGTATGGTTCGTGGAGCTGGATGAATAGTCCTATAGCCAAGTGCTAGAGACTCTATTTCTAGAGTGGGATGGTGAGGGTCCTCTGGTAGTAACGGTGATTTACATCTGACCAAATTACATTGACGATTGCCAATGACCAGGTCGAGAAGCTTGTCGTTAGCATTTAAAATGTAATTAAATTGTACAAAGCTTGAGAACGACAAAAACTTTTCCAGTTCAGAGGCAAGATGGTCATGACATGAGTTCACCAATAAAGGATTGTTGTCAGAAAAATTCCATTGACTGTTGCTTATATTAAAGTCTCCTAACACCAAAAAAGAATCATTAGAATGATCGATAGAACACTGCGAAACAAAATCAAAAAGTTGTACTAATGCATCACGGTGGGCTCCTCCATGAGGTACATAGCAACAATAAATTCTAAGACTAATTGAATGATTAAGATTAACCAATAACTCAATAGCCTCCGCATAATCATTGACGAAAGGAATGCATATGAAAGCGGTTACAGGAAGTTCACGCCTAACCGCAATAAGTACCCCACCACCCAGGGTATCACCACGTGATTTATAATTTCGATCACATCTGTAGATACTGTAGCGACCATCAAATAATTCGCTATTATAAATTCCTTCTAAAAGCCATGTCTCACTCAAGCAAATTATATCAAAATCCGAGTTAAGTAGGTTTCTAAAGAAGATATTAGTTTTGGTACGCAAGCCCCTTACATTTTGGTAATATATTTTAAGTTTACTTAATGGATCCATTGTACTATAAAACTTATTTCATAATAACTTGCAATCATTACACAAAAGAGAAATTGATCATCAATACGTATTAAATAATAAATCGAAAATATAAGTATAATATAAGTCGAGTTCCATAGAAGCATCCAGCAAAATGCTGTGACAAAGCCGCACGCACACAAAATTAAACCAACTGCAATGCAAAAAGTAGCGTTACAATTATTACTACAAATCAAATTAACAAAAAAAATTAACAAAGCCGCCAAATGTTCGAGCAAAAAACAACCAAACATAGCACCTATACAATTTTTTTTAAATCGTCTTCACAACTTATGTGTAGAACTGGGCTAACGTCAGACATGCGAACCATGATTGTGCAGTTCTTCACCCAAACGTATTTATAACTTTTATCTTTAGCAAGTTTCTTTACGCGCTGTAAAAGCGCCTTATGGTACTTAGTGAGATGGTCATTAAAATACACAGGGAAGTCTTTACCGACAAAACCGAGATTCGACGATCTAAGTCCACGTAGCGTTCTCAGTGAGCTCAAGAATTCATCCTTTCTAGAGCGACATAGCATACGCAACACAATCGGCTTTAGCCTGCCTGCCTCGCTGGAAGAGGGCGCGACACGCGTGATGAAGTCCACGTCCGAAGGCATCAGTACAAAATGAGTTCGCTTTGCTAGTTCCCGCACCAAGTCCATCAAGTTCTCTCCACGGCTCTCAGGGATCCCAAAAATCTCAATATTAGATCGCCGGGCCCACTGGTTTTTAACATTGATGTCAGCCTGTAGGTTTTTCAAGGACTCCTTCAATAACTGGACCTCAGAGATTACTGCGTCACACTTCTTTACTTTAGTCTCCATTTCTTCAATTTTTGTGTTGAATTTTGTGTATTCCTGGCTAATAAACTCAATGGATGATTTAATATCCTTAAGCTCATTCTGCAAGTTCTCCTGGTCCTTCTTTATGGAGGTTTTGATATCTTTAACATCCTGTCTCAATGAAGAAATTTCGGCAGTGAACAATGCGCTAAAGTGAGCACTAAGCTCAACCTTCATTTTGTTAACTTCGCTCCTGATAATTTCTGCCATATCCTGGGAGCTACACATAGGTGACAGCGTTAGAGGCGAACTTTGAGAGATAGTTTTACTTGCTCCTGCAACTTCCAATGTCAACGGGGAGGATTCTTTCGTAGCTTTATCGTCCCGTGCTCCAGAGCGAACCGGGGTATTGTCCGACTTGATCCTTCTGGATTTAGACGAGCAATTAGGGCAAACCCAAGTTGACTTAAATTCCTTAGTAACCTTTTTTATTTTTTCGGGCAATATGCACTGAGTGTGGTAGAGTACTTTGCATACTTTACATGTTAAGGCGCTTGAGATGTCTCCATCCGTCGTCTGACAACATCCGTAGGTAGGCATGGTACAATACTATAATTTCGCGGCTCGACGTCACTATCTCCTTGGCTCAGTTGGTGCAGCACCCGACCGCCACGCAGCGACCCCGTGTTCGAGACTAGCCGGCAGCGAATAATTGTGCACGGTAAAAAATGTTTCCTCACCGAAAGGCGCCGCCTCATCTAGCTTCTTCTCACTCGGGTCGAAATCAGGAACGCCCACTGGGAGGAGACACGCGTCCAAATTGTTCAGGAAGAAACGAGAAGTCAAAAAATCAAAAACTGACCAATAGAAAAATAGAATAAAAATACTCGAGCTCAGATCGAGCGCACGTCTGTTCACAAGCTAAGGTAGAACTGAACTGATTTTTTATTTAGAACTAAAGAAAAAGTAATTTACAGCATACCACCGTCCCTTTCCCTCGCGACGTGTCACTTGCGCAAACGCAGGTCGCTACAGTCCACATTATCGCATTGTTTAGTGCCGAGGCAGGACAGGTGCTTTGTACTAACTGAACTTATCGACCTATTTGTTCCCATTGTACGGAAGGGGTTGTATTTCTGATATCTGCGAAGTTCTTATAAAAGGTGGCGATACGTGCTTGCTACTTGATATTGGCTACCTACTGACATTCTTTCAATTGAACCAGTGAATAGTTTTCAGCTTACTAGAAGGCTTTTTCTAGCAAGCTGAAAACTTAAGGTGAAAACCTTCAATAAGATTTTTGGTATTTATCAATTTAAGTCTGTTAATTATAACCCACCCTCATCTAAATATTTAAATTTAGAGATATTAGATATAATATTGATATTTAGATTCTTCCAAGGCGATTTTATTATGGTCATTATGTATGTTTCACTAAAAGCCATAACTAGCTGTCTTTAATATACATATCTTTCTTAATAAAACATGGTTTACCTAAACGGAGACCAAGACCCATACGTACATATTTAAACACACATTTGTCCCGTGAATCGAACCCGCGACCTCCTATATCACAGGTGAACCTTCGCCTACTTTGCCACTGACATTGTGTTTCACACACTAACTGTGATACTGACCTTACCTATGCATAGATATAAACAAATTCGTAAAAGTCAGTTGTTCCCTGTTATCGCACGCAATCGTTTAGCACTAAATCGCAACACTTAAACCCTACAACGCAAGCTAAACCCAAGAATCTATAAATCCCTTATCGATTCAGTAGTCTCCAATAATATCCGATAACACAAAAAAGCACCCTCAATAGTGCGGACATCTCAAATATCGATTAATATCGTCGGTAAATAAATAACGCGAGATCGGGATCCGAAAATGTCCGAAGTTACGAGGCGGGTGTATCAGCGCATCGGCTGCCATATCGCACGAATGCCGAGCCGACCTGGGCTAATCGTAAATCTTGCGCATTTTTGTGCTAAGAATGTCCTGATAAATACGGGTAGAGTTTGTCTGTATGTAAAGGTTCTTGGTATTAGAAATGTTGGAAGATAGAAAATATTTTTTGTCATTGAGAGCAGTTTACATTCTTAATGTCTTAGTGTTAGCTAATCTACATACTTAAGTGTTCAAGAAGACCAAGTACGTTTCCCTATTTTTATTTGGTAAATAAATTGCACTATTTCAGTTTTTACTAATTTATCTTAATATTAAATAATATCATAATTCACGAATATCTAGTAAGATAGTATAAACTTAATTCGAATTTGATTCGGTGTGTACCTTTTTAAGGGAACACAACTCGAAGGAATAAACTAGTTAAAATGTATCTCGCACCCATAAAAGTATCGACACGTTCGGAATTCGGGATCTAACTCGAGATAAATGGGTCATTCCGTGTATTTTGTTATAAATAATATTTGACAGTTCGCGATTCTTAAATTTAGAGCTATCTTTTAAATTTAGAGCTATCTGTCAGTTTGACGTTTTGTTTGTTAAGCGTTCTTCGAATGCTTTGTTGTTCGGTCCAGTTAATAAAAGGTGGTTTTATTACATCGTAAAACTAATGCATTTTGTGAGATATTTTGACCGAAGTTAGTTGTTTTCTATAGAAGCTTGTTATCTTTTGTTGTGGCTGTCGAAAATCACACACACAAAGAGTTATTCATCTCAATGTTTGAATTTGAAGGACTTATCTCTATCTTAAATCTTTATCCAATTGGAAAATGGTACGATTTTGTAAGTAAAAGCTGGTGAAAGCTCTCACGTAAAACTTTTTTAAATTAGCCAATAAAAGAAACATCCTATAACTTATCAGCCCACGCAATCGAGAGGGTGCAAATAAGGATGCAATATAGAAAAGGATATCATTTTACAACTAATTAATCAGCGCAGGAAAAAATAAAACATAAATTAGTTTTCAATCGACTACAAATTATTATAATCCCAGAGGGCTACGTCACTTGCAATTAATAAAGCATGTATTTTGCAAAGTGGTTTTTAAGTTTAAAATGTTATGAACCTGCGAACTACATAATTTGTTAATGTTTCCAAAATTTAAATTATAAGTAAATCAATGTCAGACGAAATTAAGTTATAGATTTTATTATGCATCTATAAATATTTATTTTTCATTAAACAGCAATTCAACAACGGTCGTAGCTCTGAACTTTTAGCTCGATAATATTTTATTTGTTTTCTCCTCGCAAGAGAGAAGCAAGAACTTCATGGAAAAGATATCATTGATATTATGTTATACCGAGATAATTTATTTTTCGTTCATTGATTATCTTAATATTTTCAACAAACCGAAAACTTTTTCTTTACTGGTTATTCACCAGTAAAGTCGTTCAAGCCCGGGATCACTCTCGGATGGATACAGATCTCGTCTTGATGTTGCCAGCCTTCGTCCTGTGCTTCAACTTACAATATCTGATGGAAAATTAGAAGTTTGACTTTGATTTTATGAACAGTATCCGGGAGCAAATGTTATCATCACGGTTTTTTACTGTTGTGGCTTCCCGATTAAGAAAATAAAAAAAAGTACACAACATTTCCTAGTGAAACTTTTCACCTCCACGACTACTATTATTCTGCGCTCGCTATCTCGTGATCTCGGAGCCCAGTAGCACGGGATAATGTATCGACTACATGACATCACTAAAATAAATTTAGTGCTGCGCTCGACCCGAGGTTAACAACGTAACGTGTACAGCACTATTTCTCGCCGATCTGACTCGATACCGTTTATTTAGTGCATTGTTGTGATCGAGTTTTTGTTGGTAATGAAAGGAGTTATTATTGCTTAGGAATTTTGGATTATTTTTGGGTGTTTATTAATGCTAAATTAAGCTTACAAGACCTTAGTTATTTAACAAGGTACTGCGGGGCAAATATAAAAACTCGTTAGATTTCCAAATAAATGCTCAAAATTGTGACTGTTTTGAATTACACAATATATTTTAGAAAAATATTAGATTACAGTGAGACAGGTAATTATAGGTACATAAGCACATAAAACCGTATAATAATATACCGGTATATCCTTTTATAGTGAGACCAGTATAAAAGCTAATTTTCTAAATTCAAGTCACAGTATTTAGAGTCGGAATCGAGTAGATAAGATCAATTAGTCGAATGCGCTCCGCTGATCTCGCCACGTCTCGTGCGATGTTCCGTTATCGCGAGATCGCAAGCACATCACTAGCTATACGGGGAATAGATATACTGATTATAGCTATCTATTCTATCATTACATTCTTACTTACTTATACTTAAAACAAAGTCGCTTCCCGCTATCTGTCTATCCCTATGTACGCTTAGATCTTTAAAACTACGCTACGGATTTTGATGCGGTTTTTTTCATAGATAGATTCAAGATAAAGGTTTATAAACCATTTGACACATAGATTTCCAAGCGAAGCCGCGAGGCGCAGCTAGATTATAATGAAATCAGACATAGAAGCTTATTTAATAATAACGAATTAAAGGACAAAATAAATACATAATGCTGGACAATCGCCATCGTAACATACAATTCCCACAACTAGCCCCAAACTCAGCAAATGACTTAGCTGAAGAGTGATGTGTACCTTACTTATTAACACGTTATATAAAACCCTCTGTCAAACAAATAAAAACAAATCGGTTCGTCCATTTGCGAGCTACGATGGGACAAACAGACAGACACGTTAAACTTTTCAAACAATAAAATATATAAATAATCTGTCTAATATCCTAAATTTCTTAGGACATGACACTTGGAATCTTAAGAAAATGTTGAAACTTAAACACGCTAACTATAATAAGAAGAGTATTCACATTTCATAGTTACCTCTTAAATCTACATTATAATAACGGTTGATTTCCGTTTAACCGGAAATAAATATAACAATCGAATCAAAATTGAAACGGCGAATCAAATCGATTTCTTTCAATAACTCGAATCAATAAAATCAAACTTAATTATAAACTCATCATTCGTTACAGTTTTAAGAATACTTTGCCTAAGACATTGTTACGCACTGGGTAGGAGAAACGTTTCGTTTATTTTAATAGAACGGGCCCGGGCGGCGTGCACCGCTGCCACTTGGCTTGTACGTAATTTTAATACCACTGAAAGCTAACAAACTCAACAAAGATGTACCTTTTTAAAAGTGGGGGTTTTTGCTTAAATTTAAAAACATTTATTGTAGAAACTGTGTACAAAAAGATCTTAAAAGCTAGGTGAAGCAAAATACATATGTACTTATGAAACATGAACTACCGTAAATTTCTTGAAACGTATGAGTTTTTTTACAGCTGTGGAAAAAAATTGCATTCATTCCATTTGATTTTATCATCCTCAAAAATGAAACTTATGGTTTTTAATAAATGTTTGATTGCTGTGTGGATTGTCCAACATTATTTATTTATTTATTTATACCGCTACGTTTCTCGCCGCAGTGCGTAAGTTGACCTAGTTGTTCTAAATCTGCATGCTTACGGACCATCCAATTTACACGCTCATTCAATTATTATTTCATGTGTTTTATTCGAGTTGATTGAAAGATCTTTCTTTGCTTTGCGACTGTGAACTAGGCTGGTCCAATTTGAGATTTGTAACAGTTTGCTATTAACGTCTATTATGTTTGCTTTTTATAGTGGCGCTATATTTGATACAAATTTGGCTAGGCTTTAAAAGAGAGCGTGGGTCCAATAGGCTGAGAACGACAGGGAATTAACTTCTTCTTAAATCATTTGTACAGGGTTGGGAGTTTTGAATCCAGCCGGTCCACCAGTTCAAAGTCGCTCAGTGAGCTATGCTCGGAGTTTCTCTGACGGATAGGATTCGTAACGAATACATCCGACAGAGAACTAAAGTTATCGACATAGCTCTGAGAATTAGCAAGCTAAACGTAGTGTAGGACGCCCTCCGCCTAGGTGGGATGACCTGCGAAAGACTGCAGGTATGTGCTGGATGCGTCAAGCTGAAGACAGGGCTCTATGGCGCTCATTGGGGGAATGTCCAGCAGTGGACTAATATACGCTGATGATGATGATAATGAACAAAGTCGGGTTTTTTAAAAAACTTATAACTCGAGAACGGCTGAACCGATTTTCATAGTTTTTTGTGTGTTGTACTTGTCTCCGTCTCGAATGTCAAAAATAGCTATAATAAAAATATTGAAAATTAACGAAAAAAAATTAAATAAAGACAGTATGAAGTTCACCGCGTCAGCTAGTTATATATAGAATATAATAGTTTTTATTTGTAACTCAATACACAAAATAACAAAACAAACATGATTAAAAAATAAAAATATAGATAGATTTCAGCCGTACCTAGTCGGAACTAAACATACAAGAGTCTAGTCACAGGATACTCCGAGGTCACTGGAACCTTAATTACCGACAATTAGACAATGCACAGAAGCGCATTATATTTTTAGGGTTCTGTAAACAGCAAGTCGGTGGACATTCGTCTACGACATTCTAACCTAACCTTATAGTACGTTTATAATTTTTTTAAGGTAGCTAACGTCATTCGAACTAGAGTACGTCTCGTACTCTAGTTCGAATGACGTTAGCTCGATGTTCATTACCTCGATGTCTCTAGCTCGACGGTTCGTTTCGTCGATGGGTCGTTACCTCGAAAGATTAGTACCTCGAAGGGTTTCTACCTTGACAGGTCTCTATATATATATATATATCTCTCTCTATACATTATGTACATATATACAGAACCCTCACAGCCCGCTGCCCTAATCGGGCACACTAAATCGACGTTCCGACCTTCGGTGAACAAAGATGCATTGTACAGTTTGGAACGAATCCAATATTGTTGGATACGACCTCCAAATCACAACCACCGATGAGGACCACCTCATCGCAAACTCTGTTCTATTGTAAGACGTGTAGAGGTGGTTTTAGACAAACGTCTGCCATTTTCATCGTACTTCCTAGTTGGATACGTAGCTACAAGATGAAAGGGTAAGTTTGGTTTCTCTTTATAAAATTATCTTTATAAATATATTTGAAATTGGATATCAACGAACATCCTTAGAATGTGCGTCACGTGTGTGGACATGAAAAATGTTTCTTTAAAGAATAAGGTGAATAATAATAATAATAAAAGTATTTATTTTAAAAAAATGGTTTTTAAAGGTTAACAGAGTACTTATCTAAAACGAACGTTATCTCTAAATCATTGAAGTTAACCTTTAAGTATAGTACTCTACCCTAAAACCTTAGTGCTGAAAATGCATCGACTCCTCGCTCTAACTAAGTAAAACTTGTGTTTATACGCGAGGGCTACTCTGCCTCACAGACACCGGGAGTGCGACTAAAGTACAATGGTATAGTTGGTACAATATTATAACAATATAAAGTTAAGGATAAACATTTCCACATCCGTAAGGGCTGATGCGGTGGTAGATCTGGCCTGAGATCTCAAGCCGCAAATACATATACAGGTCTCGACAAAGCCTACACAATTGCTCTCCTTAGAGACCACCCCAGATTTTCAAATGAAATCTAAGTACGGAATATGATGCATTCACTGAAATCTTACATAGATTTAGGTTAACCTGGCATATTGTTTCGACTACTTCCACATGTAACATTCTCCAAATAGGCCGTACAAATTATCTACGTAACTGGCACCAAACGACCACCTTTATGAATTATGAGGTGTTTTTTTATTCTTTATTATATTTTAGGGACTTTAAGTCATTATAATGACTCTCTCGTGCGGCAATATAATTTGGATACCACCAATATCCATTAGATTCACACTGTGCAAGTCTCTAAGCTCTGATCTCATGGACTCGCTCCGCTCACGCTCCAATAGAAGATGCACATCTTCTAAGACGCGACATGTGTCACCATAATTGGGCGAGTTTGTGATTTTCATATGAGGTGTTTATATCTCTTCGTTTTTGCAAAAGCTTTTCCTGGGCGTACTCGTATATATGCAAAGATGCCGGCAAAATACCTAACCTAACCACGTCACCCAATTTGAGTCCGTGAAAGGTGCAGTGACATGTAGGTAAGGTTTGGACAGTCAAGGTTGAGTTTGTTATGGTATGCTTGTAGTATTGTGGTAGTGTGTGACCAAACGTGGCGGGCTTATTGTCCGTGGTCAAGAACCATGTAGAGTGATTGTTTAATTACTAATCATAGCGTTGTATCGTAACTAGAGGATTCGATCCCGAGATCGGATGGATTTGGAATTGACTTTATGCAATCCCGATATACTCAATATATTAATATCCTGGGATAATCTTACGTAAAGAACTCGATACAAGTAATAGTCAGGTTTTTTTTAAATAAAGTCAGTTTTATTGTTTTCTTTTTATTTACAACATTCAGTTCAGAAATGGTCTGAAAATTATCAGTAAAAGAGTAAGATGGCCAAAAATTATACTTAAATCACTGAAAATTTGTCTGACATAGAAAGGTTTGATGGTTTAAGGTAGAGTGGTAAGAACTATTAGTATTTGACAATTCATATTTTACAGATAATCGCCGATATTGAAACATTTGGAGGTAGAGTGGGGCACAAAAATTATTAAACCTATGTAGAATAAGATTAAATAATTGATTCAATTATCTCTCATTTCAGCAATTCCAATTTCAACAATAATACATTTTCATAAGCGATTTTAATATACCGATATTCGAGTTGCGAATGGATGCATATCGATGCATCTCTTCGCAGCTCTAGTATACAATAACACCATATATACTTGCTGTGCCATAACACATACCCTGTGATTCATTTGAAACAAATTCCTGTACAAAATCAGAGGTGTTAACATTCATCGTGCACTTTTGGTTTTATCGACAATGTTCTTTGTCTCAGGTTTTTGACACTTGTCTAATGTGTATTATGTCCTTTGGACACTTTCATACAAGTGTCTTCCATACATACAAATAATTTAATCATGCACACATTGTTTGAGGCTGTTTTGGGAATAATTGTCGCGGATTTGTTTGACGTAAATGGCATTGTTTTTGGGTGGGCTTTGACTCATTACACGTGTCACTTTTAAATCTTACCTTAGTCACAGATGTGATAATACTATTATTATTCTACGTAGATTAAAACCAGTTAAGACTGATAGTTTTGTGTTGAAGTGAGATAAAAAAATGTGGTTTCTAATTTTTCTGCGATAAGTTGTTGTCGACGCATAAGCTGATGGAAAACCAATCAAAATATACAGATCTACAGAACAAACACTGAATTAGGATATCAACTAATCCTAAATAAATCTTTATTGGACTGTAAAGAAGGTCTAAACTTCTTTGTGTTGGTGGACACTCAATGACAAAGAGTAATATCCATAGGTGCGTTTATGAATTATCATCCAAGAATGAGAGATAAGGGACAGTTACGCACTTTTCCACGCAAGTGTCAACTCTCTCCGATAAATGTTCATTCATACAATATCACACATTGCTTATCTAATCAACTTGACAATAATTCTAAAAACCCCGGTCCGGTTCCACCAATAAAACTAGGAAACAAACTAATAAATTTATTAACGAATCTATAAATAATCTTTGTCATATTCCATATTGTAGCATGAATAAATCAATTTGAACCTTATGCTATTAAATTTAGAGAATAACAGATGTTGTGTGGTTTTAGGGAACGAAATATTGGTGTGAAGTTAGAAAGCATGGTTCAAAATTGACTTTTGGAGTAAAGTATACGTTTTACGATGTAGAAAGCGGTTGGCAAAAAGGGAGTGCGCGATGTTGGTTAGAGATGCCATAAACTTTGCTTTGTATGGGAGTTGACAATCAACTCAAAATAATAACCTACTGATAAATTCTATACACACATAATAAAATTAACAACGGCTGGAGAGGTATAAGATATTGTTTTTATTTCCGAAATCGTCCGGATACTAAGAAAAAATGCAAAGCATCTCCAGATAAATGGAAATTCAGCAAAAGAAAAAGTTCAGTCTTTGTTGTGTTTGGAAATAGAGAAGTATTTAAATGTCGAATCGGCTTGTTTATTGATAAATTTAAATTAAAAATAACTGAGAATATAAACAGTTTTCATAGATACCTTCGTAAACGATACTCAAAAGGCACGATTGAACCAGTTTTACCACAAATTGTCGAAGTCATTTTTTAACTTTTATCCCATTGCTGGTCCACGTGAGACGGATCTAAAATTCAATCCAAATATGTTATCTGTTCAAAACAATGGCCCAACTTATCAAAGGAATTGATCACAACCATTAGCTCGTGTTAAGAGCCGAAATATTGGTTACACGTGAAAAATACACTGGTGACAGGAACCATACAAAATAACCACAGAAATCTAATTCTAATCCAAGGAAAAACCAACTCTGTATCTCCAGTAATAAAGTTGGAATTGCTTGTTGAAGATTTACCCAAAATCGTTCTAAATTAATCGCTGGTGGAAAGGATTGGAAGGTGAACAAATTAGATACAGAATATTGAATCTAAGGCAATTTGAGGCTTTTTTGTTTTCTCTCTTTTGATTTGTTGCTGATTTGTATCGGAACAGACATTTTTTGATTTAAAAATATTGGTACTGCTGTTTCAAATTAATGAACATAAAAAATACGGTGAATGCATTAACTTTGTAACGTATTCATGCTTCTACATTAACTCCACATATCTTATGTTTTCCTAATTTTCATTATTTTTAGCTAGCTTCAAAAGAGTAATGTTCTCCATTATACTCATTTTATTTTATTTTATAATACACCACAAAAATAAATAAAGTAGAAATTGCTTCGTAATTTTTTTAAAGATTTTTTTTATTTTATTTTATTATTTTATTTATACTTTTTGCACGTTAAACTATATATAAAACCTATTCTAGAAAATTTATACGAAGGTGAACTTAACCCTAAAAAGAGTTCTCTTCCAGCAAACCTTATTGGGAGAGAGAGATAAAGTAAAGAGAGAAGTGGGTACATGTGCATAAATAAAATTATAAATAGACAGAAGATTGTGTAAAATATTTTTTCCATTTATAGGTTAATTGAACAGTTGTCAATAAGATATGAAACTATGAAATAATAAAGTGCTTTATTTCCTCTAGACCTAACAGCACTCTTGGACACGTCGCAATATACAAATTACATTAGTCAAACTAGGAAATAAAGTCATCACTTTGATTCTTGTTCACGTACTTGCATTTTGTGACACAGAATAAAAACCTTTCCTGTGCCGACTGCCGACCCAACCAAGCGCTGGCTAAGAGAAGACGATGATACATATAGATAGATAATTCTTTATTGCACATTTAGTATAAAATAAAAATATACAGTTGGCGGTCTTATCGCTCATAAGAGCGATCTCTACCAGACAACCATGCATGGATAAATAAAATAATCATAAAATAAATAAATAAAGGATCTTTGTGCTTGCAGGTTATATATTATAAAATAAAATAAAATACTTATAATGCTTACATGGAAATATACTACATACATAGATGATGATAGTGATGATCCGCCTGTACACTGCGGTGCTTAAAGGTTTAACATAAATAAGTAAATAAATGAAAAGCGCCCATTATTCACTAGAAAACCGTATACTATAAAGCACAAAATCTAATCCTCTCGTATCTCTCCACAATTAGGCCGGGACTACACGGCGCGACACGCCGCGATACCATCGCGTGATTTACGCGGCGCGTCGCGATTTTATCCGCACCGGGTGGTGTGTAATGAGCTTACACTTTACTGATCTATTTTTCGCTAGATAATGCTTTTGTTTGCTTTACTGCCTTCTATTGCTTTCACACTAATCTCATTTATAAAAGGTTATTGGCTTTTATAAGTCTAAGAATTCCGTGTACCTACGTGTTTTTCCTTTTTCATTTAAGTAGTACCTATACATACTATATGAATTTTAGGTAGATAAGGCACATATTAGCTACCTAATCCTGACTGACTATATTGAGTTTTTTTTTTTTATAAAGCTGGACAATTTACACAGCATTATCTAGCCCCATGGTAAGCAGAGCTTGTGTTATGGGTACTAGATAACTGTATAATACTATATATTACATAGATAGATATTTTTTATTATACATAGAAAAGGACCAGAACACCCGGAACAAATATCTGCAGATCGTACACACAATTGTTCCGAGGCGGGAATCGAACCCGCAACCTCCTGCGTCGCAGGCGGACCTTCGCCCACCGCGCCACATCGGTCGTCAATTGTCCTAATACTTAGTCTATAAGCAGTAACTACCTAAAAATTGAGTGATTGAAGTTAAAAATAAAATTATTTTCTTTCTTTCTAATCCTAGTCCTAGTCAATTAGGTAGATAAGGTACACATTATCTACCTAATATACAGGATTAATATATCACACCTCTGAGTCCGGTTCGACGACAGTATCGAGATATCATCGGGGCGTGAATCATTTTTGAATAAGATTTGCGTAGTTCTATGTCTGCACGCTAGAGGCGCTATAACAATACCGATACAAAATTGAGACGTCACGATTACCTTTTGATACAATCGTTAAACCTAACTCAGGGTTCTGATCACTGTCGAGTATTCACCGGGGTTCTTTGGTTTTTTTATACCCCGCAAAAGGTATAATAACGCGTTTTTTATAAATAACCTCCAAAAGTAACACATCGCCAAAGTTCAAAATATTAGTCACCTATAAATAATTATAGTCTAAGATAAAGTTATTAGATAGTATAATAAATGGATGTTTCCATGTTGTAATCGTTTGGAAATCTTCTAAATAAACAAAACTTTACGACTGAAATAAATACGTGCCTCAAAATCGTCATGCAACATCATAACAGATCATTACATCAAAAATTATCGCTTTACAAAACAATAACACGAAATTCTGACTTATAAATAAGTTTGAACGTTCATAAAAAATATGTCACTGTAAGTAACTTCTATGAAAACAAAGGAATTACACTAGGGGATTCGCAGAGTCATAATGACGTAGAGGGAGCTCGGTCAGAAATGTTTCGACGACCGATGTGCCACGGCAGATGAAGGCACTATATTTTGCACATTTGGCACAATATTTTGAAAATTCAAGACACCGTAAACAAAAGAATTTTAAATGCATTCAGATTAATTCAGAACAATATACATATAAACTAGTCACGGGTTCTAACCCTGCTAAGTTCGGTAAATATGTGAACCAAGGAATAAAAACACGTAATAATACAAGTTTGTTTTCATAATTTTTTAATTGTATAAATTACGAAAAATTTTATTCGCATTTTCATCAATAATTTAATTTAAAATGTGCCCCTACATAATATTTATTACAGTTTTTTACACCTACAAATCTAAAATTAAATTAAAAAAGAAGACGGGAGTGCACTAAGGTACAGAGTCCCTGCTGTGATCATAGGTTGGTGATCATACTTTATGTAGATATCAGCGTCCTATAGCCTGGTGCAACTACCCCGCCAGACCACACATACATCTGACCGTGTTCATAAACTATTTTTATTAAAGCACCGTATTAGCATACGATAAAATGGTTATCAAATTACAATGAGCGTACATTTGTTTTATGAAATATGGCTCAGCCGACACGAAAGAGGCGTTTAACTGAACCGTACAGCGTGATGTGGTCGTAAAAGGTTTAGATCGAGTTTCGGTTAGCTTTCTTTGAGCCTATTCAGCTGACAACGTGTTCTTGAGTGGAGACCACGACTCGGTAAACGTAGTATAGGACGCCCTCCGACCAGGTGAGATGACGACCTGCGAAAGACTGTAGGTAGATGCTGGATGCGACAAGCTGAAGACAGGGCACTATGGCGCTCCTTGGGGGAGGCTTATGTCCAGCAGTGGACTATCATAGGCTGATGATGATGATTTCACCTGACTGAAGAGTATCTAACAACTAAAGTCACTTATAATGAGATATTTACCATGATTTGATTTTTGAGTTTTCCAATATTTCGGCACAGTTTCATGCGCCATGATCACGGAATAACTGAAAGGCGAAAACTTTTGTGTTAATACCCATGATATTTAGTATTTAGTACGATCTGCAGACATTTGTTCCGGGTGTTTTGGTCGTTATCTATTTATAATAAGAAATAAAAACAAGTCAATAAAGTCATAAAAAGAAGTTGTGTGGATTATCCAGCAATATTTATTTATTATATGACCTGCCCACTGCCCCGATAGCTTACTAACTCTGAGAGCTATTTATGTTACAAATCAAGTCTAGACAATTCCTATGAATAGAAACTTGTGATTAAATTATTATTGTTATTATTATAATTGATAAAGCTTTTATAGTAATTTTTATGGCCGTTTAAAATCTACGTAAAATGAAGTATTTAATACAGTAGTCTTGCATTAAAATACGGAATCCCATTCATGATGCGATTAAAGGTACGGATTAACAGATAAACATACTGAAGAAATTAGTTATTTTATTAGAAATCATCAAAATTAAATAAGTATTAATATTTTACGCTTATGTTATTAAGACATTGAAACAAGTAAGCGCAAGATTAGAAAGTCCACATCGACTTTCAACTCCTCATCACCCGATCGAAAGAAAGTAAATAGACAAATTAAGAATACACCAAGCTCGTAAATTTGACCTTTCACGGCCCAAACAAACAATAATTAGTATAAAAAATTGGCCCAGCGGGGGGGCCTATTATGGTCGCGATGGGGCAATGGGCCAGAAATGAGCCAATGGTCCCGATGTGGCACCAAAGGCACAAGTATCGACACCGCGGCTAATTGAACCTCTCAATTGGGTACATTAAGCTAAAGGTGATATGCACGCGAGGTTTGTTCCCATTGTCGTACGGTAAACTATCGGATGAGACAGTTTTAATAATTGTTTTAGCAATTGGAGCAGATTTATTGTGATCGTTCCTATAATAATTATAAAACAAATTATCAAACATGACATTATTAAAATAACAAGAAACTTAAATTGTGCTATAACAATTTAAAATCGTCATGACGCGGCTCAGTTTGCTTTTATTATGCCTCGGGACAATTAATTTTGAGAACTATGTGCAGACATTTATTCCGTGTGTTCTGGATGTATAACTAATAAATATCTATATATTTATTTATTTAAGAAGATAGGAGTTTACAGTATACACCAAAGCACTCACTATCTATGTAGTGTAGTAAACCATTATTTCAACAAATGTTAAGTGACGAAGTGGCTGACTATTTACAACGAAGGTCTAGAAGACACCCCTTTTGTCTTTTCCTTTCCAATTCGGTTTAACGATTTCATTCGGTTTTTATTTGCTTTTTCTAGTGTGTTATTTAATTATTTTTTGTACTAGGCATAACGATTCGGAGACATGTGTAATGTTATCATCATCATCAGCCTATGATAGTCCACTGCTGAACATAGGCCTCCCCCAATGAGCAAAAAATGGTGTAATGTTATAGTCTTATGTAAATAAATAATTTGAATTTAACGGATGAGCTTATCAAGTATTATGCAACCGACCCCGCCCCGACACGGTGTAGTGGAAACAAACGCAAACAATCACGCCCACGGTCATGTTCTCGTATTAATTTTGTATAATTGTGGTCTCGGCTTTATGTTACAGCTTTCATTAATTGTTTGGGAATCAAATATGGGATATTGTTAGGGTGTGTCTTCACGGAATCGTTCATTCATTAATAATAAAAAACACGCTGAAATACTATATCAGTGGATAACCCGTATTAAATCCACTATGGGCGTAGGTAAAGATATGTACCCAGAGTGGGTTAATAAGGCTTGACAAACACACACTTTTTCAGACAAAATGTATTGTAATAGAAAGAGAGCTTCATGACATGACCGTTTTATGGCAGTCAAGAAAAAATATAAAAAAAATCTTTATAATTATTTAAATAAATACGATTTCTTATGTAGGTTTAAACATTTTAGCGAAGTAAAGCATTTCTGGTATCGCCTATGTTCGGTTCATCGTAATGTTGAGGTAACGTAGCTCTATTGTGAACACAGCTTTACTTGATTTATAACTAACGATTTATTTGAATAACGTTTAATTAGATCTTGAATAATATTTATTTAACATGCATGGTTTTGGTTATTTAACTTTAATCGTATTTGTATAAACTAAAATAAAGATTTAGAAATAAAATCACTATTCTTGGTTATACATAGCTATTTTAGGTACCTAATGATAGGTGTTTATTTTAAGTGATTTCGTTTAGTTGTGGGAAGCGAATTAAACGATATTTGAACCTGTTCTGTTGGTAACATTTAGAAAGCTGTCAACACAATACTATCAAAGTATCATCTAATTTAGTAACCTTAGCAACTGAGTTCTAAGGCCAGGCACCCACTATGCTAAACAATACTTAACACAGAGTAATAATAAAGGGTAGGTAGCATGTCAGTCATTATTTTATTGTATGTCGTTAAAAATGAAAACACGACATATTGTAACTAAAAGTCTTTTAGCTAGGTAGTTTGTAGTCCAAGAATTATAAAAAAAGTACTTTATTTATAAAATTTTACAAATTGACAAAGCCGCAAACTAAACTTATTTTTGGATTAGTTCGATTTTAGGCTAGTTTTCAATAAAAATCGGACCGATAACCGAGTTATTAGTGGTGTTCTGGTGAACAACTTAATGAATTGGGAGTATATGGTCAAAGCAAAACTATGACTAATAGACGAAAGGCGTCTAAAGAGTCATGACTTCGATTTATAAAATGAAATAAATAATGCCGGAAAATTTACACAGCATCATCTAGCACCAAGTTAAGCAGAGTGGTACTATCTAGTACCCATAACTACATACTCGTATGTAAGTAATCGTATATCAGTCATCTTACTGATATAAAGTTTTTATTATAGAAAAAAATACCCAGAACACCAAGTTCACCCGTAAGTAGGTACCTAAGTGTGTTATTTAAGAAAAAGTGCACTACGCTTACTACTGAAGCAAAATTGCTTCTTGTTCATACTTCTACTAAAGCTCTCTCCCCATCATCACTCTAAGTCCCAAAAACTCTGACATTCGTACATGACCCGGTTTTACAGCCTTGCACTGAATTATAATATCTAATTATGTTATGTCGTTATGTCACAATGCTCTTCTCACGATTGTTCTGTGTGCTAGCCTTGGGTATTGTTACTGTTCAACTGCGACACGGAACAAAATGCTCTAAGATACACTAAAGAATTGTAAAATTTAAAGAAAACTTGCAATGTTTCTCGAATTTGAAGGTGGAGGGCGAATATCCACACGAAACCAAGAAAGTTGCAGGTTTGATGATGTACTGCTGTGCATATGAAACTAAAAAACTCAAAGTGTTTTATTTCATGACAGGTCTCTTGGACACGTCAAATAAATAATGATGGACAAGTCACACAGCCCTGTGCTTGGCCTACTGGATGTTTTCTAACTATGTAGCTTCCACTACAATACTTCAAGGGAGTTGCAAAAATTATCAATAAATAAATTCAAACGAATTGTCAAAAACATCCTTTGTAAAAGAGCTTTACGAAATATAGGATTATACAGACGATAAAAATGCTTGGGACGATTATTGCTCCAACTGGAAAACTAACAACCTAACAAGGTTTCTTGTTCGCTTCTTTACTTTACGATTTTGAAGTGAACAAAAATCAAAGTAATCACTTTATTTCCTAGTTTTACTTATGTAATTTGAATTTTGTAACGTTTCCACGTAACGTAGTCCTTTAAATGTAGACATGTAGACGGGGCACAATGGCGCTCTATAGCAGTCCACGCAGGACATAGGCCTCCCCCAATGGGAGGCCTATGTCCTGCGTGGACTGCTATAGGCTTCAATGATCATGATGATGATGATTAGTCCTGCAAGGTCTAAAGGAAATAAAGCACTTTTGATAAATAAAAAATATAGACATATACCACTGATGGTGTTTTCCATATTATTAGCTTTGCTGATATTCATGCTAAGTGACTTTAACAATTAATTAAATTACTGATTTATTAGGTACTTGTCCGCATGTAACTGGTGTGTGAAAAATCTGTTTGCTCGAGTAATTTCGTACAATAGGCCGTAAACGACAAATTACACGGAAGTTAAAATGCACGCGTTATAAAAATATGTAGTTATCAAAATAAATCAGTTTTATTTAAGGAGGCTGGAGCAGCCTTCAGGGCTTTCACATACATTCATTCCACATAGGAGCATTTGAAACCGGTGATTTCATTTTTACCAATTGCAAATTCGAAGTAGTTTATTTCCGCCCTAATTTCTAAACTTATCGCTTCACCATAACAATAGCATTGCCTCAAAATAACATATTCTGGCATTTTATATTTCGTCGTTCGGCATTCAATACCGCGAACGCGACATTTTTGGCGAAAACCTTTTTTTGTTTTTATTTGATTCTATGCGTTCAAATACACCATCCTACATTCAAATTTCGGCCTAAAGTGGCCCCGATTCTTATGTTTTTGAGTCATGTCAAAACCGCGAACGTATTTTAGCGCCAAAAAATCCGCGAATGTGATAGTTCCTTAGTGCCGCCATTCCACTCGGAAGTGCAACACGTGACGCTGTGATTTCTGGGTAAGTTTTTTATTGTAACTAACGTTTTCCTCGTGTTTTCTTTGCAAAATATGTTGTTAAATATGTAGTAAGTTAAATTAACGTTATGTGTTAGCCTATTTCTCAATACACTATGAAATAAAACGATTTCAAAGATAAGTTGTCGTATTCGCGGTTTTGACTGACCAAGTTTTCGGCATTTTTTGCAGGTTCGCGGTTATACCTAAGTAGGACTAAAATGCTTCTGTCGGGGGATTTTAGTAAACTTATAGCTTAATTTGGATAATAATTATAAAAAGTGGTTATTTGTTACAGCACGATGGAAGACTCATCCGACAATTAAAATATTCTAAAGGACATGGGGTTCAGTAACACAATAATATGAAAAATTAAAAAGAAATCGCGCTTGAAGAACATTTTCTCTTCAATACCATCATGCACATCAAAAAGTCGCAAAATCGATGCTCAGTCACAGCCTGCAGGCCTGGAAGTTTCGGCTCAGCTTTCCTGTACGGATTTAGGGCTTCAGCCACAGTCAAATTGTGATGTTACTCAAATAGAACAGCAGTCTGTGATCACTCCACTGTCAGTCCAACTTCTACCTACCACTCCGGATCGCACTGAAATAGAGCCTCAGACACAGCCTGCATACCTGGAAGTCCTGGAACTCTCGCATCACTCCTCCACATGTTATCAGCCTCCGCTGAATTTTGGTGAAACTACAACAGAGCTGCAGACTCAGGTGACTCCACTGTCAGTCCAACTTCTACCTACCCATACGAATCGCCCTGAAATAGAGGCTCACTCACAGCCTGTATACCTGGAACTCTCGCCTCATTCCTCCACATGTCATCAGCCTCCACTGAATTTTGGTGAAACTCCAACAGAGCTGCAGACTCAGGTGACTCCACTCTCAGTCCAACTTCTACCTACCGATACGAATCGCCCTGAAATAGAGCCTCAGTCACAGCCTGTATACCTGGAACTCTCGCCTAACTCCTCCACATGTCATCAGCCTCAGCTGAATTTTGGTGACACTCTAATAGAGCTGCAGCCTCAGAACACTTCATTCGTAATCGAATCTCTACCTATCACTCCAAATTGCCCAGAAATAGAGCCTCTGCCTTTTCAAGATGTAGCAACTAATGCACAAACAAATACTCCATCTCAGCCGGTAGTTTCTTCTTCTGCAGATTTAACCGGGTTATTAGAAACATCTTCATCTGAACTTCGTCGCGGCCGAAAAAGAGACATTGAGAAGGTAAAAAGAGTGCATGGCGAATCCTTTATAGGATTTCGAAAAGAGGAAGATAAGTGGATTCAAGATATTGAAAGATGTAAAAGAGAGATGGCACCGCGGTGTACATCAGATGCATGCTTAAAAGGAGGACTTAACTGCCGGGAACAGAAGAAGAAGATAGGAAGAAAAATTTTGATAGTTTTTGGACTGAAATGGATTGGACCAGCAAAAAAGTATTTATCAAATCTATGGTTGATGTCAAATCACCAAAACGTACCTTATAGGTGTACGTACCTTATAAATTATTTTCGTACAACGTATTTTATTACTTGATTTATTAAAAATAAATCGGGTAAAATGGGTACTCATTATAATTTACCTATTAACCCTTTTATTACAAACATTTCACTCATTGATATTAGATATTAATGGAACTTTAAAGTTATTTGAAAAATACCTTTTCATTATTATTTTTTGTAAGATTTTATAAATTCTATAAAAACAGTTAAATACTTATAATTACATTATTAGTTAAGTATAATAAAATTTGTCAACAGAAACATTTTGTTTGGTTTTAATTCTAGATCTAGAACATAACCGCCAATATGATAAGATTTTACCAAAAATAGTAGGTAAAAACCGCGAACGTGAATTTTTCTAGCAAATACTACAATGATATTGAAAAAACATGTATTTATACATCGTAACAAACTAGTGTAGCTTAAAATACTTTATTTTAAAAGAATTGTAAGCGTACAGAATCATTCACACGTTTTTTTCGTCTCCTGTAAATTTTGTTGAATGTCTCATTCGCGGTATTGACTGCCGAACGACGATTTGATGGATGAAAGTACCTACAGATGGAGTGGCGTTCGAAAAGTTTCAGGTTTAAACTATACTATCTCTTCGTGCAAATAGGTCACGCACTATCAAGAGTTTCTTGAATCTATGGACGATTCTGCGATATACCACTGTCATAGTAAAGTCATTAGTTAGCCAAATTTTAAATACCTCAGATATTTGCTCGTTTTATTTTAATTAAGCACCTACACAGTACAGTACACTCTACATGATAATTTCCCTCTTGACCATAAAAGAAAGAAGGGAAACCATTCACAAGATAGAATGACGACAATATCCAAATGGCTGAAATAATGTGTACAAGAAAAGCTAAACCGGTATGGTGATTATGTAACTCGCGACCGGTTTGCGGCAGGCATAAATTAAGCAATCAGTGCTGTCAAATGTCAATTTTGACCAATTTTGATGTTGTAGCTGGTGTCAAACTAATACAAAATTGACGTTTGACAGCACTGATTGCTTAATTTACGCCTGTCGCAAACCGGTCGCGAGTTACATAATCACCCGGCGGGACTAGTATCATGTGCTGCAGTGTCAAATAAATGTGTTATCTACCTACTGGAGACCCTTAGAGGAGGCGTCCCGCCGATGGCAGTCCATATCACTAAAAACTGATAACAAAAGTCATATTGGCAACTAATTTATTATTATAATAGCACACAGGACACATGACATATTTTTAAAATTCTCTTTATAATTTTAGTGCACATGACTATTTAATTTTTCATCGTATTTTTTAATTAGGAATGATTTTTATTTTATTTTATTGTTTATGTTATAGATTGAATAATGCTCTTTTTATTTAATTACCTAACATATGTATGTAGTTTGTCTCAAAAAATTCAACTTTTTACTCCAAATCAAGAACATCAATTCAAATCATCATCGATAAAATATACAAGAATACTTCTATTAAAATTTCTATATTCATCTAGTACTAAAGACAAGCTTCGGGTTCAAGCCCCGTCGAGATCTTATATTTTGGGATATCATTAAAAATTCTTTGACGTTTCCCTAACTGTGGGTAGTAGGTAATAACAAAAAAAAACAATCAATAATAATCAAACAAAAGTCCTTATTCATCATACCAGGGATAAGTGTACAGCTCTTCAGAATCAGTTCATTGACTACTCCGACAGATGAGTCATGAGTCATGGCGCGCCATTAGTTGGAACCACTTGAAGTGTTCCATCCAGGAAGTAGACATTGTGCTCCAACTCGTGTCTATGTAGTTTTATAGTTTTTCGCGTAAGGATTGAAATATCCATATAGTTTGGACTTGGATCATTTTGACTCAACTCTCCTCATCTCACTCTCTGTCACTCATCAATACAAAGAATTTGATTACTTTTACTTGCTATTTTAAGCGCATGCCTTTCGCATGCCGGAGCGTCCGCTACGGCCACAATCAAATCTTGATTAGATTTGATTGTGGCCGTAGCGGACGCTCCTTAAGAATCGACCTCCCAACTCTCCCAAGTCATAAAAGCTGACTAATGGAATTTACTAGACTAAAAGACGGGTAGCTGTTTTCTTCTGTATATTTTTAACACCACAACTGCGATCACTTATTTGCCACCCGTGGTGTTAAAAAAGTATTTATTGCATCAAAAGACATAGGAAATAACATTACATGCACATTATTATCTAAATATGTCCGTTTTATACATACAGGTAGATTTTATACATGTAAGTATCTTAGGAAAGAACACAATTTATATACAAAAAAAATATTATGACAAAATCTTTTGTGTAGAAAGACATGTTCAACAGTGGACATAGGAATATGTGCTGGTGAGATCTGTCATCATCATCAGCCTATAGTCCACTGCTGGACATAGGCCTCCCCAATAAGCACCATAGCGCCCTGTCTTGCCGTATCCAGCATCTACCTGCAGTCTTTCGCAGGTCGTCATCCCACCTGGTCGGTGAGATCTGTGACCATTCTCAATTAGTTTCGCACGCATATAAAAAAGAGTTTTCCCTGTAAGTTGGTAAGTTCCTAAAGTCCGCAGTTCCAGTAGTGTATAAGAATACAGAGTTCACAAAAGTAATAACGCTAGCAGTAAAGGTATTTACTGTCCGAACGTTATGTTTTACGTATGCGCACGCGCGTGAAATGTAACGGCTTTCGTTTAGAGCTCCATTTCGCGCAGCAAATGATCTAAAAGTTACACTTAAAGCAAAGCTCCTATGACAATAAGCAATAAGAAGTGTAAGATACGTTGGTTGCCTGGAAGGAATAAACGGGTGAAAATACTAGTTTTTGCTTGGTATTGTTATAATATCTTTCAACATGAAAGTTGAAGGGACGAGAAATCAATTAGCACTTGAATTCTTATTTGAAAATAACTGATAGTTTAAAGTTTGGCTTATCAACGAGATTATTTTGTAAGTAAAGAAATAAAACATTTTGAATTGGAATATAATACAGTACATAGATAGATATTTTAATTATACATAGAAAATACCCAGAACACCCATATGCATAGACATAGAGGTTAAAAACTGGTTTTCTACTTTAAATGCCTAAAAGTTTATTTTGTCCATCGTTTATTTATTTAGTACCTTTCTTTATATAACGGTACCTACCTGTGAAACCTGCCCTTTACAAGCTTATCAGATTACCACATTTCCATCATCATATGCACCTGGATTCCAGTATATGGCGACCTCTGTGGTGCGGTGGACGAAGGTTCGCCTGCGACACAGGAGGTTGTGGGCTCGTTTCCCACGTCGGGACCAATGCTTGTACGATCTGCAGATATCTGTTCCGGGTGTTCTGGTCATTTTCTATGTGTATAGATATGTATGTAAATATTTACATACATATCTATATAATGTGTGTGTATTATGTATATCAGTCATCTAGTACCCATAACACAAGCTCTGCTTAGCTTGGGGCTAGATGAAAATAATCCATACAGCATCATCTAGCTGCGTCCAGCATTATTTATTAATTTATATGGTCCTCCCGAAGATGGTGCCCTCCGCCACGGTCCTACGATAGTAAAAGCTTAGGAATTTATATCACAGCCTTTCTTACTAATAACAACCAATACTCGAAGATCTTCCACAGTTCCCACACGTAAATCAATTTAGGATTTGCAAACTATGACGAATCTTTAAATCAACATTCGCGCAATCCTTTCCAGCGTTGATCGATGATCAGCGAGGAGAAATGGATTTTAGAATTTAAATAGGAATAATAGGAATTTGTGGGGCGTGCCTTTGATGTCATAATTTGGGAAATAATCCGTTTAGGGCGTGGAAAACGAATTTGGATAAAAGGGTCTGATTTTTTTGGTCAAGCTTTAGCTAGGACATCTTTTGGCAAGTTTTAAACTGACTTTGAACAAAATAGTATGCTTTTTTATAAATGGCCGACTTCTACGTCAATAGTGGTCCGATTTTGATGATTCTTTTGGCTTTGTATAGAGAATGATCTGGGTGAACCCCTATAAGCGAGGGATTACTATTTTCGGGCAAACCTTCAAAGGAGTGAATTATAAAGAAATTCAAAGTCGGTAAAAATGCTATGATTAAAAAAATATATCTTTAGGTCTAGATAAATAAACCAAAGTTATCGACATACCTCTAAGAATTAGCAAGCTGAAGTGGCAGTGGGCCGGACATATCTTGCCAAGAACCGACGGCCGCTGGGGCAAACGTGTTCTTGAGTGGAGAGCACAACTCTGTAAACGTAGTGTAGGACGCCGTCCGACCAGGTGGGATGACGACCTGCGACAGACTGCAGGTAGATGCTGGATGCGGCAAGCTGAAGACAGGGCGCTATGGCGCTCATTAGGGAGGCCTATGTCCTGCTATAGGCTGATGATGAAATAAAGAAGGGCATGCAAAATTATAAAATATTAAAATTGTTGATCATGTAAAGATCAATTTTCAAGTTTGATTTTACCAATAAATTGTATTTCTGTATTTCATAAAATTTATTTACTTGCATAACACAATGTTTTGGCAAAAAAAGTCTTAATTATTAAAATATACACCACAAATAGCTTTTCTTATCAACATTGTATTGACTGCACTGGCCAATGACTAGATATATATTTTAGTACTTCTAATTCTATAATTAGACAAATTCTCACCACTCTTTGAACAGCCATGATATGATTGATTGATTGATTCGTTTCATTGATTGAGTCGTTGCTCTTTCCTCAATTATTCTCGTTGCACCTCTATGCCTCTATGATAAAAGAGTAACACCGATTTGACTAGGTACCTAACAAGATTTGAACTTTATGAGAAAATACACAGTCATACATTTTTGCCGCGATAAATAAAATACGAAGCGGAAAATAATAAGCTAGACGACCAATTCAGTGGGAGAAAGCCCGCCTGACAAGATAATATTCAGACACGGGAATTATTTGTATGATCTGCAAATATTTGTTCTATTTTGGTTTTTTCTATTTATTTACTTGGCTATCCATGCTGCAAGCCTATTCTGATCTAGTATACATAACACAAGCTCTGCTTAGCTTAGGGCTAGATGATGCTGTGTGGATTGACCAGCATTATTTATTTATATTCAATGTTTTCTCTATTCGTGTCTAATTAATCCACCCAGAGCTATGTATCGCTACCAGAGGGTCAGCAAATACGGCTTACATCTAGAGATTTAAGCTTCCTATCTATAATACACACCAGCTCTGCGTACTAAGAGGCTAGCTAGGTAGTAAATACTAAGTCAAATTTTAGATTGTTTTATCTTATTTGGCCCTCTTCACTTGCAGTTATTATTTTTCAGTAAATAAACCAATATCATCCTAGTTCTTAAAGCTGTTGTAAGAATGAGATGTTGTTAAATATGTAAGTCACGTCCGCAATACTATCCCGTGTGTTTTCCTCTACAGGTACAAAAGTCGCGACTCCGAACAACCAAGTAAGCACCACTAATTGGATCAAATCAAATTGTAATTATACCAGACCAGAATTTACAGGTCTCTGCTCTCGTAAGCTGATTTGTGAAATGCAGGTCTTATTGAACTGGATGATTGATCGTTTTTATATAATGTTGGGCTACTGGGTAAGGCTGCGTGCATTCTGATATTCCAAGTTAGGAGAAATAAACCTTAAAAAAACTTAAAATACGAAAAAACTTATAAGAAATGATACATAAAAAAGCTGTAAATATCTGCCAAACTCATACAACTATTATATATAATCAACTAATGCATACTCTTAGCTGTTTTATGAAAATCGGTGCAGCCGGGTTATTCTAAAGTGAAATCATCGTGGAGTTCCATTTTTTTTTTATAAACTTAATTATACTTTATTAATAAACGTTATTATTTTTTATCACCAATTGTAATGTACACACAGCTTTAGGATCCAACAGAAGCCACAATTAGTTTTGGAGATCGTTACAAAAATCTCTTTTCAAATCCGATCGTTATTGGGTTCCGTCCAAATTGAAACACAAATAAAATAAATAAATTGAAACGTCATAGAATTTTAACAAAAATGGCGGCGCGATGAAAGCTTTTAATCTTGTTCGTTATAGTTCAGTGCGCGAACGCATGTTATAAATACAAAGCATTGAGTATAAAGAAGTAAAATGTACATAACAGCTCATACGTTAGGTAAAATCATCTTTATTATCAAAGCGATAAAGTAGGTTTCTGCCCTCATTAAAACCGAGTGAAAATTTATCTTCAGGGTGCTAGAATGGAATGTTGCGAAATTATTCATCATCATCATCAGCCTATATTAGTCCACTGCTGAGCATAGGCCTCCCCCAATAAGCGCCATAGCGCCCTATCTATCCAGCATCTACCTGCAGTCTTTCGCAGGTCGTCATCCCACCTGGTCGGAGGGAGTCCTACACCACGTTTACCGACTCGGTCTCCACTCAAGAACACGTTTGCCCCAGCGGCCGTCGGTTCTTCGCGAGATATGGCCGGCCCACTGCCACTTCACCGAAATTATTATAGATCTTTAATGCTACTAATAGCATGTAGGTACTTACCTATTCTATAGACGACTAAGTGTGTCTCTTGTTAATTTATGTTGTTATAAATAAAGGTCTTTCTATTCTATCCTATTCGATCCTATCCTATCCTATCCTATCCTATTCTATCCTATTCTATTCTATTCTAAGACTTCAGAACAGGTAGTTTGATGATGATCCGAGCCGAAATTCGACTAGGAGGACTATCCAAAATTCTGCTTCGCCCAGTACCAGAGGAGATATGGCCGGCCTACTGCCACTTCAGCTTGCTAATTCCCAGAGCTACCTGACCAAATGATGACCAACTCGGGGAGACATCCATAGATCCATGGGTCTTGTTGCTCCATTAATCATAATTACTTGGTACAGGTGTGCACGTCAATTCGGTAGCGGTGTGTTCAGCTAATTAGTACTTGTACCTAGCGCAATAATTAATTAGTGGCTTAGAGATATACAATGGATTATGTATTTAATGGACTTGATTGGCTGTGCTTTGATCAACTACTTTTATTATATATTAGTAATGTATTATTTATAACTCTTCATGGTGATATTAAATGAATTAGTCAATACTTAATAAAAACCCTATCACTATTTCTAAAAAGATACCTATATCTGTCCTCTGTTCTTTTGTTATTCAGTTTTACTTTTACAAGCCGATGCATAAACAACTTAAATAACGCCTATGTGGAAACGCACATACGTCTTGTAAAAAAAATTGAATTTTTATCTGATACCTATTCGTAGACTGTGTGCTCAGTCTCCTCGAAACGAAACCAGTATGTGATTAACATAATATGAACAGCATAATACAAATATCTCTGTTCATATCGCAGATGCTCTGACCGTTGTTCCATCTCGATAAAACAAACCGTTAAACCATCCCCGTAGCATCACGGGAATCAAACCCGCATCTGATTCATATCAAACGTTTAGCTCGTGTCGACGCATACGTATCAGAAATCATAAAAAACTTCTATCATGTGTCTCAGGGCGTAGGACCCTATTCTCAACACAATAGATATTATATGTATTGCACAAAAAGTCGAAAAGGTGACAATTCTAAACAGATTTTTAAACTTTTATCGAATGGCCTCTTAGCCCTAAATATTAACATCTACAAAGACAATATTTTATTTAAAAGCATGTCCAAGAAATTATACTGCAACCAAATTATTCAAATCTTTATGCATTGATTATTAAAACCACAACAGGTACCTAATAAAGTAACACCGTAAATCTAATTCGAATTAGTATGCCTAAGCACTGGAACAAATTTATGCGAATGTCAGTTTATATCTAACAAATTACTTAATTGCTGGTCAGAAGCAAACAAAAAGAATAACATTTTTGAATAAATCACAATAAGAAGGAAAAACTTGGAAATAAAAAGGTAGGTAGGTCAAAATGTCAGACGAAGATTCTTTAACACAACACAATTCAGACGTACTGTTATTAGTACAACACAACTGAGATGCTATAATACCTACCTGTTATTGTAAAGGAAAGGTTTTGAGACGTACAAACCCTTAGGAGGGACCCGATATTTTGGATAAATAATATCGAATTATGATATCCCGATTATCACCTTATTTCACAAACACCGAGAATAGAACCTTCAAGGTGCGAAACATTGCCCAAAGCCCACAAGGGCGAGAGACAGTTACAGATTACCACCCTTTTATTATAATCATATTAAGATATCATCTGTTCGACAAAAAGTCACCTTTTCACTGCGTTTAATCCTTTCATTCATTCGTTGAGAATTGCTACCCGTTATGGGACATTTAAATAAAGACGTCAAAGATATAAAAAGCGATCAAGCTTCACTGGAAATGCAACACTATTGAGGTAAGATAGGGTTGAGATTGATGCAAGGTGTTAATTTAAGGATTATAAGTCTGTGTTTACTATTAAAGTCGTATAAAAAGGATATTCATTTGCGTTAAGAACAATAGAGTACATTTTGAAGGGAAGTTACTTGTTCTGGAACAGTGCAAGTAGAATATGGTAGCTTTGAACTTTAAAATTTGATATAAATGTAAGTACTAGAAAAAATCTATTTTAATCCTGTATCAATCTATCTCATATTGATCAGTAACCTGTATCAATCTAAGATTAATACAGGGTTGACAGATCATTTTTCATTATAAATATGTCACATAAGCAATTTTTTTTTCTTTAGGGATGGCCTATGTCAAGAAAAGTGAACAGAACTTATTGATTTTGTTTAATTAAAATAAACGCCGCATTTTAAAATATTATTTGTTTGAATTACCAAAATTTAGTGATGGTTTCGTCTCTATCCATCAAGTTATTTATTGATCAGTAGCATAAACAAAGCAATAATAAAAGAAAATTGTATTTGAAAACGTATATTTGAAAATTTTCAGGTTTTTTTCAGTCTAACCGTAAGACGATGTGGGGGTTGACAGACGATATATCACGAAAGCTCATTATCATTATAATTAAGTATCAAGTTGTATTAACACAGGTATCAATTAAGGTATTATTATTTATTCTTTTTATTTATGTATACGTATTTTCAACATGTTTAGATTGTTTTCTATTGCTCTGTTCATTTAGCTTTATATGTGTTACATAATAGAGGAAATTATTTTGGTTTTTGTAAATCTTAAGTTTCGTAGTATTCAGTTTAATGTACTGTTTATTTCCCATATAAAATAAAAAAAATAAAGCTGAGAAGAATATGTGAATAAATTTAAAGTATTATTTAAGAGACATAGTTTGTTATTAAATAAAATATCCTATAAATAACCCATATAATATCAGTCAATTATTAACGTATAGGTTTCACAGGCACACCGAATGCCAAGTCTCTTAAGTCCCAACATTAAGTTGGTAACTATAAAATAATAATACGATAAAATGCATCCTGATAACCGTACTTGTAATTATCGTGAACAAAGGTCCGAGATCCTATCTCCGGCCCGAGTAGATTGCACCCGACAATGATCAACTTAACACATTTCAGTTTCATTTCCTACATGTTAATTGTATTTGATATGTTATCAGAATTATAATTGTAAATTTGAAGGGCTGGTCGCGGTTTAAGTTTAATTTTGCAAAAATATATATACCTATTTAAATATCATGACGACCGATGTGGCGCGGTGGGCGAAGGTCCGCCTGCGACGCAGTAGGTTGCGGGTTCGATTCCCGCCTCGGAACAATTGTGTGCACGATCTGCACATATTTGTTCCGAGTGTTCTGGTCGTTTTCTATGTATAATAAAAAATATCTATCTATGTAATGTATCGTATTATGTATTACAGTTATCTAGTACCCATAACACAAGCTCTGCTTACCATGGGGCTAGGTAATGTTGTGTGAATTGTCCAGCATTATTTATTTTCTTTATTTATTCGCTATTATGCTATAAAGAATTATAACAGGTAGACTTTTAGCGTTGTCTACGATATGAAATCATAGAATAAACAAACATATCAAATTTCATATAGGTAAAAATACCCTGAATGGAGACGTACCAAAATAACGATAAGCGTGGGTGCAAAGTACCTCTGAAAACACCAGTTACTGTATAAAACAAATTAAAAAGTTACTCATTTTATTTCAATGGTAGGTAAGCATTTTGTTTCTATAATAAAAAAGGAAAGTAATTTTTCATCTGCTCTTAAAAACACCTTAAAATTTACCCTTATTTCATGAAACTTTTCCAATGTTCTCTCCATAAGAACCATTGCGGTGTCGAATGGCCAGCATTATTTAATGTTTTATTCATCATCATCATCATCAGCCTATAGCAGTCCGCTGCTGAAGGCCTCCCCCAATGAGCGTCATAGCGCCCTGTCTTCAGCTTGACGCATCCAGCATCTACCTGCAGTCTTTCACAAGTCGTCATCCCACCTGGTCGGAGGGCGTCCTACACTACGTTTACCGAGTCGTGGTCTTCACTAAAGAACAAGTTTGCCCCAGCGGTTGTCGATTCTTCGCGAGATATGGCAAGCCCACTGCCACTTCAGCTTACTTATTCTTAGAACTAAGTCGATATCTTTGGTCCTCTGTCGGATGATTTGTTATTCATTACGAACCAAAAACGTGTGCTCAAGTAATATTTTTTGTAGTAGATGCAATTCTCGCAGAATATATTTGCACTATAGTGTGCAGGTACACCAGTACAAAGTAGTTCATCCTTGCAGACGGCACGATTTATTAAGGTCAAAGCTTTTTTACAAGAATAATTGAATACGGCTGCATGCTGGGACGAATTCATATTTTTTGCGAATCAAAAATTATGCGCTTTTGCGTTGAGAGCAAAAAGTACTTAAAAGATAAAAAAGTATGTAAAGTAGATTAATGGATTCTGTTTTAATGAAGATTCAAAGGTGAAACTAAATTGCGTGTTTTTGTGAGGAGTGACCTGTGGATGACATTTTGTGAAGGTAATCTGTTGCTCCTTTGTGTATTACAGATGAGATCGAAACGATCCATTCAAATCGTTTGATCCGTGAATTTTTGAGTAAGTTCTACCTCGACCTGTTTTTTTTGTTGGTAGGCCTGGTGGGTTTGGTCCCGCGCGGTTATAATCTGTGGCTTCTGTAATAAGTTTCTGAACACAAAAGTCATTTATAACGGGATATTTACCAAGATTTGATTTTTAAATTTTCCAATATCTTAACTCAGTTTCATGCGCCATGATCACGGAATAACTGAAGGTAAGCGTAACTAAGGTAACTGTGAGTAAGTTTTTATTGGCAGACATACTGATCTACCCTCATTTTTTGTCTTTACTACGAACGTTACCACTACCAAAATTCAAATCATCGTTACTCAAAAATCAAATCATGGTAAATTCAGACAAAATTCTTTATGACGGGGTATAATAAAGAATTTTGTCTGAATTAACCATGATAGATTCAAATGTTTTGTATTATGCACCTAAAGTTGAAGTACGTAGGTGGTAGATTAGTTCTTGTAAGTTTTGTAAACTATATACATAGTCAGTGGTAAGCTAACCCAATTTTTTAATGTTATTTATTAACTTTTATTTTATTTCATTTTGTATGTATAAAAACCTATTTAGCAAAGGCATCGCACTCGACCCAACCGTAGCTGGCAATACCGCTACTTTTACGGTTGGGCCGAGGGTGATAAGAAGTTGAAGCCTCGGACCGGCAGAACGGGCAGTGGTGAATTATTTTTAACCTGCTTTTTCTTGTAAAATTACGAATTGCCCAAAGACTGCATTGTTTACCTACCGTAGTTATTATCACACTGTTTGAACTAGCTATAGTTTTCCTAAACATGTAAAATAGAACAAACAAATAAAAGTAGATAGTGGGTTTAAAACTGTAGAATAACTTAAAACCTTTGAAACCATCATGTTATTAACACAAAAGTCACTTATAACGGGATATTTACCATGATTTGATATTTGAGTTTTCCAATATAATAGTAGATTAACTTGACAAAAACATTTCCAAGTACCGCAGACATCTTGGAAGCTTTATAAAATGATGTATCTTTTTATCTTCATTCTTATATCTAAGTGTACGTTGAATAGCGAAGGTGCGGGAACAGGGAAGCCCATAATTGGTGTTAAATCAACAAGGGCTAAATCCTGCGTGAATAGAATCTGCGAATCGCAGATGACCGCCGGTTTGCGGCGATGCTATCGCTGAACACCTAGCGCTGCCAGAGAGGATAGAATATTGCAGTTTGGATGTGGCACTTTAGTAAGCTAAAGTATATTTTCTTTAAATAAATAAATTATGTTCGACAACCGATTTGGATGCGTCGAGCTGAAGACAGGGCGCTATGGCGCTCATTGTGGGATGCCTCTGTCCAGCAGTGGATTAACAAAGGCTGATGATGATGATGATGTTCGACAATCCCATACGCATCTAGCCCCAATGAATGTAAGCAGAGCTTGTGTTGGGCATTCGATTACTGATGAATATACTTAATACTAATATAATCATTACCCATGTAGATAGATATTTTTAATAAAGAAAAAACCCAGATCAAATATCTGCAGATCGTACAAATATTTGTCCCGAGGTAAAAAAAGAGCCCGCAACCTCCAGTGCGGCAGGGAAATCATCCGCTTCGTCACTGTAAACAGCCAGTGGTCGTGAGAAATTAACTTTGAAAAATAAACTTGGTAAATTACAATGTACGATGTCGCACTCTTCTTTGAGTATCACGCTCGGAGTCAACTTTGGCTTTGGTCATTTTATGCAGATACTTTACAATGAATAAAGCTTTGTTGAAATTTTATTAAAACCTACTCACTGGCTTGTTAAATTTACCAGAGATTTACGGATCATGCTTTACGGACTCTTAGCCCCATATTATGAAAAATTGCCCAGTCATCGATCTTTGCTTGAAGCGTAAACATCGACAACTTACACGTAAACGTAAACCAACATTCTCAAGACCGATCGATGATTGAGTGAGCTTTCATAAAACGGGTCTAAATTAAGATAATTATTATTTAGGGTAGGTCATACTTACTTACTTGTTTCTGGACTGGTTTCCACAACTTGGCCACTGGTGGGCCCTTTTTTGCGTGTCGGGTGGGGAGCTGCTAGTCTAACCACCCGATGTCCTCCAGGAAGGCCAGCAGCTCGCTGATACCGGTGCATGCCTCCCTAGGCGTCCTCGGTGTCCCAAGGTGATGCAGTAGGGTAGGTCATGAAAACTTATAAAATCATTGAAGACCAAAATGCGTCCTCCATTGCAGGCTCCACGTCCCGTCGGAATTTCCCGGCGAATCGGCGCGGGGCGGCGCGGGCGCACGTAATTGCGGCTTATCGACCATTGTTCCGCTAAGCAGCACAAGGCTGGACGGCTGGACGGAGCGTCTGTCTGAATGTATGCATCACTAGACGTACTGACTGGCTAGTGTACAGTTGATTGCCTTATCTATATATAAGTGCAATAAAGAATTTTCTATCTAAATACATATAAATCAATTGCTGTTCGTTTATCACGCTAAAACTCGAGAACGGCTGGGCTGATTTTGGTATTGAAAGGTTTGTTGTAGTTCAGGGAAGATTTAACGGGTAAGAAAATATAGTAAAATTGCGCAGAAATTTACACGCGGGCGAAGCCGCGGGGTGCAGCAAGTTTAAATAAATAATACTGGATAATCCACATAGCCGATGATGCTCCTAAGTAAGCCAAGCTACTTTTTGCAGAAAATAAATGAAATTACCGATTTCTTTTCTTAGCTCCCATAAGGACTTTTCAGGGTGATGGCTGGACGTGCGAACGTCTGTCTTAAGGGGATCCCGTGAATAACTAAGACTGTCAGATTGCATGTCAATTTTACCAAAAGTGGTCGACAGACGGCGCTTATTTTTTACATAGACTTGTGCAAATTTTGTCTGTTATAGAATAGGCAAACTTTAGTTCTTTTGGTTGATGTTAGGTACCTACTAAAGTCATGAAAAAGTTATTTATTCTATGTTACAAAATTACAAGCAAATTTAAGTTACAATCATTATTAATTTCTAATGTAATACTAATATTTGCCCGATATCCTAGGTACCTAAATTAAACCGTATGTAGCTTAATATCAGGTAGGTAGCTTATAAATGATCTTTTAAATATTCTTCGAAATGAGAAGCACATAAAATAGGTAATAATGTCATCTCCGGGTTTGTTTTAAAGTGCATTCGATTCTATATGATTATAAAGAGGTAGATTTTGTTTCTACATATTATTGGAAAAAATATTGCATTGTATAGGAATAAGATAATGCTTGATAATGTTTTTACCTGAACTGGCTAAAAACCTGTTTTTCATGCAAAGAAAGTGCATGCTAGCTGACAATAAACAAATTATCAAATCTATCTAAAGTAGGCTACTAATTGTAAGCACCTTTATTATAAACACTGCTTTAGCGTACTTTGCATAAGTAAGTCTACATAAGTACGCTAAGTACGTAAGTAGTTTTTATAATAAAATTGCTTACAATTAGTAGCCTACGTTAGAAAAGTCAGATAATTTTCTGTTTCATCGTATGACATACTACGTACATTGTAGGTAGAGTGTCTCTAAGTTTTTTCTTGTAGCTTTTATAATTTTAAAATTGTCTAATAATTAATTTATTATTTAAAGAAGGACCAAGGATACTGTAAAAAATCACTTATATCACCTATTAACGGGAAATTTACCATGATTTGATTTTTGAGTTTTTCAATATTTTGTACAGAATGCCTAGAATAGTATCACCCAACTCTTCCCGTGGGTGTCGTAAGAGGAGACTAAGGGGCTTACACCGGGGGACGGTCAGCAGCGTCCCCAGAAAACAAACCGAACCAACAAACTGCGATCCCCAACCCGAATGCCCACCGTGGGGATTATGGGCATTGACCACATAAGAATACAGTCAAGAAGAGATGGCCAGTTCCCGGCCGCCTCGCTATTCCTGGCCATGATAGCGGCCACGGTAACGGCGGGGCAGGGGGTGCTAAAAAAACATGCTAATACACTTGGCATGTCGATATTTTTTTAAAACTCTTCTTCTGTTTGTGTGGTTAGGTATATACGAAATTGCCTCGAAAGGCAATTTTCAAAATGTTTGCCGTCGTGAAAACCTTCCTCGGATTTCATTACCTAAAAAGTTCCAGCCATTCTTGAGTTTTGCGATTAGCAACACATGAAGCTATTCATTTTTGTTTGAAAAGATTATATAAAGATTAACTAAGTACCTTAACGAAAAATATAAATTTTAAAAAACTTTTAGATAGAGAGAGAATTTCTTAAGTAAATATTGTTAACTCCACATGTCAATTTATTTTTGTTTGAATTTGTTGACGTCATTTACAGCTTTACTATAGGTAGGTAACTTCTAATTAATAAACTTTTATGAGTAACTCTACGTTTACTGACATTTGCAAAACAAATACAGTTGGCGCTCGTGCATGTCAAAACTAACTCTATTTCAATGGTATAAAGACCATAGGAACTGAAAAACAAAAATTGTCAAACATCGTAATTCGAGCGACGACACCAGCTGTCAAATGCAAAAAAGTGACATGACCTGACGTCCGTCCGAGAAGGCATCCAGCCTCCGTCTGACGTTATTTGAAGCGATTTTGAGTTATATAGGAAGGGATATTGTATCAATAAGGTTGAATTTGTTGTGGCAAAATATTTACTAGGATCGAATAATTTCGCAAAACGTCTTACAAAATCGTGTTTTTTGGGTTTTATTCTTTTTGTATATAATTCTACAAAAATTACGAATATTTATAAGAAAGATATTATGATGAAGCAGTTATTGTAGTATTTTAAATTCACTTGAAGTTACTATATTTTCTGTAAAGTCTAAAACCCTGTGCTGTTTTAAAGTGTTATTCTCCAGTGTTTTATTACAAAACTACATAAACTATTTTAAAATGAAATATAAACTTTTGAAGATCAGTTATTTGTTTAGGTAATGTGATATTTTTGATCACTTATATTAGATGCACTTTAGAGAAATCTTATAGACGGTGCGCCATACATGGCATTCCGGAGTCCCCTTAAGACGAGCTGATGTTTAAATTTTTGAACTCAATTTCAATATATTTATTGCATCTTCCTGCAGTCTTTCGCAGGTCGTCATCCCACCTGGTCGGAGGGCGTACTACGTTTACCGAATCGTGATCTCCACTCAAGAACACTTTTTCCCCAGCGGCCGTTGCGCGTCGGTTCTTCGCGAGGTATGGCCAGCCCACTGCCACTGCAGCTTGCTAATTCTTAGAGCTATAGAAGACAACGTTAGTTCTATGTCGGATGTGTTTGTCACAAATCCTATCCTTCAGAGAAACTCCGAGAATAGCTCTTTTCATACATATTCCACTATAAAACTTGATCTGGGCTAACCTAAAAAAGTGAAGGAAATCAAAATCTCCACCACTTTTATCGCGGAAAAACGCGTGCGAAGCCGCAGGCTACTTTTCACAAACCTACACCTTTTATAGGTATATTCTGTGTAAAAAACAAGCCATTCAAGTTTTTCTCATGAAAAAAATTATTAATTCAGTCGGGTTCAATGTTCACGCAATCAACAAAAACTACATCAATGCATCTCAACCTCAAATAAACAATTTCAACTTCACTTTTTCGGCATTAAGTATCCTTTGTTTACACACGCATTATACACATTACAATTACCAACAATAAAATGAGTAATTAAATACAAACAATATGGAGACAAAAAGCAAAGCCTAAACACGGCCTTGGCTGTCCTTTCGCGAGGCGTCGGCTCCTCGACAATAATCAATAAACTGCATACGAATGCATGTAATCGATTGTATTGTCTTAGCTGGAGAGGTAGTGCTGATATAGAACTGAAACTCTACAGACATTTTACCCAGGGGTGGCGTAGGATCTTTGAAAAATGTGTCTATAGTGTAAATTAATATATTAATTATAAGTAGAAACATTATTATGTTTAGAAAATTATTGTGAATTAAGTATCTTAAAGTTATCTATTTATTTTAGATTGTACCTTGATTATTTAGCTAAATAAATCAATTCTTATATTATTCCCTGTTCATTTTTTATTTCCATTGTTGTATGTATAATTTAATTGATTTATTTGTTGACTTTAAGTTAGTCTAAAAAAACGAATATGACGTGTATTTCAAGAAAGTTAGGTACGTAATAAATGATTATTGATTATTATTTTTTAACTTTGTATCACTGCGTTTAAATATTTGCACACCTGCTTGCGGGTTAAATACATTTGACACCACTCAAGTTATAAGACCGACATGTACCAATAAAATATTCTAACTAAATCACCTGTAAAGACTACGTTAGCCAAACTCTACAGCATGTAAGCTCGTTAATTTATTTACGTGATGACGACAGATATTAATTTGATAAATCTGTGATTCTTACAGTTTATTTCTGTTTCCAGATGCTGCAGACAGCTACTAAAGGTCGCTAAAGTCCCTTCCTTACTACAGCGCGAGCGAGCCAGTAGCTACGGCACCCTTAAAATGATTCTAAAGTAATTTAAAACGGGATATTTACCATGATTTGATTTTTGAGTTTTCCAATATTTCGGCACAGTTTCATGCGCCATGATCACGGAATAACTGAAGACACTGCGAGTTCGTTTTTATGAGCAGATATACCGATCTACCCTCATTTTCTGTCTTTTGCTACGAACGTAAAATCAATATCCCGTATGGTAAATATCCCGTTTTAAATGACTTTAGTGTTAATAACCATGATAGTTTCAGAAGTTTTACTTCAAATGATTGTTTCGTGTATAGACTATCCCATTCAAAACAAATGGATAAAAATATTGATGGGGTCTATATTGATCTAAATGTGCATGGGGTTAGTAAGTATTCAATTTGTATTTTAATATTTTTTTCAGTTTCTATGTTCTATTCTTTTCTATTTTCTAGTTTCGATTTTCTCAGAAACTGAAAAAAGTCTATTTGTATTTTATTTTATTTAAATGTGTGATTTTATGTGACCGTTATTAATTTGTATGTACATTATTATGGATTACGAAAAAGAAATGAATGAGTCAATAATAATAAATGAAAAATTTGTGAAATTCTTACATTCCAATTACTTTTCCCTTTTTTTGTCACCAAGACAAGCCACGAGTTACACATCTACAAGGCATTAGTTCCTGTGATGCATGAGGGCCGTTCCATTGTCAAGTTTTTTCCACATTTCCACAGAGAAGGGCCTGTGAACTATGGCGGCGCAAGGTCGCGCCGCGCTTCGCGAGGTATTACCTATTCTTAGGCCTAAACTAACGAAAATTATCTTTAACTGGATATATACAGTATGAACGAGACAAAATAATGTATAAAACAAGCTTAATAATAATAACTTAATATATCGAAGACCATAAATATGTGCAAAAGAGTCCTGTGAGGTCTAAAGTAAGTCTAGTCTTATAATTGACCCTTTTAGGGCTGAATGAACCTTCGAATAAAAGTGTTTTGAACCAAATACCTAAATATTAAAAACTGACTTCATCTCGCACACTAGTGAAATAATGAATTGGCGATGGGAATGATGTGGTAAAAGGTTATTATACTACTTATAGTCCACGCCTATAAAATACGTCGCAGGGTACATCACAAATTCTCTGAACAAAGCTTTAACTTTATAATTTAACCTAGTTTCTTAAAGAAAATAATGATACAAATACTTACAGTTGACAAACAAGTCGATTATAGTGATACCTAGTATAATCTTAAGACCACTAATGTATAAATTTATGCAAACAATTCATTCCATTTCATTTGTAGGAATTCGTCGGCACATAATACGACGCCATTTATGGCCCAGCAAGCGAAGGTCCGCCTGCGACGCAGTAGGTTTCGGGTTCGATTCCCACCTAGGGACGAACTATGAACTAACACAAGCTCTGCTTAGGTTGGGGCTAGATGACACTGTGTGGCCAACGACTGCCACGAGGCTATATTCCAGGTCTATCTTCCTGTTATGTGACCTGCAAAACTTTCTAAACGACTCCATACATAGTATTCAGTACACTGCCTGCCTAGTGCAATAGATTCTATCAACTGCCTACAACCATTAGACCTATCTCGACAAGTTCTACATATCTGAGCAAACAAACCAATTTGTGCAATATTTATCGAAGATAACAGTTCATAAGATCTACGTTTATGTACGGCTTGCCGCAAGAGATGGGGCGCAATCTACTTCTATATTCACTACATAATATAAAACATAGTCGCTTCCTGCCGTCTGTCTGTCCCTATGTATGCTTAGATCTTTAAAACTACGCAACGGATTTTGATGCGTTGTTTTAATAGATAGAATGTTTCAAGAGGAAGGTTTATAAACCAATTTGACACATAAATTTCCACAGCTTGTTTTCTTAATTTTTGCTTTTGACGCCGATTGTTTTTTGCTACGACTTCAGTATCCTTGTCAAGGTCAAGGTTTGTCGTATCCATGGATTTTAATTTTTCATTTCCGGAAAGTTGAAGAATTTTCATGTGTTCGTATGTCTTTCGCGCTTATTCAGAAATAGAGTATATTAGTAGTATATTTTGTAATTATTGTAATTGGTTTTCAATAATCGTTTACATAAATAAATAGAGCGTCTCAACTTGGTCTCAACTCAAGCATTCAGCTTTCGAATGCTGAAAGAAGCTGAAAGATTGAATATGGATTTGTTGCTACTACTAAAGAAGCTCAAATCTAGGGATCAAAAAAGTTTTAAATATGTTAAAACTTATTTGAATGGAATTTTTTTCATATAAAAATATTTATATAAAAACATTGAAACATAAATTGTTATTCTTATTCACAAAATAATATCCTCGTGACTTAACAAACATTTGTTACTAAGTGTTTGTGGTCTTCAAATTAAACCAATATAAATATTTCACAAAACGTCCAGTCACGGTTATTATTGATTTAGTTTTTGTTGCACTCCGATCTAAATCTGACGTGTTGGTGTGTTTACAATACCTAATACAGCCTCGTTGGTAGCGGTCTGCCGACGGCTAGCGGCCGCGTGTTCAACCGCTGATAATGAGGTCCCTGGTTCAAATCTCGGGTCGGACTATAAATTGTTAGTGGGACTTTTCTAGCAAGAAAAATTACCAGTTCCATTTCGGAGTCAGGTATTTGGCGGTGTTACGCCCACCGTGCATGATGCACCGGCCGAGATGGTCTGCCGTCAAATATGATTGGGAGTTAGGTAAAAGATAATACACCAGTGTGCACAACACACAATGACCTTACATTGGGAGACCATCCAGTTCCTGCTTAGTATGGTGATTATGTATAATAGATAATGCTGATAATATCCAGAGGGGTTTTACCATATTCACCATACTAGGCAGGCTGATTGATAAATAAATAATGATGGACAATCCACATACATAGCATCACCTATATTATTTCCTATACATAATACAATACATTACATAGATATTTTTGTTATACAAAGAAAACGATCTGAACAATTTGTAACAAAGAACCCGCAATCTCCTGCGTCGCAGGCGACCTTCGCCCACCGCGCCACAGAGGTCGGTCGTGATGATCGCAGTGTTAAAAAATCTAGGGTTAGATAGAAACTCCACTCACTGTTCCAACTCTCTTCCCTATTCTAATTAATAGAGCGATATGACTGGCCCGTGGCTCCGCTCGGTAATTATCTACAGACAGTTTCCTTGTACGTAAGTACTTTGTAATAAATGTCTGCGTGTAATGGCGAGGGGAAAAGTGTTTGGCAGGAATTTGATGAAGAGTTATGAAGTGGGTGTTACTACCAAGTTTTGCGTCAAATTATAAAGTGTTTATTTCTGTACTATTTTCTGTATGGTTGGTAGTGTTTTCTATCTAAAGATTCAAGGAAAATACACGTAAAGTAAGTAAGTAAAGTAAAAAATCATTTATTTCTTTAGGCTTACAAAATAAACACTTAGACAAGTCATATTTTATATATAAATTATTATCAAATAAAATTATTTTACTGTTCACTTCAATTTTTTGTCCACTAGTGGAATCCACGAATAAAGCTAACACAGCCATAGATACATTTTAATTTTAATAACAAATCTCGCTTATGTTTCGGAATATTTTTCCTCTCAACTGTAACAAAAACTTTTCAAGCGTCGGGAATCTTACTTCTCCAATTTTTTTTAGTTGATTTACTTTTAGTTCAATTTAATTTTCTGTGTACGGTTTACGTCAACAAACAATATTGCAAATAAAAAAAAATCCATAAATCAATACCAGCCGGAAAAGGGTTGAAGATTTAATTAAATTAAAGTATGAAATGTGTGGTGTATGAATTGAATTATGAGTATTTAAAGCGCTTGTCTGGTCTTCATTTCTGCGCTCGTCTGTACCGGCCTGCCCTCGGCTCAAGTTACCGATTCACAGCCGTTCCAATCGGTTTTTATCGATATCGATGGACATCGCCCACACTATCGAATATCGATGTTATGACATGTGGCGACGAACTTGTCAGCTTGTCATCCTTTCCATTTCTCGAGTTCTAGTAGGCTGTTTTATTTTATCGATTCGACCTTAAATGTTGTTTATTTTTAAACGCAGAGATATCTATTTTCTGTTATTCAGATGATCTCATAGTGTTGTTAGAATCTGTGCAAAAAGAGAAGACTCCTAAGAATGGAGGGCGCGCTTTTGTTGCGTCAATATTTAGTTCACCGTTTCGCCACGAGACTTCTTTTTTTGCACAGACTCTAATTGGCGCTTTTAAATTTAAATTCAGAATTTTTGGCCAACAGAATTTTTGAGTTTTTATAACTGAGATATTTTTTTGAAAAGCTTACGTATAGGGAATAGTTTAAGTAGTCCTTTTAATAATTTTTTTCTGCAAAACCTTCTCAACATAGTTTTTTTTATATGAAAGCTTTATTTTTTCTTTTTTTTTTTTCTAAAGAACCTCAAAAATATCTATCCCAAAACTAGCTTTTCACTTATTTTCTGATAATACTCACACGTACACTCGAAGTAATGTTACTACATGGAGTAACCAATACAAAACTCAAAAAATATTACTTTCACTACTATTAGAGTTCTTTCAAAAAATTATAAATTCACTATTTACCCGTTATCTCAAAAAGTAGTGTAAAGTTTCTAATTAACGATAAAAACACCTTCTAGATATAGGAGAAGATAAAAAGCCTCAGAACTTGAGCTGGCTTCAAGCGATGCGTTTTATCTGGTTTACTCATATTTAATGTGTTTGATATCTAAACGACGCCATAACACAGCTTTTGAGATCAAACGGGAGAATTAACACGTTTTCTCGATCTATTCACGAATAAAACGGACAATCTATATTCATTATTTTGCACTGTAACTGACTGACGTAGACCTTCATTTCGGTCGACCTTGCGTGGCGCGGCGGGTAAAGGTCCGCCTGCGATGCAGGTTGCAGGTTCGATTCCCGCCTCGGGACAAATGTTTTTACGATCTCAAATATTGTTTCCGAGTTCTAGATGTTTCATATGTATCATTAAAAATATTTATCTTAGTAGAGCACTGTAAACCTGTAACTGAATTGTGTGAATATTCCAACATTACTTATTTATTTATATTGGCAACCCATGACTTCGCTACTACTAGCAGTGGAGTAATTTTTGGAAAAAACGCAGAAAGAAGCCTCTGCCTTTCTTCTGGAAAGTTCCTCTAGGTATGTGGTCAACAAAAGAATAATCGGATAATTATGCAGCTTCGTCGATTTACTTTGACATGTAATATTATATATTAAAACTTGTGTCAAAAACGTTAAAACAACTGTTTAAAATTTAACCATATGTTGTTCTCTGGTCTAAATCGGCTATTACGCCCTCCGCAAGCTAAGTTCGAACGGTCGATATTTACGCCATAACCGCGATACGAAAACCAAATGCATAGAGTAAAAAGATGCTTTCTTCTTCTAAGTCCTAGTATATTTTTTTTTCAAAATTCAGCTCCCTATTTAGATCGAATATATGAAAATAAGAGAGCAAAGTCGCGTGCCGCTCGCTAGTCGATCTGATTGTCCTTGTTGAATACAGTGTTAATCTCCTGGTCAAAGAGGTGCACTAGTAAAAGCAATCTAGATGGATGAAAGCAATGATCAGTCAAAGGAGCTTTGACCATGATAGGTTAGTCTTGGAACTCTTTTGTCGGTACTTGCGGACGCGGATAGCGGAGATACTTCGAACTTTTAAAAAGGAAACTTCGAACTTTTAAAAAGTTTTAACTTCGAACTTGTTTTGTTGATTGAGCATTTAAGCCTGCGATAATATTAAATTGTAATATTAATATTTGCACACCTGCTTGCGGGTTGAATACATGTGACACTACTCTAGTAATAAGACCTGACTTTTACCTATAATAATGTGTTCAGCAAATAAATTATTTGATTTGATTTGATTCGAACACGCACCTGTCTGCGTTTAGGAGCCGCACTCGATTTTACTGAAATAGGGCGCGTTCGGCGCGGATAAAAGCGCGTTTGGCTATACGAGTACGTTACTATACGTTGGGCCGTCCCAACGTATATGTAGTTGTTCTGCTATTCGGGATGGAGACAAATACAACAAACCAAAAACCATGAAAATCGATTGATTGATTGTTTATTTTTGTGGATATTTTGTATATATACAATATATCTTTATAAATTGTAGCCTATGTGTTATTCTGATGTATAAGCTATATTATTGTAAAGTTTTAAAATCCATTCAGTAGTTTTTACGTGAAAGAGTATCCATCCACCCATCCATCCATACTAACAAACTTTCGCGTTTATAATACTAGTAGGACTATGTAGTGATTAGGATTTGAAGCAGTGAGGTCTTAAAGTACGAGTGTACAAGTTTGTATATTGAATTGACTAGTGCTCCCAACTATACTGCAGATATACGCAACTGGTAATAGCTCCTATCTTCTGAGAGCACAGAGCCACATTACTGTATGCATTAGATAAGTATGGCTGATACAACATCAGCCATTATGCTATGAATTATGGCTATCGACCATATCGCATTCAATAACAAGTTCGTGGCCTAATTGGCAGACAATCAAATGCAAAACGTATGCAAATCACGCTTTTTACTACTCGGGCCTTATTATGCGCCTTTGTATTAAGTGGACTATGTGGTTGTCTTGGAAAGAAACCTTGTCAATAGTTCAAAATGCAAAGTTTAAAAAAGTTAATTTCCTTAGGCTTACAAATACGCATTTAAACAAGTCATGTCATGACGACCGATGTGGCGCGGTGGGCGAAAGTCCGCCTGCGACGCAGGAGGTTGCGGGTTCGATTCCCGCCTCGGAACAAATGTGTGTACGATCTGCAGATATTTGTTCCGGGTTTTCTGGTCGTTTCTATGTATAATAAAAATATCTATCTATGTAATGTATTGTATTATGTATATCAGTTATCTAGTACCCATAACACAAGCTCTGCTTAGCTTAGGGCTAGATAATGCTGTGTGAATTGTCCAGCATTATTTATTTATATTATTATATTATGTCAGCCAAGCTAAGCTGATTGTCATAAGAAAAAGGCACTTCAGTACCTTGGTACTTACATTTTTTCATTTTTTTTACAGCGTCTTTAAATAGAACCCTTAAATCTACTTCCCTCCAGCACCATGCCACCCAGACCCTCGCCACACGTCCTGTGTTACAGACATACAGACAGTCTTAAGCTCTGAGATATAGCGGCCAGGCCTGCACCATTAACCACTGCAAATTACCCAGCCTGACAGAAATCCCGGGACTGGCTGTGAGCTTGCAAATTGTGGATGTGGCATCACCTAAGGTATGAAGGTATGTTGGGAGGCACGTAGGCAAAGCAAAAAGTATTAAATCCTGCCTTTCTTCATTATCATCATCACCAGCCTATATTAGTCTACTGCTGGACATAGAAGTCACAGGCTCCTTGCTCCACCAACTAGCCGCACTGTAAGGCATCAGTCGCCGCTGCCTCACGCTCTTAACGCTCCCAACGGATTACTTAAGGCCTTCCCTGACTGCGACATATTCGCAGACGAACTAAAAAAAATATTGACAATTTGTTTGATCTATTGTGAGAGGGATGGGTGACTGTCTTTCTCATATGTAAAATAATTAGTGTAATTGGTGATTGTGCCATTCTAATTTATTAATTAAATAAATAGGCCTCCACCAATGATCGCCACAGCGACTTGTCTTCAGCGTGACGAGTGATCTACCTGCAGTCTTTCGCAGATCGTCATCCCACCTGGTCGGAGGGCGTCCTACACTACGTTAAAGAATCGTGGTCGTGCCTTTTTTAAATTCACATAATTCTTTTCGTCCAAAGGTTGCCTGGAAGAGATCGCTTCTAATCGATAAGGCCGCCTATTGTACTTGTGTGATTTTTGTATTGTATCGTAAATACAAGCATTAAAAGCAATTTTTAATAATGTGATATAACCTGATATGTCTTGGAGTCATCGGAGCAGTGCCAATTTTAAGTTCATATGCATTATTATTCAAAATTACACAGTCCATATTATAAAACCACGAATTTGAAATCCTTAATAATGATGAAATATATAATAGTCCGCTGTTGAACCTAGGCCTCCCCAATGAGCGCCATAGCGCCCTGTCTTTAGCTTGACGCATCCAGCATCTGCCTGCAGTCTTTCCCAGGTCGTCATCCCACCTGGCTGGAGGGTGTCCTACACTACATTTTCCGAGTCGTGGAATCAGCGGTTGTCGGTAGCCGTAATATTTATTATTATTTATTTTAAGCCGTTATTGTCCCACTGCTGGGCAAAGGCCTCCCTTTTCTCCTTCCACTGCTCGCGATCCAACGCTGCAACAGGCCATGATGGAGGACTAAGTATAGCCGTAATAAGTATAGATAAATCAATTTGAATCTCCTCCCAAAGTTTTTGGTGTATAACTGTCGGAGGCTTTCGAAAATAACCTTGTTTATTTATATGTAGCTCTTTTTGTAAAGTTATATTATATGTAACCCTAGAGCCTCCACAATTCGTAGCTCTCTTGAACCCGCGACCTACCGTCCTATACCTAGCTAACGCACCACTCGTTCAGTTATAATCTGGAATTACTGCAGACGTGATTAAACGCGGATTCTTGCCACTCGCTATATATAATATAATATTTATACTCACTGAATTACTCATTTGCAGAATGGTTCCCGTTAGTTTTATTGAATTGGTGGGATCGCCGTGGAGGCTGGAAGGCGAGCGGCGCAGACGGGCGATTTGTAACGATGTAGAAAAAATAGGACCTTGCTACTAACTGCGACCTTGCTACTAACTGCGACCTTTTGGCCCCTTATGTAACACATTATCTGTATTTTTATCTCCTTCCTTCATATACATTTTTATCTCCTTCCTTCATATACATTTTTATCTCCTTCCTTCATATACATTTTTATCTCCTTCCTTCATATACATTTTTATCTCCTTCCTTCATATACATTTTTATCTCCTTCCTTCATATACATTTTTATCTCCTTCCTTCATATACATTTTTATCTCCTTCCTTCATATACATTTTTATCTCCTTCCTTCATATACATTTTTATCTCCTTCCTTCATATACATTTTTATCTCCTTCCTTCATATACATTTTTATCTCCTTCCTTCATATACATTTTTATCTCCTTCCTTCATATACATTTTTATCTCCTTCCTTCATATACATTTTTATCTCCTTCCTTCATATACATTTTTATCTCCTTCCTTCATATACATTTTTATCTCCTTCCTTCATATACATTTTTATCTCCTTCCTTCATATACATTTTTATCTCCTTCCTTCATATACATTTTTCTTGTTACAAACAAGCCTATGAAAGATAATATAATATAGAGTCTAGACAATAATCCCTGTGTTTTCTCTACAGGCAGAAACTAGGTTAAGAACGGACGGATTACATTAGGCATATCCTATTATCTTTCCGAACTAAGTTATGAAACCTCGTGATTAGCTGATCAAGTTGAAAAAAAACAATATTAATGAAAAATTTTGCTGCTAGTTTTGAGTAAAATCTTCTAACGGATAATTTTAATCAGATCGACTACTTATTGGTAATTATCTCGTAAAATTCGCGCAGCTAGTTATAAGGAGTACTTACTTATGCCACTTACTAATACCAGTGAGATTAGGATTAGTGGAACCTTTTTAAAGGATCTTTCTTTACTTACATAACAACAATCACATATTTTTATTATTATCTGGATTCGAGCAGTCTTGAATTCATAAGATGATTTCTTGTTACCAAAACTCTTGTAACCGGTAAAGCCACTTTCTGTCGGCGCTTTAGTTCTTGGTAGGCAGTAAGGCGATTTTTGTCGCCATCTTGAATGACTTCAAGTCGCCGGTCTGCAACGCCGCGTACCACAGTGTCTGTATCATTCTAATCCGGGCCATTACCGGGTGACACTTATCCCGGGATCCATACAATATTTTGATACAATCGCGCGCAGATAAATGCCTCCAATTTATCAACAGGATTCACTTATGTGATCAAAAGCGGGGACTTGGAATGTATAGATGTCGCTTCGGTTTTATTGAGAACACCAATATTATAAATGCGAAAGTTTGGATGTTTGTTACTTCTTCACCCCAAAACTACTGAACGGATCGGGCTGTTTTAATTTTCCATATAGGTAGTTCCAGGCTTGGAATAAAACATAGGCAACTTTTTATCCAAAAAATCAGTTTAACATTGAATCGTATAAACAACACGTGTGAAGCCGCGGGCAGAAGCTAGTATTAACATAACCTTACCTCTAGTAGTAGTAATCAACATAAAATCTTCTATATTGGTATTGAGAAGATCTTTATTGGTATTACGAACAACGATATCAACGCACAATTTCACAGGTGTCTGTGTAATTACGCATTGCACGCGCGTGAAAAGCATGTATTTTATGCGCCTAACTACAACACAACTGCAAATGTATATTTGTTTAGCCCCAGCCTTTCATGGCATTCTTTCATCCCGTTAAGGCCTACATATGCACGCTATATTGCTCTGCATTTCTAGCTGATACTCCGTCTATACTTTACGATTCCATACAACAAAGCTCTTATCAGATCTTGCTCTGATATCCCTTCGCCGCATTTATCTTTAGATTATCGTTACGTCTTTATTTAGGCATGATTTTTGTACTTTTTGAAGGCATTACATTCATCCGGTTCTAATGTGTCGCGATACATCACTGACAGATCGCATCTTAAACTGGTTAGATTGATTCTAGGTGTTATGTCGTCACGGTGCCCACATTAGAGTCCTTTCAGATTCGAGTTCGTTGACTTGATTTTTTAAATATAATAAATCACCATTCATATCCCTATTTTTAACTCTTGCTTAATTTCTGAGATACGTCATTTTTTCTTTTGTGTAAAAAATCTACACACTACTTGTTTACGTGAATTGTGGTTTGAAAGAATTATGTAAAAGTTGTGCCGCTGCTGGGGCAAACGTGTTCTTGAGTGGAGACCACGACTCGGTAAACGTAGTGTAGGACGCCCTCCAACCAGGTGGGATGACGACCTGCGAAAGACTGCAGGTAGATGTTGGATGCGTCAAGCTGAAGACAGGGCGCTGTGGCGCTCATTGGAGCGCAAGGCCTAAGTCCAGCAGTGGACTAACATGATGATGATGATAATATAAAAACTCTGATGAAAAAACTAGAGGCACTGTCTAGTTTATTTATACAGTAAAGCAACTTCTAATCCGACAAATTTCTCACGAGTTATTTATTAATGCGTAAACAATGTCGCCACGGGACAGATTAGCGAGACAAAAGAAATGTCGCACTGCGCTTTTGTTTTCTGTAAGTTGCGGGTTTGTCTTTGTTCCCGCTAATCTATCTCTTTGTAAGTAAGGGTACTGTAAGAAGTGATCTGTTTATTCTGTGACCACGTGCTGGTCCTTTTCACTATGGAGACAGTTTCTGGGGTCTGTTGTTGTAGAGACGATGTGAATAATTAGAAGAGGAAGAAGTGTAGTTGGTGTCGTGGTCAATCTATTTATTAAGTTACTAGCGGACCTTCCCGGCTTCGCACGATTTTAGTACGGATCTCTAACTTTTTGAACATATAATATAGCCTATGTTCACCGGGGATAGTGTAGCTTTCCAACGGTGAAAGAATTTTTCAAATCGGTCTAGTAGTTTCGGCGCCTATTAATTATTACAACCAAAGAATAAAACCTTTCCTCTTTATAATATTAGTATAGATTTTTAGGATTATTATGAGCATAAGAATACATTTAAGAGAGGTAGCTAATAAGAACGAAGGCATATGCAAAGACCCTCTATGTGTATTTTTAATTTTAGTTAGTCTCAAAGGAAAATGTCAGGCTTAATTTACATATTCTTAGATTAAATTCAAAGCATGCTTTAAAATGTAAATGTACGGACTTTCAAAACAAAGTGTTAATAAATACGTTTCCAATTATCGTGTAATCTAACACATTCAAATCCCGACGAGAAACACCAAAACAGATTAAATAAGTCACTTCGTAAACATTATCATTTCTCGAAACAAGATCAGGCTTGAGAGACTTACAGTATAAGTTAGTAACCCTTACGGTATTTCTAAAATAAATCTATTTCTCTAATAAATCTCCATAGTAAGATTAGATCTCGTACATCTCAATTTTACAATAAATTTATTGATGTCACAGTACACGCTGGGCCGCTTATTTATCGAGCTGAGTGTACCTAAATACGACGTTTTGTGATAGTATTGAGTATTGGGTAACGGGACTTTTTTAAGAATTTAGTAGTTTCGGATATTATTAAAGTAGGTTGGAATTATCTGGGTTTAACTCTAAGAAAGTTTGTCTGTGGTAAAACTGACTTAGGTCATTATTAGTTTAAGAAATCAGAAGGAAGATAAAATCGACTTGAAAAACTTACATTTAGATATATTTATTTTTTAATATGGGTAAGGCCAGAGGCTACATTGTTAATAACGCTTAACTTTACATAGTAAAAGACTAGCACAAAGTAGAGGAAAGAAAAAATAAAATATGCTATAGGTAGTATATGCGCAACCCATCTTTTAGTGTTGTATATATATTTACCAAAATTAGTCTGACTTTTCGGTAAACAGTTTTTTGCATAAACATTGCGATTCAGATCAGTTCAGTTTCAGTTTAAAGAATTTATTACTCAAAAGAACAGAGTTCACTTAAATGAGAATGTATATACAATATACTTAAGCTTACTACATATCTTAACTAATTATATTTTGTTAGTATTCCAGTTGTATAATTACAGTTATACATTAGTAAAATAACTTATAGGTAGTATAAGTTATTTTACTGTTAATGATATTGTGTTCCGTATAATTAATAAATTTTGTCATATATATGTTGTTTTAGTTTTTTCTTAAAAACGTGCATTAATAAACAGTTTGGTTTACCTTCAAAACTGCACATATCAAAAACTATTTTCCCAAGAGCTATGATTGAAAGCACACACATAACCTTAAGTATTATTTTACCAGATTATCAATAACTGGTAGTTTTCCATGGTCCGTCGTTAAACGGCCATTCAAGCGGAGAACCCGATCTCCACCAATTCCGGGAGTATTTAGGACCATTTGGAGTCATATGCCTCGTGTTTGTAAGTCCATACGTAGCCCGAATAGCCCGGAACTGTTTGTATTAACACGTAGAAAGTATATATGTGTATATATATATCATATAGATATGTATATAGGTAATGATTTACGTTGACGCGATCCCCTTTTGTTTTTCGTATACTCGATGCCTGGACTTGTGACCTCATCATTATCATCACCATCTTAGCGGGTAGACATGTAGCCTCGGCGTGGATAATATGAAAAAACAAATGACATACTTTTACTTGACCCAACTATGGAACGAACCAATTTCAGCGTATTAGTTCATTTTTCGACACTACGCCGCGTACAAATTCATGGATTCATTTGAAAAAGTAAAAAACCGAATTCGACATTAAAGCACTTGTTACTAAAAAATATTAATACTTTTTACTAATATTTTTTTTTGTAGGACCACCTCACGATCACCCTCTATAAAACTGCAAAATAATCATCCAAATTGGTCCATCAGTGACGGAGAATAATATAACATAAAAACATAGTACATGCAGGCGAACATAAAGCCTCCTCCTTTTTTCAAAGTCGGTTAAAATTATATACAAGTAGGTATCTACGACTAAACGAATGAAACTCAAATAAAAATATGTAAATAACCATTCATATTCGAATTGAGTGGCGCTTTGGAATAACTCCTAGCCGATCCCCAGTTTATCTGGCCATCAATAATACGAAAGGTGATATGTTGTCGCTTACGACATTTGTCGCGTACGACATTTGTCGCGTACGACAGATGGGCCGATAATACGATAGCGAGATGTTAAGGAGCCAGCCGCGATTTATGAATACGTTGCTTCGTGATTAATGTATGTAGCCTTTAGTGTATGTTTGTATGACTTGGGTGAGGTGCGGCGGGCTTAGAAGTTCAACAGAAACTTACTTTTGAACCTCTTTTTACTTCGAGCATTACTAAACAGTTTATAAAAAAACCGATTTAAAAATAAGATATGTTGGGTCTTTGATCTTCAACGTTAAAATTCATTACGGATGTAGGGGAGTACCCCTACTACTTAATACTTTTTATGAATCAACATGCTAGACCGTTAGTCAATTGTTTCTTAGGAAATTGTTTGTAAGTTAACATCTATTTCAGACGGTCTTATCGCTCAAGAGCGACCTCTACCAGACAACCGTGGATGGATATGATTGTTGGATAGAACGTGGGGATCTGTGTGCATTATAATAATACATTTATAAGATGTACTTACTAGAGATATACCAAGAGGTGCAAAAATATTGTCTGCTTACCATGGGGCTAGATAATGCTGTGTGATTTGTCCAGCATTATTTATTATTATTATTATTTATCTATCTATCCATTCCCTGAATAAACCGTTTCACCAACTCTTTAAACCTTAGAGTATTCTTGCACTAAAGCATAAGTAGCCCTGATAAGAACATATTAGTATTCATTATCCCCGTAAATAAATACAAATACTCCGGTAAATATAAGTTCTTTACGATATGACCCCGCGTCAGCCATTGGCATATCATCCTGTCGATATAATATGCACACGCAAGGTTACATATGATTAGATATGTTAATGTCTCCGAGAAGATATCGCGGAGCAGGAATATTACTGGTATAAGGTGGTAAAGAGTGTGTAGGTGTGAACTCTATCTTTTACATTACATATTTAAGGTTCGTAAGCACTTATTCTGCAGTAAGAACAAGCAGTTATCAACAAAATGATATGCAAGTTTAGGCATATTTTTTGTACAAAAACTATCAAATACCATTCATGTACTCACGTATTAGATAATCTTTTGAGAGGGACAGATCAAACTTTACTTTTTTTTATTGTTCGATCTGTCACTTCTTGACTTACACAAGGGGGGACTTTTGAACCTCTCTTTACTAATACAGATAGACCATTTTCATTAATAAAAGTTTTATCTGTCCCACCTCTGCAAAAATAGAGACAGATCTAACTTTTTTCTCAACTGTCACTTAGGCGTAATAGCTGAAAATGTTGATTCTCCCTGCTCTGTAGCAGAGAGAATCAACATTTTCAGCTATTTCGCCGACAGTCTATAAAATTTCCCCTCTGCGCGAGCCAGCGATGACAAACAGTGAATGTTGGCGGGCTGCCCGCCGCAATGCTACCGAGGAATCCGGAAGAATAACAATATGTGAGACTATTCGTCATACCGGCGAGTTATGGGAAATGAAGATTGAAATGAAGACCGGAGACTTTATTGCTGACGTGGGGGTTAGATACCGTAAGGTAAGGTACCATATCGATAACTCACAGCTGGCAAACCAGCGTTGACCTGTTTAGCCGCGCACTAGGGGAAAGGCCTATTTTATACCAGATATTTTTTCATTTAGTTTTAGTATGTTTTATTATATTTAAACTTACATAATAAAACATACTAAAACTAAATTGTTTTTTAATATTTTCTTAAGTTGTACTTTCCTTTTATTGTGTATTCTCAACAAATTAAAGGTATTCTGTTCTACAGCCAAAAATAGGTAGTACATATTCAGCAAAATAGACAGATACGTATAGATTAGGTAGTGTGTTATTTTAATGTAAAAAATGTGATGGATATGCCTTCTCAAAGGTTTAGATAAGGAGGTGGTAGCAAAATCATTAAACAGAAATTATAATTAATCAAAATACCAGTCCGAAAAAACCGTGGCGTGACTAAATCACCAATTAGTTAATCAATTCAATGTTTATCAGTAACACAAAAACGATTTTTATAAAGTTAAAGGCAAAAAACGAAAGGCAAATGAAACGCCCGCGCCCAAGATGCTACCCTAATATACAAAAAAGTGCAAGAGAATAAAAACTTGTGACGTCACGGGAAGGACTAACGGACCCAAACCGGACAACCCTTAAAAAAACACCGTTCGAATTTCAAACGGAACAGTTTGTAATAAATCTAACTGTCTCTTGCACCCGAAGGAGGCCAATAAAGCAATTATAACAAAAAGGTTTTGTTTCATTTTGTGCAAATTTCTTTTCTAAGAAAGTATTTTTAGCGATGTTTTGGTAATTTGTTTTATGACATGACGGAGCCTTTGATTTAACTTTGCCATTTTAGGGTTGCCATTTGGAATGTGATATTACAATGAAAGTAGGTGAAGTTATTGCACAGCCTTTGTATTATTGCTAATTTTTACGAGGTTTTTGCATGTGCCTTTTTTTTAAATACTGACTGCAAACAAATTGCAGTTTTTTTAATAATTTCTTTTTTGATTGCAATTTAATGGTGAAACGAAGACTTATTTTCAAGTTATATATTATTATTCCATTTCATTTTTTTTTATGAAACTTATGCGTGCGCTAAAAATTTACCTACGTTCTTTTTTTGTTTCACGAGCGTGTGTCAATAGACATATTGAATTTTGAATTTATTATTCCGAGTAGGTATTAATTTCAATTCATTTATCTAATCCGCCATATCCTTGTAAATCATAGCTAAATTGTAAATGCTAGCTTTTTCCTCTTCATTTTATGATAATTCAAACGATTCTATAATAAATTACCATTATTTATTCATGCAAAAACTACAAACACGTTGATACGAACGTAAATGCTTAGAACACTTACGCTCATTTATTTTTAGTGGCGAAAATGTAATCATATACAGTGTACGGAACTTGTCTGTCACCTGCGCAAAAAAGCTGGCTAAGTATAGCGTCAAACTCAGTCAACGTCAGCGACTTTATTGTAAGTTTTTGATAACTTTGAATTAAGAGCTCTTCTAAATTCCTTGTAACATTCTTGATAATTTCACAGAATAGTTGATGTTACTGTACATAGTATTGCGTACATAAAGATTGCCACTGAAAGGTTAAAGCCTACTTTACAGGTTTACGAAGTGTATAAGTAAAGAGTAAAGGCAAAGGAAATAAGTGACATATGGTAAAGATAAGTGACAAGTAGGTACTTAAGTTAGGTTGCGTCGCGCACCGTAAACTGTTGCATCCGAATGAGGTGGTATTTGCTTGATTATAGACTATCATGGCGTGTCGATATCAATAAATATTGTATCATATCTGTGTGTTTCATAGATTATTATCTTTTCATACTTAGTATTTTAAAGCATTCTCTAGCCTGGTAGCAACTGAAGATAAAATACCTTACTAATTTCTGCCCACGGCTTCGAACGCGTTATTTATGTGGAAAACTTTGTAAGTTATTTTTATTCCATGGGAACTGATTTAAGGAATAAAAAGTATATGCTTATGTTTTAGTATTCCAGGCTCAGAACTACCTGCATGCCGATTCCAGCCCAATCCGTTTCGTAGTATTGGCATGAAGAGGTATCAAACATTCTAATATCTAAACATCCAAACTTTCCCATTAATAATATTAGAGTTATGTGATGTTCTTATCCCCTACGAAAAATATATTGAATATTTTCACAGATTCTTCTTACCTCATATTAAATTACTCACTAGTAAGAATTTAAATCATTAAAATACCAGCTTTAAGCAGGTACCTATGTTGCCTACATACGAGTACATATGTGTACATAAAATACATAATTTAGTCAAACCATAAAATAATTACGCATCATTGCACTAAACTAATTTAGCATTAGCAGTCGTCGCATTAAAGCGAGGGGCAGCGCAGCGGTATCGCGCCGCGATCTGTAACGTCGCGTATCGTTTTATTAATCGTGGCCTGCGCCGGCGCAGTGGCAAAGTTCACGCGATCCCACCAAATCGCCGACCGGTAACTCACGGGCATTAGACCGTGAAACGGGAGTATGAGGATCCGAGCAAGTGCGAGAGAGACGCCAGGATAGATAGATGTTGCGTTAGAAGTTAGCCACGCCCCCCCCAGCGGCCGAAGCTTCGATGCCACCTCCGTGAGCATTCGTGCGCTCGCGCCGAACGAGGAACACGCGAACTACGTTCGAAAATTAAATTTTCGGGATGGGATCGGCCGCGCGAGTAAAATGCCAGTGAATTTATTTTTAAAGTTTATTCGAATTATGAAGACTAAAATGTTGTGTCAATAGACTGTATATGTAGCAGTGTGTCAGTTTCAGTTTGCGTTTTCAGTTACAGGCCGGCCGCGAACTGAGCGCGTTTGTTTGTTTTGGACGAAAGTGACTGACTGTGACACTTGAAACCGATAGTTCAGCTAATTGAGCCCCCACGTATGAAGGCCGCAGTGAAACTTCTATTGACTTAAAATATTGAGGATAATTTCTGTGAAGTGAATGTGGGATTTCTCGGAGGCTTGATACCGCGACACCAAAGATACAAAGGTAAGTGTTTATATCAGTCATTATTACCTTTTACAACTCATCTACTTATGAAATACCTGCATATATTACTAATAGTGAGTTATAGACGATCAGCTGAGAGCTCACTTGTCTATATAATTATCACCGTGTCTTTAAAGATCTTCACTAGGTACACTAGTTTATCTCTAAGAACTAAGAAGCATATGTACACGATGGTATGCTCTCAACGAAATACTACCGACGACGTCTCGTAATATATTATTTAATTAAAGTTAAAAAAAATTAAAATACAAATAAAAAAAGAATTATACAAAAGATAAGTAATCACGGTACGTTATAACTTTGTTAAATTTAATGACATTAACATCATTACAATATACGCACCTTTTAGAACGTATCAAAAAGTCAATGTAATTTAATTCAATAAAATTCTTTAACTATAGGGAATTTTGTTGCATAAAATTAAAAGCATATTTTTATGCAATATCAAATAACAAACATCTTCATGATACTATCTTGATTTAATAAAAAAGTCAAAAGAAATGCTGAATATAACATCTGTTTCCCAAAACGTGAAAGTTTCCCCTGTAAAAGACATAAACGCGAGCTTTTGACATTCGAATATACATTTCTATTTAAATCAGTTCCTTTGAGAATTACGTCATCGGGAACAATACTTTTTTTGTATATCGTCTGTGCTTACTTATATACTAATAATGACACCTATGTAACTTCAAAATATATCAGCGACAGTATTTTTACTACCCGTTCTTACCTTTTCCTTGAAACAATGTACTAAAACAAAATCCCTAACAACGAAACATTCAAAAATGATAAAACATTTTCTTGACTCGAAAATAATATATTTCTGAGTTATGCAGTTTTGCGGGAAACAGTGCGAAAGCTTGTGTTTAAAATATATTTATCTTTCTCTCTCTGTCTTAAATATTTTAAAGTTAACGCGAACTCAAGTTTTAATAGTTGTTAATTCTGCCCAAGGGTCTAGAATGTCCTATTATTCAAAAACATCGTTATTATAAATTACGGATAGACGACAGTGTAGTACCTATTTAGGTGTAGTTAAGAAAGGAACCTAATGTAGTCAGAGTTTAACAGTTGGACATTTATGTGATATATGATTTAAGATTTTTAGTCAATAGTCAAACTCATATTATAAATACAATAGTTTGTGGACATAGTTTGTACATTTTTCAGGCCAAAACGAACTACATTTTGTTCCTTAAAACAGTTCCCTTGGGATAGAAATAATAAAAATAAAATAAATAATTATTAAATAATGCTGGACAATTCACACAGCATTATCTAGCCCCAAGCTAAGCAGTGCTTGTGTTATGGGTACTATATAACTGATATATATAATACAATATATTACATAGATATATATTTTTATACATAGAAAACGACCAGAACACCCGGAACAAATATCTGCAGATCGTACACACAATTGTTCCGAAGCGGGAATCGAACCCGCAACCTCCTGCGATGCAGGTGGACCTTCGCCCACCGCGCCACATCGGTCGTCAAAAATAACCATAGCAAATAATAATTCAAACGTTTTCATAGACACAAAACGTTCGGAGCCGCGGGCAGAAACTAGTTTCTTATAAATTTCACATTTTAATTTTACTATACTTTACAATCTACATTTTAATGGGAAATTACCTACATCAACAACACATAAAACTAACAAAATTAAATAGGCTTTTGTTATGATGTTACCACTCTACAATAATACAATTTAGAGACCTGTACATTGTTTCCAACAGTCTATAGTTAGCTTAGTTGTTTCAATTGTTACCTACTAGTTCTAATTAGTTTATATTTATTGAATTGTTATTTTCTTTGTCTTATTGTTATTTTTTTATCTAAATATGTGTCTAGTCTTTACTAGACTAGACAATAACTTAGCTATCATAGCGTGTTATTTGATTTACTACCCTACTACGTACGTATATGTAAGGCACTTTTAATAACGGCAGTTACCTAAGCGTTAAAGTTTACTTGTTGTGGTTATCAACTAAAAACCTATTAATGATATCTTTCAAAGAGGCTGTAAAATGTTTTGTTAAAAAAACTTAAAAGATATTGAAGATACTTATATCCTACTAATATTTAAGGGCACGCTTTTGTGCCGTTACGAAATGTTCGGGCAAAGAGAACGCCAAAACTACTGAATGGATCGGGTTGAAATTTTGCACGCAAAAAGTTCTAGACCCGGATTAATTAACTTACTAATATATATGCCGGAAATATGTGCGTAGCAGCAGGAACTACTAATTATTCTATAGTTTGCTAGGTTAACTACTATGTATATTATTTGTTCTATATGTTATTTGCATAGATATTATGCGCTTGTGCCGGCGCCGGCGCAGCGCGAAGCCAATCAAAATAGCATCAAAGCAAACAATATTGCATGACCCCAAAAATCGAGATTCAATTGAACAATCGCCTATTATGCTCATAATAAGCTGTTATTAAAAAATAAGATAAAAAGGTTCAAAGCTAAGACAATAGGGTCAACCGTGGGATAGTTTCCCACAGGTGGGCTATGCACAAAAAGTCCTATTTGTATGGACACGTAATGTTAGTATGTGACTATGGACAATAACGATTGTTTTTGAACTTTACGACGCATAATGCTTATCCTTAAGTAGGTTATCTGGGACGCTATTGTTTTGAGCATTTTCTTTATATACTACTTATAGGTAGGTATTGTGCTTAGATTACTCACAGCAGTGACATAAGAGGTACCAAACAGGTTTTGATCCGTCCGAGTTTCTGGAAATTCACGGACGATATACTTGCGGGCTATGTAGTTTATTCAACGTTAATATTTACTAACTAACATTAGAAATAATGAAAGAAAATAAATGTATTTCATACCATACATAACACATTACATGTCCCATTACATCCACTATATCTATCCACTTGATAATATTATAATATGATTAAGAGAAATCATCTTTCCCAATATTATTTCACTAAAAATGCAAAGAAAATGAGAAATAGATTAACTGTGAACTTGTCAAAGGCTGTCAGTTGCGGCGACCGTTCGGAAATCCCTTTGTATAATTACTGCCAAATTGACGGTGGTTGTGCAACGCATGTCGCAAGCGGTTCCAAAATGGCGTTTTGTAATAATTACCTTTTGAAAGGAAACTGCATTAGGAGGGCCTGCATTAGTTTGACAATGGAGATAGCTGAACTTGAATATTTGTAGAAACTTTCCAAAAATCACAGAAGCTTATCTTTAATATAGTATCTTTAACTTTATCTAGCTAATCATAGCCTGGCGCTCTTCAAGACAAGAATGCCTTCTAGATATCCACTGGCAGTCACATAGTCATTTTCCATTCGGTAACATTGTGGCCAAACGAATCTTTGTTAGACCTTAGTTAGACCTCTATAGTTAAGTTAGACTCAAATTCAAATTCAAAAATCTTTATTTATTAGGCTTACAAAATAAGTAATAAGATAAGTCTTTTTTACCATAAATTTATCATCAAATAAGAAATAAAATAAGGTGTTTTTGATTTTTGTTAACTTAAATTTTTTGTCCACTTGTGGTAGATTTAAAAATAAACCACTAGTATGTACTGTATACATTAATATATCACTTAAGTGTCTAATACATGTTTGTTTTGCTTATCTAAATAATAAAGATATTGAGGGGTCATTAATTAAAATATGCATATATGTATATTAATAAAAAACTTTTTTAAAACAATCTTTTATATCGAATTTACATAAGTATGACCAATTTTACCACAATCGGTTGAGAATAACTTGGTCTAATTTAAGTTACAAGATTTGTCCTATACAAACTACGGCAAGGTAAAAAAGGACATGTTATTTTCTTTCAATCAGTAACTATATCTGACATAAACTTGCAAAAACTAAGTTAAATTGATGTAAGCACTTCATCAAGTGTACCTAGTTTTCGCCCATTAGTCTCTTTCCCCGGCCTTTTACTTAGTGTAAATGAAATCTTATTTCTAATGTAGATCTGACTCAATGGGACCGCCTTATTTACAGTTTACAAGATGGGTAATTACACGGGTTGACTTAGAGCTGTAATTAGTGGTTGAACTTGGCAATGGTGACAGTATGAACAGTAAGCAGTATTAAAATGATGATGCAAGCAAATATCAAAGTGCTTTATTGCCTTAATACCTTACAGGACTGTTGGAGACGTCACAAAATTTTTATTTGATTTATATTCGTAGTATTGGAGAGTCGGGTGCAATTATACCGAATCTATTTCGTGCAAGTAGCGCATTTTTAAATTATTCTATCAATGACGACCACACTACTTTTTTATTGGTAATAAATGAATTAATCTGAAAAATAAATATGGAAACGTCTGCCTAAATCTTCATAAAGACGACTTATCTCTGCTTACACGCGAAAAGGTTCCACCATATGTAAAATGACGAAGCTTTAACGACTAAATAAACGTTTTTACTACAGCTCAAAAATCCTTACAATGTGAGCTAGATGATCTTAATCAAAATGCTATATATAGTAAGCTATAATTACTTTTTAATCAATCTATCATTCTTATGAGTAACAACGAGCCTAACAGAATTTCAAAGTTTATCTATAGCTTAGTTTACAGCTCTAATGGGTATCTCTGTCAAAGCTCATGTTGCCGGCACTTAATAGAATCTGCCTTATTTGAGCCGAAACCTTATTTAAGTGTAAATGTGCAAAAACTCGGTTCCGCTACAATTAAATGGTGATTGGTGAATGATTAAGAAAGCATTGAACTGGATGCTGTCATCATTTAAGGGTGCTTGAAGTTATACTCTGTCTATAAAGGCTGTTTTGGCCTAGTGAGCAGTAGGATACCTAGTTCTAATTATTAGTTCTAATAAGGCACGTGACCGCACTGAGTGGAAAGATTTGGGGGAGGCCTTTGCCCAGCAGTGGGACGAAACAGGCTAAATAAAAAAAATAAAAATAAGGTGTTGGGAATTTGTGTGAAAAATACTTTTTAAGGTGCTTTTAAGTAAATGAGAACTTACATGCACCCTAAATACTACGTATAGTACAAGTGCGCACATAAACATGATCACCATAGAAAAAGATTTAGGACTCACTCAAAACACATCAAATAAAATGAAACTTGTCCATAAATTCCATCCAAACAGAACACAGCCTTCAAAACAATGATAACCAATGGTATTCAATTCCGAGCCTAATCTTCCATCATTACGCGCAAGTATCGACGCAAACACCTGAATTCTAGCATCTAGTCGTCGGGTAGACTAGACATACACTGAGTGTGCCTACGACCAGACCACGATCCGACCACGATCCGACTACAATACGGCTAGGAACCGACCACGACCTGACCTAACTTGACTTACAATCATCATCCTATGCTTGTCCATGTCCACTGATGAACAGCGGCCAACAAGCTTGCCACCAGTTTGCCACATCAAACATTTACCAGGAGTCTTACGAAGATTATTATAATTTTAACTAATTTAGTAGATCACAGAGCTACTTAACTATTAAAATAAATTGAGTGTTTGAGTATTGCATTGCAGTGAAATCACGCCTCTGTACCTATTTTCATATTATGGGCCGGCTTTAAGGTAGAAACATTCTAAAGTTGCCCGGATAACTGAAAAATTTGCGGCAATTTTTTAATTAGGGCAGGAGTAACTTGCACTCATTAAAGTTAAGTAAATAGACGATAGTTTGGTAACCATAGAAACTCCACAATTTTCCCGCTTTCCAAGTGATACTGACATTACGTAGTCGTGTCGTAGTCGTAAAGTGTAAGTAGAGCCTAAGTATGACAGTAAGAGCTAGGGTCTAGTAGTAAGATCTCGTAGTGACCTAAGGCGGCCTTCCCACACACACTCCAGTTCTCACGTTCGCGTAATGCCATCTAATGGGGCTGTAATCGATGTGGCCCTTGCACACTGGCTTGAAACAAGACTGCGGGACTGGAAGCCTTTGAAAGTTGAAGTTGGTTATGTTTGGTAAAAATATTGAGCTTTACTTTTTCCGTAACATTAAGAAGAATACATAAGTGAAGCAGCCATTATCAAACTAACATTGAAAATCACTACATAGTATAAAACAAAGTCACTTCCCGCTGTTTGTCTGTCCCTATGTATGCTTATATCTTTAAAACTACGCAACGGATCTTGATGTATTTTTTTAATAGATAGAGTTATTAAATATAAATGTTTATAAACCATTTGTACACCTAGATTTCGACGCGAGCGAAGCCGCGGGGCGAAGCTAGTTAAGTATAAGCTAAAAAAGATAAGTTTGGTGATAACGTTCACGTGCAAGTTGTCCCACTGCTGGGCCAAGGTTATTGTTTTGTGTTAAATTGACATTAAAGTAAAAAAATAACTAGTCAATTTAAAAACTTCTATATTCTATATCAACTTATCAACCTGCCACCCTCATGATATACTAAAATTGTGTCAATGTTATCAAGAACCTTCGTCGCATCCTAAAACTCCGATCAAGTGCAGGACTAGATAAGACCCCTCGAACAATAGAGAGGTTGTAAGATCTAGTGCAGTGTGCAGGGTCACTTATAAAACAAAGACCGGGCCTTGGCCGTAAATTGCTCTGGTGCTTTACTTTCCGTTTCTTTGCGTTTTTAGATTTTTAACGTTTACACTTTAACCCTTGTATTTTGTTCGTAATTTAATCTTGGTATTTCTAATAAAACTTTTACGATGACTTTTAGCCGACTTGGAAAAAGAAGGAGGTTCTAAGGTCACCTATTTGTTTTTGTATTGTGTTATTTTTAAGTGATTCTGAGATATTCCCATCAAATTATTATTTTCGATACATTAGTATTTGACCCGTAAAACTTAAACACAGTGTGTAAGTATTAAGGAACTTAAAGTTGGCCTTTTTTTCAAAACACAAATTATTTACACTGTAGACTGAACATTGAAAAAGCTGAAGTTTAAATTTGTAATGGTTCGATATAAAAAAGTATGTACATAGGTAGTTGCAGTATCCCCAAGCTAAATAGGAGGGGAGGCCTATATCCAGCAGTGGACTAACATATGCTGATAATGAAGAAGCTAGATAGGCTACATTTATCCACGTGAACGAATCCGGGTACAGAAGCTAGTAGACGATAAATTTAACCATAATTGGCTCGTCTTGTGTTGACTTCTTCGCTATTCAATTGAAATAGGATGACGCTAATATTATAAATGCGAAAGATTGTATTGTATATATCGATGGATGTTACTTCGTCACGCCAAAACTACTCAACGGCGTGATATTTGATATTTTGCATACAAATACAATCCGAAATGCTGAAAATTATATGTTATTATTTAGTTATTGACGAGCAGTTGAAAGCTGATATCACATATGTTATTTTATATCACTATATGACAATGCTCTTGTCTTTCACTGCACTAGTTTGAGTTTTCATAAATCAACACTTAGTTTTTTGTTCACTTGGAATAACATTTCTATAGGCTAGGCTACTTTTTATCGCGTGCAAAGCGGCGAGCAGAAACTAGTTTTGCATAATTTTTAGATATTAGGTGTTATTTTGTTATTTTAAGTGCAATAAAGTGTTCATTCATTCATTCAGTTGTAAATTATTCAATTTTATAATGCAATGACTGCCACGAAACCCACAATTTATACCCAAAACAAAATAGCGAAGAGTCGTATAATAACTGTCAGCGTTTCGGTACATCGGCAATGTTCGTCCCGTTACCGAACTCGTACTAAACAAAATCATACACGCGGGACCGATAGGTTACATCCAAACAACTTCATCGGACGGAGTCGTGCGCGCTCGTGATCACTTCGGGTTACTAGGGATGGGGTCCAGTCTTGAATTTGGACACGTCGCCCGCGCCGTTCCTACTCCATTTACGTGGTGGTAGTAATTTCAATCCTTTGTCCACAACAGTGTTCGAATTGCTAAAAACTGCTGAGACGCTGGAAAAGTCCATATTTTTCCTCAGGCGTTGACGAATATTTAGTAAAGAACAGCTCTATTTTCTGATTAAATGTTTTTCAAAATAATTCGCATACAATATGATCTTCTTTGAAAACTGCAACATTGCGATGGTAGAGCTGATCAGAGCGCCGAGTCTATTTCACTATAGTGTCGAGACGTAATCGTGAAATCAAATTTTTCCTTAGGTGTACAGCGCCTCTATCGTGCAGAAAAGGAAGTACGCAAATCACATACAAAAATGAATCGTCTCAATACTTTCGTCAAATGGACTCAGGACTCTGACCACTGTTCGTTATTTAGTTATAGGTGCCTTGAAATACTTTATACCCACATAAAACCAAGACTTAGGATCAAAATGGACTGCTACACCAGTCTTGTTTCTCCCCTCCCTATTCCACAAGTATAGTTAGATCTTGTCCATATTCGGGCGCTGTCGTATTGACGAGGAGGACTGTGTCCTTGTTTGCCGCAACATATTTATTGGATCGTGACGCAACAATGTGCCGATTTGTGTACTACAGTGTATACTCGCCTTTAGAATGCTAGCGCACAGCTCGAACTTTGCTTTATGATGGCTTTCGATCACTTGCTTTTGAATTTTGAGCTGTGTTTTCCTTTCTCGTCGTTTCCAATAAATATCTCTGTATTTGCTTACTGCAGTTCGGGTTTTTTCTGTTTATAGTCGTTTAAGCTTAATAATATTGAAGGTCAGAATTAATTACAGAACTTAGGAACCTAATATTTCTTATTTTAGATGATAAAGAAAGTTCTACTTTAGCTTTCGTCAAATTCTTTGTAAAAACGACTTTAGGAGTGTTTTCATTTAGGCCCTTATGTGGGTATCATCATCATCATCAGCCTAGCAGTCCACTGCTGGACATAGGCCTCCCCAATGAGCGCGATAGCGCCCTGTCTTCAGCTTGTCGCATCCAGCATCTACCTGCAGTCTTTCGCAGGTCGTCATCCCACCTGGTCGGAGGGCGTCCTACACTATGTGGGTATCAAATCAATGAACATGTTGTCTTCAAACAAACTGACGTGATAAAGTCTACTATAACCTTTATCTCATAGGCATCCAGCTATTCGTGCAAGTTTATATCATTATATAATATTTAACAAAGAGAATATCGATTTAAAGATAACCTCAGTGTAAGAAGTCATTATAAGAAGAAAATTAAAATGTACACCTCAGTATCAATAAAAACATTTATCTTTCTCACTATATTTTATAAGTAAATGTAATTATCGACCTTAGTGGGAATCAATAGTAATATATTTCCCATCAAAAACTTTTGTCGTTTACTCGGGATTGAAACTGTATTGAATTTTGCTTCCTATGTCGTAGAACGTAAAAGTCAGCTTTGTTTAATTGTTTTTTGTCGTAGCTTTGAATTTCTCTATCTACCCTGAAGTAGCCAGAGGTACTAACAAATCATTAATTAACTGGTGATGGTCAGTTAACGACTATTAATTATAATTAGTCTCGTGTAAAACTTTAGTTTTGTGTAAGGTGAAGGCGGAAGCGGTAGTGAGTGATCAAACAGAATTCAATCTTTCGAAAGATTCAGGAAAATAAAAGCAGTGATTGCCAATTGACTTTCTTTATTCATCATCATCATCATTATCATCAGCCTTTAGTAGTCCACTGCTGGACATAGGCCTTCCCTAATGAGCTCCCACCTGGTCGGAGGGCGTCCTACACTACGTTTGTCACGGTCTCCACTCAGGATAACGTTTACCGCAACGGTTGTCGGTTCTTCGCGAGATATGGCCGGTCCACTGCCACTTCAGCTTGCTAATTCTTAGAGCTATGTCGATAACTTTGGTTTCATTATTAAAAAGACCTATATTGATTCCTATAATATATACTAGCCGTTAATGACAATTTAAGAAAATCGAAACCATATCCTCGAGACTCCGATGGCTCGAGCATGGAGTTAGAATGGGGAAGGATCGGGCAGCTAGCAGAGCGTACATGGGTCGCCCACGGGGCCGAAGTCCTAATGCCGTCTGTTGTATCGCTAAAGCGACGAGGTTGGGAAAGATCTGAGTGAACTGCGTGCCGTCGACTGGACTGAAACGGCACCGGCCCGGACAACTAACGATCTCTACACAATGTGAAGATAACAGCCAGTGCCCTACCTTTTCAGGATAGGCTCTGTTAATAAGCTTGGTACCATTCAGTTATTAGAGGTTGTGATGACCGCCTCAAAATACAAACGATCCAAAATTTCGAAGATGCCTTATCTCACAGTTGTTGTTTTGGACCACTCCCCAACAGTCAGAAACTAGAGGCAGTCTATCATTCTTTCGCATGACCCCTGCTCTTCGTTTCTAATTATATTCCGGCAAAATTTGACGTTACCAATCTTCACCCATCGCATATACCACCACCTTGCGCACTAACCGATCTTATACCAATCAAAATAAGGTTGATTATTATCATATTTAATGGATGCTAAGATGGTAGAGATGGTGATATTTAATTTGTCAATGTTATTGATGACAGGCTTGTTATTATGTTTTTTGGTCGTGGAAAGTGTGTTAGTTGCACTGTAGGTTGTTAATAATAAACTTTGTAATTGTATTGTCATTGTGACTGATGGATAGTGTACCTATAACTTTAAATAAAAGAAACGGGTACTTAACTCGGTTAGACAAAACATTTTTAAGAATTAAATAAGAAACAAAGCTTTCTTTTTGCAAAATTTAGTAGTTGCAAAAGTACATAAAAAAGTTAGTGGTCAGGTTCAGTTTCAGGTGGGAGTACCTTTATCCGCATTTGGACTCCAGTTGGTCCTTTATGCGTATTTTGCTAGCATAGCCAGCCTAGCTCCGTCCAGAAGCGAAGAATCTTCCTGGGGTCTTCACAGGCTTCGCGGAGCGACCTCGGCAAGTTGAGGATTTCTATGCGTTGTGCTAATACTCCCTCGCAAGCTAGTGGTCGTGCGCCTGACCTCTCCGTAAGCTACGACCCGCGAGCGCAGCGTTACCATTAAACCGGCTATTTCGATGTTCCATCAGAGATGTAGTAACGAAGGCAACAATGCCGTGACGTCACAAGCGCACGCGTCACAAAGATAGACCGATCGGTGTAAGAAGCTACCCGCGAGCGCAGCGTTACCATTAAACCGGCTATTACGATGTTCCATCAGAGATGTAGTAACGAAGGCAACAATGCCGTGACGTCACAAGCGCACGCGGCGCTAATTACAGTAGCAAGATCAAGGTGAGGGCGGTCCAAGTTAGAAAATATAGCGATTTAAAAAAAAAAGTGATATCTGTAAAGAGTCTCTACTATTCTTTCTAGCTATATAATATACTGACAGACATTGTCAACTTTTCGTATAATTTAGGGCAACGATTAAACTAATGGTAGGCATTTAGAGATGCCTAGACGGTTGATAAAGAATATCTTTATTCATCAGCTCATTTATGGGTTCCTGTTCCTATATCTCACTTTAATTTAGCAAACCTGGCATTTTTACCCTTGGGGGTCTCTTGACACAACCCCTAAATCGTTTTATTATGTTTTTTCATAACACACTTTTTATTTTATTCAATTATAGACTTCCTCACTAACTTTCTACGCGTGTAACTTAAGGTAATAGCCCACTGCGGCGCGGGTGCCCGTGAGAACTGGAGCGAGTTTTTTCACTTTTACTGCCGCGGTCGAGTGGCACGCACTCGCTCGTGTAAACGGATTACATGTGTTTTGTAACAGTGTAGTCAATAGGGTGATTTATGATTAACTTTTCTCCAATTTACATAATAACTAGCTGCTGGCCTTGACTCCACTCACGTAGTACGTGGGTGAAACATAGCCTATGTCAGCCTACGGACCAGTCATAAGACGACGTCGACCACTAGTGTGTTTAAATTTTTTTGAGAATGTTATGATACCTGTGAGATTTATTGGTATAGCTATATTCATTAATTCATATATAATGTAATTTTTTTAATAAATAAGCTGAAACTGAGTCTATGTAAAAGTACCTATCGGTTAAAACATAACCCTCGTTCTTGCGCTTCTCAAGTAAAAAACTAAATCAGCCCTGTCGTTTCAAGAAAGGTCACCAGCACAAATCAGCATCAGATTACTATAAGAAGGCGTTCTTATAGTTAATATAAAATATAATCATAATATTTCTCAAATTATTAATAAGACTCACAATAAAACTGATATTATTAGTAAGTTAGATGATTAGTAAGGTAGATAAACTAGCAATATATCATCGTGCTAGCTCCTTTCTTCTCCTTCTTTTGATAATTCTAACCTATTTGATCTGCCACTCATAGTGCGAACTTCGAAATCTCTATTTCAGTGCAAATAATTTTGATTTTGAAATAAGTTTCTTCCATATTGACTGGAATATGGCTGAAGGCGTCCATAGAAACTAAAGCATAGAATTTAGCTCTAAAGAACAGTTAAAATACCTCCATGCAGATATTGAAAGCAGTAAATACGTCTCAGGACAGACGCATAAAACTCTACAAGGTAGAGCCCATTGTCTCCAGAATTATAAAAGTTAAGGTGGCTTTCACACGATAGATACGTTTGATGACGTCTTGCAGCATGTGACAAAGTTTGAGCGTCACACTCAAACTTTGTCACATGCTGCAAGTCGGTTCAGCAATTAAATCAAAGTCATTGATAGCTCGGACTATCACGGCCGATCTTTGTTTTATTTTCTACCTGTATTAAGAACTAACTGCATAAGGCATCACATGCGTTTTTCATGATAAAAATTGCCTTTGTGTTATTCGTTAATTTTGCTTGATTCGTTCACTGGTTTCGGCATGAAGAGGTAACAAACATCCAAACTTCTAGAAATCCAAATATGTATTTGGTTATCTTTTTAATATTTATTAAATGTGATTTAAGAAACATATTAGTCAAAGATAAGCGACTACGTGAGAGAACAGTAAGCCTATTCAATATACTAACTGTGAAATAATTACGTGAACTAAATCACAAACTAATGTATAAACGTATAGGCAGATATTATTATGTACGAAAAAAAAAATTTCTAAGATATTTTAGTTTTCCGTCAAGCCATTTGCCAACAAACTAATGGAAGCTGTTCGTGTGTGGGCCCCTTAACTAATGTGAGGAAGATGCCAGTAATTTTACATATTTAAGAGGCCTTCATAAAATAGTCTACACTCCTTTGTTGAGTTTGCGAGTTTTCTATTGTGCTGGCAAATTATATTCCATTGGCGAGACTTCGAAGAAAGGCTTTTACTGCACAACGGCTTTTAAAATGAAATCACTTACATACTTACAAAATAACACTTCTAAAATATTAAATATCAATAACATGAAAAACTTATCTAATTTAAAATTATCTTATAGCTAATTTTCATAATTTTTGCTATAGTTTCCTTTTAACTGACTATTAACTGAAAGGATTTACTGACGTGTGACCATATAAATAAGATGAGTTCATAACAATGGAAAATCTAATATTAGGTATAACCATAGCAATAAATATAATTATTTGAACAAAAAGATGTCCTTGCACGCACAGACTGTCGTAATCTAGGCTAGTTTAGACACGACAAAATCATAATTAATATAGGAGTCATTCCATAGGGGAAATCCGCCACTGTATTTGAAATGGGGTTTAAATAGGGAAACCGTTGTTTTTAAGAAGTTAGATAGCTGGACAAACTAAGACGATTGATAAGTCAACTCCTTAATCCCAGTTCCAATAACCATCCTAATCATAGATCAGCCTCGAAGGCTGGATTACAACGGTAAACGTAGACAAAAACAAAGTTTCTAATCCTACCCCAAACCCAGCTCATTACCAACCTCACTCTAAACACTAGTTCAAACAACCTCACCCAACTTAATCACGGATCTAAAACAAACAATCGAAAATCAACTTTGCTACTAAACTTTAGAATACATTTCGAAACACGGGAAATATGTCTACATACTACAGAACAACGTTACTTCTTACAATCCTAAAAGAGATATCAGACCTTATTGCGTAAGTGGAAGGTTTTGTTTCTTTTGATTGTATGCCCAAGATACCGTGGTAGTAGAGTATTGATACATCTTGGCATAATGAGGTCTAATGAGCTAAGCGAGAAACACTGATTGGTCGTTGTGATTATCAAATAGGGGAGCGGGTGCGAAGCGCACACGAGATAATTATCGTATTCGAGGAGTCAATGAAGGAGTGCCTTGACCTTACGCAAGTTTGTCAATCCTTGACTTCCTCAATTATTAACTTTGATGATTTTATTACCAGCAATGTCTTTAATTAAGGACATACAAGATAAGACTCGTCGGCTACATAAATTAGTGTTCTTATTTGAAAGGAAGTTACTAGTAAATAAGGCTATAATGTAGAATTGCAAATTTTCAATAAAACAATCATAATATTGCAAGCAAACAACTAAAATCTATTTCTCAATTCAAATTGCTCTGGATTCTCGATTCGAAATCAAACAATCCCATTAAAATAAACAAAATACAGATAGCAAATACATTTATCTTCAAGTAATATAACCTCCTAACAAATAGCGTGATGATATTGTATCAAAATTGCAAGTACCGTTAGCAAAAACAAGAATAATTTATCATGAAAACGACTCAATTATTACCCGAGAACATAACCTTACCACAAACAAAAAACATTTAACATAATAATGCACCTAATAAAATTCCGTATAAGTAAAAACCCGTTTTTAAAGTAAAGATGCTCCAAAAATAAAGTTACTCATTTGCATTCAAATATTGACAGATAATTGTCAGTGTCGTAATCGTGATTGCCGAGAATTCCGCTTCGATCATCTCGAATTCGTAATCGATTACAAAAGTATTCGTATGTTTATAAATGTCACGGTTTTTGAGCTTTTGTTGTTTGTTCTATAATTGTTGGTATTGATAGTTATTGACATATATGTCGGTGAACAGTTATTAACACGTTAGGTGTTGTAATTTGACTAAACCAAGGGCAGTCATTCGTTTACACAAAATCAATTCAGTGAATTTTATAAGTGGTTTAATTGTTGCACCTCTATATTCTAAAAATTGCAACACGTTTTCAATTAATCAATTATTAAATTCTAATCGATCAGACGTCGGTCATCCGTCAATCGGAATATTCATAAGGTGTTGATTGTTATTGGTTCTAATTATAAGGATATTTTTATTTTGGCCTGAATAATTTAGAGCTTTGTCGTCATTGAGTCAAAAGTGAGCAAGATTTCAACAACAACGAAATCGAAATAGTATTTCCTTCTCTCTTTGCCCAATCAGTTTAGACTTATCTTAAAACAGACTCTTGACTTTTCTCCTATCCCTACTTCGCAATTACAGTCCGTTCTACATAACGAACCGCGTCAATCGCTTTATGAGATTCCCACGACGTACATACGTATGTACGTACGCATACTTGTGCACTGGTATACCTACAGCCTTATTATCGCGGATTTGTAGCACAGGGTGACCTTGGGGTCAGAATGTATTTATGCCCAGGAAACGCGGGGAAATAGGTAATGTAGTATATGGCTATGGAATTTATGGTCGGAGATATTTTCGCACCTATCGAGGATATTGGAGTTGAATTATTAAATTGCGGGTTATGGGTAGGGTTTAGGCTTGAGGGATTTTTATTGTGGATGGAAGATGCCAATTAGTGACCTAATAGCCAGCTTCTGTGTATTGTTGTTCGCTGTAAAGAGAATTTCATTATTTTGCAAGTACTTATAACTTAATTCGATCCCTTATATTTAAACTTTTTTGTAATTTTCGCGGCATAAATACTAATCACTCGGAAATAACACTTCTTGAGACTACCTCGAGATCATCTTCTATATAACTGCAAAAGAATCATCCAAATCGATCCATAAATGACGGAGAAATCGACTGACACACTAAGAAAAAACATAATGCCGAACATAGAACCTACACCTTTGTCTAAGTTGGTTAAACATAGAGACTAAAGTAGTCATGTGCCCTGTAGTGCGACACAATAGGCTTATTTTAATTGTAGTTCTAAAAATTCAAACGATCAAAGAGAATACTATATAGTCGAAGTAGTAGTAGCAGTGGAAGAGTCAGCAGTCCAGCAGCTGTCGGAATAAGAAGATCAAACATAGGCTGATGTTATTTACCCACATCGATGTAAAAGTGGGTGTTAACACAATGCCACCGGAACTGTAATGTGGATCGCTAAATGGTAGTAGGGTGGCCATGATACTGGAAATTGGGTTACTGGTTTGACACGTAATATTTATATAACCTATAATATCAATTTGATTTGTTTATGTTCTTATTTTGAAAGCCTAAAGAAATAAAGTTATTGAAATGTGAAATATATTTGCATACTTATCAAAAGTCTAAAAGTAATTGGTAATATACACATTTTTATGGAAAATAGAAAGGAGAGAAGTTTAGTCGAAATCGTTTCGAGCCCTGCCGTCAACGGGTACGTCATTAATTTTTTTATAGGATAGGTGGGGAAATTATAATCTTAAGCAAAATAATTTAGCCTTTCTCCTTATTTTTTGGAATGAATGAATCGTTATTTTGATTTGGTTCGTATTTGTAGCGTACGTGCCACCCGGTTCGTTAATAAAATATTAAAGAACCGATTGATTAAAATATTAACGAATCGATTGATTAAAATATTAACGAATCGATTGATTAAAATATTAACGATTTGATTGATAAAATATTAACAATCGCTGAGGCACCAGAATCGGATGAGTCGTTTACAAAAGACAATGAGTCGGTTACGTGGTGGAACATTCGTAATACAACATATAGAACGTAGAAATATATCTTATTTTAAACTTACATTTAAAAAAATAGGAAACTATGTTATAACATACTTAGTAATACAACATACAGTATTGAATAATGTAGTCTACACTACACTATTCAAGTGTGGTATGTTCAGATTTATAGTTTAGCATTTGATATCTTTGCACTTTTCTGTATTAATACTATAATTTATCTATCAGTGGATGAGCCTTAACATTTTTAATTGTATTACCCTAATTTGTAGTAGTGTGCTGATGGTTTCCCTAAATAAATAAATACATATAAAAAATAAATAAATATAAATTATGTAAGAACTGCAGAGTATTCTAAAGGGCACAATCATGGGCACCCCGTTAACCCGTAATCGCTCGTGTGTCCGCGGCACAGAAGCTGCTAATTCGTCCACTATCAACCATCGCACTCGCTAATTTGGAAACTCCACTTTCTACGTCTGTGCGATCATTATCGGCCCCGTGCTTTGCGATACAATAAATGATAATTGAGGTATATTTGCTTTAAGTAAACCTTGACCACTTACCGTGTAAATAATACTATTTTCAGTTTTTAAACGAACTATTTTAAAATTTGTTTGAAGTTGCACAATCGAAAGACGGATCGAATTCTTGCCATTAAAAAAATTAAAAGAAGATAGAGTACTAAAGTATAATAAATAAAGGCATAAAGATAGCGATGAGATTTAAACAAACAGCCGTTAAATGATGAAGTAGAAATGACATATTACTAGAAGCTATTTCTTCCATATTTTTCTCTTTTGGATAAAGATTGCTTTGTGGAAGGAATTCATCACTAAACACAATAGACTCAAATTATTTTTAACCGACTTCAAAAAAGAGGAGGTTCTTAATTCGACTGTATTATTATTTTATTATGTTTGTTACATCAGAACTTTCGACTGTGTAAACCGATTTGGATGATTCTTTTTTATTTGAAAGCAGGTGCTTCACGGGTTGTCCCATTTCAATTTGGTCCAGTTCTGACAATGGCATCCATGAGAAAACCGTATAAGTAAATTTGCATTAAGTATGTGCGCGACAAATGGACGAATAACTCAATATCACGCCAACTGATTTCGATTATTCTTTTTCATAACTAAAATTTAAACCCATTTTCATTATTTAGGAATTTGAAATCGGTTTATAGTTTATTAAAACACGCTAAATTATTAGTTTAAGCTAAACTAGTTTTCAAGAGAAACCACCATCACTTGGTTTCGCTTGAAAACTAGCTTAGGTTACTTTTGGTATCAACATAAAGTACGTAACAATATTCAAGCTCTAAGCTCTCTGTTCGGCTTAAGACCCATAGCTTCCACACGGAAAACAAAACGCATTCCCCAGCACCCATAAACTAGCCATTACCGCAGTGGATGCCTCCGCACGCCTGGTCTATTAACACGTGCCTTTTTGTCAGGGTTTTGTCAGCGGGTCTGTTGGACCTTTGTGCAGCCGTGCTAACCGACTCTATGTGGCATTGTAACGTGTTAACACAGCACTTAACCTGTTAGAGGGTGGTGGGTGTTCGTGTGTGAACTATTTTCTTTTATGTAGGTCGGTGTAGGTTATATAGAGGAAAACGGTTTTTTTATTTGGTTGCTACGAAAGCTATACTGATAAAGCTTGTTCATAATTACTTAGTTTGGTATTGCATTCATAAAAACCTTTCCATCCAAAGGTTTCGATAGCGATAAGGCCGCTCATTGTACGAGTACTTGTCGGATGTAATGTCTTTTTTGTAATAATCTTCATATGGTGTACAATGAAGCATTTTTGTATTGTATTGTATAAAAAAATATTTACTCCCCAGCTTAACAAATGCCTCAGTTTTCTAGCGATTCAACGGGAGTAAAAATTAATAAAAATAATACTCGAAAATGGTATCACAGCAAAATGCAAATTAGTTATAATCGTGTCAAAACATTTCTCTGAAACTAGCTACAAATCTGTCCCCGTCTCACAACCCTAAGCGCATTAAATGTCACCAGTAAAGAAAGTCGTCTCAAAAAACCTGCAACCAGATTCAATAAATCCTGTATAATCCCATCATTGCTACCTCCCAACAATGAATACAGATCAAGTTGTAAATCAACCAGACCCACGTCAACCGCAGGAATGAGATCAAATAATGAAATGAATGATATTTGCCTTTTGTATTGTCTAAATTTGCCCGCTGAGCGTTTTGGGGTCTGCAGGGAAGCACAGATTTAAATATTTGGATACTTTGTTTCATTTGCTTCTTTGAAACGTAATTGTTTGAGATCTGTTTTTTTTTTCAGGTAGGTGATGGAGTAACGGGTTTTCGGAAAAGAAGTATGGCTGACCACTATGTAAGTTTTTAAGTCTAGGTGTAGATTTGTTACTTAAAATCATCATCAACACTTATCTAGCCACTGCTGGGCAAAGGCTCTTTTATGATAATGCCATTCAATTCGGTGTTACCTTTAGTATGGGTCAGGTCATTATAAACCACTGTAAGGGACTAGGTTTTCTGGTAGAGATTGCTCAACGACAAGACCCTTAATTGTCACTTCGTTTTTAAATTATTATATTGTAAATGGTTTCTGTTTGATAAAAGTGTGCAATAGAGTACTATCTATCAATCTAAGTAAGAAACAAAGGTTTCTTGCAACTAATATTAAAATCATAGGGTAGAGTAGTGAAGCATAGTCCACGTTATATCCCGAACTAATTCTCAGTTCCTGTGGGCAGTTATTAGCCCGTTCCTAATATGGGGAGGAGCGTGGGGTCAAAGAGCGCAGATAAAATTATAGTCCAATTGTTTTGCTTTCTCGCAACTTTGTGTTCTATTCGCGGCGCGCGCGCATGCGTTGCGATCTCGATCGATTGTCTCGGGTTATGGCACTATACAAGGTGTACATATAAGTACGGAGAATTCGATCGATAAAATGAATTTCTCGGTTTAAACACTTCACAAAAGAAAAGGGCAACTTTTTGTTTTCATACACACGAAAGAAAGACGTTTCAAAAACCTGCAACCAGATTCTATAAATCTTTGATAATCCCAACATTGCTACTTTCCAACAATGAATACAGATCAAGTTGTAACTTATCTGGATACTGTCTAACAGAATGACATTTTGAGAGAATTGTTAATAATACCGATACCACTATAGTTCTTATCAAAAGCATAATACCTAGTGACGACATAACGAACCTTTAACTTAGACCCAAGAATGAATGTACATGTAAGCAAAAATATATGAATATTAATATGAAAAATATCCAACTTACATTTAGTGATTGAAAGAACCAAATATTGATATTTGAAAAATTGTTATATACTCTTCCAAGACCATGGTCCCCATAGTACCTACCTCCCCTTAACCTTACTAAGGTTAAGGGTAACTTTACTAACGTTAAGGGGAGGTAGGTACTATGAGGAAGTAGGTATTATGGGGAGGGAAGGTTACCTTAGGGCAATCCCCCTAAAGTTTATTTACGGGCAACCTATAGTACTTAACTGTAGCATTCTTCAATTGTCTCAATTTAATATAGTTGTTTTATGGTTTTAGAACGAAGTGTGAGATGAAATGGGCACGTTCTCCATTACCCCCGTCCCGTTAGGTGATTCCTTGCTTTTAATTACTACGATCTTCCATTGATTACTTGTTGTTGATGGGAAATGAGGGTACCTATTGGTAATGGTAGCTTAGGTGTAATCTAAGTTCAAAATGTTTTATCTTATTCTCGGAATGAAGTTATCGCGACCATTGGGAAAAGTTCGGTGTTCATTTAAGGTTTTTCAAAGGAAATCGACTATACATTATAAATCTAAACAATTTTTTTTTACTTAATGCATATTCTATAGCTACACGATACAAAACACCAACTTTTAAAATGTTTTTCTGTCTGTACGTTTTAGTAAAATTGAGAGCCAAAACAGACAGACAAACTAGAGGTAATTGAAAAAGAAAATAAAAGGTTTTTATTTCTTTAAGCTTACAAATAAGCACTTAGACAGGTCATATTTTATACTATTCATTATTATCAATTAAATTATTTTATAGTTCACTTCAATTTTTTGTCCACCAGTGGAAGAAGTGAGAAGAAACCACTAGTATGTTCATAACTTATGTGTAATAATTCTAGGGCTGGTTATATAGCCTATATGTAACCAGGCCTAGAATTTCCTCTTGATAAACATACTTTTATTTATAAAAAACGCGCGCTAAACCGCAATCGTTAACTAGTATATATGTAGTATAATAATATTTCTGGCACGGTTGCGAAAAGAAACCGTCCCGTTGTTCCTGCCCTAAACTCATCTAATAAGGAATGCTTTCCCGAAATGGTCCACGTCTTAAAGCCGTATTTGAAGGAAAATTACAGGGTCCGATTCCACCATAATTAACGGAAGGTTAAACTGCAATCAAGATGTAATGGCATGGATTGAGTCTGACCCGAGGCCGTGTCGTAATTTAATATTGTAACTACAATCATACCGCATTAGGGCTGATGATGGGGCCAAGTAAACGACTTGAAATAGATCCATGTCTTCTATGCAGTACAAATAAATTACAACGGAACATGTTTGTCCTAAGAAAAGCACGTTTTATATCAGTACACAGTCAAAAGTGTTATGGGTATAATGTTTAGTTGGTATAGGTACTCGTATGTATATCGTGAGAAATCAATTATGATAGGTGACAAAAGTAAAAAAGTGGCAGTACGGGAGATGATCTACTAATAAAGGAGAACAGAAAAAAACGTGTTTTGTGTATCCCAGTGTGGCATAATGACGGGAAAAAGAATAAGTCTGCAAAACAAAAAAGAGTTGGCTTATCAGCCCTGAAAAATCTCACCCTGTATAACTCAGTATTAATAAATAAAATAGCCTTTATTGCTGAACTAATTTTTACAATGTTTTACTGTTTTCTTACAAATATGCTTACTTTATAACAGTTACTTATCTTTTTTCATAAATAAAGTATCGGTAAACGGTCGTTTCTGCATTTCAGCTCAGTATTATTAATATCTGTGCCTAAATGAAGTACTTGATTACATTTGAATATTCAATAACAAACGTTACATGTCTTTTCAAATAACGCAGTAACTCTAAAATATTTAGAGCTACGTATAGTGCGGCCGCGGGCGACATAAATAACTCTATTGCTTGAAATAGAATAAATGTATAATTGTAGGCTAGCTTGTACATCGCTTTATTAATAATGTTTGCCCACTTTTAATTGCTTCAGATATAAACCAGAATTATGTTCTAAATATTGATTTAATGTTCTATCTGGGAAATTAAAAGTAATATCTCCGACTCTTGGGTGGGTCGATCAAATAAATTATTAATGCAATACTTTATATTGAATTTATTAGAATGGATTGATAATTAATTTTGATAGTCTGACTTACTTTCACAATTCAAAATATCGATAAAATTTTATTCGACTTTGTTTTTATGGAAATACCGACGGCTAAATTGGAAGTTTAGGTCACGTCTTTTAAACACCGCATCATCATTGCTTTTTCTTGCAAAATCTATTCGTCTACTCTACATATCGGCATAACAACCATAGCTTTTACAGCCTCATTTCACGATACTCATAATAAAGCAATGCAGTTGAACACTCTTTGGTCCAAACCACCTTAGTTTTTCCATCACGAAACCACCCACTTGAAACTAAACCTTAAGATCTTATAAGAATAGATCATATAATCGCACCATTTAAGATCCTTTGTTGAAGTTCCGAGGTGTAATATCATCATCACTGGATAGTCTATCGCCTCAAGCAATTGGCACACTATTCCACCCCTCTTTCACTCTCACGCTACGTTGGATACCTTATCCCTTTCTGGCAGGGTTCTCGCATTGTCATTTTAACAAATTGACCTATGATCTTGAAATATAGGGATTATAACAAATGAGTTTAAGTACGCTATAAGTTTAAATTGTCTTTAAGGCGGGATAATGAGATGGTGCTACACTTTCCGACGGTGTCTTGCAGAAATTCTGCTTTACAGGATATAATACTTCATCATTAGAGTATTAAAGATGAGAAATAATGTGTGTTCAATTGCTGGCTTTTATTTCGGTCAGCGAATAAGCATTGCCATTCAACGTGGCAATGCTGGCAAAATAAATAAATAATGCTGGACAATTCACACAGCATTATCTAGCCCCATAGTAAGCATAGAGCTTGTGTTATGGGTACTATATAACTGATATACATAATAAAATACATTACATAGATAGTTTTTTTTTTTTTTATACATAGAAAACGACCAGACCACTCGGAACAAATATCTGCAGATCGTACTCACAATTGTTCCGAGGCGAGAATCGAACCCGCAATCTCCTGCGTCGCAAGCGGACCTTCGCCCACAGAGGTCCTCGAAATAGTTATACCTAATTGTAAATACAGGTTGTTATTCTCATATTCTGTTATTGTTATATTCTTAATAAATAATATGTTGATCTGAAGAAAATGAAGAAATAATGCTATTTGATTATGTAGTATCTCTCTACATAATATTTACTACATTATAACATTTTACAACTTACACGTGATATTATAATTACAAGGTCCGGAATAATTGTCCCAGAAACTCGTTGAATTTACATCTTGTCTTAATTAATAATAACCTATTTAAAGTTACTTTTTCTCACATAAATAAACAGATTTTCTGACCTGATAAGCTTTATTCAGATGTACTTACTTGAAATTATATAAATAGAACACTTTGATGACTTACAACTGACACATTTGCCATTGTCTGTTTTTAGGTTAAATTTAAGGCAATATTTATTTCATACATTTTCATTTAATTCCATTTAACCTTAAATTGTGATTTCAGTTTACTTTATTTTTATCAGATTTGTTTCAAGTTATATAGATAGAGAAGGCAGAATTCATAGAAATTTCCCAACCATCTTCCGTACGCCTGGCTTAACTGACTTTTTAGAAATATATTTTTTCGGTGCATTATTTTCTTTTGCAATGAGAATCGATATATTTTCTTAATACTCACAATTCATTTGGATTACTCATCAGCACATATAAATCCTATGAGTTAAACATGCCTCCCCAAACGAGGGGAGTGTTGCCATAACCACCTCGCTTAGCTGGTAGATTGGGACTTCGGTGGAGATGTAATGGAATGTAATATCGTTTCGAATCATCATCATCAGCTTATAGCAGTCCACGGCTGGACATAGGCCTCCCCAAATGAGCGCCATAGCGCCCTGTCTTCAGCTTGCCGCATCCAGCATCTGCCTGCAGTCCTTCGCAGGTCGTCATCCCACCTGGCCGGAGGACAACTCTAGCAACATTGTAGATAGTTATAGTAGTAGTCTCGAATATTCTTTCGAATATTCGTAAGATATAATGAAGGTTACATTTCATTTCACTCTCAGCAACATTGTAGGGCTCATAATCCAGTGAGTCACAAGTTTGGCGCCCGGCCCACGCAGGCCTACATACATCTATTGTCTGAGTCTATTTACTGTCATATCTCACGGCTCATTTACATTTGCCAGCTGATGGAATAAATGTTAGGCGAAGGCTTTGGGCGAAGGGCAAGCCTAGGAGAAATTGGGGCAAAATTTTAGAAGTAAGCAAATAATTGTTTAGGTACGTAATTTGGGGCATTATATACCTGATTATTAATGTGGAAAATGAATAAACTAATCCTTTACTGGATAAAAAAAACATTTTTCTGTGCACCACATTAGTGAGCTTTAATTTTCACGAGGTTATTTAGGTTTTTCAAAATAAAACTAAATAATTACCCATGTAGGTATGTAGTGACATTAAATAGGTAAATAGTAAAAGTAACAATATCTTGCAACACTGGTTAAAGTAGATCGATATTTTTATTTCATCAGTTCCGTAAAAACACAAATATTTCTCTACTGCTTGTTTTAACTTTATTTATACCATAGACATATAAGTTAGTTGTTGGGCCCACCGTAGCCGTGTTATGACGGATGAGTTCCCACGGCCGCCCACGCGCCTGTTTAGATGCAGCTTTATTTATCACTTGGAAATGTCGATTTATTGGGAGTCAAAGTTCAGGTACTTTAAATGGAAATGAATTTTTGTAGAGGTCGTTGGAAGATTTTAATGAACACTAGAAATGTCATGGATTTTGAAATAGTGAAGCTTTTTAACTGGGTTAAGATACTTCAAAGCTAGTACCTTGGATGGACTTATCTCCTACAAGTTGTTATTTCATACATTTCCCGACCTATGGTGAAAACGACATGTACAGATATATTTAGATTGGCAATACAGAAGGCGTGGTGGCTATCTATTATGCAATGACACGATCAGACATCAATATTCAAACCAAATAGTGCTGGCAACGATTCCAGTGTCCCGAACCTGCATGTGAACTGAAGCAATTAATTGACATTCAGTGTAATTAAACCAATTAGTAGGAGGTATTTTAATATAAATCTATTTTGAATTGTTCGCTCGCATTTAAACACAAAATCCAGTATCTTGTTGAACTAGTCAACACAATAGCTAACTCATCACAAAACTAATTGTTGCCATAACGAAAATTACAAATTCAAATGTCAAAACGGCCAACAGTCGCCTTCGCAGCGCGTGCGCGTAGGTCTAATTACTGGCTGCGACAGACAAATTATCGCAGTGCATTGTCCTTCAAAATTGGAAGATAATTATTATATGACTACTCCTTAAAGATTTATTTTTCATTTTTGAATTCGTTTTTCGATTGTTACAAGACTATTTAATTAAAGGTAATTAAATCTTGAAATTTAAATCTACTTCCTTTCCAGTGTCCGATAGAGCTGAAATTAGCAAGGATTCGCAATGACAAACATTTTTTTGATTTGTCTTGATAAGAACACTCTGCCCCTGATAAAAAAGCTTGGTTATATATAATCTCTATTCTTTCTTCTATCTAAATGTTGCCAGTCTAAATGTTTTCCGAGCACACTATCAGCACCAGGAGTGATGATCCTCTTGCCAAGAGCACCATGTCTCACTATTACCATATCAAAGCTATTTCTATCTTTATTGGCCTTATCTTGAAATATCATCTGTCCGTCCGTATGTTGCCTATCCAGTACTTTTATTATCTGGATATTAATTCAGCGCAAGTAATGAACAGTTGAAAATTTATTTTTAATCAATTTCTAGAGAGCGTCTTTTAATGGTTGGTCGTTAATGGTGCTATTATAAGGTATGGGCCGTAATGGCGGCCTATGTCGGAGTTATTCAGATCGTATTAGCTTAAACATTTTGCTATTTCGACTTTAATTCGCAGTCAATTTCAATGGCATATTAGAAATTTTACTAGTAATTTAATTCGAACGATAAAGTTAAACGCTTGGTGAAATAACTCTTGTAATAAATAACAATTTTACTAAAAATATATGTTGTATATACATGTATCTCTTTTCTTTTTATTAATCCACACAGCATCATCTTTCTCCATAGTAGCTGAGCTGTGTTATCATTATTTTCTAAGTTTCGATACAATTCGTAAATGTAATGGGTTTGAAATAAGAAAAGGTTACAAAATATATACGAATGTGTATTGTTTAGTAATATAATAGAGGTCACGCAATAGGAATTTCAAGGGGTTAGTCGCTGAAATTAGTTGCTAAATACAAAAAACAGAACAGAAATACTTATATGCTGGCTATCACATTCACGCATATCAACTTTAGTGACAGAACCTTTACAAGAAATACAAACTCGTACAAAAATCTACTAAGCCCCGATCGTTACCATAATCACGGCCTACATGCAGTACAATTTGAAATCAATATCGCCAACAAACAGTGAGACCTGCAATCCACTTGCCGGCGATTCCGGTAAACCATCACTTAGGGCTCAAAGTAGCCCTTTCAGACCCAGTACCGGCTAAATAGTCACAGAGGTCTCTATTACAACTTTGTTTCCCATACACATACACGCACAGAACACTGCAGAATACCACAGTTCAAACGGAAACCTTCACTTCAAAGTCCTTACAAGACTCTTCGCCATCATCTGTGGCATGACAGAATTCAAATTTGAAACGTAACGTCTAATATTGACAGTTCAGACTCATTTCGCTCGAAACTGGACGTTCCATATCGCGTTCGGCGAATCGCAAAACAAGCCCAAAGTATTTTAAACTTTAACAGTGAGATCTTAGAGATAGTTTCACGTAGAGAGGGATGCAAGTAACATGGGTTCAGTTCAATCGTGTGGTAGGTTCGTGAACTATTATCTGCGGAACTACACGAATGGCTCCGAGCGGAAACGCTCGGCTTTCTCAGCTATTTGGATTTGCTTGATGTTTTGTCGGTAAGTTGACATCAATTGGTGGTAGCATTGAAACTATTTGCCACGCCACCTTTGGAAAGGTCAACCACCACATTAACGTTTGCAGGAAGACGAAAGGTCCACATTAAAAAAATTTAGCAAAAATCTTATTCTGATATATTATCTCTAAGCACTTATCTATAATTCCAATCTGGTGGTAAGGGTCTCTTAAAACGTCTGGCCCTTTTATCTCTGCTTTTAGCTCTTTGAGACCACTGGTGCTTTTCCTTGACCTTCAGTTAGAAGAGCGTAGCAAGTCTCTACCTTTGCGCTTTAGAAGGAAGCAAATTAATCGTTCATAGTATCATAGTACAATTCAACAACCTTCATGTAAAACAGCCTGCTTATCTTGTCATTTGCCAATCAACCAGCCCGTCCCAACCACCAACAGCGTTATCGGCATTAGTTACAGTAATCAGCGAACGGGAGCCGCGTCCAGCTGATAACTTGTAGATCTAAATACATAACTACCAATCGAAATGTATAATCAGCTATTTAATACCGAGCTTATATGAGGCAAACAACATAAATACGGTATGTAATGTTGAGGAAAGCGCCAAAAGCAGCGGGGTGGAAAACTTGAAAGGGCAGTGATATTAAGACCGAGTTTGATGGATAAAAATTAATTAATAAATATATACGTTGCTCGCGACTGCTGCTTTGCGGACTCGCTCATTATAAACCTTTCTGATTTAAAAGCTTTCACTCGAGGGGGTTTTACTTCTACATAATCAAACAGGAGGCCAGAATCGGCTCAGAAAAATAAAAAAATATATACTACCTACTTTTTGTAAACATCCTACCTGTTCGTCTTAGCACGAAATTGTCTTTACACATTTAAGTTACTCTTTTTGACCCTCTCAAACCCATTTACTTCTAAATTATTTTTTGCCAAGTGCACTATAGTCCACCAGGGTCTCTACCCTATAGCTCTCTACAGAAATATTTTCAAGGAATGACTAACAGAAGCAAAAGCTATCATATCAGTCAAAAATGCCCGCAAATATCGTAAATACTGGGCAGTTATAATGGTCGGTCCACACGCAACCAGTAGCTACGAACTCAATTGGCTACGTCCACACCACTGAGATACGAGGCTTGATCCTACTTTAACGTATCGCAAATTACCGGATCATGGCCGAAACTTGTAATAGTAGGTCTTATAGTACAAGTACCTAACTAATGATGCATGTTTATAGTGATGTTTAGGGCTAGGTGATAAAGTGTCGCAGTTTGCAAAGAGCATTGAGCTAGATGATAAGATTAACAATTACATCCCAAAGTGATAATATTTATAACATATTAATTTGTTTATTTTGAAACAATTAAAATCCGAGTTCAATAATATTTTCACTGTTTTTTATTTTAAGTTTTAAGGACACACTTAAGAGAAATTGTACCACCGTACACCAGTAACTGGACCTGTGATCTTCAATAACGGTTAAGAAAAATAACCCCTTCATAGGCTCGGCATTATAAAGATGCGATCAATACATAAACTTGTGACGTTATTTGATGGTCGCCGATGCGCGGGAGATTGCGCGATCGCTATCGCCAGTGTTCCTGATTTTATGACTAGTTTAGTAAATAAAAACTTGTCGGTTCATGCTAACCGGCTGTTACATGACCGGGCTGGGTAATGTTACGTGTAGGGGAGGCTTTAGATACTACATTGTTTTAAATTTACACAGACTGGTAATATATTTCGTGATACGTCAAACATTGTGGTAAAAAAAGCGTGAAACCGATGTCTCTTTAATTTTAAATATTCGTTATTGGAAAATAATATAATTTAGGTAGGATTTATCGTCTCGCTATTTAAAAATGACCAAAAATTGTTTCCACCTAATTAGTGTCTCTTTTAGATTTACTTTATGATAATTGGTTAGTTCTGTGCTGATTGCAAATTTGTTTCGTAATAACATAAGTCAGAGCAGCCGTCTACATCGCTAGATTAATATGTCAACAGATATTTGAATAACAATAACAAAAGGAACTGCAAAGCTTCTCATGAATATTCCATTAAAAGTTATTGACTCACATGATATATTTATTTTTACTCGAACCTACATAATAATGTTGGCACTGACATAAAATATCACTCAACAAATAATCATCGACATTTACCGGTATTCTATATTTTATGATTGAAAAATGAGCTAAACGCGACATACACTAAATCAGAATAATCATTACTTACGGATTAAAAAAACATAAAAAATGAATATTGGATTCTTGGTTGTCAGTTGTCATAAACAGTAATTTGTTGTAATCTGAAGTTAATTTAACTAGATACAGATTAAATCTGGGGTCCTATGGAGCTGCGGACGCGAATTCCTATCTCGGTTCCCTGAAACACCTCCGGAGACAAAGATGCAGACGATTAAAAATAAATCTTATAGACTATAAATAAAGCTTAAAATTGTGTATCGCTTACAGCCACCCGCTGCGAGCGTTAGCAGACCAATTCAAAAAATAAAATATCAATTTTTTGAATAATAAAATCTTAGAGCAGTCACAAAGCGTCGCGCGGCGACCAACGCTCGTTCGGGCTTCTAATCCTCTCATTCCAGTCTATTTTACACCTTATCACGAGGCATTAAGAACGCTTAACGTAAGAATCGTGGGAAGATACAAGATTGTGTCGTACCATGGAATCGCATAAATTCGAATAAAAATGTCAAAAATGAATTCTCAAGATCGTAATCGCAATAAAGTTAATAATATCGCGATGAAATTAGAAATAAATTAAAACAAACAATTGATGTGTGGTGTCGTTCAGAATTAGTGTACAATGCAAGTTTATGTGATTGTCCTTTTGTGGGAGTTATTGTTTTTTTGTGATTCTGAGGACGGTTGCAGTGCGCTTTTTGTTCGGATGAGTTAACGATACGTCGAGATGATTGCGGGTCCAGTGGTGATGCTGTGAATTTTAAATTTGACGTGTGACTTGTTTCTTGACATGCTAATTATAACATCCTTCGTTTTGCATTTAATGTTTCTTTGATTAAACTGGCTTATGACCTGGACAAGGTCGCGAGAAACTGCTAGATGCGAGCAACACAGAAATGGTCATTACGGCGTTCTTTGTAAAAGATCTATGTCCACTTTTGTTAAACCAATTCAACGTTTTTTCCCATTCTGTTTATGTTTACTGTTATGAAAATGGTCTAGTCGTAGAATCGCTACATAGAATACCAAACGCATCTATGGTGGCGTTCCCGGCCATAAACTGATAACCCTAACGTCCTGAATAGAAAAGTCACAGAGCACTTGATGGTTTCTAGTCGGCGGCGGCGGTAAGCAAAGTAATGGCTAAGCGAGTGTCAGTAATACGGCGACGGCTGTACATAGGTACCTACTTTATGGCGTGTGGTCTGACTTGGAGCGGGGCGGAAGTGCATTGATAGATAACTTGACTTCTTTTATTTAGATAACTCATATTGACTTCGTAGACACTTGTCAAATCATTGATTTGTAAAATTTTATGCCCGTCAAATCTTTATTTATCAAATTAAGGACACGTCAAATCAAAACTGATCCAAACCTAAATTTGTCAAATACATGATTCGTGAAGTTCGTCGAGCTATTAGACTTCTTCCACAGGAGGAAAAAATATTGAAGTGAACATTAAAATATTGTTATTTGATAATAATGAATAGTATAACTTGTCTAAGTGCTTATTTGTTACCCTAAATTAATAAACTTTTTTTTTGAGTCAAGCACGCTTTAGGACAGTGGAGATGAAAATAAAATCATAGAAAATAACATCATTGTTTAGTACAGCTTTGCTTTTTGTATTTTATATACCTAGGGGCTGTTGCCCTCTCAGACGACAGTTGTTTCTAACTGTTTGTACAATACTCAATAAGTAATTGTTATGTGAATAAATCTTATATAATCTGTGTGAATTTTCACTTAAACTTGTACTCTAAGTGTCACATACCTAGCATTCATAAGATAGTAATGTTGTGAAGTCTGTATTTGTCCAGTAACAATATATTGTAACTTGTTTTTAAGCAGACGAATAGTCTCTATGATAGATATTATAGAGAGATATTATATTATTTTAAAGCGGAAATTTCTTTAGGCGCTTTAAACACTGTTTGGGTGAACAAAGAGCTTGAAACTCGTGTCATCGTCACCGTACGCTATCCAGTATAAAAAAAATACAAAATTACTTAGTTTTCACTTCTATCGGCAGACTGCCCAAAAGACTGCCCCGCATGTTTTTTTGTGTATGTATTTATTTATGTACATTATATTAAAGCTGAAGACAGGGCGCTATGGCGCTCGTTGGGGGAAGCCTATGTCCAGCTGTAGACTAACATAGGCTGATGATGATTAAAGCTAGCCTCGCCCTCGAAAAGTAGAGCCATACCTGAGACTCGATCTCAAATTTAACATTTCGCCGTCCAATCGCTGCGCCGAGATAGATTGTGGAGGTAATTGGTACTACTGGGTGACCTGCGACTTCTGAGGGACCGCTGCTCTTTCAGTTTATACACCTTTGCCTTTTATACGAGTATTTGTTTCTTTCAAAATAATTTTGTAGCTTTAAAATAAAAATTCTTAATCAAAAACAACGAATGTCTCTTTTGATTATTTGATTGTTAGTAGGTGTACCATCTGATTTACAAATATAAACAATAAAAATAGACAAAGATCGGTAATAATAGACAATCCAATCGATATAGTATTAGTGGAGTGGGATTCAAATCCTCTGGCCATATCGTGCTTATTTTATGTTTTTTTGTGGCGTGCTATTTTACACTATGTATAAGTAAAAGTATCTTTATACAGAGTGAAGAATAACTATTGCTTCACTAGTCAACGCCACAAGACTGTTGACACCGTGTCAGTAAAAAGTTGCACTTTTCTAGGAAAAACCCGGCAAATGAAATCCGCTAAAAAACCAGCAAGACCAAACTAGACCCATAAACAATCTAGAAAATTCGTTTAATCCAATTAGTATTCCCAGCAGAAGTATTCCTAAGGCAATCGTGAACTATTTTACTTAATGAACGTCAAGCTGTGCAGGCTTGACAGTAGTTATTTGACTTTGTAAGTCACTACTTAGATAACTTAGTATGTTAGTCGCGAGGTGAAATCCAGTTTACTTATTCTTGTACTTTTCGCATTTTACGGGGAATCCTCAGCGTGAGGCTTCATTATTTAACAGTCAATTAGGGACTGGAATTAGTTTTCCGTGGAGACAATTGTAAAAAATAAAGAAAAAATACATTTTGGAACCACCAGCTATTAATCATTTAATTAATAGTTAAAAGTTATGTCATCTAATTTTTGAAATATACTATTAACCTACTTATTTCAGGAATGTACCAACCGACATTTTCGAAATATTACTTTATTTATGTACTTATCTAGGCTTGCGAAATAAAAAATGTTCCAAATGGGAAGTAACTCTGCAAGGGTTAAATGTCACAGGAGGTTTTTTGATACATCACCGCCAATAGGTATGTCATGGTACGCCAAACAAAAACAACTAGGCAGGAACAGGTACGTACCTACCGCGATTAATCTTAATAGATAGAAGCACTGACAAACAGACCTGACCTTTACAACAAGTTTTCTAGTTCTCTAGCAAATTCCTAACTCAGGACAGTTGTCGTGGAGATAAACAGACGGAAATGTAGGTATTTAAATATATTAGTAACACGAGACGCAGATGAGCGGACTATCGAATGGCGGACAAGTGGCGCGTTCTACAGTGAGCCCAATATGCACAGAAATACAGGTGACAGAAATAAAAACGAGTTCGTGGTCCAATTAGAAGTAACGGGCAAGGGAAAAGATTTCAAAAGACGAGGGTTAAAAAGAGGTTGGTGGTGTTACAGTGAAAGTTTATACGGCCTTCTTTATTATTTTGACCAGACTGAAAAGCCTTTTTTCAAATCAAATTATTCATTTCACACAAGACCATATTACAGATATCCTCCAAATCCCCTTGCATTTCGATATAATATACCTATAATTGAAATCCTAGTTCCTCTCTGTGTAAGAACCACGCCATTTGTTTTTGGAAAACACTCCATAGAAATAAATATCTTGCAGGCAGAGTAAAAGAGGTAGGAACTAGGAAGTCAATGGTAAAAAGACAGTAGTATTGCAATGAAAATGAAACTGAAATGCGAAAAATAAATTAAAACAATCTGTTGTCTTCGTTTCTTTTTAACGTTATAAAATTATGTTAAGTTCTAGGTTAAGATAACCTGTATAACTCGACGTAGGTATTAATTATACATAGTAAAATATAACGCTACAATAAACACGGCTTTAAAACCCCGATCGACTTGACCTTAGACCTGCAAGTTTGTCCGTCGAGACAATAAATAACCAATAGATGAGATAATTTATATTGTACGGAAGTGACTTGTGCGTAATTTATTGTCTAGTTAAGATGGCCATAATGTCCATCTTAGCGTTTTATTCGATGCAAATGTGATGCAGTTTTTTACTGCCACTTGTGAAAAATTAATTGTTATATTAATGGCCTTTACATTTACAATGTAACTCAATATATCTAATAATACGTTTAATATTATTTTATCATGGTCGTGGCGTAAGAAACGACCTCTTTGACTCAGCCCGTGGATTTCGTTAAGCCACGTTGATTCGAGCAGAGTGTGCTCGGACGAGGCTCGGATTGAGTGGACTCGTAGCAGTAGCCTCATACGAGTCTTCTAGGATAATTGCCATTATCATATTTCACTCGGATCATTTTCTAAGTGAACATCGAAAAATGTCATCCGATGCTTGGTTGTTACGCCATTTGATTTTCTACTATGCATGGTGATCAGATCCAAACATAATATGGACGTATATATCCTGTTATGGGATAATATTATGAAGGAAACAAATTGTAGGGTAGGTAAAGGAGGATAGTAAAACCGCGCCCATTGTGGAACGACCCGCTCGTGAAAGGTTGGGCTCATCCCGTGACCCTTGATTCAGAAAGCGCACCTTACTACCATTTAGTATTCTTTCCCCTACAACTCTAAAACCAACCTTAACACGTAAACATAAAACTTAATTCACTTTGAAGATGCACCAGCGACCCTAAACGAAAGTGCCAGAGCAATTTAAATGTTGTAGCTAGGATATATGGTAGGTTTTAGAATGTGAACGGGATGCACTAGAAAGTCTGACTTCGGTAACCCTATGGGACTAGTTGAATAAGTAATAGCAATTTTGATGTTGTATCAGAGATACCTACATTAGACCTGTTCCGCAACGTGTACGGCTGATAAATACATTGAATCATTTGGAATATTAATTTCCTTGATTGCAACTGCATGAAAAATGTTTTCCGCTATTCTTGGTCAGAGTTCAAATGGTAAACTTGAGACAGGTGCTGCTGGCACGGTAAGGTGGCCACTTGGACTCTTTCACAGTGGACGTTTGGAAATTATGAATATGGGACTGTGACCTTTTTAATACCTACATATAGATAAATAGACCAAAGCGATAAAATAGGCCAAAGTGTTTTACAATGTTCCAATTCTGAAAATTAGGCAATAAGTTTTATAATGGTTGCACTTTTGAATATGAGCCAAAGCGTTCTACAACAGCATTCTTCATCTACAATGTTTCCATTTTGCAAATGGGTAGAGCATTCTACAAGATTTGAATTCAAATAGATTTTCAAATAAATTTTGTAGTGTTCTAATTTTGAAAAAAAAAAGATTAAGCTGCAAACCTAAGTAACTAACCTTTTTGTGCGTCCTGCAATATTCCAATTTGAATACGGAATACTGTCAACAATGGTTCCACTATATAAATATTCCACAGTAGCTGCATAATGCAGCGTCTCTGTCACGGTAGTTGTCACGGCCAGTTATTGGCACAGTTTCGAGTCCTCGACTAAATGATGGCCACCTTACCACATAGGATGTGCGGTTATCCACTGTGACCGATGCACGCCTTAAATACATCGTGTTACATTTATTATCATCTATTATCTTGCCATTTTATTTGACATTGCAATATTATTCACACTATCACACACATCCCACAAAAATAAAAGTGAATGTTTGAATGAATGATGTTACTTCTTCAAGCTTGAACTAAGTATGTAAGTACTTAAGTTTTGCATAAGTGCAGGTCCAGAACAAATACATGGGGTACTTTTTATCTCTTAAATAAATAACCATGGGATAGAAATAAGCTGTGATTGTTTTCATAGTAACAACGCGTCCGAAGTCGCGGGCAGAAATTAGCTGCAAAATGAATGAGCAGCACGCCGGTTGATGTTTGGAAGGTATTTCTATTTTTCAAGATTAAAAACATAAAGCAAAATTCTAATCATTCATACGACGATGTGGCGCGGTGGGCGAAGGTCCGCCTGCGACGCAGGAGGTTGCGGGTTCGATTCCCGACTCGGAACAATTGTGTGTACGATCTGCAGATATTTGTTCCGGGTGTTCTGGTCGTTTTCTATATATAATAAAAAATATCTATCTATGTAATGTATTGTATTATGTATATCAGTCATCTAGTACCCATAACACAAGCTCTGCTTAGCTTGGGGCTAGATAATGCTGTGTGAATTGTCCAGCATTATTTATTTATTTATTTATTCATATGACCTAAATATTTCGCATAAATAGTGATCCAACTTACAAATAGACAATCTCTATATTGTCTATGCGGTAGGTAGGTACGAGTTTATAAGATAGACACAGTTTTTATTGCCATGTCTATAGCAATAAGGTGTGATATTATACTTTTAGATGAGTTTCAGATATCACAAGTTTTAGATCGTAAATCATAAAAACTATAATATTTTTATGAGATGGGCAAACGTTATTTTCATAAGCATTATTATACTAACAGTAATTTAATATGTTCCTAATATTGAATTATTGATTGAATTCTTAATGTCAGTCTAAAAATTCAATCAACATAAAATTTAAAACGAACCTACATACAAAGGAAACACCTTAAACACAATAAAACTGATCTCAAGATAACTTAAATCGTCTGCAATAAAATAGAGTTTAGAGTCGTGTGAATCTCGAAGTATGTACTTACCTATGTTATTTAGACTATATTCTGTAGATACCTAGTTATAGACGCTTCAGAACCCACACATTGTTAAATAAAACCAGAGTGTTTGTAATTATGGAATACATATGGATTAACATGAGTGGACGGAAAACGAGCGGACGTCTACATGCTATCAAATCTCTCAGCACTAAACAGTCAGATAGTAATTTTATTGGTAAAAAAATATTACAAGTCGATTTGTTTTATTTATTAGCCGCATCCAGCATCTGCCTGCAGTCTTTCGCAGGTCGTCGTCATCCTACAGTACGTTTGCCGAGTCGTGGTCTCCTGAACACGTTTGCCCCAGTGGTTGTCGACAGATACAGTAAGTAGTATTTCTAGTGAAATCAGATACCAATAACTTTTATTTCTTTAGCTAGCTAGAAAATAAATTCATTGCACCAATAACACAGAAAAAAAATTGTAAAGGAACTTAATACTAACTAGTGGCACAATCGGCGGCCTTATCGATAACAGTGATTTCTTCCAGGCAACCTTTGGATGGATAGGATCGGTACGTATTAAAACAGACGGTGGCGATAAAAAATAATGAATATTTTGTCATATACTTACTTAAGTACAAACTTTACTTACAAAATAACCTGTTAGTCAAGTACTAATAATAATAATAAAAATTTAACTTGTCTAAGTGCTTATTTTGGAAACCTATAGAAATAAAGGATTTTAACCACGATGACAAACTCGAGCCCCCTGTACATAAATCGATCCGTACAATCTGTCGCCGCATCGTCCGCGCTTCCCGGACGGGCTTCCACCGTCGATAACTGCGAATGGATTGCGCAAGCGCAAGCCTTGTACAGCCTGCGATAGGCGGATCTGTACGGACATAGGTTTCAATTTGGCTTGAATTATCTGAATCTAGCCAATGCCAATGTATGTCTTAGATGAAATGACGAGTGGTATTCCCTTCTTATTTGGTAGGTGGCTTGGCTCATAGATAAGAAAGTTCTAGGTGGGTGCTATCCTCATCATCATCAGCCTAGTTAGTCCACTGCTGAACATAGGCCTCCTCTAATGAGCGCCATAGCGCCCTGTCTTCAGCTTGCCGCATCCAGCATCTACCTGCAGCATTTCACAGGTCGTTATCCCAGCTGTCAGGAGGGCGTTCTACACTACGTTTACCGAGTCTCGTGTGGTTTATAATTTTTTATTATATTATAGGTATAATGTTTTCTGTTCACGTAAGTTTATAAAACATTAGAAAAAGTCACTCTTTAATCATAGATCTAAGTAAAATTCCTTCTAACAGTTCATCAGATTTGGAGACTACGATGTTTTTCATACTTGTTACACCCCTGTTATATCGTCGGGGGCTTAGAATCGATGTCTTTTGAATCAAGCTTTATCTGTTGTTAAATCTAAAACAACAACTGTTGCGTGATTTAGCCCGCGCTGGTGCTACTCAGAAATTGGCCAACGATTTCAGGCACGACACATTGATATCTGTCGTAATTCGACTTTGATGACCCCTCATTATCTGCCGCTGAAGGTCGTCTATGTGTCACAAGGCGAAGCAACCTTGCCAGTAATACTAGTGGGACTTCAAATAGATTACATCTAGAATCCTATGGGTTGTTTCCTTGGCAGTCATCTTGGCTGAACCATTACCATTTGCGATATCGGACAACCAATTCTTCGAATGGCGTCTTACGGTCAAAAGTGTCAAAATATTCTCTCAATTTCTTACAAAAAATAATGGGCCATCTCGCATTTCTTAGATTTTAGGTGTGAAAAATTAGAAAATGCTTTATTTGCCCAGGACGGGGCTTAAAAAAACTATCATAGTTGGATAGAAAATACTTTATTGCACAAAAGTTGTACATTGTCGAGCATATTGCTATTGATACCATTCTCTACCTGCTAACCTTTGGATAGTGAGGACAACAATTTAATAGTGCATGTCTTAAAAATCAGGACAGGGCCGTAAAAAAGGTACGGACTTTTATAAAATGTCTCATTATGGTTGAACGTACCCCAGTATATATAATATATACTGGGTTACGTTCACTCTACTTAATACTGGGTGGGCCCTATTAATGCGTTTAATTTTATTTACGAAACGTCAAAGTAGTTCAATCAATCAAACATTCGTCAATAGAAAATGAAAAGGAAACAGACTATTTCGACTCCCAATCTAAAATCAAGCAGTGCCATAAATTGTCCTCTATCTGCGCGCATTCATTCGCCTGTCGTCTGTCTGCTATTTGTACAATATTAGTGCATTGGATAAGCGAGATGCAGCCTAGATAGATCTTATCCAGCTACAGCTGGGAATATATTTACCACACGGGAAAATATTAAAATTTATGAGGTATTGAAGACGAAGGCAGTGCTCACATTTGAAACTTATGCCAACTTAGGTTGAGTTCTTTTTCGCGGCCAATTTAAAACCTTCCTTTCTTGTAGTGATTTTAAAAATTGAGCTGTCAATGAGAATCAGTGTATATATGGGTACTATTTATAAAAACAAAAGAAGGCGGGTTTATAGTTGACGCGCCTTTTTCGTTTCGATAAGAATATCGACGCATAGCTTTTTACAGGGTAGTCTGTTTAAATATTTTATATCTGTAAGCCGATCAATAAAATATTACATAATAATAATCATCATATAAGTTTAACAGAATTAGTTTAGTAGGTATGCTACTTTTTATAATTATGAGAGAGAGAGAGCTTATAAAAAAACTAGGTTTAATAACTAATCTACTGCAATATATCATTTCACTATATCCTAGCCCTTATAATCGATCTAGATCACCGCAATAATTCATAGATCAATACTTGTGGATCAATATGAATGATTGGCGCCCGCGCCGCGCATTCAAGTGTCAGGATCGATGAATAGATACCACTTTGTCGGCGACTGCTAGAAATGAATTCAACTCCTGCGCTTGATTTATATAGCGAGGATTTGCATTATGTTTTGAAACTTGGAAGCTAGACGAAAGTTAGCGGTCTTCTTGACGATGTCGTCACTTAGCGGAAGGTGGATTATTAAAATTAGACCAAGATCCAAGAAAAAACAAATTTTTCAAAATTGTTGTATTTTGTAAGTTGCAAATAAAGGCTTTATAGAAGCTTATATCTAAGAAACGAACTTAAGACATGCTACAACAAGAATATTTTATTTGTAAAATAGTTTTAAATACCTGTTTACTTTTATTATGGATGAATATTTCGAAGAAAATGTTGGGCTTTTATGGATTCTGAAAGAAGAATGTATTTGTGCTCAATTGTAAAAATAATAAATTGGTACTAATTCATTTTTTTTTTTAGTTTGTACAAAATATTCTTTTATAGCACTCTACTATAGAATATAAAACATGAAGTATGCTAGGACTATATATCGAAAGAAGACTACTTAAACGCTGTGTAATACAAAAACGTAACCTTATGTTAATTAAACCCAAACCTTTATAACTTTGTAATATTTGTATTTTGGTTAGTGGTTTTACAAAATTGTGAACTTTTTATTTGACGTGACGCAATTAAAGTATCGACGCGGATCACGCTGGGTGGTGACGCAAGAGGCGTGGCGGCCGCGACCAATCATTGCGAGCGCGCGACGCATGCGCACAAATACCTAATAATACCTATCAGATGACAGATCGCCCATTCTCTGTTTGAAAATCAGACCAATCTTGTGGCAGTTCAAACAGAGAACAGTTTGAAAATTAAAACATATAGGATCTCTTTTGATTTAAACGAACCTTTTTTCGTCATAAAACATGAGTAAAAAGAACGCAACATTTATATTTTTACTAATCATGCGCGGAATTTAACCCATCTGCTGTAAACTGGTCAAAACACAATCTATTCATTGTTTATTGGGATAAAAAAGAAGTAAAGGCAAGCATTTAAAATTCCATACTTCATTGCTAAAATAACTGTTATTACAGTCGGCAACGGCAAAACAGATAGAAGACACCCTTAAAAAGCACTAAACAAAAATGGCAATACCTTATCAACCCTAGCGAATAACGTTGCATTACTTGCAATGGTAGTCATAAAACAATTTTCGCTAAAAAGCCCCTACAATGGCCGGCGAGCGCGGCATCAAAGTCGAGCGATACAAAAGCAATCGTAAAAAGAAATTTTGCACAAGTTGTAACTGCCTTTTGTTAGGTAATGGCTCCGCGCGGTGCATATGAATGCTCGGGTAAAATGGTCTAGCTGTTTTACTGGTATAGTTTAGTGGTCCACTAGATATTACTTCACAGCTAGGTACGTTAGACCACTGCTGGACATAGGCATCTCCTTGCATGAGCGTCATAGCGCTTGCCTATGAATCGACTACGCGGTTATATTTCGTTTTAGGCATTTTAGTTGATCTTGTTTTGTCAAATGACATTAGGACCTAGGGAATAAACTGTCACATAGAGCTAAGTGAACGAATGATTAAATTAGATAACACCTATATTATGAATGCCAAAGTTTAGATATTTTTTACCACTCAACATCGAAACTACTGAACGGATCGGTATACAACTTTCCTTGAATGTAGTTCTAGACCCTCGATTAAATACATTTCCGGCATAAACAGGCATGCTGTTTATGCCGGAAATGTATGCAAAGCATAGGCTAGTAAATAAATAATTATGCTAAATGGTAGACAGAACATAACAGTACAAACGACGTAATAAAAACAATGTCAGAATCGACATTGAATTCATTGTATTCGAATAGAATCGATTCGGAGCACGGTAGCCATTGCGGCGTCACGTCATGATGACTTAATACTGTTTAATCATGCATGCGGGTTCCTGTGACAATTGATATTGTGCGCTGAACGGGTTAAGATTAACAAACAAGCGAAATAAGACGTTACTTACTAGATAATAGAGCACTATTTGATAAGCGACACTCAATAGATTATTTTTACTGGGGGGTGGGAACCTTTTCTTATTTTACCCTGATTTTTTTAAGCTAGAGTGAATAAGTAAACGTAAACTAGAAGGAATTATAACCTTTTAATTGTTAAAAACATCAATTCCTTTGTTATACAGTGTCACTTACCATCCGGGTCAGATTGTGGTCAAACGATTATATCCATTATTAATTAAAAACGTCGGTATCACTGAAAACCCTAACTAGCCTAACTTAACTAGCCTAACCTAACTGCCTATAACTAGGTTTTAACCTGCCTAAGGTTTTCAGGTTAGTACCTACCACGTACTGTGGCATCTTCTGGTCAGCCATATAGCGCATGCTGAGTGATTGCCAATAAATAGAAATTCCATCTTAATATTGCCACGAGCTTTTACAGTAAACATAAGTAAATTTTTATTTCTATGTACTTATTCGAAAAGAGTAACTCTCGTTGACTTTTACGCAAATATGTCATCATCATCATCAACCTATAATAGTCCACAGCTGGACATATCCCCTAATGACCGCCATAGCGCCCTATCATCAGCTTGCCGCATCCAGCATCTACCTACAGTCTTTCGCAAGTCGTCATTCCACCAGGCCAAAGGGCGTCTTACACTATGTTTGCCGAGACGCAGTCTCTACTCAAGAACACGTTTACCCTATTGGTTCTTCGCGAGATATGGCCGGCCCTCTGCCACTTCAGCTTGCTAATTATCACAAATAAGTATCGAATAACAATACCAATAATTGAGTAGGTATTCATTAAACGTAAGAGTTGGTCTAAAGGTGCAGACTGTGACGTGGGAAGTGGGTGAGTGACTAGGCATTACAGGGTAAAGGTGCGGTCTCGAGGGCGCGATTCCGCGACACAGTGACTGTTCTGAATGTAGAGCATTGATGGATGGTACTTCAAAAGAAATGCACACACAGCTACACATTTTTTTTACAAATTGCTACAAATGAATAACATGTTAAATAGTTACGTTCAGAACGCAAACCCTGAATTGTCATTATAATATGAATGAATGCAAAAAATGCATTGGCTTTTAATTGACCACATACTTTCCGTCTTTATTTGCGTAAAAAGGATGTTTTGTGTAAATATGTATATAACAAAATACAAAAAAGTTGGGACTGCTTAATACTTTGACTGCCACACTCGTCGTCCTACGGGTGCTTATAGAGCACGCCCAGTGCGCACCGCTGTAGGTTGGCAGTGAACGCGTTAAGCAGAACCTTAGTAATACGACGCTTCAGTTACAACATAAGCGAGTTGACATTATTTAAAATCATTTATCTAATTATTATGAGATGCTATTATTTCTGCAAAGTGGCCGTAAAAGTTTTATTACTCAGTAATGCTTCGTATTTCTGTACTTAAACCTTAACACCGAATTAATTACCTGCATTAGTTTAGCTAGAAGTTAATAGCGGGTTAGCGATGACACCAACATAAACATTCAATTCCGTATTATATTATAAGTACGAGCACCTTTTGCTTAATGTGGGTTCCACATTCATCATCATCATCATCATCATCCACTACCTGACTTCACCCACTGCTGGGTATCGGTTTTGTTCCACATTACTCAATGCTAAATACCATAAGTAATCGGTATAGATAGACCACATCATAATAGATTTATGTATTTTAGAAGCTTTATATAAGATTTAGGACTATTTCAATTTATTTATTATTCAGGCTAATTAATAAACGATCTAGTAGCTGACGTATAATTACTTGTATTGTTGTAGGTTTGCATGTTTACAGTTGATATAATAAAATTATGTATAAAAGGTGAGAACCAAGTGCTTAGACAAACCTATAGGCTTGCACAGTTAACTTATTTATGTAACTACTATAATGAATAAATTATGTATATATCTATCAGGACCTCTGCACCTACCACTTTATTATTATAAGGTTCCATGAAACAAACGATCCACCATACAACTTACTTCTGCCGTCTGCCCATCAAAACAGCAATAATTGAAAAAATATCAAGTCGCGTTCTCGAGGCTCGCCCTTAACTCGATCGCAAAGTATATCTCTCACAACAAACAATAGACGTATTAAAGACAAAGTCAGGTGATACCGCTTGTATCGTAATACTATTATGCTGGACCAGTCATCGACATCTCTGATTTGGGTACAGCTTACAAATTGAAAGCTGGACCATTTATGTAACATTCAGCGAAATTGGAACTGGGACCATACCTGGCTTATAACACTGGCGATTAAGATAGATAGATAATACATTTATTTGATTTGCGATCGATTTGTGCTCGCTGCATTGTCGCATCGTGATAGCAGCACAATCGCATCGCTTTGAAATCGCTGGCAAATTGGCAGTATGATTAGACTGCGTTACTGATGATTTTCATGTTATGTCTTTTTTATCATAGATCTTAGACCTTCGTTTGACCACAATCTCACCTGATTGTAAGTGACGATGTGGCCGACGGTGCATAATGAAGCTCTATTATACCCGGAAGTTGAAATCAAAAACAAAATCAATATACCTAACATGCTTATTTTTGCTTACATTGGGGGCTAGATGCTGTTTGAAAGTAGGTAAACAGCGTATTTTTTATGGTACGAATTCCAAATAAGAAACTATGACATACAAAAATAACTTGGAAAGTTACAAACAGTTAAAAAATATAGGGTGTATTTTAATATGTGATTATAAGGTTGATATTAGAAATTAGAAGGAGTCGTCACGCCCATATAAAAGCAAGTTGTTATTCGTTATTTATTGCTATTAAGGGGGCCGATGGTGACCACGCCTCCTGTAAAGGTCATGGTTCGTTCACCAATTTTATACATTATACGAGTATGTTATAGTCTGCTAAAACATTACACAAAGATTTTCGTAGGTGCATATTTAATTTCTAAGAGAAATCCCCAGGTGGGCTTACACACTATAATAACAAAAACCTTAGTATCAGGTTGTTTGTTGATCTTATAATAAAAATCTGTTCTAAACTTGGATCCTATACACTGTAATAGGGCTACAATATGTTAAAGAGGTATCAAATATCCGTTATAACAAAATAGGTAAAACACGCATAACGGGATTTATTATACCATCTCCTCAGCCCAGAGATATCCACTGTTGGACAAATATCCAACTGTCGAAGAATAAGTGTCCATCTGTTATACGTGTTTTTAAAACAAAATAAAATTTGATTTAGCACACAGAAAAAATTGAGAAAAGTACAGCGAAAAAACGGTTAGTGAAAATACCTAGCTGTTTTGAATGCGCTGTATCATATCGACCACATTGCCGTGTCAGGGGTCACTCTAGGTCACAGTAAAAGCTCTAATCCACTCTATTATTTAAATCCACATCTAATAAGTGCGCTTGTATGTCGGTGCGTTGAAAGAGATTAATGAATTGGTATGTATCCATTATGTACCCAATCGGAATATCATCGTATAAGGAAAAAAGGGAGTTCCCTTTTTTCCTTTTTATCAGTCAACATTTCACCTCTAGGTATGAGTTCATACCTAGAGGTGAAATGTTGACTGATAGAAGTAAACTCATGATGATCAGCCTATAATTAGTCTCCTGCTGGACATAGGCCTCCTCTAATGATTGCTATAGCGCCCTGTCTAGCTTGCCGCATTCAGCATCTGCCTGCAGTTTTTCGCAGATCGTCATTCCACTTGACCGGAGGGCGTCCTACACTACCTTTGCCGAGTAATACCTACCGGTGAAAAAATAGGGTGTTTTTCAAATATACCTACACATTATTACAAACGATATAATATGGAATGTACTTTTGCTTAAAAATTGCAACAATTTATGAGTTAGGTCCCTTTACACAGTTTATTTTTTGGTCGCTGTTGATTGAAATCGATAAGAATAAGGGTTGCCCCGTCATCCGAGCAGATGTTCCTCATCTGATATCGAAAATTTATTCTCGATTCAAATATGACATCTGCATATCGATTCCAACGAGTCATCTCGTAAATCGCATTCTTAATTCAAATAATTTGTACAATTCCCAGCGCCATTTCATTCATTCCACAGTTCCAAGTTTGAATCTGAATTGAGAATGCCACGTCATCTATCCTATGTTACCTTTCAGTTCGCGCTGTATAATTTTAAATTCTATAGGCAAAGAAATAAAGTGAATTAGCTAGATTGGTTCAAAAGGACTTATAGAAACTAAGGAGGCGCGTGATATTCCAAAATTAGTGACGAGGGTGAATGACGCAACTGGTGAAATATTTTGTCACAACAATTTGTCACGGTCTGTCAAAAGTTGCATGTCAGGATGACGACGTCCTGCCGCGCAATCGAATGCATTATATCGATTATGGACAATAAATCATTCGTTTATCGATAATCGGTTAACAGAATTGCAGATCAAAGGTGCGAGCCCTGTGTTTGACAAAACACCGTATAAAAAAAATGGTGCAGGATATGTTACGTTTTTTGTTGCATTTCGTACCCATATTTGTGTAACAAATGATGATGAACTTTTATCCATAAAAAATAATGTAGATGTACAAACTGCTCTAACATAAAAAGCTGTCTTAAGCAATAGCCTAACTATTGCTTAAGAGCTTCCTTCGTCCTTTGTTTTCTACTTTGACATAAGTCAGAATGGTAAAAAACACTGATTAGCCATCACTTAAAACTTTAAACGGCAGAAGCTTTATCTGTCAACTGACATATTTATAACGTATTCTATATTCTATAGTTTGCTTGAGATAGCAGGAAATAGAGCTTCGAGCTTTATGGACATAAATCGTGCAGTGTCACGACTTACGCCGTTATTCGTCTAGACAGAGTAGAGTAACTCGGCAGCTCCAGGCGCAATTGACTCGCTTAGACATGCTTATTATAAGCGCTAACACGTTTAACACGGCCTGAACATACAAATTAGAGTAATGGACGGCGATTGGTTAATAATCTTGTTTATGCACTTAAACATTGTAAAGATTAGATTAGAGTTTGTACAAATTAATTCAGTAAACTGATCTGTATTTGAATATCTCAACGTTGTCTTAATAATGAATATGTTGGATTAAAATAAAATAGACTCGTTTTCATTAAAGTTTTTAGTACATGTGCTAAGTAAGTGCGGTTAACCTTTTTACTCAGATATTTTAACCGCACCTGGCCACGTATTTGCAAACGCAAGCATAGGGTTAACGCATAGGTAATCATTTTTGTTGTTTTATAAAAAAAGGTTTGCACCAATTTCCCATTCGCCCCGGTCACTAGAGCTGAATAAAAACACAATAAATCAGAAATGACTAGACGAAATCATCTTGTTAACATAAAAATTGCATGAATGTGTATCTAATGTAAATCAGTCGCTTATGTAGCCTATCTGATACAGGCGGTATGCTGTATCAGATGTGATACAGTTGTTAAGGGTTAAACTCACTGTAACAAATTAGCTGCGATCATAATGAAATCAAGTGTAAGTTTTGTACGGACAGAATAAAAGGCAAATTAAAGCTCTCCTTGCATATTTCACCTATTTTAAGCGTGTAGGTCGAATCTTTATTGCACCCGTGTTTTCAAAAACTTATCAGTTTTCATTAAAATCTATAAGAAATCATTACAAGAACAGCCTCGTTCTAAGTCGGAAATGTTAGACTAGCATTTAACTATAAAATATTTTAAATATTGTGTTGACCTTTGACTCTACTAACGGCTTTCTTACAAATATTTGTTTTAACAACATCGTCAAAAACTATCCTACAAACCAATTTCTTAGTTATCTTGTTTTATTTGCTTTTAACTATTGATTCCGCAGTTAAAAACATATAAAGCAACTTGATTAAATATTCAAAACACCAAAAGAATTTCCAATACTTTCCCAATAGATCGGCAACGTACCGTGCCGATTCACACAGGTTTCCGTAGCGCTGCGCCCGCGCCGCCGCTTCCCGCCATTACTCATTCGCCTCGCTCACTTACAATGCTGCGATTTGTGAGAACAACTACTCCAGTGGGCGCGACTTTTTGCCATCGGTACTTTTTGGATTTGTCTCATGGGTTATACTCGTATATCACAGAGACTATTATTTTTAAAATATACAAATATCAATTATTTTTTTAAATATTTATAGCATTAATTTCTCATAGTTAGCACAAGAAAATGCAAGCCCTTAAATTATTTTATTTTATTTTTATGAATGATATAACATTATGTGTTCAAACAATAAATATTTCTGGACAATCCACACAGCATTATCTAGCCCCAAGTTAAGTAGAGCTTGTGTTTTGGTACTAGTTTACAGATTTATGAATATTAAGGATTACATAGATAGATATTTTTGTATCTTACATACAAAATACCCAGAACACCCGAATAATGAATAAATATAGCTTACAAGAAAATGTATTACATAATTCACGCCTTTTTTTTTAAATAAATAATCTCATTTACACCAAGCCTAGTTTCTAGTTCCTCGTAATAGATGATAAATGTAATTAACGTAGCATCCGATTGAACATCGCATGACATTCAAACGTCAAAACAAAGATCTGTATGGGAGATTAATCTCATCGTAATTTATTTGCTATTTGATTACTCATCAGAACCAAGTCACGGACTTATCAATCACGAATGATATAAGGGCATCTTATTTGTTACTATTTACATTGGTAGAGAGCTAAGTAGAACTGACAATAAATTGACAAGTAAAGGTTTGACAGACGTCGGTCACCTAGGGTTAAACGATTCATTACGAGACCAAGTCAAAATCTGGTACCAACCTACTACTAGTTTTAGTTAGATGGAATCCACAAAAGTGTCATCAGAAGAGAAATAGATGAAACGACAAGGAAAAACAAAAAATCTATTTATTTTCATCAGTTCACGTTCATCGCAGACATCACTACCGTGCTTGTGATAAAGGGATTCGACTGCCTGTCAATTCTGGGCTTTCCCAACAGACGTAATCATTGCTCTAAGAATTAGCAAGCTGATGTGGCTGTGGGCCGGCCATATCTTGCGAAGAACCGACGGCCGCTGGGGCAAACGTGTTTATGAGTGGAGACCACGACTCGGTAAACGTAGTGTAGGACGCCATCCGACCAGGTGGGATGACGACCTGCGAAACACTGCAGGTAGATGCTGGATGCGGCAAGCTTAAGACTTTTTTTTTAAAGACTTGATTAGGGGAGGCCTATGTCAAGCAATGGACTAACATATGTAGATGATGAGGATAATAGAGGAGTGCTTTGGCTAGTTCGCTACAGGCTCGCCACCTCGCCGGTGCTTAGGGCTGGTGCAGACGAGACCCCTGACCCGCGCCCGCCATCGTTCACTGAGACTCTACAAATGCACCTGTTAACCCTACACTAGTCGCTCTCACGCAGGGTTGCCACTCACAAAATTATTGCTTCATTTTTATCTAGGAATAGATAGATAATTATTATTGCACACTCAAAAATTAAACAAACAAGATTAAAAAATAAATCACAAGTACAAAATATGTGACAATTTGGCGGAAGAATGATTATTTTCATGTTTTTTTGTTAGATTCTTACTGGATAATTTTTACAAAGGTATTGGAATAAATACAAATTATGATTTGCAAAATAAATAGTTTAAATCAGAAGATTACAGAAATGATTTACTTACTTACTTACATTCTTGTGTATATACGACAAGACAGTTAAGATTTTTTAGAAAGGTGTTCTTGTTTTAGACCTCCATTACTGGAAATCACAATTCAAATGATTGCAATATCATTCATTCCCAAGCTTTAGCTACCATAATCACATAACTATTACAGAAGAATAACATGACATAATTATGTCTTGTTTGTAACTGTTTGTATTATTTTTATAAATAAATGTCTTTATATTCTATATCATATTCTTTATTTTGTTAAATCCATGTATTTGTATGGAAGACATCCTAGCACAAGTATACTTCCATACTTAAAAGGATGTTCTAACAACAGTCTAGCATGTAAAGTAACATATTTTTATACAAAAAAACAATTTTCAATCTTATGTAATAAGTGCAGGTAGCAACCCTAGGTACCATAGAGTATTCCCACGAGCACCATAGAGCCATCTACGATAATGGGTGTTGGCGGCAAATGACAGACCGTTCCGTTCACACGCCGGCGGATCTAGAGTAAAGTACAGACTCGGCTCAATCATCGATACGATATTGTACGAGTACATCACTAGTATCGACAGCCGACACCTCGATTGCGAATGTAGTACGTCACTATTGTGGAATATGTAATTTGTAGCTGAAATCTTATTGGTATTGAGGAAGTTGGACTTATTGGGTTCGTGATTTTGGTTTCTAAAAAGATTTGAATAATATCAAAATTACAAAAGTGACCTTATTACCATAATATTAGGGTATTATTATATTGATCTGACATATGACCACAGAGGGATGACCCGCGGCTTCGTTCGCGTTTTCGCAGATAGTGTAGTGGTCACAAAAACATGTTTTCCATTTATTCTAATACAGGCGTGCTAACGATGGACCAACTAAGGAGTAGGCAGCAAGAGGCGGCATGTCCTAAATTCCTACTTATGGTGGAGCAGGTAATGATGATTGATCTAATGAATTAACAAAAGAAGAAAGTAACTTAAAACTGTTCCAATTAAAATGGCGATAACGAGCAATGAGTAATTAATAATTAACTTGTAGATCTTACGTCGAGATATCCTCAGATAAATGACAACGGGTTTATCTCGATTCGCGAATTGATACCTCGATTATTTGCCGCGAGCATTTCGGTTCCGTTCGACTCGATTAAAATTTAAAATTATAAAAATGCACTCAAAAATTATGACACAAAGGTTCAGAATGGTGTCAAAATGCGATTGCAATTTTAATAAAGTGATTTTACCAGGATGCACCCGTTGGTTCGAGTTACACGCGCCGGTAGGTTAGGATTTGGCGCATGCGCTTGTGTAAAGGTACGTCGCGGTCAGGAATTCCAATTTTAAGAGCAAGGTCGATGACATTGAATAAAAAACTTAATCATAACCCGAATAAATCAGATCTAAAATAAAATTAAGGTTATCCTATTGTTGAAGCTAATTATCGTAAAAATCATTCCCATGACAAGTGGCGTTAAAGGCAGCGCTACACTCCGTCAATGTCATTTGACCCAAATTTGGCACAAAGAATATTCGCAGTTCGTAATTGGCTCAGCGTCAAGGAAAAATTGCTTTGAGGGTTCCGGAGGTGCCGCATTAATAAGCCAAGCTAATTTAGGTAGGTATCTATAGTATTTATGAAATGTCCTACCTTCCTCAACATTTTGTATTTTATTTCAGATTTAGGCAAAAAATTACTTTAATTTTGGAATCTATAGAATATTTTTTTATTTTTGTTGATAAGAGAGACCGATTGATTTACTGTGGTAAATTATAGTACTATTTTTAATAGGTTTTCATGGAAAGAATAATTTAGAACAATCTTCGTTACATACTATATCGGGCTCGATAAATATCGAAACTATTGTAAGTTTAAATGTAACTTTTCTAGTCGACAGATTTGCATCTCTATTTATCAAAAGTAACTGTGTCTATGAAATACTTCATTCAATAATTCACTCATCTTTCACCAATTAGCAAACTTCATAGTTGTGCTAATACCAAATACGGGATATTGGTACAATGCATTTTTTTGTGTCACAAATAGGCATTAGGCCAAGTGGAATCACTGGCGCCGAGTGTATCCGGGCCTTAGACCTGACGTTGCAAAAACTTGTGTACCGATCGGTATCAAACGATAGCGAGCCAGAAAAGGTTACATTTATTTTTATGTTATCATTGCATTTATCGAATATGCGAATCAGCCCGTTTCAAAATTAACATCGGCGTTCGTTAATTAGTCTAATTTACAAGCAAAAACTGCTGTTGGGAATGTTAAATGAATGTTATATGAATGTTAAATGAATAATTTTGGCGCTCTGTGACGGTTTGGGGTCTTTGGGGGTATATCGAGATTTGTAATCGATATCGACTCGTATCGAGACACTTTTACAAATATTTAATGATTTTTATGGGGGATCAATTAGTTTATTTGATCCAACTTATTGTAGACCCGTTTTTTAATTATATTTTAATGTTTGTTATGAATTATAACAATTGCAAGTGACCCCTATGACACTTCCTGAAATTTTGGTGGAATGCTATAGCTCCTGCCCGCAGCTTCGCATGAGTTTTCTAGATATAAAGTAGCATAATTATGTCCTTCCCCGGGATACCTTCGATTTTCTTGCAAAATTTCATTGAGATTCGTTCAGCCAATTCGGTGTGAAAAGGTAACAGATAGACAGAGAGACATAACTACTTAGGTACTTTACAAATTAATATTTTTAATATTGATCACTAAACAAATAAAACTGAAACTTCGCATATAAATAGTTTGAGACCTGAAAAAATATTTGAACTATATTCCTAGCAATAAAAAGCGTGCAAAGCCACGGGCAGAAGGTAGTCAGACATGCTTAAGGTGCCTATCCGTTGACTTGAAGATGCTATGTCAGTCCATCAAAACCAGTGCCGGGTTCACCCATTAGCCTCTGCAAACAAATCTGGTTTCCAAGTGAATGTATCTAAATGTACGTCGCCCGTTACATAAAGCACGTGAACTTTAGTCTAGGGCTATGAGCATGAAAACCACTAAATAGGTAAATCGCTTGGTATCGTTTTCATAAAGCTGCAGTCATATCTGCGGACGAGAGTGCTTTTTGGAACAAAAGGAATCTTGTAAGTTAATTTATATAATGGTGTACTTATTTAGTCATCTAGATAAGGGCCCATCCATTATCCACAAGATGCTCTTAAACGGGGGTTCAGAAAATGCACAAAATATTAAGAGAGGGGAGAAAGGAGTGTCGTGATAGACGTGTAGTTATTTTTCCATTGATACCGCGAATTCTAAACCGGATTCATACATTATTATCACGATCCTTTGTTACTCTATTTAGACAAATTCTGGCAATATATTGTATCTATCTAAATGATGCTGTGTAAATTGTCCAGTATCCAGCGTTGTGTTGCCAACTTTAAAAAAACTCGCCACATTCGGCGAACTTCCAAGCACTTGTCTCCAATACGGAAATATCTTTACGCCACAGAATAAATGCTACAGCCTGCGATTGAGATCTCTCGTAAGGAGGAAGACGGTCAACTGCCTTTTGTATTAGATGTCTTGGATCCATGCTGTAAACAGCACGCCAAGTGCGCTGTAAACTGCGCTATCGTGGATGTGATGGCTGATTCAAGGGTTTACTTGGATTACAAGGTCCGTTTGCTTTGTCGAATTATTTTGGTCGAGGAATTATACTTAGTTGCCGTTTAACTGTTAACTGTCAAACAGTTAGGTTTAATACAAGTAGACCTAGCTTTTATATGTTCTATGACTTGGTTCTACCGACTAGGAAAAAGCTTATCTAGTAATAATTTTTTTATTCCAGTTCAACTATTTCTTTTCATTGATCTTAAAATAGCCTCAACCGTTGTAAAGTGCCTAAGAGGCCAGGCGTAAGAGACGTAGTGCAATTTTATCATTAAATAATAATAAACATAATTCCATTAAAATTACTCTATCTCAACCAATGCAACCCTCAAAATGCCCGCTAATATTTTTATACCGCAATACAAAATATTTGTCACAATTTCACTTAACCCTTAAACACGCCCGGTCGTTCGTTCGCGAATCGGCCAGTCCGGTAAATCACGCAGCGGGCCGCTATCGTGCGCTCATCGCCGCGCGCGCTCTAAATTAGATCGGGCGATGCGCGCGCGCAGAACGCAAGCAAAGGCTGATGTCACCGGTGATACAGACGTTTTATTGTATCGGTAAATGCACTGTGATGTTTAATTTTCAAGTGCATTTTTTACTCAAAATCAATTAACAATGAAAACTATCCTTATAGGCTACTCATAGAATATTCTTTATCACTCGAATAGATTAGAATTTAATTACAAAAAAAATGCTTTATTTTTGGTTTACGATAACAATTTAATTACAAGTCAATTTAAAAAAGGAGATACAAATAAGAATGACTGTAAATACCGCACTAATGACTTAATTTATTAAAACGTTTAGACTACATTTTTCTCCTTAATTATTACACGTGTAAAGGACACAGTTATTAAATACTTGTAGAGTCTAGACCTGTTTACGTTTCTATTCTAAAAATATTTTATAAAATCTTTAAGACCTTCGTTTTCAGAGTTCACTCAGCAAAATGTTGTGAAACACATCTTGTCACATGATCTCGGGGTTAAAACGGTTTAGTAAATTAATTAAACTGCATAACCCCTCATATTTCGCGTAACGACACAATATTTCAGATGGTATCGCGTCATTTTACGTTTAATGCCAACTGCGGTAAGGGCCTACATGTTCCGTGACAGGTTTGACTCAGTTTCATAATCTTGAAGCAATAACGAAACATCTCGAGGCAAATAAAAATGTCTCGTCCAGACTTCCTTGTCAAATAAAATAAATAATGACACTTTTTCCTACAACAGAAATAGTAAAAAAGTATTTTATGACGATAAATCAAGCATCGATAAATTTCAAAAACCGTTGCGAATTATAAATTAAAATGTATCTAGATAACACATCATCAATATTGATACCTACGTGGCGATCGTGACGCCGCATCTGCCGAGAATTCCTAATTTATGATGGCAACATTACTATGTTAAGACCAACTCCTGTCACGTGCGGTCACATAAAAAACAAAACCTCCTTGAAATTAAAAAAGAAATTCAGTAGATTGAGAAATCATAATTCAAAATTAGAACACAACCGGCCAGTACTGCGCTGCGCAAATACTAGTATTTCAAAACGATTAGGCGATATTTAATCGTTACAAAAGAAATCCAATAACATGCACCATGCTCCTCTAAATTAACAAGTAAATGACTGATTGGAAAATGGTCTATCTCGGTCACGGCGTATTAACACTGAATTGGGTTTCTGAGGCAATTTTTCAGTTGGATATTAATTCATGTCGGTCGATAAGAGCAACAACATTGCTTTGTTTTTAATCATTTTCTGAAAGTGTTTTAATTTATTCTAGGATTGAAGTTCTGTTTAGCGCTGTGCTATAACTTCTGAACTGGTATTTTATTTGTTTTGGATTAAACGGTTGTACAAACTGCACAACTGTTTCTTTATTAAGTTGCACAATATATTGACGTCTCTTTGCTTCAATTTACTGGCCAAATTTGTATATTCACGTATGTATATTGTAACTTGATCGTTGTCGTGTAGATAGTTATCTATGTCTGATTGTAATCAGAATAATCAATTTATTAATAAAATAGGTAACAAGAAGTAAACAATAATTAAATATTATTGAATTTTTTGAACATAATCGTCTTCACTGTAGAACGCCTTCTTGACAAGCCACGATTTAAGTCTCTGCTTAAAGGAAGACTAGTTGCTGTGACTACCTGATCCGGTAGTTTGTTGTACAGCGCGGGTCCCACGTGCGTGAGTCTGTCCGATTTAGCCAGTCTGTGGGATCATCATCATCAGCCTATGTTAGTCCACTGCTGGACATAAGCCTCCCCCAATGTATCCACATCACAATCATCACTCAGCTTGACGCATCCAGCATCCATCTGCAGTCTTTTGCAGGTCGTCATCGCACCTGGTCGGAGGGCGTCCTACACTACGTTTACCGAGTCGTGGTCTCCATTCAAGAACAAGTTTGCCCCAGCGGCCGTCGGCAGTCTGTGGGATACCGTAGTGTATTGAGACTTATGTATATTTTTGTTATTTCCAGATGAACCAAAAGTGCAAAGTGTGCGGGGAGCCGGCGGCTGGCTTCCACTTCGGAGCCTTCACGTGCGAGGGGTGCAAGGTAAGGATCCACCACTAGTTCTATAAAACTTCGAAGTTAAATACTTAGAATATTATTTAGAATAATATTCTAAGTAATAATACTTAGAATATTATTTAATATTCCGCACATAACCGTCAATAACGTAACACGTCTTCTCGAAGAGCCACGTTTATTTAACGCGATTCATTATTAATAAAACAGTATCGTAGGTTTCTTATGTCCCTGCGTCCGTCAATATGTTATTTATTTTATTAGGGCATAGAGTGGTTAGGTAATAATATAGCGATACATCACGTAGCTGAAGACAGGGCGCTATGGCGCTCATTGGGAGAGGCCTATGTCTAGCAGTAGACTGCTATAGGCTGAAGATGATGATGACATCACGTGCCCTAAATTATAGGTACCATCAAGTCTGCTACATCTGAATGTTTCTTATAGATTTCGTGTGCTGCTAAAATTAACATCGATATTATGCAAGACCGATTGATTGTTACAATACCTAATTAGGAAATAAAATAGAAAATCGGAACAGTAGATTTCAACAATAAAATCAAGGATTGATGTTTCACACTGGTGCAGAACTACGCGCCGACGACGCCGCCGACCGACGCCGACGCCGACGACGCCACTGCTAAAGTTTTTATAGCAGGTTGTCCACTTTGGTCATAACATTGTCGGTTCGGGTTATTTTGAGCAATATTTTTGTGAAGTTGGTAACTAAAAAAAACTATAAATAAATTAATAATGATGGACAATCTACACAGTATCATCTAGCCACAAGTTAAGCAGAGCTTGTATTATGGTATTAGATGACTGATAACTTAATAGAATACATTACATATTTAGATATTTTTTTTATTAAACATAGAAAACACCCAGATACAACGAAAAAATATCTGCAGATCGTACAAACATAGATATGTCCTGAAGCGGGAATCGAACACGCAACCTCCACCGTCGCAGGCGTACGTTCACCAACTGCGCCACAGAGGGCGTCATTTTAATTTTGTATTTCCACTTACAAAAATTTGTGTGCGTTGCCCTAAGTTCCATATATCATCAACTGTGAAAACACCCTAAATATTCAAAATCGATAAATTATTCGATAATTGCTTTAATTTCGATTCTTATTCGTATCATCCTCTACTTTACCTATTTAACCGATTCATACGCCAATATATTTTGCACCTTAGTTGCTAACAGATAAGGTCTAAATGCATATTGTAGTAAGGTAGATATCGGCTGTATGTCCGGGAGATGCACATCAATAATTCGATCAGCACGCGTTTATTTTCCGCTTTAGTTTTTTATCGAGTGTTATCGGTAATTAGTTCGCGTGCCCTATAATGCGATAATTACAGTAAAACGATACTAGCACCGTTTACTCAGATATTTGCACGATAAGACGAGAAAATGGGTTGTATAAAAAGCGACAAATGCAAATGGAGATAAATCGCTAATCATATTTGAAATTCATGAGTGGTTTTTACTCCAACGATTAATATTCCATTAAGTTATACCCAACAAGCGACGGGCTGCCATGCGCCATCGCTTTGCACGCATTTAGTATGAATGAATTTATAAAGGTTTTCTTTAAATGTGAGAAACCGCATCAAAATAAATAAATAATGCTGGACAATTCACACAGCATTATCTAGCATCATGGTAAGCAGAGGTTGTGTTATGGGTACTAGATAACTGATATACATAATACAATATATTACATAGATAGATATTTTGTTTTTTATTATACACAGAAAAGAACCAGAACACCCGGAACAAATATCTGCAGATCGTACACACAATTGTTCCGAGGCGGGAATCGAACCCGCAACCTCTTGCGCCGCAGGCGGACCTTCGCCCACCGCGCCACATCGGTCGTCCATTCCTTGAGATTGTATTTGGCGTGTTTTAAAAAACTATAAACCGACTTCAAATTCCTAATAATGACATTTTCATTATTAAGGTATAAAACTTCGTTTAAAAAAAAACATCGCAATCGGTTGGCGTGATATTGAGTTATTCGTCCAGTGGTTGGTAGTCCAGGCTCAGGTTGGTTGGTAATTTTCTCATTGATACCATTGTCAGAACTGGGCCAAAATGAAATGGGACCACAAGGGAATCACCAGCTTTCAAATAAAAGAGTCATCAAAATAGGTTCACCCAGTTGAAAGTTCTGAGGTAACAAACATAAAAAAATACAGTCGAATTGAGAAGCTCCTCCTTTTTTGAAGTCATGGTTTGGTTTATGGTTTAAGAAACTTTATTCTCATTAGAATTACAATAATTCACTTAAGATGAGAACTTAGGGCTAATTGCTTTCAAAGTACATATACATTTGGGTGACGAGCGTACTTATTACAATTAGGTAACTTAACAACATCGACATTGTATGAATCAGAATCTATGTGAAAGCTAAAGGACATCTTTATTAAAAAAAGGGAAGTTTTAGTAAATTCTTAAAGAATCCCTTGTGAATATTGTCGGTGTTTTAATTAATAATTACAGTACAGGTTTCAGTACTGAAGTCAAGAAATCGATATAAATAATGTTTACTGACACGTGTTATTCCACAGTTGCTTAAATATCTGCCCTGATGTGAGTACGTCCCTATAATGATGGTCGTCGCAGGCAATTCAACAAATAGTCGTTTCCTCAAAACGTCCGAGTTACGTAAATAGTTTGTACGTCGCTACATTTGTATCAATTGGAACAGAACGACAATGGATTGTGCAAGGACGCATGTCGCAGGATGCTTGTAGTACGATTATTAGTGATCGAAATAGGTAGACCCCTCTCTAGAGAGAGGTCCAAATGGCCAGCTAATAGATTCTCAACAACAAACTCAGAACTACCGTCTACAACATGCATTAAACTTGCAAAAAAAATGTCTTTCCAAACCGCTAGGTTGTGTCGCCGACTTTGGTGTGTAAACTCCATAAGCTTTTCACATAAAACATCAAAAAAGCCAAAATGTCCATTGTAAAACCAAGGTCATTTTGCTTATCGAAAACGATACTCGTCTCAAAACAAAACCTAGTCATAGGTGCCTTTCTCCATCACTGACCTCCGAACCAGTGCTCGCTTGCTCTCGCTTCACTGTTATTTTCCGGCGGCTGGCGCTGAAGACGAAGGTTTCCCAACAGCCAGGCACCATGACGCGGGATCTGCTTTGCATGGTTAGGGCGTAATGGGCTGAGACGCGTTCGATTTTAAGCCTGGGTAGTTTGCTCTGAGCGGTTATTGAAGAGGAATGTTTGGTAATCTAGGTTTTGTAACCACTGTGCTATCAAGCTTTGTAAATCCTAAGCGAGCGATTGATCTATGGCGGCTTACTACAACATCATCATCAGCCTATGTTCCACTGCTGGACATAGGCCTCCCCTAATGAGCGCCATAGCGCCCTGTCTTCAGCTTGACGCATCCCAGCATCTACCTGCAATCTTTCGTAGGTCGTAATCCCACCTGGTCGGAGGGCGTCCTACACTACGTTTGCCGAGGCGCGGTCTCCACTCAAACACACGTTTCGATTGTCGGTTAATCACAAGATATGAACAACAACTGCCACTTCAGATTGCTAATTCTTAGAGCTATGTCAATAACTTTGGTTCTCTGTCGGATGTATTCGTTACGAATACTATCCTTCAGAGAGCTTACTACTGCGGCTTAATACAACGATATTTGTAATTTTTTTAACGTGTTTTTTTTAAAGAACATCCATACTTTCGCATTTATAATATAAGTGTGATCTCAATATCATGTTAGTAATGTTCAACTACCGTCATCAAATACCAGTCACAGATCCAGACTAAAGCAGCATCTTACATCGCCGCTCCTAGATCCAGTGCCTTCCAGAATAAGGCTATAAAGTTACATTGAAACTTCACCGCATAAAGTTAATCTCGCCCAGCGCATCAAAGCGCAGTCTGTTTCAAAGTAAAGCTAATTAAATACAAAGGCTGAATGGGCTGTAAGTCTATATAGCGCGCCGCAATTAGGCCGGCTTTCCACGGACGATGCGCCGGGTGCGTGCGACCCACCGATAGAACTTAGATAGAGTTTGACAGCTCAAGATTTCTTTGCCCATATTGGCTAGTATGGGTTTGCACAAAACCAAAACGATAATAGTTTTTAGATAGATAAATTGATGATGAAACATGTACATTGTACACTGGTAAATTGTAGTGATAAATCGAATCACTCAAAATCTAAAACTGTATTGGGAAATTTGTGGCAAATAGTCGCGAAAGCAAAGGAATAAGTCGAATTCGCATGAAACGAATGGATCGCTGTGAAACTACGAAACTTCATTTCTATCCGGTAGGAGCCGGTAGTTACACAGCTATCGTAAACTATGCACAACTCATACTAATACCCATAATTAGGCCTAGTATTTAAAAAGAAGGAACTCGCAAGCTAATTCAGAAACACCGAAAACTTAACAGCTTTTCAGCTAAATTTCTTGTTAACTTACCGTCAACCTACCGCTCACATCTAGTGGCAAGCCCGCCTGGCTATAAACGCACAGCAATTAGCCTGCCTGCGCGCGCGCAGCCGCGGCGCTTTGTATGGTAATGCGCACGCTGCGGTGACAAACAGATCAATTCTCAAACGAACACGGACAGGGGCAGAATGCTTCTGTCCGGCAGGTTTGCAGTATGGATACAGTGTCTGGGGTAAACGAAACAAACATTTCAGATTTTCCTGACATTTTTTAGAGGTTATACATATGTTTCGATCTGGATCTTTGTCTTATAAGAATAGACTGACAATAAATCAGAAGTATCTATTAAATCAGTAATTTGGTTCCTACCTTAAGGTCTGTTTACCTGGTATTTTTCTGTCTAAATTCACTACTGTCTTACTACGTCAGCTTGACAACCTATAGTATAGTAGCGGAGGAAGGTGACGCAAATTAAATCAAAAATTCGATTCTCCTTCGCAATTATAGGCTGGTTTCAAAACCCATAAAGCCAGTGAATGATAACTATCTATAAATAAGATGTAAAGACCCGCAGACTGTATCGCTAAAAGCGATCTTGCGACCTTTAGTTAATGCTACACATAATGTTCTAGAAAACAACAAAAACGTGTGAACTTCAACCCGGTACAATTATTGCGTAAGTGATGAGCAAACAACGAGGTTCGACTGTGAGGCTCGTTGACACAGAGCTAGTTCTCACTGGACGTACGCAAAGACAATGTTATCAATCGTTTCTTGGAAACTATAAATGTTAGAATTAGGTTTTTGGGACTTACAGAAATGGAAACTTAAAAAGGTACGAACCATGAAAACTTGAAAATACGATAATTCCTTGCTTGTGAACGATATTTTATCCCTATAAATTCAGCATTAACCTCTTTAGATGTTAAAAACTAACAATGTTAAAAATATTAATTCCTTTCAAGGAAAATCGCTTAACGATTTAAGTTGGCTCCTAACATAAAATCAAATAATGTCATTAAATCTCATTACTGTCCAGTGCAATTATTCACTCGACTAACTCGCTTCACCACTGGACTCGCTCGCGTAAATGAGACATTAGTGAACCTTAGAGAAGTGGCAACAGACACCTATCATTACAGTCTGTTTGGCCGAGCCGATTGCGATGATTCTCCAGTTGACGTGGTAATGGCGGGCTCTTGATGAAATAACTACCAAGAGAACACTAGATTTATGCCACTCCAATATTTGTAGAGTAATTACGGAATAGGCTCTAGTTTTCAGGGAACATAGACGATGATTTGTACGTAATTAGACGTAAGTTCATGGAGTTATTAACGAAGCTAAAGTAAATGACAAGAAATTACTATTGGATAATGTCAACTAAATTGTAACTAATGTGGGGGAGCACGCAAAAATCTAAAGCATTCGACATTATAGATCACAAAAGGCAATGCCTTTAAATAATTGAAATGCCACAGCGAACATCGTTGGCTTTACTCGCATGCAGTAGCTCTAGTCATGCCTTCTAAACAAATAGTGATGCGACGTTCGTTCGCACCGATAACGATACCGATCACAGTTCGCACGATCAGCGTCTCGCCACAAATTATTTTCAAATTTGGAGCACATTCAAATTGCAGTAACGCACGCGAGCGGGAAACACTCGCCGGAAAAGATATTTAGGCTAAAGCGAGAAGTTTCGTTACGTTTCGCAAGGCATAATAAATCATCTACTAATTTGCTTTTAAAGGTTTTACTGGAATTATCTCGAGAGTAATCGGGTATTGTGCGGGCGCGAGCGGCCATTGTGCCGGCGCTCGGCCGCCGCGTTGAAAGAAGCCGCCGCCCTCCGTAATTTGTCAACCGCTTTATAAAAAAACAAAGACCTTTAATGGCTACCTCTAATGTGAGTTAATTAATTGGACTGTTTATACGGCTCTAGGTAATTGCTAGGGGCTTAAGTGTTGCCATTTAGAACGCGCTCGGTAATGAGCTATTTTCTTCTCCGTTTAAGCTCCCATCTTATAGGTTCCTGTTAATTAATTTGAGAAACACTATCAATTAAACGCGTGTAATACATTTGCGCATTGGAATAAACGCAAAGGTCAGAATAATTCGATTCGCGGTTCAGTTCGTAATTAATCGATTGAAAGAATATTAAAATAGTTACAATCGATAAATGATTAAGAACGAGATCGGTACAAAGCGGCAATTTGTCGCAACGTCCCACTGGAACAATGCGGCGCGGCATTGCGCGGAATCGATTCGTCTCGTCGCGCCGCAATCGATTCTCACTTTGCACTCGTTCGCCAAACCGTGTACGGTCTCGTTTTATTTGTTTCCTATTGACGAAATTCGTCACGCGAATTTGAATTCTAAATCATTAACGATTCGAGTATCGGCCGGTTAATTGTCATTGTTTTATAGAGGTCATGTTGAAATTGTCACCGCCGCCGCGCCGGGTTGGCACACCGATCGACTTATTGGAACATAGCAATAATTTTTATTCTCGTCACGAAATCCGCAGTGGCGTCCGACGGACATGTTGTACGATTAGTTTATTGCATAATTTATAGGAGTGTTGAGGTTTGCGCATCGTTTTAATAACTTGAGCGGGGCTGCGTCTAGAGGTCAGGCATCTTGACACGGATAACGGATTATCGATGCTGCGAAAGCATTTTATCTCCATCTCATAAAGTGTAATTCCTCCTTCACGGTAAAGCACCACGTTTAATGAACAATGGAATTTGAGGGGCCTAAGACGTGCGGCGGCCTCCGCGCGCTGATTGCTGATTTACAACCGAAATTAACTTCTTCAATTCCTCACTGTCTAGCATTCACCGAGTGTTCCACATTCAAAGTTCAGTGATGTGAATCTCGCACGATATCGAGTCACATTAAACGAATAATCGATTGTAATGTCAGAGCTAATCAAAACATCGGCGCAGGTCACTGCTTCCGAACGCAAACGCGGGATGACGCGCTCGCGTTTTTGACCAATATTTTTTGTAATTTCCGATCCGATGCTATCTATTCTAAGTCTTGTTGCAAGGCAGTAAGACTGACGGGAGCTGTGCGCGTGATAGGTAAAGTTTGCCAGCCTACTACCGTCGGAGAAAGGTCAAAAATTAAAGTTCGTAATGTTATCTCGCATGTTCTCACGGTAGTTTCGCGTGTGCGTGATCGTGGCCCCGAGTTGATTGGGAAAGTCAATTCGAGAGAATCACTCGATTTGTCACAGTTACAGTTATCGATTAAAAATTGCATCGGTAACGAAACAGCTCATGTGGGAAATTATAATCCGCTTCTTGAAATCACTAATCGTTTGCGTTCGTCATTTACGTCTTCTATTTTGTGAATTTTATTTTCCCTAACAGATTTCTAGCGAAGGAATTTATAGAAATGCCTACGCAGTTATGTTTGGCCGTAATCTGAAATTAATGTAATGGGACACTAATATAAAATTATTTAGATTATTAAAATGGTGCTGCGGTAGGTAATCCGCGCTGTATTGCCATAAAATTGTTCACCATAACGTTTTATACCATAGTTTATGGAGTCTTAATGGTTGGACCGCGAATTTCTGCCCTTGTTTACGAGGCATACTTTGTAGCGATGGATTATAATAAAGGTCTACTTCAGCACAACGTCTGAGCATGTCTCGGGTCAGGGATCAGGTGGAGACGAGACCTTGCGAGCCTGTTTACCAAAACCACATTTAATCGTTGAGCAAAATATCCTCGTAGTTCATTCACGGTAATATGGAAATAGCTGTTTATTTCTAATCAATACATATATCCAACAGACAGAAGGAAAAGAAGCCTGGGTAAAATAAATTGTGTGCTATCGGTACCCAGCTCCGTAATCAGTTGTAATATCAAGTTTTGGGCATTCCTCGTTCGTAGTTGTACGAAGTTGAACGAGTAATGCTTAGGCTTGTCCATGCTGGCAAGTCTGTCATCACAGAGGATGTTTTGGATAACTCGGAACTGCAAATTTCGTTATAAATCATTTTTAGAATAATGCTTTTTACATCATCAAGCGACTACAAGTTACTACTTAGATACTTATCTGTCCCCACACTGTCCATTAGAGGCAGCCTGTCAATATCAAAGTTTAATGTTGTCACTGCAAGGTGTATAATTTATGTGCCTTTTAAGTCATTCTCTCCTTACAAATTTACGGCCTGTTGGTGGCGGGCTGCGAATTACAGGCCGGGCTTTATGGGTGTCATCTTAGTGCAGTTCCTTTTACTATGGAGTGGACTAGCTTTATGTTTACCCTATAAAGTGTTGCAATGGTTAAAGAACCACTGCTATCGTGGTAGGTTAAGTGTATTTTAATCGAATTTATACCGACCAAAACAAAATATAACAATCGAATATATAATTATTCAAAAAATATAATTGCCTTCTTCAAGTCCGCTGTTGTCTTTACGTAACAGAGAAATAGACAGACATTATATTGTGTATTTATAATGCATTTTTTCTGAGTCATTTATAAAGATTCTTGAGGTACCTATGGTTGGATAAAAGCTAATTTCCATACGAATATCTACAAATAGCACCTACGCTACATTGTAGAAGCAATTACAGCGATATACCGAACCGATATGATATTGTAATTAATATACGATGCGACTGCATTGCAGGGACCTTACTATTGCAACAGCGGGTTGCGCACACCTGTTGTTGTTTCTACAAATAACCGCCAAGACTTGAGATAACATCAAACACTCATTATCAAAATGATCAGTAAGGACAGGTCTTTGAATAGATCCAACGTGAATCGAGTCAAGAGACCTATCATTACGTCCACTACTGGACATGCCTTCCTCACACAATGGGGATATTGAAATAAATAAAATTAGAATAAAAGATTTTGGAAAAATCACAAAATAATCATAGTCTGGTGATGGAGTCATACGTAAAACCTCTACTTTGGGGTTAATTGAAATTGAAAATGTATTTATTTCAGACATAACATCGATTTAATAAGCGCGAGAAGTGTCCGTAGTATTATACGATTCAAATGATACCTAATCTTTTGAAATCGTACGATATACTGCAGGCTAGCAAATCTTTAGAATTCACTAGATTCAATACTATACTTGTAATTATAAACCACCCATTCCATAAGACAAAGAAATAGCAACCCAGAACAATAACGTCCCTCGTTATAATTCATCGGGCAGTTGTCCACAGTGCAGCGCTGGTAATGAGCATGTGCATAAATATAAGTTGCGAGCTGGGCGCGGCGAGTTACGACGACCTGCCTCACCTCTGACCGGCAGGTGACCAGTTGGGAAAAGTGGCGAGTACCAGGTCTTCTTTAGTAGACCGTTGCTACTTAAGAATTAGTTGAACGAACTTTTGATTTACAGAATTATTTCGTATGTAGAAAAATTGTCCAGAAGATCTGATGAAAACATAATCATATCTGTCCTTGTGTATATTTATCAGAAAGTAACTGAACCTTTGAAATATTAAAATGCTAAACGAATAATACTGAAATATATTTCGGGTAAATATAGCTAATTTTCTCTGTTGCATAAAAGCTGTCATGCCACCATTTCGGGGGGAATTGAATCCGCGACCTCAGTACTGGAATGCTCTATCTAACCAACTGAGCCACGAAAGAGAAATTACTTGATTTCGTGGCGCGGTTTTTTTTATATTATTTAATTGCTTAGAGTGTGAGGTTACGCACTAATTATAACATAAACTTTAGAAAAATAATTACTACAACAATGTTATTTCAACTCATTTGAAATCTTAACCTGATCAAAACTTCAAGAGCCATAATTTCTAAAACGTTTACACCATCAACCAATAGATGGGAGCAAGAAAACGCAAGTAGAAGATACAAGTGCATAAGTGTGTAGCCACAACCAAAATGCTTAATTCGCTCAGTCATTGTAGGGGGCGATACCCATAAAGTAATGAGATGGACGAGATTGCGACGCATCGCTGTCGTATCGTTTACTGGAATAGCGCATGCGCTCGTCACATTCAGAGCACGGCGTCAGATGTCATTGTTTCAGTTTAAATTCCGAGTGTATGACGCGATATAATGTTCGCTCCATATCTACTGCGAAATTATAACTATTTATTAACCGAAAGGTATCAAACGTTTTTACATACGAGTAAAAAATAATTTTTAAATCTATTCTTTAGGATAAATTTGATTAAAATATACTGTGCATCTCAATATACAAACTGAATTTGACAATAAAAAAAAAAGATGACGAAATACTAAAAAAAAACACCTTGATACGCCTGTTGTATGTTTAAAAATTAAAACTCAGTATACTAAATTATCTCAGCCTTATAAAACATTTCAGAGTAGCCCATCTCTTGTGATTCGTGTCTCGTGTTGTGTTTTGGCAACGACACGTGTTGGTTTAGTTAACACTGTTTCGATTGACATGCGCGTGCGCACTCCATTGTCAAAATATTGGCGCGCGCTGGCATTGGCTTACGTTTGTCAGTTGCCAAGTCTGAGTCGAGGTGGTGTCGGTAATTTTGAGGATGGTTCAAGGTTTCTATATTTGTATTCTAAGCACTGCAAGATAATTCTGTAACACGATTTGCCATCGGTTTTAACACCATCTTGTCTGTGTACCTATCACCATACATCCAATGAAAGCACAGTTCTATGACAAACATACGAATTTATGCGTTGCTCTAACTATAATGAGCTAGACAAAAAAATATGGTTATGTGCAAGGTTAACATACCAATCTTCTAACCCTATAATTTGGACGCAAAGTAAGTCATTGTTCAAAAATATTGTACAGCAATCGGAGTTTCAAAACGCTCAATAACCCGCGAGCTTTCGATCCTCAACGCCATAATCAAGCTGTTGCCACCTCATTGTTTCAGAAACAATCCATTATGCAATTATCAAGGTCGGAGGAAAATAAAACCGTGCATAATGCGTACTAGACCAGAACAGAGGAAGTGTTTTCACTCTCGCGGTCACACGCTCGGGGTGTGCCCAGCGGGCCGTGTAAACGTGGCCTTAGGTCAAACTTGTAAACTTGTAGATGATGGCGAATGTTAGAAACTGTATAAACTAGGGGAAATCGGATTATGTTTCTTCGTACAGGATGGGAAAACCGTATTTAAACCCTAAGACTTCCGCTCGCTCAAACTCGAAATAGATCGCCGCATTAATGCCTGAAGCGGGCCGTATTTTACCGTAATCGCGTTAAAGTTTTACATGTACAGAAGCGATAATGAATCTACATTAATTTTCATTAACCCCAGCTAGACGTATAAAATAATAATTTAGCAATTGCTCGTGTAATATGCCAAGTTAATTGAATTTGCTTTGATGTGTTGAAATTTGCAAATCAAGAAACTCTGTTTACCTTTATGAGGGCAGTTAAATTCAACTGTTAGATCTTAAATTAAACTAACCGTATCAATAACCTTTGTCCCAAACATAATTGATTATCTTTGGGACAAATGCTCCTACTGATAACTAGCCCGACCTGAAATAACCTTCTTTGTTTGATCTTTCCAGTCATTCTTCGGGCGGTCGTACAACAACCTGAACTCCATCACGGAATGCAAGAACAACGGAGAATGTATCATCAACAAGAAGAACAGAACCGCCTGCAAAGCGTGCCGCCTTCGCAAGTGCCTCATGGTCGGCATGAGCAAGTCTGGCTCCAGATATGGGAGACGATCCAACTGGTTCAAGATCCACTGCTTGCTGCAAGAGCAGCAGCAAGCGGCGCAGTCCCGGTCTCCGCCCAGGGTGCCCCCGTCGCCGCACCATCTCGCGCCGCCCTTCCCTCCGCATCTGTTCCCTGGACTCGCGCGGCCGAGGACGAAAGAGGAACTGGCTCTGATGGGGCTCGATGAGTACAAGCCGTGCTCCGGCTCCCCTGACTCCCACAGAAGCGGGTCATCACCGAAACTGGACGAGAAGGTGCGGCTCACGCAGGGCCGGCCCCCCGACCGGCCGCTGACACCGCCCCGGGACACCTTTATGCCGCTCCAGCTCGCCAACATCCACTCTTCCTTGCCGCACTTCACTCACTCGCCCTTCTTACCCCCACATCCCTTCAACCCATTCGCAGCCAACCATCCGCTGCTCTTCCCTCCGGGCTTCCACCCTCTGTACTCTAGGCACCTGTTAGACCACGCAGCGTTGCGGCAAGTGGCGGAAAACAACAACGATGTTAGAATCGACGATCACAACGCTGAACATTCGAAGAGATTCTTCCTAGATGAGATTCTGAAGCAGCAGAGGTCGTCGCAGCCGCCCACACCTCAGGAGGACGTTATATCCGAGGCTGACTTCGTGCCCACTCCACCTGCCGAGAGACGGACCTCCGAGTCGCCGCTGCAGGAGAATCCGATGGATCTGTCGGTGAAGTCAGACGGTCGGTCGAGCTCGGCGCGGCGGCGGTCGGACGACAGCGAGGTGGTGGTGCAGGACGACGGCGACGGCGACTCGGCCAGCGCCGGCGCCTCCGCCAGCGAGGAGGAGGACGTTTCCTACTCCCAGATCAAGAGGATCAAGCTCCATCCCCTCGACCTCACCACCAAAGTCTGACGTCGGTGACGTCACATCGTGTCAGTGCATCAATAACGGCCAGTAAATCGGATTGTGATTTTAATTTAAGAATGTCAAAAGACTGCCTTTTCTTTTTGTTTTTGGATGAAAACAAAAGACAGTGGGTGTTGTTTGTGAGTTGTTATCGCTTGAAAGAGTCTATCCAAATACGTAAAATAAGCGTCTAGTTAGTAATGTCGCCGAGCAGCGGGCTCGGTCGGTGGTTGTGTACAAAGCGAACTGTAAATAATAAATTATTGTGTATAGACTAAGAGCTAGGATACTTTCTGTATGTGGTTTTAAATTAATATATTTTTTTGAGTGGAATCAGCCGGGTGTAAACATTCCAGTATAATAGATAAATAGATAGTAATATTTTGTAAAGTTCGAATATAATTTATTCAATTTAGAAGAATTTTTGATTGAATTGTTGTTTGAGGACCAAATGTATCAACTTTGGGAGCATTGTGAAACTTGGTTTTATTTGTAATCTTTATAAAGTTTTCGTATTCATAACTTTAAGCTTATTTTGTAATGGCAACACTTGACTGTCCGTATGCATTCCTTCCTTTGTGGTGATAAAGTTTATCATTCCTTTTAGTTTTAAGATCTTAAGCCAAATTATTTATATATTTAACATCTTCAGGTATGTAACGAAATTAAATGAATACTCGTAAAACAAAAATAATTCCTACTTTGCTCAATTTTTATGTTGATTATTTAGATTTTTATTGATTTCCTATATGCATACTCAGCTTGACAATTTCTCAATCACATACTCAAAAATACTTTGTCAAACAACGATTTTGTAAATATTTAGTTAATATGTAGATAGAGTGTTTTATAAATAAACAAGTGTTTGTAAAATGCATTCCAGATGGCGTACTAAATAAATTGTTCGTGCACTCGATATTTTGTTTCTTTTGAACCCAGTGGATTTTGAGGAACTATTGATTGTATGATAAGAAACGTATGATAAAGGCCTTTGTCCAGCTGTGGGACGACATCAGCTAATAAGAAAAACATAAATGTGTCAAGTCTCATTTAAGATTCTATTTATTTAAAAAATAAACATGAAATTTCCGAGAAACAATAGCACTAGGTCTAAGGTTTTAGGCAATCTGTTTTCAATTCTTGCGTTGTGTTTTAAATGAAAATTTCAGCATTATTTTTGAAATGCTAGACTAAACAATAGCGAGAGGTCAGTAACACATAACCTTCCGTGTTCAGATGAAAACATGTCAGCGAAGTATTTGGAAAATTACCAAACAACATGCAGGTACAGTCAGCGAAAAGATTATTTAGGCACAGAAAAGTAATACAGAATTATTGGACACTTGCTCTCATATTCCGATAGGGTAGACCGACACGACCCGGATGAGGTCAGCATAGGCTGGTGATGACGATGAGTATGGATATACAACCACTTTATGGTGAACTTTATATTTATTTCAACGCTAAATTCCTTGAAGGTTAGCTTCAGGTTAATATTGGAGATATAAAATGATTAGCCCGTAATTATCTGCAGCCACGTCTGTAGCATACCAAGTAGGATATTATGATAGTTAAAAGATGACACACGCAAAGGGTAGGCTGGGGTTAAAGGTTTAGCAAGAGAGACTTAATAAATGTAGATAATAATCTACTTCTTCATTGGAATAGGTTATTGAACCCTGGGCAGAAGAGTATTTAAGAGACCTCACCTCACCCCAATCTCCTCTGAATAAACGCCTTATTGTATTTTATCTCCGACGACCTCTGAGGCGCGGTGGGCGAAGGTCCGCCTACGACGCAGAGGTTGCGGGTTCGATTCCCGCGGGACAATTGTGTGTACGATCTGCAGATATTTGTTCCGGGTGTTCTGGTCGTTATCTATGTATACTAAAATATATTGTATTAAGTATATCAGTCACCTAGTACCCATAACACATTTTCATTTCGACCCGACTTGTGGATCAATCAATTCAGTTCAAGCAGAAGTAGACCTATAACAAAAGAAGTAGTACCTACCTGTAGGTTGTAAGTACAGTCGCAGTACTAACGCTGCGTTTAATGGTCTCTCATGTGAACGTCGATCCTTGACCTGTAGACGGGCGGCACATCTCCTTACACGGAGTCAGGTGTACTGGAAGAGGCTGAATTAAGGTAGAACGTGCGGGTGGTGCGAAACGAAAGTGTAAGTTCAGTAAATCAGTTTTCCGATTTTTCGTAATGTTTCCTGTGTTCTACAAGCAATTTAGTTTTCGATGATAAACGAGATTTGGTATAGCGTCTCAATCAAAGATCTCAACGTATTGTCATACTAATCAACAGAAACCCTGAAAAATTCAAGTAAATTGAATAATTTATGTATGTCATAAAAAATAGGAAATTAGATAATAATAATATTTATATAATAGGCAAGTTGTAGGACTAGAAAGAGCTCTCTAAGAGCCATTTTTAAATTTACTTTTAAATACCATGGTGGAAGATGCATTCTAATAGTATCCGGCAGCCTGTTGTAGACTTAACACAACAAAGCTGCTAATTTAGAACTAGCCACATCCATTAGTCGCATATCTTCGGCACCTGGTATCAGTAGCGCGCCTACAGTACCACGTGCTACAGAGCGCTGGATCGTAAGTACTACTCACCCTGCCCTGCTGCCGAACGTAACACCTGCATACTGTAATATTTTACCAATAGAACTAAAAAGTCATAAAAGTCATTTATTTCATCTTTAAACTTATTTAAAGCACTTAGACATGTCGAAACATTACATAAAATTTGTACAATGTACCTAGATCTCACTTATTATTAAATATCAGAATTTTCTTCACAAAATAAAGATGTGTCAGCCATAGCTTCGTCAATTGTATAGTAACATTTTTTAATTAAATGGTTTTTGACATATTTTAATAATACAGTATTAGGTTTTTGTCTTATAATAATTGGTATTTTGTTGTAAATTTTTTTAGATATACATTTGAAACTTTTCAAAATTTTACTTAGTCTGGTCCGAGGAACCACTACATTTGCCTTATTTCTAGTGTTATGATGATGAACCTCTGCATTTGTTACAACATCTTCAATATTTTCTAGCATATAGACTATATTTTGATAAATCAACTCACTAGCCATGGTCATAATATTAAGTTCTTTGAATTTACCTCTACAGGAGTCTCTATATTTTAAGCCTAGTATGTATCGAATGCATCGCTTTTGCAGAACAAATATTCGATTGCAATCAGCTGCAGTGCCCCAAAACATTAGTCCATAACTCATAAGAGAATGAAAATAAGCAAAGTAAACATCCCTTGCTGCTTTCTCTCCGCCTATTTCTTTAATTTTTTTAATCGCATAGGTTGCGGAGCTCAGTTTTTTTGATAGCTCGTCTATATGAGTTTCCCACGTTAACTTTGTATCAAGCCATACTCCTAAAAATTTAATTTTGTCACTTCTTGGTACATCCATTTCATCTAGTGATGTGTCAACCATAGCGCTATTAGTACTCCCCTTTGCTCCTAAGCCAAATTTTACAACATGAGCTATTGAAACTATCATGATTACTAACACAAAAGTCATTTATAACGGGATATTTACCATGATTTAAACATGTTTGATTTTATCTATACCGCATCAGCACGTCCACTGCTGAACAGGCCTCCCCAAACGAGAAAGGTTAAGTAGATGAGGGATCGCAGTGGAGTTATTAAAATCCAGAAATTAAAAGTGTTTTGTAACTAAGAACCGACTTCAAATCCCTTATACCGTTTTTTAAGTTTTGCGGGATAAGTCGTAATTTCTCAGGTATTTAATTATTCATCCAAATCAGTGCATAAATGTCAGAGATATCGACGAACATACATACAGCCCAACATAAAACCTCTACCTTTTTTCGAATTCGATTAAAAAGGAAGTTACTATACTGCCCTTCCTCTGTCTCCCATAATCGACTCTAAGGACATCTAACTGAGTTGAAGTGGTCGATTCTTACGCCGCGGCTAATCAGACTATAGTATTGTCTATCCTTATAGCATACTAGTCCGTTTTTAGACTAGAATCAGAATTAGTTATTAACGTTTGTTTCCCATAAGCACCAAATGCACTATGAGACAAATTATCATTTTAAGAGGAAAAATCATTTCAGAATCGAAGAATTTCAAAGAAAAGTTTATTTGGAATAATGTTTGCAGTAGAAGCTACAGTCGACGACAGAAATCACCATACAGAGTCAACCTCCATGCGTTATTTGACAATTACCAGCATTTGATTGTTCTTAGTTAGCCAAATAAATAGGTACTACCTATTTATTTGGCATCGAGAATCAATATCAGAAACCTCGTTATTTAAGTTTCAGACTTAAATGTACAGAACAAAGTACAATAACGTACCTGAAGCACAAATTGTTTCTTGTCAATTTAAACATATTTATTATCGATCAAAATTATGGCTTTTCCGTTCCCAACCCGGACTTTTTGCACCAATATTATAACCGAATATAGTGCGCTATGTTTTTAAAATAATGAGTGTCCGAGATGCGAGCGCAGCGGGGTGCAGATATACTGCGACACCGCGCATAGATCACACGGTAGGTATTTATGCGTGTAAGTACCTAGCCATACCTACCTAGCAGTGCACCGAGCTAGAATCAACTCTCTACCAATGCCTTATAGTCCACAATCAAACGCGCGGGTTCCCAACATCTTGCTAGGGTTGTATCGCGAGCCACGGGACCTGTCAAGCCATGCCATGCTAATCTGAATTGTGTTGCCAGCTTCTAAAGTTTATAATTCTTTGGAGATTATATCGCCGTAAGTGCAAGTGCGGGGAATTAATGCGTAATATTTTGTGTATTAACACGGTTTTGGTACGAGACGTCTTGTTTGTGGTGCTACAAATCATTTGCGGGCAGAAAAACGAATGGGCTGGTTTGACAAACGAGATATATGGGGAACAATTAATGCTGGCAACATTACTGAGTTTAATCGCGAGTTAAACATGTTACTGAAACTGGTAACACTTAAGAACTTACCACCTGCGTCTATTTATTTTTCATAATTTTTGTGAGAGCAATATAATATTTTAAGAGGGCAATTTTCTTTACATTATATTGTCATAACAAAATATTTAATGAATAAAATAAACAGCTTAACACTTACATAAAAATAATTGCGGTATTTTGTATTCTCTAATTTGGTTTTAAAGGTTATGCTCAAGATTTAATTGCTAGCTATTAACAATAACATAAAAATTTCCTAATAACATAAAACACTAGGCTAATTAAAATATAATGTGATTTTTATCAATAGATATCTACTACTTTTATGAATCATTAGTAAATAATATTAGTTCAGTGAGTCACAGTTGGGGTCAATGAAATAAATATATATCAAAACCGGTACAAGTAGATATTCTAGGAAAAATCACAGCTCTACAAAAGTAGCGTGATGAAAAGATTCGATTTATTTACATAAATGAGTCGTCACGTATAATTAAAGATATCCGTGTATCTCAGATCTTAATTCGGTCCGTTTCGGGTAGATGGGCTTATAAACTTGTCTACACTTCACTCTGTAAGTGATTTAATTTTATAGATGAGTAGTGATTGTCGTGATTTGTTGAGTTCATGTTTGTTTGTTTGTATGGTTCATGTAATTATCATGATACCTTGTACCACTTTTGTGTAAAATTTACTTTACAAAGTAGGTTTATTATGTTATATTTTGGCGGATTTATTGAAGTGATTTGACCCAAATTAGGTCCCCTTTATGTAGGCTCGTTAAATTTTTATTTACCCTACAGATAGGGTAAGATATGTACATCTATATTTTACCAAACCTACTTTTATACAATCACACTGTAAATTGCCAACTCGAAGTTTTAGGTTTTTTTAAAGTACATACAAGTTAATGTTATTGCATTTGAAGACAATCGAGCTTTTACTTTTCCAGTAAAATATTACTGAAGATGCGACTTCAAAATAGTGTTGTTCGCTCACGAGCGCAACAAACAACGTATCGACCGTCCACGAACCGTGGCATAACTCACATTTACCAGTTTCTGGCTACGTTTATTGTTTTATGCCGGAAAGCAGGCTACCGGCCCTATTTCACCACATCACATCATCATCATTTTTATAATAACATATCAGGTTCAGGTTCAGGTGGGGGTACTCCATTTTCCGCATTTGGACTCCTGTTGGTCCTTTATGCGTAGTAGTTTGCTAGCATAGCCAGCCTAGCTCCGTCCAGAAGCGCAGAATCTTCCTGGGGTCTTCACAGGCTTCGTGGAGCGACCTCGGCAAGTTGAGGATTTCTATACGTTGTGCTAATACTCCCTCGCATTCCAGGATTACGTGGGAAGCTGTTTCGTCGTTGCTGAGGCATCCTCTACAGAGAGGGCTGTCCGTCGCTCCGATGGTGAATAAGTGTTTATTTAGTGGACAGTGTCCTGTTAGTGTTCCCACAAGGACACGTAGGTCCAATCTATTCAGATTTAGTAAGTGTTTTGTTAGCTTCGATGATGTTGATGGAAGTGCCGTCCTTGCTTGTCTGCAATTGATTTGGCTAGTCCATCGTTCGTTATGTGTATCTCTAGTTCTGAGCTTGGTCCATGTCTGGAGCAGAGAGAATGGCAGGGGTAGGAATGGCGGTGGTCCTTCTATGGTTGTCGCCGATCCTCTCCGTGCCAGTTCGTCCGCAGCATCATTTCCTAGCGATCCACTATGTCCTTTGATCCATTGTAGGATGATCCGGTTTTCAGTGGATATCCTTTCCAGAACAGAGTGACATTCGTAAACGAGCTTGGAGCTATAGCTGTTTCCTTCCAAGGCTCTGAGTATGGCTGCGCTGTCAGAGAGGATGCGTACACGTTGGTCTTTGATTCCTCTCTTCTGTACGGCTGTAGCTGCCTGTGTTATTGCTACGCATTCGCATTGGAATATAGAGCTATGCGTTCCTAGCGTTATTGATATGTTAATGTTGAGGTCCAGTGAGTGAACCCCGGCACCCGTACCGGTTTCGGTTTTGGAGCCATCTGTGTAAATTCTGACTTTGTGGGTACCTGATTCATCTTTTTGGTCCTCGTATAGTTGTATTTGGTAGTGTTTGTTTAGTATTGGTTTGTTGGCCATTCTGTCACAAGGGGCCGTTGTGAGTGGTTCATATGTTATGGCCCTGTCCATGATCTGTGCATGTGGACTTCTTGTGACTTCCCAGAGGCCTGTGTTGTGTAGTCTTAGAGCCGACATCGTGGCTTCTTGTTGTATGTAGAGGGCTAAAGGTGCTACATCTAGAATTATATCTAGGGCAGCGCCTGGTGTGGATCTCATGCATCCTGTTATCGCAGAGCATGCCATTCTTTGAAAGCGTTGCAGTTTAGTTACCACGGTGCTCAACTCCGTTCTAGTCCACCAAACTATCGCTCCGTAGGTTAATGTTGGTCTGATGATAGCAGTGTAGAGCCACTTGGATATTTTCGGTGAAAGTCCCCAAGTTTTCCCTATCATTCTGCTGCATTGGTAGAGAGTAGCGGTCGCACGCTGGAGTTTGTAGTCAAGATGTTTGTTCCATAGCAGTTTGCTATCTAGTATGACCCCTATAATAACATATCTTTATTATAAAAAAACTGTTTTATACGGTTTAGAAATTAAACATGATTTATCTTATCTTTTTTTAAATAGGTGAAGGTCCCTTTTGGATTCTACACACCGTCAACTAGTTGGTGGTTGTAAGCAGAGTTTCCACTGCAAAAGAGTAATGAGCAGAAAATGAGAGATAAATGAACGGAACGCTTTCTTGTCGCTCACTCCTTTCCGCTCTACTATCTTACTTCTTGCTCACTCCTTTCTGCTCGACTATTTCTTAGTGGAGATACAAGTATGCAGTTTACTCTTGCGAGTTAATTGGACTCCGCTCCGCTCCAGGCAGAAACTCGAGTTTAGAATTAACTTAGCCCTCACTTTTAATATTAGTTATGCTTTTCATGGAAGTAAAATATGATTATTTGACTCAAATATGAGAAACGTTTAGATCAATTTCAGGAGTTTTACTTCGAGTATTGCTTGTTTATTGTTGGGTTCCGCGGCTGGAACCCGGTTTCATCGTAAACTGAACCGTATTCAATGGAGACACAGGTCGCGGGTTCATCATAGCAGATGTGTTTTAATGACTTATTCATGATTTACCTTGTGCCTTCGTGAGCTCTTGCCTTCCTATAAATTATAAGGTCACTAGTTATTATTTCAAATGAATTTGAAGCAATTGCTATTGAGTAATGTGGCTGATGGAACTGTTTACCGGCTGCATCACGCGAGGTTATAATTTCAAACCAATATTTTTGGTATAATGTTTTTTGAATGTGTTATTTTCATTTCACTTTTTACGAAAAATAATTGGATCTAACTTCAAAAGACTTTTTATTTTATTGCGTAATATCTATAAAATATTAATAAATTGATTGCTTTGAAATAGGCAACTGGAAACAGATTTTCAAACAGGTTCTCAGTAAAAATGTTTATTTTTGTGGAATAAATAATCCCTCGATAATAAAAGTTTTATCAAACCAACTCGAAATGATGTGAATAAATTTTACTGTTTACTATCAAATGCCCGCGCACGCTTTGACGCAGATTCGACGATCTCTTAACCGCCCAGTTAACACATGCATGTAGGTATATGCACCCACTACCTTACTACTAATCCATGTAAGTACCTATACTCGGGTACCTATGTTCTCTCACCTGCCAGGTGGTCCCTGGGCTCGTTGATTGCGGTCGAAGCCCATTTCTCTGTTCCGTTTGATTGGAAGTGGATAGACCAGGGTTCAGAGGTTATGGTATTAATTATAGCTGTTTTGTTTATGTCAGTTTCTTAACGAGGATCAAGATACAAGAATTTTTTACAATGATGGTACAGAAGTCCACGTGTGGGGTGCGTTTTTAGAGGACTGCAGAAGCAATATTCATTTGCAGATTTGCCCACCGCGTGTGGAATCTCCTTAAAAATAGCATCAAATATGTATATCAACCGTTACGTGTTACTTCACTCTTTAAGTTCTATACATTTAAGTAAATTAAGTGATTATTGTACCCAGATTTTGCGCGCCACAACGGTAGAAATACATTGTGTCATATTTAAACATACATCACTTATGTACCTTATTTACGAATGTGATGCAATAAATTTTACTTTACTATACTTTTATTTTATTGGACCTACATTTGTCCACTGCTGGATATAGGCCGCATATGACGCCACAAATAGCTGTCGAAATAGCCGCCATAGTTTATTAACAATTTTCTAATACCCTAATTCGCGGAAATATGTTTTTTTAACACTTCTTTAGCCCACGACGCAAAGACTATATCCAGCCCCGTATAGCGGCGGCGGCGTGGAGCGACTCTAAGGGTCGTTAATAATTTAATATACTTTAAAATTGTATAGTTGCCAATAAACGAACATCATTCACTCTCTCTTCTAATCAAAACCCACAGAACTAGCAAACATTGTCTCTATTTCATAACCCAATCACCAGAGCATTCCAATAGCATTCCTGCCTCAAGTTCACTCCCATTCGTTACCTCTCTAAAGCATAATTACACGGGCGACATCGCTGCGGTAACGATTCACATTAAAAAGCGGAAAACAAATGAAGAGGCGATCTTATCGAGAAGAAGCCTCCCCGTGGCGAGCGGCCGGTGTGTAACCAGCCTATTAACTAAGATTCCTATGGGCTATGCATTTTAGGCTGGGGCACACTGAGTCTAGGCGCCACCTAGGACCATCTGCGAATAAATAGATAATTATTTACTTATTGCACACTTAAAAATAAAAACAAGATAAAAATATACTAAATATGTGAATTTATCGTTCAAGAGCGATCTCTACCAGACAACCGTGGATGGATAGGATCGTTGGTTGGATTGAACAAGGGGATCTGTGTGCATTATATTAATTATAAATTTATACGATGTTACTTACAAATACTTATAACGAATTATACGGTTATCATGGTACTAGATAACTGGCATACATAATACATTACATACATAGATATATATTTTTATTATACATAGAAAACGATCAGAACACCCGGACCAAATATCTGCAGATCGTACAAACATTTGTCCCGAAGCGGGAATCTACCTTCGTGTGTCGCAGGCGGACCCTCTCACCCGCCGTGCAACAGAGATCCTTGATATAGAGATAGATGAAAATCAAAGCTTCGTGTGGTGTAGTGTGCTGCAACCCTTACCCACCATTGACAGTTCCATAAAACCGTTTCCCCCGTAATATATCCGATCAGCCCCGGGTACAGTACATCTGTAATGCGGCCGGGATAATTACAGAGCGAGCTAGTTACAATATGACGTGGGACTACATTCCCATAATCTACATTCTATGAAGAGCTTTTATTTGTTTTTGAGATTGTTTGCAGTATGTTCTGTTTTATACGGAGATTGCTAAATATTATTGCGTTTTGCAAGAAAGTTGAATGCTATCTCAAGTAACTGCTTGTTGATGTTGGTCAGTTTGCGAGTGAGCATTAGATCGAAGGCGCACATCTGCAAAACTATTTATAATATGGCACGTTCTTTATTTGAAGCTTGGTTCCAAAAATGGTCACCAGAGGTGAGTTTAGAAATCGCCGTAAATCGCACTTTTGAGAAGTCCTTTTAATTTCTTGTTCAGGACTAAGCTCTCAGTGTCATTTATTAAATAAACTAATATATATATATATGTTATATCGGTCATCGATTCAGCATATATCCAATAGCTTCCGTCTCATCATAATGCTCCTTAGCAAATATTAGAGCAAGCCTGGTTTCATTTTCTTTTTATTTTTTTAATTCATTTTATTCTTTTTGTTTCTCACACGTACTTACGTATCAATACAGGTGCCAGACGGTACTGACGCCGCCATTGACTATTCACTCCACCTTTTCACCACTCGAGGACCTAGTATATCCATACCTGAGGTTACCCTACTGGGTCTACATGGCATGTCACGCACCAGTCGATCACCGAAGCCCGCAGAAGACACATCGTCCCGTCTGCGCTGTTATCGGCCCATCGTATAATAGACATTTTATTCATGAGTCGATTGAGAGATCACGTGGGTGAGGTGAAACAGATTATCTCGAGATTTGTTGCTTTCGCCGCTCTAATGTTATTTTAAAAAGACCAAAAAGTATCAGTTAGCTTCCTGATTCATATGAATAAATCCTACTAATATTATAAACGTCAAAGTAAGTATGGATGGATGAATGGATGGATGTTTGTTACTCTTTCACGTAAAAACTACTGAATGGATTTTAATGAAACTTCACAATAATATAGCTTACATATCAGAATAACACATAGGCTACAATTCATGAAGATATATATATATATATTATATTATAGTATCCAAAATATCTATCACCACGCGGGTGAAACCGCGGGGCGCAGCTTGTATATAATATATAATAATGTAAGCTCCCATCTCACATTAGTTACAGCATAGATTTTAGACAGTTAAAGGACTGTACACACTATCATTGCTGCTTTATCAAACACCAAATGATTAGAATATTCATACTTTATCTCAATTTAAACTGGATGTCCGCATTTTCCGAGTACCTGTGGTGATAATGGGCCTAATATCTCTGTATTTCATTATAAGCATTAGCCTATATTGTTCCACTGCTGGACATAGCTAAGTATTTACAACCTTCCAATATCGTTTCTAGATGTTTAGAAGAAGTAAGTACGCAAATTGCCTTTTACTCGAAATAATGCAGATTCATGTCTTTACTGGAGAGTGTAGACAAACCATTAAACAAACTGAAAACTGGATTGCGAAGATTCGGTAAACGGTAGAATTATCAATAATTGTTTTGTCGAATATTTAAATGTTCAGTTATAAAGATTTCGGTTTAAATCAGTTTGGCGTAAAACGTTTCTGCACGCTATCGCAGCCGCTTCCTGATTCCATAATAATTTTACCTACAATTATTTATTTCATTATTCGTATAAAATATTTTTTACTATATCAAATACAATAAAATATGATATACTATCACATATATGTAAAACAAATCTACAGTAAAAGAAATATCAGAGCAGTATATCACCAGCCGCGCAGCTAGGCTCAAGCGACCGGTGACTGTGAGCTGCAGAGAGAGGAACTTCCTGACGATGCGTGCCGACGATGAGTCCAGGAGTACCGCCTCTTGGATCTGGCCCTTGATCCAACTTCCTAGCGAGAGTCTCTTCAGGTGTTGATCGAGGCTCTTCGCTATTATGCCCTTAACCGAAATGACTATCGGGACGATGGTCTCTGAATCTACATCCCACATGCGACAACCTTGTTAGTCAAGTCAAGTTATTATTTATTATTATGTCCTAGCTGCGCTCCGCGGCTTTGCCAGCATGGAAATCTATATGTCAAATTATTTATAAATCTTCATCTTGAATAGCTCTATCTATTTAAAAAGACCGCATCTAAAATCCGTTGCGTAGTTTCAAAGATCTAAGCGTACATAGGGACAGATAGACAGTGGGAAGCGACTTTGTTCAACTTGTTGTAGTGATCAACATGTACCTATGGTGAAATAAATGAATCTAAATGAACTGAATCACGTTTGAGTATTCGTAGAGACATTGAAAGGAAAAGCGAACCCACAGCTAAGCATTAAAATGATTAAAATCATTTGGAAAAGGTGTCCGAATGGAGGCGCGAGATAAACAGGGTGTTTAACTTTCAACTTCAATATTCTATCACGAGCAATTTACTCAAAAAATCCTTGGCAAGGAGAGTATAAAAGTTCACTCAATCATCGATCAATGCTTTAGTAATTATTTTCTATGGAAACGCATTTCTCAAGAGTAAATATATCGATGGCTGAGCATGGTTTTATAACACGGGCAACATTGAATAGGTACTGCTGTTTTTATACCTATAGGTATAAAAATATACAGTTTAATGAGCCTCATTCATATGAATCTCATCAAACTCAGTCACTTTGTACGCTTTAATTTTTTTATCAAAATCAAAAATACTAACGTTTAGGAAATTTCCAAAAATAAGCATTTAACGCAAGTGATCATTTGAAAACTTATTTAAGAATTATTTTCTTGTACACCAAAAATGATTTATTAAGAAAAAGCAATAACAGAATAAAACAATTACTTATAAAAAAAATAAAGACCTCACTATAGAAATCAGAAATTAATACGTTACTTTTCTTTCTGTAGGGTTATTTATCATTTTTCCATTAAAAAAATACAAAATAATCTCATAGACAAGTCAAATTATAAGCACCGTTGATGCAATCAACATTAGAATCACGCTGCCAAAAATATTAAAAGCATTCTGGCTTTAGCAATGATAAGGACCCAAGAAAATAAAGAATTCCATAAAGCCACACCCTGTAGTGATCTTGTTTGCGTGTAAGATATGGCCACCATTTGTCATGACCTCTCGCAACTCATTTTGTACTAATTGGGCGTTGACGATACTGCTCGAGAATTCACTTTATTTATGACGTACAGACAGACGGATTGCCGAAACCGTAGTTTACATTAATATTGATTGTGTCGAGCGAACGGGCCACTCGTCACCATACACAGAATAGTTGCCGGATGTATCCGTGCCAGTGATTGCGGATTGTTTTCGTATATTGGAGCGTAAAATTCGCCAACGGCGAAGCGTGACAAAGTATTTACAAGTACCTGCAAACAGTTGTAAATTAATTATTTAATAAATTAACTTAAATTGAGATATTTATTAAAACAACAAAACGACAAATTACAACTACTATTTACAAGTCTGTAGAAGTAAATTTATTAAAGATCTGATAACCACTAACTATTTGACTTCAATCCTAGAATGGCTAGTTAAGAAAATAACACTCGATGAAGTCAACAGTCAGAAGAACAAAACGACCTTTGATACAAAAAAGGAATTCAAATCAGTTCATCATTTTGGGAATTACTATTCCACAGACAAGCATGATATACATTAAGATATTTATTTATTAAAAACTTAATAGACTATAAATAAACTTAATAATAGACTAAATACACCTACACACGTTAAACCACTCTTTTTCCGTGGAGGTAGTATAAAAACCGTCTCTCCTTTTCTGAAATCATTTGTAATTTTCCGAGCCGCCATTACTTTCTATTTCTCCTCCTTACAATGTCATCTCGATTGAAAGAGCTATGCTCGGAGTTTCTCTGACAGGTGGGTTGACGACTGCGAAAGACTGCAGGTAGATGCTGGATGCGTCAAGCTCAAGGCACGGCGCTTTGGCGCTCAATTCGGGGAGGCCTATGTCCAGCAGTGGACTAATATAGGCTGATGATGATGAATGTCATCTTGATTACCTTACGTAGTTGTCCACGAGTGGCTCGTCTGCACCAATCCCAAATTGATGGAGCAGTGCTCGGCATCGATTAAGTTCGACGGTCTGCTTCGAGTGGGCTCAGCTTCACCGAACTCTGACCGGCGATTAGCAAACTAGTCGGGTATTAAGACATTATGGGTTGTCGTGTTTTTCGTTATCTGGTGATTTTTGAACCGCATTAGTATGTGGGTATGCGAGATTGGGTATTGCGTCGTTAATGGTCATTGAGTGATTGAAAGATCACTACGTAGTATAAAACCAAGTCGCTTCCCGCTGTCTGTCTGTCTTTCCCTATGTATGCTTAGATTTTTCAAACTACGCAACGGACTTTGATGCGGTTTATTTAATAGATAGAGTGATTCAAGAGGAAGGCTTATAAACCATTTGACATATAGATTTCCACGCAGAAGAAGCCGCAGGGCGCAGCTCGTGAGTAATAAAAGGTGATATTGAGCTTGTGAATATTCCATCAACATGCACTGAGCGGTTCTCTTCAAATTCCAACCGTATTTAATTAGTCAATATTCATAATAATCAGATTTTACTGAAACTAAGCGTTAGGTCATGATTCGAATAAATATCTTTATCACCCATGTTTGTAAATAATTTGACTTTAAATAGCCCAGAGTCGAGTGCCCCGACTCTGGTAGATGCAGCTTTAAATCATCAAAATGCTAAAAAAACGAACGCGGTTTGCACACCTTTTCACCCAAAATCACGCGACTTTGAATTATATTTGCTGCTTAAAATATGAGTTATAGTCGCTTTTTCGAGAAGTCATCATTTTGGTCTATAATTTCGTAATTTTGATATTATTATATAAGGCACCCCATGAGCCATAGTTAGTCAACATAGATGTTAGTTCATAGATGTTGGATGCGTCAAGCTGAAGACAGGGCGCTATGGCGCTCATTAGGGGAGGACTATGTCCAGCAGTGGCCTACTATACGCTGATGATGATGATGACAGTCCATAGAGCCGGGTCCCTGGCTGTTTCCATGTATTTTTTTGTTACCTGTGTACAATCTACATTATGTTTGACAAATAAGATTTTTCTTATTAATAAATTACAAAACTGAAGTGAACTGTCCCTAGCCGCATGCGCCTGCGCCGCCCACAGAGGATGAAACATGACACTTCCTCAGTAATTATTGCTCCCAAACCATAACTTACTAACGGATTGCGCCGTAAATGTAAACACTGCCTTTATCCTGATTACCAGCTAAAACTGAACTCTCTAACTATGCTATTAACAGGGACGAACTCGACTATTCATAAATAATTCTGGACTGAACATTTTACACAGCATATTTATGATTTAGCCCCAAAATACTTTGGGGCATGGTGGGAAATTACTCTTGGGTGCTTTGGTATCTGTATTTCTTTTAGCTTTGCCTGTAGGTTAAAATCAGGAAAGTCACCTCAGGAAAGAGGGGATATGTGCCAGAAAATTCTAACTTCTAAATGTGAATACCGCATTAGTGATTAATTTAAAATTAACCTTATTTTGTTGGCTACAATGTTAGCTTATTAAAATATTATTGCAATAATTTTGGATGTATAATTTTATGGCAGCAAGGCAGGAATGCCTTATGGGTATTCATCCGTACTCTACGAGTATATTTATTGAAATCATGGACCAGGACCAAACATAAGCAATATTTTTCCATTGTGTCCAAAAACGTTACTTATCTCCCGGATCTAATCGAAACCTCAATATCGAAGAGTTTTTATTGGGGTTATTCAAATATGGCCAAGACATAATATATGAAATGTCCACAACTTGCCCCTTTACCATTATCCTGCATCTATCCCTGTGCCTCACTACGCTATTAAGCCTAGCTTAGAACAGCTTAGAACTATTCCATTATTTTGAGTGCGATCTCAGCCTTATTTGGCGAACGATTTCTCCCAGAGCTTTATCTACCTTTATGGACAGAATGTCATCGAGTGAGATGTACTTATCGAAGACCAATCGAGAATAGGTGCCTAGACATTTTATCGGTCTAGTGCAACTTTTAAACGAGGGGCTTTAGATAAGCTCCACAGACAATTATTTGACCGATTAAGGAACCGATAGGAGACATATGGCTGTGTGGTGTCGGCCGTGATAGAATAGCACCACCCCAATTCTTCCCGTGGGTGTCGTAGAAGGCGACTAAGGGACATACACCGGGGGGCGGGCAGCAGCGTCCCTTGCAGCACACTCCCTATACTGCGATCCCCAACCCGCATGCCCAGCGTGGGGATTATGGGCATCAACCCCCCCATGGATAGACACGCCAAAAGAATGTGGCCCCCAGTTCCCGGCCGCCTCGCTATTCCTGGCCATGGTAGCGGCCACGGTAACGGCGGGGCAGGGGGTGCTAGGAATCCCCGGGCTACATCAGGCTACCAAACTCTACCTAAACTGACCCTGGCTACGTTTAACGGACGCACACTGAGGCTTGACCATCATCTAGCGCAGTTGGAAGTGGAGTTAGAGAACATCAAATGGCATGTTCTGGGGTTATGTGAAGTCCGTAGAGAGGGGGAGGACACCGTAACCCTAGACTCGGGCCATCTTCTCTACTTTCGCGAGGGTGATAAAACATCCCAGGGTGGCGTAGGCTTCCTCGTCAATAAGGCCCTCTCTAGCAACGTCCAAGAAATCTCCAGTGTGTCGACCAGGGTAGCGTACCTGATCCTTCGGCTGTCCAAGCGGTACAGCATGAAGGTCATCCAGGTCTATGCACCGACCTCGGCACACTTGGATGATGAAGTGGAGGATATGTATGAAGACATATCCAAAGCCTTACATAACACCACTAAGGCCCACTTCAACGTTGTTATGGGGGACTTTAACGGCAAGGTGGGAACCCAGACTGGCAACGAATCCCGAATAGGCCCGCATGGTTATGGGGTCAGAAATCACAGGGGGCAAATGCTTGTCAACTTCCTTGAGAAGGAGGGGCTGTTCTTGATGAACTCTTTCTTAAAGAAACAGCCTCAAAGGAAGTGGACATGGCAAAGCCCCGACACTGTGACTAAAAATGAGATCGACTTCATCATGACGGATAGCAAGCACATATTCAGAGATGTCTCAGTGATCAACAGGTTCAATACCGGATCTGATCACCGACTCCTCCGAGGCTCTCTGAATATCAACTTGAAGCTTGAAAGAAACCGTCTGATGAAGTCCACGCTCCGACCTGACCCAATCCAAATCATGGCGGGCACCGAGAAGTTTCAGCAGCTTCTCGGGAATAGATTTGTTGCCTTGGAACCCACTGATGACGCTGACGAGACCCTACACAATCTGGTTGAAACGTTGAGGGATGAGGGCATCAAATTCTGTAGAAAGCAGCGTACTGGCAAGAAGTCCAAACTCTCGGATGAGACTCTTGGGCTGATGACAAAAAGACGGGAGACCACCCAAGCGACTTTGTCAGAGAGGTCAGACCTGAACAAGCGGATTGCGAAGATGGTACGGCACGACCTTCGGAGCTTCAACACGCGCCTCATTCAAGAGGCGATAGAGCGAAACCGAGGGTCCAAAGTATTCACTCAGCAGCTTGGCAGGAGCCACCTGACAAAGCTTAAAACGCACGACGGGAGGACCGTATTGTCAAAGCCGGAGATATCCGCCGAGATAGAGGATTTCTATGGCCGATTATACGCTGCACATGCCCCTCGTTACCGACGAGATGACCAAGATTCCAGAGCCACCCTGACACGCCACTATACCGACGAACTGCCTGAAATCAGTCAAGACGAGATCGTGTTAGCTCTAAGGCAGCTTAAAAATGGAAAAGCCCCCGGCGAGGACGGTATTACTTCAGAGCTTCTTAAAGCCGGAGGAGCCCCTGTAATACAGGAGCTACGGAACCTCTTTAATACCGTCCTTGACAGTGGGAGAACTCCAAAGGCGTGGAGCGGGAGTTTGGTGGTGCTCTTTTTTAAGAAGGGAGATAAAACCCTTCTTAAGAATTACAGACCCATCTCACTCTTGAGCCACGTCTATAAGCTGTTCTCACGAGTGGTCACGAACCGTCTCGCCAGGAGACTCGACGAGTTCCAGCCACCGGAACAGGCTGGGTTCCGCGGAGGATATGGCACCATAGACCACATACACACAGTGAGGCAGATTATACAGAAGTCCGAAGAGTATAATCAGCCCCTGTGTCTGGCTTTTGTGGACTATGAGAAGGCATTTGACTCCGTCGAAACCTGGGCTGTTCTGGATTCCTTACAGCGATGCCAAGTAGACTATCGTTATATCCAGGTGCTGAGTTGTCTCTACGAGGCCGCCACCATGAGTGTCCAAGTACAGGGTCAGCAGTCTAAACCCATCCAATTGCGTAGAGGAGTGAGGCAGGGGGATGTCATATCCCCGAAACTATTCACGTGCGCATTGGAAGATATGTTTAGGTTGCTGGACTGGAAAGGAAAGGGCATTAATATAAACGGCGAGTACATCTCACACCTGCGGTTCGCTGATGACATAGTCTTAATGGCGGAGTCGCTTGAGGAACTGAACCAGATGCTGGACGGCCTAGCTTCAGCCTCCCGATGTATCGGTCTTGGCATGAATTTGGATAAAACCAAAGTCATGATCAATGGTCACATTGATCCAAGGCCGGTGGTCGTACATGGTCACCTTCTCGAAACTGTTTCCAAGTACACTTACCTTGGGCAGATTCTGCAGTTGGGTAAAAACAGTTTCGAGAAGGAGGCCAAAAGGAGGATCCAGCTGGGCTGGGCAGCATTTGGGAAACTACGTCAAGTCTTCACGTCATCCATACCGCAATGCTTGAAAACGAAAGTTTTCAATCAGTGCGTCCTACCCGTTATGACCTACGGAGCTGAGACGTGGACACTCACGATAGGGCTGGTCCACCAGTTCAAAGTCGCTCAGCGAGCTATGGAAAGAGCTATGCTCGGAGTTTCTCTGAAGGATAGGATTCGTAACGAATACATCCGACAGAGAACCAAGGTTATCGACATAGCTCAAAGAATTAGCAAGCTGAAGTGGCAGTGGGCCGGCCATATCTCGCGAAGAACCGACGGCCGATGGGGCAAACGTGTTCTTGAGTGGAGACCACGACTCGGTAAACGTAGTGTAGGACGCCCTCCGACCAGGTGGGATGACGACCTGCGAAAGACTGCAGGTAGATGCTGGATGCGGCAAGCTGAAGACAGGGCGCTATGGCGCTCTTTGGGGGAGGCCTATGTCCAGCAGTGGACTGCTATAGGCTGATGATGATGATGATGAGGAGACATTTATTTAGACTGAGCTTGTTTTATTTCTCGAATTTTTCTCACGTCACTTTGATAAAACTAGTAACCACAAAGCCTTTTGTTAAGCTAAACTAACCTTACCAAGTATAGTCATTAGATGGAATTTATTTTGTTTGTTTTCGTTATAACTTCAAGAATACAATGGTCATTGTTATATTATAAAAAAAGCTCTCAGGTATACCTACTGCTCACTTCCTACTCCAAAATTAATATTAATAATTAAGAACCTACTAAAGTGGATCTAAGAACTTTATTAACAATGAAAGTTACAACAACACATGTCAAAATAAAAAATTAGAACTATGTTATTACTATTATTTTCAATTGAAATAATTGAGCTATCTGCAGACTGCTGCAAACAATCTACAGGCAGCTCCAGTTGAATCCACATCAATACCAATCGTAGGCTTTCCCAAGACGCTGGCTACATTGCCTCGCTGTATGGCAATGCTGATGCGCTGCGCAAGATACTTTGACCACTAAATTAAAAGTCAACGTTGTTCTCGTTCTCATACGGAATCATTTTAAGTATAAATGTATGACAGATTAATACCGTGAGATATATCTTGTCCTATCGTGTACGTTTAAAAGACTTGTAATGATTAAATGTGTCTCCATAATCCGACGGAATAAATCATTAATAATCATGTAAAATTGTCGTCAATAAGTAGAGCCGCTCCATAATTCATGTTTAACGAGCGCCCGCGCAGTTTTAATAAATAACAGAACTATTTGCCGAACTCGCTCCCTATTCTCGTCTAGTCGATATTATGTCGAAATTAACACAATCCTGATTGGAACAATAATTTATCTTCAACTATTTAAATATAACGAAGTGAAAAATAAACTCTATGTAGAACTAAGTGTGAACCAAGAAAGGGGTTCGTTCATGTGATCCTCGTAATTTACTTAATAAAACATTATTAATGAGTATTGAATTTACTATACTGACTTGAAACAGTCGCATCAGTTTAGTCAGTGTCGTAATAATATTTATATTGTTTAAGCGTCACATTTCTATATTGCTGATAAGAAGAGATATTATCGACAAAATATTCATAGACGACAAAAATGTCGAATGCGCGAGAATCGGGGATTTGATAAGCAGCCTCGAGCTGTTTTTCCGAGCGCTTGCGCTTGTGACAACAACGTAGAGTAGAGTGGATTTAGAGATGTAATCATTAAACATTATAAGCTAGCTTCTGCCGAGTTTGTTTAGGTAGTAGGTAGTGTAATATTTGAAAAATGAATATTTCGACTCAATCTTAAGCAACTAAACAGTAGGTACATCAAAACTAAAGTTAAACATACAAGTTTGAGGAGATAGATTCAATACAAAATATTGAATTATCTAATGATCCGCGCACTAGCCGTAGCTTGTATCGCGTGGACCTAAAAACGATTACCAGCAAAACAAATCCATAGCAAGGCAAGACAAAGACTTTTTTCTATTACATATTAATGCAGATATTCGGTCACTTTTTGTTTCGTCCATAACTTGTAGGTTCGCAACTGGTTGCTATCAAGAAGTAAATAGCCTTTTAATGGAACTGCGAATGCAGCCAAAAAGACATGACATGAAATATACAGTTAAATGATCGTACGTTCGTTTATTAAAATTAACTTTTTTTTTTAAGTTCGATAATCCTATTTATTTATTTGATGAAAAAAATTGTCACAATATCAAAAATATTTAACGACAATAAAGCAAATCGTAGAAGTTTTCATTCATCATAATGTAATCGCAATAAATATCATTCGTCTGTTGTCTCTCGTGCGTTTTAAAACTCGAATTTGAACCTTTGGCGCTGGGCATGTGCAATGGAAACTAAGCATTGTTGGAGTTTGTGTTTTTGTATTTAAGATTGCCTTGTTGTCATCCAGTATAATATCAGTTTTAACTGTTTGTGTACGTCTCTGTCATAAATGCCTTTGGTGACATAAAATATCATGTATTAGACATGTAAGGGATGAACAAACTAGTGGTTTCTTTTTCACTTCTTCCACTAGTGGACAAAATATTGAAGTGAACAGTAAAATAATTTTATTTGATAATAATTTATAGTATTAAATATGACTTCTAAGTGCTTATTTTGTAAGCCTAAAGAAAAAATGCTATTGGCTTTGACTTTTATCTTGATTCTAGAACCAAGTAGGTATAGATGTAATTTTCTCGATTTCAAATCGAGAAGGGTTGTAAGTCACTGAATGTCAGTACTCTACGCTCTCATTACAGTATGATGGCGGCGACGTAATAACGCGGGCGATCAGTCAAGTGCGACCAACTAAAGGACACGGCTTTCTCAGCGCTCTGTAGGGCTGTAACTTAGCAGTGGGAGCTCCGTCAATGATCATTTAGCTTCGACAGGGTAACAGTTAGTCAGTGCGAGTTGATTTCTACTGCTCGATATTGATTTCGATATTTTGGGACGACCGAAGGTACCTATTGGTGTTGATATTACTGACGCTTTTGACGGTAAGTAGGCATCTAACCTACCCTTATTTCTATGGTTCTGTACCAACCCTTACTGTTAGCGAAGGGTGCCTATGGGAGCTAATATGGGAGCGAGACTCACTCGCCACTATTTATATTTTTTGGTACAGATAATTATTTTTTTGTTTGTTTGTCCTAAAATTTGTTCAATATCCTGTATGTTGGCAACCCTGAAGCGCCCCCGGGCGGGGCAGACGACAGATGAGGCTAAATCAGTCAGTTTGTATGTCAACGGCGGTCAGAGGTCGCCCAGCCTTCAATCTCCATGCCGACGACTCAACTACAAGCTTTATACTGAAAACAAACTTTGTAGTTCAAACATTGTTTTTTGAAGAGATTTCATAAGAAAAATTGCTATATTAGAAGATAGATGGTCTTCTGTGGCGCGGTGGGCAAAGGTCCACCGCGTCCACAGGTGGTTGCGGGTTCGATTATGATTATGACGAAGTACGAGTAGATTAGCCATCTAGTACATATAACACAAGCTCTGGTTAACTTGGGGCTAGATGATGCTGTGTGGATTCTCCAACATTATTTATTTATTTTATAGATAACGTTGTTATACACAACGTATTTTGGTAATAAATTAATAGCGGTGTAGAAAAAGAACTTCGTTTAAAACGAAAGCAGCGCGTTGATGTCTTTTGTATAACACATATGGTAGGTATTATTATTACCTTGGGAGAATTTTTTTTTTTCATGTTAAGTATCCACATTAATCATTTTTGAGTTTGAAGCGAAAGCTTTTCAATTTTACTTTGGGTCATCAAGAAAATCTGAAAAGCTTTTACTTTAGTTTTATTTCTTCGTCACCGTTAGGTACCTATAAAATGTAAAATATTGAAATTTGTTTGCATTATTAGGATACATATTAAATCAAATATTTTTGATATTCGAAATTTGAATTGAAATTCTAAACAGTCAGCACATCCTTGTCATTTGTTTCTTCTATTTAAATCCAAACTTCGAACATAGTACGTGATGTTCGAAGTTTGAATTGGAAATCTTAACAATCAGCAAACTCTTTGTCTTTTTTTCTTTTATTTAGTCCAAACTTCGAATATATGTAGTAAGTGTTGTACCTATGTTCGAAGTTTGAATTGAATCTAGTACCAACCAATCAGCAAGCTCACTATGAAGTTTTATGCATAGAGTTTAGCATACTTCCATAGCGACCAAAGGGCATATATCCGGGACTCTCATGCCCTCTGTAGGTCTTCTAAATTCCACTAACGGACACTTGTCGAATTATGATGCCCCTGTAATACAGGAGCTACGGAACCTCTTTAATACCGTCCTTGACAGTGGGAGAACTCCAAAGGCGTGGAGCGGGAGTTTGGTGGTGCTCTTTTTTAAGAAGGGAGATAAAACCCTTCTTAAGAATTACAGACCCATCTCACTCTTGAGCCACGTCTATAAGCTGTTCTCACGAGTGGTCACGAACCGTCTCGCCAGGAGACTCGACGAGTTCCAGCCACCGGAACAGGCTGGGTTCCGCGGAGGATATGGCACCATAGACCACATACACACAGTGAGGCAGATTATACAGAAGTCCGAAGAGTATAATCAGCCCCTGTGTCTGGCTTTTGTGGACTATGAGAAGGCATTTGACTCCGTCGAAACCTGGGCTGTTCTGGATTCCTTACAGCGATGCCAAGTAGACTATCGTTATATCCAGGTGCTGAGTTGTCTCTACGAGGCCGCCACCATGAGTGTCCAAGTACAGGGTCAGCAGTCTAAACCCATCCAATTGCGTAGAGGAGTGAGGCAGGGGGATGTCATATCCCCGAAACTATTCACGTGCGCATTGGAAGATATGTTTAGGTTGCTGGACTGGAAAGGAAAGGGCATTAATATAAACGGCGAGTACATCTCACACCTGCGGTTCGCTGATGACATAGTCTTAATGGCGGAGTCGCTTGAGGAACTGAACCAGATGCTGGACGGCCTAGCTTCAGCCTCCCGATGTATCGGTCTTGGCATGAATTTGGATAAAACCAAAGTCATGATCAATGGTCACATTGATCCAAGGCCGGTGGTCGTACATGGTCACCTTCTCGAAACTGTTTCCAAGTACACTTACCTTGGGCAGATTCTGCAGTTGGGTAAAAACAGTTTCGAGAAGGAGGCCAAAAGGAGGATCCAGCTGGGCTGGGCAGCATTTGGGAAACTACGTCAAGTCTTCACGTCATCCATACCGCAATGCTTGAAAACGAAAGTTTTCAATCAGTGCGTCCTACCCGTTATGACCTACGGAGCTGAGACGTGGACACTCACGATAGGGCTGGTCCACCAGTTCAAAGTCGCTCAGCGAGCTATGGAAAGAGCTATGCTCGGAGTTTCTCTGAAGGATAGGATTCGTAACGAATACATCCGACAGAGAACCAAGGTTATCGACATAGCTCAAAGAATTAGCAAGCTGAAGTGGCAGTGGGCCGGCCATATCTCGCGAAGAACCGACGGCCGATGGGGCAAACGTGTTCTTGAGTGGAGACCACGACTCGGTAAACGTAGTGTAGGACGCCCTCCGACCAGGTGGGATGACGACCTGCGAAAGACTGCAGGTAGATGCTGGATGCGGCAAGCTGAAGACAGGGCGCTATGGCGCTCTTTGGGGGAGGCCTATGTCCAGCAGTGGACTGCTATAGGCTGATGATGATGATGATGAGGAGACATTTATTTAGACTGAGCTTGTTTTATTTCTCGAATTTTTCTCACGTCACTTTGATAAAACTAGTAACCACAAAGCCTTTTGTTAAGCTAAACTAACCTTACCAAGTATAGTCATTAGATGGAATTTATTTTGTTTGTTTTCGTTATAACTTCAAGAATACAATGGTCATTGTTATATTATAAAAAAAGCTCTCAGGTATACCTACTGCTCACTTCCTACTCCAAAATTAATATTAATAATTAAGAACCTACTAAAGTGGATCTAAGAACTTTATTAACAATGAAAGTTACAACAACACATGTCAAAATAAAAAATTAGAACTATGTTATTACTATTATTTTCAATTGAAATAATTGAGCTATCTGCAGACTGCTGCAAACAATCTACAGGCAGCTCCAGTTGAATCCACATCAATACCAATCGTAGGCTTTCCCAAGACGCTGGCTACATTGCCTCGCTGTATGGCAATGCTGATGCGCTGCGCAAGATACTTTGACCACTAAATTAAAAGTCAACGTTGTTCTCGTTCTCATACGGAATCATTTTAAGTATAAATGTATGACAGATTAATACCGTGAGATATATCTTGTCCTATCGTGTACGTTTAAAAGACTTGTAATGATTAAATGTGTCTCCATAATCCGACGGAATAAATCATTAATAATCATGTAAAATTGTCGTCAATAAGTAGAGCCGCTCCATAATTCATGTTTAACGAGCGCCCGCGCAGTTTTAATAAATAACAGAACTATTTGCCGAACTCGCTCCCTATTCTCGTCTAGTCGATATTATGTCGAAATTAACACAATCCTGATTGGAACAATAATTTATCTTCAACTATTTAAATATAACGAAGTGAAAAATAAACTCTATGTAGAACTAAGTGTGAACCAAGAAAGGGGTTCGTTCATGTGATCCTCGTAATTTACTTAATAAAACATTATTAATGAGTATTGAATTTACTATACTGACTTGAAACAGTCGCATCAGTTTAGTCAGTGTCGTAATAATATTTATATTGTTTAAGCGTCACATTTCTATATTGCTGATAAGAAGAGATATTATCGACAAAATATTCATAGACGACAAAAATGTCGAATGCGCGAGAATCGGGGATTTGATAAGCAGCCTCGAGCTGTTTTTCCGAGCGCTTGCGCTTGTGACAACAACGTAGAGTAGAGTGGATTTAGAGATGTAATCATTAAACATTATAAGCTAGCTTCTGCCGAGTTTGTTTAGGTAGTAGGTAGTGTAATATTTGAAAAATGAATATTTCGACTCAATCTTAAGCAACTAAACAGTAGGTACATCAAAACTAAAGTTAAACATACAAGTTTGAGGAGATAGATTCAATACAAAATATTGAATTATCTAATGATCCGCGCACTAGCCGTAGCTTGTATCGCGTGGACCTAAAAACGATTACCAGCAAAACAAATCCATAGCAAGGCAAGACAAAGACTTTTTTCTATTACATATTAATGCAGATATTCGGTCACTTTTTGTTTCGTCCATAACTTGTAGGTTCGCAACTGGTTGCTATCAAGAAGTAAATAGCCTTTTAATGGAACTGCGAATGCAGCCAAAAAGACATGACATGAAATATACAGTTAAATGATCGTACGTTCGTTTATTAAAATTAACTTTTTTTTTTAAGTTCGATAATCCTATTTATTTATTTGATGAAAAAAATTGTCACAATATCAAAAATATTTAACGACAATAAAGCAAATCGTAGAAGTTTTCATTCATCATAATGTAATCGCAATAAATATCATTCGTCTGTTGTCTCTCGTGCGTTTTAAAACTCGAATTTGAACCTTTGGCGCTGGGCATGTGCAATGGAAACTAAGCATTGTTGGAGTTTGTGTTTTTGTATTTAAGATTGCCTTGTTGTCATCCAGTATAATATCAGTTTTAACTGTTTGTGTACGTCTCTGTCATAAATGCCTTTGGTGACATAAAATATCATGTATTAGACATGTAAGGGATGAACAAACTAGTGGTTTCTTTTTCACTTCTTCCACTAGTGGACAAAATATTGAAGTGAACAGTAAAATAATTTTATTTGATAATAATTTATAGTATTAAATATGACTTCTAAGTGCTTATTTTGTAAGCCTAAAGAAAAAATGCTATTGGCTTTGACTTTTATCTTGATTCTAGAACCAAGTAGGTATAGATGTAATTTTCTCGATTTCAAATCGAGAAGGGTTGTAAGTCACTGAATGTCAGTACTCTACGCTCTCATTACAGTATGATGGCGGCGACGTAATAACGCGGGCGATCAGTCAAGTGCGACCAACTAAAGGACACGGCTTTCTCAGCGCTCTGTAGGGCTGTAACTTAGCAGTGGGAGCTCCGTCAATGATCATTTAGCTTCGACAGGGTAACAGTTAGTCAGTGCGAGTTGATTTCTACTGCTCGATATTGATTTCGATATTTTGGGACGACCGAAGGTACCTATTGGTGTTGATATTACTGACGCTTTTGACGGTAAGTAGGCATCTAACCTACCCTTATTTCTATGGTTCTGTACCAACCCTTACTGTTAGCGAAGGGTGCCTATGGGAGCTAATATGGGAGCGAGACTCACTCGCCACTATTTATATTTTTTGGTACAGATAATTATTTTTTTGTTTGTTTGTCCTAAAATTTGTTCAATATCCTGTATGTTGGCAACCCTGAAGCGCCCCCGGGCGGGGCAGACGACAGATGAGGCTAAATCAGTCAGTTTGTATGTCAACGGCGGTCAGAGGTCGCCCAGCCTTCAATCTCCATGCCGACGACTCAACTACAAGCTTTATACTGAAAACAAACTTTGTAGTTCAAACATTGTTTTTTGAAGAGATTTCATAAGAAAAATTGCTATATTAGAAGATAGATGGTCTTCTGTGGCGCGGTGGGCAAAGGTCCACCGCGTCCACAGGTGGTTGCGGGTTCGATTATGATTATGACGAAGTACGAGTAGATTAGCCATCTAGTACATATAACACAAGCTCTGGTTAACTTGGGGCTAGATGATGCTGTGTGGATTCTCCAACATTATTTATTTATTTTATAGATAACGTTGTTATACACAACGTATTTTGGTAATAAATTAATAGCGGTGTAGAAAAAGAACTTCGTTTAAAACGAAAGCAGCGCGTTGATGTCTTTTGTATAACACATATGGTAGGTATTATTATTACCTTGGGAGAATTTTTTTTTTTCATGTTAAGTATCCACATTAATCATTTTTGAGTTTGAAGCGAAAGCTTTTCAATTTTACTTTGGGTCATCAAGAAAATCTGAAAAGCTTTTACTTTAGTTTTATTTCTTCGTCACCGTTAGGTACCTATAAAATGTAAAATATTGAAATTTGTTTGCATTATTAGGATACATATTAAATCAAATATTTTTGATATTCGAAATTTGAATTGAAATTCTAAACAGTCAGCACATCCTTGTCATTTGTTTCTTCTATTTAAATCCAAACTTCGAACATAGTACGTGATGTTCGAAGTTTGAATTGGAAATCTTAACAATCAGCAAACTCTTTGTCTTTTTTTCTTTTATTTAGTCCAAACTTCGAATATATGTAGTAAGTGTTGTACCTATGTTCGAAGTTTGAATTGAATCTAGTACCAACCAATCAGCAAGCTCACTATGAAGTTTTATGCATAGAGTTTAGCATACTTCCATAGCGACCAAAGGGCATATATCCGGGACTCTCATGCCCTCTGTAGGTCTTCTAAATTCCACTAACGGACACTTGTCGAATTATGATAAAGCACCTGCGAATTTAAATATCAATTGCATGGCCTCAGTTATTTATGTTTTACTTTACAAGCGAGCTACGTATTTATGTTTTCACCTTACAGAGGTATTCGTAGCATTCAGCTTAGGCTTAGATTATGTAGTCGTTGCAAACGAACCACTAGCCGGAAGAGTATACCAACCATGTATGTAACATATGAAAAGTCGCCGGGAACATTTTATCTGTACGTTATGTGTGACAAAAAAGTATATTTAAAGTGATGAAATTGTGTGAAATGAAAGTTAGGTTAGCTCTTTTATGCAATCTCAGCGACAGAAAAATCAGACACTCTCCTGTCATTAGAGATGAACTAGATGTGTCAATAAATTTCAATTTATTACTTTATTTTTTTTAAATGTATGAAAAAAGTTATAGCCATGGCCATGCATGCAAGCATGGTAATAGCAATAGCGATATGCTATGGTCATGACGTAAGAATCGACCCCTATTATGGGAAAGGCAGCAACTTCCTTCTCTGTATTTTAACACTAGACCTGCGGTATTGAATCTGCATGTCAAGCGTGGTTATTATGCCTAAACCTACGGCTAAGCCCCTTTTGGGGACGCATGTTAAGCAGTGGACGAATGCGTGCTGATGAGGATGAAATTAAATATTAACGGACAAGACAAGTCTCCCGCCATTGGCCGCTCGTCTTGTGCCACTATGGTTGTTATGTATAATTAAGTATGGCCGGTTTGCGCGTACCCTTAGACCTGTGCTTAGACCTATACGTATAATGGTCCATTAATGTCATCCCAGGATAGTTCAAAAATGGAATGTGACAGTTTACAAGGCAGCAAATCACGCTGTCGTGCGATTCGATCCTCAATTACTTACGACTCGTGATCGATATATATCGTAAACGTTATCGAACGGACTTCGACGACAATTATCCTGTATTATGTCGAATTTACTAAAGTAAACTGACGTACAGCAATATTGCTAATGCGGTATTGAACGATATGGCTTTCGAAGGCAGGAATCAACAGTTACGAGATCGTTATTATAGCGATTGCGAAGGTTTTATTGCATTTTTGTTGAACGATTATTGATATAGATTATAATGATACCTAGCCCCTTTTACAAGTAGAATCTAAATATCTACGTTAATCTATATGTATATCTAATATATATACGTATATAAAAGAAAGTCGTGTTAGTTTAACCGATTTGGCTGAAAATTGGTGGGATGGTAGCTTAGAACCAGAAGAATAACATCGGATACCTTTTATCCTTTATTTTTTATTGCCTCTAAGGCGAAACAAAGTTCGCGGGATCAGCTAGTATATGTATGAAATAATAAAAACCGAACACAACCGAATCCCGTGTTTTAAGCAAAATGACGAGAAAAAACCTATTAAACTCAGCATGGAACAGGTAGCATTCAGGTGAGCTTCTTTAAACATTTATTGAAATCCCTTCATGTGTTTCGTTGCTTCATAACATAGATAGATAGAAGATACTTTTATTGCACACTTAGTATATAATAAACTATGTATGTACTTACCTAATAAAAAAACTGAAAATTAAGTTACATTTATTGCCGGTCTTATCGCTCAAGAGACCAGACAATCATGGATGGATAGGATCGTGGACAGTACCAGAGGATCTGAACATAAAAGTAGAAACCTAGATAACTGAATCAAACTGAAAACTGGGTCAAAAATGTTAACCCTTCAAGGCACGCCGCCCGCCGCGGCCGCCGCCGTGGCCCCACTGCGTCCCGCGTCCACGCGCGTAACTCACGTGTATCTGGTGATCTGTGAACGGACGGCCCGCGGCGCCTTCCGACAAACTTATTGTTATTGCCACCAAACTAATGTAATTATTTTACGTTTCAGAACAATGGTGTGGAGCAGCGTTTTTTGAGTAGAAAATAGACATTCATATAAAAATATAATATTATAAAAAAAAACCAAGATACCATTATAAGAGTTGTAAACTAAACCAACACCTTAATTATGAAGACGCTTATATCCAACGGCAGAGGCGCGATGCGCTGGCTGTGCAGTGATTACGATAAGTTTGAACAATGAAACAAAAATAATAAATTTACCTTTTTAGTACATATTTATTATATAATCATTAAAATAGCAATTTTATGACAGATTTCATTAAAGTAGACCAAAGTAAATTAAGCTTATAATTAATAAAGCCCACTAAACCATTAAATAACGAGATTTAATAGGAATCCGTCAATCGAAATTGCTGTTATTTTATTGCCAACCTGCAGTTCTCGGCGAATTTAATGTGATTTTACCTACCTTTTTGGGCAGTCCAATTTAAATTGAAGTTTATTTTAATAATAAAAAGCTAGCTCCATTCCATTCAGGGATCACCTAGGTTGACAGAACGAGACACTTGTAATATAATTTACGCGCCGCACCCGTCCTGTGACCCACATGCCGTGGCCGTCCGGCGTGGCCCAGCGCGGCGTGGCGGCGTGGCCCGGTGGGAAGCCGGCGGGACACTTGTCCCGGGATTTATACGACATCGTCCGCTCATTGTCTACACCGTAATGCCCTGACTTTTATTATTTATTAATTGATTCTGACATCGACGATAGAATTTTATCGTAACTTATGGAGTATGGGTCGAGACTTTATGAATTTTGGATTTAATAAAGTAACAATGATTGTACGTTTAATTAATTTATTTATAGGGATTTTTTATGTTTTTATTCGGGTATTATAAGACTTAATTACAGTGTATAGAGTTATAAATGTCATTATGAATACCTTGAAGCCTGTTTATTTAGTAATTATTTATAGCATGTAATAAATTTGTATGTTTAGGTTTAGCTATAAAACAAGCGTAGTGTTATTATAGTAACAACTCCACTTGCTGATGATAATGATAACACATTGTATGCCCAACTAAGCTCCAGGTCGAGTATTTCGAAAGGAAATCAATTTGCAACACAAATCCAGGTCTTAAGCTCTTGTTAGCCGGGTAATGGGGCATATTAGACCGCAAGCCACGGTTACGGGTTAACCGTGATGATGCGAGCGGTGATGGGTTAAAAATGGTGCTCGTTCTAATTGATGACCCTTCACCTGCAAAGGAAGATGCAACTTCGGCTGGAAGGGATAAGGTTAAAGGTTGAAGGCATCAGAATAAGTGGTATTTACGCTGATTTGGTGCGGTTTTAGTACCGCTGATTCTGTATTGAATTATTACCGGAATGGTAAAATTATGTGGTATTGACTGGTTATACGTACGTTATTCATATTTATTTATTAAAATATATTAATAACTCCTATTATTATTTTAATAAGAACTTCTGCCTTCGGCTCCACTGGTAAAAAGCAAGGAGTCGATTTATAGGTACGCCGCCACTGCTTCCAGGTGAATAGATAAAAACAAAATCTATTTATATAAAAGAAAGTCGTGTTTGTTACAACACTTATAACTCAAGAACGGCTGAACCGATTTAGCTGAAATCGGTGGTGAGGTAGCTTAGAACCAGGAGTCTAACATAAGATACTTTTTATAATTTAAATCATTTGACACATAGATTTGGACGGGGGCGAAGCCACGGGGCGCAGCTAGTTTAGAATAAATTAAACCATTCACTTACGCTAAATAATAAATTTGCTTTTTTATTCAGCTATAGTTGTGTACCTGAAACCTTCATACATATGTAGTATAAAACAGAAGTCGCTTTCCGCAGTCTGTCTGCCTCTATCCATGTTTAAAACTACGCAACGGATTTTGATGTGGTTTTTTGAAAGAGTGATTCAAGAGGAAGCTTTATAAACTATTTGACACACAGATTTCCACGCGGGCGAAGCCGTGGTGCGCAGCTAGTTATGAATAAATAATTTGTATCTTGTATTTAAGATAGTTTAAAGGCTCTTCCAGCAACATAAAGCCTCTTGCTCTATTTGGCATCGTGTGTGAGAGGCCGCGCTCGTGATCGACGACGGCGCTAGATTGAGACGCGCCCGCGCAGTTTAGTGCGCCACTAAACTGCGCGGGCGCCGATAGTTCTAGACAAAGTAACTGAAGTAAAAATATATCATTTATTTGTTTATATTTACTCCTAAACGTATATCTAATTTTACTGGCGTACCCTATACAATGGTAGTTCATATCTGATTATAATAGTTATCATACAAATGTATAGAAACATTATGAATATTAAATTAAATGAAATTACCAATATAAAACATAATTTATTAATAACAATTTATTAAAAATTAAAAATTGTCCGGTTAAAGTTAAGGCTAAGGAAATTGTAATATGTATTTTTTTTTTGTCTTGAAAAAAATTTGGCTGTATAAGTAGGATGAAATCTGATGTCAAATATATCAAATTACAGTTCACTGTTTCAATTGCAAATACTAGTTCTTTATTGTGTGTGTTCTATTTTTTTTTTATTCGCAATATATTTACTAACAAAGACAATTACAATAAAATACTAGTATCTATTCATAACTAGCGGCCCGTCCCGGCTTCGCCCGCGTGGTCATTTGTTTCAGGCAATTTTTTAATTTTTTTCTCTTTTTTCTCTCCGTAAGAACCAACCGCGTACTTCAAGAAAATTCTAAAAAAAGAATAAGCGAAATCGGTTCAGCTGCTCTCGAGATTTGCGCTTAGCAACACATTCAGCGAATCATTTTTATATTATAGATTGAAACATTTAAGCTGACTGCAGCCTCTTTCCCTGCAAACAATTCTTTAATTGAAATTTCCTTTGATAATGAATTCTTTTTTATTTGAAACTTACGTAGACCTTTGTAAGACGGTTTGTAGGCAACCTAACACGAGTCACTTACACAAATAATTAGCCCCATTAATGATGGTTTATAGTAGTTTCTGTCCACTAAGATAACCATAATTACTTCATACGGACGTATAAACCAGCACTTATCTAATGTACGCCCATACACTACCACTGTCCACTATCGCCTCACCTGTATAATTAACACTTTAGTGTACGTATAATTGCATAATTAATATTGTGTGCTGTTGGGCTTTTTACCTGCCCTTAAGTGACGCATTTTAATTCTAAGCACTTGGGTATACTTAGTTAACACAACTACCATACATTTCGACTTTTGAATATTGCGTCAATATTTTATAAACGTAAAATAAGAACAAACAAATTAATGGCTGTGATAATTACAAGACTTGAATGTTTTGTGTAAAAATATATATATTAGAAATATTATATTTTGTTGTATCGCAAAGAGTAATTTATAATGACTAAATCATAAAAAAAAAAAAAAAAATACTCACCCAATGATGCGTTATTTTTATAAGAATCTCGAAAAAGTCCCGCGGAAATAAGTGGAAATAAAAAACTAAATATATTCGGAGTCACAGCCTACAGCGCTGCGTTTAGGGGACTTCTTTCGTCAAAAGCAATCCATCAATCAACTTACGTAAAATTAAAGTTTAACAAGAAAAAGCTTTTGAACTTTTGAACCACAACTTACGACTTTATTATTCACACTCTAAAAACTAATTCAGGTACTAAAGATCAGCGATAAACGAACCCATTAAACACATATCCCGGACTTTACAATCGATTTCCAACAACCCGATTCTTCACGCCGTGATCGATTAGCCATCTACTCCAATTACTCGCCGCCATTATAACTTATACCAATAATTATACAATAATAAACCGTTTTGCATTATATTTAGAAGTATTTTAAAGATATTGAAGTAATAAATGCGGCGCGTCTCAAGTTGAAGTGTTATTATTGGGGGTAATGTCTTCATCTCCTGGGCCTCGTGATTGATGGGCATACCATCGACGAAATATCGATAAACTTGTCGATGATAATGATATCAATAAATAATTAACTGTTATCGAGTAATTTAAGACTTTATGGTGTGATATGCAGGAATGTGTAGCGTGTGCGTTACTTGAAAAATGTGGCATAGTGAGGTGCATAATATATCGATATAAAGATGTACGTGCCTAATCGTGTGGGTAACTGGCCATAATGGCTTATTTAATAACAGTGATTAGGTGAACATTAGCCCGTGCGAGCAGCGCCGCCTATCGCCCGCTATCGGACTCATTTCTTTTAAAATAAGAATATCGAATTCACACGGTTCGGCTTTATCGATATTTTTGATCGATAACTTTCACAATATATTCACACATTTTATTTGGTGGTTTGTGTAACATGAGCATCGATATAAAACACGTAAAATATATTTATGCTGCAAACGTATGCTCTGATAATTTATTGAAGTGCTTGAATATTTTTATTATTTTGTGTTATTGGCTGATCAATTTATTAATCACAGTCAATGCACTCACGATCAATAAATTGCTACATTACCATGGCTACTAGCATTATTGGTACCTACCAATAATGATCATAAGTTATTACCAATAGGTACCAACACTCTCACTGTACAAAGATCTGGTTTATCAAGAAATATCTTTCACCTTAGTCTTAAAGAAAAAACGAAGAAACAAATCTGAATAAACCGTTAAACATTTAGTTTACCTTGTATATTAATAAAACCTATGTGTTTTACACGGTCATAGACCGTGTTCAAATTAAAATAATTATTTGTTCCGTCACGTGATAGTGTTGGCCATAAATATCGATAATTAAATATTTATTCGGTTCTATTAGGATCGGAATCGAACCGCTACACTTAATCGATTCGTCACTCAGGAAATGGTCAATTTTTATTAGGAACGCCGTGAAACACGCTCGGAGAGGTAATCTCTATTTGTTCTGTGTCAGGGCTGCCAACTATCAAAAAGTTACCTTAATCTTTCTATGGTCATTCTTACTAGGAAAATAGGTCCATCCATTATGTTAGAGAAACTAGGGTTGTATAGTCCGTCTAATCTGTTCTGATTGATCCATCAGTTAATCTCAAAGAATCCTTTCTTTGAGATTAATAACTGATGGATCGGTCGTTGGCGATGACTTGGCCAACATAAGTATTAAAGGATTACAAATTATTGTACAAAATTACGACATCTTAAATGTACACCTATTCTCTTCAGAAGAACACCCTAAATAAAATAAGAATGTTATTATTTTATTTAGGTTGTTGTTCTCAAGAGAATAGGTGTAAAAGATCTATTACCGAGATTATAGATCTTTTAATCTATTTTAATATGGAATAGCAGTTACTGAGCTCCTAAAAGCAGATAAAACAGCTTGACTCTTCTATTTACTTTGCATTTAAAACGCTGTGTCGGTATACGTTGACAGCCCTACAGCATTTCGAGCATATTGGTAATCGTAATCGATAATTGCTCGATACAATCGAAGCATTTATCTGTGTCCACACATGCACAGAATAAACGTTAGTTCTCGCTATCGGATGGAGCCGAGAGCGGTTCGAATCGATTCTTTAATCGATATATCGGCTTCGTGTCACGCGATCGCTCTGGGATAATACTGAAATACACACTTTAAAAGTAAATACGGCAGCCTTATGCACGGGCTTAACTATTCCCTTTACTTATCTGAATGTATAAAGGCTAGATAGAAATCAAACCTCTTGATGAGTAGTTAGCTTAGAACTAAGCTCACAATGAGAAGCACTTATAGAACAAGTTTTTTTTAATCGTCTATTCGACTAGGCCTTCGTATGACCGCCATCTCACGGTTAACCTATCGCGATGGTCTGAAAAAACCTATTCATAAACTGCAAGCTCGAAAAGTGGAAGTTTCAACTGATTGGGGCGAAGAAAGCATTAAAATACGTGTAACCATAGAAAGTGTAAGAAATCTCCAATTAACAGACCACAGACCACCTTGACGCATGTACCAAGTACCAAGACATCTGAATCACACGAATGAACTATTAGTGCATTTAGCGCGCGGCTCCTAATCCAGCGCATCCGATTTTGATCCGTTAATTTACGTTCCGTTACCACCAACATGGACTGAACCAATATTTGTATGTGGTGCTAACAGATATCATCATTGTGGGCTAGCTGTAGCGCCCAAAATGGATTATCCCGTTATTCTGGTTTCTTTAAATTGTTAAATAGCTTACACGCTTTGTGAGAGCAAGAGCAAATTCTAAATGTCACCCGTAGTGTCACCCATAACAAATGTCATTTAAGAAGGTACTTGAAATAACTTTGTTCTCTTCTAAATCTATTTTTAGTATTAATTAAAGATACGCTATATTTATATTTTTGTATTTTTTTGTACAAAACATTAACAGAGTTCAAATAATTAACAGTTTAATTCCATTCGTTTTCTAAATCGATTGAAGATGGCGTTGAAACAAGCGTCTATAAATCGAATTAAGAGCTGTAATCTTATATGGTTTTTACTCAGTAAAATTGCGACTTTAGATCATTTTATTGCCTTTCCAACACTTTCGAATCAATTACGGCATTTTACTTAAACGACATACGCCCATAAAAGAACGTCCCAAGAAAATACAATTATTACCTACACAGAAAACTCATATCTTAAACATGTAATTGAATAAAAGTAAATGTCAACTGTGACCAATTAAAGAAATACCATAATTTGGGATATAATCGACGAGCGAGGCGAGCACATCAACAGACGAACAAATTACCGAGGAACAATCGTAAGTAAAAAAGTATCAAAGTTATACTTCCAGTGATTATATCGCAGCGGGCAACCTCTGTAACTGTCAAATGATGTTCTGAATTTAAATACTAATCGATGTCTAGGAGCCGATTGGTCGCGCCAGCGCAGTGTTTGAATTTAGATTCGAGTCTCACCAGAAGAATCATATAAGCTTCCTAGATTCTGCCCGCCGCTTCGCACATACTTTTCCGGGATAGGAAGTAGCCTGTTTCCTTTTCCGGGATATAATCTATCTTCCTGCAAAATTTCATTGAGATCCTTTAGCCGTTTCATCGTAAAAAGGAAACAGACAAACGGACAGAGATAATAATTGCTTTCGAATTTATTATATGAAAAGGTAAGTAAACGAATTATATGTAGATTGTAGGTAGATGCTGCCCTATTTTCAACAAATTTAAATATTTATTTAGGTATATTTTATTTATTGAAATAATTCTGCCTCCATCAAAGGCGATATGTTCACCATTCGTCTAACAGGACGTAAAATTAAATTAATTATGATGGACAGGATTCGCAACAAATACATCCTACAGAGAACCAAAGTTATCGACATAGCTCTAAAACCAGCAAGCTAAAGTGGCAGTGGGCCGGCCATATATCACGACGAACTGACAAACGCTGAGGTAAACGTGTTCTTGAGTCGAGACCACGACTCGGTAAACGTAGCCTAAGACGTACTAGGGGATGACGACCTGCGATAGACTGCAGGCAGATGCTGGATGCTTCGAGCTGAAGACAAGGCGCTATGGCGCTCATTAGGGGAGGCCTATGTCCGGTGGACTAACATACATATGTATGATGATGGTGAAGAAATAAGTGGTGCATGATATCTATCAAGAGGCATTGTATGTATGTACTTAGCAGATCTCAACCCGAAGCTATGGCTATGAGAATGGGTTGTGAGTTCCTTTCGTGTAGCGTGTCTTTAAAAGAGTGGTCTCTTAATTAGTAAGTACCGAGCACCGAGTCGATACGATCACCTGTGCCTTATTGAGCAGCTTACATCTCGCTTCCTCGTCCCGATTTAGCCCGGGAGAGATAAGGACGGCACTATGTTTCAGATAGCCATCGCGCGGGCGCCGGCACCCATTCCTAATGCGTGCTTTAAATGTTTACTAATGAACACGATTATTTAAAGTGACATTTTCGGATTTACTTGCGGCTATAACTAATCTGTTTTGACTTTGGTCTGTTTGCACCTAACATTTATACGACATAGGTACCACTTTAAAGCTTCCATGAGATTTGATGTAGGTTCGATACTTGCGACAAAACACAAGGGAATTTTGTCTAGACAACGATTTAAACGACTGAAACTTTTTGATATAAAAAAACTTCTTTGGGGTCCGTACACCCCAACTAAATCGTCACGATTGGGCAGGTAAATAAATAAATAAATAAATAATGCTGGACAATCCACACAGCATTATCTAGCCCCATGGTAAGCAAAGCTTGTGTTATGGGTACTAGATAACTGATATACATAATACAATACTTTACATAGATAGATATTTTTTAAAAACGACCAGAACACCCGGAACAAATATCTGCAGATCGTACACACAATTGTTCCGAGGCGGGAATCGAACCCGCAACCTCCTGCGTCGCAGGCGGACCATCGCCCACCGCGCCACATCGGTCGTCAAACAGGTTACGCTGATCACTGACTCGGCTCCAGTTAGTCACAAGTTAAAAGTTTTCACTGATATCGTGTGGTCATAAGCATATGCCCTCATTTGTTTCTCTACAAAATCTTCAGGCTATGTTGGCAACATAAATTAGAAGTTTGAGCTTCTGCTAAAATTGGAAATGAGAGCTTATCGCTCTATATGTGTCATGTAGGTACTTTTTATGCAATAAAAAGTACCTACATAAGTTAAAAAACATTCTTTTTAACTTAATCTTGCTAAACAAAACTTTGCAAAAGTACACCAAACTTCCATCTGCGATCAAGAAATAATTATACTTATTCAAAATGTTGATTCATAATACCCCAATATAGTCATCAACATTATTCTAATAAAGACATGTCCACTGCCCGTCCCTTATTGTGCACATCAATAGAAGCGGCACAATAAACACACTTGTCATGTCACTTCTAATTAGTTTTATGGTCTATGTTGTGAGGTGACCTCACATTGCTTTAAGGCGAGGATATGTTGGAACGGATGAAGTTAAAAACTTCTTATTTATTTATTTAACAAAATCCACAAGAAAGAACTGTATAAGAATTGACATTCTTTTGTTTTCTGTTCGTTTTGATTGTCTTAGTCCATTTTGTTTTAGAAATTAATTCAGTACTGGCTGGTAAAGGATCCAGTAACTTTAATGTTCTGGCATTATTTCCCAACGCAATAATATTTTTGTTCAGAAATTACTTCATCGTTCCTAACGATTAGCCGTGATTGGATACTTAGCACTAAACTGCCAGATTCAACATAAACAGCACAGCTATTTCTAATCTAAAAAAAATACATTTCGATTTAAACAATTTGCTTTTTAATATATCTAATACCTTAACATCACATAACTAAGGTAGATTATGTACAGCTAAGAAATTAAGTAGGTAAATTTGATCCAAGGAACACGCCGATATTACCTTAATTCCAAAACATAAATTAAGTTCTTTAATCTAAAATAATAATAATAAAAAAAATCTTGCAATTCAACTTGTTTGTACGGAACCCTAAAATTGTAAAACAGTCGCTTCACTCGTTATTGTTGGTATTTCCAATTCTTCGTTTTATTTATTGACATTATTAATAACTTTATTAGAACTACAAGGTTAAGCCAAAAGGACGACATTTTGCCGTATTTTAGTCTAAATCGGTGTAAGTGCTTTGTTTAGTGTTTATTGATGTTTATGGCTTAATAAGAGTCTGACTTTTAAAGGATAAATATCATAATAATAAATTTGTAACAAATTGTATTAATGCAAAAAGCAAAAAGGGTAGGGCTCAAACCTAAAGCTAACCAAAGGTCTCAGGGCTAGCCCTCAGACCAAATAAATACGTACGTCAGTAAATAAAATACGTCTATACGATTTTTTAACTGGTTCAAAAGTCATTTAAAACGGAATATTTACCATGATTAGATTTTTCAAAAGTTGTATTCCAACTGGTTGTCCATAATTCTAAACTATATATAAACTATACGTATGCGAAAAAAATGGCGAGCGCGTAGGCTACGTATTTGTTTATAAATTCGAGCTAAAGCGAAACATTTATATGTAGATTATTGAGAATGGCCCAAAATCCGTTATCAATATTATACCCAACTAGCAGCGCCCGGCGGCTTCGCCCGCGTGGAAATCTATGTGTCAAATGATTTATAAAACTTCCTCTTGAATCACTGTATTTATTTTAAAAAACCGCATCAGAATCCGTTGCGCAGTTTTAAAGATCTAAGCATACATAGGGACAGACAGACAGCGGGAAGTGACTTAGTTTTTTACCATGTAGTGATAACACTTCGTCCTTCTGTTTGTTACAACTTTTCACAAACGAAAACTGAAATCAGTATAAATCTATCAGTATAGGCATACAGATAGATTATATCCCGGGGAACGACAAACTATAAATAAATAAATAATTTATATTCTCTTCACAAAAAGGTCATTTCTTTACTACACAAACTTTACCAAAAACGCGAGCGAAGTCGCGGGCAGAAGCCCGCAGCCCATAGATTGTCGGTCTTCTCAATTCGACATTGTATTCCACTACACTGTAGCGGCCATAACGAACCTTTCCATTATGTAGTATTTACAGTCCATTACGTCCACCGTCTCAGTAAACTTATCGTAAATCAGTTCGCGTTATCGAAAAACCTTATTAAATGATTAATAGACGATGACGTTATTTACGATGTAAGCAGGTTGCAGGTAAGCAGGTTCTTTCCTACCTGCTCGCTTGTTCTGGATATATGCTAATGCTTGCCGTAAGTAAGAAATCACAGTAACGTAAAATAAATAATGCTGGACAATTCACATAGTATTATCGAACCCCAAGCTAAGCAGAGCTAATGTTATGGGTATACCTGTTACAATATATTAATAAATATTTTTATTTATACATAGAGAACGACCAAAACACGTGGAACAAATATCTGCAGATCGTACCATTATTTTCCCCGAGGCGGGAAGCGAACCCGTAACCACCAACGCCGCAACTGGACCCTACCGCATCACAAAGGTCGTCAGCGATTGAAGACATCGCCACAGAGCAGTGAAAAAGAGCTACAAATATCTCCTAACTATTTGTAGATTCAAATTCATTCACGACGATGAGGGAAATTATCATCGTTATCCTTCAAGAATAACATAAAATACCGACAAATTCCACTCTTCGATCTGTTCAGCTGCTATGGATGCTACAGCTAGACCAAAACCGCACCAGCTTCCTGTGTAACCGTAGATGACGTGTAACTGAGGTCTAGAACAGACTAAGGAAGGTCTCATCTTCAGCTTTATAACCCTTCACAGTCTGGATAAAGCGAATCCGTATTTTACGCGAAGGTTATAAAATTAGTATTCTTGTTGAGGACCGTGTAGTCTATGAAATATGCTTCGAGTTGTTTATGGACACGTTTGCTACGCAGCGCAGGTTGGCTGCGGAAGGCAGATAGATAGAAGGTATTTATTATGGAGTAGCAAATTATTTATTTTTAAAACCGTCAATGTTAGCAGCAAACACGGTGAGTTGCAAATCGAAACCTAAACCTAATTTATGCTAACAGTTTGTTATACTTGTGTGCAGGCTGCAAACTAAGATAGATGGTACGAAAATCTGAGTCAGCTATTCCAGCTTAGTTAAACTAAGTAAGTACTCCCCGTGTTCCCTAGCACTTGTGACAACGTGAGGTTTGAGTCAGGAAACGTCGGACATAGGTAGATAGAAAAGACATTGACATAATATCATTTATTTGCTACTACATATACACACAATATAAATGAACACTTTATTATACCCCACAAAACAGAAAATAATACAGAAATAAACAATAGAATAAAGGAAGTGTAAAGGGCGGCGGTATATCGCTGAGAGCGATCTCTTCCAGGCAACCTTAGAATGGACTTGGCATAATCTACCCCTGGGACAGAAGAATATCCATGATGGATTTCCTCAAGCTTTCGGTCTGCAACCCGGGTAACTCCAGTAGGTAAGGAATATAATGTGCCATATTGTGGCTGTAGATCAACCTAAATGACGAAATAATAAATTTTTGGACATAATAAATTCCTTGGAAATGACCCCTAGTGTGAGGCTTATGCACAATATAATAAACCTAAATGACATGATATTCTGTCATTCAAACGCATCTTCTAAAGGCAGCAATCATGAACGACCTCCAACAGAATAGTGTGAAATACAATTATAATACCAACCTGCAACCATTTCCATTACAATTCCAATTTGCCATATTAGCCGCACCATAAACCATACATAGTTAATACGAATGCGTTTAATATTTCCACGCAATATTTTTCTATCTCAGCCATTATCTAGAGTTCACATAACAAGCCCAACTTTTCAACTTCAACTTAAGAGCGTTGTAAATTGTAAGCATTTATAGTCTAAGCGCGCCCTGGGTGGCGGGACAAAACCAACCTAACCTAACCCTCTACAAAACTACTAGTAAACCCTATTCCGAAACTAACAAGCTTGAAAATTGAACGGGTTTCTAGTAGAAGGAGGTAACGTGTGGTGGTTTTCGTAGTGAGTTTCAGAAAGTATTATGGGTATTGTAAATGTATCGTTTCGCTAATGACACAGGTCAGAGATTGGGTTAGCGAGCCTGTTTTTTTACTACTTGACGCCGACGCGCGATGGACACTCGGCTGTAAGGTGCTGTAAATCTACGGCGTCGTTTACAACTTACGACATTGTAAACGACGTTGTTTTTGGCTTTGAAGCACCACTGACGGTGCACCACCGTCAAGACACCGGCTTTAAAACACAGGCTCGCTAACTTCAGGCAGGGCCATACTACATAGTTATTCTGTGATAGGACTCAAGTTCTGCTGTATTTAGGAGGACTTAACAGACTTTTCAGGACGATGTTGCGACTTCCTAGCTTCAGTAGTGCATCAGGGATGTTTACGGAATACCAAACATGGTGGTTTTGACGCAATTATTCGTAAAAACTGCCTCCCTGATCCGCAGAACACGGGACAGTCGCAACAGCGCCCTGACGACATTTCCTGATAGATATTCCTCATAATTCGGGATATGTCTTATCTGGCAGGTGACCTAGAGAGGATACCTTATTTATATTTTAATACTTTATATTATACTAACAGCTTTGTTTATTCTACTTGTTTTTGTATGTGCTACTAGAAATCTGTGGATTCTAAATTGTCCGAAATAAACGAATTTTATTTTAATTTTTTTATTAATATGATTTCTTGAGCGTTTTTTAGACAATCCGCATTTTGTAGGTACTATAACCGGCACAAAACATGTGTAATCTGACATAAATATGTAAAATTAAAATTGTCTTACCTTACTCAGAAAATAATAAACACTACTGTTGTCTTTTTCAGATTTCAAGTGTTCAAAGTTGAGATAAGATTACACATTTGGACTACCTAGATGTTTCACATTGGACTTGCTTAGTGAGTCCTATGGAAATTAATGTTGTATTTGATTTGATTTTTAAACTGTAACCCTATAAGTACTAGTCGTCCTCTAAGTAAGCTACGACAATGTGTGAGCCGACAATGAAACACGGTAGTTTTATCGTCGTCCATTTACATATTGTAAGCGATGTAAAAATTGATTTTCCATGTCAAAGATTAGAGTATTTTATCAACGCGTAGGCGGTATTGTATCGGAGCCATATACGTGCAGTGGGCGGATGGTACTCTGGCACACAAAGATGTAGAGATCTTAGCTGCTGTACTTTGCTGATTTTTTTCACATTTAACATCAGTGAGGTTGGTCAAATGGGGGTCAACAAATTTCAAATACTATCGCTAATAGGTACTGTACGTAGAGCTTGGAACGGACTGATTTATTTGCGTATACACACGTAGTACGTGCCAGTGTAACAGTCGCAAACTGTAGCTATTATCCAGATAAATTGTTGTGGAAATGTGGTGTCAGATTTTTTCATAGTTTATTATGGTTATGCGGAGAGGTTACGTCTCAGGAGATATTATACATTTTATACATACCTAAAGACCTACTAGTACTTGCCTAGGCATATATACTTTATTCCACTAACATGCACTTCTGTTAGGAGATACACATCTTAGTGAGACCGACTAGATGACAGAGACTAATACAAATTATTTTATATTTTGCCATGCATTATAAAAATCTTTAGTCTCATCAACAGATAAACAGACAAACATTTTATATATAATTTGTCAAATTACCTATGTATACCTTCTTATTATACCTCCTACACTCCGTACTAGGTAAAAATATAGCTAATAAATAAAACATTATTTCTAATTGTTTTTCTTTCTCATATCAAATATTATCTACGTTAACTTACATGTCAACCAATCTTATATTCTAGAATATTGTCTAAATGCGTAATTTATTTACTTGACAAATAAAACTGCACGGGAAAGAAAGAATACATTACAAAACATTTTGCTTGACACTATTTGCGATTGCAATTTTATCATTGTTATTAAAATTATTATGTCCCTTGGCAATTCCAAATATCAAAGGCAGCTTAAAAACTAAGTAAATTCCCACAGCAGCAGGCAAAAATCACAGGCATATACTAGGTCATACTAGAAGATCATAGATGAACACAAATGACCCCTCTTGACATGACCCCAACCGTCATAAGAATACAACATGACTCCGCCTGACACGACCCGACATTATACAAGTCAATAACAGTAACTCAGCACCAAATAACTGCTAATCCACCTCCGAATCACCCAATAGGCATCGAAAAGGTCGATACTACAGTGGTACACCACCTTTATGGGCAGCGAACCTATTAGTAACGGGTGTCAAATACGACTTTACATAAATTACTAGTAAGTGGACTCTTTAGCGGCCAGTAAATAAACTTTTGCTGTGGCAGTTGTGGCGTAAAAATCGACCCCTCTAAGTCAGCCCGTGGATATCGTAAGATAGGGAACCAGAGGAAGAGATCACCACCTCGCCTGCCAAGCGTGATGATCGCCATAGTCATCATCCGCACTAATTATCATTTCATAAGTAACTACAGTTTATCGCAAGCAAACAAAAAATCAAACCTTTCCTCTTTATAATATTAGTATAGATATAACAGAAAAAACATTTACAAAAAAAAATATTTTTTCAAATCACCCAGTTGCTTCTATGTGTATTTGGTGCTCCTCATTAATAAAATACAATTTATGTTAATCGTTTCGTGAGAAAACATGTGTACGTTCCTACATATCACACTTTTTGTAAATTATTAGGTACCTATTTATTTATCCATGAGTTTAGATATATATTTCTCTGGACAAGCTATAAATATTGCTAGAAATTATTCTCAATTATAACGTCCCATAGTTTTACATGGAAGACATTATAAACGAGGCAGTTTTAAATATTTTGCATATTTTCGTCAACAATTAGAAGACCTCCCGTCGTGTTATGCTATTTATGTATATTTTAAGTCACTTTTGTAGATAAATTATTCAAACTAAGATATATTAGGGCCCTGCAGCTAGTAGGTTTATCATTAGACTGGAATTCTATGTTAGAAAAGTAACTGCACTCCGTGGTGTTTTCCCGCGTAACAACATAATATTTGAATTATTTGATCATCCCTCGGATACACTGCACTTTTACGAGATAAAATGTAGCCTGGGTTTTAATCCAGGATATACCTACGAGTAAGCTAGATAGATAGATAGTTGTTACAAACATACGCACAAGAATATTCCCAGCCCTATAATATCCTATAATACGATATGGTCAGTCATCTGGTTGAGCCTGGAAGAGATCGCTCTCAGCGATAAGGCCGTACATTGTACCTTTTTTCTACATTTTTATTTATGTATTGTTTTCTAGTTTGTTTGGTATATAAAGGGTTTTCTATCTGGTAGTGGTAGGTACCTGCCAATAACACAAAGCTCCGCTTATCTATACTAATATTATAAAGAGGAAAGGTTTGATTTTTTGTTTGTTCGTTTGTTTGTAATGAATAGGCTCCGAAACTACTGGACTGATTTGAAAAATTCTTTCACCGTTGGGAAGCTACACTATCCCCGATGAACATAGGCTATATTCTATTTTCAAAAAAGTTAGAGATCCGTACTAAAACCGTGCAAAGCCGGGAAGGTCCGCTAGTGCATAGATATGGATACTGTGTGATTCTCATTTTGGTATTATATACTCTATACATTAACTATCTAGCTAGACCAAGGTTATGCCAATAACGACTCTACCAATCTACAAGAGAGGTATATAACGAGATCAAAATAATATATTTACAGCGCTATAAGCTAGGCCTTGTATGAGCCAGGTAATCGGACACCGGCATTATAGAAGCTAATACAAGTTTTATGGTGTTATAAAACGTGTTCATATTGATGAGGAATGATTGCGGATGCCTTGACCTGGCGGAGCCCGCCATTCATACTCCGAGCTTCGCATCCAATCATGACAAATGAAGATCGAGAGCGACTTCCTTTTGACGACCTCTGTGGTGCAGCGGACGAAGGTAAGCCTGCACTCGGGACAAATAAAAAAAATGTATATTGCGTCAACTTAAAAAACTATAAATACAGGTTCTGGGGTCACGCAAAATTTGCTTATGTTAGGAGAAACAAATGTTTGTGTGATTTGCAAATATTTATTCCGAGTATGTGTAGGTTGTATCTAGTTTTTTTAAGTTTTTATTTTACATTGTCATTTTATACTTAGTGTGCAATAAAGAATTATCTATCTGTCTATCTATGTGTGGGGGGGGTATTTTTCGGGTGATAATTCATCATCAGCATCATCATAATCAACCTATAATAGTCCACTGTTGGATTTAAGCCTTCCCCAATGAGCGCCACAGCGCCCTGTCTTCAGCTTGCCGCATCCAGCATCTACCTGCAATCTTTCGCTAGTCATCATCCCACCATGCCGAAGGGTGTCGAACACTACGTTTGCCGAGTCGCCGTCTCCACTCAAGAACACGTTTTATCCAGCGGTTGTCGTTTCTTTGCGATATATGGCCGGCCCACTGCCACATCATATTATTTATTTTTATAATTATTATATAACTAATTATTATATGCTTAATAATTAATTATCTAGGGTGAGAATTGTTAGTTAAATCTGGTAAACAGGGAGATACTTTTTGGTTCTCTTTTTTCACCAGCAACATAGCTAAATATTAATTATGTTAAATAAATTGCAATCATAGTTCATTCATTGAGTAAACTGATCCGTATTTTCCTCTTGAACGAGACTCGAACGAACATGAATGCCACTTAACCCCAACATAACAGTTTTATATAAAAGCTCGATATTTCCGTCAGAACATCAATTTGGCAACATGGCGACCTCAACGCGTTCTAAATCACATTAAGCTTGATCCATTGACAGTTTTATGCCAGTCGTCGGAGGCACGCCCATGTAAATTATAATATGAGACTAGGCTCGTGACCCGACCTCGGCTATCGGCCAATTAGGAGCCGCCTACATGCCTCGTCGGTATAATATAACGATCACTCTGTGTTTTTATTCGAAATCCTGTGGTGATAATGCGTCTTAGAATAGTTCCTTAGGCCGAGATCTATAGGGCGCACTTTTTAATAAAAGCTTTGGGTGAGCGGTAACATACCGTTATTATGAACAAATAAAAAATACTTTACTGACATAATCAGCAGAGTTCACACCATTAATTGGAACATTAATAAGTTCCAATTGATTTTTTGTGGTCCTAAAAGTGACGGCAACACTTTAAGGCCTTACTTTAGGTTTTGTGCGAACATAATGTCAATATATTATGCAACTTAAACAAAAAAACTTATCGTTTTTTATCATAATCACAATCTTTATTTGCATGAATGTATGTATAAAAGGTTAATTCTAAATATGTCCAGATACAAACTACCTACTCAGGTGTGCAAAATGATGAAATGATTTTTTTATTAATAGTCAATAAAAAAATCATACAAAATCTTAACCAATATCTAATAAATAATTATACAAATTTAAATAGAAAGAAAAAATAGTATATAAAGCAATAAAATTAATATAAATTAGTCAAACAAGTACATACATATGTCAATTAGTTTTAAAATTCAAATATTCTGTGACATTATAAAAACAGTTTTCTAATAGCCAGTTTCTTAATTTGGTTTTAAACATGTTTAATGGCAAATCTTTTAAACTTTTTGGTAATATATTATTTACATAGGTGTTGGAAAGTCACCATTGTCTTCCCCAGCCCATGTTTGAAAGACTCGAAGAGTTCATCAACACGTGGACCCTTTTTGCGGACAGCCTCCGAAACATACAAGTCTACCAATATGTCCCTAAACCACCTACGCAACTTACAGTAAGTATACTAACTAGTCTGTGCTCCATACTCCATGATTGACAACTGAACGCAAGCACTCCATTCTAAAATAAAGCTCCAAATATTTATAGGTCCAAATATTAGTAGGTAAATATCTACTATCAATAAAGTGATCAATATACATAAATAAATTTCAAAACCAAAGAGCGGTCTATAGATCCAGGCCCTAATGATACCGTGCGATGAAGTTTATCGCGGACATAAACTAGACTATGAACATCGTGATTGATAAACAATAAAATATTCGAGGCTGGGATACAATTCTTTGCTGTTGAAGAATATCGACTTCGACATATCTCTAAACCCGACTTTGAAACAATTGACATTTAAAATAATAGGCAACTTTTTCAATAATGAAATATCATGACAAACACACTGTGTATTCGATACCCCGCTCACAGGCCTAGCTTAATGCGGTCATTGTCATTTTTTTATCCACTCAAATCTAAAACCTACATATATTCATATAAAGGCGTTTTTTGTATGCTTTTTTGGAAATAAACTTTCTGTATTTTCAAAGGAAAACGCCTGAGACGTGTCGGGGTCTTTGATATTAGTTTAAATTCGATTGTATGTTCAACTTATCATACTGACAGTTTTGGGCATATTTGTCGAATAGATAAATTATTAGAATAACCTCCGTAAGTCGACGCACGCGCCATTTCCATTTGATTCGGAATATGAATGTTGTATTAGTAACAATAGTCGTATAAATTATATATTAATTGGATGCCTAATTTCCGTTAGTGACAGTTATTTTGGAAAAGCTATTTCGTAGCCATAATGATTTTCTAAATTTGTATCGTCAATAAAATTACGTAGGTAGATAAGCACATAGATATACAGTGTATTTGTCAATGGGACCGACATATTTTTTTGGAGATTCGAGGTGGTCATGGGAGTTATTTCTCCAGTACACTCCTCAATGTCTTATTTAAGTGTCCACAGTTGCTAAGATATGATTAAGTACATGGTAACTCGTTTTTTTTTTTAAGTAAATCGTACTCGTATCTCAAAAAAACTTTAATTAAGTATGCACTGAAAAATACAGCATAAGTTATTTTGTAGCATTACATAAATCAACAAAAGAAATGTTGATTTAAAAGCGAGATTTTAAGTTATTTAAAAAAAAACATTACTGAATCATAGTTTATCAACCGTGACAAGATACTAGAGAAATGATGCCCATGCCCACCTCGACTCTCCAAAAAACTATGTCGGTCCCAATACCAAACACCCTGTATAAGTACATATGTATACCAAAATACAAAAGCTGGAACTCAACACTGGACAACTTTGATTAATTTATACTCGAATATCATTATTATTCATCAAAATATTCTGATTCAAGCACATACATATAATGTGCTTTAGTATGGACGCTATGACACCTTTATTGATCTTAATAACTAGTTTTTAAAAACCTCGTTTATCCACCATGCCCCATTCAACTCTAACAAAACTTACCTCAATGAAATAAGGTTCAAAATCGCACTTGACTGTATGTATTTCAAAGTTCAGTCTTTGATTTATAGAAGCCAAAGAAGCACAGTATTAATTCATTCGCAATTTGTCATGTGAAGTGAGAAAATGTTTCATTGTCTGTGTGAACAGTAAATAATATTGCTATTCCACGTCAGGACACCCAGGGGGGGATTTATGGGGCCTCGATGGCGTAGCGAAGCGGTGGAAGGGTTGGCTTTTAGCTCACACGGAATGAACTTTGTAAATGAAGTCTTTTATGTATGAGTGAGTGAAACGAAATATATAAAAGACTTCATTATTCGCCATTCATTATTATATTCATTATTCACTTCTTATTATATAAGAAGAAAATATCCAAGACGCACAAAACAAATATTTGCACATCGTACAAACATGTCCCAAGGCGGGAATCGAACCCAACAACCTCCTGCGTCATAGGCGGACCTTCGTGCGTCATAGGCGGACCTTCGCCCGCCACGCCACTTCGGTCGTCAACAACAGCGAGATCTAGAAAAAAATACCGCACAAGAAGAAAGCTAGACAAGTCAAAGTAGTAACTCGACAATACGAACATTATGTATGAGTGAGTGAAACGAAATATAATAAAACAATGTCGATTCACTCGCGCGTGTTATTCTATGGCTATGAAGTGATCATTAAAAATTCACCTAGTCAAGTGCACTACATGTGAAAGTCGATTGTAGTGCCTAGTGCTGTGAAAACATCGATTAAATGTATGCCATCGGTGTTTCAGTTTTGGTAAGCTTTTGGTAGAGAATACTAACCTACACAATGTAGTATTTTCTTATTTTTTTATAGATATGTAGAATAAAACTATCCCCAACAGACGAGGTAGCTTCGGTAATCATAATATATTTAAGTTGAAGTTTCTTCGATTGCATTCGCAAAGAACAAACATTAAAATAAAAAATATATATACATATATTGCAGATAACTTCAATCCATAATTAGTTGCAGATGTGTCTTACATTAAATGTTTAGTCTCCCTACTATAGCTACTCAATTAAAAGTTCGATTATCATTAAATTAAATTATATACAATAAAATTAAAATAAATCACATAATATAAAAACAAATCAAACCGAATAAAAATATATAAATCTCAAATTAAATGAAGTAGGTACATACAAAAGACTTCAACGCGGGCGCTACGTGCTCGCCGCGCTACGGATCTAACAAACTGCTACGAACTACCGACGCGACGACGAGACGGTTTAATTAAATTATTCTACTCTTGACTACAGGCACACACACATACACACGCACACACTCTCTCACACAAACACACACACACTAGGTTGCTAGGTGCTCGGTGTGTCCTAGAAAGGTTGATGTACATAATCTATGTATATTTGAACTATATTTTGAACCGACTTTCAAAAAAAAGATTTTAGCATAAAGCTGTTTATGGGATGTTTTTATAAGATGACTAGTTTCTGCCAGCGGCTTCGCACGCGTTGTTTAAGGTGTGTAGTTATCGCCAAAATCTACATCAAACCCCTTTAGTTCAGAAGTTCAAAAACATTTTTTGGTTAGGTTAGATATTATTATATCTTATATTAGTTAAATATTTTAACATTTGAAAATATTAAATAATGTTTATAACATTTTCAAATATTTCATTAGAAGTTGTATTGTTTGATAAAAAAGAAATTGGTTTCTATGGTAAAAAAATATTAATAATATTGCATAAGTTTTATCGATAAAGTATCGACGGCGCAGAGGTCCATCCCTAGGCAATACGAGAGGATGACAAGTGTTCGATCGAGCAATGTTTCAGCGGTCGAGGGCCGGTTGAGAAACAAGTGCGATTCCCAGACGAGATGACTGGCCCGACTGCCTGTAGGGACGCCAGGAGTTATTACAATCGCATAGTATTTGTGGTGTTCTTTTACGTCTAATAACAAGATTATATGTTTGAATCGACATATATAACAAAATGTTATATCAGCAGGTATCTAACATTATAAGGCAAAGTTAACCGATGACGTTGCTGATCTTCGAATTACATCTCTCTGATGCACCCATCCTCGCTTGCAGCTAATAAAGATAATTTACATGGTAGGGATACCTACTTATAGAATGTTTTCAAATTGCACATGGTAATTGAGAAACCCACAATTTAATATCAAAGAAACTTAAAAAATAAACGTCAGCCTTATCGCTGAGAGCGATCTCTTCCAGGCAACCTTAGTGTGACTATTAATCTCATGAGGTCTTAGTGACCTTATTTAGGACACACAATTTTAGTAAAGAGGAAAGGTCTTATCTATTGTTGACGAATTTAGTAAGAAAGACTAGTAATCATGGTCACCTGCGCACTTGACTTCATGGACCATTGTTGTTTTAGTGTACGAGTGTTCCACTGCGGAATCATTCATGTCGTTACTATGCTGACCAGCAGCGGTGCGCCCAGACTTCGCCTTACATCACAGCAAATCGCAAAAAAGGAAAGTCTTTAATTAAATTAGTTATCACTACATAGTATAAAACAAAGTCGCTTCCCGCTGACTGTATGTCCCTATGTATGCTTAGATCTTTACAACTACGCAACGGATTTTGATGCGGATTTTTAATAGATAGAGTGATTCAAGAATTTCCACGAGGGCGAAGCCACGGGGCGCAGCTAGTATTTCAAATTTTACTAGCGCTTCTAAATTGGACAAGTCGGTGGCTTGGAGCTTCAAAGTGATTCAAGCGATAAATTACTTTTTTTACAGGCAGGACATTTACATTTTTTTTTGTATGTAGTGCTGGAAAATCTACCCAGCATCATCTAATTGTTATGGGTACTGGATTACTTTGGCTTAAAGAGGGAACAATTATTTATGTATCCATCCAAACATTCACATTTATATTATTAGTGTGAAGCTGACATTATACGATTTCTGCTCATAAGAGGCGAATTTGTGTTATTTCATTAGCCAATAGACTTGCAATATCAACTTGTAGCTTTAACTGTCTTAATAATAGGAATTTAAGTACCTAAGTACTACTTATAAATAGATATTAATTCGCTCTCTGTTTAACTTATCTAGTAGTTTACATATAAAATGACCGCCTGCACCCAAGTTGCCAGCTAATCGACATGCATTTACTAGCGCTCCAGGTATAAATACTGCGCAATCTGCATCTTTTATATGGCAACACCTATTTCATTGATAACAGAAGGGTTATGCGCTAAATAATTAGTTCGAGATAGGAAACCAGTAGCCTGGTGCGGACACCTACCGGCCATTAAACACACTTTGTAGAGATGATTTAGATAAGTTCTCTCTGGTTCAAAAACCTGGAGTATTTTTGTATACAAAGTGGTTACAAAACTCAAGGGATATTGGTGGAAAATATTTAATAACATAAGTATTCAAATCGTTTACCTAAGCTCGAAACAATTTTTCGTTTTGAAAGCTTTCATTTATCATCTAATTGATCTGTCGCTCGTTTTCGAATTTAATTAAAAAAAATTCGCTGCACATGTGAGGTTATACGTTGTTGAAGTTTGTGTTTTAGTTTGTAGCGACGTACGAGCTACGAATAAATAATAAGTCTTTATTCGTAGCGTATGAGTTAGCTTGTTGTTTTCAGTTATTGTTCAGTTTTGATTCATAAATGTCTTTGTTGATAAATATCGTCCATTCTAAATCAATGTATAGGCCTACGAATGACTTGCGATAGACTGCAGGCAGATGCTGGATGCGGCAGGCTGAAGACAGAGCGCTATGGCGCTCATAGGGGAGGCCTATGTCTAGGAGGGGACTAGTAGGTATCTTATTGAATACTTAATAAGCGTCATATTGGTTCTTACGTTCTTAGGTATCACATATATAGCATTTATGTAGTTATCAGAAACCAACAAGTACCTTATTATACAAATAAACAATTCTCAATTTCCAACCTTAAGTATGTGAGATTAGAAGGCACTTTTCTATGTCCTAAGAGTTACCCAAGCATAGATCAAAGACAACAACACCTTAGAAAGACCCCCTGAAAATTCCACCGAGGTTGTAACCAAGATTGGTTACGACTTCTCTACGTCTAAAAAAGCGCCCATCAACGATTTTATTCCTCGGTGCAGTTAGATGTAGGTAGTTATAGGTGTTAATAAATCCAAATTCTTATGATTTGACAATCCCAAATATCTGAAACCGTTACGTATGATTCCTATAATAAAAGTTAATAACGTGCCCGCCGTGTGAAGCACAAACAGACAGATGCGCTAATCTCACTAATACGATTTAAATTGAGATACAATGGGATTAGACGCGTACCGTACGTTGTCAACACATCTGACGTGGGCGAAAGAGAACTACGTTGAAGTTTGAACGCTCTCCATCCATGTAGCTACCTTGATGTTCCTTAGAATAATAAAATAGGTTGGTACCTATAACTAATTTCGAACCATTTTTGCGACGATAGGGGATGATGCCTTTGGCTTATTCATAAATAAAAAACCGCCTAATAGAGCCTGGTTATTGAAGAATCATAAGAATTGTTAGTTTTGCAATGTTTGAGATAATTTGCTGGTGGTTGGTATAGGTTACGCACATTTTAGCTAGCTAATGCTACTTCGTGAGTTCTTGGGAATCGAAAAAGTAGATATCAAAGATATATGTATAAGAGAATGGTGAGTTAGCAAAAACAAAAACACTGGCTACCATAACGCCAGCTCGGAATATTATTCTAAAGACTGTCGTTCAATATCTCCGTTCCTATGACAGCAAACATTATAAAATTTTGCATATCTCGAACGCTATTTGTATTCTGTTTTTGTGATGTGAATTCAAATTCGTTGCTATAGTATAAGCCGTTTTCGAGGAGGTAGGTATCTACCTATGGTCATGTAGGTACACTAGCTTGATCGTTATGCTAGCGACCACAAAGAATGGTCATTATTTCTTAAACCAAAGAGGCACTATGTATATTACTTTGGCACGACTTATTCCCAATTTGTGCTCTATTTATTAGCATAACAACAAATGTGAATGATTATGTATACGCTAGCATCATGGACACTTAATTGCCATCCGCGGCGTCTGCCAACAGCAGTAGGTACGACAACGCAGAGCCCTGACACGGATGCAATAGGAAGCAATAAACGAAGAATAATTTAAAACTGTTTGTCCACCAACAATGTTTCTATTTTAGTCGAGTGCGAATCAACAGCGTAGCGTACAACGGACAAACAGACTGACTTCCTCAATTAGCACCGCGCCGCCGTCTCTAACTACAGTTAGCTGATGAGCTGAGATTCTGATCATAAAAGTGTCAAGTGGGAGCTTCGCTTTAAGGGTTCTTAGGGTTCGTATACTTACACATCGGTATACATCCGAAATTATAAGGAACACATTTGTGATGGTATTTTGAGAAAGGTTCTCAAGACAGACCAGCCAGCGTGCTGATGGTGATATCGTCGAGGCCAGAAGATAGGTCTATCTTCTGGTTTTGACTGACAAGACTCAAGAGGTGCATCCAGGAGAACCTACCTAGGAGTCACGGGCGGCGCATATCACCATCACGATGCATTGTGGTCATATATTCTTGCGATTATCGTGTTTACCTTGTTTTTTTGTACTGATAAAAAAGCATATCTAGGTACCTAGTGCATTCGTAAAAGTAGAGCGCAAAGTTATCTATTTACCTATGTATTACTAGATACCACTGGTACGTACGTACCTACCAAAGAATTAGAAAGATGTGTAAGGCAGGTCAGCTTTTGCAGAAACATTTCAGTCCGTTTCACTTCCATTAATGCAGTGAACACTTACCCGCAACTTGTAGGTTCAAACAGTTTCCTAGAAGCCTTTAGGTGGTCGCAAACACGCGCTTTGTTTGAGCGCGATTTTAGACTTCATCCACTTTCTCACTACAGTTTAATACCTCGACAAAAACAAGCGGAAATATCCTTTATTTCGTCAGCGGTAAAGGTTTGGATAACGCAGGGTGGGCAAGGAAAAACAGTCATAATTTTAATTGCAGAATAAAGCGCGAGCGCATGTTTTGTGTGCTCGCAAACGTGTTAATTACAGGGCTATGGAATGTATCGTATATGGAGTGCAAGTTCTTGCACTTAGAGCCGCGAATGCACGCCGAGTGGCCCTCGCTGTCGGGGGTTACGTTGCTATGATCTTTACTGTAGGAGTTAGCTTAATTTATCTTCACTTCAGTAATTATAAAGATAAACTATACACACCCTGTAGCTCGTAAAGTATTGATCCTAGAGCAAAAATAAAAATTACCAAATATGTATGTAGGAAATTTTATGTAGATACTTTTGTCAGAAGTAATCATAATGCTATTCGTAAAGAGCAAAAATCTGAAAAAAAAGTAACCTGAAAAAGGCTCCGGAACTACCACCGATCCGATTTTAAAATTCTTTCACACGTAGTGTAGGACTCTAACCAGGTGAGATGACAATCTGCGAGACTGCAGGTAGATGCTGAATGCGGCAAGCTGAAGACAGGGCGCTGTGCTATAACGCTCATAGGGGAGGCCTATTTCGAGCATTGAACTAGTTGAGGCTAATGGAGCGATATATTAATAGTCTTCAATTTATCCAGGTAAAGGAAATAAAATATTTTAAGTACAATCAAAAACACAGTTACAAACTAAACCACAACTAAACACGTGAACTGCAGACAAAAGCTAGTCATTACGTTTAAGGTAAACCGGAGGCGCGTGTGCCGCAGTTGGTCTGTAGCTGAAAGCTTAGTTTGGTGCTCATCAGCACAACTAATGTCCACAGCTGCACAATACACAATATGTATACTGTTGGTATATCTTTAATTAATAAATACACATGCATTCTCCCAGCAGGTTTTGCCGTAATAACCACGCACGGCAGGCGGAAATACACAGAAGCAAGCTGCTTGCTCCTTCCTCTGGTTCCCTTACGACTCTTGGACACTGTGACGTGTCCAAGAGTCGTAAGGGAGAAGTCCTGTATGGTGTAAAGAGGTTTGGTGTGTGATGTTTGCTTAGTTGACACCAACTATGTCCACGGGCTGAGTTGGACGATCGATTCTTACGCTGCGATCGCCGAATAATTGGTGCGGCTGTAGTTTGGAGTTAGTGCTGTCAAAAGAAAACGAACTTAAAAATCTTATTCTATTTATTTTCATAATATACTAAATTACAAACTAAGTACTTAGATGAATAACCTCCTCAAAACAAGATCGCTAACTCGCATCGTCCTATGATAGTTTCAATCATACCGAGTTACATCATTCTATTTAAAAGTTTGTCAATGTTTGTCACACACTTTGCCGGAACTGGGAATATTCACACACAATGGAGGCATATAGCACATTCTGTTGTGATACAAGGAATATTGGTCAATGAACTTCAGCAATCAGCATTTACCTTCAGCCGGGGTGTAAGCTAATAAGGCTAAATCACTACATAGTATAAAACAAAGTCGCTGCCTGCTATCTATCTGTCCCCATGTATGCTTCGATCTTTAAAGCTACGCAACGGATTTTGATGTCATCATCATAATCATCATCATTATCTTATTCATTAAAACTATTTGAAGCATAGATTTTCACGAGGAAACGCGGGGCGCAGCTAGTAGCAAAAAAAAGTTGATTTCTATGATGGTAAAATATTTATTACTGAGGACTATTATTTACCCACAGTAGAATTCTTTCGAAGGCTATACAGATCGTATTAATCCAACATTGCTTTAAAATAAGACTTAAACGTTGGCTTGTCGCGCAGAATCTCTATTCTGTGAAAGAACTATTACAATTGTAAACCTGACTTTATTTTAATATATTATTCTAAAATAATTTATTTTTATTTTCAATTTAACAATATGTACCTATTGTACTTAAACGAAAATGTGACAGGCTAATAACTTTCGTGTAGATACAGGCACTGCCTTAAAAAGTAAAACAGATGAATCCAAAACCTTGTTTACACACAAAACCACAAAAACTGCTTAACCATTCCTGAGCCTTGAGCCTCTAAGCCCGGTAGACGCTTGTCGCTAGACTAAATGCTTATCTACTTATTTGTTAAGACGTATATGTATGTAGTCGAGCTGGTTTAACGGCTCTAGGAATGGTTAAGTAGTTTCTGTGGTTTTGTGTGTACACGGGGTTTGGGACTCTTCTTCTTTTGCGTATGCGTCAATCTGAATGACAAGTGGCGCTCATTGGTCCCTCAATGAGCGCCACAGCGCCCTGTGTTCAGGCCTATGTCCAGCAGTAGACTAACATATGCTGAAGATGACTGCATAGCTCTTTTATGTGGTGAATCTGCCTGGCTCAAGTTCACTGACCGACATACTCCTCGTATCTTGTGAACATGTCAACTCTGTAGCGTGAATCTATTTAGGCTTGGTCTCCTGATCGGTGACGTATCGTATGTAGATGGTGTCCTCCGGCTTGGGCTCCTCGTGCTGCGAGTCGTCCAGCTGCGAGCACGCGATGGCGAGCGCGGACCCGTCGTGAGAGAAACTGAGTGACGACACTGCGGTGTTGTATCTGAAGAAAGAGATAGATATATATATTTATTTATTGTTACAAATTTGTTAGTTTGTTGATAGCATCTTAAATCCTAACATAGGTTTATCTAGACGAGACAATAGAGTTCTCTTAACAATACTAAAATAAAATTAATGCTAGCATTGGTAATTAGCGCGGTATGCAGTCACACAAGCACAGTGACATCGCTGTCCGCTGCATGGCTTAGCCGCACACAGGCGATCCACCGATCACGAGCGAGCAGCGACTCCCCTGCGCCATCGATTGATCATTTATTCAAAAGTAGGTTACATAACTTTTGTTAATAGTCCCTTAAATGGTGACAAACCTAAAGTAATTTAGCGTATTTAGAATCATCATCATCATCCTATGTTAGTCCACAGCTGGACATAGGCCTCCCCCAATAAGTATTTAGAATAAGTAAAATTAAAATATGATTTGTTTTTATTAATAAATAAATTATTATTTCTATTATTTATTCATCAACAGGCTAAGTGCTAATGTGCGTCGTTAGTTAACAGGCTAGGGCTAATGTGCGTCGTTAGGTATCAGGATAAGGCAAATGTGCGTCGTCAGTTAACAAGCTAGGGCTAATGCGCATCGAGAGTTTACAAGCTAGGGCTAATGTGCGTCGTCAGTTAACAGGCTAGGGCTAATGTGCGTCGTTAGGTATCAGGATAGGGCTAATGTGCGTCATCAGTTAACAGGCTAGGGCTAATGTGCGTCGTTACTTGACAGTCTAGGGCTAATGTGCGTCGTCAGTTAACAGGCTAGGGCTAATGTGCATCGAGAGTTAACAGTGATCTCACCTGTGGAACTGACACAGCCTCTTCTTGTTGAACCCGTCCCAGATGTTGACGTACCCATCGGAGCCGCCCGTCGCGAACGTGTTGTACACAGAGTGGAAGCTGATCGCGTTCACCGGGTAGATCTTCTCTAAACCTTGATTATTCAGGACATGGGTTTAAAGGACATTATATTTTAACTGCACGTTTATAATATGCAGATAGTCAATGAATTGGTAAAGAATTATTTACAAGACGATTCATTAAAAATTAAGGTACATTTAACAATTAATTAACTAACTAACAATTAATTAGATGCTACATTGCATTGAAGATGCCTTATTATTGGGAAGGTCTATAGACTAGAGGGATTGCCCAGCATACAGAAAGATATATATAAAGAATGACAGTAAAGCCTTTGAGATATTTGAGACTCGCTGAGATAAAAAAACTTTGCAGGCTTAGAAGAATATGCATTCTAATTTTACTCAATACGTTTGGATCTATGAATGTTTATTACCTTTTCGTGCCGAAACTACCGAAAGGATTGGGCTGAATTTGGCATTCAGGTAGTTCCTAGTAAAACATAGGCTACTTTTTATCCCATAAATCAGTTCCCATGGGATAGAAATAACAATGTTTCCATTGAAACAAAACATGCCAAAGCGGGAGCAGAAACCAGTTTATTGTAGATATAATTTTTTTTGAGTAAGGTGATCTTTGGAAATCCAGGTCTGATTTTATTAATTCTTTCACTTATAGAAAGCCACATTATCCCTGACAAAGGCTATTTTTCTCCAGATCCGCTAGTGGAAAGCCATGGTTAGAATTATTCTACACATGCTTGTCTTCTATTAGAAGCTAGTAAAATAAATTCACTTACCACCATCTTTAATCCGATGACACTTGAATGCATACTTCTTTTTCTGCACCTCAGGATTGCTATCTAAGTATTCTACGGCCACTCTGCCTTCTATGGAGCTGAGCACATAGCCCTGCTTGTTGGGAAACACCCGGATGCACCTGGTTTGGTACTTGAGGGATGACTCCCGCCGTTGGTTGACGTGGCCCATGTTACGGACATCCCAAACAAAGATTTTTCGACCTGATGTGCCAACTACGAATTTCTCACCTACTATGCTCATTGTGTATACCTGAAACATTTTTATATTTTTGTTAATAAATTAAGCTAGAACGAAAATATTGCAAAATTTAGTTTGAATATGTTTTAACCAATACTTATTTAAAAATGACATTCCTCTAATTGGGGCTAGATTGAGATAGAAGATTGAAGCTGTGTGGATTGTCCAGCATTATTTATTTTATTTATTTATTTTTATAATAATTAATTCTATAAATATGAAGTATATAAGTAAAGTTACCAATCTAACAAGAGCAAACCCAGACATTTGTGTCCTGACAGGATTTTAATACATTCCCTCTAAGATACACTACAACTAAGAACAATTACCTGTATGCATAAAATCACATGATGTTGAATGACTTGATTAAATAATTAAATATGTAAGTATTTATGGGGACAGTTTTAGTGCAGTAGACTCTGTTTTACTGTGGAGTTTATTCTATATCACCATCATCCCCTTTACAGCCCTTATGCCAATGCTGACTGCTCTGGGTATTATTCTGTATAGGCCTTCTTATATTTTGGTCAACCCCTTCTGGCCTGTGGCTTTTGCATCCAGGTATGTCACTCCCATTTATTTGTAAACAAGAATCCTATCCTTAGTACAACATATTGATGGAAATTAACCGAGTGGTATTTTTATGATATAAATCATTTTATAAATGCTAGATCTTAGACACCTAATTTAATTAGTCATAATTATTGCATGTTCTAATATAGGGAGACATGAAAGCATTATTTAGAATTAAATATATTATGTTTGACGCAATAAATACATTTGAATTTGTTATCCATTAAAACAATTACCCTCTCATTCCCCTGGTTATAAGTCCCCACACAGTTGGGCACCCGGCTGTCCCACATTTTCACCGTCCCATCCCAGCTGCCCGTGAGTACAGCATTCACGTCTGTCGCATACTCCACACAGCGGATAGCACCCTTGTGTTCACCCAGCGTGGTCTCCGAGGTAGCATTCAGGTCATACATTTTCAATGTGTTGTCCAGGCCTCCACTGTATGAATGTACTGCATCCTGGAATTTAAATGTCACAATCATCATCATCATATTTGCGGGTCTAACCCACCAATTGAGGATATGGAGTTCATGAACCAAGCAGATTTGTAGTAACTTTGACAGATTGGTATGTACACAGAAGCATGGTCTTTGTATGGTCAAAATACTTACTCGAAAACAAACGTCCATGACGGGCAACTCATGACTATACTTGTGCCGCTCAAGGTTCGAGGTGACATCGTAGAGCCTCACTGTGCAGTCCCAGGAAGATACAAGAAGGTACTGGCTGGATTTCGGTGCGAATTTCACACTTGAAATAGCGTCCTCCGGCAAACTCTTTAGCTTGAATTCCGTGCGGGACTCCGCCACCCGCGTGACTGTCATTGTGGAAGCAATTTTGTAGGAAAATAAAGTTAAAGCTAAACTAAAAATCAGGCCGTGAGGCTAATTATTCGCCTTTGAATTTATAAATGCAGAAGGAAACAAAACAGCCAAATAGCGGGCGAGCCACCGACCGATAGCGACAAACAAAACGCTTCTTCTTTTTCTTGACTCTGAGTTCTTTGTGTAGGTAAGTATGGCAGGAAGCCAGGAAGCCTGGTTTTCACAGGCCCAGTAACTGACCACCCAGTAGAAATGTAAAGTGAATGTCGCGTGAAAAGGAATTCTCCACGTTAAAATGTGCCTTAACACGCGTTATCGCTCGAATAACGCACGTTACGTTATGTGTAAATAGCATGATAGCCCCAAACAAATAAAAGAAGTCAGGTGGTCATCAACATTCGACTCAACGTTGTCTACGTTGTTGAATGCGGGCAGGAATCGAACTAAAGTTCTTTCTTCCGGTTTCTACGTCGAGGAAAGCTTTCCTCAAGTCATGTGCTGTCGCTATGAGAGCCTTGCAGGCTTCTCAAGAGCTGTTCATTAGCCTGTTGGCTATTCTGATCATCCTGGGTGATGGCTTCGGGCGACTCTAGGAGTTCCCGGGGCAGAGGTCGCCACGGAGTTTTTGCATCCGGGGGTCTCGAGTGCTGAGGAGCGAGTCCGTTGAGGTGTACGTGGCGAGAGTTGTCCGCACGATCGTACATTCTGCGCGCCAGCTGGACCACAAACTCCTTTATGGTGCTTATCTGCAGATCGCGCGCGATAACACTGTTTCGTACGTAACGCCCGGCGCCTGTACAGACTCTGAGAGCGATGTTCTGCTGGGCTTCGATTCTTTTTTGGTTAGTAGCTGAGCACAGGGAGTACCATGCTGGTGCTGCATATGTGAGCCTCGAGCGAATGTAAGTCTTGTAGACCCCAATCTTGGTTTTAAGTGGCAGTTTGGATGTCAAGACTGGTCTGAGCATGGCTCGGGCGGCGCGTGTTTGTGTTAACGCACGCTCTACCTGTGCGTTCATGGTCAGTGACCTGTCTATGTCGATTCCTAGGTATCGAACCGAGGTTTGCCATTCCAGGGCTTGTCCTCGTAGTTCTAGGGCTGGTAAAACCGTGCGCCGACGAGTGACTAGCAGTGCTGCTGTCTTTCCAGCGTTGACTGCAATGCGCCATCTATCTAGCCAGTTTGGTAGGAGGTTCAGCAAGCGTTGCATCTGGGTGGCTGCTGTGACAGCATTGGGCGCGGAGGCAAAGTAGGCGCTATCATCCGCGAAGAGCGCTAATGTGACGTCTGTTTCTCCAGGTGATAATTGGTCCTCCAGGGTAGGGATGTCGTTAGTGTATAGATAAAAGAAGTCAAGTTCTTTCTTTGACATTGACAAAATAGCGACATCCGCGCGAACATAGGTAAGTCAAAGTGAACGCAGCAAAACTTATTTTACATACATTTGTATTTACATAAATTATATTATACAGCGATTACACCAAATTAGGGACCCCACTAAAACTTTATTGTTAACCCGTGTTTTTCAATAGTTTTATAATCATTCCATTAACACGAACGAAATGATAATTAGAAATAATTTTGTACCAAATTTTATTTCATCTTAGTAAGTAATTATGAACGCAGTTATTAAATTGACATGACATGTTTTTGATGAGGTGTGAATGTGAATCGTAGAAGGAAATATTCGTCTCGTAAAAATGATTTCGATAAATTCTCCAGCTCTGTAACGTTTTGTGATGTTATGTGTGTGCCACTATCTGAAGAAAACAAAGGTCTATGAAAATATATCATCAGTGTCTACACATTAGCCTAAATGTCTACGATACCACCGCGATTCTGAGTCGATTCCGATAGGAACCAATGGAGTGATTTACTACTGAATTAACGATGCAAACCAACTCGAAAACTAAAGAAATGTTTATAGTAAGGGCATTGGAAAAGATCCTGGCCGACAAGGATATCAAAAGGTCCTATCACAGCCAGTTGAAAAAGTCTTGTGAAGTTGCTTTAGGTAAGCCCTGACATCTTGTTTCACACCACCAATACATACCATTTAGGTATATCTACCTACTACCACCTACCGCTAATTAGGTTAAATTGAAATATAATGTAATAGTTGTGTCATTGTGGTTAAAATAGTGAAGGTATGTTGACCTTGAAGCTCATTGGATACCTACATGTTTACCTTATCAGATTAGAGGCTATTTGATTCTACTTTCGACAGTTATAAACTATAACAATAGCCCTCAAATGCCATTCATGTCTAAAACCACCTAGTAGACCTACCAGTAACCACCTACTATATATTTTATATTCAGCCTTATCTTCAAACAAGTTTTCAAAAAGTTTACATAATATTTAAAATATGTGGATACTATGGATAGTGAAAGTTTTTCGAATTGATAGTTATTTATAAAGTAAACTAATTTATTTAATAGTTAACATTTCCTGTTCTGTATTTCAACTTATGTGGGTATACCATACATAAATGAACATTATATTTTTGTTATTTTCAGAGGAAATTAAAGGTGAACTTAAAAATGGAGGTCAATTGGAACAAGCCGAAAGCCCAACATCAGGGACCCTGCCATTACCAAAGAATGATGCATCCAACATCATCACTGCAGAAAAGTACTTCTTACCTTTTGAGCTTGCATGCCAGAGCAAGGCAGCTCGGATAGTAGTCACAGCCCTGGACTGTTTGCAAAAGCTGATAGCTTACGGCCATCTCACTGGAAACATTCCTGATTCCACCACCCCAAGGAAACTCCTCATAGACAGAATAGTGGAGACAATCTGCAGTTGTTTCACTGGCCCACAGACAGATGAAGGAGTCCAACTACAAATAATAAAAGCCTTACTTACTGTCATCACAAGTCAACATGTTGAAGTGCATGAAGGAACAGTTCTATTGGCTGTCAGAACATGCTACAATATCTACTTGGCAAGCAAAAACCTAATTAATCAGACCACTGCTAGAGCCACACTCACCCAAATGTTAAATGTCATCTTCACCAAAATGGAAAACCAAGCCTTAGAAACAGAAGATATTAATGAGGATGACAGAAGAAGTAACGAGGTTGTGCAAAACAAGATCCCTAATGGCAAAGTAGTAACAGGGGAAAGCCACAATGTCACTGAAGGAGGAAGCAATGATGTAGAATCACCACAGATAGATCAACCAGATGATATACTGGAAGCTAAAATAATTGCTAAGCAAATTGTAGACTCAGTGATAGATAATGCAATTGATATTGCTATTAAAAAGAGCACAGACCAATTACCTAATGGTCCTGACAACAATGAGAACCCATCAGATACGCATGACAGTGGGAGTGTTTCTCAGGAGAGCAATGGGCAGACCCCCGCAGAGGATTCACTGAAGAGAGTGCCTTCCCAGGAAAGCATGGATGTAGCTTCTGAGAATGACAACTCAGTCACAGCCAAGTTCACTCATGTTCTGCAGAAGGATGCCTTCCTGGTGTTTAGAGCACTGTGCAAGCTATCAATGAAGCCCCTCCCTGAAGGAACACCAGACCCCAAGTCCCATGAGTTAAGATCTAAAATTCTCTCGTTACATTTGCTTCTATCAATTCTCCAAAATGCTGGACCTGTGTTCAGAAACAATGAGATGTTCATAACAGCAATCAAGCAATATCTGTGTGTTGCATTATCCAAGAACGGCGTTAGTTCTGTACCTGAAGTTTTCGAACTGTCACTCGCCATATTTCTAGCTCTGCTACAAAACTTCAAAGTTCACCTAAAAAAGCAAATTGAGGTGTTCTTCAAAGAAATTTTTATGAACATTTTGGAGACTTCTAGTTCCACATTTGAGCATAAATGGATGGTCATCCAGGCTCTCACGAGAATCTGTGGCGATGCCCAAAGCGTCGTAGACATTTACGTAAACTACGATTGCGACTTATCTGCCGCCAATCTATTTCAGCGATTGGTCAACGATGTCTCTAAGATTGCTCAAGGTCGACAAGCCTTAGAACTAGGCGCGACGCCTAATCAAGAGAAATCAATGCGTATACGAGGTTTGGAATGCCTTGTTTCGATTTTGAAATGTATGGTGGAGTGGAGCAAAGAGCTCTATATCAATCCAAATCTACAGACTACCCTGGGCGAGAGAACAGCCAAGGAAGACACAGATCATCACAGCATCAAATCTCATGGAGGATCTAGCCTTAGCCTGATCTCCACAGGATCTAGCAATATTGGGAACAGAGAAACGCTAGATTCCCCTGAACAGTTTGAAGTCTTAAAACAACAGAAAGAAGTCTGGGAAACTGGTATCGATTTATTCAATAGAAAACCTAAGAAAGGTGTGGCATTTTTACAAGATCAGAACCTACTAGGCACTTCTACTAAAGAAATCGCAGAATGGCTCTTGAGCGACGAAAGATTGGATAAAACGTTTGTCGGCGAATTTTTGGGAGAAAACGACGATCATTCCAAGGAAGTCATGTATGCCTATGTGGATGCTATGAACTTCGCGAATATGGACATAGTAGCCGCGCTACGGTATTTCCTCGAAGGTTTCAGACTTCCTGGCGAAGCGCAGAAAATTGACAGGCTAATGGAAAAATTCGCATCGCGCTATTGCGAGTGTAGCCCCAGTAATACCCTGTTCACGAGCGCAGATACCGTGTACGTGTTAGCATTCTCTATTATCATGCTCACGACTGATTTGCATTCGCCGCAAGTCAAGAACAAGATGACAAAAGAGCAATACATAAAACTGAATAGCGGTATAAGCGACAATAACGACCTGCCACGAGAATATTTATCGACGATCTATGACGAAATCGCCGGCCATGAGATCAAGATGAAAAACACTTCGAAACCGGGAAAAACTTTATTCTCCAATGAGAAGAAACGAAAATTGATCTGGAATATGGAAATGGAGCAGATATCGACCGCCGCTAAAAACTTGATGGAGTCTGTGTCCCACGTGCAAACTCCGTTCACGACGGCTAAACACATGGAGCATGTGAGGCCTATGTTTAAGATGGCTTGGACTCCCTTCCTGGCGGCCTTCTCGGTAGGCCTTCAAGATTGTGATGATCCTGAGATTGCGTCGCTTTGTTTAGACGGGATCCGGTGCGCCATACGTATCGCCTGCATATTCCACATGTCTCTAGAGAGAGACGCGTACGTGCAAGCGCTCGCGAGGTTCACGCTCCTCACGGCTAACTCGCCTATCACCGAAATGAAAGCGAAGAACATCGACACGATCAAAACATTGATAACCGTTGCACACACGGATGGCAACTACCTGGGATCTAGTTGGCTAGATATCGTCAAGTGTATTTCGCAGCTCGAATTAGCACAGCTCATAGGAACGGGCGTGCGGCCACAGTTCCTGTCCGGATCAGGAATCAAACCGCAACCGGATTCCTTGAAGTTCAGCTTGATGTCTTTGGATCCGAGCGTCAAGGAGCACATCGGAGAAACGAGCTCGCAAAGCGTAGTCGTGGCTGTCGACAGGATATTCACTGGCTCCACGAAACTAGACGGAGATGCCATCGTAGACTTTGTAAAAGCTTTATGTCAAGTCTCACTCGACGAACTCAGCCATCCAACGAATCCTCGAATGTTTTCACTTCAAAAGATAGTCGAAATATCATACTACAACATGGGCCGTATCAGATTGCAGTGGTCGCGAATATGGCAAGTGCTCGGCGATCACTTTAACAAAGTAGGCTGCAACACGAACGAAGATATCTCATTCTTCGCCGTCGATTCGCTTAGACAACTCTCCATGAAATTTATAGAGAAAGGAGAGTTCGCGAATTTCAAATTCCAAAAAGATTTCTTGAGGCCATTCGAGCACATTATGAAAAAGAACAGTTCACCGACAATTCGCGACATGGTGGTGCGATGCATCGCGCAGATGGTGAACTCTCAAGCTCACAACATACGATCCGGATGGAAGAACATATTCTCAGTATTCCACTTGGCCGCGAGCGACCAAGACGAGGCGATCGTCGACCTAGCATTCCAAACGACGGGCAAAATCATAACGGATCTATACGAGCGACAATTCCCAACGATGATCGATTCTTTCCAAGATGCTGTAAAGTGCCTATCGGAGTTCGCTTGCAACGCGAAGTTTCCGGATACGTCGATGGAGGCAATACGTCTTGTGAGGTCGTGCGCCTCAGCGGTTGGCGCGGCGCCGCAACTGTTTGTGGAGCACGCGGGGCTTGAAGGCGAGCCCGGGGCGCCAGAGGAAGACCGCGCCTGGCTGCGCGGCTGGTTCCCCCTACTCTTCTCACTCTCCTGCGTTGTCAGCCGATGCAAGCTCGACGTACGCACCCGAGGCCTCACCGTCCTATTTGAAATCATCAAAACGCATGGCGATTCCTTCCGACCCCACTGGTGGAAAGACCTCTTCAACATTCTCTTCAGGATATTCGATAATATGAAGCTTCCCGAGCACCAACTAGAAAAAAGCGAGTGGATGACGACGACGTGCAACCATGCGCTGTACGCTATCGTAGATGTCTTCACCCAGTACTTCGATGTACTCGGCACTTTACTACTAGAACAGTTGTATGCGCAACTGCACTGGTGTGTGCAACAAGACAATGAGCAGCTGGCACGGTCGGGAACTAACTGTCTCGAGAACTTAGTCATCTCGAACGGGGCAAAGTTTACGGACGCCACGTGGGCCAACACCTGTCAGATCATGCTGGATATATTCAACAGCACGCTGCCGGGAGCTCTGCTAACATGGCGACCGGACGACACGGACGAGGAAGCTCCTCCCGGTAGACACGGGATACTAAAAAAGCCGCAAGGGGGAGATGAAATCAAGTCAACCAATCGCGTCTTTAATGGTTTACTAATCAAGTGCGTGGTGCAACTAGAGCTGATTCAAACCATAGATAATATAGTGTTCTACCCTGCGACCTCTCGTAAAGAAGACGCGGAAACGCTAGCTCTAGCAGCGGCGGAGCTCGCGGGCGGAGCGCCGTCGCCCGGGCAGGCCTGCCAGAGGGAAGAACAAGGCATGTACAGACTTCTAAGCTCCCCGCATCTGCTACGCCTAGTCGACTGTCTCCTCTGCAGTCACCGCTTCGCAAAAACATTCAACACTAACAACGCCCAACGTAATGTACTCTGGAAAGCAAATTTCAAAGGATCAGTCAAACCGAACATGCTTAAGCAGGAAACGCAGTCCCTAGCATGCGTTCTACGGATACTATTCAAGATGTACAGTGACGAGGCGCGGCGAGACCATTGGCCGATTGTCCAGACCAGTCTCGTTGGCATTTGCTGCGAAGCGTTGGAGTATTTCGCCGGAGTCACGAATGAGGCGCACCGGGACGCCTGGACTTCGATTCTGCTGTTGATTCTCACGAGAATACTGAAGATGCCTGATGAAAGAGTAAGTTACCTTTTAATGATTACAGGCTATTTATCGCGTCATCATCAATCATGGCCCTTTTATTATTTATTTAAATAAGACATTCAACATAAGATTCTATATAAACTGAAAACATTTTTAGTTTCTACCGTAGTTCTTATCAGTTGAATCTAGCTTAGTGCGGCATTTAAAATGTTATCTCAGTACTTACCTTATAAATAGGCAGACCTTGAGGCTTGAGCTAATCTAATAACAAAGAAAAGTATGCATCAGATCTACTCTATAGGCGTACTCTATACTATAATACCTAGTAATAATGCTCGTTTTTATGCTCACTATCACAAGCCTAATGATTTGTTATATCTCTAACCATATCTTAAATGTGTCATGCAATCTTCACGTTATAAAAATAGATTATTCATGCATGCCGATAACGTAAGTAATAGGACCATCTTGTATGATTTGATGATGCGTTAAATATTAAACGTAAAAACACATACACATGTGAACCTGACTGTAATACAAAATATGATACATATTTTTAACTCGACATAAAGGTAATAGAAGCGGGACACTCGACATTAAGAGAATAGAAACAAGTCTGAAATCGTAGACTCGACATAAGGGTAAAAGAAAAAAGATAAGGTTTTCGGCTCGACATAATGGGAACAAATCTATTTTACCTACACTTCACGGTCGAAAGGAGTATTTTTTAGGAGTTTATCAGGATAGACTAGTTGAGTAAAGATGTGTATTGTTTCAGTTTGCGGCGCACGTGTCCAGCTACTACCCACTGCTGTGCGAAGTGACGTGCTTCGACCTGAAGCCCGAGCTGCGCTCCGTGCTACGCCGGGTCTTCATCCGGATCGGACCGGTGTTCAACATCGTCGCGCAGTAGCGCACCAACCGTACCTAACACATGGCCTTATAGATTCCTAGGTTAAAGTATGACTTTGATGTTAATGTTAAAACAAACATTTCGTTGATTCCTTAAATTTTAATGTTTGACAGCAATCAGTACTTCAGTAGTATTAAAAGTGATCTATGTATAGGGTGTAGTCTTATCTAATTTATAATTTGATTTATCGGTTAAATAAAATTGTATAAACATAAAGTTCTATCTATAAATTATTTACTATAGTTTATTCTGTATATTTGAAAGTTTTAATATAATGTGGAGCTGAATTCACTCACTGCTATTTTGCTTACAGTTAAATTTTTTGGCTCGACTGATTGGACTGTGATTCTGAAATTATCTCCACAGCTTATCATGTTAACATTTTACTTTATCAAGAGTGACTTCAGAACTCGCACGCTAACTGATTATTTTATTCCTTGAAATAAAAATCACAAAATTACATTGTTTTTGTTTAAACTATCTTCAGACCCTCAATGGCACGTTCCAGAGAGTCCACGTCCCAGATTACTAGTTGGCCGTCGAGGCCTGAAGTGCTGAACTTCTTTATTTGAGTCTTGTTGCCCTTGAAAGGGCTGATGCAAGTGATAGCATTCTGGTGGATGGAGTCCAGGAAAGTATCATTGGTCTCAATGCGAGCCTGTCGGTCCAGCGACTGGAACTTCTTCATAGCAGAGAGTCCTCCAGATTCCTTCCTCTGGGTATTGTCTAGTTTCGCGACGAACTTTATTTCGTCGCCATCATGGCAGTACAGCAATGGAATGCAGCTGTGTCCTGCAGCTATCAGGGAATTATTAGTAATCCAGGTGCATCCCAGGAATGGAAGATATTCAGTCTTAAGTTTGTAGACAGCTTTACCTTGAGTAGCATCAGCTACATTTATGGAGCTGTCATGTCCCACCCAGGCAACTTTATTGCCATCGGCGGAGAATGAAACACTGTGCACCCAGCCACCACCTGATGGGGTATTAGGGAATTCAGCCAACAGTTGTCCCAGGGGCAGCTTGGAGCCCCAGACATTGGGGCCGGGCTGGTCCTCGATATCCTTGATGTAGGCAGAGAACACTCTCACCTTGAAGTCAGCGGAGCCAGCCACCAGCAGTATATTATTAGGGTGCCAGTCAAGAGAGGTCACAGTTGACCGGATGGGCTTCTTGATATGTTTGGATACCCACCAGTTGTTTTCTTTTTCAAAGTAGCAAATAGAGATTAGTCTGGCTCCGGAGCCCACTGCAAACTTGTTCTCCATGGGGGACCACTTCACACAGGTCGCCGCGCGGTTGATACGGAGTAATACGAGGGTCGTGCTCCATTTGCCATCTTCCCCCTGAGTCCAGACGTAGGCATTGCGGTCAACGGAACAAGTTACAATGCGGTTGGTGTTTGGGGCCCAGTCTATGCCCATCACTCTGAGGTCATGCTCCACGAGGTTGTTGGTTTGCTTCCAATCGTTCCCTTCCTTTTCGTAGATATGAACCTCATTGTTGTTGGGAGAGAATGCAATTTCTGAAATTTGATAATAGGCAGAATAATAATAATTTTCCCTTTCAATGAAGCGTAAGGTGCTAGGTATATTTTGGCGCATACTTACGGGTTCTATCTTTATTCCAAGCGTGAACTGTTATCGGGGCGCATGAGTCACCAAAAGTTAAGGTTTGCGACATAGTGCCTGAAACACCAGGAAGACATTCTTTAATTCTTGACAAATCTTATAATATATATTATTGATTATTCTACAACTGTATCATTCTTACAGGTAATTTGTACCTTCGAAAAGTAGATTCTGATGAAAATATGAAGTCACGCCCCGGTGGGTAATCGAACTTTTGTAAAGGGGTGATTCGCGGACTCTGGGCAGTCAACACGAAGTCCTGAAACATATCGAAAATATGTCGAAAACTTTTATCAACAAACAAAGCGCTCAAATTCAATTTATTTTAGAATTTTAATAAACTCTCACATCAACAAACTTTGATGCCTGTGGAAATGGATGGAATTGCAGATTTTTTTTTCATTTACTTCAATCAGTCAAATCAAAACCTCAAGCCAAAGCATCAAGTTTGACCATCCATATTTTGTCCATATTTTGTCAATGGTTGTCCCTGTAATGGACGTATGGACAACCAAAAACTAACAAGAACATTTTGTTTTCCAGAACTGTACCGGTTCTTTAATGTGATGTTCACCCAATTTGGGTGAACATCACATTAAAGAACCGGTACAGTACCGGAACCGGAACCGGTACAGCTTTAAGATCTATGATTGATTATGTTGTTTTGAGTATACACTTATACAGTTTGGTTGTAGACATGAAAGTGAAACCATTATATAATATAGTAACATTGATTTTTCCATCCACTGCGCACTGTGCGGCGCGGCGGCGGCGGTGCAGGTGCTACATTAGGCTACTTATGCTTTGAAAAATGGCGATATCAGTCGCCGCATTATTGGCAACACTGGTCATACATAATAGAAGAAGTTGAAGTTTTTCTTGGCTATCTATAATAATATAATAGTTTTGTTTTGAATGTTTTGTTTTGATTAATTTGTTCGAATCGCTTAGTTAGGTATTGTATTATTTGCAAATCGCGAACAAAAAGTCAAGATATGTCTGGCAACGGTAACTTTTATTCATTGTTTCTTTCAATTTTTCTTTCTAATTCACGGTCAAACTATACGAAAAAAATGTATTTTCAGGCAGACACCGTGGGCACCGCCGCCACAACCACAATAATTCGAATAAGACAATATCACGGGAGGCTCCATCAGTGTTGGCTGATGACAACCCAACCCTGCTTATGTTCCAAGACATCCAACAGAAGCTAACGAGCAGACAAGACCGGCATGAGCGGCTGGTCAAATGTTCCCGAGACGTCACTATTGAGAGCAAGAGGATCATATTCTTGTTGCATTCTATTATGACGTGAGTTGTATCAGTTTGTTGGTGGCTTGAGTCTCAACCTTACCTACATATATACCCTTGTGTCACTGTTATATGCAAATATTAAACTAAATTCAGTTATTTTTCAGTAAAGAAACACTGGAAACTAAATTAGCCGACGCCAAAGATCGCATTCAAAAGCTAATTAATGGACCTATAAAGACCATAACTCTGGAGTTAGAGAACAGTCCCAATTACTTGCACAGCCGGGCTGTGACTGCCGGCTTCCAGGAGTACATTGAAGCCAGGACATTCCTATCTTTGATTGAGACCAAAAATATCATCACATTTGCAGATGTCATCAAAGAACTGACCTTTAACATCACATCAGATGATGGTGTAGAAAAGATACTGGTGACGTTAGTCCCGCAGTTGGATTACATGCTGGGTTTGGCAGACCTCAGTGGGGAGCTCATGAGGCGAGCCATCAACAGCATTTCTAGTGGTGACAGCATAGATTGCTTCTTTGCTTGTAAGGCTCTGCGAGAATTATATGCTGGGTTCATTGGTGAGTTATTTTAATTTTTGTAACATTTAGGGAGACTTCTTTTTTCTGATGTTGAAAAGAATATCCGTAATTTTTTCTCACAGTTGTCCAAGTCACGCCAAGCCAGTGTCAACCGCCTCAGGAGGGCCATCTATTCTAGTAATATTATGAAAATAATTCTATCCATTTGTCTTTTGTTGTCTTCTGTTTGGAATTTACAGGTGCTGTCATCAACGTAAACATTGAGCTCCGTTGTTATAATCAAATTAAATATAAAAAGTGTGTGTATTAAAACAAAACTAGTACCTAAATAAAGCTAGTAATTCATAGCAAATGTGCAAACGTTATCAACCACTTCTATCATTGGAATACTGAGATATAAACAAGTGAAAATACACGCAAAATACAGTGAACAAATATATGATAAACAGTGACAAAGTTATCGAAAAGTAACGAAAAAATCTCTTTTTCTCAAAGCAAAACAGCTGTACCTATAAAAAAAGGACATATGTTTATATAGGCCAAATTATCATTATCTCAGTATTGTAGTTAGAGCCTTTCAACTTTGTTTTGATGAATGTATATATAATTTCAGGAATATTCAATGGAGGCAAGGAGCTAGGACGCAAACTGCCAACGACGCGCGCCAACGTGTCTAAGGTGGAGCATGCCGTGTACGCGCTGCGCGTACGCGGCGGCGAGGCCCCCAACACGCTGCTGCTGGCCTCCGGCGGCGAATGGGACCACAACATAGGCTCAGACGATGAAGGGCTCTTTGAAAACTAACGACTGACTTCACTTCAATTCATTAACGAGCATTGTTTAGTTGAACAGCGAGCCGCGAGTATAATAAATATCACATATCATCAGCCTATGTTAGTCCACTGCTGGACATAGGTCTCCCCCAATGAACGCTCTCTTCAGCTTGACAGCATAATAAATATATTACGATGTAATTTGCGGTCTCGTGTTGTGTGTGTCATTCCGCGATCTTTTCTAAGCAATCGGCCAATCATCACTTCCGTGATAACCTAATTTTTTTTGCTCCAAGTGTGAGATTTACCACGTTTTTTGTATAAAAACGCGGCTAATACTGGTCCATTTATTTCCTATATAAGTAAATTTAAAAAAATAATGCAATAAAGAATTTTTTAATTTCCTATATAAGTTCATTGAATGATTGAGTTGTTGTATTAAATGTGATGTAAGACTTAAGTGATGAACAAATAAAAGGTACACTAAAAAGTTTATTATCTCTGCAATGTTTTATTTCCTAACCAGGTATTACTACTCGTGAGCACCTATATTTTAAGTATAAGGTTTCTAATATTAATGAATGTAAGCGGGTTAACTACGAACCTAGTTTGTGTTGGACACCATTTGTGTTGGTTGGTGCGAAAAGTACTATTACTTGACTGTTATCTTATATCAGTTGCTTGCGTCGGTCGTAGGTATGTCGTGCGGGTCGACTATGTCGGATAATAGAATCAAAAAGGAAATAGAATCGATACCCTGATCCAGACTGTTATACTAGCATAATTGAAACAAAATTTTGATTATAAGTATATCTTTAATTAATCATCTACAAATTACAAATCAAATTGTTTACCATGAGCCACAACGGTCAGAAACAGCTAAATGGTTATACTAGCATAATTAAAACAAAACAAATTAGATTATATAGATCTTTAATCAATCATCTACAACATTTTGCAAATCAACATTTTTACAATCAGCGGCAACATAATTTACAACAAAATGAACCATCTTTAAGTTGGCTTCCAGTCATCGGACTCGTCAGTCGCATATGGATCCACTGGTTCATCATCATCATCGGAGTACGTTATCACGTCCCTTTTCACAGCCTTTCTCTTTCTTTTGCCTTGGACTATCAAATCTTGTGGCGGGGAGTCACTGGCAGAATCTTCACTTTCACTAGGCGGTGTCACTTTTTGCCGTTTCTTAGCTGGAACATGAACAAAGCATCCATTGCTAAATACTTAATTAATAAATAAATATTACATATAACATAATTAATATTACTTAATTTAGGTATTTAATTATTCTTGACAAAAATATCACAGAAAATAAAAAATATATTTTAATAACGACTTTGGTATTAGACATCAAAGTTTATAAGGACATAATAGTAAGACAATTATACTTATTTATTGTAATGAATACCTATAGTGTTACACAAAAGATAGTTGAAAATAATACTTTTTGCAAGCTCACGCAAAGGTATTTATATTTTTCCAAAAATATTATCTCTTAGTCCAACTTTTAGTTCTAGCCTTCTCCTTTTGTAAGGTCACATAAAGTTTAAATGTTCCTTATTCTAAGCCCTAATGGGTCATAATAATAATTATCATAATTGGTAAGCTATTAACGCATTCACTGCGCAACCCCAGCGGTGCGGCTTGCAAGGGCGCTACATAACGAGGTCCCTACTGCTGTGCGTCATGAGCACTTTCAAAACAGGGAAACTACTGAGCACTTTATGTGTTAACATTGTATTCTATGAACAATAGTGTTTTAAGAATTGTGCACAAGAATCCCTAAATTGAAAAATAATGACAATATTTACCACCCTAGTGACTTCATACTATTTTACAGAGATAATGTATTATAGATTCTACGCGTATACTTAAGATGACTACGCGTGTATCAGAGAAGACACTTACAGTTATGATAACTATTGTTTTGGTTATACTGAAATATTAAGTCTTATCTATACGCGCACAATCTACCAAATTTACTTGATTACATAAAATATTTTATGTTATAACAATCTGCTTAAAAATTAACACTTTGATTATGCATTCACTTCTAAAAATGGAATATAACTCTATCATGGCTTCGTCTTTGCTTGATTCTGTGTGTCTTTTGTCTGTTGTTTTAGAATTCATAATCGTAATCAACGCGTTGGCCGTCCTCGTCCTCTACGGCGTAGTGGTTCTCGTGGAAGTGAACCGCGTGCGCGTTTATGTAAAAGAACTGTCCGCGACGTTGCACCACCCTTATACCTGCGGACAAGAAAATACTTCACTGAGAAACTGATACATTTAAAACGGAAATAAACATATTCATATTATAAAAATATTTTTTAATCCTGATGTTCTGACCGACCATATAAAGTCACCATAGTTAAATGCAATGGGTCAAAATACAGTTTCTGAGTGAAATATTTTGATGGTCCATCTGCTTTTCTTCTATCATGTCAGGTTATTGTAGCAATATTTTTCTATACGAATCTCTTGCGGGATCCCTATGTTCACCTGTGGACTAGTTTAGGCTGGTGATAGATAGATAATACTTTATTGCCTACTTAGTATATTATATGAACTATGTGAAATAAAATGTGGTATGAAAAACTGTGTCTACCATGCAACTATAGTAAATCAACATCCCGTGACCACGACAGAGTGTAAACCTGTTGAAACGTCGGGAAAAAAGGTAAATAAACGCGATAAATACCCGTTGTATCGATACTTATAATTAAGCGTTCAGATCGCGTAAGTTTAAAGATATTTAAACCAACTTCTTCATTGATGAATGCCGCAGTTTTTATTTATACCAGACTGCATTATTATGCAAACTAAGCTGAGGTATGTAAAACTCAACCAAGATAGCTTAGCTTTAGGTCCTTCGGCTTCAAAAACCCGCATTTATGCAAGTCACGCCACGCATAAGTGCGGTTTTTTGAGTATTCACCTTGAAGCGTTCGGGGGGATGATGTAGTGGTGTACCTTATCTACCTGCTCTTAGCCAACCGAGATAAATTTTATGAGTTCAATTAGTCACAAACAGTGCTGTATGAACCAGCCTTGTTTGTGCCACACAATAGTTGCCAAACTGTTAAAGGGAGGCATTTCACGCGACCAACAACTCAAAGACTACGCTCGTTTGGAATCGGCCTAACGGTCTGTACATATCTGGCGGAAAATGCGTCGCGTATTATCGCACAACAATAACACTTAACCGATGATGCGTGCGTCGATCGTACAGTGTCTGTTCCGTTTCCGTCAACGTATTTTTGGTCGACATAACGTATCGCGCCACGTATTTTGATTGATGTATTCAGACTGGGCGTAACATGGCGGAGATCGTTTGCATACAGGCTGTTTGAACTCACTAGACGCGTAATGTGGCAGGTCTGATTTGACCGAACCAAGAGTACTCTCTTGGACACGTCACAAATTTCAAATTGGATAAGTTAAACTAGGAAATAGAGTGGTCACTTTGATTTGATGATAAGCTCGACGCATTTTCCGTCAGATGTACCGACCCTAACTCTAATGGTCCGGGAGCCAGTGACAGATTTTCATAACCAAGTCCCTCCCAAGCAAAACTTCGTAATATGCATTAGGGATCAATATTATGAATACTCGTGACCGTCAGCTGCGACTCCGTGGGTGAGTTGGGCAGTGGCAGCGATGACGACATTATTCCCATGGAATAAGGTTCCAATCGGAATTCTGGAATTTGCGAATTTTAATTTCTGATTTGAACCATGGGAATAATGTCATCATCGCTGCCACTGCCAACTCACCCACGGAATCGCAGCTGTCACGTGTATTCATAATATGAATCCCTAATGCATTTTACGAATTTTCGCTCAGGAGGAAATAATTGACCAAATTTGTACCTGGCTCCTGGACCACAAAAGCCTCGCTACACAACACATACCATTCCTGGGTCGCTGCGGCGGCAGCGTGCCGTCGGGGTGCGTGTGCGTGAGCCAGTGCCGCGGCTCGGTGCGGTAGCACTGCGCGCCGTACGGACACGCCGCCCTCTCGCACGCCTCGTAGTCCGCGTCGCCCGGGTGACCGAACTGCACCTTGTGTTGGGGATTCTTCCTGGAAAGGTAAACGAAGGTTTGTGTTATTTATTTATTTTTATTTATATGATCAGAACGGCCCTAGTTATGTGTGACACTCCATCTAAACGATTGGGTACTGACGACTAGCATATTATTATTATTGCTAATACGCTGTCTGTTAAGTAATTATCCTGTTATTTTAGTATGTTTAAATTAAGCATGTTGTTTTTTTTTTTATTTGCATTAAGATATTCAGTTATTATTTGCGTGCTATAAGCGGCTGTTCTAGATCGATTTGTTCATATTTTGAAATGTATTGTAGTACTTATAAGCTTATTGTTTCCCAAATAAATAAAAATTGAATCACATTGAAAAATACATAGAGTCAGCGCTGCAAAATCGCTAGAGAAATTAAAGAGGCATATTCATGCCTTCGCCCACCGCGCCACAAGGGTTAATAACCAATTCTGTAATTCTTTATTGTACACAAAAAAAACTTATAAATAACTTAACTAAAAAAGATGTACATAGGCGAGCTTATCCCTAACAAAGAGTTACCTTAGATTTATAGGAGGCGATGGAACTGATAGAGGAAGGGTACAAAGAAACAAATTAGACTAATAGTATAATACAATTAATGGAATGAGACCAAGTAGTTAAAGGTAGAATCATGACTTGCCTGTAGCAGTTAGCTCCATACAAGCAGCGCTCCCTGGGACGCACTTGGGGCTGCGCGGGCGCAGGCGCAGCGCCGTTATTTGAAACTCCCTGGAAAATCATATTTTTTCATTTCACTCAATTTGCTTTTACGCGTAACATTTGCAAACTAGCAATCGCTTATATTACACCATTGTTTTCAGAGAAAACTGATGTTACATTCCAAAGTTTTTGTTGAAAGGTTGTCTGGAAGAAATCGTTGTAGCGATAAGGCCGCCAATTGTGCAACTAGATATAGTTAGTATTAAATTCCTTTATTATTTTTTCTGTATTGATGGTGCAATAAAGTTATATTCTATTCTGTTGTTACACACTTGTCCAGAAACTGATATATTTATATATTTATTTATGTCATTAGAATGGCCAATAATATAGTTAGATTAGGTGAGAACATAATATGCTATAAATAGTTATACAATTAAATAATAATATATAAAACTTACAGCCTGTCCTGGCTGATCTTTGCTGGTCCCCGGCTGTGCTGCGTCAGTGCTCTGTGGCTCTGTCTTCACATCATTAGCTCCAGACACTCCTGGCTCTTTCTTCACTACCATCTCTTCACCAGAGCTAGGCATTTCTGTGTCAGAGTTGGCAACACTTGATGTTTCTAGTGGAGCGGCACTTTCTTTGGTAGGGCTTTGAGGCTCTTTTTTTACCACCTTCTTAGAAATTTCATCAGCAGAACTTTGAGCATCTGTGTCACTGTCAGTTGGGTTATTAAGGCCCAGAGAATCAGATGAAGCATCTTGTGGGATATTGACATCATTATTAGAACTGTCTGTTGCCGTGTCCACCTCTTTATTCTCATCACTAGCCAGATTAACATCACCTAGAGACTCTGCATTTGTAATGTCATTGTCTGTCTCTGTCACATCCATGGGCTCTCCTTGATTATTGCTTCTTGCTTCACCTTCATCCTGAGTAAGTGCCTGTGAGCTTTCTACTTTACAATTTTCTTTAGTGTTGTTTTGTGTCTCCCCTACTGCTATGTTACTTGTAGGAACAATTCCTTCCGTCATAGGACTTTCAGGTTCTGTCTTGATTTTCTTGGCACCAGGCTCTTGATTTGGAGTATGTGGTCTTTTTGTTGGTGTGCTTTGTTCATCATTTCTTGGATCAGGTTGCATCTTTTTATTTTGCACTGTGAAAATAAGATACTTCGTTCATTATATTATACTGAATCATAAAAAAATACAACATTAAAAAAAACCTTAAAAAAATTATACAATAAATATTTATCAATATAGGTTTCCATACACTCCTGTTTCCACCAATGGTGGGTAGGGTCAGTGGCGGATTTACCAGCAGGCTGAGTAGGCTGGAGCCTAGGGCGGCATATTGTAGGGGGCGGCAAATTTGCCATAAACATATTTCTTATATTACAGAAAAAAAACAATATTATGTTCTAAATGTTATTAGATCCACACACACATAATTAAATCAACGCGTATAATGTTTCACCAATCACTTCTTAAATATTTTATGTATTTATTAAGTATTTGCTTGCATAGTCATAATGGGGCGCGGGAACGAATGTTATTGACCCAGGGGCGGCTTTAGCGGGTGTGTGGTGTGCTCTCATGGTGACGGTATGACGAATCGGCGATTTCGGCGGCTCGCTCCGCTCGCCGTTATATAATTTGTGTAACGGCATCTCTTTTATATCGCTAAAAGATCTCAAAAATGCTGCAGTTATCTCCGTCATTCCTTAAATTACCATGGCTCGCCCCTTAATCTACCTACCATCAATACAAAGTCAAGTTTTTTGTTATTTCTTTTGTACAGTTATAGGTACTCGTACTTTTGCTTACTTCAACCACCAGACCCCTCCCCCGTCACTGACCAAGTTTGACCCCCTCCAAATACTTGGGCTGCGACAATTTTTAGAGGTCAGTAGGGGCGGCAAAATTTTAAAAGCCTACTGGCGGAAAATGTGTAAATCCGCCACTGGGTAGGGTACAGAAATGATCAAGGGAGCATGAGCAAGTGAATGCAGACCACAAAAAAAAAACATAATACAATAATTATGAGCAGCTGAGGGCTGATATGTCTATTAACCAGTGCTTTTGTTTTTCACTACACTAGTTTGTCTCTTATAGTGGTCAGATATAGATTTAAAATGACAATAATTTTAATTTAGTGCTAACATGATGCAATACTAACACAGATGAGGACAATGCATCATTCACACTACTTTATTCACATTCGTTTGTTAGCCTTTGTTTGCTTGGTCTCTAACTCTACCCCGCATAAGATTTATGTATGTGCTTACCTTCAGCATTGTTTTTATCACCTTCTGCATCTTCTTTTTTTATATATACCAACTCATACCAGTTTGTTTCTGGCAAAAGACCAAAAGAGTCACCATGAAACAGCTCCACCGACTCTCCGTAAGACAATACATTCATTACATTGGAGAAACTTTTTCTGTAGAAACAGGACTTCTGATGTAGCTGTAAAATATTGTTAAGTTCAAACATGGGGTTTTATTTTTCTGTTTATAATCAATTGGGTAATGGATCAAGAACTATAGAATATTCATTTATAATTGCTGGATACACCACTTAAGATAGATGGAAATACCTAGATGGATTTCTCCATTTAGGTATTTTCATCGATTTTATCCTAAGTGAAAATAGAATGTTGGGTGAATGATGAAGTCAAAAGGAGAAAGTACTTACTGCTCTTAGAATCAGGGTCTCTCCTTGCGTAGCGACTGAAGCATGCTCACGGGATATTCGAGAATCATTACACTGAAAACAAAATAAAAAAGTGTGTTCAGTTTAGTTAAATTTACACAGCTACATTATTCTAAGGCTACATTGATAACAAAACCTAGACTTTACACGAATGAATGTTAAGAAAAGTAGGTAGGTACCAGAATACAGAAAATATTACTACTCACCACAATAAGCGAAAGTACTTACATCGCGAAGAGATCCTCTACCGATGATTTGCACGACTTGATCCTTCAACGCGTGCTTCGATGGTTCTGGGATATCATTGCGAGACAATACGAACGACATCTTTGCAGATCATTTATTTCCATAGATTTTGACCAGCAAATACAGGAATTTACGTGTTTATTTCATACCACTGCACAGTAACATCTCGAAGGATAAAGTTTACATAGTTATTGTACTCTATTTGGGTACATTAACAGAAACACCCATCAAATTAAGCACAAATCTACCGACCAACAAACAAACAAAACAAGTCAAAATAAATCAATGCAATTTGAATGCAATGCATGCGCATTGCGTGCGCCTGCTGCTGCCTTTTTATTCTCTTTGTCCTGCCCTACAAAAACCAGGAAAGGAACGTAGGATTATACCCACTCTATGGGAAGGAAGGAACCGAACGTAGAGTAGACCGAAATATAGGTAAATATATAAGCAAGTACCTAAGCAAGCACTACCGCTACGGCTACACGCTAACCGGCTTTGCTTTACAACGTTAGGATATTATGGTTCTGTGTTTACAACCGGCCTATAGGAAGGAAACAACAGATGCTGCTATGGATGCTGCGAACTAAATTCATAGATCAGCAATTAAAAAAAATTAAAAAGGTAAAGGTAAAATCAAAAATTGTAAAGGTAGCCAAAAGTTTTGGTAGTTTTTATTCAGTTAAACGCTCAGAACTTATAAATCAAACATTACTATTGGCAAGAAAAACGATTCTGATTCATGTTCATCATCATCATCAAATCCATATCAAATCAATCCTATCAGAATACAGCCACAGCCACGTAAGAAGAACGACGAACGAAGTCACTGTCCATGTATGTAGTCTAATGTCAACGTCATAAAAATGACATGACAGACAGATTTGCAGAAAAAAAAGAAAATCATAACAATCAATTCTCATTTCTTTAGTGTTTTTTTCAATAGTTTTCAAAGATTTGCCAGAGAATGATGAAAACCACAGGCCTAGGATCATCTCACCGGCCTTTGTCAGGCCAGCTTTACAAATATACAAACGTGGTGAAAGGCTGGCAACAGCGTTGGTTCGCCGTAGACCCTGAGACCGGGGTGCTCTCATATTACTTGTTCGATGGGCCGGGAGACACCGTGCAGCCGGGACAGCCCGCCAGGGGAGAGGTAAATAAATAGCCTCTGGATAAATTAGTCAAGTTCCTGATCACACCAATATAATAGTTGAATATATGTTAGTTACCTTTTGAACTCATCACACTAAAACTACTAATCGGGCTGTTATTGTGTACGTATGCTAAGCTTGGTATAACATATTGGCTACATCTTATCCCAATGCGTGCGAAGCCGCGGGTAAAGTAATCAAAAAAGCAGAGGCCTCAGTAAAACACTTAAGTAAACTAAAATATTGTTTGTAGGCTCATCTCGCAGGAGCCGTTATATGCCCGAGTGATGAGGACTCAAAGACGTTCACCATCAACTGTGCATCCGGAGACATGCTGAAGCTCCGAGCTACGGACGCGCGCGCCCGACAGGAGTGGGTTAATGGATTGAGAGCTATTGCAGAGATACACACTAAGGTAAAATATTTTGGATAAACTAGGCCATTGGCTTATTCCTTCTGTGTATATCTACACTACAATTACCAATCCTGCCAAGTGTGGTGGTGTGTGATTATTGGGGGAGGCATGTTTATTCAGTAGTGATATATAGATAGCGTATTGAATGTCTGTATGAACTGATTGAAGTGATCAGCATACTAACATTTTACACCTTTATTTGGATTATATTTGCTTAAAACTTTTTCTAAGCATTTTATTTCCTGCTGCTGGCCCTCCCCTCTATCCACTTCTCTTTGTATTGCTGTTACTTTTGCCCAATCTTTAGGCTAGGTGTATGCTAAGATGCAGGTGACGCAATGCAGCATAGTACAGGCAGGCGTCTCGCCTGCCTGTACTATGTACAGACATATCCATGAGCGTATGCTGTGACGCAGTTAACATACGCACGCATTCGCGTTCTAGCTGGTACAAAGAATAGACGTGTTCAAATTGAAAATGAGTTCAGAGTCAGATTCCGATTATGAAATTCACATCGGAACGAACAGCAGGTTCACAACGAACGAATTCTATTAAATGTTCTGTCATTGCAACAAAATCATGTATTTTAACGTAAAAAACACGTCGCGACTCGCACGCGTCGCGCAGAAATCTGTGCCGGTACTACAACGAGGCGCAGAGCAGGGCACACACATATCTGCGTCGCACGTGCCTGTGCCGCTACGTACAGAGCACTCGGCACTTTCATGCCTTACAAAATCTGCTCTGCCCTGCGCTGCGTGGATCTGCTTCGCCTGTACATTTCATATAAGATATATTGTATATTGTCCAAGAAATCTATCACCATGCAGGTGAAACCACGAGGCGCAGCTAGTATGACTATAATATCCCAGTGCTTTTGTTTTTAAATACACTAGTCTGTCTCTTGTAGTGGTGGAGTAATTAAACAATTACTTTAATTTTTAATTACTGTTTGTTATAAATTTTGTGCAACCTGGATATTTCAAAGCCATCTTTCATTCCAGGCCATGGGTGCAAATCCCCCACTACAACCCCGAGAGCAGCTTGCTGTGCACGATGCCATGGCCTGTGCGCGACAACAGCTGCAAACCACTGAGATGAGGTCAGTTACATTCAGTTAGTATCCAACCCACACATTTTTCATAGAGCATCATCTGGGCCAGAGTAAGCAGAACTTTTAGGTAACAGGAGAGAAAAAAAGAAGAATTTATTGATAGCCACACACACACACATGTTATAGTTACAAAAAAGGAAAACACGCAAAAATACAGAATAACATAAGTAGGGATTTAAACTTTTAACATAATAAGAGTGTGTAGTAGAGTCCCAGGAGTAAGAAAAACTGGAGACTGATATAGTATACAGTAAAAGCTCCTGAATCGCAGTTCCCTTATTCGCGATTTCGCTATTCGCGTGTAAAAAAATTGCGACTCGTTTCCTGTATTCGCGGATAAATATTTCGCTATTTGCGGATCCAGTCGGTACATTAAATCGAAATCGAATCGCAAAACGAAGACTACCTAAACCGACTTAGAAATTACCGTTCCGTATCTACGGTTTCTGTATTTGCGGCATGTTTACGGAACGTATACCCCGTGAATAAGGAGGTTTTACTGTATTTTTATTTATAATAAACCTGGATTTGGATCAAATACCGTCAGTCAGTGAAACCATCAAGGGTTGGTCGCCGGGCGTCCTGCTGATTGACGTGAGACAGCACATATTAATGTCCTTCATGAGTAAATTCAAATTTAAAAATCAATTTTTCTTAAGGCATACAAATAAGCACTTAGACAAGTCTTTAATGCTAAAAATTATTATCAAGAAATAAGGTGTTTTTTATTTTTTCACTGTAATTTTTGTCCACTAGTGGAAGAAGCGAGAAAGAAACCCCTAGTATGTATGTATATGTTCATATATCACTTAGCAAAACAAATGTTTGTTTTGCAGACTTTCTTAAATGTTTTCGAGTAGTTGGTTACATACAAAAGAAACGCAGGGTTATGTAAGATAGCTTTTCTATTTTATTTTGCTTTATTCGGAAGACAAACAGTTTTACACACTTAACAGATAACTTAAATAATAACTTATAACCACTTATGTGTCCTCGCGTGTAAGAATTCTAGCACCATAGAGATCGTATATTCATTGGTGCATTTGGTTTGGAATGTTGGATAAGTCTGTCGGGTTTCATGAAGTTCTTTTTGTGTATTCCAGTGACGCGGCGCTCGCCCGGTGCATCGAGGCTGCGGAGTCTCCGTTCCCGCACACAGACCCAGATCTACTCCTATTGAAGGTTAGCATTCCAATCCATTCATTATCTCGATCATAGTATATCCACACTAGCTGCGCCCCGCGGTTTAACCCGCGTGGTGATAGATATTTTGGATAATATACAATATATCTTTATGAATTTGTAGCCTGTGTTATTCTGATATGTAAGCTATATTATTGTGAAGATTCATCAAAATCCATCCAGTAGGTTTTGCGTGAAAGAGCAAGAAACATCCTCACAAACTTTCGCGTTTATAATATTACTAGTTTCTGCCCGCGGCTTCGCACGCGTTGTTTCTATGGAAACGTTTAAGATTATTTCTATCCTAAGGGAACTGATTTATGTAATAATAAATAAAAATAAATAATAAATAATGCTGGACAATTCACACAGCATTATCTAGCCCCATGGTAAGCAGAGCTTGTGTTATGGGTACTAGATAACTGATATACATAATACAATACATTACATAGATAGATATTTTTTATTATACATAGAAAACGACCAGAACACCCAGAACAAATATCTGCAGATCGTACACACAATTGTTCCGAGGCGGGAATCGAACCCGCAACCTCCTGCGTCGCAGGCGGACCTTCGTCCACCGCGACACATCGGTCGTCAAATAATAAGAAGCCTATGTTTTATTCTGGGTATTATCCAACTACCTGTATGCAAAATTTCAGCTCGATCCATTCAGTAGTTTTTGCGTGAAAGAATAACAAACATCCATCCATACCTACAAACTTTCACGTTTATAATATAAGTAGGATTAGGATTTTCACGTTGCACGTTTGAGGTTGACGTTCACACGCCCAACACAAAAATTAGTATTTAAATGTAGCCCACATTTACACACAGCAACCATTAGGTACATTTTACAATGCCGCGGCATAAACTAGTAAGCAGCTAGAGGGCCACTCGCTGGATGCTTGCGATGAGCTAGTGTGAGCGTTAAATGTATTAAGGTTAAACCAATATTTGAATGCTTATTTTTATATTTGAGTGGCACTAGTGTTGAACAAGCACCTTTAGTCTCAGTCAAGATGTACAAAAATTCTGTTATAATATAACATATTATCAGTACAAGCGATCCGCCGCGGACCGGCACGATTGTCGATACTATCCATATAAAATTTCCTCTTGAATCACTTTATTTTATTTTATTTAGCCTGTTTCGTCCCACTGCTGGGCAAAGGCGTCCCCCAAATCTTTCCACTCAGTGCGGTCACGCGCGATCTCCCACCAATCTCTGAGGAAGGTGTTAAGGTCGTCTCGCCAGCGCTTTCTTGGCCGACCTCGCCCGCGGCTTCCTTCCGGGACCCAGGGTGTTGCAGCATTAGCCCACCTCTCGGGGTGCATTCGGCTAATGTGCCCCGCCCACTTCCATTTCAGTGTTGCGGTCTTAACTCCCACATCGACAATACCTGTCAAAGTTAGTCAGCGACCATGTCTGCGCACCGTAGGTTAGGACGGGCAAGATGCACATATCGACGAGTTTGCGCTTCAGTGTCACAGGAAGATTCCCCTTCATGTGCTCTTTCATGGACCAGTAGCTCTTCCAGGCGTTATCGAATCTATGACCGATCTCTTTGTCCTGTCTGTTATCTAAACTAGCTAGCTAACTAGCTTGAATAACTTAAGCTATTAAAAAAAAACAGCATCAAAATCCGTTGCGCAGTTTTAAAGTTTAAAAGATCGAAGCATACATAGGGTCAGACAGACAGCGGGAAGCGACTTTGTTTTATACTATGTAGTAATATGATATTATGGTTTCCCTCCAGGCGACCTCAGCCGCCAGCATGCAGTGCCTGCTGCAGTGCCTCGGGATCCTGCACCGCCAGCAGCAGTACGCCACCAGCGTCAAGCACTCCGAGAGCGACCACCACTAGCGACCACCACGACACACGTGTTCAACACACCAGCGGCAACCCGTGACACGTGTTCAACACACTAGCGACAACCCGTGACACGTGTTGCAACACACCAGCACTGGAGCGACCATCACTAACAACCAGCGCGCAGCGTGAGAGACGTGTTAACATTCTAGTGATGTGAAAGTACCTAGGGTTCAATACGCCCAAACCTTTATGAATTCTCGGAAGTACGTGCGAGTGGCGTAGTAGTAGCGTATTCTAAGGTGTGAGAGGGACACACAAGGGTGCGGGAAGCCCAGTACTACCAACATTATAAAATACACCGAAGAGCGCCCTGCGGACGCCGCTGTGAGCTAGTGTAGGTGCTATACTCCTACACGAAACAAACGCGATTAGTTTCACAGCTTCATGTAAACCGTAGACCGAGAATAGAGTAAAAGTAAGGTAACTAAGGTAAGCCTAGATTCTCCGTCTATGATGGAAACCAGATGTAAACATTATTTATGACTCTTTGATGCATACAACACATTCACATGCGCATGCCGAAGTACAGTCGAGTCGAGTGACATTTCACATGTTGTTATTTTGTTATTGTTAAGTACTTGTATTGATATTGTTGTTATCTCTTCGTTAATCATAACTTGCTTCTTCGGTTCGGACTTCGGTTTAATTTGCTACGTCGCTAAACACGTAAAATGGTGTTTAATAATCCAAATCAGTAAAACGAATTGAACTATTTAAAGACAGATGGAAGATAGCAATTCTGATAATATGAATATTTGTTCTTCATCTGATGAAGATGATTCATCAAGTAGGAAAGAAATGCTTATGGAAAGTGTAGCTATAAATAAATACATTGGTTTTATGTAACGCCTTTTATTTACCTTAGGGTGATGCTTAGGGTGGTTAGGAGGTTCCTACCTACCTGATTTCTTTGATATCTTGCACATGTAGGCATACACTTAAAAATAACAAGAAATAACTGTCTGGGCAGGTATATTATGTCCTATAACTGGCTATAACAAATTGTATCTCAACTGTACCATTTGCTGGGCAGGTATATTATGTCCTATAACTCGCTATAACAAATTGTATCTCAACTGTACCATTTGCTGGGCAGGTATATTATGTCCTATAACTGGCTATAACAAATTGTATCTCAACTGTACCATTTGCTGGGTAGGTATATTATGTCATACATACATAACAAAGAAGTGCAATTTCTTCTACGTCCATTTCTGACGACATAAACGAACTGGCTGTCGAGACGCCATGGCCACTCGACATGGCGACCTTCGGTTGCCAGAAGTAGCCAGACTTGCGCCGCCGGCGCGGCGCGCGGCGGCGACGTCGCCATGGCGGCCTAATGAGGCAGAGCTCTAATTCTTAAACTTGGGCGCAATCAATGCGAAGTGCGTGAATCCAAAAACAGTTCTTGAACTAAGAAGCTTCACGATGTTTTGAATAGAACCTTTTACTTTTTTATAAATACTGAACATGCTACCTTTGTAAAAATTAATCTATCAAAACCTCATAGATTTTTGACGAACTGTCAACAGGTTTTGTTTTCTATTTAGCTTGTTTTTAGATGTAAGGCAAATTTTATTATTCCAAAGTTTTTTTTATATCGTTATTTTATTACATTCTTTTACAATAAATTAAAATGTGCGACCAGGAATTCAGGACTTTACGTATTGACCCCCGTTATCCTTTCCAAAATCAAACCAAGTAAGTAAACTATATAGTATCACCCTTATCACCAGCACTCGTCGACCGGTTGTTGACTGCTGGACAATAATTTGGCGTCTTTAGTGCCTCGTCCTGCGCTATAACCAACAGTGGACGAATAAATTGCCCACAATGATGAGGCAGGGCAGGGGAATAGATAATAGCACTGCACTATACTATACACTCTTCCAGATGAGATGTCACTGCAGTAAAGACGGTTCTTTAGTCACGCTAGATAGAGATCTCACGCGCTATGCAGACACCTGCGAAAGACTGCAGGTAGATGCTGGATGCGTCAAGCTGAAGACAGGGCGCTATGGCGCTCATTGGGGGAAGTCTATGTCCAGCAGTGGACTATCATAGACTGATGATGATGCAGACACCAACTATTACGGCAACTACCTGTTTACATATTAAACTTCTTAAACATGTACAGCTTATGCAGCACAGTTTAAGAAGTTTGTACGAAGAATATTAAAAAGTTGATAATTAATTCAACTAGCTATCTCTGAAACTTTTGAAACTATCATGGTTATTAACACAAGTCATTTAAAACGGGATATTTGAGTTTTCCAATATTTCGGCACAGTTTCATGCGCCATGATCACGGAATAACTGAATCATGGTTAATATCCCGTTTTAAGTCTTTAGTAGCTATCTCTGTTCGCAAATCACCTAAGACAGTTTTTTTCGTCCGCAGAGCATGTTACGACAATTATTGCGATTTCTACAAATGTACCCGATTGCTGGGCGAAGTCGAGGATTGCAAGATTTTCAAACGCTACTTCGAGACGATCTGTCCAAACGTGTGGATAGCGCATTGGGACTCGCTGCGCGACAAGGGCGCCTTCCCGGGACCTATTTGATTTAATAAAGTTCTCGGCGGTTATTTACTTGTTTGTTATATTCTATTTTAGATACAGTATGTAGTGCTACCTACTTTATGTAATGTAGATAAAAGGCTACATATTGAACCATACCATTTGGAAGGATAGTTACAAAATCACAGGTTTGATCTTGTTAAAGCCCTCTCCGACATTGTTTAATTTAGTCAGAGATGGACGGTAGGTATAGGCATATCTACCGGAGTACTAAACTGAGCGACCTATTTAATGATTAGAGGACTGGACTAGTCTACTCCTATATGGAATGAATCAAGCTCTTGGAACAACTCAATTTATTTCACTAAACCACATCGCATCGTGATCACATTACCTAACATAAATAAAATACTCTCGAGTCCAAGCTCCTTAGATTCTGCCAGCGAAGGTACCCTCGCCGCGCTGCGTGTCCCACTTCTCGACCCACTCGTTGGGGCAGAGGGACTTGAATGCGCGTTGGAAGTAGAAGCAGGGCTCGTACTTCTCGCCGCGGACCTTCTGGCACCGGTGGAAGTCCAGGTACGACTGGTAGCAATGCCTGTGGGATAAGGAATACGTTTAATTAATAAATAATCACTACATAGTATAAAACAAAGTCGCTTCCCGCTGTCTGTCTGTCCCTATGCTTAGATCTTATTAACTATGCAACGGATTTTAATGCGGTTTTTTAATAAATAGTGATTCAAGAGGAAGGATTCTATTTGAAACAGATTTCCACGAGGGCGAAGCCGCACGGTGCAGCTAGTTGTTATACGTGAAAATCTTTTATTGATTCTCTGATGCTATTACTGAAATTGATTACAGTTTAAGGGGCCTCCGGAGGGACGAATTCTTCATACAAACGTAATACCAAAATTATAAAATTATTTCTAGTTCAAGCATATTTCCACTATAATCTTGCATTATTTGTATTAAAATAGTATTTATCTAGGTTCCCAAAGTTGTTTTTTTCAAAATACTTACCTAAAATGAAATGAAAGCCAATCTCATTTTGCACATTTTTATACGAAAATAGAAAAGTTTTTTTGCAATTTGTTTCGTATTATAAACATAAATATCTTACGTTATATTTATTAAGGAACATAGCTTATATTGTCTAGTTACAGAATAACAATACTTTGTGAAGAATACAAACAGTTTTCAGTCATAATTTTTGGTATTACGGAACAAACCAAATTTTGAACGGCTAATATTGCTATCGCGCACGCATGGGGCGCGGCGCAAGGGTTAAACAGGGACAGCGATATTCCGAGCGATTTTTGCAAGCGAGGGTCGCCGGACCCTTAAGCCGTTGATTTTCCAATAAATAAAACAAATCCCATATTTAGCGCAATGGTTTTGTTATCTATAGGGATCTATGGATTTTATTATTACTTCTGCCATGCAATGCAAGTAGGGGTTAGTACGTGTGTGAGGGAGTAAGGCTAATCAATACTCTACACTCCTCCTCACAACTCCTCTACAGTGCGTGCGGTATTGAATTGGGTAGGTCCAAAAACAGAGCTTCGCTTAGTGCTTAGAAACCAAGCGACTAGCCGTGCCGTGCTGGATTAAGCCGGGGGCCTCAACACTTATTCTGCCTGGATATAGTACCAAAGCCACTGAATGGATTACACTGAATAGTAGGTAGGTATCAATCAATGACATTTACTACGCATAAACGCTGTACTTTTTACTGCGCACAAACGCTTGTTCGTTATCGACATTTTAATGGCACGAGGCACACACGCTACGGTCCACTGGAGGTCTATACCTGTGCAGGTAAACCGGAGCGTGTGTGGGAATAGACCTGTGCAGGTTTTAGAAATAGCGCATGCGACCGGCCCAAGATATAAAATCAATAAACTGTTTATAGTAAATAATGTGTACCGTGTCAAATAAATTATTGCATTCACTCAATTCTTTCGAGTCCGTACGGTATCCCAAGAAGAACTTAAGACACCGGAAGGCGGAACGTGTATTATACAGGGTTATTGGTAATTCGACGTATTCCCGTTAGGAGGTGATAGGGGTGACTATTTGCGATAATTTTCACCCCCATGTGCATCATGAAAAAGTGAACCATTTTTAAGTTTTATGATATTTAGCTTTTTTCAAAATAAGTCAAAAGTGCAACATCAAAAATTGATTTAAAAAAAACTGTCTATTTAATTTTTTTTTTTTCTTCTGATTTATAAAAACGAATAAACACTGGTTATTTATCAATATTAAAACAACAATTATCACTCCAAATTTAAAAATGCGAGATAAAAACGATATTATTTCATATTCATCGAGATTTTTTTCCTCTAAAATGCCTTAAAAACTAAAAAAAACGTTATGAAACTTGTCTTGCAGATTATTTTAAAAACATAACCGTTTTCTTAGCTTAAAAATAGATTTAAATAGACAGTTTTTTTAAATCAATTTTTGATGTTGCACTTTTGACTTATTTTGAAAAAAGCTAAAAATCATGATAACTTAAAAATGGTTAACTTTTACATGATGCACATGGGGGTGAAAATTATCGCAAATAGTCACCCCTATCCAGTGGCGGATTTACCAGCAGGCTGAGTAGGCTGGAGCCTAGGGCGGCATATTGTAGGGGGCGGCAAATTTGCCATAAACATATTTCTTATATTACAGAAGAAAAACAATATTATTAGATCCACACACCCATAATTAAATCAACGCGTATAATGTTTCACCAATCACTACTTAAATATTTTATGTATTTATTAAGTATTTGCTTGCATAGTCATAATGGGGCGCGGGAACGAATGTTATTGACCCAGGGGCGGCTTTAGCGGGTGTGTGGTGTGCTCTCATGGTGACGGTATGACGAATCGGCGATTTCGGCGGCTCGCTCCGCTCGCCGTTATATAATTTGTGTAACGGGATCTCTTTTATATCGCTAAAAGATCTCAAAAATGCTGCAGTTATCTCCGTCATTCCTTAAATTACCATGGCTCGCCCCTTAATCTACCTACCATCAATACAAAGTCAAGTTTTTTGTTATTTCTTTTGTACAGTTATAGGTACTCGTACTTTTGCTTACTTCAACCACCAGACCCCTCCCCCGTCACTGACCAAGTTTGACCCCCTCCAAATACTTGGGCTGCGACAATTTTTAGAGGTCAGTAGGGGCGGCAAAATTTTAAAAGCCTACTGGCGGCAAATGTGTAAATCCGCCACTGCCACTATCACATCCTAACGGGAATACGTTGAATTACCAATAACCCTGTATATTCGCTCCGGACTCTCACGGTAACCTCTCAGGTAGACCGCATCTGTAACCGTAACCGTGTATGGCTTACATTACATGATAAGAAAAGCGTTTAACATTTATTTCTTCTAAATTTAGCTCTTGGTTCAGAACATAAACATGTAAATGCACTACCTATAGGAAAAGCGTCCAGCCATGAAAATGAAGGTCGGTCTCGTCAGTTAATAATCATAACTAGAATCAACAATTTGTACAATCTACCGTGGGTAAGTAATATACCTAAAAGCAAATAAACAGACATAATCTTTTGTTTTTAATAGTATGTTACTCCAGCCCAATGACTCTGAAATTTGCCTTATAATTTTTTAAACTGAACAAGGACAAACAAAAGCGCAGAAATAAAGAGCTTCTGGTTACCTGGTCTGGTTGGTGTTAGGGAAGCGCGGGTCGAAAGGCGCGGTTTTGATGTCCGCCTGCGATTTGATCATTTCAGGCATGATGCTGCAAAGAACACACACACTAACTATAATAGCTCTTTATTATGAATACATTTGTCACATACCTAAAACCTTTCATTAAAACTATCGGGGCCTAAACAAATACAATAAACTCGAGTCATTTTAAAATAAAACTGTTTATACGCGTCATTATTACCAGTGGTCACAATACAAAACTTAATGCTAAATACTTAGAATATAAATTTTAAAAATATTGTTAATATGTTTATCTATGCAAATAACTAGTGTAGTGTTTATTTGACGAGGGGGCGCGTCTTGCGCTCCTCTTCACAAGAAGTTTCTCTGTATTTTTTAACTTCCTGCATGTAGAGAGACCAGGCATCCTTCGGGGCATTGTCAACCGTCTGTTCATCGATCGCTTTGGCTTTCTTAACCATTCCAGTCTTAAGGACTCTGCCACCGCGTCTTTTACCAATGAAGGGTAATGTTGGCTTCTTGATCTCTGGCTTTTTGACGGCTTCCTCAGCTTTCTTGGTGGCTTCTTGCATCTTTTTGAACATTTCCAAGAAGCTGCCATCATTCTTTATTACAGGCACTACGGTTTTGGATTTGGATGACGAGGCCTGCGATAGGAGCGCCATATCGGGTCGCGAGAGCAATTCTGCGAAGTTGGGCCCTTCGACCTCCGGGGGGTCGCCGTACTCCACGTCATCTACGGTAGTGTTCTCGACCGCACCCGGAGGCGGTTTCACTTCTTTTGGAGGCGTTTTAGGGTCTTTTTCCGTGCGAGTTTTGTGCATCTTCCAGAAGCGTTTACGATCGGCAACCGTGAACTGTCCGCGGCGCTGCTCGTCGTCGCTGGGAGTGCCCCCCGAGCTGCGGCTGCGGCCCGCAGATTCCTTGGGCGCCGGCGAGCCGGGGCTTACCGACCTCTTCCTCCTGCCATCTTTAGATCGTGATCGGCGACGAGATTTCGACTTGGACTTGGAGCGCGATCGGCGCTTAGAGCGACTCTTTGACCTCGATTTAGATCTACGTTTCTTTTCCTTGCGCTTCGCATTAGACCGCGCATGCGAAGAGTCTGAGGATTCCCCTTCGCTAGAGGCGGGGGAGCGCAGCTCACGCTTTTTGCGGCGCGGAGGCGTCGGCGGCGGTGATCCCTCACTTGACTTCGAACTGGATTTATCAGATTTATCACTAGACACAGAGCCACTTCGAGCGTAACTTTTAGGGGGAGTAATGGAACTATCTCTAGCTTTCCTAGGGGGAGTGTCAGACTTATATTTGTAGCTCTTGGGAGGAGTCAGCGACCTGTCCCTGTCTCTCGCGTAGCTCCGCGGCGGAGTCACCGAGGGGCGCTCCTTCCGCTCAGTCTCGCGCTCCTTCCTGGACTTCAGAGGCGGTGTCACAGACTCTCTCCTTTTGCGCGTCGGGGGCGTAGGCTCCCATCGCTGTTCCGCACCGCGGGGCTCCCTACTCGAGTGGTACTTGGCCTCAGCGGCGCGTGAGGACCCCGAGCGCTCGCTGTCGTAGCGCGGCTCCGGCTCGGGGGAGCGCCGCCGCGGGCTGCGACTGCTGCGCCCCGATTTCCTCTTGTAGGACCTCTCGGAGGCGGACGAATCCGAGGACGAGCTCCTTTGCTTGCGTCGCGGCGAGCGCGAGTACGAGCGCGAAGCTGAGCGCTCGCGGCGTGCGCGGCGCGTGTACTCGGGACTGCGGCTGCGGGTACGGGTACGGCGGCGACGCGGCGGTGAAGGCGAAGGCGAACGCTCGCGGACCGCAGGAGGTGCGGGCGGCGGCGGGGGGGGCACGTACTGAGCGTAGGCGTCGGGCGGGTAGTGCTGCGCATACGCTGAGTACTGGTATCCGTAGTAGTCGAGGTGCGCGGCGTAGGGCCCGCGCTCGAGAGGGCGGCCAGTCCAGGGGTCGGTGGCGGGTGCCACGGCCACGGGCGGGCCGGCGCCGGGGATGGGCGGCTCACCGTACTCGCCCTCGGCACCCGGCGGCCCGCCGTCCCACGCGCCGTACGAGCTCATCGCCAGCGCGATGCGACCATAACCTGCGGCGTTTGTGGGTGAGGTGCGCTCACACCTACAAACAGAACAACTTGGTGGTGTAGACGCAGCTCTCGCATTTTTCTCTTGACTCGAGTTTACTGTTCTCCGTTAGACCGCGATAGTCGCGTTGAGGATATATACCTATTTGCGTGACGAGGGACAGGACAACAAATTACGTAATCAAAAAGGGATTATGCGATCTTGTGGTTACGAAAATATGCTACAAGGGTTGAGTGGACACAGTTTTAGATAATTATACGCAATACCTTTACCGATGTGCTCACCTTGATAAGTTATTATTTTTTTCTCACAATTATTTTTGTCAGAAAATGGCAGACGAACACACTCACTCGCTTCGTTGTCACAAACTCATATCAGTGCTGCCGGCTGTCAAAGTGAAAAAGCTCGACCCAACCGAACGCAAATATGGGCCGAACTAAAATAATCAGATCAGTTTTGTAAAATATTACAAAATTGCAAAGACTGAAAATATATAGAATACCAGAGAGAGCTTATCACACAGGACAGGTACTTTTTAATCAAGAAAAAGTGCAAAGTTCCCGTGGTATGTTCAAATTCACCGCGGGGCTCAAAAAACAAAAAAAAAACTACAATACTGTTAGATTTACATTGCACAGGAGGTTCACACATTATTTATAATTTTGCGTTCCACAAACAAGAAACTGCAGAGAGGTAAATTGAAATCTTCCCCGCAAATAAAAAGAAAAATTATATATACTGCGTACATATAATTGAATCATATACTTAAGTATAATGAAATTCTACGAATAAATAATATTATTTATTCGTAGATGATATTCCGTTTTGTTTGGCCCGAAAAGACCCGCGGTGTATCACGATCCACAGTGGTAGAAAAAGATTTGAAACGGACCAAAAAGATCCGCACCGGCAACACTGATTCACAAAGACACATAGACAATTCTCACAATAGAAATAAAAAACTTACTCATAGACAAATTTATCAGATAATAAAAACCGGTAATCTTCCGAAAAATTAAATTGATGATACCAAGTCAAAGAGTACAACCAAACCTCAACCAAAAACCAGATGGCGGCGGCGGCGCGGCGCGGCCGCCGCGCCGCCGCCGCCGCGCCGAGAGAAAACCGAGAGATGGCATGGCACTCATACATATCCCTAGAATCTATGTCCCTACTAGGGTCCCGTCCCTACCCTACCCATCCATAATAATATTGCTCTTTGTGTTTGTTGTATTGTATTGTACCTAACATAGACAACCAAAATGTGTGTGTGTAGCAGCACAGCACGCACACCACACACACACACACAAGCACGTCAAGCACATTAGCACAGCATATTTTATTTTGTTTGGATTCGTAGGAATAGGAATGATTTTCGCCAGTGATGCCAAGTCAGGGTAATTTACCCTAGATTTAGAGTAAAATTGAGATGACAGGGTAATTTATAGGGTAAAGAATTGTTTAGGGTAATCTTGAGGGTAATTTGCGTTATGTATAAATCAGAACGCGCTTTTCTCATTCCTGTAACGAACATTCATTCATTCCATTCCTCACGTGAATCGCTTGTCATGTCTGCTTTTCTCATTCCTGTAACAAACATTCATTCATTCCATTCCTCACGTCAATCCCAATCGAACCAAAGTCGAAATCCGAAAAAAATACCAGGCTATTGTGGCACACGCTGGTTAGCCCGTTCTTCTGCTATTCGTACATTGCTCGACCAGTGGGATGAGTTAAAACTTCTTTTTATGCTAGCACGTAACGAAGATAAGTGCTTCATGGCGGCACAGCTGCATGATATTTTAAAATGCAATGCATACAAAGCATACTTCGTCTTCTTGGATATTCATTTACGGCAGATTAATATTCTTTTTCAAAGTGACAATGTAGAACCAACAAAGCTTCTGGAAGCCTTCTATTTACTGTTTAAGAACATACTACAAGTCATTGTTGTACCACGGAAGCTGGAAACTGTTAATGACGACGAACTTTGCTCTTTCCGTTTCCAGGAGCACTTAATGCATGCGTCAGCCATGCAGCTTGGCTATGAAACTGAAGAGTTAGTGTCTAATCTCGTACGAAGTGAGAGAGAAAACGTCCGTGAACGATGTAAAGAGTTTCTTGTACAGTTGTGCTCTGAACTCCAAAAAAGATTCCGTGATAAGATGAAATTCCTTAAGTCAATGGCGAAATTATGCCCTTTAGTAGCTACATCGCAGGCCAAACCTACAATCACTGATTTGTTAGGAATCGTTAACCGATCTGAAGTTTATGGTTTGAAAAATTAAATCGAATCTGAATGGAATTGCCTGCACAATAAGACTTGGCAAAATACGACGTCCAGTGTGAGTTTCTGGGCCTAAGGAAGGATGTTGACGCAAGTGGAAACCCGAGATTTGGAAATATTTCTAAGCTTGCGTTGTCACTCTTATCAGCACCCATTTCTAATGCAGCAGTAGAACGAGCTTTTTCCATGTATCCATTGTTAAAACAAAGCTCAGAAATAGGTTATCCTTATGACTGTTAGATACAGTTTAAACATTTTTTATAAAAATTGTGTTAATTTTACACCATCACCAAAAATGCTGAATTTGTTTAATGTTCATATGTATTACAAACAAGACGACGATGCAGAAGAGACTATTGATGTCATGTTACAACATTAAGTAATTAAGTTTTAGGATATGCTTAATTTTTTACCATAGATTTTGTATTGCTAATATGGGTTTTTAGGTAAGCATTGTGAAATAAAAGTATTGATTATGAAAGAACTTGTTTTTGTTGTGTTGAATTATTAATCTAAAAAACTTTAGGGTATTTTTACATTGTTATTTAGGAATCTAGGGTAAAATTAAGCAGGCTTTGGGGTAAAATGAAAATCTGGGTTGGCAACACTGATTTTCGCTGGCATTTTCTGAATTTTATCTTTGAGCTGTTGCTCTTTTATTTTAGAAACCTAACCATCGCCCATGAGTAAATCTAAAGTAACTACAGAATGGAAGAAGCGGGTGAAGACAGAATATATGCGGCTTCGTCAAGTGAAGGTGCGTTTCCTCACAACGGACAGGCAAATGTTTTATTTGTTTCTAAATTTATTAATTTTTTTTAGCGGTTCAAAAGAGCGGACGAAGTAAAAGTGGCATGGGCTCGAAACTTGCGGATTATGTCGGACGCAGTGGAGACACGGGAATTAAAATTTTTGGAGAAAGGAACAAGGCCGTTTTGGCCTCCTCCAGCGCAGATTGAAAACCACGAGAGTTTGATGAAACGGGCTGAAGTTACATACACTGATGGTAAGTACCTACTACTGCTCCTCAAGTTAAGGCGTTTTTAAATGTGTGACAAACAAAATCAATTTCTATACTATGTATATCACTCAGCCTATCTGTAAATGATTTATCAATTTTTTTAGCTTCTGGAGTAGCAACCAATCAGTCTGTACCCACCCGCATCATCAACTCTGTGAATCCGATCCCTACCATGTATACCTGGGCTCCGACGCAGAAGAACTTCATGGTGGAGGATGAAACGGTGCTTCACAACATCCCGTACATGGGAGATGAGGTCCTGGACCAAGATGGAACCTTTATTGAGGAGCTCATCAAAAACTATGATGGAAAAGTGCATGGTAACTATTTATGTATGAACATTAATAAATAGTTATGCTGAACATTTCACAATGCCAGTCCCCAAAGTAAGCAAAGCTTACTGACTGGCCAAATGGCTGTTTAACTACTTGATTAGATTTTTGTTAATGTATCTGACATGACTTCGAACAGATTTAAATAATAATTCATGCAGCCTAAGAGTCTTCAATGTAATTTTAAATAGTCTAAAACCATGCTTACCATACCTTAAAAATACATACTGCTATGCAGCACATTGACGACCGATGGGCGCGGTGGGCGAAGGTCCGCCTGCGACGCATGAGGTTGCGGGTTCGATTCCCGCCTTGGAACAAATGTGTGTACGATCTGCAGATATTTGTTTCGGGTGTTCTGGTCGTTTTCTATGTATAATAAAAAATATCTATCTATGTAATGTATTGTATTATGTATATCAGTTATCTAGTACCCATAACACAAGCTCTGCTTACCATGGGGCTAGATAATGCTGTGTGAATTGTCCAGAATTATTTATTTATTTTATCAGTTTGGATAGAGCTTATTTAATAGCAGTCATGAACTATTCAATAAAGCCTTAATTCCTACCAAAATTCTTGTCTCATTGGCAAAACATTTTACTAGCCTTTTCAGGGATTTGTTGTAGAAGTTCAGAGATGAGATGAAACAACTAATCTGTGCCTAATGTTAGTGAAATTCAAATTATTTATTTACAAAAGACATTACAGATATCTCTTAATCATTATCCTAGTCATCATCATCATCATTAGCCTATGTTAGTCCACTGCTGGACATAGGCCTCCCCCAATGAGCGCCACAGCGCCCTGTCTTCAGCTTGATGCAACCAGCATCTACCTGCAGTCTTTCGCAGGTCGTCATCCCACCTGGTTGGCCTACTACTGAACTTCTTAGTACTTTACTTAACATTATGTTGTAACTTCCAGGAGACAAGGAAGGAGGTTTCATCGACGACCAGCTGTTTGTGGACCTGGTGCACGCGCTGGCGACCTTCCAGACCAAGGACGAAGTGGCTGAGGAGAGGAGGGAGCGCGAGGCAAGACTCTCCAAGGAGGAGAAAGAAGTAAGAGATCCTGCAACGATTGGTTTCCAGCAACAATGTGAACACTCTTGATGCCACATTACTGCAAGACACTCACTATCAAATATATCTTTAATCACAACAGCAACAATTGATGATGTTTTTGAATGATTTGACTTTGTTGTTTTTTGTGTTTTTTAAACTGACCAAATAAAACTACATGTACGACTGCATCTAAACTGAAATTAAATTTTTCAGAAAGATGTAGCAAAAGATCAAAAAGACAAAGATAAATCCATAGACAAGGACAAAGAGAAGGACAAACAAACAGACAAAGATGCCAAGGAACCGGATAAGACGCTCGGCAGCGAGAAACAGTTTCCCATATTCGCGATATTCCAAGCCATCAGCTCTCAGTTCCCTGATAAAGGAACTGCGCAAGAGCTGAGAGAAAAGTAAGTGTAACTTTTATTTTGACGACCGATGTGGCGCGGTGGGCGAAGGTCCGCCTGCGACGCAGGAGGTTGCGGGTGCGATTCCCGCCTCGGAACAATTGTGTGTACGATCTGCAGATATTTGTTCCGGGTGTTCTGGTCGTTTTCTATGTATAATAAAAAATATCTATCTATGTAATGTATTGTATTATGTATATCAGTTATCTAGTACCCATAACACAAGCTCTGCTTACCATGGGGCTAGATAATGCTGTGTGAATTGTCCAGCATTATTTATTTATTTATTTTCTAACATAAACTATGATAAGAGACTTGACAGGACATGCAGGCATGCAAGTCACATGATTTAGAGGACCCTCAAATGGTTGCCGAGGCTGGCCTAAGAGGCGATATGGCATTCTGGGTACATTGGTAATTGGTACCTTTAAACAGGCAAGATAATGATTCTAGAAAATATTTAGAAATATTTAGCAAAGGTCACCTTTGCCAAGCAGTACCATTAAATAGTGAAAGAAAAGTTTCTGCGTAAACAACTTCCAAACTGAGCCATGTCATGTGGTGTGATCATGGCGAAACTGCCGAAATATTGGAAAAATCAAATCATGGTAAATATCCCGTCTTAAATGACTATAATGTTCTTTCCACTTGTTCTAAATGCCACCTTATTCCTAGGTACCTAGTAAATATGAGCGATAGCATCTCCTACCGACTCGGGAGTCATGATAAGCACAAAATTGTTGTTTTAAAAGAACAAGGACGATCAGTAACAGATATCGCAACTGAATTGGGAATCACGGTAAGTTTCAATTTAAGTACTACTACCTAAACATAAATCAATTATATAATTATTATTATTAAATTAATTATTATGAAATTTACCTTGTTAGGTATATTTCATAATAAGATAGTTTACCTACTATTGTAGTAGGTAGATAATCACTTACCTAGCAATATCATTTTTTATTTACAATAATAACTATTGTTTTTAGTGTCATCATCATCATAAATTGTTGTGATTTCTTTGTCTTTCAGAGGAAAACAATATATTTGTGGCTTAAACGGTGGGAAGAAGAAGGCAACGTAAACTGCCATAAAAACAAAGGACGGCATCGAAAAACTTCTCCCGACCAGGATACTGAGCTCACCAGAAGGGTCCGAGCTAGTGGCTTTGTCCGAATACCTGATTTATCAGTAGATTATCAGGTATCGTCGTCCACAATACGCCGTCGCTTACATGCAGCTGGCCTACATAGTAGGATTCCGGCCCGAAAACCAGCTTTGACTGCTACTCACAAACAGCTTCGGCTGCAGTTTGCTGAGCGCCACCTGGACTACGACTTCAGCAGCACCATTTTTTCTGACGAAAAAGTGTTTGTTTCGTCTGCTGATGGTCGGTTGTCTCTTTGGCGTTCGGACAATACTAGATATGTCGAAAAAAATGTTTTGCCGTCCAGAAGAAGCGGACGAATCAGTTTTGGTGTATGGGGCTGGATGCATGCCAGTGGTCCCGGGGAGTTGACCCAAATTGAGGGTCGGATGAACGGCCTTCAGTATATTGAAGTATTGGAGGACGTGTTAAGGCCAAGTGTAGAAATTTACTTTCCTGGTGCTGAGCCTGTTCCGTTCGTGCAAGACAACTCGGCCATTCATAACGCCCGAGTGTGTCGAGCATGGTTTGAACGGAACCACAGACTGGTCAACAAGTTGCCCTGGCCTCCAAAAAGTCCCGATCTAAACCCCATCGAAAACCTTTGGGGGTTGATGGTCCAGCAATGGGATACAAATGAGTGTAGGACAAAGGAAGCCCTAATCAACCATGTTTATGACATTTGGGAAAGCTTTCGCGGCACCCAAGTGTGCATAAACATGGTTTCCTCCATGCGCGACAGGCTACAGGCAGTGATTGATGCTGGAGGGGGCTACACAAAATACTAAATGATGATTATTGTTATTATTCTGATTCTGATTATTATTATTATTCTGATTATGATTATTATTCTGATTATTATTATTATTATTATGTATCCATAATGATTATTATTATAGCATAAAATGTGATTAGTGTGAAAAGAGTTAATAATATTAATAAAAAAGTTGATTTATGTAATTGTTGTTTTTTTATCCCCATGCGTGAGTTCACTCACTTCGTCACTAATGAGGAGCTAGTTATACTACGTAAAATGCACATTTACGTACATTTTTATGACTATCAGTTATGTATACATAATTTTGGCCTTGCCGTGGATACATATTTATGATAATTTGTAGGAATTTTAGTAAAAGGCGTTTTTGTAAAATGGGACATTTTGTATACATGTCAATGAAAAACATCGTACAAATTGCTGTATACATTTTTCTGGCCCTTCATTATGGATACATAATTAAGGTCGTATTATGACGACTAGCAGGATTTTAAGTAAAAAAGCCTTTTTAATAACATATTTAAGACCAAATACTGAATAAATTTTTGTGAGATTCTTTTTTGCATAGATTGTTAAGGCGTGGTCTTGACTACATTAATTTGTTATTCGATGGTATACAATTATTTGACTTAATAGTGTATACATTATTATGATAAACTGTATACCACGTTTTGACAAGTACCATGACTACATCAATTTGAAAAATTGTGGCATATACTTTAATTTGAAAGGTTCACGTATACATAAATATGAAATTTTGGGAGTGTATACATATTTGTGCAGCTGACTGTACATAGAGCTGACGTCCCGCAGCGATCCGGACGCGCTGCCGCCGGAATGCACGCCTAACATCGACGGTCCGTTGGCGGAGTCAGTCTCTCGCGATCAGACCATGCATTCCTTCCACTTGTTCTAAATGCTACCTTATTCCTAGGTACATAGAGCTGACGTCCCGCAGCGACACGGACGCGCTGCCGCCGGAATGCACGCCTAACATCGACGGTCCGTTGGCGGAGTCAGTCTCTCGCGATCAGACCATGCATTCCTTCCACTTGCTCTAAATGCCACTTTATTCCTAGGTACATAGAGCTGACGTCCCGCAGCGACCCGGACGCGCTGCCGCCGGAATGCACGTCTAACATCGACGGTCCGTTGGCGGAGTCAGTCTCTCGCGATTAGACCATGCATTCCTTCCACTTGTTCTAAATGCTACCTTATTCCTAGGTACATAGAGCTGACGTCCCGCAGCGACACGGACGCGCTGCCGCCGGAATGCACGCCTAACATCGACGGTCCGTTGGCGGAGTCAGTCTCTCGCGATCAGACCATGCATTCCTTCCACTTGTTCTAAATGCCACTTTATTCCTAGGTACATAGAGCTGACGTCCCGCAGCGACCCGGACGCGCTGCCGCCGGAATGCACGCCTAACATCGACGGTCCGTTGGCGGAGTCAGTCTCTCGCGATCAGACCATGCATTCCTTCCACTTGTTCTAAATGCTACCTTATTCCTAGGTACATAGAGCTGACGTCCCGCAGCGACCCGGACGCGCTGCCGCCGGAATGCACGCCTAACATCGACGGTCCGTTGGCGGAGTCAGTCTCTCGCGATCAGACCATGCATTCGTTCCACTTGTTCTAAATGCTACCTTATTCCTAGGTACATAGAGCTGACGTCCCGCAGCGACCCGGACGCGCTGCCGCCGGAATGCACGCCTAACATCGACGGTCCGTTGGCGGAGTCAGTCTCTCGCGATCAGACCATGCATTCCTTCCACTTGTTCTAAATGCCACTTTATTCCTAGGTACATAGAGCTGACGTCCCGCAGCGACCCGGACGCGCTGCCGCCGGAATGCACGCCTAACATCGACGGTCCGTTGGCGGAGTCAGTCTCTCGCGATCAGACCATGCATTCGTTCCACTTGTTCTAAATGCTACCTTATTCCTAGGTACATAGAGCTGACGTCCCGCAGCGACCCGGACGCGCTGCCGCCGGAATGCACGCCTAACATCGACGGTCCGTTGGCGGAGTCAGTCTCTCGCGATCAGACCATGCATTCGTTCCACTTGTTCTAAATGCTACCTTATTCCTAGGTACATAGAGCTGACGTCCCGCAGCGACCCGGACGCGCTGCCGCCGGAATGCACGCCTAACATCGACGGTCCGTTGGCGGAGTCAGTCTCTCGCGATCAGACCATGCATTCCTTCCACTGGTTCTAAATGCCACTTTATTCCTAGGTACATAGAGCTGACGTCCCGCAGCGACCCGGACGCGCTGCCGCCGGAATGCACGCCTAACATCGACGGTCCGTTGGCGGAGTCAGTCTCTCGCGATCAGACCATGCATTCCTTCCACTTGTTCTAAATGCCACTTTATTCCTAGGTACATAGAGCTGACGTCCCGCAGCGACCCGGACGCGCTGCCGCCGGAATGCACGCCTAACATCGACGGTCCGTTGGCGGAGTCAGTCTCTCGCGATCAGACCATGCATTCCTTCCACTTGTTCTAAATGCTACCTTATTCCTAGGTACATAGAGCTGACGTCCCGCAGCGACCCGGACGCGCTGCCGCCGGAATGCACGCCTAACATCGACGGTCCGTTGGCGGAGTCAGTCTCTCGCGATCAGACCATGCATTCGTTCCACTTGTTCTAAATGCTACCTTATTCCTAGGTACATAGAGCTGACGTCCCGCAGCGACCCGGACGCGCTGCCGCCGGAATGCACGCCTAACATCGACGGTCCGTTGGCGGAGTCAGTCTCTCGCGATCAGACCATGCATTCCTTCCACTTGTTCTAAATGCTACCTTATTCCTAGGTACATAGAGCTGACGTCCCGCAGCGACCCGGACGCGCTGCCGCCGGAATGCACGCCTAACATCGACGGTCCGTTGGCGGAGTCAGTCTCTCGCGATCAGACCATGCATTCCTTCCACACGCTGTTCTGTCGCCGCTGCTTCAAATACGACTGCTTCTTACATCGTGAGTGTTTCTTACTTATTATCTCCTTTGAGTGTAGCATTATGGCCGTTTTGCACAGGGCACGGACGGTCGCCGTGATAAGTTGAAATGCATTGATCAGACAGTAACACGGCAATTGGCCGTCTTAACGTGTTCTCAGCTCGCAAGCCGTGCCGTGTGCAAATCAAAAGGCAGTAGGCTAAGTTCCACCAGAGCTAAACTACCTAACTAAGTGTTGTGACAAACCTTCCATATTCATGAAGACTATTTATTATAGATTCGTCGATACGTTCCTCTTGTCAGTGCAATGATTCAATGTCCTCCACATTTCTCTTTCCAATATGGTTTATTTTAACTCTATACGATATGTTTGCAATTTCCTCTTTCATCTGCCTCATTTATTATTGACCATCCTTGTCTTCCGTATAATTTACCTTCTATGATGTTTCTCATGAAGATGTCACGTCGTATACGTATAAGATGTCCTATATCATGTACTCCCACCTCTATATTGAATGGTGTTTTATCCATTTAAATTATTCATTATCAACCTTTGTATTATAAGTGAAACAAAGATAAATGCACAATAGCTGAAACTAAAATTGGCCCATTCTGCCTCTAAGCTAGGTCACTTGGCTCTGTTGGATGTGACTAAGTGCTTTTTACATACCCGACTCGGCCCGTGTTAATTCCCACGTAGCACGCTGACGTGCCGTTTGCATGTAAAAAGGCATTTAGTCTAGCTTTTGACCTGCGGCTTCGCTTAACGTTGTAGGTTAGCATAGCATGAATGTATACTATGGTATACTATAGGATAAAAGTACCTATTTTTTTGCCTAAAACCTAGTTACTTTCTAAAGACTGATCACATCTTAAGACTTAAGTTTGATTATTGTATAAATAGGATAAATAACTACGGGCACTTATGAGTAATGTAATGATTATTGGAAACTAGAAGTTGATTGTATGTATTTAAAATAACGCCCAAAATAACAAAACCAATCAACTTTCAATACTGAACAGTTTGTAACAGCTCAATAACATTCCCCAAGTATTTTGTAAGTTTGTTTCATCATAGTTGATAGAGTTAGCACAAAGCAGTAGGATAGTTGTATTGTAATTGTTAGCTTGTATAAGTACAGTGTATGCGAGGGTGAGTAGATGTAACCGTGTGTTCTTGTTTCGCTGACAGGCAGTCAGAATATAGAGGCAGGTGAGACTACAAGCTATTTATATCATACATACATGAACCTAGCTCACTCATTCTTGGTTGGATCCTAACGAATCATGCCATTTTAACAAATACCGACTAATTGGGCCATAAAACAATACGGTTATCTCTCTAATGTCTTCACATAAAATGGAGTACCTGTTAAGTTTTCAGTAACCCCTTTCTCATCTAACGTAGAGTCCACAGGGTGATGTGGGGTTTTCACTGTCAATAAACATTTCATTTAACAAAATGGATGTTCACAATAACATAACACAAGCTTCGTATTATTTATGTCTATTTATATTTTGTTTGGCTTCCATATTCACGTAGTTTAATTTAAACCTATGTATTTATTAGTTTACTTTGGAATTATTAGTAAAGCAGTTCATTTCTCGTATTCACAAATTGGTTGAAGATCTTCTTTTTCAGTGTGACAGTTTGATTCAACTGCAAGTCGACACCACGAATAAACTCGCTAAACGTTACGGCACAGCGAAAGGACTAGAATTGATTTTCATATTGAACGATATTTTACTCAAGTTAACATAAACGCAGAATAAATTGAAAATCATACATTAATTAGTCGACAACAACTTTGATAAAAATAGCGGAAATAGGTTATAACTTTATTTCAATTCAACATTAATAACATTATATAAAATATTGATATTAGAAAGACTTGTAGACTAAGCTTACTTATTTGTTATGAAGACATAACAACCCAAAAATCATATCAAAGCAGTGAGCAGATTGGATTATTTTTGAAATAAGAAGATTGCCAAGAAGCATAGCAGAAAATAAATACCTCCTTAATAAATAAATAAATAATAACAAAACATATTAAGCTGTTTCGTTAATCAATTCGTGTTTAGCGACTTGGACACCTACCTTGGTGAAAATCTACAACTACTTAAAAAGCTAAGTTTATCAAAACCAACTCGACTATCAAGCAGTTTATTCGTTGTATAACGTTTGTAAGCCATAACCATCGAACACTGAAAGGAATCACTGTCACAGCTGAGAGAGAAGACCTTAGTATTTAATTCATGTAATTGATATTATCACACGACAGGTTTGCAAGCGTGCCACCCCGGACCCAACTTGACAAAGCGCAAAGGGCCTGACCTTAAACCCTTCTCTGAACCTTGCGGGCCCAGCTGCTACATGCTTCTGGTAAGTTCTGCTGTCTTTAATGAATTGAAATGAAATGAAATGAAATGAAATGAAAGTTTATTTCCTTAGGCTTACAAATAAGCACTTAGACAAGTCATATTTTATACTATTTTAATTAATTAATGAACACTTTATTTCACTTAAAACTATAAAATAACACCTTATATCTAAATATTACACATTTCTCCCAGGCAACCTATATAGGTTACCTAAATGGTAAATGGTTAATTTAACTATCTACATATATAGATTGTGAAGTAAAAGTAAAAAAGTTTTTTTTTTTAGTAAACAGGTTCTTATTTGCCAGAGAAGATACTAATAGTATACATACTCATATAAATTGACCTTAAATTAACAGAGAAACTGACAAAATTCAGAGAGACTCAGCATGATTGTGTATGGTAGAGCCGATCATAAGTCATCAAGTGTCTAGTATAAGTAGTATATCGTCAGACAGTTGCCCAATCCCAGTGCAGGCCAGAAGTAAACGAATAAATATACAATGCTGGACAATTCTCACAGCATCATCTAGCGCCAAGCTAAGCAGCGCTTGTGTCATGGTTACCAGATAGCTAAATAAATATACAATGCTGGACAATTCTCACAGCATCATCTAGCGCCAAGCTAAGCAGCGCTTGTGTCATGGTTACCAGATAGCTAAATAAATATACAATGCTGGACAATTCTCACAGCATCATCTAGCGCCAAGCTAAGCAGCGCTTGTGTCATGGTTACCAGATAGCTAAATAAATATACAATGCTGGACAATTCTCACAGCATCATCTAGCGCCAAGCTAAGCAGTGCTTGTGTCATGGTTACCAGATAGCTAAATAAATAAATATTGCTGGACAATCCACACAGTATCATCTAGCCCCAAGATAACAAGAGCTTCTGTTATGGGTATTAGATAACTGATATACATAAAACATAATACATATATTACATAGATTATTAAAGTGAACACTTCTTTAGACCGACTTTTTCAGAAAATTAATCGAAACAGAATCGTCACGCTTATTTCGGTTACGCTGAGTATAATCGGATCCATTCAGCAACTTTAAAGCAGTATAAGTGTTACCTTATATGATGTTTCCAAAAGCATACCTTCTTTTGATTCCAGGAGGGAATGCGCGAGAAGCTGGCGCGCGAGAAAGCGGCCGGGGAGGAGGACAAGGGCAAGTCCAACGCGATGGACTCGCCCAACGACGCCTCTTCAGAGGACAGCAATGACAGCAACCGCTTCCAGAAAGGTACGCCTTCTAATATAACTACACTATAACACTTTCGAAACTATCATGGTTATTAACACTAAAGTCGTTTAAAACGGGATATTTACCATGATTTGATTTTTGAGTTTTCCAATATTGAAATGAAACTGTGCCGAAATATTGTAAAACTCAAAAATCAAATGTTGGTAAATATCCCAATTTAAATAACTTTAGTAACTTTACTATACGCTAAAACTTTTGAAACTATCATGGTTTACTACAAAATTCAAATTCACTTTACTCATGGTAAATATCCTGTTTTACACTACACGGGCATCATTCAAGTATTGAAGCAATAGTCCTCTTCAAGCGCCTGATAAGTGACTTCAAGGAAATGCACTAGCCAAACTCGATGTAGATTGTTAGTAAACAAACCCGCCCATACTTAACTTAAAATTCACTATAAATACCTTATCACATAATGCAGACTTATAGTAACGTAATTAGCCTTTGCTCAGCAGTGGGACGAAATTGGCTCATAAAGAGAAATGCTAGACAAAAACAAGTTAATATTAATTCAAATATTTGGTGTTGTTTTTCAGGAAGCAACAGTAACTCGAGCAATAGCAACTGGAGCAATGGAAACAAAAATGGCGCCGAGACGACCACTGAACCGGCCTACAATGCGTTAGGTAACCCAGCTTTATTACTAGCTTCTACCCGCGGTTTCGCTCACGTGCCACCTAGGTAAAAGGTCAGGCTATAGCACTCAGCAAGGCTACTACGCTTTTTAACAAATAACGCAACGCGCGTTATTATTACCCTAATTTTAACTGGAATAATGCGTGTTAAGGCGCATTTTAACGTGAATAACGCAGAAAAACGTTTTTGAATGTGGGTATTATAGATTAAGTCGCAGGGTTCGTCCGTTTTCATATAATAACACTAAGTAGATATTTTAAGTTAGCGGTTTATTCACTCTCACACAGAATCTAACTCAATCTACCGTAACCGCGTGGCTTCGCGGTTACGGTAGATTGACGCCCGACCGAACGAACCGTTCCTCCGTTCGCAAACAACTAACTCAACTACTCGCCGCCTCGTCCCTGCGTGGCGCGCGGCTCTCACGTAGCTACCCCTGCCCCGCGCACCCGGGTTTACTGGCGCCTGATTGGTCGCTCGCATCAGGCGACGTCGAAGGCACGCGGCTGTACACGTGACTGATACATATCAATATAACAAAAAATCAAGAGTATTTCCAGTGGGTAATAATAACGCTGATAACGCGCGTTACGTTGTGATAAATAGCGTATAATGTAGCTAGATAGCTAAAAAAACTACTATGGATAAGTATTTCCAGAGATTAATTTCATTTTACAATATAAATAATATTACAGACATATTCATGTATTATTAATCTGATTGTATCCACTCATGCCTACACCATTTCATTGCTAAGTTGGTAAGTGTGCAAGTTAATTAGTGAACGTGTGATTGTCCATTGGCCTGTGATTTGTCTTTGCAATAGTGTGTTGAGATGGAATGTTGTCTTGTTGTGTTCATTGTGGTTGTGTGTGATCTCCCTGTTTTCACCTTTCTTTATGCAACTGTTTAAATCCTGGTTTACTCAGTATCGCGCACGTTAGATAACCCTAAGGGTGTCTACCGCGCAAAATTGGGTTAAGCTAGTTAGAATAAACTATGTCTACGACGCACGAAAACATATACTTTGTAAAAAGGCTTACTACGAAATATCAAATTATCAAGATTCTAGATGATAAAAAAGCTTGGGATAAGTTTTGCTCTATTTTGGTCGCTTCTTTACCTTAAATAGATTGAAGTGAACAAAAAATCAAAGTAATATTACAAGTGTGTACTTATGGAATTTGAATTTTGTGACGTGATCGTCCTGTGAGGTCTCAAGGAAATAAAGTCTATATAGAAATTCATTTTCATTTTCATTCATTTTCATTTTCATTTTCGATGTGAGCGACACAATTTACACTCACCTCCCTTTTCGGAAGCACGCCGTAATGCACGGTAGTCATGCCGTGCTAGACAGGAATGTACGAACAAAAGCCGTTTGACGGCAGCTGCATGTGAATGGTTCGGATAGTGGTACCAACTGGACACTCAGGCCGTATGACTCATGTAGAATAATAATGGGATTAAAGATGACAGCGGGACAGTATGTTGACCAAATGTCAATTTTAAATACCATTTAGTCCGGTCAAATTAGACCATAAAATAGGATTCAAGTTAAATTAATTAACACCCAGCTCAAAGTTGGTAGGATTGTTCAAAACACTATCATTAAATGAAATCTAAAAAGTCCTCATCTATCCGATACCTGGAAAAACAATTACTCGGGGTCAAAGGTCTCAAAAACGGGTTTCTCACGATTTTCAACAAGACTTTAAGTTTTATTATAAATTTAGTGCAGATAAAACTTGTAGATCAGATTTTTAAATCTATAAAAAAATCTAAATACGTTTTTCCTAAGAGCCACCGTTTCTGAGAGCTAAAAAAATTCTTGTAATTGTAACCTCAGATGTCTAAATTGACCGGACTAATTATTTATCTACATTATTATTTATTTTAGGCTTTTGTATTTGTGTAACTTCGCGTGCGCGGTCAGGACAAGAACCAACACGTCGAACGTGTGACTACCGTGTTCTGAATCGCTGAATCGTGACGAGCCAATTCGGCGATAATTCCGTCGATAAATGTTGGTGTGTGAGAGAGAGAGTATAATATCATTAGTAAATAAGATATACATATGTTGGTGGCAGGTCTGTCCGTGGGCGACATAGCGGTGGCGTGGACGGGCTCGGACCAGTCTCTGTTTAGGGCGCTGCACAAGGTGTTTCCCTCCAACTACTGCGCCATAGCACAGCTGATGCTATCCAAGAACTGTCAGCAGGTATCACTACTCTTTACATGATAACTTCGTTAGGCCCCCATCTTTGATTTTTTGTTTGTTTGTAATTAATAGGCTCCGAAACTACTGGACCGATTTGAAAAATTCTTTCACCGTTGGCGTTGGGAAGCTACAGTATCCCCGGTGAACAAATGCTATATTATATTTTCAAAAAGTTAGGGATCCGTACTAAAACCGCGCGAAGCCGGGAAGGTCCGCTAGTATACGATATAGACGGCGGCGACATACTTTAGTGGCGCTGCGAGCGAAGATCCGCCTGCGACGCAGATGTTTGTACGTTCCGCAGATATCTGTTCCAAGTGTTAATATGTCAATTTTTTTATTTAGCCTATTTCGTCCCACTGCTGGGCAAAGGCCTCCCCCAAATCTTTCTAAATATATATATAAGAAATATATGTCTAATAAGAAACATATATTTCTGTAGTGTAATATACTAATGTATGTTAGTTATCAGTTATCTAGTAGGTCCCCATAAGACAAGGTCTGCTTAGCTGGGGCTAGATAATGCGGTGTGGATTGTCCAGCATTATGATTTGATTCCCTGCAGGTGTACACGTACTGGATCAAGACCGGGCAGGAGGAGTGCCGCGTGGAGGCGGAGCTGACCCCGCCGCGCAAGAAGAAGAAGAAGCACCGCCTCTGGTCCGTGCACTGCCGCAAGATACAGCTCAAGAAGGACTCGAACTCGCACCATGTGTAAGTAACAACAACAGCAGTCTAACAGCCAAGCTGGATTATAGGAGGCTAGGCCTTCCTTAATAAGCGCCTGAGCCAAAACTCATTTCAAAAGTAAAACAAATATTTATTTCCGGACATACCTACCATACAGACATGGTAATGAAGTAATCTATATCTATACTAATATTATATGAAAATGAAAATGAAAAGTTTTTATTTCTTTAAGCTTACAAATAAGCACTTAGACAGGTCATATTTTATACTATTAAATTATTTTATAGTTCACTTCAATTTTTTGTCCACCAGTGGAAGAAGTGAGAAGAAACCACTAGTATGTTCATAACTTATGTGTCTAGTACATTTGATTTGCTTATTTGTAAGTTGGTAGATTTTGAGTTGGAGCAAAACTCGTTCCAAGCTTTTTTATCTTCTAAGTAATCTGATATTTTGTAATAAGCTTTTTTACAAAGAATATGTTTCACAATTTTTTTAAATTTATTTATTGATAATTTTTGCAACTCACTTGGAGTTTTGTTGTAGAAGCGTATACATTGCCCTTTAAAAGATACATTTATCTTGTGTAGTCTAGTTGTGGGCACAGCGAGTTTATTCTTATTTCTAGTATTTACATTATGTATATCACTTTTTTTAGTGAACCGATTGATATTTTTATGAGTGTACAACAAGTTTTCATAAATATATTGACACGGTACTGTCATTATGTTTATTTCTTTGAATATTTCACGTAGGGATTCTCTGGGACCCATATTATAGATATAAAGAGGAAAGGTTTGTTTGTTTGTAATGAATAGGCTCCGAAACTACTGGACCAATTTGAAAAATTCTTTCACCGTTGGGAAGCTACACTATCCCCGGTGAACTTAGGCTATATTATATATTCAAAAAACTTAGGGATCCGTACTAAAACCGTGCGAAGCCGGGAAGGTCCGCTAGTATTCTATGTTTCTGTCGTTTCGATATCTAGACATAAGGTTAAACGAGTCGCTTATCTTTCCATACAAACGTGGAAGTACTTTACCATGACACTGTTTGATGTTAACCATCGAACTAAGGATAATATCAATTTATCTCGTCGTTTGTATGCACCCAACACCGTAAATCATGTATGCAATTGAAAAATAAACCCTTGTTAACTTTCGTATTTCAACACTGATTTTAGGCGAAATAAAAAAAATACGGAGAATCTCTAATAAATCAATAAACATCCCGTTCTGACGTAGTTTAGTTATTTAAAAGTTGAAATAAATTGACTTTGAAAAGATACCCTTGTGCTAAAGGCACAGAACAGAGAATACATAGAATTAGCATGATGCCTTTTTACTAAGAGAACTAGTGTCGCTAAACTCACACATGTATAAACTAACACACATAGAAATAAAAATTCTTATTGGTTGAAAGAGTACGTTAAAAGGGCATAAAACTATAAAACTAATTTTATTGATATTAAACCTTATTTCGGTAGACACATGGTTCAAAACTCAATAAAATAAACAGCGATAAAAAATTAATATCTACTTTGTCTACTTAGCAAAAGATGGCGCTTTTGCCAAATATTTTTATAGTCTCTATTCCCAGCAAATAAGATTACTAATACAATGGCTGCCTTTCTTGATTATACACAACACAAAGCTACTTAACAAGAGATGGCGCTGGCGCTATTGCTATCGACTTTTATTATAGTCTCTAACAACGGGCCATAAGATCGATAATACAATGGCTGTTTATCGATTACCCAGAAAACACAGCTACTGCCTTAGTGATGTACCAATGAGAATACGAGACGAATCTATCGATATCGATTATTACCTACTGATGAATAACGAAATAGGTACGTCAGGTTATATTTGTGGTGGTCGAAATAAAAAGCTTACCTTTTCTTTTATTCTTTAATGACAATTAATGAAAATTTATTGTCCTTGAAATAGGACGTACTTGTTAAATAACTGTCTTTTCGTAAGTTTTACGTTTAATTTTAAAAAATGATGGATACGCACATTTATGGCTTTTATCAAATCACTGACATGGTTTGATACGGGAAACTGTCCGACTTGATGAAAGTTTATATTTTCGAACAGTTTTTCTCCAACATACTTACGTAATATTTTCATTATTATAAATTATTTTTTTATTACCCTTCCATAGTATAAAATACATCCAGATTAAATCATCACAAAAACAAAACAAAAATTAACGCCCTAAAACATACCTAAATGGGTAATGTTTACGAAATCATAACCATTAAAGTTATCGATAGCACATTTGTGTTTATTACGGCACATCCCTAATTGAGTAGCGAAAGTTGCGGTTTAAGAAAAATCGACCTTAAGTGTTATGACTCACAGTCTATTTTTCTATGTCTGTTTTCTATTTTTGTTTGACGGTTTTGCATTTTGAACAAAACTAACAAAAAAACAATAAAATAATGCTGACAGTTGATATGATATGCCCCCTTTCGTTAAATATTTGGTTCGGCTTTCGTTTTTACACTCTAAAACGGCACAATACGGTATTTTTATATTTTATTTGTTTTTTTTTTAAGTATGTTTACTCTAGCTAAATTAAAACACGACTGATGTAAGCGGAGCTTGAAGTGCGCAGTACTGCGCCTACTAGGCACTAGGTGAGACGCGGGCCCCGCCTACTTACTATTTCTATGTATTCTCTGTTCTGTGGCTAAAGGTCTCTTCACATTTTGTTTAACGCGGTTGCTTTAATTTATGGAACTTAGGCTATTTGAGTATGATACTCTGCTTCTTTTATTTATGGTGAGAATGATGCCGTGTGGAATTTCCAGCATTACTTATTATCATTGAAGCAATATAAGCCTTCAATAAGCTTTTTAGTATTCATCGATTTGTTAATCTGTAATCGTCGGGTTTTTCTATACTTAAATTATAAAGATTTGATTGTTTCTTTGTATTGAATAGGCTCCGAAACTACTGGACCGTTTTGAAAAATTCTTTCACCGTTGGAAAGCTACACTATCTCCGGTGAACATAGGCTATATAATATTTTCAAAAAAATTAGGGATCCTTACGAAAACTCCAACAGTGTAACCCAACGTGTAAAAAATGACCTTAGAAATTCCTTACATCGCGTGCGCTGCGAAAACTATTGAAAGAACAAATTGATGTACTACAATATTGCAGGACACATCATTGTCTACAACAGACAGCATGTATCTGTTACGTCACAATAAGTGTTTTTTATTTTATTTTAAAATTTTATTTAAAATGCCGCCGCTAGAAAAGGCTCTTTATTTGTACCGTGGTATTAATCCTTATCAAAATAAATTACTTTATAGGTAATTAAGACTGCTTCAAAAACTTTTTGAATTATTCAATTCGGACATTCCATTCGAAAGATATCGCGAGTTCAAAAAGTAAGTATTGAAAAAAGTCGCGTGGCTCACACTCGGCTAATTATCTATGAGATATAGATATAAGCGTCACTGGGGTGCGGGTACGGGAAGTCAATGTTAAGAAATAAGCGGCCGCAAATAAATTATTAATAATATAAATGATAAATACACGTGCGAAGCCGGGACGGTCTGCTAGTTAAATATAAATATGGACATGTTTCAGATACAACTACACGCCGTGCGACCACCCGAACCAGCCGTGCGACAGCCTGTGTCCGTGCCTGCAGTCGCAAAACTTCTGCGAGAAGTTCTGTCAGTGCAGCAGCGACTGTGAGTATATCTACAGATACAACTACACGCCGTGCGACCACCCGGGTTAGCCGAGCGACTGGGGCGTGGCTCGCCCGCCCCGGTCGCACGGCTAGCCCGCGTACGACACCCGCGGGAAGAGTTTGCATTATCTTAGGCAGCACCACACACAGCCTGTAGTTATCATAAATATAACCTTCTTTTTTCAAGCCTTTATTGAACAGTACACTGTATCTATCTGTCTACGTCCTTCAAATTCTACCATTTCCTTGTACTTTGTTGGGCAATTAAATAGATTGATAATGTATTTATTTGACACTGCAGCACATGATATAAAGGTTAAGGTCCAGTAGCTGCCCGCTATCTGTTTGATGTCGTCTTGCATATCTTACTTTCCCCCATGGTCGTGGAAAGAGTTTCTTGCATCATGATGTGTCTTTGCGACTCTATGCCTGCCCACTCCGGCTTAAGTCCCAACTCCTTCACTGATGTAGAATAGTTGGTTTGATCAGAACTAGTCGATGTTTATGTTTGTGATGTTGTTTCCAGGTCAGAACCGTTTCCCGGGATGTCGGTGCAAGGCGTCGTGCAACACGAAGCAGTGCCCGTGCTACCTCGGCGTGCGCGAGTGCGACCCCGACCTGTGCTCCGCGTGCGGCGCGGACGACCCGCACCACGCGGCCTGCAGGAATATCTCCGTGCAGAGGTACTGCCCTCACTCTCACCACACTATATTATACAACACGAAGCAGTGCCCGTGCTACCTCGGCGTGCGCGAGTGAAGTGCTATTATAATGTTAAATTAAATAGTTAGTTATTTAATAATAACTGTGCGTTTGTGTGTTGCAGAGGTCTCCACAAGCACCTGCTGCTGGCGCCGAGCGACGTGGCGGGCTGGGGCATCTTCCTGAAGGAGGCGGCGCACAAGAACGAATTCATCTCCGAGTACTGCGGGGAGATCATCTCGCAGGACGAGGCCGACCGCCGCGGCAAGGTGTACGACAAGTACATGTGCTCCTTCCTCTTCAATCTCAATAACGGTTTGTTACTTCTTCCCTCCTCATCAGCAAACATATGTCCCGCAGAACGTGCCACCCACATTCAGGCAGATTAGTGGTCGTACTTGAGATTTTAGAATACAAAGAAAGAAGCTGTGGCCCCTCCTACTGAATACCCTTAGTGGACTCTTCCAACATCATCTCAACCTAAGTTAAGAGTAGGAGGGAGGGATCGATTCTTCAATGTGTTTTGGTGATGTGACACTACCTTCTAATTTCTAACTAAGACCATACTTCTTGCAATAAATGAAATGATATATTTACTAATGAATTCCGAAACATAACTGTATCCTGATATAATAAAATAATGAAACGTTATTTCCAGACTTCGTGGTGGACGCGACGCGCAAAGGGAACAAGATCCGGTTCGCGAACCACTCCATCAACCCGAACTGCTACGCCAAGGTGATGATGGTGAACGGCGACCACCGCATCGGCATCTTCGCCAAGCGAGCCATCCAGCCGGGAGAGGAACTCTTCTTCGACTACAGGTATACTCAATGAATGAATCAATACTCAATATATTTATTGTTGTCATCATATTGGCTTAATAGGTAGGCGATTAAATAGGTACAGGTAAGTATCACAATGTGAACCCTATCAATCAATCTACCAAGAATACCATCAATTTAGCCATTGAAAGTTTATCTACAATCTAACTGTATGTTTGTTTCACAGATATGGACCAACGGAGCAACTGAAGTTTGTGGGCATTGAGAGGGAAATGGAATTCTTATGAGAGCAACCCAAATAGTGTTCTGGTTCTGGTGAGCCTGAATACTCATCATGAGCTTTGTTCAGTTCATGATAAGGACTACATTGCATTGGATTCACATTAGTGTAGTGCTTTGAAGTTACTGTTGTTATTGTGGTAAAAGGTTATTGCATTTCCATGCGAGTGGTATTTAATCCATAAAATGATAACTAGGTTATGTATTTTACACAATTCTGAATTTATTATCATCTGAAAATAAACTATGTACTTATATTTGTAAGTCCATCCCAATGTGAGATGTAAATATCCATTTTATACCCTATCTAGTTGTATTATAAGAACATTGTAGACTTTTCAGAACAAGGGCAATACATTATTATTGTAGTACCTATGCATAACCCTAATTGGACTTTTTACAATAAATATTTCTTACAAAAAAAATCTATTATTTTCGATCATTTTTAATGGATATATTATAGAGAATAGAGGATCTTTATACAATGAGTCAATAAAAAAAGAGATAGATGTACCATTTACAAAAAATATATTTTCAGTATATTTCTAAGAATGTAATGTACATTTTTACACAACACACAGAACTATAAAATGTTTGTACTAACTACTGATGTACTTGTCAAAAACAACACAAATGTATCTTATTCACTGAAAGAAATTAACTAAACAGACATTTGCTTAAAACTTCTCTATTAGTTCACAATCAAAAATGTTGTTAACCAATGACTTGTGCTTGGTTGTAGTTTTAGGAAATGAACACATTGCTGACAAGGCCCCTAGTGGCTTATGCCTGAAACAAACTTAGAGATGCTAAGCAACCCAATGAAACACAATGCATGTTGAGTTTAATCAAATTGTATGAATTTAGATGCCCAGAATCACATAATTCACATCTGACATGTCAGGTTTTTACAATGTGGTTCTGGGCATAGAAAATATTAAGATTTGATTCAAGTGAAAATGCATGGCTTTTCGTTGGGTGGCCTGGCATGTCAGTTGTGCGCCAGAGCTGGTAAACATTTGTGCATATTTTTGTGTTTCAATGAGGCAGTTCTGCAGGACTACAGCAGCTTGGCATATCAATGGTCAACAATACTTCACTGTGAAAGAGTCTTTTGTTAATCACAGGAGCCGTCGAGCCAACCATCCTTCCACCTTTCATGTACTTTACTGCAATCGAACAATGGTTTGCCTAATTTACTATTCACTGTGTTGTGGCGGTCACAGAGCCATTTAGCCAAATCATCTCTGGATTTGGTAATTGGTGGATTATCTTTTATACTGAAATAGAAAAGTCTGCATTAAAACATAATTTAAGTTTGGTAACTTTGAACACTGTTACTATTGAATTGATAAGAATGAAATGGCAAAAATGAAAAGATGACTCACAACTAGAATGATGCAATACTCACTCTTCTTGAAACTCAATGCGACAAGGCTCACATGGGTAAAAGTGAGCAAATAAGTACAAAAACCTGCACATGTTGCGGGATTGCTGCTCCGTGGGCTCTACGGGGAAATATGATGCCATTGAATGTAAGAGACCCCATGACCCATTGCCAAGCTCTTCCTTATTCAGAGGACAGTCTTTTGACTTCGGAGGACTCTGGTAAACAAACCGTTATCATATTACTTGAATGGTAAAATTCATAGAAGATTTCTACTGCTTATACAACCTTACCGACTTAGAGGTTTTTTGGACTGACTGTTTCTGGGCCCACGATTTGAAGTCTGAACACGCTCGACAAGGCTTTTCTTCTTCCTCTCCACCGTGTGGCATTATGCGATTGTTTTGTTATCGCAAATATGTCCATGAAATGTGGATGTATCCTTGTGCAATACCGTATAATGTATTACACTGCAGTTGGCATAGAACATTTATATTTACGGCGAGTCATGCGAATACTTCATTAGTACAGTAATGATGTTTATAATGAAGCTAATAGCCGGGTAAGAAATAAATTAAAATTTGGATTTTCGTGCACCACCGACCGCAACCAACCAGCGATGGGGTGCCATGCTTTTACGGCCAATCAAGGAACAACCAGGGACGTTACAGACCAGTAATTTATGTACATCGATGGCATCATTTTCCAAGGCTGTAAGTTCTGAGTATGTAATGTACGGGCTGAACATTAGCACGGCCTCGTCATTTACAGCCATGAATGAAAAAAATACTCGGATGGAGTCTCAGTCAACCGAAGAATGAAGTACTCACTGTAGTACAGATTTTGACATTGTCGGTTTATAGACTACTCGTCCGCCATTACCTCTTTAGACAACAACAGAGTGACATAGATCGAAAAATGAAAAATGTCTTCGTATGTGGTCAGATGTTGCCGAAATCACATTAATTTAGTAAATAATAAACACAGAATCACATTTCACACGTAAATTTCGAATTACATCCACTTATTTCTTCGATTGAACACAAATAACTATCAATAGAAAAATGACAACAAAAACACAAATCTTGCCGGTGTTACCACCACGTAAACTTCTAAATTTCCGAATAATGTGGGAGTTTATTAACAATGTTTGAATCTTTGCATATTATATACATATAATGCTTAAAATTTGAATGAGGTAGGTAGCCTACCTAACATAAATAAGAATTTAAATAGATATTTCTTAAATATTTTATTATATAAAGCTATATAAAGCTAAATTAACACAGACTGACTTGACTTACTGATTGAAATAATTGTTTTCCTTGATGGACGTATGTTTTTTTTACGGAATCATATTTTTAGTTGAGGTGACCTAACTTTTTGACATTTACTCCCCCAGACCCCCCCCCCCCCCTCCTGGCCCCTACGCGGAGCCATATTGCATAAAAATAATATTGGGGGTGTATAGAGGAGACCAGTGATTTTAAATACAAACTATGTTAAATGTTAGTCCCCCCTGCCCTCTCAGAACTCCTCTTTTGAGTGTGCTACCAGATGCCGTCGCGATTTAGGGGTTCTGATTACAGGATCGTATAGTATAGATGGTTTCTTTCGAGTAGAAAAACCAGCCGGTCGTTCGGAAGGAAAATAATTATAATCATAGGTTGGTATGTTACGTAGTAGGTAGCTCTTATAAAAACTATAACATTTTTGTGATTAAAGCATTACGCTACTTTTTTTTTAAATAATAGCTACCTATTTGATTTGTGATCTGTGATTTCTAGAAACTTTTATGAAAATTATCGCCATTTTTTTTTCATCACTTGGCGTCTCTCACTTATGACAAGTCCGCCATTGCTGTTGTTGACTTGTGATTCCGTAGGACTCCATCTGGAACTAAATCTATGTTTACAGCCATGAAAAATTCTGCCATTGGCAGAACATTCCGGGGTTGTATATACCAAGGTTGAATTATCCGGGGCTAACAGATACGTACCAACCTTTCACAGCCAAAACTTTAAAATCTCCGTGAGGCTGGACTTATAAATACTCCTGCCTAACCTCCGTTCCGTGTAGTTGGCCCCCTAACTTTTTTTTATGAGAATAGTGTTGAAATGCTTCACATTATCATCACAGCGATGACGCTACTAGCGAATAATTTATTAAAATTCATAATCTTAACTTTAATGTAGTTATGTAATGCACACACAATAAAAAGTGTAGGTCTGTATGTTTATAAAAAATAAAAATTTATTCAAAACTATCTTAGGACTAAAGAGTAACAAAAAGTACATTACTTAAATTCTGATGAAATAACAATGCAGGTGCCTGAACTCAGTGAAAATCTATTTTTCAGGCTGAAAGAGTGCTAACAACAAATAAAATAATCAATTAGAACTTTCTTATTATACAAAACGATGAACATCTATACCTTATGATAATAACTTATGCTACTTACAATAAACTAAATTTAAATAATAAAGCTGTACACAAAGATTTTTAGGTCTACTTAAAAACAGTCAATAAATTTTCTGTGTCATCGTATGACGTACATTGTAGTGTATCCTTAAGTTTTTTTCTTACAACTATTATAATTTAAGGGATAAATATTGGCTAATACATTTAATCTATTGTATAAAAAAGGACCAAGGATACTGTAAAATTTATTTGAAAAGGTGTGTCTCCGATCTAGTTATTACTACTAACGTTATTGTTTCTCCTTTTGTTAGCGCTTTCAGTGACATAAGGAAGGGCTGCGTGTTGTTTGAGCACTATATTCATTATGAATAACTGTCGAACTGACACTGAACACTCCACATGATTTAAACAGAAGGTTTGTAGAAAAAATAAAGGGACGGAAAGTTGATACTTTAAGTATCGCTCTTTGTGCTCTTTCGACAGTTAGTAATAATGTTTTACCCACTCCACCCCATGATGTAATGCAGTAAGTCAAAATGGATTCAGATAGGGCCCAGTCTACCGGGCCCTATAATGTATAATAAGTTTTTGATTCGCAATATGGCGTAGATTTTTGAAAACAAAAATCAGCTTGCGGACTCTACTTACTAAACGTTGGCCAACTCGGTTTGCCCATCGTGTAGTGCGGGTGTTTATGAGTGTTGGTGTATAGGTATAGTCTGGTGTAGTATTGGCCAATATATTGACGCTAGATATTTATTTAAAAAAAAATATTTAAAAATAATGCTGGACTATTCACACAGCATTATCTAGCCCCATGGTAAGCAGAGCTTGTGTTATAGGTACTAGATAACTGATATACATAATACTATATATTACATAGATAGATATTTTTTATTATACATAGAAAACAACCAGAACACCCGGAACAAATATCTGCAGATCGTACACACAATTGTTCCGAGGCGGGAATCGAACCCGCAACCTCCTGCGTCGCAGGCGGACCTTCGCCCACCGCGCCACATCGGTCGTCAAAGATCCGTTTAGTGTGTTTTTAATTTAACGCAGATCAAAGCGTAGTAGGTATATCGGAGACAAACGCGGAGCGGGGAGCAGCTAGTATTCTTAGCAGCTTTGTAGCTTGAATTGGCTTAGAAGTAAATTTATTAAGATTTATTCCATAATCTCTTCTTCCTATATCTTAAAAAAAACTAGATTAAAATCTTAGTACAATTTTAAATTGAATTGGTAGGAAACCAGTTGGTATGGATATGTCATCGTAGGACAGTCAAATTATATAAATTCTATGGCCTTAGCACTCACAATACTCACGTGAATTAAATTAAGATTTTTCGAAACGTACAATACGAGAAATGATAATTAATTAGTCAGTGTCGGAACCACCCACAGATATCTTACATAGATTTTTTGATGTGGTCGGAACGCAAACCGCCCGCAAGCTTATTGTTTGCACGGCCCGTGCCGTCATCATTCATTAAGTCACTCAAATAATAAAATAACGATTAAGTTTATATTGTGTGTTTTTAAATTATTTTAGTGTTTTTAAGTAAGATTTTTCAATAATATTATATAATCTACTAAAGTTGTAAACTAAGTAAAAAAAAAAAAATAGTGTCAAACTGATAGATTAGAAAATTATGTATATCGCACAATTTACATATAAGTAAAAATACTAATTATCAGAATACATTATAGATATTCTGTAATGTGATTAATCAGCAAAGCAAAACATGCGCAACTTGAGAACGCGTCCCAATCAATAAATTACGTATTTAATACTGGACTCAGACCGTAATTTAGTCCTGTTTACTTCATATTTTTCAATCTGTAAAGGTGCCAAACACTTTCAAATTATTTTATTACCTTTCATAAACTGAGAACATACATCGCTACCTGTTACATTTTTGCCGCAACTATTTATCACCATTATATGTCAAGATACACTAATGAACTTTCGAAGTATGAACTAAACAATACAGCAAATAAACCAGTAAAAGAATATTACGACGAAATAGAAAAAGCTCTCATACAAAGTTCTAGCCAAGCCAAAATAAGTAGAAAAACATCAAGAAACGAACGAAAGAAACGCAATCATGACAGAAAAACTGCAAGAGCTAATATAACAAAGACACAGCCTAAGAAACAAAGAGAATAAGTAAAAATTAGAGAAAAACATATTGGGTAAACTATACAGGAAAATAAACAGAGAAATAAAAAATAATACGAAAAAACATATATGAGATATAATAGAAAAGCACCTGGAGAAATCGGGTGCAGTCAAGAAAGCCTTTAAATGTCTTAATAAGTCAAAACAAATAATGACCCAACTGCAGGATAATTCTGGAGTTTCAGTCACGAACAGAAAAGATTTAATGAAAATAGCTACTGACTTCTATACAAACCTATACATGAAAAACTCTAGAACCACGACAAACATCTCAATAAGCTATATGAATGAAGATCCCATGCCTACATTTAACAAAAATGAAATAGAGCACTCAATTGACATGTTAAAACCAGAAAAAAGCCCCGGCCCAGACAAGATAACAAACGATATGCTTAAAAGTGGAAAAGAGATGCTTGTACAGCCATTATCGAGCCTATTTAACCTTATACTGAAAACCAAAGTAATTCCGAAACAATGGTTTTGCTCTAACATTGTGCTTCTATATAAAAAGGGAAACCCCAAGATGATAACTAACTATAGACCTATAAGCCTCACTTCTTGTGTATACAAGGTATTCTCTGCAACTCTATTAAGACTCATCACTAAGATCTTGGATGAAAATCAACCAGTAGAACAAGCGGGATTTATGCGTACCTTCCCTACCGTGGATCATATCTTCACTCTAAAAATGGTCATGGAAAAGTATAGAGAATATGATGAACTAAAGCGTTTGACTCTATTCTTCATGAATCTCTATGGGACGCTCTATCACAACAAGGTGTTAATAAAGATTATATTGATATCATAAAAGAAATATATACCCACAGTACATCACGAATAGTCATAGAAGAACAAGGTCCAAGTTTTAAAATCGAAAGAGGCGTAAAACAGGGGGACCCCCTCTCGGCGAAAATGTTTATAGCAGTATTAGAGCAACCATTTAGAGGCCTGAACTGGAAAAACAAGGGCATCAAAATACACGGAAGATTCTTATCACATCTCAGATTCACAGATGACATCGTGCTACTGTCAGAAGACCCGATTGATCTGCAATATATGATAAAAACCCTGTGCAATGGGAGTAGAAAAGTTGGATTGGAAATAAACAGGGATAAAACAAAGCTCATGACAAATAGAGATAAGATACCAATGACTCTACTATCTGCCAATCTAGAGTATGTTAATGAATATGTGTATCTGGGACACCAAATCTCGGGAAGACATGGAGTAAAAATAAATACAAAATACCTACTTAATAGGTATTAGGTAAATATTATCAATCACTGCGTGCACGTGCTATCTGAATACAATATGGAGTCGCTGTGAGCTTCGGTCACCAGTCACCACAAATATTATAACTAATATTCGTATTAGATTAGCGAATACACATTACACAGTGTGACAGAAACAAGTGACCAAACTCCGCCCGCCTCGGGTCGGTTTAGGTGAGTCTGGCGTTCTCACTCACTCGTCGGCGAGCGAGTGAGTGAGATGGCGGCGGTCGGCAAACAGAACAGTAGCTAATAGATAGACTAGCGACCTCGCTATTACGCGTCCCTAATATTTGACTAATACCTGGTAACCTATTACTTTATATTCGCATATCCTAATATTAATATACATGGCTTGTATTATAATACCTGTACCTATTATGAATATATTAGTTACACCTCTAGATATAACAAGAATCTAAGAAATAACAATTAACAGGCAAAGTTTTATGGCTTTCTACCTACTTTTCTTTCTTACTTTTGTTACGTTACATGTGTTGTTATAAAATTGATGCGTGACCTACCTACCTCTGTGAAACTCAGAACTTAATATACCTACCTAGGAACAATACGATCTTCATAAATCGTATTGTTCCTAGGTAGGTATGATTACCTTCCAACTCATTTACTCAAAAAATACTAAATAAAATACTTGTCATTGTATTAGGGTAGGTGAAATAATTACTAATTAATCATCAAACTGTCAAACTAAGTTCGACCGGTGTGTTTCTTTATTAAATCTGTGTTTTTGTTAAATTACAGAACGGGACAGTAACATTTTTAATCTGTAATATGCATCTAACGAAGCATAGGCTTCCAACCAATCACAAGCACTGGTCAAACTTTCCTAGTATGTGATTTACCAGGCTGAACAAGGCTGACACGTAACAAGAACTTTCAGCCGTGGAAAGTCTGTACATGGATATCAGTACAGTTTGGACACACTTTTCAGGGTTGAACAAAATTGGGTCGAATGATACAGGTTGTAAGTTAATGTTACGGGTCAGTTATGAACAGCCTGGAAACTACCGCCATTTGTAAGCAAATTACCAGGCTGCGCAGTACAGTCTGCTAAATCCGTGGTCGTATCTTCCAAGGCTGTTCATGCCATGGCCGGCAGTTATATGGACTCCATTGCGTAGGTACGCTCAGCTGTTGAGAGACAGCTAATGATGAATGAAATAAACTAATGTCAGTCAGACTGTCAAATCTAATGCACGTGACTTTGAAGATAGGTAGTAGGTACCTACTCTTCCACGTCCATTTCCATTGGTATGTATTATTTCTTCCGTCCGTACAACATAATAAAATAGTGATGTACCTACTTTACGGATATTACCGATTAACACTACAGTACACGCGCCCCCTTTTTTTACATGAGTACACGCGTGGCCTACTATACTAGGCCATTTTAAAATGTCAATATATGGTATATTCCTAATTAGGTATCTGATTAAAACAAGAAATAAAATCGAAAAGTTATTTATTTTACTACGTTTTACAACCTTACATCTTAGATAAAATTATTAAGAATACTGAATAACCAACAATTTTGTAAATATCTAAGAAAAAGAAACAAAAATGGCACTTCTGAGTTCAACATGTTCTTTTCTAACTTAAAACTAAACTTAGTTACTAATTTCTTTGTTTTCGTAGCATTCAGGACACACTACTACTTGGTGATCGGGACAAATCCATTTATTGCAAGTCTTGCACCACTTTTTTGTCGACCGATTTCGGGCTCTCGAGCAGAGCGCACATCGACCAACTCGTCCTATCTTTGGAGTTAAATCGTGTTGGGACTCTTGGGGTTCTTGAACTGGGCTGCCTAAAAGTCCTAAAATTCTAAATTTAAGTTGTCGGGGAAGTGTTTCAATGGATGCGCGGCGTATCATAAGCGGTTTTATCAAATTGAAGGACAATTTGTGTAAAAAGTTACGTCTGACAATTTTTTCGGCGGAGGTGTTCATTTGATGTTTTGGGGTCGAGTTCGTGTTGCTGGTGGAACATCTTTTTGCCAAATAGTTCCGTTCGTAGATTTATAGACTGCACTGCGCCTTCTGGTTGCTAGTTCCGAGAGTGGAGCGTCTTCTGAACCTGATGTGTCGTCTGATTCGTTCTGACTCGCGGACTACGGCCTGCAAATCTGGCTCTGGCTGAACTTCATCATCTTCACTCTCAACCACTTCTTCATCTTCAGTATCTACCTCTCGCAGCCACCTTTGTACTTGTAAATCATCCATGACGTAAATCTGTAAAAAAATATATAAAATTATGAAAAAAAATACATTTTGCAATTTGTAACTAATAAATAATTCATAATAATTTGATACATATAAATATATCATTATTTACAAAACACGACAGAAAAAGTTTTAAGATTGACAACTATAATGTATACTGTACAAACCACCCTGACAACACCTCTCATGGTGGCTCCGCTGTGATTATAAAAAGTAACATTAAGCACTACTTACACAGTCAATTTCAGGAAGACTGGATGCAAGCCACAACTTTGACAATAAATGACATAATGGGTCCTATTAATGTTAGTGCCATTTACTGCCCACCCAAGCACAACCCAAAACAGAACATGTTCGACCGCTACTTCCAGAGTCTAGGAAACCGATTCATAAGTGGCGGAGACTGGAACTGCAAACACACCTATTGGGGTTCAAGACTAATAACTACAAAAGGACGAGAACTGAAAAAAAGTATTGACAACAAACATCTCATAGCACTGGGAACAAACAAGCCAACATACTGGCCAACTGACGTAAACAAAACACCTGACCTCGTAGACTTCTTTGTTGTAAAAGGCCTGTCGCACACCTACTTTGACGTAGAATCCTCGCTTGATTCTGTCTCAGACCATACACCAATCATAGCAACTTTTAGCGCCACACCAATATATAAAGCACCACTATCAACCCTATACAATTACAAAACAGACTGGGAATCATTCACAAGGTATATGGAAAGCGAGGTAGACCTAAAAGTAAAACTCAAAACAGAACAGGAAATAGACGAAGCAACGTTTTACATAACGAACTTAATACAGAACGCTGCGTGGCGTACTACACCGACTCTCAGCAACACTGATCGAAGAAATAACATCCCGCTAAAAATACGGCACAAGTTGGCGGAAAAGCGGAAGCTACGACGGCAATGGCAAACAAGTAGAGCACAGGCAGATAGGTTTAAGTACAATAAAGCCTCCAGAGAGCTAAAAGAACTTATTAAAGAAAACCAGAACGAAACCTTCCAACAAAAGCTGCAAACACTATCTGCTCATAAGAAAGATAACTATTCCCTATGGAAAATAACCAAAGACTTTAAACGACCTCAAAACCACATTCCACCAATAAGAAAAGACGCTGATAAACCGTGGGCCAAAAGCGAAAAAGAGAAAGCAGAGTTGTTTGCCGAGCACCTAAGTGAAGTATTCACTCCAAATGTATCAAACATGACAGAAGTTGAAGACCAAATTGATCACACATTATTGAGTGATCAGCAACTATCGTTACCTTTGACACTAGTTACTCCCAGAGAATTAAAGAAAATGATATACAATCTGGAAAACAAAAAGGCCAGGCTTCGACCTGATAACGGGAGAAATTCTGAAACAACTACCCAAAAAACCTATTGTATTTCTAACAATGTTGTTCAACGCCATATTGCGAATACATCACTATCCAATGTTATGGAAGATCTCGACAATATGCATGATGCCCAAACCCGGAAAACCACCAACTGAACCCGGCTCATACAGACCCATAAGTTTGCTCCCAGTCCTGTCTAAACTGTTCGAGAAAGTTCTACTGACCCGGCTAAAGCCATTTTTGGATGAGAACAAGATCATCCCAGATCACCAATTTGGGTTCCGGGAGAAACATGCTACAGTAGAGCAAGTGCATAGAGTTGTTCACAAAATTAGACAATCCCTGGAGAGAAAAGAGTATTGCTCTGCTGTATTCATTGACATCCAACAAGCATTTGACAAAGTCTGGCATAAAGGACTTCTATATAAGCTAAAAACCCTGCTACCAAACTCATTTTATATGACTCTGAAATCATACCTGGAACAACGAAAGTTCCAAGTGAAATATGAAGAAGAATTTTCAAGGCTTTATCCAATTAAAGCGTCGGTACCACAAGGATCAGTGCTAGGTCCTGTTCTCTACTCCATTTATACGGCTGACCTGCCTGAGACACCAGATGTAGTGACAGCGACCTATGCAGACGATACTGCATGTCTTGCAAGCGATACCGACCCCGAACAGGCTTCCGCTAAATTGCAGGTACAGTTGAATAAGATCGGCGAATGGCTTCAAAAATGGAGAATCAGGCCTAGCGTAACAAAGTCCACGCAGGTCACTTTCACATTGAGAAAAGGCAGTTGTGCCCCCGTTCATATGGATCGAGGAACCCTGCCAACCAGCAATACGGTAAAATACTTAGGCCTGCACCTAGATAGACGGCTGACATGGGCAAACCACATTAAAGCCAAAAGAACAGAAGCAAACATGCAATTCAGGAACTTTTCATGGTTGTTGGGCCGTACATCACAACTATCTCTCAGTAACAAATTACTTGTATACAAGGCAATAATTAAACCCATCTGGACCTATGGAATAGAACTCTGGGGATCCGCCAGCAACTCTAATCTGGAGATACTACAGCGGTTTCAAAACATCACATTAAGAACCATCTCCAGCGCACATTGGTTTGTGAGAAACACAGAGATACACGAATACTTGGAAATGCCAACCATAAAAGAAGAAGTCAACAAATACATCAAAAAATACAAGGAAAGACTGCACAATCATAGCAACACACTAGCAAGACACCTGCTACAGAACCAAGACAATATAAAACGCCTTAAGAGATGGAATATTCTTGAGCTTGACCGAAGGAACTAAAGTATTCAAGTCTAGAGATGGTGCCTTTCATTGGAAATGGCACCTGAGTATCCCACCCGAGACCGCGTCTAATTATGGCTGAACAGCCGATTGTAGACAAAAATGGATGAAAAAAAAAAAAAAAAAAAATTTACAAAACACATTGTTATAGCGTTATAAATCAATAATACATCAAAAGTTACATACCTGAATTTGGTACACCAATACACGCGCGGACTACTTTAGTAGGCCCGCACTTTTGGCGTCAAACTGCTTGAGCCTGCGTACGCGCTGGGGTCGCGCGGGGTACTGAGGTTGTGACAAATATACCAGACGAGGATTACCTGGAATCACTAGTTTCTAGCGCGCTTAGCTAAAAAGTTATTGCAAAAAGAGTAACCCTGGTCTACTATAGTAGGCCGCGCGTGTACTCTAGTGTTAAACGAATATTACACTGCAAGCACGTTACCTATCTTTCTGAGTCTGTAGACTTACTGAAATAGTTTGTTTATGAGTTGCCCTCTATTTTCACGCTGAAAGAGCTGTCTGGCTGTTTGTTAGTTAGTCATTTACATTGATTTGATAGATTAGATTATCATTTAGATCCTTTCTAATTATTATTTTTTCTAGTGATGGTGCAATAAAGATTTGTATTGTTTTGTACATTACACTATTTTGTAGCGCACATATAAGAAGTTTCAATGAAAATGAAAATGAAAATGAAAAGTTTTTATTTCTTTAAGCTTACAAATAAGCACTTAGACAGGTCATATTTTATACTATTAAATTATTTTATAGTTCACTTCAATTTTTTGTCCACCAGTGGAAGAAGTGAGAAGAAACCACTAGTATGTTCATAACTTATGTGTGAGTGAATGTAGTCTCATTGTGAATGTAGTCTCATTGTTCACTCATTAACCAATGCAAAAGCATTGGTTAATGAGTGAACAATGAGACTACATTTAACAAAATGGTCAAATGTGCGAATCTCGCTATAAAACACATTGACAAAATCATTTACTACCTAGGCACCTAATATTTGTTTCTCCCATGTTTCTCCATAGTGTTTCTCCAAATTATATCGCAAAGATCAACATAACATGTGAAATTCTAATACCGACACCACCGCGCGGCGGCAATAAAGGGATGGGGGAATGTTACGATGTTATAAATCTAATGTTGTAATTAGATTAATAACATCCCGCCATCCCTTTATTGCCGCCGCGCGGTGGTGTAGGTATTAGAATGTCACAAAATCGTAACTAATAAAATCACAGAACAAATAAAATAGACAACATTTACCTATATTGTTGTAAATATTGGCCTAGCTGAACTCACTAGAGTGCGGGTGCCTGATAGAATAGAGGATATTCATTAGGTAAACTAAGGGTTGCTTCCGTTTTTTTCTTCATTGAGTAGGTAAGTATAGCTTTATCCTCTAGCTAGCTAGATATTTATCACATTGGCAAGCACATTAAGGCTGGCGTCTTTTGTTTTTCCATATAACTATATGTACTACTAGCGGACCGTCCCGGCTTCGCACGGGTAAGTATTTATTATTGATAATTTATTTGCGGCCGTTTATTTCCCGTACCCGTACCCCAGTGACGCCTATTTCGCATAGTTACGGTTAGCCGAGTGTGAGTCACGCGACTTTTTTTCTAATAAGTACTTACATTTTTGAACTCGTGATATCTTTCGAATGAAATATCCATGAATTAATAATTCAAAAAGTTATAAAGCAGTATATTTATAAAGTAATTTATTTTGATAAAGATTAATACTAAGGTACGAATAAAGAGCCTTTTCAAGCGGCGGCATTTTAATTAAAATTTTAAAATTAAAAGACACTTATTGTGACGTAACTATAATAGTTAGATACATGCTGTCGCGACATTTTTTGTAGACAATGATGTGTTCTGCAATGTTGTAGTACCTTACTTTGTTCTATGACAATAGTTTTCGCAGCGCACGCGATGTAAGGAATTTATAGGTAATTTTTTTACATCTTGGGTTTGTGTGTTCTTTTTACACCGTACGTCATACGAGCGAAATAGGCAATTGATTATTCTGTTGAGTCTCTTTTACACCATCGGTGGGCTGTGTTATGCGGGCACACCGCTACCTTCATCGTGAACGATACGTGAATGAAAGAACCACAGAGCATTTACCCATAGACAATTTGACGACCTCAGTAGCGCGGTGGGCAAAGGTCCGCCTGCGACGCAGGAGGTTGCGGGTTCGATTCCTGCCTCGGGTCAAATGTTTGTACGATCTGCAGATATTTGTTCGGCGTGTTTTGGTCGTTTTTTAAGTATAATAATAAAAACTATCTATGTAATGTATTTTATTATGTAGAGGTATATCAGTTATCAAGTACCTATAACACAAGATCTGTTTAGCTTGGGGCTAGATGATGCTGTGTGGATTGTTCAGCATTATTTATTTATTTTCTTTAACTTACAAAAAATTATTATTATAAATAAATAAATAAAGCTGGACAATTCAGACGCATTATCTATCTGATTAGAAAAAAACCATATGTACTTTATGTAACATTTACTCTTACATAATCAAAATATATGTCTAAAACACACTTTAAGCCTGTCTATTGACTAACATTGGTAACATAACAATTAAATAGCATGATTATATTATAAACAAGTGTGCTAGCACCATTGCACCACGCATAGACCTTCTCAACTCGTACCACTCTCGCAGGCCGCAACGATTTCTGAAACAATACATAAATATTCATTGTTAGTGATTCATTTATATCACATATTTATTATAAAAAGATCTCATTTACCTAATATGTATAGAATACTTTTCGAAATAATCCCTAAATAATAGGAGTTTAATAAATAACGTAATAATTAAATTTATTAGGTTTTAGAGCTATGTCGATAATTTTGGTTCTCTGCCTGGTGATAGTGATACTAACTGGTAACTAGCGCCCGCAGCGCGTCGACGGCGGGCGAGGTGGGCAGGTCGAGGCCCTCGTCGCAGCGGCGCGCCAGCAGCGGGTCCAGCGGCAGGGCTCCAAGGTAGGGCACGCCCAGCTCCGCGCACATGGCGCCCGCGCCGCCAGTCGTCGCAGGGAATATCTCGCTGCGGGCCTGAGGGACAGAGGATAGATAGAAAACACTTTATTATACCACACAAAACAGAAAACAATACAGAATTAAAAAACTTAGATTAAGGGTATAAAGGGCGGCCTTATCGCTGCGAGCGATCTCTTCCAGGCAACCTTAGGATTGACTGGACATGAAGGAACAATATGTTATGTAGTGTGTTATGGTGACACTTTATATTACGTATAATAAAATATAAAATTAAAGAGGATTGTACTGTTTACGCAAAACAACCACAGACAACGAGAGCAAACAGCTCATTCACTGACCGATCAATCGCCATTCACTCCTTCGAATCAAATCATTTATTTTTGCAGGAACGTCGTCGGTACAATAGATCTTCCGATACATTCTACCTCGTCAGGGCGTGCAAAATTATTACTCAACGACGTTCCTGCAGAAATAAACTTAGGTACAATATTATTAGGCTTTATAAATCATGTCAAAAAAAAAACTCATAATCATAATTCATAATAAAAGTAGATAAAAAATGACAAAAAGAAAATTGTACAATGTTATCGAAACTCCTGTAATTGACATATTATTTCATTTCATAGAAACATTTATCAATTAACCATTTTCTAAAGCTTAATTTTAAATAAATTAGATTGCATAGATAAGGAAGAGGCCTATACTCAGCAGTGGGTGGTACCGGCTGATTAGATACATAGATAGATAGCATACATTTAAATTCATTCTTCACTTATTCAATTTCATTCACTGACTCAGGGCAGGCCGGCCCCGAAACCAATAAGAAACTTCCACATCTATACAGCAAATAAAGTTGAAACATCTGCAGTCTACGTATTGTAAGGTATTCTCAACCATACTACTATTTAGAATACGTTCATTTTAAAGCTACAAACGTCAATTCAATCGAAACAACCATTTATTCAAATTCAATATGTAATCAAAAGTCACCTAATAACACAAAACCAAGATCACTTTTAAATTACAATTTAAAAAGTTTTTATTACAGGAAAAAATTGAAGGTATTCCTAAGCGCTTCGTTTGCCAAACATAAAACTACCATCTGTACATCACCTTACAAGGGAGCAAACGCAACATTATAAGTGATGACTTCATTTTACTACACAGACACATTTAGTAGCTAGGTACACATTTAATTGAAACTCGTTTTGCTTGCACACAGACATCTTACCCATTTATTTTGAGAATCTTAGGAAGGAATAAAAGGCTTTTTTATTTATAAACTCTACAAACAGTATTCAATAGAGATATAGATTAGTTTCTATTCTACCCATGGCTTCGTACTATTTACATATTACTATCCCATGGAAACTGATTTATGGGTAAATTTAGGCGATGTTAAGACATAGCTGTGACATACTATACGCGAAGATAATATTTTAAAAAACTTAAGGACCTTATGAATCACACGATATTACAGTTAGAATGTGTTTGTACGTGATTCATAGAAACAATAAAAACAATCCACTCCAATAATGTTTAACGACGTTGTCGTAAAAGTCGTGATAGCATAAATCTAGTACTGTTATAATAAATTACAGAAATTGTATAAACTGGTCATTAAATTCCGTCCGTGAACGTCTATTCAAATATTAAAATAAAATTTTACATCATCACTTTCATCACATTTTTAACTCATATTCTAAATGCGACAGCTTCGATGTTACTTGTTGTTACCAACGGATGGGGATGAATCCTCCCTTTTTGCGAGACGGGTGAAATGAAATGAAAATATATTTATTCTGATAGAGCAAAAAAACTTAATTATCTAACTATAGTAAACAAATACAGCACACGACTTAATAAAAAAAAAAACTTAAAAGTAAATAATTGATAACATGCATTGATTTATATACATATATATATATATTTTTATTATTAATAGACATATCTAAATTAATATTGTGTAGATCAAGCCGTCTGTGATGGTCAGTGCCGTGTTGCTGCGCTATCAGAACAGGTTCATGCTCAGCTGAATGTTGCGAGTAGCCCCACAACGCTGATTTTCAGCATGTACCATTGTGATGATGACGTACGAGACTTTAAAAGCTAGAATTTAAAAGTGAAAGGCAACTTGTCTATAAAAGGTAATATAGAATAAAAACTCAAAATCAACTACTTTAGAGATTAAAAACAAAAAAGGGTACACGTAATTTTAACCTAAAAGAAAGAAAAAATGTATATAAACAATAACAGTTCGACACATTCATAGAAAAATCAAAACTCAGCAGAGACATCAAGACTACAAAAAACACTGAAGATAATTGAAAAAATCGACGGATTTAATTTAAATGAACAGGGATAATCAGTTACAGAGCAAACTTTACCTACCTACTACAGCTGTAACGCGCTATATGTTTTTCCGATAACGCTATATCACGTGTCCTCCTCTCATCAGAGTTCGTACGCCACTAAGCCTGCAGTGTGTGACGGGTGATTTTGTGTGTGAGTTGATCAGTGTATAATAGATATGAGTGTATCAGGGTGTGTGTGTTTATGTGTGTGTGTGGGTAAACTTGTGTATTGTATGTGAATTAATCAGTGTGTTAGTGTTCTGTCAAGGACACCAGTTTCCGTAGAAGCTGAGCAATAGCAGACACTTTGAGTGTGTATATGGTTGCCCCGCCTCACTGCAATCTACTTTGAAGTTCCAGTAGTTGATTTTTTAACTTCAATCTAAAATTGCACTTATTTTGAAGTTCACGCAGAGGCGGAGGTAGTGAGTTCCAACACTTAGTGGCGCAGAATCGAAAACTACCGCGGAAGGCAGCTGTACCGTGTCGCGGAGTGCGTAGCACGAAGGAGCACGCACGCGGTGGGTTTCTGTTGTGGTCTCTGGCCCATTCGAATTTGTCGTAGAGATGCTTTGGCTTACCTGATTTAAACACTCCGAACATTAAAGTGGCAAGATGAAGATCCCGCCTATGTTTCATGTTCAGGATACGGTGTAGATTTAAGAAGGGCGTTATATGACTACGCGGTGGGACATTGAAGCAAAAGCGTGCGCAAGTATTTTGGACTCTCTGTATGAGTTTAGAGGGTGGGAGTAATTAATGTCCGATCTTTTTTGAAGTGTGTTAAAAATTGGTTATTGTTAAATAACCAATTTTTAACAGACTTCAAAAAAGGTCGGGGTCAAAGGGGGTCTCAAATCGACTGGTTTTTTTGTGTTTGTTAGGTACTTCATATCTTTCGACTGGGTGAACCTATTTTGATAATTCTTTTTTTAAACTAAGTTTTCAACACATTTTAATTATTTAGGATTTTGAAGTCGGTTTATAGTTTTTTAAGACACGCCAAATTGTATTAAAACATCCACTAGCAGTATTCCTTACCTGACAGTTAGGGCAGACGAAGATGCTCATGTTCTCGATGACCCCGAGCACGCGCACGCCCACCTTGGCGCAGAACTGCAGCTCCTTGCGCACGTCCAGCAGCGCGGCCTCCTGCGGCGTGCTGACCACCAGCGCGCCACTCAGCCCCGCCGCAGACAGGTACTGCACCGAGGACAGGTGCTCGTCTGATGTGCCTGGAACCAATGACAACCACACGTTAAGGTTTTTATAGTGCTTACAATTACAGCAAAAAATAGACCAGTCAAATTTTATATTACACTATAAATTATTATCAAATAAGATTATTTTACTGTTCACTTAAATTTTTTGTGCACTAGTGGAAGAAGTGAAAAAGAAACCACGCTCAAGCATATGGCGACACAATACCAATATCATGCCTGTGCAGGACAGTTGTTGTGATGAGGGCCCCCCTTCTCAGCATTAGGATTCAATTCAATTGGTGACCTCTGTGGCGCGGTGGACGAAGATCTGCATGCGACGCAGGAGGTTACGGGTTCGATTTCCGCCGGGACAATTGCTTAGCTTTGGGCTGGATGGTGCTGTGTGGTTTGTCCAGCATTATTTATTACAATGCGACAGGACACAAACACCCTGTGCAAGACATTAGGATTCAATTCGGCAGCATTCTTGTAAGTTGTAACACACACAACAATAAACAACTCTACTTATTTATTTTACACACAAAACTCTTTCATCTGTATAACCACAAGGGTCGTATTCAACTTGAGGCAGAAGCCCATTTCAATAGCAATAACATATTACAATGCCATCAAACATAATGTTACAAAAAGTAAGTACTATAAAGTAGAATTTCTACTAGTAAGTATTTTAAAGCCGAGAGTATGTGAAGGTGTATGCAATGTCTAAGTGTCACTTCACACACTATTCTAACGAAAGGTTACTTTCTGCTCTTGCACTTGACTTTATTCATAGTTACTAATTGAATTAAAAAATAAATACAACTATGTTTTCTAAACAATTTTAAGGCTCTATCAATCAATTTGATTTTTTATTATTTAAGACGTACACTTAGTCTAATAACCAAACATAATAATTGTAAGGAGAAGGACTCACTCATTTTTAATTTAAAGGAACTAACCCGGAGGTGTGTCAATGAGCAGGTAATCGAGATCCCCCCAGTCCACCTCGCTGAGGAACTGCTTGATCATGCCGTTCTTCTTGGGCCCGCGCCAGATCACCGCGTCGTCGGGGCTGCCCAGCAGGAAGCCGATCGACATCAGCGACAAGTTGTCGGTCACGTACTGAGGGAATATATGTATATTATGTATTATTTGGCACAGGCTGTTGGTACTTGAACAGGGGTGTGTGTACTCTAATTTCCGCACTTAGACTCGGATTGGTCCAATGTGCGTGGTTTGTTCTGCTAGTGGAACCAGCCTTACTCCGTTCAGAAGCACAGAATCTCCCTGGGATCTTCACAGGCTTCGCGGAGTGACCTCGTACTTGAAAAGTATATAGATTTGAGACATTGAAGAGCCTGGCCAATTTTCGCGTTTGGAGTAGCTGGCTCGGCCCGCAGATATCCGCGTCCAGGTGTAGGTATACTTACAACGGGGGACCAGCCCGAGCCCGAGTTGTGCACCTGTTCCCCGCGCACGCCCAGCACGCGTGGCTGGCTCGGCCCGCAGATGTCCGCGTCCAGAATACCAACCTGTAGACAAGACCACTATATTCATACAGTTTCATTGCTGCTTCCAGGATAGGGGAGGCACTACTGTAAAATATTCATTCAGATTACGTAGGTAGGTACGAGTACATAGAAGTACCCACCTGCCACGCACGACCAGTAAACCGAGGCAGTAAAGAGGCCGAGGCCGAAACGAATGTACGGGACGTCCGCGTATGCGTAAACAAGGGATGATAGTAAGTAGGTGCGTTAGAGTTACCTCCTCGGTGCTTAACTCAAACTGACCTACCTACCATTAATCATCATCAAAAGGCGTAAATCTATTGTATTTCAGTTAGAAGATCCGATTGTTCATAATTGACGATTAGATAACAGTTTAGTTGAAGTATAAATACACCATCATCATATTCTCTTTGACCCTATTTCACAGTAAACCTTTCATCCTTGACCCGCCACAGCTCCCGCCATACATACCTAACACCAACACAGGTTTAAAAAACGTGCGTGACATTCCCCAAATCAAATCAGCTTACAATAAACAAGCAATAAAACCTGACCTACATACAAAAGGCCACAGTACCATACCAGTACCACTCCGTGCCAGCTTCCCCACGCAAGGAACCTCGCGAACGTACGCCGCCGTCACTGCAGTGTGACTCAGAGAATCGATACGCGCGCGATCTGTCGGGTGGTCTAGCACGATGGAATTCGGAAATTCGCAAGAAAGAAGGTCGCGTTACAATAGGGTAGGTAAAGCACTACACTGAGACTTTGGGACACTTTGAGAACCCATACAATACATGATGCTGTATCAAGATGTTCTCATGAACCTACTTAGGATATTGGAGTTTGATGAGCGCACTACAAGTCGCGCGTCTGTAGGCGTGGCGCGTAGGCGACTATAGAATCTCGCTTGAAGAAAGTCTCCACTCTGTATGATTTGCTCTACCATAGCACATACTGAGTGGAGACTGATTTTGTCAGTTTCTCTGTTAATTTATATGATTATGTACTATTTGTCTCTGTTCTGGAAAAATAACAATCTTTATACTTTTAAAATTGAAGCAATGCGAAATATGAAAAGTACTTTTCTACTGAGTGAAAGGAGGTGTTTGTTGTAGACAATATCTTAAAAAAACAGCTCAATAGCTCGCAACAACCACACTGCTATCAGTTTATCTGGTAAGCAGATAAAACTAGACTTAATTATCATTACTCATATTCATTATTAGAGATTTATGTTGCATACAATCCCTACTTATTATATTTATCCGTAGGAGCATGAGCGCACACTTGGTTATGTCTATTAACAAATATAAAGATATATTTTAAGATAACATAAATAATTAAAGCAACACAAAGCATAGAGATTTCCTTCAAGATGAGATATCAAAGCTAATTAATAATTATTAATCAGGAGGGTATGTACATATATGTACATACATACAGAGTTTGTACATAATATAATAACATCTGCATTTGGCCTGCCAACTTGGTGCATTTTGGCTAACTCACTGAGAACATAATCTCAAATCAATAATAATGTACAACTTACATTAACATCGGCACTGGTGGCTGCCAGTGCATGTCCAAGTAGCGATGTAACTGTACTCTTGCCCACTCCCCCCTTGCCGGACAGAATTAGAATCTTGTGCTTCACGTTTGAGAGCCGATCTTTTATTATTTGAATAGCAGGATCTGGGGCTGAAGGTTCTCCTGGAAATAGAAAAGAATCGCTAATGTTCTGTTTGTATTTTTTTACAGGTTCTTGGCTTCTTATAGTACTAGTTGTTAGACATATACCTTGTAGTACAGAGCCCACTGGCAGTACCTCTGTTAAACAAAATATTTTATAAGAGTTTAGTGCATAATTTAATTTTAAGGTAAGGTAAGGTTACCTGATGCACAAATATTCTGGTTTGGACAACCTGCACAGGCAGAGGCTTTGCCGGCGTCATCACTTTGTGTCCCAGGACAGTCTGTAATAAATAAAATATAGGTTCATCGCTTTAGAAAAATCTAAGTAGTCTAATGTTATAATTCGTAAACAAACTCCAAAAGCTGTCTCACGTTGAGGCGCGTTATCTGGTACAGTGCTCATGATTGAAAAAGTCGTATTTCATAACAATGTTTTGAATTGAATGTTTTTAATATTAAAAACCGGACACTACTATGAGAAAATTTCTCAAGTCACAGTCAGTCAGTGAAATCAAAACATACAAACAAATATACAATGTTTTGCTTTGCATCGCACACAGTCGTACGTTACGTAGTGTAGCAACCTCAACTAGCAACTAGCAAGCAATAGTGTAGTATGGATGTATGGATATGGATGGATGGATGGATACTATGGATAGAGATAAATCATTGATAGAGATAGTACGTATGTAACAGTGTTGCCGGCAATCAAAGTGAAAATTTATTGTTTTATATGTGTGTTTATGACACATACTATTTATATATACTTTACCTTTGGTTATTTTTATATCTCAGTTGAGCGTACATCTAAATAATTAAATCCATTAGTATAATACAATTAATGATTCATTTTGGTCCGAAAGGATCTGCAGAGGTAAAAGAAGATCTGAAACTGACCAAAAAGATCCGCACCGGCAGAGCTGTCATGTAATGTCAAAACTTCATGTGAAATGAAAGAAAGTGACAAAGAGAATATAACGCTTGGAAAGTGATCATATCGTAGACAAAACCGGAAATATTCGAAAAAAAAGTGTCTATGGAAATTTACTTTTCGCGAGCTATTTAATTTAAACAAATGGCGTCAAATTTGAATATCTATTAGACAATTTATTTTTTTCAAAATTTCTCTCTTAATTTTTTTTTGTTTTGCATTCATACAATAGATAAGTCATCATGGCAAAAGAAGTGTCTATGTGCTCGGTAAATAAAGTATTTATTATTTTAATACCACAGGCGAGCTATCGCTAAGTTTTTTATTTCTGTTCCTTAGCAACTCCAGCAATGGAGCCCCGTGAAAGACACAGCGGGGTCGGCCTCCACTCCTTCGCAGGTGGGATACTGCTTCCACACACCGAAGAAGCACCCATGGCGACCCATCATGGGATTCGAGGAGATCGAAGTCACTCCGATGTAAAAAATTCATGAAATTTAATTTTTGTTCTTTTCACATTTCTTCCTTTTCACCCAATTAGCTGCAGGATTTCCACTACAGGGGACCAACTTGCTATAAAGAGTTATTCCTTTGACCATATCTACCTAATAGGTATGTAGGTACTCAGCAGCTAGCGTTGATCGCAGTATCTATTGATTGAGGTTTACTCGCTGACTCCAACCTTGCTGATAGATATGAACCTAATTATTACTGCGCGGCCATTGCGTTTTGGACTTTGTTGGATACTGCTGCCTACTATATTGCAATGGCTCCCTTGGCTTGTAATTAAAATTCCTTTTTATAAACGTATGGTGTTGTAGGCCGTCGCAGCCCATCACCAACACGATGGTAGACCCGTGCTACACGCCGGCCGGCATGGCGGCGGAGCCCCTGCGCTTCCCCAACCTGGTGACCGGGTTCGACCGCAGTCCCGAGCACGCCGCGCGCGCAGCTCTCTACACGCGGTACGTTTTCACTCTTAAGTACTTCAACACTGTGTGATTTGCAGCTCGTCTATACAATTGCCAACGTTCATAATCATCTTATCAGCCCGTTTACGTCCTCGCTGGTACCGTCCATATTAAGAGAACTCTAGTGTCTAGATGAGTTCTTTTAAAATGTCTCTAGACTCTAGATAAACCTATGTTAGGATTTAAGACGCTATCAACAGTAAACTGTAACAAATTTGTAACAATAAATAAATAAATCTATCTATCTATGAACATAGGCCTCCCCCAAACGAAGCCATAAATAGAGGCGGTCCTCATCCCCCAGAGACCGCTAGGTCAATGTCGTCGGTCCGTCGGCGTCGAGTGGGAGGTCTCCTACATTCCGTTTCGCCACTACATACACCAATAACATTATTATGATTGTAGGTATACGCAATACGAGTGGAACCAGAACAGCATCAAGAATTACAACGAGTCTGATGCCAAGAGGAACTTTTCGGAGCGGGTGCGCGCTGATATCATGCGGATGCTGAGGTGAAACTGACTTATTATTATTTAGTTGACGACCTGTGGTGCAATTAAATATTACGTTGGATATGACGACCGCTGTAGCTGTAGCACGGTGGGCGAAGGTCCGCCTGCGACGCAGGAGGTCGCAGGTTCGATTCCCGCCTCGGGACAATTGTGTGTACCTACGATCTGCAGATATTTGTTCCGGGTGTTTTGGTATTTATCTATGTATTATAAAAAATAACTATCTATGTAATGTATTAAGTATATCAGTCATCTAGTACCTACCCATAACACAAGCTCTGCTTAGCTTGGAGCTAGATGATGTTGTGTGGATTGTGCAGCATTATTTATTTATATTTTTTTCATAAGTGGAACAATAATCTGCGAGATGATATTACAGGGAGACTGACGAGATAGGAACCCAGGGGCAGAGGGACTCCGGCCGCAGGATCGGCGAGAGGATCACGGATACCACCTTCTGGCGCAATGAGGTGCGTTAACAAACAGTCGAGCTACACACATAGACCTGCCTTCAATAAATATAGTTCAGCCTTCACAGCACCTACCCGTTAGTTTGGACAGTTCATACAGACCTATGAATAAGCAGCAACTGCATCCAACTGTTAAATAAAAACAAAAAAAAGCAAACAACTAATTTTATTTTTTAAATTCTATGTAGGTAAGGTTAGGTACCTAGTAATTATAATATACCTATGAGGTAATTAGGTTCATATGTATATACTGAGTCGAAGTTAAAAGGTTGCTTCCATTACGGATGTACGCAGGTTTCTATAGAGATGGAGCGCCTGGTAGCGACGTGCGAGAAGCTGACCGACACGCGCCGGCAGCTGGAGCGAGCCATCGCCGGCATCGAGGGTCCGCTGCACATCGTGCAGGAGTGCCTCTACCATCGCGAGAAGAGGCAGGGTAAGTAAACGTTCACTGTTGAACATAGGCCAAACAACGTAGCGTAAGTAATACCGAGGATCATAAATATGTATTAGAAACGGGCCTCACATAGATCCTTGTGGGACACCATTATTATAGCAGCGTCCATTTCATTCGTTGGCATTTTTACTGTTGTTTTTGACTTTCATTAATTAATATAATACACATAAAATTGTTTATTCCATGTTGTCAGGTCTGGAGCAGGTGCACGACTCGGTGGAACAGTCGCTGCTGATGGAGGTGTCCATTCTGCGCGAGGCTCAGGACAAGTTCCGCGCTATGCTCGAAAAAGTTAATATTAACTTGTCTATATTAAAGTTTGCTCTGCAGCGATAAGACCATCTCAGTCTGACCAAGTCTGTCTCTTTTAGATTGTTTATTGTGTACCCAATCCTACAAATATTAAACATGAATGTGATCTGACAGTTTAGATAATGTGAAAATGTTTCAACTCCAAATTACAGAACAATTACCTACGACATATATATAATTCTGAAAGATAAAACAGGGTTTGCTTGCAATCGGTTAGTAGAACTGAACTCTGTGGCTTCTGTTAATCAGTATCAATGTGCAACGTAGGTGCGCGCTCAGAGCAAGAACTGCCGCGCCACGCAGCACGAGCTGGAGTCAGACCTACGGAACAAGGAATACGCGCTGGGCATAGATTCTATGTGCCACCAGCTCAACAACTTCTCCAAGGTAACAACACAAAGGCATGATCACACTACCACTCTAGTTAGCCGGCGCGGCGATTTGTCTATTTTTACCTACAGGCTGGGTCTTTAAGTAAGTTAACATAACGTAATTATTCTGCAGCCAGGTTACAGTTGTGTTATTTTCTGTGTGTAGGGTCTACAGTTCTATGCGGGCATCGAGAGGTACGACCCCACGGTGTGCGACAGCGTGCGGTGGGCGGCTGCCTCGGCCGCGACGCTGCAGCGGTCGCAGTCGGAGCGCGCCAAGGCCATACAACTGCTCTCAGGTGTGTAGAGTGTAGGGTCTACAGTTGTACACGGGCATCGAGCGGTTCGTTGTTGTCTAGCTAGGCTACAAATATACCCGTAACAATAAATGGCATTCGTGAAGAAACCAATGACATGTACCTTTATCTTCCATTTACCTTTTTGACATTGTACATTGTATCGACAGACACCGATAACCTGATCAACGTGTCGGCGACGCAGATCTGGGACCAGTGGAGCAACAGCAACAGCGCCTTCACGCGCCGCATCGCAGAGACCATCGAGATCAAGAACAAACTGCAGTTACATCTGCACAAGGTACACTAATCCTACTAATATTATAAACGCAAAAGTTTGTGAGGATGTATGCAAGTATGTTTGTTGCTCTTTCACGCAAAAATGAATGGATTTTGATGAAACTTCACAACAATAAACCGCGGGGCGCAGCTAGGTAGTGAATTATAATATAAGGATCTAAGCTGGGCTGCATGCATCGAACGTGGCAACGATCTGCTAGAGTTGATAAACATTGTACGTAGGGGAGACCGGGGTTCAAAGTGCCGGGGGCACGTTGTTCCGATGCAAATTACTTTGGAAGGAAAAGAGATAGCAATATGTGTTAAATGCAGTGCAAGACGTCATACCATCGCGCTATTGCATCAGCTATTTTAGTGATGCCTTGGCAACCGGAAAGTGTGGTAGTCGAATGGAGGTTCATAATTGTCACGTAAGTAAATATTGTCATGTTAAAACTTTTTGGTCTATTTCGAACAGTTTTATAGCTATTAATGTGCGACTTGCATTTAATAGTTGGAAAAACTATTGGGAATATTTTAAAAATGTCATTATTGACGTAATGTTACCTATTTTAGAAGAATTTTGGATAACTTTGAAAATTAAATTTGGGGCTCTAAGTTCCGCTGATCCGGGGCTAGTTGTTCCGCGGAACTTTGAACCCCATAATAAGGTAAATAATGAATTTGAAACAAAAATTGTTTTAGGATGCGAAACTACAAAAGAAAAACGGAACGGGGCAAGACTTCTGAACAGCTTTTGCAGCGGGCAGGTAATGCTGTAATCAAAGACGGTCGGAAGCTCAAAACCGTAGCGCGGGAACTAGAAATATGCCAAATGACATTATTCCGTTTTGTGAAAAAGCTAAAGGCCGGTGTAACTCCAACTGTGGGTTATTACTCCAGAAGGTGTTCAACCCAGACCATGAGAAGACATTGGCTGAATATCTTTTGAAATGTTCATCGATTTATTTTGCCTTCTTCCAGAAGAAGTGAGGAAGTTAGCACACAAGTGTGCTCTGAAATATGATAAGCCTAACATTCCAGATTCATGGCATAAAACGGAATTGCAGGAGCTGACAAAGATGGATTTCGGAAGAGAAATCCGTCTTTGTCGATAAGAACTCGCCGAGCCGACCAGTGCAGGCCGAGCATCTAGTTAGTTTCAACTGACACAATGTTGGAGAATTTTTCAGCAAACTGGGTGATGTCATGTTAAAACATAACTTGACACCATCAAAGATATGGAAAAAACTTGGACGAAACAGGAGTCACCACTGTATTAAAGCCCAGGAAAATAGTGGCATCAAAGCGTCTTGTGTAAGAACTGGGCACATTTAAAATGTTTGGATTCGGACGAAGTCCATTCCTATGTTTGTCCTAATTGCAACTCTGATGACGAAGCTTCCGAATAGTACAAAGTTATTTGGATTAGACTGATTAAAGACTTGTAATTACTAATAACTATACTTGTGAATGCTAGTTGATTGATCTCAATGTCCTAAATAATACAAAGTTAAAAGTTGATTCATTATAAGTGTTCGTTTTGATGATTCTTTGCCAAAGATAGTAATTTTAATCCTTATTTTTAATAAATGACTCATGAATATTTCATTCAATAATTTTGTGTTTGATTTATACATATCTATACACTACAACTAGAACATTATCAATTGAAATTGCTGCCGGAACAACTTGCCTCAACGATGGAACAACCAGCCCCACGACGGGGTCAGTGGTTCCTTATCGATTTTTCACAAAAAAAATATGCTGGCGCTAAAAATATTACAAATTTAGTAAAAACGATTACATCAAGTAAAACTAGTATAAATTCTGCGTCTATAAACCCCTAAATATTGAATTTCAGTCCATTTATTGACATTCTTTTTGCGTGTTATTTGAAAATCGGCACTTCGAACCCCGGTCTCCCCTACAACACATGTAATTAATACAAACGATGGCTGGCCTAGAACATAAGTGAGGCCCTAGTCTCCGAATAGGCAGGTACCTACTCGAATGCCAATCGATTTAAGCAGGTCTCGATTTTTTATTAAATGGGAAAAAACTGTTGTGAATTGTAATTGATCAAGCAAACAGCGGGAGAGAAAGAAAGTGAACCCTGCCATAGTGACGAGCAAGTCAATCAAGTAAAGTAAATCCTGCCACCCGATTTGCCCACAAATCCGGTCACAGAGATAAGTTTATTAGGCAAGTAGATAATATATATTGTTTGTGTTTAGATCCAACAAGAGATCTTTGACCAGGAGAAGACACTGGAGCTTCTGAACAAGGCGATTGAAGACAAGCTGCAGCCTATGAAGGTGGCTCACACGCGGCTGCAGGCGCGCACCAACCGCCCGCACTTAGAGAAGTGCAGGGACGACGCGCAGAACAGGTGGGTACTGGAGCAGAGTGTACACAGTACACACTCGTTACTTGAATTGAAGTATTTTAAACAGGCAATAATAGCAAAATGCTCGTAAGCCTCCAATGATTGATTTCATGTTACCTTTTATTTTAAAACAACACACCCAAAAATTATTAATTTTCTTTGCGTTCACTTGATAAAAGACCCCGCTAACATTATTTGTGTCCCCCAGACTAGTAAAAGAGTGCTGTGATCTTCACGAAACCATGGAAACCCTCCGGTCCAAGATAGCGACAGCCGAGGGCACGCATCAGACACTACTGGGGGTGCGCGCGGGGCTGGAGGCCGACCTCAGGAACAAGTCAACCACCCTGTTCATAGACCGCGACCAATGCATGGGGCTCCGGCGGGGGTACCCGGTCACTGCGGCTATCAAGGCTTAGTCTCGAAGATTATAGTCCTAGCCAGCGGTAGTCATGCGATAGATATGCGGCGAAAAGGCGAGAGAAAAATACTTACAGCTTTTTTACTTTTTTGCTTGCTTTACATATTCTGATGAATTCATGACTATTGCGACCATACAAGACGCAAGCAAAGCAGGTGTACATTAATCTCGCGCTGTTCGCATTCGCACACAGCAGTTGATTAGCTCTCGCGCGGACTATAGTCTCACTACACGTTGTTTAAATTAAACTTGTTTATCGTGTAATAGCGTTCGTAATAAATTGAATGTGGCACTGTATGATTTTTTATTTGTTTGGAAAGAAATATAAAGCCGAGTCGTGGCGATGCGAGTTGATATGTGTGTGTGGGCTCATCAGTTAAAGCCGTCGGACACATAGTAGTATCACTTGTACCATTGATGGTACAAATAAATGGTACTATAGACACAAGAGGGTTATTTCTACGTCGAGTTAGAGTACTGGCATATCGATACTCTAATTCGACATTCGACGAATGCATGCAATTGTCAATTTCAGAGGAACCTTCTTATGGCAAATAAAAAGTTTCTGAAAAAAAGTTTTTGAAAACAATTTTATTAAAACTTAACAAAAACATAAGTCAGCACAAAATTACTATAAAACTGGCATGTTATATCACTATTTGTACAAGAAATGCCAGCAAGCATATTCAATTAAATATCTACCTTGTAATCTTACTGTCTCACATACGAAGGAACTGGTAGCTTCATGCCTTCTTTAGCCTCAAAGAATGTGTATGAAAGCACTATTTCATCAACATACTCCATTTTAGGGTCTTCTGTAAACTCTGGGTCAATGTAGAAAAATACAGGCATATCCACCTGAAAGAAATGTTATTAAAATTAATTCTTGTCCATCATGGTATATATAAGATCAGAATTGAATCAGAATAAATGGCTTGATATATAGCCATAAAGGAGTCATGATGATGACTTATGACTTATCTGGTCACACTAGCAACCCCGTGCAGGTAGATCATATAGATATAATTGTAGGAGATTGTTTAATATATTTCCCTTGGTAAAACATTATTATATGTACAACTTTAAATATGATAAGAGGCTAAATACTTTTAGCAATCCTCAATCTAGGAACCCAGAGATTATTCAAGGTCTGGTTATCTATTCAACATTCAGATTATTGTTATGATGTTATTTCATAATAACCTGTTCATGTGGATTCAACTGCTGCTCCTCAAAGCAGAAACACTGTATCTTGTTGAAGTACTGGCCGGCCTCAAATGGAATCACATTGTAGGTACTGATGCCCGTCACCGCCTTGTCTGTAGGGTTCTTTGCTGTGTAGAATGCTAGGGCGGTCTCACCAGGCACTAACTGACAAAAAGACAAAGTTACAGTACAGTTTGGAGCTAGTAATGCCTTAGGAATTGTCCAGCATGGTGCGCACCATAAATGCTGCAGTTCATTACAGACTAAAGGTAAAAGAGAACTGAAAAGGGTAGCCCCACTGCAATGAATGTTAATGATTAATATTTAAATAATGTTGGACAATTCACACTGCATTATCTAGCCTCAAGTTCATCAGAGCTTGTATTAAAGGTACTAGATAATTGGTATACCTACTTAATACAATACACAGGTAGATATTTTAAGTTATATATAGAAAACCTGTAACAAATATCTGCAGATTGTAAGGTTCTCTTACAGTAATATCATGCTGCTGTGGCTTGAAGTTCCACTGCATAGATGAGGCAGTGTCTGCATTGAATCTGATTTTAAGTGGTCGGTTCTTGACTGCTTTCATGTCACTAACAGAGGTGTCGGCCTCAACTAGCCCTGTGGTGCCTCCATAACTGTATGCCTGGAATTATTCAAAAGCTTGTATTAATATTATGGATGTTGAAAATGCGCAAGTGCTGTCTGAGCTAAATATAAGCCGGCTTCAATTTAGGCTATTTCATGAAAGATAGACTTGACTTATTTGTTATTCGCAATAATTGTCATAGAATATTATAAATGAAGAAGAGTAATGAATAAGGTTATGTTTACCTGACAAAATATCCTATACAAAGGAACCGCTGCATAACTTAAACCTACTGTCATTACTCCCATTGCAATCATATAGTTAAGCGTAGACCTAATCCTCCCCTTTTGGTCATGGGCACTTCGGGAAAATACATATTGCGGTAAACTTATCTTCTTTGGGGATATAAAAGATGGATTTATTCCGTAACTATTACTCATGGTTTTGAACTGGCATCTGCTAGTCCATATTAATCGATTCATAATGGCTCTGTAAATTTTTTATTAGTTTTTTCTATGATTTTATCAATTAAAATTCATTTTACACTTTTTGTTTTCTAAATAAAATAATACAGCAGAATGCAGACAAGGTGAAGTCAGGCGAAAGTCTCAATCTCAAAGTACATTCTTTGACAATGACAAGTAAGATATTGACTTACTGACAATTTTGCCAACCGAGCAGAACCAATAGAGGATAAAAACCGTTTTTTCCGTACAACCGGCTAAGGAACATCCTTGTCACTTTTAGTTTTACCAATGTGCGGGCGCGGGACATTTAATTTGTACAATTCGGTTTTTAATCAGATATTATTTCAAGAAACATGAAAAGTATTTATTATTACTTCATAATTGGGCATTTGGTGCACATAACTACAATAAAAAGCTTAATAAAAGTAATAAATTTTAATATCCCAATAACTTTCCTAATTTTTTAAATTACTAATCTACCGCTATAAGTTTATGTTTTGTTTTAATATGTGCATCTGTATGCGTTTTTTGATAAGCTTTATACGTACAATCTAGAAATGGACATCTAAACATTGGTTCTTTACCGCATTCGTAAGTGACATGTCTTCTGTATGTGCTCTTGTGTCGATATTTTCGTTTACACTTTTCACATTCATACGACATGTAATGCGACCAATAGTTTTTTGTCTTCATAGGCACAATGGGTAGCATATTCTGCATCATTGTACTATAGAACTCCACTTCACCTGCAACAATGAAACATCATTGACAGATAAAATAAGAAATTACCTGCCTATGAACTTAATTCTAATCCTACTATCCTCCTAATATCTAAAACCCACCTCTCATTGTATTTCTTTCTTAATGTGAAACGTAGGAAGGATAAATGTTTACCGTATAATGTGGTTACCTAGTTATTTTATGCACCAAACAGCACGCAAGTTGCAAGTGAACCACGAATAAAAACAAACCAATTCATTTCAATCGAGAAACATTTATTCACATGCAGTCCACAAAAAAGGAACAAACCAAACACGCTACATTTTACAGAAAAATACAAACATTTGAAAATATTGTGCGGTCTGAAGTTACATTTAGTTAGTTTGATTGGTACCGATTTAAATAATCAAGAGGTTGACAAATAATTCATGGAACATAAATTACTTATTTAAATAGGCACGAAGCCTGTAGGCCTCTTAAACACTATTATTGATATACCTACTATGTATGTATTTAATTTAAAACATATGTGGTGGTAAATAAAAATAACTTATTGTGTTTATACAAATTATCTTGATGCAAATGTCTGAATTTATTAAAATGTGTAGTTAAATATGACTTACCTAACGTAACGTTGCATTAGTATCTAGGATCTATTTATCTTTGGTTCAAGAGTTTGAAGACTTGGCACAATGTTTTCGAATTGCTAACTTGCTTTACATTTTAATAATGATTATGACAATTTATGAACAAAACGTAACATTACCTTTTATGATTTCATCTTATCCCTATCAATCTATTAATGCATTATATTATTATTAAAACTAAATTTTGGTGGGTAACTATAGGTTAAATTTTATATAAACTTAGGCAAAATTGAACACTCAAAACACATTAATTTGTAACACTTAAAACAAGTCCACACCACCAGGTACCTACATAATGTAGGACGAATTTTCTTTCAATATTAATAAATTATTATAAATAATTTCAATTTATTTACCAACTCTCTCCTGGTAGGTACCTTAGAAGGTATATTAGATTATAGATATAGATTATAAAACAATAGCATCTATAACTTAAGTGTATTCCTAGATAAGGCACTTAGATAAGGCTAAGAATCGACTAAGATTCTTTGGTATAAGTAATAAAATATTGACAATTCAAAATTTGAACTTCATTGGTAACTTATTTTACAATAACAAATGCAATAGTAATAATTAACGTATAACAGATATACTGCAAAAATATTAAACAATGGTAATAATTAGATACGTAATACTTTTTAGTTGGATTTACTTTTGCATAGGTATCTTTGGTAACAAGGAACACAATTCAAACAACATGACGAAAAATAACAAGAAATATAACAATCTAGCACTATGTGTTTAAAATACTTCATAAAAAAACTATAAGAATATTTTGCTACTTATGTTAAGGTTTACGGACCCGAGGTAGCGCCCGAGTCATACTTAGCTGCCTCCGTTTAACGTTAATCTCAATAAGAACATTATAATGATTTAAAATCCTCATGCTGCGATGGCAATCAGCATTCACTTAAATCAGAATTATACAGAAAAGTCTTACGTATGAACGAGTACCTATAGTTAAGGCCTGTAATAACGAATGTGCATGGTACCCGCTTAGTTTTGTTCTGTTATTTCTTCTAGTCTCAGTAGCTCACAATACTGTTCTTCAAGTTTCCTTCTCCCCGGTGGTTATGCAGCTGTAAAATAAATATTTTCATAAGTACAATGATTATATTATTTATATGAAACATTTAAAAATGGTCTACCTACTTCGAAATTATTCCGTTTATTTTTTGCCAACCCAACAAAGCCATGTACAGTAAGTGCATAAAAATACTTGTAGACCATTTTTAAACAAAGAATTAGGTAGGAAAATAATCATGCAAAAAAAGCGAAGAAAATAAGTTTTAAGGTTTTAGGAAAATTATAAATGGTAATGTCGGTTAATCGCTTTGTGAAATAATTATTTATTCATGATATAATGAATACCCATACCCATTCGAAACAAACACGTTAACGGTAGATGGGAATGAGGACCATGCATTTAAGTTGGTATATCACGAACCAAGAAATCTACCTAGTGTATTAATTGTTAGTTAGGTTAACACAAGCATGATGGTTACACGGAGTATGGACTGAACAAGACTAGACTGTTACTGACATTGGAAGCTCTCAGCGGCCGCATCATTCTGACTTCACGAAATCCACTTTCTCCGGCATATCTTTGTGGAGGTGCCTCTCGTGCAGCAAGAGGTTGTGCTTCTGATAGGCCCGATACACGCAGTAAGGGCACTTGAAGCTGGGTTGTTTCCTACATTCGTACTTTATGTGCCGTTGCAAGGAGCCCTTGTGTTTGTATTTGTTCCCGCAGTCCACGCACTCATACAGAGTCCACTCCGCTTTAACGCCGCTCAACCCGGACGAACCCAACGTGCCATAACCCAATATATAAGGAGTGTACAACTGTGCAACTGAAATAAGAGGCAAAACAAAATAAACACGTGCATTATCTACACTACAGCTACCACCGTGTGAAGCCAAGCCACCGTATAATGTATAAACAAAATAATTTAGGTAGCCACCAACTGAAAGCCAAGGATGATGCACCATGTCTCCCATTTAATTTGTAGGTATTACACTACCAATAAATCTAGCACCCTAGTGTTAGCATGCGACCTGAATGCCGGTATTAATTACAAATTTTAAATCCTTATTGACGCATATCCGTAAAACTAAATTAACATGCATGTTGAAACAATTTGATGACCAAAAGAAGGTAACAATGTATCAGTAAAACGATGAGTACCAAGAATAGCAACTTTATTAAATAAAATACAAAAAGGTTATAAAATACAATCAAAAAATGCTTTATAAATCACTGTAAATTCATAGTTGAATGTAAATAATGTTAAATGTATAGTTAGCTGTGAACTACAAAATATAATAGGCAGCAGGTAGTGATTTTCTTCTTAGATTAACATTTCTAGTAGGTACTTCTATTCTCGTCTATTTGAGTTTGAGATTACGATTGTCTATATAAAACACAACCAAGAAAACGTTGCATTTGAATACAAATTCACGATTGATTTGATGCGAAAACGTACTTTAACACTAATGATAATGACTATCTTTTTTGAAGGCACTTAGTTTTATACTGACAAGATTTGTCTGGTTGTACTCGTAATAACTGTGAACTTTACATTTTGATTGTAAATTGGTAACTCCGGATGATAACCTAAGTTTGGTAGAGTGTTGGCAAAGTCACTCCATAATAACTCTGTTCAGGCGTTGCATTGGGTCTGTGAGACGACTAGCGGCGCCGCCGGCTGCGCGGGCGCACTCAGCTACCACGGAGTAAGTTTACGGACGCGCTACCTACTTAATAATAAAAACTACATAATTTCTATATGGTAATGTATAAAAATACTTATTCTAAATGGAAGATTGATGTTACACCTCAAAATTGTGCAAGATTTTTGCTAATAAAACCTAACGGAAATTCGTAAAACTTTCATCATTAAAAATGTAACTTCAACAATCTTAAGGCACTCGTCTCACCTAGTTCACTAATATTGGCCCCTCACATAACATCAAAATTAACAGACAATTTAAGGAACATACAGATTTATAAAAATATGAATCTGCTCTCACGCAATATTCTCGGCAGAATACAAGCTTAAATTAAGATAGTAAATGCATTAGATGTAAAAGAGATCTAAAAATATAATTGATATAAAACATTAAACTTATGAGTATTACATTATGGAACATGCATTTATGGCAAAGAACTAGAACAGGCTAGCTAAGCGAATATAGCTTCATTTCAATAACCACTAAGATGCACAAAATAATGTTACGATAGTATCCCTTTTAATATAACTACGAGAGTGTTCAATCAAATCTCTCCACCAGGCTCTAATGCTTCTAACTAATATCCGATTCCTTGAGATAGTAACTGTAACTGGTAACAATCTTATTCCAAAATCAACTTGTACTTCTAACAATCTATCGTCTCATAGCTAGGTACTGAAATCAGGAATGATAGTTTACATAATTAATGCTGTACATAAAAATATATAAAAGCGTAACTATACACATCACTTCGACTTACAGAATAAATGCAACAGTTGCTTTCACCTGCTACGTTTGAACGAGTAACAAGTGTGAATACTATGATTAAGCGAATATTGTCAAAATAATTGTCCTCGTAAAATCGCGGTATTTCAAAATTCTTTATAACTGTCGTCGAAAAGGTAACGATTAAGGCTATTTGTGACCTCGCTCAATGCGATTACATCTAACTAACGCGACTGTCTGACGCCACTATCACAAGAGAGATTAATTACATCACATTTATCACAATGGGGATAACTCGGGAATTTGAGGCAAATTTAATCCGTCGCCGACTCTAACTAGGAATACATAGAACTGGTACATCTAACGCCGATGATGCGAACGACCTATATCTGCGGCCGTCGATCCTACAATATGGAGTATTCGTTGAGTGACTAAGTTGCGAGTGTGTGCGTGGACGCTGCGCTGCGCTGCGCTACGTGCAAGCGTCCACGTTGTCCTGCTTGATGTACTGGTCGGGCTTGAGGTGCAGCTCGCGGTGCATGCGCTCCATGTGGCGCGCGATGTGCATCTTCTGCTTGGCGCGGTAGACGCAGTACGGGCACTGGAACTGAGGCTCCTTGCCGCACTCCCACTTCTGGTGGTTGCGGAGCGAGGACTTGAGCTTGTAGACGCGGCCGCAGTCGGGGCAGGTGAACCCCGGCTCGCCGGGCGCCGGGCCGAGCCCCGCGTGCCCGGCGGCGCGCATGCCGGCCACCAGCGGCAGCGCCAGCCGCGCCGACCACTGCTCCCACGACAGCCCGCCGATGCGCGTGAAGGACACGTCCTCGCCGCCCGCGCCCGCGCCCGCCCCGGAGCAGCTCAAACCTGAAACCGTCACACCACACAGTAACGACCGCGCCCACATCCACAGGTGCGAGGGCACCCCACGGGTTAAACACTGTTACAAGCGAAACGAATACGATACGAGTTATATACGGTTACATACGTACACATAAATAGAACGAGTACATAGATAGATAAATGTTATAGGTACATACATAAATACAGTTTTCTACTGTGAGTGTTCAACGAGTGCTGTGATGAAAGCTTTGCAAAAAGGAAAGTAAAAAAAAGAACAAAAAAAGAGAAATCATAACGTTTATTTTAGAAGAAAACATCACGAGCTGAAGTTTTCCTACAGACAATGGCAAAATGTGAATTTCCTCGTGATATAGGAAAGTGAACGCGGGCAAGAGTTCATGGTGTTACAGGACCGTTTTAGTCACACAGCTTTTTTCTAGCTTTATAAACTTTTTGTTAATGGAAATGTAGTCTCCCGACCCATGGGTTTTCTGGTCTACCTGAAATTATTAATTATATTAGTATGAACGAAAAAGGAAACGAAAAAAGAACTGCACGTGCGCAAATAATGAAGCGTTTATCACACAGACCATGCGCCGCATGCATAACGTTAGATTTATGGACAATTTATAAAAACGACTTACTTGTATAAGACCGAAGTACATATGGCAGACAAATAAAGTGACTTATATGAGGGATGCATTAACAAAAAGTGAAACACATAGATTCATATACTATAACTCTATATTTGATTAAATTTTTCTACCAAGTAAACCCCAATATATTCATATAAAAATCACACAAATTGAATAACTAATTTTTCCAATAACATTAACAAACAATGTAAAGGTTAACATCCAAAATGTTTAATATTTTCATACATCAGTACCTTATACCATGATATGGTGGAATATTGCATATAAAAATTATCTTCTCTATGCTTAGCAATGACTCGAATGTCTCAACAAACATAATAACATTCTTTTATTTCATATCATCACTTTAAAACTAATACTGACTTTGGTCAAATAGCTTTGTATAACCTAGTTAACAAAAATATCAACAGTCAATATGCTAAAAACTTGAAATATATTATTGCCTGAACATCAAATAATATCAATTTTAATATTTTTTTTATAAAATTTTGAACACATTTTATCCCAGTTCACCAAAATACAATCGAAAAAATAACATGATCATAAATACGTTATAAACTACAGGTAACATTGTAGGCACATTAATAATGAGCTTTTAACTACAGGGTGGTTCACAGTCGCTTCGAACGTAGCCGGATCGAGGCTGGCGCGGTGGTGCATGCGAGTCCGCCCACTGCCGCCGATACGTGCCGGCACATTGAGGCGGCTGCGAGGCACGCTCTTTGAGAAAGGACAGTCTGGTCCCTTCATTAGCCTAAGTAATACATTAACAACATTAAAATAATAAAACTTTGGGTTTATATAGAATGTAAAGGAAGACAATGGGGTGGTCCCGCTATCAAGGAAGAAACAACTCAAATAAATTAATAACATGATTAACTATGCCGATCCTACTACTAAAACATCAGAAGAGAAGAGATTAGGTAGGCAATAAATAATAGTACCCGTGGTGGATATCAGCGAGTTAGATTGTATATAGCCTGCCTTTACAGGTAACATTTATAACGAAATATTACGACTAATATTCTTAATATCATTGCACTAAATTACAAGTTTTGGAATTATTTCCTTTGAGGAATGATAGGTTATTACACAACTAACGACAAATTCGAGTTATAAATATACTCCGAAACTTACGCTACTATTCGTATATTTGGAAAACAATAGCATCATGATTTGGCCAATCGGATTTGGAATAAATATTATTCTAAGTAATGGTAAAATTTGGAACAGGATAAACCGTTAAATCATCACACAATCAATACATGCGGTTGGGATCCTCCGAATAAAATACTTTGGGTCAGTCTTAACTAAACGATAAACTCTAAAACGAAAACAACAAACTAACACTAAAACCGTTAGGGAATGTGCTCATTAAGACTACGTATCCGCTAGCTAGTGTACATTAAAAACTTCTTTAACAAATAACATAACATAAAGTATAAATATAATTATTGCAGTACCGATTTGGTTGGGTATCTACTTTGGTGTATCGAGTCGCTTGCGAAGGCGACATGGTCCGGTCAGGTCAGACGGAGGTCTTCTTGTTGCGGCGCACCTTGTTGGTGGCGTACATGTACCACTCCGTGTTGTGGTGCTTGCGGATGTGCACGCCGAGGTTGCCGCGCTGCTTGGCCTTGTAGGCGCAGTAGGGGCACTGGTGCGCCGGCGCCTTGCCCCCGCACTCCACGTTCTCGTGCCGCCGCAGCGTGCTCTTCCAGCGGTACTTCTTGCCGCAGTGTCGGCATTCGAACTGGCGCGAGGCGTCGTCGCCCGAGGAGCCGGCGTCGCGGCGCCGCCCCTCCGCCCCGCCGCCCTCGGGGCTGAGCGCTCCGAACGCCCCCCCGTAGTACCCCTCCGCGTCTCCCTCCTCGGGCAGCACTATGTCGTCCGTGTCGTCGTACTCGGTGTCGGAGTCGGGCTTGCAGTCGGGGGCGGAGGCGGCTGGCGCGGCGTTGTTGTTGGCGAAGGCCTGGTGCAGCAGATGCGCCTTCACGCCGTCCGCCATGGCGTCCAGCGGCAGCGGGTACTCGCCCCGCTCTAGGGCGGAGCGCGCGTGCTGCATGGATAGCAGCGACAGCAGCGCCGACGGCAGCCGCGCCTCCTTGCGAACCTCTCCCTCTGAAATGCGACACATAAGCGGTATTGCGATCCGTGAGTTAGGCGCGTCTACGTCCGAACTAATGTTAATACTACAAGGCTAAAATAAAATTAAGGAACCAAAGAAATGCGTTATAATAATAAAAATATAAAATAATCTCGGTTAGAAATCATAAAAGGCGAAGCTTCTAAATTCATGCAAACATGCACAGTCGAAAACCGTCTCGCGAGCTCATCTTCCCATAAGGTCCTACCGGGGCGGGGGGCGGTGGTCGATTGAAACGCCCGAGATATCTTCAAGTCGTTTAATCGTTCAAAAATAGTGATTATTTCAGTACACATACATAAGTAAACGAGGCTCATAATTATAAAGTTTAAAAGTAGGCGATTAAAATTACGTAATATCATCTAGATTCTAGAAGGAAGATCGAGTGGTTTATCTAAGATATAAGGCACTAGTATAAAGCACTAGGTGTATAGCGTGAGAGACGTCCAGGATCGCTCGGCTAAGGCGTGGGCGTGCCGGGCTCGTTGTCGGTGACCGGGCTGAGCGGCCGCTGGTCGGGGTGCTTTTTCTCGACATGCTTCTTGAGCTCGTTGCGGCGGTGCTTGCTGTAGGAGCAATAGGGACAGCGGTACTTGGGGTCGCGCCCGCACTCGAGCGTCACGTGCCGCACGAGGTTCTTGCGCGCGTTGTAGCAGCGCTGGCAGTTGGGGCACTTGTACCCCTTCTCCGTCTTGTACTGCGCGCACGGCAGCGACAGCCGCTCGCTGCGCGGGAAGATGTTGTAGCGAGATTCGGACTTGGGGGTCTTGCCGCCGACGGACAGCTTCTTGTTCTCCTTGGCGTGGTCGGCGGCGGGCGGCGGCGCGGCGAGCGGCGCGGCGGGCGGCGCGACCCCCGCGAGCACGCCCTCCGCCAGCGCGGGACTCTTCACCGTCTTGAGGATTGCGAACGTCCGCAGAGGGCCCTCCTCCTCCGTATTTTTTTTACTACGCGTCATGATATTTCGCACCGGTGCTTTCCGACCTGCAAGAGAAAATTCAGTACAGTCCGTTTGTCGGTCGGGCGGGCGATCTATTTCGAATGTGACCCCATGCCATGTAAATAAAAGAAACAAAATAACCAAAATATAAACTATATTTAGCAAAAGAAATTACAAAAATGAACGGTGATGTATCCGTAAACGATTGACCGATTCTGGTCGCAGTAGTAACAATAGAAAAAGAAACAATCAACAAAATGAACGCCATGTCTTAATCAACAAAAACATTAGGTCGCAGATCGATTATCTGACATGAGTACCTAGTTCAAAACATTGTCAATGTCTTTTAACGATTCATGTTTTAAACATCTTTATAACAAAAACAATTAATACTAAAAACAAAATAAACTGGTAAAAAGCAGAAAACAAACAATAAATGATCTATCAAAAGAAAACTACTCCTCCTTTATGGATTGGAGAATGTTCTCGGGGTGTTTGAGCGCTAAGTGCGTGGTGAGAGACTTTTTCTGCGAGTACCTCCGGCCGCAAGCGTCGCATGCGAACTGCGGCTCGCACATACATTCGTACTTCTCGTGGCGCAGTTTGTTCCTGCGATATTTATATTTTTTGGTTTTGCAAATAGAGCATGTATGAACTTTTCCCTTATCATTCGAAACATTTTTAGCAGTAACCTTCTTTATCGGAAGTTTTGTCTTCTTTGACATTTTAAGCTTTTGTCTCATCCTTCTCTGGGTTTTGGATACTTTTTTATTACGTTTTTTGGTTTTCTTTTGAGTTTCCGGTTCAATTTTAGGTTCGACCGCAACCTCTATAGCTTCCGATCTTACGTCAACGATCTTTAGTAGCCCTCGGGTTAATGGGAATGGGGTTTTGCAGAAAGTTAGCTTGGTAGATGGCTCTGGAAGGGCAAACAATGAAAAGCAAGAATAAAAACATTTAGCATAGAGAATGGTTAGTAACAAGAATGCCAGAGTGCTCTGTGATGACAATATGGTGTGAAGTGAGTTCATTACAAGTGTCAGTTAATCGGTAGTTATTTTATTTTGAAGTGACAGATGAAGTAGAATTGAAGCAGGTGCTGGGAATGTAAGCATAGAGTATGTTAGCTTGACGGTTTCAGGAGAGCTCGATTGATCATTTCCTAAGGTACCTGCACTGCTTTAGTTCGATTTGTGTAACTGTTTGTGTCACCTATCACTGATGTGGATGAGTATAGATAAATGAAATGCGCATCTATAAAAGGAATCTGCAATGTATAAATAATCCATAATTTGTTTTCTGACGTTGCTTTTTTGTTACCTAATCATGCACAATGAAACGAAATATAATAACTGCCGGAAATAATAGTTTAAAACATGAATCGAAAGAAAGACATCTGCAGTGAAATCACATGTGAATGCAAAAAAAGATAAAATATAAATAATAGATAAATAAGCCACATAACCAACTACGTTAATAATGAAAATAACCAAATTTACCTTTACCTTGGTGCGCGGCTTCCGTCCGCGGTACGTTCACAACTCTCCAAGTCGGCACGAGTCGACTCACACTGTGCATTTCATTGTTTGGATTCGCGGAATCAAAACGCGAAGTAAAACGCATCAATATTATCAATTGTAAACCCTAATGTGGGTGAAGTGAAGGAAAAGTGCTTCTTAAAATGATTGTCTACAACTAAATTAAAGATGATCAATAAATAAATACAAAGATTATTATCATATTCTCGTTAATAAATACTTTCATTTTTACTCACCTGGCAAATTATTCGCCACTCACATTGTTAGGAAAGAAATGGCAGAAAAATAGTTTAAATTAGCACTAAGTAGGAGTCCCGCAGTAGATTGTTATGCCGCTGTAACCACAAACTAGCACTAGTAAGGCATGCACTCTAGTGTTTCTAACCCCAGCATCACAAACAAAAGCTCACGAGTAACCAATAAAACATTCAAGATAATACTTTAAAATGTATACTTACCTTATTACCAGTCAATAGCAACATTACCTAGCCCGAGGAGGCTACAGTGAACAGTACCGTTACCAAAACCTTTTTACCTGCAGCACTGGAAGTACCTTCATCAAACCTTCATTTCAAATCGATACAAAAATATAATAATTGTAATATATTAGTAGTTTATAATATTAATATTAGATACTAAAATTAATATAGGGTTGAAGTTTCACATGTGAAAACACTAGCACTCTTGTTTCGTCGTGTAATATAATAATTTATATAATATATCATTATAGATAGGTAGATTATTTTAAGCAATGACTGTTTTTCTAATATCAAATTAAATTATGGGAAGACATTGCGCATTTCATCCGTTCCTTTTCTCTGTAACAATTCACTTTTCCAATGTTTGATATCAATAATTTACGAACTTTGTTCATAATAAAGGTTATTACTTGGGTGAAAAGTGAATTGATTCAGACCATCATTCAGAGTCCCATCGAACATGTTGCGTTGTACTCGTGTACTTCATTCAATAATTATAAACCCAACGCAGCATGTTAAATAAAGGTAAAGGCACTGCTGCAGGTATTAGCACAATGGAATACCTCCAGCAGTGTGGGTGCTAGGTGTTAGAGCTTACCTTGCGAGTCTCGAACATTATCACTTGAATTCATTATTTCATCCTGAGATCTTTCCATGTGCCATTGAAAATCTGCAACAACACAAAACAATATAAGACTTTGTATAAACAAAAGAATGAACAGACAACCACTTTGATAGCATCAATGTTGAGAGAATGAAAATAAATATGTTATTGCTATTAATATATTTACATGGTTTTTTTATATGTGTTATATATCAACTTGTATATTTGTTTAATAGGTCATAAGTTAAATAGATTTATATACATGTTAGGTTCATAATATAGGCGGTGTAATATGGTAGGAGTAAATGATCTAACTACTACATATTGATAGGTAATTTTCTGATTCCTATCTTGTTTTACATTATTATAATGTCAAATTTTTTGCAAAAATTATATTTTTCTTATATTATAGTCTTAAGGCTGTTCATTTTTTCTATTCTTTTAATGTATTGTTCTGACATCTTTTACTCTACTCTATTGTGGCATTTTTGGTGATGTCGTCCTTATTTTTCTATTAATAATAATGTAAATCCTTTTATTGGCTGTCAGTGATATTTATAAGATAAGTTTATTTATTTTTAAGAGCTGTGGATTTTGTTCATTAATAAAATAAAGAAGCCAAACAAGGCAACACAATGAATATCACAGATGGCAAGCAAGCAAGTGTTTTAATAGGGGGTCTGGTGCCTTGCACAACCTATCAAATCAACTAATTAGTACCGAAACTGTATTGTAGAGCATGGGCCGGAAGGCGACACTTGGATGACTTATTTTAATAAAAGTAACCACATAAACCATAATTTTGTGTACACATTGTTGGTATTTTTAAAAATAATAATTAAATACATAATAAAGGAACAAGGAATACATAATAAGGAATAAAAGCATCACAATGTGATGCTTTTATTATGTTCTTATTTACCTACCTTTATAAAGCCTACCAATGCAATAAAAAATAATACAATAAATTTATACAGGATGTTTAAATAATGTTTTTACCTAGTTGTTTGTATTTAAATAAATTAAAAAGTGAATATACTTCAGAGTTGTAGGAAATAACTCAGGGCTTTTAGGCTTACAAAATAAGCTTGTCAAGTCGGATTTTAAATTCAGACTTTATAAATAGTTAGAATATAATCATTATGAAAAAGTTAACTCTTCAGTTACATTTTTTGTCGACAATGAGAACAAGTGAATAATAAACATGTTTATCCTTATAACTTATAATAGTCCACTGCTGGACATAGGCCTCCCCTAATGAGCGGCATAGCGCCCTGACTTCAGCTTGCCGCATCCAGCATCTGCCTGCAGTCTTTCGCAAGTCGTCATCCCACCCTGCCGGAGGGCGTCCTACACTACGTTTGCCGAGACATGTTTATATAGGTGGAAAATACTAACTGCGTACGACGTCGTTGTGTGTTTGGGGCGGGTCCTCTTGCTCTTCGTCCAGTGTGAGATCTTCAACGTTGTCTCTGGAGGCCTCCTCCTTGCAGTGCGGCTCGGACTGGCAGCCGTTGCTGGCGGCGGCGGCGGCGGCGGCGGCAGCGGCGGCTGCGGGCTCGGCCGGGGCGGCGCCCTCGGACATACGGCGCGCTTTCTTGCGGCGCCGCGTCGGGCTCACCGACCCCTCGCGGCTGTCTATGCTGCCATCTCGTACCTACAACAATCAAACATTGCGATGTTAGCAGCGAACTATTCCCCTGGAACTGCTGGAACTCCACAAAGACGTCAGCCAATCGACAACTGCCAGCTCTTGAGAGGCCTGCAGCAGGACTCTCAAAGCAGTAACTCGAGTGACGTCTCGCTCGACGTTAAAGCTAGAAGAACCTTAGTTTGATTCTTACCGCATTCGATCGAAATGTTGACGACCAGTGATTGATTGTTAGCGGCGAGAACATTCAATGTATTGCTGTATTATTTGACTTGATGCGGAAGTTTGAATGAATGGATCGATATGGATGTTTGTCATGTACTTCTTTACGGCAAAACTACTTTACGGAAAATTTGAAGTAAATCAGTTCCCATACTATATTATTATTATTTGTAATATACAGTTCTTAAGCTGATGCGTGTATTATCTTAGTTCTTGTTGGTGCACTTTAAATTATGTATTATTTTTTTATTTACCCTATTTAATTCCACTGCTGGGCATAGGCCTCCCATGCACACTTCCAAACAACCTGGTCTTTTGCAGACTCAGACTCACTCCGCTTCAAATATAAGATAATAAGATTGTCTGTCCACCTTTTATGTGGCCTGCCCCTGTATAGGTTTTTATCAAAACAGTGCGCAGGGTGCAGAAACTAGTTGCTCATTTATCAAAAAACAAATAGCAGAATACAAGTTTGAATTACTTAAAAGTACATCAAAAAAATATTGTCAGTATGTATCATTAATTAATTACATAATAGACCTAACTATAGGTTTTCTAAAGTTTTAATGTGTTTTGAATTAGGTTTTTCATACTTATTATTTCATAGTAAACTTGATTTGACAACAAAACACTAATTGATTCATTGTATTGCATCTCCATGGTAGCAACAAACAGCCAGTGATCATTCATGCCATTGAATACTGCTTTGTCGTAAGTAGGTCAACTTGTACTGTGTTTATCTCGCAAGATAATCTGCCAAGTCTGCTTTAGAACATAGTGCCAAACTTTGTGATCTTCATGTTTTATCACTTTTATGTTGGCAACAGCTCTAAGTTTTTTAGTAACAGGGTAACCATTACAATGTTATTTTTGACTGCCAGCTCAATTCACAAATAACTTTATTGGCAATGCTGATTTATAGTGTCTCAAATGACACTATAAATCAGCATTGCATTGAGGAATCAATCTGGTATCAATTTCGTCTTTCAATGAAGACTAAACTTTTTGAATAAAAACTCAGAAAAGATTTAATAGAAATCAACTTATAAGATGTCAAGGTTATGGTTTTTATGAAGCATGTTATTAGATAAATTAAGATATACAATAAAATATTCTAGTTCCAACTACTACTTATTGAAGTAGATAATTATAGATAAAAAACTTTCAGAATCTAGGTCATTGAATAAAACCGCTTTTGTATGTAATGTACTGTTTTTTTTAAAATACGGAAACATGTTTTAAAAAAACACAGTACATTAAAAAAAATGCAGGATGTCATTATAATGAATAAAATACCCATTTTATTTGAAGGTCCTTGAACATGCATACTATGTATAGTAGAAATTATTATTTTCTACTTAAAGAAACAAGAAAAGCAAATAGCTGCAAATTGGATTAGGTCTGGTACAGCTGATTGCTTGTATCCTGTCTGCAGTTCTACAAAGGAATCTTTTCTTCATCTGCCTATGCTAATAAAAGAGAAATATTACCCACATGAAAGATTTTACCTTCACTTGATATCCACCTAGCAACAACAGTTAAAGATGCAGCTGGAAGTAAAATTATTAAGTATTGAGAACAAGGCCAGTGACCTTGTACAAAATATCAGTAACCTTTTTACAGAAAACGTTGGCAAGGGTGACCGAAAGCTACATTATAAGGTTTCTGGGGATGCACCTAGCATCGCGATTGCTCCGGCGTTGGGTGAAGTGCAGCCTCCGTCATTGCGTTACTAGTCGCAGGCACAACAGCCTTTGCAGCTTTGGCTTTTTGGTCGCTTGCGGCCCAGCCTCAGCCACTAAGGCTCGCGAAATGAAAGTTTATTTCTTTAGGCTTACAAATAAGAACTTATCCAAGTCATATTTTATACTATTAATTATTATATTGATGCCAAGACTGTAGTCGCACTATGGTCAGGTGCATAATTATTGATAACTTTGATGAAACTTAGATTTTAACATGTTTCTCATCTCATTTTTATTGATTATACAGTAAAATTGGCGTTTTTGAGGTATCTTTTGGCTTATAATCGACTACAGCCGAGGTTATTGAACTTTGGGGTCAAAGGCCTGAAATAAAGTTGTTCCTATAATCCCTTCATAATACCGTAAGAAAAATATATATAAATTCCTGCTTCCCGTAAACTTTACTCCTAGCTTTTGTCCAACAGTGGAATGTTGATGACAGAAGTCAATTGTATGTAATTGATTAGCTTACTTGTGGTGTTGGGGATGGCGCGCGCGGCGGGTGTGCGGGCGCGGCGGGCGCGGGGCGCGACGGCGGCCTCGAAGGCTTGTTGTCTGACAGTCCCTTGATCTGCAGAGATTCTGCAGCTTTCAGCAAGGCAGCCAGTTGATCCTGAGATATATTCACTTCTCCACGGTACATATAATCCATCATGGCTCTCAACTCTGCATATTTCACATCCTTCAGTATTATTATTGGATGCTTGTCATACTGCTGTGATAATACACTCTGTAACAAACAATGAGGTTAGCTATACTAACTTATCTGCGGTAATATTCCAATAAACAAAAAAAGTACTAGGTATAGCCTGTTTCAGACCTGCAAGCAGGCAGCCTTAAATCTCCTGTGTTGCTCGCCCTCACTGGATGCAGTCAATATGTTTAATTATCCTTCAGTGTTTTTTTTATGGTACGATGAGATTGAAGCTACAGTAAGTCTAGCATTTGGTAGACTTTCTGTTATTCATTACATTATGGAACTAAGCAGATTGTGATGAACCTTATTTGTGTTGGAATAACACTAATGTTTATTCCTTATGAAGGGACTTTTTCAAGGCACTTAAAAACTATTTAATTTCTATTTCATTAGGTTTTTGTTTATCTCATTTGTTTTTCTACCAATTGGTTATTATAAGGCATCGTCTTTTTAGGGGTCAAAATAAATTTCTCAGTAATGGATTAATGTTACTTGAAGCACCTTTCAATAGTTACCTACCTATGTTATGACTTACAAGGTAGGTTACTTATGTAAACCAACATAAATTCCAAAGTCAAAGTAACTCAAAAAATATATCAAAACATTCAGATAAATAAAACCTCAACAGTGTTTTGTTTATTTCCTTTCAATGTGTAAAGTTTATGCATTTTTCATTTGTTTTTATTGATAACAATAGATTGTTTTGAATTAGAGCATGAAGCCAAGTTGAAATTCTTCACAGAATTATTTGTCATTGGAATGTTCCATACCTACCTACAAACTTATGACTTTGATTAGCACTGCCAATTAATATTAGTAGTTATAATTTGACTAATGTGCTTGTTAACTTCTACACCAATTGAGCAATTTATGAATTGCCAGGAAAAGTAGTACAGACAACTTTCAGATGCCAACTCATCTTTGCACCAAATTACTAACACATGAAAGCTGCTGGCATGAAACAAGTGGTAGGTAGGTGTGTTTATTGGAGCACAACAGTGCTGGGCAGTGCGAGTAGCAACTTTAACGCGAAGCAATTGACCTAGATTGAGGCGAGCTCGCACTTACCTCGAAATAGGGACTGCATGCCGAGAGGACGACTTTGTGCGCCTTCAGCGTTTGTCCTTCTGCTGCTAGAGTGCAGTCCACGTGCATTCCTTTCTCCAGCAGAGTGTCGAACACAGCCACCAGCGTCGACTGGTGGTTGTTCCATCGTAGACAGAACTGCTGATCGTCGTCCATGTTGCCTCCGTACCACTCGCCGCGCCCCGAGAGCTACAATCACAACAAGATTCCTTTCAACACACTATAAACACCACGCAATAACTAGGCCACTGGGAAAACTTTGCGACTGCTACTACGCAAACACGGACGGAGACTGATTTTCTCACATGCGACGCAAAAACTAGCTCACCGATTCACTTTGTAGATGAGATCACGTCCCAACTTACTAAATTAGCTTTAGGGACCACCTATGAGCCGTAAGCGACGCGGCACAAAGAAAATGGCCGCTTTTCCAGCGCGACAAAAAATAAAATGGCGACGAAAATTCTAAGTTTTACTATTTTCTGAACTAACTTTTCTTGACACATTTACCCAATTCAAGTTCGTCGCGTGGCTGCGACGCAAGAAACTTCGGCAAAAGTTTTGAAACAACAAAGGAACTTTTGAGAACTTACTTCAAAGTTCTCTCAAGTGGAAATTTTCGAGATGAAAAGTCCTGGCAAAGTTAGTCCATGGCGTAGCTAGCAGTAAATTCCTACCACAAATGCTTACCTTGACTATTCCACTACTAACACTAATTTAAACAAAAACGTTTATGATATTTGCCACATTTATTTAGCACATTTGCACACCCGCCAGCTTTCTTGAACAAAATTAAAAACACTAAAACGATGCCTATGATGTTGCAAGTAGAGAAAGGCACCTCTACAAAAATTCAACTCAACAAACAAAGTACAAACAAGTTGGTGGTTGGATGGATGGATGGAAACGAAGCGAAGCGAACGACGCGAATGACCCGAAATAAGCTCCAGAATGTTGCCATTCGTCATTATAAAGAGCTTAACTGAAAATTTTAGTTCAGTTATTAAATAACTAAACAAATATCTTTTTATTTCAATAAATGAAAATATAGGTACCAAATTAAGATTGTGAGTAGATTTTGTTTCTTTTTCTAAGTTCTGGTGATAATTATTAAATTATGTTAGTAGGTAGTGTCCTTGGCCTAGTTTTTATTTATCCTGGAGAAACTCGTGATTCTATCAATCTTTAATTAAATAAAAAAGTGTTTTTCGTATAATAAACAATCTAAAAAAAAGAATAACAGGATTTTTGGTCGTAACATCAACGTTCGTTGATCTTGATGTAGAACAAAAATTTGTTTCAGAGTCATCTATGTTTGCATGCGGGAAACGTTTGTAGCATCATCGATCATTTATTGATGGAAAGCATTACGATACTCGTACCTACGGGCAACACTGGCAACTGGCGGGAAATACGAAGCCAGTAGAAAACAACCTAACATTCATCTATTTAATATTGTACAAAACTTATGTGAGTGAGTGAACCACATGAGTTCCGTGATGTGGACATAAATACCTCCAAACTAATCTAAGGTATCGTGATAGTTTCGTGTTGGCGCGAGATTGGCTCCCTAAATACAAGTGAATCGAAGTTAGTTTGAAATAAGTTTTATATTATTTGCTTGTTTTTAAATTTAATTTACTGTTAATTTAATGAATCGTATTTGAATTGAGTAGCTGTATCAGCTAGACTAAAAGTACTAACATTTAATGATATATTTCTGCTACTTACAAATTATGGATCACTGCAGATACTGCAAAAATAATTTAATTTATTTATCATTAAAATTATTAATTTTTAAAATATTCTCTACGATAAGCGGCAAAATGCTTTCCCGTTAGTTTTAAATCTTGTAGGACGCACGCAAAAGATTCCAATCAAAATCACAAAAAAGTTAAACTCGCGCCAACGCGAAATGACATTTCCTCCATTTCGTTCTGTTTAATTGACTTTTGATAGGCTGGTCATCGAGTGGCTACCTAGTAGGCTAGTAGGTACCTACCGAGTAGGCTGGTGAGTGAGCGGGGTCCGCTAGTGTGCAATAAATAAAGGGTTGCTCTCCGGCAATTATGTAGCTTTAGGTACAAAACAATTTTTAGTTAGGTTTTTAATTCCTTTTATTCCAATACGTTAGCATTATTTTAACGAACATCAAAGAGAGCCATAGAGCTTTATGAATTTTTGTTTTGAGATAAATTATCGCAGAGGTTTTTATATTACTGCTACCAGGGACGATTAAAACCCATAGTCAGTTTTTAGTTCAGTTATTTTTAGTTCAGTTCTTACTCGTCCTTTAATCAATCTAATGAATTAATACACACACATGCCTGAGCGCGACTGTAAAATTTTCAAAGAGCTTAGTTATTTTAAATGACTAACTAACCTAAAACATTAATTCAAATCCAAAGCTTCCAATTTCCTGTATCTGCGTTGTCGCTTCGTTATAAAAATCAATAGCATTAGTGAGTCGGTACAAACGAATTATACAAGTCTCTTTGTGTGCCTCCCCAGGCTTTCAAAGTGGGGGAAAAAAAAACCACAAGCGAAATTCTTGTAATAAAAATCAATCGGAGTCGAGAGAAGGCGCCCCGCGCGGGGCGACCGCCGCGCCGCCGCCGCCGCCGACTGGTCGGGTGCCGGGTGGTGGCGGGCGCCGTCAGTGGGAGGAGCCCCTTCTGCCTCCACTTTTGCATATCTATCCCGAGCTATACATTTTGCAACTACCCTCTTTCTTTCCTTTTGGCGGGTCCATTGTTTTCTTGGACTTAATGTTGCTCATCAATCAATGCTATCAACAATTGATTAATTTTAATCGAAGTTAACTGCTTAAAACCTATGTGACGTTAGCTGGTCTGATAGGTAAGATGCTATGCTACCTAATAATAATACGGGTTGACACATTGAGATATGGACGGGCGGCGGCGGCGCGGCGGTGGCGGCGGCGCGGCGGCCCCAAATAGGGCGTCTGGCGGAGGCGAATGGTTCCCGGCAAAAAGGCGTTTGTTTTTATTTCCTTGACTGGGAAAAAAATCAGCACGCGCCCGCCCTGCACCTCTTAAACATGCGCCACGCAGCGACGCAGACTCGGCCGGGTGTGTGCCGAATTCACTTTCATTTGCGACATCTCTTCCTCTCCCGAAGGTCACCGTGCAGTCGCGGGTGTTTCGAATAAGTTTGTAGTGCATGTGTGACGCGAGTGTTTGCGGCGGCTACCGCTGATCAACTAGGTGAGCTCAAGGAATTCGTGCGGGTCTCGTCTCGTCTTCGTTTCCCTCGCGTTTATCGGCTCCGTTTCACTTCGTCCTTCGCCGTGGTCGGGAAGACGTGGAGCGACGGGTATGTACCTACCGGCCACTGCGCCTGGATCGCGCGGACGACAACGACACGTGTTACGGATAACCGTGGACGTCTCACCGGATTGGAGGATATGAGGAGCGAGGAGAGGGTTGACTGCATGCACGCACATCTACTCGCCTTCGCATGATCCTACCCTCCGACAGGTGATAATATTCATGTAAATAAAACTTGCAAAGAAAGGTTTGCATAAAAAAATAGGTATCTAGGCTTACCAACTTCACAACAATAATAAATAACGCACCTATACCAAGTGTACACCTACTTGCGCCTTAGCCTACCGTAATCGCAAGGCATCTTAGCCATTTTAAAATAATATATACCTACCTAATTTGGCTAACACTGTGTGCATTTATCATTCTAAAAAACTTAATTAATAAGTGTCTGAGAGTAGGTACCTTATAAATAAAATAGGCATAGATGACAACAATTTGGATTATTATTAAAAAAAATTGCAGCAGGATTGTTTGAAAGGGGAAGAGGAGATGTTATTCGGTATTTCATGCATATTTTGCAACGCAAAGATGATTTATGGAAAAAATCATTTCAGAAAATGGCAATACAAGCAGCTGGCATATTTACCAATGATTTTTGGCCATTTTCATACAAATATATTCTGGTTTTGAAAAACACCACCACCACAATGCGTGACAATTTGCCATTGAAAAACAGTAAAAATAATAGGTTCCATTGTAGCGATCTTTCAGGAGGTCTATAATGTCGCAGTGGGGTCCTTTCAGCTACACGATGATGACTTTTAATGTTTAATCTCGTCAGTTAAGTACTTGATTGATATCGTGGTTTAGTTGGTTAGAGCAGCGTTCACGTACTGAGGGAAGGTCGCGGGGGTGCAAGGCCCGCCAAAATCAACATTGTTTTGGGATACTTCATCTTAGATGCTTATATATACGGATGATTTCAGAAAATGCCCAACTCTGGAACTGCTGCTATAAAATGTGAACCTGTCTCTGCTGAAGAAGACAGCAGTCGTCATTTAACTAATCTCTTCCTCAATAACACGGTAAGAGTTAGGTACATAAATGCGGTTATTATTACTAATCTAATTAGGCCTATCACCCATATAATAAATAATGGTATACCTATGACTAATCTAACAAGTTGAGATTTTTTCTAATAAATAATGATACCTATAGGAACTTATTTCTAATCTAACAAGTAAATTTTCAATATATTCTTTGTGCTTTTTTCCTCATGGATAGGGAGGGGGAGGGGGCGTAAAGGGAGACAGGGCAGGGTCCAAACAAGGAAATCTTTTCGCGGGGGCAGGTGAAATATTTTTTTATAAGATATAAATACCTTCAGTATTTTTTGTAGTGACGAAGAAGAATTAATTAGAAATGAACGCATTCATTATCTATATAAACTTGTCTTATAAATTTAGTTGCTCGTAAGTATATTTTTTCATTCTCATAAACTAAAAAAAAATACTTTTAGTTTAAAGTAGTACCTATCTATTTATTATTATAATTACCTGCCAGGAGGTTTTTATGTAAGTGGCATATCCTATGGCAGGTAAAGTGCCAACGGCCTGCCTAGCTTACTAATTAGGCAAGCAGTCGCCAACAAGCAACGCCCCTTACTAAGCGTTTTCAAAAAAATAAAAATCTACCTTTTTTAAACTTATTAATTTAAATCATTTTAAAATTACATTGTAGGAACCTGGTTTTAGAAAATGTTTGCATGCCAATGTGTTTTGGTGAAGTATGTGACACTACCTATTCTAATGTTTAAGACCTTGTATTATGACCATATTTCTTGCAATAAATGAATTGAATTGCATTGAAACTCAATAGATGATCATAATAATCAGTTTGATTGTTTTTAAGTATACTTACGCCTCATTCAATTTCCGAATTAAAAGTATAATTACAAAATAATTGCAGAGTCATGAAGTGCTGGAGGACTTAGCCCCGTTAGCGCCGGCCGGGCCCGCGGCGACGCCAGTCTGCGTCAAGCAGGAGCCCGTGGAGCACCCTGCGCAGAGCTTCGAGACCTTGGAGTCTGCTGTACATACGGTAAATGCAGTGTTTTTAGTTTTCACAAACCTACCTACCTATACTTCGTTTAAAAAAAATATGCTGTCTTGTAGAAACGATACCTACATCAAATGAGGTTGGTCTTGTGCGTAGCAAAATGTCTATACTTATTTAGCCTTGATTTCCACACCCAGGAATCTTTGTTGGAGAGACACATGGCGAGGACATCTGACACATCTGAAGTGCTCAACTCGGAAAACTTCACGATGCTACAAGCTATCAAGGATGAACCTTGTTTTGAAGGAGGTATTATGAAATAACAAAGTAAAAACTAATTCTATAAAAGAAAAAATATTGAATAATGTAACGCCGCAAAAAATCATAGCTACGTAAATCACAATAAATAAAACAAGGAAAGTTGGAAGGAAGTAGAAAAAAAGAAAATAATTTCACATCGATTTTTATTCATATCCCACGTCATGGCAAAACATCTTCGTAAAATTATTCGTAAATAATGGCTGTTTTCACAGAGACTCAAATTTGTAATAGCAACTGAGTTTAGTAAAAAATGTTCTTATAATCTAGAATGCCAATCCACTGAGCAGCAGCTGACCAGCGGCGACGAGCAGAGCGACTCGAGCTGCCGACTCGAGCCCGACGGCACACGCGGCAGCCCCAAGACATGGAGACAGCAGGACATGGACCACGCACTCGAGGCACTGCGGAATCATCACATGAGTCTCACCAAGGTAGATGGTTTGAGCTGTAGATACTGCTCAAAAATGCAATTACACAAAATATAGGCATTTGATTTAATATGTTACATCGTCCTTATAATTTATTTAATAACATAATAACTCACTAGGATAAACCTCATGAATAACCCTGATAAATAGATCACCTTGTTCTGCTGGCGTACAAATAACCCAAACGTAAAACTTGAATTTAACCCAGGCGTCATCAACCTATGGTATTCCTTCAACGACGCTGTGGCAGCGCGCGCACCGGCTTGGGATCGACACGCCGAAGAAGGAAGGCTGCGCCAAGTCTTGGACCGAGGCGGATCTGCGATCTGCCCTGCAAGCGCTTCGAGCTGGTGCCATTTCCGCCAATAAGGCGAGCAAGGCTTATGGTGACTACTTTTAACGCACTTGTTTGTCCGGAAACCCTTTTTTATTGCTAGATTATGTGCTGTAACTTCTATTCGTATTGTCTCTGGCCTACTTGGCAGAGTAAAAATCTGGTGTTATGAAATCTGAATTAATAAGATAACCAGCAAATACGTTAAATTCAAATTGAACGCAGGTATACCAAGCAGCACACTGTACAAGATAGCTCGCCGCGAGGGTATCCGACTGGCTGCGCCGTTCAACGCGGCACCAGTGGCGTGGCGGCGCGGAGATTTGCAGCGCGCGCTCCAAGCCATCAGAACTGGACGCGCCTCCGTGCAGCGTGCCGCCACGCAGTACGGGATACCTACTGGTGAGACTTTGTTGCCAGACAAATTCAATGTCTCACCCCTAGCAAGTTTATGAAATAGCAGGCCACGATGAAAAATGTGCTTTAAGCTCATCTAGAGATTGCTAAACATATAATATATAGGTATACTTTTTTTTGGGAAGAGGAACCTATTATTGTAATAAGCTTAGTATGTCTCACTGTTTTGTAATTTAATGTAAAGGTCCCTGCGCAATCCGATTCTGAGGCAGCTGATCACAAACTTTAACATAGGTGTCAAATGTCATGCAACGCTGCTCGGTTCGTCGATTTGCAATATCTACCGGTTTACGATAAATAATTGAACTTGATTTGACGGTTTTCAGGTACCCTTTACGGTCGTTGTAAACGAGAAGGCATAGAGTTGTCTCGATCGAATCCCACACCTTGGTCAGAAGACGCAATGGGAGAGGCGTTAGAAGCTGTGAGGTACGGTTTTTCTTACTAATTAACAATCCATAATGCAAACAGTTTCTCCCGAGTAGCAGAATAGTTTAAAGAGGAATAATTCGGCTATTAGCTCACTGACTGGTTGGTGATTATAACTAACTGGTTAGTGCAGTGCACGATAGCTCAGCTTCTTTTTCCAACATCATCGTCCTTATTTCAGATTTTCAGTAATTTTGAAATGAACACTTTGTTCATCAATCTCTACGTCCATCGGTGAATCTGAAAGAAAATCCGTTCGGAGGCCGCGGAAGAGGACTTTGTTTTATTTATTATAATATCTACTATGCTTAAAACAAGTGCTTATTATCAAGTGATGTAGTGTCATATAACTCGTAAGTCAATACGAGTAGCTTACAATTTAAATGTTATTTTATTTTAATTTAAGGATTGGTCAGATGTCGATTAACCAGGCTGCTATCCACTTTAACTTGCCATATTCTTCACTCTATGGAAGATTCAAAAGGTGCAAATATCAGGCTCAGGTTAGTCAATTTCTTTAACTTTTAGGGAACTACTAAAGTAGGTAATATTACTTTAAAATATGAATTCAAAATTGGTTCTTTTCCTCAGCCGTTATCTCATCACGAAGTCCAAAACCTCCCGGAAATACATCAAGATTTGAACTACTACCATCAGATGGCAGGATACCAGGAGCAGGAACCACACCAACCATACTCTCAGGAATTCATCCCGGACGCATCACCATCTCCTAACAACACGATGCTACAAGATCCTTTCTCAGGACAGACGGTGTATTACAGCCAGAATTTTAGCAGTATAGTCACCAGCTGAGACCACGGCTCCTCAAGACATGAGGGCTTTTGATAATTTCGTAAATTCTAAAACAATATTTTAGTAATGTAATTTCAAGCCGTGTCAATAATGAGGCTTTAATTTGTAATGTAACAGAAAAGTAGGTTGACTGGTAGATGTTGATACAATCTACTTAATAAGATTTAATTAGGGAAATAGAAATATACGATGATCATATTTTTTAAATATTTTGGATAATTAAACTTAACTTGGTTTGTAAATAAGGTAGTTCAATAATTTACCCCGACACTATCAGTAGAGTGCTGACGGAGGAAGGATACCAGTTTCTATTACCTTTTAATTGTATTGAACAAGTACCTATTTCTCTTCTACTGAAGCTAAGAACAGTTAATTTCTTACGTCAACTGGTGGCGGCGGGGCGGGTCGTCGTCGGCGCGGGCGGCGGGGCGGGTCGTCGTCGGCGCGGGCGGCGGCGGCGGCGGGGCGGCGAGGCGCCACTATACTGGTGGGCTGGGAACGAAACTCCTCCCTTAGTACAACCCTGTTCTTCCTGTGTGTGATGTGCCACTGTTTTATACGTAGCCTATTTCTTTGTTCATAAGATCGCTAGCTAATATTCTTGTGAGAAGTTCCTACATAACTACCAACCTACTTATTTAGCTCTCTAAAATCAACTTTTAATTTTGCCTTTCTAAAAGTTTTCAAAATCAGTTGGCTACTTTCTACTGCCATGTCCTGTAGCCATATAAAAATTTGTGCCATAATTCAATATGAATGTATTCTCAAAATTTGGTAAATAAATATGTAATAGGTACTAACCTTTATTAGGTAGTTAGGTAGTCATGATTTTAGATTTTATTCTATTCTAGACAATACTGTAGTAAAATGTGCATTATTTGTAGTCCATGGATGGTTCTCTAGGATTTAACAAACGTGGAAAATGTCTGATGGATCCATGGGTAGGTATATTATAACTATCCCTACCTACATCAACTAACGAAATACGTAATTTTCTAATTGTGTTGTGATAGTTAGGTTCCTAACTACTTTATTGTTTTGTAAGCTTATCCTTGAGAGGTTGATATTTTAAATGTGCAATAAATTAGTCCTAAGTAGGACGTGCTAATCTAGTCTATGAATCTAGCTTTTAGCCTCAGGATAAAATGTACAATAAGAGCTTACCACACGCCTTTTATTATTCTCCAACCATTGATGAGGGGTTTTCAATTTGCCTAAAACGATTAGCTACAAATATTTCGATTGACGACGACGAAGGGCAATATCCAGAAAGTACTTGTAACTATAACAGGTAGGTACCTATACCTTGTATCTACCATGTTACCATTGACGAACAAAGGTTTCAGTTCCAATGAGTTGATCAATGATCATACCCATGGGAACTGTATTAGGAGATTAAAAAGTAGCCTAGGTATGTTTGATTTCAGGCTTAAACATCTATGAAAAATTTCTTATGTTAAATTGAGTCCGATCCGTTCAGTAGTTTTGGTGTCCAGAGGTATGAAACATCCATCCATTCATCTAAACTTACGAGTAGGCTTTTTTATAACAACTTAATATATAATTTCTTCATATATTGCTATGCTACGAGTGGAAACTGTAGTTAGCTTTATTTATTCTAATTATAATTAAATATAAGCTTTTTGTTTCCCAAATAAAAGAAAATAAAATAACTTAGGATAATAGGTGCAGTATTTTTCTCCTCCACGAGGAAACGTGGCCTTCCTATTAGTGCCATCTATCCACTAAGTTGTTGATTATTTTGGCTTCGTGTAAAGCAGCGCACCAAAATGTTAGATAAGAACCTCTTTCTTCGAATCTAGAGGTTCTTTCAGACGACGCGCGACGATACCTCTCTCGGATGATTCTACTGAATTCAGATGGCGGTTGTACAAAAACATTAGTTCTGCAAGTCATAATCATAACAAACATTGGATTGTTTTATAGAAGACAGACAAAGTCCGCTTTCTTTCACACTGATTTTAATTAAATTTTTTTGGATATTTTTATAGGTTTGAAATTTAAAAAACTTCATATAGGTAAAGTCTGTTTATTCGTTTTATCTACAGTTAGATATAAAATAAATTACAATAATGATTTTCTCAAATATTCGGCTCCAGCGTTCGCACTGTTCAATAAAATATTGTTTTTTTTTTCATAAATCCACCATGATACAGTTTTTTAATTTAATAATAAAAGGAAAGTTATTTGAGCGTTTTAATTGATTGCTAATATTGCAAGTTTCAAAATAATCGAAAATGTATACAAAAAAATTATCTATGTACCGCTTACCGAACACACAGCGCCATCTCCCATCGAGCAGATAATTTGTTTCATATCCTGAAGTAGATGGAGCTGGTACTACATTACATTTAACTCGCCAACGGATGGCGTTAAACACAATCACTCGTATACATACACTACAGCGCTACTTGCCGTCATTAAAATAAATACAATTTATTTACAAAGTTCCACAATGGAAGGTCAACAAGCATTAAAATATTTTATGTTTCAAGCACAAACTAAAAGTTTAGAAATATAAATCTGTACTACACTTTCAAATTTATTAGAAATGAACTCGCACTAAATCGGCGTGATTTCTGATGCGTGAGAGAGTCTGAAGTCTTCTAACAGGTACGGAATCAGTAATCACGTCGGTACAGTGCGGGTCGCTTTACTTAGCATGCACTCGCAAGTGAATTATAGACAAATATCCAACTCTTAGGAGTTAAACTACTTATTTACATATTCCTAGAGATCATAAGAATAGATGAACATTTCGTCGATACAAATATGGAAGAACACGAATCAAGCCGACTCATCACTATTTCTGATTTAAAGTTATAATAATTTTGTGCTTGAAATAATGATGGGCCGAAAGGATTTGGTCTTTAGTTTCAATATAAATCAGTAAACTGTTTCATTGTCCACGTACTTAGGTAAAATGCAACAATATTCAAGAACTAACTTCAAGAGTAGCTAGCGAGTTTGAGGCATCATCGGTGAAATATAAAATTTCGATTTGAAATACAAAATTGGCAGTGCTCAGGCAAGTCTAAAATATTTTACTGATTTACAAGTGGCTCGACAGCGACACAATACGACTCTCTGTACATTACGTCCTAATCCTACGAGCTAGTTACGTATATAATCATCTCGCCGCACGGTCGTTTCATTAGCGGACTAGACGCACGGCGGCGGCGCTTCTACAGTTCATACAGTCACACGGAGCCTACGTTCAATGGCACGATAATTCAGTCACAGGGCTGCGGGCAGCTCAGCGGAGTCTGTCATGGGTCACTCACACGGGGGCCGGGCGCGCCCGACACGTACACCTAGCGGATAGTATCAGTAGTCCCTCCGAGGTTTATATTACAGCACTGAGTTTAGACGGGGCCGTAGTCGGAGAGCGGCTGTCCGGAGCGCGCGGAGGGCGCCGACGCGGCCACCGCCGTCGGGGGCGCCGAGGGCAGGGGCGCCGGCAGCAGGGGCGGGCACGCGCGGGGCGCGGGCGGCGCCCCCTCCGCGCGTCACACGCCTCCGCCCGCGCCCTGCTTGACGAGCGCGCGCGCCGCGGGGTGCGGGGCGGCGGGCGCGCGTGCCAGCCGCCGCCACGAGTCCAGCGTCTTGCCGGACCAGATCCACACGCCGGAGGTGATGCCCACCGCCAGCGTCATGAAGTACTTCAGCATGAGCGCGGAGTAGAGCGGGCGCGCGCCGCATCCCGGGCCGCAAGCGGCGCGCCGCAGCCAGCCCGCGTACCCGCCCGCCTCGTACGCCAGGCAGCCGATCACCACACCGGCCGGCACCGCGTACAGCACGCTGAACACGCCGATGCGGATCATCAGCTTCTCCAGCTTGTCGGCCTTGCAGCCCGCGCCCGCGCCGCCCTGCCGCTTGATCACCGACCGGATGCGGAACAGGGACACGAATCCGGCGAGCAGGAACGTTGCGCCCAGCGCGAAGTACACCACAAGCGGGGCGAGGACGAAGCGGCGCAGGTTCTCCGGCGAGGTGTTCCCGACGTAGCAGATCCCAGCGACGGGGTCGCCATCCACCGCGCCCGCGAGCAACACCGCCACGGTCTTAGCGGCCGGCACGAGCCACGCCGCCAGGTGGTAGTACTGCGCGTGCCCTGCGATAGCCTCGTTCCCCCACTTGAGGCCGGCGGCGAGGAACCACGCGAAGGACAGCACCACCCACCAGATTGACGAGGCCATGCCGAAGAAGTAGACGACTACGAAGACGAGCGTGCAGGCGGTGGGTCCGCTGGGGCCGGTGCGCAGCGCGCCGCCTGCGCAGGCCAGGTCGCGGCCCAGCGCCAGGCGCGCCAGGTGGCCCGCCGCCACCATGAAGTAGCAGGCGGACAGGTAGACGATGGGCCGCTCAGGGTACTTGAACCTCTGCGAGTCGATGAGGAAGGTCGTTAGAGTCATGAGCGTGGAGGCGGCGCACAGCCCGCTCCACAGGGACACCCACACCGCTGCGAACTCCTGGAACAACACAACACAACATTCATTTACTAATTAATTACCAACTACAAAATAATTGAAAATTCGTAGAATCATCGGTGATAACAAACAGTTATTCTAAGTGAACGGAAAAGAACAGGAGGCCGATCATCTGCCAGTTTGACATTGTGAAGGAACTATTGCTATACGGGCAATCTACGGAAAATAATGAGGTTGCTGCTGGTTTGACTTCATTGTAGCTTGAACTCAATACAGGTTTACAGGACTACCCGTGTCTATTGCCAGTTATTATCAGACAAGCTGAAGATAGGGTGGCAAGGAAGCTGTATTGAGGCGTTGACTACATACAACCACCCAGCGGGGTTGCTTTTCAGAAAACTTCAGATACGCGTATGACGCATCTCCCCGAGGTCTGTCAGCAAGGCTAAACAGTATTACTGGTAATTCACTGACACTGTGTGAACTGCAGGTTCGGTCCATCATTACGAGCACATCTGTGAAGGCGCCAAGCGTTAATTCTTAAACTTGATATTGGTACTAGGTAAAGCGCCTCTAATAAATTGTACAAAGATCAATGTAATTAGGGCGAAGGTACGAGCGGTAGTTCACTTCCTACAGTTGTAGCTCAGCAATACCGTACGTGCAATACGTGATCTTTATTATTATACGTGATTACATGTTCCGTATTAAGTCTTCATGTTAACCTAGATCTAATTTATAAATCAGTTGCGAACTATCATCGTTGGGGTTATCATTTCAGGCACCCTGGTAGCTCTGACATAAATAAATTATTGAATGGGGCATTCAATCATAACATATGTATTTATTAGAGGAGCCTGGTCACTGACAGTCCCTCGTGTCCATATGTTTTCTTTTTTCTTCGTTTGTGTCCTTGATTGTGTATTTAAATGTTATTTTTTGTATGAGTCCTGTCCTCTAAATAAACTATTTTAATTTATTGTGAAAATAAACTTAAAACGGCTTTACCCTTAATTAAGAGTTGGTGTGAGAGATCTGCATAGAAGGTATAGTTACCTTTTCTTCCCTTGTGTAGAATGCGCCTTGGCAGGGCTGTGCGCAGAGCGTGGTGTTGTCGCGCGGGGCGAGGAGGGGGGGCCGGCATGCGCAGGCGCACTCCGCCCCCCCCGCGCCGCCGCCCGCGCCCTCGCCGACGGCACTTTCGCAGTTTTTTGGATCCTTGCAGTGTTTGGTGGTCTTGCGCGGCGGCGGCCGGGGCGGCTCGGGCTCCTGAAATAATACACATTCATCATTATAATTCATGAATTAAATCGAATAATTTAAGAACCCGTGCTTCTGCATGCGCGGCGCGCAGTCCGCCCGCGCGCGCTCGCACAGACTGCGGCACGCGGGCAACGGCTTGGCGTAGTAAGACAAACAGAGACAGTAGATATGACCAACCTGTGCCCTCTCAGTTTCCTCCATACAGAGGTTGTCAGGATCCCCCGCCTTGGGCAGTCTCTCGCAGGCCATCCGCTCCGGCCACTGGAACCCGTACTTCTGCATGAGAGGCGCGCAGCCCGCCCGCGCGCGCTCGCACACGCTGCGGCACGCGGGCAGCGGCTTGGCGTAGTCCTCGATGCAGATGGGCGTATACACGGAGCAGAGGAAGAACTTCAGGTCGGGCGAGCATTTGATTTCCACGAGCGGGTAGTATTGGTGGACCTGGAATGAAAAATAGGTGGTTAGAATTGGTGCTGAAAAGTCTGGTAGAGATCGCTCAAGAGCGATAACATCGCAAATTGTTACTTGATTTTTAAGTTTTTATTGTACATAGTTTCTAATATACTAAGTATGCAATAAAGAATTTTCTATCTACGTACTTAATTTTCTAAAATGTATTTCATTTACTACGATTTACAAAATAAATTAAATTTTACTCTACAGTTCTTGCTCGTCTTTAAAATAATTAAAAGAACCAACCAGAACACTCGGAACAAATATTTGCAGATCGAAAAAACATCTATTAGTAATGACGACTAGCATGCCTAAGAAGCAGTTTATTCGCTAGTCGGTTCGGTAGTCGCTTGGCAGCAGGCAGCCAATGATACGAAATCTTATAATTATGAAGTAGTATGTAGTATTAAAGGTAGTTACTTCTAATCCAGCCTCCTCCTGCGTGTCGTGGTCCAGTGCGTTGGGGAAGGAGGTGAGGTTGTACCCGATCCCGCGGCACATCGGGATGTGGATCTCCTGGCAGCGCGGCTGCAGCGCGCCCCGCGCACCGCTGCCACACAACACCAACACACCTACCAACGCGCCCCACATCCTTGCTGACATATTATAACCGCATCTGTAATTAAATTACAACATTTTATTAATATGAAGGGCATTTACTTATAAAGAAAATTACACCAAGGATACAAATTATATTTCCATAATGTAGTCAGTATGCAGTCGAGCTAATTGCAGACTGTTGCAAACAATAGTATCCCAACTGATCTAAATCGAAACCATTCGGAAGGATCCCTGACAATGAATATAAAATGAATAAAACAAATATTACACAGACATTATTTGCTCTAGCAGTGGTTTACAGCTCAATCTAACATTTCCAATTTAGTCCTTTAACACGTTTAGGTATATTTTACTGTAGATAATTATACAGAAGGCAAATAAAGTAAAAAGTGTAGTAGTAAGAGAGAATGAAATCAGAAAACCTCAGTGATTCATATCATAACGTTAGGTGCAGATACAATAGGCTAGGACAGTTTCGGCAATCTGGCGTTATCTATGATATCGCGGCGATTACAGCGGGGACCAGCCGATCGACTACTGACTACAACTACTTACGACTATCAGTAATCTGTGCCACCAGAATAACCGATGTAGCGTTATTTGTAATTGGAATCACATTTGGGAACGATAAGCCTGGGGAGGCCACGCACACGCTCCACTAAGCTTTCCATCGTAGATAGCTTCGATTGAAGTTCAATAATTTAGCTATGGATGTTTATTATTGTTTGACCAACGTTATCAAGGCACGATTTGTACTGCAAAGGATTTGTTCATGTTAATGGTGCGACAAAACAAATATTTTTAGTAGCTTTATTACAGCAAATCGATAGCTAAATTGGTTTTCGCATGTAGACCTGACGACATGTACCTGTAATAATGTGTTCATTTGATAGGTATTTGAAATAAAATGAAATGAAAAGTTTTTATTTCTTTAAGCTTACAAATAAGCACTTAGGTCATATTTTATACTATTAAATTATTTTATAGTTCACTTCAATTTTTTGTCCACCAGTGGAAAAAGTGAGAAGAAACCCCTAGTATGTTCATAACTTATGTGTCTAGTACATTTGATTTGCTTATTTGTAAGTTGGCAGATTTTGAGTTGGAGCAAAACTCGTTCCAAGCTTTTTTATCTTCTAAGTAATCTGATATTTTGTAATAAGCTTTTTTACAAAGAATATGTTTCACAATTTTTTTTAATTTATTAATTTTTAACTCACTTGGAGTTTTGTTGTAGAAGCGTATACATTGCCCTTTAAAAGATACATTTATCTTGTGTAGCCTAGTTGTGGGCACAGCGAGTTTATTCTTATTTCTAGTATTTACATTATGCTTATAACTTTTTTTAGTGAACCGATTGATATTTTTATGAGTGTACAACCAGTTTTCATAAATATATTGACACGGTACTGATTTATTAAGATAACCATCGATAAATTGGTATTTTTACAAAGCGATTCAAGTCCATATGAATCTTTAACACATCACAATCAGTACCTAATCCATCGCGGTGAGATCATAGAAACTATTACTACAGACGGACGGACAGACTAGACATAAACGAAAGAAGAACTTCCCAAATTGGAACGCAACTCGCAAACATTCGTTGAACGTACGAGTTAAGAATTAGTCTTAAAGAAAGTTCAGCTTGTATGTTGTTTTTGTTTTAATGTTGTTTTTAAACAGGGGAGAGGTATTTAGGATTAACATTCCTAAAAACCATGGAGATCATTGAATGACTCTATATTGTACCTAGCTTTCGTTTTACATGCAGTACAATTAAGATAATTTAGTATGTTTAATATCTACTAGGCGTGATATTCCAAGACCCGCATTGATGATTGGGTAGTTGATCAGTTGAGCACACCTAATGGCAGAGATTGCGAAGGGCCCGAGCCCCGAATGTGGGCATTATGAGGTCGGAGACACTATTACTACAGGCCTTCAACACGTTGCTCATGATTGAGCCATTTACGCAATGTGCTCTCATTCGCGTGGAGTTGGACTGAAGCACACAATTACAATTGGGAAAGTCCCTTAAATTTAAAACTTGCTTAGGATATAACTACAAGATAACTATATGTAGCTATGTGCTGCGCCCCGCGTGGAAATCTATGTGTCAAATGGTTTATAAAACTTCCTCTTGAATCATCTTTAAAAAAAACCGCATCAGATTCCGATGCGTAGTTTTAAAGATCTGAGCATACATAGGGATATACAGTGAGAAGCGACTTTGTTTTATACTATGTAGTGATCATAGAACTCAGAGATAGTGTCTAGGAGGATCATTGATAAAAGGTTGAGTGAGAGTGTTATTATCCTCTAATTAGCAGTTTGCGATCCTGTGAGCCTGGCTCGGAGACGTGGCTTATCTGGCAGGAAGCGCGTCAATCAGCTAATGTGTCGCCCGCGGCTCGGCTCGCGCGGGACGCCTAATGCGCTTTTAACGAGGCAACGCACACGTGCGGCTGCCTACAAACAAACAGGCACATCGCTTAGGTAATACATTTACATTTGTCATGTATAACTTGTATCACATAACTAGCACAGAACTACACTTTTCTACTAACTACGGATTTCTACTGATGCGATCAACTCATATACATAGTTCGTTCGTGTGGTAAGTACCTCTATTGGCGCTGTGGTTTGTAATTAGGTAGTTGAAGGTCTATGCGTAATACATGTATTATATTATCTGTGGTAATACTATGACTAAGATTGTTTAGTAATTTACACCAGATTATGTTAGCAGTTGCGAAGTTAGACTGTTGAAACCCGTTATTTTTACATCCGTGTACTGAAAATTGTACAACTTTAATCATTTTATATGCGTGCAAAAACACTAGGGTTATGTAATGTGTAGGATAGGTATTATGCACGGGTCGCCAGCACATAAACTAATCATTAAATGGTGCAGTCCGCGCTATCCTGCTCTTTATATACAAACGTGTTTGATCGTAAACCCGGGCCCGTGTCCCGGAGGTGGCTGCACTGCCAGCGGGTAATGACAGCTTCTACAAAAGCTCACTTCAAATGCTTTCAATAGCTACCATTTGGAAGTAAGTTATATATAATGCAACGCGAATGCTTGTGTGCCCTACTTTAAGATAACGTAGCAGCAGAAATCTAAAACTAAGAGCCCGATAAACTGCACTCATTAATCTCATGGTAATAAAACGCACTGCAATAAGTTTATGTTTCCAGAACGAATTCCTGATAAAGTTTCAGGTTCCAAGTGTGGTTATTGTGGCGGTAGACATTAGTTCCGCCGCCGCCCGCATATGCGCCTGCGCCGGAGTCCACGCACTCGTTTATTACACACTGGCACGTTTATTCCGGTTCACTGGAAATGGTAATAGTTACCGAACCCACCTTATTGCCGGAACGTGTTGCTTGCCTGCCTGCCACCTCTCGCCACTACGATTCCGTATTACTTATTGGAAACTGTTTTGTTCTATGTTGGTTTTGTGACGAACGTCGACGCAACTGTAGCATTTCCTTTTACTCGAGGTTTGTTTTTGCTAATAGGCTGCCCTTTATGTCTAAAAATACAATGGCTTGAAATGTTTGCCAGCGAGTCACATTATTGGTAAATGCGTTTTTGTTCTGAATGTAATAAAATGTGAATTTTGAATAGCAAATATTTGAGTTCAGTTTAGCGATCATCCCATTTAGAATTTTCAGTGAAGCGGCGTGTAATTGGTTTGAGCGGGCGTGTTTGCGCAGTTATTTGGAAAATGTTTTCGGGAGTGAAACGCATGAATTAGTGTAGAGTCAATAATGTCTGATGATTGTAGTTGGTTCACAATTGGCGTGTTCATATTTGTACGCCAGCGGGGGTTGACGCCCGACATGCTGGCCCAACGCCAAACTGTCTGAAAGCTTACCTCACAGGGCAGGGTGCGTGTGCGTGCCGCGGGACCACGCACATAACACTATAATGACAACAACTAAGACGTTTCTTTGTAGACATTTTATGATTAACAAGCACTGGAGCGAGCATCTGCCACAACCAGACGTGGCCTATTATTAGACAATCAATCTATAAATAAACATTAATGAATTGCAATTAAATATGTTAATCCCTATTGAAGTTTCGTATCTGGCTGTACTCTGGTAGCACGCCACACACAACGAGCCTGCTAATGAGAAGGAGGGAAGACGCGCGGCACTTCGCAATCGATACGCCGACTTTACGACCTCTTATTAATATTACTCCCGATGTATGGATGCCAAGCAAGCTGCGGCTTCCGAACTCTCGAACGGAGTTGACTGCCTCATCTCATCTGATCGATGAGACAGAAATAGAGTGTATTAATACAACAGTCAATTACTCGCATTGTACCAAACTTCAATAGAATTGTGCTTTCGAAGTTTCGAGTCAACGAAAATGTGTTAAACAAATTTCTTTAGAAACGTAGCGAGCGAGGGAAGCGAGTTTAGCAAAATGCATAAAGAACACTGATACAGCGACATTTTTCGCCGCGCTCATTGACTTAATGAAGGAGCGAAAGTTTAAAGAGCCGGGTTACAAAATGAATAGATTAAGAGACAGGCGCGAAGAATTGTACAGACATAAACTAGAGAACTCATTCGGCCGTTTGGTAGCCCTAATACAGCTACTTTAATGCGTTTTAAATTATGCTAACTAAGAGCTGCACTGAAACACGAGAATTATTGCTATTTAACTCAGATATTTAATTATTTTCGATGTCATTTGCCATTATGCAAACGGCGGCATACGTTTTGTGCTGTACCTGTGATACTTACATTGAATAAATGAATTTATGAAAAACAACACAGATGAGTCTACTACAGACATTTATCTAGAAACTTGAATTTAGTGATGGTGGTGGCGGCATGGCAGTGAACTTCAAATGAAACAGTTCAAAGGACGGACTGGGCCCTTTTATGTGGTGGTTTTGTAGACGTCTCATCGGCGTATAATAAACGATGAATAAAATCGGTCAGCTCGATTATCTGTTATATTATTATAACTTATAAAATCTTCAAATGCCAGTAGTACAGTAGTATATGTAGCATAATATGGAGACTTTTATTAATGACGTAGTAGGTAGTAGAACCCTGTAAAAAACTGTTTAATAACAATAACAAACTAATAATCATAAATCTCTTAATTTTCTCTCGCAGCCCCGCATAATAAAACAGCTGTTACTAAACTGCGTTATTTATTTACAATTAGGTGGTTGTAGCCGCGACGCGTCGTCGTTGTGCCGCTGAAACGCAGCAGATTCGTCGTCGCTCCGTCGTCGCTGGTCGAACGCTATTTTACGAGTGATGGCTTCCTGTGGCTAAGAATATTGCAAGTGCGTTGAACGCGTTTTTAACCTGCACATGACCTTTGCCGAGACGTTCCATAACGATATGGGAATGTACTCACTCCTTCGTTTATACTTTAATCATACTAAAGCACAAATGTTTCTAATAAAAATAACGAAATATAAATCTGTTATTTAAATCAAGATAAACTGCCTCAGATAATGTAAAGCTAAATATTCACGTCGAGAGACTTATTGCTACACAAGCAATTTATTCAAACGATTACGCATCTGCGTAGGCACAGGTTTACGAACGCTTCTTTACATACGCCATCGTCGCTGGGCTGCAGCGATAAAAAACATGTAAAATTGCAATTTACGAGACGCGTCCGGGCCGGGGACGGGCGCCTAGTATCGACGTATTTATTGCCGGCCGTAAAGCGAGCCTGTTGACGCCCTGTCGCGAATGTGGCCGTAACAATATTACTAGCTAAGCAAGCCGTAAGAGGCAAGCTCCCCGTTTGACCGCATACACTTCCCTGTAATATGCTTGCGGAGAATATCACCTTACAGAAGGCAATCGTTTCTGAGTGCACACCTGTGTTCCCTGATGTACATGAACGCGGAAGGGAACTACAAGCTAACATACATTGGAATGTATATTATTAGCAGCTCAGGAAGTTAGTGAAGACACAAGATGTCAGGTAGAATGGTAGACTTCCGCGTTTGACCTCCACCGGGTGGAATGGCTCAGTACCCACCAACGTCCAACGAAAGCCCATTAGGATAACAACTAGGTACCCAGTTTGCGTAAGCTGTTAAATTGAAAGGATTTATTTTGATGTTCTGCAGTGTTTTGATGGCGATACTAAACATACCAGTTTTTATTGCTAGCCATGCTCAATCCTAGGTGATAGAAGGACTGTTGCTTGGATGTTTCATTAATCAATTATATAAATAAAGCTAAGCAGAGCGAATTTAAATTTAAATTTTGAATTTACTACGTACACAGGTACACACGTACATGTCTTGGAGATAGGGACATTATTAACCCTTACTAACAATAATTAGGACGTATGCTCATAATGCAGTTCTAGTATTATTTTTGTACGCTTGTTTTGCAAATCTAGTGAAATGCAGCGACAGAGCAAGCGAAAGGTAGTGTAGAAACTAAGATGACATACATACATACCTGCGCAACGCACCTTTCGTTACTGACAACTGTCTGCGTCATGTCACAACTGTTAAGGAATATCTCTAATGAGCCACCTACGAGGGAAACACTTAAACTGTACTTTCTGAGTTAGAAATGATATATATTTATTACGCAGATACAATTTGAATTAATTGGATTTTGAATGTTTTTGTTAGCTCTGCAGAACTCGTCATAAGAACTCGTAACAGGGCTAATTTTAATTCTACAATATTATACGCAATCGTTTGTTTAGTTTTTTGTGTAATTAAGTACTCTTATTCGGTGTATTAGAGTACACCAATTGACCGAAATAAACACGCATTCACGTGTTGAATAATTAAAATAGATCTAAAACACTTTATTATTTAAAATTCAGTCAAACTTTTACTGGACTCTCGTTATTAGGTCTTTTAGCTTTTTATGTTCTTTATAAGTATACTATCTTTATAAACAAAGAATTATATACATATAATTAATAATTAAATTGAATTTTGAATATAATGAAATTACAACTAATATACATACATAGTTACAAATATTGTATTTTTCAATTATTGTATATTCACAATTGAAACAGTTGAGTTGACTGTTGCAAATAATCTAAGGATATCTCAACTGGTGTAAATCAATACCAATTGGAAGAGTCTCTGACAAACCTACAGATACAAATATAGATCATTGTTGTTAGCTTGTGTGTTGTGAACTTATTTGAATCTAGTCATAATAGTAATCGTAGTTGCAATTAGCGCATAGCGCGACCGGACGACATTGACCTGCGGTCCTGTGACCGCCTGAATACCTGCTTGTATAGGCGTAGTGATCGGCCCAACTCTTCAATAACAATTTCTTTTATACTTGTATCCTCAGAGCTTGTATCGATAAGTTGTTATTTTTATTGAAAATATAAACAACTTTCTGCCAGAAAAAGATGACACCCGCAGGAGTTTAATGAATTCTGTGCTCTGAATTAATGAACATAATGAATATTCTTCGATTACTCTATTTTGTGATCGTATGTATGTATCGATCGATTTACCGATGAGTCAATCAATTACCCGCAAGCAGGGTTGGCATGATTGAAACAAGTTGTTTTAAAACAGTGTTTAAAACAGTTTGAAATAAAACTATGTTTTATATTAAGAAAAAAACAGGGTTTAAAACTACCTTTAATTGCAAATGAATGTGTATAAATACCACAGACAGGCTGTGGTATTTATACACTGCATAGGTAACTCCCCGCCAGTAAAGTCCCGCAGGGAAAGTTCCTATGTCGGCCGTTTTATACACTGCACACTGCATAGGTAACTCCCCGCCAGTAAAGTCCCGCAGGGAAAGTCCCTATGTCGGCCGTCGAAAGAAAGTAATTCACTGGATTAATAGGTACGGTACCTATTCCCCGCTAGTTCTCTACCGACCTACAACATACAAGGTGTATGTAAGTGTTTTGTATTGATTAATATTAATAATAATTTTTAATAATTAGATTAGAGGTACTGAGATATGCAACAAAAGTAAATATTTATCGTTTTGTTAATTTTTACTAATGTGAATTAGGAAATAGTTTAGAAATGGATTATTTTATTATTCGCTATAATTGATTTGAAATTGATAATTAAAAAAAAACAAAAAAAAACACTTGTTTTAAACATTTTGAACTGTTTGTTTTATAAAATATAAAAAAAACTGTTTTTTTTCCAACCCTGCCCGCAAGTACTTGATTGACTCATCGGTAGTCCTCCCTACAAGGTAAAGGAGTCCGGTAGGAAAATGGTATTGTATTATTTTGTAAATTATTATGAATGGAATGCATATTGTGTTTTGTTGATGAAAATTGTTAAACTTTCTTGAATGAATCTTTCTTAAACACAACATGACTTGTCTTGCATAACTTCCGATACCTAGAGAATAAATCCGAGTATACAAATACGGTAACAAATATGGGCAACACTCGCCATGCTATGGCAGAATGTATCCTGCCATAGCATTGGTCTTCCGTGGAGGAAGCCAGGGAAGAACCATATCTACCTACTTGACGCGGTTCTTCCCAGGCCTTATTCCTAAAAATCCGTGTCGTTAGGCACGCTGCCGTTACGCACTAGTTGAGTCACCCGGCTGCGCTCGTGACGTGACCCGTGCCACACTGTTGGTTTGTCATCACATCACATCAGCCAATAAATATGATTTGTGGGACATGCGGCCGCTGATTGGTGCAGTGTGTCGGTTTGTGTCGGCAGGGTAGGTCGGCCACTAATGCTAGTGGTATAGTCAGAAGGCAGAACCATTGGTCTACCCCGAATACTGAAACGATATTTCCCTATTTAACTAGCTAGTCCGCGGCTTCGCACGCGTTTTTTTCGGATTAAAAGTAGCCTATATGCTAATCCACTACACTGCATACATTCATACTATGTACAATCAGCCTGATCTGTTCAGTTTCAGTGAGAAAGGTAACAAACATCGAAGCTTTCGCATTTATGATACCTGTTAGTGATTAAAGCACGACAAGGTATGTACATAAAATGCCATGAACGTATGCGAGTCTTAAATACTTAAAAGACCCGGGCAAATATTCGCAGATCGTGCAAACATTTGTCCCAAGGCAATCGAATCCGCAACCTCCTGCGTCGCAGAGGATCTTCACCCGCTAGGCCACATCGGTCGGTCGTCATGTCGTGTCGTCCGCCGTTTGAGAATGTCAAGAAGTTTAGGGGCAGTGTCGTTCTGAACGCTCTAATTTAAATCCGCGAGACGCAGGGGGTGAGGTGGAGGGGAGGGTCAGCCGGGCCGGAGCTAGGATTACGGGTTGGGGGCTAATGAAGGAGCTTAACCCGGCGAACGGGCGCTGTTGGGCTTAAACTAAACTGTCAGTGGTTGACATTGACAGGGGGTGCGTATAATAAATTCAAACTCCATTATTTAGCATAGATACCTTAAAAATAAAAGAAATAAGGAAGGGATTAAATATGTACGGATATTCAGGAAACTCGGATCAAGTAGATAATGGTTCAACTCTTCAAACTATCGGGGTTATTAACAAAGTCATTTATAACGGAATATGGAATTAATTTATTAACCATGATTTGATTTTTGAGTGTTCTAATATTTCGGTAGTTGCGTGCGCCATGATCGCAGATTAACTGAAGGCACTGCGAGAAAACTTTATTGGTTTTTATATTGCATAAGATATGGTTCTTTGCTTTTTTTTAAATAATATCTGAGAGTATGGTCAAAGCCGCGCGCGACTCGAGAGCTTTATAACTTTTAAGAATAAGAATATATTTATTGTTAAATTGTGTAAAACATCCATAGGAAAGGTCTTAAATAATAATTTGGTAACAACAATTTATCCATTTCGGACATACAATATTTAGACAATTACTAGTACTAGATAACTACTACTAATTGTACAGGTAGGTTTATTTACCTCTTAACTTTAACTGACTCGTAACTATAAAAAAAACTCTCACAATGAGTACCTATAGAAAAAATCAGACATGTTTTGCAGTTTGTTGTTCCCATAATTGACATGTTTGTATAATAATAATTTAAGATTTCTGGTGGTTTTAATGGCCCTCTGACCTCTTTCTTTAATTCGGCCCTGGGGTCAACTCGTACCAAGCAATTTTACGGTTGACAAATCAAACTGTTCGGGCGCGAGGTCCGACGGGGCAGAGCTTGATGGCTACAGCTTGCAACACTGAACCAATCATTGGAATGATAATGATATCTACCAGAATCTTAGACTTCCTAAAACGATCGGCAATTATTATCTAGCTTGGTGGATAAATTGTATGGTAACGGTAAAAGGTAGGTGAAATATTCCGCTTCCAAAGAATATTTTCTGACGCATTTCCTGTTCTTAAACTTTTCCTACGATTGAAAATTTTTCATTTCCAATCTGCGACGTGACGCAAAAGTTTTGGGCGACGAGATTGGTTTCACAAACTTTGTTAATGACCGGCAAATTGCCAAAATAGGCTTATTGAAAACTACCCCATTATACGAAGGTTTACCTATTTTAGTTCGGCTCTCAACTGCCGGTACAGTCGTAAACTTTTAACTGCCCGCTTTGAATGATTTTATCGTTTTGTTCTATTGTTCGTTTATTCGGTCACATTTTGCTTTTGCTAAGTACAATCGCGCACGAAACGCGTCCATGCGTGCTAGTTGTTTTTGTTGTCCTAATTACTAATTCACGAGTTGTTTATAATAATTAATTACTTGGGCACCTTAATTCAAAACGTACTTGTGTATTGAAGTACTTAAAATGTTTTGTGTTAGCTTTACTACCGACTTGGCAATATACTCAAGTAAAACAATTTATACAATACAAACCATCAACAAGCAATGCAAGCCAGATGTAAGCTTTATGCAAAATACAGTGGAAGTGGCACAATGCGGCGGCTGTGGCGAGTTCGATGGCATTTCTCCACAGAATAGAAATGCCTCCTGTGATTTCAGGCTGCATTGTCAGCAGAGTATCCGAGTGCCACTGGACCTAGAAAACTGGACATGAGCGAAACCATAAACGCGCTAGATCACGAACAACACTTGTTGACAAGGTTTAATTATTACAATACATATAGCTAGGTTACCCAGTTGTAGCAATAGCTAATAACCTCTTGAAGTCTGTTAAAGTTATAATAAAAAATGCTACAATTTTGTGCAAAATACAATATCGGATACCTATGTATTTGATAACGGAAATTGCAATTATGAAACTGAATGCAATAATGTCCTACATATCTGTCTGTCCGTTTGTATGTGTCCCGCGTGGTTCTTCTAACTGAGCCCGGACGAGGCTGCTATCCAAACACGCCGTTTGAAGTAGTCTTTGAAGCTTTCCACGTATCCTTTGTTTGAGACCATTCCAGATTCCCTGCGAATCATATATTTCTAACCTCTGCTAATGTCGGCTTCATGTTAGTTATGGTATAGAGTGGATCTACGAAGAATCATTGGATTGCAATACAGCTTGATTTATGCTGCATCGAAGCAAATCCAGCAAGTATCGAATTAAAAAAGAAAGAATGCATTTATGGTATAAAAATAAAAATTACAAAGAACCACTCGCCAGCCGTAAAAACTTTTCAGTTTTCAATTCGGCAGTGTTTTTATTTACATTTATATGATATTCGATATCTTATGTATTTGAATTTCGATATCAATCGGATTTTGTTATTTTTATTTAGTTTGCTTTTGTATAAAAAAGATCCCGAGATCCATAACAGTACGGAATTAAACTAATTTTAGTTTAATAAAAAGAATAAACGGTCGGTGAAGTTTTACACGCATTTAACACTGTTTTATTCAAGGGGCAGTAAATTTATTGTTTTCTCATATTTTAGTATTTAGACAACCACTACTTTTTTAATGCTATCTGCATAAAATTAAAAGCGGCTGTTACAAAGAACTATTATAGTTATTCTGTGCCGACGCGCGAATATTGTAATATCCTCATTTGCTTTAATGAAATGAATAGACCAAATTTAGGACAATAAAACTTGACAGGGACAAAGTTAAGCAAGAACAATAGCCGCTACCTGCAAAATATTGCAAATTTCATCTTTGGCTTTTACTGCCATTCTTTATTGCAGTAATAAACAAGTCTGCATTGAGATAGAGGATAACGGTATGTACGAGTAAGTACTCGATAGCACAGAAAGTGTCCACTGAAGACAATAGACACTGTATCGTAAAAATGTTTTGTCACTGCAAATAAACTGCTTCGGCCATAAAACTACTTTGGGATAAACACAATTCTTAATTCCAAGTTAAGATTCTTTCAAGAAATTGAGAAAATGTTCTTATAATTAAGCGGAAAGTGAAGAGCCCAGCCCTTAACAAACGAAATATTGCAAATCTGAACATTCACTTCCGACCGAGAGAATTCGTCGACAGAACTCATAACATAACTCAGTCCCATCTTTGATCAATTGGATTGGAATTCAAATAGCAGAGTCGACGTCAATGCTAGAAATGTCACTTCCTTTTGTTTCAAAAGGGGCTTTTTGGTATCGATCCCTTGCAGCAGGTAACCGGGAGCGGATGATTTATTGCTTGGCTTGTTTGTTCAAATAATCGATCCCCTGGCAAAATTTGCTCAATGGGCCGAAATAAGTCGTAAATCAAGGACATTATGGTAGATTTTCGCATGGCTTTCGATGCACGCATCTCGATTTAATGGCTCTAAAACGAAAATACCGCGCGCAGTGTTGGCTCGCCGTAATATTTGGACAAAACGAACGAGTGCTTGCTAAATTTTCATGTGAATTTATTGCAGCACTAAATTGAGGAGTCATCGCGCCGACTGGCGATGTTTATTATAAAACATAACTCTCTGCGCCTGTCTCACGATCAGATCAAGTCAAACAAAAACAAACAGTCACCCAAGATACTGATTTAGGAGCAACTCTGTACGGGCTGTGCTCAGTTAGATCTTCTACTGAATACAATCGGGTATCAATTCGCAGATGAAACGACAAGAAACATGAAGGACAAGAATTATGATATGTAGGTATGTAAGAAGTTTGGTAATAAAACATGTTGTTTGGTTGTAAGCAAGCGATGTTACAAGGAATACTGTACTCAGATTGAGAGATAAGACTGATGTATGTACCGAATACTGATAGCAAAAATATGTTATACCAAAATGTACAGCAAAATAACTTTTTATCGCTGCTCGTATTTCTTCGGGACGGGGCAGCCGGCTGGCGACAAAAACGCGGTCATCGTGATTTACTACCACTTCATCCTACTTAATTACCTATGTATTTCATAGACTTGTTTAAAATTTTTACATCCTTAATCATTCCATTCTAAAGTTTAATATGATTTATTTACAACCGTGTATCAGACGTATTTGTAGTCAATTGACCAGTAACGCCAATTCATTGAGTACATTTCGTGTAGGCAGGCATCATATTATCCTATTAATTTATAACTTAGTACAACAATGACAAAGATTTATAAATTCTCCCAGTCCCTTATTAGGACCACGATGACTGATTATCACGAAGGAAAAGTGGCTTTCAAAGAACACAGGACAGTATAAATGTATAATATAAAACATTCAGGTCGATACGAGGCTATGATCGATCATGCAGTTAATTACGAGACGGTATCGCGTCCACTGGATGATTTATAGATATTGCTCCTATCGCCTGATACCAGTGACATGTTTGGATTCCTCAGGCTGGTTGTACGTAAAAAAAATCCCCTAAAATTTGGTCTCAGCTCAGTCACCGTTGTTTCTATTCTACATTACTACATTTAGCTAGCTGTTATTATATCCAGCCAGAGAGTGTTGTACATACAAATTAAAAACCCTATCAACGTGAGATTTCTGTCTGAATTTCTACAAAATGTTTTGTTGCCATAGCCTCATTCGTTGAGTTCTTGTAACAATAACGTTTTCAATATCTTCCATTTATCCAAATATTTGAAGAAAGATAATCTTCCTTCCACGAACATAATATTATCAGATAGCCTTGAAATTAATTCGCAGATTAACACTTAATAATCCACTTACACAATCTAATATCAAAATTTGTTGATCGCATATTTGGATTAACTTCATTACATACATAAACTCTGCGTAAAATCGTCGTCTTGCCAAGCAGTGAAAGAAAGTAATGTAATCCGAGAGCGTTCCCTTCTACAGCTTCCAGATAATCTTATCTCATTTCACCATTCTAAATGAAAACCTCGTTAACAAACTTTATAATTCAATAGCTGTGTGGAATTGGAATTAATAACAGTACTTTAAGCAATTAACAAGTCAAATATGAAATAAACTGGCATTGTGAATAAAACACGTGTGCGATGGTAACGGGCACTTGTCTTCAATAATAACAAATGGTATCGTTGTGAATGTGTTATGAATAGACTGACTGTTGATTCACTTCGCTACTGCTAAGTGTATCTGATACTGGCTAAGTACATGTACTTCGAAACTGTTTCAGATTACGTCTTTATGCAGCAAGCCAAGAGAGCGCATTTGAAGTGTTTTTAAGCAGGCAGATCTCAAAAGTTATTATAAAATTTGTAACTGCTTTTAAGCTCATTTGTAGGAAAAACCCCTTTATCAAGTTTGTAATGTAACGGACTAAGCGAGTGATCCTTTCTTTCGAAGTTCCTCCTGTCTGTATATAGAGAATTTGAATACCGTTGGTTTATTCCCTCATATCAAGAGATCTACGGTCGATATCAACAAAAAGCGAACTTTTCATTTGAGTCCGTGTAAAGCGATGGGTGGGCTGGACGTGGCGTATGTATAAATAATTTGATAAATGGCGGACAGGACGGTAGCTCAGCGGGCGTGCGTCTCGCCGCTCGTTAATATTGTTAATAGTTGGTCGTCCCTTGACAGCGAGGGGATCCTAGAGCCTAATGCGAGTCTCGTCTCGCCTCATAGGTGAGTCTCCGGTGACCGCCACGCATTGCTTTAAACACGGACTTCCTTTGCTAATCTTACTCGAGGAAGTTCTGATTATGGACTCTTCTCGAGTGAATCACATAACATCCGATTTTGGGATACCGTTTCTGAATTTTCACGGACATTGCTTTCGGAGGCTATGCCGTTTCACAGCTTTAAATAATAAGCTCGTTACGGGCTTGCTTCCGCAGAACGACTTGCGTGAATTATAACTTTATTTTATACTAAACATGCGGATTGTTCCGACGAGGCAGGATGAGGCGATCTGATGAAATATTCCGTTGTAATTCGGCGGTAATATATGCAAGCTCAAATTGACTTAGCCGACCATAGCCGGACACAAACAATGCGTTGTCGGACGCGTGAATCGTGCGTGTGATCCCGTGTTTGCTCACTCCGGGCATCGAACTCGCACACCTTTATATCCCTTCAAATAAGCACTAATTATATTTAATGCGCTTTAGCTGTAATTAGGAGGTGCGAGAGAATGTGAAACAGTGTTTAACGGTTTCGACAGAGTTTTTAGGATTGTTTACAGAGTTACGTATACGATTAGACTGCTTTATGAGGTGCTTTTACCTTCGCGCCCACGCGCATGCGAATACAAACACGACGCGGACGGTGCCCGACGATATAATGATTATTGTAAACATTATAGTGATTTTTAAACGCTTTTGTGCGTGCCTGTACTGTGTACGTGTAACGGGCGTTCGCTCATTTCATCCTAAATGGCTTTATTATCTATTGTTTATTAATTTTATTAGGCTTACGAGTAGGTAATAATGTAGTTACATGTTATTCCTAGCTAACGGAAAGCCACTCACTGTGCGAGTTATCGCTGCCTGTAAAGTAACGTTGGGCAAGACAGTAAAGCTAAATTATTTAGCAGCAAACACATGGGACCGAATAGATTCGCGAACAGTTATCGAGCTGTTAATAGGTACCTTCGGAAGATGGAGGAAAGTGCTCGTAAATAACCTCGTGAGTCACTAGGTACCTACTTCGGTAGCGGGTTATTTTAGACGGGGCTTTGTGACTTGCGAATAGGAAAGTGCATTTGCTTTTGTACCTCCTTACAAACTTGTGTCGTTAGGAATCGAAGGCCTGTTAAAATATATTGAAGTTAGAAGGCTGTAGGTAGCTTCTTAGATTATCTACCTAGGTAGATCTAGGTATGTTTAGCTATAGGTATCTAGTTAGGACTTAGGAGTAAGAACTTATTTGCAGTTACCGCGCACCAGGTGGCGGGTGCAATGCACTCCGTTATTATAACTTTACTGGTATCTAGAAGGGTTCAGATATTTATTTGCATAAGATATTAAAACAGCATTTTTAAATAATTTGATGTTAGAGAATTCAAGATAATTTAATTCCATAAAAATACATGACTGAATGAACAATTATTTTTATTGGTTACCTACCTATCGTTTTTGGGCACGACTATTCGATTTTGGGTAGCCTTCTTTTAGTTAACTACCTAGGAGTACTTACTCGTTTAGATAAACATACATTGAGCAAACTTCACTAAGGTAACAACTAAAATTTAGACTCTGGTTTTCCTATAATAGATTATGATTGAGAGCCTTGTGAAGGGTAGGAAACATAATGAAGATCTACCTGCACTGCCGAAAAAATACACTTGGTATTTTCTACTAAAATGACACGGCGAGAAAAGTAAACAAAAATGCAATCGCCGCATTAACACACAATATCTCATTACGTCACATTATCGCCTCCAAACAAATCCTGTGTTAGTTATCTGATCATAGAGGCGATAGGAAGGAGGAACGTAAATCCGACATTGAATCAATAGTGCACCTACCGTCGCGCGACGCCGGCTGCCAAACAAACACTACACTTCACCGTCTTGAGCACCTAATTGAATCCATGTTATCATTTAAAATATCGATCAGTCACACGAGGTAGCTCTCAGGCGACGCGGTATATTTTTACATTCGACGATGAGGTATTTCTGATAGCCGTCCTCGGTTTACACACACAAATCACAAGTTCACTGCTGCAGGCAAACGATTATTTACTTAGCTCGTTATAAAAGTTATTGTTACTGATCAGCTGAGTAAATGTTTGAAACAATAATAACGATGTACGTAAACTGCGAGAGCGCGATGCGTGCAACCGACGCGGATCGCGGAACGAAACTGATTGAGTGAGTGAATGAACTTCGCGCTGGGAGGGCTGCGGGCTGCGGGGGACGCGCGGGGGCGGCGCTTTTACCCCTGCCCGGCGGCGGCGCGCCTGGACCGATAGATGGCGCTACGCGGAGATTACACGACTAGTTTCCCTTCAAATTCAGGCGCGTCGAAATAATTACGTTGGCGAGGAATGGGTGAGCTAGCGAATACTCCTGCCTCCTTATAAATTAGGTAAACGTTTTCAAATTATTTTAGTCAAATATTTACCCAGCGAATCGCATTCGAGTCTCCTTCAATGTCCGGAATCAATTTACGGGAATTCCACTTTTGAATTTCCATGTCGTCTGTTTGCTGGCGGTACGTGACGGAAATTAATGTGTGCATTGCGTTCAATTGCGTTCCTTTGCGCGGGAAAAAAATTTGTTCAATTTAGGAAACGAAGCGTGGGCAAATTAGATGTGAAATTGTATTAAAGCTGAGATTGGCTCTCGATCGGAGATTCAGTTCATCGCAGGGAGAGCTGCAGAATAATCTCCTACGTTTAATCTCTGATGTCGATGGTCGCTTCGCTATTAATTTCGATAGGAGCAAAACTAACCGCTTGACTTTAGTCTGGTTCGATATCAAATTCAAAGGAATTGACGATGTCACACAGTGACAGATGTCCGTTCAACCTTTGAATTTTGCTATAAAGCATTCCGTGACGCATTTCTTCCTTCCAATCCAATAGAATAGGTAGGTAGTACTCAAACATTATGCTCTATACTACTACCAAATATTTCCACAAATAACTAGCTCTACTATTGATTTTAATAAGTCATGTCATGTTGATTGAGCCTTCTCTTTAATCTAACTTTAATAACAAGGACCCTACATAGATCAATGAGAACTTTCTATTTAATCAATAAAGTCACCTATTAATTAAACCCAGTCAATAACACTTGATAAACAAGAACAAATAAATTAATAATGTGGGTAGTAAGTTTACTCCCGGTTATTAGCACAGGCGCTCTAGGCCGTAGACAATATTTTACTCAAGAAGCTCGACAGTAGACAATAGAGGCGATAAGACAAAATACATTTTGATTAATTAATAGTTCTGTGTGACCGCCTTAAATTAATTATAGGAATGGATGCTGCGATACTAGGAAATGGATATTATGTTATCTATTTTATGTGGCAGCAAAGCTTTCAGTTATTGTGATGACTTATTGCCATTAGCACAATCGCTAGAACTATACAATTTGAAAGTAGAGTCTTGAAAATGAGACTCGACTCCTTAGTAGGTATGCAGACTCTACTATTTGTGAGTACCGTTGCTAGTAGCAAAGTAGACATAAAAAGTTTGTAACTTCATCAGCTCTTGTGACTAGATAAACACGAATCCACCACAAATAGCAACATCGCCATTGTTCGAACAGTTTAATGAAATAGCGTTCGGACCGGTAAGACCACCTCCATTGTGCGCGTACAATGCGAGCCACCGTGCACCGGTGTACTGCACTCCACTCGTGCATGTATCGATACGGGGCGACCTACTTGCCGGTTCTGCGCGCCTGGTACATTTGTCTAGCCGAGCATCTAGGATCCGAGTTTCTGGGCTCTTTTGGGCTTTTAGCTAAAATAGCAGACATGATTTCTTGTGTTTTTTGTAGTTTTTCCTTTGTTATTGAGCTAGTTTTTAGCCAAGCGAAGAAGGTTTTTGATGAGTATGATAATAATCTATTCTGATTGTATGTCAATGCGTGTGCGCACACAATAGATAGGTTTGTCGGATGTCGTAGCATTTGGGCTAAAAATTACGTTAGTTTAATTGCATTTTTAGAACTACGAGTACCTCTATACCTCCGTTACTTTTGGCATGAAGCTGTAACAAACATCCAAAAATCCATATTTTACTAACGTGATTTTGTACTGTCCGGGCATTCTGACTATGTACACTTAATAAAATATATCTATCTACATACATTATGTATTCTAATAAATAAAATATACATAAAGTATAACAGTTATCTAGTACCCATAACACCAGCCCTCTTAGCTTGACGCTAGATGAAGCTGTGTGAATTGTCCAGGATTATTTATTTATGACAAAATAAAATGTATTGAACTTTTAACACGTCGTCGTCGCTCAGTTTATTTATTTTATTTATTTATTTTTATTTATTTATTTCCACCGTAGGTACACAATGTTACACTTGATGTCGTTAAATACTATTTTAAAAGACAAATTACATTTTTATTATAACACACACTAACTTTTGACAAATGAAACACCATAGGACATTGTGCAAAAAAAAAAAAGCAGACAGACATGCCTTCTTTAAAAAATTAAAATAAATTGTTGATAACTAGTTTTACTATGTACAGGCGTTTATAACATTGAATTGTTTTACAGCTTGATTGCAACAGCGTTTAGTTTCGTTTATTCTTTTAGACACGGTTACAGGTCCCTGACGACCGGTTAGAACCTAACGGACAAATAGAAGTTATGTATGTCTCTCAATAACTTTTATCTAACTCTATATTATTATAGGTACTTTATTTACCTACTTAATGATGTGGCGTGACGCAGTAGTGGTAAAAGCTAAAGAGGATGTTGGCCTTCGACACGAAAGAGATGCCAAGTGTCCCGAGTCTTTCTCGGCCTCTACTGGGTTCAAGAAATCTAGGAAATTCCACGGGAACTTTCTGCCTTTGACTGTACTAAACGTAAGAGAACTACAACCAACCAGTATTCTATAAAAAAATGATTAAGCAGAGTCAAATTAAACACTTTTGTAATAGTTTTTTTATTTAATTTTTGTCAATTTTATTTTGGATGTTAACGCCCTCATACAACGACACCCTTTCCACTCACTAGCATCATGTCTTCCTGTCAGTCTCAAACGATATGAATATTAATCCCTTGTCTCGGAGTATATCGAGGCCGCAGCTCTATCCGACGGATTATGCGTTAAACCAACAAATGTAACGCACACTCACGCACTCACACACTGCAGCAATCTGCTTTCGATAACTCCGAACTATGTATCTATGTATGTCCATAGACTTAATTAGTAACGATGCTCCTAGCTTGAATAATATGAGTTATAGCGAACGACGCGCGCGCCATCTAGTTAACCAAGGTGAGTGTGGCCTTTAATCACCTGTAATGATCGTTCTGGCTATTATTCAATCGGCGATGGCATTTGAACAGCTTTATCTTAATCAGACTAAGAATAGTTTTAAATGAAAAGGTACGGGTGAGATTAGAATCCTAAAAAGTTTAAAGTATGGTGGTATAACAATGGAGGTTTTGGCCAGAAAGTGGAAAATAAAAAGCTAACTGTAGGTGGCATGCGGGTGGACAGTCGCCGCCATAAATCTCTCGCAGGACATTTGGTTTTGGTAGCCTTGGTTGGGTTCCGAACCGTTAGGAAAAAACATAAATAGAAGCGACCTTTGGGACAGGTTTGAGTCTGCACAAAACCTGCTCAGATTTTGTCGAGTTGAAAAAATAATGCTTTGTATTTTAAAAGGATGTGATAACATTCGATTGGAAATGGGTTCAAAGAATACTTCATAACGGAGTGATCATTTTTACATAGGTGTAATAATAAATTAATAAAGTATGAATAATAACCGTTAATTGAATATCATCAGTCTTTTGTTTAGTACCTGAGACTACCTAATTGTAAGTAACGACGACGTAGCAAGTCTACTTATTTTCACATACTCACGTATAGTAAACTAGTACGTAAAGTGCCCAATGTTGATGAAGTACGTAAGTAAGTAGGTACCTAAACTTTAAGTTGAACAATATATTCTAGATGAAGCTGAACATTTCATTTGAAAATTTCAAACAAGAGGTGAAATGTATTAGACATACCTATGATATATGAACATACTAGTGGTTTCTTTTTCACATGTGGACACCACGAGTGGACAAAAAATTTAAGTGAACAGCAAAACTTACTGTTTTGCTGTTCACTTCAATTTTTTGTCCAATAATCTTATTTGATAATTAAGTACTTAATTTATATAACACTAACTGCGCCCCGCGGCTTCGCCCCCGTGGAAATCGATTTGTCAAATGGTTTTTTATATCCTATGTTAGACTCCTGGTTCTAACCTACCTCCTCACCAATTTTCAGTCAAATCGGTCCAGCCGTTCTCGAGTTATAAGTGTTGTAACAAACACGACTTTCTTTTATATAATTATAGATTTGACTTGTCTAAGTGCTTATTTTGTAAGCCTAAAGAAATATAATATTTTGATTTTGATTTCTGTACGCATTTTTGTACTCGATCGTCCGGAACGATTAATATAAGAGATTAATAGTTCTGGAAGATCGAGTACAAAAACTCAGAATATCCAATAAATAAAACTGTTGTCGTTGTGGTCACAACAAAGCTCCTGTAACTGACAATAATCCTGTAAGCGGGTCCTGTCTGGCTGACACGTGGGGACAGACTGATGAGATGATCCCCCAGACAATCAGTAATCCCACCGCAGGGTCCCACAGATAGGGGTCTGATAAAACTGGAAGGATTAAAGTTTTAGCTAGAAATCGATGGGAATGTGCATTAACTCGACGCTATTTACAGTTTTAATAGTTTTTTAGCAGGCACTTTGACGTGGTCACTGGTCACCATAGGTACTGGAGGTGGCTATTCTCGGTGCCAGATAACTTGACAATACAGTACAGAGGGGTGAGTATGGAGCGGCGGCGGCGGCGGCGGCGCGGCGGCGCGTCGACGACCATGTCTCGATGTTAGATAGATAAAGCATTTATTACAGACTTCAGACACACACATACAAAAAACAACCATTAAACATTACACTGGTAAACCAAAACATAAAACAAAGTTGACTTAACAAAGAAAAAGTAAGCAATTATTAAATTAAAAGGGTAAGATGTCTGTGTGCTGCAGTATGTAGTGTGATGTTTTCTTCTGCATCGGATTAAAATTCTTCTAGTATTAAAATACGTGAATTCATAGAAAATGTTAAAATTCAGTAATTATTCCCGTTTTTATGCGTTGTGTTGTTTCCCTAGTACACTCGTAACAGGATACTCTAGCGACACTAGTATGTATCGCTTTAGGTTTGTATGGAAAGCGCCAAATAGTGATAAATTTTAATGCATTTTGTGGAGGAGGATGTATTGCCATCTTATAGCATAGGACCCTGGGTGAATGTGAATGACAAAAACTTCGGAAAGCCTATGGCCAAAATACGGTCAAAGCTAACAGTAAAAAGTTTCCTAGGTTTGCGAACATGCAGTTAATTCTTTAACGTGTGACATAATAATAATCATTTATATCAGAGATTAGAAAACTAAGAGAGCATATTTAACTTATTCTACGGCCCATAGTATCTGATATAAACTTAAAACTGACATATGTACATAAATATAAATAGACTTAATTAATAACACGCTATTTTGTGATTGCAGCGAGCGACAGCGTGTAGATGACGTAATCAGGCTTTACTAGGAGTCTTTTCTAATATTATAAAAGTAAACATAATTTTGGGTTATGAACTTGAATACTTTAATTATTTTAACCACTTCTACTGACAGACGAAATCTCTAGCGCGCACAAAGACACTGTAGGTAGGTAATACTACAACACAACCTAGGCCTTTATGAGGGCAAACAAAAATAATATTCACAAATATTCTCAGAGGCAGTCTATCCCAAATGTGATCACCGTACTCGAGTAACACATCATGTCGGACGGACAGTAACATGCCATCACGGAGCTACAAAAATATATCGCGTTACAGTAATGATACCCCTGAGAGCGGGAAACGAACCCGCGCGGTTTAGCACCTACCACCGCACTGCGGTTGTGACTGCTCATTTAGAGCATTTCGGATTATCGAGTTAAGCTGATGTTAAGTAATGTGGTAATAAGATAAATATTCTCAGTCATTAAAAGACATTCGTCATCTTACATAAAAACTAGATTTTTGTGGACGTGAGAGGGATTTCAAATAATTTCGCCATTTAAAAGATCAAATTTCACGCAACGCGACACAAACGTTTTCAATCGAGACTCAAGAATTTTCCTTGCAATAGTCTTGTCTTTACCCATAAAACAGCTGCCAATCATTGCGCCAGCCGTTTACAAACTTGATGTATAGCAAGCACATAAGACAAGCAATCGTGACATTACTCTATTACTCTAGTTACCAGGAAGTAGGTACATACTACATTATTACCATACGCGGCCGAATTAGCAAACCGCAGTGTGCGGGCTGCAGCGCCCTTGAGCCACTTCTGCGCGCGCGCATGCCGGGCTAGCAGGGCTGCCAGGAGACACTTGGCTGGCTAATAGGCTGAAGCCTTTTTTTGATAAACTTGATATAGTAACAAATGCCTATTTGATGAAATTGTTTGTTCTATTGAATATAATAGAATGAATTTATTTGTGATAAGACTTACACAGAATATAATAAACTTAAACTAAGAGGTGTGGGTAAGTGTGGAAGTCCAGTAACAAAATATCTTTGCCTCAGCATGAGTTGTCTAGGAGTCTAGGGAGATATTTTTGTTAGTTTATAGTGTGAGTTAACTCGAGAAAATTGCGGTTTGAACTTTCAGATATCTCTATACAAGAGCTTTTCTACTCTATACAACTTTCACAGAATCATAGTGTACCTCGTTTTTGATCCACTTACTTATCTCTTGAATCCCTTCGTTCCTGAAACGTCCTCGCATCCTCATTGAAGATAACGACGGAGCCATTAGATCTAAAACTTGTGAAGTCGTTCATCCCTGGATCCCTATATGGGCACTAATGGGAGAGCGCGTTTCACAACGCCGGTCGGCCAATTTAATACAGCACACTGTATTGTTGGCTGTGGCTGGGGCGTAGTCAGGGTTAGGGGCTAGCTTTACTTAACTGGGTTTATCTTTGTCTGGTCTTTCTTACAGTGTCCGTTTCATGGAAATTTTATAGTCATACTATGGAGCTTGGGCAATAATCCACACAGAATTTTTGCGTCGCATCGGCACTTGGCAGTTGTAGCGAAAGCGGACCTGCGCGAACTACAAGCAGAGGCCTAGCGGGAACTGCACAGGACAGAGAAAATGGCTTCTTCTCTTATCGGAGGCCAACATACACTTCGGGTGCTGAGCCATAGAAGTAAATAAGAAAACCGGCACGGCACTGACCAGCGGCCGAGCTTGTACTCAAACAAACTAAATAAAAAAATCTAAATGTGAATTGACTGGTTAGTCATTAAACATCACGTACTACAAGATTACCTGCATCACTACTGGGACTGGCGAAGCTGTAAAGAAGGTAATAAAATAACATTTAATTTTTGGCTTACAAAAGTTTTTGAAAATTTTGATTTTAAGATGCTGAGACATAAATCAAATAGAGCATAACCCGAAGCAAGCCGTGATGCGAGCTAGAAGGACAAAAGTACATTGAGACTTTTATAGATAAGTTCCCTTTCCTAGGTACACATGAATCTCTGTAGCAAGCACACAGTGAGTGGGGTAAGTATACCATTCTCAAACTTACGATATTGTTTCAGTAGCCAATGATTATATCCTAAATGACCGAAGAGATTGTTTGCAGCATTCTTAGTAACAAGGGCACAGATTAGCTAATGTAGGTACTAGGTAGGCTAGGTACTAAGTTCAGTACAGTTAATATAGTTTTCTACAGGTTCCTAGAAAGCAATAACTATTATTGACCTAGCCAAGCTAGATATAGCTAGAGAGTAAAGTATGGGAAATCCTGAATGAAAAACAATTTATGTGATTATTTTACGACAACAACTCAAACCGTAAATTTATCGCCAATCAATAATAAGTTTGATGGATTCCCTGCTAGGTGATAGGTAATAAATAGCGCGTTTGTTTGTACGTACATACAGATATACTCGTAGGTACTAGTACTCTCTCTTCGTCACTGGGGATATATCTTCCTGCCACAATGAAGTGTTGTATCTTGGGTGGTCCCACCCATAAAAGATAACGTGTAATGTATCATATTAATGTAATTTCTGCTAGCTTTCTAGCTTCTTTTTTATTAATAGATATTTAATAATAGATAAAAAGGTAGTAAATATCAGTTTTTGATGCCTCGTAATTACAAATTAAAAACAAATCTTTTTCTAAACACTTTCTAACGAAACTGACGTTTGTTTCAAACCCGCTTCATTAATAATTTAATAATGATAAAACTTTTGAAACGATCATGGTTATTAACACTATACTCTTTTAAAACGGCATATTTACCATGATTTGATTTTTGAGCTTTCAAATAGGTATTTGGGCACAGTTTCATGCGCCATGCATGATCACGGAGTACGCGAGTTAGTTTTTATAATAATGCTGTTATTCTTTATGAATTGTAGCCGCGAATGGCTGTCATTGCTATCAACTATAAGTACATTTTTGGCAAGAAATGTTACACAGCAATCACAATAACAATTACAACAAGCAACCTTTACTGAATGAGGCAGCTGGTCATATTCTAGTCTTGTATCGTAATTGGATCAAGCCCGGAAAAGTGCCTAGTCTCGACAGAGATTGTCTACAATCTAGGTTGTCTAACGAGACATTTCTGTAATAGAGCGCAAGCCGTAATCAGGCAGTTTCGTAACCGAGTCTTTTCATATGCAATTACCTACATATCCAGGAAGGATTATTTATTTGTAATTTTTGCCTCAAACTCGTCACTTTACAAAATGTCAAACCAAACTCTCGAGAAATCTGTAGGTAGGTAATTGAAAATTCATCCAAATTATATATAATAGGTACATTTACCTACATTAATGAGCACCAAGCTGATTTTTATCGTCCAGAAAATGTGCACGATAATAAGTATTGCAGGCATCATACAATATGTGAAACATCTGGCTTCCTGATGAAATTAATGACCTTCTCACAATATATGTAAGTCTAAACTTGCCAGCTGAATATGAATGAAATTGAATAGCTTTGAATATTCATCGTAATAATCACAATAAAAGCAATTACCTACGTAGTATCTTGTCTCAATAAATACTGATATCTGGTAGCTATGACCAGCTGCAGTAAAGCACCGCCCACAACGATCCAAATCAGTAGGCTCTTGCGCATTATCCAATTGTTTACAGAAATGCGACTCCTGCGCATTCCTATCTAGGCAAATAGATCAAATTACTTCGATCTATACGCGAGCTGGCTTGGTGTTTCAATTCTGTGAACTAGGATCTTAAGAGATTCAATAGTTATGAGAGATTCCTCCATTGAATTATAGAATGCAATAAACTATTGACTATTGAAATGTCGTCGTCGAAAAGATTATTTGGTAGGTGTACATTACAGATTGCATATTCGAAATCGAAAATTATATTTTACAGTTTCTATTTATTGTGACTTATTTATTAGCTACATATAAATAGATAAAGCATTGCTTGTTATTCATAGGCAGTTGGCCAGTCACTCGTAAACCACTTCGAATGCAGCCTCGTGTTCTTGCGATTGATATTATTTTCAAATTCAAATCAGCTGGTTCTCCACCAACTACATACCTGCAAACTTGTTTTTTCTCGTTTTAGGGTTATGCACCGACGCGGGAAAACTAAAAACATAAAGCGAATAGAAGTAGTTTCTCTCCTCTATTATAGAAACCACACTACTTGAGTGACTCAAAACATTGGTTTTTTCTACTGAAACCATATTCGTTTCAGTACAAAAAAAAATCTATTGTTTTATGAATGTGAGCGGGTTAACTACGAACCTAGATTGTGTTGAAAGAATACCAACCTCCGAGGGACATTGTCTGGGTGAGTGCGGTTCCACAATTTTCCGTCACGAAATAAACCTTTTTAAAAGTATGACCAAGAAAAGTTACTTACTAAGGTAGTCATCAAAAGTGCTGTAGCATGACTCACTCTTAGCCATATTCACTTTGCATTTGGTGAGCATAAGTTCCCACCAATAAGGTGCAGGTGGCAGTTATGGCGCTACACACATTTCCAAATATCAGTTCAAATTGAATTATTTAACGAGTGTATGGCCGACGACCGCAACACGGCGGTCACTTTATTTATTTTTGTAATTTATGCGAATTGTTACAGCTTTTATACGATACGATATCTTGTTTGTATAAGTTATTCGTTAAATGTGCGCGGGCGCTTATTGATGGAACTATCTATTTGTTTAGAAAGATGCGATTTTGATAACAGAACTGCTATCGGTTTTGTCGCGTGATTATGAAACTGAACCTGTTTGTAAGGTACCTAAATTCATTCATTGACCTGGTTTTAAAATTATGCTTGTCTTCTTCTTGAAGATTAATTGTAGATGGTAATTAATTATTTATAATAAAATTGGCAAGTAAACTAAATACGCTATGGGCCGTTATAATTTAGAATGTAGCAAGTGTAGTAAATTAGGAAATTTCCCTATTATTGTTTCAGAATTATTTAATGTTGTACAGAAATTGGCTTTAATAGCCAACGATAAAAAAGACCCATAACCAAAGTAAGAAATAACTAAGATTTATAGACCTAAGTAGTACCTACCTCGATATTTTATTTCGTCTTATCTGTAGAATGTACTCATTTTTCAAAACTATCATGGGTGTATCGCCGTCTGTACGGATCGAGTACCAGGCTCGCAGCGCACAGCAGGAGATGCGTATACTTTATTCACAGATGTATTAATGGAGAGCCTTGCCTGCCTGCCTGCCTGCCTGCCTTGCGTGTGAGCCATTGTGTCTTTATGGACACAGTCTCGTGCGACACCTACATGCAAGACTGGTTTCTGCACGCCATTTTGGATGCGAATCGATAAATATTATATCTACAAACTTACTTGTATAAAAAATTTTGTTAATAAATAAATAAGTACCTACTTATTTATGTTTATACCTATGTATATAAAATCTACAAATCAGGATTGAATTTTCTTTTATCCAGAAATTGTAGAGGGAGCTGTCGCAGTTTCTTCTAGACAATAATGTCGAGGTGCGATGTGTGTTTTGTTAACTTTCTACTTGAACATACAATTATCTATTATAATGAAGTACATACATACTGAATTTTAAATAATAATATGTGACGTAAGATTTTAAAATTATTTCTTACATTAAAAGTCTTCACGAACATAAATTCGTATCATTCGTAGTTAACCTTTAGTTAATTTGATCTCAAACCTCATCAGTTACGTCAAAGAAAAGATAATTCCATGGAAGTAAAAGAAACCTTGGAACCATGGCACAGTCAGGCAATACTTTTGCACTTTGTAACCTGTCACAATACGACACTGTCTGTAGACGGAAATATCTATAGACTCCGGAATGCTGTGGCGAAACCAGAGGACATCCGTAGTGTTAGTTATACTAGGTTGAGTGGTTAAATAAATAGCATCAGATAATGAGAGTGCGCATTTTTATTATATTTTTTATTAATGTGTAAAGTACTAAAGGTATAGTGACGAGGTTGGTAATGGGTCGCGATGAGGAAGGCTGAAAGGGCCATCACAGCGCGCGGTCAGCTTTGCAGCCCGAGATCTTGGTAGGTAAGGTACTAAAGGAAGGTATTATTTGTTTTACTCTTTTGGTTAATAAATATATCCATCTTTTTATTGCTATTTAGCCTTACTTCATTACGTATAGAGTATTTAAGTACAATCATGGCCTAAAGTGGAGCTGACGAGTAAAACATGGCAAATATGGCCAACTTAGGTACTTACTTAACTATAAAAATTCACACCTCGTTTTATATATAGTATAGGAAAGGATGGCGATTGGTGCTGTGGCCGGCGATGAGTGTCTGCCGTTTATTGCTATAGCTTCAGGTTTTAAGTCTTTATTCTTTATTCCTTGGCTATGGAAGAATCTCGTAAAGAGCTTAAGTGCTTATAGCTTAGCTGAGGCAGGTGTCGCCTTCTGTTATTTCTAGTGCTTTCAATATATAAATATTTTATGTAAAATTATTTTATAAGGAAACAAAATGTATATTACGTGGGAGAAGCCACTGACTCCTGAAATACAGTTGATACTAGTTCGGGATTCCATGGATTCATGTAGTTATTGCATATTAACCTGTGTCAAATAAATAATTTTTGCTTTTTTTTTAGTAGTCAGTCAATTAATTCATGGTTTAAACTTTAAAGCTATGCTAATACTTATATGGACGATAGGTGATGCTGGCGTTTAATTAATGAAATGAATGCCAGCGTCTAAAAGCCACAGAAAATAATTATTATGTATGGCTCAAAACCTGGAACATGAGTTCTTTCATCCAAGTACCTCGTCGTAAGTATTTTATAAAACGTCAGTGTAGCAAACAATGAGGAAGAGTGAGAACCCACTTTAATCCTATCCTATGAAAAATCACTAGTTTGGGTCGGTAGAGCTGCAATGAACTTTTCGTGTTGCCCGAGTTGTCTCAAATTGCCTGCAAAGTTCCAGGCTGCCACCAATTACTGCCCAATGAGAACGGAACTACCGGAACTCATGAAGAATCACTTGTTTTGGCCTCCTTTTATACATAACTTTTTATAAAAAAGAATAAAGACCGATTCGGTCACGAGTTACAATTTATAAATAGAATTTGGCATTTGTTGAAAGCTTACTTTAATTTAAGGCAACGTTACAGATGAAAATAAAAACCTAATATTTCACAGGTCTTAGCAGCTTTATTTTTTTAGACAATTCTAGTCATCAATGCTCAATGGAAATCCTCTACCGGATGTTACTAAATTCTGATGTAATCCTTCTCATTATGCGGCCATCAATAGCATTGTCTAATCAAATATTCTAAACACAGACGATGTAAATCCTTGATTTGTATTCTTTAGATTTCTACTTGCAAATTATTGAAAACGAGGCGCCATAAATATTATTATGAGGATTTTATTAAATTAGGTGTATCAAGATTACTTGTGTTAGTGATTAGATTGAAGTGAAAGAACTCTACCGTCTACAATTTTTTTCGTGTAGGCGAGTCAATATTTCCCTCGAAGCGTCTATCTAAATCTTTTTAAAACGACTATATTTTCCCACTAAAACGTCGTTCCGTGTGCCATCAAATTGCAAATGAGTAATTTATAAGCGTAATTTATCACAACATTGGCCGTTAGCCGCATACTGATGCGCTAACGTGGCGAGCCAACCAACGTGTCCGTCAATTAGTTAGAATTCCCGCCGCTGCGATAAGGGACACCTTGTATACGGTTTTATATCAGACACCGTTTTACGAACCGGCTAGAAAACCTCTATAAAATTCTATTTGAAATTCACTGTCAAGTAAACTCGCTTGTAGGTTATTAAATGCCTAACTTTATAGTTTTCTCAATAAGGCGTTTCAACAGTTTTCTCAAAAAGGTTTAACCTAGGTACTTAAATACTTGTATCGTTTGATAGTATGCAGTTTTGACCGGACTCAGAAGATCGAGCCATAAGAACAAGGGGTATTATACAATGCATTTACGAGTAGGTATGTATGTACATACGTATATGATGTGTGGGTGGGTACGTTACGCAGATAAGACCAACACCAACTATTTATTTTATTACCATTTAAATCTAAAACCAAAGTTACACAAGGCCTGAATTATTCATGTCCGTCGGAGCGATGCTTGACAGTTTATCCGTGTATTCGTGGTGTATTCTTATTTATTTATCGACGAATGCGCACGCCCTCTGAATATTTATACGGAACATTCGATTAGCACTAGGTACCTATTGTCTCGAGGAAATCGAGTCATTTGTACGATTTGCAACAAGCTTGCGTATTGCAAATTAATATTTATTGTCCGGTTTTATATCATCAAAACTAAGTACCTAGGACTTTTACATGTGCTATGCTAACCAAAAGCTCACGACAAAAATAATAAATAATTGAAAAATAAAATATTCACTGCCTATTTTCCTGTGGTAGACATAAAACGACGCAAAAAAGCCATCAATCGAAGCCAATAGAACAAAACTCAAGCGGAATGTGCATTCGAAACCAATCTGTCGCGGCTGGGTGCGTGAAACGAGCGAGCGAGCCGGGACGTCGCGCGTCACTACTGCGAGACTATACATTCCCTTTTTAAATTCAATAAAACCTGGCGAAATTTTTAAATAGTATTTATTTCACGTCACTTTTTCCGCAGGAAACTCCGTTTTCAGTGCGGAACGATATTATTCCAACAAGTCATTTAATTACATTTTGCTGAAATAAGCTCAAAGAATCATCAATATTTCGATACCAGCATGGCGCACGTTATGGGCCCACTGCAACGTGCAGTAATTGATGTATTACCGTCGCAATGGCGCGGGCAGGCTGCATAATTGCAGTATTCATTACTTCATTAGAGCTACTAGCCGCTGCAATTTGCGCGGAATGGACGGACGACGCGCGACGGTAAAGAGGAATGACTCAGCTAAAGATTGAATTGTTAGCTGTTATTGTAACCTGTCTGAAGTCCTGGTGTGGCGTTATGTCCGTTATCTTGAGGCTACTCGAGGCGAACATGTTTAGACCTCATTAGGCCGACAAACTAAAAGAGCAACGGTTCTTGGTTGGAGAGGCAAAACCACGGTGGGGAACCTTTCCCAGCTAGATTCTAGACATAACTTATTTCCTAGTACCTATACTTAATGTACATATGTATGTACCTATGTAGTTCTACTAGGCTGCAGTAAGGTCGTAGAGGTTGGTATCGGACATAATGTGGTTCCTTTGAAAAAACCGACTTCATATTCTTTATTTACACTGATTTTCTGGACAATTAATTCTTCGCGAATAAAATCATTTTCCATAATATTCAAGAAATAATTTTTATAAATCAATCCTTAATTGACAGAAAAATCGACAAACATACATACAGCCGAACATAGAACCTCCTCCTGTTTTTGAAATCGGTTAAAAAACCAATGAAAACGGGCATTTCAAGAAGAATGCCTAACTCTCACTGACCACAGGGAAGCTACGTACGACAGTGTAGTATCAGCTATGCAGTAGGTAAACTAGAGGAGATGTTTGTCTGTCTCGCGTCGCCTGTTTGCGCAGTCGTCGCACTCGAATCAACTGAACAAACACCACCTTACTGGATACTTTTCCAATTCGACGCCATCTTCCAATTATATTGATTTTGTCGATTTGTATCTTTCTTTTGATAACTTATTACCTTTTTTTTTTTGTACCACACGATATTATTTAGGTTAAGGAAAACAAAACATAATTGATTTATGCATAGATAGGTGCGCAAGCGTCGCTAGCAATAATTACGGCATAGACAGTCATAAAGTCAGAATTTATGTCAACAGCCTAAGTTTATATTGGCCAATTCATTATTTAAATAAATTATTTATACAAGCTAAATTATTTATATTTTATTCAAATGAGTTATAGTCCGCGATTATTCTGTATGAAGTTGTAAACATGTCTCGTTATTCATTAGGCAACGCTGTAAAATGTCGTTAAAATATTCAAATATTACATTCGATTCAGAAAAACTTTTTGAATTTAAATAGGATAAAATGAAATTGAAAGAAGTTTAATTTTTTTATGAGCAATTATTTAATCCGAAGGAGTCCGTAGCACTTCTACTCGATCGGTATTTTCACTAGCAATCAAATATGTATATGTATGAGCGATTTGTCTAATTTGAGTAACACGTAGGTATGACTAATTTTATTTAGAAAAAATACGAGATAATGTACTTTAAAGGTTTTTTTAAATAAATTAACAGTGCTTTTAATTATGTACTTATTACATAGGTATGTATATCTCTAATGAGCACAGAGTTGCCCCTGACACACGAGGACAATAGCTGTCCTGTTAGATTGCCTGTTCTGTATTTTGTACCTGTGTCTAAATAAATGTTTTTTCTATTCTATTCTATTCTATTCCGTCCGGTCGAGCAAGCGATCACTTTATTGGCCCGTGTTGCTTATTGCAGTGTTGCCAAACGTCATTTGGAATAATCGTTTGTTTTGTATCGATTTAAAAGGCTTTGTTTCTTCTTTAGCAAATAATTTGTATGAACTAACCAATAAATAATAATGTTTATAATATAAATTTAAACCCCAGGAGAATTCAAAGCTTTTGTAAAACAAGCAATTGCCTATGTTTTTTTTACAAAAGTCAATGCTTGTGGTGAGGGACCTGTGAACACGCCATAACGATCAGTATTCCTCTCGTCAATGCGGACGTGATCCGAGTAGCTGATCGGGTAAATCGGGATTTGGCGACCAATCCACTGCTTACCCTCATGCGCTTAGTGATTTAGCCCTTCCTGCTTAGCCAATGAATGATAGATTGCCAGTTCAAATGTGAAATTGGCTATAACGTTCCAGGAACAACCCAGGAAGGTAATGTTACTCTCTCGATTTCAAAACATCATCGGTGGGTGCTGTGCTACTCAAATACTAAATCACTAAACAACGAAAACGAATAAAATCTTTATAGGGTTACCGTAAACAGATGCGGTAAATCCATTACAGACATAAAGCGTAACCACATTTTCAAATAGAGAATAAATTTCCATGTTTGAAATTATATTCAACTGTTTTCATTGCGTTCTTTATAGTGTATAGCAAGTTGAGTGCTGCCAACAATTTTATTTCACCCCTAAAGAAGCGATTTATTTTCAAAATTGAGTGGTTTACAATAAACGTTCAAACTTCCGAGCAAAAGGTCTTCAAAGGTGTCGCAATTGCTGCCAGCTTCACTGATAGTGTTCGACCGCTGTCAATTTGAAATACGAGTGTCGTCGTAGAGGTTTTATTGAAACGTCGTCGGTGGCAGCGGGCTCCAATGCGCAGGTCGTTTTCTGTTTCTTGCTCAATACAAAAGCTCAGCGAGCGTTGTTGACTTAGGAAGTGTCCGGGAGATAGGGACCACCTACGCTTGGCGACTGTATAAAGTGGCTGCTTGCTGCCGTCCAAAGGGAAATAATGGCGTTGCACTGCATCTATATCTACGAATAACGAGCCAGATCGAATCTCATGCGGTGGAGTACGGGCTTGTTTTATGATCGAACGATGCGTTATAGAGGAACATGATATTGGAGATACAAACTGAATAATATTTCGAGTCACATAACGTTGGATGTCAGAACTTATACGGGACCATTTCTAGTCCGACAAATGGCATTTTTATTTTAGAATTACCTCCTGTTAAAATGTATACAAGTGTAGATTTGCAAAGATGAGGAGAGATGTACATTCAACTAAATCTATGAGTTGAGGTTTGATCCTAACCTACCTACCTAAAATTATAACTAAAGGGAGGAGGGAACTAACCCTAACATGTGTCTGCCTTGCTCAAACAATACAGCATTGTCACAGCCGAACAAAATGCATTTAATAAGTTGAATTCTCTTATCGATTACTCGTTTAAATCGAACGTGTCTCGAGTTCGTGACAGATTCGTAATCGATTACGCTCCATTCGTGCGCTCCCGATCCAGTAATTGGAACGAAAACAGCGCACACCCGCGACAAATATCTTGAGTAAGACGCGCGGACGCGTGTTCGCTTTTTATTTTGCTTTTTCGAGATGCGAGGGACACGGCTCGTTAGGGCGCCGTCGTCGTCAGTGGCTGTCACTATCACGGCATCTCCTCATTACTCGGGAGATTGATGCAGAACACCTCGCAACACTGACATCGTTCCTGAAATAACCTAACATTTGTCAAAATGATATGCGCGCTCGAATCAAGTGTTATGAAATATAGAGCCCTCAGGTTTCGGCGCAACAGGTGCACTCGTAACGCGATATTTGGGACCCTAGAGATGAAAATGTTGGAGCGGATAAAAAGACGGGAGTCGATAAAAAAGAAATAGCTTTCGGAGAAACAGTCGCGAGGACGTGAGATATTTGTAGTGATAATATTAGTTGTCGAGCGTTTGCGTTTCTCTGAAGCGTCGCGCCTGGGAGCCGCTAACCCGCCGGTGACATATTAATTACTAATAGACGGAGACATCCTTCCTTCAGCCGAATTACGAATTTAGAACACGCATGTGTTTCGGATTCAAGATTTGCGCCGTGATTGGATTTCATTCTTTGGTCTAAAATGTTCGGCAAATAGAAATCCCACGCTTACTCGCAGGTAGCTAACCTACTGTAACCTAGCGATTGGTCTTTGATCATGAGCTAGGCTTAGCTTTAAACTTCAATAATAAGATATAATGTTTAAGCAATTCCATCCAAAAAATACATCATTAATCAAGTCTATTAATGTTAAAACCTAATTTAGTACCTAAACATAAAAGTTAACAATGATGTATAGGTATGTACCCTTGAAATACGATCCTTTATTTTTAAGTATAAAATCATAAAGCTCGCAATACCAATAAAATGTTGTAGTTAAAGTTTCACTCTCAGCTCATAATATTTTGCAAAAGTCATTAAGACCTTTTCACAGCGTTTTGCCAATTTCTTGTCTCTATTCATTACGAGTTTCCGAAGAAATTGAATTGTTAAAATGAGCAACAATGGAGGAAACCGTTCATCACGATTGACAGGTATAATGTTTACCCGAGGACAATTTGAGCTAAAAGCCCATGGCGAATTCCATCATAAAAGGAGAGGTGTCGTGCCTTATCTCCTCGCCCCATGAAATTGACTTTGTCACTGGCCATAAATCTCCTCGAAATGCCAGCAAAAAGTGGCATCGGGATGCGCTCAGCCGACGGATGTTGACACAACAAGAGGCGTTCACAATAATGACTCACTTTTTGCAAATTTCTACAGAAATGTTTCGGATTTGTGGATTCACGCGTTCCGGGCCCACTGTGCGGGCCTATTGAGGCGGACTCGAGACAAACTTCTCAAAACTTGTATTGAAACTTACAAATTGAAACAATTGCGATTGTGGTGAATAAAACTGAGGCTGTAACAAATACATATATAACAAACGGATATTGACAGCCAGAAGTGTCGGCTATTGAAGAAAAAATATGATGTTTTTCAGCTTAGCAAGGAATGAGTTAATATCGAATTGAGAGACGTTTTCCTTACGGCTCTGGAGGGGTGCCAATAAAGTCGTTTTAAGGCTAAGTTTCTGCGAGTGTTGGAAGGCCATAACTCGTGGGCCGGATGGCAATAAACGTCACGAGGACGCGCTACCTAGCACTATCAATCCCGTTTGCATCCTATCGAGCGTCTCCATCGGTCGCCATTTTGACTCAGCGTCGTGCGCGCCAAAAAGACAGTGTTGCTATACGAGAAAGAAATAAAAAAGTAGGAATGTCTGGTTTCTGGATAAAAAATCAGTGCCGTATGGCAGGCGCGGGCGTGCTCTGCGGTCGTTTGTTTAAGGTCGTTTTACTGCGTCTCGTAGGCAGCTCGGATTATACGGCTAGTTTTATGCTCAGCAGTAATTTGAATTATTAATGGCTATGATTTGCGACCGCCGCGCCGTGAGAGTTGACAATGGACCCAGTGATTTATGGAGCTGGTTTTGAGTGGAAATCATTCACCTACTTAATTTACGAGGTCTTGGCTTGACTTATTTGAGGCTGTTAGGTAAAGCTATTAAATGCATGCTCGGACGGAATAGGTACCTGCTAAGATCCAACCAAATGTAACGCTTTCCAATGAGAAATCTAAGTAGGCTTGAAAATCGACTAGGCATGCATTTAGTTCTAAAACAACGTTTTCAAAATTAAAAGAATATAAATGATAAATGTTTAATGAATTTATTGTTGTATAACTAGGTGGTAACTTACATTGGTTTTATATTCTATCATGCATCTCTAGTCTGCCATGGTCAGGCTTCCAACATTAATATGGGGAAAAAAATAAGGATAAGTAAACATAAAATGAAGTCAAAAGATATTTTATCACATTTGTTGTTAAATAATGTCAATGGAGTCAATTCAAATATAAAATATCGAGCTATTTTCGTCATAATCTGTCTACAAAGCCAATATCTTGTTTTCAGCGTCTCATAAAACAAACACAGACAATCGACCGTCTAAAAATATCACAGAACATGTCTCCGATGATTTATTTCACGCAATGTTTATGTTAGCAGGACGTGGTGGCGTCTGTTCGTTTTCGTTTACATTATCTACCACATTCATCAACTACCCTCCTTTTACAACCGACTAAGATTCAATATCATTTAACTCGTTAAAAGGAGCTGGCAAACTTATTGCTGCGGTTTTTTTTCTATCTTTGTTAGTGTTTTTGAAGGAGGTTCAAGTTTTTGAGTTGGATGATCCATGTTGGTAACACAGTGGTGTGGGTGTGGACAATAGGTGTGCGTAGGCACCGGCGCAGGCGCAGCCTTGCGACTCACCTCGCTTTACGATGCAGGTACACTCGGTGATATAAGTCAATCTGGACACTTTTTACAAAGCGATACATACTATAATCTATGAAAGATAGTGTCGTTGTGCATCTAACCTTGACTGATTTGAAATAATTTTCATCGACATAATATCAGGGCCCTAATTACCTACCGCTTCACATTAACAATGGTATCCTCTCAGAAGGACACGTTTTGGCATTTAACCTTTGATGAAAGAAACTACAAATATAATAAGACGGAAAATATTTATTTACATTAAACAACAAGCAGAGTGGTAAAGATTGATAAATTTGTGATGTTGACTGTATCATACATTATACATGCTGATTTCGTTGCTGATAATAATTATGATTTTAAGAAGCATTTATGACACCTCGTTAGTGTAGGATTGCTTTAAAAGTTTAATCTTCAGCCTAAAACCGAGTTAACAATAGTGCTTCTGCTTACATGCTTCTAGTACTTGTTGCAGTACGCGTTCGGCCAGAATTTAAATTTTGTACGTACCTTCATGAAGGCGTTTATTTAGATATCAAGATTAATTATGAAACTAGATTTTTTTCAGTTTCTTTAGTGATGTTCAGTTTTTTTATGATCGAACTTCACTTGTTTAAGTTCGTTTGATCATTAATTATTGATTATTAAAGTCCAGTAGCTTATTACTAAACTTGAGCAAGACTGATATGTTGCCATCTAATGAAGCACGACGGTTATTTAGAGTTTTTGTGAATGGTTTGTCCATGTCACTCAATTATTTATGGGTTCTCAAAAATCGAAAACTTCACAACATAATTAGTTAGTATTGTATTGTATCTGAAACTTTAAAAAGCAATGTAACGTTTATTTGATTCAGGAGGTAAGTTGTAAGAGAATAAAAACCTAACAAAATAATGTATTGGGTCGAATCGTGTGGGTGGCGCGGCTGGCATCGTAAACTATTTGTTAAAAAGTTAAACATCTTGAAATGTCACTGTCACACGCCCCCTTGGGAAACTGACTGTCACTGTGGTTCGGTACTATGGAACTAAGATCGAAGGTGGAAATCATCTCGAAATCACTCTGACTCATTTCCTCGAATGGCAGTCAATGAACCAACACGTTCCAAACTTTGTTTTGGTCAAAATAATTGTATAGAAGAGATGGACTCTCTTCTATACAATTATTTTACCGAATATTCTTCAAAAGTATTCATTCTACTGTTGAATTTTAAGTTAAGGTGATTGTTGTTATTGAAATTTTATAGAGTAGGTACTAGTTTGAGCCCAGGGCTTCGCACACGTTGTTTCTATGGAATAGTTATTTTTATCCAATGGGAACTGATTTATGGGATAAAACGTAGCTTATATTGTATTCCAGATCTAGACTTGCATCTTTGCAAATTTTCACCTCGTTCAGTAGTTTTGGCGTGAAGGTAAGTAACAAACATCCATCTATCCATCCATACAACTTGTCGTGCACTTCACATCGTATCACTAGGATCATGTGATGATACAATCAGAAAATATTTTAGAAAAAGTTGGTATGCAGAAGTAAAAGCCACGTAAATGATTCTCAAATGGAATCGAATAGCGAGATGTTGATCTACTATCACATCCCGTAAAAATTCGTTACTTGTAACAGTGACGGCGCGGCGGGCCCGAAACCCGCATCCTAAAACAAAATACAAAATGTCTGCGGCCGCGTGTTTGTTTACCTTGTCCAAAAACGCATTCGTCATGCCCCTCCAGCGCACACCACAGGTTTTAGGACCCGGCCCAACGCTCGGAGACATAATGCGGATACATACAGCACGGACTGGTATGAACGAAAAGAGCATGGAAACAGTATGCGTCAATGTTAATTCTGTAGATTATGATTCCTATTTTTAATGTTGGACTCAAGTGCTTCAATTTAATTTCCCAGTTCAGCTACCTACTCTTCCAAACGATCTGTTGAGCTTTTACTTTTAGCATGACATTAATAATTGAAGTAGGAAAACCCATTTCGATTTTGATAAAATACATACATAGGTGTAATCTATGGTTACGTTGATGATTACAGGAATCTTAAATATCAGGCATACAACTTTTACGATTAAACTTTCGCGATTTGTGTGTTGTGATTTGTTTTTTGATATTAAAAATTAGTTATCGTACATATATCGTTGTTTCATATAGGGGAAAGTAAAACAAACGTTACGCGATAAATACCCGCTAAATAATCTTTAATATCCTGACATTAAAGGTTAAGTAATTAATATCTATATCTACTTGCATAGGTATTAAAAAATAATTAAATGATATTTAAACAGAGTCTATAAGCTGTGCTCTTGCTCTATGGTACTGTATGGCTCTCCGCATCCGTCAGCCAGAGCAGAATGACATGACTGTTTACTATTGTTAATAGTTATTTGGTATAATCAGTTGTCACAATCGATGTCATACTCGTTCCCTGAGAAAGGGTTGTTTGTTTGCCGCCATTGTTGTAGCGACCGGTTACACATATTATTTGTGGAAATATCGATCAACGATCCTGATTGTTCTGAATAATATAAGAAAGTGTCGTTACATAAAATCCATTTTACGGGCTTTTAAAGCCGCGGGAGTACCTACAGAGATTTCTGGGTGAGCTTAATAACTAATTTAAAGATATTTTTATTGTGTTTATGTATATGAATCTCTATTGGTTATCCGTGTTTGATATCGAAAAATCAATGGAAATGCGACAGAATCCTGTAGAATAGGACAGTATTGTGTTTCATCATCATGGTTATTCAGCGATAGGTACCTATCTAACATTCTCTTTATTCAAATAAGAACTTTATTTCTCGTTGTCTGTTATTTATGATTATTAGGCAATAACCACTCTGCCTAATAGAATAACAGAATTGATAAAATTAGTATGGCACCAATTAGAGACTTCATCCAAAGAATTGGTTCCGATCATAAGAGTTAATTTACGGCGACGTTAAATTTAATGTAAAGTGGTCTATGCAAATATTGAAATATTGCCGATAATCGGGGTAGTCGTAAATTGGGGCTCGTTGAGGAGAGAGCCTCATTAATATCAATATAATGCGTCACCTTTGCAGGACTGCGAGAATGACGGATGACATCGGACCACCCTGATATCTGCTACTATAGGAACTCATTCAAACGTTTATTAATTAGTATATAATACCTAGTATAACTAGCTAAATTATTTCTTGCATACTTCTTTAAAATAGCTAAAGATTTCGTTTCGATCTTAAGCTATTTTAAAGAAGTAGAATCAATTAGCACTTAAATAATTTCCTATTTAGTTTTACAATTACCTGACCTTTTCTTAATGAACCTTAAATAATAAATAAATAAATATGCTGGACACACAGCATTATCTAGCCCAAAGTAAGCAGAGCTTGTGTTATGGGTACTAGATAACTGATATACATAATACAATAGGTACATTACATAGATAGATATTTTTTATTATACATAGAAAACGACCAGAGCACCCGGAACAAATATCTGCAGATCGTACACACAATTGTCCCGAGGCGGGAATCGAACCCGCAACCTCCTGCGTTGCAGGCGGACCTTCGCCCACCGCGCCACATCGGTCGTCCGATGTGGCGCGTCAGTCCAACCTTATGCTTATATGAAAATAAGCTTTAGCGTTTTATTATAGTATTAGCCGATCATATGTCTATTAAATTGATACGTTTTAACTTTTTGTTCTTCAGTTTGCTGCAACTTCGTAATCAATCAAAGGCTCTTAACAAAATGTGTTCGACGCATTATTATGACCTACAAATATACTGCCCACGTTAAGATTAACACAATCAACACAAAAAGCGATAACCTAAGCTGGAATTGATATACGTTAACTTATTAACTGTTTATTTTAAGCATTTGACCCGTTCAATGATTAGATAAACGGGTTATGTCGTGTTAAGAACGAGTTTTAAGCGTAGTTGATAAGTTCTATAGCCATAGTTAAAATAACTGACTAGTTACGAGTATCGCGGTGGTTGGTAGCGATTCATTCAACTCATTTTATTATCATCGATTAGAAGTGAGTCATAGTCTTTCGATCAAGAGATGATTGGATCGAGAACGCATGGTACCGAACTCTATTTAGTTTTGCAGAATTTAATTTGTATGCAAATGAATGGCGCGGCATCACCGAGATGTTATTAATTTGCCTTCGCGAAGGTCTTACACAGCCATTGATTGCTTTATTTGCATCGTCGTTTAGAGTTTGTGTGTTTATGTTGTTACGCCACAGCTAGCTAGCCCCACCCACACTTCGATCATTATCATACAAATTCCTTCTAACCGTTGAAAGCATCGCAAAACTTTTAGTGCTACTTACAATTTTATGATTCTTGTTGGTGTCAGTCGACCTGCAACAGAATAACATTTATTAGTTTTTTATGATTCAGGTCATAAATATTTGTTTATAACATAAATTAAAAGGGATTAAATTTAGTAAAACAATCCAAGCCATATCTTCTGTACGTCATTTCAATCAATTCCGTTGTCTCGGGAGTCTGGGAGAGGTATCATTTCTAAAAGCCCCTCGTTTTTTCCACAACAGCTGCCTCACAGTGGGACATCGTTTTTTCAACCATAAATATCAATTCTCACAATCCGACTTGCATTTGTATTTATTTAGGTAGGGCTGACTTGTGGTGCGGCGCAGGGCACGCTCTTGGGACGCTTCCTTTTCCTTTTGCTAAATTCTTTTGTGACTTTATGAATGAGTAATTAATGGCGCAATTTCCCCAGGTGTCCAGTTTCACGTTTTATGTCATAATATTTTAAGAGTAGACCATTCAATAGGACCCTAAACTAAGTTTTTCGAACGTTTACTTTCATTCAAATGCTGTATTATGTAACAAACTTGGTTTGTGGGACCTATACAAGATTCCTTTATCGGTAGGTAGGTTAGGTACCTACTGCAGTTGGCATGAAAGCATAATCAATTCACGCTTGTTTTAATGGATGATGACTGTAGACCATCAAAGGATTACCTGCTATCCACAGTCAATGTTTGGCTTCACAAGAGAATTGTGTATAAACATGTAAACTGGCTCAGCACACGTGCAATTGCATTTTGTTTTGTTTTCCATTCTACCGCCGCCATCTTGAAATGGCACGGAAACGCTAAATGGTGGACAAAAGCGGATGTTCGTAGAAATTTCAATATTAATGACTTAATAGTTAAAGTTAAACTGCCGGGCGCATGGTAAGTAATTGCTGTAATGGGTTCGAATCCGAATTGAACGGTTCCGAGCATTCAGATCTAGAAATTACGGAGCGCTTAGTGATCAATGGTTTGAGTTATGGGTTTAATGGAGCGGTCGCGTCAAGCTTTCTTTGTTATTGCAAGATGCTGAAGTGACACATTGGTGGATTTATAACCGCGATGGATTTGTTTTGAAACAGCGTAACCCTTCTCGATTTGCGTGTCTTAAATCACGTATCGTGTGTGACAGGGCGGGGCGGCGGCTGACCCCACTGCAGATAAGATGCAGACCTCATTCAGCAAACACAGGACACCTATGTAATCTAGAATGGCCCCGAGATAAAAACGCAGGTCAAAAAACTATTGATAGCGCTCTGAATAAGAACGTTCGATTTTATTATGAATGGAAAAAAATATCTCTGTCTCGTCTGTATACTTACTTAATACATACCTAGGTTGGTACTTAATAATCCAGTAAGTAGGTACGGTACGACCAATATAAACATAATAATATGCTATTTCATCACTCGACACTTATAGACATTTATTTCTATTTCTATTTCAACACTCGAAACTTGAGAGAGACATATGTAGATTCGCTTGTTGAGATAAGTAGTAATCACTTTTCACAAAACTTATCCTGACTACGATCAAAATTCTTCAGTTATTTATTTTTTTATTTATTGAGGAATAACAAACGACTACATTTAACGTATTATACATTTATGCAATTAATGAACGGTATAACTGAAGTAGTCACTTAAGCCCTAAGTTAAACTAACTTCAATCAATTATAGGGTATATTTTATCGAAATAACTCAACTATAAATTATACGACAAATATCAATAAATATGAAGGTACTGTCCGATAACTTTATTTATGCTCGCATTCCAGGATTCGTCTATGAGGTTATCAATGGATAGTTGGTAGAGTCACGTCATTCAAGTCAAAGTCGTTAACTTATCAGTTGAATGAGCGTCATACTTCACGCTGAGGCATGTGCGGATCCCATACACATGCTCCATACATCCATCATTCGCCAAACTTCATCGTTAATTAACTCCGGGATAAAAAATAAACATTTGACAGATGCGTGATTATCCAACGCGTGGAGCGTTATACATTTTGACAGGTCTTATTGCTTTGAGTGAAATACCTACACGAATAACTGGTTATAAATAAGCTTTGCCATGAATGTGACTTTTAACAATAACAATAGATATTGGTTCATCAGCCCAAAGAGCTAAATTATTTCAGTATTTTGTCACTATTACAGAATGAGAAAAACATGCAAATATTATCGACAATATAGAGATACTAAGAAACATGGCGCCATTAAACATATTAAACTTAATTGAAGAGATATTAAGATCTGATAAGCTTATTTATTACAATGTGCAATGCGTTTAAATACGGGACAAGTAACTGCAGTGTTGTGACACATGCCAGCTCTCGAGGAAAAGGTGTCGGTTATCGACCTCCGGCGATTAAATCAGCTGATTACCGACTAATTCTGTCAGCTCGGATCAGCGACTAGGCCCGCACTGTTTTAAATAATTACTCTCAGTACTGCACTGTAAACTTAACCCTATCATTACAAGCACTAGTCTGAAAATACCCTGGCAAGATAACGATTTGTGGTGAGAATGTCTTCTGTCATTCACAAGCGAAATGGAGGTCTATAGTTTGGGCGGTAGAGTGGAACTTCATTTGCAGATAATGAAGGTAATGTTGAAATAGACTAGACTTTGACTAGATGTAGTGAGAGTAGGTTGAACTGTTGTTTTAATTAGAGAGATCAATTTTCTCATGTTGAATGGAAAATTGCTTTGTTCCATCCAGCTCTACCTACGGAGCTGGGACGTGAACACTCACGATAGGGCTGGTCCACCAGTTCGCTAGTCGCTCAGCGAGCTATGGAAAGAGCTATGCTCGGAGTTTCTCTGAAGGAAAGGATTCGTAACGAATAGGTAGGTACATCCGACAGAGAACCAAAGTTATCGACATAGCTCTGAGAATTAGCAAGCTGAAGTGGCAGTGGGCCGGCCATATCTCGCGAAGAACCGATGCCCGCTGGGGCAAACGTGTTCTTGAGTGGAGAACACGACTCGGTAAACGTAGTGTAGGACGCCCTCCGACCAGGTGGGATGACGACCTGTCAAAGACTGCAGGTAGATGCTGGATGCGTGAAGCCGAAGACAGGGCGCTATGGAGCTCATTGGGGGAGGCCTATGTCCAGCAGTGGACTATATAGGCTGATGATGATGATGATTCAGCTCTACGCACTGCCGCGTATGCACCACGAAATGTAGCTTTATGCACATTGTGACCACAGGCAGGGAGGAAAAAGTTTGATAAGTTGTAAGTTCGATAGTTTATTACTTCTCTGCTTTGTCTGTCTGGTAGCTTTTCACGATTAACGGATGGCTGAATGGCTGAACGGAGCTTGATGATATTTGGTAAAGAGATATATGGTTTTCGGAAAAACGCATACAAAGCCGCGAGCAGCAGCGAGCCTTTCTTTAAATTCATAAATATTTTACCCTCGAGTTCACGTCGTAAAACGTGAAATTAGGCTCAGACGTAAACGTTCACGTGCAAGGCGGTCATTGAATTCGCTCTCAAGTCGGTAATTAGAGGCCGCCCATTGCTCATTAATATCACTAATTGAAGCAAGACTAGCCCGCGGGCCTTCCTAATTACTACGCGTTAGGTCTTACTCTCCAATTGGAGGTAAATTACTGGATTTCCCTTCGCGAGCTTACCTCTAGGGCGAATACCTGCCGGGTGGCTTACTTTATGAAACCGTTTTATTTAGTGTAATTCATTTCGTTTATATATTTTTGTGATATGTCGGACATGGGACGCGGCCTTGACATAGATGGCCAGAATATAATCAATTAACGTGGATACTTACGCCCGAATACTCAAACGCATCTCAGGTTTAAAACAGGTTTCGAGTCGCGATTTTTTTACTGAAAATCTGTCAGAAATTCGTCAATAGAGATGGGCCCTGAGTAGCGTTTGAGCATTCAGGGGTCAGCCTCAATCACAATCGTTCTTTTTTTTTTCTTTTATAAGTCAGAATGAGAAAAATCCCTTAATAAGCATATCTACTGGTTTAGGTACTTACTGGTTTGGAATGGAATTGGATGAGACAAGAAGATGCAATCATTCCATTCCTCTAAAATAATTCTGAGTTTTATTAAAATAAGTGTGCGACGCCCTCCAGAGCTATTAAAACATTATAAAAAATCGATAATGTCAACCTCCGAAGTGAATCGACCGGTTTCCAATCGAGCACGATCTAGCGACATTCGTGGGCTCATTCAAAATACAAATATTAATAAGAAAACAATGCGCCCCAGATGCTATCAGCTGATTTACTGCCGCGGGATACTGACTAATGGACCTACACACCGTACGACCTTTAATGGTGAAGTGACTGTGTTGTTATGTTTCAAGTTCGTTGCGGGCTTAAATATTTTAAACTATGTTATATTATTTCCTCACCCTCAACAGCGTATATTGGTCCACTGCTGGACGCAAGCCTCACCCTGAGCGCCTTATTGGCTTTAATCTCCTGGGGAGATTTTGCCCATAATCCCCTCGCTGGGCATGCTGGTTAAGGATCGCAGTTCGGTGTTAAATTGTTTTGCAGTACGCTTCTACCTGCCACATATATTACATATCTATATATAACTGATATCTACATAAAGTCGCATAATTTATAAGGACAAAAATTAATAAGTACGGAAATCAAATTAATTCACACAATAGGATATCAGTATTTCATACCCAGTATAATAGTTTGGTACGTACCTAGTAAGTAGTACAAACTTGTACTTGTAATGTAAAGTTTTTGATTGGTACTAAAAACAGAGACGGTATTACACTCGCTCCTAGAAAAGATTCCGTACTTTACGGGCAGGTTTTCTTGCATAGATAATTAATTCCCAATTTTCTATAGAAATAACTGGGCAAGGAGATGAAAGCAGCAATGCATGATGTCTAGATGAAACTATCGTAATTTTTATGAAGTTGAATGAAATATGACACCACATGTGATACCGGTAGTACAAGCATCGATCTTGCGATAACATCGAAGTCCGAATGTTTTGGACTTTATTATTAATTTTATTATCGAGTGGGTTTTAGGAACACAACTAATATTATAAACAAAGACGGAGATGGGATAGGGAGATGGGTCATACATTATCTTTTGGATTATGTTACTGGAGGGCGAGAAATTATTTTTAAAACCAGAAATTTATTATCAGCTGCACATTGGTGTACATTTATAGTTTCCATATGTTTAACGACTGAAATCAAAAATATTAAGCTATTTCCATGTTTTCTATCTTTTAATGAGTACCTATTGACTTTTTCAAAGCGCTAGTTTTTCATTAATCGTTCGTACTCGTACGTGTTTGTTGGAAAGAAATAAAATAAAGCATTGGCCTGAACATCGCAAAGGAAGTAAAGGGTGGAACGATAGCTCATTCATTAGATTGAGAAGAGACAAACAACTGGCAGGCTCCACTGAATGGAACCCGCGTGTGCTTTCAGAACATTCTAAACATAGCTTTATTTTAATTAGATTCATGCGGATGGTATTCACTTTTAAATCGTGAGAATTACACGCTCTTTAAATCTAAAAGTAAAAACTAGACGATATCATGAGCCGAGGTTTTTTGGTCCGCAACGCGACGTGTTTCTCTTTTTGCTTGTCCAATGTTTTGATAAAAAGTTAAGCAATGAAAAAAAATTACAGAATAATATGTCGGTGATGTGTTTATTATCATTTGCGATATAAATCCTTCAGCTACCGTTTCTATAATTCATCGCAAAGATAAGCGAAAAAACTCCCGAACCGTGACTCGGCGCCACTACCCACTACCCTCCGCTGTTCCTGAATTTGAATGTCCCGTTTGCAGATAAGTAGTACCTACCGCGCACGCGACGTGATGACTCATTGAGGACGGAATGTGCCTCTGTGCTTTACCTTATCTGTGCTCGATCAGCGCTTTTAAGCTCCATCTGTATAATAGATAAGTCAAAGCACAGACTGACATGATCATTGTATGTATATGTAGGTACTGTCCCGTTGTTATCTTTTAGACACCTTCAAGTCGTTGTTTTATAATTAGAACTGACAAAAACCTCAAAACATTCAAGGTATTATTAATGTGAAAGTTTGGATGTTTAGATGGATGGATGTTTGTTATTTCTTCACGCCAAAACTACTGAACGGAAGAACTGAACTCTTGAACTGAACTTAAAGAACTGAACTTCTTAGCCTAAACAACATAGGCTTTTTATCCAAATAATAACCTTTAAACATTACCATGGAAACAACGCGTGCGAAGCCGCGGGCATAAACAAGTCTTTTTTATAGAAGCCTATTGTTACATCTTGACTAGAAGAAGCTCGTCTTAATTAACTGGATGAAGATTTCAGCGCAATTTTACAAAGTTTTTATCTGAATGGTATTTTTTACGGTTTTACTTTCAAATTGCAGAGTTTGATGGCGTCGATTGTAAAATAAAATACATTATAGCGAGATGTGGGTAGGCATCGGTATCGACAAGGTACCGGGGACGGGTGGATGCCTGCCGCAGGGCTGCGGGGCTCCCGCGGGACCCGGGGGCTGCGCCCTCTGGAGGAGCTTGGACAGATCACTGCACACGACGATAATGTATGTACCTGAGATGTAAGTATAATGTATACGGGGGAGGTCTAGTAGAATATGAGTATAATACGTTTCAACAAACTAATATTTATAAACAAACACGTTATTGGTTTCAAAAGGCCAACCAAGTGTCAACCTCAACCTAACCTATTGCACTTCATTGAAGTGGCCAGGAAGTGGAGTACCTAACTTTATAATTTTGTAACTTATTAAATTGCCCAAATCTATTAAAAAATTCTTCAAATTAAAATCTATTTAGAAACACACTTACCTCTTAATTAATAATAATAATAATAATAATGCTGGACAATTCACACAGCATTATCTAGCCCCAAGCTAAGCAGAGCTTGTGTTATGGGTACTAGGTAACTGATATACATAATACAATACATTACATAGATAGATATTTTTTATTATACATAGAAAACAACCAGGACACCCGGAACAAATATCTGCAGATCGTACACACAATTATGTACTTATTTATACTTATGCACAGATTACGGTATTTTAACAGTTATTGCAATGGTTTTTACTAGTTTTGTCGTTCCTACCGACTACTGAAATAATATTTATAACTAATAATCATCACTAATAATAAGTAAACCTTTCACGACGATCAATTCAATAACATTAATACAAAACTTACAAAGTCAATCAAAATCATTGTGATATAACCCAACTTAGGTTTTGTTCAAGAAAGCTTTTAAAACGTGTAAACTGACAACACATCTTATTAGGGTTCGTTATGAAAGGGTCCGATCCGAACGTGCGTTTAATCCCAAGAAGGGCTAGTTCAAGAAGAACCCTGAATCCTTTCGGAGTTCATCCCGACTGTAACTAGTGTGGGCGGAGGAATATCGACCAGGGATACATCGATCCGAATAATCCGAGGCTGAGGGATGATGCCTTTCACTGACAGTTTAACCTCAGTATAAGTATATACAGTACGGAAACTAGGAACAAACACTCGAAACGGCACACTCACACAAACATGCACATCGACACGGCTTCTGGGTGATTCTCGGGGATGCTCAGGTAGCGGTTGTCGCGTCTAGGCGTGCGGTCGCGTGAAAGTGAAAAATGACCCGCTACAGATATTGCGTTGCATACGGCTGTATGAACTCGGCTTCATCAAAAGCGGAGCTGTCGTTTTTTAAACTTCATGCTGATTTTGAAAGGTAAGAATAATTTATTATTATGATTGTTATAGAATAATGAGTCCGTGTGATCGATCATACATAATTAATTCGTGAACTTATATGTAAATCAAGAATGGCTGCGGTTTTGAGGATTTTTAAAGTCAATTGACGACCGATGTGGCGCGGTGGGCGAAGGTCCGCCTGCGACGCAGGAGGTTGCGGATTCGATTCCCGCCTCGGAACAATTGTGTGTACGATCTGCAGATATTTGTTCCGGATGTTCTGGTCGTTTTCTATGTATAATAAAAAAATATGTATCTATGTAATATATTGTATTATGTATATCAGTTATCTAGTACCCATAACACAAGCTCTGCTTACCATGGGGCTAGATAATGCTGTGTGAATTTTTAGCAGCATTATTTATTTATTTATTTAATGAGATTTTACAAATAGAGACGTCATACTCATTGTAAAGAAATAATAACTTGGCGATAATTTATTAAAGTAGCCTAATACCTACCTAGCACTGTTTGAGCAGACAATGCAAAGCGGCAACAGTGATTTTAGTTCGAACAGACGAGACGCCGCGCGCCGCCGCACGGCATAATATGTCCTTATCTCTGTCACTCATAAACGCAACGCACGCATTTCTTGTCTCGTTCGTGTAGGTGGCAAATCGGCAACCTCGCGGCACTGATTTTTTAGTAAATATAACATCATTGTTTAAACTAGATTGTAGACTTTCAAAATTTTAATATAAGATGGCGGCTGCAATCAATTATGAAATTTTGCATCATGGGTATCGTTTTTATGGTTTTCGAGGGTGCTGAAGCCGATACTTCTGTCAAAATGTGAATCCAAGATGGCGGCTGCTATAAATTATCATTTTTTCCGTCATGGGTGTCATTTTCATGGTTTTCGAGGGTGCTGAAGCCGATACTGCTGTCAAAATGTGAATCCAAGATGGCGGCTGCTATAAATTATCATTTTTTCCGTCATGGGTGTCATTTTCATGGTTTTCGAGGGTGCTGAAGCCGATACTTCTGTCAAAATGTGAATCCAAGATGGCGGCTGCTATAAATTATCATTTTTTCCGTCATGGGTGTCATTTTCATGGTTTTCGAGGGTGCTGAAGCCGATACTGCTGTCAAAATGTGAATCCAAGATGGCGGCTGCTATAAATTATCATTTTTTCCGTCATGGGTGTCATTTTCATGGTTTTCGAGGGTGCTGAAGCCGATACTGCTGTCAAAATGTGAATCCAAGATAGCGGCTGCTATAAATTATCATTTTTTCCGTCATGGGTGTCATTTTCATGGTTTTCGAGGGTGCTGAAGCCGATACTGCTGTCAAAATATGAATCCAAGATGGCGGCTGCCATAAATTTTCAATTTTTCCGTCATGGGTGTCATTTTCATAGTTTTCGCGGGTTCTGAAGCCGATACTACTGTCAAAATGTGAATCCAAGATGGCGGCTGCTATAAATTATCATTTTTTCCGTCATGGGTGTCATTTTCATGGTTTTCGAGGGTGTTGAAGCCGATACTGCTGTCAAAATGTGAATCCAAGATGGCGGCTGCTATAAATTATCAACTCGGATTTTGAAACGCGGTACGGTTCGCAGCCGCTCATGAGCGTTGCGCGCGCGCTGCCTGCGCTACAATGTCTGCGTGCGCCCGCTCCGACGAGCTCACGAAACGTTTACGTCCAACCGCGGCTCACACGCGACGCCATGAGATTACCTATTTAAATTGTATTTGTAAGCAAATACTTTACTAACAAAGAAAATTTAACTAGTTAGACAATTGACCTAACTGCAGACTATTGTAAACAATCTACAGGTAGCTCAATTGACCCATATCAATACCAGTCGGAAGCGTCCCCAAGACGCTGGTTGCATTGCCACGCTGCTGTATGGCAATGCTGGCTGATGCGCTGCGCAACATACTCGTCAGATCTCGGATCACGCGTCGCTTCGACCAGACGAAGATATTATTATATTATACCAGACCACATTTGTAAGCTAGTTATTTCAATTCCATTTATTGATCAGAACAGAAAAAAATCGTCTTAATAAAAAATATATATCAAAAACAAGAAAAGTGACAACCCTAGTGCTATAATGGAGCGTAGGTATTTATTTCATCAACTAGGCTTAGTTTCCATACTGTTCTATATGTGTACTGTGGTTTAACTGTGCTACATGGATTGCTTAACCGTGCTTCTAAACAACATAATTTTCATGTTGTTAGTTATAGCCTCACGATAAGGTATATTTGTTAATTTTCCAAGTTTCTTCTACACTTTCATCATTGACGTGGCAAGAAGAAATGAATCCAGATACATCTAAATGTATTTTTCATTATATTATTAATGTGATCTGTACGTCACTATAGATCACATAATTTGTCATTTTGAATGACACGCCTGTCCACGTCCAGTAACACAATCCTCGTTGCTGAAATCGGTTTGGAATGGAAGAAATCATCAGATAATTGATTTTTGAGCAGGTACTTACGATACTTAGGATGTCATTAATGTATTGAATTCACTGCCCAGCCTGCAAGACCCGGAGATGGACATGTCGGCGTGAGCCGTGAAAGTGTTAATGTGTGATTTAGTTATGTTTATAAATTCCGGGCTGCTGTGGATTAAAGCACGCAGGTTATATCTAAAAGTCTAAAAGATATCTATTCACTCTTGTGTTGTTGTGAATAGGTAGAGCTGCTGTTTTTCCGGTAAATTATAACCTGGATCTCTAAACAACACAAGAGTGAATAGGTATCTTTTAGACTATCGTGATACATCGTCGGCCACATCTTCTTTTTGAGTGAGATTATTGTCAAACTAAGGTCTATTGACCATAAAAAGGTACTTTAGGTACCTACCTACCATCCTCAACTTGGTGGGTTGTAATAAATAAAGTGAGGTTCATTATCGCAAGGAGTCGAGCCATTTGTTTGTAAGTGCAAATGTCTGTTGCGGACACCCGAATAACACTCGAATAGGGACGATTCTTCAACCGACCTCTTCATAATACAAAGCAATTTATTTAACAAATACGAAGCGGCTCATTTGCGAAACCAGCAATTGACTGTCACGCTTTTGAATTTTAATGCCTCAATGTTCAATATACAATAACGATAAATTAGCAACAATTGACTGTATAGTTGCACCCTGTAGCCTGTGGCTGCACTGGCTCGGCTTAGCAAATAACAATAAAGCGAGGCGTTTAAATGATGGAGTTTATCGCATAGGCAGCGGACCAACAATCAGAGCAATCCATTCCGCTCAATTTACAAGCCATTACTTTATTTATGGAGGCGACACTCGCGGAGCTTGTCTAAATGTTATTTATTTCAATTCTGGTAAGGGAGAGACTGCTCTACCGACACGTCTTGTCCATAAGCGGTAGAGATAGCGGGGAAACCTTTTTTTTTATAACCTATAAAGAACCTTTATGAAGTCTGTAAGTACTAAAGATTTTATTATTTTTTATAACAAACCCTGCCTGACATATCTTCCAAGCTAGAGTGAATTTCTCCCATTTAGATACCTACGGCAAATAGCTGACACAAACGCACTGGTGCTCGCAATCTCCCACTACACCACCCTTCCGTCTCCATTACACCAATAAATGCGTAATTAATAACAATAACCGACGGACGGACAGACAATAACTCAATCAAGGGGACTGGCATTGGATTAGGCAACTCATTTACCGTCTGAATGTTTAGATTTGATGGTGTGGAGGCGGCACTAGGAGTCATGCACTTGTGCAAATGTACCAGTATCGAAACTTGTGAACAGGCTTGCCAGTCTTGGTATTTGTGTATTTATAAACCATTATAACATTGTTAGTTAGTCAAGTTATACTATGAGTCATGTTCTGTAATTTAAAAAGATTCTTAAGAAAGTTATTTAAATAATTTCATCAATAATACACAATGTATAACGTAATTCGCATAATTTAATTTCATGAATTTTCCAGTTCGCCAAAAGGGGTTTTCAATAAATTGCAAGGAAGTGTTGGAACTGTAACCATGCAGAGATCGTCGGGTATGATTCCTATTGGCGTTACATTAGTCTTTTGCAGATAGAAGTGCTAAAATCTAGCAAAAGTTGCTTAAGTTCGTAAGTACCGTAAGTTTGTGTTTATTGATATGGATCAGTAAATTGTTCACAACAGTCTGCAGTTAGCTAAATTGTTTCAATTTTGTAAAATAGTTCTAATTTGTTAATAGGTAGGTAATGAACGATGTCCATAAAGAAAATCTAGACTGACGAATGAGAACAACTTTCTTTAATAATAAACAGACTTACAAAAGCTACTAGTTTCCAATTATTTCCTTGCAAGCTTGCTGACTTTATTCCAATGAAAATGTATTTTCATTTTCCTCAGCAAACGTGCCAGTATCTCCTAGTTCGTGAAGTGTCCCGAAACGGAGCAATAATGAGGTAATGGACGCCCCTGGCTGCTGCTCGCTGTCAGCCGGTAATTACCACCTTGTAATGGACTGGATCGTCTACAGTTACACGTCTGCTGTGCTTCTATTGTATTGTTTATGTGCGGGAATTAAGTTCCTTTCCGACTCCGAAAAAAGCAGGACGTTTTATGTTCTCTGTCAATTATGGTCCGATTTTGAAAATTCTTTCAGGATTTGTATAGAGTATGATCCCGAATCGGACAAATTCATTATTTGAAAACAATCAAACTATTCTTAGGAATAACTTATTTATATCAAGGAAAATTACTAATTAATAATAAAAAAATTATACTAACTATACATACAATTGTAGCACGAATAGGTAGGTCTACCCTCAGCCTACCCTAATGATGCCCCAGAAACAACTCAGTCTTTTGACTTATTTAGCTAAAATGAAAACTCGTCGAGACTATTTATATATTTTTGAAATTCTGGACGTAGGTACAAAGCACTTAAAAGAACTTAATGCTATAAGCACTAAAATAAAATGCACGTTTGCTTCGATTCTGGCGATCGAAGTGGGTCGGTGCAAGCCAGGCACGTTCCGACTTGTATTACATTGGTATATTGCAGGTACCTAGCTATGCAACGCTATACATTCTGAATTCTTCAGCTGCACTTCTGAATGGATACCAAGATGGTAGCTATTTGTTTATTTAAATGTAGTTTAACCAATTTCCAATTCCTCGCGCTATACTTTTGTGTTAAAGTTTTCTTTAGCGCTTTGTAAAATCTATAGAGCACAGCCAATTTCCTATATTTAAGGTATATATTATATTATTATATGAACTGAATAAATCTACTTGCTTGCTTGTTAACTCATTTAATAAGGTCATTAAACTAAACAATTAGTCTTAAGTTTGTTTCGAAAAATTTGTCCAGTTATCTTTATTTCATTTCATTTGAATCATCATAATTTGGACGATTGTTAACAAAAAAATGTTTTCTTCTAATCTAATTGCATAGCGTATTTAACTTTCATACTGTAATCTAGCCGTGAAGGCCATTTATTAGCTTCTCAGTTGCTAGGTTAAACATTTGTATGTACTTATATTATATTTTGTATGTATTTAAGCTGTAGGCTTTCAAAATAAATAAATAAACTCTATAGACTGATACGTGATTTACTGACCAATCATTGTCTACCCATGGTCTACCCTATAATAATCAAGTCATTAGTTTGGGCTCTAAATTCTTATGGAACGTGACACACCTTTTGTTCAGTCGGGTAAAAATAACTATCAACCTCTCTCTCTCTCTCTCTCTCACTGAATCTATTAACGCATAGGCACATACTCCACCCCGCCCTGAACAGAAGCTTCCCACTCCTCACTGGATAGAGGATTTGTACTGGATGACTTGCCATCTACTTAATGATATTTGGACTGTTAGTTTAACAAAGAGGTTCTAAATCAAAAGCCGTGTATATCATCAAACATGGCAGCATCGTCTTTGCCAACGTCCTGAACAAATTCAAATTACGTAACCTCGTTAGCGGAGCCCCAAGACTGATTAGAGGCCCCATGGCCCGACCGCCCTCTGATTAGCCAATCTGTCCTAATGCCTCATGTACTTACATGCCTGATTGTCTATGAGCGCTGCTGATACCCATGTCCCATACGTACAGACATAAGTACCTATATATGTATAAGTGTCTAAATTACATGTAGCATCAAGAACAATTCACGGCGGGCGGTTTTTAGGCAAGGTAAAGCGAGTGTGTGGAAGGAATGCATAGGGAGGTTTAATAATAAGGTAATAAATCCTTACCCAAACTTGAAACCATTTTAAAATGTTTGGATCTCGTTGAACACTCAAATATAAAAGTGTTTTATTTCTTTAGACCTAGTGGACACGTCTGTAAATTCAGTAGTAAATGCATAATTATTGTGTCCACAGATTCTCTAGCTGTGATAACATTTTTACTTTTCGCTTATGGCATCTGCGCCTGTCCTGGCACGTCCAATGCATAGAAAGCTGCAGGATACTTCACTAAAATCACCTGAAAGTTGCCGAGTGGCCTTATTCTACAAAACTGGCCGTTGGAGAGCCGCCAGGCATTCAGCGGAAATGCTCATTGTTGCATCGAGCTTGTATCATTCTACCATTTTGAGACAATGACGCCATTTCGTGTTTGCGCGGGAAATAAAAGAAAATGGATGATGAGCTGCTTTTCACGAACCAGCTACGAAAGGTTGAGTGGAATTTAAATTTGAACTTTCTATTTAGTCTTGTGTCTATTCCCTTGGTGTAAATAGGGCTGATAATTGCCCCGCCTCGGGTCAGGTTGCAAGCGTTATTGGCAGCTGTGTAATTCAAAACTGTGTGTTGTAACTTCCCTTCCTACCGAGCTATTTCCGGATTTTTGTGTATTTATAAGAATGTTTTAGATGGAAATCATATTGCTACGCTATATGAGTAGGATAAAGTAGTATTGTGAAGTAAAGAGGTTTCATACCACCGATGAGACCCTGACAGATTGAAGGATAAGCTGCCCGGAAACCTCTTGGGATGATTACCGCGGGCTAGTTCCGCATTAAATAAAAGTAACTTTCATCTAACTTGTAAGGAATCTGGTAAATCAGATAACTTTCATTTACGTTGTCCTCATATCAGTAACCTACTTTGTCGCCAAACCACCTTTCATTTGATTCCATGATTTACCCAGAGGTACCTTCTGTTTATTAGGTTGGTACGCGTAGTACCGACGAGGTTAATGTTCATTTGCTAAATGTGTTAACGGCAGCAATATAGTTAAAAGGCAATCACAAACAGCTCTAAACTAAAACTAAGGTGATAAGTGGTAAGTATCCAAGTGCAGTTACGTCGATCGTATCTGGGAGTTTATACTTACTGGTGCAGGTTTACGAGTACTTGCAATGGATGGCAGCGAGCGCAGAAACTGCTGGAACTGCTCGAAGAATTTACGAGGGCGATGTTTTCGTGCAATTGCCTTTGGATGTGTAGTTTTATCTAATTTATTGAAGCTTTGGAATTCCTGGTTCAATTTTCAGTAGAAAGCAGGAATAGTGATTTTTTGCCATATTAAATGAAATTTTCACACTGAAATGGGCACTACAGCCCAGCGGATGCTATATTTCAATGTATGGATATTGCAGCTGACTGTGTTTTGTCAATTCGCCGTACGTACGTGTTGGCTCAGAATGAAGAACAATAGGTTTCCAAACAATTGTAATTTTCTGATAACGTAGCGTTATAACAGGAAAATAAGCATCTGCGGAGCAATCAAATTATAATACCTACAAAAATCTCTTTATCTCTCAAAGACACTTGAAATCAGGAGTCTCGTGCTTGCTTTCCGTAATGCCCTAAACCCGGCGTTTGAACCATGGCATAAAGCAAAGCATGCACTAATCTGCCGATCAGTCAACAATGTCTGAACGCTTATTAATCTCGTTCATATTTTCTATTTGACAATCTTTCATCGGGCTCTTATCGCCGCATCACACGGGCCATAATCCCCGCGACCGCAATCTGAATTACAACTCGACGACAATGCCGCAAATCGGCTTAGGATCGAGTCGACGCCGTATCGTTATTAAATCGATAACGAGACGTTGGAACTTAGGTTGCACCTTTAAGATGGTGTGCTATTAGATGTGCGGGCTGGGGCTGTGAAACAAGGATCGACTGTACCTATTCCTGAACGTTACTTCGTTGCTATTGCTATAATTGAAATGCTGAATAAACAGTTTTATGGGATGACGTTCATTCATATGATTTAATCGAAGATTCGCTTTTGATGGACCAGGATTTTATAACAATGTAAGTTCGTTTGAAATATTCTCATCTATAACAAAACTTCTAGCTATTTTCTAGCTTCAAACTTATAGCCTCAGATATATTTTATCACCTTTTTCATACAATTCCATCTCACTGCACAATACAAAAATCCCACTTTCCGTTTATATTCAGGTTAAAGGGATCAGGACATAAGTACTAGTAAAAAAATGTGAAAATACTGCTGACAATAAAAATGGCATGGTATTACATAAGCTTCAGTTCAGTCGGTCAGTGTGGTGTGGAGCGGCCCTATCGCACATCTTAATGGCGCGGGCGACCTGATGCGGCCCTGATACCACGGGGATCAACATAGACTGGAGCACGGGCTAGATAAACCAACAGAATCTGTAAATCGGTGCCTTGATTTGATACCTACCTTTATTATATCCCTTTCACTTAAAGTACTGCCTAAACTAAGCTATAGGAATAAAGAAACCCACATAAATGTTTAATTTTTTGTTCAACGTCATCATCAGCCATTAGGACCAAGTTGGACAATCTGGGCATAGGCCTTCCCCAACGATGTCATCGGGTTGCCGTATCTGGCATCTGTTACCAGTATTTTGCAAATCGGTACCTCCTGGCTACAGGTCGTAGAGACTAATCACCATACACTACTGCATTGTTGAAGATTCATGATTTGAACAGGACTCGGGACAACACCGTAACACAAATGACAAAAAGCATCTGGCGATGGCCGATGTATCGTTCAGCCATTAGTTTAGATAATAATTTGGTTGGGTGATTACAATTATCTTACTTCAGTGAAAAATAAGTAACCATTAGAAGATATTTGACTCATTTCATAAGCCCAGAGCCTCTCAATGTCCCTTCTGTAAACTCCTCTTTGCATATGCGCCCTAAGGCCAGCCCCAGTATCAGCGGAAGCGATCGTCGCGTCAGACTTATCAGACAGCTAACTTGAAACTTTCTTTACGCAAACTGTCGACTGCCGAGCTGAGTCCGTAACCTCGGCAACTAATTAGCTAGGAACAGAGAGAATCAAACCTTATCTCTGGATCACTTCACTACTGTAGGAGTTTCAATACTGAACGAGGCTTGGCTGGCACTCGGAGGGCGCGCTCGGGAACACTGCGTTACTTCGCTACTTTACTTTATGTGGGCAACAACGTGGGAACATTCTTAGTTGAATCTTACATCTTACTGATAAAACCTACTGTAAGTAAACTAATGGCTGTCAGCATTTGACCTACTTTGATTGCTATTAATAGATCGCGAAGAACCGACGGCCGTTGGGGCAAACGTGTTTTTGAGTGGAGACCACGACTCGGTAAACGTGTAGGACGCCCTCCGACCAGGTGGGATGACGACCTGCGAAAGACTGCAGGTAGATGCTGGATGCGGCAAGCTGAAGACAGGGCGCTATGGCGCTCATTGGGGGAGGCCTATGTCCAGCAGTGGACTGCCATAGGCTGATGATGATGATGATTGCTATTAATTACTGAATTGTCAAAGTAATGTAAGTAGGTAAGATTTAAGTTAACTCTCATTTATAACTTAGACATAAGGTTTTTGATGAAATTTGTATGACCTTCTGATAGGACGTTTACAGAATAAAATGTACTCGATAAATATAATCTAAAGTTCATAATTGTTTAACTGTTCATACCCCACCCATCCATATACATTATATTACCTACCTATTATTATTATGTTCTCATCGATACACACCTCAGTCCCAAAAATCCTCAAACAATAGAGACCGTGCTCTTATAAAGCCAAAGGTGCCACAAAATAAACAAACGCAACAGGTAATAACGAGCGAATAACAAATAATTATTATCTCCAAAGTGGTGATTTGAATCAATTGGTCCATCTTACACCCACATTAACGCACACAAAGCTTTATGCCCGTTCCACCCACACAGGCTCATGATGTACATGGATATATACCCACACAAGCGGCCTGTGGTTTTTCTATCGATAATGAAAGGGTATAAAATGTTATTGCGCGAGGTTAGCATTTATCTGGCTCTTTATTTGTTTGGGAGCGATGCTTTTTGGGATGATGAGATTATTATCGAATGATTTGCTTTCTTGTCTTTAGCTTTGTCACTTTGAGTCGTTTCATACTTGTACGTGGTATTTTGATACCAAAACATCGGAAAATATAGATGCCACATGTAGATAAACGCATTAGTTAGACAACTTTTAGGATTAAGTACTTATCGAGGGAATAACAATAATTAACAATAGATATAAATAATAAATAAATAATGCTGGACAATCCACACAGCATCATCTAGCCCCAAGCAAAGCAGAGCTTGTGTTATGTGTACTAGATGACTGATATACTTCATACAATACATCAGTTTTATTATAATTAAGCGGAAACTGTTCTAGCTCTATTATATCATATTTTTAAATTAATTGTTTTTTAGGTGACTTTTTGTTTCCCAAATAAATTAAATTTAAATTATCTAATTATTTATGAACACCCAGAACACTTGGAATAAATATTTGCAGATCGTAGACACATTTGACTCAAGGCGGGAATTGAACCTAGCAAGCAAGCACATCGCAGGCGAACCATCACCCGCCACGCCACTGTGGTCGTCAAGTATACATAAACATACCTACTTATGTCATAATATTACGTAAATAAAATACCAGCACAAAACAAAGATTATTGTTCCTCCAAAAGGACCATCAATTAATACAAAGACTGTCAAAACTGCGCTGCAGCAAAAAGAAGAAAATAAATATAAATCGGATTGTCAGACAATGACAGCTGGCAGTCCTTTATAAGTGTCAAAACATTTGACACGATTATCAAAGGGACACAATACAACTGTTGTTAGAGAGAACAGCGATAGTTTTACTACATTTACAACGGTCTTTTATAGATTGAATTAGAATTGCGAATTTGTACATTTTAAATAAGACGATAAGTATTTTATTTAATTTAACCGTCGTCTGGCTTTATTGTTGTTATTTCCGACATATACACTAATATTAAAAATGCGGAAGTTTGGATGTTTAGATGGTCGGATGTTTGTAAGGTTAGGAACTTAATAAGTTCCTTGCGTAGTACCTACCTCTTCACGCCTGCGCCTGAACTACTGACTGGATCGAGCTCAAATTTGGCATACAGGTAGTCCTAGGCCTAGATTGATATGCAGGCTACTTTTAATCCAAAAAGAACGTATACTAAGCCGCAGGCACAAGCTAGTTTTAGTATTGTCATGACGTGACATTTCAGTGTTATGTCGAGTTTTAATCTGACAGGATTTTATAAAGAACGTCGTATTATGTTATCACATGGGAGACCCATTTACGGATTACGTAGGTCTATGTTCCACTTTTAAATATTGGCTTGTCGACTCCCTTTTAGTACATCAGGCACATTAGGCATTCAGGTTTTCTGATAGGACTTTATCTAAGTTTTTGTTGTTCCTGTTGACTGAATTCTTTTTATAACCCGCGAGGTTTTGGTTAGGTTTTTCGATCGTTTCTATTTGGTTGTGTTTTTATGAACTCCAGGTATCAAAACCGCTAACACGATAAACGACATACCAATCAAACTCATCTGATCTTCTATTGCATGCACGATCGTAAGCCGGTCTCACTCTATAAAGTAGACGACGCGGTGCGAAAATTTTTCACAAAAAGAGCACGATCGAAAGTGCGCGAAAAAAAGCGGGAATCTAGTGAGGTTTTTTTATGTTTTGCGTTTATCAAGAGTTTAGTTTTTACAATTTTATTATAGAATGTAGAGTTTTGCAAGTTCATAATGTTTAAATTTTTGTTTTCCTGTTCCCATTTTAGTATGAAATACTCGCTAGTATGTAATATAAAATAGCTCCTAATAAAGCATGTCGTGGCAATATAATGCAACTGTAGTGTACCGATCTGTCTTGTAGTCTAGACTACTCTAGACGCAATCTCTCGCCGTACATCAAGCCGGCGTTATTACGAGAATATTGCCCTCCATGCATTTCCGACGGCTTGTCGCTATAGAAGTGCTCCTGCTTTTGGCTGATAATATTTCATTTTCCCCATGAAATAAAAACCTTTGAATGTTAAGTAGTAAGTTAACAATGTCAGTATAACAAGAACAAATAGGCCAGGGAACCTCTATGTTAGCGGAGTCATAGCACTTGTACACTCGGATATTTGAGCAGCTCTCAATTGACGATTTCTAGATTTAATAAAATCTGTAGGGCCGGTCTCCAGTCTCCAATCTAATTAGCGATTGAGCATTCAGGGGTTTACTTGTAATTACATGCTGTGAAACCAAATAATATACTTTTGTAATGACAATGACGAATGCATGTGAATGGGTGGATCGAGCCCTGGTGTGGTATGTGAACAACAGTGCGTTTAGTCTTTGTGTACATAATAATCAAATAATGGGGTTATTTAGTTTTATCGTGCAAGTCAAGTCATGACTCAACCTGACCTACCTTGTACCAAAGGTTCCATTCTAGTCTCCGTAGATAGGTAGTCAAGGTAATCCGTCTAGTGGACGATATTGCTCTGCCTATAGCGTCAACACTACGCGCAGTCCATAGACTGCTGGTACCATAGACAGCAATATATCAGGGCACACGATATTGCAACAGCTCAATCATGGCAATTGTATGGTAATGTGCTTCCGTAACTTATGGCCGGTTAGTCCGGCTTATTGCACTTCTAGGAACAGCCTGTCTAGCCATATTTGCATGTCTGCGACATTCTACGACACGCCTTATTTCCTTACTGGGAGTTAGTAAGTATTACTTCTAGAAATGGGTAGATAAAGTGTGTGAAGGATTTCGACTTTATAGAGCATGGATTAGCTGATTGTTTCCATAATTCTAGTGTGTTTGTGAAGCGAAACTGTAAAACCAGAACTACGCTTTTGTGGTATGGTGCATAGAAGAATACAGGTGTTGTGTCGCTGTAGTTATCTGTATAAGTGCGAAACATACGCTAGGCTTTTGACGCGTGCGCCTGCCTTTAGTTTATTTTTTCTATGGGTTCTACGTAGGGTTCTACCTTCAAACTGACAAGAAAACATCTTTCTTAAAGTGCTTTCTTCGAAAGCGCGGCAATTAGTTGCTAATAATGTGAAAACTTTTGTGAAAAGTACTCTAGGTGCAAGACTGAGCCGTAAGAGTATTTGCCTAAGTATTCGTAGATTGAACATTTATTTCACCTCAGAGTGAATCATCAGAACTTCATTTGTTTTAATTTGATAGGCGTTCAAATATCGAGTTGATGTGTTCTGCACGACTCCTTGTAGCTCCTTATTACAATCTTATCTCTAGAGTACCCAGTATTCAGCTTCTAGTAAGGAAATGAGAAGAAAAATCACCAACAAATCTTCCACAAACAGTCCCACTGTAGTAGAAAAGCAAAATTATTACCTTCCTACATCGTTTAGCAGTTTCGGTATCAGGGCGCGCCGGGATGTACTCATTCCTAAGATACGGCTCCATAACTTGTACCGTGGAACATTGTAAACAAGAACCAAGGAAACCATAGATGTATGAATACGATTCGCATGTATATTCCCAGATATGTATGGAGATTTGTATGGAAATGCGGGTTATTGAAACATTGGCGGTGACTGCGGGCTCTGAGGCTTGTATGGGGTTTCAGTATGGCCTGTATCTCATGGGAGTCATTCTTGTATTTGGGAGAGGATGGCTCGTAGCGTCAAGTCATTATGGAAAGAGGTCATGGCGCGGTGACCTGGAAACCATAATATGACTTTTGCTTCCGACAGAGAAAACTAGATTTTCTCGGTTGAATGATCTCTGAATAAATCTCATAACAGTGTTATGGAATAAATCTCATAACAGTGTTTATTGATTTATTTGTTTATGTTGTGTATTATAATTGTTTGCAATGAATAGACAGACATGTATACCTACCAATCTATATTAACAATCACGTCATTAACATTTTCATTAAATTTATAGCTTTGCAATCAAAAACGTAGACACGTCCTAAGTCGCGAGCATCACATCACCACAACTTTTTGCGACAACTTAACGACTTCTAATGTTGATCATCATCATCATCAGCCTATAGCAGTCCACTGCTGGGCATAGGCCTCCCCCAATGAGCGCCATAGCGCCCTGTCTTCAGCTTGCCGCATCCCAGCATCTACCTGCAGTCTTTCGCAGGTCGTCATCCCACCTGGTCGGAGGGCGTCCTACGCTACGTTTACCGAGTCGTGGTCTCCACTCGATAACACGTTTGTCCCACTGGTTGTCGGTTCTTCGCGAGATATGGCCGGCCCACTGCCACTTCAGCTTGCTAATTCTTAGAGCTATGTCGATAACTTTGGTTCTCTGTCTATAACTTTGTACTTCTAATGTTATTAAGGCCTATTATCCACGTAGAGGTGTTCCTCGCCTAGTATTAGCATGTAGTTCTTCAAGAAAGCCTTAATTAAGATTCTACGAGGCACGCGCCCGCACGGTACGGGGAAACGGCGGTAAGGACGAGAGGGTAGGGCTGGCATGGCGCTGGCACCTGTTTGTGATATGGCCATACAGGGTTCCATGAAATATGCCAAAAGGGGGGGATGAACCCCGTAGAGTTCGACTTTTGTTCTAGGATTTATTTTGCTTTCCAAACATTTTAAACGTTTTTTTTTTAAAAAAGATGTTTTTTTTATCTTCGTGTTTTACTTTTACGTATATTGTTATGAAATTTAAAACATATTTTTTTTAATCATTTCATAACCACTGGTTTTGCTGAAACATCACACTACCTTTGGGGAAATATTTTATAATAGGTACAGGATAATCATAGCATAATAGATCTTAGGCAATATAACATGCATTAGTCATCAAAAAACTACCCACGGTAGTAGATAGTTGATTTGAAAAGGATGATTTGAATGATTAAAAAGGTTTATTATTTAGATGAGCATCGTTCGTGCCAGCCCTGCCAATAGGTACAGGGAACTAGCAATACCGGATGCTGGTAAGTCTAAAAACTCGCCTAGCTAGCACCGGTCGCCGGTATGTCCCGCGCCTTACGGCCACTTCTTGCGGCCCGTGTGCGCCGCCCTTAAACATACAAATGTAAGGAGTTTATGGCTGAGGTATGTGCAGTGCACTTCCTGCTTGAAGTGACAAGTTTGGAACGGAACTCATTTCATTTGGACTGGGGTCCTATAAAGTACGTTTACGGCGGGCAGCGCCATTAGATCTCTACTGGAACATCTCTATCGACCGTTTAACCACTGTTTTTCATAAAACGGACATGCTAGGTACTTCTCCCGCCTTCACTCGCTGCTGCTGTTTAACGAAAATGCACCCGTATTATACATAGGAATACATTAGTACTTTTATCTCGCATTAGCCAATAAGGAATTTCCAGATATTCTTATTGAAACGGTAGCAGGAAAACAAAAAGTTATTGTTCCTTATCTATGTAAACAAGTCGATTAAGTATACGCAGTAGGTACGATTCGCGGAAATCGTGCGACGCGATAACCCTGTACGATTTATGGAAGTAATAGGCGGTAAAATAATGAAATAAATATTTTAATTGGTTTCTCATTATGTCAAATAATAACTAAGGTGCCTATTTCTGTTTGGCTGTTAAAAAATGGCCAGCAGCGCAAGCACGGACTTCGATATGGTTCGGTTAGGTCCGAATATGATTGTCTTTGGTTCAGTAATATTTTTTCGCCGGCAATTTAAGATATATTATATCGCAGTGAAATGGTAAATTCTGTATTTGATCAAATCACTAAGGGAATTTATCAAATCCCGGGAAAGGCTAAGACGATAAAGTTTTCATCATTTCGCAGTTCATATACAAGGCGATCATAATTCGGAAGGAGCCGAAATATTATAAACAAAAAACGCATAAACGCGTTTCGGGCAATCGTAGTTGTTCATTATACCAGGCAAATATAACTTAGACTAGAACTTTTACTGACCATAGAAACGCACAGATAACATACAATTCAGTTCTAGGTTGGACTGTAAGTTAAAAAAAACTTTATTGCATAAAAATTACATGACACTTATTTGTGGCTCTCATTACCAATATAAGTTATTTTAAGAGTAACTTGTGGTTTGGTAATGAGTGCAGAGAGTAAGAGTGAGAAATACTGTGTTTTTGGTTTTGTATGACCCCGGTGTGGTCCCATATAAATTGTATTCATATGAATGTTATTGGCGTGGGATTACTATTAACGCAGCACATTAAAAAACAGTGTTAATAATATAAATGGATATGAAGTCGGTGATTCGTTTTAAATAATAATTAAGATAATTAAACGCGCTTATGCATTCAGTGGGGATAGTTCAATGAAGAAAATCTTCCTCTGGACACCCATGTAAGTACCTTCTAAGGTAGATCCAAGTTTTAGTAGGTCTGGTTGCACAAGTCTCAAGCACGTAGTGGCCACGTCATCACTAAGATGATACCCTACCTAAGTGATGATGTGGCCAACGAGGAAAGCCACATTGGTAGTTACCTACTAAGACAAAACACAGCACTGGCGTTGTGCGTGGCAGCAAAAAATATACATATGTTGAGGGAGTAGGTACAGTTTTGTAGATCCTTGTGGTCCGCAGGCGCAGTGCTGACACATTTACCGGCGCGCGCGCATTACCATTTGTACAACGCAGCGGCGCTGGTGACAGAAATATCGTGGGATGTGGGCGATCACATGTGGACTCACATTGTAGATTTTAATGTGGAATGGTGACTAAATAATGATTAAAGTACGTAGCCTAAGTACAGGACAGTTTAATTAATGTTGTTATTAAGGCATGTTTTCTTTGAAAAATAATCGGACAATATTATTATATTAACTGACGTTTTTGATCGGAGTTTGCATACATACTTACACTCTTGTACACACACGTAGAAGTAAACCGACAAAAGCTGCTTATTTCCCGATTATGTTTCGAAGAAATCCACCATCAGAAGCTGGATATAGGTGCAATTTGAAAATGTTTAGGATTGCAAAACAACTTGTCTTACAATTATTCTTATTATAAATTTTGAATTATTCGCATGGGACATTTGACCAAGTCAAAGCAACATAATGAGTAGTGTAAAGATTAATTGGCTTAACCAACTCACACCTAAATTGAGTCTAGCTAGATCATAGTTAAGTAACTGATGTAGTATTAAATTTTTTTTATAGTTCCTAGAACTTGTTAGTTTTTCTGAATCTCCTTGGCCATCTAAAGAGTATCCTGATTGAAATCAGCTGAACATTCGTAGAAGCTCATCAATATTCATCGCCGACCGTAGAGCTGCAAATGCTTAGAAATGACAACGTGGAGACGAGAATGAGTCATCTGCCCGTTTAAATAAATCCTTATTCCCTTTTAATACCTTACCTGCCCTTTGTATATCCTGCTACTGGTTTTTTATTCCAACTTCTCTGAAGTTATTTAATTTGAGAAAGTTAGAGATAACGCAATCTTACAAAAATAAGCTCAACGAGTAGTTTGATGATTAATCAATTGTGAGTAATTAAATTAAATAATATTTTGTTTAGAATTTTATTATTAGGCCAGTATTTCTGTACAGGCTTATGTTTGAAGAGATTGATAGAATCCAACTTTATAATATCTGAAAAGCATGTGTTTGAGTCACGATGCCTCTTCTCAATGTTTATAGTCATTAAAACCGCTGTTGAAACTAATAAGTTTAAATATTTTGACATGTTGACAGTTTTATTTGCATTTACATTTAAATATCACAATATTCACATGTTAGGTATTTTTGTGCGGTTAGTATTCATATTCATGCAGTTTGGGCTTTATTATGTTGTGATTAATGTTCAATTTTGTTTAAAGCTGAGATGGTGTTGCCAGTACTTGTTGTAAAATGAATCTCCCGTCACTTGCTACTCTCGTAGTTATGTACTGGCATGATTGACGATCTTGAGAAACGGGTCGTATCCCAGAATTTCAAATGTCATTAATTATGTGTTACTTATTCTTCGGTTAGAGAATCATCAATGGGGTGGAGCTTATTACTATGCTAGCGGGAAGAAGGGAGATTTGCAAATTGTTCGAAGGATGTAACCGGAGTAAAACGTTTTTGATAGTATTCTATGAAAATCCACATGACAGTAAATTGTATTTTAGATATGAACGTTTCAAATATAGTAGTAATTGTTCGTGTTTAATAGCGATTACAGCCATAGACTAACTAGACTGCCAGATGGTAGGACGATATCCTGCAATTAATTTAGTTAATATCTACGACATGCACATGACCCTGGAATTTAGCCCCTCTTGTATGCAAAAAACCTACCTATGCAGTAGTCAATAGGCCGTCAATATGAAGATAAAAGCTCTCAGAAACTACAATCATTCATCCATCACCCGAAACTTGGTAAAAGACCATAAAATATAACTTTCACACCATAGAAAGCAGTCTTTGTTTCACGTAATAACACCTCGCTTGCTGGGGTCGTTGGTGTCGTCAAACAATAATAAGGAAAGGATATCTGTTTGCAGTGAAAGTGGCACTAACCCTGGCTATGTACCTGGTGCCTAGGTATTACCAGCCGGGTCTAGGTGCCACGAGGCAGGTATGAAAGCATCTCCTTTGTTCAGTTTACGACTTCCAAGCGAGAGCTGCCGACCGCTGGAGTTTGCACAACTAATGTCTAGGTTTACTGCTCAACAACTGCTAGTATTTAGGGTAAGTAATGATAGCTAAGTAAGCACTATGTACCTCTTCCGCATTATTTAGGAAAGTTAGAACATGAATAGATGAAGAAATAAAGCGTCGAAAGCTTATTTAAATTTGTAGTATAAAATCAGCGGCAGGCAGAATCAAAATGGGTGTTTATAAAAGCTACACAATGTAAAGCCTATCCAGAAAGACCGGTATTTATAGGTACTTTTTTATAACTTGTTTTTGCCCTGACTTCGCACGCGTTGTTTCGATAGAAATGTTTTCAGATTATTTATATCCCATGAGAACTGATTTATGGGATAAAAAGTAGCCTAATTATGTTTTATTTCGGGTCTGGAGTTACATGTATCCGGTCTGGAGTTACCTGTATCCGGTCTGGAGTTACCTGTGTCCTTAAATGCCTAAATTTCAGCCCGATCCGTTCAGTAGTTTTTGCGAGAAAGAGTAACAAATATACGTTTAGTTTATTATAATATTAATTAGTAGGATGATTTGTCTTGACAACTCCACAAGAACCTCACGACACAACTTTGCACAAGCACAGTAACTCGCCTGTACATCCCATTACCCCGGGTAATACCGCACTCTCTGCTAAATCAATAAGGCGACGCGGCTGCGCGGGCGCATGCGTCTTAAATACATTACCCCGTCGTCGTCGGTACCGTTGTCGAGATCGCCATTAGCAAGTCGAGTAACACGTGTCTGTCTGGGGCTACTGCTTGGTAAGTAGGATAGACAAAGGAACACTCAACGATATAATGATATCTCGTTTATCGATATAACACAACAAAAGTTTCAAAAAACAACATCTTAAAAAGCTTTTTTATTTTTACCGGAACATAGGCTAATACGAACTTTGGTTTTTCCCAATTGCTTAATTAAAAACTAACTTGGTGGACTCATGGGCTACATCTTCTTCTTCATCAGCCTATAGCAGTCCACTGCTGGACATAGGCCTCCCCCAATGAGCGCCATAGCGCCCTGTCTTCAGCTTGACGCATCCAGCATCTACCTGCAGTCTTTCGCAGGTCGTCATCCCACCAGGTCGGAGGGCGTCCTACACTACGTACATAATAGTGTGTAATAGTGTGAACGAACCACCACCTAAGATCTCGCCTTTGAATCAACATCATAAATCATTTGTATTGTAACAGATATAAACTAACCTAGCAGTCAGGCTATAAACACTGAATATTTGTGTGGTTTATCCGATAAGCATGGGGTGAGCAAAACATCGAGCAGAACAAAGAATTATTAATGTGAAGAGAAACACAGACAATGCCTTTCACAGCTAATTCTGTCGTCAACAAATTATAATACTTTCACACAGAGCTCCCTCTCGAATATGTCCCGAGTAGGTGCCATACAAAGTGGCAACTCACGCTCGCATAAAAGCCCAAAATATGAAAATCCATTTTCGCGTGCCCTCCCAACGCGAGCCCTGAATCAATAGCTCCTAAAGTGCACGTCAGCGCTGTTTACCGATCTAATCGAGTTCCTAGCGAGGAGTGACGCAGGGACTCTGTTGTGGCTTCTCATGTTTCTAGATATAGGGTTGAGCTTTTACATACGAACCTCGAATAAATAAAATCATAGCTTTGGAGAGGTGCAATTTCCAATCCCAATATTTATTTACGCGACTTATAATAAACGTGTACGAGGTTCTTTGGTTTAGCTTCGTAATGGATTAGTCGAATTAGATTGTGACTAAGATTTTTCGTCGAGAATCGCACCTTAACACATTGAGTGCCTACATAGCGAATGCCAAAAACAAGCCCTGCTGCAGGTCGCTCTGCTGATGCTGGACAGTGAATGCCTTAATAGAGCGATTTTAAGAAACACGAAATTGCTATAAAACTTGTCATCATGTGTGTTCGAATGATTTATACATTCCCGAGGTGTTCACGCGATCAAGTGTTGGCCGTTATAGGATATATTAGTATTTTATTATTCTGCAAGTAAGCAGTATAAAGCCTTTCACAGGCCTATAAAAAGGGTTAATTAAGATTTCTCCTCACGTTTGCACGGGAAAATAATCAATAAAAATACGTAAAATCTTGAATATGTACATACCATGCTTATGTTGTACCTCCGTCCTCCATATTTTTGTTTTGTGTCTAAAACGTTTTGTATCGAAATTATATGACTGTTTTGTATCCTTTGAAGAGTGTTGCCAGCCCTGCAGGGTAACCCGAGCCCCGCGCAGAGTGCAGCCCAACGCGAACCGACACCAGCTCAGCTGGGCATATTGCTATTAATTCACGCTCATTTGCGATACGCCAACGATATTGCTTTCTGCAAATTTGGGATATTAGACAGCTAAATTAGCTTTTAAACATTGTTGTTATGCCTTATTGTCTAGGATGACGTATGACCATCTGCGAAAGACTGCTATCAGATGCAGACAGACAGATGCAGCTTAGTGACATTATGTTTAAAGTTAAATTTAAACAATTTTATTAGTAAGTAAGTGCTATTACAAGATAAATGACTTTTTAGTTGACGATTTGAAACTTTGACTATTTAAATTTATATGAATAATTGATAAAATACAACAATCTTAATATTTGCATGCCTAATTTTAAGGTAGAACATAATTGAAGTTTGAGTACACATTTAAGATGTACAATTGTAATCTACATTATGTTGAAGCAAACAAATGAATTTGTATCTGTATCAGATGGTGATGTACATGATGGATCTCTATATGCGGTAAAACTGATGATAATGATAAATATTGAACTTTTAGAGGTATGAGAAAATAGTAGAATCTTAATCAAAGTAGTAAAACCTAGAAGCGTACCATCAAATACCAGCACTGAAATAGGAATCAATTTCACAAAAAGTCTGGCGCGTTGTAAAAACTAAACTTTTTACGCGAATACTTTCACTATTTCTTTGTGATAGATACATAAACTTTTTACGGTCGCGCCGGTATTTCATCTCTAGAAGAAATTGAAGTAAAAACATAAATATATTTTATGAGTGGGCCAATAATGTCCCTTTTACTTTAGAAAGTTAAACAGATGGTGTCGAAACAATTTTTATTGAATAATCAACACACTCGATCTTTGATTACAAAAGGCGCTTCTTCGGGTCGCATTCTGAAGCTTGGCGGGGAACACTTTCATAAAAGGGTTATAATGCGCATAGTGGAGATCAACATATAATATTCCACTGCTGGACATAGGCCTCCCTTAATGAGCGCCATAGCGCCCTGTCTTCAGTTTGCCGCATCCAGCATCTGCATGAAGTCTTTCGCCAGTCGTCATCCCACCTAGCCGGAGGGCGTCCTACACTACGTTTTCCGAATCGCGGTCTTCACTCAAGAACATGTTTACCCTAGTGGTTGTCGGTTCTTCGCGATGTATAGCCGGCCCACTGCCACTACAGCTCGCTAATTCTTTAAGTTAAAATCATCCGACAGAGAACTAAAGTTACCGACGCACAGACTGGTAAAACGACCAAAAACCTGGCCATAAATCAAATTTCTCAAAATGGTCTCCTAGACTTCATACTTAGTCCCATAAAAGGTAGATAATCCCCGCGTCACCAGGCAAAGTTTCTACCTGCTTCCGAGTCCCCGTCTCGTTGACCACACGTCGGAACCTAGCGGTTGTTGATAACACTCGTCTCTGTTCGCGGCAACTCTAAAAAATATTTATTTCTCTGTGCTCTCATTTATGTGCAAAGTGGTTCAACATAAAAAAAGTGTGATGGATTCTATCAATCAAGGTATGTACTATGTTCTATTATCCATTTTAGTTATTAAGAGAGCTTATTCATGTCCTAATTGGGATTATATCAACATGCCTAAAAATATTGTATTTTTCATTTTTTTTTGTTAAAATTAGTGTTTTTAAACATGTGCAACTCATCTCAACTGCATTATAGTAATATTTTAATAAACTAGAAGATATGTGCAATTATACTAGGTAGCAAAAACATTCACATATATTCACATAAAAAATATTTTTAACTCTGAAAACTGTCTCTATGACCGCAATTTTCTAACGATTAATTTTATTGTTTCAGACTCTCTACCTACATTGTGTAAAATCTATGACAAGGAAAGAGCTTCATGAATTAGTTAGAGCAAGTCCGCAGCGATTGCTTGACGGAAAGAAAATATAATTTTACTGTATTTCGACGCGTATTTTATTCTTTGTTAACACAATAAAAAAAAATCCTCGCATAAATATATTTTATTTATTTATTTCCTTCTCCAAATATCTTCAAAGTATTTTTTTATTATGAAAAATATCATTTCTCGTCATGAGCCATCGATCCGATAAAGAAAAAATAACAAAATATTTTTGGCCAGGTTTTTGGTCGTTTTACCAGTCTGTGCGACGTAACTTTAGTTCTCTGTCGGATGATTTCGTTACGAATCCTATCCTTCAGAGAGACCCCGAGCATAGCTCTTTCCATAGCTAGCTGAGACTTTCCAGAAATAAAAAGTAGTTATTATTTGCGTAAAATATGACTCTTCCGGATAACGCGTATCTTCTGAATCATCGCCATGCATATAGACTGCTAGATCACTTCCATCGACGCACCTTCCGAGAACTACACCGTTAGCATAATGTCCATCTGACACATCTGCTCATACATTATGCCATACAAATAGCTCATACATAATGCTCATACAGATGGTATGAGTATGAGTATTGTACGGCGCGAAAGAATGGTGGCTGTACGTGTGGGTGGTATTGTCGTCGGAAGGTTAATTGAAGGAAGGTTATATTGATGAAGATTATGGTCTACCTCATGACAACAGTTTCAGTTAATTTATTATAGTATTATTAGCAGAATACGTTTTTGTTGCGAGTATAAAAGCTACGGGAGAAAGCTTTGAAAGGATTTGTTGTCATTTACAAATGTTTTCGTAATTAGAGATTAGATTTAGGTTTTTACATTTATATTTATTTATTAAGCAACTAACCCGATTTAAATACAACAATTGCATTAATTTCTTAAGATTTAAAATTACTGTAACTTACACGTATAAATTAATCAAATAATTTTTTTTTATATGGTAACACAGTTTCAATATACATAACAAATAAACACCCTTTATTTCATCATCATCACCGTCGCAAAACCTCAGAGATAGTCCACTCGTTAATGAAAACATTTAGTATTTGGATATTTTGGTATGAAAATTATTGTAGTTAGTTGAATTCATAACGTTGGAACGCTGGACTCCTTGGCCACACACAAGACTCGTTGTTAACCCGTGGACCTTCTTATTCAACTACTTACTTATTTCACTTATTTTATGAATGTATCTCTTCTCAAGTAAGGTTGCTTTTGTAAAAATATACAAACACGATGTCGGTCAAAACCCCCAACTCTTATCCTCGTAACAAATTGGACAGTTATCAACAAATAATCTTGAATGCGAGTCACGGCGGGATATGTGGCCGGGCCGCCGATATGTCCCGCGCACGGCCAATAGATGCTAATCGGTGGGAATAGCTGATGGACACTTGAAAATGTTTCCCAAACCTTCAAATTGTACGAGTTTATGTACCTACTGGCGACTTATATGTTATTCCAGGCACCGATAGAGCTCTCTCTATGCAAAACTTTCAGTTCGATCCATTCTAGATAAAACTTTAGAAACTATCATGGTTATTAACACTAAAGTCATTTAAAACGGGATATTTACCATGATTAGATTTTTGAGTTATCCAATATTTCGGCACAGTTTCGTGCGCCATGATCACGGAGTAACTGAAGGCACTGCGAGATCCATTCTGTTTTAGAGTTTTCTTCGCAAAAACATCTTCACAACAACGACACAAACTTTCGCATTCGTAAATTATTAGGAGAGTGTGGTGTCGATGGGTCTCGATGATGATTGATTAAAGCGTGAATATTGACATAAGAAGCGCCGGATGCCGAGTAAAAAATACTTGGGAAGCTTGGGGGAAAAATGGATAAGGAAAAAACGTGGAGGGGGAATTCTGGAATTTTTAAAATTAAATTTCTTTTTTCATTCTTAGCGGGGATTTGTCAAGGGAAAACATTGAATAAGCCAAATAGGAATTATGGTCAATGAAATCCAAAGTCTATCTGCCGAGAGAATTTGACTGATAAGCAGTTTTTGATAAAGTTCATTGTTATTATAGTGCCTCTGCCTCATCCCTCGCACGTTGGATAAACTCTAAGAACCGCGGGTTCAACTCACGCTAAAATCCAAAATTTTTGGGATACTTATTGAATTTATTAGGTACTTTTTGATTTTTGTATTTAACATTTTAGGCGGTGACCGTTTGTCCATCAGTAATCAAGTCTCACACATTGTTTTATTGTAGACCGTAACAAAAGACGGTAAAAGCCGGCCCGTAACCGCACACCGTCCATCACGCGCACCGCTGCACCGCCGTCTGGGAGACCCGTCACTCAGGGGCAGATGGCCAGCAGGTCCTGGAACTGCTTGTGTTTTATTGGTGACTGTCAAGCGACTGGCCACTATCTCGATTGGGTAAGTCAATATGTCGCCTAAGCTAGTGCACACTGCCACAGAATACACACTTGCCTATTCACGCTTCACTACATAGGTAGTACAGAGTCGCTTCCCGCTGTCTGTCTGTCCCTATGTTGGTATGCTTAGATTTTTAAAACTACGCAACGGATGTTGATACGGTTTTTTTAAATAGATAGAGTGATTCAAGAGAAAGGTTTATAAACTATTTGACACATATATTTCAGAGCTGTGTGGATAGAATAATCAGAATAATCAATTTATTGGTAAAAAACGAATATTACAAGTCACATAATAATTACAAATTAAAGTTAATTAAATAATTAGACAATAATCAAATAACTGATAATTAGATTATAATAAATGTATTATAACTAAGTAATAATACTCAAGATATTATATAATTTTTCGCACATAATCGTCAATACTGTAGAACGCCTTCTCGACGAGCCACGATTTAAGTCTTTGTTTAAAGGAAGACAGACTCGGTGCTGTGACTACCTGATCTGGTAGGTTGTTATACAACGCGGGTCCCAGCACGTGCGTGAGTCTGTCCGACTTCGCCAGTCTGTGTGATACCGCAGATAGCTTGCCAGCTCCACGAGTGTTGTAGCATCGCGTGTGGTTATCTCCACGCGTCTTGAACCGCTCCAGGTTTTGCCTAACATGCATCACTATCTGGAGGATGACAATGGAAGGCAACGTAAGGATCTGGAGCGATACAAAGAACTGCCGCGCCGGCGTGTCCCACGCTACTTTTGCGATCGCTCTCACAGCACGTTTTTGCATGCGGAAGACGCGCTCTCGATCAGCAGCGCGCCCCCACAGCTCTGCGCCGTACTGGAGCAGCGAGTGGACAGTCGCAAAATAACAAGAGCGGACCACGTCGGCGGACACCACGCGCGATAGCCTGCGAAGAGCGAAGCATGCACTACCCAGCCTGGCACACAGGCTGTTGATATGATTATCCCAGGTTAGGCCACGGTCTATTTGGAATCCCAAGAACCCGGTCACTGGAACCTGTTCAATGGTGTTTGTTTCTATCGACACGGACAAGCTCCTAACCTGACGCCCCGATATGCAAAAATGCATGAAGTGCGTTTTCTTGTGGTTCAGAGCGAGTCCGTTCCACTGAAACCACTGTGCCACCTGGCGGGCGACCGTGTTCAACCGCTGCTCGAGCTGGTCCAGTGAAGGGGCGCTGACAACCACAGCCACATCGTCCGCGTACATGTACGCCTCGCCTTTCGTCACGTGTTCCGGCAGGTCGTTCAGCAGTAGCGAAAACAGGATATTGGATACCGACGATCCTTGCGTCTAGCATTATATATTTTATTTTTTTATTTACTCTGAGCTTCGTAGATAGTATTGACCTTATCCGTGATGGATGCAGACAGAGTATCGTCTGATCATTAATCAGGCCCGCAGACCTCTGGCCGACCTCGTCGCGCCATATCACGACTCTTCCGAGAAAAATGCATTGTTTTTGCACCACTTCTTATCCTAGTAACTGCTCTGCAAAAAGATTATTTCTCGGCAACTCTGTGTTTGTGTAACTGGTTAATTATGTTTAGACGAAGGTAGATAATTATAAATGTGATACCTAATTGATCATGCTATCAAAGATGAGGAAAATAATACTGAAAATAATAATTTTTATTTTATTTTGTTTGCCCCAGCCTGCACTTAGTTCGACTGTTTGAATTTTATATATTCCAAGATATTAGCTTTTCTGTAATTTTCATAATAAATAGCACAAACAAATTTAATTATTTTACAAATGTATTGAAGTGATAGTGAGTAAGAAGATGTAAGTGGATTATCAAACGGGAAAATATATTATTACTGTCCCTTTTGTGGAATAAAATAAGGCTATTTTAATATGATAAAAGGTAAAACAGCAGAAGCCTTTTATCTATGACACTGAGTTATGAATGTAAAAAGTTCACAAGCTACATTTGCGCGGAATGTCCCGCCCACGGCGGCGCCCGCGCATGTCCTAGCGGAGCCACAGATAGTGCGGTACTGCGCACCAACGTTGCCATTGTCACCGCGAGATCACAGATAAGAGGCTCAGATGGAGCGGTCACGATCCTGGACTCAAATAGCAACTTTAATTACCTTCTCATGGAAATTCCTCTATTATACCTACGTACCTGCGATATCTGATTAAGTGATGTTTCAAAGACTAAAACTAGCTTTCATAATGAGGGAATTTGAGGTCCAAAAGTCCGCGGAATGGAGGAGTTGTAATGAAATTAAAACAACGAAACTATTTTTCCTATTCAATAAACCTTTGAGCTTAATACTTTTTCAGATTTAGAAATTAGCTTATGTATAACTTAGCTCTACTGGCTAACTTTCAGGATTATAAAGAACATTTTGTACGAAATCTTACGTTTTAATCTCATGATTTTATTTAAAATATTTAAGCTACAGTGCTCATGAAACATCACATTTATAAAAAGCAAACGTTAATACTATAACAAAAAAAAAAACTATATCCACATTTACTCTTCGCGGAGTATTCCATTCCGCTACATATCTACAAGAATGAATGTTCTCTAGTAACAAGGCACAGGTCGGTAAATCAGCCACGCTTCTCGTTTCAGCTCAATTTGCAATCAAGTGGCGCATCTGAATGTATCGGTCGTCTGATCTATGGCTAAGGCTCGTTGTACACCGCCCACCGCTTGTCAGCCAACAAACAGGCTGATTTGTAGCGATTATGTGCACGCCTTTATGTACCTAGCTTTATTTATTGAATGCATTGTTGTGTAAATTAGTCTCTAGAGTCAATGCTAAATTGATTCGTTCACTTACCTATGTGTTGGAGGCTGTCGATGACCTGAAAATAAAGAAAAAGGTTTTTAATAGTTACATATTTCAATAAAAATGCAATACATAATGCATAGAAAGCAAAAATGCAATTCATATAAACATTATCACATGCTTTCAGTTATGTTCTTATTGTTTAGTATGTATGTGTATCTACCAAAAGACCACCAAGGACCTTTTAATAAATAATAAATAATGAATAAATAATGCTGGACAATTCACACAACATTATCTAGCCCCATGGTAAGCAGAGCTTGTGTTATGGGTACTAGATAACTGATATACATAATACAATACATTACATAGATAGATATTTTTTATTATACATAGAAAACGACCAGAACACCCGAAACAAATATCTGCAGATCGTACACACATTTGTTCCGAGGCGGGAATCGAACCTGCAACCTCCTGCGTCGCAGGTGGACCTTCGCCCACCGCGCCACATCGGTCGTCTTAACAACTACCTTTAACAAGAGTAATCTTAAACTTGCACGATTTTCTTGTAGAAAATTAGTAATTAATGCCTTATGGCGAGCCTAGATACACTGGACTAGGACAAAAAAAGAATGGACAGACCGTCAAACCTACTTAGTACAATACAAAGAACGCTTGGCGAGGTGTCCGTCATTTTGTAGACTGACTAGGAGAAAGAGTTTTGCATACTGTTCGATTGCTTGCTGGGTGTATTCTACAGACAGTGGACTGTAGTTTGGTTGGTGTAATGAGTGTGTGACTTTAAAATGTGCCACTAACGAAACGATAATGATTATATCTTGTAGTGAGAATGAAAGACGTGAATTGTGTGTAGGTATGAGGTGTGTCGAGTGTAGAGCTAGATACGGGCGCGGCGGTGGTCCAGCAGTTTATGACATCCGCTGGACGAGTCAATCTCAGCTGTTTACGTTCGCTTTACGAGCTCGCACTACACACACTACCTTGTACTCATTACTGTTGCCTAGGTTACCTACTGTTTATTTGTACATCGTGTCGTGTTGGTGGTGATGTGAGTTACTAAATCACGATCCGAACTGTTTTAGGTTTTTGTAATTATTAATGTTGTGGTAAGAGGTACCTTATTAACAAAGAATGTTATAATCAAATAATAGAAACAAATAAGAACGAAAATTACATGAGGTTTAATAAAAAAAAAAAAATATGGAAAAATAAATTGCCTGGAAGAAGGTAGAGCTTTTATTTAACTTTTAGTTTTGAGGTAGAAATGTACGGTAGACATTTTTACAAATTACTTATTTTTCCATATCGGTTTTTGTTTAAACATAAAATTAGCCTCGACCAGCCAAAATAAGGAAATGGTGTTGTTTATCCACCCACATCACACTGTAAAAAAGCCTCCATCTAGAAGTCTAGACCTAAGATCCTCAATAAGAAAGAGAAACAGCTGCATACATAGTTAGGTAACCCTTGCAGAACGCACGCACGTCTGCCAGGAGTAGTTAATGTCATTAGTAGTCTCCCAGTCTCCCGCCTCAAAGCGAACGCAACAAGGCTGCGCTGCGTCCCGGCGGACCGCGCCCGCGCCCGTGCGAATCACACTTCCAATTATCAAATTAAAATTGAACCTTCGCACAGCACAGACGAACATAGTTCTATGACAAATAGATAATGGCAACGAAATAAAACGTTTAAAGATAAACATGTCAAACGGTGATGAAATAACGAAAAAACCGAAACTATGGACAAACAATGTTGAATTGGCTTTACTAATATTAACTTTACCTATATTAGAGACACCCACCATTTTATAAATCGTATACCCAGTATACCTCACTGCAATATCCAATATTGGTGCCGCTGAACGCGGGCCTTCCCCTAACAAGCGCCTTGGGAGTTATGATTTTCGCGTTTTCCTATTAATGTGAACCAGCTGTTTCAAAATCTCAGCTGTAAATTCTCGATCTAAGCTCGGTGCTAAGTAATTACTTTACGTCTCGCTAAGAACGCTTTGACATATTTAACAAAATATTAATTTTAATTTTGTTAAAATTCATGCCTAATTTAGCACAGGCAGGCATTTTTGGGTTAATCTTTTTATATTACGGGTAAATGTGATTAAAAAGGGTTTTATTCTGACGGGACGTTAGTAATTAATATTGGGTTAAATTAATTTACGAAGCGAGTTGAAGACTCACGGTTAATGATGGAGAAACGTATAAAATGCCCGAGCTTATTTTGCAAGCGGAGGTAAATTCATTTAGGGAAGATGGCGTAGCTACACTTACCCTCGCCCTGGCTGTATTTGTAAGGGCTGTTTATCAATATCTAGCCTACGGCAAAAAGGAAACGTTAATATTCTATAGGACGTTGAACCCAAACAGAACTATGGCTAAATCGAGGGTATTATTTATTATACATACTCGTATTATAGACTAGGCAACTCCCGGCCAACATGAGGATGGAGGACGGATCTCTGGACAATAAAATCAAGAATCATGATGGCATGAATAGTTTGTGATGGGACCAGACACCCTGCTGCCAGGGTGTATTACGTTCGCCATTTCAGGGTGCGATTACGTCATTTGACAATTCATTGGAGTCGTAAGCATCGCTGATTGATCCTTTATTCACTTCACACTCAATTTAATGTACTAATTCGGAACTCTATTGAGGGGTGGCTCATGAAGTTCTTTGTTGGGGATTATTTATCAGCAGAGTATTGAGTTTGGTTTGTTGGTCTGTCTCAGTGTTAAAAGTGTAGTTTTAACACCTCTAGTGCCCCAAGCCGCCTGCCGAGCGTGGTGACTATGGTAAAGCCTCTTGTTCAGCCGTGTAACTGCAGACTATCCTATGTACAGTTTCTTAGTTTAACAGTATGGTGATTACAGAGGTGTGGTGGAGACTACCTCCATACCAACCATAGTTGTTGTGGCGTGACACACTAAAAAAATACGAATTAATTGAAGATGTTAAGTACTTTAATTTATTCGTATTTGTTTATGTTTTATACAATTTTTAATTTTAATTTAACTAGGTACATTTGTTTAAATTTTAAGTGCATTCAGTAATATTACTACTTACATATTGTGTATGAATGTACCACAACCAAGACCTGTGACTATGTTGTCAATAAATAATCTGAATCTTCAGGTAATGAAGTTACATAATGAAATATCTATAACGGTCCTAATTAAAGAAAATGTATAAATTTCTATGTTTAACTTTAGTAAACAAGGTAAATGGCAATTCCTTCAGTGATTATTCAGTGAAACAGACCCGAACTTTTACCATGAACTGGCAATTTGAAAAGACAATCTGATTGCCATTATTTAAGCCCGATGTCAGTTTAGATAAAGAGACAGCCCTGTTCCATTAAAGTGACAAAAGCAGCGGTACAAAGCCGTCACCGTCAATATTTGGATGAAATCGCGCGCCGGCTGTATCACCAAACAATTGTCGCATTAGGTCGCCATTCAAGTCGCTACTGTACGGAACAGTACGGAAGGACTGTTTCTTTGTCAGCTTGGCTTGTTCACGTTGTTGGATGCGGTACGGTTTTGATTTGATGTATTTCCTCGTGGGATATATTATTAATATTTATGTAATATTTTTACTTAGTAGTTACACTTTAAAAGCTTTTTGCTGCGCGTGATGTAATCGACAGATTTTAAATTATGATGCTGGACAATTCAAACTGCGTTATAGAAAAGCAATCAACAGGGGGCATTGTGATCCTGGCTTCGGCCCCACGCAAGCTTCCCAGGACCGGGTCTCTGCAAGACTCGAGATCATGGAAATTAGACCGAGAAACACATAATAATAATAATAATAACGTGGGCAATGGACACGCACTCTGAGAACTTTTTTTGCATTCAAGGCGTATTCACACCAGCACAATGAACGTTCATAAGAAATGTCAATTCCTTGCTTACTTATGAAACGTCACTATTCTATGAACAGACGATCGTATTAAATATCTAAGGATTATATTTAATATCTTAGGATAAGGCACAATGAGATTAAAGTGAGGGGCGTGAGGCGCTTATGAAAATATTGTTCATTTTGTAGCGAAATACGATATTATCTCTATCTGGCTCTCTTGAATCTGATTTGTAAAGATTTTATTATGTTATGATTATTGTGGGAACAAATCCAGCCCCTGCCAAAGACCGCGAGTCCCTAGTCCCTACTTAGTAAGGCTGATGGTGTCCACATGATTATGTGATAGGATAGATTTGACAAGCCTTGGCTTGCTTTGACTTGGCCAACATAATGCTTGCTTTGACCGACCATAAGGTAGGGAGGCCTGCGCCAGCGCAAGCTCTGACGACTGCTGCTGGCTTTCCTGTAGGCCAAGCTCAGGGATTGTTGTCCTGTGTAAAATAGACAAAAATTACATCGCATCTATTGTGTCATATATTGTGTTAACGACGAAGGTGAAGGTATTTCCTACACCTTGAACAGATTACTCTATAAAAAAACTCAAGGCAATTTTACGCATTCGATGACTATTAATGACGTGTTTTTGCTCTATTCTTCCTGAGACAACAAACCCTGTGCTTGCCCTGACTAGTCAGCAGAACAACGTCATTCTTCAGTAGACGAATCTATTTACGTTTCCGTCTAATCTCACCCTATAAAAGTTCTCATCTGTTATTCAAAGTTAAAAGTGCTACATTTGGCCTCATAATATGTCAGGAAGATCAGAAGCTTTGTCCGATTGCTCTAAAAATATCGCGCTACACTTTAGCTGCGCTTTCAGTGGACAGAGCGCCAGCGTAAAAGGGACGGATTATTATTGACATTTTACAAATCAGTAATTTAATACAAAATATATTATAAATAATACATTTGATAAAAGGTTTCGTGCGTGGTTGGTAAACGATTAATTAGAAGCTGTACTTACCTATCTAGTATAATACATCTAGTATGAGTTTGCAATATGCCTAAAATATTGAGAAAGTGACATGACATGTCTGCGACAATGCAACAATCCTTGCAGTGCAAGAGGGGCTTAGTTTTCGTAAACTATACATAGTTTCAGTTTACATGCCTGTACTTTCTCTCCCGCTCCGCCTGTCCACCGGATCCGCAGCATTAACGTGGATTAGTAATGAAATTAGTCGGCGGCCCACTTGCACCGAAATAAACGTGATTAATATCTGTGAACGAGTTTATTTATGCCGGGAATCGGGCAAGTGGTGACGGTATTGGTGAATCACGAGCGTTTAAGATGCGCTTAAACTTCAAGATGGCAGATTGCTTGTACAATAAAACGGCTTTTACTGTGCCAACTCTGTTTTTTGGTTTAGTGCCCGAGTACTGAAGGATTTGTTTGTGATTATGCGACGTTGACAAGCTAGATTCATGCGCTGAGTTCCGATTAGGGCACTTACGCCCGAATACTCAAACGCATCTTAGATTTATCGTATCATCATCATCTTAGATTAACCTACGTCATTTAAATAACAAAATAACATCGGTACTACTGCGTGATTTTTGCAGAGGAACAAAAATACTAGGTAGGTATGTTCGATATGCTATGTTATAGCATAGCTAGCTGTGCTAGCTTGCTTTCTTGTCACAATGTTGTTAGTGTTCACACATAATTAGCTTAATTAGTTCTATCAGTGAATACCTATTATAAGCTCTCTGTTGTCATTTTAAAGAAATAAAGAAATAAATGTTTTATTCAATTAAGTAACTTAATTAGGATGTCATAAAATTCTTCGATGGTTTTGTCAAACATTTATTGTGCAAAGTTTACAATTTCCATGGATTATTCCAAGTTCTAAATTCCAAGAGTCTGCGCCATAATCCATTAGCGTATAACTTCGAAACCATCGAATCCCTCTTTAGCGTAAAATTTCATAAAAATAACGGATTGGTTATCAATTTCCCGCCATTATAGCCCGCGTCACGTCCGCCATGATTCGCGCTGTCAACTTGACACTTCATCGGATAATGCCGAGCGCTGCACATTATCTACTTTCAGAATTTGAAACTGTTTTATTATTTATTGGATAATTGTGGCGTAGATTGTGTATTAATTACTGGTCAAATTGCCTCTCTGCTACACACTATGCAGGATTAGGATTTATAGTGTTTTTTTATTTAATTAGTATGAGCTTTCTGTCAGGATTTAGCTAATGGATTATATATGAGTTTAGGCATTAGATACTTTTTGTTTCAAACCTGCTGCAACTTTGTCTGTTTTAAAAAAATATTTGAGTTTCATTTATAATTAGGTATAATCACCACGCACGCGGATATAGTAGGTAGGTACCTACTTAATCGAAAACTAGACTGCATTCAAAATTCATAAAAAAGAAACTTCCTTTATTTTTATAGGCTTACAGCATTTACAAATAAGCATTTAGCTACCAAACAATCCTTGGTCGTTCAAGCATGAGAGCGGTGTTCCTTCAAGAGACCAACATCCGCGCCGCACGGTCGGCAGTCAGCGCTGATGGATGGAGTGGTCCCAAGAAGATGGACAACTTCCTGTTGGTACAGCAACTGAGTAATGGACTAACAGTGCACCGCGGTGCCACGGTAGGTACACGACTCAAAATTCAATATATTTATTTAGGTTTATAAAATAAGCACTTAGACAAGTCATACTTTATACTATAAATTATTATATTATCAAATAAGATTAAGAATCAAGATTACTGTTCACTTAATTTTTTATAGTTTTATACCTACGCCTCAGTTCTACTAGTTCGGATATTCAGATGTGTTTAAAGTGTTAAGACGGAGGATGGGTGAGATTATGAAATAAGCTTGACCAGTATTAATCTCAGATCACTTCCCTACTAAACCAAGTTAAATCAGGATGCAGCGACTCACGTAAGGGGTTAACTGCAACTAAATGATGGATCACGACAAATAAAGGCAACGACCAACCGCACCGGAGGAATGAACAACGCCTGTCCGTGACAATTCCGATGATCGATCATCTTTTAATGTTACTTGTTAACGAATTGTTGGTAGAAGTGTTTACATATTGAATTAGGGCTTAGATCCAATATCTGCGGGCGGTGTAACTTGTTGTATTTACATCTGTGGCTCAGAGGACGAACAAACCAAGTTTGGGACTGACGAAAACACACGTAATAAAGATTCGACCAATATACCTACGTCAACTTCAACTTCTTGCTTGATAGCTCTGCATCTGGATTGATGCAAGTCTTCTAATGTCCGTCTCATGATAGCATCGCAAGTAACCAATAATTACCAAGAACGCGCCTAAATAGCCAGTGCCGGCAACAAAACAACGAGCTTGCAATATTACACCTCATACGCTCATCCGTTGCACATTCCTTCTAATTTTAAACATCCACCCTCACCGCTTCCGCCGCGAACACAGCACCAACTTAATAAAAACAAATTAACTACATGCGATATTACACCGTATTTCTCAACATTAAAGTCACAAATGAGAATGAGATGTGCTATTTTATGAAGTGATTTCAACAGAGCATTACCATTAGAAAAATAAAGTTCGAGATTTAAATATTAGTCCAAATGTTATTCTGATCTGCGGCGTTGTTCCCAAACAAAACTGAACCCAATTGTAAAAGTAACTGTTGCTAGTATCGCGTGACGAGTCAAAGTGACAAATCGATTCTTAAATTTTCTATTGTAGGGCAAATTTATGCGTACGCGCATTCAGCCGACAATGGGCATATGTAAACAAATGTATTCAAGACCGGATGTGGCTTACAAAATGTTTTATGAATGGATTTTCATAATTGATTTCAAAAGAAAGTACCTCATATGAAGATACTTCGGATTAAACTTGTAATCCGCGGCATTGCTCTCATTACGCCATAAACCAGTCTGCTTACAGTGCTGGTACAAGGTGCAGGTAGGTGCATGATTCCAGATGTTATTCCAGGCATTAAATCCGTTCGTCAGCCCGCGGCGCGGCGGCGGCGCTGCCGGGCGTGTTTACACAACACAACGGCTAATTAACTCAAAACCATTCCCGATTCGAAATAGCCTCAACAAAACGAGCCAATGCTCCATTTTCCTTATGCATTTACATGCAGGTCGTATTCCTCGAATAAAAATCAGTCTTATTCTCGACTCCCGTAAACTGATTTTCTTTTGAGTTTTTCAATCTGAGTTAGGTGTTTCAAATAACGATAAAGTTGTTTATTCAAACATGCATTCGAATCAATTTCTATTTTGAAATGCTAAAGAAAAGTTTCCATTTACAAGGGCGCATTCACACAGCGAATCCGTTTTTACAGGACTGTTTTTTACGTATCCTTCGCTACTGCAAACAATCGTTTAATAATGTACTTGTTGCATGTAATGTCTATTTTGTAATGATCTGCATATTATTCTGTACAATAAAGCATTTTTGTATTGTATTGTATTGTTTAATGATATTTCCAGTAGCGAAGGATCCGTACAGTAACCGGAATACTATCGGGTGTGAACTCGCTCCTAATACTACATACGGCATCACGGAAAAAATTTGATCCTTTGAATCGCATCCTGTAAAACGGGTGCTATGTGTATACGCGCCCTAACACTGAATATCAAAAGTTATGATAACACATTTCCTATGTTATTGAAATATCGACTTGGAACATTCTACGCTAAGTACGAGTTGTTATAAGTTTTTTGTGCAATTTATACAAACGATTTTCCACTTTAACAACACAATCTTATAGTCTAACTTTGTTTGTTCAGAAGGCTAGGTAGGTCGCCGTTAGGTGGACAAAGGTGTGGACATAGCCATTGTATGGCGTTATAGTCCATTCAATATACGACTTACTCAAACGAGACTTGATCAAAACAGTGGCTTTAGAATGCTGCGTAGAGACATTAAATAATAGACACGGTGCGGCGCGGCGGCGCGGCGCGGCGGCGGGCGGCGGGCGGCGCGGCGGCGGGCGGCGGGCGGCAGAGATAAACAACAGGAAATACTAAATACTTGTGTTTTAAGAATTAGCAATAATTAACATCACCCTTATTACAGTTTATAAAAAAATATGTTTTGATATTTGGGTCAGTTTATTATTACTGGATAATAAAGCGGATATAGTAAGATATCATTTTAAAAATACGAACGCTCAATCAGTTATTGTGTTTCACAGGTTATGTTACAGAGTTGTTGGTCTAATTAGTATCACGATATACTTAACTTAGGCCCTGCTGGGCATATAATATGTAAAGACAATGGAGAACGCTTTGCTGTATCGCCTTTGTGTTGTTATACCAGAATATGACAAAAAGAAACCGACTAATTCATGACTTAATCAGAATATGTCTATACTATAGTCAACCATGACACCTAAGCCGTTTTATTATTTTATCCATTTTCATGAAATGTAGGTACCGGAACTCCTGTAAGAACTTAGTTCTTTGTCAACACTTTCTTTGTAATATATTTCACTTGTGTTCTTGTTTCCTTGTATAAATAATTTACGTAGCGGTTCAATTTCCGTAGTAAAAATTTGTGTCGAAATGAAAATGTAGGGTGTTGTGCGATTTTTATGCTCTTGAGTGTATTTAGTTGTAAGTTCTATGCATTCTAAGCTCTCGCAGAGCTCTGCAAGAGCTTAGAATGCATAGAAGGCGAGACGTTCAATTGGTGGCGATCTATTCGTGTTGCAAGATGGACGGGCTTGGGCACGGCTTCGGACTGTATGGACTGCGTGTAGTTCATTATACAGGGTGGCTTTCTTAGGTGGGAGTAGATGGTAAAATAAAAAACCATGAGAGTTTTAGAAAATTCGTTAAATGTGTCATGACATTGATTTATCTATGACACAAGAACTGCATTTTTATTTTAATGTTGACTTTTTTAAGAAAAAAGAACCTATTGGTTTTTCGATAAAATGACACCCTGTATTTTTGCAACAATGGATTTGGTTGTTGATAAGGATCTTAGCAAGAAAATGTATTGTGGATAAATGAAAGGAAATAACTTTTTTTCTACTACGAATAAATCAATGTGAAAATTTTATTATACTCTTCGAAAAACTGGTGATCCAGGATACTTAGCCTGTATTTTAAAAGGGTATATCTTCGATATAACATCTATTCCTAATGAATTTTGTAAGCTTATGAAAAATTCTATAAAAAAAGTACCTGTGCAGTTACCTTTTTCTTATAAATTAAGCCAATGACTCCTTTCACGACATTTCTCTTAACTCTCATAGTTTCAGATCCAGCCTTCCACTCCCATCTCAAAAAGTCACCCTGTAAGTATACCTACTCCACGTGTTGTATGGCACGGGGTAGTTATTTGTCTGTAAGGTGGATAGCTATCCTCGTGGATAGCTATGCACTGCATGGGACCACATTCAGGGGAGCTATTGGATTGCTTAGAGCTTACGGCGAAGGGGAAGTATGTGCGAGGACGGCATGTTCAGTCTGCGGCTTCGTGAGACTTGTTGGAGAGGGTCTGTACTTCTAGGCAATAGGCCTGCATTATGAACCAAATAAAACTCGTTTGGCTCGATCATGGTTACAAACATTTTCGATTCTACTAAAACCTCAAAGGCGAAAATTTTCGAAGGTGTTTGAATTTCAACAGTAACAGCAGAATGGATCGTACTAAAATTCATCAACATCACTACTAAGTATTAGAAGTGATGCAAACATCCAGACTAAAAAAATAAATCGCCTGTCACCAGCGAATCGACAGAAAAATTTTACAGTTATAAATTATAATTACAAGTACAATATAACAAATATATATTTTTTAAATCAATTAGTGTTTTATTATCTACCGAGTTATTCGTATTCGCCGGATATTAGGTTTGATATTCGTATTCGTAGAAGTAGTATTCGTTGCATCACTAATACTTAGATTTTGTTGTTGGATGAAATTTTGCTTAGATTTTGTTGTTGTTTTTAGTTGAAGAAATTTTGGTTAGATATTAATTCTAGACCTAGATGGAAGATTTCTAGATCTTGAATGAAACTATTCTACTTTTTACTGAAAAAAAAAACGGATCGGAGCTAGTTCTTGACACTTTCGATTAGTCGAGTGTAATGTCAGTAGGATAGGATATAATGTTAGGTAGATTGCGTCGTCGGTGCGATGGTCCCACAGTCCAGATCGATCGATCCTCATTCATCATGGAAGTCGGTGACAGCTGTGGGACCGCCCGCCGCCGCCGCGCCGTCAGCGCGTCGCGCATTGCACGTCGCGTGCAAAGTTCAATCTAATGATTGAACTTACAACATTCATATATTTATGTATGTTGTACGGTTGCGTTAGGAACTTTTCGCTGAGGGATCATGGGTTGGCAATGGCTAGATGAAATTTTAATAATTCCCTAGTGGGTTAAAATGGTTTTTATAATATTATGCCTTTGTTTTTTCGAAATAGGTTCCTATAACTTTTCTGTAGTTTCCTATTTATACAGGGTGTAACAAAAAGTAAGAGTAGGGATCAAACTAGAGGCACTAGAAGTTAGCTTCGATTCCAACACAAGAAAATATAAAATAAAAATCCTGGGCTTTTAGTTTAAAAAAATAAATATTTTTAAACGAAATGATCATTAGACTAGACAATAAGTGGTGTATGTATGGCGCTTCCGGTCAAAAGCTTGTGACGAAGGTTGTGGGTTTGTAACTGGGTTGTAAGGAGATGTAAGGCCGATGAAAAATAAAGAATTATAAATAAGAGTTATTTTTTATGACAATAAGCACACTTATTGCCTTGTCTAGTAATCATTTTGTTATTGTTTATTTTTCAAAAAGTAAGTCAGGTAGTTTTTAAAATATATTTCCTCGGTTCTATAACCAAGTCTGAACCGCCTCTGAAAGTTTGGTCTTTACCTTTTGTTACACTCTTCAAAGGCAGTGATCAAAACTCAATGAGGCGACACTTTGTTAAATAGAACCGCAACGAAACCCACTATAATAGGTGGGTAGTTGGCCACTAGACTTTCCCTGTTGTTGTGCACGCAGTTGTCTTGTCTCTCCCACGTCATAAGCTGAGTAATCTGCATAAACAGCAATCGCCACCTGACTGCAGCTTCCAATAAGTGCTTCACAAACCGTGTTAGGTAACGAGCTGCACCGCAGCGCAGCGCAGTCGCAGTAACGAGCGGTAATGCAATCACCAATCAGCGCGCGGCTACGTGCCGACGTCAGCCAATACATACTTCATCAACACATCACAGGGAATGCCTACTGCATGGTCGGGCATATAGTGAATGGTGTGGTGACCCACTTCGACAGCACACCAATTTTGTGTACCTAATGGTAGGTATCTACATAAGTACTATAAGTGAAATTTGTTAAGTTTCAGTTAGACCACCATTGCGTCTACTTATTTAAGTTTTTTAAGTTGTTTGTTTTCCATATAAATTAAATAATAATAATATGTACATGATTTATTGCAAAAGCGACATAGTATATATGAGACTGCGTTTTAGCGTTATGTAGGTTCCCAAAGCTCGTTTTATGTGAGCTGAAAATTCTTTAAAGGGGGTCAAGATAAGCTTTGAAAACTGCGCTAAATCGAGCTTCGAAGTTAGTAGCTTTAGTTATGATTATGTATGACACATATGTTACAGTGTCATTAATAACTGTGCTTTAAACTAATATATACCTATGCAATTGCACTGTAATTAACTCTAATTTATTAACGTTGAAGGAGTCACGCGCAACTGTGGCTTAATTTTGTCTAAGCCGAGTCGAGCTGTCAAGTCCCGAAGCGAGGCCTCGAGCAGCAGCGCGCACAGTCGGCGCGCATTCTGAAGCGAACTACAGAGCGAATCGAACGTGGCCACATGACCTGTCAATATCCCTTTGCCATTTTTAGTTTTGTGCTCCTCATATAATTTACTTATGTTTGATAATTGATTTTATGAATATTCGGTTGTAGAAAATAGTAGTGAAAACTTCTCCTGAATTGTAATGGAATTTCAATACACAACGTTTATAATGATATAACAGTGTTTTATGTTCAGATCCTGCCCTCCTTATTGAGTTCGTAATAGCTCAGAAGTGGGATACGAAAAGCGACGCCCGCAAGGAAAGTTCGAATGGCATTGGAGTCCCGACACTCAACCAGTGAGTTCGACTAAAAGAAGTGTTCGAAGTTATAGTGATGATAAAAATGTGAGTACCTTGTTGTAGTTTTGAGTAAATCCGATGGTACATAGATCTAAATCGATACATATCCGATGTGGAACGTATCTATGAAACCACGTGCTATTTTTTGTAGGTATTCATTTTTTCTGTTCGTCGTCTGATCATTTTTGTATAACCCGCAAAAGGTTAGTCGGACATGACATGTGAAAAAAAAATGGTCCATATAACCACGTGTTATATTTTTTGACTTCTCATTCTCTGGTCGATCATACAATCTTTATTTTTCCTATGGCCGGAAAACGCCTATTTAAGCATTTTTATATAACCTTTTTCACTAGATATTATTAATAAATTTGTCTAAAAATTGTCTGGAAGAGAAGGAATTAGCGATAAGGCCGTCGATTTTACCTCACAATTGAAACTTAGTACTATGTTATGTTTGGCTGATCTACCTACAATTTAGAGTAAAAGTGAGAAAAGTTTTTTGCAATTATCTCGTAAACGGTAAGAGATACGTCAAAAATAACCAAATTTTCATCCCCCTATGAAACCCTCACTCACAACATGACCAATTTTTCTAAGCCATTTTGGATGACGTCATCATCATCATCATCACCACATTTTTGATGGTGCTATAAAGATCTACATATGTTTTTGTTACTGGGATTTGTTTACATAATTTGCATCTAAATGTTGAATAGAACATAGTAGGGACTTCATTCCTTACAAAATACTTTGCTTGGTTTAAATGTTATTCCAGCTGCAATGAAGCACACGCGCAGACTGCCGCGCCCAGAGTGCAAAGGTGCTGCCGCCCGCATGGTTGGACAGCATTGTCAAGGGCGCTACTGCCACGCTGTCCAGGGGACGGCTGCCACGCGCTGTTCAGGGTACTGCTGCTACGCTGTCAAGGGCGCTGCTGCCACGCTGTCCAGGGCACGGCTGCCACGCTGTTCAGGGTACTGCTGCTATGCTGTCAAGGGCGCTGCTGCCACGCTGTCCAGTGCACGGCTGCCATGCTGTTCAGGGCACGGCTGCTATGCTGTTAAGGGCGCTGCTGCCACGCTGTCCAAGGCACGGCTGCCACGCTGTTTAGGGTACTGCTGCGCTGGCTAGGATGATGCTGCCGCGGTGTCCAGGGTGCAGCTATCCAGGTTACGATAGAAAACGGGTAGCAAACACGAATAGTAAAGAATATTAACAATTTGTAGGTATTATTATCAGCGACCAGGTGCGGCTAAGATATGACTACATTAGATCCAACCGGTACCGAACTGGATAGAATAGAATAGAATAAAAAAAAATAACATTTATTTGGACACGGGTACAAAAGGTACAACGGTAAACCGGTATCGAAATATTTTTACATAGGATATTTTATTTTCGGGCTCATCATAATAACAAGTTGACAATGTCATGAATGAAAAGTTCAGAAGTTATCATTGTTGCCAGAGAATTAAATTGCATTGCCCAAACTAGGTTATGATAATGCTGATTTCCATAAATCTAAACACATAATTTAACCAAATGCTTTAATTTACAACATCATTTTAATGATCCTACTAGGGTAACCCTAAGGTCTACCACCCGTTTAGATAATATTTTATGCAGTCAATCTCCTTCTAACGAAGCAGTAATCAAGCGTTTCAAATCGGACCATTTTGTTTAGTATTCAGTTAAATTATAGAATAGGACAGAATCATTCATTTACAGAACACAATTAAGTATTACATTGCTGTTGATGTAACAGAGGTATCAATGCAATTCTATCAGTACTTTTGGACTGATGTCTGAATAAATATACGTATCTACGTACATGCATGCCAGTTGATGCAAACTTAGTTATTTCTTAACATAGTTTAATAGCTGTCAAGAAACCAGGCTATGTAGACTGCGCACTCACTTTTTTTCAAGACTTAAACACTTTGAGTAACTCCACTGAAGTACACCACAATAGTAACCAGTAGAGCAACACAGATGACTATACTATAGCCGTGGTAGGCAAGTGAAAATAAGAAAACAGTATGTTTAATATTTGTATATAATAGTTTTCCTAATTATCTTAAAAGCTAAGGAACAAATATATTAGCGCTACTACAAACATTTGGCTTCCAATTAAGATGTTCACCAAGAAAATATAATAAAAAAAAAAATGATTCAAGTCTTTCTACATTAATTTATTCATATTTTACGTCTAAATTGATAGATTTCGTTTTGTTATTTTTAAATTGTAAAAGTTTAGTCTTGTCAATATTAGTAAATAATAGTACACATGGTATACAATTCGCAATGTCATTAATTGCATTTTTATATTAAATCAATAAGAGGTATATGTATACCTACCGATCACAGCGAGCTGTGTTAAAAGTTTTAAAGTAGGATTTCATTGTTCTTACTGTCAACCTTTTGAATGTTATAAACTATAAACAAAGAACACAGTGCACTGTTCAGACTTTAAACGTGCGTAGTTAGAGATTGGGTCAGGTTTAATGATTAGGACACTCCCTAACAGTCATAATGTATATAGAAGTAGTAATAAGTTATAATAATAGAATTCTTATGATGCTAGAGAAACTTTGCTGCAGATCTTTATGGTTTTTGAACCTAAATACAAAGCTCTACTTTTAAGGAGGTGGCTCTTTGTTTGGCCTACATATTTAATGGTTGTATAGACGAAAGCGGATCTCATGAAATATAGTAAACGGATTCTATTTTACAAATCTGGCAAGCATACTGAGTACTGATTCAGACGCGATTCCGCAATGACTGACCGATTTGAATAGATAATCTAAAATAATAATGATAATAATAATACTAATCTCATCCAGTTGACATCTCACTTCAACAAAGGGTAGACTTATTATACAAATGCCATTAAGGCATAATATTGGATGCCTGGGACAAAGCAAGAATGTAATTATTGTATTCTGTGACCTTTCTAATATTTTTGTTTGTGAAGATCATGATAAATTAACAATTGCAACATTATGGAATTCATAACAAAGCACTGGCTTTTATGCAATCATATTTATCTGATGGGTTTCAGAAAGTTAATATTAGAAAAGAAACCTCAAGGGGTTTAAAAATGTAAGAAGGCGCCCCGCGAGGTTCAATATACCGCATATTTAATTTTCAGTATATATAAATGAGCTTTTTATAGCAAAAGTTATAAAGATACAGTTTTATTTGCTGATGACACTACATTGAATTATAAATATTTTAAATAATAATTATCACGGTATAAAAGATTCGATGTTACGTTTATTTGCTAGATTGGTTATCTGTCAAAAACCTGTTATTTAAAGCTAATTCATGTTCCTAAGAAACTAAATAATGTCCTTAATTCATTCGACTTGAAAATGTAAGAGAATTCCCCACCAGAATTATGTTAGAAAATAATATTGTCCACCATGAAGATACCACTGTATTATTAGCCACGTGAATCCTCAAGATTTTTTGTCTGAAAGATTTAATTATTCTTTAATTATACATAAATGTATAATAATAAATATTATACAGTCCATTAATAAATTCAAAGCCTAACACAGAACATTTTTAAGTACTTTTGCACCAGCACTTTAAATGTTGGACTGAAATAATAAATAATTCTTTGTATGCGCTATAATCAAGTAAAGAGTTTACGCTTTTGCGTGAAGTTATGTTACAGGCACCTAAATTTTTGACTGATAACATAAATGGTTATTTGCAAGCAAGTTACGATTTTATGGTAATAACGTGTAGTTATACAACAGTACGAGTAATCTTTATCAGTATCACAGACAGATTTAATCATATTAGTAGTTGGTAACGATGTATGTTATGGATTGAGCTAAAGATTCTATATTATACATGGCTGGTCACGATCTTGTTATGGATCGAGCAACAGATTAAATTTTTTATTAATTTATGTTATGGGTCGAGCTACAGATGTCATCATATTAGTAGCTGGTAACGATCTATGTTATGAATCGATCTTCAGATTTTGTATTGTTCATAGCTGGTAATAGTCAATGTTATGGATCGAGCTACAGGTTCAATATTCTCAATGGCTGGTAACGATCTATTTGTTTATTTATTTCTACAGGAAGTACACTAAGTACGTACACATGGTACACTTGATATCGAAGTTCTATTCATTTTTAAGTTTTGTTTTACAATTTTATCATACAACACGCAATAATTTTGACGAAGGAAACACCACAGGAGATTGTGCAAAGAAAACGCAGACACTAGACAGATACGCCTTCTTTTAAAAAAAAAAATTTAATAAAAAGATTCATAGTTCATTTATCACAGTAAAATAAATAATATAATAATAATCAATTAAAAGTATGTCAAAGTATGCTGCTGTATAAGGGCATTGTGAAACTATACTAAAAATATTCTACAAAATTACTTACTCGTATTAATACAATGAAAATAATTATGATGTCAAATTAATTTAAATTTACATTTACGTTTAAATAATGCTGTTGTATAAGGGCATTCTATGGATTGAGGTACAGATTCAATATTCTCAATGGCTGGTAACGATCAATGTTATGGATCGAGCTACAGATTCAATATTCCCAAAGGCTGGTAACGATCAATGTTATGGATCGAGCTACAGATTCAATATTCTCAATGACTGATTACGATCAATGTTATGGATCGAGCTGCATATTTAATATTCTCAATGGCTGGTAACGATCAATGTTATGGATCGAGCAACAGATTGAATGTTCTCAATGACTGGTTACGATTAATGGATCGAGCTACAGATTCAATATTCTCAATGACTGGTTACGATCAACGTTATGGATCGAGCTGCATATTTAATAATCTCAATGACTGGTAACGATCAATGTCATGGATCAAGCTGCAGATTCAATATTCTCAATAGCTGGTAATGATCAATGTCATGGATTCAACTACACATTCAATATTACCAATGGTTGGTAACGATCAGTGTTATGGATCGAGCAATAGATTCATATGTATTTAATGGTTGGTATCGATCAGTGTCATGGATCGAACAACAGATTCGAATGCATTTAATGGTTGGTAACTATCAGTTTCTTAGATTGAGCAACAGATTCAAATGTAATTAATTTTTGGTAATGATCAGTGTCATGGATCGAGCAACAGATTCGAATATATTTAATGGTTGGTAACTATAAGTTTCTTAGATTGAGCAACAGATTCAAATGTATTTAATGGTTGGTAACTATCAGTTTCTTAGATTGAGCAACAGATTCAAATGTATTTCATGGTTGGTAACTATCAGTTTCTTAGTTTGAGCAACAGATTCAAATGTATTTAATGGTTGGTAACTATCATTTTCTTAGATTGAGCAACAGATTCAAATGTATTTAATTATTGATAATGATCAGTCTCATGGATTGAGCAACAGATTCAAATGTATATAATGGTTGGTAACTATCAGTTTCTTAGATTAAGCAACAGATTCAAATGTATTTAATGGTTGGTAACTATCAGTTTCTAAAATTGAGCAACAGATTCAAATGTATGTAATTGTTGGTAATGATCAGTCTCATGGATCGAGCAACAGATTCAAATGTATTTAATGGTTGGTAACTATCATTTTCTTAGATTGAGCAACAGATTCAAATGTATTTAATTATTGATAATGATCAGTCTCATGGATTGAGCAACAGATTCAAATGTATATAATGGTTGGTAACTATCAGTTTCTTAGATTAAGCAACAGATTCAAATGTATTTAATGGTTGGTAACTATCAGTTTCTAAAATTGAGCAACAGATTCAAATGTATGTAATTGTTGGTAATGATCAGTCTCATGGATCGAGCAACAGATTCAAATGTATTTAATGGTTGGTAACTATCATTTTCTTAGATTGAGCAACAGATTCAAATGTATTTAATTGTTGATAATGATCAGTCTCATGGATTGAGCAACAGATTCAAATGTATATAATGGTTGGTAACTATCAGTTTCTTAGATTAAGCAACAGATTCAAATGTATTTAATGGTTGGTAACTATCAGTTTCTAAAATTGAGCAACAGATTCAAATGTATGTAATTGTTGGTAATGATCAGTCTCATGGATCGAGCAACAGATTCAAATGTATGTAATGGTTGGTAACTATCAGTGTCATAGATCGAGCAACAGATTGTTTATGGACCCTAGTCTAGTTAACATACTGGACCAGCTGGTGTTATAGTGTAGAAGCATAAAACCAGTTACTTTGATGAATTTAATATTTACACTTGATGATTGATTCCCGAATTAAGAACTAAACGAATCTTGTTTTATTATGTGTTGATGTTAATGTTTAAAATTTGCAATACCTACCTAACGAAGGGACTCGTTAGTGGTCAGATGGCCGAGCTGTTACAGTGTCATTAATAACTGTGCTTTAAACTAATATATACCTATGCAATTGCACTGTAATTAACTCTAATTTATTAACGTTGAAGGAGTCACGCGCAACTGTGGCTTAATTTTGTCTAAGCCGAGTCGAGCTGTCAAGTCCCGAAGCGAGGCCTCGAGCAGCAGCGCGCACAGTCGGCGCGCATTCTGAAGCGAACTACAGAGCGAATCGAACGTGGCCACATGACCTGTCAATATCCCTTTGCCATTTTTAGTTTTGTGCTCCTCATATAATTTACTTATGTTTGATAATTGATTTTATGAATATTCGGTTGTAGAAAATAGTAGTGAAAACTTCTCCTGAATTGTAATGGAATTTCAATACACAACGTTTATAATGATATAACAGTGTTTTATGTTCAGATCCTGCCCTCCTTATTGAGTTCGTAATACATACAACTTATTTAAAATTTCTCAAAGGCAAATAAGTTGGTGTTATGCTTAGCACTCTTAGCAGTGCCTAAGAATCCGAATCAGTCCACAGTGTACACTACAAAGAAAACTCCAGTCCTGCTTGTACAAGTATTTCTCGAGTAGCGAGTCAATAAGGAGGCTACAGTCTCAGCTCAGTGCTGGACAAACAGCGCTGTTGTCGCTTCCAACTGGCACTGGCGACACTTCCCGAAACACTGACTCACGCGCATCACCACGTCACGACTGAGGCGTAGGTAAGGGTAGCTCATTTGGACCTTTTGTAAGAACCAACTCTCACAAATCCGTTGAAACTTCCAAAAACTTACGAAAACCGCAAGTTAATATCTATAATTTAATTTTTTTCCGCAATATGTAGGTATCTAACTATAGGAAAAATTCAAATCTAAAATAGCGTAACAGCATAATCAAGACAACCGCTTTGTTAGTGCTTACAACAAACATACAAACTTACGATCCCGTGTCATTTTCATCACGTAATCTGTTTCGCCCAACGATTTCCGTAAAGCGCGTGTTTGATCAGTAGGTACCTACTGTACAATCGGATTCACAAGTCACTGAACAAACACGCGCAGGCACGTATGTGGGTGTTTGTTCACCTTGTTTTGTTGTTCACTTTGTTCTGCCTTCTCGATTCGTTGCTCTGCTCTGTGCTACATTTCTCTGTTTGCGTTCGACTGTACCTACCTTAAGTAAGGTTGCATTCACAATTGTTTCTAGATCCCGAAGCAAAAGTTTTGTAAGTTTTGCGAGACTCTTCCAAATAGAATAGGTATGTAAGTAAAGTACCGATCTGAATTACGTTATATTGTTTAAAAGGTGACATCTTCGAGAACTACCTTTGATGAAAATCGGTGCAGCTGTAACCCTTCGAAAACTTCGATGATTTAGAGTTTTTGTCCGTTCGTAAACCTAACCTACCAAAATGTTATCGTTTTTTTTGCATCAGAACTTAATTCAATTGAGTTTTAGGACTGTTACCGTATTACAAGTCCCAACATTACCAGCCAGAGAAGCTATGGCGCGTCCCACCATGAATACCCTGAACATCTAAAAGCCGTAAGAGAAGCGCTCCCAATTGCCGAGAGCTTTCAATAACAATCCGGTATGAACCGGATAAATTGATCCGCCAGCGCCACCGGCTGCCGGTAATACATCCGGACGTTCCAAATTCAATTTTGACACGTGTGACGCGAGACCGTATAATAAGGTTTTATTTTCCAATTTGTGTTTTTGCGATGATGGAATAACTTTGATGATATTATTTTTGTTTATTTTGCATTCTCGAAAAGATATTTATTTTAACATGCTTCTTTTTGTTTAGAGTTTTAATACCTACCGAAATGAAGTTGTGCGAAAATATCAAAAAGAGTTGATGTTACATTCAATCGAGATTGCGAAAGGGACAAAAATAAGGAAATAATTCTTAAAACAGCAAAAATAACCACAAAGCAAAGCATTCGACGCAATCCCGTCAACTCACAACAACTTTCCTTAATTCCCGCCAACATAAAACAATTCACTTTATGGCAACACCTTTTCGCGCGGAAAACAAATGCTGATCACACGTGACCTATATCCGAACCAATCATAAACTCACTCTTATCGTCGTGTGCTAAAGTCCTACCAAAACACAAAAGTAAGCTGGCCTTCGTGCAAAAAAAGTTATGATAATAAACCTTTCGCTGTTGTGATAAGGTTGTAGCTACATGTATAATAGAGCTGGTAGTTTGTAGAATAGGGTCAGAAGTTCTCATGTCATAAAGAATGATCAAATTGGGATTACTGTCGGCGGAACGGTGTCGCCCGCCCTACTGACTCTGACCTTTGTCTTGTGCTCTAGGATTTGTGGCGCAAATAGATGTTGCCAGTTTACGGTGCGTTGACAGGTTTACGAAAGTGGCAATGGCAAGCTCGGATAGATGTCGCAACATTCTTTAAAAATGTTTGCTTCTGAAAGTTTTGTAATAATGAGGCGTTTTCTTAATGTCAAACAATAGTTCGATCAGGCTGAAAAGATGGCGCTTTAATTTGAAATTAAAATTGCATAGATCCTGTACAGGTTCACATGACACTGAACCACTTTTTCTAAGGTTCCCCTGCTATATGATACCTATATATATTCATATGTATGCTATCTATTGAATTTAAGATAAATAGGGCTCCTGCAATGAGGCAATTTTTGGAAATTGCCTCATTGAACGATTGCGATCCTGGAGAATCTAAGAATAGGTTCCATTTTAGTTTTTTGTTTATCCCATGTTCATGTTTTAGTTTCTCTATTATTAGGTAAACTTCCAATTAAGTATGAATAAACCAACTTAAAAATTAATTAAAGTAATTTAACTCACGAAATATGTATAACGTATAACACATGTAGGTGGGTACCTTACGTGAAAATACGCGTAACTTGACGTTGACAAATAGCTCCAAGTTTGTTTGTACTTCGTTTAATAAAAAGTTTGTTAGCAGACATCTTGAACGATGAGTTACAACTCGCGAAGGGTTGTACATTCCCAGAAGAGTATGAATAATTTCAAGTTTGACGAGTTTACGGCGCAGATGAGCTGGAGTGTGAAATTGAGATAAATCTTACGAGTAACCGACCCAGCAGAGTAAACAGAATACCTATAGAGGTACATTAATAATAATTTATAAAATTTTTGGTAAATGAGCATTTAAAAGCAGGCCCATAATTGCTGAAAATCAATAGGTATTTAAAAAAAATATGAGTATGATTGTATTGTTCGGTTGCTTTTGTTTGTTGACTAAAGAGCTTGATGACAACAAGACATTACACAACTCTAAAAGCATCCTTTAATAGGATTTGATTTTAAAGAAGTTTGTAAAATACACAGGGCTCATTAAAAGTCGATGTCCCATACACATACATGTATAGAACAGACAGGCAGACGACTGCTAATTAGTTCCGAGATGCGACACCGGCGCTGTGTAGGTATGTACCAACTCGGTAACTAATTCTTAGGAAAACGTCTTGAGAAGACTAATAATGAGGAAATACAAGTTAGGTATATAATTAATGCAAAGAGTTGGATAATAAAGGAAACATTACATCTTGCACTGCGCTGCTGTAGATTCTATCACTGATTTTGGAAATAGATATATTTGGAATATATACATATATGTTCAGAGTATTTGAAATAGATTCCTTGCTCTCGCTGCCCGCCGAATATTCCCTGAGTAAGAGCGATACTCAAAGTTTTAGAGCGAAATTACCAGTATCATGGTAGCATATTCTTACCTTTCTCAATATCCCGCAGCACTTTAGTAGATCTACCGACATGTCTGTATTACGGAGCCACATAACCCCGGGAAGTAACAATTTCCGAAGCGTCTCCGGTTCCGACCTTTCCTTTCTCCTCTAATGGCATAAAAAATGGGTCAGTGATGAGCTATTGCGAATTTTCCGGGCTTTTATTGCAGCAATGAACGTTTTGGTATTCATCGTCCTTCTAAGAGGTAAAAATACCCGCGGGTTTCTTGATTTACGGGAGCAGAATCAAACTGATTTGATTTAGCTGCTTGTAAAATTAGAATCGAGGAAAAGCTAAACACCGTGGCTAACTCGCGTTCGGGGAAGAGAAAAATGTTTGACGAATAAAACTCAATTTTCAGTTATTATTTATGTAAAGCTTTCGCAATCCGAGCAACAAACCCCGAGTATTACGCGGCCGGGTAACCCGTGCGTAATGCCGCGTTATCCGGGTGGCGCGGGATTTACCGGCCACCTGTAACCGGCTACCGGTTAAATTTTCATCGTTAGATCTGAGCTTAAGGTAACTTTCTTACATTGTTTTTAAAAAGTTTGTAAAAACAATATGACACGATAAGACAAAACGAAGATGCAATCTATATCTTCTAGCTCTAAAGAATGGGTACCGAGGTACGTTCCATTTGGACAACTTAGTATGTTGTCACCCTCGTGGAAAGCAGCTGGTGATAGCAGTGTGCTAGTAATTCTTTTGTCTCTCTTTAGACTGCTCAGCAGTATAGATTTATGTAGATATTGTTTTAAATATAAAGTTCAATTTTGTTCTTCTAAAACTGAGAAAACCCTTATTTCCTAGGAAATTCTATGAAGTAAGTTAATGTCTGCAAGCTCCCACACTACACCCTCACGAGAAGAACAACTTCAGGTGAAGTGTTTGTACATTTTTCAGTGTTTTCGAACCGCGCCCGCGATATCGTCCGTTTGCGAAACTTTTCCTGAAGCGCGCGTTTCGCGAAGTGGTTCCTGCGATAAACGGGGGCGTCAAGCGGACTTTCGCTTTCATAATCGACTTGCATAAAAAGTTATGAATTATTTGATGCAGTACAAAAACACCCAGAGAACCTTTTGCAATACTTTTTGTACTGCAAACACTAAAGGAAACTACGTCAACAAAATAATTTAATCGGGTCGTCGCGCGTCGGTTGGGGTGAATGAATTAATATAATTTTATGTTGAAGCAAATAAATGAATCTTTATCTTAAAATGCAAAAACAAACAAGCTACAACAATTTTCGAGAGAGGTTCCAATACCTGCTTCAAAAAATTAGTAAAAATCCTAAGAAAAATAATTTTACATAATGCTGCAAATAATGCCATAGACAGACATAGATACACACTGTAATATATTCAAACTCGTTAGGTACCACTTCGTGCGTCGCTAAAAATGAACAGATCTCACATTTGCGCAACAACATCCACTAAAACCATTCAGGTGCCACACAGTCCTGTATCAAAGCCGTACGCTTCAGTGGATATTCATTCACGTTTATTATTTACCGCGCATGGCGTCCTATCGACGGTACCGGCCCACTACCCCATCAATATTGAGTAAGACATCAGGTAGGAACTGCGCACGCCGGTGCTTCAGACCCGGAGCCAACTGGATGGACTATAATCATCATTATCACCATCATCAACCTAGTAGTCCACTGCTGCTCATAGGCCTCCCCTAATGAACGCCATAGCGCCCTGTCGTCAGCTTGCCGCATCCAGCATCTACCTGCAGGAACGAAGCTCTGACGGATGTCTTGTACGACCTCTGTGGCGCGGAGGGCGAAGCTCCACTTGTGACACAAGAGGTTGCGGGTTAAAATCCCGCCGAGACAAGCTCTTACCTTGGGGCTAGATAATGCCGTGTGAATCCTCCAGCATTATTTATATATTTGTATTGATTATCTCTCATCCTTTCGATCTACAATGGAATAAGTGATTCTAAATGGTTCGTGTACCGTAGCTGTGTTTCACCTCAGCTCGGCCTGTAATAAGGCCGTTTGCACGCGGCCGCCGCCGCTGGGGATTAGGCCTCGGCCTTAGTGCGGCTCATTCAGAACAGGTGGTTTTATTATCCCGATCCGATTATTGCCGTTTTACACACTGTTTATAGCATTCACTGGTGATGATACGACGCCCTTTGAATTTGAACGTTGCGGTTAAACTGGATGAATTTAGCTTTTTCTATTCTTACCAGCGAAGGTAATATGGTAGTGTGTCTATGTCTATGGTTGGCTGGGACTCCTTACTGCCTCAAAGCAACAAGCGGCATACATAACCCATATTTCTGGATGAGCGGATAAACGTTATTATTATTACTGGCAAAACACTCTTCTGAATATCGAAAACTGTTCTAAGAATCATTTTGAGTCCTGATTTTGAAAAAATATACGAATACTGAGTTGGGTTTTTTATAGTTTTCAATTAATCGCTTGTTGTTCCTGCTGAGTGACTAGTTTAGAATAGATTGGTTCAATATTATGTAGCCCGGGAATCATTGTCAGTCCACTGCTGAACATAGGCCTCCCCTAAAGACTGAGAATAAGGGTACCTAGATAATTATTAAACTCATCAATCATTCACTGTAATTTTCTGAACCAAGGATTTTGGCCATGGAGCCGGCCTCGTAACACATTACTACAAAAGTGACTAGGTACATATTTTACTACTTTAACACCTATACGTGTCTCTAGTATAATATGGTAATGTTTAATAAAGTTTTCTAGTACATTGGAATTATTTCAAACGCATGCGCGTCTCAAGTTGCGGCGACGAGACGAGACAACCGGCCAATTAGACACCGGAGACACTCGTCTTTACTACTTATTTAACGACCTTGTTGTTTGTCTAGCTAGAACATCTGGAAAGTTGTCTAAATACATCATCATCAGCAGTCCGGGCAGGCCTCCCTGAATAAGATAGCGCCCCGGTATGTCTGCTTGCATCCTGTCGCAGATCATCATCCCACTAACTGTTCAATTCGATGTGTAAGTGTTTTTATTTTTGTCGCTCATCGGCTGCATTTTGATTACGAATAAAAAACAAAAGAAAATGTATCCAACAAAACAACATTTTAGAAAAATGTGTGAAATATTTTGACATCACTTATTTGCAATTTTACAACTCATTTGAACATACCACAGGTTCTCAGCTCTTCGGAGGTAAACGAAGTATTTGCGGGCTGAAAATGTAAAAAAAGGCTGGCGAATAAATGATATTCTATAAAAATATTTCATCAGATTTTGTTTCCATGTTAAACGTCCTTCGGCGTTCCAAACAAGTTCTCGGGATACACAGGAAGTGAACTGACCGGAAACGTCCCCCTGCCGGAAGTGAGCATCATTTCCTGTAGGTTAGACCACTACCTATGCCATACGCATTCCATTGGAAATAACAGAATTCCTACAAAAATCTCTTATTTTTCCGACTGGCCGCGCCGTAGAGCAGGCTGTTTCACTTCTTCTGAACACATTGTTCACCAAAGTGGTGTTTTCATAAAATGATTTTGTAATCTAAATATAAAAACCCACAAGAACGTAAAGTGGATATCATTTAAAGGCCGATATAGTCACGTGTCCAGGCGAACCAAGGAATATCGCATTACCGACTATAAATTATCAAACCAACGATACATAATAAAGTCTAAAATTCAATAACACTGTTCATTTCACACCGAGAAACAACCATTTTACCTAAATGGCTTAAATAAAACTTGTAGTCCTTATTGTAAAGTCATAAGAGTGAAAATGATTCGCTGGGTCTGTTTAAGTACATGCTTTTAGCGTGGTGTTCAGAGAGTATAGTATTTTATCTGGAACTTTACGAGTCGATATAGCGTTACATAAAAAGAAGAAGTGGAAACAATATTATTATTGTGTGTGGTCCAAAAACTTATAATATCGCAAAGTTTTGAATTGTTATTGATGTTAATATTTTAATAGTATACCTATCTAAACAGAATTGTAAGATTTTATGTATTCATAACATTAATTATTTTGTGACTTGTCGTTTCCGTTAATGTGTTAGAAGAATTGAGATAGAAGCAGAAACAACTTACAAAAGAACAAATAAAAACTTAGTGATCCAGACAACTTTGAATTGAGCGTCATCAAGTCACCACAATAATCAACGACATACCAGAATTCCAAAATTTGGATGACTCGTTAATTCGAGAACGGATTTCTGTTTAGAACGTACTCTGAAAATAGTCTCTGATAACGAATTAATACCATTTAATCTTTCTCGCTATGTCTTCCAACTTGGAGCTCTCTCGTATCATTGTTTTGTCGCGAACTGCGTGAGACCGAGAATAAAATTAAAAATAAAACTCCACGGAGGCAGCGCGCTCAATATTAGCAAACACGTCAACTTCACTCGCTTTATAGTTCGTGTACTGTGTGAAGAGCGATAATACCTTATAACATCATCAAAGTACCTAACAAAGTTTTACCTACAGTAAGGTACTTAGTGCAGTGCAGATATTATGAAGCATCAAGACTTTACAACATAGCTTTAAAATACTCTAAATCAGCCTCATCAACAAGTCACCTCATCTACATAAATCACCAAAATTAACGATAAGGTCATCAATATTTACAAATGCATTTGTTTTCAGATTTTTTATATCCCCTTGTTCTATCAATCCTGAAAATTTAATGATTGTTAATTATATTGTAATTGAAACAGTTAATTAGATTCCATAATCCTTATTATCTAAATTTGTTTATTATTTTATATCGCAGTCCCTTCATTAGTACGAGCGTTGAATGCACACCTCGCGCTATGAAGATACCAACTTCTTTATTTCATAATTCCGTAGGTACCTTCTGAACCAGTATGGAAATAAGTTTACTGCAAAAATAAGTGTCAATAAAGTACAAAGTAACGACAACGTCCTGGCAACACAGACGTTTCAATTCACAGGCACATTGCTGAACACCATTCCTACTTCACGCAGTCGCCAATATGGAAATTTGAATGGTTTCTTTTGCATTTACTGCATTATTGTGAGAGCTTTTTTGCAATCACAAATGTAGTGGCCGTTTGCTCTCGAAGTGGTTCTTGGTCGCTAGTCTTGGTTATGTAATGCCACTATTGTGTTTATTTAAAGCTCCAAACCATACTTACCTTCCTTTTAAAGACAGTTCTATCATTTATGTGTGTAATATATTTTATGCTGGAATGTAATTTTAATGTTTTTTTTACATATTATGTTAACCTCTCGAGCGTCGCGGCCATTTTTCGCAATTATGCGCATCTGTCACGGTGGCGTACTCCGTCGTGGCGAAAAATCGGCGCGTCATATTAAAATAGCGATATTTCAAAAATTTGTTATTATAGCTATTTATTAAAAATATGTCGTTGTAATTGTATTGAATTATACTAACCGATGGCATACCAATAAGTTAAGATTTTACATAAAATATATTGTTAAATCTGAATTGAAATTAGGATGAGTGAAATTTTCACACTTTATTCTGTAAAAGTCATGATAATTCACTAATAATACAATGATTTGAAGGAAAACAATTTTTATTTATTTCTACATACATTTTACAACCATAATAACTAAAAAAAAATACAACTCTCAATACATTTTTTTACATGACAAGCTATTGAAAACACATGTATATTTTCGGCTACCTAAAAATACGAAAAAATACGTTAGGGTTAATACTCCGATACTGCAACCACTTAACCCTTTTTGGCTTAGAATAATAACAAAAATAAAACTTTAGTTCACTTACACAATAAAAAAACTAATGTTTATCTGGGTTTAATGATAATTTTGGAAGAATTGACTATCTAAACATGTATCTAAAAATAAGCACTAAAAGCATCAACTCGGATCTATCGATCACAGAATAAACTCGGCGGATTTAGTACAAATATTGTTAGTAATTCGACTAGCTATTGATATTTTCGAACTAAAAAACCAAAAAAACACACTAGTTACTTTACAAAAACATTTTAGAAATTCAGATCTAAAACAGCAAAAATCAGTCCAAAGAGTCCAGATATGGTCAGGTAGATGGTAAGTTAGTATGGATATGACCACCAGTGATAAATTTCAAAATCTTTATTGCATGCTTGAGTGATTTAGATGTTTGATTTAGTGATTCAGTTGAGCTACCTGTAGATTGTTTGCAACAGTCTGTAGTTGGCTCAATTGTATCAATTGTAAATACTAGTTCTAATTTGTTTCTATTATTTGATTGTAATTTTCTTTGTTAATTTAAATATTTGCTATAAATCTATAAATAATAAAACAAAAGAACCAAAATCAATTAAATTTAAAAAATCTAACAAAAACATGCACCAAAAATAGAAAAGTTGATGATGATGATGATCCGTATTTCAAATCCATACTAATCCAAACTACAGAAAAAATGGCCGACTCGTTGGCCTTGAAACAAAATGCGAGTCTGTTGGTCGACCTGCAAAAGGCCGACTTTCGTTGCGTATGTTTTTATTTCAATGTTCCACAAAATATAATCAAACTTAGACAAATTGAATAGTTAATATGAATAAAACAATGTTTTTTTTAGTTATTCCAAACACTAAATAACTACCACCAGTATATTTTTTAAACAGAACCTTTGAAAATGTTTAGCATTGACGGCCAACACGAGTAACCATGCATGACAAACTTAATCATTTTTTCAATACTAAGTACTAAATACTTATTAGAAACTTTTAATCACTTACCCATCCATATTATCTTATAGTATTTATAACAATTTCACGTTCTTTCACACAAAAAGCTTTGAATAAAACTCAATAACATTACAAACTTTTCACCGCGGCGCACGCCACACATAAAATGAACAATAACAAGTGTTTTCCTTCTAGACTGCGGTTTTTAAAGTTGAAACGTGATTATATATTCATCCTTGTCATTGTTACTACACTTTATTAGAGTTAGAGCGAGATAAAAGTGTCACAGAATTCAATTTACAATGTGCAAAGCCGGACGCCTTCTAAAGGCTGCTAACAGATGCGCGTTTTTTGAATCGACCTTTTAAAGGTACGTCAACAGTCGAGAGGTTAAGATAACTTTTTATTATTTTAAAGTTACCAAGTATTATTCATCGTAATAACTGAAGTATTATTATATCGTAATAACCGTACACCTAACTGAATGAAGTAAATAAAATTAAAAATAAAACATAAAGCCGAATACTTCAGATATCATCAACGAGCTCCAAGCGAAGCAGAGCTTGTGGTATGAATAAGTGCTTGTTTTGTAAGCCTAAAGAAAATAAAAACATTTGAATTTGAATACTGAATTTCTAATATACTTAATATAATTTTTTCATTTACGTCGGAACATAGTTTTTATCTATTATACTACCCATAGCGCAAGCTTTGCTAGTTAGAGGCTAGATGATGCTGTGTCTATCCAGCTTTATTTACAAAGCACTGTTTTAGCACTTGAGGCTAGATGCCCACATGTGGGCTGGTCCTTCCACTTGAGCCAGGTACCTGCGTTACCAGCCGCATGCGGAGCCACTCGGGCCCGCTCCCGGCTGCGCTCGTAAATCAATGATAGCGGAAAACAGCGCTAATGCCGCGCTGAGTGTCCCTTCGGAGAATTATTGCGGAGTTTTGGTTGGGACTGAGTCACTGAGATTCACTTTTGCTTAGTTAGTAGGTCTGAGATGTCCAGAGAAGTCTTGTAACGAAATCTTTACATTAAATAATTACATTAAAATATCGAAGAAACTACCTACAATAATCCCTACGGGTAGGTACATATATCTAAACGCTCAATGGTCAACAAGGCTATTAAATTCCATGAGACTCTCAAGCCAATAAAATGTTCATTAAAACGGCCATAAAACATTTAACGGCCGTATTATCTGACTTGTAAATAAAACGCTTATCGCCTGACATCCAATAGTTAATCAATACATACGGAATTACGCGACACAAATAAAATGAACACGAAGAGTGACATTTGTACGACGCGGAGGCGACGTGGAGTGCGCCGGCGCAGGTAGCGGACCCGCACTTGACAGCTAGTGAGGTGACTCACACGATAACTTGTTTGTCGATATAATTTTAAATCGAAAAACGACTCTTAATTAAGTTTCAAAATTGAAGATCGATAAGTCTTAAATTGGTAAAAGCCTGTCTTACACCTTTTTACGTATACACTAAAAGTAGATAAACCAAAGTGATAAATTGTCGCCTACTACCGACTACTTTTATCCAGGAAATCGCGTCACGGAAATCACACCAGAATCCTTGTTCTTATAAAAAAGTATGATAACGAATAAATACCTAAATACACACATATCTCTAAAAATATCGGCTCAAACGCAGTCTTGATCCTGAATGACGACTAACCCAAGACTTGCTTAAGTGTTGCTAAACATTACAATAACCTCTGAATTTTATAACAATGTGCGTATTAGAATAAAACACTTAAAACAAAGGGAAGGTATTAAATAAATAATGCTGGACAATTCACACAGCATTATCTAGCCCCCTGGTATGCAGAGCTTGTGTTATGGGTATTAGATAACTGATACACATAATACACTACATTACATAGATAGATGTTTTTTATTATACATAGTAAACGACCAGAAAACCCGGAACAAATATCTGCAGATCGTACACACAATTGTTCCGAGGCGGGAATCGAACCCGCAACCTCCTGCGTCGCAGGCGGTCCTTCGCCCACCGCGCCATGGAGGTCGTCGAATCATCAATTTAGCTTTCTCAATACAATGTGTTTCACATTCAGGTGTAGAGTTACTTGACGTTGGTAAACATCGATATCGATAAACCTGAGCTGTACTCTCGACATCACTACAGCCGTCTGTTCAAATATATCAAGCACTTGAGATTTTAATCGACGAGACGCACATCTTATTCTGTTGGCTCCAAATTTGTCCAAAAAATGGTTTCCGATAACTTTTTGTGGCGATAACATTTCTTAACGATAAGTCAAGAGGGTATGGGGACTTTAAAGATACAAACAGCAATCTCGGAGCGGATCGGCTCGGGATTTTAACATAGATTTCGAATTCGATAAACTGGGTTAGTTATGGATAAGTTTAGGTTTCTTCTCGTGTAGGGAACAGGAATCCAGCCATTTGTTTTTATAACTATATGTACATATACTTAATCGGCTAAAAAAAGTTTACTCTTTATTGAAAAAGAAAGTTTCAATCAAATAATAAAAATAAATTGGAATTAATATTTACAAATGAAACAATTGAGCTAACTGCAAACGATTGCAAACAATCAACTGGTGGGTAATAAATGTAATTTATTTCAATGTTTTTGTGATATTTTTTGTGAATTAATATTTTCTAACTAAAAGTTAGAAGTAGGTAAACATTTATTCAATTAGGTGGCTCAATCTCAAATCCATTCAGTGACATGTTTAAAGTAGAAACTCAGACCAACAAAAAAGATTTTTTTTTGTTGGTCTGAGGGTAGAACTGATTAAAGCGTTGCACAACTCACTCGGTTGAGAAGGAATCAAACCTGAGGACATTATTAAAAAAACTTAAACATTAAGGTAGCAAGTCATACGACCTAACCGAGTAATAAAATTTTAAGGACTAATTTCGAGATCTCCAATAAATTGGTAACCCAAACCGGCTCCCACGACGGTTGCTGAGACATATTAAAATACTGATTTACACCTTTATCTTCTAGGAATACGTTTTATATGGGTTGTTGTTCTCGGTAGCGATCGGATGGTATCGCCTGGACAGGCACTAGAATGTTCTGGATCACATTACATGAAGTGCTTACTCCGGGGATGTGCCCGTACTTTCACATTGAAAGTTTGTTTTAGGTCGTTTGGAAATAATTGGTGTTGTGAGTTTTTTTATTAGGAGTTCCCTAATTAAAAGTTTTAACAGTTCACTTTAGGACCTAATTATGATGGCTTTTTGATAACGTTTATCACATCTTTAACTGAAAAGATACTACTACTATTTACCATCTTTTTAGCTCGTTTGTTGGTTTTATATTATAGCCTTGACTTTAATGCGCCATTAGTTTCAGGCCCTTACAAATCTAATCGACATGATAGGCGCTGTATTTGTTTTATTATCGTTTTTGGCTTGATCTGCGTTTTAGAATGAGAGCCTAGTAGCCGAGCTAGGTTGTCGGTGAAGGGAGACCGTTTACCAATAATTCTCAGCCACCAACCATTTCAAAGATTCCACAAGACTACCGCGATAGTGTACCAGACAAATGTACCAGTCTCAGATTACAGGATACTGATAGATAGCGAGTAGTTTTTCGTCCGCGGCGCGGGCTGCGGGCGGTCGGCTCGGCGCGGCACGTGGAACCACTCGCGGCTTACAAATCATGTCCATCCATCTGACTGTAACCAATCCATCTGGATCGGATCGCGCCAGCTCGACTGCGTGATCCTACTCAACGAGCTCTGTCTACTTCCTGAGGCCATTTGTAAGGAGCCGGTTAAATGTGGAGGAGTTACCTTCATTATAATTTAATGGAAACTTCTGGTTTCGACCTTGCTCACGTTACATTATATCTTATAAAGGCTCACTGCAAGATGCATGCATGCATGCTTGTTATTATACAAAAGAATTAGATTATGAAACATTTATGATTGAATTTAGGAGTTAATACTTCATAATGTAGTACCCACGATTCAATCAATATCACAATATACAATGTGTATTGTCGAACCTTGATCAAACAAGATGTGCGGATACACGACATATATTTATCGATAAAAAACTAAAAATAAAAAATTATATATTACCTATCTCAAAAATAAAGCCGATTTAATTATTTTTTTAATGAAAACTGCAAAAAAAATACGATTTTTATTTTATTTTTTATCTGTAACTTTAAAACTGAGTTATTGTGGTGTACTTTTTTGCATGTTATATTAAAGTCTACAATTTAGTCTACAAATCCCCCAAAAATTATGGGCCTATCTCTTTTTGTTGTCATGTTATTCACCATTTAAAATAGGTACTTTCTGTTTTGTACAAAGATCAACAGGAATATCTACATACAGATTATGATGATTCTTAGTTAATGGCAATTGTGTCTGTACCACGTGCGGGTTGTTGTGTCTGTACCACGCACGTGCGGGTTGGATTGTGAGACTTTTTTTTAAACTATGGAGTTGTGGACATCCGGGACTAAGCTTTGAGTTAAACATTTTAAATTTATATCTATCAATATTATCCCGAACATAATACATAGTTACGTTATCTTAAAAGTATAAAAAGTTAAGTTCGTGGCTTCTTTACAACCGTCGATAAACCAGCCGGTGGTAAGTGATAGTCAGTTGTAGCACGACAGGTGTATAGTATGCGCTAAGTTAACAGCCTGGCGACGTAAACGGGCAATTAAGAGGGAATTAACCGCAGAGATAGAACAAAGTGCGAAGAGGCCACCCACTGCGCATGCGCATATGCCTAGCTAGACCTATGCACGGGCACGTTGCATGTGTGTGAGTCATTGACGATTCATCACACTATGTTCCGTGACTATGTTAAGGTATTAAGATGAACAAATTAACGAGTTAACTAACTGACGAGCCTTACCTTCCTGAGGATAGACGGACAAACATCCATCCATACCTACATCCATCTAGTTTCGCAATTATAATATTAGTGTGCTAGTGTTATTGTATTCCTGCGAATTATATGTATAAATGCAAATATTTGCATCAAAGAAAATATCAGAGCTTCTGGTCGAAGAAACACGTGGGCTGGTGAGTATCTGGCGCAGCGCATCAGCATTGCCATACAGCACGGCAATGCAGTCAGCGTCGCGGGGACGCGCTTCCGACTGGTATTACCTACTATCATTAACCGATAGTTTTCAACAGTCTGCAGGTATCTCAACTGTTGTTACGTTCCGTACCTGGCACGGACATGTATTACACAGATGTTTACAAGTTCGTGGTAGGTAAGGTACCTACAGTACCTTACCTACCACGAACTTGTAACCATCATCGGAATCTGTTCAAAATTAAAAGTTATTTGTTGCAATCTCGGGTCACAATCAAAATAAATATATTTATTGCAGTTCAATAGTTTCCTCTCTAGATACCAACACTTTTAATATACAAGAGATTGAATAGTAACTGCATGCTGATGCGATTAAAACTTGGAATTGGTGTTATTGAGCGATGGCTATTAGATTAGCGGCCCCAAACGGAGCCCCGAGCGGCCGGGGCTGATGGCGGTATGACGTGGCCCAGTGCATTACCACTTGTGTTTGATTGTACAGGGTGCTCTGCGTTATATTACTTCGTTGCTACTTGTCATAACGTAACCCTAAGAATAGTAAACTGACCGCCAAAGTGTTTATCACAAGGTATTATCGAAAAAAAAAATACCTTGTGATAAACACTATGGCGAAATGATTATGTTGAAATTAAATAAATAAATAAATAAAATTGTCGCATGTAATGTATTTTTGTAATGATTTCATTATGGTGTATTATTGAGAATTTTTGTATTGTATTGTATTGTACTAACTGTTTCAAAATCAACATAATCATCTGAGCAGTGAATAAATTGGACTGAAAATCAATTTTATTACAGCTGCTAGATATTATGCTAGGTACCCCAAGTTTGTACTATCCACCAAGGCCTTGCGCTCGCGCGACATTGTCCCATCTCGCAAACATAGAATCATAAACGGTTCGGAACATGTCTCCATCACTACAAAGTATAAAACAAAGTCGCTTCTCGCTGTCTGTCTGTCCCTATGTATGCTTAGATCTCAACGGATTTTGATGGAGCTTTTTTTTTATAGATAGAGTGATTCAAGAGGAAGGTTTATAAACTATTTGACACTTAGATTTCCGTGCGAGCGAAGCCGCAGCTAGTTAGACAATAAGACGTTATAAACTACTTGATATTTCCTCCAGTAGAGCCCCCTGTACATGAAATGTAATGTAATCGTCCGATGCGATATTAGTTATTGATGCGGGAACCGACGCGTGTGCGTCTCTATGTAGTTACAGTTCTATGCGCATATCTATGTAGTATTGCTTTACGATTTACCTACCGATGTCTGTGAACTGCCATGCGCCGTTTGGAACCGATAGTTAGACATCGGACATTACTATACTTACGAATTAGCAAAAACTGATACAAAGCCTTTCATAATCTACTCGTATCAGTGTTAGATTGTATTTTGCTTATGTATTTACATGCAAACCCTATAAAAAATAAATAAAAAATGCTGGACAATTGACATAGCATTATCGACTCTACGATATCCACGGCTTGAGTTGGAGGGGTCTATTCGTACGCCACGACCAGCACGGCTAATATCAAAAAACCTATAAAAAAGTCCTGAACATTGTGGAAACTACGTTTTGTGGTAAGAATCTATTCCGCGGTACTTGAGAATTATATGTAGGTAGTTCATCTTGCCGGACTAACAATATTGAAGTTCGTGGCTGCTTTCGCTTTACAAGTAATTTAGGTTTCAAAATTCGAAGATAAAACGCGATGGAATTCTATCAAAAAGTCAACAATATGGTCTGGTACGGTATATGCTTCGATCACCAATAATACTTGGTCTACTCAAGGGGTTCCTTCAGTTTAACTACATAGGTATATCAGTTCAATGATACCCTGAACTTCCCAGTCGATCCCCTTTACAAATTGTCAACCTAAAACGTCCGCAGTCACGTCGCAGACGACGCATCCACGCGCATGAAAGAATCATTTCCGAACAATGGGAAATTGCGTGTTTTAAGGGAACGTACGATAAAAGCATGAATTGCGGCGCATCACTAATGTCTAATACAATTGTACCGAGTGCTGTTCATATGCCGGGGCTGAGGTGCCTAGGGGTGGGACGGTCGCATCGATACCGGAGCTTACACGACTACGGGCCTCCGCCGAGTGTGACTTCACTAAACACTGACGTCGGCCTACAATATTTATACACTGATATACATCGGTTGTGAGGTCACCTCAAACGGTTTCTCCTGAAAATCAGCGCTGCCTTATATTAGTGTGAGGTAGCATTAAGCTGAGGAGGAACCCTTTGGTCTGCACTGTTGCAGCATAGAGCCTACCTACACTAGTAGCCTACTGAACTAGGTATATGTATTTAGTACTTCATAAGGTTGATTGATTAATCTTCCTAAATAATAATGAAATTATGTGAAAATCAATAAAGAAACAGTACGTACGTTACATACTTGCAAAGCTATTTCAATTGCCTTTACTAATAGATATACCTAATGGAAAATCGTTTGGTCAATTGTACTTACTCGTAGCAAATCTTCAAAGTAGGTTCATTTCAGGCCGCAAACCAACAAAGAAAATAAAATAATACAGTAGTTAAAGCATGTAAGAAACGACCTACTTTCAGTACGAATCTATTTCCTGAATGATGTAGCAACAAACACGAAAATATTAAAAAACAATTACCAATACCCCCGCGCCGGGACTTCACTTCCCCAATTTAGATGTAATCTGGTCAATTTCCACAACAACCTCCTTCATCGATAAGAAAGCTACTCTATCGATAAAAACTATCGATAAGGTTGTAACCCTATTTCGCCCCTTCGGTGCTTGTCATTAAGGGTGATCCATCAAAACGTCCGCCTGGATTTGGGGTGTTCGACGCGTGCGCGGTAGCCTCAGGGGGGCTGGGGGGTCGGGGGAAAGGGCGGGGGTGCAAGGGGGTGTAACAAACAAAATTAGATATTCGTACGGTGTCCCCGCAAAGCGGTGAGTGCAGCCTGATTGATTGCTTCGGTAAAGATACATACATTTTTTTATTACATTCTAGATTGTTTGGTTTCGTGGACAGGAATTTTATTGTTAGGTTGTTGCCCGTACGAGGTCAACGAACTTACAATATTGTACTAGACCGCGTTGTATCGTAGCTGATGTGTCTACTGCTTACTTACACTCACTTGCCACTTTTTAAATATCTTTTATTCCAAGAGACTTTCAAGGAAGTCTCAAAAATACAGGCTTTGAACAACGAGTATATTATTCTCAGTGAAACTAATTTGTTCGATTATAAAAAACATTTTACATAAAAAAATCTTCTTAAATATGTAATCATGTTATTTCCATCAAGAAAGCTAATACCAATAATTTACAAACTGACAAGAACACTCGAACAAAAACAACGCTCCAGCAATCGAACACCACCGGCGGCTCCACCAGCCTTCATCTGAGACTAGAGACGATGGAAACAAAAATAAAGCCGAACGAAACCAAGGGATATGCAAACTTATGCAATCAATAAACAAAACGTTTATTTTTCACACATTATCCATAAATACCTACTAAACAAGTATAGCTACTTATAGCTTAATGTAGGAAATAATAATTATGAATAGTGTCGATGAATTAATTTTAACGTTAAATTCGTCGACAAAGTCCCAACCCTACTCCTTGAACGCCTTCTGTAATCATTGTAATATTGTTTCGTCAATCTATTCCATTGAGAATGCAAAAAGAGTACCATTCAGATTTAACGTTATTTAGAAACTGCCCAACTAAATAATGTTATTCAAAGTTTTCAGGGTTCTTGTATGCAGCTGTGTGAGTTTATTTATGTCACCATTACTTTTTCATCTCTAAACCGGGCCTGAACAGATTTATATGTAACGGTTACAATACTCAGATTATCTTGAGTGACACTAGATATATTTTTTTTAACGAAAACCGGCCTTAGTTTTCATATATTCATAAAGCAATTTAACATTAGATTGCTTAAATAAATAATGTAGGTACACTTCCACTTTTCCGGCAGAACACAGATGCGCGCCGACTCTAGTTTACCTCCGCGTTGAGACAAAGACGACGAACTACTTTCAGACGTATTGAGGAGCTGGGATGCCGTAATGAGGCGCGTAGGGCTGTGGCTATAAGCCGACTAATAACGAGTAGTGCTGCCCTCGAACGCTCATCAAAATTGAGCAGGTCAAGTAACGATTATTTGATTTTCATTGAAAAACTGTAAAAGCCATTTAATGAACCGGATTTTATAATTCAATGATGTCATCGAATTCAAACACAATAATAGTAATTATTCTGGACGAAAGTACCTACATAGGCAAAGCTTGTGATATAGTAACCAGATGACTGACTGTTTGTACATACGTAGAAACCAACGCTTTCGACTCGCTTTGAGAACTAACAAAATGCTTACGATGGGTTGATAATTTAGCCCTACAAAAATATGCTATTTCATCACTGTTGGTCTTTTCACAAAGAAGAACGCCTATAAAACTAACTAACTATTTATCTACTATCAATCCATAATCAACTCAAACGGCTATAACACTTAATTACAAAGTATTCGTTGTGTTTTGTTTGAATCTAGTAAATAATTAGAAAAGGTAAACAAACATAGGATTTATTGTGATTTCATGCATACAGGTAATTGTTCGTATATCGTATAATCGGTCTAGTAGTCTTAGTGGCTACACAAAGCATTGAAACCTTGTCAGGGCGCAACATTTCGTATGTGATGTCTAAAGTTTTATTTATCTAAATTTCAGAACGTTCGCAGTGTTTTCTTTACCAGAAAGCTACTTACTGTCTATCGTTCTGCGAGGTCGACATGATTCTATCATCTGACGGCGATGGCTGTGCTCCTGGCGCCTGGCCAAGGGTGTCACTTGGAGACAGGATACGCCGGATGGATAGTGCCGTGTACGTCAATACGTCCACGTAACATTGTGTGAGTTACATTATGTACGTATACTTTAGTACTAAGGGATAATGTACTTAACTATATAATATACGTTTCAGAAGTAGTCGAGTAGATCCGGAGAATGTCTCCTACATCCAAACTAACTAATTAAACTTTTATAGTTAACTCAAGTGTGTAAATTATTGATTCAAGGTGAAGATGAATCAGCATTATTGTGATGGAATTATCTGATTATTGTAAAAATGCGGAGTAGCATAGCATAGCAAAGCTAGCGTACTTTGCGGTTTATTTCTTCTCAAGTTGACCTGCGTCGACCTGACGTCATGCATAATATCATATAATATCATGGATAACAAACAGTCAAACTTTATATTCATGTTAAATTCCCACCTAAAATGTCTGATATATTTTGTACAGGCGCTGAATTGATGGTGGTCGTAGCGCGTGCTACGCCATTGTGCTACGCCGTAGCACCCGCTACGAAACTGCTATATTATGATGAAAAATATTGCTGAACTGTTCCTATTCATAACCAGATATAAGTAAACTGTAGTAAAGAAGGAGACATATCTTGTAAAGGATACATTATTGCTTCATAATTTTTCAATTCCAAATTGTGGGGAACGTGTTTGTTTACGAAAATACGACGAAGTGAAGGCGTTGTAAAGCGACTTTGTCAAATTGCTAAGCATTTGTAGGTATTTAAATCTTCACTTTGTAATTTCGATTTCTGAATAATTTGCTTTGAGATTTTTGAGAAGCCATTCAAAGCATGATTACTCAGCAAATTCAACAAAATACGCACCAATGAAAGAAGCTTAGACTTAAACAGGTGAAAATATGAACATTCTATAACGCGTTGGGTCTTTATGAGGTGTGCGGAGACAAATCCTCTTAAGTATAAAAGAGCAGTGAAAAGGCCGCGCTCCACCTGTCGGGACAAAACCCCCGGGTGTCTGGCCGGGAATCGATCCGGCGCTCACCGCGACGCACCGCCGCGGAGTGGATGGGAAACCACAGGTAAATAAACGGTGGAACTTATATTATACACAGAGTGACTGGTGAGTGTGACTACAAGAACGAAGCGTTATGGGGTTGAGTACTTATCAATATTTTTTTTTTTTTTTTTTGTGTGATCGCTGAAGCTTCTACTTCTCTCTCTATCTTCATCAACACACATGGCCACTGTACAAATGCTCCGAGGGAGAGTTTTGCTGTAATGGCGCTTGGCAGGATTATTATTGTGTATTACTGCGATCACCATACACAGAAGGAAGTTACTCTACTTACTAACTTAACTAGAGTTCTGTATAATTGTTGTAGTTTGTGTGTGTGTCTGAAGATTCAAATAAACACTTTTATCTTTTCTATCTATTTTAGTAAAAAAATCGTCTTTCTAAAGGATAAAAAGTAAAGGGTAAACCTAACCTGACATAAACTCCGTCCCTTCTGCTATAAACAAAGCTCAATAACATCTTGTGAATCGCGACTGAGGCTCAAATCCTCAGAGATTTTATGGAGATTCTCATCATGGCAGTCGGCGATAATGTACGTGTATATGTTCCAAGTAAACATGGACCTATGGAAGAATATTATATTTATGAAGAGTCAGTGGTATTACATCACATTAGTGATGTATGTATGTGTGGATGTAGGTACATCACATCAGTGATGTATGTGTGGATGTACATCACATCAGTGATCAGTGTATTTAGTGATTAATGTATTTAGCAGGCTAAATGCCTTTTCATATGTCCCGACCACCCAGCGACCGAGACTTGAAAAGGCTCTAAAAACGAAATGGAAATCAAGAAAAACTATCACTGCATGACATATCAATGCATGCTTTCCAAATGTTGTAGAATGCGGGCCGCATCGCATAGGTTCAAACGGCGTAATGCATCTTTTCATCATTAAATTTTTTTAATGCGCGAATTTATTTCACCAGCGGTCGTTCTAAAATAGTAATCGAATAGAACGCAAACTAACTCAGCTTGCTTTGATGCTGCATAGATAATGTGAAATGTCCAGCATTATTTATTATATTTATTGATAAAATATATTTTTTCAGTTCATGACTATTCAACGTACATATGCTGATGTGCCGCTAAGGTCACTAGGGCAGGACGGAAGCGGCCCGAGATCTGCTTACGCTCCATTTTATGTTAGCAGCTGACTCGGGGTCCGCTTCTGTGCTCGTAAACTAAATTCGGCATTACGATGCAGCCGAGACATGCGGGGGATATATAGACCGGCTTTAAAGATGGAGGCGTTATTATATCAGGCTACCACTTTAGTACCTACATGCTTATGAAACACCTCTGGTTAAAGAGATTCCAATGAATTATCAGTCTTTTTAACGATTATAATTATGTGAATGTTTTAAAAACTAATTCAAATTCCTGAGTAATTAACAAACAATCAGGAATAATTCGGAAACCAAACTTTAAGGGGTTCGTACTCGTGTTGTATATTAAATATAATTGAGAAACTCCTTTTTCCAAGTCGGTTGAAGTGACTTCGATGCATCCATGTGTAGTAGAAGTATCTTCCTGTGTAGTTTGTATACAAGCAAAGCATTTAAAGCATAGTCAGTAATAACTAGACATTCCGGCTGCGGCTATACAACTACATTCCCTACAATTAACACCGTCTCACAATTACTTCATACAATCCTCGCGTATTTCCGACCCTGTGCCCTAAGCAATAAGCAGTGTATTTAAGTAAAACCTGCAAGTAAATCAAGGAGGAATAATTCTACGGGGTGTAAATCAAGATGCCCCGCGAGGGGGGGCGAGGGGTGAATAAGCAGGACAATTAAACCTTTGTTTAGTTGGGACGTGTACGTTCTTGTTGCAGTCTTTAAGGCAGGTTTTTATTTGGTTGAGTTGAGATGGTTAGGGTATTTTTGTGACTTACCAAATTGGCCAACTGGGTACAAGCAGATTCAAATTATCTGAAACAATAAATAAACATTGTACATTTTATATAAGTAATATAGATTTAATTTAGATTCTATATTTTGAATAAATTATACACCTTACTAATGAATCTGCAGTTTTCATGAGATTTTTGTGTTTCTTAAACTTTTAATTGTATTCCTTTGATTCATGTATGTGTGACAATATAAAGTTAAGTTCCCTGCTATAATCCATGGGATTTAACTTAGAGATATTTTGTCGAGCCTAGCTCTTTTTTGTCATTAGTACCTACGTGTTAAGGCCCCCAAAACATCTCCGTGGTACAGGAGTCGCCAGTCACGTGCACTTATCTCCGGTACCTGGGGCCATTGAGCTTGCCTCATTTATAATGCTAACCTTTGTACAACCTCCGCCTTAATGTACAGAATGTAAGAATTAATGGATTCGCCCACGAAATCCAGTGTAAAGAAAGTCTCTTGTCAACAGAAACCCAAAGTTCCAATAAACCCACAGCGTTTTTTACTAATGGAAGTTCTTAGAAAATCACGAGTGAGGAAGGCTCTTTTCAGATCTGATAATATTAGTGTGACTGAAAAGTGCTACTTGAAATGACCAAATTTCTGAATTACGGACGACGAAAAACTTCAGAAACAATACGGGATACTAGTGAAGTATCATTGGGTCCGCGGCAGCAGCCGCAAATATCCTGGAGAAGTGCATGTCCGTAATGACGTGGCTGTTATAATACTCGTAAACCCCAGATTCAGAAAACAAATTCTAAATTTTGTAAAAAGCATTTTTAAAAGGGCGCCCCCGTTAGCTGAGGTCGTTTGTCACTTGCGTGTTTGGGCGGCGTGCGCCAGGGCGGGCGGCGCGGCGGCGGGTTGATCGTGAAATATGCCGCGTTTTCACTTTTTTATCCCTCCAGCGAGGATGCGTGTGAATAATTTAAGCCGAGCCTTTTTTCGGTTAAAAATGACTGGCCCATGAGATGATTCGGATATGTTGCATCCGCTCCGGGTTAAGTTTTATGGAGTGGTTGAATCCATATTCTATGTGTAGAATTTTAAATTTATTTGCAAGTTTTATATATAGTCAGGTTGACCAACACCACATAGAACATATTACCAAATTGTCATCTGCGCTGCAATAACTTTAACTAGTTATTTATTTCTCTGCTGGTGGCGGAACAGTTTTCGTTCACGTTCTTTAGAAAAAAAAATCAGAAAGCGTTTTAGTTCACTGAATGCAATTACTACTAAGAAAAGGTGAGAAGGAAAGTTTGTAGGTTTTGTTTAAGCCAGAGCGTCGGGTCGCAGGCGCCCACCGACGGGTGTTGGTTCAAACTTCGCGTGCTGTTGAATACATCCGCAGAAAATGTTTTAATCGCTTTGTATTGTTCTCGCTTTTACTTCACATTTATGCTATTTTCCACGTTATTCCAAGTTTTAATAATATTTTCACGACAAACACATTCTCTTATACCTATACAAAGGGTCAAACGTTTGTTACGACAGAATAATGAATCATCGTGAATTACTTCGGTAGGTTGTGCACAGACAATGAATTACTCTTCCAGAACAATCGTTTATCCTTTGTGTAGACAATGTGTTTGTCGTGAAAATATTAATATAGTGAAGCATTGTTTAAATAAAAGCTTGAGGTTAATCGTCTACGTCCATTATTGTCTAACCTGTTACGTGCTGTACAATGAAGTTCCCCAGTCCAGCAGGCCTCAACCTTCGGGTAAAACCGTCGGGTCGGAGCCCTGAGCCGCGGATTACGATAAGGCAGTCTGAGTGAAGAGGCTTTGCGCTGAAATTGCTTCATTTGGGCTCAAGACGTCTGTAATTTCCGGCCCAGAGTCGTGATGCTCGTTTCCACTCGTTTTTGCTTGTTCTCAGCCGTTTGCAGGGCCACTGCTGTTTGTTATGAAATTTAATAACGATTGATATTGAAACACTCGATGGAAACGATCGCTATTTGTTTGGCACCATCTCGTGTTGATAAGTAATACCAGAAGTACCTTATCATTATCAGCCTATACTAGTCCACAGCTGGACACAGGCCTCCCGTAATGAGTGCTATAGTCAAAGTAAGCAGGTACGTTTTCATTGCAATTATTAAATGAATATCAATATTCTTTGCATAAGATTCAGTTCGGTAAAGAAGTTTGATACAGAAGTACCTTAATAAGTGTTTCTTGCGTTTTATTATTGCACGCAGATAAATTATAAAAATACGTGTCACGATGATCATCAGTTACAGCGAGGTAAATTAGGCTCCTCTCTCCTCTAGCACGAGATATACGAATTAATGAACCCAGGGATGGTGTTTGGGTGAACGGTACATAAGAAAAATATTTAGATAGCTAATGGAAATGTGCTGCAAAAAACATTCTGCATAACATTCATTTACAATTGAATACAAAAGAAAAATTCAAAACTTTTCCGTTCAAGATTCCATTTCTCCCCTTGTCCAAGCAGCTTGAGCCGCAGCGGTCACAATTTGAGACTTCGAATCTAACGCGTCATTCTGCCAACAATGGCGAAAATTGCCAAACAAAAACTGGATTAAACCGGCTATCGTCAGCTAATAATAATAGTGTTCAATAATCCCGTGAGGGCGACAGGCACCCCACCGGCCACCCCTTTTAATTGCCGTTTGCCGAATGCACGTCACTCACAGGACTTCCATTTACATTATAATAAGTTCCATACAGCTTCTTGCTTTAATACGGTTTTGTCCCTAGACGTGGCTCCCGCTTGTTTGTTGAGGGTAGGCGTGAAGCGAGGTGATGCGTTTCATTGCATTTTTGGCTTTTGGTTGGTGCAATTTTTAATGGGATGGTATAAATTTGAATTTCGAAGAGGTCTTTGCGGTAATGAGATTTTCTTTCTAAGCTTTTAGTTTTATTAAAATAAGAAATTACGGAATTCAAAATGATTTTAATTTGTGATGACAGGCGTTGCGTCTGCGCTTTGTGCGACATATTGGCAGATGGATTGTCAAATCAAAAGTCACCCCAGCAGATGGACACTAAATTGCAAATAACAATATTTGTTTTCGATATTGTTTGCTTTGTAAATCATAGCCGAGAACCAAATATACTTGCAAACAAATTATAATAGCACATCTGTCAGAACTTGCATTAGTGAGTGAGTGAGTGAACAAAAATAGTACACAATAAAGCGAAGTAAAGTTCTAAATTTAAATTATTGTTACGGAATTAATTTTAAAGTATAATCCACTTGATAAAAATAATTAATTCTGCTGACCAAAACATTAATTTTGCTGATCCGACATTTACTTAAGTATTTATTTACTAATCAAAAATAATTTAGTTGCCGACCAAATATTGCTGATGGTTTATTTATATATCATAGCCGACCTAAACACATGATGCTGTCCAAATAGTATTTATTATGTTAAATGGAATACAAATGTGGGATGATGAATGAACATGGCCACGTGGATGAGTGACGAGGTATCATCATAAGCCAGTTTAGAAAGAAAATTATTTATTTTACACAGATGAACTCTGAAGAGTTTTTAAGTAGTGAAAAGAAGAAGAAAACGAGATCGCTTCCAAAGTGTACGATCTAGAAAGAAGTCATAAAATACTGAGTTAATAAAAGAAAACCTTTCACTCCATCAAATTATTTGGATACTGCAAGGGTTCTTACTTTATTACAATATCGAGAACAGTGGACCGCAGAGTCATAAACTGATTATAGATCCTTTGTTTTAAAAGCCCATCAAATATTCAGTACTACAATAAAATAGTCTTGGATGAATTTTATTGCAGAGCTATGTTAAGATTTATCTCTCCTAAATGGTTGGAAGCGAATCGGTTCTTATATGCAAGTTCTGAGCAAACATACAATATTTACATTAAGGGTCGTCGCTACATATCTGACCGAAAATGCGTCGCGTATTATCGGTCGCGTTACGCCAGAACAGGCAAATAAAATTGTAGTAAAACATTTTAACGTTTCCCACTCAACTGGTGATGCGTACAGCGTCTATTACGTTTCCGTCAACGCATAGTCGGTCGACGTAACAATGTCACGACACGTGTATTTTGTATTATACATTCTGACTAGGCATAACATCAAGCAAAAATCGTTTGTTTACAGCCCGTTCGAACTACTAGACGCCTAATGTGGCAGGTCTAATCTGACCGAATAGACGCATTTTCCATCAGATATATATACCGACCCTTATATTCTTGATTGCCAGAAGAGAAAACAGAACAAAATCAGAGGTATTGAAGCTTATAACTCGAAGGCAATAAATACGGGCAAATAAAGCGCGCTACACACTGTACGTGAGGCACTGCCGGCGGGGCGGCGGCGGTCGCGACCGGGTGTAATTCGATTGGTGCAGGCTCCGGGAGCCGCGGGCAGACCGCGAGTTAAACCGATCAGGGTTGCCAGACCTTCGTGATAATCCTGGTAGAAATTACGATATTACTTTATTCCTTTACATAATTCTGGAAAAAGCTTTTTAAATGTTAGTAAGATAGTTGTGAGTAACGGTATTGTTTTCCCTTTAAATTTTAGAATTGCCAAATATTTTGATAACGTCAGAATAAATCTGTCTTTTCTTAAATCTCTTGTCTTGGGCTATGTTTTTCTGTTCTAACATGACTATAAGTAAATATAAAGTAGGCGTAAGTAAGTACGAATTTTTAGCAACCCTATCCTTGAAGTGTTACAGAATAAACAATAGTTAGATCACGCACAATGCAGCGTGATTGGACGAAGAACCTTTGGGTAACTTCGGAATCTTTTCATTCCAACCAAGTTTAGTTCCTACGTGTTTCGTATCGAGTTAATCGATCACTGATATAATGGATCAAACAAAGTTTTTTCAACTTTCGATTACATTAGTACGACCAATCCGTCTATCATAACAGGGAAACCAAACCTTTACTGACGGTATAACATTTTCTTTGTAGGTATTGTAATACTACGTTATTGTTTCGAATTCTGAAGCTTTTATCGCATCACACGTAGTACCTACCTACCAGTAACGAGATGCAAGGGACTGCATTTACACGTGCCTGTAGCTCGGGGCTGCTCGTTACGGTGTGAGCGTGACCAGCATCACAACTAGCAAGTGCCGTTCCAGTGCGTTTGTTCAGGAAGAACAGTTAGAATTATTTATTGATTTGTTTAGCGGGCCTCAGATAAAAAAAACCAAAAACACTAGTACACAACATATTTCATATACAGGTGCTAATATACATATATATTCGTCTTCAGTCAATCGATATCTCTCTCTCTCTAGTCTACCTTTTTTGGGATAATTTGAAAAATGTTGATAAAAAAATATTCCATACTTACGACAGTGCTAATAACAAGATTAACACTAACATTTTTCGAATTGTTATTAATTTTTACCGCGAAACGGCTACATCTGACGTAAATAAACAAATTTTAAAGCCGCACCACTGATTAAAATTCATGGCGAGTTGTCGCACGGAGGCCCGTGTGCGCACACCCTAATATAGTACCTCCTACTGACTAGGAAACTCCTGAAAGTAGGATTGTGAGATTGAAGAATTGTTTGCATTCTTTCAAGCGACTGATTTATTCTGCTACACATTTTTATTAGCGATTCTTTCTTATAGAAGAACAATAATTAGTATAGAGATAGTTACGAACATACAGCGCGTGTCTCCTCTTATAGTTGACGAAAGAGCGTGACGCTAAAGTTTCAAAGTCAATACATTTCAGAATAAAATAAACGAAAGAGTAAATGAAGTACGGAAATGTATTGCTGTAAAGTGTTGGCAAAACACTGGATTATTGCAATGGACAAGGGAACATTCACATATCGTACGCGAAGCCTAAGATAATATGCATATGGAGGTTTTTCGTTTATGATAAAAAGTAGGTACTACTATGCTACCCTCGTGAGTGTCCATAGCACTTTACCCAAGCCTCCAATATGCTAAGTGGGATACGTCATTGGTCATCCGAAAAAAGGGTGAATATTTTCAATTTTCTGATAAAGAAAAGGTTTTCCTTAACAAAACTCCAAAACTGTCCATAGATAAAGCCAAGCACCCACTTAGCGCCATACGAAAACAATATTACTCGCTATGCGCCGTTACTCGATACAAAACCATATCATAAACATTTACCTCTTTGCTCACACCTTCGCTGATCCACACGGACGAGGGAAAACAGTCTTTACACCACCAGCAAAGAGTCTCTTCCAGCTTGTCCTTATTATCTTCACATAGCATACGCGAAATGCACCTTATCACACCTAAGATAGACTTTATTTTCCGTTCGCGCGAGTTTAGGACCGATTTCCGTCGATATTTAAGTTGTCCAAACAAAGTTTACGTCAAGAACTAGCAGTTCACGTTAACTAGTATTTGAACGGTTATTTTTAACAGCTGCTTACAATGTAGCCTAAGCTTAGTTAATTTATTGAATGGTTTAGCATTATCTTAAACATTGGTTAATTATTATGAAGTAATTTTACATTTACATCGTAATTAAGGTTTAACGAAGTGAGTATTACGCGCATTTAACGATAGTTTATTATAGAGATATATATACTTTTAGTACTACAAGCCTCACTACACTATGAATATTATTGTTAGTTATAATTAGTGTTCGATTGAAGACGAGAAGTATTTTTATAGTTTTGGACCAAAACACACACTAGAAAACTACCGAGTTAAACAGCCTATATTAATATAAACACTAAAAACTAGGATAGTAAATCGTTGCTCGTCAGTAGTCGCGTGCGAGCGCTAGGGCGGGCGGCGGCGCTGCCTCAGGGCGGCGAGTGAGTGCTGCTGCAGCCCGCCTGCCTTTAAATACAGGTTCTTACTGTAACAGCCTATGGAGGTACTATACTATGGCGATGCTCACGGGGAAGTTTGAAGTCCATATGTATACTGTGGTACAACTATTCTGTTTATGCTCCAGCCTTCAAACACAGTATACATACATATGTTATACCAATGTCTGACGCCGCACCACGACGCGATACGTTTACTGTTTTATAAATCAAAATATGTACATATATATGGATCGACGTACAGTTTGTCAATAATCAATAATCAATTCTTTTTTATTTATATTAATATCTACTAATAATCTACCTCTAAAGATTTTACCCCTTCCATATCCATGTCTTGGCTAGAGCCCAAAATCTTGAGATTCATACTCAGATTATATGCGATGTATTGCAACCAATATGTATATACAAACAATTTCTTAAAAGTTTAATCATCATTTTCTTCTTGTATCTAATTTAAGACAATAATTGACGTTGTTATTTATTCCATATATGCAGACTAGCTCAAGCATCAATTTATCTGAGCGCGCTATACCTAAGTACAGCCGAACAAAAACAAACTCTCACATAGGTATCTCTCATTTCAGCGGTTCTTTGGTAAACATCGTTGAGATCCGAAAGAATCGTTTTGGCCTCAAATTCAACCAAACATCGCCTGTATGCCTTATAAATAACCTTCCCGGCAGCACTTCTAACAGTTTTTTTTAAATATTATTCACTTTTGTGTATACAATGTGTATTGTCGAACCTTGATCAAACGAGATGTGCGGATACACGACATATATTTATCGATAAAAAACTAAAAATAAAAAATTATATGTTACCTGTCTCAAAAATAAAGCCGATTTAATATTTTTTTTAATGAAAACTACTTCATCTGGTTTTTTCTTCGTTTCTTTTTGAGTAAACGGTGTATTTTATTCAAAGTAGCCTCATTTGAAAGCTAGATTGTTTATCTAGCTAAGAAAAAAATACAATTCCGATACATAAGCCTAGTAAAATCAATATTTTTTTTGAAATTTGCAAAAAAAAAACAAATTTTATTTTATTTTTGATCTGTAACTTTAAAACTGGGTTATTGAGGTGTACTTTTTTGCATGTTATATTAAATTTCATAATTTAATCTACAAATTCTCCAAAAAATATAGGTCTATCTGTTTTTGTTGTCATGTTATTTACCATTTAAAATAGGTACTTTCTGTTTTGTCAAGAGTAAAAAAAAACAAAAACTTTATCTTAAACAGCCGTTACTATCCCACTGCTGGGCAAAGACCTCATTCCATTTCTTCCTATCTTACCTCGTTTTATTTTATAATTTATGTAGATTAAATCAGTTGATATTCCTGTTGATCTTTGTACAAAACAGAAAGTACCTATTTTCAATGGTGAATAACATAACAACGAAAAGAGATAGGCCCATATGTTTTGGACGATTTGTAGATTAAATTATGAAGTTTAATATAACATGCAAAAAAGTACACCTCAATAACCCAGTTTTAAAGTTACAGATCAAAAATAAAATAAAATTTGTTTTTTTTTGCAAATTTCTAAAAAAATATTGATTTTACTAGACTTATGTACCGAAATTGTATTTTTTTCTTATTTTCTTAGCTAGATAGACAATCTAGCTTTCAAATAAGGCTACTTTGAATAAAATACACCGTTTACTCAAAAAGAAACGAAGAAAAAACCAGATGAAGTAGTTTTCATTAAAAAATATATTAAATCGGCTTTATTTTTGAGATAGGTAACATATTATTTTTTATTTTTTGTTTTTTATCGATAAATATATGTCGTGTATTCGCACATCTCGTTTGATCAAGGTTCGACAATACACATTGTATAATATAAATCACCGTTTATTTATCTACTCCAAATTATAAAAATTGAGAATTAGTAATCTTATATGTATTTATTAGTAATCTTTGTTTACATGCAACGTCATTATTTTGAGAACGATACTATAAAAAAAATAGTTCCGTTTCAAGACATTTTTGCCAAACTGTAACTCTATTCACTTTTCTATGGTATTATACACTTTAAATAAATTTATGTGAAAACGAGTCATTCATAGCTTTGGTTTCAAAAATAAACATTTTTCAAGCTATGCCTCTAAATAGCTGGCAATTAAATAATTGCGACACAAATATTTTGGCAGCGCCCAGCGCCCCTCCCGACTCAAAAATATGTTGACGCCAATAAAACTGATACCCTAATTCATAATCCACAGCCACGACCATTAAAATAGTTAGGCGTTTATTGCTGCAATTATACCCTTAACTACCCCTACTAACCTATTACCGCCGCCCTGCTTTGTATTATTTTATGGAGAAGTAAAAATTTTACGAGCTTGTAGTCGATTACGAGTGGATCAAACTAGTGTTAAGGGCTGCCCGCGCGGTGGGACGATTCACTTAAACGCGGTGGTTATGAGCCGTAAAGGGATAGGTTCGGGAGGTTTTATACGAGTCTCGCGAAGTCAATGCTTAAAAACTGAGTTACAAAAACAACTTAGATTTATTTATCTGTAAGTGAATGTATATTATAATGTTCTTTGAGTAATTAAATGTCTTGAACCACAACTACCTGAATAACATGAAACCAGTGCCTGTCTGTCTGTACCCCAATAAATTAAATAGCGTTTTCAATTACCCGCGGGATCGGCCGCAGCCCCACAGAAACAGCCCCCCACCCCTAATCCCCACTCTGACATATTTTTAATTAAATGCCACTTACTTGCCGCGCCTTGGATGGTGGCTCCACCTAGCGGGGATATGTGGGAGCCAAGAAATTTTCTGAGTTTATTGAATTTCATGGAAACAAGACTATTTTCTAATACCGATTTTGAATAGTATTTTCTATCTTTTCTTACATCGCATTGAAAATAGTTGTTATTAATTATTGTTAGAAAAATTTATTAATATAAAAATAAAAATAAACAGTGAAACATTTATAATAATTGACAGACAAAAAGCAAAACAACATGACCTATGTACGTAAATTACATAATAGTCATCAAAAAGCATGCATCGACCGGGAATCGAACCCGGGCCGCCCGCGTGGCAGGCGAGCATTCTACCACTGAACCATCGATGCTCTGACACTACAGTCAAAATAAAACATCGTAATCGCGGGCACATCTTCTATCTATGAATTACGTCATTCTGATAAGTACTAAATTGCGTTGGTATACCAAATTGTTATGATGACCTCGGAAATAACAGCTGGCGAGATTCTTCACCGGTGTCGTACAGCAATAGATTATGCAAGATCAACGAGATTGTTTATGTGATTGTTAGTGTGTTTTACTTATTGCATAAAATCATTTGTATCACACTAATACGATGAATACGAAAGTTTGTAAGGTTGTTCCCTCTTAACGCCAAGCACGGGTCGGTCTGAAATTTTGCATAGAGGTAATTCTAAGCCTGGACTGGATTGGCGTATGCGATTTTTCACGAAAATCGTTTTCAAAGCCAAAGCCAGCAGCAGCTGTTTATATCAAACAATATTTGACCAATGCCTGACTACGCTAATGGTTAGGATAATGGTTTCTGCAGGACTCGCAACATATTATTTTGTCTAAAATGTTCCAATAAATATGTATTTGTATACATATTTATAGGTACCTAAGGGAAAGAGAGTAAGGATGCCTTTAGTCTGACTGCCTGACTCTGTCCCGGAGACTATTGAAAAAAGTATTAGAAACAAAATGATGATGATGATGGACAATATCACTTGGCAGCCTCTATGAAGCCTCGCACATTGTCTAGCTCTAGCCGATCCTTGTCTCTGGAAACGAGCTTATATAATACTAGCTGCGCCCTGCGGCTTCGCCCGCGTAGAATGATGATGATGATGGACAATATCACTTGGCAGCCTCTATGAAGCCTCGCACATTGTCTAGCTCTAGCCGATCCTTGTCTCTGAAAACGAGCTTATATGATACTAGCTGCGCCCTGCGGCTTCGCCCGCTTAGAATGATGATGATGATGGACAATATCACTTGGCAGCCTCTATGAAGCCTCGCACATTGTCTAGCTCTAGCCGATCCTTGTCTCTGGAAACGAGCTTATATGATACTAGCTGCGCCCTGCGGCTTCGCCCGCGTAGAATGATGATGATGATGGACAATATCACTTGGCAGCCTCTATGAAGCCTCGCGCATTGTCTAGCTCTAGCCGATCCTTGTCTCTGGAAACGAGCTTATATGATACTAGCTGCGCCCTGCGGCTTCGCCCGCGTAGAATGATGATGATGATGGACAATATCACTTGGCAGCCTCTATGAAGCCTAGCACATTGTCTAGCTCTAGCCGATCCTTGTCTCTGGAAACGAGCTTATATGATACTAGCTGCGCCCTGCGGCTTCGCCCGCGTAGAATGATGATGATGATGGGCAATATCACTTGGCAGCCTCTATGAAGCCTAGCACATTGTCTAGCTCTAGCCGATCCTTGTCTCTGGAAACGATCTTATATGATACTAGCTGCGCAGTGATCTGATAGTGGACGGAGGCTGCGATAAGCCGGACACCGGAACCGGAAGCGGCCGGAAGCCTGCGTGCCGGCAGCTGACGCGCCTGATGGCGACAGATTAGATTGTTGTGTTTACTGGTAGAATGTTAGATGCTACTGGCACATCATCCGCATCAGCATTCGCAGGTGGACCTCACCCACTGATGGGTATGAGCGGCGGCGTCTCGTATTTTATGTCATCCACCAAGGAGTTTTTATACTCGTAATGCTAGCCTCTATACGGCCGGTAATATTGTTATACAATGTTATTTGTCTACATATATCTTGATTTTATTTTAATAATCTCATTATGTTCTGGAAATTGAAACATTAGCAAATGTAGTAATTTGTGTTCCTATAGCCAAATAAATAATCTAAAACGAGTTGTATTTTTAACGTCGACCAGCAATTCAAAATTTGTGGTAGAATTACACTGAGCCTTTTCAATCAGATCAATTGTGTTTGAACAAATGTTTTCAAGTTGACTATCGTGAAGTGACGTAACCACATGATTATAATCACTTGTGCGCTTGTTTTTAATTTAATTTTCATTCATCGTCAACATCACCCTATGTTAGTCCACTGCTGGACATAGGCCTCCCCAATGAGCGCCATAGCGCCCTGTCCTCAGCTTGCCGCATCCAGCATCAGCCTGCAGTCCTTCACAGGTTGTCCTCTTGGCCGGAGGACAACCTACACTACGTTTGCCGAGATTTGCATTTAATTATACCCACAAGTAAATCGATCTTTGTACAGGGGACGCAACTGATATGAGAGATACAAGTAAGTCCTGGGATAATATAGAATTAACCCGTCCTCGTTCTACATGACAGGTTCATCCGCCGCCTGCGAGACATCTTTATCCTCCTGGTGGTGCACCGGGTGGAGCGGTTCCCAGGGCTCCATACGTTGTGCAAACAGGATCATCCTGCGTGTCGAGGGAGCTGCATTCTATACGCGCGGGAAAACCGCGTGCGAAGGATTATGTGCATTACATTATTAGGCAAGGAAAGCCCGATCGGAAATTCAATTTATTGCATCAGGGCATCCGAGAGTTGCACTGAAAGGAGTCTTGCATTGTGCCTGGTTGTCTTATCTGGAAAACAACTTATCTACCAACCTGACAAGACCCAGTGGCAAGACATTATAATTACGAATGCATCTGTAAGTTTTTATCATTATTGGCCCTAGTTAAATTACTTTGTCCTTGTCTTGTATCGGATAAATAGATGACTAGCATTTGTTTTTGATATTCAATATATTATTATATTCATCTTGATGGAATTAATCGACTGAATGGATGGAATGTATGTATAATTTTTTTTAATCGTTGTACAATCGTAGACCTTCTTTTGTGCTCCGTTTGAATGTAATCCATGGAGTAAATCAAATTTTAGGTTTTTTTTAAAATAAATAAATACAATCATTCATTCGGTTCTTTCAAGGCGTTACAAAATGTACTGTTAATGACTGAGAAATCAATTTATTGCTTACATTCATTTCGCTTTCATATTATTTTTTATGACCAAGTCGATTCCGGTCGTTTCAAATGTTAGCTCCCTCAGAATCAGTCTTACGTACCTCTGACTACAAAGAACAGTTCACAGTAAATTAATTTTAAACCTTGGTAGCTATTTACTTTTAAAAAGCAATGGCGCGTCACAAGATTACCGCTGATTTAAGCGGCGCATCCAGATGGGAGGATTAGTCGGGAGCGCGCGCGTGGCTAAGCCCGCGCCCCTGGAAAAGGATTTGCAAGAATAATGCGCGCCCGATGCACTTACATATCTCTGGACGTTTTGAGCTAACATTCCACCTAGCAGCCCAACATTTCAGCCGAACTTGTTTATATTTATTTATTGGGTCTTATCTACATACAACCTATACTACTGAATGTATATATATATATTATATATTTTCCATAACATGCTGTGCCCTTTCCATGGCTTTCGGCAGGTTCTCCGTTATGATAAGATGTATCTACGCTGATTAGAGCAGAGTATTGAGTTAAAAAAGGGTACATGTTATGAGGACACTACTGCACACACGTCACTTGGCATAGTCGATTAGTCAAAAAAAAAAGTCATCCAAAAAGGTAGTAACAAGCTGTTGCTTGTCCTCCTTAGCTAGTCTTATGTTTATTTTTAGTAAAACAATGCCCACAAAAATATTGCGTAAAAGCCCATTATCTAAATTGGATCGTGCAATTTAAATGTAATAAAACCTTGCATGTCATAAAGCATCGCCACACACCGTAAACGTTACGGGTATCACGGTGGCGTTATGGCGTGAACACACCTCGTAAATTAACGAGCCTCTTCGTTACGGTGTGTGATGGGACCGTGTGGGCGCGCCCTAAGATGGACGGTGAAGGAAATTGCCCGGGAAACTACACCTGAATATACACAAATAACTTATTCACAAAATCTTGAATAACCTTTACTGAATTGGTTTTGTGTATCTGAATCTGAAACTAGAACGTGAAAATCTATACCTATGTAAAATGTTTTATAAACCTTCCTCTTGAATCACTCTATCTATTTGTTCAGTAACGTGGCGAGATGAGGATCAATTCATTGTAATACCACCTCTCTAATTTACCATGTCTGTTATGAATAAACTATTTGTATTTGTATTTAAAAAAACCGCATCAAAATCCGTTGCGTAGTTATAAAGAATCATACATGGGGACAGACAGACAGCGGGAAACGATTTCCTGCGATAGTATCACGATGGTTGATGACATTTTCCAGTCACATCGCAAAGCATAATTGGATCCAAAAAATACAAGACAGAGAAAGCTAGCCATAGCAAACGGAAGCCATGCCCAGCAGTGGACTCGTAACAGAGGGATGATGATTAACATATTTAACATTATTCCTCGCTGAAGTGATGGCTCAGAGGAAGCGCAAGTCACCTGCTAGTTTCAGTATCTCTGAAGTGATGGCTCAGAGGAAGCGCAAGTCACCTGCTAGTTTCAGTATCTCTGAAGTGATGGCTCAGAGGAAGCGCAAGTCACTTGCTAGTTTCAGTATCTCTGAAGTGATGGCTCAGAGGAAGCGCAAGTCACCTGCTAGTTTCAGTATCTCTGAAGTGATGGCTCAGAGGAAGCGCAAGTCACCTGCTAGTTTCGGTATCTCTGAAGCCGTGCTCTTTGCATAATTAGGGAAGCAAATAAAAGCCCGAAGCCAGCCAGTCCAAATATCACGTGCCTTTGACGAAATGAAAGAATTTCCACGTGGAAATGAAAATACCTCCAGCGTTAGTGGACGAGCGCACAAAATAACGAATGATACCTTACAAACCTCGCATACCTATAAAAAATTATAAAATGTCCGCGCATTGTGCTGCCTTTTATGTTTTATTCTAAATCCACTCAAGAATTTAACAGTGCCGTTTGAAAAGGTCGCGGCGAAGTGGCGGCGGCACAGCCCCGCCGATACCAGCTGGTTACTCTCCACATCTTCATTACTATTGTGGGTACTCCTGCGTCGTCGGTGCGGTTATTGAAGCTGAGTAGCGTAGATAGATTATATCTATCTAATTATATAATTTAGTTTCCAGGAATATGTAGATTATGATAATAGACATGTGATGATAGACACATTCTCACTATCAATAATTTTTTCAACACTCCCGCTCGAAAGCGCTGACAATGTATAGCAATAAAGCTGAAAAATTGTGAAATGTGAATTTTATTTCGTTACCTAAGATCTCCGAAACTACTAAACAGATGAAGCTGAAATTTTGAACATAGCTATAACTTAGATAATAGGCTACTTATTATACCCAAACTTCTTATACACAACAGGCAGACGCTAGTTTAAAAAAATGGTGTTCATTCTGCTAGCGTTCTATACGAACACAGAGACAGTTTATTTGCTTAAGTGTGCTGTGTTTTGTGTGTGTTGCTGTGTCTGTCTGAAATACAAAGTTGTTCTTCGGAACCTTGGCATGGACTGGAAGACCTTGTCTTGAGTGACGGAGCTTCTCAGCGCTAGCCTAGGACACGTTTCAAAGGGTGATTGCATAGGGCAGAACGCAGTTGGGTGATGAATACGAGTCTGCGGTGATTTGAGAGGACATTATGTGTCGCGCGGAAGGTGGAAGAACGGATTTTTGTAATTTATTTGACGGTGTAAAGAAAGCTTACAGCGTAACCAACATAAAAAGACCGTAAGCATTGAAGAGAGTCTATACGATATGACGGTTATGGTTAGGCGAGTTCAAATAGACCCGCATTTATTTTTGGTGCATGTTATCCCTTACGAAATACGAAACAGCAATATAATTCGTTATTTCCAAGCCAAAGCTAAAATGAAATAACACGTGTCGAGGCAGCAAAGCCAGCTCACGCCTTGTCCGGGCCCCGGGCTACTCCTGATTGATGGAGCCTGCGGGGGATCAGCTTCGACGAGCTGCCACCAGCTGTCTGGCCCGGCCACAACAAGAACGGAATAGTAAAGCCCTTTAGATGTGTCAATTTTACTATCACGTTGTATTAGTATTTATAATAATGTGTTCAGATCGCGCAAGTTTAAAAATATTTTTTGTCTAATATAATCGAAGTACTAGTTGGACTGGTTGGAATAAACGATAAAATCTGTAAATAAGATATCCAGCGAATAGCCAAAATGGAGTTTTGAGCGCAGACTTTGCACAGCGTAGAAAGGAATGGATGGTGCTCCAGTGCGCAAACACCTGTGCAGCGCAGACACTTCGATTGTAACTGCAATCACACGCGGGTGTGTAAATACTAAACCAATCGGTGGCTAACCTGCCTCTAGGGCTGGCACTTCAGGCTTGATCCATAAGTCTGTCAGCTGTATTAAAAATATCATCTGAATTATCTATAAAATAGGCGGTTATTCAATTCAACTATGAAAATGTAATGTCGTTGTATTTTGTTGAGTAATAAAGGGACGATGCCTATTGGACAAACAGAGACAGACACGCTTCATTTCTTTATTAAAAGTATAAAACCTTCTACGAATATTTCCGACTTCACACACCTGAAACTCAAAACCCCGCGCTTCTTACCTAGTTTCGTTGAGCGGTACCTCCTGTGACTATTAACCAAACTAGATTCCTAACCGCGCAATCCTGGCTCTCATCCGCCATGATTACGGCCGCGCGGAACTTCACAAAGTTAAGCTAGGCCGCCCAACTTGTGGGTTTAATCGAGAGAAGGACTTCTAAACGGTTATTTTATTTAATTAGTGGGCATCTTACGAAGCAAGACGGGACCTTTGTTCGAGTAATCTTAAGATTTCTGCGTGAGAATACAGACAGGTCCGACTTAAACAACAGCTAAGGATTTGACACGAAATAGGATTATTTTGCCAGAAAATAGCTTAGGCTAAACATTTCCTAGGTACCTACATAAGAAACGGGTTTTCAGTTCAGAAGTTTATCCGGTATATTTTATATTACCTTATGCAGAATATTTCATACCTAGATTAGAAGGATGATCCATTAAGTTGCATTCTCTATAGTTGTAAAGTAGCGTGGCAGCCCTGCCGTGCAATCCCCACCGAAGGCGTGTTGCAAGTCCCTCGGGACCGCATTCTAATTCCATCGGCAGTGGCGGCGCGGTACCTTGCGGCGTCGCCGCACACCTGAATGGAGCCTTACTTTTTACGAGCTATTGAGACCGGAAAACGGATTTTCATTACTGAACATTTGCTTTGTAAACAGGAAAATTCTAATTTAGTCTTTGGATTTTGCAAGGCTAGGAATTGAATCAAATGTAGGATGAAGAGAGTGGATTTGACAGACCTTTTAATTTATTTATATAAAAGGACACAGAGTGCGCCCGTTTGAGGAGGTATTTTTGGTCACTTGGAAAAGGACACGAATGCGTGATCCAATACCATAGAGTGCACCTTTGTTTGATGACCTCTACAACAAAAAACGTTTTTTTACTTAAGCAATAAGGTAGCATCGGCATATATGTATGTATGCATAGTTTGTAATAATACCCACTTGACTTGTATTTGTAGTTTGTATCTAATACAGTCAGATATATTCTTTATTTGCGCACAAATAACAAAATTGATCTTCAACAAGTTCTATTTGTCAATCTTATTGGCAGTCCCCGAGCCAGCATCTTCAATCGGAACCGAAATCTCTGCAACTTGGTAGGTATATGTAGGTATCTCTGATTGTTCCGTGTGTACTCTCGATTTCGACTGTTTACCGAGTCCCGAGTCTCGAGGCTTGAGTCCCGAGTCTTGTTGGCGAGGCGCGGATAATTGGGACAGCTTGCATTGTCACCCCGGGGTGCAACTTGGGACTCGAATCAAATCGTATTGGAGGCTCTGCCAATAGACATCTTTGATATTCAATCGAAGGACTGATTCAATATTAGAAGGTTTCAAAATTGGTTATTGCCCTATCTGCTTCCATGGATTCGGCTATACACAGTAAAAGGCATTCAATTTAATATAAATCAGACGGATTTTTCACATTATTTCGCAAAAAAGCTTTACAAAACACTTTACAAATCAGCGAGTACGTACGATAAACGGCGTCGATTCAGCTCGCTGAATGTGTACATTCGATAACATTATCGCTTGCGATATCACGGTAGGTACAAAGCAGCGGGCGAGTGTGAAATGCGCGAATAGTGTGAAATGCGCGAATAGTGTGAAATATCAAGGAATCGAATCGGCGCGCGCTCGAGTGCGAATATTGTGATCGCTTGATTCGGGGACAGACGGGACGATGGGGACAGGGAACCTTAAAGTAGAGAAGCCAACGACCTGTCATTTTGAATTAGCAAAATGGTATTTTATTTTAAATTAAATTGTATTGTATTGAATGTTTTTGACAATTCATGGCCTATGCATCTAGGTATGTATAGTATTTTTGTTATTAAGTGGAAATTTTAATCACAAGAGTTGAGTCATTTTTGTTTTTATGATAAGAACAAACTCGCGCACAATACTATGAGAGTGTTACACAGAATAGCTGTAGATATGGTTTGGTGATTATAAATTAACCTTTACTATATGAATCGTTTTTATAATGGCACGGTTTACCTTATTCTTATCAGCTTATATAATTTTATACAATTATTTCTTGCGCAATTATACCTCGAACAAACTGGAAACCCTCGATAGAGCGTGGGTGAGGAGAAGGCATCTCCCCAAGAGTTGGACGTAATGAGATTATTGTAATACTGCAAACACGTTACCTTTAAAGAGTTTGAAGTATTACCTTCACCTAAATTCAGACATAGAACAAGTACTAGAGCCTGTAAATCCAGCTACGATTTTTTCCGGCTCGTATCACACGAGCGCTACGAAGCGAATTCGTTTATCTTTATCACGATTTTCTGTCGTCCATTCGTTCATACCTCAGTGGAGGCCCACAATAGGAGCGCGGGTATCTACATCGGTGCCTGCACCTTGTACATTGGTGAATGCAAGTATCATTTCACAAGCCAATGGAATCGCACAATCTTTTTATCGCATTTACTGCGGAAAGAATGGAAATGTTTTGATTCGCTTCATTCGGTTAGTGTACACCTGTCGAAGTCGGGCAGGAGGCTGTTCACGGAAATTGAAAAGATGCTTAGTTTCCCTACAATATTTCTTACGGAGGCGGCTCAGGACCGCTTTTTCTTGCGTCGTTTGGCCTATGTTCAGTTGGCGATATTCTCGAATTGTATAATGTAGGCACTCTTTTATGAATTATTTCATACAAAGTGCTGTTAAAACGGAAACCGTATATGAATTATGGCAATTATAATGAAATACTTTTTAATTGTTTCACAAAATAATAAGTAATTGATGGCAATCAATTACTTATTATTGTGTGACATGTCAATGTCATATAATCAATCGCCCCCAACTACAATGTCATAATAATCAAAATGCAATTCAAAAGTCAAAGAAGTACAAAATGATCTTTGCACTGTCATTCCAGCACTTCATTAGATCGCACTAAAGTGTACTGAAGGGTGCCCCCCGCGCCGCTCGCCCCCCGCCCCCGGGGGGCAGGGCGGGCGTCTAGTCACGTGGCGATTGCCTTCGTCTGATGACGGACACGGGCCTCATTATCCACCTCCGAGTGTGGACTCCTGTAGTTCTCCCCTTAATCTCACGTCCTCGGCTAATGGCAAGACGCTGCTTGCTACACTTACAAGGACGTAATTGTTCGGAAGTATTTTTGATGCAGACTGGTAGAAATTGGAGAAAATTACTTTAATATATGAAAGACCCATGAAAAGTATCAAAAATAGTACACAAGTTATAGTTTGCTACCAGTAACTCAATCTGTTCTAACACTTTATCGCGAAAAAACTCGTGTTATGCCGCAGGTAGAAGTAGGTAGCAAATAAAATAACAAAAATATTGTTACTAGTATTTTATGCTATTGAATGTACTGATTCCGAAAATTAAGTCATTTAGACGTAAAGTCTCTAATATAATATTTGAATAATAACGAAATCAATTACAACTTTTTAATAAACAAAATCGATTCGAATTTTATTCTCGTAAATACCAAAGACGAGCAAAAACTAATAAATCCCAGAACTTACAAATGACTGCTGAATCAAGTCTCGATAAGTACATAGTCGTTCGAAATAATTATTTAGTCGTAATATATGTCTGGTTTTATAAGAGCTATTGGTAGATGAATATCATTTCTACTGTATCATTTCAGTAGAATTGTAGGAAATATGGCATTACACCCTAATGAAGGCAGAAGGCAAAATCTATGAATAGACAACATACAAAGAAGGTACTGAATCGATTAAAAATCTAAAGTCCTCTCCAGCCACAGCCGTTACTTATCTATTCCAAAGGATATACTTAATGGAGTCTCAAGACGCAGTGGTGCCTTTGAGGGCCAGCGCCATTTGCACTCGGTAAAACGTTCAGAATCGAATCAACGCTGTTCCTGCCTCTAACCGAGTTACACTGCGACCTTGCTGGCCAGGAGCTAGACTGCTACTGAGCTGAGAAGATATAAGTGGAAATCAGAAGGCGTAATACTACTTAAGTATTGAGAAATTGATGGTTTCAAGAAAGTTTCTAACGAAAACGACTAACTGCCGCAAAGTTAGTAGTTCAGTAATCATGTTTCAGCCTGAATCTTGATGATTATCCATCTTTTAACCTTCGATAAATAACATATAATTTATTGATACATGGCAAAAATTCAACTTTCAAATGAATTCCGTAGTAGTCAGCCACGGTGTCTCTACGCTGGTCTACCTACAAAAAGTAACATTCAGAGCTAATTTCTTCCAATTTAATTTCAGCTGATTTCACCTTTTCCGTGAATCTGCAATCCAGTTATGACGTCATTGGTCTTCTGCGACGAAGTAACTTAATTATAAAAGAGTTGACCCAAAATCCTTTCCTTAATTTAAAATAACTTTTGCTTGACCCTTTTTTGGGCAACTTTTCAAAGTTATTTATTGCTCACGATTACGGTGAAATTACACGGGACTTTTTAGGATATTTCTGGCGGAATAAATACGGACTTTTTGATAAATAAGGGTCATCGGATGAAAGGGCGTGATTATGAATAATTTGATAAGGCTGCCGTAGAATTCAACCCATCCTATCGCGATCCCTATACATCCATTTTATTCACGTTCTATTTGCAGATATTTAAATCTTATTTAGATTTACATTTCTGCATATTTCATATTTCTTCAGTTCGGAGAAAGGTCTCGACTACAATATCTCCTGCAGCTCCCCGATATTGCCCTCTCCGCGACGTCAATATTGACCTCACCCTTATCGAATTGATATTGCTTCCCGCGGGCTAACATGACACCTCTGAACTTTATGAAATATAAAATGTAACTTCATAGGGCTGCATACATCTATCTAGTTGATTATGTTTCTACAACTGTGCTGTAAACCACGAACCCCATTTATATTTATCTTATTCCGAAATCCCTTTTCAAATATAAACTTAATTTTCCGCACCGACGACTTCAAAGAAAATCGCAATGCAAAAGTTTTATTGAAGCAAATGAGAGGCTCAAAGGAGCGCTGCATCCGATCGGGAAATAGAGTGGCATGGCAACACTATCTACTCGTGCACAGGTATGTATGTATGTATGTGGGTAGATGTAGATAGGGGACAGATGCGACACTTTGTTAATACAGGGGCACACTGGGCTTTGATGATAGTGTTGATTTTAAGTTACTTTTCCGTAGGTAGCATAATAGGGTAGCATAAGCAATTAAAAATCGAAAGATTAAGTGGGACTGGACTGGACATAAGGTGTGGACTGGATAACTTCCCTTATTCGAAGCCAAAACACGCTTGAGTTGTTGATCCACTGGAGTTTCATCTTAGGATATTGTTCGTTTAGGTTGCAGACTATAGCCCCAGTGTAGCACCAGCCCAGCTAGTTGCAGGAAATCACCCGCACAGGTCAGCGGGGCGGAAGACTTACTGTGAGGCAGCTCGACCAGTCATCTTATCACTCTTCATAGAGGAGTTGGTCCGCGCGCGAGAGCTAGTCATCGATGTGAGCGGTGACGAGGTAGGAGAACAAAAGAGAGCTGGGGACATACTGGCCGCTTTTTTAAACCGCAGACGCTTATTATTCTGGTTATCGGATCCCTAGCGTTATAGAGGTGTAGGTATGTTGATGGGTTATTTAATAATCAATGTTTGTTAATCTTAAGTCAATGTTTTTTTATTACGAGCAGTTGTAACCAAGTGGCGTCAGCACCAAGTTATATAAAAAAACACTTTTAAAAATATTTCTCGCTTTATTATAAATATTAATTCTGTGTCCCGTGCGCACGTTGTCCACTTCCACTCGGGTTGATCAGCTCGCCGGGAAACTTACCGTCTCGTAGGAAAAACAAAGAAATATGCGCGATTTTAAGAGCAAAGAGTTTTGAAGGTGTGTTCCGTACATTTTTATGAAGTCTCCTAAAGCTGCAAACAAAAGCTTATTTGCCCTGTCTAGATAGTTTTGAAGAGCTGGCCAAAGGCCAGAGTGTGCCTTGCAAGATTGCTGCGCGTCTGAGGGATTACTAGATCAGTGCACACCTATTCGTGCATGCATTTACTGTACTTTCATCATCATCTTTGGGTACATCAACCTATCCCACACTAAGTTAGTTTAGCTCACAAAATGTATTTTACTTCCATACTATCAGCCGGCATCTCCGTACTGTAAAAAAACTTCTGGCAACGTTTATTCTATGAAGCTTCTTTGAGGTAGTTCACTTTATTTCCCAATGCGGGAGGAACCCTACAAACTTGATCGTCACGCTCAGATGGCGCCACAAACTTGCTGAAACTATCGCTTTATAATGGAAACCGAGCGCTTATATTTTTATTATTTTCATGAGTCCACCGCTTTGTGGAGAAATGAAGTGTGGAGGAACTTAATCTGAACTAAGTATAATAATAGATTGGAGAAGTTAAGTAAGTTTTGTGAAAGCGGCATTACAGTGGCGTTCCGGGGAAATGGCCACAGACGAGGAAATAAACGAAAACGCTTTGCTTGACTAACAATGTTTAATAATGGCTATTTTCTTGGCACACAATAACAAAAAAAGCTATTTTTGTTATTTTACTGACCAAAACACATCATAGTTTCCATGTGGTTTGTGCTCGATTCTCGATGTAGTAGGTCAAGGGATGAAACAAGATAATTTATTGCACGCCTCGTAAAAGTATTATCAAGAAGGCATCATAAGATGGCGGGTTCCTATTCGATCAGCCAACCGAAACTTATTTATGTTATTTCCCTATACTCATAATAGGTTTTTAGAACAACAAGCCATAAGTTTCTGAACAACTATGCCATAAATCGCGTAACATACGTTCATGTAGAGCCATAACAAGGCATCAGGGAGCATTGCCAACTCCTAAATAGCTTTCCGGAGATAATGTCTTCAAGAACTAACATACTGCAAAACACATAAAACTGAATCTAAGTTTTCAGTTAGAAAGGTAGCTTATGTAAGAAACAGTAGGGTACACGACAAAAAATGCTGTACCTACCACCATTACCAGTAGTTTTCGGAAACTAAGGTAAGTGTAGGTACGGTATAAGAGCTATTAGATGGTCGACTTCATTGACTACAAAAGTCATTTATAGCGGGATATTTACCATGATTTGATTTTCGAGTCGACCGATAAATGACTTACTTGTTTGTAAATGACGTGTTAATAACTACGATAGTTTCAAAAGTTTTTATTTACTAAATGGGTTGTAGAGTCGGCCATCTTCTCTTGTCGTATAGTATTCTAATACTAACAAGTTAAACAGGCTCTTTGTACTTCTTTTTTAATATATACGAAACGAACGATATAATGTTAAGAAATTTGCAAACTACTTTGAAGTCAAGCAGCTCCTTGGAAGAAAAATACCTTCAAAAATATATACCAGTAGGTATGTTGTATATAAGTAACTGAGAAACAGAGGCTGTCCTCGGGCGAGTGTGGAGGCCCTTCGACTCGACAGTAGTGGGCTTGTTGGCACAGCGCAGTGACAGACAGACACAGAGATTCACAATTTGATATGCGTCTCCCCAGGCGAGACTTTTATATTTGAATAGGCCGGGGTATGCTCTTGTTTGTCCGTACACATGTTTCAAACTCCGTACTGTTGATCGTACATGTAATGCGCACGAGATATTACTGTTTATTCCTGCATACGTATATTTGTTTTCGATGTCTACATCTGGATACTGAAAAGCATTTTAGATTTGATTTGTTGTAAAAAAGGACTGGACGACCGATGTGGCGCGGTGGGCGAAGATCCGCCTGCGACGCAGGAGGATGCGGTTTCGATTCCTGCCAAACTAGTTTATGTCTGATGTTGTGTCTATGTAAGTTAGTTGTTTCTACCTAAATTATACCTTTTTCATTTCACTCTGTTTCTTATTTAAAGAATTAAATTTAAGTTTACTAGATATTTACGGCGGATTGTACGTGTTCAAACCAAAAAATGTAAGTTATGTACCTACTATGGGGTATTCAATTAAAAATGTAATTTACTGAAGTCTGAAAAGTAAATGGATGTTCTTAATGAAAGCACAAATGAAGCTCTTTTAATTATGTTCAGTAAAATGCAAAAAGAAGCGGTACTGGTAGGGAAAAAATATGTTCAGCGGTTCTCCATTACAGTTACCTGTGCAAACCGTTGAAACCTTATTATGAATTTTGTACAATAGTTAATTATTGAGACAATTACCCAAGGAGAACTGATGAAGGTATTGATAAGATGCGTCTATAAAATTAGGTGCGAGAGAAAGGTTAGAATCAAGATACAAGAGAAATGGTATCGGAGGACAAGATCCACACTTTTAGACGCGATCCAGTACAATGTATACAATTTCTAATAAATAAAACGTTGACTTAGCATAATAAGGGTTTTTTTTATTTGTTGCAAACTAGTAGACGCATTGGATCTGTCAGTACGCTAGTTTGCGGTTAATAAGGGTTGCCTTTAATTTTAATGTTCTAATTCTAACCGTCCGTCCTTCTCGAAAGTTAAAACTCAAATGACAATGATCTCCACATCGTCAGGATATCGTCATGCGCGAGTAGGTACTATCAGGTGAGATTCAAACCAAAAATCGTTATTGTTACAAGTATACAATTTATTGAAATTATTTATGACTAGCTGCGCCCCGCGGTTTCACCCGCGTGGTGATAGATATTTTGGATAATATACCTTTATGAATTGTAGCCTATGTGTTATTCTGATATATGTATGTAATATTATGCTATATTATTGTGAAGTTTCATAAAAATCCATTCAGTAGTTTTTGCTTGAAAGAGCAACAAACACCTCACAAACTTTCGCTTTTATAATACATATTAGTAGTATTGTGGTCTAACGAAGGTAGTTCCAATAAATATGAAAGAAAATCTAAACGATTGATAGTTTTAAAAAGTTTGCAGTGGACGTGTTAAGTACTTATTACAAAGGCTATGGAACATTTTCCTCGTCAGTACTTACAGAGAGAACTAATCGAATCAGTGCTCCAGCTGCTGCAGTGCCAGCGCCCTCTCGCGGCCCCTGCGTTATTAACTACTAATATTAAATAGGTACTTAGTACAAATATTAGAAGTTCAGTGAATAAACAGATAGGCACGTTCGATACATTAGGTGCCTACCCTATGTGCTTTGCATGTCTACGAGCGAAAAAGCAGCCAAAACTCGTTCATTCGGTTATGTCTGTATCAACTACTGCATACAACCTACAGATTTTATTCAAAGTGCCTATAAAACGTGGTGTTATAAGAGGGTCCAACGTACATAGTTCGAGAGTGCTAATCAGCACCGGATGGACCTCAAAACTCTCTTTTGTGAAAGATCTTGGACATAAATTTATATGACTTTAAAACAAAAGTACCTACGCGTATGTTATAGTATATCGTGATCAAAATTTCCGGTCCGGAAGTAGCGGGACGGAGCCGACAGATGGCGCCACTCGTCTTATTGCCGACCGCGGGACGGGACAAAGGCTTAGCTTTACAACTACACACACTCGCACATTCTACACGGCGTTGGTATAAAAGCTGGTGATAATGGAATTTGAATGGGTCAGTATTTTCATTTTGGTGTATTATTCCGGCCACCATATTTTTTGCGACCGCATTTAAAACAATGGTGCTAATTTGAACGTGCCTGTCATTATAATGTAGTTTTGATGGATCCGCATGTGGATTGAATTTGAATTTCAATTGATTTTCTGGGCAACTGCGTCCAATCGCCCAATCACTAACTCGCATGACGTCATCGGAAAATGGCATTACCAACGGACCAATGGGACCAACGAACCGAGACACCAAAGTGGTTTTGTTGGGAATCAATCAGTAGACCTACTTCCTAAACCAAATCTGTCCAGTACCTATAGAATATTTTACTCTATTTGAACTTAACATCTAAAAATATACTATCGAGATACCCGTAGCCTGCGAAAAAATTGTTAGAAAATGTCAGTTTTAATTCAAAAAGTCACAAAAATAAATTTAAAAAATATATTTTTTTATCTGTGACCATGTAAGTAGGCTATTGGTATTTTTTTCTACGTTATACGGCTATGTAGGTAAACTGAAAAGTATCATCAGCAACATCATCGCATTTGTTTAGGTACCTACTACCTACCTACACAGCCAACTGACGTCATGACCACAGACAGGGGCTATAATGGCGTCCAAAACGTCCAGCGTTTTCGTCAAATTACGCGCGAAACTTGAAAATGTAATTGTTCAATGAATTTTTATGTCACTTATCGAAAGAATAATAATTTTGTAAAAGCGAAACACTTTTCGTAAGTTGATGTAATACCCTATTATAGGAATTCTTACCAGATGCCCATGCAGTTCTTTCAGCCTTCGTAGACGCTGCTACATAAGCTGAGCCCTCCGCCGATCCTACGGTACGGTGCTATAGTAGGTATCTACGTGTACGGGAGGAGAGTGCTAATAAATTCTGCGCGCAGTAAATAATGTCGGGCATTTTGTATCTGTTGTGTTCCCACAGAGAGGGGCACAGGGCGGACATTCAGTGGGTTAACTTTATTTATTACACTTCCGTTTTAATTATCACTATTATAAAAAAGTCACTTCCCGCTGCCTGTCTATCCTTGATGCGTTTTTTTAAATAGACAGATCGCTTCAAGAGGCAAGTTTATACCTAACCATTTGACACAGAGATTTCCACGTGGGTGAAGTCGCAGAGCGCAGCTAGTTTATTATATTCTAGTTTTGTTCCTGTAATAATATCTATTAGAAAGATCATCATCAGCCTATATCAGTCCACTGCTGGACATAGGCCTCCCCCGATGAGCGCCATTGCGCCCTGTCTTCAGCTTGCCGCATCCAGCATCTACCTGCAGTCTTTCGCAAGTCGTCATCCCACCTGGTCGGAGGACGTCCTACACTACGTTTACCGAGTCGTGGTCTCCACTCAAGAACACGTTTGCCCCAGCGGCCGTCGGTTCTTCGCGAAATATGGCCGGCCCACTGCCACTTCAGCTTGCTAATTCTTTGAGCTATGTCGATAACCTTGGTTCTCTGTCGGATGTATTCGTTGCGAATCCTATCCTTCAGAGAAACTCCGAGCATAGCTCTTTCCATAGCTCGCTGAGCGACTTTGAACTGGTGGACCAGCCCTATCGTGAGTGTCCACGTCTCAGCTCCGTAGGTCATAACGGGTAGGACGCACTGGTTGAAAACTTTCGTTTTCAAGCATTGCGGTATGGATGACGAGAAGACTCGACGTAGTTTCCCAAATGCTGCCCAGCCCAGCTGGATCCTCCTTTTGGCCTCCTTCTCGAAACTGTTTTTACCCAACTGCAGAATCTGCCCAAGGTAAGTGTACTCGGAAACAGTTTCGAGAAGGTGACCATGTACGACCACCGGCCTTGGATCAATGTGGCCATTGATCATGACTTTGGTTTTATCCAAATTCATGCCAAGACCGATACATCGGGAGGCTGAAGCTAGGCCGTCCAGCATCCGGTTCAGTTCCTCAAGCGACTCCGCCATTAAGACTATGTCATCAGCGAATCGCAGGTGTGAGATGTACTCGCCGTTTATGTTGATGCCCTTTCCTTTCCAGTCCAGCAACCTAAACATATCCTCCAATGCGCAAGTGAACAGTTTCGGGGATATGACATCCCCCTGCCTCACTCCTCTGCGCAATTGGATGGGATTAGATTGCTGGCCCTGTACTTGGACACTCATGGTGGCGGCCTCGTAGAGACATCTCAGCACCTCGATATAACGATAGTCTACTTGGCATCGCTGTAAGGAATCCAGAACAGCCCAGGTTTCGACGGAGTCAAATGCCTTCTCATAGTCCACAAAAGCCAGACACAGGGGCTGATTATACTCTTCGGACTTCTGTATAATCTGCCTCACTGTGTGTATGTGGTCTATGGTGCCATATCCTCCGCGAAACCCAGCCTGTTCCGGTGGCTGGAACTCGTCGAGTCTCCTGGCGAGACGGTTCGTGACCACTCGTGAGAACAGCTTATAGACGTGGCTCAAGAGTGAAATGGGTCTGTAATTCTTAAGAAGGGTTTTATCTCCCTTCTTAAAAAAGAGCACCACCAAACTCCCGCTCCACGCCTTTGGAGTTCTCCCACTGTGAAGGACGGTGTTATAGAGGTTCTGCAGCTCCTGTATAACAGGAGCTCCTCCGGCTTTAAGAAGCTCTGAAGTAATTCCGTCCTCACCGGGGGCTTTTCCATTTTTAAGCTGCCTTAGAGCTAACACGATCTCGTCTTGACTGATGTCAGGCAGTTCGTCGGTATAGTGGCGTGTCAGGGTGGCTCTGGAATCTCGGTCATCTCGTCGGTAACGAAGGGCATGTGCAGCGTATAATCGGCCATAGAAATCCTCTATCTCGGCGGATATCTCCGGCTTTGACAATACGGTCCTCCCGTCGTGCGTTTTAAGCTTTGTCAGGTGGCTCCTGCCAAGCTGCTGAGTGAATACTTTGGACCCTCGGTTACGCTCTATCGCCTCTTGAATGAGGCGCGTGTTGGAGCTTCGAAGGTCGTGCCGTACCATCTTCGCAATCCGCTTGTTCAGGTCTGACCTCTCTGACAAAGTCGCTTGGGTGGTCTCCCGTCTTTTTGTCATCAGCCCAAGAGTCTCATCCGAGAGTTTGGACTTCTTGCCAGTACGCTGCTTTCGACAGAATTTGATGCCCTCGTCCCTCAACGTTTCAACCAGATTGTGTAGGGTCTCGTCAGCGTCATCAGTGGGTTCCAAGGCAGCAAATCTATTCCCGAGAAGCTGCTGAAACTTCTCGGTGCCCGCCATGATTTGGATTGGGTCAGGTCGGAGCGTGGACTTCATCAGACGGTTTCTTTCAAGCTTCAAGTTGATATTCAGAGAGCCTCGGAGGAGTCGGTGATCAGATCCGGTATTGAACCTGTTGATCACTGAGACATCTCTGAATATGTGCCTACTATCCGTCATGATGAAGTCGATCTCATTTTTAGTCACAGTGTCGGGGCTTTGCCATGTCCACCTCCTTTGAGGCTGTTTCTTAAAGAAAGAGTTCATTAAGAACAGCCCCTCCTTCTCAAGGAAGTTGACAAGCATTTGCCCCCTGTGATTCCTGACTCCATAACCATGCGGGCCTATTCGGGATTCGTTGCCAATCTGGGTTCCCACCTTGCCGTTAAAGTCCCCCATAACAACGTTGAAGTGGGCCTTAGTGGTGTTATGTAAGGCTTTGGATATGTCTTCATACATATCCTCCACTTCATCATCCAAGTGTGCCGAGGTCGGTGCGTAAACCTGAATTACCTTCATGCTATACCGTTCGGACAGCCGAAGGATCAGGTACGCTACCCTGGTCGACACACTGGAGATTTCTTGGACGTTGTTAGAGAGGGCCTTATTGACGAGGAAGCCTACGCCACCCTGGGATGTTTTATCACCCTCGCGAAAGTAGAGAAGATGGCCCGAGTCTAGGGTTACAGTGTCCTCCCCCTCTCTACGGACTTCATATAACCCCAGAACATGCCATTTAATGTTCTCTAACTCCACTTCCAACTGCGCTAGATGGTGGTCAAGCCTCAGAGTGCGTCCGTTAAACGTAGCCAGGGTCAAATTTTTAACTGAGTGGCAGCCTAGTGTAGCCCGGGGATTCTTAGCACCCCCTGCCCCGCCGTTACCGTGGCCGCTGCCATGGCCAGGAATAGCGAGGCGGCCGGGAACTGGGGGCCACTTTTTGGCGTGTCTCTTCATAAGGGGGGGAATGCCCATAATCCCCACGCTGGGCATGCGGGTTGGGGATCGCAGTTCAATGAGTGTGCTGCAAGGGACGCTGCTGCCCGCCCCCCGGTGTATGTCCCTTAGTCGCCTCCTACGACACCCACGGGCAGAGTTGGGGTGGTGCTATTCTATCTAGGCCGACACCACACAGCTCTCTTAGAAAGATAACTGTAATAAATACAGTTCACCCCGCGCGCGCTCATCTTGAGTTTTTTTCCTGAGTGTGAGGTTTTACGCACTATAGTAAAATTAATCTTTGTTACTCCTTATCTTTATTTTTAATCTCTTAGCTGAACTAACTGAACCGTTATGTTATTATTCTACAATTTCTTTTCTTCTAAGGTTCTTATAATACAATTTATATTATAGCATTTTTGAATTATTCCTATCTGATTCCAATTTTACTGTTGTCCATCGGTGTAGCTGTTAAAGCCAAAATCCGAAACTAAATTTAACTAGCATTCCCAAGTTAAGAGTTTTCCCACTTGATATCCTATTACCCTGTGGCGCAGAACGTTTGTTAGCTATAATAATTACGTCCCAAGTTTTATATTTATGGTCGATTATTCAATACTCCGCCCGCTCGTAAACAACCAGACATTCTATTCAGTAGCAGGCTCTATTACAGAACATTATATTGTATTCCTCTCAGTTATATTATATTCTATTATTTTTGTACTTAAAGTTTTCTTTGCCACCTCCTCAACAAATATTAGACCTTAAGAATACAATCGGCTGATACACTTGAGTTTACTTATTAATATATTATAAATGAACACTTTATTATAAAACTTTTGAAACTATCCTGGTTATTAACACTAAAGTCATTTAAAACGGGATATGATGATTTGATTCAAATCAAATCAAATCATGGTAAATATCCCGTTGTAAATGACTTTAGAACACTTTATTGCACTTAAAACGTAACAAAATAACACCTTATATCTAAACATTCCTCACGAACAGTACAATCGACGGCGTTATCGCTGACAGCATTTCTCCCAGGCAACTTAGATGAACAGCGAGCTGGTGTCACAGGAGTATAGACCTCCGTTGGGGCTCAGCCTTGCACTGTGTGAGTTAGCTCTGGCCGACGATGTCTCACGGACTCTTATCATACGCACACTAGTTTATACATAAGTAGCGGCGCCCTGCGGCTTCGCCCGCCTGGAAATTTATGTGTCAAATGGGGGTTATAAACCTTCCTCTTGAATCACTCTATCTATAAAAAATACCACTTCAAAATCCGTTGCGTAGTTAAGCATTCATAGGGACAGACAGACAAGAACCGACTTTGTTTTATACTATGTAGTGAAGTTGTGGAATAAAACGTCAGGTGGTATCGATAAAACAGTTTGGTATCCTTTACATTAGGTTCCTCTTGTCTTGAAGAGTAGAACTTATCCAACCATGAATGAACCTTTAAACCGGTGCAATGAACGCTAGTACCAAGGCTTTAACTAGGTAGATCAATAGGCATCTTGCGAAAAGTCTAGGAGAGATCAAAGGCTCCTCGGCCGCCCGCCTCCGCCCCCGCCCGCGCCCCGGCGGAAGATTTAAATGATTAGTCACGGCGGGACACCTACCCGCTTAGGGCTCCGATATACAGACTCGACACAGAGGCCTACTGGGTGGACAGAGGATGGATGAAGAGCGCTATTGGTTCTTTCTCATGAACTGCTAGCTTGGAGCTAGATGATGCGATGGGGATTGTCCAGCTTAAATTGTAAAATTCTGTAATATTTTTATAATAGGGTTCCGTACCACAAAAGGAAACTTATAGTATCACTTTGTAGTCCGTCTGTCCACCCTCTTGTCTCAGGAACGTGTAGAGTGTATCATGTTGAATTTAACATGCAATACTCAGGTCCGTAACCTCTCGGAGCCGCGGTACAAACCTAACTTCAACTCAACGCACTCAAAACTTACAGCCATACTATTTTTTTTATAATGTCATTCCATGCACACAAAACCTTTAGAGTATTTCCTGTTGTTATCATGAAATTTAGCAAGAAGCAAGGTCTTATAGCACACTAAAACCTATCCCCTACCCGTGTCTTATAATTATAAGGAACCTTCGGTGCGGTGCGCGTATCCGACTCACACTTGACGTTTTATTATAAATGGGCTCGGAATTAGCATGCACTTACTTATTGGACAGCCCTGAAACGTGATGCTATTAGCGGAGGCCGCGCCGCGCCGTGACTGCGGGTAGACCACTTCATTTGTGTACCGCGCTACATTACCCGCTAGTCGCTCCGTATCTCACACTGCTAATGCCTTTACAACTATCTGGCTAGCTTACTGAATCCCTTACTTATAACAGTTATAAGTAGGAAAGATTTGGGGGAGGCCTTTGCCCAACAGTGGGACGAAATAGGCTAAATATAAACATAAAAAATAAAACGTTCCACACACAAACCAAAATAAACCAACCAAAATTCTAAAATAGTGGTTAAGTTATTTCTCTGCTTAGTCGGCTGAATACAGAGAACATATCTGTGAAATGTATGAATATAAATCTATCCTTGCAAAAGGTATTGAAACAAACGAATTTTGACAATTGTCTGAATTGGCGCTAATTGGTGTGCGAGGATTTAAACAACGAATTCCACACAAATTCGGCTAACTATAGGCGCAGATATCAAGTTACATACATACACACATATACATACATAAGTAACATACATGCGAATTGAGAACCTCCTCCTTTTTTTGAAGTCGGTTGACTTCTATCTTCAAGTCTTGGAATTGTGTTGTTTCAACAAAGATTGCGGCCTTCCATTCTTACACTCCATTATAGTTCTATATATGTAGAGGTATTTATAGTGCTGCACTTAGTACTCTGGCGCCGCTGAAAGCCAGCGCTGCATTGGCACCCGTGTCAATGAAGCATGCAATAGGTAGGTACTGAGCCGGTAGCCTATTTGTGTTCTCGCCGTTAATTTCTTTTTAGTAGTTCCTAATTTGTTATCTTTATTAGTTCTTAATTTGTATTATTTTGAAACGCAAATAAATATTTACTATTCCTATTCTATTTCTATTATTGTGCTAGTCAAATCCTCGACCTCTCATTTACAGCAGCACACAATACCCTCGCAGCTGGAGCCGCAACAGCTCGTATGTATGTGTCAGATGCCACTGATCTGTGCCGGCGATGTGTTCATACCGGTCGGCGCGGCGCGGCACATGCCCCTGACTATAATTATTTCTTGCTAAGCTGATGCCCTGAGAATTCATTCGTACATGAGCTGTATCACTAGCTGTGATTGCTGTGAAGTACAACGAAGAAAAATGTCGTGACAAATTGAAATTCAAAAATTTCAGTTTATGGTGATGTTCTGCTTTAAATATCTTATCAAAGAATTTTCACGAAATTTGGTCGGTCCAATTCATTAAACACCAAGATGAATAAACTGCAGGCATAGGCTGTGCTTCTTCTGTTAGAAATCTTCAGAATTCTACTATTATCTATTCTAATAAAATCTCATCACTTGTACTTTATAGTTTTCCTTTCACATTAGATCGCCGCCCGTCCTCTACTGCGCGCAGTTCTTAAGACTAGCGCACACAATGCGTGGCTCCAATACGCCCGCCCCGGCCCCGCAGGCTTTCACCTGATGCCTAGCATACGAGCGGCGTAGACCTGACTGAGATTGTAATACATGTTTAACTTTTAATGGTTTGGTGATATTTAAAAACTATATTTTTTGCTTGATTTCGAATTTCATCAAAGTGGATACGTTAGTCGAAGCTATATCACAACCGAACTTAAAGAATGTTGAGCACCTTCTTGTTCAAACTCATGGAAGATCACGAAAACTTTTTGTCGTATGTACGCCAAGTTATCTTATAGTATATATTATATACTATATATATATATCTCTCTATCCAAACCAGAAACATTTGGTTCATTCAAATATCGCAAAAATAGTGGTATACTCGTACAAAAGATTGTTTTTTATGGTTTGTGCTTTCTATGTGTTTGTAATGTCTACGCGAGTTGAGGCCGCCGCGCCGCGAGCAGGCAGCGCGGCGCGGCGCGGCGCTGCGGGGCAATATCTTGGATGGAATACTTGTTACTCGTACAAATGCACACACAAGCGATAGACGACGCTCAAGCACTGTTTTAATATTCTTTAAAATAATATTTAACTTTAGTTTTGATTTAGATGTTGGGATTGGGACGATATGTAAAGTTACCGGTAGTGGCTGTAGACTGTTGATGCGGCTGCGCTGCACCGACCACTGTATGTAAGTGTACATGAGACAGTGCCGGATTAAGCCAGCGCGGGGCCTGTAGCAAATTCGGCGTATCGTATTAAACTCAGATTAGATAATAAAACCTAACATGTATGTACGGGACAACCTAAAGCGGCTATGTAGGAACGCGTATACCTATCTGTGTGCGTGTAATGATACCAGTTTTTTAAATAAACTCCCTATATTTTTTATTACTTTTACAAATCAAGTTGGTTGGCTTTTTTAAAACTTTGGGTAATAAAATAGTTCAGACGTATATTATTTTAAATATTTATTACATACAAGCAAAGTTACATACGAACAATCAAATTCAATTTATATTTATGTTAGTAAATGACATCCATGATACTAAGGAAAGCTGTTTGAGCCAATTTGCCTACGGTCAGTCAGCTGATTGGGGTTGAAATATAAGAACTGACAAGAAACTGGCTACTCTTTTATTCGCCATTCGGCCATGGTGTTACAATAATATGTAGAATGTAAACTGATGCAACTAAAATACAACGCTAGACTAACAGAGTAAATCAAACATACAACCTTAGCAACCTTATTCCGCACAAATGTTTAATATTGCCGTTTAGTATTCAAATGACGAGAACTATAATTCGTAATAAGTTCCTAATATTTAATTTATTTAATATATAATTTAATTTTAAATAGTTTTCTTCTCTTATTAACTTTATTAGATTCACTTTGTGGTGACGAAAAAACAATTAAAAAATCTATTAAAAGTAAAAAATATAACAAATTAACTTTTCTGGATTTAAGAAGATTTTAGAGGTAACACTTTCAATGTCAACTTCTTTAAGCAACTCATACTATATTCATCAAACTAAGATGATAAAGTCGTTCTTGGCCCATTGTATTCCTTAACTCATTTTTTATGCGTTTTAATGTTGAAAAGGAACGTTCGCCACTGCAGTTATGTAGTAATCATGAGAGAAAATAAATTCTCAAAGCAATTTCTGTGCTTGGGAAACACGACTCTAAAGAATTATTTAATAAAAGTTTATAAAATTGAAGTTCCAGACTCTTGTTTGTTGCTGTCAATAACAGTAGGTAGTCACATCTGTTTTCAGCAGCTCCGCGAATTGCACTAATTCGTTGCCTAGGCCAAATCATCTTCGTAAGCACTGACTATTATTGAGGATTTTTCCAAAATCTCTTTTGATGTGAGGTGAGGGATTTTAGCTGTCGAAATATTCCAAAAACACTAGTAATTTTATGATATGCTTTCATACTTTTAGCAGACAGTACGTTATCAATAATGACAATAAACACCTGAACTTCAAAACGTTGTCCAGGTGTTTGATTTTAAGCAAAATATTTGACGCGCTGGTGCGCGGGGCCCCCCGATTCGGCCCGTAGCATTTGCTACTCTTGCTACGTGGCTAATCCGGCACTGACATGAGAAGATGACTATCCAGCAGGAGCAGTCAACGGGTCTAATGGTACGTTCAACTTTGGCTTTAAACTTTTTATTTTGTTCTTTGTATGACCTATGGCGCAACGGACGAAGATCCTCCTGCGACGCAGGAGGTTGCGGTCCGCCTACGGACAATATGATTAGATTCTGCTATTTTTTCAGGTTGTTCTGGGTGTTTTCTATGTATAATAAAAAATATCTATCTATAATGTATTATAATATGTATATAAGTTATCTTGTACCCATAATAAAAGCTCTGCTTAGGTTAATCGATCCAGCATCTTTTATGTTCAAACTTATGTAACTAAAGAAAAACTGTTAAATATTTATGCAAATATCTCAACGAGCTTATAAAGCGTTTGTTACTCAAGCATCTCAAGACCTTGGTCTCGTTAGCATTACATAATCTCGCCGAGCAATATTTTTACGCTAACAATTTTGTCTGTGAGCTTCCATAAAAGCACAAGCTCTTACTTTTATCCGAGGTGTCGGAGCGCGGCCGCCAGGGGCGCTGCCTGAGCGAACATCACAATTCACCATTTCCATAAGAGCTCCCTGACTCCTTACCTACTAGAATCCGCGGTGTCACACACTTTGAACGAAATTGTCGGAGATATTAATAAATACTGTTCAAAGAAACTACATAAAAATTGCCAATAAAGAAAATCATGGCCATTATGGGAATTTCCTTTTTGGCCTCAAGAGACGCTTGCTTTTGGACGCAAGGTACAAAAAGTAATCAAAGACTTGAACTGGCACAAAGCAACAATATCAAAACTAATATTTATACAGAAGTTAAAAAGCTTCGGCGTCGAAATAAAATGCGAGCATTATGCAAATAGTCCCCGCTTGAAAGTTTCCTCCGGTGGAAATCTTACTTTAGAGTTGGAAACTCTGATTTTTTGCGAGAATTTCATAAGACGAAGCCTCCGGGGCGCGATCTCGCTAACTTTGAGATATCGCTCGCTTCTTTGTTCCTACTGGGATGCCAACTTTAGACTAAATGTGTTATATTTAACGCCACTTTGACCATATTTTTGCCATAAAGATTTTCATGCTATTTCTCGTTTTTTTGTATTTTAATCGGTCACCGGTCTCCCTGATGTCCTTTGAAAAGGTCAGGAACAATTTAAACAAGATTTAATTAACATTATTAAGCTCACTGACCTTATGTAGGGTTGTTAATGTTCCCCTGTTTCAGCTCAGATAATCAACTAATATTTACAGCAAAATTTGAGTAGTTGATAGAAAAATATAAAAATGACCAATGTCCCAAACTTTACAACACTATCATAATGTTTATCATTCAAACGCAAAATATCTACCTACCAATGGAAACGAAAAGAAATGTTTCTCATGGAAAATCCATAAGGATATTCAAATAAGTCCAATAATTTATTCAAAGTCGTCTTTTTGTCAGATGTTAGCTGGATGCTTCAACTTGTTCCAACAATGTCAGACATTGTGTAGATAGGTATAATTATTATCGAGGGGCTCAATTAATATTATTCCAACACTTCAAAGAATGTTCGAGTGCCTTCGTAATTGTATCCAATTCTTTCTGATAAATTAAATCAGGGTTCGGGCACGTTCTTATTTTTTCTCTCAGAGTATACAGTACATTAGTTCTGCCCTCGGATTCGTTCAGTACCCAGTACACGGATAAAGCGTAGATTACCACTCAATTTTTTTCTATGTTTGTATATAATTTGTAAGTAAATACAAAAATCTTTATTAGAAACAAGAAACTTATAGTATAGGATACAATTGTGGGCTGACTACCTAGTAATACTACTAATAATATTATTTAATAAAGTAATGAAAGTATTTCTGCAGCTAGCCGACATTGTTGAATAGGTGCCTGTAGTAATATTTGAAAACTCAACACGAATAATAGATGTTTCTAGACGAAAAGAGAAAAGAACTGGCAGCCATAATGCAGCTATTTACCTGGGTAGGTTCTTGCAGAAGGATGGTGCAGTCTTTGCAAGTCAACATTCTAACCGTTTAGAGTTCATGAAAGATTAATATTCCACGAATTTCATATTCGAGAAGTTCGTTTCAGACAGTCTCTGTGTAAACGGCTTCATCCGGGAACAGAACCCGCGACCGTGGCACGGACTCACTTTTAATACCCCATTTACATAATGTGCCGAAGCGCCGCGAATTACGACTGTTGAATAGAATTTTGAGCCTTTTTAGTATTCCAAGAGTCTATAGGCTCAGGTTACAGCGCAAAGTTCACGCTGAAAACAAAAAACAGCCGCGTAGAAACTGTTAAACCTAATCTGTTAGATTTAGGTAAAATATTTATTTAATTTCGAAATCATCAACCAAAATAGTCGACAGCTGGACATTAGGCCTCTCATAATTTATTTATTTATTTATATCTCGCAGAGCACTTTCTGCCAACCCTACCGTGAGCCTTATTTAATTTAGTTATGTGAGACACTAGTATTTATCATTGGGGTGGGATATCATTACTTTTTGTAAAGAAAACTAGGCAGGTATTGAGATTTAATGTTTTTTCTTGCAAAAAAAATTGTTTTTTTTGTATGGGGACACCACTTGTAGAGGCTCGTCGAAGGTGTATGACTTCAACTAGGGCTGGTCGGGAGTGATGATCAAGTAAAACACCTCAGAACACTTAGTATCGGTTTATTGTACCGAATGTACACAACTACGCACTTATTACAAAGTCACTGCACTGCACTGTTCACTGTTTACTTTCCTTTACTTTCCTTAACACTTGCTCACTTGTAAAATAAGAACTAACTAAACTTGCAATCAAACTCGGCTTGTATACCTCCGCTGAGCTAAACTAGAAAATTCTATGATTTTCCGGGCTATACCTATCTCTTTATATATTCCAGAACATTTCTGATTTCCCTTTCTATCCTTTCCATATTCTTTCTATTCGTTCGACAACAGGTACATAGCTAGGTAGCTAGGTAGTATACGGGCCGGTCCCTAACAACTACACTGTATTCTCTGGCGCAATCGGAGACGTTAGTACTATTGCTTATTCTATGCAATGGTTCGACAACAGGTACATAGCTAATAGGTAGGTATATACGGGCCGGTCCCTAACAACTACACTATATTCTATTGCGCAATCGGAGACCTTAGCACTATTGCTTATTCTATGCAATGCGGATTCTATTCGAATTTAAACCTTATTTCATTGACATAAGGTCGTCGTCGCTAACATCACTTATTTTTTGACTTTTTTTTATTTTTTGATATTTTCCTACGCTTACACACAATTACCGAGCTGGATTCCAAATTTCATCCTTCTAGGTCATCTGGAAGTAGGTTAGATTTAGGTACTATATGTATGTCAGTCAGTCAGTGTGAATTTTTACGACTTTCTGACCTTCATATCTTTGTAACCGTTTGAACTAGCTTCATGAAATTTGGGCTTCTACATGTCCTTATGGATATAATTAAACATACGTAGTTTTATGTGTTTACGTTAAAGAGGTTTTGAGTTATAGAAGGGTCAAAAGTGGCACCAAGTGGTTCGTGTAATGATACACTCGGCGCGTTCCTTTGCTTGAACTTGGCTTGAACACGCTGCCGCGTGTTCTGATAATAGTAACGTACCCTATCGCTGATTGATTTTATTGATGACTTTCAGTTTCACCTTTCTAAAACAACCCCTAGTGCTGTAGGGATCGGGAATAACTCTGGAGGGCAAGGCTGTGTCCACACTGGTGCGCCTAATGAAGTGAACAATTTAAGCGGGTGAAAATATACATACGATGACATTATGAAGCATCCTAAGTCGAAGGCCGAAAGCAAGAGATAAAAGTATGCAAATACAAATGCCATTGCGATTTCTTAAGCTGAACGTATGCCGATAGTATGGAGACGTGGTCGTGACGTCTCATTTCTCCATAGGTTTTGTTACAGCGTAAGGACAGGGAACTACAACAATCCTATACGCAAATATGTGGCACCAAGATCACGTCACTATACTTACTCGAACGGATTCGGGCTCTGTTTTGTGTAGATTAGAAGTTCTGTGAGTATTAGTCAAATTGTATGGGAGAGTAGACAATTTTGAAAGAACCTTATTAAAAACATCTAAAACTTGTCCCAGACCGATTTAAAAAGTTGTGCACAGACATACACAGAAGAGTACCATAGTAAACAAGGTGCACAGAGCTTTAGGCGCGGCGCGGCGCGGTGCGGCGCGGGCGGTTCACTCGGTGATTTCCAGAGAGAATAAGACGCGGCGCTGAATGCTCTTGGATTGAGCGGGACTAACGAGTTTTTACTAAACTTGGGCTGCACTGGGCTTTACAATATTGTGCAGTATTGGGAACATTTTCAAAATAAAGTTTCATATTTTATTGCTGTGGGATTCTAAAGTTCTGTAAAGAACTTACTTCAATGGGATATTTTTACGAGAAATTATCGGCAGACAGCGGTTTTCCATATATATATGGAAGTTTTTCATAAATGTTTACTTGACTTTTCCAAAATGAAGTTTACTTGCTGCTTTTTGGGACAGAAGAATTTGGGACGCACTGTCCCATTTATCACTTGTTGATTTTATTATTTTTGTTACTGTCTTTTCGGACACCTTCAAATTATTGCAGTTGTTGAGTACAGTCAGGTAAAAAAGATTTAAGCAAGTAGGTACCTAAGCAATATAATATAATGTGATAAAGCTAATGAATGCTTTGCGAGCGTGTGGTGACTTACATTTATGTAAAAAAAACGAAAAGTCTCATCCATAGCGTGTATTTAGTACAAATCAACATTTTGTATACTAAGGTATCTATACATAGGTACATATATTATGATATTATGACAGTAAGATGAGATGTCCAAGTGCTACGAACAGCTACAAGGCTCTACGAGCTGCTACGCGTCTACGAATCGCTACGAATAAATAGTGATTAGGGCGGGCAAGTAGGCACTTCCAGCACCATGTCTCGTGCGGGCCTAATATGTCTCGTGCGGGACGTAATGACGACAAATCGGGGCTTCCCGTGAATTATCGCGGCGCTGGCGACCCCGCACTGACCCATGCGACCCCTTTATAGCTCGCACCCCGTAAATAATGACGGAGGATGGCTGATTCACCATAAAAACCATAAGAGTCAATTGAGAGTCTCTAACTTTCATCGAAAATAACCAAGGTGAGGCTTTTTGCAGTGCATGTACAACAGGCGATCATTATCTATGTATATTACCGTACAAAGAAAATTTATCAGCGACGACATGCGAGAGACGAGAGAGCGCACCAAAGGGTACAAAACTAAGACCCGAATGGTACACAGATCAAGCGGAGGTACTGTTACTTCATTATCAAATCTCTTGTCAAACGCTGGCTGAAATGATCTGGAACATCATCATCGCAGTAAATAGATGTAAAATGAGTTCTCTCTACAAACCAAAAACTCTCAAAAAACAATAAATTCCAGTGACTCCAAACAAATAGAATCGTTCTCCCGATCTGTTTCCATTTCCCCGCGAGGTTCGCGACAAACAGAATTATGGTTCTCTACGTATTGTGCGCGTTTTAAGTTAATCTCGTTAATTAACGATTCGCTTTGTTTACCGTTATTCCGTTACGTTGTTTATAACGCTAATCGAATACGGCGCCACGTCGTCGCTCTCTTTGGAAACAATTGTGTTGTTTGTTTTAAACAAATTGTTATGCGTTTTATTGTTATATGTATTGGATATTTGTTACGTTTTGTTTATTAGAATGCGTAGATGGAAGATATTGTCATTTAGAATTATGCAGCGAGGGCGTGATTTTAATAATGTACTCCGAACAAGGACCAGTCAAGGCGGACCCGCTCCGTCAAATTCGGTAAAATTAACTGACTGTGTATCTACTTGTATAATATTGTTTTGTTTTGCAGAGCTTAGATACATTACTATTGTTACATAAACAGCATTTAGTTTCATTTTACAAGGAAAGTGTTTGGTGACTTTGAATGCTAGTAACTATTATCTGTTTCGTTGCTACTGCCATTCAGCTCGCTAGATAATTATCCCTGGTTTATCGTTATCATTTTCATCATAGGTGAATATCACCTTTACATATAGTTCAGTAGGTACTACTATGAAATGTATCTGATGAATACTTAAGTTTGCTGTACTAAAACATACCATCACAGTTTATAAATTAAATTCAATGTTCTAGCTGCTTCCGGCAAACACAGAATGAATCCGATGAAAGAAAAGCTGAGGCCATTTAAAGTCCATTTACATAGCGAAAGACTGCTTGTCTTACAAAATACAGATGATTCAGATGATGGTAATACAGATTCGAGGAGGCGCGAGTGCTCCCGGATTGCTTCTTTAAGGAAATTATGGAAGATTCTTTCTTGTTTGAGTTGCAAAGTACTTTTTTGATCGTCGATCGTAAGTAAATTAACTGTTGTGATAGAAAGAGATTCAATAAGATTGCTTTAGAAGGTTTCACTTATCTTGCTCAAAAATTGTAATAGTGTAGCGTAGCGGGCATAAATCATCAATCAAGTAAGTTCCCAGAAATCGATGTTGAATCAGAATAAAATGCATTTTGGTAAGTTCTCAAAAATCGATGTTGAAGAAAAATACTCAACTTGACGGGTAGGTTAGACACCAGTAACTGTAGGCACCAAAAATACCTTTACCTGAGTAACTTTTACTTTACTGCTGAATGCTCAATGTTCATTTATTCCAGACCTACATAACAGTCGTGTGGTCCAACCATCAATACATTCTTAGTATTCTATGTCCACACCCTGTTCAATAAGTCCAATCAAAGCCAACAGCGCGAACAACTTCACGCACCTACAGTGCCAGGGGAGGTCAACCTATATTGGATTATAGCACCGGCTGCAGGGGTGACCAACCGTGTTCCGCACGCAACACACGTGCGTTGCAATTTGGGGCTGTAATGAAGAGGGTGCGCCACCCCTGCCGCCGGTAAGGATGGTGCGGTAGCTGTAGATTCTACTTTACTTGTATTACAGTTTAATCAAGCTATTGCTTTCTTTGCAGACAATATAAGGAGTGTGCCGCACGCGCGGGACACTGAGGATCAACTGACGACTGACAGGGACACCTTCTCGGAACGTCTGGAGAACGAACGAAAACGTAGCGTAAAAGTAAAAGCGTTAATGTTCCAAAGTAATAGTTAATTAATTATGAAGGAGGTTACAACTAGAATAAACAAGTGGTCGCGCGTGGCTTCGCTCGCCCTGCTCTACTCGTCGGTCTTTTGCAACAAGGATGCAATTACTCCTGCATGTGCCGGCGCAACTAATTGATCTGTCTCTTTTGACAGCATCTAGTGACAGCTAGGGATGGTGGTGTTCTTCAAATAAAAAAGGTTCATAGTTTTTGCGTTGTCACTAATTAGAAAACTTTTGTTGCAGTGACGAATTATTGCCTAAATCGCTTTGAGTTACCTCAATAAAAAACATGTCAAGTATCAATATAGCTATAGGTGAAGACAGCATGCACAAAATAATCATGAGCGAATAACATCATCATCAGCCTATAGCAGACATAGACCTCCCCCGATGAGCGCCACAGCGCCCTGTCTTCAGCTTGACGCATCCAGCAACATCTCACCTCATCCACCAATCAGTCTCTCTTCACTCAGTCATCCCACCTGGCCGGAGGGCGTCCTACACTACGTTTACCGAATCGTAGTCTCCACTCACGAACACAATTATAGAGAAAACGTCAATACAATTAAATTTTGGATCGTTGTATTTACGTACTTATGGATTAATTCTTACCAGTTACATTACACTCATATTTAAGCCATCAAACTGCTTCTAAGTTCAGTTTGATATCAATGCACTACCAGTTCCCCGAGTTATTAACGGACAATACAGTTTTAACTATATTAGTGCCAAAAACAAATTTGTAAATAATATCACAAGTACATCCTGCGCCCCATAACGACTCGGTGGCGTCGGTTAATAAGACTAGTGCGTTAACGAGCGGCCAGAGACGGCGCTGTTTACGACGCCAATAGCGGGCTGTAAACCGATTGCTGGTTTGCCAGAGTTGCCAGATCAACTTACAACTATTTAACCTAACCTACTCGATTATATGCTCTTCCAAACTACTTGGGAGACTATTAGGGCTCTTGTTCTCGAACGGTTTTTCGGCGTAAAAATATGGTAAAATTGCCGTGTGTATCATAGGCACGTCGTCGTGTTGTATGGAGGATCACATAAATCTTGTTACCGTACATCGAATCAACCGTGGGTAGTCTAGTATACTATATATACTACTCGGTAAACCATTTATATCAATGAGCTTCCACAGTAATATATAAAGCTGGTTAAGAACTGTGAAAAAAATGTGACAGCATTAATGTACGAAAACATGTTGAAAGCACGTTTCTACTCAATAGAATAAATAAATATAATTTAAAACTATTATATATTATAATTAGTTATGATTAATAATCTAGGTTAAGCCTCAGAGCCTAGGAGTTATTTACCCACATAACTTATATTTAGTACACATTTACTGTTTAAGTTATTCTCATTAATGTTTTTAAAGTTCTTTAAACCTAAAAACACTGACGATCGCGCCTGCACTCGGCGAATTATCCTTAGATTTACGCCGAATTATCTTTATAATTTACGCCGACAAACCGTGTGTGAACCAGAGCCCTTATCCTACTCGCACTTCAGTACATAGGTCTATGGAGTTTAAGAGGTTATTGTTATAAATTCTGAACTAACATTTTGTGTGATTTTGTATTGTTTTCCTGACAACAAGAAACATTTACTCTGAAGGTATCTTTGCCTGCCAACATTATAAAATTAAACTTGTTTCAGCTTTTCTTAATTTCAGCCGTGAGTCTGTTCAGGTCGGCTCCAGTTAGTACCGGTCTTCAGCACCAAGCATGTCCAAAGGTAATAACGTTGTTTGCAGAGTTCTGGGCCCGTACGCGTATAAAATAAATCAAAGTTTCTGATTTGTTTTCGTGCCGACTTGAGCAAGCGACATAAGACCTAGTTTTGCACGAAAATGAATCAGAAACTTCGTTTATCCTTTTTCGAGTTTCGGCTGATTTGGTGCTTTAGATCGGTGCAAATAGAGTCTTCCTTTACAACAAAGAAATATAAAGCCGCGTGCACAATAACTGGCAACTGTCCTTTTCATAACTGAGTTACTCATTGTGTCGCCCAAATCGTCATTTTAAGAAAAGCCAAAAAGAAAAGTTTGCCCTCCGGGGTCACTTTTGAAAATGGCTTATTGTGCGACCCTCATTATAACAATTATTGTTTAATTAAAAGACGGGGGATGAACAAAGGGTAGTTTTTCTTCGTTTGAGTGACACTTTGCGGGTGTTTGTTTATTGTTCCCATTCAATCTTCATTTTGCTAACCAGCAAGTTAATTAAACTTCTAACGGACGTTTGCTTTGTTTCATTGTCTACCTTATTCATCGATTAAACCCATTTGTTTTAGAATTCAATGTCAACAAATCTGTTTATTAGTAGATAGATATGATATATTTGAGCCGCAACATCAAAGTGATACCTGTATTAGTCTGTAAGTTCTCTTGGAACGAGTTAGTAGAGTATTCAGCGGCAGCGCGTGGGGGCGCGAAGGCGTTACTTTTATTTATGTTAGAACCGAGCTGGGCTGGATCTAGTGGAGTACGTTTTTAGTTTTTCTTTCTAAAATTCGTAAAATGAAAACAACTCATTTTCACAGGAAAGTGGAGACCTTCATTTCAAATCTTCGCACGTACTAGATGGTCTCCGTTGGTAGGTAAACGTAGTGTAGGACACCCCCGGCCAGGTAGGATGACGACCTGGGTAAGACTACAGGGAGATGCTGGATGCTGCTGAATGATGGAAGCTGAAGGCAGGGCGCTATGACGCGTATCAGGGGAGGGGTATAACCAGCAGTGGATTATTATTGATTGATAATGATGATGGTGAACTTTCAAATACAATTGAATCATTCAGTTGCGACTAATAAATTGTAAACCATCTAGGGCTCATATTTTATTGCCTAGTCAGTCCTAGAGAGCCTGGGACCTAGATCCGTCCCTGTCCGGATGAAGCCTCGCGTTAATTTTCTTGTAAGCCTAATTATACACGAGCTTATTTGCGTCGGCGGCGGCGGCGGCGCGCCGAGTGCGTACAAACCTTTAAACTTTTCAAGGGTAAACTTTACACGTGTGAAAAGTGAGGGTGACATTTTTATTACTTTTTAAGGTTCCGGATATTGCTTTTTGGTGAGATTTGAAGTTTTATTTGATACCTTATAGAATGAAGATGACTTTGGAGTGGGAATATTGGGTTTAAAGCTGGTTATTTTGCTTCGATTCTCATAGAAACAATATTTTCTGTTTTGTAAATTTCAATCAAAGGGCACCAGATCGATTGAACATATCACAATAAAGTTCCAAGAGAGACCTTTTGGTTTAGTTTCGAACATAAGAATTAATGATTGTAAGCATGAAATCTCTGTAACTTAAGTTATTAGCACATCAGCGCCCCGACACGCGCGTACGTACTCGTGTACAGCAACTTACTTGCGTATCAAAGCTTGCAATTAAGGAGCTTACAACGACATTAATTAAAGACTCGACGGCGCGGCGACGCGGCGGAGGCGCGGCGCGACGCGCTCTTCTAAACTAGCCTTTAGTTTAAGTTTTAATTAAGAATTTTTGAAAGGTGCTTGTTATTTTATAAATAAAGTTTAACGAGACGCTTTGCAGAAATATTACTTTACAAATTTAGCGACAACTTTAAAATATTACAAGACATTTTAAATTAACATTGCTTTTCCTGTCACAGATTGAACGTTTGTAAGCATACATTAAGAGGCGGCACTGGACTTGTTTTATCTCTACAGTGAGCTTAATTAATATGAAAATAAGCTCAAGAGGAAGGCGTTATCAGCACTCGGCAGGGCTAAATACTGTCAAACTGTAGGATGCGCGTTTAGTTATCTCTGCGCGATGAGGGATGACCGCGCGCCGCATACCAAGCAGCCGAGCGCTCCACACGAGGACAGCTACTCGCGCCAGTCGCTGGAACACCCCATGGAGTTTAATGGACTCACTGGATTTCACAGAACCAATTGCGAGATGTACTGGACTACCCAAGAGAACGTTATTTAATCATTTGGTGTCTCATGGAAGAAATCGTAGGAGATTATGTTGGTAATTTGTATTGTGTAATTGAATTTTTGTGGTGTTCTTTTAAATATAATTGGAGTAGAGAGTTACAATCTCTCAAATCAAACACATAGGTCTTACGTAGGTAGAAAACGGACCATAGTCACTCTCCGATACCAGATAGGTACTATCAGTTCTAGGATAGTAATATTATTTACGAAAATGCTTACAAATACACCCTGATTATGTACATAGTGTTTTCGTAAGCTTTTTGGTAGGTAAATAATATTTTTGTGTTTGGATTTTTTTTTGTACAATGTACCAACGTTTCTATCCTAGAACTGATGGTGTCTGGGATGGGAGAGTGGCTATGGTCCGTGTGCTCTCTCCACTAGCAGCAAACGGAATCGCACTATGAATATTAAAATGATAATCCGCGGCTCAGACGTGATTTATAATAACGACCAGCTGTCCGACGCTCCGCTAAATGTTGCACGAGCACTTTTATACTTTGTCCATAGAGTTCATCATAATCATCAGCCTATAGCAGTCCACAGCTGGACATAGGCCTCCCCCAATGAGCGCCATAGCGCCCTGTTAGCTTGCCGCATCCAGCATCTACCTGCAGTCTTTCGCAGGTCGTCATCCCACCTGGTCGGAGGGCGGCCTACACTACGTTTACCGAGTCGTGGTCTCCACTCAAGAACACGTTTGCCCCAGCGGCCGTCGGTTCTTCGCGAGATATGGCCGGCCCACCACCGGTCCATAGAGTTAACGGAACATATTTATAAAAGCACATAAAAAGACGAAAAAAAATATATATCTTAAGTTATGTGGTCATACAGAACATACAAGTCAACGAGACGAGCCTCGTATTATCTTGTACAGTATGTGAATGTTTATATCACACAAAACAAATGACGACTGTACTGACTCACTCGAGCTACAGAAAGATCACTCCTATTGAACATCGAAAGGGTTGTAGTTATGTAAGTGGGCTAGAAATTGGCGCAAAAGGTTGTAACCATCTCATAAGTTGTAGTCACAAAAGGTCAGGGGCTAATGAGGCCATGACAATAATAATTAGGAGTATACTCCCGGGTATTATACCGGAACCGGACCGACCCTCGACCGGACATAACCGGACCGCAGCTTATTTCCTTCCTCGGCTTACGTACGACCAACAACCGGACTACAGACTAGTTTTAACTAATGCTGATTGTAAATACCGAACGCGCAGAGAGCGCCAAAGTAACTTGGTGTTATTATTAAAGAATTTATATTTGTATTTTGTATTCGTAAAGGAAATTAATTAGTAAAGATCTTGAAAATATATCGTGCGCCAGCAATATACATATATTTAATATTTATGTTGAACAAAATCTAAAATTTCATACAACAAACTACAACTTAATAGGTAATACATTACTAAGAACACTCATATATATATATATATATATATATCGGAAGGATATGGGATCTCCAAATTTTCCAAGCAAAACAACGATTATAAATAATAATAATAATTACAACAGCTCAATTTCACTGAAGCTATACTATTTCGCTTGCCACTTGTAGTAGTACCGCAGTAATGTTCCTACTACCACCTACATTAACCCTATAAAGCTAACGTTCGTAAAATTTGCACACATCGAATGAATATCGTCTCGTCCCTTTCGAACAGTTACAACTATGGAATTGCGGTTTCGTGCCAACTTACCGTTCGTTAGACTGTGTTTGGTGGTGGTTGCTTCTAGAAGGTAAGTTGCTTAGTTTTGGAGATACCTACTGTGTGTTCGTAATAATTACGAATGGTTAGCATATGTGTAACTTTTATGGTATACTTTATTCACATTTAGGTTTGTTTTTTTTAGTTTCTTTATTTATTGTGAGGTATGGCTGGGAGATCAAACATCACTAATGTCGATATTCTTCGTGCGCTAGATGAAGAGGATGCTGTTAACTGCAATGACGTACATATACGGGTATGGTTTATCTGCTGTCGTCTTGTGGTAAAGAAGGGACTGTGAACCCAATATCTTAAAACCTAATATGATTGAGTTTTATAAAGCAACAAAAGGAGGCGTAGATACATTTGATCAGATTTGTTCACTGATGTCATGCAACCGCAAGACCAAATGATGGCCCATATTCTTGTTCTATAATATGCTAAAAATATCATTTATTATAATATTTCCATAGTATCCTAACATTACGACCGATGTGGCGCGGTGGGCGAAGGTCCGCCTGTGACGCAGGAGGTTGCGGGTTCGATTCCTGCATCGGAACATTTCTGGTCGTTTTCTATGTATAATAAAAAATATCTATCTATGTAATATATTGTATTATATAAATATCAAAAATATCAGTTATCTAGTACCCATAACACAAGCTCTGCTTACCATGGGGCTAGATAATGCTGTGTGGTGTCGGCCTAGATAGAATAGCACCACCCTAACTCTACCCGTGGGTGTCGTAGGAGGCGACTAAGGGACATACACCGGGGGGCGGGCAGCAGCGTCCCCGGCATGCGGGTTGGGGATCGCAGTGCAATGAGTGTGCTGCAACTCATTGCACTGCGATCCCCAACCCGCATGCCCAGCGTGGGGATTATGGGCACCCCCCCCCCCCCCCCTTATGAACCCTTATGAAGAGACACGCCAAAAAGTGGCCCTCCTTTCCCGGTCGCCTCCCTATTCCTGGCCATGGCAGCGGCCACGGTAACGGCGGGGCAGGGGGTGCTAAGAATCCCCGGGCTACACTAGGCTGCCACTCAGTAAAAAATTTGACCTACGGAGCTGAGACGTGAACACTCACGATAGGGCTGGTTCACCAGTTCAAAGTCGCTCAGCGAGCTATAGAAAGAGCTATGCTCGGAGTTTCTCTGAAGGATAGGATTCGTAACGAATACATCCGACAGAGAACCAAGGTTATCGACATAGCTCAAAGAATTAGCAAGCTGAAGTGGCAGTGGGCCGGCCATATTTCCCGAAGAACCGACGGCCGCTGGGGCAAACGTGTTCTTGAGTGGAGACCACGACTCGGTAAACGTAGTGTAGGACGCCCTCCGACTAGGTGGGATGACGACTTGCGAAAGACTGCAGGTAGATGCTGGATGCGGCAAGCTGAGGACAGGGCGCAATGGCGCTCATTGGGGGAGGCCTATGTCCAGCAGTGGACTGATATAGGCTGTAGATGAGGAGGTAAAACAATTTCTCCCAGGAGTTAAATTAAAAAATTGCATGAACAACTTGTTGAACCTTGGCTAAAAATCGACTTCAAACAACAACAGTGCCTCGAAGAGTAAAGAAGAAAATAAGTGAAGTTTTGGGCTTGAATTTCCAAAGATCAAGGTCAAATTCCTGGGCCATCAGGTTCCGGAGGTCTTCTCATACTCGAAAATGACTCGACAAAGAAAAGGAAAAGCTGCGGTGTGTCCTTGTATATGAAAATACGAATGAGAACGAAAAACTGCCACAGTTGCAAAGTTCACATTTTTGGTGAACATTACATTGGTATTTGCCCAACTTGCGTTCTAAAAATGTGAAAAATTTAATGTAAGACATTAAATAATATGTTTTTTCTATAACTGTATAAAAAATCTTTACAATTTTATTATTTTTATTTACATAATCGGCGCTTATAAGTAAGAGTGTGATTTTGATCACGAAAAACTAGTGCTATTTGTTATTTATGATAATAGTACTTTACTGGTATAATATATTGATTTTTATGTTAAATATCTTTCATTTATATCCTATATTTATGAACGCATAAAAAAATATGATACTAAAATGTATTCTATTTTGTATATTCTCCATTTTACGAATGGTTAGCTTATCAAGATAGTTTAGGAACGTTAGCTATCCAGGGTTAAAAACCTATATCTGGTATATAGCTGAAAGCATCTTCAAACGATCCGCAAACAGTTCTCATCTGTAGCCTCGGCCTGCCTGTAACATTCCCACTGGTCCATTGATTGCCCGCGAAAAGTAGAACAACTCTGTTTGATAATGTACGATGTATAGGAAGCTATCAGCTCACACGCAATCAGCTGTTTTAATTACTTTTCAAAGACAATAAATGTTCTTGTTTATTAGCTAGTTATACATTTTATAAATGTACGAAGCCTCTACAGACAGTAATATACACACACTGAGATAATAATAAATGATTACAAAATAGTCAATTTAAATCAATAATAATAATTGTCTAACCACTAACCTATAGCGTCCCTCATTGTACGATACATCTTATAAAGACTCCTAGGTGAATCGCGTCGACCAGCTGAATTCCTATGACTATTTTTCAAACTTCTGTCTCGAGAAACCTCGGAAAGTCCTAGCTCTTAATGTATCTTAGTATCAAAACAGATGCCTGCACCTTGCTACACCCAGAACCTGCAGTATATGCCACCTGCCTCCCATCCCGCTTACTTTGTATTTACGTGCAGTTTTTACGTTTATTTTATAATTTACGGGCGCGTACACTGCCGGTACATTGAGCTCGGCGGGGCTAATGGTGCAGAATGCTTTTGTTAGCTTTGGTTAGCAACTTTATGCTCAAATCACGGGTAAAGTGTGAGCGAAAAGTGCAGAGAAAATATCTTCATGTTGAACTCTAGTTCTGAGCACGATGAGCAAGGCACTTGGCCTTGCTCATCGTGCTCAGAACTAGAGTTTAGAAACAGAGTTTAGGAACGTTCCATCTCGAGCAGTATACTAGACACACTTGTTCCGACTTACCCTAGTGTCTGGCCCCCTTCTTCGTTTATGTTCATGTTTATTTACATATGTAACTAATCAGTAGCTCTCCCTGTAGCCTCCGTCCTCGGGAAACAATCTATCTACTTGCTAAATATCATTACTATATAAACAGTAGTCGGCGCATATGTTTTACCAAATCAATCTGAAACCCGCAACCGTCTCCTCAGAAAAAAGTATTTATGTGCAGCCAAAGACATAGGACTAGGTATTACGTTAGATGCACATTCTTATCTAAATATTTTCTTCGATACAGGCCTCGCCAATTGAAGAAATCAACAGACAAAATTTGTCTGTTTTAATACAATACTAGGTAAAGGCTGTCTGCAAAGGACATAATTAGTTGCTGCCTTCCTTTATTTTTTCTTTGTAAATTGTGACGTATTGGGTCACAATTTGTATAGTAATGATATTTAGCAGGTAGTTCCCGAGGACGGAGTCTAGGTAGTAGTCGAGGGAGAGCTATTGATTAGTTACATATGTAATTAAACAAGAACATAAACTGAAAATGAAAAAAATTAAGAAGAAATCATTAACAAAATGCTTTTAGTATTAAAACATGCTTTCTAATAATAAAAAAACATTTCTTAATGGCAGTAGGGCTCAAAGCACTAACACGCAGCTCCCCAGGCCGCTACACTGCCTACAGTACAGTACAGGGCACTAACGAGGAGTTCCGCGAAGTAACCGGAGAAGGCGCGAGGTGACCGCGCGACACATTACACCGACACCTGCCCCAACGCGCCGCGCCCCGGTCGGGTTACTGGACAACACAACTACCAATTAGTAGCGGATTATCTACCGGTGCGCTCTTTATTACTGCTTTACACTCGATTTTGACCAAGTGATCGGAATCAGAAGGAGCATAATCGGGGTCAGCAGCGCGTAGATCTCGTCTCAGATGTTGCAGGCGTCCATATGGCTGCGCTAACAGCTTCCTGGCGGTCCGCATTTGTGACAGATAATCGGAGATCATGAGCATCACTGATGGGTATACCCTACCCCAAAGAGGCTGGAGATAGGTTAGAACTATATTTTATATTATTATATGCTCTAAAGCAAAATCATGATTTCTGTTTTAAAATATATATAAATTGCAGGACGTCTATTTCTAATCGAGATTAATATTATCCTGTCAAGCAAATATAATCGCAAGCACCACTCCGATCAAATCCCTAAAAGTTTTATAACAATGTAGGGACTTATTTGATTTCCTCATCTAATTGTTTTTGTTGTGAGTCGGATGTCTTGTGCCCATACTACTTTTCACCTTGTTTATTTCTGCAAAATAGAAATCAGTTTTATCCTAAAGGATATTTCCTACAGCTCACAAACCAGAAAGTCATACCCTGAGGGAATCTTTGCACATACATAAATGATCAAGTAAAGTAACAGCCAGATAAAAGCGCTAATCAGTGGACAAAGCAATTAACTAGACACACTGGTCAAATCAAATCGGGTTGCACGAACGCTGATTAGACAATAATTTACTACGTCTAGGATTCAGCTGCTTGGCAAGGCTATTGAATTAGGGCACCAGTAGGAGTACAGAGCTGCTAGCCGCGGCCTCGGCGCCTCTCGGTCCACCCTCGTTTAATATAAAATTATAATAAGTAAAGGGTGCACGAGGCATTAGTCTTGTGAGGGGCGAGGGGAGGGTAGGGCGTGCGGGTGTCCGGCTTTTTGACTTTTCGCCGGAGCATACCCATTTTATATGTCATAAGGAAAATAATTGTACGCTCCTTTATAAGGTATATTACAAATAGTTATTGATTTTGAACAGGATAAAAAGACTGTATTTAATTGATTTATTGATTGTATTTCTATTTGTAAGTTTTTGATCTTCCTCTGGATACATTCAATCTCCTTGACAAATGTAATCCAATCATTAACAGGAAACAGGCAGAGATAAAGACGCTAACTCAAAATTACTTTCGCATTCATAAATCAGTATTGATTGGCGTCTGGTGCTTACCTAACATGTGATAGACTGATCTTATCGGTCTCAACAGACGACACCCACATAGAAAGGTTTTTTTTATTTACCTTCAAACTACCATACACAACAAACTTAAAACTACGCAAATTAATACTACCTATATATCTTACAAATTATTGTGCCTAGCAGTGTTCATGGCAAATATGGCCTTTACTCAGCATTATGCTAGGTGCACTGCACACATCACCCATCCGACTATCTAAATTCAATAGTTTCCGGCTTTTTGTTTCCTTTGCCCATCCCTCCCGGGACCGACCCCGCGGGATCCCTACCGCTCGGCGAGGTGTCCGGAGATTGCATTCGCACCTCCTCACCACTACTCTGGATAAATTCTTAAAGAAAATCGAATAGAATACTCATTTTACCGTTACAAAGAACGCGTATTTCCATGTTTACGAAATGTTTTTTTGACATTGCAGCATTGGAATTTAGAAACATTATTAATATTATTATCGAAACACAAAACATTATAAATTCTTAGAACATCATTAAACAATCTCAGGTAGCAATGGTTAAACTACTCTTCATCAAACAAGGAATCTGTGATGGAGACATTATATTCATCCCATTCCTACAAATTACGCATGCAATTAAAATAATATAAATCAGTACAAGCCGCCGCGTGCCGCTAGTGCAGACCCTTCCCTCGCTACAATCAAACTAAATATAAAACGCTAAAGGGTTGCTCTGACAATTTGTACAGGACAACGTTGGGCTTGTGTTCCACTAATGGAAGTTACCAGATATTATTAGTTCTAGAGGTATAGAAAAAATGGGCTAGTTTTCGTTTCAATAGTCCTACCGTTGAACAAAAGGGATATAAATGTTTTACAGTTCTATGACGTTATAGTCCTGTAGAACAAGGGAGTTACTGACTACATGCACTTATAACATTTATAGGGTGGCCCCTATAAATGTTATATGCGGAAAATGTTAAAAATACAAATAGTTTTAGTTTGTTTACAGATGTTCGGCACAAGGTTTGTCATATGGAAACGAATGAAGAAATGTTAATAGTTTGGCGGCTTTTTTAACCCTTTTTTTTACGGTGGGAAGGCTTGAGGCAAAGCGCAAACAGCATTTGTTTGCGCTTTGCCTCAAGCCTGAGGAGGACAAGAGGGGTATGTTGGGCTCTCCACTGAGCTACTAGCCCTACTTACCCTTTGACACAAGATAACATGCCTACATCACGATTACAAGACTAAAGAACCTAACCCCCGAACACTCAAACGCAACTCAGATTTAAGCCCGTCTCAAGTGACGATTTTCTGACTGATTTTCATTGAAAACTGTCAAAAAATGGCTACTTGAGACGTGGTTAGAGCTGAGATGCGTAAATAAGTATTCATAAAAAGCTGTAAACACATTCGGTTAGCTTTCGAATCATGGTTTGCAGTGGAACGAGCCCCTAACCGTGCAGTGAACGAGGATGGGTTGTAGTTAGTTAATACGTTTAACGTTTAACTGTCGATCGATTGAGTTCCGGCCCGGTACAGTCGGCGGCACGGATGTAGAGCCCTGCTAGAGGGGAGAAGAGTGAATCTTATGTTCTAATTTTCTTGTTCGTTCGGTCTATTTCAAGTTTCACGTAAAAATTTAAATTATGTTTGACGATAAGAAAATTCTTATCAATAAACAACTGAACCGAACTGAAAATATTTTAATTTTTTTTCTGTATAGGGGAGTTCAATATAAGCTTGAACAAATTGTGATTTCCTTATTATTTTGTAAATGCAAACAGAACATTCTTCGTGTTTTCATTCTATAAGGCAAGGAATAAACGAGAGTAAAATCCATTCTTCAAAATGGCTTCCGAACAAATGCCAATTTTCTTTTATTAGAAACAAAAATAACACCTTTATGAAAATTTCCTTTGCGTTACATTCTCTTTGCCTTAAAAAAGGTAGTAAGTATGAAAAAAGGACGCTCCTAAATAGGAGCAAGCACACAGGTTGCAATCAGAAAGGCATAGCAATTGTAGCAATCAACCCCATGACAGCGTCTCCATGGCAACCGGGGTCAACGACACCGACGCAACACCTCCGCACAACATGGCAACATTCTCATTGCTTTCAAAAGATTTCTACCAAATGACGTACAGAAAAATAACACCTTGGTAAATAAGACTTATTAAAACTTACTAGACTTATGTAGAGATTGTCTTACCTTTCTATCTACTTTGCAGGCTTTTCAGGCTCCAATTTTCAGTAAAACTCACTTATAACTACGATCGTCACTCGTATCCTTCTCGTATACAAAACAAGGCCTCTAAACAACTGCCCAACTTCATAAACCACAATATCACCCACCCTTATACAGGCAACACTCATAAATTAATTAAAAAGAAGATGACATTACGAAAATTCCATAAAAAGCTGAAAATGGAACAAAAACGATCGCGTGCCGGTACATGTCAACGAATGCGGCCGACCGGCGTGTTCCCAACGCACGAACCCGCCAATTTCATTCTACTCCCTAAATTACTAAAGTTCTAACTAATCCAGACTCTATACCAATAGTAACAATGACTTCGTGGAAATTAAAGGAACGCACCGAACTCGGCAGGACTACACATTCGAATAGCATTTTCAAAATTTGCTGCGGAAAACTAGCTTTTCCACTGTTGATCTAAATGCCAATTTCCTTTTCACTCTCACCCTACACCATGAAATAAATCTAAACTTGTAAATAATACAGTCTAAAATAGCTTGCGGGGGAGGGCAGACAATGCGCCACGCAATGACGTTTGCAGCTGAAAAGGAAGAAAAAGAAATTGAGTGGGAATGAAAGAGATGTGAATAGTCGGCGGGATCACGGAGGGTGCACGTGGGCCGGAGCGCGAGGTTCAATCGATCTTCAAGATGTTGGCTGAAGGTTAAGGCGACTATGTCAGTAAAAGTTGTAATAAAGAAGTAAAACGGGATCAAATTTTGCGTTCGATGTCGGTGTCGTTGTATCTACCCACTTGTCGAATGGGACAGGGTTTTACTGATTCGGAAAATCTTTTTCTTTTTTGGTCAAGATTTTTAAATAAGTTCGGTTTATTAGACGAAAGATATTTCCGAAAATACCGACCCTACATACGTCACTGAAGCTCTTCAGATACTGCTTGTATCTGAAGATCTCAGAATAAGGTCTAATTAAGAAGTTTTCTGTAAGTCTGAGGACAGCCGTCGCGTCGTGACCTATCTTCCGAAGCTCCTTTGAGCTCACATCGCGTACGGTCGGCAAAGGGAATGCGTGATGAGTCGCGGATCGCTTGTTTACAACCCCTAACTTTTCCCGGCGACTGTACTTCTGCTTTTAATGCGAAACGAAGAGGAACAATTTCATGAAGATTACCGGGTATGAACACATATAGACTATTGAAGAGCTGGGTACATCGAGTTAGAACACAATGCGAGGGCTGCGTTCTGGAAAAAAAATGTATTTTAAATAGTTATTGAGTACTTTACTTAAGTATTTGGTTCACATAACTAACAAATCTCTGTCCACTTTGTGAGTAGATAAAGCTGTCTGATCTGCTAGACGAACAAACAAAAACCGGTTGAATTTTACAAATTAACACAGCATTGGGTACAGCAGCACACTTGAGGATGATAAAACTAATAAAATGCTAAGAAAAAGCTTGTAGTGTTTGTACGTACGATTGGCGTCGCAGCCTCATCATTACTCCAAGGCAAGTCTATGAAGAAGTTAGGTCCTCTCTGCACGCCAATCTGCATCCTCTACTTAAAGAGTTAGATCTGTTAGCGGCGCGCTCGCGATCACAGCCAACTGCAGCTGTGGGCAAGTGGACGTGAGGAATGGAAGCGAGTGGAAACCGGCTACGTCGGAGGAAAACCGACGACTGGTCAACAGAACTGATAAAAAATTAGCTCTGTCGTAGCCCTTTCGTAGCTCCGTCGTAGCTCCGGCGGCGTAGCAATAGGGATGGATTTATTGATGTAAAAAGTTGTAAAACAGTAGTACTTACTTACAACGAAATATTCTAATTAGAATAGCTATATAGTCAATGTTATGGTTACAACTTATTAGACTTACCGCAGTATCCTGTATTTTTTAGCGAATGCTTGTGAAGTGATATCTACGGCTCTGGGCGCTGAGCGGCTGCGAAGTCGGAAGATGAAGATCTTTGTTTTGAAAAATAGCGCTGAAAGTTATAATTGAGTATTCTTTTACTGCTTTTTCTAGTCAGCAGAACTTTACTAGGATGTTTTGTTCGCTAACAACAACCACTTTTACTTCAAACACCTATCTCTACCTTCCTAGTAGGTAGGTAATGTAGGCATGTTTACCTGTATGTAAAACAGAGAAATTAAACCTTGATGCCAATGATCAATTGTAATAATTGTGTATGGTTCTTGTGCCAGTAAAATCAAATTTAGCACCTACGTCATCGACTGATACCAATCTTTACTTTTGGGATCTCAAAAGTGACACATGTTGCATACAAATGAGTTCTATGTGTGTGTCAACTTGTATAGTTTGAACAGAGTTCTTTGATCAGACCCTCTACCCCTGAACTAGTCCAAGTGGTCCTAGTGAGCTAGGAGCTACTTGTGCTGTCAAAGGCATCCGCGGGCCGCGACCTGTCGCATGATGTCGCGACTTCGGCTAATTATCGCGACATGTGGTAAAGCCTTAATTATGCAGAGTTTGAGGAAGAACCCAGTTATTACCAGTACGATAAAGGTTCAGTTTTGACGCAGCGAAACCTGCGTGAAAGCAAACTCCATAGTTTCTACCTATGATGGATAATTCGTTCAGTGCGCTGATGATGGACGCCTACTCCTGTAAGAACCTAATGTACTTACGAAAATGATTTCCCCGCGTGGATTACGCCGTGACTGATTTAGCCATGAAATTATTTTCCGGAGATTTAGACATAGAAATGTATAACCGGGACAGGACGTCGCGTCATTCCTAACCCAACCTCAGTTATTATTATTAAAGGTTGACTTTTTCGTGAAGCAGCGATAGTTGTCGGCATCGGCACAATCAAAGAGGCACAGATCAAAGGCGCCCTAATGGCTTTTTAGCGCGGCGAGTGGGGCTCCAAGTAGCTACCCGCACAATAGATAGGGATGCAGGGGTAAGAGCAGACAGAATTGGGCGAGAACATAAAACCTAGATAGGGTCCGACGTGACGTATGATCACTCTAGCGGAAATTAATAGAGAATAATTGGAACAATTGTATGTACGATCTGCAGATATTTGTTCCGGGTGTTCTGGTCGTTCTCTATGTATAATAAAATATATCTATCTATGTAATATATTGTATTATATATATCAGTTATCTAGTACCCATAACACAAGCTCTGCTTACCATGGGGCTAGATAATGCTGTGTGAATTGTCCAGCATTAAAAAAAAAAAAAAAAAAAAAATATTGACACATTCATAAGTTGTCGCGCTTTACGATAAGCTTTCTCTCAGGGAAACATTGTTGTACCTTCTCTGAAAGCTAAGTGCCTACCTTTCCAAGTTGCTGGGTTTGATGATTGTTATAAATGGCCGTGGTGACTGCCATTGGTCCAGAACTACAGTCCTAGGAACTACTGGAAAACGTGGTAGTTGCTATTACATCTACTAGACGCGTTACTAGACGATTGCTCCGGAAGAGGTATTCTGACGCACAAGTGATTTGCTAACTCACAACTAAACTGATACCACCTGTGATACTTAGATTTGTAGTATGTAGGTACATATACTTCTATACGTATATTATAAAGGGTAAAGTTTTTGAGATAGTAGGGGGGGGGGGGAATTATTTTACCAATAAAAAACTACGTTATTTGTGAGTGTTATATTGGCTATAATATTAACCCATCAAATGAAACGACATTTCGTGCATTTACTTTACGTTCATCGCAAAATGTTTGTGAAACAAATGTCCATCCGGGCGAAGCCGGAACGGGCCGCTAGTTTCTAATATAACAGCAGTGTAATGATGACGACAGGTCTCCTATCCAGGTGTACACGTTACCATTTGATAAAACTTTTGAAACATTATTTATGACTGAAATAAAAATTAACGCTATTCTGATACTAGATACGTAGTAGTAGTAGTTCACCCATCAACGCATTAATAAATCGGAAGTAACCAATAAAATAATTAATTAATGACTTAGCCGGTTTTTATTGCTCATTTATTATTTTTCAAGCTTTGTCTTGTCGCCTTGTTGCCACAGACATTCCCGTGTGCCCTATACAAGCAACAGGGACGCCTTGCTCTAAGAACAACGGCAGGAGATCACGCAACCAGCAGCGTCGTCGCGTCGCGTCACTTATACGAATCCAGCTCATTTCAGAGCTTGCCTACAATGGTATTCTCTGTATAGTGATATCCTCCGCCAGACACACGCCTGCTTTATAACCGTAGATAAGATCTAAACTAAGAAAATGCGCGTTTTGCTCCTCAGAGCTGAAAGCGAATGCTGCGGCAACTGTTTGCGATTGCGATGGCAAACAGAGATGCTGCAAATGCCGTGAAAGGATGTAGGTCGCGCCGCCGGCTGCTGCTCCACGGGGGTCTACTCTGGGACATGCTGAGGACTTCGAGATTGAGGTGGTAGGCACAGTTACTGCTGCTTATTCAATCTGCGATTATCTAAATAATATCATCATAAGGTACTTATTTACAACTTTTAAAACATTCGCGTTTTGTTAACTTATTAGTAGTTACTATGTAGTAGTTATTGTAGGGGGCAAACAAAAGGTAGACGGTATTAGTAGTTACTATGTAGTAGTTATTGTAGGGGGCAAACAAAAGGTACGCGATAAAACCCTATAAGTTATCTTTAATATATATCAGTATGTACTTATTAGTTTATTATTATTTATTCAAACGTCTTTTTTTAACCTACACGAAAAAAACGCAGTTTAGTAAGACTCTTCCCTAAATATTTTGAGAAAAGTACATTAAAAAAATGTAGAAGATCGGCCAAGAAGACTCATGGATCGCATACAATAGCGAGCTGAAGCTTGCGAGCTCTCTCTCTTACGACGACGTGAGACATAACGTGTGTTGCTCCATCTATCGCGACCATATATACGTAACTGGATCAGTTATCTTATCTGTCGGCTACCTCGATATAAGATCGTATTCTAGAGCTATCCTCTCGTGTCGGTGTCCAGAATACGTCCGTTGCGTTGGTGCGGTGCAGTCGGCGGCGGTACCGCGGTAAAGCGACGCAATGCTAATTTATAAACGCAAACAAACTGCCCGCCTCCGTCTCCGAGGCTATATCCACACTTCCAGACGGAATGAAGATACGACCATGTACGCACCTACATAGATTCATCACTCACTACTTAACTTGGAAGTCTTAGGCCCCGTTAGTTACTAGTCTTAAAAGAGAGAGGGGTGCTATCTTAACTTCACACATGAGTTTTTATGAAATTTGAATGGTGAGTTAATGGTGACCGTATATTATTGTTTGAAGAAAATCAGTGCAGCCATTTAATTGATAAATTGGTTTAAAACTTGTTTAAAACCAAAATTTTCGTCTAGGACTTAATTTTTTTTTAAATTTGGCTTGTGGTACAGTGTAGTAGATTGAAGGTAATCAAAAGACATTATTACGGATAATAGGTATCCAACCAACTAAAACAATATAGTGTCATCCAACATCCGATGAGCTCCTCCAATTACCCGTTATAATATCCGGGTCCTTTCATCCAGACGCTGTTCCATCACACCATGTTCAGCCCTCGTCCCTATGATCCCTTCGCAAAACTTACAACACAATTATAACCCCAAATCACTTTCTAAACACAGATAAAGTCACCCTTATTGCCGAAGACGCAAGGATTATAGATTTCTGTTTTAGTTTAGGGCTCAGGGAGCGCTAATATTGACAGAAAACGCAATTTCCGGTGGTTCCGCACGATTTGCAGGTAATTGCGGACGTGACGTCACGTCATGGATCTTACCTTACGTACCTACATGCGTCGCTGATTGACCGCTCATCGCAGAACTAACTAATATAATTCTTAGACAATTGCATTCGTTCGTACCTTCTTTTAATTAAACGCATTCACTGCTGGAGCTGGTGTCTTCTAAATGTGTGTGTCGGTAGTTATGAAAGTGTTAAGGGCTGATACTAAATATAATTTTCACTGAGGTACGACATCTAGATATTTTATTTGCCAAATAATTGTATTGCTATTTAATATTTTTTAGTTTCTTAATTTCCAAATCCTGTCTTTGTCATAATCATAACATAATGCCATAATATCACTATTTATTTTAAATTTCGCGTTAACTTCGTTCAAAGTGAATTCTTCAGGGGCTTCAAGGGCTCACCGCTGGGCTAGGTAGGGTAAATGCCTAAGGAAGGGCAGGATGGTAAGTACCAAGATACAGTGCATACAAAACTATGATCGTTTGAAGCGGTACTTTCTTTGAGTCGCAGCCGGCTAATACAAAGGCTTTGGAAGCTAATTAACAATGCAACGACACTCGAGATGTTAACCCGGCGCGCGCGGCGCGGGCACAATGGACCGCGGTGCGGATATGTGCGGTTAGGCTGCGGACACTTATTGCTAAACTATTACAAAACTGACATCATTTTTTTTATCTGAAATTCTATATTACATTAATGAGTCCGGAGAAGAAAGTCACAGGAAAAATCATTTTATATGGCTGCTGTTACGTTGCCTAAGTGCGTTTGATTAAGTACTTTGATTTATACCAATGCATACCTAAGTAGTAAACAAATAAATATGGCGCTCATTGGGGGAGGCCTATGTCCAGCAGTGGACTGCTATAGGCTGATGATGATGAAACAAATAAATTGGTATTAATTGAGTGTATTATGAATGCATGTTTGTTATTTAGGTACGCAAAACTCTACGTTCAAACGTACGGGATAACATTTTGCGTAGATAACATATAGATTTGAGAATAACATGGATCTGAAAGCTGGGGGCAGAAATTCGTTCTATAAAGCACCGTGAAAATATTGTGATTAGCAAGAAGGTATTAAAAACCTTTTTTAGGTTGAACAACTAGTCAGTGGGTGGGTGCTGGGTAGCTAGACTAGCTAGCGACTTATAATTATTTCCACCAGTGTTCCACTACTACACATTAATGAAATTAGGTTATCCAAGCAACTTACGAAACTAGTTTGTATCAAGCGGAAGCGGCAGTGTGCCCTCCCCCTAAGTGTTGTCGGAGGTGCGCGGGCTGTCGAGTGCGCCGCTGTAATCAGGGCTAATAGAAGCGCGTGTGCTTTGATCTGCGCTCAAAGAGATGTACCGAACTCGCGAGACGAGCGCAGACCTTGCTATCTGCAGACAGGGCATCTCCTGTTCCAAGATATAGTCCGCCGGAATAAACCGCGCGAACAGTGAAGCAACGAAAATATTTTCTTTTTATTATATTTTTGTATTTTATTTATAGCTACCTGTCCATCCACAGGTTGCCTGGTAGAAATCGTTCTTAGCGATAAGGCCACCACTTGAGCATCCGTATCTTTATTTGTTTTTTGTTCTGTCTTGGTGTGCAAAAAAGCGTATTATTAATGTAAAATAAATAAAAAATAAAATAAAAAGAGCTTTATTCCATATCAAGAAGGTACAATTTTAAAACAATAATAATACAATTAATTTTATAATCATGAAACACATTATGATTTAAGGATTAAATAGAAAATTACGTCAGGTGTCTTGTGTCATCCATGAGATAGGTAAGTAGGTACGTTACTTCTTGATATTTATTATTAATGTATTATATATTAAATTTAATTTTCGGTTATTATTAAACCTCTGTGTCTGGATAGTATCGCGGCGATCCATTCGTGTAATGCAGTTCACGCAGATACATTCGATGCTCCAATCACATACTGACTAGCTAGGGACGTCTCTATTAGAGTTATTCCCAACATCTATTGAGATACCAAACTCGCTCTGAGTTTGATTTCTCAATAGTAGCATCTGCAAGTGTTCAAAAGAAGAAGTTATGGCCCCAAACATTTTTCTGGAAACCTATAATATAAGGTTTGTATCACACATTGCCACTTTATTGCTATTTAATACGGTTACTTCCGTGCCAGTTCTAGACGTTCCAAGCGCTCGGTATCGCAAGGTAAGCCACGGGAGCTGAAGAGTCTAAGCGTTGCAAGTGCAATATTGTTTTCATTCTGCTTTGCAGTGCCGCGGCGGTTAATTGATTCTTTTGTGCGGTAATTGCGGACAGATCGCATCGGCGAGTGCCCCGTGGGCCGCCCACCCTGCACCACCTCTCATCCCTATACAGTACCAATGCGTCGTTCTAATCTAAAATGTTTGTTGACTGTTAATCGAGCTCTGTGCGCGCCGATTTCAATTCAAAGTTCCTTAACCAGCTACCGGAAGATATTTTTTTAATAACACGGTGCTATTGATTCTGTGGTTGAGGATGCTCCAAGTGCGTGCGGCCCCGAGCTCTACCATTCATATTGAGCAGTTAGGTGACGTTTAGTAGGTACCTCGCTACGCAGATTTTAATTGGTTTTCTTATTTGTGAGGGAGCATCATTGTTTTGTTTGATGTTAGAGATATTCAGGGACCGCGGGACCGTCCCGATGGGAGGTTTAATTAGCTGGATGGCCCTTCACTCTCATTGAACTCTCTGAGGCCTTTGAATTGCTTTATCGTTGAAAAATACTACGATGATTTCCCATCTCATGTCAAGAGCATGATTCGAACCAGATCAAAACCGTTCAAATCAGCAGTAGGTACCTTCCGTTTCATTAGGTGCAATCCGTAGTTTTGTTGGCTGGTTATCAGCGCGCTGTTTGGTCAACAAATCAAGGTGCGGCCATAAATCCATGATTTCGCTGCGACATGAATGATCAGTAATCCGAATTCAACACGATAATGTTTACCTAACCCTCCTTATCGTCTCCTACATGTGTAAGTACACACGAGACATGGCGCCCAGAAAGGCAATAATCCAGTTATTCATATCATTATCGCTAATAAATAGTTTGTGTTTAAACAGCTTATCGTCTGCAACTGACAGTGATTGATAGTATCGAGCGGATATAGTTACCTTTGTAAATAACTAGCTATCGACCGAAGCGATTACAACATCCACTGGCGCTGACTCTTATTATGATTAAAACGTTTTCATTTCTATAACAGAATCATGTAAACGTTAAACAAAGTTGTAGAATGGTTAGAAAACTGTAAAATGTTTTAAATGTATGTTCTTACTGATTATAACTTTAATAATGTTATAATCAGTAAGCATCGTAAAGTAAAAACAAGCACCCAAGTAACATTCAAACACAAGACTGTTCTCAAACATAAACTGTCATTGAAAATAAGCATCAAAAGGAATTGGAAGCGAGTCTATATTTTCCTATCGACGCTCAAAGCGCGCATTAATCTATCGCGAGACTGAAACAAAGTAAACTAATGATCATGAGAGGAAGTACGTAGCCATTAACCTTGACACCCATAAATAAGAGCATAACATATCCGACGGGATCTACACACGCCTCCGGGACGGGTCCTACTCATAAAGAACTGAATAACATTATTGCATGCTAAGCAAAGGAAGCGTTTGTAGGCGACGAAACATACAGGCCTTACGAGAAAAGTCAGGCAAAGAAACAAAGAGAATCCTGCAGCCGGATATTTTAGGCACTGGCGCACCAGTGAGTATAATGATCTCTCTGTGATCTCCATCGAAGCTTGATTCTATCCGTGTCGTCCGGCGAGTGTAAAGCAGCAATATTTTCCTCAAGCGAAGCTATTAACACGTCGACGAGGCAGTTGGTACACGCTCGCTGAGACGCTACATAAACACAGGGAATTATTATCGACGTGCCCCCCTTATATTATCATTACCTATTTAGTAAATGCTAATGTATGTTGACGTTCATAGAAACCAGACTGCCCGGCCGTTAGTCCGTCGCCCAGGTAGTTGCAGGCTGATGGAGTACCCTTACATCTGTACAAATAAACACTCACTGAAATTATGATAGTGTTTGCTCCGAGAATCTATTATGTCGTAATAATTCGTACATCAAAGTGGTGTTATAAATATAGATGCTGGTATTTGAGAGCCGATGAAAAAAGATCTTTATTGATACCAGAACAGTGTCCATAGGCCATATGAAGTATTTAGCAGGAAGGCTTATTTTTGTTTATCAACTACATTTGCCCATAGCATAGCTGGAAATAGCGTCCACGTACCACAGCTTGTGAATGCAAATACAAAGCTAATTCAGCATTTCGTAGATAAACGAGGGGCTCCGCCGCAATAAATTGAAGATGTCATCCCATTCCGCGTGAAAGGGATGATCTCGCCGATGGATGAACCTGTGGTTCACTGCGACACGGCGGAATGAAGAGAGGTAGGTACCTGTACCTACCTACTTACTCATACTTAAAAGTTGTAGGTACCTACTAAATCGAAGTTTCAGTCCGCTTTAATCATAATAATTATTTCATTTCGTCTTTCGACTATATATCGCTCTTTCAGCTTTTTCAGACTGAAGTAATTTAAAACGGGATATTTACCATGAATTGATTTTTGAGTTATCCAATATTTCGGCTTCAATTTTCGTTTTAAATGACTTTTGTGTTAATAACCAAGACTGTTTCAAAAGTTTTATTTTCAGACTGAGTTTCTACGATCGTGAATTCGGAGTTGCAATTTGCCACAGAGTGGCTGACATCACTAATGGAAGCGAGCACCGCCGCCCGCCCCCGCCCGGTGGCAGCTGAAACATGCAGCCGACCGCGCACGGGTTAGGCCCTCGTTGAGGTTGAGGCTAGGCGTGGTGCATGGTGCCGCTCTACGGGTATAATATGACAAACTGTTAAGATGATTATTCCATTAAACAGAAACCGTTTGTTGATATTTTACTTCAAATTGTTAGAAGAAAACTCTTAAGTTTTAGCAGTTCTTAGTAATTAGACTTGTACCTACTCAAATTGCGATCACAACAAATTTCTATAAATTTGTGATGGAACCTACAACTACAGTGTACCTAGTACCGGGGCTTTTAAAATTATTTGTATTGGTCTTCCCTTGCTTGTATTGTATGTATAAGTAATTTTTTAAACTGAAAGGAAGCTTCACGAGAACATCCCACTTCATTTTGTAGTAGTAACCGACGAGTTATCGAAACTAGCGTGGAGTGGTCGTTTAGTCCGGCGTCAGTGCTGACGGGTTCTAATTTCCTAGCTGTCGAGCGCCTTCCTATTTCTAGATATCTGCCCGGCTGTGGTCCTATGTGTCGGGCCTGTCTTCTGAAAGCCGGAATTATTCCAACAGCTTTGATTGGGAATGCGGTCTATTGGGAGGAAATTGTGTGGAGTGATTTCGTGTTAAGCATGATTCAGCAAACTAAATGTATCAACAAAATTTATGTGAAAACGCTTATTACGGCTTGCAAGGCATATTGTGTAAGTATTCCATATAAGTTGCGGATAACAAAAAGAATCGCCCCCGGGTGGACTTGAACCAAAAGAATCGCCCCCGGGTGGGCTTGAACCACCAACCTTTCGGTTAACAGCCGAACGCGCTAACCAATTGCGCCACGGAGGCTGACGCTGGCGAGGTCGAAATAAGCAAATATATAATTTTGACATATCTGTAAAAAGAGACAAAGATAGCAAACTGAATAGAAGCGTCGTACCTGAGAACCTGTTTTCTACCTGGCTATTCATGAGACTATCGACTCTTGATTCTGTGCTTCGAGTGTTTTGCGCCTAAGTTCAAGCAATAATACAAAGCACAGTTATCTGGAAGGAACACGCAGAGTGAAGTTAGACTTGTTTGTGTTGTAACGAAACTTTCGCCGATTGAGGTTATGTTCAAAGCTTTTTGATAAAACTTTGCTTCTTTGAATGAAAATTGACAGTGATTTAATTATTTTTAAAATACAATAATAAACTTGATCAACCGTAATCAGTGTTTGCAAGGAATTGTGATTGTTTAACTCAGGAAAACAAAAATTGTTTTAATTTCTTTGTTTACAAAAACTGAATCTAAAAACAATAACAGTGACTGTAAATTCTATTCTGAATTTGTCTTCAACTTGATTTTCACGATTCTAACTTTTATTGATAAAAAGTTTAGGAACTTTTCCAAAATTATTCCCGTGAAAAAAAAGTTGTCGACGGTGCCAATGGCCAATCGCGTGCCAGGGACTTGTTGTGCTGCCTCCGTGGAACGAGCTGGACTCCCTGGCCTCCTCAGAGACCTATCACGCCTCACCGAAGACCAAGACTCCGCAGACTTGGTCTTCATACTAGGTTCTGCGGAGGAAAAAGTCTACGCGCATAAATTAATATTGTTCGCAAGGTGAGTGCACAAAAAGAAATTCCCGTACCGGGAATCGAACCCGAGCCTCCTGGGTGAAAGCCAGGTATCCTAGCCACTAGACCATACGGGAGTTATCTGATTGTCTGAATTTTATAATCAGTCCATAACAGTAATAATTTAATTATTTCAAGGTTAAATTATATGGCGACTGACTTTGTTACACTGCACAGGTGTGACATGATTCTTCTATCGTATATTACAGGCATGAATACGTATGTACGAAATTTTAGTTTATTTATTTTTATCAATTAAATAAATAATATAAATCTCTTTATTTCCGATATCCATGGATCCATATTTGGTTAGTAAACACACGAAAATATAATTATAGAGGGTTAGTAGAATCTTAAATGAAATTATAATATAATTAATTAAGTTATAATATAACATAAGCATGTCCCTTTCCCAGAGTGAAAGATATACTTGCCGGGATCACTCTGCGAACAAGACATGCCCACAGCGGGGATGAATATCTATCCGCTATGGTTTTCAGGATGCTGTTGTGACTGTCCCGCCGTCTGCGGTTCAGGGATGCAGTTTTTTTGCGAAAGATGGCTTCAAAGAAATATGTTTGATACTCTGCACACATCCCCGATGCACTGCAGAAGCGGGGCAGCCCCAACATCATCCTGAAAATATTATTATATTGGATACGTAGGGTCGCTAATGAGTTTTTGGTGTGACTAACCCACAAGCTTCCCGTGTACAGGTTTTGGCATTAGGCTTTGAAAAGAGTTACCTTTACTTGCTCTGTGCATCGGGAAAACCTGCGGGCCAGCATATTACTCTAACTGCCAGCGCCCTACGTTCCCTTTCAATCAGCATCGTCTTTAAGAATGTCGGAAATGATTATTTCTATAATATAATTGAGTTACACAAAATTACCGATACATAGGTAGGTACACCTAATACCACTAGGTATTAACTTTGGTGCTGTGACTTGACTATGCACTACACGTAGGTAAGGGTACTGACCGATGTTACGGGACGTAATGTAGTACCCGGCTCTACACTTTCTATTATTACTTATTCATAATTGAACGCGCTGGGTACCCACTTTGGTTGGGTTTTTAAGTTAATGTCCCAAAATGTAGCGTCTCGTCTCAAATTGCAGAGCAACAGCAGCAAGTTAGGTCGCGCTTCAAATGCAAATTAATTTAGTGAACCTCCATGTAAAGACTTGTCGTTTCACTTGATGAGCACTCACTCCTAATGGACTTATAAAGGATTTTGATTTTGAATTCTCAATGGATTGACAATCACATTTTCAATCGCCGTGAAACTGTTATTGTATTCTGTCTTCGATAAGGGGACACATCCCACGCAATACATTTTTATATTCATGAAATAATCATCAACACCGAATTCCCTACAACGTAATTCTATACTAAGACGATATTTACTACATTTGCATTGGAACAGTCGACCGTAAGCAACGAATCGTTTTAAAATAGTATTTTGTCATTTAGTTATAGTGATATAGGTCCCCGCAACAGCGTGTAATTGCCTATAAAACACGTGTCGTTGTTTTGATTTAAAAAATAAACAATATGATTGCATGCTTCAGTAGCGTTCAGCGAATTTACAGCTTAATCAGTCGAAAATAGGTGATAATTTTACAGTTAGCGCCATCTACGTGTTTGAGGTTAGATATTTATTATGAACTACTAGACACTAGATGGCGTTGTGCGTGATTCGGATTTATCACGCACAACGCCATCTAGTGTCTAGTAGTATACTATTTAAACATTTTGTATTTATCGTCTAACTAGATTCAGCCCGTGGCTTTGCACGCATTACACTATAATACTCAATTCAATGTTAAAAAGAGTAATTAGAGCGTTGGTTATTTTTGGTAGATGTTAAGGATTGATCCCCAAACAGCCCTTTTTGAGATTAGTTTCAGTTTCAGTTAGTAAGAAATTTTATGGTGTTTGGTGTGGTGTTGTGTTTGGTAGGTGGTCAAGGAAAGTCACTGGTATGGTAGTATGAATTTATTAATTCACAAGACACGCTGGTAATTAAACTACTACCGCCAACTTATGATAAAAGTTGATTATAAAATAGTTAGGTAGGTATATTGGTTTGAACCCGTGACGATGGCGGTCACAATGGCGGTCGTTCGTGGATTCATTTAGGTAACCGCGAACCAAAACGTATTCAATTGCAAGCTCAGGTAAAATGCATATGCTGCGAGGTTGGTTTACACGAACACAGTAATGTCAATCAGACATAAAACATTTCTTATTATATTGCATTGTTTATCTCTACTATTTTTACAAAGCAACAACCAAGTCCATGAACACAATATTTTCGTATCCTAACTTATTCGTTCAAAATCGAACTTCAACAAAGGCTTGCTTAATGAATTATGTAGAGGCATTCACTACAATGTAGGGAAAAATCTGCTGCCTTATTAGCATATAAATAGAGTGGATGTGTCCGTCGGTCGGTCAGTCGGAAAGAGGGCGGGCTTCGGCAAGTCCCAACAAGTTGTAAGTTATTCTGAAAGTTCGCTAGTTCTGATGTTTAGAGAGAAGGGGAGAGCTGAATGGTAGAGCTTGCTTGACTACTCAATAAACTAAATAACAATAATAATGTGTATTCTACCCTTATTCCACAATACATGGATACAAGCTTTTCAGTCTCATATAACAACTGTCGAAGAAACGTATACGTACATAATATGTACAAGTTTTAAAGGTTGTAATAAGATGATATGGTATATATATATATACCTTTCAGTCAGAGGGACTATCTTTTCTTTAAACATTTCATATTAATTTGTACCTCATTTAGGTAACATATTAAGCTCTTAAGGGGATCCCGTGAATAACTAAGACTGTCAGATTGCATGTCAATTTTACCAAAAGTGGTCGACAGACGGCGCTTATTTTTTACATAGACTTGTGCAAATTTTATCTGTTATAGAATAGGCAAACTTTAGTTCTTTTGGTTGATGTAAGGTACCTACTAAAGTCATGAAAAAGGTATTTATTCTATGTTACAAAATTACAAGCAAATTTAAGTTACAATCATTATTAATTTCTAATGTTATACTGATATTTGCCCGATATCCTAGGTACCTAAATTAAACCGTATGTAGCTTAATATTAGGTAGGTAGCTTATAAATGATCTTTTAAATATTCTTTGAAATGAGAAGCACATAAAATAGGTAATAATGTCATCTCCGGGTTTGTTTTAAAGTGCATTCGATTCTATATGATTATAAAGAGTTAGATTTTGTTTCTACATATTATTGGAAAAAATATTGCATTGTATAGGAATAAGATGATGCTTGATAATGTTTTTACCTGAACTGGCTAAAAACCTGTTTTTCATGCAAAGAAAGTGCATGCTAGCTGACAATAAACAAATTATCAAATCTATCTAAAGTAGGCTACTAATTGTAAGCACCTTTATTATAAACACTGCTTTAGCGTACTTAGCATAAGTAAGTCTACATAAGTACGCTAAGTACGTAAGTCGTTTTTATAATAAAATTGCTTACAATTAGTAGCCTACTTTAGAAAAGTCAGATAATTTTCTGTTTCATCGTATGACATACTACGTACATTGTAGGTAGAGTGTCTCTAAGTTTTTTCTTATAGCTAAAAGCTAAATAATTAACGGAATAATTGTCTAATAATTAATTTATTATTTAAAGAAGGACCAAGGATACTGTAAAAAATCACTTATATCACCTATTAACGGGAAATTTACAATAAAATATAATAATAAATAAAAATATAATATACAGGGTTATTGGTAATTCGACGTATTCCCGTTAGGAGCTGATAGGGGTGACTATTTGCGATAATTTTCACCCCCATGTGCATCATGCAAAAGTGAAACATTTTTAAGTTATCATGATTTTTAGCTTTTTTCAAAGTAAGTCAATAGTGCAACATCAAAAATTAATTTAAAAAATACTATCTATTTAAATCTATTTTTTTTTCTGATTTATAAAAACGAATAAACGATGGTTTTTTATCAATATTAAAACAACAATTATCGCTCCAAATTTAAAAATGCGAGATAAAAAACGATATTATTTCATTATTCATTGAGAATTGTTTCCTCTAAAATGCCTTAAAAACTAAAAAAAACGTTATGAAACTTGGCTTGCAGATTATTTTAAAAACATAACCGCACATTCTTAGCTTTCCAACAATGCATATCAACTATGAACTTATTTCAAAGAAACTGAAAAAAAACATCATTACAGAGTAAGCAGGCGGAAATTCGTATACGTACTAAACCTAAGGTCGTTCTTTAAAATTTCTATAAAACTAACTTAAAACAATACCCAATGCAAATAAAATTAAAAATACATATTTAAAATAAAATTTTGCAATAGGTAAGTAGTAACAACAATAAACAAAATTAATAATAAGTAACAATCAAGACATTTTGTAATTTAGCCTAATTAAAGTTCTTGACTTCCCCTATTGCGTTCGCAAAATAGCATTCTTTTTCTGAGTTGTGACTTAACTACCGAAGTAGTACAAAATGTCTTGATAAATAACTAGTTTTTATGAATCAGAAGAAAAAAATAGATTTAAATAATAAATTTTTGTAACTTATTTTGAAAAAAGCTAAAAATCATGATAACTTAAAAATGGTTCACTTTTGCATGATGCACATGGGGGTAAAAATTATCGCAAATAGTCACCCCTATCACCTCCTAACGGGAATACGTCGAATTACCAATAACCCTGTATATAAATAAATATATTAAATATATATATAATAAATAAAATTATATATAATATAATATATATAAAAAAAAAAATATAATAATAAATGTTTGCCGTCGTGAAAACCTTCCTCGGACTTCATTACCTAAAAAGTTCCAGCCATTCTTGAGTTTTGCTATTAGCAACACATAAAGCTATTCATTTTTGTTTGAAAAGATTATTATAAAAATTAACTAAGTACCTATCTTAACGAAAAATAGAAATTTAAAAAAACTTTTAGATAGGGAGAGAATTTCTTAAGTAAATATTGTTAACTCCACATGTCAATTTATTTTTGTTTGAATTTGTTGACATCATTTACAGCTTTACTATAGGTAGGTAACTTCTAATTAATAAACTTTTATGAGTAACTCTACGTTCACTGACATTTGCAAAACAAATACAGTTGGCGCTCGTGCATGTCAAAACTAACTCTATTTCAATGGTATAAAGACTATAGGAACTGAACAACAAAAATTGTCAAACATCGTAATTCGAACGACGACACCAGCTGTCAAATGCAAAAAAGTGACGTGACCTTACGTCCGTCCGAGAAGGCATCCAGCCTCCGACTGACGTTATTTTGAAGCGATTTTGAGTTATATAGGAAGGGATATTGTATCAATAAGGTTGAATTTGTTGTGGCAAAATATTTACTAGGATCGAATAATTTCGCAAAACGCCTTACAAAAATGTATTTTTTGGGTTTTATTCTTTTTGTATATAATTCTACAAAAATTACGAATATTTATAAGAAAGATATTATGAAGAAGCAGTTATTGTAGTATTTTAAATTCACTTGAAGTTACTATATTTTCTGTAAAGTCTAAAACCCTGTGCTGTTTTAAAGTGTTATTCTCCAGTGTTTTATTACAAAACTACATAAACTATTGTAAAATGAAATACAAACTTTTGAAGATCAGTTATTTGTTTAGGTAATGTGATATTTTTAATCACTTATATTAGATGCACTTTAGAGAAATCTTATAGACGGTGCGCCATACATTGCACTCCGGAGTCCCCTTAAGCTCGCTTCAGCTCATTAAGCATGAAGCAGTAGAACTACATAAAGTAAAATATTCTTATTTCTCCCAAATATCTGTTACCAAGTGGTGTTTATTGACAAGAAGAGAAGCTCAGCGAGGCGACTAACGAAGGAAGCAATAAGTAGACCCCACAGAAAGTTGCACAACTCAGTCTTTGATCTATCGCCCAAGTTTGTAGGCTTTGTGCCGATATCTTTCTCCGCTGGTTTATAAGAAATGGCCGGAATCGGGACATATTTTACCAATAATCCTGTTTGCCTCGCCATTGAGGTCAACTACTGCATTGATTTATGTGGCTGATGGGGAAAGAATTCCAATAGAAATTCCATAAAAATTGGGAGCGACTTTTATGATTCCGTGACGGGGTAACAATGTAGAGCTTCCGTTGTTTCGGTTCATGTTTTATCGAAATTAAATATAACGGAAATGGATAAATTAACAACAACCATTCTCTGATTCGGGATAAAACTAAATTTGTTGGTCGACACGTTCATACACTCTGTGGTGTATGAACAGTGGTTTATAAATACCACTAAGATAACGACCACTTGGATCAGATAGATGATGGCAGAAGCGCAAGGCTTTATTAGTACCCAGCATCGTAAATTTCATGAATATAACACGTCATATTCGGTTTTACTACAGATGTATGTATACATAGAATTTTAGATTAAATTGAGGTCTAACAAATAATATTGAATTAAATTGTACATACAACATAGATGCTATAAACTAAGAAATATAAATAAATATATAGAATACATCTATGTTTCTTAGTTAAAGATCTAAAAAAACTCACGCCAACAGCTACATCGAAGTAGAAACATCAAATTCAGTACAAACAGGGCTCAAAAACCTTGTTTTTCAGTGTTGCCGTCGCCCAGGTGCACTCGGGCACAGCTGCTCCCGATCCGCTCACGTGATTAATTCGCGAAGTTGCCAACTCGCCGTGATCAATCATCCCCCGCAGGACCGAGCCAGAGCCGTAACTGGGACGGGGCCGGGGCACGGAGGTATTGATCAGGGAGACATACCATATATAAACCCATTCTTCAGAAATGATTCCTTGTCGCAGTTGTGATAGATGTCACTACGTCTGCTCACATACCCACCTAAACATAAACACCCACACACACACACACACACCCACGCTCTCACACACACACACACACACACACACAAACACACACATACACAACCACTTAAACTTGTCCAAAATTAGTTTACTAATAGCAATCGCATCAGCAATCCCAAGTGCAACGAAGCTTGTAACGTTGAATCAAAAAAGGAAACAAGTTGTTTGATTGTTGATCTACTTATGACTTGACGTTGTGTTTTGTTTCCATTGTCTGGCATATTTGTGTAACCGTAGGATAGTAAAACCCGGAAAATTATAAATATCCTAGTCACTTTATTATGTTACGTAAGATAATAGCACTTACAATTAAACGCAAACACGCTTAATATGAATACTATGTAACGCAGACTGTGCATCCCTTGGCCTGAGTCCGGCCCTGCCCGCGCCGGTTTCTAATAACAATTTGTATTTCATTCAGTTTTACGTAATTTCCTTCACAGTAATGGTTGTTGTTTTCATAATTCGTTATATTCGGAGCTGCTATTCGCGCAATATAAACTTTGACAGTTATTTTTTATGGAAGCCTGTAATAAAATCGACTTGTTTTGAAGGTGGTTGCTATTTTATCGCTCTTCAAAAGAGCTGTAAAGGTTCTCATATACTTTTGAGGTCAATATTATTTTTTCCGTGTTATTCTCGTAGCGATGAAAACACTAGAAGGCCGCGAGGAGGCAGCCGCCCCTGGCTGGTTCATTTCAGTAGATTAGGTTCTCAGATTAGGTAGGAAGTATTAATTAATCAAATGGAGGATCAACCACAAACTTCGATAGTTGGCAAGCGCTCGACGCGCCAAATCGTCTGATACTACATCAATCCAAAATTCGTAAATTGCCAACACAACCGCTCTCGAGCACCGACTGAGAGAGCTAGCTCACTCCACTCCTTCGTCGCACTTTTATATCATAATAGTTTCTGCCCGTGGCTTCGTACGCGATGTTTATATGGAAAATCTTAGAATGGAAAATATAAAAATCAAATCTTTCCTCTTTATAATATTAGTATAATGTAGATGTCTTGCTTTGTTATAATGGTGATTAAATACAAATAAACAATAAACGAATAAAAAAATCTATGTTGATTGATTCCTGTGTTATAGCTACATCTGTGTAAAATTTTAGCCCGATCCGTTCAGTAGTTGTGGCTTGAAGGAGTAACAAACATCCATCCATAGAAACATCCAAATGTTTGCATTTATAATCTAAGCATGACTCATATATATATTTTTTTGTAATCATTGTGTACATCTGTAAGTTGCAACCGTGTGCAAATTTAAGACTTATATGTTTTTCTGATGGATGCCATTGTCACAACTGCGCCAAATTGAAAAGTGACCATACGGAAAGCAACAGCTTTCAACTAAAAAAAGAAACATCAAAATCGGTTCCCCAGTCAAAAGTTAGGAGGTAACAAACATAACAAGTTTTTGTTATCTTGAATACAGAACCCCTTCCTTTTTTAGAAGTCGGTGAAAAAGCTACAAAAGCTGTGTTTAATTGAGTGTTGCAGCTCTTCCCTACTACCTCCGCTGCTTCCATCCCGGGATAATTTGGGACTTAATTACAGCAACGGATCAAGCGGAGGGGGCGGAGGGGGGTGATTGATGACTCGGTGACGAGCGGCCGCGATTTATAGCTGTACGGCATTATGGGTAGTTAGCGATCTGTGGCCAGGCCAGTAGCTGGGCAGCCTTGATTAACAGGCCGAGTACATGCCTTGATCACCATTAACAGGCCTTGTTGACCATCAGGTAGGTACCTACATCCAACACATCCCGGTGGTGCTGTGTGTACGCACGGCCCTCTGGTCTGGAGACTGGAATACGACTATATATACATACGTATGACTTGAAATATCCGACGAGTGTGTTTGACTAGTAAACAAATTTATAATTATTAATAATTTAAACTTATTCCTGCCTCGTCACGGCACAACACACGCAGCTCTACAATAATAATACAATAACATACGTTAACAACCGTCTGCGAGGCGGTAACAATGTCACGAATAAATGGGAAAACTTAGGCGACAGGAAAAACAATGGCTTATTTAAATTTGCGGGATCTAGACGCGGTTGTGGACAGTCAACGATTTTCGAGTGTTTTTTCAGAGTGGCTAGAACTTGTATTAAATCAACTCTGCCTTAGAAAAACTTAAGTATAAAATTTATGTAAGCGAAAATCTTGCAAGTTCCTAAGTAGTTAATTTTGAATGAGTATAACTTTAAGTAAAAACTATAAAAATGGTTTTCATGCACGAACGGTAACTTGTAAAACAATAATAATGAATTTAATGGGAAGCGTGTCGAGCAACGAGTTCGAAATTCGAACAGTTTAACAATGGCCGCCACAACGACCTGCATTCAAACAGTCATTCCGCGTTCGCGCCAACAACTATGTAAGTTAACAACACGCCATAGAGGATAGTCCCATTGTTATAAATTGGTTATTTTTATATATTATGTAGAATATATTATCGCTTTGAGTTTAAAATATATGTCTAGACCGCAGCACTAATATGATTTTATTTTATAAGTATTATATACATATTTTAATAATTCCATTGTTTAAAAAAAAAAAAAACTGACTTCGAATCCGGAAAGAAGTTTGCAACTTATTGTTATTTTATTTTGCGGGATAAAATACTAATCCCAAGATATCCTCCCCCCTCCTCCCCCCTATACAAATACAAAGAGTCATTTAAATCGGTCGCAAAATGACGAATAAACGACGGACATACCTAAAAAAAATATATAACATAGATACAGCCGAACCTAGAACCTCCTCCTTTTTTCAAAATCGTTTTTAAATCAAGTCTCTAAATGTGTTTGTCTGTGTTTCTGAACGCGATAAACTAAAGACTGTGCTAAAGAACTGCCGAGCGGCTGCATCACGTCATGTAGCTCCGTAGCTCAAGCTACACGCAGTAGCTCCGTAGCTCAAGCTACACGCCACGCCGTAGCTCCGAAGCTCAAGCTACGCGGCGTAGCTCCGAACTGCACTGCTACGCCAGAGATTATTTTATAACTTCACTGTGCTTATGTTATTTCCGCATGGAAAGAAATATGGCTATGCTAATCAGTATTATGTTAACCCACTTATTCCCTAGAAAGTAAAACAAATCTAGGTAGGAATCTTAATAGCACTGCATATAAGTCAGCAGTACGCAGGTGCTGTGGACATAGTTATTGTTGTATCCCAAAAGAACAAAATCAACTGAACATTTTGAAAGGAAGACTCGTTGCTGAAGCATGAGGTAGATAGATTAGTTATTAATACAAATAGGTTACATCATTTAATATTGCCTTAAAGCCTATGTTAGGTTTGTCAAAGTATTATTTCGCACTTAATTTAAAAATAAATTGATAATATCGTAGATAACAATCGTTGTAGATAACGTAAAATATGCATCTCTGGTAGATAACAACACTTCTCGAAGGAAGAAGCAAGCAGCACTGTGTATTGTATTGTGGTCGCAAATTGGTCGCTGGTCGACGACAGGCGGCGGTCGGCGACTGAGGACGGCCGGCGACTGCTGGCGACGACACGGGCCTTATTAGCGGCGTCTTACTCCGAGCTCTTTATAAATGCTGGTGGCGGTGACGAGGACCCGTTACTTAGCAATATTATTAAAGCTTGACAATTTAATATTGTGGTCAATAGTATTGATTCTTATTTCTTTGTTATTAATTAGAATAGAAAAGTAATTGATGGGAGAGATCGTGAGTCACATTACGACTTTTTGTTGTTGTTTTGGTGATTAGGTAGGTAAGGTAAGTAAGTATCATTGAAAAGCCAGGTACCTACCAAATAAAGTAGGAATTCTCGTCGATTTATTAGTTAAGAGTAGGAAAACTCTAGAAAATAACTAAGGATATAATTCGACTCTACAATAACATGAATAAGTCTATGGAACTTTTATCTACTCCCAAAATATATTATTTATATTAATTTATTTTTGCTTTCATGTACGTACATTCACTCTTATTTACTTTTTCTTTTACTGAAGCAGATAATTTATTTAATAAAAGCCATCGATCCCACACTCCAGTGATGGTTAGACGACTAGCTGCATGAATACGAGCACAAATTGGAAGTCTCCTTTATTTCATTAGAGCCCTTTCAGACCGCGCAAGATATAATCTACGGCAGATGCAAATGTACTGCAATTTCAACAAAAACTGTATACGTTTGCGTAATTCAAGCCTTGACTTGCGTGTGCTGAATTACAGGGCTCGAGCGTGCCCAGGATAGCGACTCCGTGAAATAACGGACGTAAACACGGTAACGCATACAAAATCTATGTTTCTACATGTTTTCTTCGGTACTGACATCTTTAGAAACAACGTACGGAATACCCGCAAAGAGAGTGTGGAATTCAAATTAGAATGTTGGTAGCATCGCGTGCTAATCGCACTGCAGTTGGCATTACTGGAGAATTGCCTAATGAGAAGGCGGGAATTCATTGAAGCCTGCTTTGCACTTTTGAATTAAGTAGGTATGTGAACAAAAACCCACGGAAAATAATGCTATAAAAGTTTGCCTTGTTCATAAGTTTATTTTTTTACAACTTAGGAAAAGAACTTAACTTAGTTGCTTTTTTTTACCGTCCTGTGTAAAATTATAGTACGTAGTTTAAAATATTTTGGCAATTTAGAGCAAATTGCCTAAACAATTTTTTAGGATACCATCGATCTCATCTTTAATGAATGACATACATGACTGGTGCGAGATCCTTCCGCGTCGATCCATAACAACATTAGCTTATTACCCAATCCGTCTTATAGCCACGAGACCGTAGTGTCTCTACTTACATACAAGTACGTAAAGTACATGGGTTGATTGATGACGTCACCGCAGGCGATGTCGCCGGCGGCGGCGGCGCATGCATTATCGCGATTAATGACGCGCGGGTGCTGTTGACACTGACACTGACAAGCGATTCATCAAGTTTTTGCTGTATGACAATGATTTTCGAGTGTACATTACTGATAGGTTGGTACCATTGGGGAGATGGATCGGTCGTCAAAACTGAAAACAGTTGTAGGTACCTACCCACGGAACGGATACAATGTCAAATTAAATTAAAATGTTTATTGTTAATAATCATAAATTTAACATAACAATCATATTTTGTAAAGAATGATCATGAGATTGTATTGTTTGCTGATGATACTTCATTAATTTTTAAAATGAAACGACAAAACACAAATTTCGACGATGTAAATACTGCAATCTCAAAGGTAGTCCATTGGTTTAGTATCAATAATCTTTTTCTTAATGAAACCAAAACAAAATATATAAGATTTATTCTACCTAATGTAAAACAAGTTAAGGCTGATGTAAACGTAAAAGGAGAAACGCTAGAAATTGTAGACAATACCGTATTCTTAGGAATAACCTTAGATAGTAAACTTCAATGGGGCCCACACATAGAACATACATACATATACACATAAGCTATCGAAGAGACTTAGTTCTGCAGCATATGCAGTTAAAAAAATCCGTCACCTTACAGACGTTGATACTTCTAGACTAGTCTATTTCAGCTACTTCCATAGTATTATGTCTTATGGCATACTATTGTGGGGGAATGCTGCAGATATAAATACCGTTTTTGTGTTGCAGAAGAGGGCTGTTCGTGCGATCTATAATATGGGTCCCAGAGAATCCCTGCGTAATAAATTCAAAGATATAAATATAATGACAGTACCATGTCAATATATTTATGAAAACTTGTTGTACACTCATAAAAACATCAATCGGTTCGCTAAAAAAAGCGATATACATAATGAAAATACTAGAAATAAGCATAAACTCGCTGTTCCCACAACTAGATAAGTGTATCTTTTAAAGGGCAATGTATACGCTTCTACAACAAAACTCCAAGTGAGTTGCAAAAATTATCAATAAATAAATTTAAAAAAATTGTGAAGCATATTCTTTGTAAAAAGGCTTATTACAAAATATCAGATTATCTAGAAGATAAAAAAGCTTGGAACGAGTTTTGCTCCAACTCAAAATCTAACAACTTACAGATAAGCAAATCATATTTACTAGACACATAAGTTATGAACATACTAGTGGTTTCTTCTCACTTCTTCCACTGGTGGACAAAAATTGAAGTGAACATCAATATAATAATGAATAGTATAAAATATGACTTGTCTAAGTGATTACACACATTTGCCTAAAGAAATTTAAAAAAAAATTACATACAGCTAAGTCGTTACATTATGCACATATTAAAAATAAATGACAAAAAAGAAAATTACCTACCTACAAGTCAAGTGGATCGAATTAACTGAGGTCGAGTTGAGTGTGAAGCATTAAGAAGTTAGAGATAAACTTCACCAGAGTCTTGCATCCCGGCTAATGATAAAGCTATGAAACACGCTCCAAACCATTCACAGCTTTGAAGTGGTGTTACTGCTCATCTGACACTGAAAAAACGAACTGTGATAAGAATAGGTTAACAACAAATAAAACTCCTATCCCTAGATTGAGGAGTTTTATTTGTTGAAAACGTTAATATCGGTACTATTTATTGTGTTCTTGGTATATCTACAATGTATACGTACTTATATATTTTCTACTATACAGGAGCCACTATAGCCTCGCAGCTGACTGTACCTCGTCGTATTTAGGTACGTAATGAAAGTGTCAGGCGGCGAACATGGCCTCTCTGATCGTGATCGCTCTGTAATCCATCACCGTGTTTAATCTAAGGGAATCAATTTGGCGCCTATGACACCACTACCTAAGTATAATTTGAGTACCTTTATTAACTAAGGAGGGACCTATACCTATATGTTACCTCTTGGAACTCGGTTTGACCGAGGGGACTCTATTCTATCGCCTTGTGGCTCCTATTTCAAACAAAAAAGGTGGTAAAGTCCATGATACAAACAAAAACAAGAACTCTCTCTAGAGCTAGACTGAAACAAAACTTGCAGCAACTTGTCCAAGTCACTCGCCAGGGAGCGCTGCTCGAAACTTGCGCATAACTCATAACTTCCCGATAAGTTTTTACAAGGAGCTTGCAAATTCCTCAGATTATTGGTTTTTAATTACCGTTGCAATCTCCATTCTCAGACGGGTAGCGTGCTAGCTATTTCACTTATAGATTTTTTTTATAAAAAAGGTAATTCAATTAGGTATATAAGCGGAATATATGCGGAATAGAGTTCCTTTCATCTATGGTAGGTATATAGGTGCGTAATTAAAATTATGATAGTTTTTATGCGCAAAACTAGAAGATGAGTTAAAAACCATGGTACAATGTAGGTAGATCATCAATACAAAACCAATACAATATTTTATAGTAATGTATTGTTTCAGATGCAAAAGTTTTCAAAACACGAAGCGTGGCGAAATATGCCGTATCCCTGGATGTACAGTAACGCCATCTACCGGCGGGCAGCCGGTACCAATCCGCATGCCTCATGTGCAGCCAGAGACATTTCGCCGGTTCATACAATACGTATATACTGGAAAGGTACTAAATCTGTTTATGTTTAATTAAGTGTGTTTTAACTTTGACACACAAATAATAATAATATAATTAAAAAATCTACACTAACAAAGGAATTGTTTAGTAGCGTCATCTATTGTTGAATGAAATAACTTTTTAATTAGTATATTAATGTCTAGATGGCGCCAATTTTCTTTGTTTTCAATTAAAATGTTACTCTTTTATGGCGAATCCAATAGCAATATCCATTTCTCAGTAATATTATACACATTAATTACAGCCCTTTTTTTTTGCCGACCATTACTTGGTTGTCGCAGATCAGAGGCTAAAAAAATTTTGTGCTGCGTGGTCGTGGTGTTAGATTAATGTCCGCAAGGTTTTATAGCACACTTAATTTTCATCTAGCTCTTGCTACAAGACTCAGGTGTGTTTGAAATGATGACGCTCGCCGCAGACCTCGGCGTGGAAGATCTGCGAGCTGCTTGTGAAGACCACGTAACTTCCACCTTGAGCGTGGAAAGCGCGTGTACATTGTTAGCAGCAGCAATGGAAATTCAAGATAGACCAGGTACTTTGGAATACGTAGTATAATTTCAAAAAATGACATAGCTGCGATGGTGGTGTAATGGTCAGCATAGTTGCCTTCCAAGCAGTTGATCCGGGTTCGATTCCCGGCCATCGCACATTTTGCCACATTTCAAAAAAAATTAAATTATTCTACAAATAATTTTTTTGCAGACATACTTTGAAGGTACCATAAATTTAATACATAAAATGAGATAACGAGTCCCTAAGAGAATAAAACTTGACAACCCTCACAGCATCATTCTATATTTCATGCAAGAAATTACATTACAATTTTCTTAGGGCCAAAATGCGAACAAAAACAATTTGAGCTTATTTTGAGTCGAAAGGCTTTAGGGGTGAAGGGATAAGCTCGGCTTGGTTGAAATGAGGTTCTGCTGTTTTTTGCCTAGGTTTATTGTCTGCAATAAAACAAAACATTAGGTATTATAATAGACTGAGCGAGATAGAGAAAAACACTGAATAGGACGGAAATAGATCTCTATCACTGTCATGGGGTCGGCGTCTGACAGTGACGTATTAAGCGGACGTCACGATCGACATCATTCCATTCATTCCTCTATGGCCAAAAAAAAAGTTTTTTTCGATCTGATCTGATCCTTTGATCTACCTACTCTATGGTTTTGATTTTGTTTGACGGCGCGGCGTCTGTTTTTGTGAATTCGCAAAGTTTGCCGTAAATAATTTACAATGGCGTACAAGGGACCCCCAAAACTACAAAAGGTGATGGTACAACCCATCAACCTTATCTTCCGTTTCCTACAAAACCGAAGCAGAGTCCAAATCTGGCTGTACGAGAACGTGAACCTAAGGCTCGAGGGACACATTGTCGGCTTCGACGAATACATGAACATTGTGCTAGACGAGGCGGAGGAATACCACGTCAAGACGAAGAACCGCCGACAAATTGGACGGATCATGATGAAAGGAGATAATATAACGCTCATACAAAACGTTAACCCGGGCGCGACAACAGTGTAAAGTTAGGTTATAATTTGCTCATAATTTGTAAGTTCATCTTCATTCCTAGTGATAATTGGTCAAAACCCAGTGTTGGTGTTCGTATTACAAATACTAAGTACTTTGGTAACTTTTGAACTGAAGTGTGGTTAAGGCCAGAAATAAATGTAAGATTGCAAATAACTGCAGTTTTATTTATCCTCAAAATCATCAGTGTGTTAGCTTGCTATATAGTATGTCATAAATCCTGTCTATCAAAATAGTAGGTCATCCAGTGAATTCGGTCAATACAAAATAGTTTTAAAAGCAGTTACAGTATATTTGCTCAGCAATGGTAATTCTGCTTATGGAAAAAAACACAGAAACTGATATTCAGAAATGCTCATTGTAATCATGAAATTTGCAAAGTATTAATCATGAACTTTGTAACAGCATTCTAGTAATGAAATAATTCTGAGTTTTTGACAATTCAACTTGACAATACAGGTATGTACCTTGTATCTATATTACTGTCCTTAACAGACCTCTCAGGCAGACACAGCTATAGCAAAGCTATTGTTCTGTTTCAGGGGGTAAGAGTGCGTCTTCATTCATGGAGCGCTGCATCACCTTCATCGGAGACAATGCGGCCGACTGTGTGAAGACCAACGCCTTCTTGAACCTACCCAAGGATGCTCTGATCAAGCTAATTTCCTCTGACTTTGTTAGTACCACCTGCCTGCATTTTAACACGTCAATTGCATACCGTATGTGTTTTCTACAAGTGACTAATATGCGTAAATCCACACTAGCGCAGCGGCTGAGAAAATACAGGTCTGTGTGACTCAGCACAGCCGTAATATGTTTTTCGAACGAAACGCATGTGCGGTGCAACAGAACCACTGTGTAGAGCGGCAGCACGAATGGCTTAGGTTAAAAAAAAGATCGCAGTCGAAGTGTTAAAAGAAAGATTATTTATTGTAGAAACTGTGTTCAAAAGATCTTCACAATGTTGATGTAAGCAACAATTTGACCAATCCAATAACAAAACAGGCTCAAAAAGTTTAAACTAACATAGGATATAAGCAGATAGCGACATGTAGCGCAGATGCTACATGTGGTAATCTGCGGTGTATTGTTGTCCTGGATCCGGATCCAGTACCTACTATACACCACTCTTTGCTGTTAGGGCTGCCTCCGGAATGTTTGCGGCGGCGGTGCGGGTCTGATGGCTTACTCCAACACTGTCCTTGTACTGCCCTACTGAGGTGGATTGTCCATATACAAGGCACTGCTGCGACACCTGCCCAGCAATCCAATTAGTTTTTACTTGTGTGCTGTGTCAATTCATACATTTTGTGAAATTGTTTTGGCTCTTATAAAATATCTATGACGCGTTGGATGTGGAATGCACAAAAATACCAATAATGAAGTTCCTTTTGTGGTATATGTCACAATGCGTTGTGTGAAGATTTTTGTATATTTAAAATGATATTTGCATTTTCAGCTCAGTCTAGAGGAGGAGGAGGTATGGCGCTGCGCACTGGCGTGGGCCAAGCAGCGCGCCGGCGTGACGCAGCCCTGCGCGCACTGGACCGAGGAGGAACGCGCGCGCGTCTGCACGCACCTCGCGCCCCTCATGCACCATGTGCGGCTGCTGCTCATAGGTACATTACAACACTAGCTAAGGGAAGGTCTGGCGCCGGCGTGACGCAGCCCTGCGGCACTGGACGCCTGTATACCTGTTGTTTTTTGTGCAGACAGCGCAGTGTTCGCAGAGGAGGTGGAGCCGACGGGCGCGGTGCCCATGGAGCTGTCGCTGGAGCGCTACCGCCGCGCCGCGCTACACTCCGCGCCGCCGCACCTCGACAAGCGGACACAGCCACGGTAATTGTCTACAATGTCTATCTTAATCCTTCCTCGCTCCTTACTTACTATACGTAATCAACGCATAGCAATTGTGATTGTTCTTCGTGTCCTTGGGCCTTCTTCTGAGGGCTAGCATAGCAATAGGTATCTAAACACTGTTGAAAGGGTTTCGCCTATCTCTGTGGTAGGTAAATGAGATGTAAATACACCATGATTTACTATCGAAAAGTTAAGAAGTCTAGCTAAATCGTGTAACACACTGAGCCCCATTAAACAAGCACGCTGGAGGGGATAGTCTATAGGTACGCACTGACAGTTGTTCATTGTGCCGTCATTCAAGGCGAACTCTATCCTCTTGTATTAAATTACTTTTATTGAAGCATACCAAAACAAGAAGACAAAATTGTTCCATAGATGTTTACGCCGCTCACTCAAAGTCACAAACGCTTTGCACCAAAATGGCGAAAATCAAATGGCCTAGATGTGTCATGGATAATACCCCCTTCCGGGAGTAAATGTATATTGTATAATGGAGCTCACTCAGTGGTGCACTGCTTGTTGCAGGCTGGCGGTGAACATGTTCGCGGGCTCCGTGATCCTGCAGCAGGACAGGAGCCAGTTCCAGTCCGTTATCAACAATTGGTAAATAGTCATGCTATGTATAGTCACTGCAGTGCCCGGAGGTTCAGGTACTCCTTTTTCCGCATTTGGACTCCAGTTGGTCCTTTATGCCCGGAGATATTTATTTTATTTTGCTTTATTCGGAAGACAAACAGTTTAACACACTTAACAGATAATTTAAATAATAATTTATAACCATTTATGTGTCCTTAAGGGATAGCTTGCTCGCAGAGGATAAATGAAAATCAAGAATCATCTCAAAATATTGAATCAAAAAAGATAGAACTAACAATAGACAATAAAAGTATACTAAATAGATCTTCATATAATATTTTTTACAAAAAACTTTTTATTATATGGGTTACGTTTTGGGATGGGAGTGGAGCTAAATTCGAAACTATGTGACATGATGAGTAAGACAAATGTCGTGAAAGCAGCTCAATGTATGAGATTTTTTTGTTTCTTCAGCATTATTTAATTATTATTTATATTATTTACCATAATGTAAACCTGCTAAGCTCTAGGCCCAAGCCAAGCTGAGCACTATGTCTATCTGTTGCGGTAAGGTGCGGAACCCCGAAGCAGTCGTGGCGGCTGGTGTTCCGCGCGTCCACGCACGGTTACTCCGCGCAGGCCTTCCACACGCACTGCGATAACGTCGCACCCGTGCTCGTCCTCGTGCAGGTAAGCCTTCTATCTAGTTATTAGGTCTACTCGCTTATCGCCGGTAGTGAGACAGGTCCTCAATAACCCAACCAGTGAGATTGTAATAGGAACTTTATTCATTACATTCGATAGTGCATGCCACGAGACTGGACAAGAACTGTACGAGTCGAAAGTGAAATATTAATAATAATATTATGAGACTCTCGCTAGGAAGTTGGATCAAAGGCCAGATCCACAAGGGAGTACTCTTGGACTCTGCACGCATTATCAGGAAGTTCCTTTATCTGCAGCCCTAGTCACCGGCTGCTTGAGCCTAGCTTCGCGGTCGGTGATCTACCGTTTTGATATATTTTTTACTGTAGAATAGTTTTATAATAATTTATTGTATTTTCTATAGTGAAAAATATATTTTCTACGAGAATTTCAAATAAATGAGTGAATAATAATAATTATTTATTCAATAATTACTTATAATATTGTTCTGGTGTTCCAGCTGTCCCGCGGGTCGGTGGTGGGGGGCTACTCGGAGACGGCGTGGAGCGCGGGGGCGGCGGGCGCGGGGGGCGGGTACTCCCCGGCCGAGCGCGCCTTCCTGTTCTCGCTGCAGGACGCGCCCGCGCTGCACCCGCTCATCAAGAAACCCTTCGCGCTCTGCTACCATGCCGAGTGAGTAGTACACTTTATAATAAATAATGCTGGACAATTCACACAGCATTATATAGCCCCAAAGTAAGCAGTGTTATGGGTACTAGATAACTGATATACATAATAATACAATACATTACATAGATAGATATTTTTTTATTATACATAGAAAACGACCGGAACAAGTTTAATTTCATATTCTCAACTTAATTTATTTCATGTATGTCTGTTACTATTTATTATTTATTTATTCTCCGACCGACTTGTATGTATTAATAATAAATAAAATCCATTCTAGAGACATATATGCTCTTATCTAATAAACAGATTTATTAAAGAAACTCGGCTCATTTCCACTCTCAGTACCTATTGCCACGCCCTGCTTGGGTACCATTGTGTCTCGTATACATTACCTAGATACTAAGACCTTCGAATGTACACAATGATGCAATCAATAAATATGAATACTCGAGGCTACGATCTCACCGTCCGTGTGTTTAATTAAAGTATTTATATATTTCCCCAGCTGCGGGCCGATATTCGGCGCGGGCGCAGACCTGCTGATCTCGCACAACTGCAACGCCAACTCTGAGAGCTACAGCAACCTGCACTCGTACGGCGACCCGCTGGTGCCCGCCGAGCTCACGCCGGACTACAACTTCACGGTGCGCGACTATGAGGTCTTCACTAAACAAACTTCATAATTTAACGGACTCAGCGAAGACAATGAAGATCTAAGTGGCTGCTTGGGTCATCATCATCAGCATCAGCCTATAGCAGTCCACTGCTGAACATAGGGCTCCCCTAATGAGCGCCATAGCACCCTGCATTCAGCTTGCCGCATCCAGCAGCAGCTTTGGTGAAAAGGCTGTATGTTGCAATAGTCACTTCTAGCAGAGATCAGTATAACTGGTCCCTGCTTCTAGCATATCTGTCCAACCGTTGCGCTTTGACCCGATTTGCGTAAAATGTTATAGCTGAACAATAAGACTTCTGAAATATGCTGGTAACTTAGTGAGGCCAAAGCCTTCGAGGGGTTTTCGGATTGAGGGTCCAAAGGGGGTAAAACCAGTCAGATTTTACAGGGTCTATTTCTCTTGCCGACATTACAACAAATGAAAATAAAATTAACACAAAAACGTGTTTTTGGGAATCCTTCGCGCCATCTGACCTCGAACTTGGCCTGTTTTTTAAGTCGGTTTCTTATTTTATGTTACAGATAAATATACTGAATACATGTCTTCCTTTTCTTTACAAACGGCTTTTATTTGTGTCATCATTTACAGTTTTGACGATAATACGACAAAAGAAAACCAGAACGAGATGATATTTGTTTTGTTTGTGTTGAGAGTTTCTTTGAATCTGTAGCTCATTTTATTTTGGATTATTTAATAATAACGCAAACCGAATCAAAGATGTTAAATAACTGTGGTTAGGTTCCCAATTATTATTTTCTTTCGTACTGAAGTGGACTTGGGACTTGGGTAGACTAGTTAGTTTGTATTCAAACGAAAACGTTCACGAACTCATGTCAAATTGTAAATCAGGGTGAGCGAGTTCTTGATTCGCACGCTTCTTAATAGCCAAAATACTTAGGTACATTAGGTTTTCTGGGCCTTCTTCTTTCTAGGCCAAAGAGAATACAATAACTACGTTCGGCCAGGAAAAAATACATTTTACATTCTAGTTCATTTCAGCTTATGCCTCTTCGTCGGAGCACTAAATGTCAAACGTCAGCTTTCTATGTTCAAATTGAATAGAGCATCTCTTTCTGCACTATGCAAGCTGGAACTTCAGACCCAGTGTAAAACCACTTTATGTTATGCACCGCACTTACTATACGTTATTATTACGCATTCATTATTATTTTGACATCGCTCTGTGCATCGTATCTTATCGGAAGTAATGAAATAATGTTAGAGTTATTACTTTGGCTATCTAATATACATCACTACATTACATAGTACATATAAAACACGCTGTCTTTCTGTACCTATGCTTAGATATTATAAAACTACGCAACGGAAATCCGTTGCGTGGTTTGATGCAGTCTTTTTTTAATAGGTAGAGTGATTTAAGAGGAAGTTTTATAAACCATTTGACACATAGATTTCGCAATAACAAGTATATTATATTCAGACTTGTTCTCTATGGAGGCTCTGAAAGAATTCGGAAACTTAAAGATTCTTTTCTTGGACTAGATCCCTACCAACTATTAGGTCTATGTATCTTAACTTCGATTGTGGTTCCATTTATGTTTTACTGAATAAATCTTTATAAATTGCAATGCGCATTCTGGTCTACCATTATTTACCTGGAATATCACTAATTTAGAACGTTCGCCGTGAAATGACCTATAGATAGATGGCGCTTTAGATCACGTTCTTAGCTGCCTGCCGCCGCCTGCCCTCTGACCCGATAGATGGCGGTACAAGTCAGCTTGTTACAATATTGTGGTTTTTGACCACTATAATTGTTGCATTGAATCCCGTTTTAAACAAATAATTATATCCAAATAAAAGATATTTCGGTTGTTGGTAGGTCAAACAATTTAATAATTAAAAGTGTTTATAGACCGTTTGAACGACAACAAAAAATAACCACTAAATTATAGTGATGTCGAAGGCGGAAGTTAAAAACCAAAATAAATATGGAATCTAATATTTAGGGTTCCATGTTGAATTGAATTCGAAGAATAAGATCTTTTTAGCCCGATAAGTTCAATTTTTTCGAATTTATAGGCCTGACAGCCCATTTCCACAGCGATGGTGGTAAAGGATTTAATCATAGGTAGATACCTACTAACTTAGAAACTTTAATATTCACGTATGTAATGTACCTACTGTAGTGATCTGCGAGGTCCAAAACGTAAAAAACTACCAATCCTTATTTTAGGATCATGAAAATTAAGTAAATACGGACGTGAAACCAACCCGTGTGACTCGCACTTGACACGTAAGTTAATTGAGCAAAAGGCGCAAAAACCCGAACTTTGAATTAGTAAGTTCTTTCGACTGTGGTGAATTGGAAATTGTCGAGATTTAGTGGCCATCGGTCCTTCGAACTATAACGGGTGTTCAAGGGAAACCCGTGTAAACTTACAACAAGCAGGGAACTTAAACAAACAAACACTCATTAACGAACACTAATGTAAGGACCTGCTTTGGTCTGGGCCATCCTTACGTTACACCGGCTAATGCTGTTTGTTAGAAAGCGGGCATAAGTAGGTAAAGTCTGTATTAGGTATATACTACACAATACTTTATTAAATCACAAGGAATTAAAGTTTTATGCCAATAATTACCATAATATTGCGTCATCGCATCGTAATAAAGTATCTCAACAGAGTTCATGAGGCAGGTCCTTCATAAAAATAACTAGACTATTTTATGGGTATGTGGTTTGTCCAGCATTATTTATATATTTATTGGTGCAGGGCAGGTTTCATCTGCAGCGCTTTCTCATAGAAAGTGCATAATATTTCACAACGTTATAAACCCGTGGGTTTTCCGCCGGTCCCTACGTCACCGCGCCGGCACGCGCCACGGATTCCCCTTGCATTACTGCGGTAGGTACCCGCAGCATTATTCACGCACCTTTATTGTTACAGGCATAAGTTTCAAACGGCAGGTGCGGTGCAATACAATTAGTTTCCTCTTGGATTTCCACAATACCGCCAGAAAGTCTATTGGTAAACAACGTTGAGCCTTCGAGGAGAGTGCATAGTTATCTACTGCCGAGGTTGATGTGATAATACTGATAATGATAACACAGCGATGGCTCGTCCAACCGGCGATTGTCTCTACCTAAATATAGGTACACCTTGACTCGACCTAATGTAGAGTGACCGTGTAAGATCATAAGGCCGTCAGCCTCTGAAACGTTGATGTTTATTTTATTTTATTTATTTGGTAAACAAAAACTCATATTTGGGTATAAATAGAAAATAGGCTTAGAGCAAATAAAGCTAACGAGAGTTTCCACTCGTGGCTTGTAAATATAACTGAACTAGTACATTAACAAAAGTTATTCTTACAAATGCTTTTCGATTAGAAAACAAACTAAGTTAAAACAATAATACGCAACAAATGTAGTCCTGTTTGCCTGATGTCGGTCGTATCAAATCATGCTGACCGGTAACTACACAAGGTGTGGTCTGGTGCTATTTTCTTTGCATGCTAATGATGCTGATCATTAAAACAAAATGGCAGGTGGTATGGTCTAGGTGTACTGTAGTCCGTGACCTTAGTGACAAAATGGCAGGTGGTATGGTAGGTGTACTGTAGTCCGTGACCTTAGTGACAAAATGCGGTCAGCATTCTGTGGTTAAACGTCATATATAGGATAGGTCTGAAAGTGGGACACGAGCGCGGCGCACGCGAGCTCCGAGTGACCTGTGACGGGACGTGACGGCGGCGCTTGTTTACTCACAACAAGGCTACAGAGCCTGTTTCTATGAATTTGAGCAACTCTTTGCTGAGTCGACAGTGACGTTTGGGTTTTTAGGGCCGTCGGGACTTTTGCCTAGGTGAATGAGTTAGTATTGGAACTGCTGGCGCTGTACTAAAATTACCCTGAACATCCCTCTCCAATTTTTTACGGGGAGGTGAGGTAAACGAAAAAAGGTTATTTTGATATATCGTTGATATTAGTGTGTTAATTTGTGATTTGCGTGTCAAATTGTTATCATTAGTGATTTGTGTTGTGTGCTGCACTCAGCACCCTGGCGCCGCTGAAAACCAGCGCTGCACTGGCTTATGTCAATGTAGCATTTAATGCTGAGCCGGTAGCCTTTCTGTGTTCTCGTGTTTTAATTATTTTATTCGTTCCTAATTTGCTATCTTTATTATTATTAGTTCTTAAGTTGTATTATTTTATATGAAACACAAATAAACATTTTCTATTTCTATTTAAACCCTTATGCACACAGAGGCAAATAGAGGTGGTGTCGTGTTACGTTCACATTCGCAACTAAATTGTGTTCCCTCGCAAACATACTTTCTTGTAGATAAGCACGTTTGTATGTATTTTGCGGAGGGGTAGGGTTAGCAAAGCTTTTCGTAATACTAAATCTTCTAATCTGGTTCCATGTTACCTACTGCTGCCGCCGGTTTAAGTGGTTTTTGTGCTGGCCGCTGTATGGCAATGCTTTTAAATATATAACATTTATTTAATTGACGAAAGTTGGAAACCCTCGGCACGTGAGTCATAATCGCATCATAATCAATCTTGTTTCTGAAGTCATAAGGTAAAGGACGAAGGCCTGACCTGCACAAGCTAACAACCACGACGCGTGGCGCGCGAGGAAAACCTCTCGTCACTACCTACCTACCTACCTACCGACGCGACGCGTTGTTTAATACACGCGGCGTGTTTCTCGCTCCGAGGCGACGTCAGGAGCACGTGTAGGGCACGAGCTACATGGATCCATTCATTAATGAGCAGCATAAACATTTCACACAGTGATTCGATTGGCTAGCATAAAACACATTCACTGCCTAGCCCCTGCAGGTAGCATGCCACTTGCTTCCATGAAATTGTTAGTTAGATTCAAGATATTTTATTGCGGAACATGCTCTAGAAAGAAAAGGAGCACCCTACTAGGCACTGCTACATTAGTATAAGTAGGTAATATTATTCACGTCACGCTGCTAGACGAAGCGACCTACTTTAAGGGTTAAGCATGTTCGCAATGCCATGACTTGTAAGTTCGAAGGCAAGGCTGTGAGGGCATTCGCTTTGTTTTGTTTGGGAAGGCACGGGTGTAACAGAGGCGCGGGTGTAACGGAGCTGCAGACGTATTTTCCAGCTATTTCACAGTCGAGTGCGTTTCTTTCGCCCCGCATCAAGCGCAGCCGACTGAAGCCGGGTTTCCGCGGGTTTTACTCGCTCGGCAAACAAACGACATTACCCATGTCTAATGAACGAGTCCATTAGACATGCCATGCCGGTACGTTCTCTGAGGGAAAGCCCCTAGCTATGTTACTTAATGTGACATTAAAACTAATTCGAAACTAAGTAGGTATTACTAGCCAGCTAGCCACAAAAAAAAAACAACTTGTTCTTACGTAAAATGTAAAATAAAATATTTTTAACTTAGTTTCAACAAAAAATCGGTACCTACCTAATAAAAATTATAATGTGAATACAGAATTCGTTGGACATCGATTTCATGGAGATGATTATAACAACTTAGTTAAAAAAAAAATTAAAACCAAATTATAAAGAAAAGTGGCAGATGCGAGAATGCCGCCGCGCCGCAGTTAGTGATTTATATCCCATGTTTTTACATCAACATATTGAAATGAGCTGCAAATTCCCGAGAATCCCTACAGAGTGGATGCATCCTTCTCATAAAACTTTTCCCAAATCTATAATGGTTTCCTTTTAAGACGACCGCCCAGACATCACGTCATGTATCCGCTCTCCCATTGGCTGAGTTATGCTTTGGCTAAAACCGACCTAAATATTTTAAAAGCTCATTCCTCCCTGCGCCCGTCTACCCCAGACCCGCCCCCGTCCTACGCGCGCGCCGTCACCGCTGCACTTTCGTGGAAAGCTCTGAGTCAGGCTGCGAGTGCAAGCTTTCACCCAATATTCATATTATGGCCTTGAGGAAAATTTTCCCAGTGTGTAATGCAAAAGCTATGTATGTGATTATGTCACGGAATAGAACTGTTGTTAATTACGATAAAACGGTTTGATTAAGAAGGTAAATATATTTTATCTACAAAAACTAGTTCTAACATAAAGCGTTAGAACTAGAAATATTAAGCTAAACCGTTTCCACACGTACACATATAAAGAGAATTAATATCTGAAAATATCTACCTCTGGATCCAACTTAACGAACAATGTTGAGGTGGTTTTGAGCACGGCAGATGGACGCCGTGGTCGCGCGACGCGACGGCACGCGGGCGTGGTCGTGCGACGCGACGGCACGCGGGCGGGCATTTACTTCTTTAAATGCTTAGAAAAGCAATACAAAAGGTCATATACCTTTCTAAAACAAAATAAATAATATTCTAAGTGAATATATTTAAAGCATATAATGATTACACCATTTCAGTCTCTTCACTTTAATCGTTTAAAGCTATTGAAGTCCGTATGCTGCAGTGCAATCTGGGTGACCGTTAATCGGATGTGTTGAAATGAATCAGATGACGTGTTCACGTAACTCACAGATGATGCTGGCAGGGAGCTGCGCCGGACTTCTTGAAACATTCCGCAAGGCTATACCTACTATACGACGCAGTTTCCGTGCGCCGGCGCAGATTCAGTAAACATCATTCACGTCATCAAAAATCCCGCACATAAAAAGCTCTACATGATTATTATTCTGAAAAAACTGAAGCCGTTTTTTTCTAATTTAATTAGAATTTGTATCGAACAGGACACGAAACAAAAAATGTCTTCGAATTTTGATGTTGCCGAAACCTGGGAGATACTTGATGAAGAGCTGCATTATAATCGAGAGCTTTGGTCTGAAACCAGAATAGAAGAATGTGGGTTTGCACCAATTAGAGGACTTTTTTGTCAGAGAGCTTTAGAGAGCGCGGTGTTGACGCCCCGGCGGCCGGGGCGCGTCACGTAGGGCTCCGCGTGCGGCCCGGCACGGCTGCCTCGCACCTTCTCACCCAACTACTTAATAAACATGTGGTTGTTATCATCATCATCAACCTATAATAGTCCACTGCTGGACATAGGCCTCCCCTAATGAGCGCCATAGCGCCCTGTCTTCAGCCTGCCGCATCCAACATCTGCCTGCAGTATTTCGCAAGTCGTCATCCCACCTGGCCGGAGGGCGTCCTACACTACATTTGCCGAGTCACGGTCTCCAATCAATAACACGTTTACCCCAGCAGTTGTCGGTTTTTCGGGATATGGACGGCCCACTGCCACTTCAGCTTGCTATTTCTTTCACACATACATAACATTTGGGTATGCATTAGAAAAAACATAGAACGCAATGAAATTACGGTAAGAACTTCTTCAATTAAAATGGATGACTGCGCCGCGCTGTCAGATCGCGTTTTTATTTACAAACCACAGCACACTGCTCTGAAAGGCAACGGTATCATAATGCGCTGACTGTACAAAAGCTCGCCAAGTAGGAAAGAGGTTGAGTGGTCTGCGGTCTCGTCAACAGAATCGCTGAAGAACCGATCAATTGCGGTGAAGAACATGAAATAATGAGACGACCACTATCGCACGCGCGCCGATTTTTCAACGTGGGCGGAATCACTGCCTATACAAGTAGAAGTTACTATATTATTAAGTCCAGCGTATGCGTTGATGACACGATATACGTCGATGTTTCCCCGCGGATGGTCTATAGCTGATGCCGCAAGTCTCCGGGTCACGTACCGTAGCTCTGTGCTCTTGGCACCAGCTCCGCCACCTGGATTGACGTCAGAATTAGGGCATGGCGGTATTGGACCTATTGGCAATACCGGTATTTTTTCGGTATTAATATTTTTAAAACCGGGATCCCGGTATTTCGGTATTGTTTCGGTATTTCACTATAGATATTAATATAGTAGAAAAATATACATATTTTCTACTTCATGTTATATTTTTTCAGACTTAATTAATATAAGTTCCTAACTTATAATAAAAAAGGTTCTTAAAAAGCATTATTTTTGAATCACACAAACTCGAAAGTACTTCCAAACATCAAAATAATCACGATTAAATCAAAGAGACAATTAAAATGTTCAAACTCAAGTTTTTTTCTTCTAACACGATAAAAATTCAATATAATTAACAAGCTTTATTAATATGTAAAGGACGGTTAAATTTATATATTTAATTATAATTATGTCCGAGAAGATCCGTCCTTCTTACATATTAATGAATTTTTAAAATCTCTCCGCCATTTCGTATAGTTTCATTTCCATGCGTAAAACTGTCAATAATGTATCATCATCAATAGGATCAGATTCGTTTTCTATACTTTGGTGTAAAAAGTCCTTAGATGTATTTTTCCGGCACCCTCACCGTCGTTGCTACTAGTTTTACCACTATCTACTGATATTGCCGATTGGTTACGGAGTTGAGTTGGCTGAAAACGGTTTATGAGACTTGTTAAATTTGAAAGCAGTTCATCGCTTTTCATTTTCCAAGTTAACCCTTCTTCTGTACGGGACATTTGATCTTCAAAATAAGCTTCAGGGTTATGTAAATATTGTAGTATAGATGTCAAAGGAGTACGTCTTTGTAACACGCGTCTACGCATTGACTGTGCCAGTTGTGTTGCGAGGGTGGTATTTTGTTTTTCTAATTTTTTGAACGAAAATTCATCATCAGGGAGTTCTTTAACGATACATGGTCTGAGACGGTTAAATCTTTCTACCATGTTTGCCATGCTGGACCAGCGAGTCTTGCAGTCTAAAACTAAAGCAAGTTTTTTGTTTTCTTGTTGTTTCACATACTTTTGTTCGTCGTTTTTTGTGGGAGACTTCGTGAACAACTTCGCTACTGCTTGAACTTTAGTGATATCATCCTTTTAATGTGGATTAATCGTGTAAGAACGTGTAGCGGATTAATTTAAACGTATTATTCAAAATACCGAAATACCGGGATTTGCAATTTCAATACCGGTATTCGGAAGTGCCTTAAATATTATGGTATTACCGGTTTTTCGGTAATACCGAATACCGGTATCCATGTCCTAGTCAGAATGAATTGGCAACTCTTCAGAACTCTGCTACTTGGTTTTTACGTGTCCTATTATAGCATGTATAATCAGGTATTTTTCGCGTTCTAGATAAGAAACAGTAATAAGTACTGATGGTAATACAGTACAAAAACAAAAAAAAATGTGCAGTTTTACTATTTCAAAACATTATCAAATTCATTTATGAATCGATCCTAACTGAGACTGCTGATCTAAAGTCAAAGGAACTCTTCCAAACTCAGCGGTCTCTAAGCCACGGTTCAATTACGTAGCTTGTAGTTTGAATTAAAATTCCCAATTATGTTGATTTGATACTTAATCTGTGGGAAATCCATCTTTCACCATCTGACCCCGGAACTAACGATGTCCAAACAGTGGAACATATTGCACGTAGCTATTACCGACAGAATGATCACTAATGAAGCCGCATGAGTAACAAACATGTTCATTGCTGAAACCGCAAACAGTTTATAAACAGCCCGAGGAGTACTTGGCGGATGATGATGACATCCACGGAATAGAATATTATTTTTTAAGGTCCTACAATAGAAGACTCAAGTGAATGGTTCTTGCTTAAACCACTTAAAGTCCTAAATGCCTCGTACGGAGTCAGACTTCAAAAGAACGTTAGCTCTGTAGTGGTATGGAGGGCAAGGGTGTCGCGCCGTGCCTCGTCTCGCCTTTATCTTTTTGCGTGCGCCTGTGGAGGAATGCGCAGACTTTCCGGTGCGTCACTGTCTCACGCTCGCCGCTTGCCTGCCCATGGCGCCGCCTCCAACATCAGATGGTCAGTTCTCCTACGGAATCCCGTAATGTACGCCGCAGCGGAGTGCATGCGCGGTATGTCCGGGCAATGGGCATGCAAGATTCAAAGGCTAGAACACGCCCTCGATATTACGCGACGCTGCAAGCTTCTCACAGAGAGATCGAAAAGATGAATAGCGGGATTCGTTTGATGCGGACCGTGTATTGTATGCAATGTAGCACATTGACTTCGTCTTAGGTCTTACAGGAGGCAAATGTAACCGCAACAGCGAGCGGGCGCGGCGCGGCGGCGGCGGCGGCGGCCGTGCGGGCGCGGGCGCCGCCGCGCCGTCGCGACGCGATAGCCTTTCAGTTTTTTGACTGCCTTATTGCGCTTAAAAGTTGAGTTTTCGCAGAATACTCGCGACCAGAATAATAAAATGTTATTTAAAGAAATAAATTGTGATTTCGTAAACATATTTGGCTGACTGCTGCACTTAGTGACGCCCACACGTTTGAAAATATCTCTATTTCACAGTCTAAGTACCTAATAAATAAGTAAATAATACTGCTATGCTTTGGGCTGTGCGGATTCTACAGCCCCAAGCCTAGCATAGTGTTAGATTAGTGAGCAGTCATTTGAAGTACCTACAAGTAACGAACTCTGCATTCTGATATACGTAGATATACATAAAATACAAAGATATTTTTTATTTCACATAGAAACTACGCGAGGAGTGGAAGGAGAAAAGGGAGGCCTTTGCCCAACAGTGGGACAATAATAGCTTAAAATAATAATAATAATAAAAACTACCCAGAACACCTAGAACAACTATTTGCAGATCCTACAAACATTTGTACCAAGGCGGGAATCGAACCGGAACCTCCTGCGTCGCTGGCGGACCCTCGCCCGCCGCGCTACATCGGTCGTAATGTTAGGTATGTTGTACGACAACATAAAATAATTAGTATTAGAAACCGCTTTACTAACTCCTAACTCGCTTCCCCTGTTCCTTCCTTCTTCTTCCCTAAACAAAGTTTATTTGATTGGTTCCGTTTATTCTTTATGTTCGAAGGACGACAATCAAATACAGGACACATTTCGGCGCACTCTTAATCTTATCTATAATCTTACCTCAAGGATCGACCCATGATGAGGTAACTTCAAAGAGTCGAAGGGAAAACAGGAACTTCAATAGTAGGCATTACAGACAATGCTATGAATTGATTACGTATCGAGGAGCGTGGCGTGTGTCACCGCACGCGGCGCCTTGCATCTCCGCGCTGATTGTCACAGTAGAGGCACACGCGCGCCGCCGCCGCCAGACTTATTGACAGCCCGCGTCGGGAATGTGCAAGTGTTCGCGGGAGATCCGCGTTGACTCACACTGTCCTATCTATCGGCCTCACGCAGCCGATGCATGACACATCTGTCTCCTAGGATAGCCGTGATGTGATGCTCTGTGGGAAAGTTAGGGACAGTTCAGTCATTTGCGATAGCTTGGTACAACAAGTTTATTGTAATAACAGTTAGGTACCGACGCCACGACCGCGTTCACATTTGCGATAGCTTGGTACAACAAGTTTATTGTAATAACAGTTAGGTACCGACGCCACGACCGCGTTCACATTTGCGATAGCTTGGTACAACAAGTTTATTGTAATAACAGTTAGGTACCGACGCCACGACCGCGTTCACATTTGCGATAGCTTGGTACAACAAGTTTATTGTAATAACAGTTAGGTACCGACGCCACGACCGCGTTCACATTTGCGATAGCTTGGTACAACAAGTTTATTGTAATAACAGTTAGGTACCGACGCCACGACCGCGTTCACATTTGCGATAGCTTGGTACAACAAGTTTATTGTAATAACAGTTAGGTACCGACGCCACGACCGCGTTCACATTTGCGATAGCTTGGTACAACAAGTTTATTGTAATAACAGTTAGGTACCGACGCCACGACCGCGTTCACATTTGCGATAGCTTGGTACAACAAGTTTATTGTAATAACAGTTAGGTACCGACGCCACGACCGCGTTCACATTTGCGATAGCTTGGTACAACAAGTTTATTGTAATAACAGTTAGGTACCGACGCCACGACCGCGTTCACATTTGCGATAGCTTGGTACAACAAGTTTATTGTAATAACAGTTAGGTACCGACGCCACGACCGCGTTCACATTTGCGATAGCTTGGTACAACAAGTTTATTGTAATAACAGTTAGGTACCGACGCCACGACCGCGTTCACATTTGCGATAGCTTGGTACAACAAGTTTATTGTAATAACAGTTAGGTACCGACGCCACGACCGCGTTCACATTTGCGATAGCTTGGTACAACAAGTTTATTGTAATAACAGTTAGGTACCGACGCCACGACCGCGTTCACATTTGCGATAGCTTGGTACAACAAGTTTATTGTAATAACAGTTAGGTACCGACGCCACGACCGCGTTCACATTTGCGATAGCTTGGTACAACAAGTTTATTGTAATAACAGTTAGGTACCGACGCCACGACCGCGTTCACATTTGCGATAGCTTGGTACAACAAGTTTATTGTAATAACAGTTAGGTACCGACGCCACGACCGCGTTCACATTTGCGATAGCTTGGTACAACAAGTTTATTGTAATAACAGTTAGGTACCGACGCCACGACCGCGTTCACATTTGCGATAGCTTGGTACAACAAGTTTATTGTAATAACAGTTAGGTACCGACGCCACGACCGCGTTCACATTTGCGATAGCTTGGTACAACAAGTTTATTGTAATAACAGTTAGGTACCGACGCCACGACCGCGTTCACATTTGCGATAGCTTGGTACAACAAGTTTATTGTAATAACAGTTAGGTACCGACGCCACGACCGCGTTCACATTTGCGATAGCTTGGTACAACAAGTTTATTGTAATAACAGTTAGGTACCGACGCCACGACCGCGTTCACATTTGCGATAGCTTGGTACAACAAGTTTATTGTAATAACAGTTAGGTACCGACGCCACGACCGCGTCCACATTTGCGATAGCTTGGTACAACAAGTTTATTGTAATAACAGTTAGGTACCGACGCCACGACCGCGTTCACATTTGCGATAGCTTGGTACAACAAGTTTATTGTAATAACAGTTAGGTACCGACGCCACGACCGCGTTCACATTTGCGATAGCTTGGTACAACAAGTTTATTGTAATAACAGTTAGGTACCGACGCCACGACCGCGTTCACATTTGCGATAGCTTGGTACAACAAGTTTATTGTAATAACAGTTAGGTACCGACGCCACGACCGCGTTCACATTTGCGATAGCTTGGTACAACAAGTTTATTGTAATAACAGTTAGGTACCGACGCCACGACCGCGTTCACATTTGCGATAGCTTGGTACAACAAGTTTATTGTAATAACAGTTAGGTACCGACGCCACGACCGCGTTCACATTTGCGATAGCTTGGTACAACAAGTTTATTGTAATAACAGTTAGGTACCGACGCCACGACCGCGTTCACATTTGCGATAGCTTGGTACAACAAGTTTATTGTAATAACAGTTAGGTACCGACGCCACGACCGCGTTCACATTTGCGATAGCTTGGTACAACAAGTTTATTGTAATAACAGTTAGGTACCGACGCCACGACCGCGTTCACATTTGCGATAGCTTGGTACAACAAGTTTATTGTAATAACAGTTAGGTACCGACGCCACGACCGCGTTCACATTTGCGATAGCTTGGTACAACAAGTTTATTGTAATAACAGTTAGGTACCGACGCCACGACCGCGTTCACATTTGCGATAGCTTGGTACAACAAGTTTATTGTAATAACAGTTAGGTACCGACGCCACGACCGCGTTCACATTTGCGATAGCTTGGTACAACAAGTTTATTGTAATAACAGTTAGGTACCGACGCCACGACCGCGTTCACATTTGCGATAGCTTGGTACAACAAGTTTATTGTAATAACAGTTAGGTACCGACGCCACGACCGCGTTCACATTTGCGATAGCTTGGTACAACAAGTTTATTGTAATAACAGTTAGGTACCGACGCCACGACCGCGTTCACATTTGCGATAGCTTGGTACAACAAGTTTATTGTAATAACAGTTAGGTACCGACGCCACGACCGCGTTCACATTTGCGATAGCTTGGTACAACAAGTTTATTGTAATAACAGTTAGGTACCGACGCCACGACCGCGTTCACATTTGCGATAGCTTGGTACAACAAGTTTATTGTAATAACAGTTAGGTACCGACGCCACGACCGCGTTCACATTTGCGATAGCTTGGTACAACAAGTTTATTGTAATAACAGTTAGGTACCGACGCCACGACCGCGTTCACATTTGCGATAGCTTGGTACAACAAGTTTATTGTAATAACAGTTAGGTACCGACGCCACGACCGCGTTCACATTTGCGATAGCTTGGTACAACAAGTTTATTGTAATAACAGTTAGGTACCGACGCCACGACCGCGTTCACATTTGCGATAGCTTGGTACAACAAGTTTATTGTAATAACAGTTAGGTACCGACGCCACGACCGCGTTCACATTTGCGATAGCTTGGTACAACAAGTTTATTGTAATAACAGTTAGGTACCGACGCCACGACCGCGTTCACATTTGCGATAGCTTGGTACAACAAGTTTATTGTAATAACAGTTAGGTACCGACGCCACGACCGCGTTCACATTTGCGATAGCTTGGTACAACAAGTTTATTGTAATAACAGTTAGGTACCGACGCCACGACCGCGTTCACATTTGCGATAGCTTGGTACAACAAGTTTATTGTAATAACAGTTAGGTACCGACGCCACGACCGCGTTCACATTTGCGATAGCTTGGTACAACAAGTTTATTGTAATAACAGTTAGGTACCGACGCCACGACCGCGTTCACATTTGCGATAGCTTGGTACAACAAGTTTATTGTAATAACAGTTAGGTACCGACGCCACGACCGCGTTCACATTTGCGATAGCTTGGTACAACAAGTTTATTGTAATAACAGTTAGGTACCGACGCCACGACCGCGTTCACATTTGCGATAGCTTGGTACAACAAGTTTATTGTAATTGGTAGTAGAAAAGTGGGTGCGCGTTTAAGTCTTTTTAATCGACTTCAGGAGTTCTTTGTTGGGATGTTGTTTGTTGTCTGAATCAATAAACAAATTTAATTTAATTTAATTTATAGAGAGTGGTCTCCTATTGGTCCCATAAAAATGAGTTCCCAAGGGATTCGTATTTATCCCGTCAATCGTGAGGTACCCGATACAAAGCAAGAGGAGTTAAAACCATTTGAGTGATATCTTCGCCAATTCTTAATAGATTTTGATGATTTTTTCGTTGTTGTATATTTATACAACAACGAAAAAATCATCAAAATCTCATAAAGTTGATCAACATTTGTTGATCAACTTTATGATTCGCCATACATTCTCAAAACCAGTGCTGTGAGTAATCGCGGTGCGCACGCGCAAGTCGCATAGTGATTTACGTCGTGGTCAATCGGTATATTTGTATGTATGGACTGCAGTCGGTACAGTTTTATACCGGCTTCACTATACTGTGCGCCTGGGAACCACTGTCATTTTCAAAGTTGAAATACAGAAATAAAATTTATGAGTGATTCAGCATAACACCTAAGTCTCTTATTTCGGTAACTTTGCTAATAGAACGAATATTAAAATGATATGCAGTTTCTAAAGGATTCTTTTTTTTGAGAATTTTATTTGCAAACATTTGCATTCAGCAACATGCCATTTGAGTTACACCAATTTACAATATAATGAACGTCTTCCTGAATCGCGCTTACATCTTCAACTTCTTTGTATATTTTAAGATCATCAGCATGTTTAGAGTCGAGATGATGATATCTACTTTATGAGTGTTTATTGAACAAAGTATCTCTAACCGACAGTAACAAACAACAACGTTTAATAAAACGATACGATAACGATTCTATAAAATTTAGTTATAACGTTTTCTATATCACCATTATCTGCTTAGCAGCTGCTGCAGGCTTAAATTTAAAAGCTGGGTCCTGAGTAACAGACCTACTTCGGGCGATATCTACGAGCAAATGTGCAAGAGTCGTCTGAAGTGGTGTCAGAGAAACCAGGACCAGCTTATAATGGACAAAATAGCTAAAGAACGGGCAGCTAATGATTTAAAAACCTTTTGGAAGTCAACTGGAAAGCTAACCATTAGGCCTGGCCCCCCTGTGAGTGTGGAGGGCAAGATCAATGTGTTATTACTTTTGTTCAAAAGTTTATTGTACTGGGATAGTCCTATAAAATTTGTTTGGTAGATTAAGCTGGTTGCAGCTATGGCATGTCTATGGATCCCTTCTTCAAAACCAACGGTTCTTCAGGCTGCCAGTTTAGGCACGGTAAATTAAAATCTCCAGCTATCACAAAATTATCTCCATGATGAGCATTACAGAACCGAGATGTAAATTCGATAAAAGTATGTATTCTTGATGGCAGAAGTGTATTGGGAGGTAAATAGGCTAGTATAATATGCAGATTATGTGTCGACCCGATTGCTGCTGGTGGAATGGTCACAACTATACATTCTAGATCTTGTTGTTGCCAATCAAGCCTGACACATGCCTGCAGATGCGGAGCACACAATATCATAACACCTCCCCCTAAAGTTGCTCGATCGTTACGATAAATAATATACCTGCTACTATCACATAACTCAGAATCCAAAATACCATCACAGAGCCATGTTTCCGTTACAAGAATTGCATCCCATTCAGACAATAACAAGTTATTATAAAACTCTAGGGTCTTAATCCGAAGCCCCCTAACATTTTGATAGAACACCTTAAGTTGTTTCATTGTATCCAACATTGTGTAAAAAAACTTTATTCAGTTCCCTGAATACAGCAAATTAATGTTATTAACAATAAAAAAGTTAAAGTTATAAAATATAATATTTTCAGTAGCATTTAGATGAGATTTAGTGTAGTAGTTTATTGTATAGTTATAAAAAATGTTGTATATTAATTGTAAATGTATATTAATAGTAATGTTGAGTGTAAAAATGTAATTTTGATATAAATGGCGGTTTAATTCAAATGTAGTTATGTTAAAAATTATGTGAATTTTAGAATGATTTGTTTGTAATACTGTATATCGGTTTGAATAGCTATTATAAGTATTCGATTGACTCGAATCGCATTCGATTCGACTTAACAACTGTGGGATTGTTTATATTTTTTACACATTATGAGAATAGAATACAGTTGAGTTATCTATCTGTCATTTTAAGCGCACTAAGTTGTTCAGTATCGTATTAGTTTTGTGTGTAATTAACACTTATTAAATAAATAAAATATATAACTACAATACCATATATCTTAGATAATTTGTATTTCACTTGCATACTGACTCTCCTTTTTGACAAATTCTGTGAAATGGGCAATCATTTCAATTTATTTATCTGTGACATTTCTTGTTCGGATGACATGCCGTGCAAATTATAAACGCGAAAGTTTCTATGTATGGATGTGTGTTACTCTTTCACGCAAAAACGACTGAATGGTTCGAGCTGAAATGTTGTATATAGGTATTTCCAGGCCCTAAATAAAACATAGGACTTTTAATACCATACCTAAATCAGTTCCCATGGGATACAAATAACCTTAAAGTTCAGTAGAAAATGTCGAAATGATGTCCTAAATAAAAATAAAAATATGTCTACAAGAAACAAACAACCTCATTCAGGCTTCGAATCCAGTTCCTTTTAGGGCTCTGTGCCGCTTACCACAACAAGAAAGTGGGCAAGTAAACAAACCCTTGGATTGGTGCTGCGTTGCCCAACAGACAGTGGGCGCGGCGCGTGGTGTGATGCGAGGTGGGTCGATGTCACGCCACCCGGTCCCGCCGCTCGTCGCCTGACGCCGCGGGACGGTGCGGTGGTTGCATCAGCTCGGCACAACCCTTCAGCTATCAATGTGAACCACTCTTCACTTCAACATTATTACTAGTCATTTTAAACGGGATATTAACCATGATTTGATTTCGGTATATCTGTCTGCCCATAAAAACTTACTCGCAGTGCCTTCAGTTATTCAGTGATCATGGCGCATGAAACTGTCCCGAAATATTGGAACACTCAAAAATCAAATCATGGTAAATATCCCGTTTTAACGGTGACTTTGACTTTGACTTTAGTGTTAATAACCATGATAGTTTCAAAAGTTTTGTAATTACTAGTAGTAGTAGCCCCTAACAACATCCTCGTCAGCGTTTCACTTACAACTTCAATATTAATACGATAGGTGTCGTCTGAAGTGCGCATCGGACTCGTACCGACGCGCAGGAATCACAAGAACTGAACATTTGGCGTGAGCCGCTTTAATTTACATATTTATTTTATTTTTATCATTTGTAGTAATAGCGGCAAGAGAAATACACAACACACAAATTTCAACCGTCTATCTTTTACGGTTTAATAAAATTAAACCCACTATCAGACGGACGGACGGACAAACCAGCCACGCGAGAACATGTCGCCAGTAAGGAAATAAATGAAGTAGATATGTATTATATGTGTAACTATATACGAGTACTACCTATTATCTTGTTGATGATCTAGCATTCAAATCGCCCTACAATACAAAGTAGCATTTATAAAAAGATGCCCGCTGCATTCGCCCCGAACACAGAGGCTTATTTTAATTCTTCGTTATAGAATAGAATAGGCTTCCCAAACAAAAGGTTTGAACGCGCTCCAGCCGGGCAATGTCCATATTTATTTTTTTACTTCTGTTATTGCGATTTTAATTTCAGCCTGATATTTTTCAAAATATGATGATGTACCAATCAATCTACATTTCTACGAAAAGAGAACATTTAAGAAGCCATAATTCATAAGGTACCTATCGCTAGCTGAATACTAAAGGTCGTTTTAGAGTCATTTCAGTGGGAATGGATGTCATTAGAATTCGTCCGAGGAGGTCGCGTCGCGAGCGGTGTGTCAGACCACAAGCGACATGCGCGCGCGCCGGCCGGCGGCGTGTGGCCACCGCAGACTGCGCGGCGGGCGGCGGCGCGCGGCGCATCCAACTAATCGCTCATTTTCATCAAACACGAATACAATTAACGAGAATTTGATCATAAGTCCATATTCGAAACTATACAAGTAGTCAAAGGTAATCAGGCAGCTATGCACTACTTAATACTTACTACCTAGTCGATAATGCGGTGTTGTTTTATGCAAATAGAACTAGTTGGCCGTGATTTACTGCGAATTTGAATAACATTACATCAACGTACGTTATTCAGATGAAGTAGCTAACAAACTACGTAATTACCAAGCGAAGGAACTTACCTTAAGTTCTCTTCTAGTAGGCAAGGCGATACCGTTTGTTGTGGCACGAGCTCTACATAAATTACCATTTCATTATGTTAATTATGATTTTTCGTTGAGTTATATTATGATGCTTTTTCTGCGAATCTAGAAAAAAGAAAAATTCAAAATGACAATGTTTTCACAGTGTGAATTTTTCATTTTCCTAGATTCTCAGAAAGGGCATCATATATTTCGAAATTTCGGATTTTTGTAATACCCGGTATTACCGATTACCTACTTGTCGTTTGTCTGAGACCAGATATCTGGGTATTTTCAATGTCAGTTTTGGGCAGCTGTAGGTAGCGGCGCACGCGGCACATTACACAAGCTTAGATAATTTTCCTGATACTGTCCACGCCGAGGTCTCGTGACGTGGAGGAAGTGGACCGGTAAATCCAAGTAATCATACAGTTTGGAGGTGATGCGCCGTCAGCCCACCGGTGATTATCATCTACGTACAACCACAGAATAACTTCTAAATGCCCTCGGGACCTACCTCTGTGATGCGTTAATGTTAATGACGTAACGTAACTAGTCCGAAACTAAGCGCATGAACAGTAAATACCTCCATTAAATAATGACTAGTTACGCATCTGTCTATTGTTTATATATTATGTTTATCCAAACAAATAAGTGAACATGTTTAACTTGAAACAGGAATCTCTTCGTCGTGCGTGCTATCAAACTGGACGACTCTACCTACTGGAATGTGGTCAAACGGTACCCACCAGTAGGTACCTACAATACAATACAATTACTCTTTAATGTACACCAAATAAAACAAGACAGGAAAAAACAAATACAGAATATGTTGTACAATACAACCTACGCATCTTTTTGACGACATCTCGATATAACATCGATTGGCCTGTAGCTAATCCTTGAGAACCGAGAGGTAAAAATAATTAATAACTTATTTACAATGATTGTTTATGATCTGGACACACACTAAACATTATTAATGAAATGATCAATCGAGCCAGTAGTCGGCCTTCAGTTCAGAGAGCAGTCAGCGCGGTCACACCTCCTTTCATACGAAGCCCTGTACTTGAGACGGAGTACGTACCGGTGACGTCACCGCCCGCTGGAATCGGGGTTTCACCTGCTTCACTGACTACGCATTGCGTCCACCTGTTGATCCTGAACCTTACTGCTCTGAGATAAGCTTCACCTGGAGCTCGTTGTTTGGGGAACTTTCAATTGATTACCGCGAGACTCTCGCACGCATTGGGTTTCCCAAAGAGTCGCGGACAGGTGAGATGGCGCGTGGCGTTTCCAATGATAATAAATAATAAATTCTTCATTTATTTCTTTACTTGTTATGCTTTAATAAGCACTTTAATTTATAATTATTATGTGACTTGTAATATTCGTTTTTTACCAATAAATTGATTATTCTGATTATTCAAATCAGACGGCATACTATCAGCTGAGTACCTTCCTACTAAGTATATCTACAATCTTTCAAACTAAAAAAATCTCTAAACAGGTTCTTCCCGACTTTTAAGTGTTTACTTAAAAAAAGAATTACGAGCATTTAAAGCCAAAAGTCAAACTTCTAAATTCATAAAAAACCCCACAAGTCATATTCAATATACGTATACATACATTCAGCCATTGTTCTTTACAACGATATGCAACATGACATAACTAATTATTTGTTACGTGGTTAACTAAGCCACACTTGTCTGCATAATTGATTGAGCGGGCACTTTCTTATACTACACCAACACATCAACAAACATCTGCACTACACGAAGGCACATACGAAGGCCAATACGTGTTCGCCAACATGATGGCACACATGTATGTCAACGTGTAGAGGAGACTTAACGTAAATCTACATACCAGATGTGGTATTTATACGTAACGACCTATCCCACGGTAGAGCTAGGTCGCCACTACTCCTCATTAGTGCAGAACAAGTCAACAGTTTACAAGGAAACACTAACTGGAGGCAGCCTCAATTTCCGAAACCCAGATCCTATTGCGCATTCAGCTGATTACGATGACAGTCACGTACATTATCGGGGTCATCTTTGAGCTTTTTACGTAAATGGTCTTGAATGAGCTTTTGCAAAATTTAAAGAGAAGTAACATATTTAAAAGATAGAGCGACAAATCCATGTGTTCAAGCAGCGTCAAACCTGAGCTGTACCTCAGGCTGTACTGTAACGATGGCGCCTGGTTGCCCGCGGAACCACACCTTTGATCAGGCGCAGACGAAATTACCTGTCAGGACGCACAAGCTGGCAGTTGCGGGAATTTCACAACATTCCCGGATTTCATTCATCCCTCGAATTAAAGCTGCGGCGCCAGCGGCGGCGGTGGGTCCAAAGTCTTCGCCGCAGCGAGTGATTACTGACGGAGCCACTTTTTGCAGCGCATTCCAGGGGAGTTAGTCAATGAGACGACAAGTCGCGCCGCGTCCTCGCCCTTGGTCAACGGCCGAGGCACCGTTAGCGTCCTTCGAGCCTGTGGCTGGTACCTACGTCGCGAGATGGAATTGTGACTAATCTAACCGATGAAACCAATTACTTAAGCCTCTGACTCAATGCTCTGGTCAGGACACCCCGACGTGTGCTGAGCACGCGTGCGCCCCGTGCCAATGTCGAATGCCTCAAAAAAATAAGAAACACTAATCTGAATTAATAACTAATCGGCTTTCTAATCGGCTTTATAATTTATTCATATAAAAACCAGATACATGGTCACCGTTTGGTATACTCGTCAAGTCGGTGATAATGATGAAGACTAAAACTAGTAATTAAACCGATAGTCAGCTACTATTTATTTCAGTTCAAAGATTTCAGTGATTTGATTATAATCGAGCCTACCTAACGAAGCTGGCCTTCACCAGCTCTCAGGCGCTCCGCGTTCGTTGCGCGTGATTGAGTAGATACCATTACAAACATTGGGAATCCCGTTCCGGCTGGTTGCCCGAGGCATCTTCATGTATCAACAGCTGTTGTAAACATTACCAACTGCTTGCGTCAATTTATTTAGCGCTGTTCGAGTCTGAGTCAGATTCTAACAGATGAATGAGATTCCACTGATTGGTTTGAGGTCGAAGAATGTGTATCGTACACGTAACTTTGTGTAATTCTGAAGCAATATCCGTCCGTATCAAGGGAGGAGTGATGTAGTGGTGCTTCTCGATGGTTCGGTCCTGTTGTCGTGAGGAGTGCCCCCCGCGGTGGCGGAGGCGGCAGCTCGCTTTGAGACAGTGTAGTGACGCACTTAACGCCGGCGCTTAGCCATTAGCGGCGCAGAACAAACAGTTATTAATAGTTCTGTTTGCTTGTCTCCTTTACGAGTTCCAGCTAGTCTCGGGCGCTGCATTGTTTGGCATCCGCTTGCGTGTTGTAGCTGACCTGTTTACTTACAATAATACAATAATAGAGATAACGTCATTCATGCCTCTCCTTCTATTGTTACTAGGAAAGCCTGTCCGTTCCTGTTGATTCATAAAAACAAACTTCTGGAAGTGACAAAACATCGTCCTCAACCAGCGCCATTCAACTGACCATGAACTTAGTATTCAATGACTGCAGACATTGCCTCGGTCAACCTAAATCTGAACTACTCAGACGACAAGATTTGCTTACAGCACTATCAAATTATATGACGCATCATTATGAAGTATCATTTTCGAAGCTCTACTATTTGTCGCTACAAAAGACATGAACGCGCTCCAATCGCCCGAACTATACGAACATCGCTGAGCATGAACCGACGCCACGCTCCTGAAGACATTTGATGGTCATGTTATGCTTTATGGTTAAAGAAACTTTATTCTTTAGCTTTAGCCAGACCCAGCTCCTTTATTAGCTGAAACAACAATTACTATTTATCGATGCTTGTCAAGAAAATATTATGTAAGCCCAGCTAGCTAGTACAGGTGGTTCACGATCCAAACCTCATATCATACTTATTAAAGAGATTCTGTACCGAGTGGTCCGGCGTGGGCGTCACGTGACGTCACGTGCTGACGTCACGCGCCCGTGTCGTCACGCGCTGCCCGGACCACAACACATTACATACATACTACCAGGCCGGAGAAATTCTGATTAGGTACGTTTGTATTGTATTGTATTCCATTCACGTCTCGTTACAGTAAACCCACTGACGTACTGGTTTTTTGTTAGGTACAGTAAGTTGGCACCTACTTATCTTTTAACTTGTCGCACAGGTTGCAAAACTTTTCGTTTTTTGATAACGAGTTTCATTTCCAACTCATTATATCATTATTTCATTTAGTACTTTTACCTACTGTAACAGCGATAACCAGGAGTTCCTTCAGGGTGAGATTATGATTTCTAATTATCGTTTTCTACAAAATAATATAATTCTGCAATGCCAATCAAAGGTCAGCAGCATTAAGTTATTGAAGGCAGCCTCTATTCGTCTGCGATAAGTTCCTCAATTTCAAAGATCTCGGCCTCATTATGTGTTAACTATCGAAGTCCATATTCCGAGTAGTTTCGTAAGGCACAAGGATGTGTGACGCGCGGCCGATGCGTGGGCGGTCCCGCTTGCAGCATCCCAACGCGGCCGAGTTACTGCTCGCTTGTGCAATCAACACTTGTCTGAACGCTATGACGTACGTCACTTCTCGTCAGAGTCATTGACTCATGCAGATCGCGGGAATTCGTGAAAGGTGAAGGCTGTGCGCCCAAAACAATACCTCGCGTACATAGCTAGTCATTTAATACATAGGTAGGTTAGGTATTTAAAAATAGAGTTTCGTAGGTACCTACTGATGGAACAAGTACGAACAGAATCCCGAATATATTTTAAAAGCTCTGAAAAAAAACAACGAAGCATCATTGTTCTAACATTGTTCTTAACAAAGCAATGCAATTAGTTGGAAACAATTCAACATGGTAACGGTTCCTTCCAAGCCTGAGCCTCAAACGAACAAAAAACTTCTTAGTCTTCAAACCATTACGCTAGTTCTAATAATCTAACTTTCAACGTTTAAAGATGTTTACCCAATAAACTTCCTAATGATTTTCAGGAGTTAAAAGTATACATAATTAGTACTATATAATACTATATTAGTATTTTTCAAATATCACGTAAATGTCGAAACTACTTGTCATCCACCTGAAATGATAAAGAAGTTTTCATCATGTTTAATGTAGGGAGATATATTATAGACATGGTAGTTGTGTAGGTATGTGTGTCAGCGGCCGCGGTCAAGGTCGGAGACAGGCCGGGCGAGGCGGGCCCAGTGAAAGTGTGCGGACATGACTCCTGCTCCCAATTACTTACGGACCTGCGATCACCGCGTGCTGCAATATTTATTCTGGACTTTGCAACGAAAGAACATCTAATAGAACATGCATGACTAAGTATATAACAACTCCAATATTAAGCTCCAAAGTTCAATATTCAAAACGTGGCTGACGTCCACGCCTAGTCCGAAGTTCATCTACATAACAATGCCAGGCTAGTAGCTACCCACTAAGAAGAACTCTGTCATGATGCAATAATTCGTTCTTTCATAAAAACTATTCGGAGAAGCGCTTGTGGTGGTTCACCTCTGAGTCAGAATAATTGTAAATCAGTGGCCGCGTCTGGAAGCAATCATTCAATCAAGACTATCGGATACACGGACCTTTGGAGGAACCCGGCTCTTTTAAAGATACAATACTATGCACATAATGTTTGTCTACCTATTTTTGCGGATGTTTCAACGGGTTTCCACACGGTCGTGGCCACGCGATGACTGGAGTACTAGTTAATAGTTATTATAAATATTGTACCCGCTCTGATCGTGTACCTAATTTTATAAAACTTTGGCGGAATTTGTGATTTTCAAATTGAATGAATGAAAAGCTGTCTATAAAAACCACATCTCAAAGTCTCTAGTGCTTTAAAATATGTAAAATCCAATTAATAAACATAAAACATTGATTTCCCACACTAAACCAATAGCAACCAGAACCTGATCTATCTGACCGTGTCGTCGGTGTTTCCTAGCGCAGTCCCTTCCCGTCAACGACAGGTAAATCCGAGCCTGATCATAATAACCGATAAATAATGGACTCAACAAAACCGGTTCAACAGACTCCGAGCAGGCAGCCGTTTAGTTCGCGCGCGTATCTCGGCGCGTGGCGATAATGACACTCGTATGGAATGAAGCGCGATCTGCAAAAAATAGAGTTTCCCCAGCGCGTGCGCGAAGAGTAAAACTTTTGTCTTCAAGTTTTCCCAGACGCGCGTTTTTACGCCGGCAAATTGCTACAACTTGGGAAAACTAATTAACTGTAATCGTTGTGCGGATAACTCTTGGTGAATATGTAGATATTGTTATGCGTTTTGATTGTGATCTCGGACATTCGATTTATATTTCAGTTCTCTGGTATTTACATATACTTACGGTTTTATCCAAAAACAGCTCACGGAAAAAAAGTAAAAGTGAAATGTGTTTACACAAACAATACATAGAGCTGATTATATATTTAAGCGAATTGTACAAACCTTCGGAAACCTGTTTCCCGAGATTTAAAAGATGATATTTTAGATAAGTTTTACATATTAATGCATTATTGATGATCCAACTTAATGGGATCACCTCAAAATCATCTAAAGAATAATTTAAAAGTCTCTTAAATACATTTTATATGGGACCAATTAGATTATGCTCTATAATACAACAGCGAAATAATTTTTAATATCGGTCTATAATTGACGGAGAAATCAACAGACATAAATAAAAATACATACATACAGCTGAACATAGAACCTCCTCCGTAAGTCATCATTCAAGGAGCTATGAATACGTAAGGACTGCATCTAGTCGTCCAGCTGGTGTCCAGTCGTAAGGACTGCATCTAGTCGTCCAGCTGGCGTCCAGTCATCCTTGTCTAAACAATTGTGCAATGCAGCATCGCTGACGTCACGCACATACGTACAATTGCTTACGGAAAAACTCAGGTGTCCGTTATTTCCACTTTCATCATTATTCGTACCTATTTACCGCTTGCTCAGAGATGACCCATGAAAAAATAGCATTACAGGCCGAGGCACCTGCGCAGGGCCTTGTGTACTCAGACTGTCTGAGTTCGAGCTAAATGACCGCTCACTGTGTAAATAAATAGTCAGCGCATTCGGAAAAACCCAATCCAACGTACAAAATACATTATGATATTCCTTAATTTATTTCAGAAGAAAACTCTACCTCATTTGTTGCATAATTATACGTCTAGCTGGTGAAATAGAAACGGAGCAGAGAGTAAGGTAGTTCAATGAACTCTGCGTCGAGTAGCGTGCGCCACAGAGCATGCAGTAGTGAGTAGAGAGGCGCGGCGGCGGGAAACCCGGCGTGACTCAGCCGAGGACGCGCGGCGGCGCGGCGGCACGCGACCTTACCACATCTTACTCTGGTACTTACTTATAATTATTATATTATAGTTCTATGATAAACATTTGATTCCATAAATGTATCGATCTATTGATTTCATCCACATGACGCTACGCACGGGCGGCTCGTGTCTAGGTTCCTACATTATTGTAAGTCATAGCGGTGTCGAGTGACTTTGATCAATCTACTCTTTGCGTAAGAATCCTACTGTTCCTATAATATTGATATGTCAAGCATTAAAAAACGTTAATATTTTATATTTTTGACAGTTATTCAAAGTGGTATGGTAAAATAAAATTCAAAATTTCAACAAAAAATTTTTATTAAAGAAAGTAGGCATATTAAAACAAATAAGAAGTAGATCCTTTTCAAGATCATGTTCTCTGCAACACACAATACATATTCATATTTAAGAAGTATTTGAATAAGCAAATAAACTGTTAAATAATCCAACATAGTTTTTAACAAATTGCTCAAAACATAAACCGACCTACATTTATATTATAATTTAGCTTTATAAAATACAGCTGTTCTAACAAACATGTCCTCTGTAACAGGAACGGGCACAATGTGCATTTCAATAATAAACAATAAATGTTTTCTGTGTTTGCGGAAAACCACGAGAGCACAAGTTTAACTAAAAACGACAAGTAGGTACCTACTTATTGCATGTGATTAATTGATTCACAATAATTAATAAGTAGGTACCCAGGTACTCAAACATTACTGACATAATACAAGAAAAGGAAAAACAACAAGTTACAGGCAAATTTTGGGAAATTAAGTTTTCAAAGAATTTGTCAAATCTTTATTGATCTGCGAAATAATACAGTTGGTGGAAGTGATGCGATGAACGTTAGGATAGGCCCTATCCATGCATCCATGCATCCATCCATCCATCCACCAGTAGAGTGGCATCGGCAGATAGGTGCTACTACACAATCAATGTATTATAACTATATATTCGCTAATTACAAATAACGAATTAACTTAAAACAACAAAATCTCGCACAAAAACATAACTAATTGGACACAACAAAAACGATACCGTCCCTTTCTTATCGATCTATATAAAAACAGCAGCAAATATGTTTAGCGCTGGGTTTGTTTTAGTGCATTGTGAAGTAAATATAACGCAAACCTCTGCGCAGAACCCGCACCGCGTACATCTCAATTACTAGACTACATTAGTTATGTTAGAACTAAGTCGCATCGCGCTGTCCGACTGTCCCTATTTATGTTTAGATCTTTAAAACTACGAAACGGATTTTGATACGGTTTTTCGATTCTAGAGGAAGGTTTATAAACTACTTGACACGAAGATACTAGACGCGGGCGAAGCTAGTAGTTAATAGGCCTTGAATGAAGAACTAAGAGTGGGTACAGCAGGTCACACGTCATCGACAAGATAGAACAAGACTTGTGTGGAGCGTGTGACTCGCACGTGCTGTACGTGGGCGTGCGCCTCGCGCTGACGGCTACGTACCGCGTGACGCGCCACGGGTCGCAGGAACACCTATTTGTCTGCTCTCATTCATGCCCTAGCTTATCTATTTGGCTTTTTGCTGGTACTCGAAACGAAACAACTTGGAATTTACTGGTACATTTATTAGGAAGGATATAAGGAGATAGAAGGTATAGAACGCGTGATCGAACGTTTGGAAGGCAAACAGGAGGCGTAGCGAGTACTACGGCGTAGCAGTGACGTAGAGGCGTAGCACTTTCCTTGCAAGAACCTACTCTATTCAAACAGAAGGAGGCGTAGCGAATGCTACGGCGTAGCAATGACGTAGAGGCGTAGCACTTTCCTTGCTGGAACCTACTCTATTCAAACAGAAGGAGGCGTAGCGAATACTACGGCGTAGCAATGACGTAGAGGCGTAGCACTTTCCTTGCTAGAACCTACTCTATTGAAACGGAAGGAGGCGTAGCGAGTGCTACGGCGTAGCACTTTCCTTGCTCGAACCTACTCTATTCAAACGGAAGGAGGCGTAGCGAGTGCTACGGCGTAGCAATGACGTAGAAGCGTAGCACTTTCCTTGCTCGAACCTACTCTATTCAAACGGAAGGAGGCGTTGCGAGTGCTACGGCGTAGCAATGACGTAGAGGCGTAGCACTTTCCTTGCTCGAACCTACTCTATTCAAACGGAAGGAGGCGTAGCGAGTGCTACGGCGTAGCAATGACGTAGAGGCTCAGCACTTTCCGTGTTAGTACCGACACTATTCAAATTGAAGAGGTGGCGAGTGCTACGGCGACGTAGCCCTAAGTACTCTTTTCTATTTCTGTGATATTCCATTATAAAAAACTTTTTTATGTATTTTTGACATAATTATAAAGATGAAAGTTAAAAAGTGCAAGGAGTCATGTCCTCGATTTAAGTGAAAACAAAAACTGCGTGCCTACTTATTTATAATATTTTAAATTCGTCTAGGCTATCAGAAGGTTTTGATGAGTTATGCTGGTAACCTTTAAAGAATCACGAGGCAATGGTGTCCTCGCAGACGCAGACTATCATCAAAATAATTCATTTCTGTTTTGAAAACAAAACTCGGATTAAAATTGCGAAACATAAACGGCTTTTAACAGCTCAAAATAGTCGGGTTTGAGTTTGCTCTATATTTACTTAACATTAGGGCGAAAGTATCTTAAAGCTAGTTTCACGTGACGCAAGACCTTCGCGAAATATTTGTTTAACTGTTTTAATTTGATTAGATACGGAATTAGCAAATTCGTGTCGAGAGAAGATAACACGAGTACAACGATTGTGATCCATTGGCTGCGAGCGAGCCAATGCGCGGCCCGCCCGCTCCATTGGCCCAGCGCGGACTCTACACTTGGACATGCGAGCTTACACTAACAACAACTACATTTATACAATACAGAACTTCAACAACTAAAACTAAAATGAAGAAAAACAAGACTATCGCAGAATAATGTCCATAAATATTCACGACTTACATTACACACACAAACTGAGGCATAACTCACGTTAACACATGTACGTGGAACACTCAACGCCCAAGACAAATGTCTAGATTTCACTAGTATTAGTAAATCCAGTCGTTAACTACACTAGGTCGTGAACACGTTCGTCCGCAAACTTTGTATCACAAGAGTCGTTCAGGAGTGTGCGCGTTGCGGCACGTGCGCGCGTGTCGAGCGCGCGGCGCGAGTGGCGGCCGGCCGGCGCGCGGCACGGCGCGGCGGCGGCTCGCAGCCCGCCCGGCCGGGCTCCGCCGTGCCCGACATATAAGCCTCCGCGCCGGCACCTGCCTCTATTCACTTACAGACCTCAGCCGGAGACGCGTGCCCCGCGACCCGCTCATACAAACATACTATCTATCTATCTATTACGCGAACATGGCCAAGTTCAACCTTGCAAACGCCGCTGTCGTCGTCGTGGTGGTGTGCTGTGCGGCGTGGGCGGCGGCGGCGCCGACGACCGGCAAACACCTGCGGGTGTCTCTGGCGGACGTGCTGACCAGCGCCGTGTGCCCGCTGCGCGTCGCCTACGACGAGGATGCGAACCGCGTGCCGCGCCGCATCAAGGTGATCAAGTGCGCCGCGACGCCCAACCCCGTGTGCCACGAGCAGGGCATCACGCACGCCTGCTGCCGCAGCCGGCACCGTAACTTCTCCACGGAGTGCATGGAGGTCACCGACACGGTGCTGGTGCGCTACCACGGCAGCGACGACCTCGTGAAGCACACCGTCTCCGTGGGCTGCACCTGCGTGTTCCGCCCCAACGCGCAGGCGGCGCAGACCCCGGACCACGGCCCGGAGCCCCCCGCCCACCTGACCTCCTAACTATACTGAAGGTACCGACGACGCCGTCTCACTATTAGTCTAATTATTTATTGAACTCATTGAGGAAGAGTGGCGCGGGCGCGACTCTCCCACCGACTCGTTAGCTTTAGTTTAGCTGTATTGTTGTGAACCGGCGATGGTTGTGATACGGAACATTCCGGTTGTTTGCGATGTAAGATACTAGGAGATAGACCTGAAAAGACTCAATTGTTAAGTTTAGTTATTTATTGTGAGCTCTCGTTGACCGAGATGTCGCCTGTATCAGGCTTTTATAATAAAACTGTTATACAACTTACCCATCTGTTTTACATTTTAATTACTTTCCCTGACCTTTTTCTTCCCGATAAAAGGACTTATCTAAATATGGTTTCCAATGTTTCTTAAGTATTTTTCTTCATAAATCTATAAATAAAACTAACTCTACATAAGTAAAAATTATAGATAAACTATAGATCACCAAAAGCATTTTCAAATATAATGTTCGTTGTTATTTTAGTTCACGTTCTAAAGTTCTTAAGTAGCCTCGAGGTAAATAAATATTTTGGTAAATTTTGTAAGATCATCTCAGATCATAATGTGATAATGAACTCCAAGGAAGTAACTGGTAGAGCAAGCATTGCTTGTCGCCGACAAGTGGTAACACCAACATAGACAACGTTTAGCGAATCATTAACTTCGCGTGAAAACCGCACCCGAAGGATTTCCCATTCTAGTCGAAGATAACCAAATATAATAAATAAACTGCACCAACATCTGCGTCCATTCCCAATTACCACTCCACAGTCCAGTTTGCGCTTCGTCATCGTCGATGTTCGCGGCGCGGTAAGTAGCTGAACAAATATAATGAGTACCGACACAATACTTACACTTCCACGTTTATTGGATCATTTTAACAGACTTAGCTTGTTGCCGCCCTCGGCTTCGCCTTCTGCCTCACCTCCGGATAGTACCTGGACTACCCTAAGACCTGGTCAGCCGCCCGGCATGAGACAAAAGTAATGCATTTCTAATATTACTTGGTATGGATGCGGACGAGCTGTTACCGGATTATAAGAATTGTACGTAACAATCCTAATGAGGATCAGTAGAGTGTTTGCGTGTCGTCAATACGTCAGCATTTTGTTTAATATACGATAACGGATGTGGTCAACCTATAGGATGCATTATAATGTGGAGGTCCGACAATATTTCGGCAGGGTGTAGTGTTGAGTCACGCCACGCGCGGCGCTCTCTGACTCAGCGCTTACTCCGCCACGCGAATTACCTACATCTCTCAAATCACTATCGTGACTCAATAAATAATGTGGAACATCTTACTCCTATATAAGATAACTAGCTCTGAACTCAGAATACAACGTAATCTACGCCACCTTGAAGTCAAGATGCAATGTACTCTCAGCGCGGCCGGGCGAAGCGACGAGGCGGGCTCGTCAATGCTTTAATAAAAGAAAATATTTTTTTAAATCAGTCCAGTTGTTGAGGAGTTTATAAGGGGGACGACATTGGCTGAAATAAAATATCAGTTTTTATAATAGCTATACTTCTACTTCTAATATCATTCAATGGAATGTTATATTCCTGTCTGTCCATTCCATATACCCGCTTCATTACTCTGACTAGGGTTCAATTAGCTAAGTAAGAGTTCATCATTGGCTTCCAGCCTAGTGATCGATGATCAATTATATTAGTGATTTAGTCTGCTGCGTAGTAGTAACGTACTCGAGGTACCTGCTGTGAGTATTCATCCAGACGTAGTCGGTCCCGGCGCGGAGGCGGTTGCTACGCCCCCCGCGGAGCACGCTTCAGAGCCTTCTTACCAAGTTGTTTACCATTTACTCGTATGTAACGAATTGCCTCCACGTGGATACATCTAGACTTGTTTATTTCAGCTACTTCCACAGTATTATGTTCTACGGCAGACTGCTCAAGTTTTCATAATTATATTGACATGGTTTACTTTTATGTATATTCTTTATGTATATTTCTTTACGCTTAGTCTTAGTCTTTATGTATATTTCTTTACGCAGGGACTTGGTTAGAGGGTTAAGTTGTGATTTGAACACGGAATAAAACTCATTTTAAAGAGAATCTGCAGAATCAGTGTTAGAATAAAATACCGGAGTAGTGCACGGATCACACCACATCATCTGCTCTCAGATATACCATAACTACCTACTCCATGTTTATCGGGGTAATATTACTAATATTATATTAAGCAATATTATTAAAAAAATTGTCCGGCGGCGGCGGGAATGGAACCCGTAATCTATGACGTCATTGTTAGATCTTTGCCCACTCCACTGCGTCAATGGTTAATTATTTGTTGGGGATTATTTTTAATATTTTAATAATTTTGACCTGTAGGTGGTTGTAACTATTGACCGGATACTTTTACAAATTAGAGAATGTAAGTACTAACAAATATTTCATAACATTATACCTACTAATGAACAGCGAAGGCATTCAGAATTATGAAATTCCAATGTGGACCCTTACCTACCTAGTCAGCTAAGCCAAGTGTCATCTAACCAAATCGCAAATGAGCAGAGGACTCCAAGAATTGTATTTCTAATAGAATGAGCTGACGTAACAGAGGTCGTAATATCGAGAAAACACACATTAAGTAGCGGAACAAATGTAAGTAAACAAGTACTAAATAGGTAGAAGATACATATTGAAACAGTCGAAGATAGGTCTGCGATTAGTCACGTACCTACGAGGTACCTACATGCGTCACCGAGCGGACAGCTGAACCGTCTCCACAGGTCTGAGATCTCGTAGGAAGGTGCACTACATATAGGTAGGTACCGGTCAGTTCTCGTCTATTTGCAACGACATTTGCATACATTTTTGATCAAATGCTAGTCACTAACGATGATGACGACGAATGAAGAATCTTGAAATGATCTCTCCCCGAACAGAGGTTGCAAGGCGCCTTACATGCTACGGGGCTAATACCAATCTTCATGAAAAACTTCCACAAAGGGCTGATATTTCGTCGTTCGTTTGACATAGAGATCCCGAGCCATTCCTATAGGTACCTATTTATGAATCTTCAGAAGAATCTTCAGCTACGCGGAATGTAAGCACGAGCAGTACCTAAGTGCTATAATTATAGTATAAATAAATAGGAATACTTTGCACAATTAAATTGGAGTCTACTGTTGGGCTAGGTGCGGTAGACTCGGAACCCATCAGGAGCGCAAGATCCCTTGGGTTCACGGCGCCGGTTCTATGACCCACATAATAGTTTGTTTGTGAGTGTCGGCACCACACAAGGACAACCCCTCCTAGGGTCGGAATGTGCTGCCATGGCAACGCTGCTCGTCTGCTCGCAATTACCCACTTATGATCTACATATCTATACATAACGATCTATACACCCTTCACTCATGTCCTGTTCCTACCTACGATCTTGTAGCTAACAAGGTTCTATGGAGACCGAACCGAAGGTAGTATCCTATAGATAGAGGTAGTAATGTAGGTACGGAGGTACCTACAGTTCGTTTGGTATTCCGTTTGGAGAAAGGCAAAACCACAGAATACCAAAAACCATAATGCATAATTCAAATTCTCCAAAATATGGGATTGTGGGTTTCTTTTCATTTGTGCGATTGGTATCTCCTATTGGTACCTAATCTCATTCGGTATATTGGAGTGCAATGGCCGGAAGGAAAACCGCAATCGCGTATTGGAGAATAATTAAAATGGGCTCCTGTACTAAGTAAGTCTATGTAAAACCTAAGTCGATATGTTTCGCGATTTTTTTACTTGTAAGAACGTCGCATGAATCCGTGCACTGGGGTGTGCAAGTGTTCATAGTCAGTGACGTCACGCGCCCCGCCCCGCCCCGCGGCCCGCCCGCAGGCGGAGCTGCGCGCGCGCACGCCTCACGCCCCGCGCACTACTAACTCGCTAAATCACTTCAGAATCTTCCGATACAGCGTCGAGAGTTACAGCAATCATCTTAGCAAAAGCTAATTCGCTTTTCCTCGTTAATGAATTACATGAACAAGCGGGGAAACGATAAACGAACGAACAAACCATTTTCCTGAAGGCGGATGTTTAATGTCAAGGTTTCCATCTAGTTTTTATCCACTGCGGATTCCCGCACCGCGGAGTTTTGAGATCACAAGTTAACTTGCGATGCGATTCCCCACAGCAGACCTTTACCCGCTGTCCGCATTCGCCAGTCCCGCGCGGAGGTAGGTAGGCCTCATCAAGCTGTATGTACCTACTAACTATGAATTAAGTGCAGAAGGCCTGTGCGTCACTGGATTCTCGCCGTGGGAATGCTCCGCTAAGCACTTCGTCTTGTTGTTTTCCTCTTTCCTAATACAATGCCGATGGTTAAATGTCTTACGTAGACAAACCGAATGGAATACAGATATCTAGCAGTTAGTATAGGCCATTACATGCCTTTCTGGAGCATAGGTTTTCCTTTTATTTTATAGGTTTGGGTTTGCCAAAAACAACTATTGTAATGTACCTAGGTACTATAGTTATCTTGTTAACTCTTGTAATGTGTAGAAGTAAGGTTCTATGCAGACAGAGCAACTATTGTGGTAACAGGTAATTGCACAAACTTCATAGATACAGGGTGTTTGGTGTGGGGAGGGATCGTTAGAAAGGGAGAGAAAGAAAGAACATTTAAAAAAAAGTTAAATTCGTATTTTTTTTGATTGATTTAAAAGTTGTCACGGTTTGGTTAAGTTAGTTCGATTATTATTTCAATTAGAATGCTCAGAACTTATATTTTTGAAGTGGATTGTATTGTAGTATGTAGTACCTGTTGCAGTACGTAATGCCACATTACGAGCACAAATACAAATATACTTATGACTATTAAATGGCAAGATTTCAGGCGATTTAAAAAAACATCTCCACACCAACCGTAGGGTCTCGAGGGGTAATGAGAGCGTTCGAGTAATGGGAGCAGAGCGGTGCGAATTTAGGCATAAGTAGGTATGACACGTATTCGCTCGGGTGCCACTCGGATGCGTTCGTATAACATTGGCTAGGTTCGACTAACTCGTTTGACTCGACAATGCCACGCGTTCCGCCGCGAGAGACGATCAACGGTTTTTCGCTATGTGCTTCTAATAATTCACGTCATAATATATTTTTAGTTTAGTAGGTACAATTGTGCACATTATTCTTACAGCCAGGTCTATCTTATTGTATGTTTCTGTATTTAATATGTGTTAGGAATCATAGGTAATTACGTTTTCGTTTTTAATCTAAGAAGGTGGTCACGGGACAATAGAAGCCTAAATAGTTCCTATGTTTTTGAGATTGATTTGTTTATAATGGCTCCCATTAAACATATGGAATTTACATAAGCTTGCATTTCCCGCAATGGAGGGTAAGGAGAGCGTTTCGGTTTTTTTGTTTAAAGTTTAATTATTAGACAACTTAATTAGAATACAACATTGAAATTGTGATTATTTTCTAGTTAGATAACCAAGGTTCATGGTCCGAATTTAAAAAACTATACCTTCGATAAATATGTGTTTTATTTGCAATTTCCCTTAGTAGGACCAAAAACTACAAACTAACAAAACAGTTTCATTGATACCTATGTTTACAGTAAGGCGAGTCGATGGCTTTTTAGCATCATTGAAAAGGTGCGAATATGTTAATGTAATAATAATTTGATTGGCAGAGAAGCACCTAGGTACCTAGTAACATGCAGAGTGAATCAGCGACGTGAGTCAATGAAGACGCTGCGTGAAACATACACATTACATATTTATTTATTTGACTCCACCGTATTCGGGATCGTCCGTCATACATTAACATCTGTACTGTGCATAAACAAACTGCCATCACATTTATATTATAACTAGCTGTTTCCCACGGTTTCACCCGCGTTAAATTCGAATTTATCTATCTCTATCACATGTCACCCGGGGATAGTGAAGCTTCCGAACGGTGAAAGAATTTTTAAAATCGGTCCAGTAGTTACAGAGCCTATTAAATGCAAACAAACAAAAAATCATCAAATCATTTATTATTTTATTATAGAAATCGCGAAAGTTTGGATGTTTAGATGGATGGAGGTTACTTCTTAACGCGAAAAATGAACGGATCAGGTTGAAATTTTGCACACATGTAGCTCAAGTCTGGTCAAGAATGGAACAGAAATATCCTTTAACCGGTTCCATAGACACAAGACGTGCGAAGCCGCAAGCAGGAAGTAGTGTTAAATAAAACTGACTCGTTATCTGGTGAGTCTCGAGCGCAGCGTTCAAGTGAATCAAGGGGAAGGGATCTTACGTTACTCAATCAAACAAACAAAGTTACCGTACAAAATATATTTTAATCCAAAAATACACGCTATGTGTAGATACCGTAGGTACCTTAATTATAAAAGTTCTAAAACAGTTAACATATTCTTACAACAACTGATGTTTCAAAAACATAAAATAACAGAGCTTCTTCACTCGAGTCCAACTCGCGGCGACAAGCGAACCCGACGCAACCAACGAGTAGGTGCCTTCTACTCGTATGTTAGGTAGGTAACAACTCGATGTACCTACAATTATAATTAACTATTGTTTAAAGTACATAGTTGTTCGTTAAAGCGAAGTTGGAGTGGAGCGAGAATTCTCCGTGACTGGAGAAGTGAAAGACATGTCACCGCTTCCGCATCCGCTGCCGCTTCCGCTTCCGCTCCCATTGCCGCTGCTCCTGCACAACAATCAGCCGGTCAGCTGGCGCGCACTAAACTAAAGTTTGTTCGTTTCATGAGGGCGAGAGATTATTTTTTTTTTATTTTCTGCGATCAACATGAAATAAAACTAGCGGATAAGTAATTGGCCGCAAAACTAAACGTAAAGTATTTTGTATGAGCCCGCACACGGGGACACGCGACTAATAAACAGATGATGGGCACATGTTCCCCAATAGGTACTCCCAAAATACAAATGACTCGAAGCTGTCTTTTTTCGTTTTGTTTCTTTTGTATTAATTTGGTTATTAATAAATTAGGTACCTATATTAGATATACATTTTAGTATATTTTAGTATGATAAGTGAAAACTGTTAAGCTTTAGTTATGCCACAAATGTTCCTACTTACTTAAGATTTATAAGCTGTTAGTTTTCCATTTAAGTAAAAATAAATAAAATAAAATAAAATGTAAGTAAGCCGCCAACAGCGTTACAGAAGGTTACAACTATAAGTTACATTCGATGCTTTTTGGATTTCTGACAAAATGCCTGATGAAATTGTTAGTAATTTGTAAGCGCATTATTTACTTTTATATTTACTTGTGTTTCTCTCAGAATAAAATAATAAAGCTCATGGTTATTAACACAAAGGTCAGTTATAATGGTACGGGTAACGGGGAGAATTAACATAATATGTATCTACTACACATACCTTTATAATAAATAATATAAGGCTCAATTCACACCGGCGGCAGCGACCCGCTCGAGCTTTTCTACCGCATTGTGTCATCATGATCAGCCTATAGTAGTCCACTGCTGGACATAGACCAAGTTGCCGCATCCGACATCTACCTGCAGTCCTTCGCAAGTCGTCATCCCAACTGGCCGGAGGGCGTCCTGCACTACCTTGATACTGGTCATTCATTAAATGAACGTTCGCTCTTTGAATAGGTCGCCGCGTGGTCGCAGCCGGCCGCCGCGGGCCTACCGTTCCGGTGCGAGTCCAACAAAGCTAGGTAGGTATAGTTACTTACATGTGATGTGCGCGATGCACCAGCGCCGTGACGAGGGTGCGCCCGCCCCCCGCGCCGCCCCACTCCGTGCTCGAGCTCGTGGACCTGCCGCCAACACTGTTTCATCAATACTGCCACCAAACTACTGACACCAAAGGTAATACGGAACGTATATTATATATATATAAATATCTGCAGATCGTACCAATATTTGTCCCGAGGCGGGAATCGAACCCGCAACCTACTGCGTCGCAGGCGGACCGCGCCACAGAGGTCGTCAATAATTATATAATAGGTAGATATAATATTCCTAATATAAATATGAAAATCTGTGTCGGGTAAAATACGGATGTTTCATGAATAGTGAACGAAGTTGACCGCAACCAGTGACGTAGCGAACAAACAAATAGGGCTTGTTTGTTGGGGCGCGGTTCCTAGTTTAGGAAATAGTTAGTGACGTTTCTAGTGACGCGGCGTGTTGTGTTGTGGCACCATCTACGCTGTGTGCGGCGCGTGCGTGCGTGCGGTCACCAACATCACTACTGCGAGGAGGTGACGTGCGCCGCAATTTGCGGATATAATCATATTAGGTTGGGGAAAAGTCTTTTCGCATTATAGTATGTATGAACTTGTAATAAAATCTCTTTGGCTATTTGTATCTGGCTGGTTTTGGTATCATTAAAAGTTTAAATTTTAAAGAAGATAATTCCAAATTCGATGAGTGAATCTAATGAAGAAATTCGATACCTTTTAAAATTGTACTACAAAAAAGGTAAAAATGCAACGCAAGCCGCGATGTTTATGGACCTAGTGCTGTGTCTGTGAGAGTAGCACAAATTTGGTTTAAGCGTTTACAATCCGGAAATTTTGATGTCAAAGATGCACGTCGTTCTGGTCGCCCTATTACGAATAAAATGGATGCCATTTTTGAAAAAGTGGAGCAAGATCGGCATATCAGTAGTTACGACGTAGCTGAAGAACTGGGAATTGCACACAAAACAGTTTTGGCTCATTTGAAAAAAACTGGGTACACAAAAAAGCTCGATATTTGTACGAGCTCACTGAAAGAAACCTAATGAACCGTGTGCTCATTTGTGATTCTTTATTACGACGTAATGAAACCGAACCATTTTAGAAGAAGCTGATAACTGGTGATGAAAAGTGGACCTTTTTCGCACGTACGACAAGAACGTGCGAAAAAGGTCGTGGTCAAAGGCCGGTCAGGCTTCACAGACTGTGGCGAAACCCGGGTTAACTCGCAACAAGGTGATGCTGTGTGTGTGGTGGGATTGGAAGGGCAAGGTATTTAGTATGAGCAACAGCTCATAATCGTATGATATAGAGTTCAGAATCGATGGTCTTGCCTGGTGGTAACAGCCACTGCGAACAACTGATGAGATTAAAGCAAGAAGTTGAGAGAACGCGGCCGGAATTAATCAACAGAAGGAGTGTGATAACGCTACACCTCACACATCTTTAGCCACTCAGCTAAAATTAAGGGAGTTTGGCTGGGAGGTGTTAATGCATCCGCCGTATAGTCCTGACCTTGCACCTTCAGATTTCCACCTGTTTCGGTCTCTTCTGAATTCTTTAGGCAGTGTCAGGTTAACATCACGAGAGGACTGCCAAAACCACTTGTCTCGGTATTTTGATCAGAAGCCCCAAAATTTCTATAGCTATGGGATCATGTCCCTACCTACAAGTTGGCAAAAAGTTATCGAACAAAATAGTACCTACATACTTTCATCATCATCATCATCAGCCTATAGCAGTCCACTGCTGGACATAGGCCTCCCCCAATGAGCGCCATAGCGCCCTGTCTTCAGCTTGCCGCATCCAGCATCTACCTGCAGTCCTTCGCAGGTCGTCATCCCACCTGGTCGGAGGGCGTCCTACACTACGTTTACCGAGTCGTGGTCTCCACTCAAGAACACGTTTGCCCCAGCGGCCGTCGGTTCTTCGCGAGATATGGCCGGCCCACTGCCACTTCAGCTTGCTAATTCTTTGAGCTATGTCGATAACCTTGGTTCTCTGTCGGATGTATTCGTTACGAATCCTATCCTTCAGAGAAACTCCGAGCATAGCTCTTTCCATAGCTCGCTGAGCGACTTTGAACTGGTGGACCAGCCCTATCGTGAGTGTCCACGTCTCAGCTCCGTAGGTCATAACGGATAGGACGCACTGATTGAAAACTTTCGTTTTCAAGCATTGCGGTATGGATGACGTGAAGACTTGACGTAGTTTCCCAAATGCTGCCCAGCCCAGCTGAATCCTCCTTTTGGCCTCCTTCTCGAAACTGTTTTTACCCAACTGCAGAATCTGCCCAAGGTAAGTGTACTCGGAAACAGTTTCGAGAAGGTATGTACGACTGTATGAAGTACGGTATGAAGACCATGTACGACGACCGGCCTTGGATCAATGTGACCATTGATCATGACTTTGGTTTTATCCAAATTCATGCCAAGACCGATACATCGGGAGGCTGAAGTTAGGCCGTCCAGCATCTGGTTCAGTTCCTCAAGCGACTCCGCCATACTTTAGTTAAATGTAAATAAACTATATTAAAACATGTTTTGAATTTTCTTAAAAAATGCGAAGAAACTTTTCCCCAACCTATTATGATTGTTTTGAAAAAACCAGAAACAAACTTCAGAATCCTTTAACTTTACACCATTATTGTTAAGTTTTGCGGAACAAATACCAAAACTAAATAAGATCCATTAAAAAAAAAAAATTTAAATAAATAAAGTCAATTCACATCGCCCCAAGCTAAGCAGAGCTTGTGTTATGGGTACTAGATAACTGATATACATACATAATATCCGTCTATGTAATGTATTGTACATTACAAAGATAGATATTTTTGTTAAGTTTATCACTAGTCACAAAGTTCCGAAAAGTCTGGTGCCACCGGACAAACAAATGTTGATTTTCAGTATAGCTTTATAACTCAGAAACCATTGGAGAAAGGTCCATGATTGTTTGGTGTTTCTGGGTCGGCAGGAACCCACCTGTCCTCCCTTTCCTTTTGTCATTCACTTTACTGTTCGTATAAAATGGGAATTATATTTGCAGAGATTGTAGTGGTTTGTTAGAGGAAGCCGGAGAGACGATCTGCACTCTGTACAAACCCAAACAAATATTATTGTAATTATTTTACTTTAATGGGAGACAATCGCGGGACGTTCAAAAGAATGTTTTCGATTTAGAAAGCTCGTATTCATCATTTAATTCGTCCCTCGTTCGTTTTCTAATTTATAAACATTTGACCCAATTTGATTCCCCAATTTGAACAAAGCACAACGTGCGCAACGTTGTGCTTTGTTCAAATTGGGGCTTTTGTTTCAGTGATGACCTCGGATTTTATTATCAGGCTTAGATAAGTTTTATAAAACTCTTTGTTGACATGAGTCATCTTGTATGGTTTCACCCTACATTTGCTGATTTAGGTACTCCGTGTCGCACGCGCGCGATGCAATTTACTTACATTTATAATATTTTAACATCAGTACGTGACCTACTACCGCGAGAGTGACATTTAAGGAAAGATTTGCCACCTTTACCGAACTCTTGTCATTTAACTTACTTAATAAACTTTATCTTTGTGAATCGTGTTTAGTTTACGTGCTCAACTAACTGAACTACTACGTTACCAACGGTGACAATACAAAGTGAGGCGCTATCGGTAAACTGGCTACAACTACATCTCTACACATGTAAGGGCTTTCACTTAGGTCCTTACACATCTTGTATTCTAGGAGCGAGTAGTATAAATAAACTGTGCAAACATACCGTGAGGCGCTGGCCGGGCTGCTCGACCTGCGCAGGCGCTTGGGCGAGTGCGCCGCCTCAGCCGCACTCGCGCGCTTCCTGCCAGCTGTGCCACTAGAGATGCACCCTGGCCGCGCGCGCTGGCTGCCGCAACCTGCATCCACAGCGACCCCTCCCTCTATTCCGGTATCTCCTGTTTGTTTTGTAGACTCGTCGCTTAGTTTCGGTCGGAGCGCGACGCCGACCTTCGCTCTAGCGGCGGCGGGCTGAGCGGACGCTGTAAGGTCCGAGCGCGAGCTTGTTTCTGTGAGCTCGTCGCTCTGCTGCTTCGGAGTACTCTTAGCAGATAGAGTGGAGCCGTTAGCAGAGCCGGACCCAGCGCTCCGTTGGTTGGATCGACCAGTTTTTCTAACTTTCGCAGATTCAGTGTAAGCGTCGTCGGTAGGCTCCGAACGAACATCATTATCTTCATCGGTAGCGGCACCGCTCCGCCGGTCCACGGTTACTGGCTGTTCCGATGTAGGGGAGTCGTAGTCGGTGTCGTCGCGCTCCACGTGCCGGAGCCGCCGGCTGCGCCGCATGGAGCGGCTCCTCTCCGGCGTGCTGGCGGCCTGCGAGGAGGACTGTATGGAGGGTGTGGGCGGGGAGGGCGGCGGGGAGCGGGCGGTGCGGCGCCGCGGCAGGCTCGTGCGGCGGCGCAGCACGCGCAGGCGCGCGCGGGGGCGGGGGGCGGCGGGGGGCGGCGCCCCTCTGCGGACATTAACGTGCGGTTAGTGATCTACACGATAGAAACTATAAATCTAATAGCCAAGAGCGTTGAGTTAAGTTTGTAGTGAGTTGATGCAGTGCGAGCGAAGCGAGTGCGATGTTTGAAAACGGGGTGTTAATGAATAACTTAGAAAGGCAATCAATTTGTAAATTATATATAATAGAAAATAAAATGCCAAGTGCGAGTCGCGACTCGCGCACCGAGGGTTCTGTATAATTATAAGATCTGGTTTTTGGTCAAATATCCCGATTCTAGCTCAACGGGAAGTATGGACACTAAGGTCTCCTGGGAAATTGTTATTTTTTGTGAATTAAAATACGTGTAAACTATGTGTGTGGGAAAAACCTTTTGGGGTTTTTTTATTTAATAGAAAAAAAAAACTTAAATAACTAGTATTTATATAAAATCTACAACAAAACTACAACTAGGTACGTAAACTACATAACCAACAATAGAGCATGCACAAAGCGGAACCAGCTTAAAGCCCGAATAAGCAAACCAAGCCAAGCTTCCAATAATGCGACAACACAATCTCAGTATGTAGTGTCCTCACCCGCCGCCGCCGGCCGCCTTGCGTCACAACACTTTACCATAATCAAACATTCACTATGTCGGAGAATGTTCGCGCGCATTTCAATGTTTTCTGTTATATTCCAACGCCGCACAATCTAGTAGTAATCAGAACAAACTGTTCGGTTCGAGCTCCACAACATCGCACGTCGATATTGACCCGTCCGTCCATAACTTGTCTCGTCAGATGTTCCTGACGTATGGTGTACTGTTGCTAATAACTACATAATATTAATAATAAAATACACATAATAATAAATTCCATTTATTAAAAAATATGATTTCTCTCAGTCTACATCAATATATACCCGCACGCGACGCAACTCGTCGCTAATGCATTACAAACGTCGTCGAGGCTGCTCCTCCACATTCATTCAATAGTACATACAAAACTTCATCAATATAATATAATACACAAACATAATGTAACAACACAATGAAGGCCAGTATTCATCGATACGAAAATAATCACCAGATATTCTTACAAATAGTCGTCATAACTAGATGGTTACAGTCGCCCGCCGCCGCCGCCGCGTGACCCGGTGCCGTGCGTTCTACAGTCAGTACTGCAACTATTCTATGCCTGTCTATTACTACTTATATTATTTATTGAGGCAAATTTTCATTTATTTATCAGTGTGTGAATTTATATTATCAGTATTCGAGTTCGTTTTATGAGTATACTGTTGTAGTTTATTTATGAGTATTAGTCGAGTCCATCCGCGCCGCTGCTCCGGCTGCTCATTACAGTGGAGATAAAGGATCGTGTTTTTTCGTCCTTTTGTTATATTTGCGTACGTTTTCCTCATGCAGCAGCGATACGGTGAACGGGTCGCCGACTTCACTAAGCCTATTTGTTTATTTCTTCTAATAAAGCTGAGCCCGCTCAGATGTACGCGTCTTATCTTCCCGGGCGAGAGGTAACTTTAGCCTGGGTCCGCGGTGTTCTGTCGAGTCAGTATTATAGTGAGTGAGAGCATACCCTACCACTACTGCTCGGGTATCGGTACTGCTCTGGGTAACGGATACCGCGTACATCTGAACAGGCTTTATGTATGATACGTATTACAACTATGAAAGGTTTCAGATATTATTAATCGCTTAATTTGAATGGCGTGCAGCGATCGCGGTCACGGATATCTTATTTTTTAATAAAGTGCGTAAGTCCCGCTGAAAAAATATTTTTTGTGATATTATTTAGTTTTTTAGATATTAACCCGAGTGCGCGGGCTTACGTACTGTAATTACATAAACCATATAGTGCATATTAAGTTTAAATAATAAACGTGTCTCTGATGAGGCAGGCAGTTGTCTTGCACCGGGTCACTCAGCTGGTCGTCACGGCTACGCTACGCTACACTACGCTACGCTACGCCGCGGAGCGCCTCACCCGGGGAGCTCCTGCTCCGAGTCCGCGTTCTCCTCCCCCTCCTCCTCGTCCGCCGCGCCCCCTGTACAGAACACGTATACATTTACAACAACAATATGTCTTACTAACTGGATGTTAGCGGGTATGGACAAGACACGTCATAGATGCAAGATTGAATTCAAAGCGTAAGGAAGGACGCCGCGGGAGCGGGCTCCCATCGTCGGGATATATTACATAGCACCTCCGTCATCAACCGCCATTGATTATTACCAAAATGTTACCTTTACCTTTATAGTATAGGAAGCCATTAGTCGGTCGGTCGTGCATCATTTGTATTGTTATTGCGGTGCAGATCGCGGGACCAACTGCACGGTTACCGCGCGCTGCATTCGGAACTATACAGGGTGGCACATTTAGAGCGGTCAGTATGGGTGAGTCTGAAACTATAAGACATGCGAAGATCTCTTCATAGGAACCATGTCATCGATTTTAGTAAAAATAAAAACTGCTTTCATACATTTAAAAAAAACTTATACTCAGCTCGGGAATCGAACCCGGACGTTTTGAAAAATAAAACTAACACTATTTATATTTAGATATCGATTGTGTAGGTTATAAGCAGTAAATGTTACTGTGAAACATGATGTGTAAAATGAATAAAATGTATTGTTTTTATATCCTTTAGTTTATTTTAGTACCTAAGTTTTCGAAATGACCACCATTTTTTTCAATACAACATTCAACTCGCTTAGGTGCGTAAAATTGTCTCTATGGTTGTTTATAACTCTTTGCTGATGTCACAACTTGTTACTCGTACAAACATACGAGTGCACGAAGGACGTCGTCAAGTTAGATTCTCATTCAACTGCTGGGTTGGCCTACTTCATAATAAGGTTCTCATGCTTAAGATTTATGATGGAAGTTTGGACAGATTTAAGTACCTTGCAATCTTAGTAGATCTTTTAGAGGTCCTAGGAGAAATGCCAGCAGAAGTAAAAGAACGATTTTATTTTCAACAGGACGGAGCACCGGCTCACAATAGTCACATAGCTAGAGAATTTTTAAATGAGAACTTTCCTCTAAAATGGATTGGTACGGACGGCCCTATCAAATGGCCCGCGAGGTCACCCGATTTAACCCCACTAGACTATTTCTTGTGGGGTTACGTTAAGGATGAAGTGTACAAACAAGCTACGATACCATTGAAGACCTAAAAGCAGCGTTAGAGTCAATTTTAATGCAAATTCACCACCTGAAGATACAAAACGCAATAGTAAGATTGTTACCTAAACGTGTTGAATTTTGTATTGAAAAAAATGGTGGTCATTTCGAAAATTTACTATAATAAATTAAAGGATATGCATACAAAACAATGCATTTTATTCATTTTGGACATCATGTTTCATAGTAACAATATTTAAATATAAATAGTGTTAGTTTTAATTTTCAAAACGTCCGGGTTCGATTCCCGAGCTGAGAACATGTTTTTTAAAAATGTATAAATGCAGTTTTTCTTTTTACTAAAATCGATGACATTGTACCTTAGAAGAGATCTTCGTGTGTCTTATAGTTTTAGACTTTCCCATACTGACCGCTCTAAATGTGCCACCCTGTATTCACGGTCTCAATGTTGCTTATTTAATGATTACTCAGCAGTACATTTAGGTATTCGAGCATTGGATCCCAGCGCTGCGCTCGCTGCAGAGCGTCACGCTGTGCGGCAACAATCGACTGCTGCAGTCGGTGCATGTTTGTGGAGAGGGTAGATAGTAGGGAGTAGATACTGACTGTTCTTGCGGGCGTAGTGTTTGCGCGCGAGCTGCGGGCGGTCGTCGGGCGCGTCCGTGAGCAGCGAGCCGCGGTACTGCGCCAGCGGGGCCCACTCCTCGCCCCACGACACGCACGACACGATGCGGGACTCCAGGAACTGGGGAACAGGGGGAGGCATCAGGAAACAAGCGGGGTACACACAGGTAGGTGGAGTGGAGTCGAGACCTACGTTTTTTAAAATTAATTCCTAAGTTTAACTCTCTGTTTTAAAATGTTCAACACTGCATGCCCATCGCTGTTATATCGATGTACTAGATCTCACGTAAATAATGATTTCATTAGTAAGGTATGCCGCGATGTTTCGTACAAATAAAGTTGCAGCACTTCATCATTCAAGTTTCGGAAATATAATTAAACAGTCGAAAGGCTTTACTGGGTTCAAAAACCGCCAAGCTATTGCACTTGGTTGGTTCCACCTAGACCCGTTGTCATAATGACAAACCTCGCCCTTATACTGGTATTTACATAATAAATATAAGGTCGAGTCTAAAACACTAAATTCGTAATGATATCGGTTTTTAGATCTCGTGAACGTTTGATTAGTAAACATTAAAAGTATCTCTTGATTGCATATTGTACAGTCATGCGAACAGAGTGAGTGGGTGGGTGTAGTGCAGTGTAGGTAGGTACCTTGAGCACTTGTCTCTTGTCCTGCCGCAGCAGCTTGTTGGAGAACTCAGCGAGCGGCTCGAGGAAGAGCAGGTTGGGCGGCGGCGCGGGCGGCGCGGGCTCCAGCGCCGCGAACGAGATGCCGGCGCGGTGCAGCGCCGTCAGCGCCTCGCGGTTCTTCACCGCGTCCAGCCCGAACATCACGCTGAACCGCTTCGCCAGCTCCTGCAACACGTCACACCACCGCCGTCACACGTCTGCCGCACGGCCTGGCGCCACCGCACTGCTATACCACGGTGAGGAGCATACCTTCAGCTCCTGGAACTCTGTCAGCTGTCGGTGAGGCGGGCGGTGGCGCGCCGACAGCTCCTGGAACAGCGCCTGCATGGCCAGCTGCATGGTGAGCGCGCAGTTCAGCTTGTTGATCTCGCGCGCCTTGCTCAGCGTCGCCTTTATTATGTCCCCGTAGTCGTTGTAGCACTGCAACACACAACCACAATCAGTATACCCTGCGTTACGAGGGGCGCGCGGGCGGGGCGCGGGGCGGGGCTCACCTTGATGTAGTGCTTGAAGACGTCTGCGGCGCGGCGGATGGGCACCACGTTGTACACGATCAGCTTGCAGTAGGCGGCCAGGAAGTTGCGCCGCTTGTGCAGCTCCTCGATGCGTCTCTCGTCTTGACCATCTGCGACATTCGACTAGTGTCAGCTACGTGCGGCGGGGGCGCGGCGCACGCTACGCTACCAAGCGCTATCTCTTGTGATGACAATTAAAAGACTGGCGAGGCGGTGAATAGAATAGACCTCATAGAATGAGTTAGACGTTAGAGCAGGCTGTTGTAACAGTCTGTTGAACAGAGTGGATGGGCCGAGCTCCAAGAATGTATTTTTGTACACCACAAGAGATTCCCCTCTCGAGTCAACGACAAGCGACAGAAAGTAAACATGTCAAGGCGTGAGTCATGCACGGCGCGCGCTACGCTCATCAGGCACAGGCGGCGTCAGGCGGTTAGTGCACGCCACTAGTTTAGTACAAGCCGACCGCCGGCGCCGGCAGTGATGTGAAGCCACTTCTAACGAAACTATAGGAAACGCAACCAAAACTAATGCACTGCACAGGACATGCTCTAAATTATATCAATCCAGTGTTATTATGTCGTCTGTGCGGTACGGCACCGGGCGGAGCGCCCTACTTGATATCATCATGATGTAACGTTCTCAGTCCTTATGATTTGTGCGAAACAAGTCCCGATTGTTTGCAAAGAACGCTTCAAATAAACTTCAAGCACAGTGTGGCGCACCTCCGCACGGATATCGTACCGCAGTATGTGGACACAACAATTTTCCCTTAGTAATGTCGGGCGACCGGTATCGATACAAAACATGCATTAGCCGCGCGCCGCCCGCCGACACGCCGGCGACACGACACGTGCATGAGCCGCGCGCCGCCGCCGACACGCCGGCGACACGAAACGACCACTGCCAGAAGAACCGGCCGGCCGCGGGCGGCTAGCTGCGAGACAACATGTGAGTTTAACTTCTGTGCAGTTGCAAGTTTCGTGCCGCCTCCGCCTCGGCGCCGACTGACGCTCGCCTAGCGTCGGGGAAGCTTCAACCGCGAGTGTGTTAGCACCTCTACCTCTGTAGAGAAGGGGACGCGACACGAGAGGGGCAGGTGGTCAGTCGGCGCGGGGCGGGGCGGGGCGGGGCGGTGTCGTTGCATTACTAAGGTAGAACCGCCGGTGATCCACGAGCGCTTACCGTCCCACGCAGGCCGCCGCCGCGCGCCGACATGCAACCAAACATACCGCGCCGTTATCGCATCGGAACCACCCCAGGGGCCTCTCGCTACTCCTGCCTACCCGTTACCCGATACACAGCCATCTTTCACTAACTAACTACACAACTATTTGTAAGACTATTTATTACAAGTCATATTTTGTTCTGAGTTCTGGATCCAAACATAGACATTACGTGTTGTAGCTGGAATGAGCCCAGTTCCTTGACCTTGCTAACTGATGGATGATACTCGACCATTGGTTCCCTGCTGTTTGTGCATTGAGTGAAAAATTACTTTTCACTTCGATTGCGAGAATACTTGTGTCACATTGTTAAGACATTTAGTCAATTTGAGTGAACCGACAAATGTAGCCCGTGAACCAAACTATAATGTTATAAGAGGATCAAAGGCACACTTCACTTGCCCGCAGTGAACGGTAATAATGCATATTTTCCTCAGTAAAGACCATGTGCTGCGTTCATTCGATGCACCAATCACAAATTTGCGTTTCCGTAATAAATTCTCTAGCAATCAGCCAAATCCAGTGCATCACACCCGAACTATACACCAATACCACACGAATCCCAATTTTGAAAACAATATTGAACAGTGGGCTTGAACCTTATCTACATACAAACCAGACTTCGTTATGATATCCCTCCGCAGCATCACTCGCTACGCATTATGACAAAGATGTTTCTTCAACGAATCGTTGTAGTCTGAACTCATTGTGACGTCATTTCGTTAATAATGTAGGTAAGTGATGTGAGCTTTTCTGATCAAGTGGAACTTGAATTTTTATTAAAAATCTTTTAACAATAAAAAAAAATGTGTGCGGTGCATGTATTGTACACGTATGATATACTTGCACAATGCATACACACGTCATCCCGCACCCATAACACGAGCTCTGTTTCGCTTGAGGCTACATATTGCTGAGGGGATTGTCTAACATTATTATTATTTTGGTCCAGTTTCATAATGTATAAAAATATTTGCTCTGCTAAGCTTGGTGCTAGATGATGCCGTGTCAATTGTCCAGCATTATTTATTTCAAAGTTAACCAAGAAAACTGGAGTAACAGAAAATGTCGTAATCGTATTTGTGGAAAGCACCACGTCTATCGGGGCACATTTACTAAAGCAAATGAGATTCCAGCCTTTCTGAAGGTGTGGCTATTGTTGCAGTTTGCAAGATACCTGCACTAGATCAATGCACAGATGGGGAATATTTCATTTCATCAACATGCAATCAATAACAGAAACAATGAATGATTGCCCGTCTCAGTCCAAAATGAAGCTCTTATATGAACGAAATTTGTGATTTTGATGAGTAGAGGGCCGTATGACACTAGCCGAAGGGAAGGCCAATCCCATTCCCATCTGTCAAATGAAAAGCCTAAAACAACATCATTATTTGCGAGTGTTTTAGAGTCAGAGTGACACAAATCACTCGCCTAAAAATAATGTCGGGCTCCATGAACCAGCCTCCAGTGTTTCTTTAATTTATTGCAATTTCATGGAAACTAAATATTAGCCATATAATATGGATCCATTGATTGAGCGCGCTGCTCAAATCTGATTTCCGTTTGAGTATAGATGATGGCACTGCACGTGCAGTGAGGCGAGGAGTGGTGCACATACCGTAGTTATTGATAACGAACACGAACTCCTGAATGAATGTGTTGAGCATGTCGGCGAGCTCGTTGTCGGGCTCGAGCACGAGCGCGCGCAGACCGCCCGCCGCGCCCAGCGCCTCCGCGAACACGATCAGCAGGTCGCACAGCGACGTGTATGCCTAAGGAGGAAAGCGGACAAGTTAATGGCGAGCAGTCGTGATAGGAATCACTTGGGGACAATCATTCGTGATGTAGTGATGGGTACCTCTTCCTTGAGCTGCGGTGCGGCGCCGTCCTGCACGATGTTCCGTGCGAGCGCGGCGTAGGCGTGCAGGCGCGTGCGCAGGCGCGCCGCGTCCTCCTCCACCGCGCCCGGCGCCGCGCCGCCCGCCAGCCGCTCCTCCAGCGCATGTAGCGACCACACCACGGAGTAGAACAGCGCGCGCACCACGTACACCAGCGCCTGGAACCAAACAACATATACCTCTAAGTAAACAGAAATGGTACCGACCGGCAACGTCTAGGATGCCACTTGAACCGCTCGTGACCCTTTCCAGCCAAGCGAGCGATATAGGTGTCGACCAGTTTGTGAGGAGCTGGCATACCTGCGTGGGCATCTGGGTCTCGTTGGTGCTGAGGCACTTGGGCATGTCGTCGAACAGAGAGTCCCAGATGTTGGTGTCGTTCAGGTTGTGGCACATGTACATGATGGACACCTTGCGCAGAGAGTTCACCACGCTGAACACCTCGTCCGCGTCCGGCGTCTCGCCCTGCAACACAGTATCAGCAGTAGGCTCTGGGCGTGCGGCAAGGGCGTGGCACCAGGTGTGCGCGCACTCACCCCCTCTATGAGCGTGCGGTACTCGTCGATGGCCTCCTTGTACCGGTTGACGCACATGTCGGTGATGGTGGCGCGCGCCACGTTGCAGCGCGTGTACACGGCGCACTGGTCGCCGCACAGCGCCTCCAGCGTGCGCCCGCACGTCTCCACCACCTCCGCCTCCGTCTGCACGCTCACTATGTCGCGGATCTTGTTCAGCAGCTGGCTCAGGTTCTGTGGAAGGCACCATACATTATAATCACATAATATGCAAACTATAGTCAACGTACACGAATGTTTCATTACACCATCATTCAAGAAAGCGAAATCTAAAATAATGCTGACGTGTTTACATACTAAACGAAAAATAAAATGGTGTGGTGATATAGTTCAGAGCGCGCCACTGAAGCTCAAAGCTAAGGTAGAAGTGGTAGAGTGTAGTGTATACCGCCTCCTGCCGCTGCGTGGTGTAGAGGTCCAGGTCCATGTACTGCGGGATGGAGACGAGGTTGGTCAGCTTCTCGGGGTCGGCGCCGAACTTGTCCAGCAGCGCCGGCAGCGTCGTGATGAAGTGCGCCGTCATCGCCGCGCGGTCGTCGCTCACCAACTGGGGAAACACGTTACATAGGTATAACTACATTTATTTTACTCAAATATAGAATGCAATCCGGTGATTTTAGTCAGTCATTTTTTTATGCCAGAATGGATTACAATAACTCATCGACATCGATGAAATGTGGGTCAAACACTGTTTCATAAACAGACAGCTGTCTATTTATAAAGTTAGTCACGCAAAATAAGGCCTTATAGCGTATCCATAATACAGGCCCACGGGCGGCTCTCCCGTGCTCGCCTGCCGCACGCAGCACACCATTAGCTCTATCAGAGACTATTGGAACATACCTTCGCCTGCACCTTGGCCTGTTCCTTGGAGACGGCGCTGTGGTGCTTCCTGAGCGGGCCGCGGCCCACGGGCGGCTCTCCCGTGCTCGCCTGCCGCACGCAGCACACCATCAGCTCTATCAGAGACGACTCCTGGGGACCAACATCAATGTTACGTGACAATGAAATAAATAAAACTGCTCAAAATAATCATATGTCTACTCCAGTCCTTCATCATGGATAGTGCGTACCTGTCTGTTGTCGAGCGCCTCCTCCCCGGGCCCCGCCTCCTCCAGCAGCAAGTCCGTCATGCACTCCCAGTCCTTCATCATTGGGTTGGACTCTATCAGGGAGTCCACCAGATACGCGCCGTGCTCGTGCAACTGCAAACACACATGATGGTTGATATTATTAAACGTAAAAAGTTAGCTGAGCGAAACCAGAGAGATCTTATAGTTGTCCATGTCGCGCGCGCGTCTCCTTTCTATATATTGGGTCGCTCTGCACATGCGACCGTAACGTCAGGTCGCTACAGCGTTCTGGCTGGCACAACACGTGGATCAGTATTGACAGCATGGTACGGTGGTATGGTACAGCGGTGGGGCATCACGATCCGCAGATATATGTCGATATGATTAAGCAACACGGTACCTCCGACTCTATAAAGAACTGCACGAGATCGCGCACGAGCGGCGTGCTGGGCAGGCGCAGCTTGCCACGGCGGGAGCGCGCAGGCGGCGGAGGCACGGCGGGCGGCTGGAACAGGCGCACGTTCAGGAACTCGCCGGCCGCCGCCGCCACGCCGCGGCACGACGAGTACACCAGCTCGTACACGTTCTCGCAGTCCTTGTCGGTCAGCACGTCTGGGTGCATTCTGGAACAACCACGATAAGATGAGATGTTACGATGCTATTACTGGGAACACCTCACTATGTGACTCTTTGCAATGTGCCGCGTCTGAAGTGGGTCTATCTTTGTATATGGTTGTGTTAGTATCATCAAGTAATAGTGAGTACGAGGGGCTACGAACTTGAGAATAGCGATGACCAGTTTTACAGCGTGCACGGCGACGTCGGGCTCCTTGTCCAGCGACATGGAGACGATACGGTCCTTGAACTTGGACGTGAACAGCTCCAGCTTGCCGCGCAGGTCGTCGCACGAGTACAGCGGGGTCAGTGCCTGGAGGCAGCGCAGGCGCACCTCTCCCACCTGGGAACATAACATCTTAGCTTGCCGTCTGGACCAGCTTACTATTTAAACTAAACCATCCATTCTCTTCGCGTGCCAAGCCACCCTCCAAGCGCCGCCTAACCGAACTGTGATCCATCGCCAACAACCCGCCTACTAGGCGTGACCTTTGGAGGAAGCTTATATCCAGCGAGCACTAACAGAAGAACTAGCAAGAAAAATAAAAATTTGTCAGAATGGAATGGAGAGAAGCAAATAAAAGAAAAGACTGAGTTAAACTGAAATGTATCAAAAGTAAAACAAAATTTAAGAATGCATACACGACATACAGGTGCTTAAAGTGGAGATGGGCTGGGCATATGATAAGAGAGAGAAGGAGAAATGGACGAGACTAATAACTGAATGGCAACCACGAGATAGCAAAAGAAAAAGAGACAGACTAGAATATGGGAGGACGACATTAGACAACTGGCGGGTCCAATATGGACCCGCATAGCGAAAGATAGAATAGAGTGGAAATCTTTAGAGGAGGCCTATGTCGAAAGACAAGCTGAAATACAGAAACGACCGTTTACCGATACAGTTACTTATCTTTTTACATAAATTAATTATGTAAAAAGATAAGTAACTGTTATAAAGTAAGCATATTTGTAAGAAAACTGTAAAACATTGTAAAAATTAGTTCAGCAATAAAGGCTATTTTATTTATTTTATTATATCCAGCGGTGGACGTCTTTTGGGCTGAGATAAGTGAGCAATAGCAATAACTTGGTCCATTTCGTAAGTATCAAGTTATAGTGATGTAGTCTATGTTGTACCTTGTCATGCAGAGTCCACCCAATGTACTTGAGGTATAGATCGTCCAAAAAGTGTGCTGGGAACTTTTCCATCCAGCTGCCGATCTCTATCATGGTGATAGACCTTATTTCTGGTAGTGTGTCCCTGTAGATAAAAGTAAACATTCAATATTGAGACTGAACTAGCATACCAGTGGTATAGATCATAAATGTGCAGTCTGCACTAGCCTACTATTGAGATAACAAATCAGAAGTCTGCACTAGCTTTAGCACTAAATTTGTTTCTACTATCAGCAGTTTAGGTATAATTAGTAGTGGTCTTAGGTGAAATATTCAGAAACCATTTCAGTAAATAGGCCACCTCTTGACTCGATGACCTCTTGTGCGACTGGCCACCCTCTGCCATTTCACCTCTAATTGAATGAGTTACTGTTGCCCACCTGTATCTATGCACAAACACCGACTTGAACATGTAGGAGAGCATATTCTTGATCTCTTCCATGTTCTCCTCCAACTCCTGGCGCTTGGCCACCAGCACCTCGAGCCGCTCCGAGGCTCGCTTGTCGCGCGCCTTCAGCCGCTCCGCCTCGTACTGGCGCAGGCAGTTGTCGCAGTTTATGCTGGTCAACAGCGCCACGTCCACCAGCGCGGTCATCAGCTTCATCACTGCGGAACAACAACATCATCTACTATTCATTTGTGCAAGCAGGTGGAACCAAGTGCATTCATTGTTCAGAAATTAGACTTGTTATATGCTTTTGAGGGCTAAGAGAGACGCAAAGTGCATTTAGCCATGCACTACTGTCTAGTTCTCCGTAACAGAGTGGATAATCCTGTAAAATTGGGTACAGTTACCCTTTATGTCCCAAATAATTACATTAGAACGGGACGCAGGTTCCATCGGCTCTTTGCTCTACAAGCAGCGCGTACGCAACACGCCGGTAACGCTCCTACACTCAGAGCACTCGCACTACTCAACGATTTCTTGCAACAGTTCCAACATGTGGACATATTTAATGATAGTTTAAGCCTTATCTACTTAAGTTTAAGATTGTACCTTACTTTTAAATAATCTGTTTATGTATGTATGACTACCTACCTATTTGTAATCTTGTTTTTAATTTATTATTATATACTGTATATCGTTTTTAGTATTCTGTCTTTTTTAAGTCTAGTAGTTAGTGTTTTGGTGTTAGACTGTAAGCTAACTGCAGTATTTTTTATAAATAAATAAAGGGGCAAAGGGGCAGGCAGCTTTGGTGTGTAGAGGTCATAAACATCACCATACTAATTGCACTTGGTTCTTACCCTTTGTCACAAGTTCTACTAAAGTAAACAAGCTTGCTTACAACACAAGTTAGTTCTACCTTGTCTCCATAACTCATAAGAAACAAAGTTAGTAATTATAATAATAAATACATTTATTTTACACTCACAAGGTCTTAAATTTTTTTGATATATATGTACATACATAATATAAATTTTTAAGAATAAAGAAAAGAATAATTCAATTAAAGTTATATTCCATGAATCTATTTTATTTTGGTACCGATTAAAGTAAAGGTAAAGATTTACAGATTCAATTTTTTATGACAATTTCAATTAGGTACCTATTACTTATTTATATAGTACTAGCTGCGCCCCGCAGTTTCACCCGCGTGGTGATAGATTTTTTGGATAATATACAATATATCTTTATAAATTGTAGCCTATGTGTTATTCTGATATATAAGCTATATTATTGTAAAGTTCATTCAGTAGTTTTTATGTGAAAGAGTAACAAACATCCATCCATCCATACTTACAAACTTTCGCGTTTATAATATTAGTAGGATTAGTTTACAAAATTGACTAAAGCATCCAAATGACTTCATTCTTGGAATCATAACATTAAATCCATAAAACATGGTGTTCATTTTATTGTTTTATTTGCCACAAGCTTCTGCCCGCAGCATTACATGCATTACAATTTTGCCCTAATGTGGGTGAAATAGATTAAAACAAATAGACAAGACAGCTATGGCGCTCATTAGGGGAGGCCTATGTCCAGCAGTGGACTACTATAGGCTGATGATGATGAGTAAACAATATAATGCTAGCAAATCCACACAGCATGATCTAGCCCCAAAGTAAGCAGGCAACATCGATTTGAGTTCAAATGTTCCTTAGATTAGTGAAAAATGCAATTAGTGGGATGTACAAAGGCACAAACCTGCAAGAGTGGCAGTATGCCTGAACGCTCGGACCTGGGAGTCAGAGAGTCCCGTCAGGAGAGAGATGATGTTGTCCATCAGGAACTGGTCGTAGATGATGGAGTACTGACACATCTTCACCAGGGTTTGAATAAACTCACAGAATGTTGCACGGAATTTTTTCCATGTATGTCCCGACATGATCAGGGGGTATTCACCACTTTCCTGAAATATTTAAATTTTTCTATAATAATTCATGATTAACCCTAGAACACTACTAGGGGTGCTGGAGCACCCCAGCAGTATTTGTTTTTTGAATAACTTTGTAATTGTTCAATTAATATGTCTATGCTTCCGTGTATTTTACTCTAGAGTCACCTGCTCCTGATTGGTCAGTAACGCGGCAATGGCCTGACAATGTGGAAGTGTACAAGTGTGTTGCGGGGTGCCCCATCACCCCAGTGTAGGAAAATCATAAGTATTTTTTTTAGTTTAACACGATGGTTTCCGTATATTACATTATTTTGTTTTTGTATTTGATGTTGAATCATGAAATACTGTCAAAATGCATTTAACAAAAACTTGAGCTTGAAGATCGTTTCTATTTTACTAATATTTTGAGTAATTTGTTTGTTGTATGGCTGCTGGCACGGCTTTTGTAGATGATGAGTTCAACAACATATGATAGGGAATCTGGATGAAGTATTAAGAGGAAAAGGAAACTATGGTGTATCGTTTGCTAATAGCTGAAGAATCTGATGATGAAATAATACATATCTAATAAAATAAATAATAAAGCTTATCAAAGAATATTTGGAATATCGCCTGGAAAATCCATGTTTTTGAGGAGGGATATAAGAGAAATGGTTTCCGGAATCCTAATAAAACGTATGCAGGATCAAAGGTCTACTATGGGACATCACGCCCAGGGAAGTTATAGTTTCTATCGAAATAATAAAGACCGCAAGTCCAAGACCAAGTGCAACTAGTGCAATATTCCAATTTTCTTGGAACACTAAGTTAAAGTGTGCCAATAGTGTTCAAATACATAAGAATAGCTTGATTTTAAAGGTGATTTGTGATTTCAGTTCTTAATAAATACTAATTAAAAATATAGTTTTAAAAACTGTTCTTATTTTAAAAAAATACAGGACATTATACTTTGGGGTGCCCCAGCACCCCATGTAGTAAAACTAGGTGTGTAAAACCAGTGTAGGGTTCCAGGGTTAAATAAATTCAAGAAATTATGAACCAAATTAGCAACCTCATCAAACTCCTGTGTCATTTTTTTTATAATTAGTGTGTGATCCATCTGGGCCATGTCTGGAGTCACGCGCCCGCGGCACCCCGACGAGTTGATGAAGAACTGCATGAGCTGGACCAGTGCCACATCCCGGTGCGTCTTGTACTCTTCAATCCAAGTATCTACCACGGTCTGCAGACAATAGTCAAACATTTTTATGGTAAACTTTTCTGGCCCCTAAAAACACCATAAACAAAGCCTCATTAAAAAGGTTTTTAACATGCAACAATAAAGACATCTTACATTTATGGAACTCTTGTTGAATCTGAGAATGTTGTAGAGACTGTTCTCATCGTCTCCGGGCAGCAGCACAGGTGGCGGCGAGTAGGAGGGCGGGGGCTGTGCGCCACCGCGGCCGCGGCCGCGGCCCCGGCCGGCACCTCGCCCGCGTCGCCGGAGCGGCGGTGGCGGCGGGGACTCCGCCAGGCGGCCCGGGAAGGCCGTGTCCTGGCGCCGGCCGCGACTGCGCGTCACGCGCTTGGTGGGCGCCGGCGACGGCGGTGGCTCGTCGCCCTCGTCCCGCGGCGGCTCAGAGTGCCGCGACTCATCTCCGTCGTCGCGCAGAGGCTCCAGGCCCGCGACGGTGGAGTTGGCGACGGCGCCGACGTTGAACCCCGAGTAGTTGGGGGTGGCAGGCGTCTCCGGCTCGTGCACGGATTGTCCGCCGTACTCCGTCATGGGGGTCGCCGGCGTCATCGGGTTCACATATTCCGGCGGAGGATCATCCATACGGATTCGTTTCCCGCCACGGCGATGCATTTTGTTCTTTGCGGTCACTATTTTCTAAAGACGACACGTAATGCTTTTTGCATATTTCACTTTCTTGAGGAATGGGCACACATATTTTTCCGAGGAACGAACAGCGCAAGATACTATGTACGAAATAAGAAAGAACAGCGCAAGGAAAGCGATTATCCTTCACCTATCATGTAAAATGTAGGTAAGCATCTAAGCGTAATCAATCAATATAGACGCGCGCAGAAAATAAATACACATAAAACTTTTTTTATGAATGGCAATTTTTTTCCACTTTTGGGTCATTTGATAGATTGTCTGAAAATATGAATAGTAAAATCCGATAAAGCAACTCGTATGTTGTTTTCAATTTTTTCGCACCATTTTTCACGTTTCAGTGATTTTGTGATAAATTTGCATTTTTGTACCAGATAAAATGGTGAAGAAAACTTACGACTTACTCTTCAAGCTGTTGCTTGCTGAGGCGCATTTTAACGCGAATAACGCGTGAAAAGGCGTTATTCACGTTAAAATACGCCATAACTCGCGTTATTATCTTAGCTTGCACTAGACAGTGTCACTGTCAGTGTCATGTCATTATTATATCCAAGTTTCACCATTTTTCACTTTTCAGTGATTTCGTGATAATTTCGCATTTTTGTACGATAAAATGGCAAAGAAAACCTACGACTTACTCTTCAAGCTGTTGCTTATCGGAGACTCCGGTGTCGGAAAAACGTGCATACTATTCAGATTTTCAGACAATCACTTTACAACAACTTTTATATCCACAATAGGTAGGAAACACCTTTGTATTTTACAATTCTAATCTTTGTAAATTCTTATGTTCAATTGAAGCTTATGCTGAGATATTAGATACCTACTCTGGCGATGAACGGCCGGGCATGGTAGTTTAGTATTCATGTGTTGCAGGCATCGACTTCAAAATAAAAACAGTGGAGCTTCGAGGCAAGAAGATCAAGCTGCAGATCTGGGACACGGCGGGGCAGGAGCGCTTCCACACCATCACCACCAGCTACTACCGCGGCGCCATGGGTATCATGCTGGTCTACGATATCACCAACGAGAAGACCTTTGACGATATCGTCAAGTGGTTACGAAATATAGACGAGGTGAGGCCTGCTTGCTCTAGAGACAACCAGTACTAATTGTATGATTCACTGTGTGCTAATTCTGAACACAGCTAAAGTTATTTTTGAATGACTAATAAAAATAATCTAGGTATAGCCTTAAAAAAAGTGATGATAAAGCTCTGTGCATGTTAATCAAATGTTGCCGTGCAGCACAAAGCTGTGCATTCAAATATGGGTTTAAATTTAAACTCATTATATATAGATACATTTTACAGTGACATGACGGCTTCCCACAAGCTCTAAAACTAGTGGTGCACAAGATGTTTGGTATTCCATGCCATCGATATGATTATCTAAATGCCTAACTAAATGTTACGAATGAAAACCTATTATATTTACACATTTTTGTGCTGCATGGTAGCTGTGTGTCTCTGATCTGCGACCACCCTAAGCTTTGTATAAATGTTACAACTCAGATCAAACCATCCATACTAAACTGACATGCTGTGTCTGTTTTCAGCATGCAAATGAAGATGTTGAGAAGATGATCCTAGGCAACAAATGTGACATGGACGAGAAGCGGGTGGTCAGCAAGGAGCGCGGAGAAGCGGTGAGTTGGAAACTCTACTTAATATTATTTATAGAGAGCTCATCATAATATTTTGTATTAAAGCCTATCACCAATCTTTTATCATTTGACCTTTTGAAAGTACATATAGTAAATAATTGTTTGTTATCATATTACGTCAACCATCGTCTTTACATGATTCTGTATGCATGAAGCACTAAAACCAACCTACTGTGTTAAGCAATGCAATGATTTTAACACTCAATTTAAAATCAAATTTCACCTAATTAATGAGTTGTATGCAGCATGTTAGTGATATCTACATAAGTGTTACGACTGCCAATGTAATGCCAATCTGCTGTGAATGTGTCCGTAGGATATCAGGTAGCAACTTACTTATTTAATTAGGAACTGTAATAGAAATCTCTCAAGGCAATCTCAAATAAGATGAGGCCACAGGAAGATGTTTCACTTAGTTTGCAGCTTTGTAGTGCTGCTGGCCGCTGAGCTTTTAACTATTTCACATGGTCCAATGACAGCTTCACCCCTTCATTTCATAACATCCTTGTGTGCATCACCTTCCCTATACATAGGGCACCCTTAGAGTAGCTTACACAGTAGCTTCAAGGTTTTACAGCATACAAAGTACCCTATACCATTATTCCACTTCTGAAATTTACAAAATTCCAACCCAACCTGCTCAGGTACAATTTCACCAATTAATTAAGACATGAAATTGAACTCATTATAGAGGTAGATACTATGAGGTGACCATAAGCAAATTAGCTAGCAAACTAAGCTTAGTATTTGTTGGTCATCAAATTAGGAACTGACTATCATAAAAACAGCTAGAATGGTTTTTATTAAAGTTATCTTTATTATGTGTGTCATTATGGATTGCTTTTATAGGGGAATGCTGCAGAGGCAAAAGAATCTTCAATCAACAATAAACATATGCTATCTCACCTGACATTACTATTACACATTGATATTAACTAAGTTTAGGGCTAAAACGAGTTCAGCTCATTTTACCTACATCAAGTTGATCCGGTTTAGGCTTAGAAGCTAATTCTCCTGTGGGTTCAGTTGATGTCAAGAGCTGCTGATTCAGGTCGCACAATAATAGGTATTAACAATTTGAACTTGATTAACCTCAACCTTGGCAGCAAATGGTGAAAATGGACCTTAGTAGTTAGGCATCATTGTGACAACACAATATCTTCAGAAAGTTTAGTATTATTGAATGCGTGTTGTTTGTATATGCAGATTGCGCGCGAGCACAGCATCCGATTCATGGAAACGTCGGCAAAGGCCAACATCAACATCGACCGCGCCTTCTCGGAGCTGGCGGAAGCCATCCTGGACAAGACGGCGGGCCGCGACGCCGACGCCGACCACGCGCGCATCGCCGTGGAGCGCCGGCCCTCGCGCGCGCCGCCCGCTCGCGCCTGCTGCACATAGCTCTAACCTAACCTGCTCCGCTCCGTTCCGCCCCGCACTACCCGATCTATCAGATTGTGTGCCTCTAGCCACGGAGCTCACGTCTAGGTACGAACGAGGTGTATCGAGACCTCATACTCTGGACTCTCCTCCATAATTATCCTTTTCAAATCAGTTTGCGGTTGTGGCCCTTTGAACTTGTAAAATTTTCGACACATCTACTTGTCCCGTTTTAAATATAAATATACTTTTCAAATTAATTTGTATAAATGTGGAGAAGACGTCCGTCGTGATCGATGAGGACCGATTCATGAATGATAGCGAGTTGTTGTCTCACGAGCGGAGCACCCTGCACGTACATCCTTGTAACTACGGAGATGGATTAAAGTCGAGTCGGGCTCCGGTGTCGTCCTCTCGTCGCAATACGTACTGCGGCCGCGGCGGCGGTGGGGGCGCCTGGACTAGGGGCTGTTTAGGTCTCTGATAGGTTTTTAATTAAATCTCAAAGAATGAGAGTTCCCCCGTTTTCGTTTTGCTTATTTTGTTTGTCGATCGCTTGTTATGTATGTCTGTCTGTATGTAGTGTTGTTAGTTAAATGCGGATAAGTTGAACAATTAATTATTGAAAATGCAAGAAAATTTTCGTTCACGAACGCACATGTTAAATACTTTCTTTATACATACCAATGAATTGAATCACTAGATCTATTTATTTATGCAATTGTGTTTGTTCTCATTTTAATTTGTTACCTAGTTCTGAATGGATGGGATTAGGATACCTAGGTCTTTGTTCTATATTTATTATTTAACTATTGGAATTTTTTACAAGCTCCGCGTTGGCCGCTGAGCCGTGCGGTGCGGTGCGGTGCGTGCGGTGGCGGCCGATGCCTGATTATTTTATAAGAGTTAAGACTTAACAAGTCTGATGATAAATTTAAGTGCAATAAATTGACACTTTACTATATGTACCTACCGACTACAGATTCAGAAGTTATTTTCGAGATTAGAGTTTAATAATAGTCAATTATTTATCTTGTTTGCACAAACCTGAGCGCTGTGTGCTGCCTCGGTTCCCTCACCCCCTGCAGGACGAGGTGACACCGGCAAGCTGGTTGGTTAGTCAGGTGCGTGCCTCCTCGACGCAGGCAGTGTTGCTGCAGCGTTGATAATGTCTGATTGATATGTTCATGGTAAATACATGTTATGTAAATGATCTGCTTGTATCTGACACGTCTCTTGTACTTACGCATAAGGTGATATCATTGCTATTATCTCTTGCAACTATTCAGCAATCATTTGTAGATTTCAAGTTTAGTAATGTTCATAAGTATAAATGTAATTAACAAATAAGTATATTATTCAATTTTATATAACATTTTGATGTTTGGCTTTCGTTTACTTATCGCATAAATTACTTAATGAGTGTATTTAATAGTTCATTTGTCGCTGCACGGGTCCGTGGCGGAGTGGGCGGGAGCTGCACGCGGCGTCAGCCCGTGCTCCGGTCGCGCTCGTGCCGGCTGCGGCAAGCGGACGCTCTGCGCATTTATTTGTGGCTCACAACACAACACATACGTCATGGGTACTCGTAAGCGAATATCATCGATGTCGATAATTCAATGTGTTGGGACATCCCTATCCCTAAACCTATTTTTACTAGTCAGTAAGTTGTCGAAGTCGACGATATTCGTGCTTTATTCCATTTTTTTCCATAACTGTGAGGGGGTATGGTATGCTATAAACTCGTGGCCCTACCACCGAGCACCGGGCGGGTATAGCGAGATAGCCACGACGAATCATAATAGGTAATTACTAGGTATAAAAGTTATTCTACAACAATGTAGTAGGGAATTACTATTTTACAGTACGGTGTATGTGTCTCGTCGGTATTTACTTGCTTTTATAAATAAATGTCGTCATTGTATATTATGTTCATAATAAACGACTTATCGTAAACTGACTTTATTTTCGGACTGCACTTCCCCATTGTCAGGTAATTACATCTTAGGTAATTAGGTAGGTACCTATGTGAGTATACAAGTTGTAGTGAACAAAGACCTTGTCCCTTTTTAAAGGCAAGACCAACGACAATAACAGCGTCCTTCCTATAAGCTTATCTCCCTGGATGTCAAGAGGCCAGCCCGGGGCCGCTATCTCAGCGGCCCCGGGCGGCGGCGCGGCGCAGGGCGCGCGCAGTGCACAGCCGACGGCCGCCACCGCACCTACAGCCATGTTCGTCAAGGGACTTGTAATCCTGTTGTTTTACTTTCAACAGGCGGATTTTACTGATCGTGAGTACATATATATTTTTGAGTCTTTACTTTTATCTGTAGCTAGGTCAACTAGAACTTGGTCGTCGTAAGTATAGGTACCTAACATTACGTAAAAGTAACACTCAAACGAAAAAAACTGCATTTATTGTAAAAAATATTAATCGTAATTCTTTGCATCCACGGGCGCTATGGAAAAATATAAAATCTAATGTTGCGAACTACAACAAGAAATCATCTACTTTAACTCAACATCTCAACAACCCAAATATTGTTAATAATCACTTCCTCTCACTTCCTGGTAACAGCAATATATCAATATCAGATTTAACTTACTAAGAATATCACAGGCACGGTTCATCAACTTTCAGACTACACACTGTCAGTGAATATGAAATCGTTAAAATTATAACATCTTTCTCCTCAAACGCAGTGGGCTCTGATGGACTATCCTATCCATGAATAGTTCAGTTCAGTTCAGTTATTTATTGATAAGAATATTCTTATATATGGTTTTATTGACTCTTCCCTATACACTAGGTATTATTACAGCAATCGTCAACACCTCTCTTTTGACTGAAACTTTCCCTTCCTCGTGGAAATTAGCTATTGTTAAACCTATACCCAAAAATAATAACCCTCTAAATCTGTCAGACTTACGTCCCATAAACATTCTTCCCTTTCTGTCAAAAATTCTTGAGAGAGTGGTCAGTTCACAAGTTTATAATTATTTAGAAAAAAACCATATATTACCCATATATTACTCATGGTGTCCCTCAGGGTTCCCTTTTGGGCCCTATTCTGTTCATTTTGTATTGTTCTGATATTACTCAACAAATTCATAATTGCTCTTACCATATATATGCAGATGACCTTCAGCTTTACAAACCTGTTCCATTTAATAACATTGATTTCACTGTTAAATGTTTAAATAAAGATCTTGCGCGTATTCAAAGCTGGAGCGAAAAGAACAATCTTGTCCTCAATCCCTCAAAATCGAAATTCTTGGTTTTAGGAACTAAAGATCTGATTGAAAATATAATAACCCAAGGACCGACGCTAATCGGTAATGGTTTGCCTATAGAACGAATTTTAGAAGCCCGCAATTTAGGTTTGATAATGGATGGCACTTTACACTTTACATTTTGAAAATTATGTTTTGAAAACTGTTCAAAATTGTTTTTATCGCTTAACTGTCCTATACCGCATGTGTGAGCATTTAAGCGTGGATATGAGAATAAAGTTGTGTGATTGACTCATATTGTCTAAACATAACTTCGCTGATAGTGTTTTTGGGGAACGTTTGCTTTCTAGGACAAAAAAGCTTATTCAGCGACGCGCTCTCATTTCTCCCTATATTAATGCTAATGGATTGCTTAATATGTTATCTCGCCAGACTCTTCATTTCATTTCCTTTATTTATTTCACAAACAATTTAAATTGTGTCGGAAATTTTACATAGGCTTATAACTTCGCAACACTGTTCGGAATAATTAAGCATCACCTGGGATTTTCCCGATTTACGAGCAGCGTTGATGTTGTACAATGCTTTTGTACGTAGTCGTCTGGAGTTTGGAGCGATAGTTTGGGATCCTCACGAGGACAAATACAGGATGATGGTCGAGAGAGTCCAAAGAAAGTTTGCACGATATTCGAATAAACGCATGTACGGGTACTATCACAGAACAGAGAATACATAGAAATAGTAAGTAGGCGGGGCCCGCGTAACACCTAGTAGGCGCAGTACTGCGCACTTCAAGCTCCGCTTACATCAGTCGTGTTTTAATTTAGCAGAGTAAACATACTTAAAAAAAAAACAAAAAAAATATAAAAATACCGTATTGTGCCGTTTTAGAGTGTAAAAACGAAAGCCGAACCAAATATTTAACGAAAGGGGGCATATCATATCAACGGTCAGCATTATTTTATTGTATTTTTGTTAGTTTTGTTCAAAATGCAAAACCGTCAAACAAAAATAGAAAACAGAAATAGAAAAATAGACTGTGAGTCATATTTTTTTTATTTTTTTTTTATTAGCTTTGGGGTGGCTTTCGTATCACTGCGGCCATGATAGGCCTATTGTGATCGCCACTTTTACATCAGTCCCGAAGCCGTGGCGTTCATAGTTCGCCACTAACCCTTGCAGCTGCTAGGAACTGTAGGATTTTCTTCGGGGTGATGTCTTTCAGCTCGTCTGGGCTATGCAAATGCTTGCCCAGATGGATGCTGCGTTTGTGCATCAGTGCTCCACACTCACTTAGCAGATGGAGGGGCGTTTCATCCGCCTCCTCACAAAATCTGCAGGATTGTGTGTCGCTTAGCCCTAGTTTGAACATGTGCTTGTTAAGGCGACAGTGTCCAGTTAGGGCTCTTGTCATGATGCGAAGGTTACCTCTGCTTAGCGCTAGGATTCGGTTGGTATACCGACTATCGAAGGCTTTTATCAGAGATTTTGAATGATCCATGCCCGAGGAGTTTCTCCAAAGCTTGTGCGATTCCTCGAGGCAGGATCCCAGGAGTGTTCTGTGCGCCAAGCTTTTGGGTATGCCACAGAACGGCTCGGGTCCCAGCTGAGTCCCCTTGGCTCCGGAGCGCGCAAGTTCGTCGGCACACTCATTGCCGTTGATTCCTGCGTGCCCCGGAACCCATCTTAAGAGGACTCTGTTATTCGAGCCCAGAACGTTAAGTCGTGACAGACAGTCCTCAACTAGCTTGGACGTGATGACCTTCGAGTCCAACGCTAGGAGTGCCGCCTGGCTGTCAGAGTTGATATTATAGTACTATACTACTATAGTTTGGTTGGAGTAGCGCTTTTTCAGATTTATATCCGCGCATTCTAGGATGGCGAATATTTCTGCTTGGAAGATAGAGGCGTGATTTCCCAGGTTTATGCTTATGCAAACCTGGGTCGCTCTCCGTACACTCCACAGCCTACATCCGGTCCCATTTTGGAGCCGTCTGTGTACCAGATTAGGCATCCATCCTTGCAGAGAGGTTGTCTATTTAGCCAATCTTCTCTGGAAGGAAGTTCCACTGTGTAGTGCTTTTCAAACACATGCTCAGAATGGGATGTTCCATAGTTGAGTCTTTTAAAGATCTCAGTTTGTGGGAGAGCCAGTTGCCTCCGCCCAGGCAGCTGGCCCTATACATGCTGGTCTTTGCCTCTTTATGTATGTACATGTGGAGAGGAGGAAGGCCCAGCAGTGCATTTAATGCCTGACCGGGGGAGGTGGACATGGCTCCCGTGGCCATAAGACAAGCAGTCCTTTGTAGGCTATTTAGTTTGTTGATAGCGGTAGACTGAAAGGCCTTGTCGTACCATGCCATAGAGGCGTATGTGATAAACGGCCTCACGAAGGCAGTGTACAGCCAAAGGGCAATCCTGGGGTTTACACCCCAGTTGTTGCCCATGAGTCTGCCGCTAGCACCTAGTGCCATCTTTGCTTTATGTAAGACGTTGGCTAGGTGTGTGTTCCACGTCAGTTTTTGGTCGATGGTTACGCCCAAGTACTTTACTTCTGTGGAAAAGGTTATGATTTTACCGTTTAGTTTGGGCTTTGCGAGCTTGTCTAGCCGCCGCTTGTTGGTAAACGGTATAATCACAGTTTTGTCAGCGTTGACCGAGAGTCCACTATTGCTGCACCAGTCGCTGACAGTGTTGAGAGCTCGCTGCATGATGCTAGAGATGGTAGATTGGCAGAACCCTCGTACGACGATCACGAGGTCATCTGCATAACCTTGCGCATCGATATTGAGGTCTGCCAGTCTGCACAGGAGCTGGTCCACGGCTAGGGTCCATAGTACAGGCGATAGGACTCCGCCTTGGGGACAGCCCCTAGCGGTGATTATCTCAATGTTTGATTGGTGAAGGGATATTTTTGCTCCCCTACGGGTGAGCATGTCCTCGACCCATCTGGTGGTGGTTGGGTCGACATTTTTAACATTTTTACTGAGAGTCATAACATTTAAGGTCGGTTTTTCTTAAACCGCAACTTTCGCTACTGAATTAGGAATGTGCCGTAATAAACACAAATGTGCTATCGATAACTTTAATGGTTATGATTTCGTAAACATTACCCATTTAAGTATGTTTTAGGGCGTTAATTTTTGTTTTGTTTTTGTGATGATTTAATCTGGATATATTTTATACTATGGAAGGGTAATAAAAAAAGAATTTATAATAATGAAAATATTACGTAAGTTTGGTGGAGAAAAACTGTTCGAAAATATAAACTTTCATCAAGTCGGACAGTTTCCCGTATCAAAACCATGTCAGTGATTTGATAAAAGCCATAAATGTGCGTATCGATCATTTATTAAAATTAAACGTAAAACTTACGAAAAGACAGTTATTTAAAAAGTACGTCCTATTTCAAGGACAATAAATTTTCGTTAATTGTCATTAAAGAATAAAAGAAAAGGTAAGCAAGTAAGTATTTCGACCACCACAAATATAACCTGACGTACCTATTTCGTTATTCATCAGTAGGTAATAATCGATATCGATAGATTCGTCTCGTATTCTCATTGTTACATCACTAAGGCAGTAGCTATGTTTTTTGGGTAATCGATAAACAGCCATTGTATTATCGATCTTATGGCCCGTTTTTAGAGACTAAAATAAAAGTCGATAGCAATAGCGCCATCTCTTGTTAAGTAGCTTTGTGTTGTGGATAATCAAGTAATCAAGAAAGGCAGCCATTTTATTAGTAATCTTATTAGATGGGAATAAATAAAAATAAAGAAAATAAAATAAAAAGTTTCTTTATTCAGACAGGTTGTCCACATACATACAAAATAGAGACTATAAAAAATATTTGGCAAAAGCGCCATCTTTTGCTAAGTAGACAAAGTAGATATTCATCTTTTATCACTGTTTATTTTATTGAGTTTTGAACCATGTGTCTACCGAGATAAGGTTTAATATCAATAAAATTAGTTTTATGGTTTTATGCCCTTTTAACGTACTCTTTCAAGCAATAAGAATTTATATTTCTATGTGTGTTAATTTATACATGTGTGAATTTAGCGACACTAGTTCTCTTGGTAAAAAGGCATCATGCTAATTCTATGTATTCTCTGTTCTGTGGGTACTATCAATCCTTGTTCGTCTCCGCCGGCTCAGTATTACTGTGTCTCCGGCATGGTCGGTCTGGATACTCTACACTTTAAGCGGAAGCTCCTCCTTCTTATCCATTATATCATGGTACTGCGTGGTAGAGTTGACAACCCAGCAGCTTTACAGCAAATGGGCCTTGCGGTCCCCAGACGGCACATGGTGGGCGCAGTCGGAGCTGTCGGCCTCCGCTGTTTGCGCTACCTCCCGGTTACCGAACGCATGCTGGGGAGAGCGCTCCCACCCCCAGAGTACTAAACCTCTTAAACGAGTTTGTCGCCGCAACTGACGCCGACGTATTCTTTGATAGCATCGCCAAAGTACACCGTTTGATGCTCTCATTTCTAAATTATACCCTTTCACCTGTTTTTGTTTTGTTTTTATTTTTGACATGCACATAATGTATTTTGAATTTAATTTTTAATTTGATTGATTAGTATGAATTTTATTAGATACCTATATTTAGAATTTATCAATTGATTGTTATTGTATTGTATTGAGTTAATGACTGTAATTTGATTGTTTAATGATGGTTTAATGTTAAAAATTGACTTAACTACCTATTTTAGTTTATAAAATATAATGTTTGACGTTTTGGTATTTAAATAACTGTAAGTCAAATCTAAATAAATGAATAAATAAATCAACAGCCTAGCTATTTCATTAAAAAACATTTTTTTTCTAACCGCCGTATCCGTCACGCTATTCGCCTAATCTGTCCAAGGCATAGAACGGCTGCATTTCGTGGCAGTTTTAGATACTCTGCCACGAAATGTTGTAGATACTCTGCCACGAAATGTTGGAACAATCTACCACCACCATTAAATAACTATCAGTCCGTTTACACTTTCAAAAAATTACTCAAAAAAGTACTGCTTGAGTCTCAACACATACATCCAGTTCAAATAAGCCGTTCTTTGCCTTCATTTAAAAAAAATAGATAATATTACCTATTAACAATCTCATTGTAGTTTTAACAGGTTTATTTTATTTTAAATGTACAAAGATCATTCTAAAATGTATATACGTATTTTATTTTAAATAATATATGTAGTTTACAGTACATACTGTTTTAGTTTCTGTTGATTCATTTATATTTTAGTTTGGTTCCTCACTATATTAGGCCACCTTGCGCACCACGGTCTCCACGGAAGACCAGCGCTATGGTACGATCTGCTCTACCATAGCACATGCTGAGTGGAGACCGATTTTTGTCAGTCTCTGTCGTCTGTTAATCTAAGTTTAGTTTATAAGAGTCTCTGTTCTGACAAAATAAAAATCTTTTTACTTTTACTTTACTTAATAAGCTATGGCCTACGGCTATGGCTCACCAAAAGGTTGAGAAGTGCAAAGATCACCGAACTTCTGAAATCGAATGAATACATTACCTACAGTAGGTCACAAGCAACACAAGCTTTATACGTGACCGTAGTTTTGGTTAATCCTAATAATTTTATTTTCTGTTTATTTCTTGTTTCTATTCACTCAAAACTCAGTACCTATAAATAAACTACGAAGTAAATAATACTAAAACGTATTTTTTTTACAAAACTACCCCCGCGCTCCCTCCCCTGCGCGTCACAGCTGGCTGGACAGTGAATGCGTTAAGGTAGCTCTGCTTACTGCCCCGTCCAAAACATCATTATTCAGTCCTGCGTAGTAGGTAGGTATGTACCTATACAGAAACCGTATTCCAAGCCGTTATACTTTTCCCACGTCAAAAATAAAGAGAGGACATTATTCAAAGTACCTACGCTTTCATGGTGTTTTCCAGCGCCATGCATAATCGACCTGGAATGTGAGGAGTGCATCCCGGACAACATGGCGATAGTGACGTCACACGGGGTCGCCAACGGCAGCGTGGTAGTGCCTGCGGGCGACCAGCTCGAGCTGGCCTGCGCCGGCGGGAAGTTCCTGCTGTACCCGCTGCGGGAGACGCTGGCCGCCGTCTGCGAGGCCGGCCGCTACCGCGTGCGCGACGACCGCGCGCTCCGGCATCTGCTCGAGCTGGGCTGTCAGGAGAGCGTCTTCGAGGACGTGCTGCATCAGGTAACGAACCGAAACCGTAACGTACTCTTACATACTGTTCAGTGGTGGTCTGTTTGGAAACAGCGCGTTTTAGACTGGTACTTATTTGGAATGTCAACAGGTGGATGAGTGCGGCCCTCCGCTGCAAGGGCGCGCGTACCAGATGCAGGAGGTGGCGCACCGCGGCGTGCGGCACCTGGCCACGGTGTGCTTCGACGCGGACCGCGGCGTGGCGGCGCGCCTGCGCATCGGCAACGCGCCGCGTGCCGGGCTCGCGCTGGCGCCGCACGCCGAGCGCGCCGGCCCGCTGAGCCTGCTCGGCAACTTCAACCACATGTTCGACGCACGCGCTCGGGCCGAGTCGCGCGCGCTCTATGCCGACGAAGCGCGCCTCACGCGGCGGCTGCGCGAGCTCGTCAAGCACGAGGGGTTCAGCTTTGCGGAGCAGACGCTGGCGCCGGCGCGGCTGCTGGCCCCGCAGTACTTCGACGACCAGAGCTCGCGAGTCGCGGACTTCCCCTCCAACCAGGTGGCGGCGTGGCGCAGCGTCGTGCGAGGGAACCTGAAGCACCTGCAGAGCGACGTGGCGGCGCTGCTGCGGCGCACGCGCGGCCACCTCGCGCTGGACGTGTACTCGGGCACGCACGGCGTGGCGACGCTGGGCGCGGGCACGCCGCCCACGGAGGTGTGGCTGAAGGCGGGGCGGCGGTACCCGGTACCGCGGTACCTGTGGACGGCAGTGGTGGCGCGCGAGCAGGGCCGCGGGCTGGCGCTGGTGCTGCTCAACGACCCGCTGCTGGCCGTGAGCGACATCCGCGAGGCCGTATTCTGCGAGAGCCGCTGCGGCTCGATCTCCTGGCTGCCCGCCCTGCTGCGGCACCGTAACTACGAGCGCCCCGCCGCCGGCCTCGTCTTCTGCTGCACTCTGCAGGACTTCGCCGATAAAGTCACGGAGATGCCCAAGATATTCAATGAAACTATCAAACTTTTGCTCTAATTATGTACAATTTCCTACGGTAAATTCGATGTAAGTGATCTGTGACTAGGCAGTACTCGGATTAGTTCTCGGTTGCCACGACGTATTGCGTCCGAGTCCACTCCGCTCACAGTGTAGTGTAGGGTGTTACAATAATGTTAGATTTTAATAAATGTAAATAATAAATGTTTTATAAAAAGTTGAAAGTTTTATTGAATAGAGATGTAGTGTATAGTGAGATAATGTTAGTCCTTCTCTGCGATGGCGGTCAGATGCCTGTCTATCTCGTGTTCGCTCAGCACTCTGCAACAAACAACGGACACATCACTGCCTGTTACTTCAACACTAATTAATATAAAACAAAGACCCTGGCCCGCGCCGCGTCTGAACGCTATGAACTATAAAACAAAGACCCTGGCCCGCGCCGCGTCTGAACGCTATGAACTATAAAACAAAGACCCTGGCCCGCGCCGCGTCTGAACGCTGTGAACTATAAAACAAAGACCCTGGCCCGCGCCGCGTCTGAACGCTATGAACTATAAAACAAAGACCCTGGCCCGCGCCGCGTCTGAACGCTGTGAACTATAAAACAAAGACCCTGGCCCGCGCCGCGTCTGAACGCTATGAACTATAAAACAAAGACCCTGGCCCGCGCCGCGTCTGAACGCTATGAACTATAAAACAAAGACCCTGGCCCGCGCCGCGTCTGAACGCTGTGAACTATAAAACAAAGACCCTGGCCCGCGCCGCGTCTGAACGCTATGAACTATAAAACAAAGACCCTGGCCCGCGCCGCGTCTGAACGCTATGAACTATAAAACAAAGACCCTGGCCCGCGCCGCGTCTGAACGCTATGAACTATAAAACAAAGACCCTGGCCCGCGCCGCGTCTGAACGCTATGAACTATAAAACAAAGACCCTGGCCCGCGCCGCGTCTGAACGCTATGAACTATAAAACTACTGCAAGGTTTTCATACGGTTTTCCCCAAACAACCATCACCAACTAAGTCATTCAGGATGATGACAGTTACTAAAACTAACCCAAATTATGTGTTTACCTAATTACACCTACGCCATAGATTACAAAACACGTATTACATTGTTTATTTTGATTAACATTAATACCTATTATTTGGATAAAATAAAACTAAAAAAATGAAATACAGTAAATCGGCCATGCATGACACGTTGAACACCGAATAGAGAATACTGATTCGTGACGTCATGCCTGCCTCACAATATGTAATGCAAAGGCACACAATAACTCTGGTAAAGGTCTGACTATCTTATCTTGACTGACACTGTCTTTACAATATAAAGCGAAATAGAAATAGCATTTTTAAAACCAATTTTTTTTTGCCGAAATATGGTTTATTTGTATTCAGTAGATGCTATGTGTAGATGTCTCATCTAAAAACATCTCGAGAGTACTTTCTCAATATAAGTTATAATGCCTAAATTGTGGAGGATATGTTCGAAACAGTTCGAAATCAATCTTACCGATTGGTGGTTTGCTTCGTGCGCCGCGTTAACTACTCACACTAACTACTATACTTACAAATTTGAACTACATGAATAACATACGTATACATACAGGGTGTCCCGAAACGCAGGGTGAAGCCAAAAGCGGGCCATTTTGAAATACAAATACAAAGAAAAATACAAAATCGTTTATTTGAACAAGTACACAGTTTTAACAGGTTACATGTTGAACGAGAAGACCACAAATGTTAAAAACTGCGGCGTAGTCTCATCGCCCGCCTCCTGATATGACATTATTGTAGAGCTTAGGTAATAAAGTACGTGTCATAGTTATTATTTTTAGGGTGTTTACAATAGTAATGAGTAGGTAGTTATATAATATAGTTAATATGCAAAATAAAGAGTGCGTTAGATGAGATGCTTCCGAGGACACCGGTCTCTAGAGAGTCCAGGCAACGGGGCTACCAGGGTGTGATTGTTTAGTGTAAATGGTGTGTGTGAGAGAGCTACCTTATGTGTAAACCTCCTGAGGACACCAGTCTCTTAAGAGTCTAGGCAACAAGAGGTCCCCAGCATTGGTAGGGTTTTATGGATGGTATGGATGGGAGGCTATCTAGCTTGGATTTCGTAGAATGTTTTCGGTATCTTCATACGAGAGTGTCAAAAGCCATTGAAGACATATTTGTTTCATTTTATATCGAGGTAGGGGGTAGATGTTGAGTATTTTATTAACTCTATTGTAGAGTGAGGGGCTTGAATAGAAATATTGACGTCTTGCAACTTCAGTATGGTGAGATTCTATTTTACATACATACTATATCAGAACGACGTTTTTTTTGAACAAAATACGGGTCTTTTTTGAAAAAAAAAACGATAAGAAACATGCTACAAATATCACCTCATATTAGCAACAAGTTTATGTATACGGACAAAAATGAACTCGCCTCTCAACTACAAGGAACTGGAACTCTTGAATTCTCTAGACTAAAGAGACACAGTATCTCAAACCTAGCTGAAAGATTCACAGACAAAAGCCTAGAGGTGACTCACTGAGGTCAACTCTACTAACAACACAAAAAGCGGATAATATCAGAGAGCAGATTGGATTATTGTTTACATTAACAGATCGTCAAGAAGCAGTATAGAAAAAGAAAAAAAAATGACATGTAGTCACACACAGCATAGAAGAGTTTAGCGCCGGCAAAAAATATTATTGATTTTCAGTAAGAAGCCTAGTTACTCAAAAACCTATGAATTTTTGTTTTTTCTGGGTCATCGTGAACCCACCTGTCCTCCGCTTTGAGTATCGGGACATCCTGTATATGTATGTATTTATTTATTTATTGTTAATAGACGAACAGCTTCTAGTTGATGTGTCTATATCACAGTGTTGAATTTGTTTATTGCGTTTCTTTTTTTAGTTTGTTATTTTTGTCTCGTAACCAGTTGTCGAGTTTATTCTTCACGGCGTTTATTGATGTGGCTGATATAATATCTTCTGGTAATAGGTTCCAATTGTGCATCACTCTATTGCTAATAAAATGGAACGCGGCAAGGGATTTCGTAGAGTCACGGGACAATCTAAGGTGATACCCACGGGTAGAATGTTCTTCTTTCTATGGAATTTAATGGAATTAGCTATGCTACGCTACCCTTGCCGGGTAGCGAAGCCGGGGCGGGTCGCTAGTTAGCCTATGAGATCAGCCAAAGATTATATTAATGTTAGAAAGGAGAATAAGAGCAGGTGGTGTGGTGCAGAGAGGTACTCACTTGAAGTCGGGATGGTCCTTACTGACAATGCCCACCTCGATCTCTGAGGACTTGAAGTCCACGGACAGCACGTGCGACAGGCACGAGATGGCGAGTTGCACCGCCTCGTCCGCGCTCAGCTCCGAACGCTTCTTCAGCTGGGAACAAACGATAACATTAGTACCTACCCTACCTTACTACACCATGGAACACCGCCACGTGATGCAGCCGCTGCAAGATTCAACTTTGTTTATAGACCTTCGTTTGACAGAACTCTCACCTGATGGAAAGTGAGGTCGACGGTGTCGGTGGGAACTAGAGCAGTTTAAAGGTATACCAACAGATGGTATAATTAAGCATTCAACAAACATCTTCACAAAATTTGACATTTAGAGTTCATTTTTAGAGTTGAGCAGTTACCTTCTTCTCCAAGTAGGCATTAGCGTCGGTGGCCTTGGCGCCCGCCGCCACCGCCTTGTACGAGCAGTAGTAGCCGGAGGGGTCCGTCTTGTACACGCTCGGACCAGATTCGTCATCGTAAGCAATCAGCATCATACCTGAAGCGAACATGTAATGCTGTGAGGTCAACAACACAACACCTATGTACACGGAGCTTTGCTTTAGGGTGACGCAATGTGAAAGGGTCGTCATAAACCTTACACCTTTACAATCCTTTCTTTATAATATTAAGTATAGAAGATGTCATGGTTTATTAATTTCTATGTAGTGTTGTTGGTCATTTATATAAGTTTGGTTGTTACCTGCAAGCAGCACCTTGAATTTTACTCCAAAGTAATAATTATAATTTATGGAGTAGGATAGTATGACTTACTTTGGCTTTTGTCATGTCCAAAATATCCCTAACGCATATTTCCTATATTTATTATAGAAATTGAATTAGGGTTCCAAACAAAAAATCATTATACATATACTTACTTGAATTCAATGGGGGCAGGGTCAATTATTAATATTGAGGTAATAATATAGCACGAGAGGTACTCACTGCAGCCAAGAGGGCGCATCTCAGCATTTTGAGTGTAGACCTGCGAGATGTCTGCGATGCGGCGGCACAAGATGTGCACGGGGATCTCACACCCGTACTTGTACTGCCAGTTAGCAGCCTCATATCTCGCTCTCTGTACTTGGGACTTGCTGTCAGCTATTCAAACATTTACAAAATGTTACGGTTCATATAATAAAGTAAATAAAATCAGTCAGGAGATTGATGCAATGCATAATAAGGAATTATGAGGCAGTGTTCCAATAAAGAGGATGCTTTGAAAATAATGAATGGTAGTAATGTTGTTTCTGACCGATCATGCCCGTCATGGCGGAGCCGATGCGGGAAGTGAGGCGAAAGAGATGCGTGACGGAGGAGGGGTCCAGCAGCCGGTCCGGCACCTTGCGCTGCGCCGCCACCACGGCCGTGTCGCTCCCGCGCAGAGCCACCGTCGTCAGCCCGCCTTGGTTTATCGCTTTCAGCGCATACTCTGCAACCAAGCATTCTTTCTAAATGTAAGAAAGAAACTTGCAAGTTAGGTGCTTTAGTGTTTTGTTGGTTACCGCTGTTTCAAATTTCCGTAAATCATGCAGTTTGACCTGTGAATTCAACAAAACTTACCAACTTGATACAATCTTCCTTCTGGAGAGAAAATAGTAATGTGTCTGTCGAATCCTGCACTACTTTCCCGTGCCATTTTATTATAAAATCTCAATTACAACGCAACGTTTAAACAGAAAATAATAGCACAATCATCCACCACCAAAACACTATATCATTATGATATGACACTTTTGACTAGTTTTGACAGTGACAGAACAGCTAAAAAACCTAACATCTAAACAGTACGGACAATTTATCTTGACAGTCATGTTTGCCGCATCACTCAGTGGTGTGGCTAATATAATTTGGATAACACCAATATCCACAAGTCCTAAGCTCTGCTCTAATGAACTCGCTCCGCTCACACTCCACTAGAAGATGCTGTACATTTTCTAGGACGCCACATGTGTCACAATTGGGCGAGTTTGTGATTTTCATTAAATAATTAAATTTATTAAGAGGGCGTAATTATGGGCCACATACTTTACTTGCTGCGCATCATTATAATGTGCCAAGCAAGACGCATTTCTGTATGGAGAAATGGTTTCCTGACATGCATGCGCGGTCCCAGGGGAGGGGGGGGGTCACGAAGGTCATGACCCCCACAAAATCTTAGTTTAGGTATAAAAATTCACTAGAAATGTGCGAAACCTTATATAAATTTCAATTTCAAACTCTATTTTACCTAACATGTAACTTAACACTATAGTTAACCGGTTAACCAGTATCCACTATAGGGGGGGGGGGGGGGGGGGGGCAAGGGGGTCATGAAGATTTTAAATTCTATAATAAATCACAATATGGATATATAATAAGTCTGAATCAAAAAAAAGCCTTCGATACGGTCTCTATCCCTTTGCTATTGAATAAGCTGGAAGGTCTTGGAATACGGGGAGAACAACTGAAGCTGTTCAGTAGTTACTTTACCGATAGAACTCAAAGGGTAAAGATTGAAGATTACACCAGCTCGGAACTGCCTATAACATATGGTATACCACAAGGCTCTATAATCGGTCCGACCTTGTTTGTGCTCTACATAAACCAAATAACTAACATACAAATCAAAAATTGTAAAATTATTGCGTTTGCCGACGACACAGTCCTACTTTTTCGAGACAAATCTTGGCAGGGGCTGTTTAAACAAGCTCAGGGCGGATTTGATCTGGTTTCAAGGTATCTCTACGGAAATATACTCACTCTAAATGCCACTAAAACAAAATGCGTTACATTCTCGCTTCGCAAACCAGGACAGCCAAGTAGCCCGGAATTTAAAATAGTAGCGCACAACAACTACTGTCTCGAAATGCGAAGTGAAAGCTGTAACTGCCCTATTATTGAAAGAGTTCCCACTATTAGATACCTTGGTGTAACAATAGACCAGCATTTAACATAATAATATGACCATCACATAAGATTAGTTACCGGTAGAGTAGGTACGCAAGCTAATTGCCGTATTTAAACAAATAAAACATGCAGCATCAGATAAACAAATAAAGACCACGTGTTTTGTGTGCTGCGGCTATCTCCGTCGTTCCATCGCCGTTGTAGCTTCCTCGTCTTTCTTACTCACCAAAGTCCAAAATTAACACGGCTCGCCCGCGGCATAATCTACCCATTATCTATCAATACCAAGTCATTACATCCTACATTTTCGGGGTTCGCTTTGTTCGCTGTTCTTTCTTTTGTCATAGGTAGTATCGTAATTTTGCTCCCCCCGTCCCTAAGTGACCCCCCCCCCCCCCAGAGACTTGGGCTGGGACCGCGCCTGGTGACATGACACTATACAGGGTTATTGGTAATTCGACATATTCCCGTTAGGAGGTGACAGGGGTGACTATTTGCGATAATTTTCACGCCCGTGTGCATCATGCAAAAGTGAACCATTTTTAAGTTATCATGTTTTTTAGCTTTTTTCAAAATAAGTCAACATCAAAAATTTATTTTAAAAAAAAATATGTATTTATATATTTTTTTTTCTTCTGTTTTATAAAAATGAATAAACACTGGTTATCCCGCTAGAAGATGCTGTACATTTTCTAGGACGCCACATGCATGTGTCACAATTGGGCGAGTTTGTGATTTTCATTAAATAATTAAAAAAACGAATAAAGACTGGTATATTAGGAAATTCGTTATGAACTAAACCTAAGCTCGTTCTTTAAAATTTTAAAGAACGTAAATAAAACGAAAAATACAAATTTAAAATAAAATTTTGTAACAGTTTAGTAGTAATAACAATTAATAATAAGTACTAATTAAGACATTTTTTGCGTTTATAATTCTTGTTTTGAGTTCTTTCCGGAATTTAACTTGGTACTACGGTAGTTAAGTCACAATTCATAAAAAGAATGCGACTTTGCGAACGCTCTAGGGGAAGTCACTTCGAGCAAGAACTTTAATAATTAGGCTGAATTACAAAATCACAAATAGTCACCCCTATCACCTCCTAACGGGAATACGTCTAATTACCAATAACCCTTATACTGACTATAAGGGTTATTGGTAATTAGACGTATTGTTTGAGTGACGGGTGTGTTTGAGGTCAGATCAGACATGGCATAACGTCAGCCAGTAGAGGATATTATGTAGCGAAACGAATTCGTCGTCGTTGGGATCCCCACTCACAAAATAAAAAAAAAATCGTGCTGGGCTTGGCTGTCAAACTGTCAAACCAAACAATATTCGCAATTTAATTTATTCTCACTCAGATTGGAACGGAAAGGAGACAGGAGTGGCTGAATCGTAAATTTGAATAAAATTTCGTATTTATTTACGATAATACTACCGTTTCATATAATAAAATAAGATACTTGAACTTTTATTATCGTCCGAGTACGCTAATTCGATCTTTGTTACATTATCATTCAGTGTTTGTGAAATTTTTCTAACAAAATGCAAGAAACCGTTAGGAACACAAATGAGAGAAAATCTATTTTTTCTTCGTTATTGGAGGTACTGGAAGTCCGGGACAGGCAAGCCCATGCCGACCGGCTACTGCACGAGGAGAAGTACATAAGAAGAACACAAAGGATCTATGATTTCCATGGTTGGTAACATCAAGTTTATTGCCGCGCATTTTTACCATTTTGCTTATTTCTTGGCATCAACTTAGCACTTGAAATAATTCAAATTAAAACAAATATTTTTTGGATATTCTTACCAATTTTTAGTAAACCTACCTTAATACTATGTTAGTAACCATAAATCAGATTTAACTTCGGTATAAAGATGAATATATCTCATAATAACAAAAATGTTAATTTATAATGAGATACATTTTCATTTCATTTTAATCTTAAAAATAATTTTTACGCTAATATACGCACTTCATTCAACTTCAGATAACTTTCAAATATATTACCTACTATTGCAAAAATAAATAGGTACTTAATGTTTATCTACTAAAATATTGACTAAAATTGTAAATGGTTGTTACCTACCAAATAATGATTGACCTTTCCTATGGATGCTTAGACTATTTTACTATATATTTTTCTTGTTCCATATTTTTATACTTACATACATTCCTAACTTGTGCCTATCGTTTGAATTAACACTTCATTTAATAAAGCTGCTTTTTTACTTAAGCCTATTTATAATATTCTGAACTCTTGACCCTACATATGCCCATGAGAAAGAAATCAAAGTATTGGATGTTATTATTAAACAATTCTTGGGTAAAATTATTCAACTACTGACACCAACCCTAACAATTGTATTGTAGCTGCTGGTCTTTACTAACATACTGTTAACTTTTAAGCGAAAGCTGAGTTGTACATTTTTGGATTTAGAGATGAATAGGGCTCCTTATTCCGAGTTATATAAAGTCAAATACAATATTAACGACGGCGATGTTCAGCACTTATTAACAGAGTTGAGAAGCCCTGGGATAAGTGTTCCAAGCAATGGTAACAGAACATACCGAATGATCAGCATAATCTGTTCAGTCATTTATGTATTTGGAATTATAGTTAGTTCATAGTAATGGATAATTTTGTCATCGTCATTAATAATTACAGCTTACTGCTGGGTATAAAATTGGCAACATTCCCTGTCCTACACTCTTCCTAACCAGATGTGTCCAGCATAACAGCATTCTATTCCAGCTTGATTCCATGTACCATGTTTGAAAACAAATAATCCATACTTAACATTCACTCTATTGCCGCGTCTTTTTATATCTACGCAATTTACTTTACCTACTTGTTGATTTGACATCCTTCCTTCATTAAATAAAACTCGACGCCAAGCAACTGAAGTTTAGTTTGTTGTAACGTGGTTGGTTTACAAACATTTCACATCTAGTTTGGCTAGTCATTATTTTCGGTGAGATCAAAGTGGAATCACAAGTGTCCGGTCCGGAGCAAACTCCAAACAGCAGCAATGTTAGTAAAGACCTTATTGTTGTGTAGATCGTCAGCGTCGCGAGGCGGTGGAGCTGCGGCGCTGCCTGGACTATGTGTCGCAGCACGCGCTGATGCTGGAGAGCGTGCTGCGCGGCGCGGGGGGCGGCGGCGCGGGGGGCGAGGTCCCGCTGGGCGGCGCGCTGGTGCGGCAGGCGGCGGCGTTGCAGCGCTGCATGGCGCAGTGCGTCGCCAACGCCGCCACCATCCGCCAGCTGCTCACCGCCGCGCACCAGCCGCAGATGGACACCATGCTCGCCAAGATGGTCAGTGCACACACACACACACACACATCATTCCACCTTAGCTCCTTCACTATCTACATGATTATAAGCCTGCTGACTCCCACTGCTGGATCTCCAGGCCTCTTTTACATGCCAGCTCTATCAGTGCTATGTGAGACTGACCGGCAGTCTTCTGGCCACCCCGACCATATCGTGCGATCATCTGGCAGGTGGTCGGCCTCGAGGACTCGTCGGCCTACGGCCTACAGGTAGGTAGTAGACCTTCAGCCTTATTTAGGCGCCACCGCAAACAATCTTAGTAATTCTTCAATAACCCAAAAATAATAACATTCAATTCGTCAAGACTTTCTCGCTCTCTCGTTTCTTTGACACGAAATGTGGGGTTGTGATGCGATGTTATTAGGCCGTGGTTAGATCTTAACATCATTATCTGTAGGTACCAAACGCCTGAATAGACTTCATCTCGTTAAATTGTTAAAAGACGGCGGCGGCGCGGCGAAGTCGGAATAAAGCCTAATCGCCCGTGGAATCTTGCTCTGCTCTACACCCAAATAACTCCCTCTTAGGCAGGCCTCAGATACTCATTCCATCCAACTACCTACCGATGTCTTGAAAATTATTGATATTATGTTATTGGTGCAATAATATTACATAAGAAAGGATTGTATTAGCGAGTCGCATGCACTTTGATCCATCGCCCCTAGCACACTGCGCCTGCTCTACGATCGAGGACGCAAATACTCGGGTGCTGAGACCACTTTGTAGTTATCGATCGATTGTTTATTCTTTCATAAAACAATGATTCAGCTATAAACACATAGTTTTACTATCTACGTAGACAACAGGGTATATAGCCACCTAGCTAAATATTGCCGTGCTCTAGCGGGTGCATGTTTGAAACATTTTAACTTTAAGACCCTGTACAACATGTTTGCAATAAAAATATTGAGTATTGAGTACTATAGATAACTGAGAGAGTAAGATGACGGAATATGAACCTACCGAATAAGAACTTGTCGATAATGATCAGAATTCTCGCAGCGCTGGCGCTGTGGGCACCGCCTGGTCTACTTCAACATGTCGCAACTACATAATGTAGTCAGCCTACTCCACTGAGGTTGTCTGTCCTTCTGTACCGCGCCTGAGAAACCTAGCTTATTAGTCATTATTGTTGGAACACTCCGACGCGCGCAATAATTAAGTTGGTAGACCACGATGTGCACTGAACTAGAGAGGTCATCAGCACATTTGACCCGCAGTTGGATAAGTATAGTCAAGGCCTTCGTTTGTGGCATCTACCCCTCTTGCGCCACATCCATGAAGCCCGTTTCCTCTGCGCATCCTCGCCCGCCACCAAGGTGCTCGGTGGTTCCATTCAGTCGTCCGTTGCTTCTTCGATCATTTTCTCACCTTGTTAGTATTAGGTACCTAAACCCCTAATGTAGAATCAAGAGGCGCGCATACTTCTCTCGTAATCATTTATATTTGAAATGCAAATACATACCTGTAGTCGAGTGCAGCCAGCAGAGTATGACTATGACCTGTTGAACTTCTTATCCTTGACATCCTTCGAATAAAATTCTCACCATTCAACATTAGTAATTGCGTTAGTTCGTCCGCCGCACGTTTGCTTTCCCTCGTGCTGCGTGTGGACGGCACAACTCGTTCACTGCACGTTGTCCCACCTCGAGTCCAGCCTCCCTACGGTTCTGTCACGCATCGCTTCCTATCCTACTGCCGAAACCTGTAAAAAGTTGCCTCGATCTAAACTATATAGCATTGCGTCTGTATGTCGCTCGTCGTCAAGTATTTACATAAAATCATTCAAAGAAGTAATCAGTAGCTGACAAGTGGAGCTACGAAGAGTGACCGTGTGATTTAATACAGTTTTTGTGGGTGGTTAGTATTGCCTTGTCATTAGGAGACACAAATTACTTCCCACAAGTCAAGGGCTCACAATTACTCGTATTGTGAACGTAAAAAAACGGTAGGTTTATTGTTCTTAACGCAGCATGTTGGTAGGTGTTCTCATCTCGGGTCGGCTCCGCACGCTCCTAGCCTTGCCTTGCCGCTCCATGAGATGTCTCGCCGCGTCGATGGTTTAATGTGCGTTTTATGCGACCGTCGCATCCGGTCACCGAGCGCATCGGGATCCGCGTTATTTACTTCATCAAAATATTATGTTTATTATTTCCCCAACGCCTCCGCAGGATGTTGAAAATTGTTGCTAACGTCACGTTTCATAGAAATATCAAAGTGTTTGCATGTATTTATAAGAAGCGGTAAACATGCTATTGACATCAAAGGAACTAGTCGATTTATTTGCTAAAGGTAAGGAATACACCTAACATTCGAGTGTATGGGTAAAAGTATCCACGGCGTTCGGACCTGTTGGCTGAGCTCATGAATGCTTTATTTGATCAATATCGCCCTCCAGGGCGGAGAGAGTGTGGGTAGTGGGACACGCCACGTGTCCACGCGGGCGGCGCGGCGGCGTGGCGTAGACTCTAGATTTATTGGAATATGTAATCATGTTATGTGATCGTGTTAGAGCTTTCCATCTCCGTATGTAAATATAATATAGTCGGTTTTATTACCATAATGTTGTTCAAGGCCACCGTGGCCGCGATCACTGTTCTGCGGCGGTCGTTAGCGCCGTGTTTGAGAAGCCATTGACATTACCCTCATTGTCCGACAGCCTGTGTCCACAGAGGAACTCGCCGCCCGCGCCGGTTCACTACTGTCAGATTGCACCTCGCTCTCTCTTGTGTAATACGCACCTAGACATGTACTTGAGTGTTACGTACTTTAAATACATCAATTACTTTTCAATAACATACACCTCCTAATAAAACCAACACACAGCTCCGACAGACGAGTCGAGGACGCAGGCTCGGCAACCCCGCAAACACATTAACTCCGAATGGTAATTGAACCTTGCTCGTTGTTAAATGGGGTTTTGGATGTCTAATTGCTGACATCTACCTATGACCACCGAGCAGTATATCGCGACACTGACAGGTAGAACTTACCTACCCTGTTGCTTTGCTGGTAAGGAAGTACAGCGCTTTTAATATAAGTATGGCGTAGGAGACGTCGTCCTGTCCTTGAGGAATACAGCTTTCATGCAGTTACAGGAATAGTAACTCCCCAAAGGAAGGTCCCCCCCCCCCCTCTTCCCGTTTCACGTAGGGTTTCAATTTCCTTGCAGCCTTCGATCTCACCGCGCGGCGGGCGGCCCCGTGTGGGGCGGCTTTGTGGGTTTCGCCGGTTTCGGTATTTGATACCAACTGAATTGACTATACCGATGTTTGGTATTGGGCCGACATAATTTTTTAGGGAGTTGAGGGGGCCATGGGCTACATTTCTCTGGTGGATTCAATGTCGCTGAGATATTATTTTTTAAAAGATTTTTCGAATATCACCCAAAACAAAATATCTTTTTTATTTGTAGTTACCACAAAACAACATGTGCAATGTATACTGTACGGAATACCGCACGATAGGTAAAGTCAATAAACTGGGTCAGGTATAGCTCAGCAGATTCACCTACTCACACATGTATAAATGCTTACGTTTTATTGTAAAGTATTACTTATTTGCAATGAATTAAATCAGTGTCAAACGATCACTCGGGGTTTGATTCGTTCTTTATCCTTCCCTCTACATCTTAAACTAACTTTACATATAACTGTAGAACACACTACAGTTTTTGGTCCTTCGATCGGTTATTAACTAGTGCCGTTTATTACCGGTTTTTGGCCGACTCCTGTCGACGTTCGGGAGACACGGTCTATAGCTTGGTTTACGGTCTACTATCCTGTATGTGACGTATCATCGACGTTTGATACCATACAGCGAAACTGTGCTCTATTGTTTAGTGAATTTGTACGACTGCGAATCGGTTGACTGGCCTCCCACAAGCGGGTCTCACCAGTCATTGAGAAGGCGCATAAAGTTGTGCTAAGTTCACGAGGACACCGAGTACGTACAGGTACTTTATAACAGGTAAGTACTGCACATTCTACCTAGGTACCATACCTACAAGTACAACATGGAGAATATAATTCAGCGGCAACAGGACATTGTTGAAGCTATCAAGAAGGTAGAGCGTAACTTTGACAAGGATTCAGCGAGTCGAAAGACCCGTAGATACCTGGATGAGCGTCTGGATGCCCTTGACAAGCTGTGGGCAGACTTTCAATCCAACAATCACAAGCTGTCTGCGTACGAAACACAGTCAGACAGTCGGTACTTTGTGGAAGATCAATTCGGTCAAATGAGAACATAATCGAAATATGAATAATTTTTTTTAAAAGTTCTTCTTTATTGTTATAAGACTTTCCAACGATATGCTTCATGCATAAATAAATAAATAATAAATAATGCTGGACAATCACACAGCATTCTCTAGCCCCATGGTAAGCAGAGCTTGTGTTATGGGTACTAGATAACTGATATACTAATATAATACAATATATTACATAGATAGATATTTTTTATTATACATAGAAGACGACCGGAACACCCGCATGACTTAACGAATTATTGATTAGGTGATCTAACTAGGATACCTTGTTGTAGCTTGTCGTTCATTGAACGCTTTTAATGTACATTTTGTTGTGAATGACTCTTTTAATGTACATTTTGTTGTGAATGACTCTTTTAATGTACATTTTGTTGTGAATGACGCTTTTAATGTACATTTTGTTGTGAATGACTCTTTTAATGTACATTTTGTTGGGAATGACGCTTTTAATGTACATTTTGTTGTGAATGACTCTTTTAATGTACATTTTGTTGTGAATGACGCTTTTAATGTACATTTTGTTGTGAATGACTCTTTTAATGTACATTTTGTTGTGAATGACGCTTTTAATGTACATTTTGTTGTGAATGACTCTTTTAATGTACATTTTGTTGTGAATGACGCTTTTAATGTACATTTTGTTGTGAATGACTCTTTTAATGTACATTTTGTTGTGAATGACGCTTTTAATGTACATTTTGTTGTGAATGACTCTTTTAATGTACATTTTGTTGTGAATGACTCTTTTAATGTACATTTTGTTGTGAATGACGCTTTTAATGTACATTTTGTTGTGAATGACGCTTTTAATGTACATTTTGTTGTGAATGACTCTTTTAATGTACATTTTGTTGTGAATGACGCTTTTAATGTACATTTTGTTGTGAATGACTCTTTTAATGTACATTTTGTTGTGAATGACGCTTTTAATGTACATTTTGTTGTGAATGACTCTTTTAATGTACATTTTGTTGTGAATGACTCTTTTAATGTACATTTTGTTGTGAATGACTCTTTTAATGTACATTTTGTTGTGAATGACGCTTTTAATGTACATTTTGTTGTGAATGACGCTTTTAATGTACATTTTGTTGTGAATGACTCTTTTAATGTACATTTTGTTGTGAATGACGCTTTAAATGTACATTTTGTTGTGAATGAAGCTTTTAATGTATATTTTTTGGGTGATTTTACCCAAAAAATATGTCGCTCCCAATCCCGGACACCCTGTATTTGTACATTTTCTCGGAATGTAATCTTTAACTACTTCTGTTCTTAAGCTCCTCTCGACGACCTCTGGACCTTGTCAATGTTAAACTTTTAAATTTTCTTGTATAATGGATGTGGTACGAGTATATGATTGAGTCCAATATTGCCCGAGTACCTACATATCTTATCTGTACGTATTAGAATGTGGGGCACCTGAGTAGGTATGTATGACGAGAGGTGTAAGGTCGGCGGCCCGTGCTGCGCCCGGGCTGTGGACGCCTGCTGGCGGCGCGGCGCGGGGGCTCGGTATCAGGGTCACGGCAGCCTCCGCGCCGTGCTCGGTCGCCGATCCTATCCGATCACACCTAATTAGCGCGGTCGTCTCCGAAACTGGAATGAGCTGTTAGGTTGTTACTCACGGTCTTGGCCAAATGATTCAATTATTATTTATTGCCTTTTCTTCCTTTGCTTATTTATGGTCCAGTAACCGGGGAAGGAGGGCATCGTCCCGGCGGCGGAATGATATCACCTGTTACTTATTGCCATACCGCTGCAGATCACTGTATACACTAGGTACATATAGGGGGTGGGCCAGGTGTATGACGTGTACAATTACAAGTAAACAAATTTTAGTCGAAGTTAAAGTAGCTTCCGGTCGTGTGAAGTTTATTTGCCCTTTCAGTCGTTGACCTCGCCCGGTGAGGTGAGTGCTGCCTCCGACCGAGCCGTACACCCCGCCCGCCGCCCGCTGGTGACCCGGAACGGAATGCTCTATCCTCTACGTCTCGCAAATCAAATTGATCGCCCGTGTTTATGCCGTGCGTCGGGTGAAAAGGTCTAATCTATTCGGAGAACTTATACTCATCTCTTAGTTTTCAATAATTCCACAGATGTGTCTCACTCTCAGGCCAGGCCGAGCGCGCGGTCGGCGAGAGGATGTGGTTTAGTGTCATTAAGTGAAAGTGTAGCTGTCTGCCTGAGCCTGCGCGGAAACAGGCTCCGATTTCAATTTCACCCTCAGTCAATCACTGAATGATGTAACCTGACACGTGCCGCCCGCGCCGACTCGCTGCACCATGGGCGGCGCGCGAGGGGTCGTATACTCGGAGGACGTTGAGCAGGCTAATGAGGTGACGGCACGATGGATCCTTGCCGCGGTGAAATCACACGGTGCCAATTACGGACATTACCCACTTGGCCAGACCAGAACGACGCCGCGCGACCCCAATTATGACCCTAATGCGTTAATGCCGGGTCACACGTATTATTTGATTAAAACCTCGCAGTTGTTGTAACAGGCACATACATACCTAACTACCTACATGTTCGTCTCTATTTTGTTTGCAAGCATGACAGTGGTCTTTCTGCGGGTCAAGGCAGTCCCGTTAGAATGAGTCGCAGAATAAGTTAACACTTTGAGTGCTGAAAACGCACGGTATGAGTTTTCTACAAGTGACTAATATGCGTAAATCCACACTAGCGCAGCGGCTGAGAAAATACAGATCTTTGTGACTCAGCAGAGCTGTAATATTTTTCGAACGAAACGCATGTGCGGCGCAACACAACCGCTGTGTAGAGCGGCAGCACGAATTTTTTAGGTAAAAAAAAAGATCGCAGTCGTCGAAAAAAAACCGCAGTCAAAGTGGATTCTTCGAAAGTAATAAATCGTCATATGGATCCGTCGCGGTCTGCTGATACTGTACTCGACGCGCGCTGCGCCTGCGCCTGCGCCCGGCACACTCGGCTGCGCAGCGCACCGGCTCAGTATAAGTATATACAGTACGGAAACTAGGAACAAACACTCGAAACGGCACACTCACACAAACATGCACATCGACACGGCTTCTGGGTGATTCTCGGGGATGCTCAGTAGCGGTTGTCGCGGCTAGGCGTGTGCGGTCGTGTGAAAGTGAAAAATGACCCGCTACAGATATTGCGTTGCATACGGCTGTATGAACTCGGCTTCATCAAAACCGGAGCTGTCGTATTTTAAACTTCCTGCTGATTTTGAAAGGTAAGAATAATTTATGACATAATGAATTCGTGAACTTATATGTAAATCAAGAATGGCGGCGGTTTTGAGGATGTTTAAAGTCAATTAACGACCGATGTGGCGCGGTGGGCGAAGGTCCGCCTGCGACGCAGGAGGTTGCGGGTTCGATTCCCGCCTCGGAACAATTGTGTGTACGATCTGCAGATATTTGTTCCGGATGTTCTGGTCGTTTTCTATGTATAATAAAAAAATATCTATCTATTTAATATATTGTATTATGTATATCAGTTATCTAGTACCCATAACACAAGCTCTGCTTACCATGGGGCTAGATAATGCTGTGTGAATTTTTAGCAGCATTATTTATTTATTTAATGAGATTTTACAAATAGAGACGTCATACTCATTGTAAAGAAATAATAACTTGGCGATAATTTATTAAAGTGGCCTAATACCTACCTAGCACTGTTTGAGCAGACAACGCAAAGCGGCAACAGCGCAGTGATTTTAGTTCGAACAGACGAGACGCCGCCGCACGGCATATGTTCTTATCTCTGTCACTCATAAACGCAACGCACGCATTACTTGTCTCGTTCGTGTAGGTGGCAAAGCGGCAACCTCGCGGCACTGATTTTTGAGTAAATATAACATCATTGTTTAAACTAGATTGTAGACTTTCAAAATTTAAATATAAGATGGCGGCTGCAATCAATTATGAAATTTTGCATCATGGGTATCGTTTTTATGGTTTTCGAGGGTGCTGAAGTCGATACTGCTGTCAAAATGTGAATCCAAGATGGCGGCTGCTATAAATTATCATTTTTTCCGTCATGGGTGTCATTTTCATAGTTTTCGAGGGTGCTGAAGCCGATACTGCTGTCAAAATGTCAATCCAAGATGGCGGCTGCCATAAATTATAAATTTTCCGTCATGGGTGTCATTTTCATGAGGGTGCTGAAGCCGATACTGCTGTCAAAATGTGAATCCAAGATGGCGGCTGCTATAAATTATCAACTCTGATTTTGAAACGCGGTACGGTTCGCAGCCGCTCATGAGCGTTGCGCGCGCGCTGCCTGCGCTACAATGTCTGCGTGCGCCCGCTCCGACGAGCTCACGAAACGTTTACGTCCAACCGCGGCTCACACGCGACGCCATGAGATTACCTATTTAAATTGTATTTGTAAGCAAATACTTTACTAACAAAGAAAATTTAACTAGTTAGACAATTGACCTAACTGCAGACTATTGTAAACAATCTACAGGTAGCTCAATTGACCCATATCAATACCAGTCGGAAGCGTCCCCAAGACGCTGGTTGCTGGCTGATGCGCTGCGCAACATACTCGTCAGATCTCGGATCACGCGTCGCTTCGACCAGACGAAGAGATTATTATATTATACCAGACCACATTTGTAAGCTAGTTATTTCAATTCCATTTATTGATCAGAACAGAAAAAAATCGTCTTAATAAAAAATATATATAAAAAACAAGAAAAGTGACAACCCTAGTGCTATAATGGAGCGTAGGTATTTATTTCATCAACTAGGCTTAGTTTCCATACTGTTCTATATGTGTACTGTGGCACCGGTTAGTAACGTAATCTCTCGATGTCACAGCCAATCAACTGGCCAATCATACGAACAGATCATGCAGAAATACGATCTGAGAAGGGAATTGGCGAAAGTGATTTGCAAAATGTAGCACAGAAGTAGGTGTTCTGTTTGAAACTCACCTTACTTACAAAATCTATCAAGTTTAGCGTTATTCCGCCGGCTCGAACACAACTGGGGATGCCGCAGGCTGACTTGACTGTAAATACTCTGCGTCTCTCTGAAATTATGTGAATATAAAATTGTTCATATCGCTTTGTCATGTCTCTTTTATGAATATTGCGAAATGTGAGTGCTTTAAAGTCCACTTAGTGCGTTAATGGCTCCAGCGGGGGCGCCAGGAGGCCAGGCCAACTGCTGTGTCGGCTGCGGGGCGACGACGACCCCATTCCGCCTATATTCTTATTGCATTACGTGCAGTAGGATCGTCGTCCTGCTACCATGTAGAGTAGAGTAGCTAGGGTTCGCGTGCCGCTCCCCCGCTCCGCTCTACACTAATCGTTAATGGCTCCAGCGGGGGCGCCAGGAGGCCAGGCCAACTGCTGCGTCGGCTGCGGGGCGACGACGACCCCATTCCGCCTATATTCTTATTGCATTACGTGCAGTAGGATCGTCGTCCTGCTACCATGTAGAGTAGAGTAGCTAGGGTTCGCGTGCCGCTCCCCCGCTCCGCTCTACACTAATCGCCTCAATTCCCTGGAAACCGCATGTTACATACAAGTGCATGATGGAAATGAATGAGTCACCCCTGTAACTCTATAGGGGTTCAACGGTTATGTTTGTGAGCGACTTAGTTTACATACGCGTCGAAAGCTTGAGACGCAGGCTACAGGCCGGTGGAGTCTGTGCTGTGGAACGTTGGGAACAAGCATATGATGTTAGGTGACTAGACAAGAACACGCTCTTATCGTGTAAATATTGGCGCGACGGAACAATTTAGCGATATCTATCGAGAAAGTGCTACTGATATATATACATATATCAGTAGCACATAGAAATGAATACACACAAAAATGAATGCACATAAAAATGCGGATAGATATAGATAATACTTAAAATTGGGTTATCAGACGTTTGTTGACCTCCTTATGTTCGTTGTAATTGTTGACTGACAACGATGAATGCATGTGGGAGATAGCGCGATGTGTGGCCTGTGAACACAGCACATGTCTGTGTGGTGTTCGTTTGATACCTACATGAGTGTAGAGTCATCGTAATGTAACTTTCACCGATGTTCAATGTGGTTCGTCCATTGTTTGATGCGGTGGGCGGCGGCGGCGGCGCGGCGGGCCCGGCGGAGGCGCGAACCGTGGAACATAACGTTGCGGAAAAAACTGAACAATTACCGAGACAATATATAAGTGGTGGTTATAGGGGGATTTGCATGTAAATGGAATAGCTTTCTAACGGCGGCGGCGCGGCGGCGATCGGTAATGAGAGGGAAAGCGCAGGACGGCGCGGGGCGCGGGGCGGGGCGGGGAGCGGGGCCCGCTGCCAAACCACTTTAGGAAAACAACCTTCTCGTGCTTTGCGTGCAATTCCACAATTATAAATATTATTTACCTTGAATTTTTTTTTAAATTATAAATAACTATAAACGTATATAGGCCTTTCTTTTCCGGTTCATGCACAGCTCTCACGATGTCACGCGTCGGCTTGATTCCGTGACTTGTGAGAGTCACCTGCATTCTGTTCTCGAGTCGACCAACTCTCGGCGCCACCAATCTTATTACTGCAGCGTTGGTTAACGAGCCATCAATCAGCTGCCCGCGCGGCGCACTCTCACAATCAAATCATCGAACAGAGATTGATGGAGAGGATCATGAACGTAAAAAATGTCCGGACCGAGTCTCAGTCAACCGAAGAACGAAGCACTCACTGATAAACCGATTTTGACATTGTCAATTTATAGACCGCTCGTCCGCCATTACCTCTTTATACACCAACAGAGTGACTCTATTGTAACTTAGATCGAAAAATATAAAATGTCTTCTTGTGTGGTCAGATGTTGCCGAAATCACACTAATTTAGTAAATAATAAACACAGAATCACATTCATTTCACACGTAAATTTTTAATTACATCCACTTATTTCTTCGATTGAACGCAAATAACTATCAACAGAAAAATGACAACAAAAGCACAAATCTTGCCGGTGTTACCAGCACGTAACCTTCTAAATTTCCGAATGTGGGAGTTAATTAAAAATGTTTGAATCTTTGTATTATATTATAATTCTTAAAATTGGAATTACGTAGGAAAATAATTATAATCATAGGTTGGTATGTTACGTAGTAGGTAGGTCTTATAAAAACTATAACATTTTTGTGATTAAAGCATTACGCTATTTTTTTTGAATAATAACTACCTACCAACTTGATATGTGATCTGTGATTTGTAGAAAATTTTATGAAAATTATCGGCATTTTCTTTTTCATAGTTGGCATCTCTCACTTATGACAATTCCGCCATTGCTGTTCTTGACTTGTGATTCCGTAGGAATCCGTCTGGAATTATTACTTAGTCTATGGAGAGGACCTCTTGACCCGGCGCTCTCGATACACGACAAGCTGCTGAGTACTAGCCTAGATATAATACCTCTAAATAATACAGCTGGGACTATGTTAGGGGTACTTACTTACTTAGTCCCTTTATGGATCAGTCACAGAGAAAAGATTTATATTTATTACCTTTTATCATTCTTTATATTGAACTATGAACTATCCGTTACTAGCTTCTCCGCGCTTGAAGGATTACCTTTCTCAAGTAGAATATTAAAGACGCGGGTGGAGTTCACTCAGGTGTCGCTAGCTGTCCGGGCCCTTTGTTAAGAATTCTGTGGATGTATGTAGAGAGTGTCAACTCTACATACATCCACACCATTCTTAACAAAGGGTAGGCATTGTGCGAGCCTTGGAGCGGTGCTGCGTGATACTGGTTTGAAAGTAACGGTGTGATGGCGGTTCACCGACCGGCTGAGTGCTAGCTAGCAGGGCTACTTCTCTACCTACATTAGGTCTGGGATATGAGTTAGGTCTGGCAGAATTTTTGTAAAAACGAATTAACGTTTGATACTAGTCTAGTTCAGCGGCGGCCGGCTCGGTCTGACTGCCCGAGTACCGGCCGGCGGGCGGCGCGGCGCCCCCTCGCGGAGTACACTCGACGTTCGGTATCTGATCGCGATAATGCCTATTGATTCTTGTATTATGTTCGAGTTCGCGTATCAGTTATTGCTGACCGTGATCACGGTACCCTCTTCATTGCAATAACCGATTGCTCTCCACGTAGCGTCATCAATCAGCATGTGTGCGTTAGCTTCTCTTGAAAAGTTATTCTTCACCCATGGCATGAATTTGAAGATGAAAGTTTGGACGACGTTCGTTCGACGTTTGTTCGACGTTTGACGACGTTTGTTCTTCCTCACTTACACAACGGGAGAGCAGGTGCGGAGGCTCGGCCTGACGAGTGAAGAGCCCACTCCATGCACTCAGTAGGGATAAGCGCGTGGCTCCCTCGCGCTCGTGTCGCCGGGTGACATAACGTGGTGAGCGGAGCGAGGCGCGTGGATGACATGATGTGCGGGAAGTGTTTAATGTCCACTTGTGTGTGGGTGACGCCGCCGCCACGCCGCCGCGCCGCAGCCCGAGCACGCGGTCCGGTCATGTGCCTCCCGTGCGGCTCCCTCACATAGCTAATGCTTCCGGGTACTCGTGCCCTTCTCACGAGATTGTACAGAAAGCGCTTTCTAATCATGTCAAGGAGGCATTCCAAAGAACGTAAGGTAAACTACACGTACAACCAAAATAAAAATAATATGTATCTAATTGTAACCCGGATTCGTTAAACTTGCACATCAAACGGTATAAGTCGGTACACGCACTTTCCAGCAATTTGCTGTCCGTTGTTGAATTGAGGCGTTCGAGTAGAAACTTGTCGTGTGTCTGAATTATGAACGTTATGATTAGTCATTTTGAGAAAGTTGATATTTGTAATCTGGCATTTAGCCTAATTAAGTACTTAATGTCGACACATGCTTTATGTGGTGTACGAAGCCTATTTATGAAATGTAATTTTTAAAACTTCAATAAGCAGGGACCGGGGAGGCGCCCCCACACTGCGTTCGTATCTCTGATCAGTGCTATTGCATCACCTACATCATGCAGCGCGACGTGACGCGACGTACAAAGGAGGAGGCACCTACCTCTTGGTATTGTTATGAACTGTCAGCGATAATGCGCGGACGCACATCTTCTGAGAAGTCAATTGAAGCCGTGTACTTGTAGCATTTCATTTCGGTAAGAAGCGGATGACTGCTCCGAGTTGTTTATTTTTTGTCGTTCTTCTTAGAAAGCTCATACAAAGCCCTCTCCATAGAACTCCTTGGTAGCTGTGTTGTGAACTTGTCACAGCACTTTATCGACAACATCCTATTTGACGACCTCTGTGGCGCGGTGGGCGAAGTTCCGCCTGCGACGCAGTAGGTTGCGGGTCGATTCCCAACCTCGGGTCTGGTCGTTATCTGTTTATTTATAAAAAATACAGCAGTTAGCTTACAGTCTAACACCAAAACACTAACTACCAGACTTAAAAAAGACAGAATACATATATTAAAAACAATATAAGTACAGTATATAATAATAAATTAAAAACAAGATTACAAATAGGTAGGTAGTCATACATACATAAACAGATTATTTAAAAGTAAGGTACAATCTTAAACTTAAGTAGATAAGGCTTAAACTATCATTAAATATGTCCACATGTTGGAACTGTTGCAAGAAATCGTTGAGTAGTGCGAGTGCTCTGAGTGTAGGAGCGTTACCGGCGTGTTGCGTACGCGCTGCTTGTAGAGCAAAGAGCCGATGGAACCTGCGTCCCGTTCTAATGTAATTATTTGGGACATAAAGGGTAACTGTACCCAATTTTACAGGATTATCCACTCTGTTACGGAGAACTAGACAGTAGTGCATGGCTAAATGCACTTTGCGTCTCAACTCTAGTGTATCCAGACATGATCCAGACCAATCATACCGGTAACAAAAGGAGAGGGAAAAAGATACGGATAATACGATAATACCCATAAATTCGTTTATACAGATATGTACTTATACTTAATAAAAAATATCTATCTATGTAATGTAATGTATACCCATCTAGTACCTATAACACAAGCTCTGCTGAGCTTGGGATTAGATGATGTCGTGTGGATTGTCCAGCATTATTTATTTTTATTATTGAAGGAGTACTCACTAGCGCGTCCTGTTGCACGCGCCGTGAGTGCTCGTGCGACTCTAGGAGGCTCCGGCACTGACAGAATGTTAGTACCTGTGCGTATTTGGTGTTGAGTTGAGAGCAGGCGCCCCGCGCGCGCCCCGGGTCAGTACGCCGCGCCGCCGACGACGCGTGCGCGCGCACCCGAGGTCAGCGCCGACCTTCGCGTCAAGGACAAAAGGCGACTGACAACATTAAAAATTTAGGTAGGTGCTCGAGCAGCTCGCACCTCTTGCAGATCGCACTGCTCCTACGGTAACGAAGGGCTTTATATCCCGGCTTCAAAGCTCGTCATATATATTCGTCTGACCTAGTTCCGCCGGAGCGCTATACACTGGAGAGGACCGGTGAACTTTCTTATTCCGTGTCGTCTCCAAGGTAAAGGAGATAGGTACTAACCTACCTACTATAAGATCCTTGTTGTATGAAGGTGAACAGAAGGCAGATATATACCGCAACCGCTCTTGCGCTTTACCCATTACTTCGTAGTTTTAGTATCCAGCTTTTTGCGCGAACTACTTACCATTTATTAGCTATATTCAAGTTTTGATTCCGCTGCGGCACCTGAGGGCCTGTTCTAACTACTACGTAGTGCTCGCAGGAAACATAAGAAAGGCAGACGAAAGTTAAAATTACAGATGTACGAGTATGTCTGTCCAACAAAACAATGTAGACAACATGAGATTTGTGAAGAAACAAGACTTGTAATTATACGCAACCCAGGGTACGAGAATCCGAAGTGCTCTTGACATATCACTACATAGTATAAAACAAAGGCGCTTTCCGCTGTGTGTCTGTCCATATGTAGGTATGCTTGCGAATCTTTCAAACTACTCAACGGATTTTGATGCGGTTTTAATAGATAGAGTGATTCAAGAGGAAGGTTTATAAGCCATTTGACACAACTTTCCACGCGGGCGAAGCATAATAAAATGATGACGATTTAAATCTTCGCATATGGGTACCTAATTAGACTGTAGGTATGGCAATCGTGAACGAAGTCGCGGGTACAGCTAGTCGGAGAATAAAGGTGTAACTCATGTTCGCTTGGCAGTCTCGTCACGCCGCCTCATTACAGAAGAGGTACTCGTAGTTCAGCACGCGACCCGCAGAGAGAGGAGGGCGCGGGCGCGGGCGGTACCGCACGGAGACTGCACGTACATGCCATGTACCTCTATTATCTTTTTTAATTTACCTTGACTTTCTTAAATGTAATGTTATGTAGTTATGACAAATAAAATGAATATATCTGAGTGCTGTGAGCCGCGGGCCGAGACGGCGGCGGCGGCGGCGCGGCGGCGGGGCGGTTAGCTCAAGATTAGTACTGTAGGGTGTGCGCTGCACACGCCGCCGGTCCAGGGAGCACCGAGCGGCCGGCGCGGCGGCTCTCCGACGTTCAAGCTAAAGCATGAAAATATCATCGTTGTTCTTGTTATATTTTGGATTTTGCTGCTATTTTTTTTCGCACCTTCTTGCGCTATGCCTATTGTTAAACTGCGCTGATGAGTATCATTTTGATCGCGTGGGGCGCCCGGGTATTAACACTTTGATTGCTGAAACCACACGGTATGTGTTTTCTACAAGTGACTAATATGCGTAAATCCACACTAGCGCAGCGGCTGAGAAAATACAGATCTGTGTGACTCAGCACAGCCGTAATATTTTTCGAACGAAACGCATGTGCGGCGCAACACGACCGCTGTGTTGAGCGGTAGCACGAAGTTTTTAGGTTAAAAAAAGATCGCAGTCGTCGAAAAAAAATCGCAGTCAAAGTGTTAAGTACTTGTACTCGAGCGCTACACACAGTAATCTCATCATAATAACCGTGATCTGATGATACATGTGGTGGGTGGGAGTGGAGTGGTGTCATGGGAGCGGTGACGCGACTGCTCGTTGATGCAATTAGCTGCGGTGTCTGCGGGACCTCCTCAAGGCGTGTAGGGCCCCGCGCTAGTAGCGGGCGCAGGCGGCGGCGGCGCGGCGGCGGCGGCGGCGTCATCGCTATATCTATTTCTTCCAGGTCATCGCACAGCTCTATCATTACATTTTCAGCTTCGTGAATATATGTATGTGTTCGCATCGTAACAAGTCCTCAGACAACCAAGAACCTAATAAAACTTGTTCAACAGAAAATAAAGCAACTTTAAATAAGGAATTTTAAACCCGGCCTCAAATATTATAATAGCCTACTAAATATTTGCCGGCTACGATCTCAGTGGACGGTTTGTGTTCTAATTGTTATTCTTTGGAACACGACACACAAGGTGATGCGTCCGCTGAAGTCGGTACGGGGTCGGGTCGGCTCCGCCCCGCCGCCGCCGCCGGCGCGGGACTGACGTAACGAGTACATACTCTATTTCCGTTACATTATTTTAATGATCGGTTACTGTTGCTGTTCAGTTCAGTCATCGGACTAGAGATATTAATGCTCCCTGGAATCTATTAAATCGTAGCTGCCAAATGAATTTTTGTGAAAGCAGAATCATTTCGACGAGACGAGATAGTAAGTATCGATGGATTCCCCAAGGTGACGTGACGGACGCTAATGTCAGGGTTAATGGTGTGGTGAGGCAGGGCGGCGGCGGCGCGGCGTGCGCGCGGGCGGAGCAGTGCAGCGACCGCGGCGCGGCCCTGACCGTCAGCTCTATAAATACGCAGAGCGTTACTACGAGACCTGACCACCGCACGCACCCACCGCCGGCCCTTACACCTACCCATACATACATATTGAACACCTCGGAGACGCAGCGGCCGAAGGTCCGCCGGCAACGCAGCAGGTTGCGGGCTCGATCCCGGACCCCACCGCGGGACAAAAGCTTGTACCATCTGCAGATATTTTGTTAAGTTCCGCAATCGTGCAAATTCTCCCATTAAATAACAGAACTAATCTGATCCACAGCGCCTACAAACTAGTTCTATCACCTCTGCAGCGATTAGTCGCGCCGCCGCCGCCGCCGGTCGGGAATCGCTGCGTCGCGAATGTCGGAAAAACTGATAATGACTGGTCGACTCCACTTAGCAACGAAACCACCAGGTTTATTACTCGACGACGCGCGAATTGCACCCTACAGCGCAGGGTGAATGGTCACACGTCAAGGCCGCCAAAGAATCACCAACTGTCATTGATATATTAAAAAAAAAAGATAAGGCACTAGCTTCCCGAAAATGGCAAGCTCAAATCTGGTCCAATCTGGTCCCCCCACCTCAGTCATAGTCGGATCGGCGGCGCGGGCGTTCGTGATTCGCGCGCTTGTTACCAAGAACTTTTGTGTTATTTATTGACTAAAAAACTGTAGCAATGCCCTCGTGCTCGTTCACTAGGTGTACAAACAGCTCCAAAACAAAAAACAAAGCTCAAGGCATCAGCTTTCACTCGTAAGTACACCAAAAATTTATATTTTATGATTATTTTGCTGCCCAATTTCGCCATTTGCAGACAGGGATAGAAATATACGAAACATTAGTGTGTTAAAAGAGATAGCAATAGTCTTGTTGCGAGTAGAGTCGTTCTTCAATTCACACCATCAATCTTGTCCCAACTGGTGTGATAGTGGTGCTAGTTGCAGAATAAAAATTATATTATTTTCCCTCTCATTACGACGTATAAATTCAATGGAAACAAAGGGGCATCCCTTTGTTTCCATTGAATTTATACGTCGAGTACAATCACAAAAAACGGTCATTTTTAGGTACTGTCTGTATGTGTGTAAAGTTTTAAATTCTATTCGTGGAACCTTTCTACCATTTGTACCTATTCATTTCACATTATTTAATGTACAAAACACAAAATAACCTAATTATGTATATTCATAATAATCATAGGTACCAGTTGGGACAAGATTAATGGTGTGAGTTAAACGAACAACTCTAAAACGATAGACTAATACTGTTGTTTCGGTCTCACTTCGGTCTTAGGTACGTCTTACCATCTTTGTTGCTCTTTATATTGCACAGGACTAGAAATGTAACTGTGAGCGTATGTGTTTGCGTGTAGTTGTAACACAGGCCAATTATTGAGCAAGCTCTGGGAGAACGTAACCTATCTTTTTTTTTTTAATACATCAATGCCAACTGTCCGTGTTGCGCCTACCCCTCGCACGGGTCAGCCTCCGGGAACCCTAGCCTCTATCTGTAGGTCCTGTGGTATCCGCGCTGCGCTGACGTGATTCAAACTACATGTTGTATTTTTGTATCAGTTAATAATCCGCTGCGGCGCGGGGCTGAGCACTCCACGCTGCGCCGCCGCCGCCGTGGAACTGTTTGCGGTTTGCTAAGCTGGAAACAGCATTGAAACACTTGTAGTAGATCCCTCCGGGTGTGTTCAACTTCCACCAGAGTTAAGACGGCCAGCAAACTGGAATGTGTATAATGAACCCAACCGATAGGCTCGCTCTATTTACTTTGACAGTTCACGGCTCGATGACGCAGTCTAGCTCGGGTGGCGCGGCTAGCAGGTATTCATACTCCTCTACTCTCAGGTCCGAGTGGTATGAATACTTCTAATATAATCTTGTTGATCAAATACAAATCATTTATTGATAACGAAGTTACATGTCAAAAGGTGTATTCAATATAAAAAATAATTATATTGCCTTAATATAATATTTAAAATGGTATAGCTAATATAAATAGTTAATTAATTAATAGATGGTGAACTAAATTTTATATAAATTTTTATTTCTTTTGATCAGAGTGAGTGTGCACGAGTGGGAGAGTTGTACAGTAGTATGTGTTGTCCTCAGGAAGCGGAGCTGAGCTCGTGGACGGCGTTCCTGCAGCGCGCCGTGGACGCCTCCTACAACACGGAGATCGTCATCGACAACCTGCACAACATGATCGGTGAGTGAAAACCCGCCGCCTCCAGCGACCGCCGCCGCTCTGGCGTCGTCGCCTCCTTAACTTACGAGGTGTCCTGGTGCACTGGTCTTGGAACTCTCCATTTAGGCCTAATTTTGTCTTTCTATTGTATAATAATTCTAGGAACGTGTCGAGGGACCTGAGCCCGCGGCACTCGGCGCGCGTGGGCGCGGGCTCTGGGACTCATCGATAGCGTTTTATGTACAAGTGGAATCACATTGGTTGTCTGGAATCAAGGTCGGTGCGTAGTTAGCCCCACTATAGTAGATACCAGCTGTAGGAATAATGATTGAAGAGCTTGTTTGTTTGACGCGTTAAAAGCCAGCCCCCCGCGCCGCGTCGCCCCGCCCCGCCGCCGCGTCGGCCGGGGGGCTATAGAACACGAGCAGAGATGCCGAGTGCGAGGAATCAGATATAACCACTCGACAGTTAATGCGTTTCCTTTGATACTACTCCACATAGTACGAGTATATCGCCCACAATCCTAACCCAGTTCAGTTACCTCAGACACCATTTAATAGAAGCATTTACATATTAGAGTAAGTCTCTAGTAGAAAAATAAAATAAAATAGATGAGTGCTAATTGAAATCAGCACGGGGTGAGCGGCGCGCTGCGGTCCAGCGAACGCACGCGTGGGCTGGCCCACTGTACGTAATGTTCTGCAATAGGTATTAGATCAGTACCTACTCGGAAGGGTTCACGGGGCGCACTCGAGGATTAAGGACACATGGACTCATGTATACGCAGCGCGGGTTCCTTGACCGGATAGAGACACTGCACATTACTCATTCACTAGTGTGGGGGCGCTTGAAAGATTAACTATACTATTAAACCTATATTATCTGTGGCTCAAGATAATTTATTGTTTCTCGAAAACACTTTTAAAACATCAAAGATAATGATGATTCTGGCATCATTACAAATCGCTGGTAAATATGAGTCGGTAGCCGCGTGGCCGCCCCACGGCATACAGACGGGACAACCCATGCAGGTGAACGCTCTCCGATTGTAGGAGACGGGGAGACTGAAGTCTGAACTGTCTCATTATGAGGGAAGCTTTTCATTATCAAGTATAACTAAATGAAACGAGCGGACACAGAACTCAGCGGCGCGGCGGCGTGGCGAGCGGCGCGAGGAGGCGACCCTCGGCGGATCCTGTGCTCGCTTACTACCAGGGATATATTATATTGTATTGAGTAATCAACAGAAGCGTATGCGTATGCGTATAAAGGGGTTCGTGGAAACACTACGCGTGCAGGCGCTGCGGGCGGTTGTTAGCGATGGCTTACTCATTTTATTTATAAATCGATTTATCATATTCCCCGAACGAATTGGATGAGTAGAGCACCCGTCAGCGATACGGCGACGTGCGTATCGGAGGAACGGACTTGTCCTTGTGTGACTGAAGGCGCGCGCTCCGCCGCCGGCTGCCGGCTGCCGCGCGCATGTGCTCTGTGCTACCTGTGCCATGAGTGTTGCCAACTCAACCGCGAACTGTCTTGTTATCAAAGCAGTAGACACGCGCCGAGAGCGTCCTCTCGTCTCGGGCACAGGCCGAGTGAGACTAGGAGTGTGTGCACGATGCCTCTCATAATATACATTCTTATGATCCGGGTTAAATCATCTGATGAATCGTTTTTGTTAATAGAGTTACCACTCTATTAACAAAAACGATTCATCAGATCTTATAGTTGCTATACAAAACTTTAGATTGTCATAATTAGACGTGAATAACAGTAGTACTACACACAGTAGTAGTACAGTAGTACTATACTGGGCAGCATTTGGGAAACTACGTCAAGTTCACGTCATCCATACCGCAATGCTTGAAAACGAAAGTTTTCAATCAGTGCGTCCTACCCGTTATGACCTACGGAGCTGAGACGTGGACACTCACGATAGGGCTGGTCCACCAGTTCAAAGTCGCTCAGCGAGCTATGGAAAGAGCTATGCTCGGAGTTTCTCTGAAGGATAGGATTCGTAACGAATACATCCGACAGAGAACCAAGGTTATCGACATAGCTCAAAGAATTAGCAAGCTGAAGTGGCAGTGGGCCGGCCATTTCTCGCGAAGAACCGACGGCCGCTGGGGCAAACGTGTTCTTGAGTGGAGACCACTACTCGGTAAACGCCCTCCGACCAGGTGGGATGACGACCTGCGAAAGACTGCAGGTAGATGCTGGATGCGGCAAGCTGAAGACAGGGCGCTATGGCGCTCATTGGGGGAGGCCTATGTCCAGCAGTGGACTGCTATATGCTGATGATGATGATGATGAACAGTAGTATGTTCTTTGTTCCAGCGGAGCAGCGGCGCTGCGTGCGCGAGGTGTCCTCCAGCAGCGTGTTCGTGGCGATGTGCGGTGCGGAGGCGGAGGCGGAGGCGGAGGCGGGCGCGTGGGCGGAGGCGTCGCCGGAGCCGCGCGCGCCCTCCGCCGCCGCCTGCAGCACGCCCATCGCGCGCGACTAGCCGCCCCACGCGCCGCACGCCACGCGCCGAACTATCTCTCTAGGAACACTTGTTTCTACGAAACCGGAACCTTTTATTATAACATCACCTCGGGGAGATAGCACGAGTATGCATGTGGGCATCGAACCCACTAAAACCTTAAGGGAGGCCCCGCCTCCATTGGTTCTGACGGCATCGGCAGACGGAGCCTGCGTGCACGTACCAGCTGTCGCGAGTGCCGAGGCAGGTGCAGCTGAACTACAAGAGAAGCTTACCATATCGGCCACAGTACCAATAGTGCGCTTGTGATGCGGTTGGTCGATGTTTGGCTTTAACAGTGGTGCGCTCGCCGGCAGCACCCCGCCGGCGCGGCGGCGGTGGCCACGTTATACTGTTTATGGATCTGTAATGGAGAGTGCGGTCACATGTAGAATTGATTTTGTCCTATATTTGTGGGTACTGCCTTACGATGTGCGCCGAGCGCCGCCTTACGCCTTGTGTTCAGTCGCTCGCCGGGAGGGCCCGGTCCCTGCCCCGCGAGAGCTCGGCAGGCTCGCTCTCTACACTCGATAGTAGCCGTCGCGTGAGTGTTGCTGGCAGTAGGGCTCCGCGGGGCTGTGCTGCGCTTGCCTTCGATGTACACTTTACTGGTTTTGGATCTTTTACAATAATTGTCATTAGTTAGTAATATTGAAGTACAGAGTACGTATCTCGATGGTCGCGCGATCTGACTGCGTGCCGGGGGCGGGGGCGGGGGCTGCGTGCCGGGGTCGGGGTGGGGGCCCCAGCCGTAGCGGAGCCGCCTCCGGTTTATATTTATAGGTTATTTTCATTATTATATAATTCGTTAGGAACTTATTATATTTTATCATTACAAGTTAGATGTTTATGACAGTATTATATCACAATATGTGCATTTATGAAACATATAAGATATGTATGTAACTGTTAATATGTAGTGTTGTATTTGATATGTTATAGTATGTGTAAAGTATACTCGAGCGTTGCCAAATTTTCCTTAGTGTATCCTATATACAGTATATACCTCTAATGTTATAGTCGGGTCGCAGTGGTGCGTGCGCCTGCGCCCGCTGCGGACGAGCGCCCTCGCGTGCACCGTCGGGGTCTCGGCGACGTCAGGCGCACTTATGACTAAATCAATATTTACTAACGCTCGTAAGTTTTGCATGAAATCGTATTTTTCTAAATCGTTGAAAGCTATTGAAATGTTTATGAATGCTTGGCAACGTAATGATGTGGAACGATATATTTACAACTCTTCATAATTCCAATGTGATAAACCAACGAAGGATATAAGGTTGTTACGATGTACAGTACATCGCCTCTCGATGCGCCGCGGCCTGCAGGTACCCAAGTACTCGATGAGCTGTCTGGCCGTATCTCTGATATAGATTGTTTATTGAGATATTATTGTACCTTCCTATAGCAGGATAGTGTACCTAATATATAAAAAAAGTTCAAACCTCCGAGTGTTCACGTATTTTCATTGTAGCTTTGATGTGAGCGGTCGCTTAGATACCTATGTACGGAGTGGTTAGGTAATGTCTCCCGTGATCTCAGTGTCGCACGCCGACAGACCGGCGGCGGCGCCGGCGCAGCGCCTCGCTGATGTTGGGATTCTCCAGGAGGCTCCACATTCCAGAGACAACAGGTTGTACCAACATGTTACGTTTTAAATAAAATGAAAAAGTATTTTATAAAATGTTTTATTCAGATGATCCCTACTTTATGATATGGTATGACGTATACTAGCGCTACTTCTAGCGCGGAATGTACCTAACTGTAGTCAGACTCATGAGGGCAAGCTGCGGCCGCTGCGGCGCGTCCGGCGCAGGGCGCTAATTCCTTTATTAACATATTCCTAACATTTACTTAAATTAAACTACATTTGACAGTCCAATCATGCATTTGAATGGTATTCCTTCAGAATGTGTCCTCGAGCTGAATATTCAATAGTTAGGTATCCGATGTCATAGATGTCATATTATCAGTTTGTTAGATTGGTCTGACCACGGCCACTGTTCAGTGTCCCTCTCTAGATTGATCTGACCACGGCCACTGTTCAGTGTCCCTCTCTAGATTGATCTGACCACGGCCACTGTTCAGTGTCCCTCTCTAGATTGATCTGACCACGGCCACTGTTCAGTGGTAGGTTCAGTGTCCCTCATTAGATAAATACAATTTAACCTATCGTTTATTTAGGCTAATGCCGCTAACTTAGGGTAAAAATGGTTGGAATCTTTTATAGAATGGTTAATCGCGAGCGAATACGCATGCAACTGAAAGTGCAGGTAAATGTGTAATGCTGCGTGGGCGGCTTATCCGAACAATATCCATGGGCCGATAGCAAGTCGAATCACTCATTATTTCCGCTCACTAATGTTAGGGACGCTACTTAAAAAATATTACAAGTGTCGTTTCAAAAGTTGTAAAGTCGTGGAAAATGCGATAAAACGGGCACAAATGTGTATCAACAACACTGGCGGCAGTCACTTGATGGATATCATTAGTTTCCATTAATTAACAGAAAAACAAATTAAAGTTACAAATAAAGATTTCCATAAATCAAAATATATTTTTTATTTACTTATAAAAAAAGTAACTCAAAAACAAAACTGGTACTACCTAGGTAGGTAGGTACCTAATTTTGCGCCGCATTGTAGATGTTTTTTGTTTTCCAACTAAATAAATAAAAAAAACAGTGTCCCTGGCCGGATCAACCTGACAAACTGATCTGACAACGGATACCTACCTAACGTATTAAACGGAATACTTTAAAAACTTGCGCTAGAGGAAAATAATGTAGTACCTTGGAATAGCACCGTTCTCACAACACTGGTAATGTACAGGACGACCGACCGTGGTCACTAGGCAAATAAATATAATACTATCTACTAGGGCTCTCGGCTGCCGGGAGGACCGGCAGAATTACAGAATGGCTACACGCTACGTGCGCGACACGAGCTCGAGTATTGAATGTTCACCTCGCGTGTGAACCGCGACCTGCACGCGCCACCTGCGCAGGCCGCGCTACACTCTACAGTCTATGTACACTAATATAATAATACGGCACCGGATATACACATGTCCCTTTACGTATCTCAGTATAGCTGTCCACCGCTGCGGTCCGCTTCAGGCGAGAGGCGCGGGCGGCGGGGGCTGCGTGCGCGGCGCCCGCGCCGGGGACAGCACCTTGTGCGGGACGCAAACCGTGCGCACGCCCAGCTGTGGACAAACAACACGCTCAGTCTCGCGCACGCCACATGAGACGGTCCGTGCACTCGTAGGTGTGGGTAGCTGACCTGCACGGCGACGTGTCCGGGGCGGGCGGCACCTACCACCAGCACGGGGTCGCCGGGGCGAAGCCGGGCGGCGCCGCCCTCTTCGGCCCAAGCGGCGCACACGAGCCGCTGCTGCGGGTAGCCCAACTTGATGCCGCCCGCCACCGTATACGCACGCGGCGGGGGCAGCGGCGGCGGCCGCTCCAGGTCCAGCCCGAAGAGCGAGCAGGTGCGCTTCACCACGGTCGCGTCGCACGCCGCCGGCTCAGCGCTGTCCGGCGGCGGCGTGCCGGCGATGGGCTGCGGGCGCGGCCTCGGCGGCGGGGCGGCGGCGGCGCGGCGCGCGGCCCTGTGCTGGCGCCAGGCGCGCTGCACGGTCGCGGCGGCGGCGTGGCGGCGCGCGCGGCGCATGCGCTCCAGCACCTGGCGCATGCCCTCGCTGAGGAACACGTGCCGCTTGCCAAGCGCCCAGGCGACGAGGGCGGGCGAGGCGGGCGCCGGTGGCGCGGCGCTGGCTTGCACGCCGCGCAGAACGCCGGCGCACGCCGCGCCGCCCTCCTCGCCCGCCGCTGCCGCCGCGCCGCGCGTCCACAACGCACGGTACCGCGTCCCGAACGCGCGGAACCGCATGCGGTGCGGGTACCCGCTCGCCATCAGCTGCGTCGTCTCCAGGATCTGCAGCGCGCGGACCTGGAGCGTGCGGCGCGCGGTCAGCGGACACATATTTACACTTCATTAACAGCTTTATTACTCAGCTGGTATCAAATAGTTAGTATATATCTTTCCATAGGACAAGTCCCCCTTATCCCTTCAAAGTATTAATGGCGAGTCTCTTATTCGAACAACTACAATAACTGATTTGGGTATTACTATAGACTTTAAATTACTTTTTGATCAGCACATTGAGAAGATTACAGCAAAAGCCATGAAGACCCTGGGATTTCTCCTTAGGATAACTAGAGACTTCAACCCACTTAAAATACTGTAGGTATTGTGCATTAGTTCGGAGTAACCTAGAGGATGCATCCCAAGTGTGGAACCCTCGTTACAATACATGTAAAGAAATAGTGCACTACCCTATTAGAGAAACCCCAGAGGAAATTGCTCAAATTCATAAATTTGGAACATAAAATCTATACTCCGAAATATAGCGACAGCTGTAAACATCACCATCCACCTTTGGAGAAGCGAAGAGAAGCTGCTGACCTAACTCTTTTACACAATACCCTACTTATCTTAATAGTCACTTTTGTTTAATATGGAACTGTGTGTACCTTCCCGCCGCTCCTCTCGCAGAAACGACCTCCCCACATGCTCTACTAACTATCGTAAATTCTCTTCCCTGCCCCGCCCAACCGATATTTTTAACACTAATTACTCGCATATTGACTTATTCCATACTAAACAAAACATTTTCAAAAATTAAGGCACGCGGCAGCGTGTCCAAGCCAAGTTCAAGCAAAGGAACGCGCCGAGTGTATCATTACACGAACCACTTGGTGCCACTTTTGACCCTTCTATAACTCAAAACCTCTAACGTAAACACATAAAACTGCGTGTGTATATATCCATAAGGACATGTAGAAGCCTAAATTTCATGAAGCTAGCTCAAACGGTTATTAAGATATCAAATCAAATCAAAATAGTTTATTGCTTTAACTTAAATTAATTAATATATTACAGTGGTATGGGACCCTCTTTTAAGTAATGTAATACCTGTGCTAGAGGGTCTCGCTCTGCAGCGCGGCTATCTTAAAAATAATTAAATTAAGTTTAATATTTAATTTGTATACTTAAATATGTAACTGTGTAAGATATGTATGTGTAAGATATGAAGGTCAAAAAGTCGAAAAAATTCACACTGACTGACTGACATACAATAGTACCTAAATCTAACCTACTTCCAGATGACCTAGAAGGATGAAATTTGGAATCCAGCTCGGTAATTGTCTGTAAACGTAGGAAAAAATCAAAAAATAATTTTTAGTTTTTTGATTTTTTCCTACGTTTTCCAGTTTTTATCAGAATTAAAACGTTGAATAACATATAAAATGACTGATGTAATGAAAACTGACCAAGTCAAATCTAACCTACATACAAAGAGATTTTACATATAGAGACGTCATACTCATTGTAAAGAAATAAAAACATTGCGATATTTTACTATAGCTACATACCTACCTAGCGTCGACGTTCGAACATACAACGCCGCATGGCATTATCTCTGTCACTATATAAACTTAACGCATTGCTTGTTTCGTTCGTGTTGGTGGCAAAGCGGCAACGCCGCGCGGCAATGATTGTTGAGTAAAATAAAATTCACCATTTTACATTTTAACATATTAAACAGTACTTACGTATGAAAAGATACACCCTTTCTGGTTTTTATAGTCCTTGTGTAGTTATTGCACTTTCGGAACACACAACTTGGCATTTTCGAGGTTTATTTAAGTATATTCCGTAAGTGAGGTTACTTACGGAATATACTTAAATAAACCTCGTGTGTTCAACGAACGTGCGCGTCGCGGCCAGGAGCAGGACGGACTGAGTTCAATTAGGATACCTACGTACCTGATTTTCGTTTTGTAAGGCAGACCTCGATACAACGTATCTACGTATATACCTCTATAACATCATTGCCTACATAGATTTGATTTGGCACTCATTTATATCTCCATTCTTTTTGCGGGGAAGCCCCACAGCCAATCATAATTTTTGTATTGAACTTGGCTCTCCTTTTTTACATTTATGTTTTGGTGGGATATAATTTACACAAATTTCTTCAATACTTAGCAGTACGTACAGTACGCAACACTACTACTCGTATTTGTTGTGACCAGCCTGCGTCTCGCAATCTCTACGGGTGTACGGAGGTGTACGTACATTAGTAATTATGTAAAGTTAGTGAATGAGTGAAATCACTGAACACTTTTCAAAAGTTTATTAAAATTAAATAAATAAATAAAATAAAAAAAAATAAAAAAAACCTTTAATTCCATAACCAGTTAACATTAATCATATCAAATTTATAAAATATTATTATTAATATGAAGTAATTAGATTCTTGTTAATATAAATTGTACATTATTATAGTATTTTAATGATTTAAATTTTAATTATGTTCTAAAATTTAAATTTTGGTGGTAAGGACCCCTTTCGGGTACAGGCCTCCTCCAGCTCCTGTATTGTATTGTCTTTGTATCGCTAAGTCGTAAGTAGTAAGAATGTCTTATTCATTCAATATTTTTTTGTCTTGAATTATAACACGTAAAACACATAGGAAGTTAACGAGCCTTCATACGGTAGTATCGCGTCGCGGTCAGTGTCGCACTGGTTAGTAGGGGCGTAAATATGCCGATTCAGTAAGTTCGATAGAATGATGCCACATGCATTCATCTGTACGTCCTCCTACAATGGGTAATCTGGATTTATGTGACTGATAAATGATCTGTACAATGGGCGAGCAGGCAAAACACTTTTAGTTCATTTGTTGTTTTTTGTATTCATTGGGTTGTTAATAAACAAGTTACTTATGTTAGATACATTTTAGTTTAAGCATATTTTAGTATCATAAGTGAAAACTGTTACGCTTTAGTTAGTTATGCCACAAATGTTCCTAAGCTGTTAGTTTTCCATCGAAATAAAAAAAATACGCTAATCAGCTCCTTATGAGGTGGCCTCCGACGACGTGAACACTGTCAGTATCGCGCGGGCACGCGCAGTGAGTAGGTGTGTGCAAACTGCTCCATTTATGCCAGGTAACATAAAAAACTTAAAATCGTAAAGTTTGATTCTTTATTACTTCATTATTTTTATGAAATGAGCTTCCTTTAATTTACATTATTATATAGTCAAAATAATAGGCCATTTTAATAAAAAAAATTATACCAATATTTTTCAATAAACAAAAATGTCCAAAATATTGTCATAAGGCAAGTTGTAACGATAGCTCGGGGCACGTTGTAAAATGTTACAACTTGTTCTCCTTCATGTTTTTAAATGTAAGTGTTATTTATGTGTTGTTATTTGTTGTTACATTTGTTACATGTTAATAAAATAGTATGTACAAAAAACCCACTGCTGGACAAAATCCCTACATATTGCATAACTAACAGATTTATATGTTTAGTTTTCTGTGTTGTAGGGTGAGACATAAGCGAATATCGGAATTAAATCTGTACAAAATTTTTGTTAAATAAATAAAGAAAATAAAATCAAAAAATTGTAAATACCTAATATGAAATTCAGCACAATCATCATTCTAACTAATGGATACAATGTCGTCTACTATAACATAGCTTCATTATTAGAATACGTGTTATCTTGACTTCCTCCCGATCAAAAAAAACTAAAAATTGTTACAACTAGCCCGCTTCCCTACTAGTGGTTTCTTTTCCACTTCTGGACCACTAGTGGACAAAAAATTTAAGTGAACAAAAAAAATCGAATCACATTATTTATTATTTAATATAAGTATATTATTTACTATAGGTACAGGGTGAATTTTTGAGACGGGACAGTAAAGGCAGGTAGGTACCCTTACCTTTATAGTTACAGGAAAACGCTTTTAGGAGACTATCCATACATTTTTAAGATATTCTGAACTGCATTTACAGATTTTGGCAAAAATGTACAGTCAGCAACTTGTCTAAATGCTTATTTTTTAAGCTTATGGAAATAAATGATATTGACATTTGGGCGCGTTACGCGGGGCGGCGTTAGGCAGTTACCTGTTTGGCGACGGCCTGGCGCTCGAACAGCATGGGCGTCTCGGAGCAGTTGGCGCGCAGGCAGCGCACGAAGTGGGGCCGCGCGTGCACCAGCGTGCGCAGCAGGTTGTCCAGCCGCGTGTGGAAGTCCTGCGTGAAGGTCGAGTCGGGCGCCGCCGTCGGGGATGCGCGGAAGTACCCCGCTGGAAAACACGAGACGCGTCCATTAGCACGGATATCACGGATAGCCGAGCCGCAGGATGGATAGATGATGTTGGATACCGACTGTCGGGGCACTGGTTGGCGGCGCGCGCCTTCAGCTCGGCGCCGAAGAGGTGCGTGGCGAAGCCGAACTCGCAGGTGCGGCTGTCGAAGGCGGCGAGCAGCGCGGCGGGCACGGCGTCGCGGTTGGCCTCCAGGAAGTCCGCCGCGTCGTAGGCCACCTCGCCCGCGTAGTGCCGCACCACGAAGCGGCGCGCGTGCGGCGGCCGCGCCTCCGCCAGCCTCGGGTGTCCCCTGCAACGAGAGGAGGGCGGTCAGCTCGCGCCCCGCGGAGGAGGAGACGCGCGCGCCGCGGGCGGCAGGTCCTCACCTGTGCGCCTGCTTGATGCGCGTCACGTAGGACTCGGCGTCCCCGTTCTGCGCGCACTCCTGGTCGAGCGCGTTGAGCAGCCCGCCGCGCAGCGAGGACACCAGGTCGATGCACGGCACGTTGTCCACGTAGTCGAGCTCGGGCGCGCCGCGCACGCCCTCCTCACGGCACGACTCCGCCGAGGACTTGAACACGTGCGTGTTGTAGAAGTGCTGCATGGTCTCGGCGCAGAGGTTGGCGCAGAGCTGCTCGAGCCGCGAGGGCGCGCCGTCCTCGAAGCCGAACATGTCGAGGATGCCGACGAAGCCGTCGGTGGCGTGCCGCACGGCGTCGTTGAGCGCGGCCATGGAGCGCGCGCCAGCGCGGCCGCGGCCGCCGCCCGACGCCGCCGACCGCCGGTCCTGGTTGTGCACGGATTCGTTCGAGTCCGAGGAGAGCGTGCCCAGCGTGCTGCCGAGCCGCTTTAACGAGTTGGCGCGCCGAACGATGGTGGCCACGGTACGGCAGTAGAGCGCCTTGGCGAGTGCGTCGCGCGCCTGCGCGGCCGCGGGCGGCGTGGCGGGCGCGCGCGCGCCTCGCGCCCCGCGCTCGCACAGCCCGCGCAGCAGCGCCGCCGGCGGCACACCCAGCAGCGCCGCGGCCGCGCCCAGCTCGTTGTCGCCGGCGTGCTGCGCGTCTCCCTCGAACTGCACGTTGCCGAGGAGCAGCACGGCGGCCAGCACGCGCACCACGTCCATGAAGGGGATGCCGAGGGTGAGGAGACAAGTCTTCCAGGCGTGGAAGCGCGCCGCGTCCTCGGGCTCCGGGCGGCGCGGCTGCGGCGAGGCTAGATAGCGCAGGTCCTGCGGCGAGTAGCGCTCCAGGCGGAGGGCGGCGCGCTCGTCGGGCGCCAGCCCCGCCAGCATCTGGTAGAAGATGTGGTAGTTGCGCTCGGCGCGCGGCGGGCGCACGACGCGCGTCTGCTCCAGGAAGTAGCAGTGTATCTTAGTGCGGTAGAGCGCGCCGTCGGTGACCTGTACCTCGATGAAGTGTCCGATGCGCGAGGAGGAGGAGTTGGCGGGCGTGGCGGCGGCGCCGAGCGCGCGCAGCACGGTGAACGCGGCCGCCAAGTGCTTGAAGGCGTCGGTCTCGGGCCCGCCGCCCGCCACGTCGAACAGCCGCCGCAGCAGCACCATGGAGGCATGCGTCTTGCCGGCGCCCGACGCGCCCGACAGGATGATGGCCTGCGGGTAGCCGGTGTCACCCTGCGCGCGCACCGCCTCGCTCACCAGCCGCGCCAGCTCGGGCCGCTGCGCGCGCGCCGCCGTCAGCGTCAGCGAGTTGCCGGTGTCCGTGTACGGGTTCACCGCCACCACGATCGCGCCGATCTGCGTCTGCCACACGAACACATACATATTAGTTGATAAAACACTTTGGTCCTATTAATATCGAGTTAAGGTCAGACCAGCCGCAGCATTAAAGTTATCATGTTCCCCGGTAGCTCTTAACACTATGAAACCAAACAGATTTAAATTGCCCTATCGGGATTCAGCATGCAGGCATGATTGTCATCAAAGATGGCGTTGTGGACACGAGGGGAGCAAGTATAAGAGACGGCGAGTGTAGTTACATAGAACTTGTTGTGGTAGAAGCGGGCCTGCAGCGCGCGCACCACGGCGTCCTCGGTGAGCGGCCCGCGCAGGTGGATGAGGTCGTCGGCGTCCGGCGGCAGGCCCGCCGGCAGGCTCGCCGGCGCAGGCGCGGGGCCGCTGCCGACCCCCACCGCACTCGACGGCCCGTTGCGCCATCGCGGTTCTGCAATAACCACAACATAGTATTAGAATAGTTCCAGCAAGTTGTCGTAGAGCGCGCTATATGTGGACGTTGCGTGACGCATCGCATTCCACGCTGAAACTTGGTCGCATTCGGCGGACGCGGTGTTGGAGGTAACAAGTTAGTTGTGTTTGTAAAAGCTTGTTGCTTACCTGGCGGCGGGTGTTCCCTAGCAGGGGGCTGCGGCGGCGGGTGGAGGGCGCGCGGCGGGACGGCGGGCTGCGGCGGGGCGTCGGCGGCGGGCGCGGGCGGTGGGACGGGGGGCGCGCCCACGTGCAGGTGGTTGCGGAGGGTCACCAGCTCCGTGCTCAGGCTCAGCAGCCGCCGCTGCAGGTGCACCGCCTCGTTCGACGACGATGCGTCTACACCACACGACAGAATCAACTATTACAAACTATTTATTTCCATCAATACAGCAAATGTACCTACACGTAGAAAAGTTATTTCTATTGCTTCAATGTGTTGACTAAAGTAAAGAAGCGACGAAGAAATCTTTAGTCTGTAAGTAGTAATTTTCCGAGGGAGTTGACCCGCCGCGAGTGAACCCGAATTGCTTACAATTATAGCAAATTATTGTCTAAAGTAAGTGGGATCAGACATTAGGTCTGATCCTACTAACTTTACACACGACTTAAACAGTGGGATATCTTACTACATTTCATTAGATCAGAAAATACGCCATAGTCGTAAGCTTCATCAGGTGTCTGGCGATGGTGCCATGCAAATGGCCCAGAGATCTGCAGTGTTCTTTATATTTTCAAGTTTAAAAGGTTTTTTAATATCTATATTTTACATCTACGTGGTTGAAAATTAATTCTATTTCACATTGAGGAAGGGACCAAAATTGTTTGTAAGTACATATGTACCTACCTTGCGATTACTTGTGAAGAGTTTTTTAGTAGAGATTAGAATGTTGTTACCGATCCTGTTGTTCACATTCAGTTGAATCGTTATCGAATGTGGAGATGGCATGATCTGACTGTAGGTACCTATTACATTACGTGATGCAGGGCTGCGGGCTGCGGGGGGCGGGGGCGGCGAACCGGTCGCCCGCCCGCCCCCGCGGCCCCCGCCGTCCCCCGCGCGCGTCAACCACCTCACTATAGCTCCCCGAAGGACACGTGCTGCTCCGACGTGTACCGTGTCCCTCCTAGCCGAGCCGGCCCAAAGGGAGATTGGTATACATCGGTTACAATATCTCTACCGATGTACCACATTAGGGAAATCAACAGCGGTGCAATGTAACACGGATAATTTCCTCATTACAGGTACCGTGTGTAGGTACGTGAACATGCAGGTGGATGATCTTGTTGATTAGTAAGCAGCGCGCGTGGCGCGGCAGGTGTCGTGGCGATGCGTGTAGGTAATGCGGCTCTTACGCTGGTCGCTAATGGAGGCATTCCACGCGCGCGGAAGGAACGGGGCCCGCGCGCCCCGCAGCCTCCCTGCGACCGGCTCTAGGCCACGTTCTGCCGAAACATAACGGTGCGGGCCGTTTCTAACGCAAGCGCACGAACCTCCATCCTATAGCGAGGCAATGTGCCACTCGCTTGCGATCTAGGTTCCCTACAACGCTTAGGTATGGGGCAATCTGTATCGAATAACTCAGGTCTCTTTGTGGTGTGCGCTCTCGTGGCCGAGCAACGGCTGAGCGGACATTAAATTTTACCATCTTGGCAAGTATTCTCCAGCCCCCTTTAGTTATTCCTCAAATCCCCTGCGATGATCCCCCGCTAAAGGGATTTCTGTACTGACTAGACGTCGTCAATAAGAGGAGCTCACGCCGCGGCGCGCGCGGGCGCGGGCCGGTTCACGGTTCCACGAAGGAGGCGCTCAAAACGGTGGTGTCATCGTATTCATTTAATTTTATTGCTTCTCAAACAGGTTGTTCAAGAAAGTAAAAAATGCCATGTATTTTCCTTTTTATTCCTTCAAACTCTGTGAAAATGTAAGGCTGATTTCAATGTCACTCTGACCATCAGCGCTGACAGCTCAGCGCGTAGCTCGTCAGCGCCGACGATCAGCGCGGGTCGTTTTAGTCTCACGCTGATCGCTGCGGAGTACAGGCGCATAGAAAAATGAGGAGTGCATTAATTATCGTTGCCTTGAGTACAAGGCAAAAATAATTAATGCACTCTTCGAAAAAAAAATGCGAATAAGAAGACTACATGTTCATCCATTAATTGAACAGAGATTAGTCGCGGGAGAATTTGTCAAGTTATACGGCAAGTTGAGGGATGACGAAACAAAATGTTTGAATCGTTTTCGACATGATTGTATGCAACCGGCGGCGCGCAATGATGTTATATATACGTAGATACGTTGTACCGAGGTCTGCCTAACAAGACGAAAATCAGGTACGTGCCTGAATTGAACTCAGTCCGTCTTGCTCCTGGCCGCGACGCGGACGTACGTTGAAGCGGGATTTTGGAGTATGAAAAATATTAAAATGCCATGTTGCGCGTTTAGAAAGTGCAATACTTACTATGGGACGGTTGTGAAAAGCAAGAAGGATGTGTCTTTTTATGTCTTCTATTTGTTTTGTACTGTTTAAAATGGAAAATCATAAAAAAAAATTATTTTACTCAAAAATCAATGCCGCGCGGTTGCCGCTTTGCCACCTACACGAACGAGACAAGTAATTCGTGCGTTGCGTTTATGAGTGACAGAGATAAGGCCATATGCCGTGCGGCGTCTCGTCTGTTCGAACTAAAATCACTGCCGCGCTGTTGCCGCTTTGCCACCAACACGAACGAGACAAGTAATGCGTTACGTTTATGAGTGACAGAGATAATGCCATGCGGCATTGTATGTTCGAACGTCGACGCTAGGTATGAAGCTATAGTAAAATATCGCAATATTTTTATTTCTTTACAATGAGTATGACGTCTCTATATGTAAAATCTCTTTGGCGGCGCGTACGATCAGCGCGACACTAAAACTGCTAAAACGCTCACTGAAGACAGAAGCGCGCGGGCGCTTGGGCGGCGCCGACCGCTCAGCGCGCTGACGAGCGGCGCGGAGGACGCGCGTACCGAGCTTTCTATAGCGTCCATAGAGATTGCTACGCGCTGAGCTGTCAGCGCTGATGGTCAGCGTGACACTTAAATCAGCCTAAACTCCCTCACATTTTACGGTTCATGACGGACAGACGGATATACATTTTCTAAAAAAAATTACACTTTGTACGAAATGTTTACATAAGTGTACCTACATACATTATATAATTGATAGATAAAAATCGTAAGTTTGGAGCGAAACTTGATACGGACATGGGACAGTCTCATGAACCGTAGAAGGTAGACACTTGACATTTCTTGATAGATAGATAGATAATTCTTTATTGCACACTAAGTATACAATGACAATGTAAAATAAAATAAAAAACTAGATACAATTGGCGGTCTTATCGCTCAAGAGCGATCTCTACCAGACAACCATGGATGGATAGGATCGTGGATAGTACCAGGGGATCTGTGTGCTTGCAGGTTATACATATATTATAAAATAAAATACTTATAATACTTACATGGAAATATATACTACATACATATCATAAAATATATATACTTATATATATATAGGTACGGACATGGGACAGTCTCATGAACCGTAGAAGGTAGACACTTGACATTTCTTGATACGGACATGGGACAGTCTCATGAACCGTAGAAGGTAGACACTTGACATTTCTTGATACGGACATGGGACAGTCTCATGAACCGTAGAAGGTAGACACTTGACATTTCTTGATACGGACATGGGACAGTCTCATGAACCGTAGAAGGTAGACACTTGACATTTCTTGATACGGACATGGGACAGTCTCATGAACCGTAGAAGGTAGACACTTGACATTTCTTGATACGGATATGGGACAGTCTCATGAACCGTAGAAGGTAGACACTTGACATTTCTTGATACGGACATGGGACAGTCTCATGAACCGTAGAAGGTAGACACTTGACATTTCTTGATACGGACATGGGACAGTCTCATGAACCGTAGAAGGTAGATACTTGACATTTCTTGATACGGACATGGGACAGTCTCATGAACCGTAGAAGGTAGACACTTGACATTTCTTGATACGGACATGGGACAGTCTCATGAACCGTAGAAGGTAGACACTTGACATTTCTTGATACGGACATGGGACAGTCTCATGAACCGTAGAAGGTAGACACTTGACATTTCTTGATACGGACATGGGACAGTCTCATAAACCGTAGAATGTAGACACTTGACATTTCTTGATACGGACATGGGACAGTCTCATGAACCGTAGAAGGTAGACACTTGAAATTTCTTGATACGGACATGGGACAGTCTCATGAACCGTAGAATGTAGACACTTGACATTTCTTGATACGGACATGGGACAGTCTCATGAACCGTAGAAGGTAGACACTTGACATTTCTTGATACGGACATGGGACAGTCTCATGAACCGTAGAAGGTAGACACTTGACATTTCTTGATACGGACATGGGACAGTCTCATGAACCGTAGAAGGTAGACACTTGACATTTCTTGATACGGACATGGAACAGTCTCATGAACCGTAGAAGGTAGACACTTGACATTTCTTGATACGGACATGGGACAGTCTCATGAACCGTAGAAGGAAGACACTTGACATTTCTTGATACGGACATGGGACAGTCTCATGAACCGTAGAATGTAGACACTTGACATTTCTTGATACGGACATGGGACAGTCTCATGAACCGTAGAAGGTAGACACTTGACATTTCTTGATACGGACATGGGACAGTCTCATGAACCGTAGAAGGTAGACACTTGACATTTCTTGATACGGACATGGGACAGTCTCATGAACCGTAGAATGTAGAAACTTGACATTTCTTGATACGGACATGGGACAGTCTCATGAACCGTAGAAGGTAGACACTTGAAATTTCTTGATACGGACATGGGACAGTCTCATGAACCGTAGAAGGTAGACACTTGACATTTCTTGATACGGACATGGGACAGTCTCATGAACCGTAGAAGGTAGACACTTGACATTTCTTGATACGGACATGGGACAGTCTCATGAACCGTAGAAGGTAGACACTTGACATTTCTTGATACGGACATGGGACAGTCTCATGAACCGTAGAAGGTAGACACTTGACATTTCTTGATACGGACATGGGACAGTCTCATGAACCGTAGAAGGTAGACACTTGACATTTCTTGATACGGACATGGGACAGTCTCATGAACCGTAGAATGTAGACACTTGACATTTCTTGATACGGACATGGGACAGTCTCATGAACCGTAGAATATAGACACTTGACATTTCTTGATACGGACATGGGACAGTCTCATGAACCGTAGAATGTAGACACTTGACATTTTTAGAGAATGTGTATTTCTCATCAATCATCTCTCAAATATATAAATATATGTGTTTTAAAATTAAATGGAAAATCTAGATATGTTGGATGCTTTTGTTCTACATTTCAAACCATCTCGGAACTGTACTAGTCTTTCTGTCGGCGTACTTTTATTTAGTCCACTTTACCCGCAGGTTATTTGTTGAACGAGTTGAGCTCTAGACAAAACATACGCAAGAAATATTACCGACGAAAGGAGTGAGATTCAAAAATGATGTGTTTTGTTAGACTTACATAGGTACATAATTTTTTAGGGTGGCGGTACCTACCCGCCACCCTAAAAAATTATGTACCTTTAATGGGTACCAGATTTGGTCTCCCTACATCAGGAACAAAATAAATGTTAGTGCGAGTGGAGCAAGCCGCGAAAAGTGTAGGTTTTTTTTAAAGATTTAACTACGTTTAAATTGTTGGCGGGTACCAGAAAGGTGACCTGAAAAATGGAGCCAGACCGGGCTTACACAGGAATGGAGCGAGGCGCAAAAATGTTTTTTGAATTTTCATGAAATTTAGTATATTGTGGTAATAGGCAATGGGATCTCAAAGTGAGGCCTCGCTCTGGATTTCTTATTAGTGAAGAAACGAGCTGCGAAAATAAATCTGCGCGTAATATTTTTAGTTGCAGTCAACTCATTGTTGCTGAGACACATAATAATGTAGGGTCCTTTTGAGAAATAGTTAGTACCTACTTAAACGGAACTACATAAATATGTCCTACCCGGGGAGGCTGCAGTTGCAATGCCACGGCTTCTGTGAAACTCGACAACGTCACTAATGAGTAGGTGCCTAATGCTAAGCCATTCACATAGTTTATGCTAGCCCTTAACAGAGCTTGTATATGTAGCTAGTGTGCATTGGATTGTCTTTGCTCAGGGTTACCAGAAATTCGCGCGGTTGTCGGCCTTCGGGGCCTGTGAGCCCTTATGGTATACAGTGTAGACCATAAGGGCTCAATCAAAACGGTGCGCCCACCAACAGGATCGTGTAGACTCTACACGATCCGAGATATTGAACCTTCTCTGCAGGGCACAGAGAGCTATCATTCGCTCCGAGGGCGCCGCCTGCGCCTGCGGCGCAGCTCTTATGTTGGTTACTTACACAATTAACGTCCTGTCGTTCCTTTACCAAAGAACTAGGTAATAATGTTCCTACATTCTGCAGCGATAAGTTACATGGTACATTATGTAGGTTTCGCGCCTCTCGATCGCTGTCTCTATAAGGCTCGGTCGGTAAAAAGGTTAACTGCGTGTAAATAGTATACCTAGTGGTGCAATATCAATAAAGCTAAGCGACGTGATTATAATGTTCGTAAGGAGAAGCGAGCTGGCTGCATTTAGTAGGCTCCTAGTGCTCGGTATGAATGGGCGCGCGGCTAGCGTGCACTGCGCGCAAAAAATAGCGCGGCGACACGCTGCTGCGCGGAATGCCTAGCTTTTACTTTCGCAGTCACGAGCGCGCAGGCATGCTGCCGGCCCGCCGCCGCCGCCGCTCACAGCATCCTACTAGGAGCTGTGCGGAGACTCATGTCCTCTACTATTGCCTCCACGGAGTGTTGCGCAGTCCCGACTACTAATCTACACCACGTCTATGTGCGCGCTGACCACTTTCGCTTTCTGCATACCTAGCTAGGAAGGGTCACACTTACTAGCTAGGGAGGGACACTCGATATACATTTAATAGAATCCCAAATAGACAATCATATCGCAGTGGTACTGACATCAAATGTTCCGAGGAAGCGCGCCGTGACGTAAGAGAAGAAGCACGCGAGAGGCGAGACATGCTCATTCTATGCAAATGCAACGGACTTTTTTATCGAACGTAAATCTGGGACATAAGTGATATTATGATATAATACGTGCGTGCGATTGCCAGAGTGGCATCGTGGCTCGTTTTCGGACAAGTGGCGGAAATCAACATGTTACATATTCTTTTAAAATTAATAATGGCTTTGACTCTGAAAATAAATAACATATAGTTCATAGTTAGCCGATAAAAACGCGAATTGAATACCTGGGCCATCCAACGTTGCAGGTACTCATAAGACGGCGGGGTCTAGCATTTGTTTGAGAGGAAATCGTGGGAACTAGCAGCCGCCGCAGACTCTACCGTGCTTATACCTAACTATAAATAAGTACTCACACCTTGTGTTGTAGCTGAGGGAGGCGGTGTGTGCGTACCTAGTCTACTACACAACTAATGACGTATAGAAAATTTGATTTATTATAAAAATCTAAGGAGACAACAAATTTTTCGCGATTAGTTCCACAAGCCAATAACAATTGTTCCTTCTGAAAAATAACACAAAATTCTAACGAAAACCACAAGTCAAGTGCTCACTTTAAGATAATTTTGCCAAACACGAAAAGTTGCAAAAATAGTCTTGCATTTTCAAGGCTCGCTCCGCTCCTTTTTATTAATTTTTTCGCACAAGAAGAGTAGGTACTACTTTGAGAAACTTTTCTATAACAAAAATTTCGGCGGCTCGCTCCGCTCGCCGTTAAATCTATTGAATAATGGCATTTCTTTTGTATCGCCAAAATATCTCGTAATGCGGTTATCTCCGTCGTTTTTCTCGATTAGTTCCACAAGCCGATATCAATTGTTCCTCTTGGATATAGAAAAAAGCCAACCCCACTTTAAAAAATAATGGAAAAACCTACCAAAAACCACAAAATTTTCGCGGCTCGCTCCGCTTGCCGACGATCTCTACTCTTTCGTGTGTAGTCAAGTGCTCACAATAAGATAATTTTGCCAGACACTAAAACTTGCTTAAATACTGTTTCATGTTCAGGGCTCCCGCTCCTTTTTATCTATTTTTTTCATACTCTTCTTAACTGAGAAAAGTGACAAAAATTTCGGCGGCTCGCTCCGTTCGTTATATATTTCTTTTGTGAGACCTAAAATATCTCAAAAATGCAGCGGTTCCTCTAGTTTTCTCGTCTTTCTTGCTTAACCAACCTCACCAAAGTCCAAAATGAACGCGGCTCGCCCGCCGCTTAATCTACCCATTATCTATCAATACCAAGTCTTTACATCCTACATTTTCGGGGTTCCCGTCCCTGAACAAGTGACCCCAAAGTCTTGAGCTGGGCCCGCGCCTGCATATGTTATGATAAGTACATACTAATTACTAAGTGCAATAAAACCGGTCAAGTGCGAGTCGGCTCCGCCTCGCCTGGCCCCTAGCAGCACCTACTGACTGCGGCGGGCGCCGCGACACCTGCAGGTATACTGCACTATATCTCCTTACGTACCTACTGCCAGTCATACAGGGTGTTCTGCCCCACGGTTGGCATATGGAGACGGGGAGGTGGAGTCACGTGCAAAAGTTCAGTCAGCGGGTTTTTAACCTTGATCACTGAACTGGTGCCTCTAGACTAGACTTTATTATTTGAACGATTTAGTGCTGTACCTTTATTTGTATGAAATAAAGGATTCCGTACCTAAAGGTTTTCCGCTGTCCGTCCGTTCATCCGTCTGTTACCACACCGGATTGTATAGGTACATCATGAACCGTGATAGACGGTTGAAATTTTCTAGTTTTTCCTTGATTTTGAAAAGGGCACCAGGTAGACGCTTTAAATGATTACAGAATATTTAGTTACCTATATATTTACTTTAAAAATAAATAATTAAATTAAAATAGGTACATATTTAATGAAGGGGGCGTCCATACAAGTGACATAATTTTTGCCGTTTTATAGGTTCCTACGGAACCTTTCGTGCGCGAGTCCGACTCGCAATTGGCCGGTTTTATTTTATTGTGATTATGTAGTTTTAAAACACGTGGCATGTCATTGGAGTGGCCATCAACTAGTAGTTTTTTAAATTCCACCCACAAAGTTAACTCTCAGTTATATATTTTATAATATTTTCAACATTTTGCATGCCCTATTGCTTATGGGCAATAGGGCATGCAAAATGTTGAACATTTTTGTGCTGCTTTATTTACCGAGAACTCACGTATATAATGATTTAATTAGTAAGGAAGGGCTACATGTGAGATGCAACAAAAAAAGTCATCATCTATCATTTCGTACAAATAAAGTAACCGAATTTTCAACTATTTAGTGCTGAAACTAAATACTTAGTTGAAAGTTCGGAAAAAAGTAGAAAAATCTGTAGAAAAATCTGACAATATGTCTTGTCTATGTCTAAGCCTATCGGCTTTTCAGGGTTAAAAAATCCGCCAGACGATTGCACTTGTTCCACCTTTCTGCTTTCTGAATCATTGATGCAAAAAAGCTCGTTATTATAAATTTCCAAGATGGCTTCCTTTATTTAGGTAGAGTCAGGTGCGAGGAATGTCGGTCGCAGCAAGTGCTTTACCTGCGGCGGCGGCCTGCGGGCGGCGAGGGAGCACGGGGCGCGCGCAGAAAAAACGGACCGACCGACCCGCGCACATCATTCACGGCAGCCTCTCTTTACTTTTATTATGATATTCGAGCAGCGTTTGCCCATGCCGTACATAGTTGGCATGGTGGACCCGCTCTCGCCGCTGCCACGCCCAACCAACGCAACGTCTCCAAGGGACCAGACGCATTGCCTTCACCCCGTGTCCGTCTGCTGTGGCTCTCTTCAGTTCGGTCTCCTACACGCACTAGTCTGTTATTCCGCATGCTGTGATCTGACCCGACTTCAGGAGGAGGTTCTACATGATGTTCGGCTGTTTGATTGTATTTTTGTATGTAAAGAAGACTACTGTAAAGATGTTCATCGATTTCTTCTGAAATTATGGACCGATTTTAAAAATTGGGGTAAGTATCTACTTCGGGTAATTCGGACCGATTTAAAAAATATGCGGTATTAGTATTTATCCTGTCAAGCTTAAAAACAACATAATTCTATCTACAGAAAAATCACGACTAAGTAGGTAGGTTGGTACTATTTTGTACTGCGTAATAGGTACATATACACCGCGTAAAGGTTTTAAAATACAGAAAAGTTTGATCTTCGAGGAACTGATAATGTGCCCTGTAACACCTATCTACAACTCGTAGAAAATGGTTTCTATGGTAACGTTGTTGACGCCCGTAAACAAGAGCTCATTCGTCGTGATAAACACGAGTGTGTACATCACTCTTCACTTGCTGGTTAGAACCATTTCAAAGACATTATTATTTGCGGCGTCAGAATGTAATGAACATTTTTTGTCGGTTATGTAGGCCCCTAGGTAGTTGTATACTTTCAGGAATGTAGATCGTAGATATTTTTTGCCCCTTGTTATTAGAGGGCATTGCATTAGATCTGACTTTTAAAAAAATCAAAATCCATGAAATTGAATTGAATGAAACATATCGATTGGGTTAATTTGGATTCAGTTTCTCCCGACGGCGGCGGAGCGCCGGCCGCCGCCGCCGCCAGCTCCGCAGTTCCATTAACATTCTATCGCCAGTCGCAGCAAAAAGTGAATGCGATCGCACCACCATAGATACATTAGCGGCGCGTGCGCGTCTCGTAGGGGGCATGGGGGATGGGACAGTGAGGTCTATGAGTCTGGCATCGTGCATGGTGCCCGTGGGCCAGGCCTAGGCCCATAGGAGGAGTCAGCACAGGGAGTCCGGCGCGCGAGCCGCGGCGCGCCCGCCTCCGCTCCGACCCAACATTCCAGACAACAAAACAAACGACACACAAATCAGCAGCGCTCCTCTCGCTGCGCCCCACACAGGCACACGATCACACACACACACACACACACACGCGCACAGCAGTGTCGGACGCGCGCGCCCTCACCTTGCAGCTTCTTCTCAGTCTCCCAGAACTTCTGCAGCTCGGTGAAGTACTTGTCGAGGATGAACACCTTGGAGAGGCCGAGCGTGGCCATGGCGCAGCCGAGCGGGCATCACAGCGCGCCGCCCCCGCGACTGGCGCGCGCGGACATCTCGCACTGACTGCCTGCCTGCGCGCCCGCGCCCGCGCCGCCTGCCCTGTGCCCCGCGCCCCGCACCGACCACCGCCGCGCTGCCTTCGAAGCTCATTCTCGATCTTATCAGACTCTTCTTTGGAAAATAAGTACCAAGGTACCTCATTTTTAATATCAGACTAGCTTACCTAAAGGGCACCTTTATGGAGCTTCCAAAGAATATCAACAGTCCACAAAAGTCTGTTCTGTCTCTACGTCTGTCTCTTGTCTTGTTCCGTCACAGCTCGTCATGGGGCCAAGGCCGGCCTGCCTGGCAGAGAGGTGTGGAGAGCGTGTCGTCCGAATAGGAATCATGAAGGTAGAGGTATATTGAAAGAATGACGTTATAAAAACGGGACCCTCTCGCCACACTCGCTCCGTCCGAGCCGAGCGCCGCTCGCGAGAGGTCGCGGGGGAGGGGCGGAGGCTGCGCGCTCGCGGGGGGCAGGCAACTGGTTTGTTTACGTGTAAGCTCGCATCGCAACTGTCGAAAGCTACGATACAATGTCCCTATACCTACCTACTATAAGTTTAGGGACCGTACAACACTGTTTCGCTCCAAAAAATATTGCGCAAGTTTCGGTTCCTTCCTTCCTATCTACTTTAGTCTGTGTGACTCACTCATGTCTGGGATTTTTTCATATGACTTCATACAAACCTACAATAGGTATACATAAAAGGAAAATTATCAAACAAAACAGCAATACCTATGTTTGGATAATGTCTCGGTGTGCATCAGTAGCGTAGACGCAAATACCCGTTGTATTAGATAAATACTGTTTATGTTGAATTTATAAAGGGTTTCGGTACTAAAGTTATAAACAATAAGTTTCCAAAGAACTGTATAGGTACTGAATAAAAAATACAAAAACAAATTGTGTTGTGCTCCGTTTTGATTTTGTGAATCAGATAGTTCAACGACCTGTATTGCCGAACTAGCGAGCCGGCGGCACCGAGTACAGCCGTACAGCCGCTACCCGCCGCTAGGTGCGGTGGAGCAAGGTGCGGCCCCGTAGCAGCGTAGGTGTAGCGTCGCGTCGTAGCAGCTACACGCGTAGCAGTTATGTAGCAGATCGTAGCAGCGTAGAAGGTGTAGCGTCGTAGCAGTTACACGCGTAGCAGTTATGTAGCAGATTGTAGTGGCGTAGAAGGTGTAGCGTCGTAGCAGCTACACGCGTAGTAGTGTAGCAGGTAGCCGAGCGTAGACGCGTTACATGCGGTCCGGCGGCGGCGCTGTAGGCAGCGCGTAGCGTCGTCGGAGCACCAGCATATACAATACAATACACGTACAGTTATCATACAGGGTGTTAGGAAGGTCGATGCAAAGCCGTGAGGGGGGGGTAGGTCACCTCGTTAGACATCCTATCTAGGCTAGATTACCTTAGTCCAATGTCATCGAATTCCTAGTTATCATAATATGCATGATTTTGTAAAATTTAACAAAATCATATGCTTATTCGTTCATGGTGTTCAAACAGACAGTTACTAGTACCTAAAATTTATTTGCGTCCTCGCTAAATGTGTATTCAATCGATAAACACCAATACAGTCATCTGTATCCACATAACTGACTAAATGTCAGGTGTTTAGTAATTAAACATTGATCAAAAATAAAAATACTTTTTAAAATAATGCTATTTAAAAAAAAATTTGTAGACTCAAACATTCAAACATTTTTAAAAACATCCAGTATTCAGGCCCTTTCGATTGGTGTATCATACACGTAGATAACTGCCTAATTCTCAGAACTAGAGCACATAAACCCAACTTAAGTCCGGTTTCAACAAAAAGGTCTTGGTGGCCTAATAATAAATTAAACATTTATTAATAATCAAATCGTTTATTATTCAATATCAAAATGTGACCCTTGGTTTAGTCAGACAAAAAAATCTAAGTAGAGTAATCAGGCGACCGTGGATTGGAAGAGCGATACCTTGGCCTGCTCGGTCGCTTTGTTTGACCCCCTTGGATTTTTTTGTCTGGGGTCGAGCCAAGGAGCTCGTTTTTACTGAAGAAATAACGTCACGGGAGCATTTAGTGGAAAAAATAGTTCAAGGCTTTGAAACAATGAAAACAGAGATGTTATTAAAAATAACAACTAGTGAAGTGCGAAATAGGGCCCGAAAATGTATTAGAAACCAAGGATCACATTTTCAAAATGAATAATAAACGATTTGATTATTAATAAATGTTTAATACTAACCTAACCTAACCCAACTTAAGTCAGGTTTATGTGCTCTAGTTCTGAGAATTAGGCAGTTATCTACGTGTATGATACACCAATCGAAAGGGCCTGAATACTGGACATTTTTAAAAATGTTTGAATGTTTGAGTCTACTCAATTTTTTTTAAATAGCATTATTTTAAAAAGTATTTTTATTTTTGATCAATGTTTAATTATTAAACACCTGACATTTAGTCAGTTATGTGGATACAGATGGCTGTATTGGTGTTTATCGATTGAATACAGATTAAGCTAGGACGCAAATAGGTACATTATTAGGTACTAGTAACTGTCTGTTTGAACACTATGAACGAATAAGCATATTATGATTTTGGTAAATTTTCCAAAAATCATGGATATTATGATAACTAGGAATTCGATGACATTTGACTAAGGTAATCTAGCCTAGATAGATGCCTAACGAGGTGACCTACCTCCCCTCACGGCTTTGCATCGACCTTCCTAACACCCTGTATAAAATAAATGATCTGGCAGGCGGCGGCCAGATCATTTGCATTGTCACACCATACATGACAAGAGCGCGCAGCGTCGCGTCTCGGTCTGAGTCGACCAGACTTGAACGATTAAAATCTAGTTTATGTCGCACTACTCGTGCCTACTTCCGAGAATTCATAAAGATTTGCGCGCATTATACATTCATAAGATTGATGTTTCCTACGACACGAAACAGTTTAAAAACATCCAGCTTTAATCTTTTTTTGCTTTCCTATCGATCAAGGTAAGTACCTATATATCAGCTATCAAAGTGTTTAACAACATTCCTTTAGAAATAAAACAACTAAATGGAAATATGTTTAAAACTAGATTAAGGAACTGGCTTGTTAGTAGTGCGCACTATAACATAAAAGAGTTTTTTGATACTAGTTAGTAAGTTAAAGTTAAGAGGTAAATAAACCTACCTGTACAATTAGTAGTAGTTAGTACTAGTAATTATCAAAATATTGTATGTCCGAAATGGATAAATTGTTGTTACCAAATTATTATTTAAGACCTTTCCTATGGATGTTTTACACAATTTAACAATAAATATATTCTTATTCTTAAGGTACTCACTACTCATCCGCCCCGCGCCGCCCGCGCCGGCGGATAAGTTGAAGACTATTCACAGCGCGTAGCCCTCTAGCGCTGCAGTTGCGAACGAATTGTGAGCACCGGCTTGCGGCGGCGGCGCACAGAGGGCGCTGTCCGGCGGCGCTACGGAGCCGCTGCCACAACACAACACTACACAGGCTGTTCTGCATCTCTTCCTTCGGCTACTGGACTCATTGTGTGACACGGCCAGCCGCCAGCCGCTCACCTAGTTATTTGCTCTTCCACCATTCATATTGCAAAATATACTGTTGACAATTGACATGCACATGTATGCTAACGGAGTTGCCCAAGGTGAGGCCTCTGGACTGGACTGGTGCCGCCATGCCAGTCCCTCGCGGGCGGCGCGTGCGCTTACCGCGACCAACTATATTCATGATAGCCACAGGTCGCCACAAAAACAACGAGACGGCGGCGGCGGCACGCGGCGGCGGCCGGGCCTGACTATATCTGCGTCTCCGTGTAGAAGGACAAAGCGAACATATTATAAATATTGAAAAGGCACTCTGATGTAACTCTGCCCTAAAAAGCTCCCGAACGACAGATCCTTTGCGTCCATCGTTCCTTGTCTTGTTTTTCTATCAAATCAGGTGCAAGGTGCAAATGAATGCATGCACATTACTATCTAGCTGTCTGTTGTTTCAAACAAATTGGTAGGTATATTCTAATAATGGTAGTAACGTACCGTTTCCTTCCATGTGGAGGCTGGGTCGGGGTGCCTGACGCCGAGGAGCCGCGCTGAGCGCCGTGGACACGACTACAGCCCCCGTGCCTCCCGTGCTCCGGCGCAGCGCCGCCGCCGGTGGGTCGCCGCACCACGTGCACAGTTAGACGATGTTTAACGCGCGCGCCGCACGCGACCACACGCACGCTCTCTACCTCACTCATAACTAGATTACAATTAAGTTTATAAAATTCGTCCAATTCCTTCTGTCTCATTCATTCTGTAGATCCCACTCCCAATCAATAAGAATATATCGTGATGGGGCGGTGTGGTGCGCGTGCGGCCGAGGGCGAGGCGCAGGCGCCGTCGCTCGGGCTCCTCTAATGGACGGACGCTGGAGCCGCCAATTAGAGGGAATGGCGCGAAGATCGATCGCGGCGCGCCCTGTATACCTACTCCATATAAATGGCACGAAATATCGAATGATTGCTTCGAAACGAACAAGCGTATACTCAATATCTGCAATTATGGAACTGCAGATATTGAGAATACACTTTTGTTTGCATATCGATGTATCGAGGGCTTTTCTTCGATATGTTGCTCGATAAGCACCGTGGACCCGGGCAATCGATCGGACAGTGAGAAGGAAGCACATTAGGCAGGTACTCGTCGCTCACTCAGTGTGGCCAGAGCTACTGATCCAACGGCAGAATATCCCTTTTTACAGAATAAGATGTTTTTGAATTTTGAGGAATCAATCAGTAGACTATTTCCTTAAAATTCAATACAATAAAACACATTTACAACTCTGTATATAGATATTGTGAGCGAGTTGTATATTTCAACTTTATTTTTCTACTACAACTCTTTTAATGTGATATTTTTTCATTGCTTTTTATCGATTCCAACACAATGTAAATGGTTTAAGAAATAAATGGATGATAAACTCGTAGTACAGAAAAGAAATCCATTTTCACATTCTCAAAAGTGTACACTATGATGGTAATTTTTCATTTTAGGGGTTAAAAACATATGAAAATGAATTAGGTACTTACCTATTTATAAAACCGAAGATGGCGTAGGTATTATTACATATACATATTTATACATATTTTGACTAAAGTGTAAAAGAACACTTTAATTGCTAACAATGCACATGTCTATCTGCACAGCCTCGTCGCGGCCATGCGGCACCACGCGGCGGCGGCGCGGCGGAGGGCGGTGCGGCATTTTTTTTCATCAGTTGGCATCTCTCACGTATGACAAGTCCGCCATTGCTGTTCTTGACTTGTGATTCAGTAGGAATCCGTCTGGAATTATTACTTAGTCTATGGTTCAACCTCACACCATACTCGCCAAAAGTCATATTTAAAAAGGGTACAGAAATACCATTAGCAGACTTCCTTAGTCGAGACTGTGATGCTTCCAGCCTTAAATATAAACAAGAAGAAAGCTTTAAAGCTTCTGTTATACTACCTATGTCATTAGATGCTAGAGAAGAACTAAATATTGCAACGAAAGAAGACCCACATTGACAGCTACTTCTTAAGACAATAATGCAAAGATTTCCTGAAAATCTCAACGATCTTCCGACCGAACCAACATTATTTTAATTTCAAAGAAGAGCTAAGCTACTTCGAAGGAATTAATAAGCCCGCAGGGCAGCTTGTGGTGAGCTGTTGGTGAGTAGCGACACCACGGGTACCGAGTGCTCCCGGGGAAGTTCCTGGTTCTCGTCTCCTCTTGCGGAGTGGCATCCCAAGAGAACCAGATCCCCATCTCTTGCTTGCCTTCATTGGACGGTGTGAGTGGAGTCGCCAGAGATAATAATATAATAATAATAATATCCACCAGGTGCTGAAGGCAACTCATAATTGGAAAGCACCAGGATCAGATCATATACATAGTTATTGGTACAAAAAACTATCCTGCATCTATCCATTCCTATACAATCACATCAATAGCTTTATCAGAGACCCAGAAACAATGCCTAACTACATCACAACTGGCATTACTCACATGATTCTAAAAGACCCAAAAGACCCGACCAACCCTGCTAAATTCAGACCGATAACCTGTCTCCAAACAATTTATAAAATACTAACAGCATGCATAAGTAATTTAATTTACAAACACATAACAGAAAACAACATTTTAGCAGAACAACAGAAAGGATGCAGGAAATTCAGTCAGGGATGCAAGGAGCAATTAACGATAGATGCAATAGTTTTAAATAGAGTGCAAAAAATGAGAGACGATCTATACACTGTCTATATAGACTACAAAAAAGCGTTTGACTCTGTCCCACATTCTTGGTTACTCAAAATACTTTCAATTTATAAAGTAAACGCAGAACTGGTTGGTTTTCTAGAAAAATCTATGTCTAGGTGGGCCACTAAGCTGCATGCACAGACATCGCGCGCGACTGTTGAGACAGAGCAAATAAAAATACAGCGAGGCATTTTCCAAGGGGATTCACTTAGCCCTCTCTGGTTCTGTCTAGCGCTAAATCCTCTGTCCAACAGCTTGAATTCTACCAACTTGGGATACCCACTTCACTACGAAGATAACAGACAGATAGGCCGGGAAGAGTGCAAGCTCAACCATCTTTTATATATGGATGACATAAAAATGTATTCTTCTACACAGTCTAACCTCGAACACCTAATAAAAATCACGGAAGAGTTTTCACGGGATATTGCAATGAATTTCGGGATAGACAAATGCAAGATCAACTCTATGAAAGCTGGAAATACCTACCAGCACGCATATCGTATGGAAACTGGTGTCACCATAGACCCTCTGCTAGAAAACGAAACCTACAAATACTTAGGCTATATCCAAGCAAAACAAATTCATTCAAAAGAAATTAAAAACAATCTTACGCAAAATTTTAAACACAGGCTAAATTCAATATTAAAATCACAACTTAACTCTAAAAACACAACTAAAGCAATAAATTCTTACGCTATTCCCATTGTATAATAAAATGAACTAAAACTGAGCTGAAAAGCCTTCAACGCATGATCAATGTCTCGATGACTAAAAACCGAAAACACCACCCGCGTGCCTGTATACAGCGACAGGTACTGCCTCGGACCGAAGGAGGGAGAGGAATTGTCGACATCCACAATCTACACAACAAACAAATTGCAACGTTAAGGTCATATTTCCATTCAAAATCTGATTCATCTTTAATTCATAAATTGCTGGCTAACCTAGATAAAAAACTTACACCCCTCAACCTACACGACCACATGAAACAACCTAACGAAAACATAGTTGATAAACAGACTTTCATCGCGGAATGGACCCGTAAGTCTCTGCACGGAAGGCACCACCACGACTTGGGCCAGCCCACCGTCGACAAACAGGCGTCGGACGAATGGCTCAGCCGAGGTGAACTCTTTCCTGAGACTGAGGGGTTCATGATTGCGATATAGGACCAGGTGATTGAAACCCGTAATTATAAAAAGCACATTATGAAGATCCGAAACCTTCCAACTGACATGTGCCGACGCTGCAACAGCAATTCCGAAACCATACAGCACATCACTGGAGCCTGTAAAGCGATCGCCCAAACCTACTACAAGTTCAGACATGACCAAGTAGCTAATATTATCCATCAGAATCTGGCTCATAAATACAAACTCGTAAATACAACTGATAAACCACTACCCTACTACAAATACACACCGGAATCTGTACTAGAAAACGCCACCCACAAACTCTATTTTGATAGAGCCATCCTCACCGACAGAACCACACACTTCAATAGACCAGACTTAACCCTTCTAGATAAAACCAATAGCACAGCGCTTCTTATTGACATTGCGTTCCCTAACACGCACAACCTGCAAAACACCATCGCAGAGAAACTATCTAAATACGTAGACCTGAAAAATGAAATAACTCGTATGTGGCGTCTTCAAAAGGTATCAATTTTCCCAATAGTTTTGTCATCAACCGGCTTAATTCCGAAACAGTTATTCCAATCCATAGAATATTTAGATTTGCCTAAGCCCACTTTTATCCTTTTACAAAAGGCTGTTATTTTAAACACATGTAGAATAGTAAGAAAATTTCTTCAAAATGAACTTCCTACTGAAGTTCGCCTCCCTGAAGCGCACTTGGCCTAGGCCCGTGTGCTTCAGTTATTACCGGTTTCTCTCTAAACCGAGAAGATAAAAATCTTAAGTCAAAATAATAATAATGCTGGACAATTCACACAGCATTATCTAGCCCCATGGTAAGCAGAGCTTGTGTTATGGGTACTAGATAACTGATATACATAATACAATACATTACATAGATAGATATTTTTTATTATACATAGGTAACGACCAGAACACCCGGAACAAATATCTGCAGATCGTACACACATTTGTTCCGAGGCGGGAATCGAACCCACAACCTCCTGCGTCGCAGGCGGACCTTCGCCCACCGCGCCACATCGGTCGTCTAGAGATGCATCTTAGGATGGAGACTCGGGGGTGGAAGTGTCTAATGGCGTAATAGCGAGGAAACCCGCTCACGAGCAGTCTTCGTGATGGTGAAATCGGGGCTGCACCTCTCGACACCCCTCAGTCGTTTGCGCCGATGTTGTTCCTCTCCGGTAATTTACTCCGGCTTTTTAAGGAACCCATCCAGCATTCGGCAAGCCACCGTCTGCCACTCTTAACATTATGATTGACTTGTTTATGGCAGACGTCCGCAATCTCCCCTATAGCTCGATTACCCAGTCCATCCATCCATCACAATAGCCTGGTTGTATTTCTTTCTTTTTTCGTTGTAATAGTCTCTACACATAGCGGATACTATCTTTGGGTGTATCATATTGTGCACCCGAGGATGATACCCGCTATGTGTAGCCATCGCCTTTAGATTAACTTCTCAAAGGGCCTCTGTGCTGTTACCTTCGGCCCCACGAAAGCCTTCCAAAGGACCGGGTCACTTTATGGCCCGTGATCATGGTAAATGAGAGACATAATAGTAATTCTGGACAATTCACACAGCATTATCTAGCCCCATGGTAAGCAGAGCTTATGTTATGGGTACTAGATAACTGATATACCTAATACAATACATTACGTATATAGATAGATATTTTTTATTATACATAGAAAACGACCAGAACACCCGGAACAATTATCTGCAGATCGTACACACAATTGTTCCGAGGTGGGAATGGAACCCGCGACCTCCTGCGTCGCAGGCGGACCTTCGCCCAAATTATTTTTAAAGGTGATAAAATTGTAGTGCCAAAATCAGAAATCCCTAAAATGTTAAAGAGTATTCATCAGGGACATCTAGGGATACAAAGCTACGAGAGCCCGACAATGCCTTTACTGGAAAGGACAATACAATGATGAAGTCAAAAATTGTTCCGTCTGTGAACAAACCCAAAGAGACAATTATTGTAAAGACACAGTGCTGGTTAAAAGGATCCCTACACTTCCATGGTAAATAGTTGCAACAGATTTATTTTAATTTAAAGGTAAAATTTACTTAGTAATCTGTGACAGTTACTCAGGATATTTACATTTTTAACAACTAAAAAATCAGTCTTCATATGAAGTAATTGAACAACTTAATGGTTCTCTGTACATGGAGTACCAGAAGAGCTACAAACCGACACTGGAACACAATATACATATCAGTCTAGAGTATTCAAGATATTTCAAAGAGTGGAGATTCAATCAGGTGCGACATCCAGTCCATCACCATCGAGTTAATGAGCTTGCTGAAAGAGCAGTTCAAACAGCTAAAAATATACTAAGAAAATGCAGCATTGACAAGTCAGATATTTAACTTGCTTTATTGAATTGGAGAAATACACCACGAAATGACAATTTAGGTTCACCTAACCAACGTCTTTTCAGCAGAATTACTAGAACTTCAATACCCACAAACGATAATAATTTAAAACCAAAAAAAATAATGCAAGGAGTCACAGCTGAACTACAACGATTAAGAAAGGAACAAGTCAACTTTGGTAATAAACATAGTCAAAAAAACCAGTCAAATTTGAAATAAATGATAAAGTCAGACACAAAGTTGCTCATCGACATTGGGAAGGAGCACAAGTAGTAGAAAAGCCCGAAGGTCTACCAAGATCAGTAATCATCCAAGCAGACAAAGGCCAAATCTTACGAAGAAACTTCAGTCATCTGCATAAGACAGAAGCAGACATAACTAGCAATGGAGCGGTAGTACCTGAAACTAAATACACAGATGAACCAGTAGGACAACAGGTGTTACCACAAGATCAATCACCTACTGTTCATAAGTCACCACCAGCATCAGCAGACACATCACCAAGCACTTCTAATCATGTGCAGGAAAACCTAGCTCAACCAGCGACAGCGCCAAAATTATCAAGATTTGGTAGGATAATTAAACCAATAAGTAGACTTGATTTATAATGATACTACTAATAATGTCACGGTAATCAGATAGTTAAGAGCTCATTTTGTAATTAGAGTTAATTAATTAATTGTAATGCAAATCACATCACTGCTGCTAAAACAAAATTCCTTGAACTAGAGAGAGCTCAAAGATCTTTGATAAAAGTCATGTACTGCAGTCATGCAGTTCCAACATCCCACCGACGTGCTCTATCAAGAGACAGGAATATTGTCAGTGAGGAAACTCTACATTTTTGATACTGTTCTAAAATACCACAAAATATTAGGATTTGACGTTAGTAAGACAAAAGAGCGACGAAAAGATAAGGTTGCAGACAAAATAACAACTCGTTCCACATATGCATCTCGGCAGTACACCAGTCACAGTACACCAGAGATCTTCGGCCAATTCTGTCTTCTTCGGATCTTCGATCATTAGCCTTCCGTACCTACTACTTAATTACTATGTGATGGCAAAGTAACATTGTACGGCTAGAGTTGAATGATTCAGAACTAAATGAGATTTACTTACATTGGTGCTGGTGGAGACCGGCCCCGGCGGCGTTGCACCGTCCGCTCGCAGCGCCGGCGGCGGCGCGCCGTCCGCTCGCAGCCCCAGCTCTGCGGTCAAACACGTATCTTTGCTTACTGAATAATTGTCATTGTTTAAACAGGTAAGTACCTATTTAAATTGATTTCTAAGAAAAGACTCACTCGGGGCTGGGTCCCGGCGCGGGCGGCAGCCCCTCGCTCGCTCGGTTGGAGCAGAAGAAGTCGGGGCGGGCGTGATGCGCGCGCAGCAAGGCGCGCAGCGGGTGCGGCGCGGGCGGCGGCGGCGGCGGCGCGCCCTCGTACGTCTGGTCGGGCAGCAGCGCGCGCCGCCGCGGCCGCGCCCCGCTCCGTGCGACGCAGCCCGAGCGCATCCCGCGCGCGCATGCTCCGCCTCATTAGCAGCCGTGACTCGACGGTAATGTTCCACCGAGTGAGGTGTCCGCGCTAACGAGGCGCCGCGCCTGTGTCTCAGCCTCAAGGCACTCCGCCGCCGCTCTGTTTACATACAGTAGGTACAGTACTCGCGTTCACTTTATTGCTAGGTATTTAAAAGCAGGTTGGAAATGAAGTCAAAATGTGAGGGGTGCGCGGGGACATCCCGCGAGTCCCGGCGCGGCCCAAGGAATGTCGTCCTGTTTTTTGCGCGCGCGCGCATGCCTCTCCCAAATACTGCACTACCCACCCGGATACCTATATATTATATAGATATATAATGACATACAACCTACTCGTGGCATACGGACGCACGCGCGGCGGCGGCGGCAGCGCTCCCACGGGCGCGGCGCACAGTTACCCGATACCGAGTAATAACTGAGTATGGAGTACCTAGGTGCAGGCACCCCGCGCCCCGCGCCTCCACGGGGCACGAGGTACTCACAGACCTGACTCGAGACAGCTCCTCACGACCAACCGTAGGCGCATACTAAAAGCTTATGTTTTTACATTCATTTATTTCCAGCATAACCACATTTGTTTCTAATTGTATTGTTACGTGATTTCCAAATAATTAACATCCGTAATAGGTTCTCCTCAAAGTCCACCCCACGTGCTCCTCCGTGAGCACGTGGGGTGGGTGCTGTGGGTACCTGTGGGGCAGCACCTCGGTCCGCGCAGGCAAAGCCGAGCCGGAGGTCGCGGGACGGGGGGCGGGGGAGCTTTCCGGGACCCTTCTTAAGGTAGTATATATACTATCACATTTTTCTCAAATCAAAAAAATCCGCTCTGACACTTGTAATTGAAAACAACATAACAGACCATAGCACCGTCCTACTTGCGCTACAAAGCCACGGAAAGAGCGTAGAGTCGCAGAGCATCTCGAAAATTGACTACATGGCAATCAGAACGGAGATATGTAGCGTTGACTATACACCTGTGTTATCAAGTACCGACTGTGACCATGCTGCTGATACCCTAATACAAATATTGATGAATTTAATAGATAAACATACAAAAATAATTAAAACTTCTCGTAGGAGAACACCTATTAAACCATGGATAACCCCAGGGTTAATAAGATGTATGCGGCATCGAGACAAACTCCACATAAAAGTACGGAAATCACCTGAAAATGAAAACTTAAAACTAATCTACAAAAGGTATAGGAATTTCTTCAATGCACTGATGCGGAAACTGAGGAAAGCGTATGAAAAATCACAATTTGAAGCAGCTGGGAGTGATGCTCAAACAACATGGAGAGTTATCAATAACATAACAAATTATAAGCCTAAAACAATCCTCTCCCTAGAACTTATACAAAGAACTGACCCTTTTACAACAGTGAATTCTGTAAATAAGTTCTTTGCCAATATTGGCCCTGATTTAGCAATGAATATACTAGTAAATTCCACATCCACGAACAACAAACTAGGGACAAGCAAGAAAACGGTACAATCATTTGGGTTAATTGATATTGAAGCATCAGAGGTACTAAGACTAATAACTTCCCTGAAATCAGACTGGTTTATAGGCTGGGACAGAATCTCTACCCGAATAATTAAACAGAATAAGGAATGTTTAGTCCCACCCCTCACACACATCTGTCGATTAAGTTTTGCTACTTCAGTTTTCCCTAAGGCATTCAAGAAATCTCTAATACTACCGATTCATAAATCAGGAGACAAACAGGAAACGGGTAATTACAGACCAATCTCAATATTACCAGCTCTATCTAAATTTTTAGAGCGTGCACTCAATAATAGGTTGGTTAATTACCTAGAGGGCTTCAAACTTATATCAAAACGCCAATTTGGCTTTCGAAAAGGGTGCTCAACAGCTGATGCCGTGTCGGAACTAAATGAATATGTCGTAGAATGCCTCGATAGAGGTGATAAATGCATGGGTATATTCCTAGATCTGGCAAAAGCGTTCGACATGGTATCAATTCCTCTGATGCTTGACAAGCTAGAAAGCCTGGGAATACGGAAAGAGCAACTGGAATTGATGAGAAGCTATCTGTCTGACAGAACACAAAAAGTTAAAATTGGAGGGTATGCTAGCACAGAATTACCAATAACGTAGCAGGTGTGCAAATATTAAAGCGTGTTTTAAGGTCGTTAAATTCATCAATAATTAAAATAATCAATGAAAATAAATAAATAGGTACAATCAATAAATAGTTCAGTTTAAAATTAATTCACAATCGTCAAAACATAATAAATTCTCTGCTTAGGATTAATAAATTCATTGACACCATAGAAACATTGGTCAAGGAGCCACTTGTTTAATTTTTGTTTAAATAAATTACCATTGAAATCTTTAATAGATTCTGGTAACTTATTAAATATAGTAATGCACATATTATATAAAAAAAATTCATAGATTTGTTTGTGGCATTGCGGTTTATATAACAGATTATCAAATATTGCTCTTTTCTGTCGAGTGATAATATCCTTACGTTTGGTAAAGTGTTGTGGGTAGGATTTATAAGCCCAGGGCTCTATAATTGGGACGACTCTATTTTTGGCGCACTTGAACGGAATATGTGACCTTGAAGTTCAAAATTGCAAACTGATAGCTTTTGCTGATGATACAGTACTGTTCTTCCGAGGGAAAAATTGGAAAAGCGTCTTCGACAGCGCGCAAAAAGGACTAAATGTGTAACATTTTCACTTCGTAAACCAGGACAACCAAATAAGACAGAGCATTTCATCCATGCCCACTCATTCCCGTGTCTTCAAGTACCTTCATTAAATTGTGACTGCCCAACAATTGAAAGAAGTAGAGTTATTAAGTACCTAGGCATCACAATAGATCAGCACATGTCATATGAATCGCATATTAGCTCAATAACAGCAAGAGTACGCAAGCTAATCGCTGTATTCCAAAATATCAGACATGCCGCAATTGACTCACAACTTAAGACCACTTACTATGCGCTATGTCAAAGTCTAATGCTGTAGGTATTGTTTAAGGTCTTGGGGTGGGGCCGCAAAGACTCACATGCTCCCACTAGAGAGAGCGCAGCGAGCAGTACTTAAAGTGGCTTATACCAAGCCATTCAGATACCCAACCACCGAACTCTACAATGACTGTAATGTTCTCTCTGTCAGGAAACTATTTATTCAACAAATTGCTCTCACACAACACTCTAAACCACCAGACATAGATGTTATCGGAAAGAGACGGAAAAACAAAGTCTTCACAACAAAAACGTGCAAAACTTCCTTTGCGCATCGTCATAGGTACACAATTCTTGGAACAGGAAAATAGCTCTTCAAGATCTAACTTATCTAGAATCTAAGACAAAACTAAAACAGTATTTGCTGGGTTTGGACTATGAGCAAACAGAGAATCTGTTAACGGTTCAATCGTAGATTAATAATGGGCTATTATCTAGTTTTAAGTTATTATTATGTAATATTAGTCTTGTAAATAACATTTAGATCATAAGGAATGCATGGAGCATTTTACTTTTTTTATACTTTTGTTGTCTTATCTGTTTAATAATACCTACTATAATATCTCAGTAAATAATTATGTGCACCTGAAATGCTGACAGAGCCGAGAGAATGAGCCCTTGTATCTATAAACAAGTGAAAACTTAGTTAGAGCAAGGAGTCAATCTATTCGACTCCTAAGGTTTTTGTTCCAAAGTACATACTATGCAAGTATGTAAAGTACATGCTGAATTACACGACCTCCTACTTAACTTAGAATTTAATGTACTTTGTAAGCCTATTTATTTGAGAAAAAAAACTTTTATTATTATTATTATGTCTCTCATTTACCATGATCTCGGGCCATAAAGTGACCCGGTCCTTTGGAAGGCTTGCGTGGGGCCGAAGCCAACAGCACAGAGGCCCTTTGAGAAGTTAATCTAAAGGCGATGGCTACACATAGCGGGTATCATCCTCGGGTACACAATATGATACACCCAAAGATGGTATTCACCAGGTGTAGAGACTATTGCAAAGAAAAATGAAAGAAATAAAACCAGGCTATTGTGATGGATGGATGGACTGGGTAATCGGGTTATAGGGGAGATTACGGACGTCTGCCATAAAAAAGTCAATCATAATGTTAAGAGTGGCAGACGGTGGCTTGCCGAATGCTGGATGGGTTCCTTAAAAAGCCGGAGTAAATTACCGGAGAGGAACAACATCGGCGCAAACGACTGAGGGGTGTCGAGAGGTGCAGCCCCGATTTCACCATCACGAAGACTGCTCGTGAGCGGGTTTCCTCGCTATTACGCCATTAGACACTTCCACCCCCGAGTCTACATCCTAAGATGCATCTCTCGCGACTCCACTCAGACCGGCCAATGAAGGCAAGCAAGAGGTGGGGATCTTGTTCTCTTGGGATGCCACTCCGCAAGCGGAGACGAGAACCAGGAACTTCCCCGGGAGCACTCGGTACCCGTGGTGTCGCTACTCACCATCAGCTCGCCACAAGCAGATTGTGGGCCCGCAACTATAAGTATTTATTACTAAAGGCCTGACTTCTCTTGATTGTATCGGTGACGTCATTTACAGACGCTACTAGTATTGTAGAGTTTTTAAGCGAAATTCGAGCTTGGTTCGTTGAATGTCTTCTCAGACACTTTGACCCTATATAATGACTAAAACTTAAATTTGGAGATTTTATATAATCATCAATGATGATAATGCTTGGCTACATGTCGCTCAGTTCCGCACCGACAATAGTAACGTAACAAAATGTAATGCTATGCTTACCTTTACACAAATATTGACATGTAGGTAGGTATCTAAAACCGCATTCTATTTAGATTCCGATAAGCATAACAAACATGTAAGTACCTACTAGACGTGTGCGCCGATCGGCGTGGCGCACGCCGCCGATCATTTTAGCCACGCCGCCGCCGCCGACGTTTTCGTCGGCGTCATCGGCGTCACTTTATTTAACAAATTTTGTATGGGGAAAGTGACATGGCAAAGCCCACTGACTAAAAATGAGATCGACTTCATCATGACGCATGTGCAGCTGCAGCACGATAGCAAGCACATGTTCAGAGATGTCTCAGTGATCAACAGGTTCAACACCAGATCTGATCATCGACTCCTCCGAGGCTTTCTGAATATTAACTTGAAGCTTGAGATAAACCATCTGATGAAGTCCACGCTCCGACCTGACCCAATCCAAATCATTGCGAGCACCGAGAAGTTCCAGCTTCTCGGTGATAGATTTGTTGCCTTGAAAACCACTAATGACTCTGATGAGACGATTTTTTTTATTATCTTTGGGTGGCTTGGGTAACACAGCGGCCTTTTGTGATTGCCACTTAAACGTTCAGCCCCGAAGCCGTAACCTTCATAGTTCACCACTAACCCTTGCAGCTGCTAGAAACTGTAGGATTTTCTTCGGGGTGCCTCGCAGCTCGTCTGGGCTATGCAGATGCCCAGACAGATGGATGCTGCGTTTGTGCATCAGTGCTCCACACTCACCTAGCAGATGGACGGGCGTTTCATCCGCCTCCTCGCAATCTGCAGGATTGTGTGTCGTTTAGCCCTAGTATGATTGAACATGTGCTTGTTAAGGCGATAGTGTCCAGATAGGGCTCTTGTCATAATGCGAAGGTTGTCTCTGCTTAGCGTTATGATTCGGTTGGTATACTGATTCATCATCATCAGCCTATATCAGTCTACTGCTGGACATAGGCCTCCCCCAATGAGCGCCATTGCGCCCTGTCTTCAGCTTTGGTATACCGATTATCGAAGGCTTTTATCAGAAATTTTGAGTGATCCATGCCCGAGGAATTGCTCCAGAACTTGTACGATTCCTCAAGGCAGGATCCCAAGAGTGTTCTGTGCGCCAGGCTTTTAGGTATGCCACAGAACGGGCCTAGGGCCTAGCCGATTCCCCTTGGCCCCAGAGCGCGCGAGCTCGTCGGCACACTTCGAGTCCATTGCTATTAGTGCCGACTGGCTGTCAGAGTTGATAATTATAGTTGGGTTGGAGTACCTAGCGCTTTTTCAGATTGATATCCGCGCATTCTAGGATGTCGAATATTTCTGATTGGATATATGGAGGATATAGATGGAGGCGTGATTGCCCAGGTTTATGCTTATGCCAAACCTGGGTCGCTCTCCGTACACTCCACAGTCTACGTCCAGTCCCATTTTGGAGCCATCCGTGTACCAGATTAGGCATCTATCCTTGCAGAGAAGCTGTCTATTTAGCCAGTCTTCTCTGGAAGCAAATTCCACTGTGTGGGACGCTTTACAATCTGGTCGTAACGTTGAGCGACGAGGACATTAAGTTCTGCCAAAAGCAGCGTACTGGCAAGAAGTCCAAACTTTCGGAAAATACTCTTGGGCTGATTACAAAAAGACGGGAAACCACCCAAGCGTATTCGTCAGAGAGGTCAGACCTGAACAAGCAAATTACGAAGATCATCTCATTGAATAGGTGATAGAGCGAAACCGAGGGTCCAAAGTATTTACTCAGTAGCTTGTGCTTGTGCAGTGCCAGGAGCAACCTGACGAAGCTCAAAATGCACGATGGGAGGACTGTATTGTCGAAACCGGAGATCACCACTGAGATAGAGTATTTCTATGACCGATTATACGCTGCAAATGCCCCTCGTTACCCGATAAGATGACTATGATTCCAGAGCCACCCTGACACGCCATTACACCGACGAACTGCCAGACATCAGTCAAGACGAAATTGTGTTAGCTCTAAGGCAGCTTAAAAATGGAAAAGCCCACAGTGAGGACGGAATTACTTCAGAGCTTCTAAAAACCGGAGGAAGCCATGTAATAGCTACAGAACTTCTTCAACACCGCCCTTCACAGTGAGAGGACTCCAAAGGCGTGGAGCGGGAGTTTGGTGGTACTCTTTTCTATGAAGGGAGATAAAACCGAAAAGGGTGTCTGACTTTTGTGGACTATGAGAAGGCATTTGACTCTGTCGAAACCTGGGCTGTTCTGGAATCCTTACAGCGAAGCTAAGTAGACTATCAATATGTCGAGGTGCTGAGATGTCTCTACGAGGTCGCCACTAAGAGTGTCCTAGTCAACAGTCTAAACACATCCAACTCACGGTAGGGTTGGTACACCAGTTCAAAGTCGCTCAGAGAGCTATGGAAGGAGCGACAAGTTACCGACATAGCTCAAAGAATTAGCAAGCTGAAGTGGCAGTAGGCCGGCCATATATCGCGAAGATCCGGCAACCGCTGGGGTAAACGTGTGCTTGAATGGAGACCGCGACTCAGCAAACGTAGTGTAAGACGCCCTACGGCCAGGTGGGTAAAGACAGGGCGCTATGGCGCTTACTAGGAGAGGCCTATGTCCAGCAGTGGACTATTATAGGTTGATGATGAACAAATTTTCACATCCACGCCGATTACGCCGATGACGCCGCCGCCGCCGACGGATTTGACGCCAGACGCCGCCGCCGGTCAAATGAGCATCGGCGCACATGTCTAGTACCTACCAGTTGGCTCTTGTTCATTTCTTCCACTATCATTAAGAAAAGGTTTTATTATTAAAAAAATGTCTCTACAAAAAATGTTGGGAAATATTGAATAAGGACTCGGCTAACTGACATCTTTCAAAGTTTAAATTTTAAGTAAAAACAAAAAGTACCAAATCGAGTTTAATTTATGTGAACGATTTGTTTTGTATTAATTAAATCCAAGCATAACACAAACAAGCCAGCGCGCCCTGCGCACGGCCCTGCCCTGCGCACGGCCCTGCCCTGCGCACGGCCCTGCCCTCCGCACGGCCCCGGGTCTCAGCCCGGGTCGGCATGATCTTAGTAATTGCGTAATTATTAGTTCAGATTATTAAGTGATTTATTGGCGAACTTTCCCACGAACACCTTGCTCATCTTCGTGACTGGTACACCTACCTACCTAGGTACCTACTCCAGGGTTTTTTTAAACAGCCATCCTTTAGCGTCCATCCTTTGGTGTTGGAGCGAAATTATAATTTATTGTGCTTTTTAATTATGTTGTGTGTTCTACAAGGAAATATATATATATATACAATGTGTATTGTCGAACCTTGATCAAACGAGATGTGCGAATACACGACATATATTTATCGATAAAAAACAAAAAATAAAAAATAATATGTAACCTATCTCAAAAATAAAGCCGATTTAATATTTTTTTTAATGAAAACTACTTCATCTGGTTTTTTCTTCGTTTCTTTTTGAGTAAACGGTGTATTTTATTCAAAGTAGCCTTATTTGAAAGCTAGATTGTCTATCTAGCTAAGAAAATAAGAAAAAAATACAATTTCGGTACATAAGTCTAGTAAAATCAATATTTTTTTAGAAATTTACCAAAAAAAAACAAATTTTATTTTATTTTTGATCTGTAACTTTAAAACTGGGTTATTGAGGTGTACTTTTTTGCATGTTGTATTAAACTTCATAATTTAATCTACAAATCCTCCAAAACATATAGGGTCTATCTCTTTTCGTTGTTATGTTATTCACCATTGAAAATAGGTACTTTCTGTTTTCTACAAAGATCAACAGGAACATCAACTGATTTAATCTACATAAATTATAAAATAAAACGAGGTAAGATAGGAAGAAATGGAATGAGGTATTTGCCCAGCAGTGGGATAGTAACGGCTGTTTAAGATAAAGTTTTTGTTTTTTTTACTCTTGACAAAACAGAAAGTACCTATTTTAAATGGTAAATAACATGACAACAAAAACAGATAGACCTATATTTTTTGGAGGATTTGTAGATTAAATTATGAAGTTTAATATAACATGCAAAAAAGTACACCTCAATAACCCAGTTTTTAAGTTACAGATCAAAAATAAAATAAAATTTGTTTTTTTTGCAAATTTCTAAAAAAATATTGATTTTACTAGGCTTATGTACCGAAATTGTATTTTTTTATTATTTTCATAGCTAGATAAACAATCTAGCTTTCAAATGAGGCTACTTTGAATAAAATACACCGTTTACTCAAAAAGAAACGAAGAAAAAACCAGATGAAGTAGTTTTTATTAAAAAAAATATTAAATCGGCTTTATTTTTGAGATAGGTAACATATAATTTTTTATTTTTAGTTTTTTATCGATAAATATATGTCGTGTATCCGCACATCTCGTTTGATCAAGGTTCGACAATACACATTGTATACCCATGTACCTATACAAACGGAAAAGTAATTATCATTAATATGGGATGCTTGATGTTACAACATCCACCATTCCATATGAATGATGGGTTGCTTGCCAAATATTATGTAATTTTCCTAAATGCTCCAAAATTAGCAGTGAATAATAACCCTAGAACACTACTAGGGGTGCTGGAGCACCCCAACAGTATTTGTTTTTTGAATAACTTTGTAAATGTTCGAATGATATGTCTATGTTACCGTGTATTTTACTCTAGACTAGAGTCACCTGCTCCTGATTGGTTAGTAACGCGGCAATGGCCCGACAATGTGGAAGTGTGCAAGTGTGTTGCGGGGTGCTCCATTCACCCCGTGTAGGAATATCATAAGTATTTTTTTGAAAAGCCATGTTTTTGAGGAGGGATATAAGAGGAAAAATGGTTTCCGGTCCGGAATCCTAATAAAACTTATGCAGGATCAAAGGCCATCAGGCTACAATGGGTCGCGCGGTTGCTATCGAAATAATAAAGACCGCAAGTCCAAGACCAAGTGCAACTAGTGTTATATTACAATTTTCTTGGAACACAAGTTAAAGTGTGCCAAAAGTGCTTAAATACATAAGAATAGCTTTATTTTAAAGTTGATTTGTGATTTAAGTTCTTAATAAATACTAATTAAAAACATAGTTTTCAAATTATTTAAAAAAAATACACGACATTATACTTTGTCCAGCTGATTTGTTACAGTCGAGAGATTCTAGTTGTTTCATAATTACGGGAGGAGATATTTCTATGCTGCTCAGATCAGCCGAGCTGGTTCACAACTGGATGGAATGGAGAGGAGTCGAACGTGAGGAAGATGGTGGAAGGTAACTAGAATTAAAAAGTCAGCAAATGCGTTGCAGAGGTTGGTGCCTTCATTAATGTCTGTGTTCATGTAAGTCATGGAAGAGGGATACGAGTTATGTTGCTTATTATATTTAATGTAAGACCAAAATGCTTTTGGATTAGAATGTTCAACTTTCGCTGTCATTTAAATAACTCATGTTCAACTTTTATACTCTCTATTTACGAAGCCATTACAGGCCTTCGCAGTCGCATACTAAAACTAATACAAAAGGTTGCTTTTCAAACTTATTTTATTAAGTTTCGATTTCGTATTCTTGTCTCAAGTCGGTATTTGGCGCCGCCGTGATACTGCCGCCCGGGGCAAGTGCCCCGGTTCGCCCCCCCCCCCCCCCCTTAGATCCGTGGCTCGGACCTACGTAGGTACCTACGCGGTCCGACCAGGCTGATAGAAAACTTACTAATACTTACTAGAAATGCACTAATGCAGGTTTGATATTATATTATTATAGATGGTTTGCATGACGTTAGTATCGGGTGTGTTGCGGTCGGCGGTGAGGCTCCGCTTACAGTGATCACACAACCTGCCTGCAGCCACTAGTGAGTCAGTGGGGCCAGGAGCCCCCGGTGCCCAAACGACAGCGGGTCGTGAGGGTACCTCCCCGCTGTCGTTCTATAGTCGCTTCGCTTGTATGGTCGTCCGTGTGTTTACCGACCCCGGGGTACGTACGGAATACGGGTCCTATTTAATTCTGACAAGTATTAAAGAAGATTATAATAAATTGAACCACACACCCGGTAGGTACCTATGTAGGTTCTCGTCAATTACCAGGAGTTCCTAAATCAGTGCAGTTCCTCCGATGAACACTCGCGATTTCACTTGAACTCCATTTAATTAAAAATAATTAATTCAGCAATAAATCACAGCGGACGGTAATAAAGGATATCTAAAATAATGTCGCGTATCGCGCGTCGTGTGTTCGCGACGGATAGCGGCGCGTGCGCACGGGGGCCTGCGCGCGCGCGACTGCGCCGGCGCACGCGGCGACCTGCGGCAGCCCCGGCCTCGGCCCCGGCCCGGCGCGGCGCGCGGTGTGCACTACATAATGTAATCTTCTGTCTCACCCACACGTTGGCCCACATGTGTGCCATCCTGTTGTGTTGGCCAACACCTTGCTGAAAGAATCCCCCCCTTGGAAGTTATAAATAAAAAACCGTAAGAAAAATTTACATTTTTTATTACAATTGTAATAAATGATAGATAAAGAAAAAAACTAGTTATAACATTACTTTTTAGCAACAAAAAGAATGATAAATAATAGACAATCTGCATTATATTTGCATTACCTACTCGCATTCCAAATTCGAGTCATCCTCATCATCCACGCCGGATGGAAGCTCAACCGCCGTCGCACGGAATGAACGCTGGAACAGAAGAGGTCCAGATCTATTTTCTTAGAGAGATTATTATTTATTATTGTACCATAACTTTGGCGGCAGTAGTATTAAACCAGTAGTATATAGTGTTGTACGGAGGTGTACGTACATAGTATAGTAGTTATGTAAAGTTAGTTAAGTAGTAAATTAGATTAATCACTGAACACTTCAAAAGTTTATTGAAATTATAACACGTAAAACATATAGGAAGTAAACGAGCCTTCATACGTGGTCATCGACGTTGTCGATGTACGTGGTAGTAGCGCGTGGCGGTCAGCGTCGCACTGGTTTGTAAGGGCGTAAATATGCCGATTCAGTAAATTCGATAGAATGATGCTACATAATGCATTTATCCGTACGTCTTCGTACAAGTGTCATGTGAATATAAATAAATAAATAATAAATAATGCTGGACAATCCACACAGCATTATCTAGCCCCATGGTAAGCAGAGCTTGTGTTATGGGTACTAGATAACTGATATACATAATACAATTATATATATAATACATTACATAGATAGATATTTTTTATTATACATAGAAAACGACCAGAACACCCGGCACAAATATCTGCAGATCGTACACACAATTGTTCCGAGGCGGGAATCGAACCCGCAACCCCCTGCGTCGCAGGCGGACCTTCGCCCACCGCGCCACATCGGTCGTCTATATAGTCCATACCATAAACCAGCGACTTTCCATGGCACTAACCTACACCATACTACCTACCAAACCAACCTCAAAGGGCGGTTTGGGGATCCACCAGTACCATCTACGACAACCCTTTTCATGGTCTTTCGAGCCACCCACCAAACACCTACACTACACGTTGGCCAAAACGTATGGTTACACATATTGGCCACCGTGTAGAGCGGTGGTCACGGACCCGTGTAGGGATGGGAACTAGGGATTACCGGCTCGTAGCTAGGACAGTAAATAAAACTCGACATAAAAATAATGCACTTTTAATCACAGAGCACTTGACTGGCGCCGACAGTATAACAAAATAAATAACCACAACAACCATACGGAGGAATAACTTTCTACCTATCTTACTACCTACACTAGGTCCACGCGCGGAGCTCCCTCGGGCTCCGCGCGCCGTCCCGCACAGCAGCGCCTGCAGCCTGCTGTCTGTGCGGCGGCCTCCTGATGCGTCGCACTGCACATCTGAACATCTTCTGAGAAGTTGCGTCACGCCTCATTACATCTACCTACCTACACAGTACGCACTGCGGCCGCGCGCGCAAACGACACGAGGCGCCGCGCCATTTTTTTTTATTTACATTTTAAATAACAATCACTTTCGCCATTTTACTGACTTAAAGTCGAAACCGAAATATACGATGGTTTGGTAAAGCGAGAGCTGCGCCTGCGCCGATGTCACGGGAGCGTTGCTTACCTCTAGGGTTCTCTAGGGTAATTTATAATTTACATTTTAACGTTATGTATTTACATTGTGTAAATAATAATATTTTATACACATAAGAATAAAGCAATGATTCGAGAAATTACAGATCTTTATCCGGAAACGGTCTCTCGCTCATTACCCGAGCGAAGCGCATCCCGCCTGGAGTCTCATACGGACGTACGAGATGCGAGCAGCGGTACATGCCTCAGATATGTACGAGTACATACGATGAACTGAACCTACTTACTTACTAGGAGTAAGAGCATGGATACGTCAATATGTGAGCGTTTCTACCGGCTAGGTATCGTCGTACCGAGATGAACTACTGGCTAGGAGTATGCAGGTCTGGGAGCGCGAGCAGGCGGAGGGGAGGCGCGGCTAGTGCGCCAGCAGGGCCGACAGGTGGTCGGCGATGGCGGCGGCCGCGTCGCCCGCCAGTATGGAGCGGTGCGTGGCGGGCAGCTGGCGCGTCGTTAGCGGGCCGCCGCACACGGCGCGCAGCCCGTAGTCCTCGCCCAGCGTCACGTAGTTGTCGCGCGCCGTGAACAGCTGCACGGGCGCTCGCAGCGAGGCCGCCGGCGCGTACGTGTCGGCCGCCACCAGCTTGCAGTAGAAGGCCTCGGCGGCGGCGGCCAGCTCGTGCGCCGCGTGCGCCGCGCCGCCGCCGCCCACCAGCTGGACGGTGCGCTGCACGCGCGCCGCCCAGCTGTCCAGCCTCTCCAGCTGCGCCGCCACCTTCACCGGGTCCAGGTCCGCCGCGAACTGCTGCGCGAAGAAGGCGAGCGCGTCCGCCTCGTCGGTGACCTGGGAGCGCGTCGCGCGCTTGCTCTTGCCGCGCGTCGTGTGTGTGCTCAGGTAGGCGGGCGACCCGTCCACCAGCACTAGCCGCGCCGCGCACCCCGCCTGCAACAAACAACATCGTAACAAAAAAGTGTAGTCTGTATGTCATGCAAAATATACAACAAAATACCTAAATCATTAAAAGATCTTGACGACAATATATGTATTTAGGAGAAAATATAATATAGCCTATGTTCACCGGGGATAGTGTAGCCACCCAACGGTGAAAGAATTGTTCAAATCGGTCAATGAGTTTCGGAACCTATTCAATACAAACAATAAACAAAAAATCAAACCTTTCCTCTTACAATAATACAATATTATTATAATATATCTTTACAATAATATTATAATATTATTGTTGTCAAAAGAGCGTTGCTAGGCAACCACGTTTATTTTTTTAAAAATGGCGTATTGATATGCAAGAGGCGTTCAACCTAACAAAAGAGTTTCCATACAGTAAATTGTTATCAACCTTTGTTGTCAAAAGAGCGTTGCTAGGCAACCACGTTTATTTAGAAAAAATGGCGTATTGATATGCAAGGAATTTTATAGGTACATTTTTCACACCTTGGGTTACATTATTGGAGTTTTAGTAAGGATCCCTTACTTTTTTGAAAATATAATATAGCCTATGTTCACCACGGATATTTAGGCTTCCTAACGGTGATAGAATTTTTCAAATCGGTCCAGTAGTTTCGGAGCCTTTTCGTTACAAACAAACAAACAAAAAATCAAACCTTTCCTCTTTATAATATTAGTGTAGATTAGGTAGGTATGTATTGAAGATACCATATTTAATTTTTATTTTTATTTAGATGGAATACTCAGCTTATAAATCTTAAGTAAGTAGGAACATTTGTGGCATAACTAAGGCTTAACAGTTTTCACTTATGATACTAAAATATGCTTAAACTAAAATTTTAATACAAGTAACTTGTTTATTACAAGAAAAAAAAACAACAAATGCCTGCTCGCCCAGTTGTATTAAGATTTTGTTTGATTGTTGACCTACATTACAGCAAATAAATGATTTGATTTGATTTGAGGGTATTGCTTGACAAGGCACAGCTGTCCCTGATGTACATGCAAGGTAACGGGAGGGTTCTGAACTTCTTAAATAAAGACTTGCAGCTATCTTGCATTTGTATACATAGGTATGTCCCGAATTGAATTACGCTAGTTTTATCTATACTAATATTATAAAGAGGAAAGGTTTGGTTTTTTGTTTGTTTGTTTGTAACGAATAGGCTCCGAAACTACTGGACCGATTTGAAAAATTCTATTACCGTTAGGAAGCCTAAATATCCGTGGTGAACATAGGCTATATCTTAGAATTTATTACTCTGAGGGCTATATTATATTTTCAAAAGAGTAAGGGATCCTTACTAAAACTCCAATAATGTAACCCAAGGTGTGAAAAATGTACCTATAAAATTCCTTGCATATTGATTAGGATGTTTTGGTCATGCCTATAAAATACTATAATAGTTAAATTGTTCAACGATGTCCTTGGATTCATTACATGCAAGGTAGGGTTTTATTTCATTATTTGCCTGTGACTCATTGTGATTGAGCTGTGTTTTCGTTTATAATCTTTTTCTAATACTTGATCTTCTGAATCCCCTTTGTAAGCCATTCACAACCTTACCCCATTCGCCCCCTCACCCCCCCGCGCACACACTCACCTGCTCCAGCTGCAGCGCCATCTCGAAGGCGACGCCGGCACCGAAGGAGTACCCCAGCAGCGTGTAGGGCGGCTCGGGCTGCAACTCACGCACGTGCTGCACGTAGATACCGGCCAGCGCGGGCATGTCGCGCGCCTGCGCCGCCGCGCCCGCGCACTGCAGCCCGTACACCGCGCCGCGCACGCCGCGCGCCACGCCGCGCAGCACGTCCACCACGCCCTCGATGGGGTGCACCATGAACACGCACGCGCCGCCCTCCGCCGCCCCCGCGCTCGGCAGCTTCACCACCACCTGCACACAGGGACCACCACCGCTCAATATTCACACGCTCTAAGGAAGGAGGCGACTGTACTCACGATCCTAGACACGAACCTGTTTGGGCATCAGCTCGCCCGTCTTAGCCATCTGCACGAGGTCCGCGGCGCCACCCCTGGGCGCGGGCGCGGCGGGCGCAGGGGGCGCGGGCGCTGGTGCGGGCGCGTCGCCGCCGCCCTGCATGGCGCGCAGCTTGCCGAAGCTGAGCGCGCGGATGTCCTGCACGGCGAGCAGCACGTCATAGCCGCGCTCCAGCGTCTGCTTGATCTCGGCGCCCATGAGCGAGTCCATGCCGAGCTCGGCCAGGTTGGCGCTCTCGGACACCTTGCTGGGGTCCTTGATGCCGAGGATGTTAGCCACCGCGTGCACCAGGTCCTGCGAGGGCGCGGCGGCCACTCGCCGCTTGTCCGCCAGCACCATGGAGGCCTGCACCGGGTGCGGCAGCGCCAGCATGGCGCCCAGCGCCTGCATGCAGGACGCGATGCGTTGCGGGACTGTGCCGCCCACCACGGCGTCGTCGCCGCCTGCGCAGAGAACCAACGTTAGCGACGCTCCTATCGACCGCGAGTACGAGGCGGCATGCATGGAGGCTGCACTGCACTTACCCATGGTGTCGACGATGAGGCCGACCTCGCCGACGGCGCCCCACTGCACGGCCAGCGCCGGCAGCCCGTCAGCCTGGCGCCGCTCGCACAGCCGCTCCATGGCCGAGTTGGCGAGTCCATAGTTGGCCTGTCCGGGGTTCCCGCGGCCGCAGGACACGGAGGACCACACCACGAAGTACTCCAGGTCGGGGCAGAGCGCGCGCGTGGCCGCGTCCAGCGCGCGCGTCGCGTCCACCTTGGGGCGCGCCACCGCCTGGAACTGTTCCTTCGTCTGCTTGTCGAGGAAGGCATCGTGCAGCACGGCGGCCAGGTTGAAGACTCCGCCGACGGGCGCTAGCGCGGCCGCCGCCGCCAGCAGCTTGCGGGCGCCGCCCTCGGCCGCCGCGTCCTCCGTGCTGACGGCCACCTTGACGCCCAGCGAGCGCCAGCGCCGGATGCACCAGGCCTGGTAGCCGGTGCGCACGCCGCTGCGCGAGTTGAGCAGCAGCGCGGTGGCCCCGCGGGTCACCAGCCACTGCGCCAGCTCCAGCCCGAAGCCGCCCAGCCCGCCGACCAGCACGTAGCTCTTGGCGGGGTGCATGTAGGTGCGCGGCAGCGCGGGCAGCAGGCGCGGCGCCCCCGCCCCCGCGGCCCGCGCACCGCCCGCCTCCTCCTCGCGCACGCGCAGCACCACCTTGCCAATGTGCCGGCCCGTCGCCATGAACCTGCGACAACACGACACGCCTGAGTCCCGACCGCTCCGCCGCGCCCGTCAGGCGGTAGGCTGTGGTGGTGTAGTTACCTGAAGGCCTGCTCCAGCTGCTGGTCGGAGTAGACGGTGGCGGGTAGCGGGCGCACGGCGCCGCTGGCGATGCCCTCGGTGACGCAGCGCACCACGGCCGCCTTCTCGGGGTCGGTGCCCTCCGCGTCGAACAGCGCGTCCAGCAGGATGCCGTGGAACGTCGTGTTCTTGAGGAACAGCGACATGCCCTGCGCACGCGCACACCTCAGGTCAGTTCACTATACAGGGTTATTGGTAATTTGACGTATTCCCGTTAGGAGGTGATAGGGGTGACTATTTGCGATAATTTTCATCCCCATGTGTTTCGTGCAAAAGTGAACCATTTTTAAGTTATCATGATTTTTAGCTTTTTGTAAAAAAAGGCAAAAGTGCAACATCAAAAATTTATTTAAAAAAAACTGTCTATTTAAATAAATTTTTTTCTTCTGATTTATAAAAACGAATAAACACTGATTATTTATCAATATTAAAACAACAATTATCGCTCCAAATTTAAAAATGCGAGATGAAAAACGATATTATTTCATTATTCATTGAGATTTTTTTCCACTAAAATGCCTTAAAAACTAAAAAAAACGTTATGAAACTTGGCTTGCAGATTATTTTAAAAACATAACGGTTTTCTTAGCTCTCCAATAATGCATAACAACTATGAACTTATTTCAAAGAAACTGAAAAAAACATCGTTACAAATGAAGCAGGCGGAAATTCGTATACGAACTAAACCTAAGGTCATTCTATAAAATTTCTATAAAACTAACTTAAAACAATACCCAATGTTAATAAAACTAAAAATACATATTTAAAATAAAATTTAGCAATAGTTAAGTAGTAACAACAATAAACAAAATTAATAATAAGTAACAATCAAGACATTTTGTAATTTAGCCTAATAAAAGTTAAGTAAAGTAGAAAGATACATATTTAAAATAAAATTTAGAACAGTAAAGTAGTAACAACAATAAACAAAATTAATAATAAGTAATAATCAAGACATTTTGTAATTTAGAATAAGAAAAAAAAGTTTTTCGCAAAGTAGCATTATATTATTTTTCTGAGTTGTGACCGAAGTAGTCAAATTTCGCATCGCATATGCTACGTTTATAATTCTTGTTTTGTGTTCTTCCGCGGAATAACTCAAAACAAGAATTATAAACGCCCCCTATTGCGTTTCACTTCGAGCAAGAAACTTTAATTAGGCTAAATTACAAAATGTCCTATTTGTTACTTATTATTAATTTTGTTTAATGTTGTTACTACTTAACTGTTCTAAATTTTATTTTAAATATGTATTTTTCGTTTTATTTACATTGGGTATTGTTTTAAGTTAGTTTTATAGAAATTTTATAGAACGACCTTAGGTTTAGTTCGTATACGAATTTCCACCTGCTTCCTTTGTAACGATGTTTTTTTCAGTTTCTTTGAAATAAGTTCATAGTTGTTATGCATTATTGGAGAGCTAAAAAAACCGTTATGTTTTTAAAATAATCTGCAAGCCAAGTTTCATAACGTTTTTTTAGTTTTTAAGGCATTTTAGTGGAAAAAAATCTCAATGAATAATGAAATAATATCGTATTTCATCTCGCATTTTTAAATTTGGAGCGATAATTGTTGTTTTAATATTGATAAATAATCAGTGTTTATTCGTTTTTATAAATCAGAAGAAAAAAATTGATTTAAATAGACAGTTTTTTTTAAATACATTTTTGATGTTGCACTTTTGACTTATTTTGAAAAAAGCTAAAAATCATGATAACTTAAAAATGGTTCACTTTTGCATGAAGCACATGGGGATGAAAATTATCTTAAATAGTCACCCCTATCACCTCCTAACGGGAATACGTCAAATTACCAATAACCATGTATATCTAAGTATTTATTTGGGAAACAAAAAGCTTATACAGCTACTTAACAATAAACTTCAAAATATGAACAAGTTTTTAAAACTGTTTGTTTTCCATCTAAAAAAATTAAAAATAAGGTAAATTAAAAAAAACTAAATAACGTACCTAATTTAAACCAAACCAAAATGTGTCCTTTACGTAAAATCTATCTTTTAAGGATTTTTATAGGATTTTCTTTTTGAGACAAGGTGGCTTGACCTCACCAAAGCTTTTCAATCTGTACATGAATCAGCTGATTGTTGAACTCAGCAACACCTATGCTGGCTGCTCTAGAGATGGTACAATGGTTAAATATGGTGTTGCTGTGTCCATCAATTTGTGGTTTAAGGGATCTTCTGAAGATTTGTGAGACTTGTGACTGTAATTTTGTGTATGTGTTTTTATGGACCTTTGTTGTCTGATAATAAAGAATTTGAATTGAATTGAATTGAATTTTCTAGGATTTAAGGTTGTCTTTTTGTTCCAGACTTTATAAAATTTTTTAAATTTTATTTATTAATTATTAACTAGCACGAGTAGCTCCTACATAATAATGAATAAATGTCATAACGGACTTTACATTATTCGAAAGTTAATATCGTACATTGAAATGGTATACTCACGAGAGGCGTGTTGTTGGAGAGGTCCAGCTTGCCGATCTCGAGGAAGCGTCCGCCGACGGCGAGGCAGCGCACGCTGGCGGCCAGCTTGTCGCCCGCCAGCGAGTTGAGCAGCAGGTCCACGCCACGGCCGCGCGTGCGCCGCAGCACCAGCTGCTCGAAGGAGGTGTCGCGCGAGTTGCCGATGTTCGCCTCCGGCAGCGCGGGGAAGCGCTCGCGCAGGAACGCGCGCTTCTCCGCCGTGCCCACCGTCGCGAACACCGTGCAGCCCGCGTGCAGCGCGATGGCGATGGCCGCCTGGCCCACGCCGCCCGTGCCCGCGTGCACCAGCACCGCCTCCCCGCGCCGCATGCGACCGCGCACGCTCAGCGCGTAGTACGCCGTGGCGTAGGCCACCGGCACCGTGCTGGCCTGCTCCAGCGACCACGCCTGCGGCACCTCCCACAGGAACCCGCGGTCCGCCAGCACGGTGGTTGCGAGCCCGCGCGCCGCCACCATGCCCATTACGCGCTTGCCGTCCGAGGCACGCCCCGAGAACTCCAGCCCGAGGATGCACTCCTGGCCGGCCAGGTTGCCGGGCAGCGCATCCGGCGGTAGCTTGCCGGTCGCCAGCATGATATCGCGGAAGTTGAGCGGCGCGCAGTACACGGTGCAGAGGTCGGCGCGCGGCGGCAGAGGGCGCGCTCGCGCAAACCGCAGCTCCGACTCGATCCAGCGCAGCGAGGAGAGATCGCCGCGCGTGAGCGTGTTCACGTACGCGTGCTCCACCTGCAGCTGCGCCTCGCCCTCCGCGCCCGTCTCCACGTGCCGGTAGCAGCCCCACACGCCGCCGCGCAGCACGTTCACGCACAGGTCCTTGCCCAGCTGCTCCGCGTAGGGCGCGGCGTCTGGCGAGAAGGGCGCCTTAGCGTCGGGCAGGTAGTAGATGCGCAGCGCGCGCCCGCCGGGCTCCGCGCGCAGGCACGTCGCGAGCCCGAGCACGCCGCTGTCCGCGCGCCGCGTCACGCAGTACACGCGCATGTCCTCGCTCTCTGCGCGCGCCAAGGCCGCCTTCAGCTCCTCGAGCCAGCCGAAGCTAGCGTCGTCAGACACGTCAAGCACGAGGCGCGCGGTGGGCAGCGCGCGCGCGCGCCACGCGCACACGTACTCGCAGGTGGCGGAGGCCACGCGCGCCACCAGCGTCAGCCCTGCAGCCTTCAGCATGTCCCTGCGACATAGACACCCCTCCTCATTACCAACTCGCGGTCAGATGAATGTCTGCTCTACTAGCGGTAGGCCTAGGCCCTGCAAACTAAACGGAATTATGAACATGTGAACGATATAAGGAGACGGGTGCCGGGCGAGCAGGCCACGCCCGTCGAGGTATGATGGGATGGTTTCGACTTATGAACATGTGAACGATATAAGGAGACGGGTGCTGGGCGAGCAGGCCACGCCCGTCGAGGTATGATGGGATGGTTTCGACTTATGAACATGTGAACGATATAAGGAGACGGGTGCCGGGCGAGCAGGCCACGCCCGTCGAGGAATGATGGGATGGTTTTGACTTCTTGAACTGTTCTAATTGTTTCGCGAAATATTTATTATCTTTAGATCAGGCAAAAAGTATCTAAAGGTTAACAAACTTCAATACTTAGCCGTCCGCAACACTACTACTCGTATTTGTTGTGACCAGCCTGCGCGTCTCGCATTCTCGCAATCTCTGTGGGTAATCTGGATTTATGTCACTCTAACTAAATTATAAACTCTCTGTACAACTGGTCACGGCGAGCAGACATAACACTTTAAGTTCATTTGTTTCTTTTTTGTATTAATTTGGTTATTAATAAATTAGGTAAGTACCTATATGAGATATAAATTTTAGTTTAAGCATATTTTGTTTTAAGTGAAAACTGTTAAGCTTTAGTTTTTTTTTTTTTTTTTGTATTTGGAAAAAAAAATGCTTATGCTACAATTAAAAGTAAATTTAAAATATAAACAAATGAAGCTAACACAGTTTCCGCTTGTAGTACGCAAATAATATAACTGATTACAATATGGTAAGTACAGAAAAAAAACAAATAACGTGCCAATTTAAACATCACTAAAATGTAAGAATAATTAATTACTTAATACAAAGAAATAATATAATATGCCTGTCGTCAGTACCCGGAAATATAAATAAATAACCAAAGGACATAACATAGTAAGGTGTACATAATATAAGGTTGGGGAAAAAGTCTTCGCATTATAGTATGTATGAACTTGTAATAAAATCTCTTTGGCTATACTATTTGTACCTGGCTGGTTTTGGTATCATTAAAAGTTTAAATTTTACGAATAAAATGGATGCCATTTTCAAGATGGCAAAAAGTTATCGAACAAAATGGTACCTACATACTTTAGTTAAGGCTTGGTATTCCGGCAGAGGGCGCGCGGTCGTGATTTTTAAAATCACCTGGGACTGGGGGTTTATATCGGTAGCTACCTCTGCGTGCTGTATTGCAAACAAAAAGTAAATACCTAGAAATAACACTAGCGCAATAGGTACCTACTCCATATACTTTTCATCGTAGATCAGCAGTAGAGGTGTAACTAATATATTCATAATAGGTACAGGTATTATAATACAAGCCATGTATATTCATATTAGGATATGCGATATAAAGTAATAGGTTACCAGGTATTAGTCAAATATTAGGGACGCGTAATAGCGAGGTCGCTAGTCTATTAGCTACTGTTCTGTTTGCCGACCGCCGTCATCTCACTCACTCGCTCACCGACGAGTGAGTGAGAACGTCAGACTCACCTAAACCGACCCGAGGCGGGCGAGTGAGCGAGATGAACTGATGAACACTGTGTAATGTGTATTCGCTAATCTAATACGAATATTAGTTATAATATTTGTGGTGACCGAAGCTCACAGCGACTCCATATTGTATTCAGATAGCACGTGCACGCAGTGATTGATAATATTTACCTAATACCTATTAAGTTAGTAGCTATTTTGTATTTATTTTTGGTGGAGGTTTTGGTTTGGTGGTGGTTTTTTTGTGGTTATTGAGGAATTTAGTTTTGATTATGAAGCAAAAAACAAAAAAAAAACAAAAAAGTAATAGGTATGTTTTAAGAAAAATACAGAAAAAAACAATTATTATTGTACATATGTGATTAACTTTTTAAATACGCCAACATAATCAACGTTGACAGTCCTAAGCCTGTTAAAGTATGAAGGAAAATTTAATCACAGTTTTACTTCTGTAATAGGCGTATTTCATATTCAGAGAATATCATATTCAGCAGATATCAATATTAGATTGAGTAGCTATAATGAATCTCTTCACTAATATTTGACTAATACCCAGTAATAGGTATGATATCATAATATGCGTTAACTAATATATTCAATAATATGATTACCTAAAAATGACCCTAATATAACATCTCTAATCAGCAGAGCAGCCTCAGAAAACGCCTTTGTGTCAGTAGTACCATTGATGGTACAAGTGACACAAGTTTGTTTCAAACTGTCATATCTCGGAAAGTACCCGTGCTAGACTTTCAGTTCCTGGCTCAAATGAAAGGCAAATACTAAATGTACATTTTCGATGACAGCTGTCAAAATTACTTTATTTATTTACTAAACTTTAATTTGCTTTTACTATAAACAATGCTTGATCATAAAAAATGCATTGCCAAAGAAAAATAAAATAATCCTACTACTTATTTCTATACTATGTCGCTGGCAAGGTTTTGCGAGGTCACCGCCGCTGAGTCCACGCTAAGTATTGGCCCAGGACCGCGCTAGAAGCCTACTGCTGTAGGAAGACGTGGCCTTCAATGTAAATAAATTATATTAAAAAATGTTTTGAATTTTCTTAAAAAATGCGAAGAAATTTTTTCCCTAACCTGTTATTAAAAAAAATAGTAATATAAAATGAAATTATTTACAAGAATAAAATAAAAAGTTCTTATTTACAGAAATTCATATTGATCACGTTTCTTGAAAGGTCAACATCTTTTGTGTATGTTTTATTAAAGACATGCATAGTTCGTAGTAAGTATAAGTTTCCCCGGTAGTTAGTGGCACAGGACGGGACGTGAAGTTTTAGGTGATTTCGTCGAGAAGCCCGGCTGGACGGAACAGTTAGTCCTATTCCAGATAAGAGCTCGGGTGAGTCAACTAAATTTAAAACAACTTTGAGCAACAGTGTAAGTCAGCGGCTTCCCTTCTCAACTCGAGGGGCAGCAAGTGATGGTGTCTCCAGCTATCGTCGGCTAATATGATGCTATGCTTATAGTTGATACATTTGAGAAATGTTCGCTGTGGTTTTTCGAGTATCGAAATATACATATTTGTTGTACCGGGGATTGCAGACCTGAGCGGCGAGTTCGAGGTGACTTCGGACTAGTGAGCAGTAGAGTATCTTTAGTGTTTGAAGAGAGCGGAAGTCCTTGGTCACCCGAAACAGAAAGCCGAGCATCTTCATGGCTTTGGAGGTAATATCACCTACATGTTGGTCAAACAGTAGTTTGGAGTCCAAAGTAACGCCAAGATCGACAACAGAGTTAGTCCTTATGAGTTTTGGTTATTAAAGTTATAGCTAAAAGTTGAGCATGCAGTAAGAATGAAGGCGGTCCAGATCACTTTGTAGAAGTAAAAGGTCAGACAGAAATAAAAAATAAATAAAAATAAAGAGTCTGCGAAAGTTACCTGGCTGCGGGTTCATCGTAGGCACCTTTCGGCTCCTCCAGCACCAGCATGCCGGAGTCGGCCAGCGAGTCGGCCAGCGCGGCCAGCACGGCGGGCCCGTGGCGCGCCAGCACGTCGCAGGCCAACACGCAGTGGCAGTCCACGTCCACGGGACCGGCGCGCGCGTCCTTGTTGTTGACCTTCACGCCGAGGTCCGCCTGCAGCTGCTGGTAGGCGGGCGCGGCGGCGGCGGCGGCCAGCGCCGCGTCCGCGCGCACCTGCGGCTCCGCGTCCAGCGCGGCCAGCGCCGCCGGCAGCAGCAGCGCCTCAGCCGGCCGCTCCAGCGCCGCCTCGCACAGCCGCAGCCGCAGCGAGCCCGCGTTCTCCAGCACCAGCTGCAGGCACAGCGCCAGCGCCTCCCTCCGCCCGCGCGCCGCCCCCTCCTCCGGCCCCACGTACTGCAGGAACGAGTAGCGCTCCAGCTTGGGCGGCGCCTGCGCGTTGGTGCGCCGCGGCGCCAGGCTCGTCTTCACGCCGCGCAGCTCCACGCCCGGCGCCGTGATCACGTCCACGCGCCGGTGCATGGCGACCGGCAGGCTCGCGCCGGGGGCCGCCATGCCGCGCGGGTCGATCAGCGCGCGCTGCAGCCGCGTGGGCAGGTACAGCTCACGCGTGTCCACGCCGATGATGCCGAACTGTAGCATGGTGTCCATGTAGGGCACCCACTGCCCGCCCCACGCCAGCGCCCCGCGCGCGCCCCGCGCGTCCGACCGCTCGATGCCGCGAAACACGCCGCCGTAGTTGTACCCGCGCAGGCGCAGCTCTTTATAGATGTCGTCCGTCAGCAGCGGCGGCTGGTCATCTCCCTCCCTGTCCCCGTCTTCTTCCTCGTCCAGCTGCAGGCGCTCATCCTCGGCGCGGCCCGCGAGCCGCACGCTGCCCGTCACCACGACGGCCCCGCCCTCGCACACGTCGAACTCGCCGGTCCCGTCCAGCACGTTCACGTGGAACTTGAGCGGTGCATCGCGCGACACGATCGTGGCGCGCCGGAACTGCACGTTCTCGAGCACGATCGCGGTCTCCTCGAGCTTGGTCGCGTGCAGCTTGGCCATCGTGCGCCAGACCAGCGTCAGGTAGCCGGTGGCCGGGTAGAGCACGCGGCCGTCGATGTTGTGTCCCTCGATGTAGGCGTCCTCGGGGCGCGCCAGGTCGCACTCGATGGTCTGGTCGCCGGCGCGCGCGGCGCCTCCGTACGCCGCCACCGCCCACTCCACGGAGTGGTCCCAGCGCACGTGCGAGGCCAGGCCGGGCGTGCCACGCGCCACGGGCCACGCCACGGGTGCGTGCAGCGCGCTCAGCTGCGGCTGCGCGCCCGCCGCGTACAGCCGGCCCAGCGCGGCGAGCAGGTGCAGCGCGGCGTCGGGCGCGTCGCGGCGCACGAGCGGCACGTGCGCGGCGGGCGGCGGCAGCGCACGCCGCAGCACAGCGTGCAGCAGCGCGTGCGGCGCCACCTCCACCAGCACGGCGTCCTTGGGCACCTCGGCCAGCGCCTCCGCGAACCGCACCGGCGACAGCAGGTTGTTCACGTGGTAGGTCGCGTCGCTCAGCTTGGCGATGTCGCTGCCCCAGCGCTCCTTGGGCAGCGAGGAGGAGAGCCAGCGCGGCGAGCGCGGCTTGGGGTGCGGGATCACCTTCTCCAGCGACTTGCGCAGCAACGGCGCCGCCGTCTCGATGTAGCGGCTATGGAAGGCGACGCCCGAGCTGTTGACGCGGCGCGCGAATACGCCCTCCGCGCTCAGTTCCGCCACCAGCCGCTCGACGGCGGGCACGGGCCCCGACACGGTCACGCTGTCCGCCGCGTTGTGGCAGGCAGGCACCACCTCGGGTGGGCAGCGCGCCGCGCACTCCTCCCAGGACAGCCCCACGGCCGCCATGGCGCCCGGCGGCAGCTTGGCGTCCACGATGCTGCGTCCGCGCCAGTACGCGGCCAGCACTGCCTGCTCGCCCGTCAGCGTCTCGTCAGCGTACGCGCACCCTGCACCGAAGGCACACGTTACTCTCTAAGCGGGGGAGGAGGCGGTGGGTGGGTAGAGAGGTAAGGTACGCACCGATCTCGCCGACGGAGTGTCCGAGGATGCCGTCGGGCCGGCAGCCCAGCAGGCGCAGCACGTCCACCAGCGCCACCTGCACGGCCGCGATGCAGACGAAGGATGTGATGACGTCGTCGAAGGCGGCCTGCGGCGCCTCCGTGAGCGCGTGCAGCAGGTCCAGGCGGTGCGGCGCCAGCGCGCTCGCCGAGCGCCGCACGCTGTCCGCGAAGGGCGGCAGCGCCATGAGCGCGCGCGCCATGCCGGCCCACTGCGAGCCCATCCCCGAGAACACCCACCACACCGGCCGCGCGCCCTCGCCCACCCCGCCGCCACTCTCCAACTCCTGCAATGTTCATATTATTGTCTTACTTTCTACTACTAAACACTCGATGTGAAACGACGAAGGACGAGGTAGTTGGACGAACACGTACAACTACCTAGGTACATAACTAAATAATATAAAATCTTGAACAAAAGTTGAAAACAAGTAAACTCAACTACATAATATTTAGTCGGCACTAAGATGTCACGTTTCGTGCCTTGCACTAATTAGTCAGCAATAAAACAAGCTCGGAGGATGGCACCGCTCGCGCTGAACTCCCATTACATCTGAACTGACACCGAACTTTTAGGAACTGGTTTTATTACTACGCTTATACACTAATGAATGACTTGAAGGAAGTATTTGTCCGCAAGGCCGGTAGGTAGGTATTGTCGGTAGGACGGCCACACGATCCTACATTACTTAACTATAAATAAATGACGACGACTACTAAACTAGTTTAAGTAGAGCAGGAATGCACGGCTATATACTACGGATTATCTACATTTTAAATTCAAATTCAAAGGTGGGTATATAGGAACTGTAACCGGAGGGAAGCTCCCTGGTGCGTACTGAGGCGGACACATTGAACACTTTCCGTCTGCGAGTCTACGCTGGAGCCTGGAGGTAGCTACCTGCGGGATGTTCCTTGTGTTTTTGACATTTTCTGCGTTGTTATACCAAAATATTTTGCTGTTTTTTTAAAAACTACTGACTTCAAATGCCTAAATAATGAATATAGTGGAAAACTAAGTTTTATAGAAATTTATACAGGGTTATTGGTAATTCGACGTATTCCCGTTAGGAGGTGATAGGGGTGACTATTTGCAATAATTTTCACCCCCATGTGCATCATGAAAAAGTTTTAAGAACCAATTTTTAAGTTATCATGATTTTTAGCTTTTTTCAAAATAAGTCAAAAGTGCAACATCAAAAATTTATTTAAAAAACTGTCTATTTAATTTGTTTTTCTTCTGATTTATAAAAACGAATGAACACTGGTTATTTATCAATATTAAAACAACAATTATCGCTCCAAATTTAAAAATGCGAGATGAAAAACGATTCATTATTCATTGAGATTTTTTTCCACTAAAATGCTTTTAAAATAATGCTTTTAAAATTATGTTTTTAAAATAATCTGGCTTGCAGATTATTTTAAAAACATAACCGTTTTCTCAGCTCTCCAACAATGCATAACAACTATGAACTTATTTCAAAGAAACTGAAAAAAACATCATTACAAAGGAAGCAGGCGGAAATTCGTATACGAACTAAAACTAAGGTCGTTCTTTAAAATTTCTATAAAACTAACTTAAGAGCCTTTATTCCTAAAATGCGCAGAAACAGTACTTTTCAAACCCGTTTATATCATGAACCACTTATCTTATAGTATATGTTTTTACTAATAATTTTAGGAAATTTTAGTGTCCAACGAGTTTGACTATAAAATATTTCGATTAATATAGTATGTACGCGTTCTATCAAGATAACTAGTGAGAGGTTTTCATAATTTCCCTTTCAGCATCAGTTTCGAAGCTCAAAATAATAGAAAATACTGACATATCTAATTAAGAAAAAAATATAACCTACTGATGAGATCCTTGGCTAAAAAGTTACTTAGAAAGATGTTTGGTTTTGGTATCCTACTATGAGAAATTAAAATTCAAAAAATGTGAAATATTACGAATATTTCACATTTTTAAATGATGTTTTTACCGATATACCTTATTTAATTTAATATAATAATAGCCTACCAATAAAGTGAAGCATCTTTTTTAAAATCATACATTTAAAATTTTTATGATTTTGTTGCTATTATTTTTCTATAAATATTTTAAAACTACTATAAAACGCTGCGCGAAAATCAGTCCGCCGCGAGGCTTTCTAGAGTGTGGTCACGTCGCTCATTAAATATTTATAGAAAAATAATAGCAACAAAATCATAAAAATTTTAAATGTATGATTTTAAAAAAGATGCTCCACTTTATTGGTAGGCTATTATTATATTAAATTAAATAAGGTATATCGGTAAAAACATCATTTAAAAATGTGAAATATTACGAATATTTCACATTTTTTGAATTTTAATTTCTCATAGTAGGATACCAAAACCAAACATCTTTCTAAGTAACTTTTTAGCCAAGGATCTCATCAGTAGGTTATATTTTTTTCTTAATTAGATATGTCAGTATTTTCTATTATTTTGAGCTTCGAAACTGATGCTGAAAGGGAAATTATGAAAACCTCTCACAAGTTATCTTGATAGAACGCGTACATACTATATTAATCGAAATATTTTATAGTCAAACTCGTTGGACACTAAAATTTCCTAAAATTATTAGTAAAAACATATACTATAAGATAAGTGGTTCATGATATAAACGGGTTTGAAAAGTACTGTTTCTGCGCATTTTAGGAATAAAGGCTCTTAAATAAAACGAAATTTAGCAATAGTCCTAATTGTTACTACGTGCTTACTAGATAGATCATTCTTTACTGCACACTTAGTACTTATAAAAATTAAATAACAATGTAAAATAAAAACTTCAAAAACTAGATACAATTAGCAGTCTTATCGCTCAAGAGCGATCTCTACCAGACAACCAACTACTCCTTAGGTATTCCCTATGTATGTATCAAGGACGAAAGAGTTTCTTTATCTATGGTAGTATGTATGTAGTGAGCCTGCCCCGCTGCGCCCAGCTCGGTGCCCACAGTAATGTAGTCACTAGGTACTAGATACCTGTTGTAGGCATTACATCTGTTTATATCCGAGAACTAGCCTCAGCCAGCCGCTCTGCGCGCGGGCGTCCACTACGCGCGGGCGCGAGGGGGGCGGGGGCGGCGCGGCGCGATGACGTGACGTGCGTGACGTAGCAGGTGAGTCACTCCGCCGCGGGTGCATCACATTCGTAGATCGTGACATGACTAGAGCAGAGGACGCGTGCTGATGATATTGTTATCGACACGTGTACGACACGTGACGAGACCATGAACAACTGAGGTGAGGAGGGTGCTTCTCCTACCTACTAGGTATGAGGAAAGACATATTGTGTGGGTGTTACCTAATTGTTATGCCGGAATTAGGTAGAGTTGGATATTACCAAGAGAGGACATTAGGTACCTTACAGTTTTGGCTTCAACATCGATGATAGAGATCCGTCTAATTTGATTGACAATTCACACAGCATTCTCGAGTGAGGCTGGGGGATGTCATATCCCCGAAACTGTTCACGTGCGCATTGGAGGATATGTTTAGGTTCCTGGACTCGAAAGGAAAGGGCATTAACAAAAACGGCGAGTAAATCTCACACCTGCGATTCGCTGATGACATAGTCGTAATGGCGGAGTCGCTTGAGGAACTGAACAAACGTCAAAACTGGTAAAACAGTTTCGAGAAGGAGGCCAAAAGGAGGATCCAGTTAGGCTGGGCAGCATTTGGGAAACTACGTCGAGACCCGTCGAGTCTTCTCTTCATCCATACCGCAATGCTTGAAAATGAAAGTTTTCAAGCAGACGTAACTATAATAGCTACATATATGCTGTCGCTGTTTTGTAGACAATGATGTGTTCTGCTAAGATGTAGTACATTACTTTGTTCTATCATCAATAGTGTTCTGCTAAGATGTAGTACATTACTTTGTTCTATCATCAATAGTGTTCTGCTAAGATGTAGTACATTACTTTGTTCTATCATCAATAGTGTTCTGCTAAGATGTAGTACATTACTTTGTTCTATCATCAATAGTGTTCTGCTAAGATGTAGTACATTACTTTGTTCTATCATCAATAGTGTTCTGCTAAGATGTAGTGCATTACTTTGTTCTATCATCAATAGTGTTCTGCTAAGATGTAGTACATTACTTTGTTCTATCATCAACAGTGTTCGCACGCGATGTAAGGAATTTTAACGGTATTTTTTTTCACCTTGGGTAAATTATTGGAGTTTTAGTAAGGATCCTTACTTTTTTGAAAATATAGTATAGCCTATGTTCAATGGGGATAATGTAGCTTCCCAACGGTGAAAGAATTTTTCAAATCGTGCCAGTAGTTTTAGAGCCTATTTAATACAAACAAACAAACAAACAAACATCGTTGAGAAGCTACACCATCCCCGGCTGACATAGGCTGTGGTCAACTAATTAGGGACACTCTCTAGTTAAACCAGAATTTATTTTTTATTTTCCGACGTTTCTAAACAATATGCCATATTTCTTTAATGTAAGTATAATTAGTCATTTATGTGCCCGATCATACAAACAATAACAACTTCTTAAGGTGAAATACATAAGTCCCAAAACGCACGTTTTGACTAAACAGAAAATAAATTTTAAGGGATCAAAACACATATTTTACGAATATATTTTGATGAGGATCAAACGTTTAGGATATTAGTTAGTAAGTTATGGGAGTCGAAACACGATTGTCTAAACTTGTCCTGATAGAACCTACACGGTTACATTATTGGAGTTTTAGTAAGGATCCCTATTTTTTATATACAGTCAGTTCAAGATGTGAAGTGCAATAACCGGTTATGTACATATATATATAACACCCTACTGATCTCTCAGTAACTATTATTTGCATAATTTGGTCCGATTATTATGCCATAAAAGGCTGTAAATAAAAGATTAAATAAAATAGAAAAGAGTGTTGTAGTAAAATAAAAATAGAGTTAAACAAAACTAACAATTTGCAGTATTTTAATTTCTTTACCAATTCCATATATTACGGGTAAAATCAGTACCCAGTAGCATAACCTTTGTTAGTAATTACCGCTTGACCCCACACCGATGTGGTATACAATACTACAATACACATTATCAGTTTCTGACATGTTTCTACAGGAATGTTTGCCCATGCCTCATATTTACGTGCAAACGCCAAACGTGCATTTCTGTGTTCTTTCTTCAACAAGGGTAGGTACTTTGCGAGCCACTCTTCCGAACAACCCTGCTCCTACCAGACGTCGTCGTCGAACGGTCCTCGCTGAGGGCTCACACAGGCTCTCTTCTCTCTCTTCGTCTGCCCCAATCTGATCTTTCTTAGCTACCCTGGTTATCATTCTATCTTCTTGCGGAGTTGTTTTTCTCGATCTTTTATTTTCTGGGCACATTGAAAGCTGTGTTGTTGCGCCTGAATGTTGCACTGCATTGGATAGGTAGGTACCATCGTTTGTGAACAATTTAAATATACTGCTACCTTCGGTATGAACAACCACGCTCGATAAACTTCATGATAAGTTTTCGCAACTTTTATTTTTGCCCATATGAAAATAATTCTCAAAACTTAAAATTAAAAATCTGGATTGCCGCCAAAACTACCACGAAACAATATACCAAGAAATAAAAAAATATTCGGATTCAGATTTGTAAAATAGAACGCAATATCTCAGTGTCCCTAATTAAATGGCCAGCCAGCATTCTTTGAACAAATACCACTGTGATATGATAATCGATCAGCTATACTGTAAAGAGGTTTAATGTTTAAGGCGAAATAAGTTCGTCTTTTCGAGACAAGGACGAACGAACGCCGCGCGGGGAAGGCGAGAAAGGGAGGCAAGAGCGGCAGAATGATCGGCCCGTGCGCAATTTCACTGCTTTTTATTTTTTAATTTGTTATTGCTCTAAAATTATACTGTTTCTCAAAAAACTAAAACCATAATTGTAAAAACCATTATTAGGGAACACGTAGAAGAAATTTCATTACAATAATATTAAATAACTAGTAAATAAAACTGGTTTTTCTGTAGAGATATATCTGTAAAAATGAAGATTTAGAGGTAACTTTGCAATTTTTTCTATCAGGACAAGTTTAGACAATCGTGTTTCGACTCCCATAACTTACTATTATGGCATATTATTTAGAATCGTCGGAAAATAAAAAATAAATTCTGGTTTAACTAGAGAGTGTCCCTAATTAGTTGACCACAGCCTATGTCAGCAGGGGATGGTGTAGCTTCCCAACGATGTTTGTTTGTTTGTTTGTTTGTATTAAATCCCACCAAAACATAAATGTAAAAAAGGAGAGCCAAGTTCAATACAAAAATTATGATTGGCTGTGGGCTTCCCCGCAAAAAGAATGGAGATATAAATGAGTGCAAAGTCAAATATATGTAGGTTAGATTTGACTTTGCCAGTTTTCATTACATCGGTCATTTTATAAAGTTATTCAACGTTTTAATTCTGATAAAAACTGGCCAAGTGAAATCTAACCTACATAGATTTGACTTGGCACTCATTTATATCTCCATTCTTTTTGCGGGGAAGCCCACAGCCAATCATAATTTTTGTATTGAAATTGGCTCTCCTTTTTTACATTTATGTTTTGGTGGGATATCATTACTTTTTGTAAAGAAAACTAGGCATGTATTGAGATTTAATGTTCATCTTATCTTAATCAAGTAAAACACCTCAGAACACTTAGTGTCGGTTTATTGTACCGAATACATACAACTACGCACTTATTACAAAGTCACTGCACTGCACCCTAACAACTACACTGTATTCTATGGCGCAATCGGAGACGTTAGTATCTACTATTGCTTATTCTATGCAATGCTTCGACATAGGTACATAGCTAGGTAGGTATTATACGGGCCGGTCCCTAAAAACTACACTGTATTCTATGGCGCAATCGGAGACGTAGTATTATTGCTTATTCTATGCAATGCGGATCTATTTTAATTTAAACCTTATTCCATTGACATAAGGTCGTCGTCGCTAACATTACTTATTTTTTTACTTTTTTTGATTTTTTGACTTTTTCCTACGTTTACTCACAATTACCGAGCTGGATTCCAAATTTCATCCTTCTAGGTCATCTGGAAGTAGGTTAGATTTAGGTACTATATATATGTCAGTCAGTCAGTGTGAATTTTTACGACTTTTTGACCTTCATATCTTTATAACGTTTGAGCTAGCTTCATGAAATTTGGGCTTCTACATGTCCTTATGGATATAATTAAACACACGTACTTTTATGTGTTTACATTAAAGATGTTTTGAGTTATAGAAGGGTCAAAAGTGGCACCAAGTGGTTCGTGTAATGATACACTCGGCGCGTTCCTTTGCTTGAACTTGGCTTGAACACGCTGCCGCGTGTTCTAATAGGCTCTGAAACTACTGGACCGATTTGAAAAATTCTTTCACCGTTGGGAAGCTACATTATCCCCATTGAACATAGGCTATACTATATTTTCAAAAAAGTAAGGATCCTTACTAAAACTCCAATAATGTAACCCAAGGTGAAAAAAAATGACCGAAAAAATTCCATACATCGCGTGCGCTGCGAACACTATTGATGAGTGATTGAGGACAGAACAAAATGTACTACGACTTTGCAGAACACATCATTATCTACAAAAAAGTCGATACGTCATTATGCCTGACTATCATAGTCGTGCATGTCACACACAGTGTTCTAATATTATGCCTGACTATCATAGTCGTGCATGTCACACACAGTGTTCTAATATTATGCCTGACTATCATAGTCGTGCATGTCACACACAGTGTTCTAATATTATGCCTGACTATCATAGTCGTGCATGTCACACACAGTGTTCTAATATTATGCCTGACTATCATAGTCGTGCATGTCACACACAGTGTTCTAATATTATGCCTGACTATCATAGTCGTGCATGTCACACACAGTGTTCTAATATTTGAAAAATTTAATTGAAATGCCACCGCTAGAAAACGCTCTTTATTTGTATCTTGGTATTAGGTAATCCTTATCAAGATAAATTAAATAAACTACTTGTACCTACTTACTAGGTATTAAATATACATTTTAGTTTAAGCATATTTAAGTACCTAATACGAGTATAAGTACGAGTATAACTGTGAAGCTTCTGTTAGACCACCAGTGTGTGATTTTATTATTAAACTGTTTGTTTTCCATCTAAATAAAAATAAAATAAAAAGCAAAGTGTGCACTGACCATGATCTCCATGGTGGGTTGCGGCGCGGGCGGCAGCAGCGCGTACCCGCGGAAGCGGTGTCCGGGGATGTTGTGCGCGTGCACAGCATGCAGCAGCGCCAGCAGGTCCGCGTCGTGCGCGTGCTCGCGCGCCAGCCGCAGCAGCGCCTCCACCGCCTCCTCCGTGCGCCCCGACGCCACCGCCAGCCGCGGCAGCCCCTCCGCCGCAGCCCCCGCAGCCCCCGCCCCCTTCACAGCGCCGCGCTCGCTCTCGAGGATGATGTGCGCGTTGGCGCCGCCGAACCCGAACGAGTTGACGGCCACCAGCCCGCCCTCCCACGGCGTGTTCTTGTCCACCACCTGCGAAGCGCACGCGTCAGTGTCCGAGTGGGTGAGTGCTGCGTAGCACCGCCGCCCCACCCGCGGAGGCACTCACCTGGATGCGGCCGTCGGAGAGCGCGGGGATGTCCTGGTTGGGCTGGTTGTAGTGCAGGTTGCCGGGGATGAGGTTGCGCTCCATGGCGACGACCACCTTGGCGATGGAGCAGAGGCCGGAGGCGGGCTCCGAGTGGCCCATGTTGGACTTGACGGAGCCGAGCAGCAGCGGCGCGGCGCGGCCCGGACAGAAGAGGTCCGCGATCGCGTTCACCTCCTGCGGGTCGCCGACCTTGGTGCCGGTGCCGTGCGCCTCCACGTAGGCCACGTCCTGCGGCCGCAGGCGCGCCTCCTCGAAGGTCTCCTGCGCGAGTCGGCGCTGCATGGCGCCCGCCGGGAAGGTGATGCCCTGCACCTTGCTGCCGTCCGTGTTCATGCGCGCGCCGCGCACGGTGCAGTAGACGCGGCGGGCGGCGCCGCGGCGCTGCAGCAGCACCGCCACGGCGGCCTCGGAGCGCACGTAGCCACGCCCCGCCGCGTCGAAGGCGGCGCAGCGCCCCTCCGGCGAGAGCATGCTGAGCCGGTGGAAGTTGAGCGAGTTAGCGGGCTTCAGGCAGAGGTTGCAGCCGGCGACGACGGCCGCGTCGCAGTGGCCCGCGCGGATGGCCGTGTAGGCCTGCGCCAGCGCAAACATGGAGCTGGAGCAGGCGGTGTCCACGGCGTAGGAGGGCCCCTGTAGGTCGAACGTGTACGAGATGCGGTTGGGGAACATGGCGCGACAGCAGCCCGTCAGCGCGTAGCCGTTGATGCGGTCGGGGTCGGCGGTCCACAGCTCCTCGGTCTCGGAGTTGGACACGCCTACGAAGACGCCGGTGCGCGACCCGCGCAACTCCGCCGGACTCACGCCCGCGTCCACGATAGCCTCGTGCGTCAGCTCCAGCAGCAGCCGCAGCTGCGGGTCCATGAGGTGCGCCTGCTTCGCGTGCACGCCGAAGAAGGTCGCGTCGAAGTGTGCCAGGTCCTTCAGCTTGCCGTTCCGCTCCGGCAGCCCGTGCAGACCTGCCGACAACAACCACACCGTCAGACCCTAAAGGACCAGACCCTCTCGGACCGGACCCTCTCGGACCGGACCCTCTCGGACGTCACCCTCTGGCCCAACCAGTCCACCGTCTCGACTCATCGCGCCGCAACATCATTTGGAACCGGATATTTGTTTTATCAATAATTGCTCTGACTGGTTAGACATAATATGTACCGTATTTACATAACAAACATTTGCACAGCGTCCATTAGCACACCTACGTCACGAAGGCTTCTAGTACCTAGCTCTCCACGTGCTCAGAGGTACCTATAGGTACCTCCGTAGATGGAACATTATATTCTAAACGTGGCGTGGGTGCAAGTTATGGATAAAATATTTCCGCCAGAGCCTGCCAGTTCTTTATGCCAGTACCTACACTTACTACCTACGCCCAAACCTCGTCTAAATATTTAAAATTTCTAAGAAATTAGTTACCAATGCCTTCCTAATCTAAAGTGGTTAGTTCCTCTAATAATCATAATAACTTATGTTTATGAACCGATTATAAAAAGTAGTGAAGTAAGTGTTGTATGAGAGAGTGACCGTCTCGTGGTCCTCTGTGTACTTGCTGATGCAGGCTGGGGTGAGGGAGGTCACAGGGTGATTCTAGTGCAGCAAGCGCGCGCTCGCGAGGCGTACCTAGTACAATGCGAGGTGAGGTGAGGTGAGGAGGCTGTAGGTATAAACACGAGCACGCGGCGTGCGGGATCACGCCACCGCGCGCGGACGGTGACGTCACGCAGACACCGCGATAACGGTGCTCCTCCGCTCACAGCGGACTCAGATCCCGCCCGCTCATCTCAGCCTCAGCGCAGAGCGGCGCCAAGGTCGGGCTCACACGCACATCTCACATTAGCTTGATAGGTCGGTAAGTTGTAGCGCAAACAAAGGTGGAACTATCACCTACTGCCGAGCCGACCCCAGCGCGGCGGCTGACGTCGCGAGGCGCGTCACGGAGACTTCCGCGAGCGCAGCCGGTGGTGTACGCCCGCAGCGCTAATGGGCAAGGTCACGGCGACGACAACAAGTCTCCACTAGGCTAACTAACTACCTCTAATGCTGGATGTGCCATAGCATGCCATGCATCGGCGATCAACAAACAAGTTCGCATCGATGTGAACCACCGCGTACCGTGCGTGTGCTAGGGGCTACGGCTTGCACACATATTTATTTAAGTTTTTAATAAAAATAATAATAACACTATCAGAATCATTGTAATATTATAAATGTGTAAGTTTGGATGTTTAAATGGATGGATGTATGGATGTTTGTAACTGTTAACAAACATCCATCAATACATCTAAACTTTCGCATTCATAATAATTAGTGTGATAATAACATTATAATACATATAATGCACTGCGACTACACCTCAGAGGGCGGTTCACAGATGGATGACATGGTTTTAAAGGCGGAGTCACTGGAGGAGCTGCGCCAGATGCTGGCCGCCGCGCCTCAGCCTCGCCTCAGCCGCACCTCAGCGCATGCGAGGCATCGCTCTCGGCATGAACTTGGATAAAACCAAAGTCCTAATCTTACGCCAAGTCTTCTCGTCATCCATACCGCAATACTTGAAAATTTAAATTTTTACCCGTGCGTCCTACCCGTTATGACCTACGGAGCTGAGACGTGGACACTCACGATAGGGCTGGTCCACAAGTTCAAAGTCGCTCGGCGAGCTATGGAAAGAGCTATGCTCGGAGTTTCTCTGAAAGATAGGATTCGTTCATCTGACAGAGAACCAAAGTTATCAACATAAAGCTCTAAGAATTAGCAAGCTGAAGTAGCAGTGGGACGGCCATATCTCGCGAAGAACCGACAACCGCTGGGGCAAACGTGTTCTTGAGTGGAGACCGCGACTCTTCTGATTCACAAACTGACGAATATTGCCTTCTCCTTGGAATTGCACAGAGGTATTCTGTATACGAGTACATGTATAGTAACTTGTGACTTGGGGAACATAAAACCGACCTTCCTGCTGACTGCTTCGATGGTGGTGAATAGATCCTCTTTTTTTTGCGGGGATACCTTTAATCTCCACGTTGTTCTGGCGAGACCTTTAGTCGGCGTTCTAGCTTCATAGACTTCGGCGCGAAGCACATCGACTGACGCGTGGACTGATTCGAGATCTCCTACTGACTGATCGATTCTTAGAACCTTCCTTTCCATTCCAGTTGCTCTTCCAGTGTGATCTTCCACCTTGTTACTTAGAAAATCATTGGAGGCTCTCGAGTCAGAATGTCGTTTTTTATAGACATAATTTCGGCTTTTATAGCTTTTTCATCGCGGGTAGGTAGGCTTTGGAGTTGGATGTTCATTTCCTGAAGTTCCCGTACGATAATGTCAAGCGAGGCCAGCTCAGGCAGGACTAGAAGCTTCCGACGGGGGCACGGGGACAGTAGTTGGCACTAAGGAACATTTCCACGTGTTCCTACGCTCCGCTCCCAATCTCCTCCAGCCCCCCAGCCTCTGACACTCCAGCACTGCTCAACTACAGATTGTTCTTACAGGATGAGCACTACCAATACTGTACTCCGTCACTAAAATGTCCTCTACAGGCAGCGCACTTCATAATTAGATAGGTTGCAGATCGACGAGATAGTAAACAATTACAAATGTATGGGGATATTGCGCGCGAGGAGGCGCGGTGCTAGTGCGTGCGCGGGCGGGCGCCGGGCGGTGCGAGTGCAGGCGCGTTGTGTTCGGAGACGGCGGAGGTGAGTTTGAGGTCGAGTATATGTGAGGCTCCAGCTACAACCTCGTACTGTGAGGCCTGCACATGCACACTAGTGCACGGCGCCTCGCCCCGGGCGCTTGTAGCGTGCGAGTATATGCTCACTCACGGACAGTACTAAAGGCATGGCGAGCTCGACACCCATCATTTAGCAGCCCCTACGGCTCCACAAGCACCAAAAATCTTGACTTTCCACAAGTTTTCTAGTTTCTGTTTATTTTTCAATTGTTTTCACAAAATGAGGAAGTAGTTCTGGCCACTTTCTCAAACATATTTTGTCGATACTTTTTTATCTAAGTTCATTCTTTCTTTTTTTTCTTTAGAGAGGGTCGTGTCGTGTCGGTTCCGAGGACACCCATCCTAAATATAACCGTGCATGATGGATGAGAGTCATAGGGACCCGGAAACATTTAGAGAGCATGGACTGGTGCGGGGTGCGGGAGGGGTGGGGATTACTTTACACTACTACGTATAGTACCTATAGTAAAGGTGTTCTGGAGAATTAGTTGAAGGCCAAGTGTAGATGAGCAGCTGAGAGCTGATGTGTACTTTATAGTGCATGTAACGCAAATAATATTAGAGAAAGATTGGTGTGTACAATATACCTGGAGTCCACCTGCGGTCATCTGCGGTGACGAGGTCCACACCGTCGAACAGCTGTTGCGCGAACTCGTCGATGGAGCCGGAGTCGGGCAGGCGGCCCGACAGCCCCGCCAGCACCACGTCCTCCGCCTCCGCGCCGCGCTGCGCGCTCGGCATGCTGCTACCTGCAACCAACACCAGCGTCATGTGCGTGCACTGCGCAGCGCGCTCGGCGCACTCCAGCGGCTACCTACAGGTTTGTGTATCGAAGGGATGCGTGCGGCGCGTGCTGTGCGCCGGGAGTTCGCGAGCGGAGTGATGCGGCGCGGAGCAGGCGACCGGTTAAAGAGAGCGCTGATAGTGGGGTCGCGGCCCGAACACGTTTCCACCAGAGTGCGTCTTATCGCTCCCGAGGCAGCGCAAGGGCGCCGCAAGGTCACCGCTCCACACCACCTGCTGCCTGCAGCGTGCATTGCGCGCCCAGCGCCCGCCGCCGCCCGCCTTGCGTCGCCACGGCCGCCAGCGCGCCGCCGGCACGCCGCGCCCGCGTCGCCACCGCGCCGCGGGGTAGCCGCGACGCAGCTTGTCCGCTTCGACCTCACCGCTATCGCTCCGACCCCGAGATAGCGTGACCCGATCATTAATACTTAGGTACGCATGCGGTGCTGCCGAATGCGAATCACGCGGATGGCACCGCGGACTCCCTGTCTAGCTGCCTACCTACACGCGGACTCCCCCAGCAGACGCCTCGTTCCTCGAAGAGGTCGCCTGGACATGGCTTGGTCATTTCACAATTGAATAATAATCGAGTATGAATAGTATGAATGGGCGCTAACTTGTGCTTTTGTATGAGATCATTCGCCCGGCGGAGTCAGCTGCGCCGCCGCCGTATTGTGCTCCAATTGACTCCACCAGCACTCCGCTGCCTGCTCTGGGAGGGCCCCTTAATAACCACACAACTATCATACTGTAGGTATTAGGGTAGTCAACGACACGTTCGCTCGAAGCGTGCGGGTGGAGGGGCGGGGGCGGAGGCCGGGGCTGCGCGGGCGTCGTGGGTTGGACGAGAGGCGCGCTCCTCTACTGAAGGCTATATAATAATCTATCAGTATTCGGTTTTCCATAGAGAAGCCGAGAGCGAGCCTCTGCCACTGGTAACATGGACATAACAACAAACCAAAAACGGCAAATAATGAGTCACACGCCATGATGCTGGGCCGGCGAGCGCACCTTAGAGGATGGAACCCGCGTCATGCGACCTCCGCGGACCGCGCGCGATGGGACCCCGGGTGTATCCTGTGCAACGCTACCTGCCACAACGCCCTCTCATGGTCTACATTTACATATTTCGAGGTACCTAATTCAAAACTCAACTCGTACAAAACACGGCTTCCTTCCTCTAACATAGGAAATTCGTTCCGAGGTAGTAATTTGCACTATTATTTATAACTAGTTTCTGTCCGCGGCTTCGCATCCGTTGTTTCTATGAAAGTGTAGAATGGTTATTGCTATCCCATGGGAACTATTTTCTGGAATAAAAAGCCTATATTTGATTTCAGGCCCAGAACTACTTGAATGCAAAATCCGTTCCGGTTTGGCGTAGGAGGTACAGGACCTTTTCGCGAAAACATTTGCGTGAGAGACGTCGCGTTGCGCGCGTGGACGTTGAACTCTTTTGTATGCTACGCCGCGCCGCCGCGCCGCCGCCGCCGCCCCCGCAAAAGCGTAGCACGTGCTACGAACTTCTACGAAATATACGAAATACCATCAGAAAGTGGGTGCGCGTTGAATTGTTTTGTATGCTACGCGCCGCCGCGGCCGGGCCCTCGTAGCTAGCACGTGCTACGAAGGTCTACTTCACAATGTTTCGCGTTATGGATAGGGAAGAAACGGATTAAATAAATATGCTGGACAAATTCACACAGCATTATCTAGCCCCAAGGCACTAGACTAGATAATTGATATAATGAACATAATACTACAATACAGTACCTACATATAGATATATTTTTTATTATACATAGAAAACGATCAGAAGACCCGAAACAAATATCTGTAGATCGTACACATATTTGTCCTAAGGCGGGAATCGAACTCGCGACCTTCTGCGTCGCAGGCGGACCTTCGCCCACCGCGCCACAGAGGACGTCAAAATATAGGGGAAGGTAAGATATATCAGAGGAGAGCATTACCGACGTGACGACGGCTCGGGGCCCTACGCCCGCTGCGTGCCCAGTACCCACCGCGCACTCGTCCACGTCCACGCCGCCGTGACGTTGGAGGATGTGGGCCCGAGAGCCGACAGACCTCTCCGCACCAACATCCCCGTCACGTCACTAGGAGGATGTTGCCGCGGATGACGTCATCGGCCAAACCTTTTTCGCCATATTGTAACTACCTACCTACCGTACGCTTCGACTCGGTCGACGCAGTTTTAGAAGAAGGAAACAACTAAGTAGGTACCCAAGTCTAATTCAATGTGAAATGTTTGTAAGCAAACCGCCCATACTTAACCAAAAATTCAATCTATTTACGTTTTTTTTATGTTATACGTGACGATATAATGAGTTAATTTTTATTTATTATTATATAATTTTGGTGATGTACTCGTAGGTATGACTAAAAACCAAATTTCAAGTTAAAAATTGTGCGTGTGTTGACGATTTTTTTAGGCAACGACACCTAGCTGGCAATAATTATCTTATTGCAGGAAATAATAAGATCCGTAGGTGCAGGTATCATCTGATACTCTCACTGTGTACGTAAGTATTGGTAACACGCCAAGCAGATTTTCTGTTGTGGTTTGTTTACAAACATTAAACATCTAATTTGGTTGGAGTGGAGTATAGGTACCTAGTACTGGATTCCTAACGCATGTATCATGAAGTTATTATAGTAAAGGTTTGTAACTCGGTGCCTGTCATAATATGGGGATGTGGTTTTAATTTGCCCGGGTATCCACAGGTAAACAAAGCGCGACACACATAACTATCTACTTGGTAGGTACGTAGGTACTACTTTCATGCCTGTCTGCTGCCTGCCCACCGCACAGCGCAGGCACGGGACAGCCTGCAGGCGGGAACTGAAGGTGTACCTGTAGCTAGGTATGTATCTACGGGGACTTATGGAGGCACTCATACATACCTACTCTCTATAGTAGCAGCTCAAGGGTCCGAGGATGTTTGCAGTTGTATGGGAGAGCAGACGAGGGATGTCCTGGGGGGGGCAGCCAGGCTCACTGGCTATCAACAGATTGATTGCACCGTTTATTGTTCCGCGAGTCAAGTGTCTATGCGGTATAGTATCTATTAGTAAGGATTCGTTGGTGAAGTATCGACCGGTCGCGTCAGCTGTGTGTCGGTATGAGTCGCGGCCTCGGGCGTGCGGCGAGCGGACGTCTGCCTCCGAGAGCGGCGAGACGGTATCTGACGAACCAGGGGGGCGCGCGCGCGCGGGGCCGCGCACCGCCGTTGCCATGGTGCGACTCGATCAGGCCACGTGCGCCCCACCAATCGCGGCCGAGCGGAGAAGCGAAGCCGCCGCCGCCGCCCGCCCGCGCTCATCAACCACAAGCACAACCACGCGTCGCGTCGTCGCGCCTCGCCGCTGCCGCCGCCGCTGCAACGCCCGCCCCGCTGCCGAGTGCTGAGCGCGCGAGGCGGCTAAGGTCTCTCCGCAGCAGTCTTATCAGTAAGGTAGTTAGGTAATTAATAAATTTAATTGTTTTGAAAACCCTACTCTAAATTCCTCAGTAGGTAGGTATTTACACAGTTTTTTGGGAAAAACATATTCCTCGAGCGGGAATAAAATTACCTAGTATGGGAACACCTCGCTCGAGCGAGACACATCTAGTCCCAAATCAAGCAGAGCTTGTTTTAGGGGTACTTACCTACCATGCGGATTGCGGGTACGAAGCTACATAGATAAAGACAACTAACAAGGACGACCGACGACGACGGGACGAGTACAATTTCGCTCTAAAACGTATAATATTGGTGGTGGCGGCCGGCGGCGGCGGCGGCGTCTGGGTCTCCTTATGACGTCACCGATGCAGATATACATTATGAACATCCTGATCATACAGAATGACTTTAATATTTTTTATTCAATATACCTAATAATCGTTAATAAGTATAATAATAACAAAGGAAATTACCATCAAATAATTTGGCGTGTTTTAAAAAACTATAAACAGACTTCAAATTCCTAAATAGAAAGTTCAACTTTTACAAAAAAAATATCAAAGTTGAAACCAAGGAGTTTTATAGAGCGGAGGGGCTGAAATTATATATAAAATGCATAATGCCTATATAACAACGCGTGACACTTTGCGGGATGAGGGGGGTTAGTTCCCGGCTTCCCGTCCACTTTTTTATTTTCCGTCTAATACCTGTCAATAGCAAAACTGCTCACTTTCTGTTTTCGAAGTAACTAGGTTCATATTTTTACTACCTCACACTAGATGTCACTAGTGTAGGATGTAACAGGGACGTACTCAGCATTTTCATACCAGGGGGGAGTAAAACCCGCCTTAAATCAAAAGGGGCATGATGCGAATGAAGCTGTATACTTAACATAAGTCTTTTGATATGGTCACGTTGTACTAATTTCAAATAATAAACAAATTATAACAAGTTAATGTTATTAACTAAATTCCATGTCCTGCAAAATTCAAAATTTCCTTTTAAAATTTTCTAAGGTCTGTTTGTCATTATAAAGTCTTCATAATTAAAATCAGATATCTTGAAGCAAATATAACAACAATTTACGAACACCGACAGTACTCTGACTTGCCACGCCTACTGTGATGACGTCAGGACCTAGTTGAGAATCACAGTGCACAGTTGCTTAGAGCCTCGCATCTGTGTAATTTCTCCATGAGTTCAACAGCAGCCTTATTGTCTAACTTGAAGTCCATCACCAGTGAACTTCAAACCGCCAGTCAGAATGTTTTCGTTAGTGTCTACTGTCTGGGGGGTTATTTAGGCACTTTTATTAAAAAAAAAATTTTTTTTCCAGGTGGTGCTTTCTTTCTAGCCCTATGTACTGCATGAAGCAAAGGCATCAATAGTTTTCTGGGGAAAGCCAGAGTCCCCTAGAAGCTACCACTGTTGACGACTGATTGGTGGGTGCACTTCAGAACATAAATCAAATAAACCTAATAAAAATTAATTTGCCAATTACCTATTTTTCTTTTATTTCATTTTTTATACACAAGACATTAAACTTTATTAAACATTATCACATTAATTTCTGTTCTTCCACAAAACCTGGTTATATTACCTATGCTGATTATTCTCAATCGCTTTCAGAGATCTGAAACAAGGTGAAATACCAATTATTCTATCGAATAGGAATAAGTAGGTAGGTAAGTGATGTCCTCGCTTGGACAATGTTGCAGACATCATAGGTGAAATGAAACTCTGCCCAACCATCATGAACTAAAATGATTGATCCACTTACTTTGGTGTTATGCTAGTACACCTTTGAGGAGTTCTCCGGTGCGGGATCCTGTTTGCAAGGATCTAGCATCAATCAATATAGTGGCGCACAAACAATTGGGGTCCATTGACAGAGGGTCCGCAGAATCCCTGAGTAACATGCTTATGCTATGATGTGGCAACAGCGTCTTGCGCTTCGTCTCCGTAGAATAATATATCCATATTATCCATTTTTGTTGCTGCTTCACTCTGAATCTGAATTGATTGACATTATTTATCTATAGATTTTTAGGTTAGGTAAGGTAATCAAACAAAACAAACAATGAAAATGACAATGACAACTACCTACCTAACTTTTTTTTTTGGACTCGCTTGTTTTAACGTTTGCCATATTGCCATATTTAATTTGTGATATAAATAAAAAAAATTGGGATACATTTAAAACTTATAAAAATCTAATAGGTACGAGACGAAAACGGAAAAGGATCTGGAGAGTTAGTTAGGTTGAGTAGGTTAAGATAGGAAAGTTATAATTAGTGTTGTACCACTCGCCTGTCCAGTGCCCTGATTCTTGCTTCTGGTCGTTCCCTCCCTTGAGATTCAGTTAGGATCAGCTTGATTTCAAATATTAAAGATTCAATCACGTTTAGAGATTTATTAAGATAATAATAAATCTCTAAATCTTATGATTTATTCATTATAATAATATTAATATTATTTTTACAGATAAAGAATGTAAGTTATTAGTTATATTAGTTGAGATATTTATTACTTGAGTTAAAAATAGAAAAGAAAATATAATTTATAGTAAAACCGGTATTTTCCTAGTTGACTGGGTGTCGGTTTTGAAAGAATCATTGTCCATAGACTACATTTTTTTCGTTCATGTCATTGTGTTACATAAAACGAGGGGCATAGACAATTAGACAACTCGTCTTGTGGCCATGCATGAAAAAAATACTCGGATGGAGTCAAAGTCAACCGAAGAACGAAGTACTCACTGTAATACCGATTTTGACATTGTCAATTTATAGACTACTCGTCCGCCATTACTTCTTTAGACACCAACAGAGTGACTTAGATCGAAAAATGAAAAATGTCTTCTTATGTGGTCAGATGTTGCCGAAATCACACTAATTTAGTAAATAATAAACACAGAATCACATTTCACACGTAAATTTCGAATTACCTCCACTTATTTCTTCGATTGAACACAAATAACTATCAACATAGAAATCACAACAAAAACACAAATCTTGCCGTAAACTTCTAAATATCCGAATAATGTGGGAGTTTATTAAAAATGTTTGAATCTTTGTTTATTATATACATATAATGCTTAAAATTGGAATGAGGTAGGTAGCCTACCTAACATAAATAAGAATTTATAGATATTTCTTAAATATTTTATTATATAAAGCTAAATTAACACAGACTGACTTGACTTAATTGTTTTCCTTGATGGATGTATGTTTTTTTTACGGAATCGTATAGAGGGGGTTGAGGTGACCTAAGAAAAATTCAAACTTTTTGCCATTTACTCCCCCAGAACCCCCCCCCCCCCCCCCTGGCCCCTACGCGGAGCCATATTGCATAAAAATAATAGTGGGGGTGTATAGAGGAGACCAGTGATTTTATATGCAAACTAAATGTTGCTCCCCCCTGCCCTCTGAGAACTCCTCTTTTGAGTGTGCTACCAGATGCCGTCGCGATTTAGGGGTTCTGATTACAGGATCGTATAAGATGGTTTCTTTCGAGTAGAAAAACCAGCCAGTCGTTCGGAAGGAAAATAATTATAATCATAGGTTGGTATGTTACGTAGTAGGTAGCTCTTATAAAAACTATAACATTTTTGTGATTAAAGCATTACGCTACTTTTTTTTTAAATAATAGCTACCTATTCGATTTGTGATTTCTAGAAACTTTTATGAAAATTATCGGCATTTTTTTTTCATCAGTTGGCATCTCTCACTTATGACAAGTCCGCCATTGCTGTTGTTCACTTGTGTTGTGATTCCGTAGGACTCCATCGGGAACTAAATCTATGGTCGCTCGACTCTTGAGTTACAACATTGAGAGTCCTGCAAGCCTCTCAATTGCTGTTGTTGGTAGCCGATTGGCTGCGATGGTCTTCTTGCGTATGGACATCATCGTGGAGTTCCAGCAGTTCCCGGGGAAGAGGTCGCCAGGAAGGTCTTGTATCTGGCGGCCTCGCGTGTAGGGGAGAGAGTTCGTTGAGGTGAACGTGGCGGGAATTGTCCGCACGGTCGTACATCCTGTGCGTCAGCTTCACCACAAACTCTTTTAAAAAATTTATTCTGATATAGCTAAGACTTCATTATCTAACTATAGTAAACAAATACAGCACACGACTTAAAAGTAAATAATTAATGATATAACATTGATTTAAACAAAACAGACATATTTTCTAAATTAATAAAAATTTGTGTAGATCAAGCCGTGTGTGATGGTCAGTGCCGTGTTCCTGCGCTATCAGAACAGGTTCATGCTCAGCTGAATGTTGCGAGTAGCCCCACAACGCTGATTTTCAGCATGTAGGTACCATTGTGATGATGACGTACGAGACTTATCGAGGGTATTATATAATACGAAGTTGCATAAATTCACTGGGTTTGAATCTGCTACATTACATACCATGATAGGTACCTACACAATACATAAGTGACAATCGAAGCTGGGTTTGAAATGTCAAAAATGAAGCCTATGAAGATTACCTACCTACATAATGACTTCGACACTAGAGATTTTATTTATTTTATTTTTATTTATTTAAGAAACAAAATCCACAGCCTTTAAAACTAATATTAACATACTTAATTACTAAACTTAACACTTTGACTGCTGAAATCACACGGTATGTGTTTTCTACAAGTGACTAATATGCGTAAATCCACACTAGCGCAGCGGCTGAGAAAATACAGATCTTTGTGACTCAGCACAGCCGTAATATTTTTCGAACGAAACGCATGTGCGGCGCAACACAACCGCTGTGTAGAGCGGTAGCACGAATTTTTTAGGATAAAAAAAAGATCGCAGTCGTCGAAAAAAAATCGCAGTCAAAGTATTAAGGCCAATAAAGGATTTACTTTGTATAAAATTAAAAATGACTATCACTATAAATCAAATTAATAAACGCTAAAACAATTTGAATGACATATGTAAGAAAAAAAAAGAGTATAAACTAAATTTAAAACAAAAAGAAACATGAAAATTAAAACTAAAATACAAATCTCATTATTCAAGTATCTCAGCTATGTTCCTAAATGATTACAGCCTCACTGTTAACTATAAACACTATTAATTAGGTCATTGGGAATAACTAAATACATTACAATTACACTGAATGATAATAAAACCTGCAAGTGAACTGTGTACTATGATGATGGGTACTCCTTATTCCTCAAAGTGAAAGTATTCACCTATTCCGTATCCGCCATCGGATCCGATTCCTGATTGCTCTTAATGATTCCATATTTATTTGATTAATTTACTCTGTACTATTCCGTTCGCCCCGCCCCGGTAGAAGTGAAGCTAGATTTAAACTATTGTGTCGCATTTTTTGTTGTTCTTGGCGAGACAGATAGGCAAAATAGTATTTAAAATATTAGGTAGGTACTCTTAACTTAGTTAGTTAGTAGGTGCCTATTATGTAGGTACAAACTTAGCAGGAGTAAGACTTCTATTATAATTTTCATAGACAATTATAATAATAAATAACATAGGTACCTACTTAGCTACGTACCTACATGAGTTTCAGGAAGCATATACACTCAGCGGCACGGAATCTTGGCCAAAGTCGAAACTTGCGATAACAAACAATTCAAGTGTTTCTGATGAATGTTAGTACTATGAAGGTAGTTAAAAATAATTATGACTTCACGTTCAAGAGGATAATTCATTAAACTTGAGTTGATATTGACACCACTTTTTGAGATTTAGTCGAAACAGATCATTTCAGCGTTGAGACGATTTTTCATTTTGTGTGTATAAAATCTTTAGCTGAAAGTTAGGTATAATTTTTTCGGTAAAGTTTAATTTACTTATCTATAGGTACTACATTATTTTATATCACATAAAGGCGTCATATTTTTAAAATGTATAGTCAATCAAAACAAACCAAGCAAGCAAAAATCATACATAAACAATCTTTCGAACATGCTCTCCTTCTCATTCGCACTAGTTAATGCAATCATCCATCCATCACGCTCTAGCTGGTTATTAATTTCATTCATTCTATTCAATGAGCCGTCTCGCTCTCGAGTAGCCGGTTCGATCTGGAGGCGAAGCGAAGCTCGGAGTCGTTAGCAATCGGGTGAATTCGGGTGGAATAAATACGTCCATTGTGTCCACGAGCGGAATTAGATCATTTTATTCACTTATTCTAGTCTAATTGCATAGCGTATATTTAATTCCACCAAAAACATAAATGTAAAAAAGGAGAGCCAAGTTCAATACAAAAATTATGATTAGCTGTGGGCTTCGCGGCAAAAAGAATGGAGATCTAAATGAGTGCTAAGTCAAATCTATGTAGGTTAGATTTGACTTGGCCAATTTTCATTACATCAGTCATTTTAAAAAGTTATTCAACGTTTTAATTCTGATAAAAACTGGCCAAGTCAAATCTAACCTACATAGATTTGACTTGGCACTTATTCAGATCTCCATTCTTTTTGCCGCGAAGCCCACAGCCAATCATTATTTTTGTATTGAACTTGGCTCTCCTTTTTTACATTTATGTTTTTGGTGGGATATCATTATTTTTTGTAAAGAAAAAATAGGCAGTTATTGAAATTTAATGTTTTTTCTTACGTTTCCGCTGCGTGGTTTTGAAAATACTAAAAAAATTGAGAAAAAAATATGTTTTTTTTGTATGGGGACACCATAATGTAGGGGCTCGTCGAAGGTGTAAGACTTCAACTAGGACTGGTCGGGAGTTGTGGAGTCTGACTAAGTCGCTGGTTGGTAAAAAAAATATATCGAAGGACCTTAGATGAAATTGAATGAAGTCTGATTAATGCTGTACGACGAGTAGATACCTAACCACAGTAATAAGGGAATATATAGATCTTTGCTCGTTACACAGGGTAGATAAAATAGCTAGACCACTGACCTGAATTCCCGAAACCATGTGAGGATCCAACTTCCAGAACAGCCACAGCACTACACTCGCGAGTGATTAATAAAGTTTTAAAGTTATTGCACGGCAATACACAATATTCCAAGAAATGGAAGAAATGTTCAGATTATAAGATTTTTGCGTAAATATGTCCACCTCGAACAGGAGTGGGGCAAAGTCCTTTTCCTTCACTCGTTCTTTGGCAGGTCGTTATCTCCAAACAGAGGGTAGGAGAAGTCGGCTGACAGCCTAACTAAATTAAACTACCCTATATTTTTTGAGCAAAGATCGAACATACCCCCCACAGAAATTATCATGATAATTTCCCAATGTACCTAACCTAACCGTGAATAGGTACAGCATTATAAGGTGGAAGAAGTGGAAGGAATATCGCCAATAGGGCGGAAATAATAAATTTAAACAAGTTTTATAAATAAGCTTTCATTATTAAATTTAAGAACCTACTCAATGAATCTTAAGCAGGTTTATGATTTGTTCGTTAAGTTTAATTTAAATAAGGAAGAGGACACAGTTTATTAACCGGTCTTTTTATAAGTCCCTTTTGCGTCCTCAGAGTGACAACTCTAACTATTTTGTCTGGACCTTCGTGAATCTGTTCTACCTTAGCGCGAGCCCAGTTTAACGGACGAGATAACTCGGATTTGATAAGAACTAAATCACCGATTTTCAAATTGGGAGGAGACGTGAACCACTTTGCTCTTTGTTGCAAAGTATGCAAATAGTCGTCAGACCATTTCTTCCAAAACGTTTGGGAGATTTTTTGCAAACACTGCCAACGTGACAGTCGGTTCATACCTACATCGTTAAAATCGTATTCAGGCACGGCAAGAAGACTTTGTCCTATCAAAAAATTAGCCGGTGTTAAAACATCAAACTCATTAGGATTATCAGATAAGCAGCAGAGGGGCCGCGAATTCATGACCGCTTCAATTTTACAGAAAATAGTAGTGAGCTCTTCAAAGGTTAATGCCCTTTCGCCTACTGCACGGAGTAGGTGATGCTTAGCCGATTTAATGCCCGCTTCCCATAATCCGCCCATTGAAGCTGCCGTTGGCGGAATATTTTTCCACTCAATAGAACGGTTGGAGCAGCCTTCAGCAATTACATTGTTATTTAAATTGAAAAAATTGCAAACTTCTTTTAGGTGTTTCGCAGCGGCGACAAAATTTGTACCATTATCCGAATGTAGGCAAAAACATAAGCCGCGTCGCGCCACGAACCTGTCAAGCGAGGCGAGAAAACAATCAGCTGATAGGTCGCTAAGAACTTCAATGTGAACAGCCTTTGTGGAAAAACACACAAAAAGGCACATGTAACATTTAAGAATTTTTGCATTACGATTTAAACTGGCCTTTATGTGCAACGGACCTCCTAGATCGCAGCCAACATCATTGAATACTTTGTTAATTTTTAATCGTTCACTGGGTAACGTACTCATTACTGGCTGTATTGACGTAGGGCGGCATTTAAAGCAAGTGATGCATTTAGACAACACACTTCGAATCATACTGCGTGCAGATAAGATCCAATATCGCATGCACAAAATTCCTTGTAGGGAACGAGGTCCTACATGTAGGTACATTTTGTGATAATGTTCAATTAATAAAATTGTCAAATGACATTTTTTAGGCAACAGGAAGGGATGCTTTCTGTTGTAGGGTAGGTCAGCTTCACTGATCCTACCCCCCACCCTGAGGAAATCATGTGCATCCACGAAGGGTGAAAGTTTCCTTAGAGAAGGAACAAATTTATTATTTTTAATATTATTCAGTTCGCTAGAAAAATATTGTTGTTGTGTTGTTTTTATTAAAATGTCATGAGAAGCTTTCAACTCATGAGTTGATAACGGACCGACCGAACGTTGCGATGCTTTGCAATTTTTTATAAACCGCAAACACCAAGCAATGACGCGTTGTAATTTATTAAACGAAGAAAATTTTCAAACATCATTACTGAATTTTCATTTTTTATCTTTTGAGAAGTGAAATTGAAAGCATCAGTGTTGGTTTTAAGTTCTAAAATTTCTGTTTTTTCATTTATGTAAAATGTACTGATCGGCCACAGATGAACGTCATCCTTGAGCCACGAAGGGCCGCTTGACCAGCGCTCATACTCAGCTACGATCTGAGTAGGTAACGCGCCGCGTGAGCATAAGTCAGCGGCATTGTTTTCACTTCGTACATGAAACCAGCAGTTCGACGGAACTACCTCCACTACTTGTGCGACACGACTTGATACAAATGTTTTTAGCTTGTAGGGAGGTGTTTGCAACCAGGCTAGCGCTACACTTGAATCCGTCAAGGCAGTAATTTTAAATGAAATAGTGTTGGTTTATTGTACCGAATACATACAACTACGCACTTATTACAAAGTCACTGCACTGCACTGTTCACTATTTACTTTCCTTAACACTTGCTCACTTGGTCACTTGTAAAATAAAAACTTACTAAACTTGCAAATAAATTCTACGATTTTCGGGGCTATACCTATCTCTTTCTATATTCCAGAACAATTCTGATTTCTCTCGAAAACAGGTACATTACATAGCTAGGTAGGTTTATACGGGTCGGTCCCTAATAACTACACTGTATTCTATGGCGCAATCAGAGACGTTAGTACCTTTTATTGCTTATTCTATGCAATGCTTCGACGTAGGTACATAGCTAGGTAGGTATTATACGGGCCGGTCCCTAAAAACTACACTGTATTCTATGGCGCAATCGGAGACGTAGTACTATTGCTTATTCCTATAAACCTTATTCCCAACTTATTCCATTGACATAATGTCGTCGTCGCTAACATCACTTATTTTTTGACTTCTTCCTACGCTTACACACAATTACCGAGCTGGATTCTAAATTTCATCCTTCTAGGTCATCTGGAAGTATGTTAGATTTAGGTACTATACAGCGTGTATCAAGACCACTACTGAAAACAAAGGGGGATGGTGCAGCACCCCAAAATAAAACCAATAAAAAAAACCGTTTTCCGAAAAAATAATTCTAGCTAGAGATATGAATTTTTAAACATTTTTATTTGTTTTGCTAGCCAGCAATGTAAGTACACGTAAGTTTGCAAATGCCGTAAGTTAGTTCTAGGTACCTATGTATGTAGGTTAGGTACTTACGTAATTCCGATGCAGACTACGTCGAATCAGAAATGGCTCGAACTGATCTCCTCCTCGTTCTTGGCACAGCTGATTGTGGACCGATGAACACGACCTGTTCTTGCACCAGAACACCTACCCCTCTGCCACCCCCGCGCCTTAGGGGTGTAAAACGTTCATTATTCAGAACTGTTTCATAAGCAGCCGTAAAGAATCTAGCATCAGACGGATGCGTCTGGTTGAGATACCTATCCCGGTAAATGCGCAAGGCTTGTGACGCATTTCCTCTAGTTTCACCGTAGCACACAACCATTTGTCCATACTCCCTTGCACTAAACATAATAAACTCGTAGTAAAGAAAACACTACACACACACAAGCACTAAAACACAACAAAACTAACTGAAAACTTACTAAACTAAAAAACTTTAAAAAAAAACAAGAAAACACGAACGTATTACAAGTTATGCACCGCGCAAGTGTTCAGTGCGGATAATGAATGCGTACTGAAGAAAATGAAAACAAATTTATCAAAATATTAGTGAAATTAGGTAAATAATGCCCTTTGAAAAAAGCCGCCAAACGCCGACAAGCATTGCTCTGTCTCTGTCATACTCTTATGATTATGAGTCTTATTTCACAGACATAAGATTCAGTTTCTTTTTAAGCTACATTTTCGCAATATGTCGGTAAAGGTCAAAGGCGTTACACGTATGCCCGCGGCCTGTTTGTCGGAAGGTTTGGTGAGCTCGCGCGGCGCTTCTCAAAGGAAAGCCAATATACCTATTCTGTAGGCAGGAGCAAAAGAACAGCTGACCCGGATTTATTTTCAGAGGTCATAGCTCTGAAAATAAACGCGGGTCAGCTGTTCTTTTAACAAAAGTAGGTACTTTACTTACTTACTTTAGACAACCTCTTTCTAAAGTCTAGAACATTTTCGCTTTCCTTTGTACATAGTTAGATAGGTATACACGACCCGGTCCATAACAACTATATCGTAATCTATGTCGTAATCGGAGGCGCGAGTACTATTACCTATTCTATGTAATCTTTCAAATAAAAGTAAACCTTATATTCTAATTAATAAGATTCTAACTAGATTGTGGGTTCCGTCGCCGACAGTTGTGCTATGGGTATGTACCTAGAAAAAAAATGGGAACGTTGATGGGTCAACATATTTTTCGCGTTTTTTTTCGCTAAATATTTTCAAAATCATGGTCTGATTGCACCCCTTCAGTTTTCGGTAGTAGTCTTGACACACCCTGTATGTATGTCAGTCAGTCAGTGTGAATTTTTACGACTTTTTGACCTTCATATCTTTATAACCGTTTGAGCTAGCTTCATGAAATTTGAGCTTCTTACATGTCCTTATGGATATACCTAATTAAACACACGTAGTTTTATGTGTTTACGTTAAACAGGTTTTGAGTTATAGAAGGGTCAAAAGTGGCACCAAGTGGTTCGTGTAATGATACACTCGGCGCGTTCCTTTGCTTGAATTTGGCTTGGACACGCTGCTGCGTGCCTTAATTTTTATGACATTTAGCCGTGAAGGCCATTTATTTATTAGTTTTTCTGTTGCTATATTAATGTTACTTATTTTGTATTATTTAACCTGTAGGCCTTCCTTAAAATAAATAAATTTACTCTGAGTCGGGAGGTAAGTTACTGGCTGGTTGAACTTAGTTAGTGGAATTGGTCATAATGAAAATGGGTTTAAAACTTAGTTTAAAAAAATAATCACCGAAATCGGTTGGCGTAGGTATGCAGAATGTCCCTGGATTGTGCAACCCCAAAAGGGGGTGAAACTAGATTTAAAAAATTAACAAAAAAAAGAAAAAATATTTTTAGGTAGGTGCCTACTAAGGTACTTTATTGATGAATTATAATTTTGTAAATTTTGATTACTCACTAATGACTCTATGCATTCACAAAAATAAAGATTTCTTCCAAAGTAATGTAGTCTATTTAATTTAAATTTAAATCATGTCATTTAGTGGTAGTGACGATAGAATAAGAAATAACACACAAACGAGTAGCTATCGTGTGTTAAAGGATGAACTACTCTACACCGTGTCGCGACCGGGCTGTGCCGCGACCGGGCTGTGCCACGGCCGAGCCCCGGCCGGGGCACTGTCAAACATTATGGTATACTTTGAAGTGATTCATGCCTGACCGTGCCTCGGCTGTGCGCCGCCGCCGGGACTCGGCCGGGGCACGGCGTTAAAATGTCGGTGGGTATTGTTTCCCGGCTCCGGCACGGTCCGGGCCAAAAACCACTTAACACAGATATAGTCGTGCAAATAATACCTACCGGACCGGTCGCGACACGGTGTAGCGTGAATCATCCTTTTAGTTTGTTGGCCATGAAATGATTAACAAGCAAGCATTGTATAAAAACCAACCACTTTTTTTAATATGAATGATTACAACTTATATACGTACAATTACTTATTAGTTATAACAATCTGCGAACACGTCCGTTGTATGAATGGTCCGGGCAGCGGTCCGGTTATTGTTGGAGATGGTCGAGGGCAAACAGCTGTCCACCTGGGCTTCGTACAATACAGTAAATTTTATCGACAAATCACTATCCCTATTTTTTTCTCTCTCCATGATAAAATGGCAGCCATTTTGTTTTTCCTTTGCCCCAAAGCACGGATTAGGCTATTGCTATCCAGGAGTCAGGTAGAGATCCTAGGAAGGTGATAGAGGACTCATTTGTGAGCCAATAATGTAACAATAATGTAACAATAAAGCAATGATTACATTGTTGCAATTTATATTTTATAATAGAAGAAAAGTGAATTTATATCAGCTTTTTCGTAAAAGCTCACAGCTTTGATTTTAAGAAAAAGCGAATAATGAATGTATTGCTTCGAGGCAAAGAAAAACTGCCATTTTATAATGGAGAGAGAGAAAAATAAGTATATACTATAGTGATAGTGATTTGTGCCGAAATTAGGCGAATGAACTATTTCCGAATAAAAGGTAGATGTGCAATATTTATTACTAAATAAAAAAAATATTAAATTACTTATTTTTATTACTTCAGAGCTTCTTAAAGCCGGAGGAGCCCCTGTAATACAGGAGCTACGGAACCTCTTTAATACCGTCCTTCACAGAGGGAGAACTCCAAAGGCGTGGAGCGGGAGTTTGGTGGTGCTCTTTTTTAAGAAGGGAGATAAAACCCTTCTTAAGAATTATAGACCCATCTCACTCTTGAGCCACGTGTATAAGCTGTTCTCACGAGTAGTCACGAACCGTCTCGCCAGGAATCTTGACGAGTTCCAGCCACCGGAATAGGCTGGGTTCCGCGGAGGATATGGCACCATAGACCACATACACACAGTGAGGCAGATTATACAGAAGTCCGAAGAGTATAATCAGCCCCTGTGTCTGGCTTTTTTGGACTATGAGAAGGCATTTGACTCCGTCGAAACCTGGGCTGTTCTGGATTCCTTACAGCGATGCCAAGAAGACTATCGTTATATCGAGGTGCTGAGATGTCTCTACGAAGCCGCCACCATGAGTGTCCAAGTACAGGGCAAGCAGTCTAATCCCATCCAATTGCGTAGCGGAGTGAGGCAGGGGGATGTCATATCCCGGAAACTGTTCACGTGCGCATTGGAGGATATGTTTAGGTTGCTGGACTGGAAAGGAAAGGGCATTAATATAAACGGCGAGTACATCTCACACCTGCGATTCGCTGATGACATAGTCTTAATGGCGGAGTCGCTTGAGGAGCTGAACCAGATGCTGGACGGCCTAGCTTCAGCCTCCCGATGTATCGGTCTTGGCATGAATTTGGATAAAACCAAAGTCATGATCAATGGTCACATTGATCCAAGGCCGGTCGTCGTACATGGTCACCTTCTCGAAACTGTTTCCGAGTACACTTACCTTGGGCAGATTCTGCAGTTGCGTAAAAACAATTTCGAGAAGGATGCCAAAAGGAGGATCCAGCCAGACTGGGCAGCATTTGGGAAACTACGTCAAGTCTTCACGTCATCCATACCGCAATGCTTGAAAACGAAAGTTTTCAACCAGTGCGGCCTACCCGTTATGACTTACGGAGCTGAGACGTGGACACTCACAATAGGGCTGGTCCACCAGTTCAAAGTCGCTCAGCGAGCTATGGAAAGAGCTATGCTCGGAGTTTCTCTGAAGGATAGGATACGAAATGAATGCATCCGACAGAGAACCAAGGTTATCGACATAGCTCAAAGAATTAGCAAGCTGAAGTGGCAGTGGGCCGGCCATATCTCGCGAAGAACCGACAGCCGCTGGTGCAAACGTGTTCTTGAGTGGAGACCACGACTCGGTAAACGTAAACGTAGGACGCCCTCCGACCAGGTGGGATGACGACCTGCGAAAGACTGCAGGTAGATGCTGGATGCGGCAAGCTGAAGACAGGGCGCTATGGAGCTCATTGGGGGAGGCCTATGTCCAGCAGTGTACTGCTATAGGCTGATGATGATGATGTGCAATACTTATTTATCGCCGGGTACTGTACGTACCTCCTATAGCAGCACGAGGACCTCTCTCGCCGGAGTCGCCCGCGGCGCTCCACGCGCGGTCGAGGCGTGCGGCGCACTCAGTCGGGAGTCGGTCAGTGCGCGTCGGCGAAGTCGATGAGGATCTTGCCGCGCGCACCGCCCCCCGCCGCCCGCGCGTACGCCTCCGCCCCCTGGCGCCATCCGAACGTGCGCTCCACCACAACCCCGAACTGAAACACACCGGCGGCGCAGTGAGCCGACTGCAAGCGCTAGAAGCGGGCAGCCTGCCTCCCTCCCCGCGTGCCCCACTCACCCGCCCGCGCTCCGCCAGTCGTCGCAGCATCTCCAGGTCCTCGCCGCGCGCCGAGAAGAACGCCCAGCGCACGCGCGGCGGCGCGCTCGGGGCCGCGGCGCAGGCGGCGGCGCGCGCGCTCTGTGCCGCCAACGCGGCCGCCGCAGCCGCCGCGCCCGCCGCCAGCCCGCGCGCGTCCGTTTCGCGCAGCAGCGGCGACGACAGCGTCACGTAGCGCCGGAAGCGCCAGCGCCGCGCCCCCGCCTCCTCGCCGCCGAGCCCCGCGCAGTCTAGCACGGCCGCGTACGGCCCGCCGCACTCTATGCGCTCCCAGTACTCCTCCGCGTGTCGGTCCAGCGCCTCCGCCGCGCCCAGCTCGCGCGCCAGCGCCGCCTGCTCGCCCGCCGCGCCCACGCACACCTGCGCGCCCGCCGCCGCCAGCAGCCGCAGCGCCGCCTGCCCCGCGCCCCCCAGCCCCAGCAGCAGAACGCGCGCCCCCGCCGCCCGCGCGCCCTCCAGCCCCGCGCTCCGCAGCAGCGCCGTGGCCGTGAGCGCAGCGTACGGCGCGCCGGCGCACGCCAGGTCGTCGAGCGTGTCGGGCGCGCGCGACACCCACGCCTCCTTGGCGAGCACGTACTGCGCGTGCGCGCCGCGCGTCACGTGCGGCGGGAGCGCGCCCCACACGCGCGTGCCGCGGCGCAGCTCGGCGCGCACGCCGGCGCCGCGCGCCTCCACCGTGCCGCAGAAGTCGCGGCCGCAGGTGAGCGGGAACTCGACGCCACCTCCGTCGGCCCGCCCGCCGCCCACCAGCCTACGCTGCGCGTTGAACGCGCGCGCGCCGTACCCGCCTGCGGACAGAGAGCGCCGTGTCACGCCTTGTCGTAGCGGGTGGTGCAGTAGGTTAGGTGACACGCTCACCGATCATGGCCACGTCGATAGGGTTGAGCGAGGCGGCGCGCACACGCACTAGCAGCTCGTCGGGCGCGCGTAGCGGCGGCACGCGCGCCTCCTCGAGCCGCGGCGCGCCCTCGTACGCGTGCACGCGCCACGCCGCCATGCGCCCCGCCTGCCGACACGCGGACCCCAACATCTCTGCAATCACGTTATTTAACTTATGCTTTTTGAATGTTTGACGTGTCCGTCCAAGGGTCCTGCAAGGTCTTCTAAAGGAAGTCAAGTTTGATGTTGTATCAATACTTATAATGACCAGTGCAGCAGCACCTACCTCTATTATTCATTTATCTACTCTCTATTCCATACAGTACATTTATTTGTTTTTATTTTATTTTATTTTTATATATTTGGGAAACAAAAAGCTTATGCTACAATTAATAGTACATTTAAAATATGAGTAAATGAAGCCAACACAGTTTCCGCTTGTAGTGCGCAAATAAATTAACTGAATACAATAATAATATGGTAATTACAGAAGAAAAAATAAATAAACAAATAACGTGCCAATTTAAACATCACTAAAATGCCTGTCGTCAGTACCCGGAAATATAAATAAATAACCTAACGTACATAACATAGGAAGGTATAAGGGGTTAAGTAATTGTGAATGATTAATAAGTAAATAAACCATACCTCCCCCGTACGAGCTTTGTATCACACGATATACAGAGCTTTCCAATATTTTATCTGTGGAGCCGTGATTTCACATGATTATTGTTTAATAGACCTTTGAACCTGTATTTCATACCACCTACCTACTATGAATATAATATATACTACTTATCCCAACCTTCAAACTGGTTTCAATTGATCAAAGTGATTTTTCTTATCATATAAATTAAAAAATCCGATTTAAACCAAATGAATTCGATTTTTAACATGATGTTTGTCAACCCTTCAATAATCAATATTTAAACCAGGTGAGATCTAGGTACATGAAACACACGCTACAGCACTAGTTCATACAAACATACAAAAGTTTAAATGTGGGAAAGAATAAAAAAAATATTCAGGGTTAAAAAGCCTCCAAGCTGTTTCACTTGGTAGGTACCAGCTACCCCTAGTTGAATTGGCCCTGACTAAACAACACATAATATTAACCACACAAATAAATCGCAATCCATGTGTCCAACCATCAAATCGTTCACCTGAGTAGCATAGTATTTTATAAATATAATTTCGGTGTATTTTGATGATTTCTTGAAAACAAATTTTCAGGCCTATAGCCTAACGGCCTTTTAGTTAACAGACGCAGACGGCGGGCGGCAGGCTCAAGTAAGGTAGGTACTGTCCCAATAGGTAACACATTGTAGGTAGGTAAAACAACAACCTCTAACGATGAGATGATTATTATATTACTTAGCCTGCAGCATCTTAATTAAAGTAAAAATAGATTATTACGTACACAGAACAGTTTTAAAGTTGTAGATATGCACACAGCAAAACTGTAGGTACACAAAACATAAAATTTTTCGAATTATGTACGTACGTACGTACACACACGTAGAATTATTGTATTCTCTTCCTTCTCTTTGTTTAAAACTTAAACTTCTTGGTAAAAGGCTCTGTCATGTATAATATAGTCCATAGTCTGTTTTTTCAAACGCTGCCAATAATGTACACAAAGTAATGTCACTGTCAAAGTGACAAGACAGTGGAACAAAACCTTTTTTTATGGATCAATATGTGTAGTTCTTTCCCGCGGCTTAACTTGAACAGGACATTTTCGATAGAAAGCCCTAATTATCTAACTAGACCATAGGCGATGGTCTCACAAGGCTTAAGGCACAGTACACATATAGAACAGTATGGAAACTAAGCCTAGTTGATGAAATAAATACCTACGCTCCATTATAGCACTAGGGTTGTCACTTTTCTTGTTTTTGATATATATATTTTTTATTAAGACGATTTTTTTCTGTACTGATCAATAAATGGAATTGAAATAACTAGCTTACAAATGTGGTCTGGTATAATATAATAATCTCTTCGTCTGGTCGAAGCGACGACGCGTGATCCGAGATCTGACGAGTATGTTGCGCAGCGCATGAGCCAGCATTGCCATACAGCGTGGCAATGCAACCACAGCGTCTTGGGGACGCTTCCGACTGGTATTGATATGGGTCAATTGAGCTACCTGTAGATTGTTTACAATAGTCTGCAGTTAGGTCAATTGTCTAACTAGTTAAATTTTCTTTGTTAGTAAAGTATTTGCTTACAAATACAATTTAAATAGGTAATCTCATGGCGTCGCGTGTGAGCCGCGGTTGGACGTAAACGTTTCGTGAGCTCGTCGGAGCGGGCGCACGCAGACATTGTAGCGCAGGCAGCGCGCGCGCAACGCTCATGAGCGGCTTCGAACCGTACCGCGTTTCAAAATCCGAGTTGATAATTTATAGCAGCCGCCATCTTGGATTCACATTTTGACAGCAGTATCGGCTTCAGCACCCTCGAAAAACATGAAAATGACACCCATGACGGAAAAAATGATAATTTATAGCAGCCGCCATCTTGGATTCACATTTTGACAGCAGTATCGGCTTCAGCACCCTCGAAAACCATGAAAATGACACCCATGACGGAAAAAATGATAATTTATAGCAGCCGCCATCTTGGATTCACATTTTGACAGAAGTATCGGCTTCAGCACCCTCGAAAACCATGAAAATGACACCCATGACGGAAAAAATGATAATTTATAGCAGCCGCCATCTTGGATTCACATTTTGACAGCAGTATCGGCTTCAGCACCCTCGAAAACCATGGAAATGACACCCATGACGGAAAAAATTATAATTTATAGCAGCCGCCATCTTGGATTCACATTTTGACAGAAGTATCGGCTTCAGTACCCTCGAAAATCATAAAAACGATACCCATGATGCAAAATTTCATAATTGATTGCAGCCGCCATCTTATATTTAAATTTTGAAAGTCTACAATCTAGTTTAAACAATGATCAATGATGTTATATTTCCTCAAAAATCAGTGCCGCGAGGTTGCCGCTTTGCCGTGCGTTGCGTTTATGAGTGACAGAGATAAGGACATATGCCGTGCGGCGGCGCGTGGCGTCTCGTCTGTTGAACTAAAATCACTGCGCTGTTGCCGCTTTGCGTTGTCTGCTCAAACAGTGCTAGGTAGGTAGGTATTAGGCTACTTTAATAAATTATCGCCAAGTTATTATTTCTTTACAATGAGTATGACGTCTCTATTTGTAAAATCTCATTAAATAAATAAATAATGTTGCTAAAAATTCACACAGCATTATCTAGCCCCATGGTAAGCAGAGCTTGTGTTATGGGTACTGTGGGTACTAGATAACTGATATACATAATACAATATATTACATAGATAGATATTTTTTTATTATACATAGAAAACGACCAGAACATCCGGAACAAATATCTGCAGATCGTACACACAATTGTTCCGAGGCGGGAATCGAACCCGCAACCTCCTGCGTCGCAGGCGGACCTTCGCCCACCGCGCCACATCGGTCGTCAATTGACTTTAAACATCCTCAAAACCGCCGCCATTCTTGATTTACATATAAGTTCACGAATTCATTATGTATGATCGATCACACGGACTCATTATTTTATAACAATCATAATAATAAATTATTCTTACCTTTCAAAATCAGCAGGAAGTTTAAAATACGACAGCTCCGGTTTTGATGAAGCCGAGTTCATACAGCCGTATGCAACGCAATATCTGTAGCGGGTCATTTTTCACTTTCACGCGACCGCACACGCCTAGACGCGACAACCGCTACTGACCATCCCCGAGAATCACCCAAAAGCCGTGTCGATGTGCATGTTTGTGTGAGTGTGCCGTTTCGAGTGTTTGTTCCTAGTTTCCGTACTGTATATACTTATACTGAGCTTAAGGCTTGGCCTCCTTACGTAAAACTAACACTAGGTACATACCTGCGTCCATAGCTTTCGTTCTGGGGGAGCAAATATAAAAAAAAAAACAGTAAGTAATATCTATTTAAATACTTATTTATACAGGGTTATAGGTAAGTAATCAATAACCTCTTAAAGGCGACTTGGGTACATCCAGACTAACAACTTTTGTTCTATGACTTTTGCCGAAACGGAATACATCACAAGTTTTTTGTTTTTAAGAATAAGAATAAAATAATTTATTTATAGCCACACACAATAATAAACAGTTACAAAAAAGGAAAACACGTAAAGAAAAAACAAAACAACTTAAGTGGTAGGGATTTAAACTATACATAATGTAGCGTGGTAGTAGAGTCACAAGTATAAGAATAACTGTTTTTTTTAGTTTTGTTGGGAAATTCTGTCAATTGTTAGCTCTATGTCTCGTGAATACCTACGATTCATTTATACGATTCTGGCATAGCAAGTGTGTGCAGTCAGCTGAGAGCTACGCAATCGCTGACTGCACACTACTTTAACTATTTACAAAATTCACAAATCTTTTTACAAATTATCACCTCTCAAACTCAAGTCTCGGGGGTGACGATGACTATCACGTGCAAAGCGGTCAAAATAATCACCACCAGAACCCACACACAGTCTACATCTAAAAGTTAATTGTTCTTGAACCTTGAATAGTACCTGGGGAAGGGGCTCATTTTGATTTGGTCGAATGTCCAGGTTATTTTGAAAAATAGTGCTTCTCGGCTTTCTAATGCACCACCTTTGTACACCATAGCTTAAATTTGCCCCCACAAATAAAAATCCAGTGGCGTAATATCCGGCGAGTGACGAGTTTACGTGCTGGTAACACCGGCAAGATTTGTGTTTTTGTTGTGATTTTTCTGTTGATAGTTATTTTCGTTCAATCAGTGGCGGATTTACACATTTGCCGCCAGTAGGCTTTTAAAATTTTGCCGCCCCTACTGACCTCTAAAAATTGTCGCAGCCCAAGTATTTGGAGGGGGTCACACTTGGTCAGTGAAGGGGGAGGGGTCTGGAGGTTGAAGTAAGCAAAAGTACGAGTACCTATAACTGTACAAAAGAAATAACAAAAAACTTGACTTTGTATTGATGGTAGGTAGATTAAGGGGCGAGCCATGGTAATTTAAGGAATGACGGAGATAACTGCAGCATTTTTGAGATCTTTTAGCGATATAAAAGAGATGCCGTTACACAAATTATATAACGGCGAGCGGAGCGAGCCGCCGAAATCGCCGATTCGTCCTACCGTCACCATGAGAGCACACCACACACCCGCTAAAGCCGCCCCTGGGTCAATAACATTCGTTCCCACGCCCCATTATGACTATGCAAGCAAATACTTAATAAATACATCAAATATTTAAGTAGTGATTGGTGAAACATTATACGCGTTGATTTAATTATGTGTGTGTGGATCTAATAACATTTAAAACATAATATTGATTTTTTTCTGTAATATAAGAAATATGTTTATGGCAAATTTGCCGCCCCCTACAATATGCCGCCCTAGGCTCCAGCCTACTCAGCCTGCTGGTAAATCCGCCACTGCGTTCAATCGAAAAATAAGTGGATGTAATTAGAAATTTACCTGTGAAATGTGATTCCGTGTTTTTTATTTACTAAATTAGTGTGATTTCGGCAACATCTAACCACACATGAAGGCATTTTTTATTTTTCGATCTAAGTTACAACAGAGTCACTCTGTGGTCTGCGGTAATAGCGGACGAGTGGTCGATATATTTGTCAATGTGTGGGTGAGCACGCGTATGTGTAGAGAATCGGTGCATCAGTGAGTGCTTCGTTCTTCGGTTGACTAAGACTCCGTTCGCTCAGATCCTTTTGAATAACCTTGTAGAATTCTAGTATAGACATTAGGGAAGAAGTTGAAAGTAAATTTTAGAGTAGAGGTCGATGGGCGATTTCCTTCGTTCGTTCATATAAAAGTTACTCTATGGTTCGTTCGTCGATCGAGTTGATGTAAACAAACGCCACAGAACTTACCATAGATTAATTATCTTTCTAGGGAACTTACTAATACGTGCTAATACTTTTCTAGGGAACTTACTAATACGTGCTAATACTAAAGATAATTATATACTTTAAACTTCTTTTTCTACACAAATGCAGCACAGCAAGCATGAAGGAAGCATCATTTCATTGCTCCGACTGATAGAAAGGTCTATAAAGGTTTAAAGAGCTTAGAGAATAAAATTAATCTGTGAACTTAACTTTAATCAACTCAAAAAGGCCTCCAGGCAAAATAAAGGTACATCTTTATGGCGTATCATCAATCAATCAGCCATTGGATAAACAATAAAATACGGGCCTGTAACATTTTATGGTACTTGTGGAAGTTACTAAGACTGGATAATAATGTCTAGTGGAGATGAGTGGTGTGATAGCCCGGAGTAGAGTGAGCGGAGAACAGTTGGACGTCCTGCTGTCGTTTATGGAAGAGCACCCCGAGTTCGCGGCAGGCAAGCTCAGCATCTACTCGCGGTTCAGCGCCAGCAAGCTGTGGCGGCTGCTGGCGGAGCGGCTCAACGCTGCGGCGCACCACTCCGGCGGCGCCGTCAAGTCGCCCGACAAGTGGTGCCGGGTCAGTACAGTACCCTGCCATACCACCTTCATTTTCAGGATTCCGTACGTCAAAAGGAACCCTTATAGCCCTTTGTTGTCCGCCTGTCATACCTCTATCTCAGGAATGTACAATTAACTTTAAAGACTCAGGTCTAGAACCTCTTAGAGTTGTGATGTAAAACAAACCAACGCAATCAAAAGTTACAGCCATTTATGTCCAAATGTAATGTAATAGGGAAGGCATGCACACACTATCTGTAGGGTACCAACCTCCCATTGACCTAGAAATATGAAATTTGGCAAGAAACAAGATCTAATAGCTCAAGTATAATTAAATAATATAATATTCAATTGGAGTCTCAAAACATACATCCAGTTCATAGTAGCCATTCTTTCCATTGTTAAAAAAATTTGATAATAAAAATATTACTTAATAATTTCATTGTAGTTTCAATAGGTTTCTTTTATATTGAAATGTACAAAGATAATTCCAGAACTTACATATTATAAAATAATGTTAAGCAATTATAAGTTCATAATTTTAGTTTTTGTTACATTTTAGTTGTTCCTTGTTTGTATGTGTGTATTAGGCCACCTTACGCAGCACAATCTCCACGGACGACAGCGCTATGGTATGATCTGCTCTAGCATAGCACATGCTGAGTACGGACCAATTTAATCAGTTTCTCTGTTAATTTAAGGTTCATTTATAAGAGTATGTGTAGTGTTTGTATCAGTTGTGGCAAAATAAAAATCTTTTTACTTTAAATATACACAAAGTCAGCTTAAAGAACACTAAACAAAATACATTATTAGTATGTTTGAGTTTACTTACCTACTTACTTAGATTTAACGATAGGATTTTTTTTTTTTCAGTTTTAAAGCCATTTTTCTCAGAGAGAATAAATCAATATCTCGGGCATAGGTAACTATTGGTTACTTACTGAAATTGTTTATTAAAAAAATACATATATCTTGCCTTGGACCAATAGGATTCTTCCCATTGACCTAGAATCATAAAATTTAGCAGAAAGCAAAGTCTTACAGGTAGGGCAAGTAAAAGAAAAAACCATTAATGTTTTGTTCGATCCTCGTAAGGGACCAAACCTATAATTTCCATTTACCTAAAATCTTAATAATTGGCAAGAAACATGTCTTACAACTAAATGGAACCCTGGTCGGTGCGCGCGTCGGACTCGCATTTGACGCATTTGTATAATTTGTTGTTTGTGGTTACAGTATTGGGCTGACATAAAGTACAAAGCACGTAAGAAGAGTGCAGCGGGCGGCGCGCTGGGCGACCTGTCCGCGGCGGAGGAGCGCCTGCAGAACATCTTCACCTCGGCGCACCGCGACGGTGAGCGCACCCTGTTATATTATCTGTCACCATTCATAAGTACAAAGCACGTAAGAAGAGTGCAGCGGGCGGCGCGCTGGGCGACCTGTCCGCGGCGGAGAAGCGCCTGCAGAACATCTTATAATCTTATCTGCCACCATTCATAAGCAGATACCTACATACATCAGATTCACATTTTATTAAACGACAGGTTAACCACTATCTTATGCTGCCTTACCTTGGGTAGTATTAGTATGAGTTAGTAGGTATGCTAAATAAAATAAATAATAAATAAAATTATTGCAATAGTGGTGCTTGAGTGGTGCTTACACGTAAATGAATACCTGAATGCCGGATCTAAGCGAAGCTCAGGTTTCCAAAGCTGACAAAGAACATTATGTATCAGCTCAGACAAAGCGAGTTTCCAAATCAAAATATTCGTAAATAATTCCACTGTTAGTCTATCTTACAAAAATTAAGCTTAATCAACTTGTTTAATTTTTTTTAAATTTCCTAGTTTTATTTATTTTATTTTTATTTCGATGGAAAACTAACAGCTTATAAATCTTAAGTAAGTAGGAACATTTGTGGCATAACTAACTAAAGCGTAACAGTTTTCACTTATGATACTAAAATATGCTTAAACTAAAATGTATCTAACATAAGTAACTTCATATTTATATTCATATTTATTTATTCCATAAAACAATATACATTGTGTGCGGAAACTTAAAAATAAATTATATTAACTACAAGAGAAAAAAAAAGTATCACATTAAATTAAATTATTGAATGATTATGTTCACATACACAAAGTTTATACATACATATATTATATAATCAAGGTCATAGTTCGTCAATGGAGTAGATACACTTTTCCAGAAGATAACATTTTAGTTTATTTTTTAGAAGTGTTCTTCTATGTATGACTTCTTTTATTTCGAGCGGCAATTTATTAAAAACTCTAGTAGCTTGGTACCGTGTCGAGTGTCGCATAATATTCAGTGTAGGGGATATTTTATTTTTTATGTATTTGTTTCTGCTATTGACGCGCTCCCTATTTTCGTCAGGTGTTTCGTACTCGTGCAAATATTTGGAAAGAAACATGATAAGTACGTGAACGTAAATGCTAGGCACTGTCAGTATACCCAGAGACTTGAAAACTCTTTACATGAGTCTTCCTGTGATATCCTGACAATTGTACGTATGCTCCTTTTCTGCATAACGAAAGTTTTTTCCATATTATATTTAAAGCTATTCCCCCAAAATTGAATGCTATACCTTATTTTTGATTCAATTAGTGCAAAGTAAACCATTTTCAATTTTTCAATACTTATCTCGTCGCGTAACGTTCGTAATGCATAGCATGCCGAAGCGATTGAGCTTTCAATATTGTCTAATTCATTTTTCCAATTTAGTAGTGAGTCTATGTGTACTCCTAGGAATTTAGTTGAGTGTACACTTTCTACTTTCTCATTATTATAAACAGTCTCTATTTTTTCCCTGTTTCTGACCGTTGACTGAAATACCATAAGGTTAGTCTTTTTTACGTTTACTATGAGTTTATTTGTGTTAAACCAGTTATGAAAAGCCAATAAAGTATTGTCAATGTTAAATTTTAGAGATGTCATGTCTTCAGAACTTACTATAGCATTTGTATCGTCAGCGTATAAAACTAATTCAATGTCAGGTACAGTATTATAAATAAAATTAATTAAGTCATTTGTGAAAATTATAAATAAAATTGGTCCAAGTATTGATCCCTGAGGGACCCCTGTCATAATATTTACTAAATTGGAACGGAAAAAAAGTTCTTCTCCTTGCTCTGTCCTATTTTTGATTTCAACATAGGTACATATTTCTGTTCGTGAGATACGACTTAAGTAGATCTAAAACAGAACCACGCACCCCATAACGGTCAAGTTTATTAATTAAAATGTCATGGTCTACCGTGTCAAATGCAGAACTTAAATCTAGAAACAACTTTTTTCTTATTGTTTAGTCTTTTCACCACTTGTTTATTAACAACCCAATGAATACAAAAAACAACAAATGAACTAAAAGTGTTTTGTCTGCTCGCCCATTGTACAGATCATTTATCAGTCACATAAATCCAGATTACCCATAGAGATTGCGAGACGCAGGCTGGTCACAACAAATACGAGTAGGACTGTACGTACTGCTAAGTATTGAAGAAATTTGTGTAAATTATATTTTTGAAAATGTTTTGTTTAGTATGGAATAAGTCAATATGCGAGTAATTAGTGTTAAAAATATCGGTTGGGCGGGGCAGGGAAGAGAATTTACGATAGTTATTATATATTGTATTAGTTATTCTATTGTACATTTGTAATAATATATCTATTTTGTTTTTATCCATATATTTAAACAATATTGTAGGGATCTATCTTAATATATTCCTACTCAATACTTATACAGGGTTATTGGTAATTCGACTTATTCCCGTTAGGAGGTGATAGGGGTGATTATTTGCGATAATTTTCACGCCCATGTGCATCATGCAAAAGTGAACCATTTTTAAGTTATCATGATTTTTAGCTTTTTTCAAAATAAGTCAAAAGTGCAACATCAAAAATTTATTTAAAAAACGGTCTATTTAATTTTTTTTCTTCTGATTTATAAAAACGAATGAACACTGGTTATTTATCAATATTAAAACAACAATTATCGCTCCAAATTTAAAAATGCGAGATGAAAAACGATATTATTTCATTAGGTATTCATTGAGATTTTTTTCCACTAAAATGCCTTTAAAAATAAAAAAAACCGTTATGAAACTTGGCTTGCAGATTATTTTAAAAACATAACCGTTTTCTCAGCTCTCTAACAATGCATAACAACTATGAACTTATTTCAAAGAAACTGAAAAAAACATCATTACAAAGGAAGCAGGCGGAAATTCGTATACGAACTAAACCTAAGGTCGTTCTTTAAAATTTCTATAAAACTAACTTCTTAAAACAATACCCAATGTAAATAAAACGAAAAATACATATTTAAAATAAAATTTAGAACAGTTAAGTAGTAACAACAATTAACGAAATTAATAATAAAATTAGGACATTTTGTAATTTAGCCTAATTAAAGTTCTTGCTCGAAGTGACTTCCCCTATTGCGTTCGCAAAGAAGCATTCTTTTTCTGAGTTGTGACTTAACTACCGAAGTAGTCAAATTTCGCATCGGTAAAATTTGGAGCGATAACACTGGCCAACAATAGTCATGCCATACGAACTCTGATAGCTAATACTGTTTTAGCCACCTACCCTCATTAATAAATTGCAGTAGTTTTGTTTCGATTGGCCTTAGATTTTTTGTGATGTGTTAATCAGCATAATCTGTACTAGGGCAATAAACGCAAGTAAACGGTAGCGAATAAATAGACATAAAATTAATCATTTTTGTATTTATTCAAATTTAGTGCTTTATAAGTCATTGTTGAGTTTGTGTAAGTATGCTGAGAAAGTGTTTTAATGATCCGGGTTCATTTTGTTATATTTGTGGTGATTTAACTTTCAAAAAACAAAGACAAGAAAAATTAATTTAAAAAAATTCCATTATCATAAAAAAGTATGACCTAAGCGAGCATCTTTTACCTGGACAAAAATAATAATAATAATTTGAAATATTTACCCCTTGTAGAGCCGTCCGAAATACTTCTTTCACCAGTACATATTAAATTAGGCGGCATTAAAAATTTTGCTACGACAATGGATCGCAATGGAAACGGATTTTGGTATTTAAAAGAAAATTTTCCTAAAATAAGTGATGCGAACATAAAAGAGGGTACCTGTTTTCGTTGGACCTCAAATCAGGGAGTTAGTAAAGATCCAGAGTTTGAAGAAAAAATGAATAATCTGGAAAAAACGAGCATGGATATCTTTTAAGACGGTTGGGTTAAATTTTCTAGGTAACCATAATAGTGACAATTACAGGGAGTCTGTTAGCGAGCTGTTATTGGCTTATCAAGCTTTGGGTTGCAACTTGTCACTTAAGATTCATTTTTTAGACTCGCATCTAAATTTTTTCCTGAGAATTTAGGTGCTGTGAGCGATGAGCACGGAGAAAGGTTCCATCAGGATATTTCACAGATGGAAAAACGCTATAAGGGCAAATGGAACCCAAGGATGTTGGCTGATTACTGCTGGACGATAAAAAGGGACCAACCAGAAGCTAAATATGCCAGAAAATCTTAAATTGGACATTCATAAAAGAACGTTTTCGCTTTTTTTTTTATCAGAAATTCACTATTTTTAAATATTTAAACAGTATCAATAAATTAAATTCTTGGCCAATAGATTTTTTTTAATTACATATTTTCACTAACAGTCATCCATCAAAGTAAAAAATATAAGTGAAGTCCGTGTGGCGCGACAAAGTTCGAATTTTGTTGCCCAGTGTAATTGTTGTTTTAATATTGATAAATAACCAGTGTTCATTCGTTTTTATAAATCGGAAGAAAAAAATAGATTTAAAAAGACAGTTTTTTTAAATCAGTTTTTGATGTTGCTCTTTTGACTTATTTTTAAAAAAGCTAAAAATCATGATAACTTAAAAATGTTTCACTTTTGCATGATGCACGTGGGGGTGGGTGAAAATTATCTCAAATAGTCACCTCTATCACCTCCTAACGGGAATACGTCGAATTACCAATAACCCTGATGTATATCTATTCGATTCTATTACAAATATAAACGAATAGATATACATCAGGGTACCTTACTCGCTATTTTAATGCACAATTTTACAAACTTTTCTCTTATAATTTTATCTACTTAAATTACTGAGTTCCATCTTTTCCCCAATTTCCTGCTCAAAATCAAAACGTTGTACAGTCTCCTCCTTGTCAGGCTCGCAGATACACGATGGGTTGTCCTTGCACTTGAATCGAGTCAAGTATATGGAAAATCCACCATGTTCCGTCAGAACTTGTGTTAGTGTAGGTTAGGTACCCGTGATGGGCTTTTACCACTTTTTTTTTGTAACAGATGCCATGGATCCAGATTTATACTTTCGATTCTATTCGTCGAGCCTACGGATTTCTCGCTTGGCGAATGAAATCGGGATCAGGTTGCCTCTTTTACCAGCTGATCTGCTCTCTCATTTCCCTCCAGTCCCGCGCTTTTATCCAAAAGAGCTCAACTTTTTTGGAGTCTTGTTTGCATCTTCTCAGATTTTGAGGGGATTGAGAGAGCATCCATTAACAACCTGCCTATTGTACCTAGCCGTCCTGCCTATTGTATCTAGAGTACCTTACCTTACCTAGCTACATAGTTTAGGAGTGTTGTAAAGTGTGGAGGCGGCGCAGGTGCGGGCGAGGCGCGCGCGGCCGGCTCCGACGAGGAGCGCAAGCCGACGCCGCTGTCCGACGACATGTGCTCGGAGACGTCGGGGGGCGGTGGCGCAGGGGGCGCGGGCGGTGGTGCGGGGGTCGGGGGCGAAGCGCCGCGGCTCGCCACCGACGAGCTGCTGGCTGAGGCGGCCATGCGCACCGCGCTCGCCGCAGAGAAGCAAGCGGAGGCCGTTGTTCAGGTTCGTTAGTTAATGCATGTCATTCATGGCCTGACAGGCGTTATAACGTGTTACACGGCGAGCGTTCGTGCAGTCAGTACGAGGAAAGAAAAAATTTAAACAAACTAATTTTAGCACACGGCGTAAAGTATCCCATTAAAAACAGATGTGAATTGAGAGCCAAGTTCAATATTATGATGTAGGTATGCCTTGATTGTTTACTTCAACGACTAAAGAAGCGAGATCTACCTAAATGGGTACCAAGTTTGTAGCTACGATCGTACCTACTACACTTCAGCGCGATGGGTCCTCATTGCACGCCTTCTCCGAGGGAATGCGAGAAGCTCACAAGACGGCGAAATATTTATATGGCCATATATTTATAGATACCTCGTCCCTACGAATAAATAATAAGTCAGGAAATGTATGTAACTGCGTTACAACATTTCCATAGACAAATGACCCAACAAAAGTCGTGTCCAAGTGGGCGGGGCTTAAAAGTCCAGCGCGTCATCAGTCGGATACTGTTCTTGCAAGCGAGCGAACATCAAATGTTTGCGTACGTTTTCGTTTTTATCATTGTGAATAGCTGTGAATCATCATGCTAGCATGTGTTGTGAAGTGGTGCAGGAGTCATACACAATTAAAATGTCCAGGGATTACTTTTCACTAGTAAGTAGTAGCAAGGTTATAAACTGTATTCAAAGATATTCAAATACGTCATCAAACCGAGATGGTCAATATTATACAACATGAAGTCAATAAAATTTTGACCTAATTTAGAAGGTTTTTTTCATCATAATGAAATATTAAAATGTAAATCGATAAAATTTTGATCTTTTTCTACCATTTATTTTGCTTTTTTTTAGTTTCCCTGCCGATCCTATTCGGCAATATAAGTGGATAGCTGCAGTTAAGCTAGAAAGACAAGAGTATGACTGGGATGCCTGTAAAAACCAGCAGAGTAAGCTCCATTTATTTTGACGAAAAAGATTTTTATAAATCATTAAAAGGATATACCATGTTACACAAAACTGCAATACAATAACGGAAAATCACTTAATCGAGCGAGTAATCTGTCAGTAGGTAATATCAACACAGTGTTTTTCTAAAATAATTGATAAAGAAGATATTCTGAGCCCCGTAAAAAACAGTCACCAAATAAAATATAACAACCATTACATTTTATGAAGAAAGATTCTCTTTTAATGTCTTCTAGGCAAAAACTTAATAAACTAATTATATTTCGCGGGACATAGAGTACATCGAATTGTAAAAGTTTACCAATATAAAACAAATATACCAAAACATATCGTACAATAATATCGTTTTTTTTAATTAAATTGAATTTTATTATTAAATTGATCCGGTCCCCTTATTGCATACACCGTCCACGCCGCCAAACCGGGATTGGTTCGCGCGCGTGCTTCTATGGTTGCTATGACAACTGCAGCGCGCGCGAACGAATCCCTGCTTTCGTTCTGAATTTAAACCAATCACCAAGCATGTCTGTTTGTAACCTGTGTAGTGATTGGTAGTTTGAATCATACGTCGTTTTGGTTTGAAGTAGAGCTACTTTTTGTGTGGAATTTGAGCTGTATTAGACTTCCTGACTCCTCGTCCCGCACTGCCCGCGTTCCTCAGGTGTATGCCGATCACGGCGCGCACCTTCTTCCGAAACGCGTACCTAGCTCTCCGAAGGCAAGCTCATGGATAGTGTTAAGTTAGTGCATAAATATGTTGACTTTCGTGAATAAATCATTAAGTTTTACCCATTCTTACATTGGAGTTTCTCTCTACCTTAACAACCTCAATCCGCTAGATCCTATAACTGGTGACCCCGAAAAGAACACATATTACAAGAAAAATGATGGAGAAAGAACAACCAACTCTAGCAACGGGCATTCTTCAAGAACTGGCCCAAATCAGTCTTTCAATGCGAATTCCACCATTCTGGAGAGACAAACCAAGACTCTGGTTCATCAGTTTCGAAGCAGTTACAAATGATCTGAAGAATGGACAAGCACAACTCGCTTAAATGGTTATAGCAAAACAAGATATTGAACAAATCGCAGACCTGCTTCAAAACCCACCAGCTACGGATCAGTACAACGTCCTAAAGACCAACCGCCTCATCTCCTCGTACGAAGAATCAGACAGCCGTCAACTACAAAAACTACTGACAGATATAGAATTGGGAGACCAAAGGCCTACTCAACTTCTTCGCCAAATGAAAACCCTCGCCGGAAACAAAGTTCCAGATTCTACGATGCGAATGATGTGGACAAACCATCTTCGTCCTCACGTCCGTTCCGTATTGGCAGTTAGCGAAACATTCAGCACGCAAACAGCACTCGACGAACTCGCGCTTCTTGCAGACAAGATGATGGAAAATGGCCCCAGCTCTCAAGTCGCAGCCGTTGAGCACATTCCACCTCCAACACCGAATCCTGACACTCAGTTCCTCGTGGAAGAAATACGCAAGTTATCCCTCGAAGTCGCCGCCCTTAGGAACAACCAACAAAATCAAGATTCTAGGAGATCTTACCAACGAAATCGCTCATTCAACAGGCAAGATGGAAACAACAGATCGCGAAGCCAGACCCCATCACCCTATTGCTACTACCACCGCCGATTCGGTGCAGAAGCCTACCGCTGCACAACACCATGTACAACTCATCGTCGACATCAAGAACCGAAAACTAATCGACGGAAAGTTATAGGGATCCTATCTAGCGGATTGAGGTTGTTAAGGTAGAGAGAAACTCCAATGTAAGAGTGGGTAAAACTGAATGATTTATTCACGAAAGTCAACATATTTATGCACTAACTTAACACTATCCATGAGCTTGCCTCCGGAGAGCTAGGTACGCGTTTCGGCCAATCAGAAGAAGGCGCGCGCCGTGATCGGACTACACCTGAGGAACGCGGGCAGTGCGGGACGAGGTATCTATAAATATATGGCCATATAAATATTTCGCCGTCTTGTGAGCTTCTCGCATTCCCTCGGAGACGGCGTGCAGTGAGGTCGTTTGAGGACCCACCGCGCTGAAGTGTAGTAGGTACGATCGTAGCTACATGACTCCCTCCCTAGCGAAAGCGTACCGGGAACTTGATCTCTCGTCCACAGCGCGTTTTCTTCAAGATGGGTGGTTGGTTCTGGCTTGACTTCGTTGAGCTTGATGTAGGTGTGGCCGCAGGTGTCATGATAGCTGATGGGGGTGATGCTGTAGTGTCTTGCTGGCTTGCTGACGAGTTATCATGTATGTCTTCGTTTACTGTGTAGGCCGGTTTGAGTCTGTCGATAGAAATAACAGCCGATCTTCTTTGCGGTAATAATAATTTGAATGTTTTTTCGTTGCGTTCTAAATCTGTGTACGGTCCATCGTAGGTAGGCTGGAGCGGTTTCTTCACAGCGTCGTTCCGGATGAAAATTTGTAGGTCTTCATGGACAAATAGTGTTCGCATGTTTCCGTGCGATAATGTTTGTTGTGATGGTTTTAGGGCGTTGATAAATTCGCGTAGGCGGCTCACGAAGTCGGAGTCCATGTCTTTATCTGGCGGTGGTGATGAAGATGATGGTGTGGTGAAGAAATCACATGGTAGTCGCAGATTATAGCCATAGGTAAGTTCGGCGGCACTGACACCTGTGTCAGTGCGTACGGCAGCATGAAGTCCCAGTAGCACTGTAGTTAGCTCGTCGATCCACGTTGAATGTTGAGATAGCAGAGTTTTGAGTGACGTCTTGAGGGAGCGGTGCCAACGTTCGATCATTCCGTTTGCTTTCGGGTTGTACGGGCTGCTTCTTGTTCGTTCGGTTCCGAAAGTGTTAAGTAGTTTGTTGAATAGACGGCTTTCAAAGTTTCTTCCTTGGTCAGATGTCACTACTCTCGGAGAACCGAATCGTGCTATCCAATTTTCGTAGAAAATTTTCGCAATTGATTCAGCTGATGTGTCGTCTGTAGGTATAGCTTCGGCCCATCTGGTCGCGCGGTCGATCATGCTGACAATGGTCAGTCCAGAAATTTATTTATAAACATACCCGCAACAACTACTGCCAATAGAAAGATATCGATATAGTTTCCGACTTGGCTATCACCACCCTGTATAATATATTAATTATAAGTATACACGGTGTCCCATAATGAGTGGATAACCTTAAAGGTACTTATGCGGCAGGCAGGTCAAGGCCAATCAGAAACATTATTTTATTTTTTTTAAACTTGACCCGTTCGGAAAATATTTAATTTTTTGTATATTTGGAAAAAAATGTACCTTTGTTCACATTTTTGACTTTGTGTAATATGTATCTAAACGGAATATGGGCACAAAGTCCAAACATGTGAACAAATGAGGCTATATTTTTTCCAAATTTACAAAAAAATATTTTCCGAACGGGTCAAGTTTAAAAACAATTAAAATATGTTTCTGATTGGCCTTGACCTGCCGCATAAGCACCTTTTAGGTTATCCACTCATTATGGGAGACCCTGTATATATGTATAATATATTTTATTCAAGGAAAACCAGCAGCACATACAAAAAATTAAAAAACAAGAAAATATAATTTATTCCCAAAAAGACAAATTATATAATGTACGTACCTACATGAGAAAAGGGTTCTTAGGTTCAGTATAGTGTTGGTTCTGTCGCCGCCCCGGGGCAGAAGCGGACACGCGCTCCGCCTCTCCCAGTGACCATCAACTAATACTTCTGTATAGGTACTTATTGATTATTTTTATTCACAGCATGGTTCAGTAGAGTCGTAGTGGTAGGGCCTGCGAGCGCCAGGTGAGGCCCCGAGGCACACACGACTAGCGGCGCCGCGGGGGCCCGATGCACTCTCGCCATTATAACTACTTCACTAACGAGAACACTGATTGAATCCCAACTACAACTTCTTCAGCAGGCTATCCTCTAACAATGCGAAGTGCTATGCACATCCAACTACTAAAGTATACTCTTAAATCTATTCGTTCCAACAGGCCGTGGATCTGCTGCGCGACCTGGTGTCTCTGCTGCGCGAGCGCGGCGCCCCCGGGGGGCAGGCGGCGGGGGCGGGCGCGGAGCACTTGCACCCGCACCACCACCGGCTGTAGCTAGCGCAGGCCCGCCAGGTGCCGCACGCGCGCCCACGTGACGTCTGCGCGGGCGCGCGCGCGGGCCGCCCCCATGCGCAGCACGTCGCGCAGGTAGCGCGGCCGCGCGCGCAGGTCAGCGGCGCGCGCTCGCACGCCCGCCAGGTGCGCCGCCAGCGCCGCGCTCACAACGCGCTTGTACTGCGCCGTAGTGAGGCCCTCCGCCTCCTGCACCACCTCCTCGGGCAGCTTGTCTGCGGCCAGGCAGTGCAGCGCCACCAGATTGGAGACGCCGGGCCGCGTCTCCGGCTCGTAGGTCACGTGCGGCGTGCAGTCGGTGACCGCCTTGCGGATCTTGTCGTGCAGAGCTTGGTCGGTGTCGGTGAGCAGGAGGCGCGAGCGTGGGTCCGGGTCCGACTTGGACATCTTGCGGGCGGGGTCGCGCAGGCTGAGCAGGCGGTCGGCGCGCTCCTCGCGGGCGAGCAGCGCGCGCGGCTCGGGGAAGGCGGGCGCGCCGTGCACGCGGGCGAAGGCGCGCGCGAGGTGCGCCGCCAGCTGGAGGTGCTGCAGCTGGTCGCGGCCGACGGGCACGTGCGTGCCGGCGTACAGCAGCACGTCGGCGGCCTGCAGCACGGGGTAGAGCAGCAGGCCGAGCGGTAGGGCAGCGTCGGGCCGCACGGCGAGGGCGGCGCTGCGCTCGCGGTACTGCGGGAGCTGCGCCAGGCGGGCCTGCGTGGCGAGGCAGGTCAGCACCCAGCACAGCTCGGCGTGCCGCGGCACGTCGCTCTGCGCGAACAGCACGCTGCGCTCGGGCTGCACGCCGGCGGCGAGCGCGAGCGCGCAAGTCTCCAGCACGCGCTCCTGCAGTGCCCCGTCGCCGCCCGCATCCTGTCACACCATTTATCTATTCATTAAATATTCTTGTAAAATGCTTAAGTTTTTCTCCTAACATGACCTTATCCCGATGTAACAAGAGAACCCTTTCAGGGCATAGAAGGCCCTATCGCAGAGTAGACGAGGTCAGTCGGCCATGTTTAGGTGTTGCTACTTGCTTCAGCCTGCGGCATCACACATTTGGCGAGCAAAGTAAGAAAGTCTGCGTTATGGTGATAAACTATAATAATTTATTTTGAATATTTCTTACCAATACCTGCATAAGTCTATGTTTGACATTGTTTCGTGCTGTCTGTTTGTGTACCAAATAAAGCATCTATCTAAATAAATAAGTACCTACATCATTTCTGGGCTCAATTAAATTCAAGCATCATTTGCATCTCTATTTTTATTAGGGCCAATTTTTCAATCCTAAGTATTAAGTAAGTCTAAGTATCCTAAGTATTATAAACTGTCAATGAAATATTGCATTCTTTCATACATTCATTCGTCAATATATAAATTAATAAATGTGTGGACAGAGATTACATTTATTAGTTACACCTAAGTACCCCAACAAAACTATAGTGGAGTAATCAGCTTAGAAATGTAAGGCTTAGTTGTAGTGATATGAATGAGGAGTGTGTAATGTGTTCGTGGAGGCACCCACCTGCGGCGCGCGGGCGGTGAGCGCGTGCAGGTCGGCGATGAAGAGCGTGAGGTCCTCGCCCTCGTCCTGCAGCCGCACGCAGCGCCGCAGCGCGCCGAAGTAGTTGCCGACGTGCAGCGCGCCGGTCGGCTGCAGGCCCGAGACCACGCGCCGCGGCCACTGGCCCTTCCCATTCTCAGCCGCGTCCGTCCTCCTGCCGCTGCTGAGCGAGCGCGCGTGCGACCACCGCACATGCGAGGATCTGCTTCGCAACATGCGGCACCCGGTAGGTATTCGAATTAACATACTGCGCCAAATTACGCGAAAACTACGACATGGATGGATAAATAATTACCGAATGTATTTATTTATGAATTAACTACTAAAAAAATGTAAACAACTGTATTTAACTTCAACTTCTTTCTTTCTAATTAGATGGCTCTTGGCTCTGCGTCTGGATTTATTCATCCATATTCGTTTCGGCGGCATCGCGCGGCGACAGTCAACTGGACTCTTATGCTATACCTACTTTTAACTTTGACACAATTCTGCCGATGTCAGTTTTATTTGCGCATTTTTCCGTGAAAAAGGGTACAACCATAGACTAAGTAATAATTCCAGACGGCCTACGGAATCACAAGTCAAGAACCAGCAATGGCGGACTTGTCATAAGTGAGAGATGCCAACTCGTCGTTGTAGAGCGAGAAGTCACTAACTAACACTTTTGGCCAAAATGACTTAATGATGTCAAAGTATTTTTAAACCCATTATGTACCTTGTAAAAATGTAAAAGAGCTGTATTTATTTTAATTTCGGCAAATACAAGAATGTCAGAAGTACTTAACTACTTGTTGAGCCAAAAATCAGTCTACGAAAAAGTACTAAGAGTACTTAAGTAATTTATTTCACACTCGTTTACTATAACCTTTTTTTAACTACTGGGGGCTGCACTGCTCATTAAAGTTACTTAGTGACTATTTGCATACAATTGTATTTGACACGATCTTCCATAATGGCTCTTAGTTATTATTTAACATTAGTCACTAATCACTATCTGGAACAAAGCTGTATCAAGAAAAATTACTTAAGTAACATGGAGAGTTAATTAATTAACCTAATAACATCTTATTGAGTTTGCTAGAATTAACTAACTTACTTTTTACTATGTATCTCAGTAACCGTAAAAATATTTACAGAACTTATTGAACGATGGGATGTATGGTAAAATGATCTATATTTTGTTCATAGAAATCATTTTTGTAACTATAAGCCTTAATGAGTTACACCGATTTCAAGATCAAAAAAACTTTGATCGCGATTATCTCCGAACTAACTTTTTGCAATTAGTTACTTCTCGCTCTACAACGACGAACTGACAAAAAAAATGCCGATAATTTTCATAAAATATTCATGAACGAAAAAATTCTCCGGACCTAGTCTCAGTCAACCGAAGAACGAAGTACTCACTGTAGTACCGATTTTGACATTGTCAATTTATAGACCGCTCGTCCACCATTACCTCTTTATACACCAACAGAGTGACTCTATTGTAACTTAGATCGAAAAATGAAAAAAGTCTTCTTGTGTGGTCAGATGTTGCCAAAATCACACTAATTTAATAAAAAATAAATACAGAATCACATTTCACACGTAAATTTCTAATTACATCCACTTATTTCTTCGATTGAACGCAAATAACTATCAACAGAAAAATCACAACAAAAATACAAATCTTGCCGGTGTTACCAGAACGTAAACTTCTAAATTTCCGAATAATGTGGGAGTTTATTAAAAATGTTTGAATCTTTGTATATTATTTTAGAATGTGTTTGGGATGTGTGCTTGAGGTAGGTAGGTAGATTCAGTGAAAACACTTGTATACACCATACACATATATTAAGCTTTAACAAACAAGTTCAAAATAAAATTCAGAAGGAGTAGGAGATACACACGATAGGATAGATGAAGAAAGTAGATAGCAGAAAACATAGAATTGAAGTTAGATATAAATAAGATCGCGCGGCCGAGCACAATGAATACAGCGGTAAGTGGCGTGCGCTTCGGGAGTGTATAGTTAAGCGACTAATGGCGTGGCGGCCGGCTGACGCCGCGCCGGAGCAACTCAGGGCGCAAACAAAAGAATCGCTTCGGTCGGCACATTACGCGCGCTGATATCCTTACTGCTGATATCGCGCAGCTTGGGTCGTGTAGAATATAATTTGTTTCGTGTAATGAATGTCTGTATTTATGAATGTGAGTAATGCACGTTAGTGTAAATAGGTACGTAAATAAGTATGATATGTAGGTGTAGAGTGCAGTTATATTATAAACTTAAATATACATTTAAGTAAGGTCACCTACAATTATAATTAGAGATCGGATAATAGGATGCATATTTACCTTAAGTGAATTTTTAGCTAACAAATTATGGAAGCGGCTTCTTAGGGACTTTTATTAAAAATAAATTCCCGGGGATTCCGGGATTGCATAAGTAATCAGATGTATATTAATTTTACTTCCCCATTCGAGTATGCGTGTAGGTATGTTACTAACAAAATGCAATCTCACCTGTCAGATCCCGCGCGTCCCACCCCTTCTCGTTTGGCGTAACTTTCGTAGGTATTTCGCGGATCCCTCGATTGTTTAGCGACCTATTTTTGAATTTCTGGCATGGTATTTGACTTTGACCTTGATCGCCGGTGCCGGGTACCTACGAGTATGCGTGTACGTGGGGTGAAATGCGTTTATGATTAATGAGGATTTTTTTTTTCAATAAGTATATAATTTTTTTTTCATCGATTTTTAACTCATACCAAACCTCTGGTTTCAAGGATAAAACTATTTATATTAACCCTCTATCACTCAAGAACTTAGATTGTTTGAATGTTTTGTATTCAGGTTGATAAAATTATAGACAAGTATTTTTGGATTTTTCGATTTATTCATGATTACTGAGCATATTTTAGAAAATAGGACGACGTGTAACAATCACAATGTTAAAAATAATAAAGTTGATATACTTACCGGTCCATTTTTCAAAAATTACAGCATAAAACACAAAAAACATTTTTTTTGTGTTCAAATCGTAGCAAAAGCACGCACTCGTTGAAATTACCGGATGCAGACAATTGAATTTTAGTTTTAGACAGGCAATACCAGCTGGTCCAATTTCATGGTCGATACTTTGGTTTGTAGACTACGACATACTGTGCTTTGAAACGAAATAAAATTAATCAGTCCGATTTTTAGGGATTGACGAAGTATAATGCCTACAGGTATACGTATATGTTATAGAGGGCCTGCTGTACACATAAGTTTGAATTTTCCGCGACCCGGGATTTTTCGATATAAAAAGTCCTTTCCATAATAGCCAACATCTCAAGTTTAGGTAAATATGCCGAATATCTCTGATTATAATTCTTAAAATTGGAATTAGGTAGGTAGCCTACCTACCTAATTAAATAGTCATAAATAACAATTTAAATTGATATTACTTAAGCATTCTATTATATAAAGCTAAATTAACACAGACTGACTTGACTTACTGATTGACATAAGAACCCCTCTTTTGAGTGTGCTACCGATTTAGGGGTTATGATTGCAGGATCGTATAGATGGTTTCTTTCGAGTAGAAAAACCAGCCAGTCATTCGTAAGGAAAATAATTATAATCATGGGTTGGTATGTTATGTAGTAGGTAGGTCTTATAAAAACTATAACATTTATGTGACCAAAGCATTACGCTACTTTTTAAAAAAATAATAGCTACCTACCTACTTGACATGTGATCTGTGATTTGTAGAAATTTTTATGAAAATTATCGGCATTTTTTTCTTCAGTTGGCATCTCTCACTTTATGACAAGTCAGCCATTGCTGTTCTTGACTTGTGATTCCGTAGGACTCCATCTGGAATTACTTAATCTATGAAAATTTTCTACAAATCACAGATCACATAGCAAGTAAGTAGGAAGCTATTACTTTAAAAAAAAGTAGCGTAATCAAATGGTCTCCTCCTCCTCCTGGAATTTTTCTTAGGTCCCCCCTCTATACGATTCCGTAAAAAAAACATATGTACCTCCATCAAGGAACACAATTATGTTAATCAGTAAGTACTAAGTAAACTAGCGGTCTATAAATTGACAATGTCAAGATCGGTACATCAGTGAGTGCTTCGTTCTTCAGTTGACTGAGACTCGGTCCGAGCATTTTTACGTTCATGGGTACAACAATAAAACTACCACCTCGACCATTTGTAGATTAAGGCTAGGTCGCTCTTGCACTCCTGTCTTCCTTGCGAAACTTAGGATCCAGGGATTACTCCTTATATAAATGTGGGAAGAAGGCCACGTGGAGTGGACCACATTTTTTTCTGCTGCCCTATTGTTTCTCTCTTTAAATGATTCCCTTCCTCCTGATATCCCTCTTCCAACTTCTATGAAATGTATTTTATCTCTTTGCTTCTCTTACAATTAACTATGCCTTATGTAAATTTGTATATAATAATGATATAAAATTGTATTGTAAAGAGTTATTCGCGTTAAACTGCGCCTTAAAAATAGAGTAATAACGCTGATAACGCGCGTTACGTTATGTGTTAAATAGTATAGTAGCCCCACAGGGTTGCTAGCTGTGATTTGAAATTGTAACTATAGCAACGCATTATAAAACAAAACGAATTCTGTTCTTTGTTTATAATATTAGTCGTTATGTGCACAAAAAGTACAGAACACAAATAATTCATGTTATTTAATTTTATCCAAGCAGACTGTTTTCAGTACAATATTTAAACCGCTCTAGGTTTTGTAAAACGGCAAAATTCCGTCAGGTCAATCCACAAGGTACAGGAGTGCATCTGGTGTGTGTGAAAGAATAAATAAACTGAAACTGAATAATTACCTGCCTATAATAATGTACGCATTGTTTCGTTTCCGCAGGCTATTATGGGACAGCGCATAACATTTTCTAAACTCCGAGAATCTTAAATGACCTATTTTACGTACCTACATAAATTATTATATTACCTATCCCAAAGAAAGATCTCGATGCAGCTCATCATACAAAAACAACAATAATTGGTATCACTATCAATATCCAATTTATCTACAAAATAGCTATTTTGGTAAGTATTTGAACATGGGTTTGAGGAATTTGAAGTGTTGGTGCATGGTAAAGAAAGTGAGGGTGTGAGAAGAGCAGCTAGCGTCGAGCTGCGTGGAAGCGGAGGCGGAGGGAGGCCGAGTCGGCATCGGGGCGGCGCGGCGCGCGGCGGCAGCATGAACCGGTACGTGGTGCTGCAGCAGCTGGGCGACGGCACGTACGGCTCCGTGGCGCTGGCGCAACGCCGCGACTCGGGGGAGAAGGTAGCCGTGAAGCGTATGAAGCGCAAGTACTACTCGTGGGACGAGGCCATGAGCCTGCGCGAGGTCAAATCTCTCAAGAAGCTGAACCATCCCAACATCGTGAAGCTGCGCGAGGTGATCCGCGAGAACGACACGCTCTACTTCGTGTTCGAGTATATGCGCGGCAACCTGTACCAGCTGGTGCGCGACGCCGAGCGGCCCTTCCCCGAGGCGGTGCTGCGCAACATGCTGTACCAGGTGCTGCAGGGGCTGGCGCACATGCATCGACACGGCTTCTTCCACCGCGACCTCAAGCCGGAGAACCTGCTGTGCAGCGGGCCCGAGCTGGTCAAGATCGCGGACCTGGGGCTGGCGCGCGAGGTGCGCTCGCGGCCGCCCTACACGGACTACGTCTCCACGCGCTGGTACCGCGCGCCCGAGGTGCTGCTGCACGACACGCGCTACGGCGCGCCCATCGACCTGTGGGCCTTCGGCTGCATCGCGGCCGAGCTGTACACGCGCCGCCCGCTCTTCCCCGGCAACTCGGAGATCGACCAGCTACACAAGATCTGTGCGCTGCTCGGCGCGCCCGACCCCGCTGCCTGGCCCGAGGGCTACGCACTGGCCGACGCGCTGCGCTTCCGCTTCCCGAGCGGCGGCGGCGGGGTGCCGCTGGCGCGCGCCGTGCCGCCCGCCTCGCCGCCCGCGCTGGCGCTGCTGGCCGCCACGCTGCGCTACGCGCCCGCCGCGCGCCCCACCGCGCCGCAGGCTCTCAGGTACAATACCATGTCTTGTTTACCGTTACCTAGCGAGTACAAGTTATGAATATACCTACCTACCTACTCAGCTTAATGTAAGTAAATCATTTATTTGACACATAAAACACACACATACAATTAAACAGCTTAATCATAAAAGTACAAAATTACAACAAAACATAATTATCAAAAGTAATTACTAAGAAATGCGTGTGTGTAGCCGTGCCAAGAAGGTAATAGCGCAGTGATAATATTGCTCTATGAGCAAACACTGCAATTTTCAGCTATCACCTTCAAGGTGACGAGACAAGGCGAGACCAGCAACACACGTCTGTCAGTAAATATACCTACCTACCTACTGTCTACAACGATAACCAAGAGTTAAATTAACTAGACATCTATTACACTACATAATGTACCTACAAATAACGATAACAAATGTAACCTAAGATGGGTGGACTCTCCTTTGAGGACACCAATCTCATAAGAGTTTGGGCAACATTGGAAAGCCCTCATACTGTGTAGCAAAACAATAAAAATATATTATTATATGCTTAAACCTACCCATCTACCTAGTCTACGCCGAAAGAGGAACGTTCTGCGCGTTGCTTATAGTCAGCGATCGAAGTGCTTAGGAATTCCCTGTTTTTGCTTATCAAGCAGATGTATTTTAAGTTTAGATTTTAGCGTGTCGTGTATTTTGATAAAATGTTTCTTATTGGAGGGGGTATATTATTCCAGCACTTCGTCGCTGCATATCGGAAGCTACCTGTAATTGCCGCCGTTTTATGGTTGTGATACAGTAGCGCTGAACTTATGGTTCTAAGCGGCCTTGTGGAATTCGATTTTGCAAAGTTGAGCTTCGCATACAAGTATTCTGGTCGCCTGGTCTTCATGAGATCGAAGACCAGCCCAGCAAAATGCAGTTCTCTCTGTAAGTCCATGTTGAGCATGGACGCTCTATTCAAGAATGGAGTAATATGACTCCTGGGAGGGACGTCGTAACAAAATCGACAACATGCATTTTGTACGCGCTGTAATAATCGCTTCGTTCTCCTGAGCAACCGAGGACCATAAACAACATCTCCATAGTTAAGGCGGGATAAGACTAGTGATTCGCAGATAGTAACACGCTCCGAGAGTTGGGTTGCACCTTCCACCGAGCCTTGGGGAACAACACGATTAATTACTTTAGGCTGAGACTGAGATCTTTCAATGGAACCGTCATTCTTCACCAAATTAACTAGCTGATAATAACGGTTGCTTAGGTAACTACCAAACCGCGCGATCGAGTTTTCATCTAAACCGTAATAAGATAACTTAGCCAGCAAAAGATTTATATTTAAACAGTCAAAAGCGCGGGAATAGTCTAAAAGTGTTAAAACAGTGCTAAGTCCTCAAGAACGTTGTCGGTAACATCTAATAAAGCCATAGCTGTACCGGGGCCCTTTCGAAACCCAGATTGTAAAGAAGGTAAAAAATCGTAACTTTCAACATACTTTGTAAGCAAATGGCCTTTTCCAGTAGCTTAGAGAGTAACGGAAGGATACTATTAGGACGTAGGTCTTTGAGCTCAACAGGGTTATCCTTCTTTGGTATAGTGTTATATAGGTGTTATAAGTGCTTCTTTTCATTTGTCAGGGACAATACCAGATGTTATAGACTTATTGATAATGGCTGTTATGGCATCTAGGGAACAAGGGAGTGAAAACAAGACCATATCTCTGCTAATACCATCGCATCCGACAGCATTCGATTTGACGGACATTATATATTTTTTGATGTCTGCTGAACTAAGAGGAGCTAATTTAAAGATTGGAATCGATTGAGTTCAAAGAACGAGTCGGGTGTTTTCAGTGTTTCTCTGTTCGTACAAACCAGTTGTAAAGGTAACGAACTATAGTTAATATTATGAATTAAGTGAAAGCAAAGCCTCAAAATTGTAATTGTGTTATTCAGGTTTCCGTACTTCGCGGTGGGCGTCGCCCTCGGGCTGCCGCCGCCGGCTTCACGCGCTAGAAGGTAGGTACGTCACCTCTGTGATCTGTCTGACCGCGGTGGGCAATATGGTGGGAATACAAAAATCTGAAAAATATTATAGTCGATAATGATGTTCTATCCGTTTGTGTCTGCGCCCTGCAGGAGCGGCATCGAGAAGGCTTCGCCGTCTGCGGGGCAGGCGGCGCCGCCGGCCGCGCCGCCGCCGCCGGAGCCCGCGCCGGCGCCGCCGTCCACCTTCGTTAGCACACAACCGCTCCTCCGGGACCGCTTCGCTGATATCCTTGGGTTCGTGATAGTATCTCAAGCCATTGACTAGCAGCCAGTCACGTGTTAGATTAGCTGCAAGTGTTGTACTCTGGTTGCAGAGGCGAGGTGTTGCACTCTGGCGGCGGAGCGGGCGCGGGCGCGGAGGGCGCGCGGCGCGGGCGCGGCGGCGGCGCGGGCGCGGGGGGCGCGGGCGAGGCGCGCGCCGCGTACCTGGGCGCGGCGCGCTACGTGGCCGGGGCCCGCATCGACACCTCGCTGTTCCGCGCGTTGCCGATTCCGCTTCATTCCCACAGAGGTAAGTTTCTTTCACTTTCATTTATTTACGTAGGTACTTTTGATTGGCAGATTAATTGGTGTCTAATTATGAAGTTTGATGAGAGGTCTTGTTATAGAGACGGCGGTGGTGGTGGGGAGCGGTGCCTCTCGCGTGGACTGGGCGGCCAAGTACCTACGTTGACTTGATGCAGATTGCAGTGTGCCATGCCGCATGCCGCCCCGTGCGGGTGCGGCACACCACGTGCTCCTCAGCCCGGCTTCGTTCTCGACTCGCCATAGACCAGAACCCATGTGTTGTGTAGTGCGCCTAGTAGGTCACAGAATTGAAGAGATGAGAATGAACTTACCTACTGGATTGAAAATAATTAGTCGGAAAAGCGGAAAGTAAAGGTAGAGCTGCGGCCCCGAGCCTCCCTCAGCCGGATTATGTTAAGCTAAGTACGAGTAAGTAAAGTACCTGTGCCTAGGGAGGTGTGGAGCGTTCATCGTGATTTGGACTTCATTTTGTACACATTAATAAAGTAAATAAACAGGGCATTTAATAAAGTAAAGTGTTTTTCTTGACCTAGGTAGATAGGTATACCTACCTTCTTATTTACCAAATACTCAGAAATAAATCCCCATTGCCCGTGTTTCATGTAACTAAGTATTGTGGTTTTCGTTAGAATTTTGTGTTATTTTTTTAAGTTTTTCGCTTTTTTCTATAGCCAGAAGGAACAATTGTTATTGGTTTGTAGAACTAATCGCGAAAAAATTGTTGTCTCCTTAGATTTTATGTGCCCTCAAAGGGCACAAATCTATATTGTGACAAAAAAATATCCTTTCTTAAAACCATTACCTATGTTTAACAATTTTAAATAGTGGTCCACGGTGGACCCAGCCCAGGGGGGGGTCATGACCCCCATGACACACCCCCTGGATCCGCCCTTGAGCGCAGGCGGCTCTATAAGTAAACGCCCACACTGCATGCATGAATGACGAAGCCACACTAAAGTAAGGTGTACGGCGGGATTGCAGTACAGCAGGAAGGCTACAAGTTATTTAGCACATAACGTAATGAACGTTATCAGCGTTATTAAAGCATGTTAACGCGTGAAAAGTGGTAGCTGACTGATGTGAAGAATTACTGCTTCTATGAAATTGATTTTCACATCAGTTACATTGTAATGTCAGTGCCAATGTCAAAATAGATGTCACGCGAAATTGCGATTGCGTAGCGGAAAGGAAAGGCGAACCGAACAAAACACAGAACTTTTCCGATAAAATCCTACATATTTACACAAATAAATAATATTTGTTGGTTCACTCGCCTCCGTGAATCCGAGAGATGACGTAAACGTAATGCGGGGTGGAATGGAGGAGACGTTTCGTCGGTGAGAGGAGTGGTCGCGATGTCTATAGAGTACGTGCCGGTGAGCGAGGGTGAGGCGGACGAGCCCATCGAGCTGCCCACGGAGGAGGACGGCGCGCTGCTGCTGTCCACGGTAGCGGCGCAGTACGCGGGCGCCAGCGGGCTCAAGTACCGCGCGGGCGGCGCGCCGGGCGGCCGGCTGCGCGGCCTGCGGCTCGTAGAGGAGCGCCTCGCGCCGCCGCCCGAGGGCTGGGCCGCGCACCGCCGCTACTGGTGCGCCTTCCCGCGCGACCGCTCCGCCAGCCCGGAGGCGGCGCGCTGCTCCGACCTCATCGTGCTCGGCCTGCCGTGGAAGACGGGCGAGGAGGCGGTGCGGGACTACTTCGCCTCCTTCGGGGACCTGCAGATGGTGCAAGTGAAGCGCGACGTCAAGACCGGCCTCTCCAAGGGCTTCGGCTTCGTCAAGTTCTCGTCGTATGCGGCGCAGGCGCGTGCGCTTGGCCGCCGGCACATGATCGACGGGCGCTGGTGTGACGTGCGCATACCTAACGGCAAGGAGGGAGGTGGCGGCGCGGGCAGTGCGGGGGCGGGTGCGGCGCACCGCAAGGTATTTGTGGGGCGCTGCACGGAGGCGCTCACGGCGGAGGACCTGCGAGACTACTTCGCGCACTTCGGGCACGTGACGGACGTGTTCGTGCCGCGGCCCTTCCGCGCCTTCAGCTTCGTGACGTTCCTGGAGGCGGAGGTGGCGCAGGCGCTGTGCGGACAGGATCACATAATCAAGGGGGTGTCGGTGAACATCTCGACGGCGTCCCCGAAACGCGAGCGCGTGGCGCCGCCGCCCGGCGCGCCCTCGGCGCTGCTGGGCTGGGGTCTGCTAGAGGGCGGCCGCCTGTTCAACTGGCCAGGCCCGGGTGAGCCGTGGCCGCAGCCCCCGCACCCGCACGCCCTCACCCACTCCGACCCCAAGCCCTACCTCAAGTACGAGTGAGGCTTGCTATGACTCTTATCATGTCTCGTGTACTTACTCTTATCATGTCTCCTGTGGACTTTCTTGTTGAATGCTGTCAAATTTTATACAAACTTATAATATGTAAATAATTATGATAAAAATATAGTATGAAGTTATTAATTATGCTTTTGTAATTTATCTTCATCTTTATTTTACCTACCACAAGTGGTTGTTCACATCAGTGGAGCTGAACATTAGCAGAAGCTTCAGTTATTACTTTACAGGATGGAGGTCGGATTACAATTAAAAGAAGTAAAACTATAATTATTATATTTTCCATAGCGAATATTTTTGTTAAGCATAGGTGCATAGTAATATAATGTTTTGTACTACTGGTGTACTGGTCTACTGGTGTCTACCTCATCATCATCCTATGTTAGTCCACTGCTGGACATAGGCCTCCCCCAATAGCGCCCTGTCTTCAGCTTGACGCATCCAGCATCTACCTGCAGTCTTTCGCAGGTCGTCATCCAACCTGGTCAGAGGGCATCCCCTACAATACGTTAACCGAGTCGTGGTCTCCGCTCAAGAACACGTTTGCCCCAGCGGCCGTCGGTTCTACCTACTATCATAAAGACCTAACTTCAATAAGATTGTTTTGACCAGGCGTGATCCCAATATAATTTTGCGCGCGAAGTACGGCTGGTAAGCAGCCCCATAAAAAATAATAATACATATGTATAAATGATCAATATTCTTCGCAATTGGTAATAATGTCATCTCCGGGTTTGTTTTAAAGTGCATTTGATATAAAGAGGTAGATTTTGTTTCAACATATTATTGGGAAAAATATTGCATTGTATAGGGATAAGATAATGCTTGATAATGTTTTCACCTGTACTGGGTAAAAACCCTGTTTTTCAGGCAAAGAAAGTGCTGACAGTAAACTAATTATCAAATCACTGCATATTTTAGAGTTATGCTAAGGATGCTAAAGTAGTTTTTATAATAAATAATAATAATAAATAAATAATAATGCTGGACACAATTCACACAGCATTATCTAGCCCCATGGTAAGCAGAGCTTGTGTTATGGGTACTAGATAACTGATATACATAATACAATACATTACATAGATAGATATTTTTTATTATACATAGAAAACGACCAGAACACCCGAAACAAATATCTGCAGATCGTACACACATTTGTTCCGAGGCGGGAATCGAACCCGCAACCTCCTGCGTCGCAGGCGGACCTTCGCCCACCGCGCCACATCGGTCGTCTGTACAAAAGTAGTTTTCGTCAGTACCTACCTGCCCGTGCCAGGAGTAGTTTCTGTATCGATTTTTTCATATCCTCAATTCTTTGTCAAAACTTGATTTTTATACGATTTATATGTAAAGATTCACAATGGAAACACATAGGGACGATTATAAGACAAAAGTAGTTTTCGTCAGTACCTACCTGCCCGTGCCGGGAGTAGTTTCTGTGTCGATTTTTTCATATCCTCAATTCTTTGTCAAAACTTGATTTTAATATGATTTATATGTAAACATTCACAATGGAAACACATTGGGACGATTAAAAGACAAAAGTAGTTTTCGTCAGTACCTACCTGCCCATGCCGGGAGTAGTTTCTGTATCGATTTTTTCATATCCTCGATTCTTTGTCAAAACTTGATTTTTATATGATTTATATGTAAAGATTCAGAATGGAAACACATTGGGACGATTATAAGACAAAAGTAGTTTTCGTCAGTACCTACCTGCCCGTGCCGAGAGTAGTTTCTGTATCGATTTTTTCTTATCCTCAATTCTTTGTCAAAACTTGATTTTAATATGATTTATATGTAAACATTCACAATGGAAACACATTGGGACAATTATAAGACAAAAGTAGTTTTCGTCAGTACCTACCTGCCCGTGCCGGGAGTAGTTTCTGTATCGATTTTTTAATATCCTCAATTCTTTGTCAAAACTTGATTTTTATACGATTTATATGTAAAGATTCACAATGGAAACTTATTGGGACGATTATAAGACAAAAGTAGTTTTCGTCAGTCCCTACCTGCCCGTGCCGGGAGTAGTTTCTGTATCGATTTTTTCATATCCTCAATTCTTTGTCAAAACTTGATTTTTATACGATTTATATGTAAAGATTCACAATGGAAACACATTGGGACGATTATAAGACAAAAGTAGTTTTCGTCAGTACCTACCTGCCCGTGCCAGGAACAGTTTCTGTATCGATTTTTTCATATCCTCAATTCTTTGTCAAAACTTGATTTTTATACGATTTATATGTAAAGATTCACAATGGAAACACATTGGGACGATTATAAGACAAAAGTAGTTTTCGTCAGTACCTACCTGCCCGTGCCGGGAGTAGTTTCTGTATCGATTTTTTCATATCCTCAATTCTTTGTCAAAACTTGATTTTTATACGATTTATATGTAAAGATTCACAATGGAAACACATTGGGACGATTATAAGACAAAAGTAGTTTTCGTCAGTACCTACCTGCCCGTGCCGGGAGTAGTTTCTGTATCGATTTTTTCATATCCTCAATTCTTTGTCAAAACTTGATTTTTATACGATTTATATGTAAAGATTCACAATGGAAACACATTGGGACGATTATAAGACAAAAGTAGTTTTCGTCAGTACCTACCTGCCCGTGCCGGGAGTAGTTTCTGTATCGATTTTTTCATATCCTCAATTCTTTGTCAAAACTTGATTTTTATACGATTTATATGTAAAGATTCACAATGGAAACACATTGGGACGATTATAAGACAAAAGTAGTTTTCGTCAGTACCTACCTGCCCGTGCCGGGAGTAGTTTCTGTATCGATTTTTCATATCCTCAATTCTTTGTCAAAACTTGATTTTTATACGATTTATATGTAAAGATTCACAATGGAAACACATTGGGACGATTATAAGACAAAAGTAGTTTTCGTCAGTACCTACCTGCCCGTGCCGGGAGTAGTTTCTGTATCAATTTTTTCATATCCTCAATTCTTTGTCAAAACTTGATTTTTATACGATTTATATGTAAAGATTCACAATGGAAACACATAGGGACGATTATAAGACAAAAGTAGTTTTCGTCAGTACCTACCTGCCCGTGCCGGGAGTAGTTTCTGTATCGATTTTTTAATATCCTCAATTCTTTGTCAAAACTTGATTTTAATACGATTTATATGTAAAGATTCACAATGGAAACACATTGGGACGATTATAAGACAAAAGTAGTTTTCGTCAGTACCTACCTGCCCGTGCCGGGAGTAGTTTCTGTATCGATTTTTTCATATCCTCAATTCTTTGTCAAAACTTGATTTTTATACGATTTATATGTAAAGATTCACAATGGAAACACATTGGGACGATTATAAGACAAAAGTAGTTTTCGTCAGTACCTACCTGCCCGTGCCGGGAGTAGTTTCTGTATCGATTTTTTCATATCCTCAATTCTTTGTCAAAACTTGATTTTTATACGATTTATATGTAAAGATTAACAATGGAAACACATTGGGACGATTATAAGACAAAAGTCGTTTTCGTCAGTCCCTACCTGCCCGTGCCGGGAGTAGTTTCTGTATCGATTTTTTAATATCCTCAATTCTTTGTCAAAACTCGATTTTTATACGATTTATATGTAAAGATTCACAATGGAAACACATTGGGACGATTATAAGACCAAAGTAGTTTTCGTCAGTACCTACCTGCCCGTGCCGGGAGTAGTTTCTCTATAGATTTTTTCATATCCTCAATTCTTTGTCAAAACTTGATTTTTATACGATTTATATGTAAAGATTAACAATGGAAACACATTGGGACGATTATAAGACAAAAGTCGTTTTCGTCAGTACCTACCTGCCCGTGCCGGGAGAAGTTTCTGTATCGATTTTTTCATATCCTCAATTGTTTGTCAAAACTTGATTTTTATACGATTTATATGTAAAGATTCACAATGGAAACACTTTGGGACGATTAAAAGACAAAAGTAGTTTTCGTCAGTACCTTCTTGCTCGTGCCGGGAGTAGTTTCTGTATCGATTTTTTCATATCCTCAATTCTTTGTCAAAAATTGATTTTAATATGATTTATATGTAAACATTCACAATGGAAAAACATTGGGACGATTATAAGACAAAAGTAATTTTCGTCAGTACCTACCTGCCCGTGCCGAGAGTAGTTTCTGTATCGATTTTTTCATATCCTCAATTCTTTGTCAAAACTTGATTTTTATACGATTTATATGTAAAGATTCACAATGGAAACACATTGGGACGATTATAAGACAAAAGTAGTTTTCGTCAGTACCTACCTGCCCGTGCCGGGAGTAGTTTCTCTATCGATTTTTTCATATCCTCAATTGTTTGTCAAAACTTGATTTTTATACGATTTATATGTAAAGATTCACAATGGAAACACATTGGGACGATTATAAGCTAAAAGTAGTTTTCGTCAGTACCGACCTGCCCGTGCCGGGAGAAGTTTCTGTATCGATTTTTTCATATCCTCAATTCTTTGTCAAAACTTGATTTTTATACGATTTATATGTAAAGATTCACAATGGAAACACATAGGGACGATTATAAGACAAAAGTAGTTTTCGTCTGTACCTACCTGACCGTGCCGGGAGTAGTTTCTGTATCGATTTTTTCATATCCTCAATTCTTTGTCAAAACTTGATTTTAATATGATTTATATGTAAACATTCACAATGGAAACACATTGGGACGATTATAAGACAAAAGTAATTTTCGTCAGTACCTACCTGCCCGTGCCGGGAGTAGTTTCTGTATCGATTTTTTCATATCCTCAATTCTTTGTCAAAACTTGATTTTTATACGATTTATATGTAAAGATTCACAATGGAAACACATTGGGACGATTATAAGACAAAAGTAGTTTTCGTCAGTACCTACCTGCCCGTGCCGGGAGAAGTTTCTGTATCGATTTTTTCATATCCTCAATTCCTTGTCAAAACTTGATTTTTATACGATTTATATGTAAAGATTCACAATGGAAACACATTGGGACGATTATAAGACAAAAGTAGTTTTCGTCAGTACCTACCTGCCCGTGCCGGGAGTAGTTTCTGAATCGATTTTTTAATATCCTCAATTCTTTGTCAAAACTTGATTTTAATACGATTTATATGTAAAGATTCACAATGGAAACACATTGGGACGATTATAAGACAAAAGTAGTTTTCGTCAGTACCTACCTGCCCGTGCCGGGAGTAGTTTCTGTATCGATTTTTTCATATCCTCAATTCTTTGTCAAAACTTGATTTTTATACGATTTATATGTAAAGATTCACAATGGAAACACATTGGGACGATTATAAGACAAAAGTAGTTTTCGTCAGTACCTACCTGCCCGTGCCGGGAGTAGTTTCTGTATCGATTTTTTAATATCCTCAATTCTTTGTCAATACTTGATTTTTATACGATTTATATGTAAAGATTCTTAATGGAAACACATTGGGACGATTATAAGACAAAAGTAGTTTTCGTCAGTACCTACCTGCCCGTGCCGAGAGTAGTTTCTGTATCGATTTTTTCTTATCCTCAATTCTTTGTCAAAACTTGATTTTTATACGATTTATATGTAAAGATTCACAATGGAAACACATTGGGACGATTATAAGACAAAAGTAGTTTTCGTCAGTACCTACCTGCCCGTGCCGGGAGTAGTTTCTGTATCGATTTTTTCATATCCTCAATTCTTTGTCAAAACTTGATTTTTATACGATTTATATGTAAAGATTCACAATGGAAACACATTGGGACGATTATAAGCTAAAAGTAGTTTTCGTCAGTACCGACCTGCCCGTGCCGGGAGAAGTTTCTGTATCGATTTTTTCATATCCTCAATTCTTTGTCAAAACTTGATTTTTATACGATTTATATGTAAAGATTCACAATGGAAACACATAGGGACGATTATAAGACAAAAGTAGTTTTCGTCTGTACCTACCTGCCCGTGCCGGGAGTAGTTTCTGTATCGATTTTTTCATATCCTCAATTCTTTGTCAAAACTTGATTTTAATATGATTAATATGTAAACATTCACAATGGAAACACATTGGGACGATTATAAGACAAAAGTAATTTTCGTCAGTACCTACCTGCCCGTGCCGGGAGTAGTTTCTGTATCGATTTTTTCATATCCTCAATTCTTTGTCAAAACTTGATTTTTATACGATTTATATGTAAAGATTCACAATGGAAACACATTGGGACGATTAAAAGACAAAAGTAGTTTTCGTCAGTACCTACCTGCCCGTGCCGGGAGTAGTTTCTGTATCGATTTTTTCATATCCTCAATTCTTTGTCAAAACTTGATTTTAATATGATTTATATGTAAAGATTCACAATGGAAACACATTGGGACGATTATAAGACAAAAGTAATTTTCGTCAGTACCTACCTACCCGTGCCGGGAGTAGTTTCTTTATCGATTTTTTCATATCCTCAATTCTTTGTCAAAACTTGATTTTTATACGATTTATATGTAAAGATTCACAATGGAAACACATTGGGACGATTATAAGACAAAAGTAGTTTTCGTCAGTACCTACCTGCCCGTGCCGGGAGTAGTTTCTGTATCGATTTTTTCATATCCTCAATTCTTTGTCAAAACTTGATTTTAATACGATTTATATGTAAAGATTCACAATGGAAACACATTGGGACGATTAAAAGACAAAAGTAGTTTACGTCAGTACCTACCTGGCCCGTGCCGAGATTAGTTTCTGTATCGATTTTTTCTTATCCTCAATTCTTTGTCAAAACTTGATTTTTATACGATTTATATGTAAAGATTCACAATGGAAACACATTGGGACGATTATAAGACAAAAGTAGTTTTCGTCAGTACCTACCTGCCCGTGCCGGGAGTAGTTTCTGTATCGATTTTTTAATATCCTCAATTCTTTGTCAATACTTGATTTTTATACGATTTATATGTAAAGATTCTTAATGGAAACACATTGGGACGATTATAAGACAAAAGTAGTTTTCGTCAGTACCTACCTGCCCGTGCCGAGAGTAGTTTCTGTATCGATTTTTTCTTATCCTCAATTCTTTGTCAAAACTTGATTTTTATACGATTTATATGTAAAGATTCACAATGGAAACACATTGGGACGATTATAAGACAAAAGTAGTTTTCGTCAGTACCTACCTGCCCGTGCCGGGAGTAGTTTCTGTATCGATTTTTTCATATCCTCAATTCTTTGTCAAAACTTGATTTTTATACGATTTATATGTAAAGATTCACAATGGAAACACATTGGGACGATTATAAGACAAAAGTAGTTTTCGTCAGTACCTACCTGCCAGTGCCGGGAGTAGTTTCTGTATCGATTTTTTCATATCCTCAATTCTTTGTCAAAACTTGATTTTTATACGATTTATATGTAAAGATTCACAATGGAAACACATTGGGACGATTATAAGACAAAAGTAGTTTTCGTCAGTACCTACCTGCCCGTGCCGGGAGTAGTTTCTGTATCGATTTTTTCATATCCTCAATTCTTTGTCAAAACTTGATTTTTATACGATTTATATGTAAAGATTCACAATGGAAACACATTGGGACGATTATAAGACAAAAGTAGTTTTCGTCAGTACCTACCTGCCCGTGCCGGGAGTAGTTTCTGTATCGATTTTTTCATATCCTCAATTCTTTGTCAAAACTTGATTTTAATACGATTTATATGTAAAGATTCACAATGGAAACACATTGGGACGATTATAAGTCAAAAGTAGTTTTCGTCAGTACCTATCTGCCCGTGCCGGGAGTAGTTTCTGTATCGATTTTTTCATATCCTCAATTCTTTGTCAAAACTTGATTTTTATACGATTTATATGTAAAGATTCACAATGGAAACACATTGGGACGATTATAAGACAAAAGTAGTTTTCGTCAGTACCTACCTGCCCGTGCCGGGAGTAGTTTCTGTATCGATTTTTTCATATCCTCAATTCTTTGTCAAAACTTGATTTTTATACGATTTATATGTAAAGATTCACAATGGAAACACATTGGGACGATTATAAGACAAAAGTAGTTTTCGTCAGTACCTACCTGCCCGTGCCGGGAGTAGTTTCTGTATCGATTTTTTAATATCCTCAATTCTTTGTCAAAACTTGATTTTTATACGATTTATATGTAAAGATTCACAATGGAAACTTATTGGGACGATTATAAGACAAAAGTAGTTTTCGTCAGTCCCTACCTGCCCGTGCCGGGAGTAGTTTCTGTATCGATTTTTTCATATCCTCAATTCTTTGTCAAAACTTGATTTTTATACGATTTATATGTAAAGATTCACAATGGAAACACATTGGGACGATTATAAGACAAAAGTAGTTTTCGTCAGTACCTACCTGCCCGTGCCGGGAACAGTTTCTGTATCGATTTTTTCATATCCTCAATTCTTTGTCAAAACTTGATTTTTATACGATTTATATGTAAAGATTCACAATGGAAACACATTGGGACGATTATAAGACAAAAGTAGTTTTCGTCAGTACCTACCTGCCCGTGCCGGGAGTAGTTTCTGTATCGATTTTTTCATATCCTCAATTCTTTGTCAAAACTTGATTTTAATATGATTTGTATGTAAACATTCGCAATGGAAATACATTGGGACGATTAAAAGACAAAAGTAGTTTTCGTCAGTACCTACCTGCCCGTGCCGGGAGTAGTTTCTATATCGATTTTTTCATATCCTCAATTGTTTGTCAAAACTTGATTTTAATATGATTTATATGTAAACATTCACAATGGAAACACATTGGGACGATTAAAAGACAAAAGTAGTTTTCGTCAGTACCTTCCTGCTCGTGCCGGGAGTAGTTTCTGTATCGATTTTTTCATATCCTCAATTCTTTGTCAAAACTTGATTTTTATACGATTTATATGTAAAGATTCACAATGGAAACACATTGGGACAATTATAAGACAAAAGTAGTTTTCGTCAGTACCTACCTGCCCGTGCCGGGAGTAGTTTCTGTATCGATTTTTTAATATCCTCAATTCTTTGTCAAAACTTGATTTTTATACGATTTATATGTAAAGATTCACAATGGAAACTTATTGGGACGATTATAAGTCAAAAGTAGTTTTCGTCAGTCCCTACCTGCCCGTGCCGGGAGTAGTTTCTGTATCGATTTTTTCATATCCTCAATTCTTTGTCAAAACTTGATTTTTATACGATTTATATGTAAAGATTCACAATTGAAACACATTGGGACGATTATAAGACAAAAGTAGTTTTCGTCAGTACCTACCTGCCCGTGCCGGGAGTAGTTTCTGTATCGATTTTTTCATATCCTCAATTCTTTGTCAAAACTTGATTTTTATACGATTTATATGTAAATATTCACAATGGAAACACATTGGGACGATTATAAGACAAAAGTAGTTTTCGTCAGTACCTACCTGCCCGTGCCGGGAGAAGTTTCTGTATCGATTTTTTCATATCCTCAATTCTTTGTCAAAACTTGATTTTAATATGATTTATATGTAAAGATTCACAATGGAAACACATTGGGACGATTAAAAGACAAAAGTAGTTTTCGTCAGTACCTACCTGCCCGTGCCGGGAGTAGTTTCTGTATCGATTTTTTCATATCCTCAATTCTTTGTCAAAACTTGATTTTAATATGATTTATATGTAAAGATTCACAATGGAAACACATTGGGACGATTAAAAGACAAAAGTAGTTTTCGTCAGTACCTACCTGCCCGTGCCGGGAGTAGTTTCTGTATCGATTTTTTCATATCCTTAATTCTTTGTCGAAACTTGATTTTAATATGATTTATATGTAAAGATTCACAATGGAAACACATTGGGACGATTAAAAGACAAAAGTAGTTTTCGTCAGTACCTACCTGCCCGTGCCGGGAGTAGTTTCTGTATCGATTTTTTCATATCCTCAATTCTTTGTCAAAACTTGATTTTAATATGATTTATATGTAAAGATTCACAATGGAAACACATTGGGACGATTATAAGACAAAAGTAATTTTCGTCAGTACCTACCTACCCGTGCCGGGAGTAGTTTCTTTATCGATTTTTTCATATCCTCAATTCTTTGTCAAAACTTGATTTTTATACGATTTATATGTAAAGATTCACAATGGAAACACATTGGGACGATTATAAGACAAAAGTAGTTTTCGTCAGTACCTACCTGCCCGTGCCGGGAGTAGTTTCTGTATCGATTTTTTCATATCCTCAATTCTTTGTCAAAACTTGATTTTAATACGATTTATATGTAAAGATTCACAATGGAAACACATTGGGACGATTAAAAGACAAAAGTTGTTTACGTCAGTACCTACCTGGCCCGTGCCGAGATTAGTTTCTGTATCGATTTTTTCTTATCCTCAATTCTTTGTCAAAACTTGATTTTTATACGATTTATATGTAAAGATTCACAATGGAAACACATTGGGACGATTATAAGACAAAAGTAGTTTTCGTCAGTACCTACCTGCCCGTGCCGGGAGTAGTTTCTGTATCGATTTTTTCATATCCTCAATTCTTTGTCAAAACTTGATTTTTATACGATTTATATGTAAAGATTCACAATGGAAACACATTGGGACGATTATAAGCTAAAAGTAGTTTTCGTCAGTACCGACCTGCCCGTGCCGGGAGAAGTTTCTGTATCGATTTTTTCATATCCTCAATTCTTTGTCAAAACTTGATTTTTATACGATTTATATGTAAAGATTCACAATGGAAACACATAGGGACGATTATAAGACAAAAGTAGTTTTCGTCTGTACCTACCTGCCCGTGCCGGGAGTAGTTTCTGTATCGATTTTTTCATATCCTCAATTCTTTGTCAAAACTTGATTTTAATATGATTAATATGTAAACATTCACAATGGAAACACATTGGGACGATTATAAGACAAAAGTAATTTTCGTCAGTACCTACCTGCCCGTGCCGGGAGTAGTTTCTGTATCGATTTTTTCATATCCTCAATTCTTTGTCAAAACTTGATTTTAATATGATTAATATGTAAACATTCACAATGGAAACACATTGGGACGATTATAAGACAAAAGTAATTTTCGTCAGTACCTACCTGCCCGTGCCGGGAGTAGTTTCTGTATCGATTTTTTCATATCCTCAATTCTTTGTCAAAACTTGATTTTTATACGATTTATATGTAAAGATTCACAATGGAAACACATTGGGACGATTAAAAGACAAAAGTAGTTTTCGTCAGTACCTACCTGCCCGTGCCGGGAGTAGTTTCTGTATCGATTTTTTCATATCCTCAATTCTTTGTCAAAACTTGATTTTAATATGATTTATATGTAAAGATTCACAATGGAAACACATTGGGACGATTATAAGACAAAAGTAATTTTCGTCAGTACCTACCTACCCGTGCCGGGAGTAGTTTCTTTATCGATTTTTTCATATCCTCAATTCTTTGTCAAAACTTGATTTTTATACGATTTATATGTAAAGATTCACAATGGAAACACATTGGGACGATTATAAGACAAAAGTAGTTTTCGTCAGTACCTACCTGCCCGTGCCGGGAGTAGTTTCTGTATCGATTTTTTCATATCCTCAATTCTTTGTCAAAACTTGATTTTTATACGATTTATATGTAAAGATTCACAATGGAAACACATTGGGACGATTATAAGCTAAAAGTAGTTTTCGTCAGTACCGACCTGCCCGTGCCGGGAGAAGTTTCTGTATCGATTTTTTCATATCCTCAATTCTTTGTCAAAACTTGATTTTTATACGATTTATATGTAAAGATTCACAATGGAAACACATAGGGACGATTATAAGACAAAAGTAGTTTTCGTCTGTACCTACCTGCCCGTGCCGGGAGTAGTTTCTGTATCGATTTTTTCATATCCTCAATTCTTTGTCAAAACTTGATTTTAATATGATTAATATGTAAACATTCACAATGGAAACACATTGGGACGATTATAAGACAAAAGTAATTTTCGTCAGTACCTACCTGCCCGTGCCGGGAGTAGTTTCTGTATCGATTTTTTCATATCCTCAATTCTTTGTCAAAACTTGATTTTTATACGATTTATATGTAAAGATTCACAATGGAAACACATTGGGACGATTAAAAGACAAAAGTAGTTTTCGTCAGTACCTACCTGCCCGTGCCGGGAGTAGTTTCTGTATCGATTTTTTCATATCCTCAATTCTTTGTCAAAACTTGATTTTAATATGATTTATATGTAAAGATTCACAATGGAAACACATTGGGACGATTATAAGACAAAAGTAATTTTCGTCAGTACCTACCTACCCGTGCCGGGAGTAGTTTCTTTATCGATTTTTTCATATCCTCAATTCTTTGTCAAAACTTGATTTTTATACGATTTATATGTAAAGATTCACAATGGAAACACATTGGGACGATTATAAGACAAAAGTAGTTTTCGTCAGTACCTACCTGCCCGTGCCGGGAGTAGTTTCTGTATCGATTTTTTCATATCCTCAATTCTTTGTCAAAACTTGATTTTAATACGATTTATATGTAAAGATTCACAATGGAAACACATTGGGACGATTAAAAGACAAAAGTAGTTTACGTCAGTACCTACCTGGCCCGTGCCGAGATTAGTTTCTGTATCGATTTTTTCTTATCCTCAATTCTTTGTCAAAACTTGATTTTTATACGATTTATATGTAAAGATTCACAATGGAAACACATTGGGACGATTATAAGACAAAAGTAGTTTTCGTCAGTACCTACCTGCCCGTGCCGGGAGTAGTTTCTGTATCGATTTTTTAATATCCTCAATTCTTTGTCAATACTTGATTTTTATACGATTTATATGTAAAGATTCTTAATGGAAACACATTGGGACGATTATAAGACAAAAGTAGTTTTCGTCAGTACCTACCTGCCCGTGCCGAGAGTAGTTTCTGTATCGATTTTTTCTTATCCTCAATTCTTTGTCAAAACTTGATTTTTATACGATTTATATGTAAAGATTCACAATGGAAACACATTGGGACGATTATAAGACAAAAGTAGTTTTCGTCAGTACCTACCTGCCCGTGCCGGGAGTAGTTTCTGTATCGATTTTTTCATATCCTCAATTCTTTGTCAAAACTTGATTTTTATACGATTTATATGTAAAGATTCACAATGGAAACACATTGGGACGATTATAAGACAAAAGTAGTTTTCGTCAGTACCTACCTGCCAGTGCCGGGAGTAGTTTCTGTATCGATTTTTTCATATCCTCAATTCTTTGTCAAAACTTGATTTTTATACGATTTATATGTAAAGATTCACAATGGAAACACATTGGGACGATTATAAGACAAAAGTAGTTTTCGTCAGTACCTACCTGCCCGTGCCGGGAGTAGTTTCTGTATCGATTTTTTCATATCCTCAATTCTTTGTCAAAACTTGATTTTTATACGATTTATATGTAAAGATTCACAATGGAAACACATTGGGACGATTATAAGACAAAAGTAGTTTTCGTCAGTACCTACCTGCCCGTGCCGGGAGTAGTTTCTGTATCGATTTTTTCATATCCTCAATTCTTTGTCAAAACTTGATTTTAATACGATTTATATGTAAAGATTCACAATGGAAACACATTGGGACGATTATAAGTCAAAAGTAGTTTTCGTCAGTACCTATCTGCCCGTGCCGGGAGTAGTTTCTGTATCGATTTTTTAATATCCTCAATTCTTTGTCAATACTTGATTTTTATACGATTTATATGTAAAGATTCTTAATGGAAACACATTGGGACGATTATAAGACAAAAGTAGTTTTCGTCAGTACCTACCTGCCCGTGCCGGGAGTAGTTTCTGTATCGATTTTTTCATATCCTCAATTCTTTGTCAAAACTTGATTTTTATACGATTTATATGTAAAGATTCACAATGGAAACACATTGGGACGATTATAAGCTAAAAGTAGTTTTCGTCAGTACCGACCTGCCCGTGCCGGGAGAAGTTTCTGTATCGATTTTTTCATATCCTCAATTCTTTGTCAAAACTTGATTTTTATACGATTTATATGTAAAGATTCACAATGGAAACACATAGGGACGATTATAAGACAAAAGTAGTTTTCGTCTGTACCTACCTGCCCGTGCCGGGAGTAGTTTCTGTATCGATTTTTTCATATCCTCAATTCTTTGTCAAAACTTGATTTTAATATGATTAATATGTAAACATTCACAATGGAAACACATTGGGACGATTATAAGACAAAAGTAATTTTCGTCAGTACCTACCTGCCCGTGCCGGGAGTAGTTTCTGTATCGATTTTTTCATATCCTCAATTCTTTGTCAAAACTTGATTTTTATACGATTTATATGTAAAGATTCACAATGGAAACACATTGGGACGATTAAAAGACAAAAGTAGTTTTCGTCAGTACCTACCTGCCCGTGCCGGGAGTAGTTTCTGTATCGATTTTTTCATATCCTCAATTCTTTGTCAAAACTTGATTTTAATATGATTTATATGTAAAGATTCACAATGGAAACACATTGGGACGATTATAAGACAAAAGTAATTTTCGTCAGTACCTACCTACCCGTGCCGGGAGTAGTTTCTTTATCGATTTTTTCATATCCTCAATTCTTTGTCAAAACTTGATTTTTATACGATTTATATGTAAAGATTCACAATGGAAACACATTGGGACGATTATAAGACAAAAGTAGTTTTCGTCAGTACCTACCTGCCCGTGCCGGGAGTAGTTTCTGTATCGATTTTTTCATATCCTCAATTGTTTGTCAAAACTTGATTTTAATACGATTTATATGTAAAGATTCACAATGGAAACACATTGGGACGATTAAAAGACAAAAGTAGTTTACGTCAGTACCTACCTGGCCCGTGCCGAGATTAGTTTCTGTATCGATTTTTTCTTATCCTCAATTCTTTGTCAAAACTTGATTTTTATACGATTTATATGTAAAGATTCACAATGGAAACACATTGGGACGATTATAAGACAAAAGTAGTTTTCGTCAGTACCTACCTGCCCGTGCCGGGAGTAGTTTCTGTATCGATTTTTTAATATCCTCAATTCTTTGTCAATACTTGATTTTTATACGATTTATATGTAAAGATTCTTAATGGAAACACATTGGGACGATTATAAGACAAAAGTAGTTTTCGTCAGTACCTACCTGCCCGTGCCGAGAGTAGTTTCTGTATCGATTTTTTCTTATCCTCAATTCTTTGTCAAAACTTGATTTTTATACGATTTATATGTAAAGATTCACAATGGAAACACATTGGGACGATTATAAGACAAAAGTAGTTTTCGTCAGTACCTACCTGCCCGTGCCGGGAGTAGTTTCTGTATCGATTTTTTCATATCCTCAATTCTTTGTCAAAACTTGATTTTTATACGATTTATATGTAAAGATTCACAATGGAAACACATTGGGACGATTATAAGACAAAAGTAGTTTTCGTCAGTACCTACCTGCCAGTGCCGGGAGTAGTTTCTGTATCGATTTTTTCATATCCTCAATTCTTTGTCAAAACTTGATTTTTATACGATTTATATGTAAAGATTCACAATGGAAACACATTGGGACGATTATAAGACAAAAGTAGTTTTCGTCAGTACCTACCTGCCCGTGCCGGGAGTAGTTTCTGTATCGATTTTTTCATATCCTCAATTCTTTGTCAAAACTTGATTTTTATACGATTTATATGTAAAGATTCACAATGGAAACACATTGGGACGATTATAAGACAAAAGTAGTTTTCGTCAGTACCTACCTGCCCGTGCCGGGAGTAGTTTCTGTATCGATTTTTTCATATCCTCAATTCTTTGTCAAAACTTGATTTTAATACGATTTATATGTAAAGATTCACAATGGAAACACATTGGGACGATTATAAGTCAAAAGTAGTTTTCGTCAGTACCTATCTGCCCGTGCCGGGAGTAGTTTCTGTATCGATTTTTTCATATCCTCAATTCTTTGTCAAAACTTGATTTTTATACGATTTATATGTAAAGATTCACAATGGAAACACATTGGGACGATTATAAGACAAAAGTAGTTTTCGTCATTACCTACCTGCCCGTGCCGGGAGTAGTTTCTGTATCGATTTTTTCATATCCTCAATTCTTTGTCAAAACTTGATTTTTATACGATTTATATGTAAAGATTCACAATGGAAACACATTGGGACGATTATAAGACAAAAGTAGTTTTCGTCAGTACCTACCTGCCCGTGCCGGGAGTAGTTTCTGTATCGATTTTTTAATATCCTCAATTCTTTGTCAAAACTTGATTTTTATACGATTTATATGTAAAGATTCACAATGGAAACTTATTGGGACGATTATAAGACAAAAGTAGTTTTCGTCAGTCCCTACCTGCCCGTGCCGGGAGTAGTTTCTGTATCGATTTTTTCATATCCTCAATTCTTTGTCAAAACTTGATTTTTATACGATTTATATGTAAAGATTCACAATGGAAACACATTGGGACGATTATAAGACAAAAGTAGTTTTCGTCAGTACCTACCTGCCCGTGCCGGGAACAGTTTCTGTATCGATTTTTTCATATCCTCAATTCTTTGTCAAAACTTGATTTTTATACGATTTATATGTAAAGATTCACAATGGAAACACATTGGGACGATTATAAGACAAAAGTAGTTTTCGTCAGTACCTACCTGCCCGTGCCGGGAGTAGTTTCTGTATCGATTTTTTCATATCCTCAATTCTTTGTCAAAACTTGATTTTAATATGATTTGTATGTAAACATTCGCAATGGAAATACATTGGGACGATTAAAAGACAAAAGTAGTTTTCGTCAGTACCTACCTGCCCGTGCCGGGAGTAGTTTCTATATCGATTTTTTCATATCCTCAATTGTTTGTCAAAACTTGATTTTAATATGATTTATATGTAAACATTCACAATGGAAACACTTTGGGACGATTAAAAGACAAAAGTAGTTTTCGTCAGTACCTTCCTGCTCGTGCCGGGAGTAGTTTCTGTATCGATTTTTTCATATCCTCAATTCTTTGTCAAAACTTGATTTTTATACGATTTATATGTAAAGATTCACAATGGAAACACATTGGGACAATTATAAGACAAAAGTAGTTTTCGTCAGTACCTACCTGCCCGTGCCGGGAGTAGTTTCTGTATCGATTTTTTAATATCCTCAATTCTTTGTCAAAACTTGATTTTTATACGATTTATATGTAAAGATTCACAATGGAAACTTATTGGGACGATTATAAGTCAAAAGTAGTTTTCGTCAGTCCCTACCTGCCCGTGCCGGGAGTAGTTTCTGTATCGATTTTTTCATATCCTCAATTCTTTGTCAAAACTTGATTTTTATACGATTTATATGTAAAGATTCACAATTGAAACACATTGGGACGATTATAAGACAAAAGTAGTTTTCGTCAGTACCTACCTGCCCGTGCCGGGAGTAGTTTCTGTATCGATTTTTTCATATCCTCAATTCTTTGTCAAAACTTGATTTTTATACGATTTATATGTAAATATTCACAATGGAAACACATTGGGACGATTATAAGACAAAAGTAGTTTTCGTCAGTACCTACCTGCCCGTGCCGGGAGAAGTTTCTGTATCGATTTTTTCATATCCTCAATTCTTTGTCAAAACTTGATTTTAATATGATTTATATGTAAAGATTCACAATGGAAACACATTGGGACGATTAAAAGACAAAAGTAGTTTTCGTCAGTACCTACCTGCCCGTGCCGGGAGTAGTTTCTGTATCGATTTTTTCATATCCTCAATTCTTTGTCAAAACTTGATTTTAATATGATTTATATGTAAAGATTCACAATGGAAACACATTGGGACGATTAAAAGACAAAAGTAGTTTTCGTCAGTACCTACCTGCCCGTGCCGGGAGTAGTTTCTGTATCGATTTTTTCATATCCTTAATTCTTTGTCGAAACTTGATTTTAATATGATTTATATGTAAAGATTCACAATGGAAACACATTGGGACGATTAAAAGACAAAAGTAGTTTTCGTCAGTACCTACCTGCCCGTGCCGGGAGTAGTTTCTGTATCGATTTTTTCATATCCTCAATTCTTTGTCAAAACTTGATTTTAATATGATTTATATGTAAAGATTCACAATGGAAACACATTGGGACGATTATAAGACAAAAGTAGTTTTCGTCAGTACCTACCTGCCCGTGCCGAGAGTAGTTTCTGTATCGATTTTTTCTTATCCTCAATTCTTTGTCAAAACTTGATTTTTATACGATTTATATGTAAAGATTCACAATGGAAACACATTGGGACGATTATAAGACAAAAGTAGTTTTCGTCAGTACCTACCTGCCCGTGCCGGGAGTAGTTTCTGTATCGATTTTTTCATATCCTCAATTCTTTGTCAAAACTTGATTTTTATACGATTTATATGTAAAGATTCACAATGGAAACACATTGGGACGATTATAAGACAAAAGTAGTTTTCGTCAGTACCTACCTGCCAGTGCCGGGAGTAGTTTCTGTATCGATTTTTTCATATCCTCAATTCTTTGTCAAAACTTGATTTTTATACGATTTATATGTAAAGATTCACAATGGAAACACATTGGGACGATTATAAGACAAAAGTAGTTTTCGTCAGTACCTACCTGCCCGTGCCGGGAGTAGTTTCTGTATCGATTTTTTCATATCCTCAATTCTTTGTCAAAACTTGATTTTTATACGATTTATATGTAAAGATTCACAATGGAAACACATTGGGACGATTATAAGACAAAAGTAGTTTTCGTCAGTACCTACCTGCCCGTGCCGGGAGTAGTTTCTGTATCGATTTTTTCATATCCTCAATTCTTTGTCAAAACTTGATTTTAATACGATTTATATGTAAAGATTCACAATGGAAACACATTGGGACGATTATAAGTCAAAAGTAGTTTTCGTCAGTACCTATCTGCCCGTGCCGGGAGTAGTTTCTGTATCGATTTTTTCATATCCTCAATTCTTTGTCAAAACTTGATTTTTATACGATTTATATGTAAAGATTCACAATGGAAACACATTGGGACGATTATAAGACAAAAGTAGTTTTCGTCATTACCTACCTGCCCGTGCCGGGAGTAGTTTCTGTATCGATTTTTTCATATCCTCAATTCTTTGTCAAAACTTGATTTTTATACGATTTATATGTAAAGATTCACAATGGAAACACATTGGGACGATTATAAGACAAAAGTAGTTTTCGTCAGTACCTACCTGCCCGTGCCGGGAGTAGTTTCTGTATCGATTTTTTAATATCCTCAATTCTTTGTCAAAACTTGATTTTTATACGATTTATATGTAAAGATTCACAATGGAAACTTATTGGGACGATTATAAGACAAAAGTAGTTTTCGTCAGTCCCTACCTGCCCGTGCCGGGAGTAGTTTCTGTATCGATTTTTTCATATCCTCAATTCTTTGTCAAAACTTGATTTTTATACGATTTATATGTAAAGATTCACAATGGAAACACATTGGGACGATTATAAGACAAAAGTAGTTTTCGTCAGTACCTACCTGCCCGTGCCGGGAACAGTTTCTGTATCGATTTTTTCATATCCTCAATTCTTTGTCAAAACTTGATTTTTATACGATTTATATGTAAAGATTCACAATGGAAACACATTGGGACGATTATAAGACAAAAGTAGTTTTCGTCAGTACCTACCTGCCCGTGCCGGGAGTAGTTTCTGTATCGATTTTTTCATATCCTCAATTCTTTGTCAAAACTTGATTTTAATATGATTTGTATGTAAACATTCGCAATGGAAATACATTGGGACGATTAAAAGACAAAAGTAGTTTTCGTCAGTACCTACCTGCCCGTGCCGGGAGTAGTTTCTATATCGATTTTTTCATATCCTCAATTGTTTGTCAAAACTTGATTTTAATATGATTTATATGTAAACATTCACAATGGAAACACTTTGGGACGATTAAAAGACAAAAGTAGTTTTCGTCAGTACCTTCCTGCTCGTGCCGGGAGTAGTTTCTGTATCGATTTTTTCATATCCTCAATTCTTTGTCAAAACTTGATTTTTATACGATTTATATGTAAAGATTCACAATGGAAACACATTGGGACAATTATAAGACAAAAGTAGTTTTCGTCAGTACCTACCTGCCCGTGCCGGGAGTAGTTTCTGTATCGATTTTTTAATATCCTCAATTCTTTGTCAAAACTTGATTTTTATACGATTTATATGTAAAGATTCACAATGGAAACTTATTGGGACGATTATAAGTCAAAAGTAGTTTTCGTCAGTCCCTACCTGCCCGTGCCGGGAGTAGTTTCTGTATCGATTTTTTCATATCCTCAATTCTTTGTCAAAACTTGATTTTTATACGATTTATATGTAAAGATTCACAATTGAAACACATTGGGACGATTATAAGACAAAAGTAGTTTTCGTCAGTACCTACCTGCCCGTGCCGGGAGTAGTTTCTGTATCGATTTTTTCATATCCTCAATTCTTTGTCAAAACTTGATTTTTATACGATTTATATGTAAATATTCACAATGGAAACACATTGGGACGATTATAAGACAAAAGTAGTTTTCGTCAGTACCTACCTGCCCGTGCCGGGAGAAGTTTCTGTATCGATTTTTTCATATCCTCAATTCTTTGTCAAAACTTGATTTTAATATGATTTATATGTAAAGATTCACAATGGAAACACATTGGGACGATTAAAAGACAAAAGTAGTTTTCGTCAGTACCTACCTGCCCGTGCCGGGAGTAGTTTCTGTATCGATTTTTTCATATCCTCAATTCTTTGTCAAAACTTGATTTTAATATGATTTATATGTAAAGATTCACAATGGAAACACATTGGGACGATTAAAAGACAAAAGTAGTTTTCGTCAGTACCTACCTGCCCGTGCCGGGAGTAGTTTCTGTATCGATTTTTTCATATCCTTAATTCTTTGTCGAAACTTGATTTTAATATGATTTATATGTAAAGATTCACAATGGAAACACATTGGGACGATTAAAAGACAAAAGTAGTTTTCGTCAGTACCTACCTGCCCGTGCCGGGAGTAGTTTCTGTATCGATTTTTTCATATCCTCAATTCTTTGTCAAAACTTGATTTTAATATGATTTATATGTAAAGATTCACAATGGAAACACATTGGGACGATTATAAGACAAAAGTAATTTTCGTCAGTACCTACCTACCCGTGCCGGGAGTAGTTTCTTTATCGATTTTTTCATATCCTTAATTCTTTGTCGAAACTTGATTTTAATATGATTTATATGTAAAGATTCACAATGGAAACACATTGGGACGATTAAAAGACAAAAGTAGTTTACGTCAGTACCTACCTGGCCCGTGCCGAGATTAGTTTCTGTATCGATTTTTTCTTATCCTCAATTCTTTGTCAAAACTTGATTTTTATACGATTTATATGTAAAGATTCACAATGGAAACACATTGGGACGATTATAAGACAAAAGTAGTTTTCGTCAGTACCTACCTGCCCGTGCCGGGAGTAGTTTCTGTATCGATTTTTTAATATCCTCAATTCTTTGTCAATACTTGATTTTTATACGATTTATATGTAAAGATTCTTAATGGAAACACATTGGGACGATTATAAGACAAAAGTAGTTTTCGTCAGTACCTACCTGCCCGTGCCGAGAGTAGTTTCTGTATCGATTTTTTCTTATCCTCAATTCTTTGTCAAAACTTGATTTTTATACGATTTATATGTAAAGATTCACAATGGAAACACATTGGGACGATTATAAGACAAAAGTAGTTTTCGTCAGTACCTACCTGCCCGTGCCGGGAGTAGTTTCTGTATCGATTTTTTCATATCCTCAATTCTTTGTCAAAACTTGATTTTTATACGATTTATATGTAAAGATTCACAATGGAAACACATTGGGACGATTATAAGACAAAAGTAGTTTTCGTCAGTACCTACCTGCCAGTGCCGGGAGTAGTTTCTGTATCGATTTTTTCATATCCTCAATTCTTTGTCAAAACTTGATTTTTATACGATTTATATGTAAAGATTCACAATGGAAACACATTGGGACGATTATAAGACAAAAGTAGTTTTCGTCAGTACCTACCTGCCCGTGCCGGGAGTAGTTTCTGTATCGATTTTTTCATATCCTCAATTCTTTGTCAAAACTTGATTTTTATACGATTTATATGTAAAGATTCACAATGGAAACACATTGGGACGATTATAAGACAAAAGTAGTTTTCGTCAGTACCTACCTGCCCGTGCCGGGAGTAGTTTCTGTATCGATTTTTTCATATCCTCAATTCTTTGTCAAAACTTGATTTTAATACGATTTATATGTAAAGATTCACAATGGAAACACATTGGGACGATTATAAGTCAAAAGTAGTTTTCGTCAGTACCTATCTGCCCGTGCCGGGAGTAGTTTCTGTATCGATTTTTTCATATCCTCAATTCTTTGTCAAAACTTGATTTTTATACGATTTATATGTAAAGATTCACAATGGAAACACATTGGGACGATTATAAGACAAAAGTAGTTTTCGTCAGTACCTACCTGCCCGTGCCGGGAGTAGTTTCTGTATCGATTTTTTCATATCCTCAATTCTTTGTCAAAACTTGATTTTTATACGATTTATATGTAAAGATTCACAATGGAAACACATTGGGACGATTATAAGACAAAAGTAGTTTTCGTCAGTACCTACCTGCCCGTGCCGGGAGTAGTTTCTGTATCGATTTTTTAATATCCTCAATTCTTTGTCAAAACTTGATTTTTATACGATTTATATGTAAAGATTCACAATGGAAACTTATTGGGACGATTATAAGACAAAAGTAGTTTTCGTCAGTCCCTACCTGCCCGTGCCGGGAGTAGTTTCTGTATCGATTTTTTCATATCCTCAATTCTTTGTCAAAACTTGATTTTTATACGATTTATATGTAAAGATTCACAATGGAAACACATTGGGACGATTATAAGACAAAAGTAGTTTTCGTCAGTACCTACCTGCCCGTGCCGGGAACAGTTTCTGTATCGATTTTTTCATATCCTCAATTCTTTGTCAAAACTTGATTTTTATACGATTTATATGTAAAGATTCACAATGGAAACACATTGGGACGATTATAAGACAAAAGTAGTTTTCGTCAGTACCTACCTGCCCGTGCCGGGAGTAGTTTCTGTATCGATTTTTTCATATCCTCAATTCTTTGTCAAAACTTGATTTTTATACGATTTATATGTAAAGATTCACAATGGAAACACATTGGGACGATTATAAGACAAAAGTAGTTTTCGTCAGTACCTACCTGCCCGTGCCGGGAGTAGTTTCTGTATCGATTTTTTCATATCCTCAATTCTTTGTCAAAACTTGATTTTTATACGATTTATATGTAAAGATTCACAATGGAAACACATTGGGACGATTATAAGACAAAAGTAGTTTTCGTCAGTACCTACCTGCCCGTGCCGGGAGTAGTTTCTGTATCGATTTTTTCATATCCTCAATTCTTTGTCAAAACTTGATTTTTATACGATTTATATGTAAAGATTCACAATGGAAACACATTGGGACGATTATAAGACAAAAGTAGTTTTCGTCAGTACCTACCTGCCCGTGCCGGGAGTAGTTTCTGTATCGATTTTTTCATATCCTCAATTCTTTGTCAAAACTTGATTTTTATACGATTTATATGTAAAGATTCACAATGGAAACACATTGGGACGATTATAAGACAAAAGTAGTTTTCGTCAGTACCTACCTGCCCGTGCCCGGAGTAGTTTCTGTATCGATTTTTTCATATCCTCAATTCTTTGTCAAAACTTGATTTTAATATGATTTATATGAAAACATTCACAATGGAAACACATTGGGACGATTATAAGACAAAAGAAATTTTCGTCAGTACCTACCTGCCCGTGCCGGGAGTAGTTTCTGTATCGATTGTTTCATATCCTCAATTCTTTGTCAAAACTTGATTTTTATACGATTTATATGTAAAGATTCACAATGGAAACACATTGGGACGATTATAAGACAAAAGTAGTTTTCGTCAGTACCTACCTGCCCGTGCCGGGAGTAGTTTCTGTATCAATTTTTTCATATCCTCAATTCTTTGTCAAAACTTGATTTTTATACGATTTATATGTAAAGATTCACAATGGAAACACATTGGGACGATTATAAGACAAAAGTAGTTTTCGTCAGTACCTACCTGCCCGTGCCGGGAGTAGTTTCTGTATCGATTTTTTAATATCCTCAATTCTTTGTCAAAACTTGATTTTAATACGATTTATATGTAAAGATTCACAATGGAAACACATTGGGACGATTATAAGACAAAAGTAGTTTTCGTCAGTACCTACCTGCCCGTGCCGGGAGTAGTTTCTGTATCGATTTTTTCATATCCTCAATTCTTTGTCAAAACTTGATTTTTATACGATTTATATGTAAAGATTCACAATGGAAACACATTGGGACGATTATAAGACAAAAGTAGTTTTCGTCAGTACCTACCTGCCCGTGCCGGGAGTAGTTTCTGTATCGATTTTTTCATATCCTCAATTCTTTGTCAAAACTTGATTTTTATACGATTTATATGTAAAGATTCACAATGGAAACACATTGGGACGATTATAAGACAAAAGTAGTTTTCGTCAGTACCTACCTGCCCGTGCCCGGAGTAGTTTCTGTATCGATTTTTTCATATCCTCAATTCTTTGTCAAAACTTGATTTTAATATGATTTATATGAAAACATTCACAATGGAAACACATTGGGACGATTATAAGACAAAAGAAATTTTCGTCAGTACCTACCTGCCCGTGCCGGGAGTAGTTTCTGTATCGATTGTTTCATATCCTCAATTCTTTGTCAAAACTTGATTTTTATACGATTTATATGTAAAGATTCACAATGGAAACACATTGGGACGATTATAAGACAAAAGTAGTTTTCGTCAGTACCTACCTGCCCGTGCCGGGAGTAGTTTCTGTATCAATTTTTTCATATCCTCAATTCTTTGTCAAAACTTGATTTTTATACGATTTATATGTAAAGATTCACAATGGAAACACATTGGGACGATTATAAGACAAAAGTAGTTTTCGTCAGTACCTACCTGCCCGTGCCGGGAGTAGTTTCTGTATCGATTTTTTAATATCCTCAATTCTTTGTCAAAACTTGATTTTAATACGATTTATATGTAAAGATTCACAATGGAAACACATTGGGACGATTATAAGACAAAAGTAGTTTTCGTCAGTACCTACCTGCCCGTGCCGGGAGTAGTTTCTGTATCGATTTTTTAATATCCTCAATTCTTTGTCAAAACTTGATTTTAATACGATTTATATGTAAAGATTCACAATGGAAACACATTGGGACGATTATAAGTCAAAAGTAGTTTTCGTCAGTACCTATCTGCCCGTGCCGGGAGTAGTTTCTGTATCGATTTTTTCATATCCTCAATTCTTTGTCAAAACTTGATTTTTATACGATTTATATGTAAAGATTCACAATGGAAACACATTGGGACGATTATAAGACAAAAGTAGTTTTCGTCAGTACCTACCTGCCCGTGCCGGGAGTAGTTTCTGTATCGATTTTTTCATATCCTCAATTCTTTGTCAAAACTTGATTTTTATACGATTTATATGTAAAGATTCACAATGGAAACACATTGGGACGATTATAAGACAAAAGTAGTTTTCGTCAGTACCTACCTGCCCGTGCCGGGAGTAGTTTCTGTATCGATTTTTTCATATCCTCAATTCTTTGTCAAAACTTGATTTTTATACGATTTATATGTAAAGATTCACAATGGAAACACATTGGGACGATTATAAGACAAAAGTAGTTTTCGTCAGTACCTACCTGCCCGTGCCGGGAGTAGTTTCTGTATCGATTTTTTCATATCCTCAATTCTTTGTCAAAACTAGATTTTTATACGATTTATATGTAAAGATTAACAATGGAAACACATAGGGACGATTATAAGACAAAAGTAGTTTTCGTCAGTACCTACCTGCCCGTGCCGGGAGTAGTTTCTGTATCGATTTTTTAATATCCTCAATTCTTTGTCAAAACTTGATTTTAATACGATTTATATGTAAAGATTCACAATGGAAACACATTGGGACGATTATAAGACAAAAGTAGTTTTCGTCAGTACCTACCTGCCCGTGCCGGGAGTAGTTTCTGTATCGATTTTTTCATATCCTCAATTCTTTGTCAAAACTTGATTTTTATACGATTTATATGTAAAGATTCACAATGGAAACACATTGGGACGATTATAAGACAAAAGTAGTTTTCGTCAGTACCTACCTGCCCGTGCCGGGAGTAGTTTCTGTATCGATTTTTTAATATCCTCAATTCTTTGTCAAAACTCGATTTTTATACGATTTATATGTAAAGATTCACAATGGAAACACATTGGGACGATTATAAGACAAAAGTAGTTTTCGTCAGTACCTACCTGCCCGTGCCGGGAGTAGTTTCTCTATAGATCTTTTCATATCCTCAATTCTTTGTCAAAACTTGATTTTTATACGATTTATATGTAAAGATTAACAATGGAAACACATTGGGACGATTATAAGACAAAAGTCGTTTTCGTCAGTACCTGCCCGTGCCGGGAGAAGTTTCTGTATCGATTTTTTCATATCCTCAATTGTTTGTCAAAACTTGATTTTTATACGATTTATATGTAAAGATTCACAATGGAAACACTTTGGGACGATTAAAAGACAAAAGTAGTTTTCGTCAGTACCTTCTTGCTCGTGCCGGGAGTAGTTTCTGTATCGATTTTTTCATATCCTCAATTCTTTGTCAAAAATTGATTTTAATATGATTTATATGTAAACATTCACAATGGAAAAACATTGGGACGATTATAAGACAAAAGTAATTTTCGTCAGTACCTACCTGCCCGTGCCGAGAGTAGTTTCTGTATCGATTTTTTCATATCCTCAATTCTTTGTCAAAACTTGATTTTTATACGATTTATATGTAAAGATTCACAATGGAAACACATTGGGACGATTATAAGACAAAAGTAGTTTTCGTCAGTACCTACCTGCCCGTGCCGGGAGTAGTTTCTCTATCGATTTTTTCATATCCTCAATTCTTTGTCAAAACTTGATTTTTATACGATTTATATGTAAAGATTCACAATGGAAACACATTGGGACGATTATAAGCTAAAAGTAGTTTTCGTCAGTACCGACCTGCCCGTGCCGGGAGAAGTTTCTGTATCGATTTTTTCATATCCTCAATTCTTTGTCAAAACTTGATTTTTATACGATTTATATGTAAAGATTCACAATGGAAACACATAGGGACGATTATAAGACAAAAGTAGTTTTCGTCTGTACCTACCTGCCCGTGCCGGGAGTAGTTTCTGTATCGATTTTTTCATATCCTCAATTCTTTGTCAAAACTTGATTTTAATATGATTTATATGTAAACATTCACAATGGAAACACATTGGGACGATTAAAAGACAAAAGTAGTTTTCGTCAGTACCTTCCTGCTCGTGCCGGGAGTAGTTTCTGTATCGATTTTTTCATATCCTCAATTCTTTGTCAAAACTTGATTTTTATACGATTTATATGTAAAGATTCACAATGGAAACACATTGGGACAATTATAAGACAAAAGTAGTTTTCGTCAGTACCTACCTGCCCGTGCCGGGAGTAGTTTCTGTATCGATTTTTTAATATCCTCAATTCTTTGTCAAAACTTGATTTTTATACGATTTATATGTAAAGATTCACAATGGAAACTTATTGGGACGATTATAAGTCAAAAGTAGTTTTCGTCAGTCCCTACCTGCCCGTGCCGGGAGTAGTTTCTGTATCGATTTTTTCATATCCTCAATTCTTTGTCAAAACTTGATTTTTATACGATTTATATGTAAAGATTCACAATTGAAACACATTGGGACGATTATAAGACAAAAGTAGTTTTCGTCAGTACCTACCTGCCCGTGCCGGGAGTAGTTTCTGTATCGATTTTTTCATATCCTCAATTCTTTGTCAAAACTTGATTTTTATACGATTTATATGTAAATATTCACAATGGAAACACATTGGGACGATTATAAGACAAAAGTAGTTTTCGTCAGTACCTACCTGCCCGTGCCGGGAGAAGTTTCTGTATCGATTTTTTCATATCCTCAATTCTTTGTCAAAACTTGATTTTAATATGATTTATATGTAAAGATTCACAATGGAAACACATTGGGACGATTAAAAGACAAAAGTAGTTTTCGTCAGTACCTACCTGCCCGTGCCGGGAGTAGTTTCTGTATCGATTTTTTCATATCCTCAATTCTTTGTCAAAACTTGATTTTAATATGATTTATATGTAAAGATTCACAATGGAAACACATTGGGACGATTAAAAGACAAAAGTAGTTTTCGTCAGTACCTACCTGCCCGTGCCGGGAGTAGTTTCTGTATCGATTTTTTCATATCCTTAATTCTTTGTCGAAACTTGATTTTAATATGATTTATATGTAAAGATTCACAATGGAAACACATTGGGACGATTAAAAGACAAAAGTAGTTTTCGTCAGTACCTACCTGCCCGTGCCGGGAGTAGTTTCTGTATCGATTTTTTCATATCCTCAATTCTTTGTCAAAACTTGATTTTAATATGATTTATATGTAAAGATTCACAATGGAAACACATTGGGACGATTATAAGACAAAAGTAATTTTCGTCAGTACCTACCTACCCGTGCCGGGAGTAGTTTCTTTATCGATTTTTTCATATCCTCAATTCTTTGTCAAAACTTGATTTTTATACGATTTATATGTAAAGATTCACAATGGAAACACATTGGGACGATTATAAGACAAAAGTAGTTTTCGTCAGTACCTACCTGCCCGTGCCGGGAGTAGTTTCTGTATCGATTTTTTCATATCCTCAATTCTTTGTCAAAACTTGATTTTAATACGATTTATATGTAAAGATTCACAATGGAAACACATTGGGACGATTAAAAGACAAAAGTAGTTTACGTCAGTACCTACCTGGCCCGTGCCGAGATTAGTTTCTGTATCGATTTTTTCTTATCCTCAATTCTTTGTCAAAACTTGATTTTTATACGATTTATATGTAAAGATTCACAATGGAAACACATTGGGACGATTATAAGACAAAAGTAGTTTTCGTCAGTACCTACCTGCCCGTGCCGGGAGTAGTTTCTGTATCGATTTTTTAATATCCTCAATTCTTTGTCAATACTTGATTTTTATACGATTTATATGTAAAGATTCTTAATGGAAACACATTGGGACGATTATAAGACAAAAGTAGTTTTCGTCAGTACCTACCTGCCCGTGCCGAGAGTAGTTTCTGTATCGATTTTTTCTTATCCTCAATTCTTTGTCAAAACTTGATTTTTATACGATTTATATGTAAAGATTCACAATGGAAACACATTGGGACGATTATAAGACAAAAGTAGTTTTCGTCAGTACCTACCTGCCCGTGCCGGGAGTAGTTTCTGTATCGATTTTTTCATATCCTCAATTCTTTGTCAAAACTTGATTTTTATACGATTTATATGTAAAGATTCACAATGGAAACACATTGGGACGATTATAAGACAAAAGTAGTTTTCGTCAGTACCTACCTGCCAGTGCCGGGAGTAGTTTCTGTATCGATTTTTTCATATCCTCAATTCTTTGTCAAAACTTGATTTTTATACGATTTATATGTAAAGATTCACAATGGAAACACATTGGGACGATTATAAGACAAAAGTAGTTTTCGTCAGTACCTACCTGCCCGTGCCGGGAGTAGTTTCTGTATCGATTTTTTCATATCCTCAATTCTTTGTCAAAACTTGATTTTTATACGATTTATATGTAAAGATTCACAATGGAAACACATTGGGACGATTATAAGACAAAAGTAGTTTTCGTCAGTACCTACCTGCCCGTGCCGGGAGTAGTTTCTGTATCGATTTTTTCATATCCTCAATTCTTTGTCAAAACTTGATTTTAATACGATTTATATGTAAAGATTCACAATGGAAACACATTGGGACGATTATAAGACAAAAGTAGTTTTCGTCAGTACCTACCTGCCCGTGCCGGGAGTAGTTTCTGTATCGATTTTTTAATATCCTCAATTCTTTGTCAAAACTTGATTTTAATACGATTTATATGTAAAGATTCACAATGGAAACACATTGGGACGATTATAAGTCAAAAGTAGTTTTCGTCAGTACCTATCTGCCCGTGCCGGGAGTAGTTTCTGTATCGATTTTTTCATATCCTCAATTCTTTGTCAAAACTTGATTTTTATACGATTTATATGTAAAGATTCACAATGGAAACACATTGGGACGATTATAAGACAAAAGTAGTTTTCGTCAGTACCTACCTGCCCGTGCCGGGAGTAGTTTCTGTATCGATTTTTTCATATCCTCAATTCTTTGTCAAAACTTGATTTTTATACGATTTATATGTAAAGATTCACAATGGAAACACATTGGGACGATTATAAGACAAAAGTAGTTTTCGTCAGTACCTACCTGCCCGTGCCGGGAGTAGTTTCTGTATCGATTTTTTCATATCCTCAATTCTTTGTCAAAACTTGATTTTTATACGATTTATATGTAAAGATTCACAATGGAAACACATTGGGACGATTATAAGACAAAAGTAGTTTTCGTCAGTACCTACCTGCCCGTGCCGGGAGTAGTTTCTGTATCGATTTTTTCATATCCTCAATTCTTTGTCAAAACTAGATTTTTATACGATTTATATGTAAAGATTAACAATGGAAACACATAGGGACGATTATAAGACAAAAGTAGTTTTCGTCAGTACCTACCTGCCCGTGCCGGGAGTAGTTTCTGTATCGATTTTTTAATATCCTCAATTCTTTGTCAAAACTTGATTTTAATACGATTTATATGTAAAGATTCACAATGGAAACACATTGGGACGATTATAAGACAAAAGTAGTTTTCGTCAGTACCTACCTGCCCGTGCCGGGAGTAGTTTCTGTATCGATTTTTTCATATCCTCAATTCTTTGTCAAAACTTGATTTTTATACGATTTATATGTAAAGATTCACAATGGAAACACATTGGGACGATTATAAGACAAAAGTAGTTTTCGTCAGTACCTACCTGCCCGTGCCGGGAGTAGTTTCTGTATCGATTTTTTAATATCCTCAATTCTTTGTCAAAACTCGATTTTTATACGATTTATATGTAAAGATTCACAATGGAAACACATTGGGACGATTATAAGACAAAAGTAGTTTTCGTCAGTACCTACCTGCCCGTGCCGGGAGTAGTTTCTCTATAGATCTTTTCATATCCTCAATTCTTTGTCAAAACTTGATTTTTATACGATTTATATGTAAAGATTAACAATGGAAACACATTGGGACGATTATAAGACAAAAGTCGTTTTCGTCAGTACCTGCCCGTGCCGGGAGAAGTTTCTGTATCGATTTTTTCATATCCTCAATTGTTTGTCAAAACTTGATTTTTATACGATTTATATGTAAAGATTCACAATGGAAACACTTTGGGACGATTAAAAGACAAAAGTAGTTTTCGTCAGTACCTTCTTGCTCGTGCCGGGAGTAGTTTCTGTATCGATTTTTTCATATCCTCAATTCTTTGTCAAAAATTGATTTTAATATGATTTATATGTAAACATTCACAATGGAAAAACATTGGGACGATTATAAGACAAAAGTAATTTTCGTCAGTACCTACCTGCCCGTGCCGAGAGTAGTTTCTGTATCGATTTTTTCATATCCTCAATTCTTTGTCAAAACTTGATTTTTATACGATTTATATGTAAAGATTCACAATGGAAACACATTGGGACGATTATAAGACAAAAGTAGTTTTCGTCAGTACCTACCTGCCCGTGCCGGGAGTAGTTTCTCTATCGATTTTTTCATATCCTCAATTCTTTGTCAAAACTTGATTTTTATACGATTTATATGTAAAGATTCACAATGGAAACACATTGGGACGATTATAAGCTAAAAGTAGTTTTCGTCAGTACCGACCTGCCCGTGCCGGGAGAAGTTTCTGTATCGATTTTTTCATATCCTCAATTCTTTGTCAAAACTTGATTTTTATACGATTTATATGTAAAGATTCACAATGGAAACACATAGGGACGATTATAAGACAAAAGTAGTTTTCGTCTGTACCTACCTGCCCGTGCCGGGAGTAGTTTCTGTATCGATTTTTTCATATCCTCAATTCTTTGTCAAAACTTGATTTTAATATGATTTATATGTAAACATTCACAATGGAAACACATTGGGACGATTAAAAGACAAAAGTAGTTTTCGTCAGTACCTTCCTGCTCGTGCCGGGAGTAGTTTCTGTATCGATTTTTTCATATCCTCAATTCTTTGTCAAAACTTGATTTTTATACGATTTATATGTAAAGATTCACAATGGAAACACATTGGGACAATTATAAGACAAAAGTAGTTTTCGTCAGTACCTACCTGCCCGTGCCGGGAGTAGTTTCTGTATCGATTTTTTAATATCCTCAATTCTTTGTCAAAACTTGATTTTTATACGATTTATATGTAAAGATTCACAATGGAAACTTATTGGGACGATTATAAGTCAAAAGTAGTTTTCGTCAGTCCCTACCTGCCCGTGCCGGGAGTAGTTTCTGTATCGATTTTTTCATATCCTCAATTCTTTGTCAAAACTTGATTTTTATACGATTTATATGTAAAGATTCACAATTGAAACACATTGGGACGATTATAAGACAAAAGTAGTTTTCGTCAGTACCTACCTGCCCGTGCCGGGAGTAGTTTCTGTATCGATTTTTTCATATCCTCAATTCTTTGTCAAAACTTGATTTTTATACGATTTATATGTAAATATTCACAATGGAAACACATTGGGACGATTATAAGACAAAAGTAGTTTTCGTCAGTACCTACCTGCCCGTGCCGGGAGAAGTTTCTGTATCGATTTTTTCATATCCTCAGTTCTTTGTCAAAACTTGATTTTAATATGATTTATATGTAAAGATTCACAATGGAAACACATTGGGACGATTAAAAGACAAAAGTAGTTTTCGTCAGTACCTACCTGCCCGTGCCGGGAGTAGTTTCTGTATCGATTTTTTCATATCCTCAATTCTTTGTCAAAACTTGATTTTAATATGATTTATATGTAAAGATTCACAATGGAAACACATTGGGACGATTAAAAGACAAAAGTAGTTTTCGTCAGTACCTACCTGCCCGTGCCGGGAGTAGTTTCTGTATCGATTTTTTCATATCCTTAATTCTTTGTCGAAACTTGATTTTAATATGATTTATATGTAAAGATTCACAATGGAAACACATTGGGACGATTAAAAGACAAAAGTAGTTTTCGTCAGTACCTACCTGCCCGTGCCGGGAGTAGTTTCTGTATCGATTTTTTCATATCCTCAATTCTTTGTCAAAACTTGATTTTAATATGATTTATATGTAAAGATTCACAATGGAAACACATTGGGACGATTATAAGACAAAAGTAATTTTCGTCAGTACCTACCTACCCGTGCCGGGAGTAGTTTCTTTATCGATTTTTTCATATCCTCAATTCTTTGTCAAAACTTGATTTTTATACGATTTATATGTAAAGATTCACAATGGAAACACATTGGGACGATTATAAGACAAAAGTAGTTTTCGTCAGTACCTACCTGCCCGTGCCGGGAGTAGTTTCTGTATCGATTTTTTCATATCCTCAATTCTTTGTCAAAACTTGATTTTAATACGATTTATATGTAAAGATTCACAATGGAAACACATTGGGACGATTAAAAGACAAAAGTAGTTTACGTCAGTACCTACCTGGCCCGTGCCGAGATTAGTTTCTGTATCGATTTTTTCTTATCCTCAATTCTTTGTCAAAACTTGATTTTTATACGATTTATATGTAAAGATTCACAATGGAAACACATTGGGACGATTATAAGACAAAAGTAGTTTTCGTCAGTACCTACCTGCCCGTGCCGGGAGTAGTTTCTGTATCGATTTTTTAATATCCTCAATTCTTTGTCAATACTTGATTTTTATACGATTTATATGTAAAGATTCTTAATGGAAACACATTGGGACGATTATAAGACAAAAGTAGTTTTCGTCAGTACCTACCTGCCCGTGCCGAGAGTAGTTTCTGTATCGATTTTTTCTTATCCTCAATTCTTTGTCAAAACTTGATTTTTATACGATTTATATGTAAAGATTCACAATGGAAACACATTGGGACGATTATAAGACAAAAGTAGTTTTCGTCAGTACCTACCTGCCCGTGCCGGGAGTAGTTTCTGTATCGATTTTTTCATATCCTCAATTCTTTGTCAAAACTTGATTTTTATACGATTTATATGTAAAGATTCACAATGGAAACACATTGGGACGATTATAAGACAAAAGTAGTTTTCGTCAGTACCTACCTGCCAGTGCCGGGAGTAGTTTCTGTATCGATTTTTTCATATCCTCAATTCTTTGTCAAAACTTGATTTTTATACGATTTATATGTAAAGATTCACAATGGAAACACATTGGGACGATTATAAGACAAAAGTAGTTTTCGTCAGTACCTACCTGCCCGTGCCGGGAGTAGTTTCTGTATCGATTTTTTCATATCCTCAATTCTTTGTCAAAACTTGATTTTTATACGATTTATATGTAAAGATTCACAATGGAAACACATTGGGACGATTATAAGACAAAAGTAGTTTTCGTCAGTACCTACCTGCCCGTGCCGGGAGTAGTTTCTGTATCGATTTTTTCATATCCTCAATTCTTTGTCAAAACTTGATTTTAATACGATTTATATGTAAAGATTCACAATGGAAACACATTGGGACGATTATAAGTCAAAAGTAGTTTTCGTCAGTACCTATCTGCCCGTGCCGGGAGTAGTTTCTGTATCGATTTTTTCATATCCTCAATTCTTTGTCAAAACTTGATTTTTATACGATTTATATGTAAAGATTCACAATGGAAACACATAGGGACGATTATAAGACAAAAGTAGTTTTCGTCTGTACCTACCTGCCCGTGCCGGGAGTAGTTTCTGTATCGATTTTTTCATATCCTCAATTCTTTGTCAAAACTTGATTTTAATATGATTTATATGTAAACATTCACAATGGAAACACATTGGGACGATTAAAAGACAAAAGTAGTTTTCGTCAGTACCTTCCTGCTCGTGCCGGGAGTAGTTTCTGTATCGATTTTTTCATATCCTCAATTCTTTGTCAAAACTTGATTTTTATACGATTTATATGTAAAGATTCACAATGGAAACACATTGGGACAATTATAAGACAAAAGTAGTTTTCGTCAGTACCTACCTGCCCGTGCCGGGAGTAGTTTCTGTATCGATTTTTTAATATCCTCAATTCTTTGTCAAAACTTGATTTTTATACGATTTATATGTAAAGATTCACAATGGAAACTTATTGGGACGATTATAAGTCAAAAGTAGTTTTCGTCAGTCCCTACCTGCCCGTGCCGGGAGTAGTTTCTGTATCGATTTTTTCATATCCTCAATTCTTTGTCAAAACTTGATTTTTATACGATTTATATGTAAAGATTCACAATTGAAACACATTGGGACGATTATAAGACAAAAGTAGTTTTCGTCAGTACCTACCTGCCCGTGCCGGGAGTAGTTTCTGTATCGATTTTTTCATATCCTCAATTCTTTGTCAAAACTTGATTTTTATACGATTTATATGTAAATATTCACAATGGAAACACATTGGGACGATTATAAGACAAAAGTAGTTTTCGTCAGTACCTACCTGCCCGTGCCGGGAGAAGTTTCTGTATCGATTTTTTCATATCCTCAATTCTTTGTCAAAACTTGATTTTAATATGATTTATATGTAAAGATTCACAATGGAAACACATTGGGACGATTAAAAGACAAAAGTAGTTTTCGTCAGTACCTACCTGCCCGTGCCGGGAGTAGTTTCTGTATCGATTTTTTCATATCCTCAATTCTTTGTCAAAACTTGATTTTAATATGATTTATATGTAAAGATTCACAATGGAAACACATTGGGACGATTAAAAGACAAAAGTAGTTTTCGTCAGTACCTACCTGCCCGTGCCGGGAGTAGTTTCTGTATCGATTTTTTCATATCCTTAATTCTTTGTCGAAACTTGATTTTAATATGATTTATATGTAAAGATTCACAATGGAAACACATTGGGACGATTAAAAGACAAAAGTAGTTTTCGTCAGTACCTACCTGCCCGTGCCGGGAGTAGTTTCTGTATCGATTTTTTCATATCCTCAATTCTTTGTCAAAACTTGATTTTAATATGATTTATATGTAAAGATTCACAATGGAAACACATTGGGACGATTATAAGACAAAAGTAATTTTCGTCAGTACCTACCTACCCGTGCCGGGAGTAGTTTCTTTATCGATTTTTTCATATCCTCAATTCTTTGTCAAAACTTGATTTTTATACGATTTATATGTAAAGATTCACAATGGAAACACATTGGGACGATTATAAGACAAAAGTAGTTTTCGTCAGTACCTACCTGCCCGTGCCGGGAGTAGTTTCTGTATCGATTTTTTCATATCCTCAATTCTTTGTCAAAACTTGATTTTAATACGATTTATATGTAAAGATTCACAATGGAAACACATTGGGACGATTAAAAGACAAAAGTAGTTTACGTCAGTACCTACCTGGCCCGTGCCGAGATTAGTTTCTGTATCGATTTTTTCTTATCCTCAATTCTTTGTCAAAACTTGATTTTTATACGATTTATATGTAAAGATTCACAATGGAAACACATTGGGACGATTATAAGACAAAAGTAGTTTTCGTCAGTACCTACCTGCCCGTGCCGGGAGTAGTTTCTGTATCGATTTTTTAATATCCTCAATTCTTTGTCAATACTTGATTTTTATACGATTTATATGTAAAGATTCTTAATGGAAACACATTGGGACGATTATAAGACAAAAGTAGTTTTCGTCAGTACCTACCTGCCCGTGCCGAGAGTAGTTTCTGTATCGATTTTTTCTTATCCTCAATTCTTTGTCAAAACTTGATTTTTATACGATTTATATGTAAAGATTCACAATGGAAACACATTGGGACGATTATAAGACAAAAGTAGTTTTCGTCAGTACCTACCTGCCCGTGCCGGGAGTAGTTTCTGTATCGATTTTTTAATATCCTCAATTCTTTGTCAAAACTCGATTTTTATACGATTTATATGTAAAGATTCACAATGGAAACACATTGGGACGATTATAAGACAAAAGTAGTTTTCGTCAGTACCTACCTGCCCGTGCCGGGAGTAGTTTCTCTATAGATCTTTTCATATCCTCAATTCTTTGTCAAAACTTGATTTTTATACGATTTATATGTAAAGATTAACAATGGAAACACATTGGGACGATTATAAGACAAAAGTCGTTTTCGTCAGTACCTACCTGCCCGTGCCGGGAGAAGTTTCTGTATCGATTTTTTCATATCCTCAATTGTTTGTCAAAACTTGATTTTTATACGATTTATATGTAAAGATTCACAATGGAAACACTTTGGGACGATTAAAAGACAAAAGTAGTTTTCGTCAGTACCTTCTTGCTCGTGCCGGGAGTAGTTTCTGTATCGATTTTTTCATATCCTCAATTCTTTGTCAAAAATTGATTTTAATATGATTTATATGTAAACATTCACAATGGAAAAACATTGGGACGATTATAAGACAAAAGTAATTTTCGTCAGTACCTACCTGCCCGTGCCGAGAGTAGTTTCTGTATCGATTTTTTCATATCCTCAATTCTTTGTCAAAACTTGATTTTTATACGATTTATATGTAAAGATTCACAATGGAAACACATTGGGACGATTATAAGACAAAAGTAGTTTTCGTCAGTACCTACCTGCCCGTGCCGGGAGTAGTTTCTCTATCGATTTTTTCATATCCTCAATTCTTTGTCAAAACTTGATTTTTATACGATTTATATGTAAAGATTCACAATGGAAACACATTGGGACGATTATAAGCTAAAAGTAGTTTTCGTCAGTACCGACCTGCCCGTGCCGGGAGAAGTTTCTGTATCGATTTTTTCATATCCTCAATTCTTTGTCAAAACTTGATTTTTATACGATTTATATGTAAAGATTCACAATGGAAACACATAGGGACGATTATAAGACAAAAGTAGTTTTCGTCTGTACCTACCTGCCCGTGCCGGGAGTAGTTTCTGTATCGATTTTTTCATATCCTCAATTCTTTGTCAAAACTTGATTTTAATATGATTTATATGTAAACATTCACAATGGAAACACATTGGGACGATTAAAAGACAAAAGTAGTTTTCGTCAGTACCTTCCTGCTCGTGCCGGGAGTAGTTTCTGTATCGATTTTTTCATATCCTCAATTCTTTGTCAAAACTTGATTTTTATACGATTTATATGTAAAGATTCACAATGGAAACACATTGGGACAATTATAAGACAAAAGTAGTTTTCGTCAGTACCTACCTGCCCGTGCCGGGAGTAGTTTCTGTATCGATTTTTTAATATCCTCAATTCTTTGTCAAAACTTGATTTTTATACGATTTATATGTAAATATTCACAATGGAAACACATTGGGACGATTATAAGACAAAAGTAGTTTTCGTCAGTACCTACCTGCCCGTGCCGGGAGAAGTTTCTGTATCGATTTTTTCATATCCTCAATTCTTTGTCAAAACTTGATTTTAATATGATTTATATGTAAAGATTCACAATGGAAACACATTGGGACGATTAAAAGACAAAAGTAGTTTTCGTCAGTACCTACCTGCCCGTGCCGGGAGTAGTTTCTGTATCGATTTTTTCATATCCTCAATTCTTTGTCAAAACTTGATTTTAATATGATTTATATGTAAAGATTCACAATGGAAACACATTGGGACGATTAAAAGACAAAAGTAGTTTTCGTCAGTACCTACCTGCCCGTGCCGGGAGTAGTTTCTGTATCGATTTTTTCATATCCTTAATTCTTTGTCGAAACTTGATTTTAATATGATTTATATGTAAAGATTCACAATGGAAACACATTGGGACGATTAAAAGACAAAAGTAGTTTTCGTCAGTACCTACCTGCCCGTGCCGGGAGTAGTTTCTGTATCGATTTTTTCATATCCTCAATTCTTTGTCAAAACTTGATTTTAATATGATTTATATGTAAAGATTCACAATGGAAACACATTGGGACGATTATAAGACAAAAGTAATTTTCGTCAGTACCTACCTACCCGTGCCGGGAGTAGTTTCTTTATCGATTTTTTCATATCCTCAATTCTTTGTCAAAACTTGATTTTTATACGATTTATATGTAAAGATTCACAATGGAAACACATTGGGACGATTATAAGACAAAAGTAGTTTTCGTCAGTACCTACCTGCCCGTGCCGGGAGTAGTTTCTGTATCGATTTTTTCATATCCTCAATTCTTTGTCAAAACTTGATTTTAATACGATTTATATGTAAAGATTCACAATGGAAACACATTGGGACGATTAAAAGACAAAAGTAGTTTACGTCAGTACCTACCTGGCCCGTGCCGAGATTAGTTTCTGTATCGATTTTTTCTTATCCTCAATTCTTTGTCAAAACTTGATTTTTATACGATTTATATGTAAAGATTCACAATGGAAACACATTGGGACGATTATAAGACAAAAGTAGTTTTCGTCAGTACCTACCTGCCCGTGCCGGGAGTAGTTTCTGTATCGATTTTTTAATATCCTCAATTCTTTGTCAATACTTGATTTTTATACGATTTATATGTAAAGATTCTTAATGGAAACACATTGGGACGATTATAAGACAAAAGTAGTTTTCGTCAGTACCTACCTGCCCGTGCCGAGAGTAGTTTCTGTATCGATTTTTTCTTATCCTCAATTCTTTGTCAAAACTTGATTTTTATACGATTTATATGTAAAGATTCACAATGGAAACACATTGGGACGATTATAAGACAAAAGTAGTTTTCGTCAGTACCTACCTGCCCGTGCCGGGAGTAGTTTCTGTATCGATTTTTTCATATCCTCAATTCTTTGTCAAAACTTGATTTTTATACGATTTATATGTAAAGATTCACAATGGAAACACATTGGGACGATTATAAGACAAAAGTAGTTTTCGTCAGTACCTACCTGCCAGTGCCGGGAGTAGTTTCTGTATCGATTTTTTCATATCCTCAATTCTTTGTCAAAACTTGATTTTTATACGATTTATATGTAAAGATTCACAATGGAAACACATTGGGACGATTATAAGACAAAAGTAGTTTTCGTCAGTACCTACCTGCCCGTGCCGGGAGTAGTTTCTGTATCGATTTTTTCATATCCTCAATTCTTTGTCAAAACTTGATTTTTATACGATTTATATGTAAAGATTCACAATGGAAACACATTGGGACGATTATAAGACAAAAGTAGTTTTCGTCAGTACCTACCTGCCCGTGCCGGGAGTAGTTTCTGTATCGATTTTTTCATATCCTCAATTCTTTGTCAAAACTTGATTTTAATACGATTTATATGTAAAGATTCACAATGGAAACACATTGGGACGATTATAAGTCAAAAGTAGTTTTCGTCAGTACCTATCTGCCCGTGCCGGGAGTAGTTTCTGTATCGATTTTTTCATATCCTCAATTCTTTGTCAAAACTTGATTTTTATACGATTTATATGTAAAGATTCACAATGGAAACACATAGGGACGATTATAAGACAAAAGTAGTTTTCGTCTGTACCTACCTGCCCGTGCCGGGAGTAGTTTCTGTATCGATTTTTTCATATCCTCAATTCTTTGTCAAAACTTGATTTTAATATGATTTATATGTAAACATTCACAATGGAAACACATTGGGACGATTAAAAGACAAAAGTAGTTTTCGTCAGTACCTTCCTGCTCGTGCCGGGAGTAGTTTCTGTATCGATTTTTTCATATCCTCAATTCTTTGTCAAAACTTGATTTTTATACGATTTATATGTAAAGATTCACAATGGAAACACATTGGGACAATTATAAGACAAAAGTAGTTTTCGTCAGTACCTACCTGCCCGTGCCGGGAGTAGTTTCTGTATCGATTTTTTAATATCCTCAATTCTTTGTCAAAACTTGATTTTTATACGATTTATATGTAAAGATTCACAATGGAAACTTATTGGGACGATTATAAGTCAAAAGTAGTTTTCGTCAGTCCCTACCTGCCCGTGCCGGGAGTAGTTTCTGTATCGATTTTTTCATATCCTCAATTCTTTGTCAAAACTTGATTTTTATACGATTTATATGTAAAGATTCACAATTGAAACACATTGGGACGATTATAAGACAAAAGTAGTTTTCGTCAGTACCTACCTGCCCGTGCCGGGAGTAGTTTCTGTATCGATTTTTTCATATCCTCAATTCTTTGTCAAAACTTGATTTTTATACGATTTATATGTAAATATTCACAATGGAAACACATTGGGACGATTATAAGACAAAAGTAGTTTTCGTCAGTACCTACCTGCCCGTGCCGGGAGAAGTTTCTGTATCGATTTTTTCATATCCTCAATTCTTTGTCAAAACTTGATTTTAATATGATTTATATGTAAAGATTCACAATGGAAACACATTGGGACGATTAAAAGACAAAAGTAGTTTTCGTCAGTACCTACCTGCCCGTGCCGGGAGTAGTTTCTGTATCGATTTTTTCATATCCTCAATTCTTTGTCAAAACTTGATTTTAATATGATTTATATGTAAAGATTCACAATGGAAACACATTGGGACGATTAAAAGACAAAAGTAGTTTTCGTCAGTACCTACCTGCCCGTGCCGGGAGTAGTTTCTGTATCGATTTTTTCATATCCTTAATTCTTTGTCGAAACTTGATTTTAATATGATTTATATGTAAAGATTCACAATGGAAACACATTGGGACGATTAAAAGACAAAAGTAGTTTTCGTCAGTACCTACCTGCCCGTGCCGGGAGTAGTTTCTGTATCGATTTTTTCATATCCTCAATTCTTTGTCAAAACTTGATTTTAATATGATTTATATGTAAAGATTCACAATGGAAACACATTGGGACGATTATAAGACAAAAGTAATTTTCGTCAGTACCTACCTACCCGTGCCGGGAGTAGTTTCTTTATCGATTTTTTCATATCCTCAATTCTTTGTCAAAACTTGATTTTTATACGATTTATATGTAAAGATTCACAATGGAAACACATTGGGACGATTATAAGACAAAAGTAGTTTTCGTCAGTACCTACCTGCCCGTGCCGGGAGTAGTTTCTGTATCGATTTTTTCATATCCTCAATTCTTTGTCAAAACTTGATTTTAATACGATTTATATGTAAAGATTCACAATGGAAACACATTGGGACGATTAAAAGACAAAAGTAGTTTACGTCAGTACCTACCTGGCCCGTGCCGAGATTAGTTTCTGTATCGATTTTTTCTTATCCTCAATTCTTTGTCAAAACTTGATTTTTATACGATTTATATGTAAAGATTCACAATGGAAACACATTGGGACGATTATAAGACAAAAGTAGTTTTCGTCAGTACCTACCTGCCCGTGCCGGGAGTAGTTTCTGTATCGATTTTTTAATATCCTCAATTCTTTGTCAATACTTGATTTTTATACGATTTATATGTAAAGATTCTTAATGGAAACACATTGGGACGATTATAAGACAAAAGTAGTTTTCGTCAGTACCTACCTGCCCGTGCCGAGAGTAGTTTCTGTATCGATTTTTTCTTATCCTCAATTCTTTGTCAAAACTTGATTTTTATACGATTTATATGTAAAGATTCACAATGGAAACACATTGGGACGATTATAAGACAAAAGTAGTTTTCGTCAGTACCTACCTGCCCGTGCCGGGAGTAGTTTCTGTATCGATTTTTTCATATCCTCAATTCTTTGTCAAAACTTGATTTTTATACGATTTATATGTAAAGATTCACAATGGAAACACATTGGGACGATTATAAGACAAAAGTAGTTTTCGTCAGTACCTACCTGCCAGTGCCGGGAGTAGTTTCTGTATCGATTTTTTCATATCCTCAATTCTTTGTCAAAACTTGATTTTTATACGATTTATATGTAAAGATTCACAATGGAAACACATTGGGACGATTATAAGACAAAAGTAGTTTTCGTCAGTACCTACCTGCCCGTGCCGGGAGTAGTTTCTGTATCGATTTTTTCATATCCTCAATTCTTTGTCAAAACTTGATTTTTATACGATTTATATGTAAAGATTCACAATGGAAACACATTGGGACGATTATAAGACAAAAGTAGTTTTCGTCAGTACCTACCTGCCCGTGCCGGGAGTAGTTTCTGTATCGATTTTTTCATATCCTCAATTCTTTGTCAAAACTTGATTTTAATACGATTTATATGTAAAGATTCACAATGGAAACACATTGGGACGATTATAAGTCAAAAGTAGTTTTCGTCAGTACCTATCTGCCCGTGCCGGGAGTAGTTTCTGTATCGATTTTTTCATATCCTCAATTCTTTGTCAAAACTTGATTTTTATACGATTTATATGTAAAGATTCACAATGGAAACACATTGGGACGATTATAAGACAAAAGTAGTTTTCGTCAGTACCTACCTGCCCGTGCCGGGAGTAGTTTCTGTATCGATTTTTTCATATCCTCAATTCTTTGTCAAAACTTGATTTTTATACGATTTATATGTAAAGATTCACAATGGAAACACATTGGGACGATTATAAGACAAAAGTAGTTTTCGTCAGTACCTACCTGCCCGTGCCGGGAGTAGTTTCTGTATCGATTTTTTAATATCCTCAATTCTTTTTCAAAACTTGATTTTTATACGATTTATATGTAAAGATTCACAATGGAAACTTATTGGGACGATTATAAGACAAAAGTAGTTTTCGTCAGTCCCTACCTGCCCGTGCCGGGAGTAGTTTCTGTATCGATTTTTTCATATCCTCAATTCTTTGTCAAAACTTGATTTTTATACGATTTATATGTAAAGATTCACAATGGAAACACATTGGGACGATTATAAGACAAAAGTAGTTTTCGTCAGTACCTACCTGCCCGTGCCGGGAACAGTTTCTGTATCGATTTTTTCATATCCTCAATTCTTTGTCAAAACTTGATTTTTATACGATTTATATGTAAAGATTCACAATGGAAACACATTGGGACGATTATAAGACAAAAGTAGTTTTCGTCAGTACCTACCTGCCCGTGCCGGGAGTAGTTTCTGTATCGATTTTTTCATATCCTCAATTCTTTGTCAAAACTTGATTTTTATACGATTTATATGTAAAGATTCACAATGGAAACACATTGGGACGATTATAAGACAAAAGTAGTTTTCGTCAGTACCTACCTGCCCGTGCCGGGAGTAGTTTCTGTATCGATTTTTTCATATCCTCAATTCTTTGTCAAAACTTGATTTTTATACGATTTATATGTAAAGATTCACAATGGAAACACATTGGGACGATTATAAGACAAAAGTAGTTTTCGTCAGTACCTACCTGCCCGTGCCGGGAGTAGTTTCTGTATCGATTTTTTCATATCCTCAATTCTTTGTCAAAACTTGATTTTTATACGATTTATATGTAAAGATTCACAATGGAAACACATTGGGACGATTATAAGACAAAAGTAGTTTTCGTCAGTACCTACCTGCCCGTGCCGGGAGTAGTTTCTGTATCGATTTTTTCATATCCTCAATTCTTTGTCAAAACTTGATTTTTATACGATTTATATGTAAAGATTCACAATGGAAACACATTGGGACGATTATAAGACAAAAGTAGTTTTCGTCAGTACCTACCTGCCCGTGCCCGGAGTAGTTTCTGTATCGATTTTTTCATATCCTCAATTCTTTGTCAAAACTTGATTTTAATATGATTTATATGAAAACATTCACAATGGAAACACATTGGGACGATTATAAGACAAAAGAAATTTTCGTCAGTACCTACCTGCCCGTGCCGGGAGTAGTTTCTGTATCGATTGTTTCATATCCTCAATTCTTTGTCAAAACTCGATTTTTATACGATTTATATGTAAAGATTCACAATGGAAACACATTGGGACGATTATAAGACAAAAGTAGTTTTCGTCAGTACCTACCTGCCCGTGCCGGGAGTAGTTTCTCTATAGATCTTTTCATATCCTCAATTCTTTGTCAAAACTTGATTTTTATACGATTTATATGTAAAGATTAACAATGGAAACACATTGGGACGATTATAAGACAAAAGTCGTTTTCGTCAGTACCTACCTGCCCGTGCCGGGAGAAGTTTCTGTATCGATTTTTTCATATCCTCAATTGTTTGTCAAAACTTGATTTTTATACGATTTATATGTAAAGATTCACAATGGAAACACTTTGGGACGATTAAAAGACAAAAGTAGTTTTCGTCAGTACCTTCTTGCTCGTGCCGGGAGTAGTTTCTGTATCGATTTTTTCATATCCTCAATTCTTTGTCAAAAATTGATTTTAATATGATTTATATGTAAACATTCACAATGGAAAAACATTGGGACGATTATAAGACAAAAGTAATTTTCGTCAGTACCTACCTGCCCGTGCCGAGAGTAGTTTCTGTATCGATTTTTTCATATCCTCAATTCTTTGTCAAAACTTGATTTTTATACGATTTATATGTAAAGATTCACAATGGAAACACATTGGGACGATTATAAGACAAAAGTAGTTTTCGTCAGTACCTACCTGCCCGTGCCGGGAGTAGTTTCTCTATCGATTTTTTCATATCCTCAATTCTTTGTCAAAACTTGATTTTTATACGATTTATATGTAAAGATTCACAATGGAAACACATTGGGACGATTATAAGCTAAAAGTAGTTTTCGTCAGTACCGACCTGCCCGTGCCGGGAGAAGTTTCTGTATCGATTTTTTCATATCCTCAATTCTTTGTCAAAACTTGATTTTTATACGATTTATATGTAAAGATTCACAATGGAAACACATAGGGACGATTATAAGACAAAAGTAGTTTTCGTCTGTACCTACCTGCCCGTGCCGGGAGTAGTTTCTGTATCGATTTTTTCATATCCTCAATTCTTTGTCAAAACTTGATTTTAATATGATTTATATGTAAACATTCACAATGGAAACACATTGGGACGATTAAAAGACAAAAGTAGTTTTCGTCAGTACCTTCCTGCTCGTGCCGGGAGTAGTTTCTGTATCGATTTTTTCATATCCTCAATTCTTTGTCAAAACTTGATTTTTATACGATTTATATGTAAAGATTCACAATGGAAACACATTGGGACAATTATAAGACAAAAGTAGTTTTCGTCAGTACCTACCTGCCCGTGCCGGGAGTAGTTTCTGTATCGATTTTTTAATATCCTCAATTCTTTGTCAAAACTTGATTTTTATACGATTTATATGTAAAGATTCACAATGGAAACTTATTGGGACGATTATAAGTCAAAAGTAGTTTTCGTCAGTCCCTACCTGCCCGTGCCGGGAGTAGTTTCTGTATCGATTTTTTCATATCCTCAATTCTTTGTCAAAACTTGATTTTTATACGATTTATATGTAAAGATTCACAATTGAAACACATTGGGACGATTATAAGACAAAAGTAGTTTTCGTCAGTACCTACCTGCCCGTGCCGGGAGTAGTTTCTGTATCGATTTTTTCATATCCTCAATTCTTTGTCAAAACTTGATTTTTATACGATTTATATGTAAATATTCACAATGGAAACACATTGGGACGATTATAAGACAAAAGTAGTTTTCGTCAGTACCTACCTGCCCGTGCCGGGAGAAGTTTCTGTATCGATTTTTTCATATCCTCAATTCTTTGTCAAAACTTGATTTTAATATGATTTATATGTAAAGATTCACAATGGAAACACATTGGGACGATTAAAAGACAAAAGTAGTTTTCGTCAGTACCTACCTGCCCGTGCCGGGAGTAGTTTCTGTATCGATTTTTTCATATCCTCAATTCTTTGTCAAAACTTGATTTTAATATGATTTATATGTAAAGATTCACAATGGAAACACATTGGGACGATTAAAAGACAAAAGTAGTTTTCGTCAGTACCTACCTGCCCGTGCCGGGAGTAGTTTCTGTATCGATTTTTTCATATCCTTAATTCTTTGTCGAAACTTGATTTTAATATGATTTATATGTAAAGATTCACAATGGAAACACATTGGGACGATTAAAAGACAAAAGTAGTTTTCGTCAGTACCTACCTGCCCGTGCCGGGAGTAGTTTCTGTATCGATTTTTTCATATCCTCAATTCTTTGTCAAAACTTGATTTTAATATGATTTATATGTAAAGATTCACAATGGAAACACATTGGGACGATTATAAGACAAAAGTAATTTTCGTCAGTACCTACCTACCCGTGCCGGGAGTAGTTTCTTTATCGATTTTTTCATATCCTCAATTCTTTGTCAAAACTTGATTTTTATACGATTTATATGTAAAGATTCACAATGGAAACACATTGGGACGATTATAAGACAAAAGTAGTTTTCGTCAGTACCTACCTGCCCGTGCCGGGAGTAGTTTCTGTATCGATTTTTTCATATCCTCAATTCTTTGTCAAAACTTGATTTTAATACGATTTATATGTAAAGATTCACAATGGAAACACATTGGGACGATTAAAAGACAAAAGTAGTTTACGTCAGTACCTACCTGGCCCGTGCCGAGATTAGTTTCTGTATCGATTTTTTCTTATCCTCAATTCTTTGTCAAAACTTGATTTTTATACGATTTATATGTAAAGATTCACAATGGAAACACATTGGGACGATTATAAGACAAAAGTAGTTTTCGTCAGTACCTACCTGCCCGTGCCGGGAGTAGTTTCTGTATCGATTTTTTAATATCCTCAATTCTTTGTCAATACTTGATTTTTATACGATTTATATGTAAAGATTCTTAATGGAAACACATTGGGACGATTATAAGACAAAAGTAGTTTTCGTCAGTACCTACCTGCCCGTGCCGAGAGTAGTTTCTGTATCGATTTTTTCTTATCCTCAATTCTTTGTCAAAACTTGATTTTTATACGATTTATATGTAAAGATTCACAATGGAAACACATTGGGACGATTATAAGACAAAAGTAGTTTTCGTCAGTACCTACCTGCCCGTGCCGGGAGTAGTTTCTGTATCGATTTTTTCATATCCTCAATTCTTTGTCAAAACTTGATTTTTATACGATTTATATGTAAAGATTCACAATGGAAACACATTGGGACGATTATAAGACAAAAGTAGTTTTCGTCAGTACCTACCTGCCAGTGCCGGGAGTAGTTTCTGTATCGATTTTTTCATATCCTCAATTCTTTGTCAAAACTTGATTTTTATACGATTTATATGTAAAGATTCACAATGGAAACACATTGGGACGATTATAAGACAAAAGTAGTTTTCGTCAGTACCTACCTGCCCGTGCCGGGAGTAGTTTCTGTATCGATTTTTTCATATCCTCAATTCTTTGTCAAAACTTGATTTTTATACGATTTATATGTAAAGATTCACAATGGAAACACATTGGGACGATTATAAGACAAAAGTAGTTTTCGTCAGTACCTACCTGCCCGTGCCGGGAGTAGTTTCTGTATCGATTTTTTCATATCCTCAATTCTTTGTCAAAACTTGATTTTAATACGATTTATATGTAAAGATTCACAATGGAAACACATTGGGACGATTATAAGTCAAAAGTAGTTTTCGTCAGTACCTATCTGCCCGTGCCGGGAGTAGTTTCTGTATCGATTTTTTCATATCCTCAATTCTTTGTCAAAACTTGATTTTTATACGATTTATATGTAAAGATTCACAATGGAAACACATAGGGACGATTATAAGACAAAAGTAGTTTTCGTCTGTACCTACCTGCCCGTGCCGGGAGTAGTTTCTGTATCGATTTTTTCATATCCTCAATTCTTTGTCAAAACTTGATTTTAATATGATTTATATGTAAACATTCACAATGGAAACACATTGGGACGATTAAAAGACAAAAGTAGTTTTCGTCAGTACCTTCCTGCTCGTGCCGGGAGTAGTTTCTGTATCGATTTTTTCATATCCTCAATTCTTTGTCAAAACTTGATTTTTATACGATTTATATGTAAAGATTCACAATGGAAACACATTGGGACGATTAAAAGACAAAAGTAGTTTACGTCAGTACCTACCTGGCCCGTGCCGAGATTAGTTTCTGTATCGATTTTTTCTTATCCTCAATTCTTTGTCAAAACTTGATTTTTATACGATTTATATGTAAAGATTCACAATGGAAACACATTGGGACGATTATAAGACAAAAGTAGTTTTCGTCAGTACCTACCTGCCCGTGCCGGGAGTAGTTTCTGTATCGATTTTTTAATATCCTCAATTCTTTGTCAATACTTGATTTTTATACGATTTATATGTAAAGATTCTTAATGGAAACACATTGGGACGATTATAAGACAAAAGTAGTTTTCGTCAGTACCTACCTGCCCGTGCCGAGAGTAGTTTCTGTATCGATTTTTTCTTATCCTCAATTCTTTGTCAAAACTTGATTTTTATACGATTTATATGTAAAGATTCACAATGGAAACACATTGGGACGATTATAAGACAAAAGTAGTTTTCGTCAGTACCTACCTGCCCGTGCCGGGAGTAGTTTCTGTATCGATTTTTTCATATCCTCAATTCTTTGTCAAAACTTGATTTTTATACGATTTATATGTAAAGATTCACAATGGAAACACATTGGGACGATTATAAGACAAAAGTAGTTTTCGTCAGTACCTACCTGCCAGTGCCGGGAGTAGTTTCTGTATCGATTTTTTCATATCCTCAATTCTTTGTCAAAACTTGATTTTTATACGATTTATATGTAAAGATTCACAATGGAAACACATTGGGACGATTATAAGACAAAAGTAGTTTTCGTCAGTACCTACCTGCCCGTGCCGGGAGTAGTTTCTGTATCGATTTTTTCATATCCTCAATTCTTTGTCAAAACTTGATTTTTATACGATTTATATGTAAAGATTCACAATGGAAACACATTGGGACGATTATAAGACAAAAGTAGTTTTCGTCAGTACCTACCTGCCCGTGCCGGGAGTAGTTTCTGTATCGATTTTTTCATATCCTCAATTCTTTGTCAAAACTTGATTTTAATACGATTTATATGTAAAGATTCACAATGGAAACACATTGGGACGATTATAAGTCAAAAGTAGTTTTCGTCAGTACCTATCTGCCCGTGCCGGGAGTAGTTTCTGTATCGATTTTTTCATATCCTCAATTCTTTGTCAAAACTTGATTTTTATACGATTTATATGTAAAGATTCACAATGGAAACACATTGGGACGATTATAAGACAAAAGTAGTTTTCGTCAGTACCTACCTGCCCGTGCCGGGAGTAGTTTCTGTATCGATTTTTTCATATCCTCAATTCTTTGTCAAAACTTGATTTTTATACGATTTATATGTAAAGATTCACAATGGAAACACATTGGGACGATTATAAGACAAAAGTAGTTTTCGTCAGTACCTACCTGCCCGTGCCGGGAGTAGTTTCTGTATCGATTTTTTAATATCCTCAATTCTTTTTCAAAACTTGATTTTTATACGATTTATATGTAAAGATTCACAATGGAAACTTATTGGGACGATTATAAGACAAAAGTAGTTTTCGTCAGTCCCTACCTGCCCGTGCCGGGAGTAGTTTCTGTATCGATTTTTTCATATCCTCAATTCTTTGTCAAAACTTGATTTTTATACGATTTATATGTAAAGATTCACAATGGAAACACATTGGGACGATTATAAGACAAAAGTAGTTTTCGTCAGTACCTACCTGCCCGTGCCGGGAACAGTTTCTGTATCGATTTTTTCATATCCTCAATTCTTTGTCAAAACTTGATTTTTATACGATTTATATGTAAAGATTCACAATGGAAACACATTGGGACGATTATAAGACAAAAGTAGTTTTCGTCAGTACCTACCTGCCCGTGCCGGGAGTAGTTTCTGTATCGATTTTTTCATATCCTCAATTCTTTGTCAAAACTTGATTTTTATACGATTTATATGTAAAGATTCACAATGGAAACACATTGGGACGATTATAAGACAAAAGTAGTTTTCGTCAGTACCTACCTGCCCGTGCCGGGAGTAGTTTCTGTATCGATTTTTTCATATCCTCAATTCTTTGTCAAAACTTGATTTTTATACGATTTATATGTAAAGATTCACAATGGAAACACATTGGGACGATTATAAGACAAAAGTAGTTTTCGTCAGTACCTACCTGCCCGTGCCGGGAGTAGTTTCTGTATCGATTTTTTCATATCCTCAATTCTTTGTCAAAACTTGATTTTTATACGATTTATATGTAAAGATTCACAATGGAAACACATTGGGACGATTATAAGACAAAAGTAGTTTTCGTCAGTACCTACCTGCCCGTGCCGGGAGTAGTTTCTGTATCGATTTTTTCATATCCTCAATTCTTTGTCAAAACTTGATTTTTATACGATTTATATGTAAAGATTCACAATGGAAACACATTGGGACGATTATAAGACAAAAGTAGTTTTCGTCAGTACCTACCTGCCCGTGCCCGGAGTAGTTTCTGTATCGATTTTTTCATATCCTCAATTCTTTGTCAAAACTTGATTTTAATATGATTTATATGAAAACATTCACAATGGAAACACATTGGGACGATTATAAGACAAAAGAAATTTTCGTCAGTACCTACCTGCCCGTGCCGGGAGTAGTTTCTGTATCGATTGTTTCATATCCTCAATTCTTTGTCAAAACTCGATTTTTATACGATTTATATGTAAAGATTCACAATGGAAACACATTGGGACGATTATAAGACAAAAGTAGTTTTCGTCAGTACCTACCTGCCCGTGCCGGGAGTAGTTTCTCTATAGATCTTTTCATATCCTCAATTCTTTGTCAAAACTTGATTTTTATACGATTTATATGTAAAGATTAACAATGGAAACACATTGGGACGATTATAAGACAAAAGTCGTTTTCGTCAGTACCTACCTGCCCGTGCCGGGAGAAGTTTCTGTATCGATTTTTTCATATCCTCAATTGTTTGTCAAAACTTGATTTTTATACGATTTATATGTAAAGATTCACAATGGAAACACTTTGGGACGATTAAAAGACAAAAGTAGTTTTCGTCAGTACCTTCTTGCTCGTGCCGGGAGTAGTTTCTGTATCGATTTTTTCATATCCTCAATTCTTTGTCAAAAATTGATTTTAATATGATTTATATGTAAACATTCACAATGGAAAAACATTGGGACGATTATAAGACAAAAGTAATTTTCGTCAGTACCTACCTGCCCGTGCCGAGAGTAGTTTCTGTATCGATTTTTTCATATCCTCAATTCTTTGTCAAAACTTGATTTTTATACGATTTATATGTAAAGATTCACAATGGAAACACATTGGGACGATTATAAGACAAAAGTAGTTTTCGTCAGTACCTACCTGCCCGTGCCGGGAGTAGTTTCTCTATCGATTTTTTCATATCCTCAATTCTTTGTCAAAACTTGATTTTTATACGATTTATATGTAAAGATTCACAATGGAAACACATTGGGACGATTATAAGACAAAAGTAGTTTTCGTCAGTACCGACCTGCCCGTGCCGGGAGAAGTTTCTGTATCGATTTTTTCATATCCTCAATTCTTTGTCAAAACTTGATTTTTATACGATTTATATGTAAAGATTCACAATGGAAACACATAGGGACGATTATAAGACAAAAGTAGTTTTCGTCTGTACCTACCTGCCCGTGCCGGGAGTAGTTTCTGTATCGATTTTTTCATATCCTCAATTCTTTGTCAAAACTTGATTTTAATATGATTTATATGTAAACATTCACAATGGAAACACATTGGGACGATTAAAAGACAAAAGTAGTTTTCGTCAGTACCTTCCTGCTCGTGCCGGGAGTAGTTTCTGTATCGATTTTTTCATATCCTCAATTCTTTGTCAAAACTTGATTTTTATACGATTTATATGTAAAGATTCACAATGGAAACACATTGGGACAATTATAAGACAAAAGTAGTTTTCGTCAGTACCTACCTGCCCGTGCCGGGAGTAGTTTCTGTATCGATTTTTTAATATCCTCAATTCTTTGTCAAAACTTGATTTTTATACGATTTATATGTAAAGATTCACAATGGAAACTTATTGGGACGATTATAAGTCAAAAGTAGTTTTCGTCAGTCCCTACCTGCCCGTGCCGGGAGTAGTTTCTGTATCGATTTTTTCATATCCTCAATTCTTTGTCAAAACTTGATTTTTATACGATTTATATGTAAAGATTCACAATTGAAACACATTGGGACGATTATAAGACAAAAGTAGTTTTCGTCAGTACCTACCTGCCCGTGCCGGGAGTAGTTTCTGTATCGATTTTTTCATATCCTCAATTCTTTGTCAAAACTTGATTTTTATACGATTTATATGTAAATATTCACAATGGAAACACATTGGGACGATTATAAGACAAAAGTAGTTTTCGTCAGTACCTACCTGCCCGTGCCGGGAGAAGTTTCTGTATCGATTTTTTCATATCCTCAATTCTTTGTCAAAACTTGATTTTAATATGATTTATATGTAAAGATTCACAATGGAAACACATTGGGACGATTAAAAGACAAAAGTAGTTTTCGTCAGTACCTACCTGCCCGTGCCGGGAGTAGTTTCTGTATCGATTTTTTCATATCCTCAATTCTTTGTCAAAACTTGATTTTAATATGATTTATATGTAAAGATTCACAATGGAAACACATTGGGACGATTAAAAGACAAAAGTAGTTTTCGTCAGTACCTACCTGCCCGTGCCGGGAGTAGTTTCTGTATCGATTTTTTCATATCCTTAATTCTTTGTCGAAACTTGATTTTAATATGATTTATATGTAAAGATTCACAATGGAAACACATTGGGACGATTAAAAGACAAAAGTTGTTTTCGTCAGTACCTACCTGCCCGTGCCGGGAGTAGTTTCTGTATCGATTTTTTCATATCCTCAATTCTTTGTCAAAACTTGATTTTAATATGATTTATATGTAAAGATTCACAATGGAAACACATTGGGACGATTATAAGACAAAAGTAATTTTCGTCAGTACCTACCTACCCGTGCCGGGAGTAGTTTCTTTATCGATTTTTTCATATCCTCAATTCTTTGTCAAAACTTGATTTTTATACGATTTATATGTAAAGATTCACAATGGAAACACATTGGGACGATTATAAGACAAAAGTAGTTTTCGTCAGTACCTACCTGCCCGTGCCGGGAGTAGTTTCTGTATCGATTTTTTCATATCCTCAATTCTTTGTCAAAACTTGATTTTAATACGATTTATATGTAAAGATTCACAATGGAAACACATTGGGACGATTAAAAGACAAAAGTAGTTTACGTCAGTACCTACCTGGCCCGTGCCGAGATTAGTTTCTGTATCGATTTTTTCTTATCCTCAATTCTTTGTCAAAACTTGATTTTTATACGATTTATATGTAAAGATTCACAATGGAAACACATTGGGACGATTATAAGACAAAAGTAGTTTTCGTCAGTACCTACCTGCCCGTGCCGGGAGTAGTTTCTGTATCGATTTTTTAATATCCTCAATTCTTTGTCAATACTTGATTTTTATACGATTTATATGTAAAGATTCTTAATGGAAACACATTGGGACGATTATAAGACAAAAGTAGTTTTCGTCAGTACCTACCTGCCCGTGCCGAGAGTAGTTTCTGTATCGATTTTTTCTTATCCTCAATTCTTTGTCAAAACTTGATTTTTATACGATTTATATGTAAAGATTCACAATGGAAACACATTGGGACGATTATAAGACAAAAGTAGTTTTCGTCAGTACCTACCTGCCCGTGCCGGGAGTAGTTTCTGTATCGATTTTTTCATATCCTCAATTCTTTGTCAAAACTTGATTTTTATACGATTTATATGTAAAGATTCACAATGGAAACACATTGGGACGATTATAAGACAAAAGTAGTTTTCGTCAGTACCTACCTGCCAGTGCCGGGAGTAGTTTCTGTATCGATTTTTTCATATCCTCAATTCTTTGTCAAAACTTGATTTTTATACGATTTATATGTAAAGATTCACAATGGAAACACATTGGGACGATTATAAGACAAAAGTAGTTTTCGTCAGTACCTACCTGCCCGTGCCGGGAGTAGTTTCTGTATCGATTTTTTCATATCCTCAATTCTTTGTCAAAACTTGATTTTTATACGATTTATATGTAAAGATTCACAATGGAAACACATTGGGACGATTATAAGACAAAAGTAGTTTTCGTCAGTACCTACCTGCCCGTGCCGGGAGTAGTTTCTGTATCGATTTTTTCATATCCTCAATTCTTTGTCAAAACTTGATTTTAATACGATTTATATGTAAAGATTCACAATGGAAACACATTGGGACGATTATAAGTCAAAAGTAGTTTTCGTCAGTACCTATCTGCCCGTGCCGGGAGTAGTTTCTGTATCGATTTTTTCATATCCTCAATTCTTTGTCAAAACTTGATTTTTATACGATTTATATGTAAAGATTCACAATGGAAACACATAGGGACGATTATAAGACAAAAGTAGTTTTCGTCTGTACCTACCTGCCCGTGCCGGGAGTAGTTTCTGTATCGATTTTTTCATATCCTCAATTCTTTGTCAAAACTTGATTTTAATATGATTTATATGTAAACATTCACAATGGAAACACATTGGGACGATTAAAAGACAAAAGTAGTTTTCGTCAGTACCTTCCTGCTCGTGCCGGGAGTAGTTTCTGTATCGATTTTTTCATATCCTCAATTCTTTGTCAAAACTTGATTTTTATACGATTTATATGTAAAGATTCACAATGGAAACACATTGGGACAATTATAAGACAAAAGTAGTTTTCGTCAGTACCTACCTGCCCGTGCCGGGAGTAGTTTCTGTATCGATTTTTTAATATCCTCAATTCTTTGTCAAAACTTGATTTTTATACGATTTATATGTAAAGATTCACAATGGAAACTTATTGGGACGATTATAAGTCAAAAGTAGTTTTCGTCAGTCCCTACCTGCCCGTGCCGGGAGTAGTTTCTGTATCGATTTTTTCATATCCTCAATTCTTTGTCAAAACTTGATTTTTATACGATTTATATGTAAAGATTCACAATTGAAACACATTGGGACGATTATAAGACAAAAGTAGTTTTCGTCAGTACCTACCTGCCCGTGCCGGGAGTAGTTTCTGTATCGATTTTTTCATATCCTCAATTCTTTGTCAAAACTTGATTTTTATACGATTTATATGTAAATATTCACAATGGAAACACATTGGGACGATTATAAGACAAAAGTAGTTTTCGTCAGTACCTACCTGCCCGTGCCGGGAGAAGTTTCTGTATCGATTTTTTCATATCCTCAATTCTTTGTCAAAACTTGATTTTAATATGATTTATATGTAAAGATTCACAATGGAAACACATTGGGACGATTAAAAGACAAAAGTAGTTTTCGTCAGTACCTACCTGCCCGTGCCGGGAGTAGTTTCTGTATCGATTTTTTCATATCCTCAATTCTTTGTCAAAACTTGATTTTAATATGATTTATATGTAAAGATTCACAATGGAAACACATTGGGACGATTAAAAGACAAAAGTAGTTTTCGTCAGTACCTACCTGCCCGTGCCGGGAGTAGTTTCTGTATCGATTTTTTCATATCCTTAATTCTTTGTCGAAACTTGATTTTAATATGATTTATATGTAAAGATTCACAATGGAAACACATTGGGACGATTAAAAGACAAAAGTAGTTTTCGTCAGTACCTACCTGCCCGTGCCGGGAGTAGTTTCTGTATCGATTTTTTCATATCCTCAATTCTTTGTCAAAACTTGATTTTAATATGATTTATATGTAAAGATTCACAATGGAAACACATTGGGACGATTATAAGACAAAAGTAATTTTCGTCAGTACCTACCTACCCGTGCCGGGAGTAGTTTCTTTATCGATTTTTTCATATCCTCAATTCTTTGTCAAAACTTGATTTTTATACGATTTATATGTAAAGATTCACAATGGAAACACATTGGGACGATTATAAGACAAAAGTAGTTTTCGTCAGTACCTACCTGCCCGTGCCGGGAGTAGTTTCTGTATCGATTTTTTCATATCCTCAATTCTTTGTCAAAACTTGATTTTAATACGATTTATATGTAAAGATTCACAATGGAAACACATTGGGACGATTAAAAGACAAAAGTAGTTTACGTCAGTACCTACCTGGCCCGTGCCGAGATTAGTTTCTGTATCGATTTTTTCTTATCCTCAATTCTTTGTCAAAACTTGATTTTTATACGATTTATATGTAAAGATTCACAATGGAAACACATTGGGACGATTATAAGACAAAAGTAGTTTTCGTCAGTACCTACCTGCCCGTGCCGGGAGTAGTTTCTGTATCGATTTTTTAATATCCTCAATTCTTTGTCAATACTTGATTTTTATACGATTTATATGTAAAGATTCTTAATGGAAACACATTGGGACGATTATAAGACAAAAGTAGTTTTCGTCAGTACCTACCTGCCCGTGCCGAGAGTAGTTTCTGTATCGATTTTTTCTTATCCTCAATTCTTTGTCAAAACTTGATTTTTATACGATTTATATGTAAAGATTCACAATGGAAACACATTGGGACGATTATAAGACAAAAGTAGTTTTCGTCAGTACCTACCTGCCCGTGCCGGGAGTAGTTTCTGTATCGATTTTTTCATATCCTCAATTCTTTGTCAAAACTTGATTTTTATACGATTTATATGTAAAGATTCACAATGGAAACACATTGGGACGATTATAAGACAAAAGTAGTTTTCGTCAGTACCTACCTGCCAGTGCCGGGAGTAGTTTCTGTATCGATTTTTTCATATCCTCAATTCTTTGTCAAAACTTGATTTTTATACGATTTATATGTAAAGATTCACAATGGAAACACATTGGGACGATTATAAGACAAAAGTAGTTTTCGTCAGTACCTACCTGCCCGTGCCGGGAGTAGTTTCTGTATCGATTTTTTCATATCCTCAATTCTTTGTCAAAACTTGATTTTTATACGATTTATATGTAAAGATTCACAATGGAAACACATTGGGACGATTATAAGACAAAAGTAGTTTTCGTCAGTACCTACCTGCCCGTGCCGGGAGTAGTTTCTGTATCGATTTTTTCATATCCTCAATTCTTTGTCAAAACTTGATTTTAATACGATTTATATGTAAAGATTCACAATGGAAACACATTGGGACGATTATAAGTCAAAAGTAGTTTTCGTCAGTACCTATCTGCCCGTGCCGGGAGTAGTTTCTGTATCGATTTTTTCATATCCTCAATTCTTTGTCAAAACTTGATTTTTATACGATTTATATGTAAAGATTCACAATGGAAACACATTGGGACGATTATAAGACAAAAGTAGTTTTCGTCAGTACCTACCTGCCCGTGCCGGGAGTAGTTTCTGTATCGATTTTTTCATATCCTCAATTCTTTGTCAAAACTTGATTTTTATACGATTTATATGTAAAGATTCACAATGGAAACACATTGGGACGATTATAAGACAAAAGTAGTTTTCGTCAGTACCTACCTGCCCGTGCCGGGAGTAGTTTCTGTATCGATTTTTTAATATCCTCAATTCTTTTTCAAAACTTGATTTTTATACGATTTATATGTAAAGATTCACAATGGAAACTTATTGGGACGATTATAAGACAAAAGTAGTTTTCGTCAGTCCCTACCTGCCCGTGCCGGGAGTAGTTTCTGTATCGATTTTTTCATATCCTCAATTCTTTGTCAAAACTTGATTTTTATACGATTTATATGTAAAGATTCACAATGGAAACACATTGGGACGATTATAAGACAAAAGTAGTTTTCGTCAGTACCTACCTGCCCGTGCCGGGAACAGTTTCTGTATCGATTTTTTCATATCCTCAATTCTTTGTCAAAACTTGATTTTTATACGATTTATATGTAAAGATTCACAATGGAAACACATTGGGACGATTATAAGACAAAAGTAGTTTTCGTCAGTACCTACCTGCCCGTGCCGGGAGTAGTTTCTGTATCGATTTTTTCATATCCTCAATTCTTTGTCAAAACTTGATTTTTATACGATTTATATGTAAAGATTCACAATGGAAACACATTGGGACGATTATAAGACAAAAGTAGTTTTCGTCAGTACCTACCTGCCCGTGCCGGGAGTAGTTTCTGTATCGATTTTTTCATATCCTCAATTCTTTGTCAAAACTTGATTTTTATACGATTTATATGTAAAGATTCACAATGGAAACACATTGGGACGATTATAAGACAAAAGTAGTTTTCGTCAGTACCTACCTGCCCGTGCCGGGAGTAGTTTCTGTATCGATTTTTTCATATCCTCAATTCTTTGTCAAAACTTGATTTTTATACGATTTATATGTAAAGATTCACAATGGAAACACATTGGGACGATTATAAGACAAAAGTAGTTTTCGTCAGTACCTACCTGCCCGTGCCGGGAGTAGTTTCTGTATCGATTTTTTCATATCCTCAATTCTTTGTCAAAACTTGATTTTTATACGATTTATATGTAAAGATTCACAATGGAAACACATTGGGACGATTATAAGACAAAAGTAGTTTTCGTCAGTACCTACCTGCCCGTGCCCGGAGTAGTTTCTGTATCGATTTTTTCATATCCTCAATTCTTTGTCAAAACTTGATTTTAATATGATTTATATGAAAACATTCACAATGGAAACACATTGGGACGATTATAAGACAAAAGAAATTTTCGTCAGTACCTACCTGCCCGTGCCGGGAGTAGTTTCTGTATCGATTGTTTCATATCCTCAATTCTTTGTCAAAACTTGATTTTTATACGATTTATATGTAAAGATTCACAATGGAAACACATTGGGACGATTATAAGACAAAAGTAGTTTTCGTCAGTATCTACCTGCCCGTGCCGGGAGTAGTTTCTGTATCAATTTTTTCATATCCTCAATTCTTTGTCAAAACTTGATTTTTATACGATTTATATGTAAAGATTCACAATGGAAACACATTGGGACGATTATAAGACAAAAGTAGTTTTCGTCAGTACCTACCTGCCCGTGCCGGGAGTAGTTTCTGTATCGATTTTTTAATATCCTCAATTCTTTGTCAAAACTTGATTTTAATACGATTTATATGTAAAGATTCACAATGGAAACACATTGGGACGATTATAAGACAAAAGTAGTTTTCGTCAGTACCTACCTGCCCGTGCCGGGAGTAGTTTCTGTATCGATTTTTTCATATCCTCAATTCTTTGTCAAAACTTGATTTTAATACGATTTATATGTAAAGATTCACAATGGAAACACATTGGGACGATTATAAGTCAAAAGTAGTTTTCGTCAGTACCTATCTGCCCGTGCCGGGAGTAGTTTCTGTATCGATTTTTTCATATCCTCAATTCTTTGTCAAAACTTGATTTTTATACGATTTATATGTAAAGATTCACAATGGAAACACATTGGGACGATTATAAGACAAAAGTAGTTTTCGTCAGTACCTACCTGCCCGTGCCGGGAGTAGTTTCTGTATCGATTTTTTCATATCCTCAATTCTTTGTCAAAACTTGATTTTTATACGATTTATATGTAAAGATTCACAATGGAAACACATTGGGACGATTATAAGACAAAAGTAGTTTTCGTCAGTACCTACCTGCCCGTGCCGGGAGTAGTTTCTGTATCGATTTTTTCATATCCTCAATTCTTTGTCAAAACTTGATTTTTATACGATTTATATGTAAAGATTCACAATGGAAACACATTGGGACGATTATAAGACAAAAGTAGTTTTCGTCAGTACCTACCTGCCCGTGCCGGGAGTAGTTTCTGTATCGATTTTTTCATATCCTCAATTCTTTGTCAAAACTAGATTTTTATACGATTTATATGTAAAGATTAACAATGGAAACACATAGGGACGATTATAAGACAAAAGTAGTTTTCGTCAGTACCTACCTGCCCGTGCCGGGAGTAGTTTCTGTATCGATTTTTTAATATCCTCAATTCTTTGTCAAAACTTGATTTTAATACGATTTATATGTAAAGATTCACAATGGAAACACATTGGGACGATTATAAGACAAAAGTAGTTTTCGTCAGTACCTACCTGCCCGTGCCGGGAGTAGTTTCTGTATCGATTTTTTCATATCCTCAATTCTTTGTCAAAACTTGATTTTTATACGATTTATATGTAAAGATTCACAATGGAAACACATTGGGACGATTATAAGACAAAAGTAGTTTTCGTCAGTACCTACCTGCCCGTGCCGGGAGTAGTTTCTGTATCGATTTTTTCATATCCACAATTCTTTGTCAAAACTTGATTTTTATACGATTTATATGTAAAGATTAACAATGGAAACACATTGGGACGATTATAAGACAAAAGTCGTTTTCGTCAGTCCCTACCTGCCCGTGCCGGGAGTAGTTTCTGTATCGATTTTTTAATATCCTCAATTCTTTGTCAAAACTCGATTTTTATACGATTTATATGTAAAGATTCACAATGGAAACACATTGGGACGATTATAAGACAAAAGTAGTTTTCGTCAGTACCTACCTGCCCGTGCCGGGAGTAGTTTCTCTATAGATTTTTTCATATCCTCAATTCTTTGTCAAAACTTGATTTTTATACGATTTATATGTAAAGATTAACAATGGAAACACATTGGGACGATTATAAGACAAAAGTCGTTTTCGTCAGTACCTACCTGCCCGTGCCGGGAGAAGTTTCTGTATCGATTTTTTCATATCCTCAATTGTTTGTCAAAACTTGATTTTTATACGATTTATATGTAAAGATTCACAATGGAAACACTTTGGGACGATTAAAAGACAAAAGTAGTTTTCGTCAGTACCTTCTTGCTCGTGCCGGGAGTAGTTTCTGTATCGATTTTTTCATATCCTCAATTCTTTGTCAAAAATTGATTTTAATATGATTTATATGTAAACATTCACAATGGAAAAACATTGGGACGATTATAAGACAAAAGTAATTTTCGTCAGTACCTACCTGCCCGTGCCGAGAGTAGTTTCTGTATCGATTTTTTCATATCCTCAATTCTTTGTCAAAACTTGATTTTTATACGATTTATATGTAAAGATTCACAATGGAAACACATTGGGACGATTATAAGACAAAAGTAGTTTTCGTCAGTACCTACCTGCCCGTGCCGGGAGTAGTTTCTCTATCGATTTTTTCATATCCTCAATTCTTTGTCAAAACTTGATTTTTATACGATTTATATGTAAAGATTCACAATGGAAACACATTGGGACGATTATAAGCTAAAAGTAGTTTTCGTCAGTACCGACCTGCCCGTGCCGGGAGAAGTTTCTGTATCGATTTTTTCATATCCTCAATTCTTTGTCAAAACTTGATTTTTATACGATTTATATGTAAAGATTCACAATGGAAACACATAGGGACGATTATAAGACAAAAGTAGTTTTCGTCTGTACCTACCTGCCCGTGCCGGGAGTAGTTTCTGTATCGATTTTTTCATATCCTCAATTCTTTGTCAAAACTTGATTTTAATATGATTTATATGTAAACATTCACAATGGAAACACATTGGGACGATTATAAGACAAAAGTAATTTTCGTCAGTACCTACCTACCTGCCCGTGCCGGGAGTAGTTTCTGTATCGATTTTTTCATATCCTCAATTCTTTGTCAAAACTTGATTTTTATACGATTTATATGTAAAGATTCACAATGGAAACACATTGGGACGATTATAAGACAAAAGTAGTTTTCGTCAGTACCTACCTGCCCGTGCCGGGAGTAGTTTCTGTATCGATTTTTTCATATCCTCAATTCTTTGTCAAAACTTGATTTTTATACGATTTATATGTAAAGATTCACAATGGAAACACATTGGGACGATTATAAGACAAAAGTAGTTTTCGTCAGTACCTACCTGCCCGTGCCGGGAGTAGTTTCTGTATCGATTTTTTAATATCCTCAATTCTTTGTCAATACTTGATTTTTATACGATTTATATGTAAAGATTCTTAATGGAAACACATTGGGACGATTATAAGACAAAAGTAGTTTTCGTCAGTACCTACCTGCCCGTGCCGAGAGTAGTTTCTGTATCGATTTTTTCTTATCCTCAATTCTTTGTCAAAACTTGATTTTTATACGATTTATATGTAAAGATTCACAATGGAAACACATTGGGACGATTATAAGACAAAAGTAGTTTTCGTCAGTACCTACCTGCCCGTGCCGGGAGTAGTTTCTGTATCGATTTTTTCATATCCTCAATTCTTTGTCAAAACTTGATTTTTATACGATTTATATGTAAAGATTCACAATGGAAACACATTGGGACGATTATAAGCTAAAAGTAGTTTTCGTCAGTACCGACCTGCCCGTGCCGGGAGAAGTTTCTGTATCGATTTTTTCATATCCTCAATTCTTTGTCAAAACTTGATTTTTATACGATTTATATGTAAAGATTCACAATGGAAACACATAGGGACGATTATAAGACAAAAGTAGTTTTCGTCTGTACCTACCTGCCCGTGCCGGGAGTAGTTTCTGTATCGATTTTTTCATATCCTCAATTCTTTGTCAAAACTTGATTTTAATATGATTTATATGTAAACATTCACAATGGAAACACATTGGGACGATTATAAGACAAAAGTAATTTTCGTCAGTACCTACCTGCCCGTGCCGGGAGTAGTTTCTGTATCGATTTTTTCATATCCTCAATTCTTTGTCAAAACTTGATTTTTATACGATTTATATGTAAAGATTCACAATGGAAACACATTGGGACGATTATAAGACAAAAGTAATTTTCGTCAGTACCTACCTGCCCGTGCCGGGAGTAGTTTCTGTATCGATTGTTTCATATCCTCAATTCTTTGTCAAAACTTGATTTTTATACGATTTATATGTAAAGATTCACAATGGAAACACATTGGGACGATTATAAGACAAAAGTAGTTTTCGTCAGTACCTACCTGCCCGTGCCGGGAGTAGTTTCTGTATCGATTTTTTCATATCCTCAATTCTTTGTCAAAACTTGATTTTTATACGATTTATATGTAAAGATTCACAATGGAAACACATAGGGACGATTATAAGACAAAAGTAGTTTTCGTCAGTACCTACCTGCCCGTGCCGGGAGTAGTTTCTGTATCGATTTTTTCATATCCTCAATTCTTTGTCAAAACTTGATTTTTATACGATTTATATGTAAAGATTCACTATGGAAACACATTGGGACGATTATAAGACAAAAGTAGTTTTCGTCAGTACCTACCTGCCCGTGCCGGGAGTAGTTTCTGTATCGATTTTTTCATATCCTCAATTCTTTGTCAAAACTTGATTTTAATATGATTTGTATGTAAACATTCGCAATGGAAATACATTGGGACGATTAAAAGACAAAAGTAGTTTTCGTCAGTACCTACCTGCCCGTGCCGGGAGTAGTTTCTATATCGATTTTTTCATATCCTCAATTGTTTGTCAAAACTTGATTTTAATATGATTTATATGTAAACATTCACAATGGAAACACATTGGGACGATTAAAAGACAAAAGTAGTTTTCGTCAGTACCTTCCTGCTCGTGCCGGGAGTAGTTTCTGTATCGATTTTTTCATATCCTCAATTCTTTGTCAAAACTTGATTTTTATACGATTTATATGTAAAGATTCACAATGGAAACACATTGGGACGATTATAAGACAAAAGTAGTTTTCGTCAGTACCTACCTGCCCGTGCCGGGAGTAGTTTCTGTATCGATTTTTTCATATCCTCAATTCTTTGTCAAAACTTGATTTTAATATGATTTATATGTAAACATTCACAATGGAAACACATTGGGACGATTATAAGACAAAAGTAATTTTCGTCAGTACCTACCTGCCCGTGCCGGGAGTAGTTTCTGTATCGATTTTTTCATATCCTCAATTCTTTGTCAAAACTTGATTTTTATATGATTTATATGTAAAGATTCACAATGGAAACACATTGGGACGATTATAAGACAAAAGTAATTTTCGTCAGTACCTACCTGCCCGTGCCGGGAGTAGTTTCTGTATCGATTGTTTCATATCCTCAATTCTTTGTCAAAACTTGATTTTTATACGATTTATATGTAAAGATTCACAATGGAAACACATTGGGACGATTATAAGACAAAAGTAGTTTTCGTCAGTACCTACCTGCCCGTGCCGGGAGTAGTTTCTGTATCGATTTTTTCATATCCTCAATTCTTTGTCAAAACTTGATTTTTATACGATTTATATGTAAAGATTCACAATGGAAACACATTGGGACGATTATAAGACAAAAGTAGTTTTCGTCAGTACCTACCTGCCCGTGCCGGGAGTAGTTTCTGTATCGATTTTTTCATATCCTCAATTCTTTGTCAAAACTTGATTTTTATACGATTTATATGTAAAGATTCACAATGGAAACACATTGGGACGATTATAAGACAAAAGTAGTTTTCGTCAGTACCTACCTGCCCGTGCCGGGAGTAGTTTCTGTATCGATTTTTTCATATCCTCAATTCTTTGTCAAAACTTGATTTTTATACGATTTATATGTAAAGATTCACAATGGAAACACATTGGGACGATTATAAGACAAAAGTAGTTTTCGTCAGTACCTACCTGCCCGTGCCGGGAGTAGTTTCTGTATCGATTTTTTCATATCCTCAATTCTTTGTCAAAACTTGATTTTTATACGATTTATATGTAAAGATTCACAATGGAAACACATTGGGACGATTATAAGACAAAAGTAGTTTTCGTCAGTACCTACCTGCCCGTGCCGGGAGTAGTTTCTGTATCGATTTTTTCATATCCTCAATTCTTTGTCAAAACTTGATTTTAATACGATTTATATGTAAAGATTCACAATGGAAACACATTGGGACGATTATAAGTCAAAAGTAGTTTTCGTCAGTACCTATCTGCCCGTGCCGGGAGTAGTTTCTGTATCGATTTTTTCATATCCTCAATTCTTTGTCAAAACTTGATTTTTATACGATTTATATGTAAAGATTCACAATGGAAACACATTGGGACGATTATAAGACAAAAGTAGTTTTCGTCAGTACCTACCTGCCCGTGCCGGGAGTAGTTTCTGTATCGATTTTTTCATATCCTCAATTCTTTGTCAAAACTTGATTTTTATACGATTTATATGTAAAGATTCACAATGGAAACACATTGGGACGATTATAAGACAAAAGTAGTTTTCGTCAGTACCTACCTGCCCGTGCCGGGAGTAGTTTCTGTATCGATTTTTTAATATCCTCAATTCTTTGTCAAAACTTGATTTTTATACGATTTATATGTAAAGATTCACAATGGAAACACATTGGGACGATTATAAGACAAAAGTAGTTTTCGTCAGTACCTACCTGCCCGTGCCGGGAGTAGTTTCTGTATCGATTTTTTCATATCCTCAATTCTTTGTCAAAACTTGATTTTTATACGATTTATATGTAAAGATTCACAATGGAAACACATTGGGACGATTATAAGACAAAAGTAGTTTTCGTCAGTACCTACCTGCCCGTGCCGGGAGTAGTTTCTGTATCGATTTTTTCATATCCTCAATTCTTTGTCAAAACTTGATTTTTATACGATTTATATGTAAAGATTCACAATGGAAACACATTGGGACGATTATAAGACAAAAGTAGTTTTCGTCAGTACCTACCTGCCCGTGCCGGGAGTAGTTTCTGTATCGATTTTTTCATATCCTCAATTCTTTGTCAAAACTAGATTTTTATACGATTTATATGTAAAGATTAACAATGGAAACACATAGGGACGATTATAAGACAAAAGTAGTTTTCGTCAGTACCTACCTGCCCGTGCCGGGAGTAGTTTCTGTATCGATTTTTTAATATCCTCAATTCTTTGTCAAAACTTGATTTTTATACGATTTATATGTAAAGATTCACAATGGAAACACATTGGGACGATTATAAGACAAAAGTAGTTTTCGTCAGTACCTACCTGCCCGTGCCGGGAGTAGTTTCTGTATCGATTTTTTCATATCCTCAATTCTTTGTCAAAACTTGATTTTTATACGATTTATATGTAAAGATTCACAATGGAAACACATTGGGACGATTATAAGACAAAAGTAGTTTTCGTCAGTACCTACCTGCCCGTGCCGGGAGTAGTTTCTGTATCGATTTTTTCATATCCACAATTCTTTGTCAAAACTTGATTTTTATACGATTTATATGTAAAGATTAACAATGGAAACACATTGGGACGATTATAAGACAAAAGTCGTTTTCGTCAGTCCCTACCTGCCCGTGCCGGGAGTAGTTTCTGTATCGATTTTTTAATATCCTCAATTCTGTGTCAAAACTCGATTTTTATACGATTTATATGTAAAGATTAACAATGGAAACACATTGGGACGATTATAAGACAAAAGTCGTTTTCGTCAGTCCCTACCTGCCCGTGCCGGGAGTAGTTTCTGTATCGATTTTTTAATATCCTCAATTCTGTGTCAAAACTCGATTTTTATACGATTTATATGTAAAGATTCACAATGGAAACACATTGGGACGATTATAAGACAAAAGTAGTTTTCGTCAGTACCTACCTGCCCGTGCCGGGAGTAGTTTCTCTATAGATTTTTTCATATCCTCAATTGTTTGTCAAAACTTGATTTTTATACGATTTATATGTAAAGATTCACAATGGAAACACTTTGGGACGATTAAAAGACAAAAGTAGTTTTCGTCAGTACCTACTTGATTTTTATACGATTTATATGTAAAGATTCACAATGGAAACACTTTGGGACGATTAAAAGACAAAAGTAGTTTTCGTCAGTACCTTCTTGCTCGTGCCGGGAGTAGTTTCTGTATCGATTTTTTCATATCCTCAATTCTTTGTCAAAAATTGATTTTAATATGATTTATATGTAAACATTCACAATGGAAAAACATTGGGACGATTATAAGACAAAAGTAATTTTCGTCAGTACCTACCTGCCCGTGCCGAGAGTAGTTTCTGTATCGATTTTTTCATATCCTCAATTCTTTGTCAAAACTTGATTTTTATACGATTTATATGTAAAGATTCACAATGGAAACACATTGGGACGATTATAAGACAAAAGTAGTTTTCGTCAGTACCTACCTGCCCGTGCCGGGAGTAGTTTCTCTATCGATTTTTTCATATCCTCAATTGTTTGTCAAAACTTGATTTTTATACGATTTATATGTAAAGATTCACAATGGAAACACATTGGGACGATTATAAGCTAAAAGTAGTTTTCGTCAGTACCTACCTGCCCGTGCCGGGAGTAGTTTCTGTATCGATTTTTTCATATCCTCAATTCTTTGTCAAAACTTGATTTTTATACGATTTATATGTAAAGATTCACAATGGAAACACATAGGGACGATTATAAGACAAAAGTAGTTTTCGTCTGTACCTACCTGACCGTGCCGGGAGTAGTTTCTGTATCGATTTTTTCATATCCTCAATTCTTTGTCAAAACTTGATTTTAATATGATTTATATGTAAACATTCACAATGGAAACACATTGGGACGATTATAAGACAAAAGTAATTTTCGTCAGTACCTACCTGCCCGTGCCGGGAGTAGTTTCTGTATCGATTTTTTCATATCCTCAATTCTTTGTCAAAACTTGATTTTTATACGATTTATATGTAAAGATTCACAATGGAAACACATTGGGACGATTATAAGACAAAAGTAGTTTTCGTCAGTACCTACCTGCCCGTGCCGGGAGTAGTTTCTGTATCGATTTTTTCATATCCTCAATTCTTTGTCAAAACTTGATTTTTATACGATTTATATGTAAAGATTCACAATGGAAACACATTGGGACGATTATAAGACAAAAGTAGTTTTCGTCAGTACCTACCTGCCCGTGCCGGGAGTAGTTTCTGTATCGATTTTTTAATATCCTCAATTCTTTGTCAATACTTGATTTTTATACGATTTATATGTAAAGATTCTTAATGGAAACACATTGGGACGATTATAAGACAAAAGTAGTTTTCGTCAGTACCTACCTGCCCGTGCCGAGAGTAGTTTCTGTATCGATTTTTTCTTATCCTCAATTCTTTGTCAAAACTTGATTTTTATACGATTTATATGTAAAGATTCACAATGGAAACACATTGGGACGATTATAAGACAAAAGTAGTTTTCGTCAGTACCTACCTGCCCGTGCCGGGAGTAGTTTCTGTATCGATTTTTTCATATCCTCAATTCTTTGTCAAAACTTGATTTTTATACGATTTATATGTAAAGATTCACAATGGAAACACATTGGGACGATTATAAGCTAAAAGTAGTTTTCGTCAGTACCGACCTGCCCGTGCCGGGAGAAGTTTCTGTATCGATTTTTTCATATCCTCAATTCTTTGTCAAAACTTGATTTTTATACGATTTATATGTAAAGATTCACAATGGAAACACATAGGGACGATTATAAGACAAAAGTAGTTTTCGTCTGTACCTACCTGCCCGTGCCGGGAGTAGTTTCTGTATCGATTTTTTCATATCCTCAATTCTTTGTCAAAACTTGATTTTAATATGATTTATATGTAAACATTCACAATGGAAACACATTGGGACGATTATAAGACAAAAGTAATTTTCGTCAGTACCTACCTGCCCGTGCCGGGAGTAGTTTCTGTATCGATTTTTTCATATCCTCAATTCTTTGTCAAAACTTGATTTTTATACGATTTATATGTAAAGATTAACAATGGAAACACATTGGGACGATTATAAGACAAAAGTCGTTTTCGTCAGTCCCTACCTGCCCGTGCCGGGAGTAGTTTCTGTATCGATTTTTTAATATCCTCAATTCTTTGTCAAAACTCGATTTTTATACGATTTATATGTAAAGATTCACAATGGAAACACATTGGGACGATTATAAGACAAAAGTAGTTTTCGTCAGTACCTACCTGCCCGTGCCGGGAGTAGTTTCTCTATAGATTTTTTCATATCCTCAATTCTTTGTCAAAACTTGATTTTTATACGATTTATATGTAAAGATTAACAATGGAAACACATTGGGACGATTATAAGACAAAAGTCGTTTTCGTCAGTACCTACCTGCCCGTGCCGGGAGAAGTTTCTGTATCGATTTTTTCATATCCTCAATTGTTTGTCAAAACTTGATTTTTATACGATTTATATGTAAAGATTCACAATGGAAACACTTTGGGACGATTAAAAGACAAAAGTAGTTTTCGTCAGTACCTTCTTGCTCGTGCCGGGAGTAGTTTCTGTATCGATTTTTTCATATCCTCAATTCTTTGTCAAAAATTGATTTTAATATGATTTATATGTAAACATTCACAATGGAAAAACATTGGGACGATTATAAGACAAAAGTAATTTTCGTCAGTACCTACCTGCCCGTGCCGAGAGTAGTTTCTGTATCGATTTTTTCATATCCTCAATTCTTTGTCAAAACTTGATTTTTATACGATTTATATGTAAAGATTCACAATGGAAACACATTGGGACGATTATAAGACAAAAGTAGTTTTCGTCAGTACCTACCTGCCCGTGCCGGGAGTAGTTTCTCTATCGATTTTTTCATATCCTCAATTCTTTGTCAAAACTTGATTTTAATATGATTTATATGTAAAGATTCACAATGGAAACACATTGGGACGATTATAAGCTAAAAGTAGTTTTCGTCAGTACCGACCTGCCCGTGCCGGGAGAAGTTTCTGTATCGATTTTTTCATATCCTCAATTCTTTGTCAAAACTTGATTTTTATACGATTTATATGTAAAGATTCACAATGGAAACACATAGGGACGATTATAAGACAAAAGTAGTTTTCGTCTGTACCTACCTGCCCGTGCCGGGAGTAGTTTCTGTATCGATTTTTTCATATCCTCAATTCTTTGTCAAAACTTGATTTTAATATGATTTATATGTAAACATTCACAATGGAAACACATTGGGACGATTATAAGACAAAAGTAATTTTCGTCAGTACCTACCTGCCCGTGCCGGGAGTAGTTTCTGTATCGATTTTTTCATATCCTCAATTCTTTGTCAAAACTTGATTTTTATACGATTTATATGTAAAGATTCACAATGGAAACACATTGGGACGATTATAAGACAAAAGTAGTTTTCGTCAGTACCTACCTGCCCGTGCCGGGAGTAGTTTCTGTATCGATTTTTTCATATCCTCAATTCTTTGTCAAAACTTGATTTTTATACGATTTATATGTAAAGATTCACAATGGAAACACATTGGGACGATTATAAGACAAAAGTAGTTTTCGTCAGTACCTACCTGCCCGTGCCGGGAGTAGTTTCTGTATCGATTTTTTAATATCCTCAATTCTTTGTTAATACTTGATTTTTATACGATTTATATGTAAAGATTCTTAATGGAAACACATTGGGACGATTATAAGACAAAAGTAGTTTTCGTCAGTACCTACCTGCCCGTGCCGAGAGTAGTTTCTGTATCGATTTTTTCTTATCCTCAATTCTTTGTCAAAACTTGATTTTTATACGATTTATATGTAAAGATTCACAATGGAAACACATTGGGACGATTATAAGACAAAAGTAGTTTTCGTCAGTACCTACCTGCCCGTGCCGGGAGTAGTTTCTGTATCGATTTTTTCATATCCTCAATTCTTTGTCAAAACTTGATTTTTATACGATTTATATGTAAAGATTCACAATGGAAACACATTGGGACGATTATAAGCTAAAAGTAGTTTTCGTCAGTACCGACCTGCCCGTGCCGGGAGAAGTTTCTGTATCGATTTTTTCATATCCTCAATTCTTTGTCAAAACTTGATTTTTATACGATTTATATGTAAAGATTCACAGTGGAAACACATAGGGACGATTATAAGACAAAAGTAGTTTTCGTCTGTACCTACCTGCCCGTGCCGGGAGTAGTTTCTGTATCGATTTTTTCATATCCTCAATTCTTTGTCAAAACTTGATTTTAATATGATTTATATGTAAACATTCACAATGGAAACACATTGGGACGATTATAAGACAAAAGTAATTTTCGTCAGTACCTACCTGCCCGTGCCGGGAGTAGTTTCTGTATCGATTTTTTCATATCCTCAATTCTTTGTCAAAACTTGATTTTTATACGATTTATATGTAAAGATTCACAATGGAAACACATTGGGACGATTATAAGACAAAAGTAATTTTCGTCAGTACCTACCTGCCCGTGCCGGGAGTAGTTTCTGTATCGATTGTTTCATATCCTCAATTCTTTGTCAAAACTTGATTTTTATACGATTTATATGTAAAGATTCACAATGGAAACACATTGGGACGATTATAAGACAAAAGTAGTTTTCGTCAGTACCTACCTGCCCGTGCCGGGAGTAGTTTCTGTATCGATTTTTTCATATCCTCAATTCTTTGTCAAAACTTGATTTTAATATGATTTATATGTAAAGATTCACAATGGAAACACATAGGGACGATTATAAGACAAAAGTAGTTTTCGTCAGTACCTACCTGCCCGTGCCGGGAGTAGTTTCTGTATCGATTTTTTCATATCCTCAATTCTTTGTCAAAACTTGATTTTTATACGATTTATATGTAAAGATTCACTATGGAAACACATTGGGACGATTATAAGACAAAAGTAGTTTTCGTCAGTACCTACCTGCCCGTGCCGGGAGTAGTTTCTGTATCGATTTTTTCATATCCTCAATTCTTTGTCAAAACTTGATTTTAATATGATTTGTATGTAAACATTCGCAATGGAAATACATTGGGACGATTAAAAGACAAAAGTAGTTTTCGTCAGTACCTACCTGCCCGTGCCGGGAGTAGTTTCTATATCGATTTTTTCATATCCTCAATTGTTTGTCAAAACTTGATTTTAATATGATTTATATGTAAACATTCACAATGGAAACACATTGGGACGATTAAAAGACAAAAGTAGTTTTCGTCAGTACCTTCCTGCTCGTGCCGGGAGTAGTTTCTGTATCGATTTTTTCATATCCTCAATTCTTTGTCAAAACTTGATTTTTATACGATTTATATGTAAAGATTCACAATGGAAACACATTGGGACGATTATAAGACAAAAGTAGTTTTCGTCAGTACCTACCTGCCCGTGCCGGGAGTAGTTTCTGTATCGATTTTTTCATATCCTCAATTCTTTGTCAAAACTTGATTTTAATATGATTTATATGTAAACATTCACAATGGAAACACATTGGGACGATTATAAGACAAAAGTAATTTTCGTCAGTACCTACCTGCCCGTGCCGGGAGTAGTTTCTGTATCGATTTTTTCATATCCTCAATTCTTTGTCAAAACTTGATTTTTATACGATTTATATGTAAAGATTCACAATGGAAACACATTGGGACGATTATAAGACAAAAGAAATTTTCGTCAGTACCTACCTGCCCGTGCCGGGAGTAGTTTCTGTATCGATTGTTTCATATCCTCAATTCTTTGTCAAAACTTGATTTTTATACGATTTATATGTAAAGATTCACAATGGAAACACATTGGGACGATTATAAGACAAAAGTAGTTTTCGTCAGTACCTACCTGCCCGTGCCGGGAGTAGTTTCTGTATCGATTTTTTCATATCCTCAATTCTTTGTCAAAACTTGATTTTTATACGATTTATATGTAAAGATTCACAATGGAAACACATTGGGACGATTATAAGACAAAAGTAGTTTTCGTCAGTACCTACCTGCCCGTGCCGGGAGTAGTTTCTGTATCGATTTTTTCATATCCTCAATTCTTTGTCAAAACTTGATTTTTATACGATTTATATGTAAAGATTCACAATGGAAACACATTGGGACGATTATAAGACAAAAGTAGTTTTCGTCAGTACCTACCTGCCCGTGCCCGGAGTAGTTTCTGTATCGATTTTTTCATATCCTCAATTCTTTGTCAAAACTTGATTTTAATATGATTTATATGAAAACATTCACAATGGAAACACATTGGGACGATTATAAGACAAAAGAAATTTTCGTCAGTACCTACCTGCCCGTGCCGGGAGTAGTTTCTGTATCGATTGTTTCATATCCTCAATTCTTTGTCAAAACTTGATTTTTATACGATTTATATGTAAAGATTCACAATGGAAACACATTGGGACGATTATAAGACAAAAGTAGTTTTCGTCAGTACCTACCTGCCCGTGCCGGGAGTAGTTTCTGTATCAATTTTTTCATATCCTCAATTCTTTGTCAAAACTTGATTTTTATACGATTTATATGTAAAGATTCACAATGGAAACACATTGGGACGATTATAAGACAAAAGTAGTTTTCGTCAGTACCTACCTGCCCGTGCCGGGAGTAGTTTCTGTATCGATTTTTTAATATCCTCAATTCTTTGTCAAAACTTGATTTTAATACGATTTATATGTAAAGATTCACAATGGAAACACATTGGGACGATTATAAGACAAAAGTAGTTTTCGTCAGTACCTACCTGCCCGTGCCGGGAGTAGTTTCTGTATCGATTTTTTCATATCCTCAATTCTTTGTCAAAACTTGATTTTAATACGATTTATATGTAAAGATTCACAATGGAAACACATTGGGACGATTATAAGTCAAAAGTAGTTTTCGTCAGTACCTATCTGCCCGTGCCGGGAGTAGTTTCTGTATCGATTTTTTCATATCCTCAATTCTTTGTCAAAACTTGATTTTTATACGATTTATATGTAAAGATTCACAATGGAAACACATTGGGACGATTATAAGACAAAAGTAGTTTTCGTCAGTACCTACCTGCCCGTGCCGGGAGTAGTTTCTGTATCGATTTTTTCATATCCTCAATTCTTTGTCAAAACTTGATTTTTATACGATTTATATGTAAAGATTCACAATGGAAACACATTGGGACGATTATAAGACAAAAGTAGTTTTCGTCAGTACCTACCTGCCCGTGCCGGGAGTAGTTTCTGTATCGATTTTTTCATATCCTCAATTCTTTGTCAAAACTTGATTTTTATACGATTTATATGTAAAGATTCACAATGGAAACACATTGGGACGATTATAAGACAAAAGTAGTTTTCGTCAGTACCTACCTGCCCGTGCCGGGAGTAGTTTCTGTATCGATTTTTTCATATCCTCAATTCTTTGTCAAAACTAGATTTTTATACGATTTATATGTAAAGATTAACAATGGAAACACATAGGGACGATTATAAGACAAAAGTAGTTTTCGTCAGTACCTACCTGCCCGTGCCGGGAGTAGTTTCTGTATCGATTTTTTAATATCCTCAATTCTTTGTCAAAACTTGATTTTAATACGATTTATATGTAAAGATTCACAATGGAAACACATTGGGACGATTATAAGACAAAAGTAGTTTTCGTCAGTACCTACCTGCCCGTGCCGGGAGTAGTTTCTGTATCGATTTTTTCATATCCTCAATTCTTTGTCAAAACTTGATTTTTATACGATTTATATGTAAAGATTCACAATGGAAACACATTGGGACGATTATAAGACAAAAGTAGTTTTCGTCAGTACCTACCTGCCCGTGCCGGGAGAAGTTTCTGTATCGATTTTTTCATATCCACAATTCTTTGTCAAAACTTGATTTTTATACGATTTATATGTAAAGATTAACAATGGAAACACATTGGGACGATTAAAAGACAAAAGTAGTTTTCGTCAGTACCTTCTTGCTCGTGCCGGGAGTAGTTTCTGTATCGATTTTTTAATATCCTCAATTCTGTGTCAAAACTCGATTTTTATACGATTTATATGTAAAGATTCACAATGGAAACACATTGGGACGATTATAAGACAAAAGTAGTTTTCGTCAGTACCTACCTGCCCGTGCCGGGAGTAGTTTCTCTATAGATTTTTTCATATCCTCAATTCTTTGTCAAAACTTGATTTTTATACGATTTATATGTAAAGATTAACAATGGAAACACATTGGGACGATTATAAGACAAAAGTCGTTTTCGTCAGTACCTACCTGCCCGTGCCGGGAGAAGTTTCTGTATCGATTTTTTCATATCCTCAATTGTTTGTCAAAACTTGATTTTTATACGATTTATATGTAAAGATTCACAATGGAAACACTTTGGGACGATTAAAAGACAAAAGTAGTTTTCGTCAGTACCTTCTTGCTCGTGCCGGGAGTAGTTTCTGTATCGATTTTTTCATATCCTCAATTCTTTGTCAAAAATTGATTTTAATATGATTTATATGTAAACATTCACAATGGAAAAACATTGGGACGATTATAAGACAAAAGTAATTTTCGTCAGTACCTACCTGCCCGTGCCGAGAGTAGTTTCTGTATCGATTTTTTCATATCCTCAATTCTTTGTCAAAACTTGATTTTTATACGATTTATATGTAAAGATTCACAATGGAAACACATTGGGACGATTATAAGACAAAAGTAGTTTTCGTCAGTACCTACCTGCCCGTGCCGGGAGTAGTTTCTCTATCGATTTTTTCATATCCTCAATTCTTTGTCAAAACTTGATTTTTATACGATTTATATGTAAAGATTCACAATGGAAACACATTGGGACGATTATAAGCTAAAAGTAGTTTTCGTCAGTACCGACCTGCCCGTGCCGGGAGAAGTTTCTGTATCGATTTTTTCATATCCTCAATTCTTTGTCAAAACTTGATTTTTATACGATTTATATGTAAAGATTCACAATGGAAACACATAGGGACGATTATAAGACAAAAGTAGTTTTCGTCTGTACCTACCTGCCCGTGCCGGGAGTAGTTTCTGTATCGATTTTTTCATATCCTCAATTCTTTGTCAAAACTTGATTTTAATATGATTTATATGTAAACATTCACAATGGAAACACATTGGGACGATTATAAGACAAAAGTAATTTTCGTCAGTACCTACCTGCCCGTGCCGGGAGTAGTTTCTGTATCGATTTTTTCATATCCTCAATTCTTTGTCAAAACTTGATTTTTATACGATTTATATGTAAAGATTCACAATGGAAACACATTGGGACGATTATAAGACAAAAGTAGTTTTCGTCAGTACCTACCTGCCCGTGCCGGGAGTAGTTTCTGTATCGATTTTTTCATATCCTCAATTCTTTGTCAAAACTTGATTTTTATACGATTTATATGTAAAGATTCACAATGGAAACACATTGGGACGATTATAAGACAAAAGTAGTTTTCGTCAGTACCTACCTGCCCGTGCCGGGAGTAGTTTCTGTATCGATTTTTTAATATCCTCAATTCTTTGTCAATACTTGATTTTTATACGATTTATATGTAAAGATTCTTAATGGAAACACATTGGGACGATTATAAGACAAAAGTAGTTTTCGTCAGTACCTACCTGCCCGTGCCGAGAGTAGTTTCTGTATCGATTTTTTCTTATCCTCAATTCTTTGTCAAAACTTGATTTTTATACGATTTATATGTAAAGATTCACAATGGAAACACATTGGGACGATTATAAGACAAAAGTAGTTTTCGTCAGTACCTACCTGCCCGTGCCGGGAGTAGTTTCTGTATCGATTTTTTCATATCCTCAATTCTTTGTCAAAACTTGATTTTTATACGATTTATATGTAAAGATTCACAATGGAAACACATTGGGACGATTATAAGCTAAAAGTAGTTTTCGTCAGTACCGACCTGCCCGTGCCGGGAGAAGTTTCTGTATCGATTTTTTCATATCCTCAATTCTTTGTCAAAACTTGATTTTTATACGATTTATATGTAAAGATTCACAATGGAAACACATAGGGACGATTATAAGACAAAAGTAGTTTTCGTCTGTACCTACCTGCCCGTGCCGGGAGTAGTTTCTGTATCGATTTTTTCATATCCTCAATTCTTTGTCAAAACTTGATTTTAATATGATTTATATGTAAACATTCACAATGGAAACACATTGGGACGATTATAAGACAAAAGTAGTTTTCGTCAGTACCTACCTGCCCGTGCCGGGAGTAGTTTCTGTATCGATTTTTTCATATCCTCAATTCTTTGTCAAAACTTGATTTTTATACGATTTATATGTAAAGATTCACAATGGAAACACATTGGGACGATTATAAGACAAAAGTAGTTTTCGTCAGTACCTACCTGCCCGTGCCGGGAGTAGTTTCTGTATCGATTTTTTCATATCCTCAATTCTTTGTCAAAACTTGATTTTTATACGATTTATATGTAAAGATTCACAATGGAAACACATTGGGACGATTATAAGACAAAAGTAGTTTTCGTCAGTACCTACCTGCCCGTGCCGGGAGTAGTTTCTGTATCGATTTTTTCATATCCTCAATTCTTTGTCAAAACTTGATTTTTATACGATTTATATGTAAAGATTCACAATGGAAACACATTGGGACGATTATAAGACAAAAGTAGTTTTCGTCAGTACCTACCTGCCCGTGCCGGGAGTAGTTTCTGTATCGATTTTTTCATATCCTCAATTCTTTGTCAAAACTTGATTTTTATACGATTTATATGTAAAGATTCACAATGGAAACACATTGGGACGATTATAAGACAAAAGTAGTTTTCGTCAGTACCTACCTGCCCGTGCCCGGAGTAGTTTCTGTATCGATTTTTTCATATCCTCAATTCTTTGTCAAAACTTGATTTTAATATGATTTATATGAAAACATTCACAATGGAAACACATTGGGACGATTATAAGACAAAAGAAATTTTCGTCAGTACCTACCTGCCCGTGCCGGGAGTAGTTTCTGTATCGATTGTTTCATATCCTCAATTCTTTGTCAAAACTCGATTTTTATACGATTTATATGTAAAGATTCACAATGGAAACACATTGGGACGATTATAAGACAAAAGTAGTTTTCGTCAGTACCTACCTGCCCGTGCCGGGAGTAGTTTCTCTATAGATCTTTTCATATCCTCAATTCTTTGTCAAAACTTGATTTTTATACGATTTATATGTAAAGATTAACAATGGAAACACATTGGGACGATTATAAGACAAAAGTCGTTTTCGTCAGTACCTACCTGCCCGTGCCGGGAGAAGTTTCTGTATCGATTTTTTCATATCCTCAATTGTTTGTCAAAACTTGATTTTTATACGATTTATATGTAAAGATTCACAATGGAAACACTTTGGGACGATTAAAAGACAAAAGTAGTTTTCGTCAGTACCTTCTTGCTCGTGCCGGGAGTAGTTTCTGTATCGATTTTTTCATATCCTCAATTCTTTGTCAAAAATTGATTTTAATATGATTTATATGTAAACATTCACAATGGAAAAACATTGGGACGATTATAAGACAAAAGTAATTTTCGTCAGTACCTACCTGCCCGTGCCGAGAGTAGTTTCTGTATCGATTTTTTCATATCCTCAATTCTTTGTCAAAACTTGATTTTTATACGATTTATATGTAAAGATTCACAATGGAAACACATTGGGACGATTATAAGACAAAAGTAGTTTTCGTCAGTACCTACCTGCCCGTGCCGGGAGTAGTTTCTCTATCGATTTTTTCATATCCTCAATTCTTTGTCAAAACTTGATTTTTATACGATTTATATGTAAAGATTCACAATGGAAACACATTGGGACGATTATAAGCTAAAAGTAGTTTTCGTCAGTACCGACCTGCCCGTGCCGGGAGAAGTTTCTGTATCGATTTTTTCATATCCTCAATTCTTTGTCAAAACTTGATTTTTATACGATTTATATGTAAAGATTCACAATGGAAACACATAGGGACGATTATAAGACAAAAGTAGTTTTCGTCTGTACCTACCTGCCCGTGCCGGGAGTAGTTTCTGTATCGATTTTTTCATATCCTCAATTCTTTGTCAAAACTTGATTTTAATATGATTTATATGTAAACATTCACAATGGAAACACATTGGGACGATTAAAAGACAAAAGTAGTTTTCGTCAGTACCTTCCTGCTCGTGCCGGGAGTAGTTTCTGTATCGATTTTTTCATATCCTCAATTCTTTGTCAAAACTTGATTTTTATACGATTTATATGTAAAGATTCACAATGGAAACACATTGGGACAATTATAAGACAAAAGTAGTTTTCGTCAGTACCTACCTGCCCGTGCCGGGAGTAGTTTCTGTATCGATTTTTTAATATCCTCAATTCTTTGTCAAAACTTGATTTTTATACGATTTATATGTAAAGATTCACAATGGAAACTTATTGGGACGATTATAAGTCAAAAGTAGTTTTCGTCAGTCCCTACCTGCCCGTGCCGGGAGTAGTTTCTGTATCGATTTTTTCATATCCTCAATTCTTTGTCAAAACTTGATTTTTATACGATTTATATGTAAAGATTCACAATTGAAACACATTGGGACGATTATAAGACAAAAGTAGTTTTCGTCAGTACCTACCTGCCCGTGCCGGGAGTAGTTTCTGTATCGATTTTTTCATATCCTCAATTCTTTGTCAAAACTTGATTTTTATACGATTTATATGTAAATATTCACAATGGAAACACATTGGGACGATTATAAGACAAAAGTAGTTTTCGTCAGTACCTACCTGCCCGTGCCGGGAGAAGTTTCTGTATCGATTTTTTCATATCCTCAATTCTTTGTCAAAACTTGATTTTAATATGATTTATATGTAAAGATTCACAATGGAAACACATTGGGACGATTAAAAGACAAAAGTAGTTTTCGTCAGTACCTACCTGCCCGTGCCGGGAGTAGTTTCTGTATCGATTTTTTCATATCCTCAATTCTTTGTCAAAACTTGATTTTAATATGATTTATATGTAAAGATTCACAATGGAAACACATTGGGACGATTAAAAGACAAAAGTAGTTTTCGTCAGTACCTACCTGCCCGTGCCGGGAGTAGTTTCTGTATCGATTTTTTCATATCCTTAATTCTTTGTCGAAACTTGATTTTAATATGATTTATATGTAAAGATTCACAATGGAAACACATTGGGACGATTAAAAGACAAAAGTAGTTTTCGTCAGTACCTACCTGCCCGTGCCGGGAGTAGTTTCTGTATCGATTTTTTCATATCCTCAATTCTTTGTCAAAACTTGATTTTAATATGATTTATATGTAAAGATTCACAATGGAAACACATTGGGACGATTATAAGACAAAAGTAATTTTCGTCAGTACCTACCTACCCGTGCCGGGAGTAGTTTCTTTATCGATTTTTTCATATCCTCAATTCTTTGTCAAAACTTGATTTTTATACGATTTATATGTAAAGATTCACAATGGAAACACATTGGGACGATTATAAGACAAAAGTAGTTTTCGTCAGTACCTACCTGCCCGTGCCGGGAGTAGTTTCTGTATCGATTTTTTCATATCCTCAATTCTTTGTCAAAACTTGATTTTAATACGATTTATATGTAAAGATTCACAATGGAAACACATTGGGACGATTAAAAGACAAAAGTAGTTTACGTCAGTACCTACCTGGCCCGTGCCGAGATTAGTTTCTGTATCGATTTTTTCTTATCCTCAATTCTTTGTCAAAACTTGATTTTTATACGATTTATATGTAAAGATTCACAATGGAAACACATTGGGACGATTATAAGACAAAAGTAGTTTTCGTCAGTACCTACCTGCCCGTGCCGGGAGTAGTTTCTGTATCGATTTTTTAATATCCTCAATTCTTTGTCAATACTTGATTTTTATACGATTTATATGTAAAGATTCTTAATGGAAACACATTGGGACGATTATAAGACAAAAGTAGTTTTCGTCAGTACCTACCTGCCCGTGCCGAGAGTAGTTTCTGTATCGATTTTTTCTTATCCTCAATTCTTTGTCAAAACTTGATTTTTATACGATTTATATGTAAAGATTCACAATGGAAACACATTGGGACGATTATAAGACAAAAGTAGTTTTCGTCAGTACCTACCTGCCCGTGCCGGGAGTAGTTTCTGTATCGATTTTTTCATATCCTCAATTCTTTGTCAAAACTTGATTTTAATATGATTTATATGTAAACATTCACAATGGAAACACATTGGGACGATTAAAAGACAAAAGTAGTTTTCGTCAGTACCTTCCTGCTCGTGCCGGGAGTAGTTTCTGTATCGATTTTTTCATATCCTCAATTCTTTGTCAAAACTTGATTTTTATACGATTTATATGTAAAGATTCACAATGGAAACACATTGGGACAATTATAAGACAAAAGTAGTTTTCGTCAGTACCTACCTGCCCGTGCCGGGAGTAGTTTCTGTATCGATTTTTTAATATCCTCAATTCTTTGTCAAAACTTGATTTTTATACGATTTATATGTAAAGATTCACAATGGAAACTTATTGGGACGATTATAAGTCAAAAGTAGTTTTCGTCAGTCCCTACCTGCCCGTGCCGGGAGTAGTTTCTGTATCGATTTTTTCATATCCTCAATTCTTTGTCAAAACTTGATTTTTATACGATTTATATGTAAAGATTCACAATTGAAACACATTGGGACGATTATAAGACAAAAGTAGTTTTCGTCAGTACCTACCTGCCCGTGCCGGGAGTAGTTTCTGTATCGATTTTTTCATATCCTCAATTCTTTGTCAAAACTTGATTTTTATACGATTTATATGTAAATATTCACAATGGAAACACATTGGGACGATTATAAGACAAAAGTAGTTTTCGTCAGTACCTACCTGCCCGTGCCGGGAGAAGTTTCTGTATCGATTTTTTCATATCCTCAATTCTTTGTCAAAACTTGATTTTAATATGATTTATATGTAAAGATTCACAATGGAAACACATTGGGACGATTAAAAGACAAAAGTAGTTTTCGTCAGTACCTACCTGCCCGTGCCGGGAGTAGTTTCTGTATCGATTTTTTCATATCCTCAATTCTTTGTCAAAACTTGATTTTAATATGATTTATATGTAAAGATTCACAATGGAAACACATTGGGACGATTAAAAGACAAAAGTAGTTTTCGTCAGTACCTACCTGCCCGTGCCGGGAGTAGTTTCTGTATCGATTTTTTCATATCCTTAATTCTTTGTCGAAACTTGATTTTAATATGATTTATATGTAAAGATTCACAATGGAAACACATTGGGACGATTAAAAGACAAAAGTAGTTTTCGTCAGTACCTACCTGCCCGTGCCGGGAGTAGTTTCTGTATCGATTTTTTCATATCCTCAATTCTTTGTCAAAACTTGATTTTAATATGATTTATATGTAAAGATTCACAATGGAAACACATTGGGACGATTATAAGACAAAAGTAATTTTCGTCAGTACCTACCTACCCGTGCCGGGAGTAGTTTCTTTATCGATTTTTTCATATCCTCAATTCTTTGTCAAAACTTGATTTTTATACGATTTATATGTAAAGATTCACAATGGAAACACATTGGGACGATTATAAGACAAAAGTAGTTTTCGTCAGTACCTACCTGCCCGTGCCGGGAGTAGTTTCTGTATCGATTTTTTCATATCCTCAATTCTTTGTCAAAACTTGATTTTAATACGATTTATATGTAAAGATTCACAATGGAAACACATTGGGACGATTAAAAGACAAAAGTAGTTTACGTCAGTACCTACCTGGCCCGTGCCGAGATTAGTTTCTGTATCGATTTTTTCTTATCCTCAATTCTTTGTCAAAACTTGATTTTTATACGATTTATATGTAAAGATTCACAATGGAAACACATTGGGACGATTATAAGACAAAAGTAGTTTTCGTCAGTACCTACCTGCCCGTGCCGGGAGTAGTTTCTGTATCGATTTTTTAATATCCTCAATTCTTTGTCAATACTTGATTTTTATACGATTTATATGTAAAGATTCTTAATGGAAACACATTGGGACGATTATAAGACAAAAGTAGTTTTCGTCAGTACCTACCTGCCCGTGCCGAGAGTAGTTTCTGTATCGATTTTTTCTTATCCTCAATTCTTTGTCAAAACTTGATTTTTATACGATTTATATGTAAAGATTCACAATGGAAACACATTGGGACGATTATAAGACAAAAGTAGTTTTCGTCAGTACCTACCTGCCCGTGCCGGGAGTAGTTTCTGTATCGATTTTTTCATATCCTCAATTCTTTGTCAAAACTTGATTTTTATACGATTTATATGTAAAGATTCACAATGGAAACACATTGGGACGATTATAAGACAAAAGTAGTTTTCGTCAGTACCTACCTGCCAGTGCCGGGAGTAGTTTCTGTATCGATTTTTTAATATCCTCAATTCTTTTTCAAAACTTGATTTTTATACGATTTATATGTAAAGATTCACAATGGAAACTTATTGGGACGATTATAAGACAAAAGTAGTTTTCGTCAGTCCCTACCTGCCCGTGCCGGGAGTAGTTTCTGTATCGATTTTTTCATATCCTCAATTCTTTGTCAAAACTTGATTTTTATACGATTTATATGTAAAGATTCACAATGGAAACACATTGGGACGATTATAAGACAAAAGTAGTTTTCGTCAGTACCTACCTGCCCGTGCCGGGAACAGTTTCTGTATCGATTTTTTCATATCCTCAATTCTTTGTCAAAACTTGATTTTTATACGATTTATATGTAAAGATTCACAATGGAAACACATTGGGACGATTATAAGACAAAAGTAGTTTTCGTCAGTACCTACCTGCCCGTGCCGGGAGTAGTTTCTGTATCGATTTTTTCATATCCTCAATTCTTTGTCAAAACTTGATTTTTATACGATTTATATGTAAAGATTCACAATGGAAACACATTGGGACGATTATAAGACAAAAGTAGTTTTCGTCAGTACCTACCTGCCCGTGCCGGGAGTAGTTTCTGTATCGATTTTTTCATATCCTCAATTCTTTGTCAAAACTTGATTTTTATACGATTTATATGTAAAGATTCACAATGGAAACACATTGGGACGATTATAAGACAAAAGTAGTTTTCGTCAGTACCTACCTGCCCGTGCCGGGAGTAGTTTCTGTATCGATTTTTTCATATCCTCAATTCTTTGTCAAAACTTGATTTTTATACGATTTATATGTAAAGATTCACAATGGAAACACATTGGGACGATTATAAGACAAAAGTAGTTTTCGTCAGTACCTACCTGCCCGTGCCGGGAGTAGTTTCTGTATCGATTTTTTCATATCCTCAATTCTTTGTCAAAACTTGATTTTTATACGATTTATATGTAAAGATTCACAATGGAAACACATTGGGACGATTATAAGACAAAAGTAGTTTTCGTCAGTACCTACCTGCCCGTGCCCGGAGTAGTTTCTGTATCGATTTTTTCATATCCTCAATTCTTTGTCAAAACTTGATTTTAATATGATTTATATGAAAACATTCACAATGGAAACACATTGGGACGATTATAAGACAAAAGAAATTTTCGTCAGTACCTACCTGCCCGTGCCGGGAGTAGTTTCTGTATCGATTGTTTCATATCCTCAATTCTTTGTCAAAACTTGATTTTTATACGATTTATATGTAAAGATTCACAATGGAAACACATTGGGACGATTATAAGACAAAAGTAGTTTTCGTCAGTATCTACCTGCCCGTGCCGGGAGTAGTTTCTGTATCAATTTTTTCATATCCTCAATTCTTTGTCAAAACTTGATTTTTATACGATTTATATGTAAAGATTCACAATGGAAACACATTGGGACGATTATAAGACAAAAGTAGTTTTCGTCAGTACCTACCTGCCCGTGCCGGGAGTAGTTTCTGTATCGATTTTTTAATATCCTCAATTCTTTGTCAAAACTTGATTTTAATACGATTTATATGTAAAGATTCACAATGGAAACACATTGGGACGATTATAAGACAAAAGTAGTTTTCGTCAGTACCTACCTGCCCGTGCCGGGAGTAGTTTCTGTATCGATTTTTTCATATCCTCAATTCTTTGTCAAAACTTGATTTTAATACGATTTATATGTAAAGATTCACAATGGAAACACATTGGGACGATTATAAGTCAAAAGTAGTTTTCGTCAGTACCTATCTGCCCGTGCCGGGAGTAGTTTCTGTATCGATTTTTTCATATCCTCAATTCTTTGTCAAAACTTGATTTTTATACGATTTATATGTAAAGATTCACAATGGAAACACATTGGGACGATTATAAGACAAAAGTAGTTTTCGTCAGTACCTACCTGCCCGTGCCGGGAGTAGTTTCTGTATCGATTTTTTCATATCCTCAATTCTTTGTCAAAACTTGATTTTTATACGATTTATATGTAAAGATTCACAATGGAAACACATTGGGACGATTATAAGACAAAAGTAGTTTTCGTCAGTACCTACCTGCCCGTGCCGGGAGTAGTTTCTGTATCGATTTTTTCATATCCTCAATTCTTTGTCAAAACTTGATTTTTATACGATTTATATGTAAAGATTCACAATGGAAACACATTGGGACGATTATAAGACAAAAGTAGTTTTCGTCAGTACCTACCTGCCCGTGCCGGGAGTAGTTTCTGTATCGATTTTTTCATATCCTCAATTCTTTGTCAAAACTAGATTTTTATACGATTTATATGTAAAGATTAACAATGGAAACACATAGGGACGATTATAAGACAAAAGTAGTTTTCGTCAGTACCTACCTGCCCGTGCCGGGAGTAGTTTCTGTATCGATTTTTTAATATCCTCAATTCTTTGTCAAAACTTGATTTTAATACGATTTATATGTAAAGATTCACAATGGAAACACATTGGGACGATTATAAGACAAAAGTAGTTTTCGTCAGTACCTACCTGCCCGTGCCGGGAGTAGTTTCTGTATCGATTTTTTCATATCCTCAATTCTTTGTCAAAACTTGATTTTTATACGATTTATATGTAAAGATTCACAATGGAAACACATTGGGACGATTATAAGACAAAAGTAGTTTTCGTCAGTACCTACCTGCCCGTGCCGGGAGTAGTTTCTGTATCGATTTTTTCATATCCACAATTCTTTGTCAAAACTTGATTTTTATACGATTTATATGTAAAGATTAACAATGGAAACACATTGGGACGATTATAAGACAAAAGTCGTTTTCGTCAGTCCCTACCTGCCCGTGCCGGGAGTAGTTTCTGTATCGATTTTTTAATATCCTCAATTCTTTGTCAAAACTCGATTTTTATACGATTTATATGTAAAGATTCACAATGGAAACACATTGGGACGATTATAAGACAAAAGTAGTTTTCGTCAGTACCTACCTGCCCGTGCCGGGAGTAGTTTCTCTATAGATTTTTTCATATCCTCAATTCTTTGTCAAAACTTGATTTTTATACGATTTATATGTAAAGATTAACAATGGAAACACATTGGGACGATTATAAGACAAAAGTCGTTTTCGTCAGTACCTACCTGCCCGTGCCGGGAGAAGTTTCTGTATCGATTTTTTCATATCCTCAATTGTTTGTCAAAACTTGATTTTTATACGATTTATATGTAAAGATTCACAATGGAAACACTTTGGGACGATTAAAAGACAAAAGTAGTTTTCGTCAGTACCTTCTTGCTCGTGCCGGGAGTAGTTTCTGTATCGATTTTTTCATATCCTCAATTCTTTGTCAAAAATTGATTTTAATATGATTTATATGTAAACATTCACAATGGAAAAACATTGGGACGATTATAAGACAAAAGTAATTTTCGTCAGTACCTACCTGCCCGTGCCGAGAGTAGTTTCTGTATCGATTTTTTCATATCCTCAATTCTTTGTCAAAACTTGATTTTTATACGATTTATATGTAAAGATTCACAATGGAAACACATTGGGACGATTATAAGACAAAAGTAGTTTTCGTCAGTACCTACCTGCCCGTGCCGGGAGTAGTTTCTCTATCGATTTTTTCATATCCTCAATTCTTTGTCAAAACTTGATTTTTATACGATTTATATGTAAAGATTCACAATGGAAACACATTGGGACGATTATAAGCTAAAAGTAGTTTTCGTCAGTACCGACCTGCCCGTGCCGGGAGAAGTTTCTGTATCGATTTTTTCATATCCTCAATTCTTTGTCAAAACTTGATTTTTATACGATTTATATGTAAAGATTCACAATGGAAACACATAGGGACGATTATAAGACAAAAGTAGTTTTCGTCTGTACCTACCTGCCCGTGCCGGGAGTAGTTTCTGTATCGATTTTTTCATATCCTCAATTCTTTGTCAAAACTTGATTTTAATATGATTTATATGTAAACATTCACAATGGAAACACATTGGGACGATTATAAGACAAAAGTAATTTTCGTCAGTACCTACCTACCTGCCCGTGCCGGGAGTAGTTTCTGTATCGATTTTTTCATATCCTCAATTCTTTGTCAAAACTTGATTTTTATACGATTTATATGTAAAGATTCACAATGGAAACACATTGGGACGATTATAAGACAAAAGTAGTTTTCGTCAGTACCTACCTGCCCGTGCCGGGAGTAGTTTCTGTATCGATTTTTTCATATCCTCAATTCTTTGTCAAAACTTGATTTTTATACGATTTATATGTAAAGATTCACAATGGAAACACATTGGGACGATTATAAGACAAAAGTAGTTTTCGTCAGTACCTACCTGCCCGTGCCGGGAGTAGTTTCTGTATCGATTTTTTAATATCCTCAATTCTTTGTCAATACTTGATTTTTATACGATTTATATGTAAAGATTCTTAATGGAAACACATTGGGACGATTATAAGACAAAAGTAGTTTTCGTCAGTACCTACCTGCCCGTGCCGAGAGTAGTTTCTGTATCGATTTTTTCTTATCCTCAATTCTTTGTCAAAACTTGATTTTTATACGATTTATATGTAAAGATTCACAATGGAAACACATTGGGACGATTATAAGACAAAAGTAGTTTTCGTCAGTACCTACCTGCCCGTGCCGGGAGTAGTTTCTGTATCGATTTTTTCATATCCTCAATTCTTTGTCAAAACTTGATTTTTATACGATTTATATGTAAAGATTCACAATGGAAACACATTGGGACGATTATAAGCTAAAAGTAGTTTTCGTCAGTACCGACCTGCCCGTGCCGGGAGAAGTTTCTGTATCGATTTTTTCATATCCTCAATTCTTTGTCAAAACTTGATTTTTATACGATTTATATGTAAAGATTCACAATGGAAACACATAGGGACGATTATAAGACAAAAGTAGTTTTCGTCTGTACCTACCTGCCCGTGCCGGGAGTAGTTTCTGTATCGATTTTTTCATATCCTCAATTCTTTGTCAAAACTTGATTTTAATATGATTTATATGTAAACATTCACAATGGAAACACATTGGGACGATTATAAGACAAAAGTAATTTTCGTCAGTACCTACCTGCCCGTGCCGGGAGTAGTTTCTGTATCGATTTTTTCATATCCTCAATTCTTTGTCAAAACTTGATTTTTATACGATTTATATGTAAAGATTCACAATGGAAACACATTGGGACGATTATAAGACAAAAGTAATTTTCGTCAGTACCTACCTGCCCGTGCCGGGAGTAGTTTCTGTATCGATTGTTTCATATCCTCAATTCTTTGTCAAAACTTGATTTTTATACGATTTATATGTAAAGATTCACAATGGAAACACATTGGGACGATTATAAGACAAAAGTAGTTTTCGTCAGTACCTACCTGCCCGTGCCGGGAGTAGTTTCTGTATCGATTTTTTCATATCCTCAATTCTTTGTCAAAACTTGATTTTTATACGATTTATATGTAAAGATTCACAATGGAAACACATAGGGACGATTATAAGACAAAAGTAGTTTTCGTCAGTACCTACCTGCCCGTGCCGGGAGTAGTTTCTGTATCGATTTTTTCATATCCTCAATTCTTTGTCAAAACTTGATTTTTATACGATTTATATGTAAAGATTCACTATGGAAACACATTGGGACGATTATAAGACAAAAGTAGTTTTCGTCAGTACCTACCTGCCCGTGCCGGGAGTAGTTTCTGTATCGATTTTTTCATATCCTCAATTCTTTGTCAAAACTTGATTTTAATATGATTTGTATGTAAACATTCGCAATGGAAATACATTGGGACGATTAAAAGACAAAAGTAGTTTTCGTCAGTACCTACCTGCCCGTGCCGGGAGTAGTTTCTATATCGATTTTTTCATATCCTCAATTGTTTGTCAAAACTTGATTTTAATATGATTTATATGTAAACATTCACAATGGAAACACATTGGGACGATTAAAAGACAAAAGTAGTTTTCGTCAGTACCTTCCTGCTCGTGCCGGGAGTAGTTTCTGTATCGATTTTTTCATATCCTCAATTCTTTGTCAAAACTTGATTTTTATACGATTTATATGTAAAGATTCACAATGGAAACACATTGGGACGATTATAAGACAAAAGTAGTTTTCGTCAGTACCTACCTGCCCGTGCCGGGAGTAGTTTCTGTATCGATTTTTTCATATCCTCAATTCTTTGTCAAAACTTGATTTTAATATGATTTATATGTAAACATTCACAATGGAAACACATTGGGACGATTATAAGACAAAAGTAATTTTCGTCAGTACCTACCTGCCCGTGCCGGGAGTAGTTTCTGTATCGATTTTTTCATATCCTCAATTCTTTGTCAAAACTTGATTTTTATACGATTTATATGTAAAGATTCACAATGGAAACACATTGGGACGATTATAAGACAAAAGTAATTTTCGTCAGTACCTACCTGCCCGTGCCGGGAGTAGTTTCTGTATCGATTGTTTCATATCCTCAATTCTTTGTCAAAACTTGATTTTTATACGATTTATATGTAAAGATTCACAATGGAAACACATTGGGACGATTATAAGACAAAAGTAGTTTTCGTCAGTACCTACCTGCCCGTGCCGGGAGTAGTTTCTGTATCGATTTTTTCATATCCTCAATTCTTTGTCAAAACTTGATTTTTATACGATTTATATGTAAAGATTCACAATGGAAACACATTGGGACGATTATAAGACAAAAGTAGTTTTCGTCAGTACCTACCTGCCCGTGCCGGGAGTAGTTTCTGTATCGATTTTTTCATATCCTCAATTCTTTGTCAAAACTTGATTTTTATACGATTTATATGTAAAGATTCACAATGGAAACACATTGGGACGATTATAAGACAAAAGTAGTTTTCGTCAGTACCTACCTGCCCGTGCCGGGAGTAGTTTCTGTATCGATTTTTTCATATCCTCAATTCTTTGTCAAAACTTGATTTTTATACGATTTATATGTAAAGATTCACAATGGAAACACATTGGGACGATTATAAGACAAAAGTAGTTTTCGTCAGTACCTACCTGCCCGTGCCGGGAGTAGTTTCTGTATCGATTTTTTCATATCCTCAATTCTTTGTCAAAACTTGATTTTTATACGATTTATATGTAAAGATTCACAATGGAAACACATTGGGACGATTATAAGACAAAAGTAGTTTTCGTCAGTACCTACCTGCCCGTGCCGGGAGTAGTTTCTGTATCGATTTTTTCATATCCTCAATTCTTTGTCAAAACTTGATTTTAATACGATTTATATGTAAAGATTCACAATGGAAACACATTGGGACGATTATAAGTCAAAAGTAGTTTTCGTCAGTACCTATCTGCCCGTGCCGGGAGTAGTTTCTGTATCGATTTTTTCATATCCTCAATTCTTTGTCAAAACTTGATTTTTATACGATTTATATGTAAAGATTCACAATGGAAACACATTGGGACGATTATAAGACAAAAGTAGTTTTCGTCAGTACCTACCTGCCCGTGCCGGGAGTAGTTTCTGTATCGATTTTTTCATATCCTCAATTCTTTGTCAAAACTTGATTTTTATACGATTTATATGTAAAGATTCACAATGGAAACACATTGGGACGATTATAAGACAAAAGTAGTTTTCGTCAGTACCTACCTGCCCGTGCCGGGAGTAGTTTCTGTATCGATTTTTTAATATCCTCAATTCTTTGTCAAAACTTGATTTTTATACGATTTATATGTAAAGATTCACAATGGAAACACATTGGGACGATTATAAGACAAAAGTAGTTTTCGTCAGTACCTACCTGCCCGTGCCGGGAGTAGTTTCTGTATCGATTTTTTCATATCCTCAATTCTTTGTCAAAACTTGATTTTTATACGATTTATATGTAAAGATTCACAATGGAAACACATTGGGACGATTATAAGACAAAAGTAGTTTTCGTCAGTACCTACCTGCCCGTGCCGGGAGTAGTTTCTGTATCGATTTTTTCATATCCTCAATTCTTTGTCAAAACTTGATTTTTATACGATTTATATGTAAAGATTCACAATGGAAACACATTGGGACGATTATAAGACAAAAGTAGTTTTCGTCAGTACCTACCTGCCCGTGCCGGGAGTAGTTTCTGTATCGATTTTTTCATATCCTCAATTCTTTGTCAAAACTAGATTTTTATACGATTTATATGTAAAGATTAACAATGGAAACACATAGGGACGATTATAAGACAAAAGTAGTTTTCGTCAGTACCTACCTGCCCGTGCCGGGAGTAGTTTCTGTATCGATTTTTTAATATCCTCAATTCTTTGTCAAAACTTGATTTTTATACGATTTATATGTAAAGATTCACAATGGAAACACATTGGGACGATTATAAGACAAAAGTAGTTTTCGTCAGTACCTACCTGCCCGTGCCGGGAGTAGTTTCTGTATCGATTTTTTCATATCCTCAATTCTTTGTCAAAACTTGATTTTTATACGATTTATATGTAAAGATTCACAATGGAAACACATTGGGACGATTATAAGACAAAAGTAGTTTTCGTCAGTACCTACCTGCCCGTGCCGGGAGTAGTTTCTGTATCGATTTTTTCATATCCACAATTCTTTGTCAAAACTTGATTTTTATACGATTTATATGTAAAGATTAACAATGGAAACACATTGGGACGATTATAAGACAAAAGTCGTTTTCGTCAGTCCCTACCTGCCCGTGCCGGGAGTAGTTTCTGTATCGATTTTTTAATATCCTCAATTCTGTGTCAAAACTCGATTTTTATACGATTTATATGTAAAGATTAACAATGGAAACACATTGGGACGATTATAAGACAAAAGTCGTTTTCGTCAGTCCCTACCTGCCCGTGCCGGGAGTAGTTTCTGTATCGATTTTTTAATATCCTCAATTCTGTGTCAAAACTCGATTTTTATACGATTTATATGTAAAGATTCACAATGGAAACACATTGGGACGATTATAAGACAAAAGTAGTTTTCGTCAGTACCTACCTGCCCGTGCCGGGAGTAGTTTCTCTATAGATTTTTTCATATCCTCAATTGTTTGTCAAAACTTGATTTTTATACGATTTATATGTAAAGATTCACAATGGAAACACTTTGGGACGATTAAAAGACAAAAGTAGTTTTCGTCAGTACCTACTTGATTTTTATACGATTTATATGTAAAGATTCACAATGGAAACACTTTGGGACGATTAAAAGACAAAAGTAGTTTTCGTCAGTACCTTCTTGCTCGTGCCGGGAGTAGTTTCTGTATCGATTTTTTCATATCCTCAATTCTTTGTCAAAAATTGATTTTAATATGATTTATATGTAAACATTCACAATGGAAAAACATTGGGACGATTATAAGACAAAAGTAATTTTCGTCAGTACCTACCTGCCCGTGCCGAGAGTAGTTTCTGTATCGATTTTTTCATATCCTCAATTCTTTGTCAAAACTTGATTTTTATACGATTTATATGTAAAGATTCACAATGGAAACACATTGGGACGATTATAAGACAAAAGTAGTTTTCGTCAGTACCTACCTGCCCGTGCCGGGAGTAGTTTCTCTATCGATTTTTTCATATCCTCAATTGTTTGTCAAAACTTGATTTTTATACGATTTATATGTAAAGATTCACAATGGAAACACATTGGGACGATTATAAGCTAAAAGTAGTTTTCGTCAGTACCTACCTGCCCGTGCCGGGAGTAGTTTCTGTATCGATTTTTTCATATCCTCAATTCTTTGTCAAAACTTGATTTTTATACGATTTATATGTAAAGATTCACAATGGAAACACATAGGGACGATTATAAGACAAAAGTAGTTTTCGTCTGTACCTACCTGACCGTGCCGGGAGTAGTTTCTGTATCGATTTTTTCATATCCTCAATTCTTTGTCAAAACTTGATTTTAATATGATTTATATGTAAACATTCACAATGGAAACACATTGGGACGATTATAAGACAAAAGTAATTTTCGTCAGTACCTACCTGCCCGTGCCGGGAGTAGTTTCTGTATCGATTTTTTCATATCCTCAATTCTTTGTCAAAACTTGATTTTTATACGATTTATATGTAAAGATTCACAATGGAAACACATTGGGACGATTATAAGACAAAAGTAGTTTTCGTCAGTACCTACCTGCCCGTGCCGGGAGTAGTTTCTGTATCGATTTTTTCATATCCTCAATTCTTTGTCAAAACTTGATTTTTATACGATTTATATGTAAAGATTCACAATGGAAACACATTGGGACGATTATAAGACAAAAGTAGTTTTCGTCAGTACCTACCTGCCCGTGCCGGGAGTAGTTTCTGTATCGATTTTTTAATATCCTCAATTCTTTGTCAATACTTGATTTTTATACGATTTATATGTAAAGATTCTTAATGGAAACACATTGGGACGATTATAAGACAAAAGTAGTTTTCGTCAGTACCTACCTGCCCGTGCCGAGAGTAGTTTCTGTATCGATTTTTTCTTATCCTCAATTCTTTGTCAAAACTTGATTTTTATACGATTTATATGTAAAGATTCACAATGGAAACACATTGGGACGATTATAAGACAAAAGTAGTTTTCGTCAGTACCTACCTGCCCGTGCCGGGAGTAGTTTCTGTATCGATTTTTTCATATCCTCAATTCTTTGTCAAAACTTGATTTTTATACGATTTATATGTAAAGATTCACAATGGAAACACATTGGGACGATTATAAGCTAAAAGTAGTTTTCGTCAGTACCGACCTGCCCGTGCCGGGAGAAGTTTCTGTATCGATTTTTTCATATCCTCAATTCTTTGTCAAAACTTGATTTTTATACGATTTATATGTAAAGATTCACAATGGAAACACATAGGGACGATTATAAGACAAAAGTAGTTTTCGTCTGTACCTACCTGCCCGTGCCGGGAGTAGTTTCTGTATCGATTTTTTCATATCCTCAATTCTTTGTCAAAACTTGATTTTAATATGATTTATATGTAAACATTCACAATGGAAACACATTGGGACGATTATAAGACAAAAGTAATTTTCGTCAGTACCTACCTGCCCGTGCCGGGAGTAGTTTCTGTATCGATTTTTTCATATCCTCAATTCTTTGTCAAAACTTGATTTTTATACGATTTATATGTAAAGATTAACAATGGAAACACATTGGGACGATTATAAGACAAAAGTCGTTTTCGTCAGTCCCTACCTGCCCGTGCCGGGAGTAGTTTCTGTATCGATTTTTTAATATCCTCAATTCTTTGTCAAAACTCGATTTTTATACGATTTATATGTAAAGATTCACAATGGAAACACATTGGGACGATTATAAGACAAAAGTAGTTTTCGTCAGTACCTACCTGCCCGTGCCGGGAGTAGTTTCTCTATAGATTTTTTCATATCCTCAATTCTTTGTCAAAACTTGATTTTTATACGATTTATATGTAAAGATTAACAATGGAAACACATTGGGACGATTATAAGACAAAAGTCGTTTTCGTCAGTACCTACCTGCCCGTGCCGGGAGAAGTTTCTGTATCGATTTTTTCATATCCTCAATTGTTTGTCAAAACTTGATTTTTATACGATTTATATGTAAAGATTCACAATGGAAACACTTTGGGACGATTAAAAGACAAAAGTAGTTTTCGTCAGTACCTTCTTGCTCGTGCCGGGAGTAGTTTCTGTATCGATTTTTTCATATCCTCAATTCTTTGTCAAAAATTGATTTTAATATGATTTATATGTAAACATTCACAATGGAAAAACATTGGGACGATTATAAGACAAAAGTAATTTTCGTCAGTACCTACCTGCCCGTGCCGAGAGTAGTTTCTGTATCGATTTTTTCATATCCTCAATTCTTTGTCAAAACTTGATTTTTATACGATTTATATGTAAAGATTCACAATGGAAACACATTGGGACGATTATAAGACAAAAGTAGTTTTCGTCAGTACCTACCTGCCCGTGCCGGGAGTAGTTTCTCTATCGATTTTTTCATATCCTCAATTCTTTGTCAAAACTTGATTTTAATATGATTTATATGTAAAGATTCACAATGGAAACACATTGGGACGATTATAAGCTAAAAGTAGTTTTCGTCAGTACCGACCTGCCCGTGCCGGGAGAAGTTTCTGTATCGATTTTTTCATATCCTCAATTCTTTGTCAAAACTTGATTTTTATACGATTTATATGTAAAGATTCACAATGGAAACACATAGGGACGATTATAAGACAAAAGTAGTTTTCGTCTGTACCTACCTGCCCGTGCCGGGAGTAGTTTCTGTATCGATTTTTTCATATCCTCAATTCTTTGTCAAAACTTGATTTTAATATGATTTATATGTAAACATTCACAATGGAAACACATTGGGACGATTATAAGACAAAAGTAATTTTCGTCAGTACCTACCTGCCCGTGCCGGGAGTAGTTTCTGTATCGATTTTTTCATATCCTCAATTCTTTGTCAAAACTTGATTTTTATACGATTTATATGTAAAGATTCACAATGGAAACACATTGGGACGATTATAAGACAAAAGTAGTTTTCGTCAGTACCTACCTGCCCGTGCCGGGAGTAGTTTCTGTATCGATTTTTTCATATCCTCAATTCTTTGTCAAAACTTGATTTTTATACGATTTATATGTAAAGATTCACAATGGAAACACATTGGGACGATTATAAGACAAAAGTAGTTTTCGTCAGTACCTACCTGCCCGTGCCGGGAGTAGTTTCTGTATCGATTTTTTAATATCCTCAATTCTTTGTTAATACTTGATTTTTATACGATTTATATGTAAAGATTCTTAATGGAAACACATTGGGACGATTATAAGACAAAAGTAGTTTTCGTCAGTACCTACCTGCCCGTGCCGAGAGTAGTTTCTGTATCGATTTTTTCTTATCCTCAATTCTTTGTCAAAACTTGATTTTTATACGATTTATATGTAAAGATTCACAATGGAAACACATTGGGACGATTATAAGACAAAAGTAGTTTTCGTCAGTACCTACCTGCCCGTGCCGGGAGTAGTTTCTGTATCGATTTTTTCATATCCTCAATTCTTTGTCAAAACTTGATTTTTATACGATTTATATGTAAAGATTCACAATGGAAACACATTGGGACGATTATAAGCTAAAAGTAGTTTTCGTCAGTACCGACCTGCCCGTGCCGGGAGAAGTTTCTGTATCGATTTTTTCATATCCTCAATTCTTTGTCAAAACTTGATTTTTATACGATTTATATGTAAAGATTCACAGTGGAAACACATAGGGACGATTATAAGACAAAAGTAGTTTTCGTCTGTACCTACCTGCCCGTGCCGGGAGTAGTTTCTGTATCGATTTTTTCATATCCTCAATTCTTTGTCAAAACTTGATTTTAATATGATTTATATGTAAACATTCACAATGGAAACACATTGGGACGATTATAAGACAAAAGTAATTTTCGTCAGTACCTACCTGCCCGTGCCGGGAGTAGTTTCTGTATCGATTTTTTCATATCCTCAATTCTTTGTCAAAACTTGATTTTTATACGATTTATATGTAAAGATTCACAATGGAAACACATTGGGACGATTATAAGACAAAAGTAATTTTCGTCAGTACCTACCTGCCCGTGCCGGGAGTAGTTTCTGTATCGATTGTTTCATATCCTCAATTCTTTGTCAAAACTTGATTTTTATACGATTTATATGTAAAGATTCACAATGGAAACACATTGGGACGATTATAAGACAAAAGTAGTTTTCGTCAGTACCTACCTGCCCGTGCCGGGAGTAGTTTCTGTATCGATTTTTTCATATCCTCAATTCTTTGTCAAAACTTGATTTTAATATGATTTATATGTAAAGATTCACAATGGAAACACATAGGGACGATTATAAGACAAAAGTAGTTTTCGTCAGTACCTACCTGCCCGTGCCGGGAGTAGTTTCTGTATCGATTTTTTCATATCCTCAATTCTTTGTCAAAACTTGATTTTTATACGATTTATATGTAAAGATTCACTATGGAAACACATTGGGACGATTATAAGACAAAAGTAGTTTTCGTCAGTACCTACCTGCCCGTGCCGGGAGTAGTTTCTGTATCGATTTTTTCATATCCTCAATTCTTTGTCAAAACTTGATTTTAATATGATTTGTATGTAAACATTCGCAATGGAAATACATTGGGACGATTAAAAGACAAAAGTAGTTTTCGTCAGTACCTACCTGCCCGTGCCGGGAGTAGTTTCTATATCGATTTTTTCATATCCTCAATTGTTTGTCAAAACTTGATTTTAATATGATTTATATGTAAACATTCACAATGGAAACACATTGGGACGATTAAAAGACAAAAGTAGTTTTCGTCAGTACCTTCCTGCTCGTGCCGGGAGTAGTTTCTGTATCGATTTTTTCATATCCTCAATTCTTTGTCAAAACTTGATTTTTATACGATTTATATGTAAAGATTCACAATGGAAACACATTGGGACGATTATAAGACAAAAGTAGTTTTCGTCAGTACCTACCTGCCCGTGCCGGGAGTAGTTTCTGTATCGATTTTTTCATATCCTCAATTCTTTGTCAAAACTTGATTTTAATATGATTTATATGTAAACATTCACAATGGAAACACATTGGGACGATTATAAGACAAAAGTAATTTTCGTCAGTACCTACCTGCCCGTGCCGGGAGTAGTTTCTGTATCGATTTTTTCATATCCTCAATTCTTTGTCAAAACTTGATTTTTATACGATTTATATGTAAAGATTCACAATGGAAACACATTGGGACGATTATAAGACAAAAGTAATTTTCGTCAGTACCTACCTGCCCGTGCCGGGAGTAGTTTCTGTATCGATTGTTTCATATCCTCAATTCTTTGTCAAAACTTGATTTTTATACGATTTATATGTAAAGATTCACAATGGAAACACATTGGGACGATTATAAGACAAAAGTAGTTTTCGTCAGTACCTACCTGCCCGTGCCGGGAGTAGTTTCTGTATCGATTTTTTCATATCCTCAATTCTTTGTCAAAACTTGATTTTTATACGATTTATATGTAAAGATTCACAATGGAAACACATTGGGACGATTATAAGACAAAAGTAGTTTTCGTCAGTACCTACCTGCCCGTGCCGGGAGTAGTTTCTGTATCGATTTTTTCATATCCTCAATTCTTTGTCAAAACTTGATTTTTATACGATTTATATGTAAAGATTCACAATGGAAACACATTGGGACGATTATAAGACAAAAGTAGTTTTCGTCAGTACCTACCTGCCCGTGCCCGGAGTAGTTTCTGTATCGATTTTTTCATATCCTCAATTCTTTGTCAAAACTTGATTTTAATATGATTTATATGAAAACATTCACAATGGAAACACATTGGGACGATTATAAGACAAAAGAAATTTTCGTCAGTACCTACCTGCCCGTGCCGGGAGTAGTTTCTGTATCGATTGTTTCATATCCTCAATTCTTTGTCAAAACTTGATTTTTATACGATTTATATGTAAAGATTCACAATGGAAACACATTGGGACGATTATAAGACAAAAGTAGTTTTCGTCAGTACCTACCTGCCCGTGCCGGGAGTAGTTTCTGTATCAATTTTTTCATATCCTCAATTCTTTGTCAAAACTTGATTTTTATACGATTTATATGTAAAGATTCACAATGGAAACACATTGGGACGATTATAAGACAAAAGTAGTTTTCGTCAGTACCTACCTGCCCGTGCCGGGAGTAGTTTCTGTATCGATTTTTTTATATCCTCAATTCTTTGTCAAAACTTGATTTTAATACGATTTATATGTAAAGATTCACAATGGAAACACATTGGGACGATTATAAGACAAAAGTAGTTTTCGTCAGTACCTACCTGCCCGTGCCGGGAGTAGTTTCTGTATCGATTTTTTCATATCCTCAATTCTTTGTCAAAACTTGATTTTAATACGATTTATATGTAAAGATTCACAATGGAAACACATTGGGACGATTATAAGTCAAAAGTAGTTTTCGTCAGTACCTATCTGCCCGTGCCGGGAGTAGTTTCTGTATCGATTTTTTCATATCCTCAATTCTTTGTCAAAACTTGATTTTTATACGATTTATATGTAAAGATTCACAATGGAAACACATTGGGACGATTATAAGACAAAAGTAGTTTTCGTCAGTACCTACCTGCCCGTGCCGGGAGTAGTTTCTGTATCGATTTTTTCATATCCTCAATTCTTTGTCAAAACTTGATTTTTATACGATTTATATGTAAAGATTCACAATGGAAACACATTGGGACGATTATAAGACAAAAGTAGTTTTCGTCAGTACCTACCTGCCCGTGCCGGGAGTAGTTTCTGTATCGATTTTTTCATATCCTCAATTCTTTGTCAAAACTTGATTTTTATACGATTTATATGTAAAGATTCACAATGGAAACACATTGGGACGATTATAAGACAAAAGTAGTTTTCGTCAGTACCTACCTGCCCGTGCCGGGAGTAGTTTCTGTATCGATTTTTTCATATCCTCAATTCTTTGTCAAAACTAGATTTTTATACGATTTATATGTAAAGATTAACAATGGAAACACATAGGGACGATTATAAGACAAAAGTAGTTTTCGTCAGTACCTACCTGCCCGTGCCGGGAGTAGTTTCTGTATCGATTTTTTAATATCCTCAATTCTTTGTCAAAACTTGATTTTAATACGATTTATATGTAAAGATTCACAATGGAAACACATTGGGACGATTATAAGACAAAAGTAGTTTTCGTCAGTACCTACCTGCCCGTGCCGGGAGTAGTTTCTGTATCGATTTTTTCATATCCTCAATTCTTTGTCAAAACTTGATTTTTATACGATTTATATGTAAAGATTCACAATGGAAACACATTGGGACGATTATAAGACAAAAGTAGTTTTCGTCAGTACCTACCTGCCCGTGCCGGGAGAAGTTTCTGTATCGATTTTTTCATATCCACAATTCTTTGTCAAAACTTGATTTTTATACGATTTATATGTAAAGATTAACAATGGAAACACATTGGGACGATTAAAAGACAAAAGTAGTTTTCGTCAGTACCTTCTTGCTCGTGCCGGGAGTAGTTTCTGTATCGATTTTTTAATATCCTCAATTCTGTGTCAAAACTCGATTTTTATACGATTTATATGTAAAGATTCACAATGGAAACACATTGGGACGATTATAAGACAAAAGTAGTTTTCGTCAGTACCTACCTGCCCGTGCCGGGAGTAGTTTCTCTATAGATTTTTTCATATCCTCAATTCTTTGTCAAAACTTGATTTTTATACGATTTATATGTAAAGATTAACAATGGAAACACATTGGGACGATTATAAGACAAAAGTCGTTTTCGTCAGTACCTACCTGCCCGTGCCGGGAGAAGTTTCTGTATCGATTTTTTCATATCCTCAATTGTTTGTCAAAACTTGATTTTTATACGATTTATATGTAAAGATTCACAATGGAAACACTTTGGGACGATTAAAAGACAAAAGTAGTTTTCGTCAGTACCTTCTTGCTCGTGCCGGGAGTAGTTTCTGTATCGATTTTTTCATATCCTCAATTCTTTGTCAAAAATTGATTTTAATATGATTTATATGTAAACATTCACAATGGAAAAACATTGGGACGATTATAAGACAAAAGTAATTTTCGTCAGTACCTACCTGCCCGTGCCGAGAGTAGTTTCTGTATCGATTTTTTCATATCCTCAATTCTTTGTCAAAACTTGATTTTTATACGATTTATATGTAAAGATTCACAATGGAAACACATTGGGACGATTATAAGACAAAAGTAGTTTTCGTCAGTACCTACCTGCCCGTGCCGGGAGTAGTTTCTCTATCGATTTTTTCATATCCTCAATTCTTTGTCAAAACTTGATTTTTATACGATTTATATGTAAAGATTCACAATGGAAACACATTGGGACGATTATAAGACAAAAGTAGTTTTCGTCAGTACCTACCTGCCCGTGCCGGGAGTAGTTTCTGTATCGATTTTTTAATATCCTCAATTCTTTGTCAATACTTGATTTTTATACGATTTATATGTAAAGATTCTTAATGGAAACACATTGGGACGATTATAAGACAAAAGTAGTTTTCGTCAGTACCTACCTGCCCGTGCCGAGAGTAGTTTCTGTATCGATTTTTTCTTATCCTCAATTCTTTGTCAAAACTTGATTTTTATACGATTTATATGTAAAGATTCACAATGGAAACACATTGGGACGATTATAAGACAAAAGTAGTTTTCGTCAGTACCTACCTGCCCGTGCCGGGAGTAGTTTCTGTATCGATTTTTTCATATCCTCAATTCTTTGTCAAAACTTGATTTTTATACGATTTATATGTAAAGATTCACAATGGAAACACATTGGGACGATTATAAGCTAAAAGTAGTTTTCGTCAGTACCGACCTGCCCGTGCCGGGAGAAGTTTCTGTATCGATTTTTTCATATCCTCAATTCTTTGTCAAAACTTGATTTTTATACGATTTATATGTAAAGATTCACAATGGAAACACATAGGGACGATTATAAGACAAAAGTAGTTTTCGTCTGTACCTACCTGCCCGTGCCGGGAGTAGTTTCTGTATCGATTTTTTCATATCCTCAATTCTTTGTCAAAACTTGATTTTAATATGATTTATATGTAAACATTCACAATGGAAACACATTGGGACGATTATAAGACAAAAGTAATTTTCGTCAGTACCTACCTGCCCGTGCCGGGAGTAGTTTCTGTATCGATTTTTTCATATCCTCAATTCTTTGTCAAAACTTGATTTTTATACGATTTATATGTAAAGATTCACAATGGAAACACATTGGGACGATTATAAGACAAAAGTAATTTTCGTCAGTACCTACCTGCCCGTGCCGGGAGTAGTTTCTGTATCGATTGTTTCATATCCTCAATTCTTTGTCAAAACTTGATTTTTATACGATTTATATGTAAAGATTCACAATGGAAACACATTGGGACGATTATAAGACAAAAGTAGTTTTCGTCAGTACCTACCTGCCCGTGCCGGGAGTAGTTTCTGTATCGATTTTTTAATATCCTCAATTCTTTGTCAATACTTGATTTTTATACGATTTATATGTAAAGATTCTTAATGGAAACACATTGGGACGATTATAAGACAAAAGTAGTTTTCGTCAGTACCTACCTGCCCGTGCCGAGAGTAGTTTCTGTATCGATTTTTTCTTATCCTCAATTCTTTGTCAAAACTTGATTTTTATACGATTTATATGTAAAGATTCACAATGGAAACACATTGGGACGATTATAAGACAAAAGTAGTTTTCGTCAGTACCTACCTGCCCGTGCCGGGAGTAGTTTCTGTATCGATTTTTTCATATCCTCAATTCTTTGTCAAAACTTGATTTTTATACGATTTATATGTAAAGATTCACAATGGAAACACATTGGGACGATTATAAGCTAAAAGTAGTTTTCGTCAGTACCGACCTGCCCGTGCCGGGAGAAGTTTCTGTATCGATTTTTTCATATCCTCAATTCTTTGTCAAAACTTGATTTTTATACGATTTATATGTAAAGATTCACAATGGAAACACATAGGGACGATTATAAGACAAAAGTAGTTTTCGTCTGTACCTACCTGCCCGTGCCGGGAGTAGTTTCTGTATCGATTTTTTCATATCCTCAATTCTTTGTCAAAACTTGATTTTAATATGATTTATATGTAAACATTCACAATGGAAACACATTGGGACGATTATAAGACAAAAGTAATTTTCGTCAGTACCTACCTGCCCGTGCCGGGAGTAGTTTCTGTATCGATTTTTTCATATCCTCAATTCTTTGTCAAAACTTGATTTTTATACGATTTATATGTAAAGATTAACAATGGAAACACATTGGGACGATTATAAGACAAAAGTCGTTTTCGTCAGTCCCTAACTGCCCGTGCCGGGAGTAGTTTCTGTATCGATTTTTTAATATCCTCAATTCTTTGTCAAAACTCGATTTTTATACGATTTATATGTAAAGATTCACAATGGAAACACATTGGGACGATTATAAGACAAAAGTAGTTTTCGTCAGTACCTACCTGCCCGTGCCGGGAGTAGTTTCTCTATAGATTTTTTCATATCCTCAATTCTTTGTCAAAACTTGATTTTTATACGATTTATATGTAAAGATTAACAATGGAAACACATTGGGACGATTATAAGACAAAAGTCGTTTTCGTCAGTACCTACCTGCCCGTGCCGGGAGAAGTTTCTGTATCGATTTTTTCATATCCTCAATTGTTTGTCAAAACTTGATTTTTATACGATTTATATGTAAAGATTCACAATGGAAACACTTTGGGACGATTAAAAGACAAAAGTAGTTTTCGTCAGTACCTTCTTGCTCGTGCCGGGAGTAGTTTCTGTATCGATTTTTTCATATCCTCAATTCTTTGTCAAAAATTGATTTTAATATGATTTATATGTAAACATTCACAATGGAAAAACATTGGGACGATTATAAGACAAAAGTAATTTTCGTCAGTACCTACCTGCCCGTGCCGAGAGTAGTTTCTGTATCGATTTTTTCATATCCTCAATTCTTTGTCAAAACTTGATTTTTATACGATTTATATGTAAAGATTCACAATGGAAACACATTGGGACGATTATAAGACAAAAGTAGTTTTCGTCAGTACCTACCTGCCCGTGCCGGGAGTAGTTTCTCTATCGATTTTTTCATATCCTCAATTCTTTGTCAAAACTTGATTTTTATACGATTTATATGTAAAGATTCACAATGGAAACACATTGGGACGATTATAAGCTAAAAGTAGTTTTCGTCAGTACCGACCTGCCCGTGCCGGGAGAAGTTTCTGTATCGATTTTTTCATATCCTCAATTCTTTGTCAAAACTTGATTTTAATATGATTTATATGTAAACATTCACAATGGAAACACATTGGGACGATTATAAGACAAAAGTAATTTTCGTCAGTACCTACCTGCCCGTGCCGGGAGTAGTTTCTGTATCGATTTTTTCATATCCTCAATTCTTTGTCAAAACTTGATTTTTATACGATTTATATGTAAAGATTCACAATGGAAACACATTGGGACGATTATAAGACAAAAGTAGTTTTCGTCAGTACCTACCTGCCCGTGCCGGGAGTAGTTTCTGTATCGATTTTTTCATATCCTCAATTCTTTGTCAAAACTTGATTTTTATACGATTTATATGTAAAGATTCACAATGGAAACACATTGGGACGATTATAAGACAAAAGTAGTTTTCGTCAGTACCTACCTGCCCGTGCCGGGAGTAGTTTCTGTATCGATTTTTTAATATCCTCAATTCTTTGTCAATACTTGATTTTTATACGATTTATATGTAAAGATTCTTAATGGAAACACATTGGGACGATTATAAGACAAAAGTAGTTTTCGTCAGTACCTACCTGCCCGTGCCGAGAGTAGTTTCTGTATCGATTTTTTCTTATCCTCAATTCTTTGTCAAAACTTGATTTTTATACGATTTATATGTAAAGATTCACAATGGAAACACATTGGGACGATTATAAGACAAAAGTAGTTTTCGTCAGTACCTACCTGCCCGTGCCGGGAGTAGTTTCTGTATCGATTTTTTCATATCCTCAATTCTTTGTCAAAACTTGATTTTTATACGATTTATATGTAAAGATTCACAATGGAAACACATTGGGACGATTATAAGCTAAAAGTAGTTTTCGTCAGTACCGACCTGCCCGTGCCGGGAGAAGTTTCTGTATCGATTTTTTCATATCCTCAATTCTTTGTCAAAACTTGATTTTTATACGATTTATATGTAAAGATTCACAATGGAAACACATAGGGACGATTATAAGACAAAAGTAGTTTTCGTCTGTACCTACCTGCCCGTGCCGGGAGTAGTTTCTGTATCGATTTTTTCATATCCTCAATTCTTTGTCAAAACTTGATTTTAATATGATTTATATGTAAACATTCACAATGGAAACACATTGGGACGATTATAAGACAAAAGTAATTTTCGTCAGTACCTACCTGCCCGTGCCGGGAGTAGTTTCTGTATCGATTTTTTCATATCCTCAATTCTTTGTCAAAACTTGATTTTTATACGATTTATATGTAAAGATTCACAATGGAAACACATTGGGACGATTATAAGACAAAAGTAATTTTCGTCAGTACCTACCTGCCCGTGCCGGGAGTAGTTTCTGTATCGATTGTTTCATATCCTCAATTCTTTGTCAAAACTTGATTTTTATACGATTTATATGTAAAGATTCACAATGGAAACACATTGGGACGATTATAAGACAAAAGTAGTTTTCGTCAGTACCTACCTGCCCGTGCCGGGAGTAGTTTCTGTATCGATTTTTTCATATCCTCAATTCTTTGTCAAAACTTGATTTTTATACGATTTATATGTAAAGATTCACAATGGAAACACATAGGGACGATTATAAGACAAAAGTAGTTTTCGTCAGTACCTACCTGCCCGTGCCGGGAGTAGTTTCTGTATCGATTTTTTCATATCCTCAATTCTTTGTCAAAACTTGATTTTTATACGATTTATATGTAAAGATTCACTATGGAAACACATTGGGACGATTATAAGACAAAAGTAGTTTTCGTCAGTACCTACCTGCCCGTGCCGGGAGTAGTTTCTGTATCGATTTTTTCATATCCTCAATTCTTTGTCAAAACTTGATTTTAATATGATTTGTATGTAAACATTCGCAATGGAAATACATTGGGACGATTAAAAGACAAAAGTAGTTTTCGTCAGTACCTACCTGCCCGTGCCGGGAGTAGTTTCTATATCGATTTTTTCATATCCTCAATTGTTTGTCAAAACTTGATTTTAATATGATTTATATGTAAACATTCACAATGGAAACACATTGGGACGATTAAAAGACAAAAGTAGTTTTCGTCAGTACCTTCCTGCTCGTGCCGGGAGTAGTTTCTGTATCGATTTTTTCATATCCTCAATTCTTTGTCAAAACTTGATTTTTATACGATTTATATGTAAAGATTCACTATGGAAACACATTGGGACGATTATAAGACAAAAGTAGTTTTCGTCAGTACCTACCTGCCCGTGCCGGGAGTAGTTTCTGTATCGATTTTTTCATATCCTCAATTCTTTGTCAAAACTTGATTTTAATATGATTTGTATGTAAACATTCGCAATGGAAATACATTGGGACGATTATAAGACAAAAGTAGTTTTCGTCAGTACCTACCTGCCCGTGCCGGGAGTAGTTTCTGTATCGATTTTTTCATATCCTCAATTCTTTGTCAAAACTTGATTTTTATACGATTTATATGTAAAGATTCACAATGGAAACACATTGGGACGATTATAAGCTAAAAGTAGTTTTCGTCAGTACCGACCTGCCCGTGCCGGGAGAAGTTTCTGTATCGATTTTTTCATATCCTCAATTCTTTGTCAAAACTTGATTTTTATACGATTTATATGTAAAGATTCACAATGGAAACACATAGGGACGATTATAAGACAAAAGTAGTTTTCGTCTGTACCTACCTGCCCGTGCCGGGAGTAGTTTCTGTATCGATTTTTTCATATCCTCAATTCTTTGTCAAAACTTGATTTTAATATGATTTATATGTAAACATTCACAATGGAAACACATTGGGACGATTATAAGACAAAAGTAATTTTCGTCAGTACCTACCTGCCCGTGCCGGGAGTAGTTTCTGTATCGATTTTTTCATATCCTCAATTCTTTGTCAAAACTTGATTTTTATACGATTTATATGTAAAGATTAACAATGGAAACACATTGGGACGATTATAAGACAAAAGTCGTTTTCGTCAGTCCCTAACTGCCCGTGCCGGGAGTAGTTTCTGTATCGATTTTTTAATATCCTCAATTCTTTGTCAAAACTCGATTTTTATACGATTTATATGTAAAGATTCACAATGGAAACACATTGGGACGATTATAAGACAAAAGTAGTTTTCGTCAGTACCTACCTGCCCGTGCCGGGAGTAGTTTCTCTATAGATTTTTTCATATCCTCAATTCTTTGTCAAAACTTGATTTTTATACGATTTATATGTAAAGATTAACAATGGAAACACATTGGGACGATTATAAGACAAAAGTCGTTTTCGTCAGTACCTACCTGCCCGTGCCGGGAGAAGTTTCTGTATCGATTTTTTCATATCCTCAATTGTTTGTCAAAACTTGATTTTTATACGATTTATATGTAAAGATTCACAATGGAAACACTTTGGGACGATTAAAAGACAAAAGTAGTTTTCGTCAGTACCTTCTTGCTCGTGCCGGGAGTAGTTTCTGTATCGATTTTTTCATATCCTCAATTCTTTGTCAAAAATTGATTTTAATATGATTTATATGTAAACATTCACAATGGAAAAACATTGGGACGATTATAAGACAAAAGTAATTTTCGTCAGTACCTACCTGCCCGTGCCGAGAGTAGTTTCTGTATCGATTTTTTCATATCCTCAATTCTTTGTCAAAACTTGATTTTTATACGATTTATATGTAAAGATTCACAATGGAAACACATTGGGACGATTATAAGACAAAAGTAGTTTTCGTCAGTACCTACCTGCCCGTGCCGGGAGTAGTTTCTCTATCGATTTTTTCATATCCTCAATTCTTTGTCAAAACTTGATTTTTATACGATTTATATGTAAAGATTCACAATGGAAACACATTGGGACGATTATAAGCTAAAAGTAGTTTTCGTCAGTACCGACCTGCCCGTGCCGGGAGAAGTTTCTGTATCGATTTTTTCATATCCTCAATTCTTTGTCAAAACTTGATTTTAATATGATTTATATGTAAACATTCACAATGGAAACACATTGGGACGATTATAAGACAAAAGTAATTTTCGTCAGTACCTACCTGCCCGTGCCGGGAGTAGTTTCTGTATCGATTTTTTCATATCCTCAATTCTTTGTCAAAACTTGATTTTTATACGATTTATATGTAAAGATTCACAATGGAAACACATTGGGACGATTATAAGACAAAAGTAGTTTTCGTCAGTACCTACCTGCCCGTGCCGGGAGTAGTTTCTGTATCGATTTTTTCATATCCTCAATTCTTTGTCAAAACTTGATTTTTATACGATTTATATGTAAAGATTCACAATGGAAACACATTGGGACGATTATAAGACAAAAGTAGTTTTCGTCAGTACCTACCTGCCCGTGCCGGGAGTAGTTTCTGTATCGATTTTTTAATATCCTCAATTCTTTGTCAATACTTGATTTTTATACGATTTATATGTAAAGATTCTTAATGGAAACACATTGGGACGATTATAAGACAAAAGTAGTTTTCGTCAGTACCTACCTGCCCGTGCCGAGAGTAGTTTCTGTATCGATTTTTTCTTATCCTCAATTCTTTGTCAAAACTTGATTTTTATACGATTTATATGTAAAGATTCACAATGGAAACACATTGGGACGATTATAAGACAAAAGTAGTTTTCGTCAGTACCTACCTGCCCGTGCCGGGAGTAGTTTCTGTATCGATTTTTTCATATCCTCAATTCTTTGTCAAAACTTGATTTTTATACGATTTATATGTAAAGATTCACAATGGAAACACATTGGGACGATTATAAGCTAAAAGTAGTTTTCGTCAGTACCGACCTGCCCGTGCCGGGAGAAGTTTCTGTATCGATTTTTTCATATCCTCAATTCTTTGTCAAAACTTGATTTTTATACGATTTATATGTAAAGATTCACAATGGAAACACATAGGGACGATTATAAGACAAAAGTAGTTTTCGTCTGTACCTACCTGCCCGTGCCGGGAGTAGTTTCTGTATCGATTTTTTCATATCCTCAATTCTTTGTCAAAACTTGATTTTAATATGATTTATATGTAAACATTCACAATGGAAACACATTGGGACGATTATAAGACAAAAGTAATTTTCGTCAGTACCTACCTGCCCGTGCCGGGAGTAGTTTCTGTATCGATTTTTTCATATCCTCAATTCTTTGTCAAAACTTGATTTTTATACGATTTATATGTAAAGATTCACAATGGAAACACATTGGGACGATTATAAGACAAAAGTAATTTTCGTCAGTACCTACCTGCCCGTGCCGGGAGTAGTTTCTGTATCGATTGTTTCATATCCTCAATTCTTTGTCAAAACTTGATTTTTATACGATTTATATGTAAAGATTCACAATGGAAACACATTGGGACGATTATAAGACAAAAGTAGTTTTCGTCAGTACCTACCTGCCCGTGCCGGGAGTAGTTTCTGTATCGATTTTTTCATATCCTCAATTCTTTGTCAAAACTTGATTTTTATACGATTTATATGTAAAGATTCACAATGGAAACACATAGGGACGATTATAAGACAAAAGTAGTTTTCGTCAGTACCTACCTGCCCGTGCCGGGAGTAGTTTCTGTATCGATTTTTTCATATCCTCAATTCTTTGTCAAAACTTGATTTTTATACGATTTATATGTAAAGATTCACTATGGAAACACATTGGGACGATTATAAGACAAAAGTAGTTTTCGTCAGTACCTACCTGCCCGTGCCGGGAGTAGTTTCTGTATCGATTTTTTCATATCCTCAATTCTTTGTCAAAACTTGATTTTAATATGATTTGTATGTAAACATTCGCAATGGAAATACATTGGGACGATTAAAAGACAAAAGTAGTTTTCGTCAGTACCTACCTGCCCGTGCCGGGAGTAGTTTCTATATCGATTTTTTCATATCCTCAATTGTTTGTCAAAACTTGATTTTAATATGATTTATATGTAAACATTCACAATGGAAACACATTGGGACGATTAAAAGACAAAAGTAGTTTTCGTCAGTACCTTCCTGCTCGTGCCGGGAGTAGTTTCTGTATCGATTTTTTCATATCCTCAATTCTTTGTCAAAACTTGATTTTTATACGATTTATATGTAAAGATTCACTATGGAAACACATTGGGACGATTATAAGACAAAAGTAGTTTTCGTCAGTACCTACCTGCCCGTGCCGGGAGTAGTTTCTGTATCGATTTTTTCATATCCTCAATTCTTTGTCAAAACTTGATTTTAATATGATTTGTATGTAAACATTCGCAATGGAAATACATTGGGACGATTATAAGACAAAAGTAGTTTTCGTCAGTACCTACCTGCCCGTGCCGGGAGTAGTTTCTGTATCGATTTTTTCATATCCTCAATTCTTTGTCAAAACTTGATTTTTATACGATTTATATGTAAAGATTCACAATGGAAACACATTGGGACGATTATAAGACAAAAGTAGTTTTCGTCAGTACCTACCTGCCCGTGCCGGGAGTAGTTTCTGTATCGATTTTTTCATATCCTCAATTCTTTGTCAAAACTTGATTTTTATACGATTTATATGTAAAGATTCACAATGGAAACACATTGGGACGATTATAAGACAAAAGTAGTTTTCGTCAGTACCTACCTGCCCGTGCCGGGAGTAGTTTCTGTATCGATTTTTTCATATCCTCAATTCTTTGTCAAAACTTGATTTTTATACGATTTATATGTAAAGATTCACAATGGAAACACATTGGGACGATTATAAGACAAAAGTAGTTTTCGTCAGTACCTACCTGCCCGTGCCGGGAGTAGTTTCTGTATCGATTTTTTCATATCCTCAATTCTTTGTCAAAACTTGATTTTTATACGATTTATATGTAAAGATTCACAATGGAAACACATTGGGACGATTATAAGACAAAAGTAGTTTTCGTCAGTACCTACCTGCCCGTGCCCGGAGTAGTTTCTGTATCGATTGTTTCATATCCTCAATTCTTTGTCAAAACTTGATTTTTATACGATTTATATGTAAAGATTCACAATGGAAACACATTGGGACGATTATAAGACAAAAGTAGTTTTCGTCAGTACCTACCTGCCCGTGCCGGGAGTAGTTTCTGTATCGATTTTTTCATATCCTCAATTCTTTGTCAAAACTTGATTTTTATACGATTTATATGTAAAGATTCACAATGGAAACACATAGGGACGATTATAAGACAAAAGTAGTTTTCGTCAGTACCTACCTGCCCGTGCCGGGAGTAGTTTCTGTATCGATTTTTTCATATCCTCAATTCTTTGTCAAAACTTGATTTTTATACGATTTATATGTAAAGATTCACTATGGAAACACATTGGGACGATTATAAGACAAAAGTAGTTTTCGTCAGTACCTACCTGCCCGTGCCGGGAGTAGTTTCTGTATCGATTTTTTCATATCCTCAATTCTTTGTCAAAACTTGATTTTAATATGATTTGTATGTAAACATTCGCAATGGAAATACATTGGGACGATTAAAAGACAAAAGTAGTTTTCGTCAGTACCTACCTGCCCGTGCCGGGAGTAGTTTCTATATCGATTTTTTCATATCCTCAATTGTTTGTCAAAACTTGATTTTAATATGATTTATATGTAAACATTCACAATGGAAACACATTGGGACGATTAAAAGACAAAAGTAGTTTTCGTCAGTACCTTCCTGCTCGTGCCGGGAGTAGTTTCTGTATCGATTTTTTCATATCCTCAATTCTTTGTCAAAACTTGATTTTTATACGATTTATATGTAAAGATTCACTATGGAAACACATTGGGACGATTATAAGACAAAAGTAGTTTTCGTCAGTACCTACCTGCCCGTGCCGGGAGTAGTTTCTGTATCGATTTTTTCATATCCTCAATTCTTTGTCAAAACTTGATTTTAATATGATTTGTATGTAAACATTCGCAATGGAAATACATTGGGACGATTATAAGACAAAAGTAGTTTTCGTCAGTACCTACCTGCCCGTGCCGGGAGTAGTTTCTGTATCGATTTTTTCATATCCTCAATTCTTTGTCAAAACTTGATTTTTATACGATTTATATGTAAAGATTCACAATGGAAACACATTGGGACGATTATAAGACAAAAGTAGTTTTCGTCAGTACCTACCTGCCCGTGCCGGGAGTAGTTTCTGTATCGATTTTTTCATATCCTCAATTCTTTGTCAAAACTTGATTTTTATACGATTTATATGTAAAGATTCACAATGGAAACACATTGGGACGATTATAAGACAAAAGTAGTTTTCGTCAGTACCTACCTGCCCGTGCCGGGAGTAGTTTCTGTATCGATTTTTTCATATCCTCAATTCTTTGTCAAAACTTGATTTTTATACGATTTATATGTAAAGATTCACAATGGAAACACATTGGGACGATTATAAGACAAAAGTAGTTTTCGTCAGTACCTACCTGCCCGTGCCGGGAGTAGTTTCTGTATCGATTTTTTCATATCCTCAATTCTTTGTCAAAACTTGATTTTTATACGATTTATATGTAAAGATTCACAATGGAAACACATTGGGACGATTATAAGACAAAAGTAGTTTTCGTCAGTACCTACCTGCCCGTGCCCGGAGTAGTTTCTGTATCGATTTTTTCATATCCTCAATTCTTTGTCAAAACTTGATTTTAATATGATTTATATGAAAACATTCACAATGGAAACACATTGGGACGATTATAAGACAAAAGAAATTTTCGTCAGTACCTACCTGCCCGTGCCGGGAGTAGTTTCTGTATCGATTGTTTCATATCCTCAATTCTTTGTCAAAACTTGATTTTTATACGATTTATATGTAAAGATTCACAATGGAAACACATTGGGACGATTATAAGACAAAAGTAGTTTTCGTCAGTACCTACCTGCCCGTGCCGGGAGTAGTTTCTGTATCAATTTTTTCATATCCTCAATTCTTTGTCAAAACTTGATTTTTATACGATTTATATGTAAAGATTCACAATGGAAACACATTGGGACGATTATAAGACAAAAGTAGTTTTCGTCAGTACCTACCTGCCCGTGCCGGGAGTAGTTTCTGTATCGATTTTTTAATATCCTCAATTCTTTGTCAAAACTTGATTTTAATACGATTTATATGTAAAGATTCACAATGGAAACACATTGGGACGATTATAAGACAAAAGTAGTTTTCGTCAGTACCTACCTGCCCGTGCCGGGAGTAGTTTCTGTATCGATTTTTTCATATCCTCAATTCTTTGTCAAAACTTGATTTTAATACGATTTATATGTAAAGATTCACAATGGAAACACATTGGGACGATTATAAGTCAAAAGTAGTTTTCGTCAGTACCTATCTGCCCGTGCCGGGAGTAGTTTCTGTATCGATTTTTTCATATCCTCAATTCTTTGTCAAAACTTGATTTTTATACGATTTATATGTAAAGATTCACAATGGAAACACATTGGGACGATTATAAGACAAAAGTAGTTTTCGTCAGTACCTACCTGCCCGTGCCGGGAGTAGTTTCTGTATCGATTTTTTCATATCCTCAATTCTTTGTCAAAACTTGATTTTTATACGATTTATATGTAAAGATTCACAATGGAAACACATTGGGACGATTATAAGACAAAAGTAGTTTTCGTCAGTACCTACCTGCCCGTGCCGGGAGTAGTTTCTGTATCGATTTTTTCATATCCTCAATTCTTTGTCAAAACTTGATTTTTATACGATTTATATGTAAAGATTCACAATGGAAACACATTGGGACGATTATAAGACAAAAGTAGTTTTCGTCAGTACCTACCTGCCCGTGCCGGGAGTAGTTTCTGTATCGATTTTTTCATATCCTCAATTCTTTGTCAAAACTAGATTTTTATACGATTTATATGTAAAGATTAACAATGGAAACACATAGGGACGATTATAAGACAAAAGTAGTTTTCGTCAGTACCTACCTGCCCGTGCCGGGAGTAGTTTCTGTATCGATTTTTTAATATCCTCAATTCTTTGTCAAAACTTGATTTTAATACGATTTATATGTAAAGATTCACAATGGAAACACATTGGGACGATTATAAGACAAAAGTATTTTTCGTCAGTACCTACCTGCCCGTGCCGGGAGTAGTTTCTGTATCGATTTTTTCATATCCTCAATTCTTTGTCAAAACTTGATTTTTATACGATTTATATGTAAAGATTCACAATGGAAACACATTGGGACGATTATAAGACAAAAGTAGTTTTCGTCAGTACCTACCTGCCCGTGCCGGGAGTAGTTTCTGTATCGATTTTTTCATATCCACAATTCTTTGTCAAAACTTGATTTTTATACGATTTATATGTAAAGATTAACAATGGAAACACATTGGGACGATTATAAGACAAAAGTCGTTTTCGTCAGTCCCTACCTGCCCGTGCCGGGAGTAGTTTCTGTATCGATTTTTTAATATCCTCAATTCTTTGTCAAAACTCGATTTTTATACGATTTATATGTAAAGATTCACAATGGAAACACATTGGGACGATTATAAGACAAAAGTAGTTTTCGTCAGTACCTACCTGCCCGTGCCGGGAGTAGTTTCTCTATAGATTTTTTCATATCCTCAATTCTTTGTCAAAACTTGATTTTTATACGATTTATATGTAAAGATTCACAATGGAAACACATTGGGACGATTATAAGACAAAAGTAGTTTTCGTCAGTACCTACCTGCCCGTGCCGGGAGTAGTTTCTCTATAGATTTTTTCATATCCTCAATTCTTTGTCAAAACTTGATTTTTATACGATTTATATGTAAAGATTAACAATGGAAACACATTGGGACGATTATAAGACAAAAGTCGTTTTCGTCAGTACCTACCTGCCCGTGCCGGGAGAAGTTTCTGTATCGATTTTTTCATATCCTCAATTGTTTGTCAAAACTTGATTTTTATACGATTTATATGTAAAGATTCACAATGGAAACACTTTGGGACGATTAAAAGACAAAAGTAGTTTTCGTCAGTACCTTCTTGCTCGTGCCGGGAGTAGTTTCTGTATCGATTTTTTCATATCCTCAATTCTTTGTCAAAAATTGATTTTAATATGATTTATATGTAAACATTCACAATGGAAAAACATTGGGACGATTATAAGACAAAAGTAATTTTCGTCAGTACCTACCTGCCCGTGCCGAGAGTAGTTTCTGTATCGATTTTTTCATATCCTCAATTCTTTGTCAAAACTTGATTTTTATACGATTTATATGTAAAGATTCACAATGGAAACACATTGGGACGATTATAAGACAAAAGTAGTTTTCGTCAGTACCTACCTGCCCGTGCCGGGAGTAGTTTCTCTATCGATTTTTTCATATCCTCAATTCTTTGTCAAAACTTGATTTTTATACGATTTATATGTAAAGATTCACAATGGAAACACATTGGGACGATTATAAGCTAAAAGTAGTTTTCGTCAGTACCGACCTGCCCGTGCCGGGAGAAGTTTCTGTATCGATTTTTTCATATCCTCAATTCTTTGTCAAAACTTGATTTTTATACGATTTATATGTAAAGATTCACAATGGAAACACATAGGGACGATTATAAGACAAAAGTAGTTTTCGTCTGTACCTACCTGCCCGTGCCGGGAGTAGTTTCTGTATCGATTTTTTCATATCCTCAATTCTTTGTCAAAACTTGATTTTAATATGATTTATATGTAAACATTCACAATGGAAACACATTGGGACGATTATAAGACAAAAGTAATTTTCGTCAGTACCTACCTGCCCGTGCCGGGAGTAGTTTCTGTATCGATTTTTTCATATCCTCAATTCTTTGTCAAAACTTGATTTTTATACGATTTATATGTAAAGATTCACAATGGAAACACATTGGGACGATTATAAGACAAAAGTAGTTTTCGTCAGTACCTACCTGCCCGTGCCGGGAGTAGTTTCTGTATCGATTTTTTCATATGCTCAATTCTTTGTCAAAACTTGATTTTTATACGATTTATATGTAAAGATTCACAATGGAAACACATTGGGACGATTATAAGACAAAAGTAGTTTTCGTCAGTACCTACCTGCCCGTGCCGGGAGTAGTTTCTGTATCGATTTTGTAATATCCTCAATTCTTTGTCAATACTTGATTTTTATACGATTTATATGTAAAGATTCTTAATGGAAACACATTGGGACGATTATAAGACAAAAGTAGTTTTCGTCAGTACCTACCTGCCCGTGCCGAGAGTAGTTTCTGTATCGATTTTTTCTTATCCTCAATTCTTTGTCAAAACTTGATTTTTATACGATTTATATGTAAAGATTCACAATGGAAACACATTGGGACGATTATAAGACAAAAGTAGTTTTCGTCAGTACCTACCTGCCCGTGCCGGGAGTAGTTTCTGTATCGATTTTTTCATATCCTCAATTCTTTGTCAAAACTTGATTTTTATACGATTTATATGTAAAGATTCACAATGGAAACACATTGGGACGATTATAAGCTAAAAGTAGTTTTCGTCAGTACCGACCTGCCCGTGCCGGGAGAAGTTTCTGTATCGATTTTTTCATATCCTCAATTCTTTGTCAAAACTTGATTTTTATACGATTTATATGTAAAGATTCACAATGGAAACACATAGGGACGATTATAAGACAAAAGTAGTTTTCGTCTGTACCTACCTGACCGTGCCGGGAGTAGTTTCTGTATCGATTTTTTCATATCCTCAATTCTTTGTCAAAACTTGATTTTAATATGATTTATATGTAAACATTCACAATGGAAACACATTGGGACGATTATAAGACAAAAGTAATTTTCGTCAGTACCTACCTGCCCGTGCCGGGAGTAGTTTCTGTATCGATTTTTTCATATCCTCAATTCTTTGTCAAAACTTGATTTTTATACGATTTATATGTAAAGATTCACAATGGAAACACATTGGGACGATTATAAGACAAAAGTAGTTTTCGTCAGTACCTACCTGCCCGTGCCGGGAGAAGTTTCTGTATCGATTTTTTCATATCCTCAATTCCTTGTCAAAACTTGATTTTTATACGATTTATATCGACACTCCCTACGTATAGTTGTGTATCTGCAAAACACAAATTTTACAGGAGAGCGTTTTAAAGATTTGAAAATGTTCAAATGCCTATAACTGGAGCACTTTTTGAGATATTTCTGTGAAAATTGGTGAGATGCTCTTACTGTAGATCTAGTTTAAGATGGATACTATTTTTTATTTAAATTTATACTGGTTTAGATTTTATTACAGTTACATATTTTTACGTGGTGCTTATAAACTAATAAAATGCCTTATGTGGCACATACACACTTTTTCGTGGGAGTTTAGAAGAATGACAATATCGTAACTGCCTGTTACACGGTTATATTTAGTAGATCTATTTGACTAATTCTGTTTAACTGGTGCTTACATGTTTAAACGTTGGAAATTGTATCATTTAATAATATGCTTCTACAAATTGTTTCGGCAAATTAGGCCTGGTGACCAGTACTTAATACAGGTCGCCAGGCCCTAATTGCCGAATATTCACTTGCTTACGAAACTAAGCCTAGTTTAAGGTAGGTAGGTAATTTTTAATAGTAAAATGTAAAACTGTATTCGTGAATTGGGGTTTTCCCACTTATCTTATTATTTTTTTCGTTTATATTGGTCGTTCTAATATTATGACCTTTAATAAAACAAGAAATAAAATAGCTCAAAATACCATTTATTAGGGAGGTAAGTGCTCACCTTAACACAAAAAACCTTTTAAGGATTGTTATTTCTAAAATAAAAAAACAAAACCAACTAAGTAACTAACTCAGCTTTAAACTCTTAACGACTATCAAACACGACTAATCAGTTTTTACTAGTAGGTACTTCAACCTAATTATTATCAAAATTTGAATACAGAATTAATATTATGAAATAGCAAACTTTACTATGTCAACATCTAACTATGTAAACAATTTACATAATAATATGAAATATAACATTTATTAAATTGATATCGAAATAATAGTAGACCTATCATTACTATACGTTATAGGGCAGATACATTTGCAAAATTCTTATATCAAAAATATACACACAGACATAAAGTTAAAAAATTAATAATATATCCAAACTTGACTATTCAATTTCTAAGATGATAAAAATTAACACAAATACAAAATTATTAAATTCTCATAAATTAAATTGGTGATCAAAAATATGATTAGTACCTATCATTTTTACGTACTTTTATCAAAAATAAACACAAACACAACTCATTAATTAATAATCATTATTTAAATTATTTAAGCCAAATTTTGTATGGTTTCAAACTTTACTTAATTAAGTTTTATAAACATTTACTTTTTATCAAATATTATGAACACAGACACAATGACAAAGAAACGAGTAGATGCAAACATGATAAAATTCCAATGGCGAACAAGTTCTTCCAACGACCAAAAAGCCACAAACTGCAGGTCTCTTTCAAAGTCATAAATTTTTTGTGAGCATTTAAAAATGCATTTGTCTCCACAAGCAGGCCGCATCTCTTTCTTTTTCCTTAATTTACCGTCTCTTCCAGTGTATGGTTTTCCTGAATTTCTATTGTCGCTTAATATCTAGCCATTTTGGACCAAACGCAATCGACCCTTATCTTTTTTATTTGTACATCGCCTTTTCTCTTAGATGGTTCACTGTCATTGATTTCAAGCTGCTCAGAATTATTCCCTGACAAACCTGGAGAGCCAATTGGCAATAGCGTTGGAGGCTGGTGACGCAGGGCAGCCTAATAACTGTTCATCTGGTAAGCCAACTGGTAATGTCGCTGGAGTAGGTGCTGTTGACTCAGCGCATCCTGCGGTGGCCATCCGGAGAGACACCAAGCAATGTCACTGGAGTGGGTGCTGGCGACTCCGTGCAGCCTAATTGGTCTATCTGTTGAGCTATAAGATGGCCGTAATTGGGAGAGTCACACAGTGATAATGGCATATTAATGCTTGAGGTAGACTGTAGCATGTTTGCTGCCAAAGTGGGGTCATAGAAGCTATATTCCGGCAAATTACCTTGTACTGTACCACTTATATTTGTAAAGAGTGGTATTTTATTACTTTCCACGGGTTCAGGATGTTTTTCTTGAGTTTTCTGGGTCAGGTTTACAGGTTTTTCACAAAAGCGTGGCGACGACGAGCTAAAGGCAATGTCATTATTCCCTGTGTCATTGCTGGAGCCTCCACCACAAGCTTGCAAGGAAGATTGTAAGATATGGGAAGCTAAGACATGCAATTCAGAAGATGCAGGACTATCACCGTTAGAGTTCGTAGAATGCAAGAGGGAAATGCGCGGTGCAAGAAAAGGTTCTTCATCGCTGTCAGATATTATCTCACACATTCGGCTTAGGTCATCCTCAGTAAAATTTTCTGAGAATGGCACTGGAGATACATCTGAAAAACAACAACAAGGGACAAAATTAAAATTTTTATGAAAATCGACTTAAATTTCATGGGAAGAGAGCACCTTGCACTTTTGAAGTGCATTTCTGTTCATAACTCTGAAGATCCTTATCAGATTCTCAACATTAATGGGGCTACTCTTGGAATTATCTTCTTTCCGACAAAAAAAGAATCAACAAAATCGGTTCACAAACAACGAAGTTATCCGCGAACAAAAAAATACATATATATATAAATATACAGTCGAATTGAGAAACCTCCTCCTTTTTCGCAATTAAAACACAAACACAGAACTATGTAAGTGCATGGGTTGCTAGAACTTTAATTCAATAACTTTCCGATGTAAAACTATGTAAAAGTCAGTTACCGAATTTTGATTTAACAACTTTTCGAAGTATAATTATGTAAGTGCCTAGATACACCTTATGATCTTAGTGAATCCCGATGTATAAATATGTAAGTGCGTAGTTACACATTTGTACGTAGGTTATCAAAAAAATTTGGAAAGTTTCAAAATGTACTTACTAATAATTGTCTATTTAGTCAGCAATGAAGGCAATAACACACAACTGATTCAAGAAACCTAATAACTATGATTTGGACATCAAAAAGCACAAAAAGTTGGTAAATCATTAATTATGATTTACTTACCTGGTCTTGTTGTAGATATAGCTGGGTCTAGGATATCTACTTTTCCTTTCTTAGTAGCGTCTGCTTTTAAATTGTTCAGGAATCGGAAACGTTCACTTGGCATTTTGCGGCAATCAAATATTTACGAGTCGCACACGCATTCTACTCGCTGTCCGCACAAGAACTGCGTAACGGGCAATTACCGCCACCCGCACCTTATTCCCCCCGCGTCAAAGTGTGTATGTGGAAGATACAGCATTATATGGCGGGAAAATAATGAAGTTGGACAGTTATACGATCAAGAAAAACGTACTTAGAGTAGACTTTTTTGTTTTTTTGTAAGTTATAATGATAGACTGGCATGTGTAGATGCCAAAAATGCATCAAACGTATAAGTGTGTATCTGGCAGTTAGACGAAGATACGTAGGGAGTGTCGATATGTAAAGATTCACAATGGAAACACATTGGGACGATTATAAGACAAAAGTAGTTTTCGTCAGTACCTACCTGCCCGTGCCGGGAGTAGTTTCTATATCGATTTTTTCATATCCTCAATTGTTTGTCAAAACTTGATTTTAATATGATTTATATGTAAACATTCACAATGGAAACACATTGGGACGATTAAAAGACAAAAGTAGTTTTCGTCAGTACCTTCCTGCTCGTGCCGGGAGTAGTTTCTGTATCGATTTTTTCATATCCTCAATTCTTTGTCAAAACTTGATTTTTATACGATTTATATGTAAAGATTCACAATGGAAACACATTGGGACAATTATAAGACAAAAGTAGTTTTCGTCAGTACCTACCTGCCCGTGCCGGGAGTAGTTTCTGTATCGATTTTTTAATATCCTCAATTCTTTGTCAAAACTTGATTTTTATACGATTTATATGTAAAGATTCACAATGGAAACTTATTGGGACGATTATAAGTCAAAAGTAGTTTTCGTCAGTCCCTACCTGCCCGTGCCGGGAGTAGTTTCTGTATCGATTTTTTCATATCCTCAATTCTTTGTCAAAACTTGATTTTTATACGATTAATATGTAAAGATTCACAATTGAAACACATTGGGACGATTATAAGACAAAAGTAGTTTTCGTCAGTACCTACCTGCCCGTGCCGGGAGTAGTTTCTGTATCGATTTTTTCATATCCTCAATTCTTTGTCAAAACTTGATTTTTATACGATTTATATGTAAACATTCACAATGGAAACACATTGGGACGATTAAAAGACAAAAGTAGTTTTCGTCAGTACCTACCTGCCCGTGCCGGGAGTAGTTTCTGTATCGATTTTTTCATATCCTCAATTCTTTGTCAAAACTTGATTTTTATACGATTTATATGTAAAGATTCACAATGGAAACACATTGGGACGATTATAAGACAAAAGTAGTTTTCGTCAGTACCTACCTGCCCGTGCCGGGAGTAGTTTCTGTATCGATTGTTTCATAACCTCAATTCTTTGTCAAAACTTGATTTTTATACGATTTATATGTAAAGATTCAGAATGGAAACACATTGGGACGATTATAAGACACAAGTAGTTTTCGTCAGTACCTACCTGCCCGTGCCGGGAGTAGTTTCTGTATCGATTTTTTCATATCCTCAATTCTTTGTCAAAACTTGATTTTTATACGATTTATATGTAAAGATTCACAATGGAAACACATTGGGACGATTATAAGACAAAAGTAGTTTTCGTCAGTACCTACCTGCCCGTGCCGGGAGTAGTTTCTGTGTCGATTTTTTCATATCCTCAATTCTTTGTCAAAACTTGATTTTAATATGATTTGTATGTAAACATTCGCAATGGAAATACATTGGGACGATTAAAAGACAAAAGTCGTTTTCGTCAGTACCTACCTGCCCGTGCCGGGAGTAGTTTCTGTATCGATTTTTTCATATCCTCAATTCTTTGTCAAAACTTGATTTTAATATGATTTATATGTAAAGATTCACAATGGAAACACATTGGGACGATTAAAAGACAAAAGTAGTTTTCGTCAGTACCTACCTGCCCGTGCCAGTAGTTTCTGTATCGATTTTTTCATATCCTCAATTCTTTGTCAAAACTTGATTTTAATATGATTTATATGTAATGATTCACAATGGAAACACATTGGGACGATTAAAAGACAAAAGTAGTTTTCGTCAGTACCTACCTGCCCGTGCCGGGAGTAGTTTCTGTATCGATTTTTTCATATCCTTAATTCTTTGTCGAAACTTGATTTTAATATGATTTATATGTAAAGATTCACAATGGAAACACATTGGGACGATTAAAAGACAAAAGTAGTTTTCGTCAGTACCTACCTGCCCGTGCCGGGAGTAGTTTCTGTATCGATTTTTTCATATCCTCAATTCTTTGTCAAAACTTGATTTTAATATGATTTGTATGTAAACATTCGCAATGGAAATACATTGGGACGATTATAAGACAAAAGTAGTTTTCGTCAGTACCTACCTGCCCGTGCCGGGAGTAGTTTCTGTATCGATTTTTTCATATCCTCAATTCTTTGTCAAAACTTGATTTTTATACGATTTATATGTAAAGATTCACAATGGAAACACATTGGGACGATTATAAGACAAAAGTAGTTTTCGTCAGTACCTACCTGCCCGTGCCGGGAGTAGTTTCTGTATCGATTTTTTCATATCCTCAATTCTTTGTCAAAACTTGATTTTTATACGATTTATATGTAAAGATTCACAATGGAAACACATTGGGACGATTATAAGACAAAAGTAGTTTTCGTCAGTACCTACCTGCCCGTGCCGGGAGTAGTTTCTGTATCGATTTTTTCATATCCTCAATTCTTTGTCAAAACTTGATTTTTATACGATTTATATGTAAAGATTCACAATGGAAACACATTGGGACGATTATAAGACAAAAGTAGTTTTCGTCAGTACCTACCTGCCCGTGCCGGGAGTAGTTTCTGTATCGATTTTTTCATATCCTCAATTCTTTGTCAAAACTTGATTTTTATACGATTTATATGTAAAGATTCACAATGGAAACACATTGGGACGATTATAAGACAAAAGTAGTTTTCGTCAGTACCTACCTGCCCGTGCCCGGAGTAGTTTCTGTATCGATTTTTTCATATCCTCAATTCTTTGTCAAAACTTGATTTTAATATGATTTATATGAAAACATTCACAATGGAAACACATTGGGACGATTATAAGACAAAAGAAATTTTCGTCAGTACCTACCTGCCCGTGCCGGGAGTAGTTTCTGTATCGATTGTTTCATATCCTCAATTCTTTGTCAAAACTTGATTTTTATACGATTTATATGTAAAGATTCACAATGGAAACACATTGGGACGATTATAAGACAAAAGTAGTTTTCGTCAGTACCTACCTGCCCGTGCCGGGAGTAGTTTCTGTATCAATTTTTTCATATCCTCAATTCTTTGTCAAAACTTGATTTTTATACGATTTATATGTAAAGATTCACAATGGAAACACATTGGGACGATTATAAGACAAAAGTAGTTTTCGTCAGTACCTACCTGCCCGTGCCGGGAGTAGTTTCTGTATCGATTTTTTAATATCCTCAATTCTTTGTCAAAACTTGATTTTAATACGATTTATATGTAAAGATTCACAATGGAAACACATTGGGACGATTATAAGACAAAAGTAGTTTTCGTCAGTACCTACCTGCCCGTGCCGGGAGTAGTTTCTGTATCGATTTTTTCATATCCTCAATTCTTTGTCAAAACTTGATTTTAATACGATTTATATGTAAAGATTCACAATGGAAACACATTGGGACGATTATAAGTCAAAAGTAGTTTTCGTCAGTACCTATCTGCCCGTGCCGGGAGTAGTTTCTGTATCGATTTTTTCATATCCTCAATTCTTTGTCAAAACTTGATTTTTATACGATTTATATGTAAAGATTCACAATGGAAACACATTGGGACGATTATAAGACAAAAGTAGTTTTCGTCAGTACCTACCTGCCCGTGCCGGGAGTAGTTTCTGTATCGATTTTTTCATATCCTCAATTCTTTGTCAAAACTTGATTTTTATACGATTTATATGTAAAAATTCACAATGGAAACACATTGGGACGATTATAAGACAAAAGTAGTTTTCGTCAGTACCTACCTGCCCGTGCCGGGAGTAGTTTCTGTATCGATTTTTTCATATCCTCAATTCTTTGTCAAAACTTGATTTTTATACGATTTATATGTAAAGATTCACAATGGAAACACATTGGGACGATTATAAGACAAAAGTAGTTTTCGTCAGTACCTACCTGCCCGTGCCGGGAGTAGTTTCTGTATCGATTTTTTCATATCCTCAATTCTTTGTCAAAACTAGATTTTTATACGATTTATATGTAAAGATTAACAATGGAAACACATAGGGACGATTATAAGACAAAAGTAGTTTTCGTCAGTACCTACCTGCCCGTGCCGGGAGTAGTTTCTGTATCGATTTTTTAATATCCTCAATTCTTTGTCAAAACTTGATTTTAATACGATTTATATGTAAAGATTCACAATGGAAACACATTGGGACGATTATAAGACAAAAGTATTTTTCGTCAGTACCTACCTGCCCGTGCCGGGAGTAGTTTCTGTATCGATTTTTTCATATCCTCAATTCTTTGTCAAAACTTGATTTTTATACGATTTATATGTAAAGATTCACAATGGAAACACATTGGGACGATTATAAGACAAAAGTAGTTTTCGTCAGTACCTACCTGCCCGTGCCGGGAGTAGTTTCTGTATCGATTTTTTCATATCCACAATTCTTTGTCAAAACTTGATTTTTATACGATTTATATGTAAAGATTAACAATGGAAACACATTGGGACGATTATAAGACAAAAGTCGTTTTCGTCAGTCCCTACCTGCCCGTGCCGGGAGTAGTTTCTGTATCGATTTTTTAATATCCTCAATTCTTTGTCAAAACTCGATTTTTATACGATTTATATGTAAAGATTCACAATGGAAACACATTGGGACGATTATAAGACAAAAGTAGTTTTCGTCAGTACCTACCTGCCCGTGCCGGGAGTAGTTTCTCTATAGATTTTTTCATATCCTCAATTCTTTGTCAAAACTTGATTTTTATACGATTTATATGTAAAGATTAACAATGGAAACACATTGGGACGATTATAAGACAAAAGTCGTTTTCGTCAGTACCTACCTGCCCGTGCCGGGAGAAGTTTCTGTATCGATTTTTTCATATCCTCAATTGTTTGTCAAAACTTGATTTTTATACGATTTATATGTAAAGATTCACAATGGAAACACTTTGGGACGATTAAAAGACAAAAGTAGTTTTCGTCAGTACCTTCTTGCTCGTGCCGGGAGTAGTTTCTGTATCGATTTTTTCATATCCTCAATTCTTTGTCAAAAATTGATTTTAATATGATTTATATGTAAACATTCACAATGGAAAAACATTGGGACGATTATAAGACAAAAGTAATTTTCGTCAGTACCTACCTGCCCGTGCCGAGAGTAGTTTCTGTATCGATTTTTTCATATCCTCAATTCTTTGTCAAAACTTGATTTTTATACGATTTATATGTAAAGATTCACAATGGAAACACATTGGGACGATTATAAGACAAAAGTAGTTTTCGTCAGTACCTACCTGCCCGTGCCGGGAGTAGTTTCTCTATCGATTTTTTCATATCCTCAATTCTTTGTCAAAACTTGATTTTTATACGATTTATATGTAAAGATTCACAATGGAAACACATTGGGACGATTATAAGCTAAAAGTAGTTTTCGTCAGTACCGACCTGCCCGTGCCGGGAGAAGTTTCTGTATCGATTTTTTCATATCCTCAATTCTTTGTCAAAACTTGATTTTTATACGATTTATATGTAAAGATTCACAATGGAAACACATAGGGACGATTATAAGACAAAAGTAGTTTTCGTCTGTACCTACCTGCCCGTGCCGGGAGTAGTTTCTGTATCGATTTTTTCATATCCTCAATTCTTTGTCAAAACTTGATTTTAATATGATTTATATGTAAACATTCACAATGGAAACACATTGGGACGATTATAAGACAAAAGTAATTTTCGTCAGTACCTACCTGCCCGTGCCGGGAGTAGTTTCTGTATCGATTTTTTCATATCCTCAATTCTTTGTCAAAACTTGATTTTTATACGATTTATATGTAAAGATTCACAATGGAAACACATTGGGACGATTATAAGACAAAAGTAGTTTTCGTCAGTACCTACCTGCCCGTGCCGGGAGTAGTTTCTGTATCGATTTTTTCATATCCTCAATTCTTTGTCAAAACTTGATTTTTATACGATTTATATGTAAAGATTCACAATGGAAACACATTGGGACGATTATAAGACAAAAGTAGTTTTCGTCAGTACCTACCTGCCCGTGCCGGGAGTAGTTTCTGTATCGATTTTTTAATATCCTCAATTCTTTGTCAATACTTGATTTTTATACGATTTATATGTAAAGATTCTTAATGGAAACACATTGGGACGATTATAAGACAAAAGTAGTTTTCGTCAGTACCTACCTGCCCGTGCCGAGAGTAGTTTCTGTATCGATTTTTTCTTATCCTCAATTCTTTGTCAAAACTTGATTTTTATACGATTTATATGTAAAGATTCACAATGGAAACACATTGGGACGATTATAAGACAAAAGTAGTTTTCGTCAGTACCTACCTGCCCGTGCCGGGAGTAGTTTCTGTATCGATTTTTTCATATCCTCAATTCTTTGTCAAAACTTGATTTTTATACGATTTATATGTAAAGATTCACAATGGAAACACATTGGGACGATTATAAGCTAAAAGTAGTTTTCGTCAGTACCGACCTGCCCGTGCCGGGAGAAGTTTCTGTATCGATTTTTTCATATCCTCAATTCTTTGTCAAAACTTGATTTTTATACGATTTATATGTAAAGATTCACAATGGAAACACATAGGGACGATTATAAGACAAAAGTAGTTTTCGTCTGTACCTACCTGCCCGTGCCGGGAGTAGTTTCTGTATCGATTTTTTCATATCCTCAATTCTTTGTCAAAACTTGATTTTAATATGATTTATATGTAAACATTCACAATGGAAACACATTGGGACGATTAAAAGACAAAAGTAGTTTTCGTCAGTACCTACCTGCCCATGCCGGGAGTAGTTTCTGTATCGATTTTTTCATATCCTCAATTCTTTGTCAAAACTTGATTTTTATACGATTTATATGTAAAGATTCACAATGGAAACACATTGGGACGATTATAAGACAAAAGTAATTTTCGTCAGTACCTACCTGCCCGTGCCGGGAGTAGTTTCTGTATCGATTGTTTCATATCCTCAATTCTTTGTCAAAACTTGATTTTTATACGATTTATATGTAAAGATTCACAATGGAAACACATTGGGACGATTATAAGACAAAAGTAGTTTTCGTCAGTACCTACCTGCCCGTGCCGGGAGTAGTTTCTGTATCGATTTTTTCATATCCTCAATTCTTTGTCAAAACTTGATTTTTATACGATTTATATGTAAAGATTCACAATGGAAACACATAGGGACGATTATAAGACAAAAGTAGTTTTCGTCAGTACCTACCTGCCCGTGCCGGGAGTAGTTTCTGTATCGATTTTTTCATATCCTCAATTCTTTGTCAAAACTTGATTTTTATACGATTTATATGTAAAGATTCACTATGGAAACACATTGGGACGATTATAAGACAAAAGTAGTTTTCGTCAGTACCTACCTGCCCGTGCCGGGAGTAGTTTCTGTATCGATTTTTTCATATCCTCAATTCTTTGTCAAAACTTGATTTTAATATGATTTGTATGTAAACATTCGCAATGGAAATACATTGGGACGATTAAAAGACAAAAGTAGTTTTCGTCAGTACCTACCTGCCCGTGCCGGGAGTAGTTTCTATATCGATTTTTTCATATCCTCAATTGTTTGTCAAAACTTGATTTTAATATGATTTATATGTAAACATTCACAATGGAAACACATTGGGACGATTAAAAGACAAAAGTAGTTTTCGTCAGTACCTTCCTGCTCGTGCCGGGAGTAGTTTCTGTATCGATTTTTTCATATCCTCAATTCTTTGTCAAAACTTGATTTTTATACGATTTATATGTAAAGATTCACAATGGAAACACATTGGGACAATTATAAGACAAAAGTAGTTTTCGTCAGTACCTACCTGCCCGTGCCGGGAGTAGTTTCTGTATCGATTTTTTAATATCCTCAATTCTTTGTCAAAACTTGATTTTTATACGATTTATATGTAAAGATTCACAATGGAAACTTATTGGGACGATTATAAGTCAAAAGTAGTTTTCGTCAGTCCCTACCTGCCCGTGCCGGGAGTAGTTTCTGTATCGATTTTTTCATATCCTCAATTCTTTGTCAAAACTTGATTTTTATACGATTTATATGTAAAGATTCACAATTGAAACACATTGGGACGATTATAAGACAAAAGTAGTTTTCGTCAGTACCTACCTGCCCGTGCCGGGAGTAGTTTCTGTATCGATTTTTTCATATCCTCAATTCTTTGTCAAAACTTGATTTTTATACGATTTATATGTAAATATTCACAATGGAAACACATTGGGACGATTATAAGACAAAAGTAGTTTTCGTCAGTACCTACCTGCCCGTGCCGGGAGAAGTTTCTGTATCGATTTTTTCATATCCTCAATTCTTTGTCAAAACTTGATTTTAATATGATTTATATGTAAAGATTCACAATGGAAACACATTGGGACGATTAAAAGACAAAAGTAGTTTTCGTCAGTACCTACCTGCCCGTGCCAGTAGTTTCTGTATCGATTTTTTCATATCCTCAATTCTTTGTCAAAACTTGATTTTAATATGATTTATATGTAATGATTCACAATGGAAACACATTGGGACGATTAAAAGACAAAAGTAGTTTTCGTCAGTACCTACCTGCCCGTGCCGGGAGTAGTTTCTGTATCGATTTTTTCATATCCTTAATTCTTTGTCGAAACTTGATTTTAATATGATTTATATGTAAAGATTCACAATGGAAACACATTGGGACGATTAAAAGACAAAAGTAGTTTTCGTCAGTACCTACCTGCCCGTGCCGGGAGTAGTTTCTGTATCGATTTTTTCATATCCTCAATTCTTTGTCAAAACTTGATTTTTATACGATTTATATGTAAAGATTCACAATGGAAACACATTGGGACGATTATAAGACAAAAGTAGTTTTCGTCAGTACCTACCTGCCCGTGCCGGGAGTAGTTTCTGTATCGATTTTTTCATATCCTCAATTCTTTGTCAAAACTTGATTTTAATATGATTTGTATGTAAACATTCGCAATGGAAATACATTGGGACGATTATAAGACAAAAGTAGTTTTCGTCAGTACCTACCTGCCCGTGCCGGGAGTAGTTTCTGTATCGATTTTTTCATATCCTCAATTCTTTGTCAAAACTTGATTTTTATACGATTTATATGTAAAGATTCACAATGGAAACACATTGGGACGATTATAAGACAAAAGTAGTTTTCGTCAGTACCTACCTGCCCGTGCCGGGAGTAGTTTCTGTATCGATTTTTTCATATCCTCAATTCTTTGTCAAAACTTGATTTTTATACGATTTATATGTAAAGATTCACAATGGAAACACATTGGGACGATTATAAGACAAAAGTAGTTTTCGTCAGTACCTACCTGCCCGTGCCGGGAGTAGTTTCTGTATCGATTTTTTCATATCCTCAATTCTTTGTCAAAACTTGATTTTTATACGATTTATATGTAAAGATTCACAATGGAAACACATTGGGACGATTATAAGACAAAAGTAGTTTTCGTCAGTACCTACCTGCCCGTGCCGGGAGTAGTTTCTGTATCGATTTTTTCATATCCTCAATTCTTTGTCAAAACTTGATTTTTATACGATTTATATGTAAAGATTCACAATGGAAACACATTGGGACGATTATAAGACAAAAGTAGTTTTCGTCAGTACCTACCTGCCCGTGCCCGGAGTAGTTTCTGTATCGATTTTTTCATATCCTCAATTCTTTGTCAAAACTTGATTTTAATATGATTTATATGAAAACATTCACAATGGAAACACATTGGGACGATTATAAGACAAAAGAAATTTTCGTCAGTACCTACCTGCCCGTGCCGGGAGTAGTTTCTGTATCGATTGTTTCATATCCTCAATTCTTTGTCAAAACTTGATTTTTATACGATTTATATGTAAAGATTCACAATGGAAACACATTGGGACGATTATAAGACAAAAGTAGTTTTCGTCAGTACCTACCTGCCCGTGCCGGGAGTAGTTTCTGTATCAATTTTTTCATATCCTCAATTCTTTGTCAAAACTTGATTTTTATACGATTTATATGTAAAGATTCACAATGGAAACACATTGGGACGATTATAAGACAAAAGTAGTTTTCGTCAGTACCTACCTGCCCGTGCCGGGAGTAGTTTCTGTATCGATTTTTTAATATCCTCAATTCTTTGTCAAAACTTGATTTTAATACGATTTATATGTAAAGATTCACAATGGAAACACATTGGGACGATTATAAGACAAAAGTAGTTTTCGTCAGTACCTACCTGCCCGTGCCGGGAGTAGTTTCTGTATCGATTTTTTCATATCCTCAATTCTTTGTCAAAACTTGATTTTAATACGATTTATATGTAAAGATTCACAATGGAAACACATTGGGACGATTATAAGTCAAAAGTAGTTTTCGTCAGTACCTATCTGCCCGTGCCGGGAGTAGTTTCTGTATCGATTTTTTCATATCCTCAATTCTTTGTCAAAACTTGATTTTTATACGATTTATATGTAAAGATTCACAATGGAAACACATTGGGACGATTATAAGACAAAAGTAGTTTTCGTCAGTACCTACCTGCCCGTGCCGGGAGTAGTTTCTGTATCGATTTTTTCATATCCTCAATTCTTTGTCAAAACTTGATTTTTATACGATTTATATGTAAAAATTCACAATGGAAACACATTGGGACGATTATAAGACAAAAGTAGTTTTCGTCAGTACCTACCTGCCCGTGCCGGGAGTAGTTTCTGTATCGATTTTTTCATATCCTCAATTCTTTGTCAAAACTTGATTTTTATACGATTTATATGTAAAGATTCACAATGGAAACACATTGGGACGATTATAAGACAAAAGTAGTTTTCGTCAGTACCTACCTGCCCGTGCCGGGAGTAGTTTCTGTATCGATTTTTTCATATCCTCAATTCTTTGTCAAAACTAGATTTTTATACGATTTATATGTAAAGATTAACAATGGAAACACATAGGGACGATTATAAGACAAAAGTAGTTTTCGTCAGTACCTACCTGCCCGTGCCGGGAGTAGTTTCTGTATCGATTTTTTAATATCCTCAATTCTTTGTCAAAACTTGATTTTAATACGATTTATATGTAAAGATTCACAATGGAAACACATTGGGACGATTATAAGACAAAAGTAGTTTTCGTCAGTACCTACCTGCCCGTGCCGGGAGTAGTTTCTGTATCGATTTTTTCATATCCTCAATTCTTTGTCAAAACTTGATTTTTATACGATTTATATGTAAAGATTCACAATGGAAACACATTGGGACGATTATAAGACAAAAGTAGTTTTCGTCAGTACCTACCTGCCCGTGCCGGGAGTAGTTTCTGTATCGATTTTTTCATATCCACAATTCTTTGTCAAAACTTGATTTTTATACGATTTATATGTAAAGATTAACAATGGAAACACATTGGGACGATTATAAGACAAAAGTCGTTTTCGTCAGTCCCTACCTGCCCGTGCCGGGAGTAGTTTCTGTATCGATTTTTTAATATCCTCAATTCTTTGTCAAAACTCGATTTTTATACGATTTATATGTAAAGATTCACAATGGAAACACATTGGGACGATTATAAGACAAAAGTAGTTTTCGTCAGTACCTACCTGCCCGTGCCGGGAGTAGTTTCTCTATAGATTTTTTCATATCCTCAATTCTTTGTCAAAACTTGATTTTTATACGATTTATATGTAAAGATTAACAATGGAAACACATTGGGACGATTATAAGACAAAAGTCGTTTTCGTCAGTACCTACCTGCCCGTGCCGGGAGAAGTTTCTGTATCGATTTTTTCATATCCTCAATTGTTTGTCAAAACTTGATTTTTATACGATTTATATGTAAAGATTCACAATGGAAACACTTTGGGACGATTAAAAGACAAAAGTAGTTTTCGTCAGTACCTTCTTGCTCGTGCCGGGAGTAGTTTCTGTATCGATTTTTTCATATCCTCAATTCTTTGTCAAAAATTGATTTTAATATGATTTATATGTAAACATTCACAATGGAAAAACATTGGGACGATTATAAGACAAAAGTAATTTTCGTCAGTACCTACCTGCCCGTGCCGAGAGTAGTTTCTGTATCGATTTTTTCATATCCTCAATTCTTTGTCAAAACTTGATTTTTATACGATTTATATGTAAAGATTCACAATGGAAACACATTGGGACGATTATAAGACAAAAGTAGTTTTCGTCAGTACCTACCTGCCCGTGCCGGGAGTAGTTTCTCTATCGATTTTTTCATATCCTCAATTCTTTGTCAAAACTTGATTTTTATACGATTTATATGTAAAGATTCACAATGGAAACACATTGGGACGATTATAAGCTAAAAGTAGTTTTCGTCAGTACCGACCTGCCCGTGCCGGGAGAAGTTTCTGTATCGATTTTTTCATATCCTCAATTCTTTGTCAAAACTTGATTTTTATACGATTTATATGTAAAGATTCACAATGGAAACACATAGGGACGATTATAAGACAAAAGTAGTTTTCGTCTGTACCTACCTGCCCGTGCCGGGAGTAGTTTCTGTATCGATTTTTTCATATCCTCAATTCTTTGTCAAAACTTGATTTTAATATGATTTATATGTAAACATTCACAATGGAAACACATTGGGACGATTATAAGACAAAAGTAATTTTCGTCAGTACCTACCTGCCCGTGCCGGGAGTAGTTTCTGTATCGATTTTTTCATATCCTCAATTCTTTGTCAAAACTTGATTTTTATACGATTTATATGTAAAGATTCACAATGGAAACACATTGGGACGATTATAAGACAAAAGTAGTTTTCGTCAGTACCTACCTGCCCGTGCCGGGAGTAGTTTCTGTATCGATTTTTTCATATCCTCAATTCTTTGTCAAAACTTGATTTTTATACGATTTATATGTAAAGATTCACAATGGAAACACATTGGGACGATTATAAGACAAAAGTAGTTTTCGTCAGTACCTACCTGCCCGTGCCGGGAGTAGTTTCTGTATCGATTTTTTAATATCCTCAATTCTTTGTCAATACTTGATTTTTATACGATTTATATGTAAAGATTCTTAATGGAAACACATTGGGACGATTATAAGACAAAAGTAGTTTTCGTCAGTACCTACCTGCCCGTGCCGAGAGTAGTTTCTGTATCGATTTTTTCTTATCCTCAATTCTTTGTCAAAACTTGATTTTTATACGATTTATATGTAAAGATTCACAATGGAAACACATTGGGACGATTATAAGACAAAAGTAGTTTTCGTCAGTACCTACCTGCCCGTGCCGGGAGTAGTTTCTGTATCGATTTTTTCATATCCTCAATTCTTTGTCAAAACTTGATTTTTATACGATTTATATGTAAAGATTCACAATGGAAACACATTGGGACGATTATAAGCTAAAAGTAGTTTTCGTCAGTACCGACCTGCCCGTGCCGGGAGAAGTTTCTGTATCGATTTTTTCATATCCTCAATTCTTTGTCAAAACTTGATTTTTATACGATTTATATGTAAAGATTCACAATGGAAACACATAGGGACGATTATAAGACAAAAGTAGTTTTCGTCTGTACCTACCTGCCCGTGCCGGGAGTAGTTTCTGTATCGATTTTTTCATATCCTCAATTCTTTGTCAAAACTTGATTTTAATATGATTTATATGTAAACATTCACAATGGAAACACATTGGGACGATTAAAAGACAAAAGTAGTTTTCGTCAGTACCTACCTGCCCATGCCGGGAGTAGTTTCTGTATCGATTTTTTCATATCCTCAATTCTTTGTCAAAACTTGATTTTTATACGATTTATATGTAAAGATTCACAATGGAAACACATTGGGACGATTATAAGACAAAAGTAATTTTCGTCAGTACCTACCTGCCCGTGCCGGGAGTAGTTTCTGTATCGATTGTTTCATATCCTCAATTCTTTGTCAAAACTTGATTTTTATACGATTTATATGTAAAGATTCACAATGGAAACACATTGGGACGATTATAAGACAAAAGTAGTTTTCGTCAGTACCTACCTGCCCGTGCCGGGAGTAGTTTCTGTATCGATTTTTTCATATCCTCAATTCTTTGTCAAAACTTGATTTTTATACGATTTATATGTAAAGATTCACAATGGAAACACATAGGGACGATTATAAGACAAAAGTAGTTTTCGTCAGTACCTACCTGCCCGTGCCGGGAGTAGTTTCTGTATCGATTTTTTCATATCCTCAATTCTTTGTCAAAACTTGATTTTTATACGATTTATATGTAAAGATTCACTATGGAAACACATTGGGACGATTATAAGACAAAAGTAGTTTTCGTCAGTACCTACCTGCCCGTGCCGGGAGTAGTTTCTGTATCGATTTTTTCATATCCTCAATTCTTTGTCAAAACTTGATTTTAATATGATTTGTATGTAAACATTCGCAATGGAAATACATTGGGACGATTAAAAGACAAAAGTAGTTTTCGTCAGTACCTACCTGCCCGTGCCGGGAGTAGTTTCTATATCGATTTTTTCATATCCTCAATTGTTTGTCAAAACTTGATTTTAATATGATTTATATGTAAACATTCACAATGGAAACACATTGGGACGATTAAAAGACAAAAGTAGTTTTCGTCAGTACCTTCCTGCTCGTGCCGGGAGTAGTTTCTGTATCGATTTTTTCATATCCTCAATTCTTTGTCAAAACTTGATTTTTATACGATTTATATGTAAAGATTCACAATGGAAACACATTGGGACAATTATAAGACAAAAGTAGTTTTCGTCAGTACCTACCTGCCCGTGCCGGGAGTAGTTTCTGTATCGATTTTTTAATATCCTCAATTCTTTGTCAAAACTTGATTTTTATACGATTTATATGTAAAGATTCACAATGGAAACTTATTGGGACGATTATAAGTCAAAAGTAGTTTTCGTCAGTCCCTACCTGCCCGTGCCGGGAGTAGTTTCTGTATCGATTTTTTCATATCCTCAATTCTTTGTCAAAACTTGATTTTTATACGATTTATATGTAAAGATTCACAATTGAAACACATTGGGACGATTATAAGACAAAAGTAGTTTTCGTCAGTACCTACCTGCCCGTGCCGGGAGTAGTTTCTGTATCGATTTTTTCATATCCTCAATTCTTTGTCAAAACTTGATTTTTATACGATTTATATGTAAATATTCACAATGGAAACACATTGGGACGATTATAAGACAAAAGTAGTTTTCGTCAGTACCTACCTGCCCGTGCCGGGAGAAGTTTCTGTATCGATTTTTTCATATCCTCAATTCTTTGTCAAAACTTGATTTTAATATGATTTATATGTAAAGATTCACAATGGAAACACATTGGGACGATTAAAAGACAAAAGTAGTTTTCGTCAGTACCTACCTGCCCGTGCCAGTAGTTTCTGTATCGATTTTTTCATATCCTCAATTCTTTGTCAAAACTTGATTTTAATATGATTTATATGTAATGATTCACAATGGAAACACATTGGGACGATTAAAAGACAAAAGTAGTTTTCGTCAGTACCTACCTGCCCGTGCCGGGAGTAGTTTCTGTATCGATTTTTTCATATCCTTAATTCTTTGTCGAAACTTGATTTTAATATGATTTATATGTAAAGATTCACAATGGAAACACATTGGGACGATTAAAAGACAAAAGTAGTTTTCGTCAGTACCTACCTGCCCGTGCCGGGAGTAGTTTCTGTATCGATTTTTTCATATCCTCAATTCTTTGTCTAAAACTTGATTTTAATATGATTTATATGTAAAGATTCACAATGGAAACACATTGGGACGATTATAAGACAAAAGTAATTTTCGTCAGTACCTACCTACCCGTGCCGGGAGTAGTTTCTTTATCGATTTTTTCATATCCTCAATTCTTTGTCAAAACTTGATTTTTATACGATTTATATGTAAAGATTCACAATGGAAACACATTGGGACGATTATAAGACAAAAGTAGTTTTCGTCAGTACCTACCTGCCCGTGCCGGGAGTAGTTTCTGTATCGATTTTTTCATATCCTCAATTCTTTGTCAAAACTTGATTTTTATACGATTTATATGTAAAGATTCACAATGGAAACACATTGGGACGATTATAAGACAAAAGTAATTTTCGTCAGTACCTACCTGCCCGTGCCGGGAGTAGTTTCTGTATCGATTGTTTCATATCCTCAATTCTTTGTCAAAACTTGATTTTTATACGATTTATATGTAAAGATTCACAATGGAAACACATTGGGACGATTATAAGACAAAAGTAGTTTTCGTCAGTACCTACCTGCCCGTGCCGGGAGTAGTTTCTGTATCGATTTTTTCATATCCTCAATTCTTTGTCAAAACTTGATTTTTATACGATTTATATGTAAAGATTCACAATGGAAACACATAGGGACGATTATAAGACAAAAGTAGTTTTCGTCAGTACCTACCTGCCCGTGCCGGGAGTAGTTTCTGTATCGATTTTTTCATATCCTCAATTCTTTGTCAAAACTTGATTTTTATACGATTTATATGTAAAGATTCACTATGGAAACACATTGGGACGATTATAAGACAAAAGTAGTTTTCGTCAGTACCTACCTGCCCGTGCCGGGAGTAGTTTCTGTATCGATTTTTTCATATCCTCAATTCTTTGTCAAAACTTGATTTTAATATGATTTGTATGTAAACATTCGCAATGGAAATACATTGGGACGATTAAAAGACAAAAGTAGTTTTCGTCAGTACCTACCTGCCCGTGCCGGGAGTAGTTTCTATATCGATTTTTTCATATCCTCAATTGTTTGTCAAAACTTGATTTTAATATGATTTATATGTAAACATTCACAATGGAAACACATTGGGACGATTAAAAGACAAAAGTAGTTTTCGTCAGTACCTTCCTGCTCGTGCCGGGAGTAGTTTCTGTATCGATTTTTTCATATCCTCAATTCTTTGTCAAAACTTGATTTTTATACGATTTATATGTAAAGATTCACAATGGAAACACATTGGGACAATTATAAGACAAAAGTAGTTTTCGTCAGTACCTACCTGCCCGTGCCGGGAGTAGTTTCTGTATCGATTTTTTAATATCCTCAATTCTTTGTCAAAACTTGATTTTTATACGATTTATATGTAAAGATTCACAATGGAAACTTATTGGGACGATTATAAGTCAAAAGTAGTTTTCGTCAGTCCCTACCTGCCCGTGCCGGGAGTAGTTTCTGTATCGATTTTTTCATATCCTCAATTCTTTGTCAAAACTTGATTTTTATACGATTTATATGTAAAGATTCACAATTGAAACACATTGGGACGATTATAAGACAAAAGTAGTTTTCGTCAGTACCTACCTGCCCGTGCCGGGAGTAGTTTCTGTATCGATTTTTTCATATCCTCAATTCTTTGTCAAAACTTGATTTTTATACGATTTATATGTAAATATTCACAATGGAAACACATTGGGACGATTATAAGACAAAAGTAGTTTTCGTCAGTACCTACCTGCCCGTGCCGGGAGAAGTTTCTGTATCGATTTTTTCATATCCTCAATTCTTTGTCAAAACTTGATTTTAATATGATTTATATGTAAAGATTCACAATGGAAACACATTGGGACGATTAAAAGACAAAAGTAGTTTTCGTCAGTACCTACCTGCCCGTGCCAGTAGTTTCTGTATCGATTTTTTCATATCCTCAATTCTTTGTCAAAACTTGATTTTAATATGATTTATATGTAATGATTCACAATGGAAACACATTGGGACGATTAAAAGACAAAAGTAGTTTTCGTCAGTACCTACCTGCCCGTGCCGGGAGTAGTTTCTGTATCGATTTTTTCATATCCTTAATTCTTTGTCGAAACTTGATTTTAATATGATTTATATGTAAAGATTCACAATGGAAACACATTGGGACGATTATAAGACAAAAGTAGTTTTCGTCAGTACCTACCTGCCCGTGCCGGGAGTAGTTTCTGTATCGATTTTTTCATATCCTCAATTCTTTGTCTAAAACTTGATTTTAATATGATTTATATGTAAAGATTCACAATGGAAACACATTGGGACGATTATAAGACAAAAGTAATTTTCGTCAGTACCTACCTACCCGTGCCGGGAGTAGTTTCTTTATCGATTTTTTCATATCCTCAATTCTTTGTCAAAACTTGATTTTTATACGATTTATATGTAAAGATTCACAATGGAAACACATTGGGACGATTATAAGACAAAAGTAGTTTTCGTCAGTACCTACCTGCCCGTGCCGGGAGTAGTTTCTGTATCGATTTTTTCATATCCTCAATTCTTTGTCAAAACTTGATTTTAATATGATTTATATGTAAACATTCACAATGGAAACACATTGGGACGATTATAAGACAAAAGTAATTTTCGTCAGTACCTACCTGCCCGTGCCGGGAGTAGTTTCTGTATCGATTTTTTCATATCCTCAATTCTTTGTCAAAACTTGATTTTTATACGATTTATATGTAAAGATTCACAATGGAAACACATTGGGACGATTATAAGACAAAAGTAATTTTCGTCAGTACCTACCTGCCCGTGCCGGGAGTAGTTTCTGTATCGATTGTTTCATATCCTCAATTCTTTGTCAAAACTTGATTTTTATACGATTTATATGTAAAGATTCACAATGGAAACACATTGGGACGATTATAAGACAAAAGTAGTTTTCGTCAGTACCTACCTGCCCGTGCCGGGAGTAGTTTCTGTATCGATTTTTTCATATCCTCAATTCTTTGTCAAAACTTGATTTTTATACGATTTATATGTAAAGATTCACAATGGAAACACATAGGGACGATTATAAGACAAAAGTAGTTTTCGTCAGTACCTACCTGCCCGTGCCGGGAGTAGTTTCTGTATCGATTTTTTCATATCCTCAATTCTTTGTCAAAACTTGATTTTTATACGATTTATATGTAAAGATTCACAATGGAAACACATTGGGACGATTATAAGACAAAAGTAGTTTTCGTCAGTACCTACCTGCCCGTGCCGGGAGTAGTTTCTGTATCGATTTTTTCATATCCTCAATTCTTTGTCAAAACTTGATTTTAATATGATTTGTATGTAAACATTCGCAATGGAAATACATTGGGACGATTAAAAGACAAAAGTAGTTTTCGTCAGTACCTACCTGCCCGTGCCGGGAGTAGTTTCTATATCGATTTTTTCATATCCTCAATTGTTTGTCAAAACTTGATTTTAATATGATTTATATGTAAACATTCACAATGGAAACACATTGGGACGATTAAAAGACAAAAGTAGTTTTCGTCAGTACCTTCCTGCTCGTGCCGGGAGTAGTTTCTGTATCGATTTTTTCATATCCTCAATTCTTTGTCAAAACTTGATTTTTATACGATTTATATGTAAAGATTCACAATGAAAACACATTGGGACAATTATAAGACAAAAGTAGTTTTCGTCAGTACCTACCTGCCCGTGCCGGGAGTAGTTTCTGTATCGATTTTTTAATATCCTCAATTCTTTGTCAAAACTTGATTTTTATACGATTTATATGTAAAGATTCACAATGGAAACTTATTGGGACGATTATAAGTCAAAAGTAGTTTTCGTCAGTCCCTACCTGCCCGTGCCGGGAGTAGTTTCTGTATCGATTTTTTCATATCCTCAATTCTTTGTCAAAACTTGATTTTTATACGATTTATATGTAAAGATTCACAATTGAAACACATTGGGACGATTATAAGACAAAAGTAGTTTTCGTCAGTACCTACCTGCCCGTGCCGGGAGTAGTTTCTGTATCGATTTTTTCATATCCTCAATTCTTTGTCAAAACTTGATTTTTATACGATTTATATGTAAATATTCACAATGGAAACACATTGGGACGATTATAAGACAAAAGTAGTTTTCGTCAGTACCTACCTGCCCGTGCCGGGAGAAGTTTCTGTATCGATTTTTTCATATCCTCAATTCTTTGTCAAAACTTGATTTTAATATGATTTATATGTAAAGATTCACAATGGAAACACATTGGGACGATTAAAAGACAAAAGTAGTTTTCGTCAGTACCTACCTGCCCGTGCCGGGAGTAGTTTCTGTATCAATTTTTTCATATCCTCAATTCTTTGTCAAAACTTGATTTTAATATGATTTATATGTAAAGATTCACAATGGAAACACATTGGGACGATTAAAAGACAAAAGTAGTTTTCGTCAGTACCTACCTGCCCGTGCCGGGAGTAGTTTCTGTATCGATTTTTTCATATCCTTAATTCTTTGTCGAAACTTGATTTTAATATGATTTATATGTAAAGATTCACAATGGAAACACATTGGGACGATTAAAAGACAAAAGTAGTTTTCGTCAGTACCTACCTGCCCGTGCCGGGAGTAGTTTCTTTATCGATTTTTTCATATCCTCAATTCTTTGTCAAAACTTGATTTTTATACGATTTATATGTAAAGATTCACAATGGAAACACATTGGGACGATTATAAGACAAAAGTAGTTTTCGTCAGTACCTACCTGCCCGTGCCGGGAGTAGTTTCTGTATCGATTTTTTCATATCCTCAATTCTTTGTCAAAACTTGATTTTAATACGATTTATATGTAAAGATTCACAATGGAAACACATTGGGACGATTAAAAGACAAAAGTAGTTTACGTCAGTACCTACCTGGCCCGTGCCGAGATTAGTTTCTGTATCGATTTTTTCTTATCCTCAATTCTTTGTCAAAACTTGATTTTTATACGATTTATATGTAAAGATTCACAATGGAAACACATTGGGACGATTATAAGACAAAAGTAGTTTTCGTCAGTACCTACCTGCCCGTGCCGGGAGTAGTTTCTGTATCGATTTTTTAATATCCTCAATTCTTTGTCAATACTTGATTTTTATACGATTTATATGTAAAGATTCTTAATGGAAACACATTGGGACGATTATAAGACAAAAGTAGTTTTCGTCAGTACCTACCTGCCCGTGCCGAGAGTAGTTTCTGTATCGATTTTTTCTTATCCTCAATTCTTTGTCAAAACTTGATTTTTATACGATTTATATGTAAAGATTCACAATGGAAACACATTGGGACGATTATAAGACAAAAGTAGTTTTCGTCAGTACCTACCTGCCCGTGCCGGGAGTAGTTTCTGTATCGATTTTTTCATATCCTCAATTCTTTGTCAAAACTTGATTTTTATACGATTTATATGTAAAGATTCACAATGGAAACACATTGGGACGATTATAAGACAAAAGTAGTTTTCGTCAGTACCTACCTGCCAGTGCCGGGAGTAGTTTCTGTATCGATTTTTTCATATCCTCAATTCTTTGTCAAAACTTGATTTTTATACGATTTATATGTAAAGATTCACAATGGAAACACATTGGGACGATTATAAGACAAAAGTAGTTTTCGTCAGTACCTACCTGCCCGTGCCGGGAGTAGTTTCTGTATCGATTTTTTAATATCCTCAATTCTTTGTCAAAACTTGATTTTTATACGATTTATATGTAAAGATTCACAATGGAAACACATTGGGACGATTATAAGACAAAAGTAATTTTCGTCAGTACCTACCTGCCCGTGCCGGGAGTAGTTTCTGTATCGATTGTTTCATATCCTCAATTCTTTGTCAAAACTTGATTTTGATACGATTTATATGTAAAGATTCACAATGGAAACACATTGAGACGATTATAAGACAAAAGTAGTTTTCGTCAGTACCTACCTGCCCGTGCCGGGAGTAGTTTCTGTATCGATTTTTCATATCCTCAATTCTTTGTCAAAACTTGATTTTTATACGATTTATATGTAAAGATTCACAATGGAAACACATAGGGACGATTATAAGACAAAAGTAGTTTTCGTCAGTACCTACCTGCCCGTGCCGGGAGTAGTTTCTGTATCGATTTTTTCATATCCTCAATTCTTTGTCAAAACTTGATTTTTATACGATTTATATGTAAAGATTCACAATGGAAACACATTGGGACGATTATAAGACAAAAGTAGTTTTCGTCAGTACCTACCTGCCCGTGCCGGGAGTAGTTTCTGTGTCGATTTTTTCATATCCTCAATTCTTTGTCAAAACTTGATTTTAATATGATTTGTATGTAAACATTCGCAATGGAAATACATTGGGACGATTATAAGACAAAAGTAGTTTTCGTCAGTACCTACCTGCCCGTGCCGGGAGTAGTTTCTGTATCGATTTTTTCATATCCTCAATTCTTTGTCAAAACTTGATTTTTATACGATTTATATGTAAAGATTCACAATGGAAACACATTGGGACGATTATAAGACAAAAGTAATTTTCGTCAGTACCTACCTGCCCGTGCCGGGAGTAGTTTCTGTATCGATTGTTTCATATCCTCAATTCTTTGTCAAAACTTGATTTTTATACGATTTATATGTAAAGATTCACAATGGAAACACATTGGGACGATTATAAGACAAAAGTAGTTTTCGTCAGTACCTACCTGCCCGTGCCGGGAGTAGTTTCTGTATCGATTTTTTCATATCCTCAATTCTTTGTCAAAACTTGATTTTTATACGATTTATATGTAAAGATTCACAATGGAAACACATAGGGACGATTATAAGACAAAAGTAGTTTTCGTCAGTACCTACCTGCCCGTGCCGGGAGTAGTTTCTGTATCGATTTTTTCATATCCTCAATTCTTTGTCAAAACTTGATTTTTATACGATTTATATGTAAAGATTCACTATGGAAACACATTGGGACGATTATAAGACAAAAGTAGTTTTCGTCAGTACCTACCTGCCCGTGCCGGGAGTAGTTTCTGTATCGATTTTTTCATATCCTCAATTCTTTGTCAAAACTTGATTTTAATATGATTTGTATGTAAACATTCGCAATGGAAATACATTGGGACGATTAAAAGACAAAAGTAGTTTTCGTCAGTACCTACCTGCCCGTGCCGGGAGTAGTTTCTATATCGATTTTTTCATATCCTCAATTGTTTGTCAAAACTTGATTTTAATATGATTTATATGTAAACATTCACAATGGAAACACATTGGGACGATTAAGAGACAAAAGTAGTTTTCGTCAGTACCTTCCTGCTCGTGCCGGGAGTAGTTTCTGTATCGATTTTTTCATATCCTCAATTCTTTGTCAAAACTTGATTTTTATACGATTTATATGTAAAGATTCACAATGGAAACACATTGGGACGATTATAAGACAAAAGTAGTTTTCGTCAGTACCTACCTGCCCGTGCCGGGAGTAGTTTCTGTATCGATTTTTTCATATCCTCAATTCTTTGTCAAAACTTGATTTTAATATGATTTATATGTAAACATTCACAATGGAAACACATTGGGACGATTATAAGACAAAAGTAATTTTCGTCAGTACCTACCTGCCCGTGCCGGGAGTAGTTTCTGTATCGATTTTTTCATATCCTCAATTCTTTGTCAAAACTTGATTTTTATACGATTTATATGTAAAGATTCACAATGGAAACACATTGGGACGATTATAAGACAAAAGTAGTTTTCGTCAGTACCTACCTGCCCGTGCCGGGAGTAGTTTCTGTATCGATTTTTTCATATCCTCAATTCTTTGTCAAAACTTGATTTTTATACGATTTATATGTAAAGATTCACAATGGAAACACATTGGGACGATTATAAGACAAAAGTAGTTTTCGTCAGTACCTACCAGCCCGTGCCGGGAGTAGTTTCTGTATCGATTTTTTCATATCCTCAATTCTTTGTCAAAACTTGATTTTTATACGATTTATATGTAAAGATTCACAATGGAAACACATTGGGACGATTATAAGACAAAAGTAGTTTTCGTCAGTACCTACCTGCCCGTGCCCGGAGTAGTTTCTGTATCGATTTTTTCATATCCTCAATTCTTTGTCAAAACTTGATTTTAATATGATTTATATGAAAACATTCACAATGGAAACACATTGGGACGATTATAAGACAAAAGAAATTTTCGTCAGTACCTACCTGCCCGTGCCGGGAGTAGTTTCTGTATCGATTGTTTCATATCCTCAATTCTTTGTCAAAACTTGATTTTTATACGATTTATATGTAAAGATTCACAATGGAAACACATTGGGACGATTATAAGACAAAAGTAGTTTTCGTCAGTACCTACCTGCCCGTGCCGGGAGTAGTTTCTGTATCAATTTTTTCATATCCTCAATTCTTTGTCAAAACTTGATTTTTATACGATTTATATGTAAAGATTCACAATGGAAACACATTGGGACGATTATAATACAAAAGTAGTTTTCGTCAGTACCTACCTGCCCGTGCCGGGAGTAGTTTCTGTATCGATTTTTTAATATCCTCAATTCTTTGTCAAAACTTGATTTTAATACGATTTATATGTAAAGATTCACAATGGAAACACATTGGGACGATTATAAGACAAAAGTAGTTTTCGTCAGTACCTACCTGCCCGTGCCGGGAGTAGTTTCTGTATCGATTTTTTCATATCCTCAATTCTTTGTCAAAACTTGATTTTAATACGATTTATATGTAAAGATTCACAATGGAAACACATTGGGACGATTATAAGTCAAAAGTAGTTTTCGTCAGTACCTATCTGCCCGTGCCGGGAGTAGTTTCTGTATCGATTTTTTCATATCCTCAATTCTTTGTCAAAACTTGATTTTTATACGATTTATATGTAAAGATTCACAATGGAAACACATTGGGACGATTATAAGACAAAAGTAGTTTTCGTCAGTACCTACCTGCCCGTGCCGGGAGTAGTTTCTGTATCGATTTTTTCATATCCTCAATTCTTTGTCAAAACTTGATTTTTATACGATTTATATGTAAAGATTCACAATGGAAACACATTGGGACGATTATAAGACAAAAGTAGTTTTCGTCAGTACCTACCTGCCCGTGCCGGGAGTAGTTTCTGTATCGATTTTTTCATATCCTCAATTCTTTGTCAAAACTTGATTTTTATACGATTTATATGTAAAGATTCACAATGGAAACACATTGGGACGATTATAAGACAAAAGTAGTTTTCGTCAGTACCTACCTGCCCGTGCCGGGAGTAGTTTCTGTATCGATTTTTTCATATCCTCAATTCTTTGTCAAAACTAGATTTTTATACGATTTATATGTAAAGATTAACAATGGAAACACATAGGGACGATTATAAGACAAAAGTAGTTTTCGTCAGTACCTACCTGCCCGTGCCGGGAGTAGTTTCTGTATCGATTTTTTAATATCCTCAATTCTTTGTCAAAACTTGATTTTAATACGATTTATATGTAAAGATTCACAATGGAAACACATTGGGACGATTATAAGACAAAAGTAGTTTTCGTCAGTACCTACCTGCCCGTGCCGGGAGTAGTTTCTGTATCGATTTTTTCATATCCTCAATTCTTTGTCAAAACTTGATTTTTATACGATTTATATGTAAAGATTCACAATGGAAACACATTGGGACGATTATAAGACAAAAGTAGTTTTCGTCAGTACCTACCTGCCCGTGCCGGGAGTAGTTTCTGTATCGATTTTTTCATTCCCACAATTCTTTGTCAAAACTTGATTTTTATACGATTTATATGTAAAGATTAACAATGGAAACACACTGGGACGATTATAAGACAAAAGTCGTTTTCGTCAGTCCCTACCTGCCCGTGCCGGGAGTAGTTTCTGTATCGATTTTTTAATATCCTCAATTCTTTGTCAAAACTCGATTTTTATACGATTTATATGTAAAGATTCACAATGGAAACACATTGGGACGATTATAAGACAAAAGTAGTTTTCGTCAGTACCTACCTGCCCGTGCCGGGAGTAGTTTCTCTATAGATTTTTTCATATCCTCAATTCTTTGTCAAAACTTGATTTTTATACGATTTATATGTAAAGATTAACAATGGAAACACATTGGGACGATTATAAGACAAAAGTCGTTTTCGTCAGTACCTTCTTGCTCGTGCCGGGAGTAGTTTCTGTATCGATTTTTTCATATCCTCAATTCTTTGTCAAAAATTGATTTTAATATGATTTATATGTAAACATTCACAATGGAAAAACATTGGGACGATTATAAGACAAAAGTAATTTTCGTCAGTACCTACCTGCCCGTGCCGAGAGTAGTTTCTGTATCGATTTTTTCATATCCTCAATTCTTTGTCAAAACTTGATTTTTATACGATTTATATGTAAAGATTCACAATGGAAACACATTGGGACGATTATAAGACAAAAGTAGTTTTCGTCAGTACCTACCTGCCCGTGCCGGGAGTAGTTTCTCTATCGATTTTTTCATATCCTCAATTCTTTGTCAAAACTTGATTTTTATACGATTTATATGTAAAGATTCACAATGGAAACACATTGGGACGATTATAAGCTAAAAGTAGTTTTCGTCAGTACCGACCTGCCCGTGCCGGGAGAAGTTTCTGTATCGATTTTTTCATATCCTCAATTCTTTGTCAAAACTTGATTTTTATACGATTTATATGTAAAGATTCACAATGGAAACACATTGGGACGATTATAAGACAAAAGTAGTTTTCGTCAGTACCTACCTGCCCGTGCCGGGAGTAGTTTCTGTATCGATTTTTTCATATCCACAATTCTTTGTCAAAACTTGATTTTTATACGATTTATATGTAAAGATTAACAATGGAAACACATTGGGACGATTATAAGACAAAAGTCGTTTTCGTCAGTCCCTACCTGCCCGTGCCGGGAGTAGTTTCTGTATCGATTTTTTAATATCCTCAATTCTTTGTCAAAACTCGATTTTTATACGATTTATATGTAAAGATTCACAATGGAAACACATTGGGACGATTATAAGACAAAAGTAGTTTTCGTCAGTACCTACCTGCCCGTGCCGGGAGTAGTTTCTCTATAGATTTTTTCATATCCTCAATTCTTTGTCAAAACTTGATTTTTATACGATTTATATGTAAAGATTAACAATGGAAACACATTGGGACGATTATAAGACAAAAGTCGTTTTCGTCAGTACCTACCTGCCCGTGCCGGGAGAAGTTTCTGTATCGATTTTTTCATATCCTCAATTGTTTGTCAAAACTTGATTTTTATACGATTTATATGTAAAGATTCACAATGGAAACACTTTGGGACGATTAAAAGACAAAAGTAGTTTTCGTCAGTACCTTCTTGCTCGTGCCGGGAGTAGTTTCTGTATCGATTTTTTCATATCCTCAATTCTTTGTCAAAAATTGATTTTAATATGATTTATATGTAAACATTCACAATGGAAAAACATTGGGACGATTATAAGACAAAAGTAATTTTCGTCAGTACCTACCTGCCCGTGCCGAGAGTAGTTTCTGTATCGATTTTTTCATATCCTCAATTCTTTGTCAAAACTTGATTTTTATACGATTTATATGTAAAGATTCACAATGGAAACACATTGGGACGATTATAAGACAAAAGTAGTTTTCGTCAGTACCTACCTGCCCGTGCCGGGAGTAGTTTCTCTATCGATTTTTTCATATCCTCAATTCTTTGTCAAAACTTGATTTTTATACGATTTATATGTAAAGATTCACAATGGAAACACATTGGGACGATTATAAGCTAAAAGTAGTTTTCGTCAGTACCGACCTGCCCGTGCCGGGAGAAGTTTCTGTATCGATTTTTTCATATCCTCAATTCTTTGTCAAAACTTGATTTTTATACGATTTATATGTAAAGATTCACAATGGAAACACATAGGGACGATTATAAGACAAAAGTAGTTTTCGTCTGTACCTACCTGCCCGTGCCGGGAGTAGTTTCTGTATCGATTTTTTCATATCCTCAATTCTTTGTCAAAACTTGATTTTAATATGATTTATATGTAAACATTCACAATGGAAACACATTGGGACGATTATAAGACAAAAGTAATTTTCGTCAGTACCTACCTGCCCGTGCCGGGAGTAGTTTCTGTATCGATTTTTTCATATCCTCAATTCTTTGTCAAAACTTGATTTTTATACGATTTATATGTAAAGATTCACAATGGAAACACATTGGGACGATTATAAGACAAAAGTAGTTTTCGTCAGTACCTACCTGCCCGTGCCGGGAGTAGTTTCTGTATCGATTTTTTCATATCCTCAATTCTTTGTCAAAACTTGATTTTTATACGATTTATATGTAAAGATTCACAATGGAAACACATTGGGACGATTATAAGACAAAAGTAGTTTTCGTCAGTACCTACCTGCCCGTGCCGGGAGTAGTTTCTGTATCGATTTTTTAATATCCTCAATTCTTTGTCAATACTTGATTTTTATACGATTTATATGTAAAGATTCTTAATGGAAACACATTGGGACGATTATAAGACAAAAGTAGTTTTCGTCAGTACCTACCTGCCCGTGCCGAGAGTAGTTTCTGTATCGATTTTTTCTTATCCTCAATTCTTTGTCAAAACTTGATTTTTATACGATTTATATGTAAAGATTCACAATGGAAACACATTGGGACGATTATAAGACAAAAGTAGTTTTCGTCAGTACCTACCTGCCCGTGCCGGGAGTAGTTTCTGTATCGATTTTTTCATATCCTCAATTCTTTGTCAAAACTTGATTTTTATACGATTTATATGTAAAGATTCACAATGGAAACACATTGGGACGATTATAAGCTAAAAGTAGTTTTCGTCAGTACCGACCTGCCCGTGCCGGGAGAAGTTTCTGTATCGATTTTTTCATATCCTCAATTCTTTGTCAAAACTTGATTTTTATACGATTTATATGTAAAGATTCACAATGGAAACACATAGGGACGATTATAAGACAAAAGTAGTTTTCGTCTGTACCTACCTGCCCGTGCCGGGAGTAGTTTCTGTATCGATTTTTTCATATCCTCAATTCTTTGTCAAAACTTGATTTTAATATGATTTATATGTAAACATTCACAATGGAAACACATTGGGACGATTATAAGACAAAAGTAATTTTCGTCAGTACCTACCTGCCCGTGCCGGGAGTAGTTTCTGTATCGATTTTTTCATATCCTCAATTCTTTGTCAAAACTTGATTTTTATACGATTTATATGTAAAGATTCACAATGGAAACACATTGGGACGATTATAAGACAAAAGTAATTTTCGTCAGTACCTACCTGCCCGTGCCGGGAGTAGTTTCTGTATCGATTGTTTCATATCCTCAATTCTTTGTCAAAACTTGATTTTTATACGATTTATATGTAAAGATTCACAATGGAAACACATTGGGACGATTATAAGACAAAAGTAGTTTTCGTCAGTACCTACCTGCCCGTGCCGGGAGTAGTTTCTGTATCGATTTTTTCATATCCTCAATTCTTTGTCAAAACTTGATTTTTATACGATTTATATGTAAAGATTCACAATGGAAACACATAGGGACGATTATAAGACAAAAGTAGTTTTCGTCAGTACCTACCTGCCCGTGCCGGGAGTAGTTTCTGTATCGATTTTTTCATATCCTCAATTCTTTGTCAAAACTTGATTTTTATACGATTTATATGTAAAGATTCACTATGGAAACACATTGGGACGATTATAAGACAAAAGTAGTTTTCGTCAGTACCTACCTGCCCGTGCCGGGAGTAGTTTCTGTATCGATTTTTTCATATCCTCAATTCTTTGTCAAAACTTGATTTTAATATGATTTGTATGTAAACATTCGCAATGGAAATACATTGGGACGATTAAAAGACAAAAGTAGTTTTCGTCAGTACCTACCTGCCCGTGCCGGGAGTAGTTTCTATATCGATTTTTTCATATCCTCAATTGTTTGTCAAAACTTGATTTTAATATGATTTATATGTAAACATTCACAATGGAAACACATTGGGACGATTAAAAGACAAAAGTAGTTTTCGTCAGTACCTTCCTGCTCGTGCCGGGAGTAGTTTCTGTATCGATTTTTTCATATCCTCAATTCTTTGTCAAAACTTGATTTTAATACGATTTATATGTAAAGATTCACAATGGAAACACATTGGGACGATTATAAGTCAAAAGTAGTTTTCGTCAGTACCTATCTGCCCGTGCCGGGAGTAGTTTCTGTATCGATTTTTTCATATCCTCAATTCTTTGTCAAAACTTGATTTTTATACGATTTATATGTAAAGATTCACAATGGAAACACATTGGGACGATTATAAGACAAAAGTAGTTTTCGTCAGTACCTACCTGCCCGTGCCGGGAGTAGTTTCTGTATCGATTTTTTCATATCCTCAATTCTTTGTCAAAACTTGATTTTTATACGATTTATATGTAAAGATTCACAATGGAAACACATTGGGACGATTATAAGACAAAAGTAGTTTTCGTCAGTACCTACCTGCCCGTGCCGGGAGTAGTTTCTGTATCGATTTTTTCATATCCTCAATTCTTTGTCAAAACTTGATTTTTATACGATTTATATGTAAAGATTCACAATGGAAACACATTGGGACGATTATAAGACAAAAGTAGTTTTCGTCAGTACCTACCTGCCCGTGCCGGGAGTAGTTTCTGTATCGATTTTTTCATATCCTCAATTCTTTGTCAAAACTAGATTTTTATACGATTTATATGTAAAGATTAACAATGGAAACACATAGGGACGATTATAAGACAAAAGTAGTTTTCGTCAGTACCTACCTGCCCGTGCCGGGAGTAGTTTCTGTATCGATTTTTTAATATCCTCAATTCTTTGTCAAAACTTGATTTTAATACGATTTATATGTAAAGATTCACAATGGAAACACATTGGGACGATTATAAGACAAAAGTAGTTTTCGTCAGTACCTACCTGCCCGTGCCGGGAGTAGTTTCTGTATCGATTTTTTCATATCCTCAATTCTTTGTCAAAACTTGATTTTTATACGATTTATATGTAAAGATTCACAATGGAAACACATTGGGACGATTATAAGACAAAAGTAGTTTTCGTCAGTACCTACCTGCCCGTGCCGGGAGTAGTTTCTGTATCGATTTTTTCATTCCCACAATTCTTTGTCAAAACTTGATTTTTATACGATTTATATGTAAAGATTAACAATGGAAACACACTGGGACGATTATAAGACAAAAGTCGTTTTCGTCAGTCCCTACCTGCCCGTGCCGGGAGTAGTTTCTGTATCGATTTTTTAATATCCTCAATTCTTTGTCAAAACTCGATTTTTATACGATTTATATGTAAAGATTCACAATGGAAACACATTGGGACGATTATAAGACAAAAGTAGTTTTCGTCAGTACCTACCTGCCCGTGCCGGGAGTAGTTTCTCTATAGATTTTTTCATATCCTCAATTCTTTGTCAAAACTTGATTTTTATACGATTTATATGTAAAGATTAACAATGGAAACACATTGGGACGATTATAAGACAAAAGTCGTTTTCGTCAGTACCTTCTTGCTCGTGCCGGGAGTAGTTTCTGTATCGATTTTTTCATATCCTCAATTCTTTGTCAAAAATTGATTTTAATATGATTTATATGTAAACATTCACAATGGAAAAACATTGGGACGATTATAAGACAAAAGTAATTTTCGTCAGTACCTACCTGCCCGTGCCGAGAGTAGTTTCTGTATCGATTTTTTCATATCCTCAATTCTTTGTCAAAACTTGATTTTTATACGATTTATATGTAAAGATTCACAATGGAAACACATTGGGACGATTATAAGACAAAAGTAGTTTTCGTCAGTACCTACCTGCCCGTGCCGGGAGTAGTTTCTCTATCGATTTTTTCATATCCTCAATTCTTTGTCAAAACTTGATTTTTATACGATTTATATGTAAAGATTCACAATGGAAACACATTGGGACGATTATAAGCTAAAAGTAGTTTTCGTCAGTACCGACCTGCCCGTGCCGGGAGAAGTTTCTGTATCGATTTTTTCATATCCTCAATTCTTTGTCAAAACTTGATTTTTATACGATTTATATGTAAAGATTCACAATGGAAACACATTGGGACGATTATAAGACAAAAGTAGTTTTCGTCAGTACCTACCTGCCCGTGCCGGGAGTAGTTTCTGTATCGATTTTTTCATATCCACAATTCTTTGTCAAAACTTGATTTTTATACGATTTATATGTAAAGATTAACAATGGAAACACATTGGGACGATTATAAGACAAAAGTCGTTTTCGTCAGTCCCTACCTGCCCGTGCCGGGAGTAGTTTCTGTATCGATTTTTTAATATCCTCAATTCTTTGTCAAAACTCGATTTTTATACGATTTATATGTAAAGATTCACAATGGAAACACATTGGGACGATTATAAGACAAAAGTAGTTTTCGTCAGTACCTACCTGCCCGTGCCGGGAGTAGTTTCTCTATAGATTTTTTCATATCCTCAATTCTTTGTCAAAACTTGATTTTTATACGATTTATATGTAAAGATTAACAATGGAAACACATTGGGACGATTATAAGACAAAAGTCGTTTTCGTCAGTACCTACCTGCCCGTGCCGGGAGAAGTTTCTGTATCGATTTTTTCATATCCTCAATTGTTTGTCAAAACTTGATTTTTATACGATTTATATGTAAAGATTCACAATGGAAACACTTTGGGACGATTAAAAGACAAAAGTAGTTTTCGTCAGTACCTTCTTGCTCGTGCCGGGAGTAGTTTCTGTATCGATTTTTTCATATCCTCAATTCTTTGTCAAAAATTGATTTTAATATGATTTATATGTAAACATTCACAATGGAAAAACATTGGGACGATTATAAGACAAAAGTAATTTTCGTCAGTACCTACCTGCCCGTGCCGAGAGTAGTTTCTGTATCGATTTTTTCATATCCTCAATTCTTTGTCAAAACTTGATTTTTATACGATTTATATGTAAAGATTCACAATGGAAACACATTGGGACGATTATAAGACAAAAGTAGTTTTCGTCAGTACCTACCTGCCCGTGCCGGGAGTAGTTTCTCTATCGATTTTTTCATATCCTCAATTCTTTGTCAAAACTTGATTTTTATACGATTTATATGTAAAGATTCACAATGGAAACACATTGGGACGATTATAAGCTAAAAGTAGTTTTCGTCAGTACCGACCTGCCCGTGCCGGGAGAAGTTTCTGTATCGATTTTTTCATATCCTCAATTCTTTGTCAAAACTTGATTTTTATACGATTTATATGTAAAGATTCACAATGGAAACACATAGGGACGATTATAAGACAAAAGTAGTTTTCGTCTGTACCTACCTGCCCGTGCCGGGAGTAGTTTCTGTATCGATTTTTTCATATCCTCAATTCTTTGTCAAAACTTGATTTTAATATGATTTATATGTAAACATTCACAATGGAAACACATTGGGACGATTATAAGACAAAAGTAATTTTCGTCAGTACCTACCTGCCCGTGCCGGGAGTAGTTTCTGTATCGATTTTTTCATATCCTCAATTCTTTGTCAAAACTTGATTTTTATACGATTTATATGTAAAGATTCACAATGGAAACACATTGGGACGATTATAAGACAAAAGTAGTTTTCGTCAGTACCTACCTGCCCGTGCCGGGAGTAGTTTCTGTATCGATTTTTTCATATCCTCAATTCTTTGTCAAAACTTGATTTTTATACGATTTATATGTAAAGATTCACAATGGAAACACATTGGGACGATTATAAGACAAAAGTAGTTTTCGTCAGTACCTACCTGCCCGTGCCGGGAGTAGTTTCTGTATCGATTTTTTAATATCCTCAATTCTTTGTCAATACTTGATTTTTATACGATTTATATGTAAAGATTCTTAATGGAAACACATTGGGACGATTATAAGACAAAAGTAGTTTTCGTCAGTACCTACCTGCCCGTGCCGAGAGTAGTTTCTGTATCGATTTTTTCTTATCCTCAATTCTTTGTCAAAACTTGATTTTTATACGATTTATATGTAAAGATTCACAATGGAAACACATTGGGACGATTATAAGACAAAAGTAGTTTTCGTCAGTACCTACCTGCCCGTGCCGGGAGTAGTTTCTGTATCGATTTTTTCATATCCTCAATTCTTTGTCAAAACTTGATTTTTATACGATTTATATGTAAAGATTCACAATGGAAACACATTGGGACGATTATAAGCTAAAAGTAGTTTTCGTCAGTACCGACCTGCCCGTGCCGGGAGAAGTTTCTGTATCGATTTTTTCATATCCTCAATTCTTTGTCAAAACTTGATTTTTATACGATTTATATGTAAAGATTCACAATGGAAACACATAGGGACGATTATAAGACAAAAGTAGTTTTCGTCTGTACCTACCTGCCCGTGCCGGGAGTAGTTTCTGTATCGATTTTTTCATATCCTCAATTCTTTGTCAAAACTTGATTTTAATATGATTTATATGTAAACATTCACAATGGAAACACATTGGGACGATTATAAGACAAAAGTAATTTTCGTCAGTACCTACCTGCCCGTGCCGGGAGTAGTTTCTGTATCGATTTTTTCATATCCTCAATTCTTTGTCAAAACTTGATTTTTATACGATTTATATGTAAAGATTCACAATGGAAACACATTGGGACGATTATAAGACAAAAGTAATTTTCGTCAGTACCTACCTGCCCGTGCCGGGAGTAGTTTCTGTATCGATTGTTTCATATCCTCAATTCTTTGTCAAAACTTGATTTTTATACGATTTATATGTAAAGATTCACAATGGAAACACATTGGGACGATTATAAGACAAAAGTAGTTTTCGTCAGTACCTACCTGCCCGTGCCGGGAGTAGTTTCTGTATCGATTTTTTCATATCCTCAATTCTTTGTCAAAACTTGATTTTTATACGATTTATATGTAAAGATTCACAATGGAAACACATAGGGACGATTATAAGACAAAAGTAGTTTTCGTCAGTACCTACCTGCCCGTGCCGGGAGTAGTTTCTGTATCGATTTTTTCATATCCTCAATTCTTTGTCAAAACTTGATTTTTATACGATTTATATGTAAAGATTCACTATGGAAACACATTGGGACGATTATAAGACAAAAGTAGTTTTCGTCAGTACCTACCTGCCCGTGCCGGGAGTAGTTTCTGTATCGATTTTTTCATATCCTCAATTCTTTGTCAAAACTTGATTTTAATATGATTTGTATGTAAACATTCGCAATGGAAATACATTGGGACGATTAAAAGACAAAAGTAGTTTTCGTCAGTACCTACCTGCCCGTGCCGGGAGTAGTTTCTATATCGATTTTTTCATATCCTCAATTGTTTGTCAAAACTTGATTTTAATATGATTTATATGTAAACATTCACAATGGAAACACATTGGGACGATTAAAAGACAAAAGTAGTTTTCGTCAGTACCTTCCTGCTCGTGCCGGGAGTAGTTTCTGTATCGATTTTTTCATATCCTCAATTCTTTGTCAAAACTTGATTTTTATACGATTTATATGTAAAGATTCACAATGGAAACACATTGGGACAATTATAAGACAAAAGTAGTTTTCGTCAGTACCTACCTGCCCGTGCCGGGAGTAGTTTCTGTATCGATTTTTTAATATCCTCAATTCTTTGTCAAAACTTGATTTTTATACGATTTATATGTAAAGATTCACAATGGAAACTTATTGGGACGATTATAAGTCAAAAGTAGTTTTCGTCAGTCCCTACCTGCCCGTGCCGGGAGTAGTTTCTGTATCGATTTTTTCATATCCTCAATTCTTTGTCAAAACTTGATTTTTATACGATTTATATGTAAAGATTCACAATTGAAACACATTGGGACGATTATAAGACAAAAGTAGTTTTCGTCAGTACCTACCTGCCCGTGCCGGGAGTAGTTTCTGTATCGATTTTTTCATATCCTCAATTCTTTGTCAAAACTTGATTTTTATACGATTTATATGTAAATATTCACAATGGAAACACATTGGGACGATTATAAGACAAAAGTAGTTTTCGTCAGTACCTACCTGCCCGTGCCGGGAGAAGTTTCTGTATCGATTTTTTCATATCCTCAATTCTTTGTCAAAACTTGATTTTAATATGATTTATATGTAAAGATTCACAATGGAAACACATTGGGACGATTAAAAGACAAAAGTAGTTTTCGTCAGTACCTACCTGCCCGTGCCAGTAGTTTCTGTATCGATTTTTTCATATCCTCAATTCTTTGTCAAAACTTGATTTTAATATGATTTATATGTAATGATTCACAATGGAAACACATTGGGACGATTAAAAGACAAAAGTAGTTTTCGTCAGTACCTACCTGCCCGTGCCGGGAGTAGTTTCTGTATCGATTTTTTCATATCCTTAATTCTTTGTCGAAACTTGATTTTAATATGATTTATATGTAAAGATTCACAATGGAAACACATTGGGACGATTAAAAGACAAAAGTAGTTTTCGTCAGTACCTACCTGCCCGTGCCGGGAGTAGTTTCTGTATCGATTTTTTCATATCCTCAATTCTTTGTCTAAAACTTGATTTTAATATGATTTATATGTAAAGATTCACAATGGAAACACATTGGGACGATTATAAGACAAAAGTAATTTTCGTCAGTACCTACCTACCCGTGCCGGGAGTAGTTTCTTTATCGATTTTTTCATATCCTCAATTCTTTGTCAAAACTTGATTTTTATACGATTTATATGTAAAGATTCACAATGGAAACACATTGGGACGATTATAAGACAAAAGTAGTTTTCGTCAGTACCTACCTGCCCGTGCCGGGAGTAGTTTCTGTATCGATTTTTTCATATCCTCAATTCTTTGTCAAAACTTGATTTTTATACGATTTATATGTAAAGATTCACAATGGAAACACATTGGGACGATTATAAGACAAAAGTAATTTTCGTCAGTACCTACCTGCCCGTGCCGGGAGTAGTTTCTGTATCGATTGTTTCATATCCTCAATTCTTTGTCAAAACTTGATTTTTATACGATTTATATGTAAAGATTCACAATGGAAACACATTGGGACGATTATAAGACAAAAGTAGTTTTCGTCAGTACCTACCTGCCCGTGCCGGGAGTAGTTTCTGTATCGATTTTTTCATATCCTCAATTCTTTGTCAAAACTTGATTTTTATACGATTTATATGTAAAGATTCACAATGGAAACACATAGGGACGATTATAAGACAAAAGTAGTTTTCGTCAGTACCTACCTGCCCGTGCCGGGAGTAGTTTCTGTATCGATTTTTTCATATCCTCAATTCTTTGTCAAAACTTGATTTTTATACGATTTATATGTAAAGATTCACTATGGAAACACATTGGGACGATTATAAGACAAAAGTAGTTTTCGTCAGTACCTACCTGCCCGTGCCGGGAGTAGTTTCTGTATCGATTTTTTCATATCCTCAATTCTTTGTCAAAACTTGATTTTAATATGATTTGTATGTAAACATTCGCAATGGAAATACATTGGGACGATTAAAAGACAAAAGTAGTTTTCGTCAGTACCTACCTGCCCGTGCCGGGAGTAGTTTCTATATCGATTTTTTCATATCCTCAATTGTTTGTCAAAACTTGATTTTAATATGATTTATATGTAAACATTCACAATGGAAACACATTGGGACGATTAAAAGACAAAAGTAGTTTTCGTCAGTACCTTCCTGCTCGTGCCGGGAGTAGTTTCTGTATCGATTTTTTCATATCCTCAATTCTTTGTCAAAACTTGATTTTTATACGATTTATATGTAAAGATTCACAATGGAAACACATTGGGACAATTATAAGACAAAAGTAGTTTTCGTCAGTACCTACCTGCCCGTGCCGGGAGTAGTTTCTGTATCGATTTTTTAATATCCTCAATTCTTTGTCAAAACTTGATTTTTATACGATTTATATGTAAAGATTCACAATGGAAACTTATTGGGACGATTATAAGTCAAAAGTAGTTTTCGTCAGTCCCTACCTGCCCGTGCCGGGAGTAGTTTCTGTATCGATTTTTTCATATCCTCAATTCTTTGTCAAAACTTGATTTTTATACGATTTATATGTAAAGATTCACAATTGAAACACATTGGGACGATTATAAGACAAAAGTAGTTTTCGTCAGTACCTACCTGCCCGTGCCGGGAGTAGTTTCTGTATCGATTTTTTCATATCCTCAATTCTTTGTCAAAACTTGATTTTTATACGATTTATATGTAAATATTCACAATGGAAACACATTGGGACGATTATAAGACAAAAGTAGTTTTCGTCAGTACCTACCTGCCCGTGCCGGGAGAAGTTTCTGTATCGATTTTTTCATATCCTCAATTCTTTGTCAAAACTTGATTTTAATATGATTTATATGTAAAGATTCACAATGGAAACACATTGGGACGATTAAAAGACAAAAGTAGTTTTCGTCAGTACCTACCTGCCCGTGCCAGTAGTTTCTGTATCGATTTTTTCATATCCTCAATTCTTTGTCAAAACTTGATTTTAATATGATTTATATGTAATGATTCACAATGGAAACACATTGGGACGATTAAAAGACAAAAGTAGTTTTCGTCAGTACCTACCTGCCCGTGCCGGGAGTAGTTTCTGTATCGATTTTTTCATATCCTTAATTCTTTGTCGAAACTTGATTTTAATATGATTTATATGTAAAGATTCACAATGGAAACACATTGGGACGATTATAAGACAAAAGTAGTTTTCGTCAGTACCTACCTGCCCGTGCCGGGAGTAGTTTCTGTATCGATTTTTTCATATCCTCAATTCTTTGTCTAAAACTTGATTTTAATATGATTTATATGTAAAGATTCACAATGGAAACACATTGGGACGATTATAAGACAAAAGTAATTTTCGTCAGTACCTACCTACCCGTGCCGGGAGTAGTTTCTTTATCGATTTTTTCATATCCTCAATTCTTTGTCAAAACTTGATTTTTATACGATTTATATGTAAAGATTCACAATGGAAACACATTGGGACGATTATAAGACAAAAGTAGTTTTCGTCAGTACCTACCTGCCCGTGCCGGGAGTAGTTTCTGTATCGATTTTTTCATATCCTCAATTCTTTGTCAAAACTTGATTTTAATATGATTTATATGTAAACATTCACAATGGAAACACATTGGGACGATTATAAGACAAAAGTAATTTTCGTCAGTACCTACCTGCCCGTGCCGGGAGTAGTTTCTGTATCGATTTTTTCATATCCTCAATTCTTTGTCAAAACTTGATTTTTATACGATTTATATGTAAAGATTCACAATGGAAACACATTGGGACGATTATAAGACAAAAGTAATTTTCGTCAGTACCTACCTGCCCGTGCCGGGAGTAGTTTCTGTATCGATTGTTTCATATCCTCAATTCTTTGTCAAAACTTGATTTTTATACGATTTATATGTAAAGATTCACAATGGAAACACATTGGGACGATTATAAGACAAAAGTAGTTTTCGTCAGTACCTACCTGCCCGTGCCGGGAGTAGTTTCTGTATCGATTTTTTCATATCCTCAATTCTTTGTCAAAACTTGATTTTTATACGATTTATATGTAAAGATTCACAATGGAAACACATAGGGACGATTATAAGACAAAAGTAGTTTTCGTCAGTACCTACCTGCCCGTGCCGGGAGTAGTTTCTGTATCGATTTTTTCATATCCTCAATTCTTTGTCAAAACTTGATTTTTATACGATTTATATGTAAAGATTCACAATGGAAACACATTGGGACGATTATAAGACAAAAGTAGTTTTCGTCAGTACCTACCTGCCCGTGCCGGGAGTAGTTTCTGTATCGATTTTTTCATATCCTCAATTCTTTGTCAAAACTTGATTTTAATATGATTTATATGTAAACATTCACAATGGAAACACATTGGGACGATTATAAGACAAAAGTAATTTTCGTCAGTACCTACCTGCCCGTGCCGGGAGTAGTTTCTGTATCGATTTTTTCATATCCTCAATTCTTTGTCAAAACTTGATTTTTATACGATTTATATGTAAAGATTCACAATGGAAACACATTGGGACGATTATAAGACAAAAGTAATTTTCGTCAGTACCTACCTGCCCGTGCCGGGAGTAGTTTCTGTATCGATTGTTTCATATCCTCAATTCTTTGTCAAAACTTGATTTTTATACGATTTATATGTAAAGATTCACAATGGAAACACATTGGGACGATTATAAGACAAAAGTAGTTTTCGTCAGTACCTACCTGCCCGTGCCGGGAGTAGTTTCTGTATCGATTTTTTCATATCCTCAATTCTTTGTCAAAACTTGATTTTTATACGATTTATATGTAAAGATTCACAATGGAAACACATAGGGACGATTATAAGACAAAAGTAGTTTTCGTCAGTACCTACCTGCCCGTGCCGGGAGTAGTTTCTGTATCGATTTTTTCATATCCTCAATTCTTTGTCAAAACTTGATTTTTATACGATTTATATGTAAAGATTCACAATGGAAACACATTGGGACGATTATAAGACAAAAGTAGTTTTCGTCAGTACCTACCTGCCCGTGCCGGGAGTAGTTTCTGTATCGATTTTTTCATATCCTCAATTCTTTGTCAAAACTTGATTTTAATATGATTTGTATGTAAACATTCGCAATGGAAATACATTGGGACGATTAAAAGACAAAAGTAGTTTTCGTCAGTACCTACCTGCCCGTGCCGGGAGTAGTTTCTATATCGATTTTTTCATATCCTCAATTGTTTGTCAAAACTTGATTTTAATATGATTTATATGTAAACATTCACAATGGAAACACATTGGGACGATTAAAAGACAAAAGTAGTTTTCGTCAGTACCTTCCTGCTCGTGCCGGGAGTAGTTTCTGTATCGATTTTTTCATATCCTCAATTCTTTGTCAAAACTTGATTTTTATACGATTTATATGTAAAGATTCACAATGAAAACACATTGGGACAATTATAAGACAAAAGTAGTTTTCGTCAGTACCTACCTGCCCGTGCCGGGAGTAGTTTCTGTATCGATTTTTTAATATCCTCAATTCTTTGTCAAAACTTGATTTTTATACGATTTATATGTAAAGATTCACAATGGAAACTTATTGGGACGATTATAAGTCAAAAGTAGTTTTCGTCAGTCCCTACCTGCCCGTGCCGGGAGTAGTTTCTGTATCGATTTTTTCATATCCTCAATTCTTTGTCAAAACTTGATTTTTATACGATTTATATGTAAAGATTCACAATTGAAACACATTGGGACGATTATAAGACAAAAGTAGTTTTCGTCAGTACCTACCTGCCCGTGCCGGGAGTAGTTTCTGTATCGATTTTTTCATATCCTCAATTCTTTGTCAAAACTTGATTTTTATACGATTTATATGTAAATATTCACAATGGAAACACATTGGGACGATTATAAGACAAAAGTAGTTTTCGTCAGTACCTACCTGCCCGTGCCGGGAGAAGTTTCTGTATCGATTTTTTCATATCCTCAATTCTTTGTCAAAACTTGATTTTAATATGATTTATATGTAAAGATTCACAATGGAAACACATTGGGACGATTAAAAGACAAAAGTAGTTTTCGTCAGTACCTACCTGCCCGTGCCGGGAGTAGTTTCTGTATCAATTTTTTCATATCCTCAATTCTTTGTCAAAACTTGATTTTAATATGATTTATATGTAAAGATTCACAATGGAAACACATTGGGACGATTAAAAGACAAAAGTAGTTTTCGTCAGTACCTACCTGCCCGTGCCGGGAGTAGTTTCTGTATCGATTTTTTCATATCCTTAATTCTTTGTCGAAACTTGATTTTAATATGATTTATATGTAAAGATTCACAATGGAAACACATTGGGACGATTAAAAGACAAAAGTAGTTTTCGTCAGTACCTACCTGCCCGTGCCGGGAGTAGTTTCTTTATCGATTTTTTCATATCCTCAATTCTTTGTCAAAACTTGATTTTTATACGATTTATATGTAAAGATTCACAATGGAAACACATTGGGACGATTATAAGACAAAAGTAGTTTTCGTCAGTACCTACCTGCCCGTGCCGGGAGTAGTTTCTGTATCGATTTTTTCATATCCTCAATTCTTTGTCAAAACTTGATTTTAATACGATTTATATGTAAAGATTCACAATGGAAACACATTGGGACGATTAAAAGACAAAAGTAGTTTACGTCAGTACCTACCTGGCCCGTGCCGAGATTAGTTTCTGTATCGATTTTTTCTTATCCTCAATTCTTTGTCAAAACTTGATTTTTATACGATTTATATGTAAAGATTCACAATGGAAACACATTGGGACGATTATAAGACAAAAGTAGTTTTCGTCAGTACCTACCTGCCCGTGCCGGGAGTAGTTTCTGTATCGATTTTTTAATATCCTCAATTCTTTGTCAATACTTGATTTTTATACGATTTATATGTAAAGATTCTTAATGGAAACACATTGGGACGATTATAAGACAAAAGTAGTTTTCGTCAGTACCTACCTGCCCGTGCCGAGAGTAGTTTCTGTATCGATTTTTTCTTATCCTCAATTCTTTGTCAAAACTTGATTTTTATACGATTTATATGTAAAGATTCACAATGGAAACACATTGGGACGATTATAAGACAAAAGTAGTTTTCGTCAGTACCTACCTGCCCGTGCCGGGAGTAGTTTCTGTATCGATTTTTTCATATCCTCAATTCTTTGTCAAAACTTGATTTTTATACGATTTATATGTAAAGATTCACAATGGAAACACATTGGGACGATTATAAGACAAAAGTAGTTTTCGTCAGTACCTACCTGCCAGTGCCGGGAGTAGTTTCTGTATCGATTTTTTCATATCCTCAATTCTTTGTCAAAACTTGATTTTTATACGATTTATATGTAAAGATTCACAATGGAAACACATTGGGACGATTATAAGACAAAAGTAGTTTTCGTCAGTACCTACCTGCCCGTGCCGGGAGTAGTTTCTGTATCGATTTTTTAATATCCTCAATTCTTTGTCAAAACTTGATTTTTATACGATTTATATGTAAAGATTCACAATGGAAACACATTGGGACGATTATAAGACAAAAGTAGTTTTCGTCAGTACCTACCTGCCCGTGCCGGGAGTAGTTTCTGTATCGATTTTTTAATATCCTCAATTCTTTGTCAAAACTTGATTTTTATACGATTTATATGTAAAGATTCACAATGGAAACACATTGGGACGATTATAAGACAAAAGTAATTTTCGTCAGTACCTACCTGCCCGTGCCGGGAGTAGTTTCTGTATCGATTGTTTCATATCCTCAATTCTTTGTCAAAACTTGATTTTGATACGATTTATATGTAAAGATTCACAATGGAAACACATTGAGACGATTATAAGACAAAAGTAGTTTTCGTCAGTACCTACCTGCCCGTGCCGGGAGTAGTTTCTGTATCGATTTTTCATATCCTCAATTCTTTGTCAAAACTTGATTTTTATACGATTTATATGTAAAGATTCACAATGGAAACACATAGGGACGATTATAAGACAAAAGTAGTTTTCGTCAGTACCTACCTGCCCGTGCCGGGAGTAGTTTCTGTATCGATTTTTTCATATCCTCAATTCTTTGTCAAAACTTGATTTTTATACGATTTATATGTAAAGATTCACAATGGAAACACATTGGGACGATTATAAGACAAAAGTAGTTTTCGTCAGTACCTACCTGCCCGTGCCGGGAGTAGTTTCTGTGTCGATTTTTTCATATCCTCAATTCTTTGTCAAAACTTGATTTTAATATGATTTGTATGTAAACATTCGCAATGGAAATACATTGGGACGATTATAAGACAAAAGTAGTTTTCGTCAGTACCTACCTGCCCGTGCCGGGAGTAGTTTCTGTATCGATTTTTTCATATCCTCAATTCTTTGTCAAAACTTGATTTTTATACGATTTATATGTAAAGATTCACAATGGAAACACATTGGGACGATTATAAGACAAAAGTAATTTTCGTCAGTACCTACCTGCCCGTGCCGGGAGTAGTTTCTGTATCGATTGTTTCATATCCTCAATTCTTTGTCAAAACTTGATTTTTATACGATTTATATGTAAAGATTCACAATGGAAACACATTGGGACGATTATAAGACAAAAGTAGTTTTCGTCAGTACCTACCTGCCCGTGCCGGGAGTAGTTTCTGTATCGATTTTTTCATATCCTCAATTCTTTGTCAAAACTTGATTTTTATACGATTTATATGTAAAGATTCACAATGGAAACACATAGGGACGATTATAAGACAAAAGTAGTTTTCGTCAGTACCTACCTGCCCGTGCCGGGAGTAGTTTCTGTATCGATTTTTTCATATCCTCAATTCTTTGTCAAAACTTGATTTTTATACGATTTATATGTAAAGATTCACTATGGAAACACATTGGGACGATTATAAGACAAAAGTAGTTTTCGTCAGTACCTACCTGCCCGTGCCGGGAGTAGTTTCTGTATCGATTTTTTCATATCCTCAATTCTTTGTCAAAACTTGATTTTAATATGATTTGTATGTAAACATTCGCAATGGAAATACATTGGGACGATTAAAAGACAAAAGTAGTTTTCGTCAGTACCTACCTGCCCGTGCCGGGAGTAGTTTCTATATCGATTTTTTCATATCCTCAATTGTTTGTCAAAACTTGATTTTAATATGATTTATATGTAAACATTCACAATGGAAACACATTGGGACGATTAAGAGACAAAAGTAGTTTTCGTCAGTACCTTCCTGCTCGTGCCGGGAGTAGTTTCTGTATCGATTTTTTCATATCCTCAATTCTTTGTCAAAACTTGATTTTTATACGATTTATATGTAAAGATTCACAATGGAAACACATTGGGACGATTATAAGACAAAAGTAGTTTTCGTCAGTACCTACCTGCCCGTGCCGGGAGTAGTTTCTGTATCGATTTTTTCATATCCTCAATTCTTTGTCAAAACTTGATTTTAATATGATTTATATGTAAACATTCACAATGGAAACACATTGGGACGATTATAAGACAAAAGTAATTTTCGTCAGTACCTACCTGCCCGTGCCGGGAGTAGTTTCTGTATCGATTTTTTCATATCCTCAATTCTTTGTCAAAACTTGATTTTTATACGATTTATATGTAAAGATTCACAATGGAAACACATTGGGACGATTATAAGACAAAAGTAGTTTTCGTCAGTACCTACCTGCCCGTGCCGGGAGTAGTTTCTGTATCGATTTTTTCATATCCTCAATTCTTTGTCAAAACTTGATTTTTATACGATTTATATGTAAAGATTCACAATGGAAACACATTGGGACGATTATAAGACAAAAGTAGTTTTCGTCAGTACCTACCAGCCCGTGCCGGGAGTAGTTTCTGTATCGATTTTTTCATATCCTCAATTCTTTGTCAAAACTTGATTTTTATACGATTTATATGTAAAGATTCACAATGGAAACACATTGGGACGATTATAAGACAAAAGTAGTTTTCGTCAGTACCTACCTGCCCGTGCCCGGAGTAGTTTCTGTATCGATTTTTTCATATCCTCAATTCTTTGTCAAAACTTGATTTTAATATGATTTATATGAAAACATTCACAATGGAAACACATTGGGACGATTATAAGACAAAAGAAATTTTCGTCAGTACCTACCTGCCCGTGCCGGGAGTAGTTTCTGTATCGATTGTTTCATATCCTCAATTCTTTGTCAAAACTTGATTTTTATACGATTTATATGTAAAGATTCACAATGGAAACACATTGGGACGATTATAAGACAAAAGTAGTTTTCGTCAGTACCTACCTGCCCGTGCCGGGAGTAGTTTCTGTATCAATTTTTTCATATCCTCAATTCTTTGTCAAAACTTGATTTTTATACGATTTATATGTAAAGATTCACAATGGAAACACATTGGGACGATTATAATACAAAAGTAGTTTTCGTCAGTACCTACCTGCCCGTGCCGGGAGTAGTTTCTGTATCGATTTTTTAATATCCTCAATTCTTTGTCAAAACTTGATTTTAATACGATTTATATGTAAAGATTCACAATGGAAACACATTGGGACGATTATAAGACAAAAGTAGTTTTCGTCAGTACCTACCTGCCCGTGCCGGGAGTAGTTTCTGTATCGATTTTTTCATATCCTCAATTCTTTGTCAAAACTTGATTTTAATACGATTTATATGTAAAGATTCACAATGGAAACACATTGGGACGATTATAAGTCAAAAGTAGTTTTCGTCAGTACCTATCTGCCCGTGCCGGGAGTAGTTTCTGTATCGATTTTTTCATATCCTCAATTCTTTGTCAAAACTTGATTTTTATACGATTTATATGTAAAGATTCACAATGGAAACACATTGGGACGATTATAAGACAAAAGTAGTTTTCGTCAGTACCTACCTGCCCGTGCCGGGAGTAGTTTCTGTATCGATTTTTTCATATCCTCAATTCTTTGTCAAAACTTGATTTTTATACGATTTATATGTAAAGATTCACAATGGAAACACATTGGGACGATTATAAGACAAAAGTAGTTTTCGTCAGTACCTACCTGCCCGTGCCGGGAGTAGTTTCTGTATCGATTTTTTCATATCCTCAATTCTTTGTCAAAACTTGATTTTTATACGATTTATATGTAAAGATTCACAATGGAAACACATTGGGACGATTATAAGACAAAAGTAGTTTTCGTCAGTACCTACCTGCCCGTGCCGGGAGTAGTTTCTGTATCGATTTTTTCATATCCTCAATTCTTTGTCAAAACTAGATTTTTATACGATTTATATGTAAAGATTAACAATGGAAACACATAGGGACGATTATAAGACAAAAGTAGTTTTCGTCAGTACCTACCTGCCCGTGCCGGGAGTAGTTTCTGTATCGATTTTTTAATATCCTCAATTCTTTGTCAAAACTTGATTTTAATACGATTTATATGTAAAGATTCACAATGGAAACACATTGGGACGATTATAAGACAAAAGTAGTTTTCGTCAGTACCTACCTGCCCGTGCCGGGAGTAGTTTCTGTATCGATTTTTTCATATCCTCAATTCTTTGTCAAAACTTGATTTTTATACGATTTATATGTAAAGATTCACAATGGAAACACATTGGGACGATTATAAGACAAAAGTAGTTTTCGTCAGTACCTACCTGCCCGTGCCGGGAGTAGTTTCTGTATCGATTTTTTCATTCCCACAATTCTTTGTCAAAACTTGATTTTTATACGATTTATATGTAAAGATTAACAATGGAAACACACTGGGACGATTATAAGACAAAAGTCGTTTTCGTCAGTCCCTACCTGCCCGTGCCGGGAGTAGTTTCTGTATCGATTTTTTAATATCCTCAATTCTTTGTCAAAACTCGATTTTTATACGATTTATATGTAAAGATTCACAATGGAAACACATTGGGACGATTATAAGACAAAAGTAGTTTTCGTCAGTACCTACCTGCCCGTGCCGGGAGTAGTTTCTCTATAGATTTTTTCATATCCTCAATTCTTTGTCAAAACTTGATTTTTATACGATTTATATGTAAAGATTAACAATGGAAACACATTGGGACGATTATAAGACAAAAGTCGTTTTCGTCAGTACCTTCTTGCTCGTGCCGGGAGTAGTTTCTGTATCGATTTTTTCATATCCTCAATTCTTTGTCAAAAATTGATTTTAATATGATTTATATGTAAACATTCACAATGGAAAAACATTGGGACGATTATAAGACAAAAGTAATTTTCGTCAGTACCTACCTGCCCGTGCCGAGAGTAGTTTCTGTATCGATTTTTTCATATCCTCAATTCTTTGTCAAAACTTGATTTTTATACGATTTATATGTAAAGATTCACAATGGAAACACATTGGGACGATTATAAGACAAAAGTAGTTTTCGTCAGTACCTACCTGCCCGTGCCGGGAGTAGTTTCTCTATCGATTTTTTCATATCCTCAATTCTTTGTCAAAACTTGATTTTTATACGATTTATATGTAAAGATTCACAATGGAAACACATTGGGACGATTATAAGCTAAAAGTAGTTTTCGTCAGTACCGACCTGCCCGTGCCGGGAGAAGTTTCTGTATCGATTTTTTCATATCCTCAATTCTTTGTCAAAACTTGATTTTTATACGATTTATATGTAAAGATTCACAATGGAAACACATTGGGACGATTATAAGACAAAAGTAGTTTTCGTCAGTACCTACCTGCCCGTGCCGGGAGTAGTTTCTGTATCGATTTTTTCATATCCACAATTCTTTGTCAAAACTTGATTTTTATACGATTTATATGTAAAGATTAACAATGGAAACACATTGGGACGATTATAAGACAAAAGTCGTTTTCGTCAGTCCCTACCTGCCCGTGCCGGGAGTAGTTTCTGTATCGATTTTTTAATATCCTCAATTCTTTGTCAAAACTCGATTTTTATACGATTTATATGTAAAGATTCACAATGGAAACACATTGGGACGATTATAAGACAAAAGTAGTTTTCGTCAGTACCTACCTGCCCGTGCCGGGAGTAGTTTCTCTATAGATTTTTTCATATCCTCAATTCTTTGTCAAAACTTGATTTTTATACGATTTATATGTAAAGATTAACAATGGAAACACATTGGGACGATTATAAGACAAAAGTCGTTTTCGTCAGTACCTACCTGCCCGTGCCGGGAGAAGTTTCTGTATCGATTTTTTCATATCCTCAATTGTTTGTCAAAACTTGATTTTTATACGATTTATATGTAAAGATTCACAATGGAAACACTTTGGGACGATTAAAAGACAAAAGTAGTTTTCGTCAGTACCTTCTTGCTCGTGCCGGGAGTAGTTTCTGTATCGATTTTTTCATATCCTCAATTCTTTGTCAAAAATTGATTTTAATATGATTTATATGTAAACATTCACAATGGAAAAACATTGGGACGATTATAAGACAAAAGTAATTTTCGTCAGTACCTACCTGCCCGTGCCGAGAGTAGTTTCTGTATCGATTTTTTCATATCCTCAATTCTTTGTCAAAACTTGATTTTTATACGATTTATATGTAAAGATTCACAATGGAAACACATTGGGACGATTATAAGACAAAAGTAGTTTTCGTCAGTACCTACCTGCCCGTGCCGGGAGTAGTTTCTCTATCGATTTTTTCATATCCTCAATTCTTTGTCAAAACTTGATTTTTATACGATTTATATGTAAAGATTCACAATGGAAACACATTGGGACGATTATAAGCTAAAAGTAGTTTTCGTCAGTACCGACCTGCCCGTGCCGGGAGAAGTTTCTGTATCGATTTTTTCATATCCTCAATTCTTTGTCAAAACTTGATTTTTATACGATTTATATGTAAAGATTCACAATGGAAACACATAGGGACGATTATAAGACAAAAGTAGTTTTCGTCTGTACCTACCTGCCCGTGCCGGGAGTAGTTTCTGTATCGATTTTTTCATATCCTCAATTCTTTGTCAAAACTTGATTTTAATATGATTTATATGTAAACATTCACAATGGAAACACATTGGGACGATTATAAGACAAAAGTAATTTTCGTCAGTACCTACCTGCCCGTGCCGGGAGTAGTTTCTGTATCGATTTTTTCATATCCTCAATTCTTTGTCAAAACTTGATTTTTATACGATTTATATGTAAAGATTCACAATGGAAACACATTGGGACGATTATAAGACAAAAGTAGTTTTCGTCAGTACCTACCTGCCCGTGCCGGGAGTAGTTTCTGTATCGATTTTTTCATATCCTCAATTCTTTGTCAAAACTTGATTTTTATACGATTTATATGTAAAGATTCACAATGGAAACACATTGGGACGATTATAAGACAAAAGTAGTTTTCGTCAGTACCTACCTGCCCGTGCCGGGAGTAGTTTCTGTATCGATTTTTTAATATCCTCAATTCTTTGTCAATACTTGATTTTTATACGATTTATATGTAAAGATTCTTAATGGAAACACATTGGGACGATTATAAGACAAAAGTAGTTTTCGTCAGTACCTACCTGCCCGTGCCGAGAGTAGTTTCTGTATCGATTTTTTCTTATCCTCAATTCTTTGTCAAAACTTGATTTTTATACGATTTATATGTAAAGATTCACAATGGAAACACATTGGGACGATTATAAGACAAAAGTAGTTTTCGTCAGTACCTACCTGCCCGTGCCGGGAGTAGTTTCTGTATCGATTTTTTCATATCCTCAATTCTTTGTCAAAACTTGATTTTTATACGATTTATATGTAAAGATTCACAATGGAAACACATTGGGACGATTATAAGCTAAAAGTAGTTTTCGTCAGTACCGACCTGCCCGTGCCGGGAGAAGTTTCTGTATCGATTTTTTCATATCCTCAATTCTTTGTCAAAACTTGATTTTTATACGATTTATATGTAAAGATTCACAATGGAAACACATTGGGACGATTATAAGACAAAAGTAGTTTTCGTCAGTACCTACCTGCCCGTGCCGGGAGTAGTTTCTCTATAGATTTTTTCATATCCTCAATTCTTTGTCAAAACTTGATTTTTATACGATTTATATGTAAAGATTAACAATGGAAACACATTGGGACGATTATAAGACAAAAGTCGTTTTCGTCAGTACCTTCTTGCTCGTGCCGGGAGTAGTTTCTGTATCGATTTTTTCATATCCTCAATTCTTTGTCAAAAATTGATTTTAATATGATTTATATGTAAACATTCACAATGGAAAAACATTGGGACGATTATAAGACAAAAGTAATTTTCGTCAGTACCTACCTGCCCGTGCCGAGAGTAGTTTCTGTATCGATTTTTTCATATCCTCAATTCTTTGTCAAAACTTGATTTTTATACGATTTATATGTAAAGATTCACAATGGAAACACATTGGGACGATTATAAGACAAAAGTAGTTTTCGTCAGTACCTACCTGCCCGTGCCGGGAGTAGTTTCTCTATAGATTTTTTCATATCCTCAATTCTTTGTCAAAACTTGATTTTTATACGATTTATATGTAAAGATTAACAATGGAAACACATTGGGACGATTATAAGACAAAAGTCGTTTTCGTCAGTACCTTCTTGCTCGTGCCGGGAGTAGTTTCTGTATCGATTTTTTCATATCCTCAATTCTTTGTCAAAAATTGATTTTAATATGATTTATATGTAAACATTCACAATGGAAAAACATTGGGACGATTATAAGACAAAAGTAATTTTCGTCAGTACCTACCTGCCCGTGCCGAGAGTAGTTTCTGTATCGATTTTTTCATATCCTCAATTCTTTGTCAAAACTTGATTTTTATACGATTTATATGTAAAGATTCACAATGGAAACACATTGGGACGATTATAAGACAAAAGTAGTTTTCGTCAGTACCTACCTGCCCGTGCCGGGAGTAGTTTCTCTATCGATTTTTTCATATCCTCAATTCTTTGTCAAAACTTGATTTTTATACGATTTATATGTAAAGATTCACAATGGAAACACATTGGGACGATTATAAGCTAAAAGTAGTTTTCGTCAGTACCGACCTGCCCGTGCCGGGAGAAGTTTCTGTATCGATTTTTTCATATCCTCAATTCTTTGTCAAAACTTGATTTTTATACGATTTATATGTAAAGATTCACAATGGAAACACATTGGGACGATTATAAGACAAAAGTAGTTTTCGTCAGTACCTACCTGCCCGTGCCGGGAGTAGTTTCTGTATCGATTTTTTCATATCCACAATTCTTTGTCAAAACTTGATTTTTATACGATTTATATGTAAAGATTAACAATGGAAACACATTGGGACGATTATAAGACAAAAGTCGTTTTCGTCAGTCCCTACCTGCCCGTGCCGGGAGTAGTTTCTGTATCGATTTTTTAATATCCTCAATTCTTTGTCAAAACTCGATTTTTATACGATTTATATGTAAAGATTCACAATGGAAACACATTGGGACGATTATAAGACAAAAGTAGTTTTCGTCAGTACCTACCTGCCCGTGCCGGGAGTAGTTTCTCTATAGATTTTTTCATATCCTCAATTCTTTGTCAAAACTTGATTTTTATACGATTTATATGTAAAGATTAACAATGGAAACACATTGGGACGATTATAAGACAAAAGTCGTTTTCGTCAGTACCTACCTGCCCGTGCCGGGAGAAGTTTCTGTATCGATTTTTTCATATCCTCAATTGTTTGTCAAAACTTGATTTTTATACGATTTATATGTAAAGATTCACAATGGAAACACTTTGGGACGATTAAAAGACAAAAGTAGTTTTCGTCAGTACCTTCTTGCTCGTGCCGGGAGTAGTTTCTGTATCGATTTTTTCATATCCTCAATTCTTTGTCAAAAATTGATTTTAATATGATTTATATGTAAACATTCACAATGGAAAAACATTGGGACGATTATAAGACAAAAGTAATTTTCGTCAGTACCTACCTGCCCGTGCCGAGAGTAGTTTCTGTATCGATTTTTTCATATCCTCAATTCTTTGTCAAAACTTGATTTTTATACGATTTATATGTAAAGATTCACAATGGAAACACATTGGGACGATTATAAGACAAAAGTAGTTTTCGTCAGTACCTACCTGCCCGTGCCGGGAGTAGTTTCTCTATCGATTTTTTCATATCCTCAATTCTTTGTCAAAACTTGATTTTTATACGATTTATATGTAAAGATTCACAATGGAAACACATTGGGACGATTATAAGCTAAAAGTAGTTTTCGTCAGTACCGACCTGCCCGTGCCGGGAGAAGTTTCTGTATCGATTTTTTCATATCCTCAATTCTTTGTCAAAACTTGATTTTTATACGATTTATATGTAAAGATTCACAATGGAAACACATAGGGACGATTATAAGACAAAAGTAGTTTTCGTCTGTACCTACCTGCCCGTGCCGGGAGTAGTTTCTGTATCGATTTTTTCATATCCTCAATTCTTTGTCAAAACTTGATTTTAATATGATTTATATGTAAACATTCACAATGGAAACACATTGGGACGATTATAAGACAAAAGTAATTTTCGTCAGTACCTACCTGCCCGTGCCGGGAGTAGTTTCTGTATCGATTTTTTCATATCCTCAATTCTTTGTCAAAACTTGATTTTTATACGATTTATATGTAAAGATTCACAATGGAAACACATTGGGACGATTATAAGACAAAAGTAGTTTTCGTCAGTACCTACCTGCCCGTGCCGGGAGTAGTTTCTGTATCGATTTTTTCATATCCTCAATTCTTTGTCAAAACTTGATTTTTATACGATTTATATGTAAAGATTCACAATGGAAACACATTGGGACGATTATAAGACAAAAGTAGTTTTCGTCAGTACCTACCTGCCCGTGCCGGGAGTAGTTTCTGTATCGATTTTTTAATATCCTCAATTCTTTGTCAATACTTGATTTTTATACGATTTATATGTAAAGATTCTTAATGGAAACACATTGGGACGATTATAAGACAAAAGTAGTTTTCGTCAGTACCTACCTGCCCGTGCCGAGAGTAGTTTCTGTATCGATTTTTTCTTATCCTCAATTCTTTGTCAAAACTTGATTTTTATACGATTTATATGTAAAGATTCACAATGGAAACACATTGGGACGATTATAAGACAAAAGTAGTTTTCGTCAGTACCTACCTGCCCGTGCCGGGAGTAGTTTCTGTATCGATTTTTTCATATCCTCAATTCTTTGTCAAAACTTGATTTTTATACGATTTATATGTAAAGATTCACAATGGAAACACATTGGGACGATTATAAGCTAAAAGTAGTTTTCGTCAGTACCGACCTGCCCGTGCCGGGAGAAGTTTCTGTATCGATTTTTTCATATCCTCAATTCTTTGTCAAAACTTGATTTTTATACGATTTATATGTAAAGATTCACAATGGAAACACATAGGGACGATTATAAGACAAAAGTAGTTTTCGTCTGTACCTACCTGCCCGTGCCGGGAGTAGTTTCTGTATCGATTTTTTCATATCCTCAATTCTTTGTCAAAACTTGATTTTAATATGATTTATATGTAAACATTCACAATGGAAACACATTGGGACGATTATAAGACAAAAGTAATTTTCGTCAGTACCTACCTGCCCGTGCCGGGAGTAGTTTCTGTATCGATTTTTTCATATCCTCAATTCTTTGTCAAAACTTGATTTTTATACGATTTATATGTAAAGATTCACAATGGAAACACATTGGGACGATTATAAGACAAAAGTAATTTTCGTCAGTACCTACCTGCCCGTGCCGGGAGTAGTTTCTGTATCGATTGTTTCATATCCTCAATTCTTTGTCAAAACTTGATTTTTATACGATTTATATGTAAAGATTCACAATGGAAACACATTGGGACGATTATAAGACAAAAGTAGTTTTCGTCAGTACCTACCTGCCCGTGCCGGGAGTAGTTTCTGTATCGATTTTTTCATATCCTCAATTCTTTGTCAAAACTTGATTTTTATACGATTTATATGTAAAGATTCACAATGGAAACACATAGGGACGATTATAAGACAAAAGTAGTTTTCGTCAGTACCTACCTGCCCGTGCCGGGAGTAGTTTCTGTATCGATTTTTTCATATCCTCAATTCTTTGTCAAAACTTGATTTTTATACGATTTATATGTAAAGATTCACTATGGAAACACATTGGGACGATTATAAGACAAAAGTAGTTTTCGTCAGTACCTACCTGCCCGTGCCGGGAGTAGTTTCTGTATCGATTTTTTCATATCCTCAATTCTTTGTCAAAACTTGATTTTAATATGATTTGTATGTAAACATTCGCAATGGAAATACATTGGGACGATTAAAAGACAAAAGTAGTTTTCGTCAGTACCTACCTGCCCGTGCCGGGAGTAGTTTCTATATCGATTTTTTCATATCCTCAATTGTTTGTCAAAACTTGATTTTAATATGATTTATATGTAAACATTCACAATGGAAACACATTGGGACGATTAAAAGACAAAAGTAGTTTTCGTCAGTACCTTCCTGCTCGTGCCGGGAGTAGTTTCTGTATCGATTTTTTCATATCCTCAATTCTTTGTCAAAACTTGATTTTTATACGATTTATATGTAAAGATTCACAATGGAAACACATTGGGACAATTATAAGACAAAAGTAGTTTTCGTCAGTACCTACCTGCCCGTGCCGGGAGTAGTTTCTGTATCGATTTTTTAATATCCTCAATTCTTTGTCAAAACTTGATTTTTATACGATTTATATGTAAAGATTCACAATGGAAACTTATTGGGACGATTATAAGTCAAAAGTAGTTTTCGTCAGTCCCTACCTGCCCGTGCCGGGAGTAGTTTCTGTATCGATTTTTTCATATCCTCAATTCTTTGTCAAAACTTGATTTTTATACGATTTATATGTAAAGATTCACAATTGAAACACATTGGGACGATTATAAGACAAAAGTAGTTTTCGTCAGTACCTACCTGCCCGTGCCGGGAGTAGTTTCTGTATCGATTTTTTCATATCCTCAATTCTTTGTCAAAACTTGATTTTTATACGATTTATATGTAAATATTCACAATGGAAACACATTGGGACGATTATAAGACAAAAGTAGTTTTCGTCAGTACCTACCTGCCCGTGCCGGGAGAAGTTTCTGTATCGATTTTTTCATATCCTCAATTCTTTGTCAAAACTTGATTTTAATATGATTTATATGTAAAGATTCACAATGGAAACACATTGGGACGATTAAAAGACAAAAGTAGTTTTCGTCAGTACCTACCTGCCCGTGCCAGTAGTTTCTGTATCGATTTTTTCATATCCTCAATTCTTTGTCAAAACTTGATTTTAATATGATTTATATGTAATGATTCACAATGGAAACACATTGGGACGATTAAAAGACAAAAGTAGTTTTCGTCAGTACCTACCTGCCCGTGCCGGGAGTAGTTTCTGTATCGATTTTTTCATATCCTTAATTCTTTGTCGAAACTTGATTTTAATATGATTTATATGTAAAGATTCACAATGGAAACACATTGGGACGATTAAAAGACAAAAGTAGTTTTCGTCAGTACCTACCTGCCCGTGCCGGGAGTAGTTTCTGTATCGATTTTTTCATATCCTCAATTCTTTGTCTAAAACTTGATTTTAATATGATTTATATGTAAAGATTCACAATGGAAACACATTGGGACGATTATAAGACAAAAGTAATTTTCGTCAGTACCTACCTACCCGTGCCGGGAGTAGTTTCTTTATCGATTTTTTCATATCCTCAATTCTTTGTCAAAACTTGATTTTTATACGATTTATATGTAAAGATTCACAATGGAAACACATTGGGACGATTATAAGACAAAAGTAGTTTTCGTCAGTACCTACCTGCCCGTGCCGGGAGTAGTTTCTGTATCGATTTTTTCATATCCTCAATTCTTTGTCAAAACTTGATTTTTATACGATTTATATGTAAAGATTCACAATGGAAACACATTGGGACGATTATAAGACAAAAGTAATTTTCGTCAGTACCTACCTGCCCGTGCCGGGAGTAGTTTCTGTATCGATTGTTTCATATCCTCAATTCTTTGTCAAAACTTGATTTTTATACGATTTATATGTAAAGATTCACAATGGAAACACATTGGGACGATTATAAGACAAAAGTAGTTTTCGTCAGTACCTACCTGCCCGTGCCGGGAGTAGTTTCTGTATCGATTTTTTCATATCCTCAATTCTTTGTCAAAACTTGATTTTTATACGATTTATATGTAAAGATTCACAATGGAAACACATAGGGACGATTATAAGACAAAAGTAGTTTTCGTCAGTACCTACCTGCCCGTGCCGGGAGTAGTTTCTGTATCGATTTTTTCATATCCTCAATTCTTTGTCAAAACTTGATTTTTATACGATTTATATGTAAAGATTCACTATGGAAACACATTGGGACGATTATAAGACAAAAGTAGTTTTCGTCAGTACCTACCTGCCCGTGCCGGGAGTAGTTTCTGTATCGATTTTTTCATATCCTCAATTCTTTGTCAAAACTTGATTTTAATATGATTTGTATGTAAACATTCGCAATGGAAATACATTGGGACGATTAAAAGACAAAAGTAGTTTTCGTCAGTACCTACCTGCCCGTGCCGGGAGTAGTTTCTATATCGATTTTTTCATATCCTCAATTGTTTGTCAAAACTTGATTTTAATATGATTTATATGTAAACATTCACAATGGAAACACATTGGGACGATTAAAAGACAAAAGTAGTTTTCGTCAGTACCTTCCTGCTCGTGCCGGGAGTAGTTTCTGTATCGATTTTTTCATATCCTCAATTCTTTGTCAAAACTTGATTTTTATACGATTTATATGTAAAGATTCACAATGGAAACACATTGGGACAATTATAAGACAAAAGTAGTTTTCGTCAGTACCTACCTGCCCGTGCCGGGAGTAGTTTCTGTATCGATTTTTTAATATCCTCAATTCTTTGTCAAAACTTGATTTTTATACGATTTATATGTAAAGATTCACAATGGAAACTTATTGGGACGATTATAAGTCAAAAGTAGTTTTCGTCAGTCCCTACCTGCCCGTGCCGGGAGTAGTTTCTGTATCGATTTTTTCATATCCTCAATTCTTTGTCAAAACTTGATTTTTATACGATTTATATGTAAAGATTCACAATTGAAACACATTGGGACGATTATAAGACAAAAGTAGTTTTCGTCAGTACCTACCTGCCCGTGCCGGGAGTAGTTTCTGTATCGATTTTTTCATATCCTCAATTCTTTGTCAAAACTTGATTTTTATACGATTTATATGTAAATATTCACAATGGAAACACATTGGGACGATTATAAGACAAAAGTAGTTTTCGTCAGTACCTACCTGCCCGTGCCGGGAGAAGTTTCTGTATCGATTTTTTCATATCCTCAATTCTTTGTCAAAACTTGATTTTAATATGATTTATATGTAAAGATTCACAATGGAAACACATTGGGACGATTAAAAGACAAAAGTAGTTTTCGTCAGTACCTACCTGCCCGTGCCAGTAGTTTCTGTATCGATTTTTTCATATCCTCAATTCTTTGTCAAAACTTGATTTTAATATGATTTATATGTAATGATTCACAATGGAAACACATTGGGACGATTAAAAGACAAAAGTAGTTTTCGTCAGTACCTACCTGCCCGTGCCGGGAGTAGTTTCTGTATCGATTTTTTCATATCCTTAATTCTTTGTCGAAACTTGATTTTAATATGATTTATATGTAAAGATTCACAATGGAAACACATTGGGACGATTATAAGACAAAAGTAGTTTTCGTCAGTACCTACCTGCCCGTGCCGGGAGTAGTTTCTGTATCGATTTTTTCATATCCTCAATTCTTTGTCTAAAACTTGATTTTAATATGATTTATATGTAAAGATTCACAATGGAAACACATTGGGACGATTATAAGACAAAAGTAATTTTCGTCAGTACCTACCTGCCCGTGCCGGGAGTAGTTTCTGTATCGATTTTTTCATATCCTCAATTCTTTGTCAAAACTTGATTTTAATATGATTTATATGTAAACATTCACAATGGAAACACATTGGGACGATTATAAGACAAAAGTAATTTTCGTCAGTACCTACCTGCCCGTGCCGGGAGTAGTTTCTGTATCGATTTTTTCATATCCTCAATTCTTTGTCAAAACTTGATTTTTATACGATTTATATGTAAAGATTCACAATGGAAACACATTGGGACGATTATAAGACAAAAGTAATTTTCGTCAGTACCTACCTGCCCGTGCCGGGAGTAGTTTCTGTATCGATTGTTTCATATCCTCAATTCTTTGTCAAAACTTGATTTTTATACGATTTATATGTAAAGATTCACAATGGAAACACATTGGGACGATTATAAGACAAAAGTAGTTTTCGTCAGTACCTACCTGCCCGTGCCGGGAGTAGTTTCTGTATCGATTTTTTCATATCCTCAATTCTTTGTCAAAACTTGATTTTTATACGATTTATATGTAAAGATTCACAATGGAAACACATAGGGACGATTATAAGACAAAAGTAGTTTTCGTCAGTACCTACCTGCCCGTGCCGGGAGTAGTTTCTGTATCGATTTTTTCATATCCTCAATTCTTTGTCAAAACTTGATTTTTATACGATTTATATGTAAAGATTCACAATGGAAACACATTGGGACGATTATAAGACAAAAGTAGTTTTCGTCAGTACCTACCTGCCCGTGCCGGGAGTAGTTTCTGTATCGATTTTTTCATATCCTCAATTCTTTGTCAAAACTTGATTTTAATATGATTTGTATGTAAACATTCGCAATGGAAATACATTGGGACGATTAAAAGACAAAAGTAGTTTTCGTCAGTACCTACCTGCCCGTGCCGGGAGTAGTTTCTATATCGATTTTTTCATATCCTCAATTGTTTGTCAAAACTTGATTTTAATATGATTTATATGTAAACATTCACAATGGAAACACATTGGGACGATTAAAAGACAAAAGTAGTTTTCGTCAGTACCTTCCTGCTCGTGCCGGGAGTAGTTTCTGTATCGATTTTTTCATATCCTCAATTCTTTGTCAAAACTTGATTTTTATACGATTTATATGTAAAGATTCACAATGAAAACACATTGGGACAATTATAAGACAAAAGTAGTTTTCGTCAGTACCTACCTGCCCGTGCCGGGAGTAGTTTCTGTATCGATTTTTTAATATCCTCAATTCTTTGTCAAAACTTGATTTTTATACGATTTATATGTAAAGATTCACAATGGAAACTTATTGGGACGATTATAAGTCAAAAGTAGTTTTCGTCAGTCCCTACCTGCCCGTGCCGGGAGTAGTTTCTGTATCGATTTTTTCATATCCTCAATTCTTTGTCAAAACTTGATTTTAATATGATTTATATGTAATGATTCACAATGGAAACACATTGGGACGATTAAAAGACAAAAGTAGTTTTCGTCAGTACCTACCTGCCCGTGCCGGGAGTAGTTTCTGTATCGATTTTTTCATATCCTTAATTCTTTGTCGAAACTTGATTTTAATATGATTTATATGTAAAGATTCACAATGGAAACACATTGGGACGATTATAAGACAAAAGTAGTTTTCGTCAGTACCTACCTGCCCGTGCCGGGAGTAGTTTCTGTATCGATTTTTTCATATCCTCAATTCTTTGTCTAAAACTTGATTTTAATATGATTTATATGTAAAGATTCACAATGGAAACACATTGGGACGATTATAAGACAAAAGTAATTTTCGTCAGTACCTACCTGCCCGTGCCGGGAGTAGTTTCTGTATCGATTTTTTCATATCCTCAATTCTTTGTCAAAACTTGATTTTAATATGATTTATATGTAAACATTCACAATGGAAACACATTGGGACGATTATAAGACAAAAGTAATTTTCGTCAGTACCTACCTGCCCGTGCCGGGAGTAGTTTCTGTATCGATTTTTTCATATCCTCAATTCTTTGTCAAAACTTGATTTTTATACGATTTATATGTAAAGATTCACAATGGAAACACATTGGGACGATTATAAGACAAAAGTAATTTTCGTCAGTACCTACCTGCCCGTGCCGGGAGTAGTTTCTGTATCGATTGTTTCATATCCTCAATTCTTTGTCAAAACTTGATTTTTATACGATTTATATGTAAAGATTCACAATGGAAACACATTGGGACGATTATAAGACAAAAGTAGTTTTCGTCAGTACCTACCTGCCCGTGCCGGGAGTAGTTTCTGTATCGATTTTTTCATATCCTCAATTCTTTGTCAAAACTTGATTTTTATACGATTTATATGTAAAGATTCACAATGGAAACACATAGGGACGATTATAAGACAAAAGTAGTTTTCGTCAGTACCTACCTGCCCGTGCCGGGAGTAGTTTCTGTATCGATTTTTTCATATCCTCAATTCTTTGTCAAAACTTGATTTTTATACGATTTATATGTAAAGATTCACAATGGAAACACATTGGGACGATTATAAGACAAAAGTAGTTTTCGTCAGTACCTACCTGCCCGTGCCGGGAGTAGTTTCTGTATCGATTTTTTCATATCCTCAATTCTTTGTCAAAACTTGATTTTAATATGATTTGTATGTAAACATTCGCAATGGAAATACATTGGGACGATTAAAAGACAAAAGTAGTTTTCGTCAGTACCTACCTGCCCGTGCCGGGAGTAGTTTCTATATCGATTTTTTCATATCCTCAATTGTTTGTCAAAACTTGATTTTAATATGATTTATATGTAAACATTCACAATGGAAACACATTGGGACGATTAAAAGACAAAAGTAGTTTTCGTCAGTACCTTCCTGCTCGTGCCGGGAGTAGTTTCTGTATCGATTTTTTCATATCCTCAATTCTTTGTCAAAACTTGATTTTTATACGATTTATATGTAAAGATTCACAATGAAAACACATTGGGACAATTATAAGACAAAAGTAGTTTTCGTCAGTACCTACCTGCCCGTGCCGGGAGTAGTTTCTGTATCGATTTTTTAATATCCTCAATTCTTTGTCAAAACTTGATTTTTATACGATTTATATGTAAAGATTCACAATGGAAACTTATTGGGACGATTATAAGTCAAAAGTAGTTTTCGTCAGTCCCTACCTGCCCGTGCCGGGAGTAGTTTCTGTATCGATTTTTTCATATCCTCAATTCTTTGTCAAAACTTGATTTTTATACGATTTATATGTAAAGATTCACAATTGAAACACATTGGGACGATTATAAGACAAAAGTAGTTTTCGTCAGTACCTACCTGCCCGTGCCGGGAGTAGTTTCTGTATCGATTTTTTCATATCCTCAATTCTTTGTCAAAACTTGATTTTTATACGATTTATATGTAAATATTCACAATGGAAACACATTGGGACGATTATAAGACAAAAGTAGTTTTCGTCAGTACCTACCTGCCCGTGCCGGGAGAAGTTTCTGTATCGATTTTTTCATATCCTCAATTCTTTGTCAAAACTTGATTTTAATATGATTTATATGTAAAGATTCACAATGGAAACACATTGGGACGATTAAAAGACAAAAGTAGTTTTCGTCAGTACCTACCTGCCCGTGCCGGGAGTAGTTTCTGTATCAATTTTTTCATATCCTCAATTCTTTGTCAAAACTTGATTTTAATATGATTTATATGTAAAGATTCACAATGGAAACACATTGGGACGATTAAAAGACAAAAGTAGTTTTCGTCAGTACCTACCTGCCCGTGCCGGGAGTAGTTTCTGTATCGATTTTTTCATATCCTTAATTCTTTGTCGAAACTTGATTTTAATATGATTTATATGTAAAGATTCACAATGGAAACACATTGGGACGATTAAAAGACAAAAGTAGTTTTCGTCAGTACCTACCTGCCCGTGCCGGGAGTAGTTTCTTTATCGATTTTTTCATATCCTCAATTCTTTGTCAAAACTTGATTTTTATACGATTTATATGTAAAGATTCACAATGGAAACACATTGGGACGATTATAAGACAAAAGTAGTTTTCGTCAGTACCTACCTGCCCGTGCCGGGAGTAGTTTCTGTATCGATTTTTTCATATCCTCAATTCTTTGTCAAAACTTGATTTTAATACGATTTATATGTAAAGATTCACAATGGAAACACATTGGGACGATTAAAAGACAAAAGTAGTTTACGTCAGTACCTACCTGGCCCGTGCCGAGATTAGTTTCTGTATCGATTTTTTCTTATCCTCAATTCTTTGTCAAAACTTGATTTTTATACGATTTATATGTAAAGATTCACAATGGAAACACATTGGGACGATTATAAGACAAAAGTAGTTTTCGTCAGTACCTACCTGCCCGTGCCGGGAGTAGTTTCTGTATCGATTTTTTAATATCCTCAATTCTTTGTCAATACTTGATTTTTATACGATTTATATGTAAAGATTCTTAATGGAAACACATTGGGACGATTATAAGACAAAAGTAGTTTTCGTCAGTACCTACCTGCCCGTGCCGAGAGTAGTTTCTGTATCGATTTTTTCTTATCCTCAATTCTTTGTCAAAACTTGATTTTTATACGATTTATATGTAAAGATTCACAATGGAAACACATTGGGACGATTATAAGACAAAAGTAGTTTTCGTCAGTACCTACCTGCCCGTGCCGGGAGTAGTTTCTGTATCGATTTTTTCATATCCTCAATTCTTTGTCAAAACTTGATTTTTATACGATTTATATGTAAAGATTCACAATGGAAACACATTGGGACGATTATAAGACAAAAGTAGTTTTCGTCAGTACCTACCTGCCAGTGCCGGGAGTAGTTTCTGTATCGATTTTTTCATATCCTCAATTCTTTGTCAAAACTTGATTTTTATACGATTTATATGTAAAGATTCACAATGGAAACACATTGGGACGATTATAAGACAAAAGTAGTTTTCGTCAGTACCTACCTGCCCGTGCCGGGAGTAGTTTCTGTATCGATTTTTTAATATCCTCAATTCTTTGTCAAAACTTGATTTTTATACGATTTATATGTAAAGATTCACAATGGAAACACATTGGGACGATTATAAGACAAAAGTAGTTTTCGTCAGTACCTACCTGCCCGTGCCGGGAGTAGTTTCTGTATCGATTTTTTAATATCCTCAATTCTTTGTCAAAACTTGATTTTTATACGATTTATATGTAAAGATTCACAATGGAAACACATTGGGACGATTATAAGACAAAAGTAATTTTCGTCAGTACCTACCTGCCCGTGCCGGGAGTAGTTTCTGTATCGATTGTTTCATATCCTCAATTCTTTGTCAAAACTTGATTTTGATACGATTTATATGTAAAGATTCACAATGGAAACACATTGAGACGATTATAAGACAAAAGTAGTTTTCGTCAGTACCTACCTGCCCGTGCCGGGAGTAGTTTCTGTATCGATTTTTCATATCCTCAATTCTTTGTCAAAACTTGATTTTTATACGATTTATATGTAAAGATTCACAATGGAAACACATAGGGACGATTATAAGACAAAAGTAGTTTTCGTCAGTACCTACCTGCCCGTGCCGGGAGTAGTTTCTGTATCGATTTTTTCATATCCTCAATTCTTTGTCAAAACTTGATTTTTATACGATTTATATGTAAAGATTCACAATGGAAACACATTGGGACGATTATAAGACAAAAGTAGTTTTCGTCAGTACCTACCTGCCCGTGCCGGGAGTAGTTTCTGTGTCGATTTTTTCATATCCTCAATTCTTTGTCAAAACTTGATTTTAATATGATTTGTATGTAAACATTCGCAATGGAAATACATTGGGACGATTATAAGACAAAAGTAGTTTTCGTCAGTACCTACCTGCCCGTGCCGGGAGTAGTTTCTGTATCGATTTTTTCATATCCTCAATTCTTTGTCAAAACTTGATTTTTATACGATTTATATGTAAAGATTCACAATGGAAACACATTGGGACGATTATAAGACAAAAGTAATTTTCGTCAGTACCTACCTGCCCGTGCCGGGAGTAGTTTCTGTATCGATTGTTTCATATCCTCAATTCTTTGTCAAAACTTGATTTTTATACGATTTATATGTAAAGATTCACAATGGAAACACATTGGGACGATTATAAGACAAAAGTAGTTTTCGTCAGTACCTACCTGCCCGTGCCGGGAGTAGTTTCTGTATCGATTTTTTCATATCCTCAATTCTTTGTCAAAACTTGATTTTTATACGATTTATATGTAAAGATTCACAATGGAAACACATAGGGACGATTATAAGACAAAAGTAGTTTTCGTCAGTACCTACCTGCCCGTGCCGGGAGTAGTTTCTGTATCGATTTTTTCATATCCTCAATTCTTTGTCAAAACTTGATTTTTATACGATTTATATGTAAAGATTCACTATGGAAACACATTGGGACGATTATAAGACAAAAGTAGTTTTCGTCAGTACCTACCTGCCCGTGCCGGGAGTAGTTTCTGTATCGATTTTTTCATATCCTCAATTCTTTGTCAAAACTTGATTTTAATATGATTTGTATGTAAACATTCGCAATGGAAATACATTGGGACGATTAAAAGACAAAAGTAGTTTTCGTCAGTACCTACCTGCCCGTGCCGGGAGTAGTTTCTATATCGATTTTTTCATATCCTCAATTGTTTGTCAAAACTTGATTTTAATATGATTTATATGTAAACATTCACAATGGAAACACATTGGGACGATTAAGAGACAAAAGTAGTTTTCGTCAGTACCTTCCTGCTCGTGCCGGGAGTAGTTTCTGTATCGATTTTTTCATATCCTCAATTCTTTGTCAAAACTTGATTTTTATACGATTTATATGTAAAGATTCACAATGGAAACACATTGGGACGATTATAAGACAAAAGTAGTTTTCGTCAGTACCTACCTGCCCGTGCCGGGAGTAGTTTCTGTATCGATTTTTTCATATCCTCAATTCTTTGTCAAAACTTGATTTTAATATGATTTATATGTAAACATTCACAATGGAAACACATTGGGACGATTATAAGACAAAAGTAATTTTCGTCAGTACCTACCTGCCCGTGCCGGGAGTAGTTTCTGTATCGATTTTTTCATATCCTCAATTCTTTGTCAAAACTTGATTTTTATACGATTTATATGTAAAGATTCACAATGGAAACACATTGGGACGATTATAAGACAAAAGTAGTTTTCGTCAGTACCTACCTGCCCGTGCCGGGAGTAGTTTCTGTATCGATTTTTTCATATCCTCAATTCTTTGTCAAAACTTGATTTTTATACGATTTATATGTAAAGATTCACAATGGAAACACATTGGGACGATTATAAGACAAAAGTAGTTTTCGTCAGTACCTACCAGCCCGTGCCGGGAGTAGTTTCTGTATCGATTTTTTCATATCCTCAATTCTTTGTCAAAACTTGATTTTTATACGATTTATATGTAAAGATTCACAATGGAAACACATTGGGACGATTATAAGACAAAAGTAGTTTTCGTCAGTACCTACCTGCCCGTGCCCGGAGTAGTTTCTGTATCGATTTTTTCATATCCTCAATTCTTTGTCAAAACTTGATTTTAATATGATTTATATGAAAACATTCACAATGGAAACACATTGGGACGATTATAAGACAAAAGAAATTTTCGTCAGTACCTACCTGCCCGTGCCGGGAGTAGTTTCTGTATCGATTGTTTCATATCCTCAATTCTTTGTCAAAACTTGATTTTTATACGATTTATATGTAAAGATTCACAATGGAAACACATTGGGACGATTATAAGACAAAAGTAGTTTTCGTCAGTACCTACCTGCCCGTGCCGGGAGTAGTTTCTGTATCAATTTTTTCATATCCTCAATTCTTTGTCAAAACTTGATTTTTATACGATTTATATGTAAAGATTCACAATGGAAACACATTGGGACGATTATAATACAAAAGTAGTTTTCGTCAGTACCTACCTGCCCGTGCCGGGAGTAGTTTCTGTATCGATTTTTTAATATCCTCAATTCTTTGTCAAAACTTGATTTTAATACGATTTATATGTAAAGATTCACAATGGAAACACATTGGGACGATTATAAGACAAAAGTAGTTTTCGTCAGTACCTACCTGCCCGTGCCGGGAGTAGTTTCTGTATCGATTTTTTCATATCCTCAATTCTTTGTCAAAACTTGATTTTAATACGATTTATATGTAAAGATTCACAATGGAAACACATTGGGACGATTATAAGTCAAAAGTAGTTTTCGTCAGTACCTATCTGCCCGTGCCGGGAGTAGTTTCTGTATCGATTTTTTCATATCCTCAATTCTTTGTCAAAACTTGATTTTTATACGATTTATATGTAAAGATTCACAATGGAAACACATTGGGACGATTATAAGACAAAAGTAGTTTTCGTCAGTACCTACCTGCCCGTGCCGGGAGTAGTTTCTGTATCGATTTTTTCATATCCTCAATTCTTTGTCAAAACTTGATTTTTATACGATTTATATGTAAAGATTCACAATGGAAACACATTGGGACGATTATAAGACAAAAGTAGTTTTCGTCAGTACCTACCTGCCCGTGCCGGGAGTAGTTTCTGTATCGATTTTTTCATATCCTCAATTCTTTGTCAAAACTTGATTTTTATACGATTTATATGTAAAGATTCACAATGGAAACACATTGGGACGATTATAAGACAAAAGTAGTTTTCGTCAGTACCTACCTGCCCGTGCCGGGAGTAGTTTCTGTATCGATTTTTTCATATCCTCAATTCTTTGTCAAAACTTGATTTTTATACGATTTATATGTAAAGATTCACAATGGAAACACATTGGGACGATTATAAGACAAAAGTAGTTTTCGTCAGTACCTACCTGCCCGTGCCGGGAGTAGTTTCTGTATCGATTTTTTCATTCCCACAATTCTTTGTCAAAACTTGATTTTTATACGATTTATATGTAAAGATTAACAATGGAAACACACTGGGAAGATTATAAGACAAAAGTCGTTTTCGTCAGTCCCTACCTGCCCGTGCCGGGAGTAGTTTCTGTATCGATTTTTTAATATCCTCAATTCTTTGTCAAAACTCGATTTTTATACGATTTATATGTAAAGATTCACAATGGAAACACATTGGGACGATTATAAGACAAAAGTAGTTTTCGTCAGTACCTACCTGCCCGTGCCGGGAGTAGTTTCTCTATAGATTTTTTCATATCCTCAATTCTTTGTCAAAACTTGATTTTTATACGATTTATATGTAAAGATTAACAATGGAAACACATTGGGACGATTATAAGACAAAAGTCGTTTTCGTCAGTACCTTCTTGCTCGTGCCGGGAGTAGTTTCTGTATCGATTTTTTCATATCCTCAATTCTTTGTCAAAAATTGATTTTAATATGATTTATATGTAAACATTCACAATGGAAAAACATTGGGACGATTATAAGACAAAAGTAATTTTCGTCAGTACCTACCTGCCCGTGCCGAGAGTAGTTTCTGTATCGATTTTTTCATATCCTCAATTCTTTGTCAAAACTTGATTTTTATACGATTTATATGTAAAGATTCACAATGGAAACACATTGGGACGATTATAAGACAAAAGTAGTTTTCGTCAGTACCTACCTGCCCGTGCCGGGAGTAGTTTCTCTATCGATTTTTTCATATCCTCAATTCTTTGTCAAAACTTGATTTTTATACGATTTATATGTAAAGATTCACAATGGAAACACATTGGGACGATTATAAGCTAAAAGTAGTTTTCGTCAGTACCGACCTGCCCGTGCCGGGAGAAGTTTCTGTATCGATTTTTTCATATCCTCAATTCTTTGTCAAAACTTGATTTTTATACGATTTATATGTAAAGATTCACAATGGAAACACATTGGGACGATTATAAGACAAAAGTAGTTTTCGTCAGTACCTACCTGCCCGTGCCGGGAGTAGTTTCTGTATCGATTTTTTCATATCCACAATTCTTTGTCAAAACTTGATTTTTATACGATTTATATGTAAAGATTAACAATGGAAACACATTGGGACGATTATAAGACAAAAGTCGTTTTCGTCAGTCCCTACCTGCCCGTGCCGGGAGTAGTTTCTGTATCGATTTTTTAATATCCTCAATTCTTTGTCAAAACTCGATTTTTATACGATTTATATGTAAAGATTCACAATGGAAACACATTGGGACGATTATAAGACAAAAGTAGTTTTCGTCAGTACCTACCTGCCCGTGCCGGGAGTAGTTTCTCTATAGATTTTTTCATATCCTCAATTCTTTGTCAAAACTTGATTTTTATACGATTTATATGTAAAGATTAACAATGGAAACACATTGGGACGATTATAAGACAAAAGTCGTTTTCGTCAGTACCTACCTGCCCGTGCCGGGAGAAGTTTCTGTATCGATTTTTTCATATCCTCAATTGTTTGTCAAAACTTGATTTTTATACGATTTATATGTAAAGATTCACAATGGAAACACTTTGGGACGATTAAAAGACAAAAGTAGTTTTCGTCAGTACCTTCTTGCTCGTGCCGGGAGTAGTTTCTGTATCGATTTTTTCATATCCTCAATTCTTTGTCAAAAATTGATTTTAATATGATTTATATGTAAACATTCACAATGGAAAAACATTGGGACGATTATAAGACAAAAGTAATTTTCGTCAGTACCTACCTGCCCGTGCCGAGAGTAGTTTCTGTATCGATTTTTTCATATCCTCAATTCTTTGTCAAAACTTGATTTTTATACGATTTATATGTAAAGATTCACAATGGAAACACATTGGGACGATTATAAGACAAAAGTAGTTTTCGTCAGTACCTACCTGCCCGTGCCGGGAGTAGTTTCTCTATCGATTTTTTCATATCCTCAATTCTTTGTCAAAACTTGATTTTTATACGATTTATATGTAAAGATTCACAATGGAAACACATTGGGACGATTATAAGCTAAAAGTAGTTTTCGTCAGTACCGACCTGCCCGTGCCGGGAGAAGTTTCTGTATCGATTTTTTCATATCCTCAATTCTTTGTCAAAACTTGATTTTTATACGATTTATATGTAAAGATTCACAATGGAAACACATAGGGACGATTATAAGACAAAAGTAGTTTTCGTCTGTACCTACCTGCCCGTGCCGGGAGTAGTTTCTGTATCGATTTTTTCATATCCTCAATTCTTTGTCAAAACTTGATTTTAATATGATTTATATGTAAACATTCACAATGGAAACACATTGGGACGATTATAAGACAAAAGTAATTTTCGTCAGTACCTACCTGCCCGTGCCGGGAGTAGTTTCTGTATCGATTTTTTCATATCCTCAATTCTTTGTCAAAACTTGATTTTTATACGATTTATATGTAAAGATTCACAATGGAAACACATTGGGACGATTATAAGACAAAAGTAGTTTTCGTCAGTACCTACCTGCCCGTGCCGGGAGTAGTTTCTGTATCGATTTTTTCATATCCTCAATTCTTTGTCAAAACTTGATTTTTATACGATTTATATGTAAAGATTCACAATGGAAACACATTGGGACGATTATAAGACAAAAGTAGTTTTCGTCAGTACCTACCTGCCCGTGCCGGGAGTAGTTTCTGTATCGATTTTTTAATATCCTCAATTCTTTGTCAATACTTGATTTTTATACGATTTATATGTAAAGATTCTTAATGGAAACACATTGGGACGATTATAAGACAAAAGTAGTTTTCGTCAGTACCTACCTGCCCGTGCCGAGAGTAGTTTCTGTATCGATTTTTTCTTATCCTCAATTCTTTGTCAAAACTTGATTTTTATACGATTTATATGTAAAGATTCACAATGGAAACACATTGGGACGATTATAAGACAAAAGTAGTTTTCGTCAGTACCTACCTGCCCGTGCCGGGAGTAGTTTCTGTATCGATTTTTTCATATCCTCAATTCTTTGTCAAAACTTGATTTTTATACGATTTATATGTAAAGATTCACAATGGAAACACATTGGGACGATTATAAGCTAAAAGTAGTTTTCGTCAGTACCGACCTGCCCGTGCCGGGAGAAGTTTCTGTATCGATTTTTTCATATCCTCAATTCTTTGTCAAAACTTGATTTTTATACGATTTATATGTAAAGATTCACAATGGAAACACATTGGGACGATTATAAGACAAAAGTAGTTTTCGTCAGTACCTACCTGCCCGTGCCGGGAGTAGTTTCTCTATAGATTTTTTCATATCCTCAATTCTTTGTCAAAACTTGATTTTTATACGATTTATATGTAAAGATTAACAATGGAAACACATTGGGACGATTATAAGACAAAAGTCGTTTTCGTCAGTACCTTCTTGCTCGTGCCGGGAGTAGTTTCTGTATCGATTTTTTCATATCCTCAATTCTTTGTCAAAAATTGATTTTAATATGATTTATATGTAAACATTCACAATGGAAAAACATTGGGACGATTATAAGACAAAAGTAATTTTCGTCAGTACCTACCTGCCCGTGCCGAGAGTAGTTTCTGTATCGATTTTTTCATATCCTCAATTCTTTGTCAAAACTTGATTTTTATACGATTTATATGTAAAGATTCACAATGGAAACACATTGGGACGATTATAAGACAAAAGTAGTTTTCGTCAGTACCTACCTGCCCGTGCCGGGAGTAGTTTCTCTATAGATTTTTTCATATCCTCAATTCTTTGTCAAAACTTGATTTTTATACGATTTATATGTAAAGATTAACAATGGAAACACATTGGGACGATTATAAGACAAAAGTCGTTTTCGTCAGTACCTTCTTGCTCGTGCCGGGAGTAGTTTCTGTATCGATTTTTTCATATCCTCAATTCTTTGTCAAAAATTGATTTTAATATGATTTATATGTAAACATTCACAATGGAAAAACATTGGGACGATTATAAGACAAAAGTAATTTTCGTCAGTACCTACCTGCCCGTGCCGAGAGTAGTTTCTGTATCGATTTTTTCATATCCTCAATTCTTTGTCAAAACTTGATTTTTATACGATTTATATGTAAAGATTCACAATGGAAACACATTGGGACGATTATAAGACAAAAGTAGTTTTCGTCAGTACCTACCTGCCCGTGCCGGGAGTAGTTTCTCTATCGATTTTTTCATATCCTCAATTCTTTGTCAAAACTTGATTTTTATACGATTTATATGTAAAGATTCACAATGGAAACACATTGGGACGATTATAAGCTAAAAGTAGTTTTCGTCAGTACCGACCTGCCCGTGCCGGGAGAAGTTTCTGTATCGATTTTTTCATATCCTCAATTCTTTGTCAAAACTTGATTTTTATACGATTTATATGTAAAGATTCACAATGGAAACACATTGGGACGATTATAAGACAAAAGTAGTTTTCGTCAGTACCTACCTGCCCGTGCCGGGAGTAGTTTCTGTATCGATTTTTTCATATCCACAATTCTTTGTCAAAACTTGATTTTTATACGATTTATATGTAAAGATTAACAATGGAAACACATTGGGACGATTATAAGACAAAAGTCGTTTTCGTCAGTCCCTACCTGCCCGTGCCGGGAGTAGTTTCTGTATCGATTTTTTAATATCCTCAATTCTTTGTCAAAACTCGATTTTTATACGATTTATATGTAAAGATTCACAATGGAAACACATTGGGACGATTATAAGACAAAAGTAGTTTTCGTCAGTACCTACCTGCCCGTGCCGGGAGTAGTTTCTCTATAGATTTTTTCATATCCTCAATTCTTTGTCAAAACTTGATTTTTATACGATTTATATGTAAAGATTAACAATGGAAACACATTGGGACGATTATAAGACAAAAGTCGTTTTCGTCAGTACCTACCTGCCCGTGCCGGGAGAAGTTTCTGTATCGATTTTTTCATATCCTCAATTGTTTGTCAAAACTTGATTTTTATACGATTTATATGTAAAGATTCACAATGGAAACACTTTGGGACGATTAAAAGACAAAAGTAGTTTTCGTCAGTACCTTCTTGCTCGTGCCGGGAGTAGTTTCTGTATCGATTTTTTCATATCCTCAATTCTTTGTCAAAAATTGATTTTAATATGATTTATATGTAAACATTCACAATGGAAAAACATTGGGACGATTATAAGACAAAAGTAATTTTCGTCAGTACCTACCTGCCCGTGCCGAGAGTAGTTTCTGTATCGATTTTTTCATATCCTCAATTCTTTGTCAAAACTTGATTTTTATACGATTTATATGTAAAGATTCACAATGGAAACACATTGGGACGATTATAAGACAAAAGTAGTTTTCGTCAGTACCTACCTGCCCGTGCCGGGAGTAGTTTCTCTATCGATTTTTTCATATCCTCAATTCTTTGTCAAAACTTGATTTTTATACGATTTATATGTAAAGATTCACAATGGAAACACATTGGGACGATTATAAGCTAAAAGTAGTTTTCGTCAGTACCGACCTGCCCGTGCCGGGAGAAGTTTCTGTATCGATTTTTTCATATCCTCAATTCTTTGTCAAAACTTGATTTTTATACGATTTATATGTAAAGATTCACAATGGAAACACATAGGGACGATTATAAGACAAAAGTAGTTTTCGTCTGTACCTACCTGCCCGTGCCGGGAGTAGTTTCTGTATCGATTTTTTCATATCCTCAATTCTTTGTCAAAACTTGATTTTAATATGATTTATATGTAAACATTCACAATGGAAACACATTGGGACGATTATAAGACAAAAGTAATTTTCGTCAGTACCTACCTGCCCGTGCCGGGAGTAGTTTCTGTATCGATTTTTTCATATCCTCAATTCTTTGTCAAAACTTGATTTTTATACGATTTATATGTAAAGATTCACAATGGAAACACATTGGGACGATTATAAGACAAAAGTAGTTTTCGTCAGTACCTACCTGCCCGTGCCGGGAGTAGTTTCTGTATCGATTTTTTCATATCCTCAATTCTTTGTCAAAACTTGATTTTTATACGATTTATATGTAAAGATTCACAATGGAAACACATTGGGACGATTATAAGACAAAAGTAGTTTTCGTCAGTACCTACCTGCCCGTGCCGGGAGTAGTTTCTGTATCGATTTTTTAATATCCTCAATTCTTTGTCAATACTTGATTTTTATACGATTTATATGTAAAGATTCTTAATGGAAACACATTGGGACGATTATAAGACAAAAGTAGTTTTCGTCAGTACCTACCTGCCCGTGCCGAGAGTAGTTTCTGTATCGATTTTTTCTTATCCTCAATTCTTTGTCAAAACTTGATTTTTATACGATTTATATGTAAAGATTCACAATGGAAACACATTGGGACGATTATAAGACAAAAGTAGTTTTCGTCAGTACCTACCTGCCCGTGCCGGGAGTAGTTTCTGTATCGATTTTTTCATATCCTCAATTCTTTGTCAAAACTTGATTTTTATACGATTTATATGTAAAGATTCACAATGGAAACACATTGGGACGATTATAAGCTAAAAGTAGTTTTCGTCAGTACCGACCTGCCCGTGCCGGGAGAAGTTTCTGTATCGATTTTTTCATATCCTCAATTCTTTGTCAAAACTTGATTTTTATACGATTTATATGTAAAGATTCACAATGGAAACACATAGGGACGATTATAAGACAAAAGTAGTTTTCGTCTGTACCTACCTGCCCGTGCCGGGAGTAGTTTCTGTATCGATTTTTTCATATCCTCAATTCTTTGTCAAAACTTGATTTTAATATGATTTATATGTAAACATTCACAATGGAAACACATTGGGACGATTATAAGACAAAAGTAATTTTCGTCAGTACCTACCTGCCCGTGCCGGGAGTAGTTTCTGTATCGATTTTTTCATATCCTCAATTCTTTGTCAAAACTTGATTTTTATACGATTTATATGTAAAGATTCACAATGGAAACACATTGGGACGATTATAAGACAAAAGTAATTTTCGTCAGTACCTACCTGCCCGTGCCGGGAGTAGTTTCTGTATCGATTGTTTCATATCCTCAATTCTTTGTCAAAACTTGATTTTTATACGATTTATATGTAAAGATTCACAATGGAAACACATTGGGACGATTATAAGACAAAAGTAGTTTTCGTCAGTACCTACCTGCCCGTGCCGGGAGTAGTTTCTGTATCGATTTTTTCATATCCTCAATTCTTTGTCAAAACTTGATTTTTATACGATTTATATGTAAAGATTCACAATGGAAACACATAGGGACGATTATAAGACAAAAGTAGTTTTCGTCAGTACCTACCTGCCCGTGCCGGGAGTAGTTTCTGTATCGATTTTTTCATATCCTCAATTCTTTGTCAAAACTTGATTTTTATACGATTTATATGTAAAGATTCACTATGGAAACACATTGGGACGATTATAAGACAAAAGTAGTTTTCGTCAGTACCTACCTGCCCGTGCCGGGAGTAGTTTCTGTATCGATTTTTTCATATCCTCAATTCTTTGTCAAAACTTGATTTTAATATGATTTGTATGTAAACATTCGCAATGGAAATACATTGGGACGATTAAAAGACAAAAGTAGTTTTCGTCAGTACCTACCTGCCCGTGCCGGGAGTAGTTTCTATATCGATTTTTTCATATCCTCAATTGTTTGTCAAAACTTGATTTTAATATGATTTATATGTAAACATTCACAATGGAAACACATTGGGACGATTAAAAGACAAAAGTAGTTTTCGTCAGTACCTTCCTGCTCGTGCCGGGAGTAGTTTCTGTATCGATTTTTTCATATCCTCAATTCTTTGTCAAAACTTGATTTTTATACGATTTATATGTAAAGATTCACAATGGAAACACATTGGGACAATTATAAGACAAAAGTAGTTTTCGTCAGTACCTACCTGCCCGTGCCGGGAGTAGTTTCTGTATCGATTTTTTAATATCCTCAATTCTTTGTCAAAACTTGATTTTTATACGATTTATATGTAAAGATTCACAATGGAAACTTATTGGGACGATTATAAGTCAAAAGTAGTTTTCGTCAGTCCCTACCTGCCCGTGCCGGGAGTAGTTTCTGTATCGATTTTTTCATATCCTCAATTCTTTGTCAAAACTTGATTTTTATACGATTTATATGTAAAGATTCACAATTGAAACACATTGGGACGATTATAAGACAAAAGTAGTTTTCGTCAGTACCTACCTGCCCGTGCCGGGAGTAGTTTCTGTATCGATTTTTTCATATCCTCAATTCTTTGTCAAAACTTGATTTTTATACGATTTATATGTAAATATTCACAATGGAAACACATTGGGACGATTATAAGACAAAAGTAGTTTTCGTCAGTACCTACCTGCCCGTGCCGGGAGAAGTTTCTGTATCGATTTTTTCATATCCTCAATTCTTTGTCAAAACTTGATTTTAATATGATTTATATGTAAAGATTCACAATGGAAACACATTGGGACGATTAAAAGACAAAAGTAGTTTTCGTCAGTACCTACCTGCCCGTGCCAGTAGTTTCTGTATCGATTTTTTCATATCCTCAATTCTTTGTCAAAACTTGATTTTAATATGATTTATATGTAATGATTCACAATGGAAACACATTGGGACGATTAAAAGACAAAAGTAGTTTTCGTCAGTACCTACCTGCCCGTGCCGGGAGTAGTTTCTGTATCGATTTTTTCATATCCTTAATTCTTTGTCGAAACTTGATTTTAATATGATTTATATGTAAAGATTCACAATGGAAACACATTGGGACGATTAAAAGACAAAAGTAGTTTTCGTCAGTACCTACCTGCCCGTGCCGGGAGTAGTTTCTGTATCGATTTTTTCATATCCTCAATTCTTTGTCTAAAACTTGATTTTAATATGATTTATATGTAAAGATTCACAATGGAAACACATTGGGACGATTATAAGACAAAAGTAATTTTCGTCAGTACCTACCTACCCGTGCCGGGAGTAGTTTCTTTATCGATTTTTTCATATCCTCAATTCTTTGTCAAAACTTGATTTTTATACGATTTATATGTAAAGATTCACAATGGAAACACATTGGGACGATTATAAGACAAAAGTAGTTTTCGTCAGTACCTACCTGCCCGTGCCGGGAGTAGTTTCTGTATCGATTTTTTCATATCCTCAATTCTTTGTCAAAACTTGATTTTTATACGATTTATATGTAAAGATTCACAATGGAAACACATTGGGACGATTATAAGACAAAAGTAATTTTCGTCAGTACCTACCTGCCCGTGCCGGGAGTAGTTTCTGTATCGATTGTTTCATATCCTCAATTCTTTGTCAAAACTTGATTTTTATACGATTTATATGTAAAGATTCACAATGGAAACACATTGGGACGATTATAAGACAAAAGTAGTTTTCGTCAGTACCTACCTGCCCGTGCCGGGAGTAGTTTCTGTATCGATTTTTTCATATCCTCAATTCTTTGTCAAAACTTGATTTTTATACGATTTATATGTAAAGATTCACAATGGAAACACATAGGGACGATTATAAGACAAAAGTAGTTTTCGTCAGTACCTACCTGCCCGTGCCGGGAGTAGTTTCTGTATCGATTTTTTCATATCCTCAATTCTTTGTCAAAACTTGATTTTTATACGATTTATATGTAAAGATTCACTATGGAAACACATTGGGACGATTATAAGACAAAAGTAGTTTTCGTCAGTACCTACCTGCCCGTGCCGGGAGTAGTTTCTGTATCGATTTTTTCATATCCTCAATTCTTTGTCAAAACTTGATTTTAATATGATTTGTATGTAAACATTCGCAATGGAAATACATTGGGACGATTAAAAGACAAAAGTAGTTTTCGTCAGTACCTACCTGCCCGTGCCGGGAGTAGTTTCTATATCGATTTTTTCATATCCTCAATTGTTTGTCAAAACTTGATTTTAATATGATTTATATGTAAACATTCACAATGGAAACACATTGGGACGATTAAAAGACAAAAGTAGTTTTCGTCAGTACCTTCCTGCTCGTGCCGGGAGTAGTTTCTGTATCGATTTTTTCATATCCTCAATTCTTTGTCAAAACTTGATTTTTATACGATTTATATGTAAAGATTCACAATGGAAACACATTGGGACAATTATAAGACAAAAGTAGTTTTCGTCAGTACCTACCTGCCCGTGCCGGGAGTAGTTTCTGTATCGATTTTTTAATATCCTCAATTCTTTGTCAAAACTTGATTTTTATACGATTTATATGTAAAGATTCACAATGGAAACTTATTGGGACGATTATAAGTCAAAAGTAGTTTTCGTCAGTCCCTACCTGCCCGTGCCGGGAGTAGTTTCTGTATCGATTTTTTCATATCCTCAATTCTTTGTCAAAACTTGATTTTTATACGATTTATATGTAAAGATTCACAATTGAAACACATTGGGACGATTATAAGACAAAAGTAGTTTTCGTCAGTACCTACCTGCCCGTGCCGGGAGTAGTTTCTGTATCGATTTTTTCATATCCTCAATTCTTTGTCAAAACTTGATTTTTATACGATTTATATGTAAATATTCACAATGGAAACACATTGGGACGATTATAAGACAAAAGTAGTTTTCGTCAGTACCTACCTGCCCGTGCCGGGAGAAGTTTCTGTATCGATTTTTTCATATCCTCAATTCTTTGTCAAAACTTGATTTTAATATGATTTATATGTAAAGATTCACAATGGAAACACATTGGGACGATTAAAAGACAAAAGTAGTTTTCGTCAGTACCTACCTGCCCGTGCCAGTAGTTTCTGTATCGATTTTTTCATATCCTCAATTCTTTGTCAAAACTTGATTTTAATATGATTTATATGTAATGATTCACAATGGAAACACATTGGGACGATTAAAAGACAAAAGTAGTTTTCGTCAGTACCTACCTGCCCGTGCCGGGAGTAGTTTCTGTATCGATTTTTTCATATCCTTAATTCTTTGTCGAAACTTGATTTTAATATGATTTATATGTAAAGATTCACAATGGAAACACATTGGGACGATTATAAGACAAAAGTAGTTTTCGTCAGTACCTACCTGCCCGTGCCGGGAGTAGTTTCTGTATCGATTTTTTCATATCCTCAATTCTTTGTCTAAAACTTGATTTTAATATGATTTATATGTAAAGATTCACAATGGAAACACATTGGGACGATTATAAGACAAAAGTAATTTTCGTCAGTACCTACCTGCCCGTGCCGGGAGTAGTTTCTGTATCGATTTTTTCATATCCTCAATTCTTTGTCAAAACTTGATTTTAATATGATTTATATGTAAACATTCACAATGGAAACACATTGGGACGATTATAAGACAAAAGTAATTTTCGTCAGTACCTACCTGCCCGTGCCGGGAGTAGTTTCTGTATCGATTTTTTCATATCCTCAATTCTTTGTCAAAACTTGATTTTTATACGATTTATATGTAAAGATTCACAATGGAAACACATTGGGACGATTATAAGACAAAAGTAATTTTCGTCAGTACCTACCTGCCCGTGCCGGGAGTAGTTTCTGTATCGATTGTTTCATATCCTCAATTCTTTGTCAAAACTTGATTTTTATACGATTTATATGTAAAGATTCACAATGGAAACACATTGGGACGATTATAAGACAAAAGTAGTTTTCGTCAGTACCTACCTGCCCGTGCCGGGAGTAGTTTCTGTATCGATTTTTTCATATCCTCAATTCTTTGTCAAAACTTGATTTTTATACGATTTATATGTAAAGATTCACAATGGAAACACATAGGGACGATTATAAGACAAAAGTAGTTTTCGTCAGTACCTACCTGCCCGTGCCGGGAGTAGTTTCTGTATCGATTTTTTCATATCCTCAATTCTTTGTCAAAACTTGATTTTTATACGATTTATATGTAAAGATTCACAATGGAAACACATTGGGACGATTATAAGACAAAAGTAGTTTTCGTCAGTACCTACCTGCCCGTGCCGGGAGTAGTTTCTGTATCGATTTTTTCATATCCTCAATTCTTTGTCAAAACTTGATTTTAATATGATTTGTATGTAAACATTCGCAATGGAAATACATTGGGACGATTAAAAGACAAAAGTAGTTTTCGTCAGTACCTACCTGCCCGTGCCGGGAGTAGTTTCTATATCGATTTTTTCATATCCTCAATTGTTTGTCAAAACTTGATTTTAATATGATTTATATGTAAACATTCACAATGGAAACACATTGGGACGATTAAAAGACAAAAGTAGTTTTCGTCAGTACCTTCCTGCTCGTGCCGGGAGTAGTTTCTGTATCGATTTTTTCATATCCTCAATTCTTTGTCAAAACTTGATTTTTATACGATTTATATGTAAAGATTCACAATGAAAACACATTGGGACAATTATAAGACAAAAGTAGTTTTCGTCAGTACCTACCTGCCCGTGCCGGGAGTAGTTTCTGTATCGATTTTTTAATATCCTCAATTCTTTGTCAAAACTTGATTTTTATACGATTTATATGTAAAGATTCACAATGGAAACTTATTGGGACGATTATAAGTCAAAAGTAGTTTTCGTCAGTCCCTACCTGCCCGTGCCGGGAGTAGTTTCTGTATCGATTTTTTCATATCCTCAATTCTTTGTCAAAACTTGATTTTTATACGATTTATATGTAAAGATTCACAATTGAAACACATTGGGACGATTATAAGACAAAAGTAGTTTTCGTCAGTACCTACCTGCCCGTGCCGGGAGTAGTTTCTGTATCGATTTTTTCATATCCTCAATTCTTTGTCAAAACTTGATTTTTATACGATTTATATGTAAATATTCACAATGGAAACACATTGGGACGATTATAAGACAAAAGTAGTTTTCGTCAGTACCTACCTGCCCGTGCCGGGAGAAGTTTCTGTATCGATTTTTTCATATCCTCAATTCTTTGTCAAAACTTGATTTTAATATGATTTATATGTAAAGATTCACAATGGAAACACATTGGGACGATTAAAAGACAAAAGTAGTTTTCGTCAGTACCTACCTGCCCGTGCCGGGAGTAGTTTCTGTATCAATTTTTTCATATCCTCAATTCTTTGTCAAAACTTGATTTTAATATGATTTATATGTAAAGATTCACAATGGAAACACATTGGGACGATTAAAAGACAAAAGTAGTTTTCGTCAGTACCTACCTGCCCGTGCCGGGAGTAGTTTCTGTATCGATTTTTTCATATCCTTAATTCTTTGTCGAAACTTGATTTTAATATGATTTATATGTAAAGATTCACAATGGAAACACATTGGGACGATTAAAAGACAAAAGTAGTTTTCGTCAGTACCTACCTGCCCGTGCCGGGAGTAGTTTCTTTATCGATTTTTTCATATCCTCAATTCTTTGTCAAAACTTGATTTTTATACGATTTATATGTAAAGATTCACAATGGAAACACATTGGGACGATTATAAGACAAAAGTAGTTTTCGTCAGTACCTACCTGCCCGTGCCGGGAGTAGTTTCTGTATCGATTTTTTCATATCCTCAATTCTTTGTCAAAACTTGATTTTAATACGATTTATATGTAAAGATTCACAATGGAAACACATTGGGACGATTAAAAGACAAAAGTAGTTTACGTCAGTACCTACCTGGCCCGTGCCGAGATTAGTTTCTGTATCGATTTTTTCTTATCCTCAATTCTTTGTCAAAACTTGATTTTTATACGATTTATATGTAAAGATTCACAATGGAAACACATTGGGACGATTATAAGACAAAAGTAGTTTTCGTCAGTACCTACCTGCCCGTGCCGGGAGTAGTTTCTGTATCGATTTTTTAATATCCTCAATTCTTTGTCAATACTTGATTTTTATACGATTTATATGTAAAGATTCTTAATGGAAACACATTGGGACGATTATAAGACAAAAGTAGTTTTCGTCAGTACCTACCTGCCCGTGCCGAGAGTAGTTTCTGTATCGATTTTTTCTTATCCTCAATTCTTTGTCAAAACTTGATTTTTATACGATTTATATGTAAAGATTCACAATGGAAACACATTGGGACGATTATAAGACAAAAGTAGTTTTCGTCAGTACCTACCTGCCCGTGCCGGGAGTAGTTTCTGTATCGATTTTTTCATATCCTCAATTCTTTGTCAAAACTTGATTTTTATACGATTTATATGTAAAGATTCACAATGGAAACACATTGGGACGATTATAAGACAAAAGTAGTTTTCGTCAGTACCTACCTGCCAGTGCCGGGAGTAGTTTCTGTATCGATTTTTTCATATCCTCAATTCTTTGTCAAAACTTGATTTTTATACGATTTATATGTAAAGATTCACAATGGAAACACATTGGGACGATTATAAGACAAAAGTAGTTTTCGTCAGTACCTACCTGCCCGTGCCGGGAGTAGTTTCTGTATCGATTTTTTAATATCCTCAATTCTTTGTCAAAACTTGATTTTTATACGATTTATATGTAAAGATTCACAATGGAAACACATTGGGACGATTATAAGACAAAAGTAATTTTCGTCAGTACCTACCTGCCCGTGCCGGGAGTAGTTTCTGTATCGATTGTTTCATATCCTCAATTCTTTGTCAAAACTTGATTTTGATACGATTTATATGTAAACATTCACAATGGAAACACATTGGGACGATTATAAGACAAAAGTAATTTTCGTCAGTACCTACCTGCCCGTGCCGGGAGTAGTTTCTGTATCGATTTTTTCATATCCTCAATTCTTTGTCAAAACTTGATTTTTATACGATTTATATGTAAAGATTCACAATGGAAACACATTGGGACGATTATAAGACAAAAGTAGTTTTCGTCAGTACCTACCTGCCCGTGCCGGGAGTAGTTTCTGTATCGATTTTTTCATATCCTCAATTCTTTGTCAAAACTTGATTTTTATACGATTTATATGTAAAGATTCACAATGGAAACACATTGGGACGATTATAAGACAAAAGTAGTTTTCGTCAGTACCTACCTGCCCGTGCCGGGAGTAGTTTCTGTATCGATTTTTTCATATCCTCAATTCTTTGTCAAAACTTGATTTTTATACGATTTATATGTAAAGATTCACAATGGAAACACATTGGGACGATTATAAGACAAAAGTAGTTTTCGTCAGTACCTACCTGCCCGTGCCCGGAGTAGTTTCTGTATCGATTTTTTCATATCCTCAATTCTTTGTCAAAACTTGATTTTAATATGATTTATATGAAAACATTCACAATGGAAACACATTGGGACGATTATAAGACAAAAGAAATTTTCGTCAGTACCTACCTGCCCGTGCCGGGAGTAGTTTCTGTATCGATTGTTTCATATCCTCAATTCTTTGTCAAAACTTGATTTTTATACGATTTATATGTAAAGATTCACAATGGAAACACATTGGGACGATTATAAGACAAAAGTAGTTTTCGTCAGTACCTACCTGCCCGTGCCGGGAGTAGTTTCTGTATCAATTTTTTCATATCCTCAATTCTTTGTCAAAACTTGATTTTTATACGATTTATATGTAAAGATTCACAATGGAAACACATTGGGACGATTATAATACAAAAGTAGTTTTCGTCAGTACCTACCTGCCCGTGCCGGGAGTAGTTTCTGTATCGATTTTTTAATATCCTCAATTCTTTGTCAAAACTTGATTTTAATACGATTTATATGTAAAGATTCACAATGGAAACACATTGGGACGATTATAAGACAAAAGTAGTTTTCGTCAGTACCTACCTGCCCGTGCCGGGAGTAGTTTCTGTATCGATTTTTTCATATCCTCAATTCTTTGTCAAAACTTGATTTTAATACGATTTATATGTAAAGATTCACAATGGAAACACATTGGGACGATTATAAGTCAAAAGTAGTTTTCGTCAGTACCTATCTGCCCGTGCCGGGAGTAGTTTCTGTATCGATTTTTTCATATCCTCAATTCTTTGTCAAAACTTGATTTTTATACGATTTATATGTAAAGATTCACAATGGAAACACATTGGGACGATTATAAGACAAAAGTAGTTTTCGTCAGTACCTACCTGCCCGTGCCGGGAGTAGTTTCTGTATCGATTTTTTCATATCCTCAATTCTTTGTCAAAACTTGATTTTTATACGATTTATATGTAAAGATTCACAATGGAAACACATTGGGACGATTATAAGACAAAAGTAGTTTTCGTCAGTACCTACCTGCCCGTGCCGGGAGTAGTTTCTGTATCGATTTTTTCATATCCTCAATTCTTTGTCAAAACTTGATTTTTATACGATTTATATGTAAAGATTCACAATGGAAACACATTGGGACGATTATAAGACAAAAGTAGTTTTCGTCAGTACCTACCTGCCCGTGCCGGGAGTAGTTTCTGTATCGATTTTTTCATATCCTCAATTCTTTGTCAAAACTAGATTTTTATACGATTTATATGTAAAGATTAACAATGGAAACACATAGGGACGATTATAAGACAAAAGTAGTTTTCGTCAGTACCTACCTGCCCGTGCCGGGAGTAGTTTCTGTATCGATTTTTTAATATCCTCAATTCTTTGTCAAAACTTGATTTTAATACGATTTATATGTAAAGATTCACAATGGAAACACATTGGGACGATTATAAGACAAAAGTAGTTTTCGTCAGTACCTACCTGCCCGTGCCGGGAGTAGTTTCTGTATCGATTTTTTCATATCCTCAATTCTTTGTCAAAACTTGATTTTTATACGATTTATATGTAAAGATTCACAATGGAAACACATTGGGACGATTATAAGACAAAAGTAGTTTTCGTCAGTACCTACCTGCCCGTGCCGGGAGTAGTTTCTGTATCGATTTTTTCATTCCCACAATTCTTTGTCAAAACTTGATTTTTATACGATTTATATGTAAAGATTAACAATGGAAACACACTGGGACGATTATAAGACAAAAGTCGTTTTCGTCAGTCCCTACCTGCCCGTGCCGGGAGTAGTTTCTGTATCGATTTTTTAATATCCTCAATTCTTTGTCAAAACTCGATTTTTATACGATTTATATGTAAAGATTCACAATGGAAACACATTGGGACGATTATAAGACAAAAGTAGTTTTCGTCAGTACCTACCTGCCCGTGCCGGGAGTAGTTTTTCTATAGATTTTTTCATATCCTCAATTCTTTGTCAAAACTTGATTTTTATACGATTTATATGTAAAGATTAACAATGGAAACACATTGGGACGATTATAAGACAAAAGTCGTTTTCGTCAGTACCTTCTTGCTCGTGCCGGGAGTAGTTTCTGTATCGATTTTTTCATATCCTCAATTCTTTGTCAAAAATTGATTTTAATATGATTTATATGTAAACATTCACAATGGAAAAACATTGGGACGATTATAAGACAAAAGTAATTTTCGTCAGTACCTACCTGCCCGTGCCGAGAGTAGTTTCTGTATCGATTTTTTCATATCCTCAATTCTTTGTCAAAACTTGATTTTTATACGATTTATATGTAAAGATTCACAATGGAAACACATTGGGACGATTATAAGACAAAAGTAGTTTTCGTCAGTACCTACCTGCCCGTGCCGGGAGTAGTTTCTCTATCGATTTTTTCATATCCTCAATTCTTTGTCAAAACTTGATTTTTATACGATTTATATGTAAAGATTCACAATGGAAACACATTGGGACGATTATAAGCTAAAAGTAGTTTTCGTCAGTACCGACCTGCCCGTGCCGGGAGAAGTTTCTGTATCGATTTTTTCATATCCTCAATTCTTTGTCAAAACTTGATTTTTATACGATTTATATGTAAAGATTCACAATGGAAACACATAGGGACGATTATAAGACAAAAGTAGTTTTCGTCTGTACCTACCTGCCCGTGCCGGGAGTAGTTTCTGTATCGATTTTTTCATATCCTCAATTCTTTGTCAAAACTTGATTTTAATATGATTTATATGTAAACATTCACAATGGAAACACATTGGGACGATTATAAGACAAAAGTAATTTTCGTCAGTACCTACCTGCCCGTGCCGGGAGTAGTTTCTGTATCGATTTTTTCATATCCTCAATTCTTTGTCAAAACTTGATTTTTATACGATTTATATGTAAAGATTCACAATGGAAACACATTGGGACGATTATAAGACAAAAGTAGTTTTCGTCAGTACCTACCTGCCCGTGCCGGGAGTAGTTTCTGTATCGATTTTTTCATATCCTCAATTCTTTGTCAAAACTTGATTTTTATACGATTTATATGTAAAGATTCACAATGGAAACACATTGGGACGATTATAAGACAAAAGTAGTTTTCGTCAGTACCTACCTGCCCGTGCCGGGAGTAGTTTCTGTATCGATTTTTTAATATCCTCAATTCTTTGTCAATACTTGATTTTTATACGATTTATATGTAAAGATTCTTAATGGAAACACATTGGGACGATTATAAGACAAAAGTAGTTTTCGTCAGTACCTACCTGCCCGTGCCGAGAGTAGTTTCTGTATCGATTTTTTCTTATCCTCAATTCTTTGTCAAAACTTGATTTTTATACGATTTATATGTAAAGATTCACAATGGAAACACATTGGGACGATTATAAGACAAAAGTAGTTTTCGTCAGTACCGACCTGCCCGTGCCGGGAGAAGTTTCTGTATCGATTTTTTCATATCCTCAATTCTTTGTCAAAACTTGATTTTTATACGATTTATATGTAAAGATTCACAATGGAAACACATAGGGACGATTATAAGACAAAAGTAGTTTTCGTCTGTACCTACCTGCCCGTGCCGGGAGTAGTTTCTGTATCGATTTTTTCATATCCTCAATTCTTTGTCAAAACTTGATTTTAATATGATTTATATGTAAACATTCACAATGGAAACACATTGGGACGATTATAAGACAAAAGTAATTTTCGTCAGTACCTACCTGCCCGTGCCGGGAGTAGTTTCTGTATCGATTTTTTCATATCCTCAATTCTTTGTCAAAACTTGATTTTTATACGATTTATATGTAAAGATTCACAATGGAAACACATTGGGACGATTATAAGACAAAAGTAATTTTCGTCAGTACCTACCTGCCCGTGCCGGGAGTAGTTTCTGTATCGATTGTTTCATATCCTCAATTCTTTGTCAAAACTTGATTTTTATACGATTTATATGTAAAGATTCACAATGGAAACACATTGGGACGATTATAAGACAAAAGTAGTTTTCGTCAGTACCTACCTGCCCGTGCCGGGAGTAGTTTCTGTATCGATTTTTTCATATCCTCAATTCTTTGTCAAAACTTGATTTTTATACGATTTATATGTAAAGATTCACAATGGAAACACATAGGGACGATTATAAGACAAAAGTAGTTTTCGTCAGTACCTACCTGCCCGTGCCGGGAGTAGTTTCTGTATCGATTTTTTCATATCCTCAATTCTTTGTCAAAACTTGATTTTTATACGATTTATATGTAAAGATTCACTATGGAAACACATTGGGACGATTATAAGACAAAAGTAGTTTTCGTCAGTACCTACCTGCCCGTGCCGGGAGTAGTTTCTATATCGATTTTTTCATATCCTCAATTCTTTGTCAAAACTTGATTTTAATATGATTTGTATGTAAACATTCGCAATGGAAATACATTGGGACGATTAAAAGACAAAAGTAGTTTTCGTCAGTACCTACCTGCCCGTGCCGGGAGTAGTTTCTATATCGATTTTTTCATATCCTCAATTGTTTGTCAAAACTTGATTTTAATATGATTTATATGTAAACATTCACAATGGAAACACATTGGGACGATTAAAAGACAAAAGTAGTTTTCGTCAGTACCTTCCTGCTCGTGCCGGGAGTAGTTTCTGTATCGATTTTTTCATATCCTCAATTCTTTGTCAAAACTTGATTTTTATACGATTTATATGTAAAGATTCACAATGGAAACACATTGGGACAATTATAAGACAAAAGTAGTTTTCGTCAGTACCTACCTGCCCGTGCCGGGAGTAGTTTCTGTATCGATTTTTTAATATCCTCAATTCTTTGTCAAAACTTGATTTTTATACGATTTATATGTAAAGATTCACAATGGAAACTTATTGGGACGATTATAAGTCAAAAGTAGTTTTCGTCAGTCCCTACCTGCCCGTGCCGGGAGTAGTTTCTGTATCGATTTTTTCATATCCTCAATTCTTTGTCAAAACTTGATTTTTATACGATTTATATGTAAAGATTCACAATTGAAACACATTGGGACGATTATAAGACAAAAGTAGTTTTCGTCAGTACCTACCTGCCCGTGCCGGGAGTAGTTTCTGTATCGATTTTTTCATATCCTCAATTCTTTGTCAAAACTTGATTTTTATACGATTTATATGTAAATATTCACAATGGAAACACATTGGGACGATTATAAGACAAAAGTAGTTTTCGTCAGTACCTACCTGCCCGTGCCGGGAGAAGTTTCTGTATCGATTTTTTCATATCCTCAATTCTTTGTCAAAACTTGATTTTAATATGATTTATATGTAAAGATTCACAATGGAAACACATTGGGACGATTAAAAGACAAAAGTAGTTTTCGTCAGTACCTACCTGCCCGTGCCAGTAGTTTCTGTATCGATTTTTTCATATCCTCAATTCTTTGTCAAAACTTGATTTTAATATGATTTATATGTAATGATTCACAATGGAAACACATTGGGACGATTAAAAGACAAAAGTAGTTTTCATCAGTACCTACCTGCCCGTGCCGGGAGTAGTTTCTGTATCGATTTTTTCATATCCTTAATTCTTTGTCGAAACTTGATTTTAATATGATTTATATGTAAAGATTCACAATGGAAACACATTGGGACGATTAAAAGACAAAAGTAGTTTTCGTCAGTACCTACCTGCCCGTGCCGGGAGTAGTTTCTGTATCGATTTTTTCATATCCTCAATTCTTTGTCTAAAACTTGATTTTAATATGATTTATATGTAAAGATTCACAATGGAAACACATTGGGACGATTATAAGACAAAAGTAATTTTCGTCAGTACCTACCTACCCGTGCCGGGAGTAGTTTCTTTATCGATTTTTTCATATCCTCAATTCTTTGTCAAAACTTGATTTTTATACGATTTATATGTAAAGATTCACAATGGAAACACATTGGGACGATTATAAGACAAAAGTAGTTTTCGTCAGTACCTACCTGCCCGTGCCGGGAGTAGTTTCTGTATCGATTTTTTCATATCCTCAATTCTTTGTCAAAACTTGATTTTAATATGATTTATATGTAAACATTCACAATGGAAACACATTGGGACGATTATAAGACAAAAGTAATTTTCGTCAGTACCTACCTGCCCGTGCCGGGAGTAGTTTCTGTATCGATTTTTTCATATCCTCAATTCTTTGTCAAAACTTGATTTTTATACGATTTATATGTAAAGATTCACAATGGAAACACATTGGGACGATTATAAGACAAAAGTAATTTTCGTCAGTACCTACCTGCCCGTGCCGGGAGTAGTTTCTGTATCGATTGTTTCATATCCTCAATTCTTTGTCAAAACTTGATTTTTATACGATTTATATGTAAAGATTCACAATGGAAACACATTGGGACGATTATAAGACAAAAGTAGTTTTCGTCAGTACCTACCTGCCCGTGCCGGGAGTAGTTTCTGTATCGATTTTTTCATATCCTCAATTCTTTGTCAAAACTTGATTTTTATACGATTTATATGTAAAGATTCACAATGGAAACACATAGGGACGATTATAAGACAAAAGTAGTTTTCGTCAGTACCTACCTGCCCGTGCCGGGAGTAGTTTCTGTATCGATTTTTTCATATCCTCAATTCTTTGTCAAAACTTGATTTTTATACGATTTATATGTAAAGATTCACAATGGAAACACATTGGGACGATTATAAGACAAAAGTAGTTTTCGTCAGTACCTACCTGCCCGTGCCGGGAGTAGTTTCTGTATCGATTTTTTCATATCCTCAATTCTTTGTCAAAACTTGATTTTAATATGATTTGTATGTAAACATTCGCAATGGAAATACATTGGGACGATTAAAAGACAAAAGTAGTTTTCGTCAGTACCTACCTGCCCGTGCCGGGAGTAGTTTCTATATCGATTTTTTCATATCCTCAATTGTTTGTCAAAACTTGATTTTAATATGATTTATATGTAAACATTCACAATGGAAACACATTGGGACGATTAAAAGACAAAAGTAGTTTTCGTCAGTACCTTCCTGCTCGTGCCGGGAGTAGTTTCTGTATCGATTTTTTCATATCCTCAATTCTTTGTCAAAACTTGATTTTTATACGATTTATATGTAAAGATTCACAATGGAAACACATTGGGACGATTATAAGACAAAAGTAGTTTTCGTCAGTACCTACCTGCCCGTGCCGGGAGTAGTTTCTGTATCGATTTTTTCATATCCTCAATTCTTTGTCAAAACTTGATTTTTATACGATTTATATGTAAATATTCACAATGGAAACACATTGGGACGATTATAAGACAAAAGTAGTTTTCGTCAGTACCTACCTGCCCGTGCCGGGAGATGTTTCTGTATCGATTTTTTCATATCCTCAATTCTTTGTCAAAACTTGATTTTAATATGATTTATATGTAAAGATTCACAATGGAAACACATTGGGACGATTAAAAGACAAAAGTAGTTTTCGTCAGTACCTACCTGCCCGTGCCGGGAGTAGTTTCTGTATCGATTTTTTCATATCCTCAATTCTTTGTCAAAACTTGATTTTAATATGATTTATATGTAAAGATTCACAATGGAAACACATTGGGACGATTAAAAGACAAAAGTAGTTTTCGTCAGTACCTACCTGCCCGTGCCGGGAGTAGTTTCTGTATCGATTTTTTCATATCCTTAATTCTTTGTCGAAACTTGATTTTAATATGATTTATATGTAAAGATTCACAATGGAAACACATTGGGACGATTAAAAGACAAAAGTAGTTTTCGTCAGTACCTACCTGCCCGTGCCGGGAGTAGTTTCTGTATCGATTTTTTCATATCCTCAATTCTTTGTCAAAACTTGATTTTAATATGATTTATATGTAAAGATTCACAATGGAAACACATTGGGACGATTATAAGACAAAAGTAATTTTCGTCAGTACCTACCTACCCGTGCCGGGAGTAGTTTCTTTATCGATTTTTTCATATCCTCAATTCTTTGTCAAAACTTGATTTTTATACGATTTATATGTAAAGATTCACAATGGAAACACATTGGGACGATTATAAGACAAAAGTAGTTTTCGTCAGTACCTACCTGCCCGTGCCGGGAGTAGTTTCTGTATCGATTTTTTCATATCCTCAATTCTTTGTCAAAACTTGATTTTTATACGATTTATATGTAAAGATTCACAATGGAAACACATTGGGACGATTATAAGACAAAAGTAGTTTTCGTCAGTACCTACCTGCCCGTGCCGGGAGTAGTTTCTGTATCGATTTTTTCATATCCTCAATTCTTTGTCAAAACTTGATTTTTATACGATTTATATGTAAAGATTCACAATGGAAACACATTGGGACGAATATAAGACAAAAGTAGTTTTCGTCAGTACCTACCTGCCCGTGCCGGGAGTAGTTTCTGTGTCGATTTTTTCATATCCTCAATTCTTTGTCAAAACTTGATTTTTATACGATTTATATGTAAAGATTCACAATGGAAACACATTGGGACGATTAAAAGACAAAAGTAGTTTTCGTCAGTACCTACCTGCCCGTGCCGGGAGTAGTTTCTGTATCGATTTTTTCATATCCTCAATTCTTTGTCAAAACTTGATTTTAATATGATTTATATGTAAAGATTCACAATGGAAACACATTGGGACGATTATAAGACAAAAGTAATTTTCGTCAGTACCTACCTACCCGTGCCGGGAGTAGTTTCTTTATCGATTTTTTCATATCCTCAATTCTTTGTCAAAACTTGATTTTTATACGATTTATATGTAAAGATTCACAATGGAAACACATTGGGACGATTATAAGACAAAAGTAGTTTTCGTCAGTACCTACCTGCCCGTGCCGGGAGTAGTTTCTGTATCGATTTTTTCATATCCTCAATTCTTTGTCAAAACTTGATTTTAATACGATTTATATGTAAAGATTCACAATGGAAACACATTGGGACGATTAAAAGACAAAAGTAGTTTACGTCAGTACCTACCTGGCCCGTGCCGAGATTAGTTTCTGTATCGATTTTTTCTTATCCTCAATTCTTTGTCAAAACTTGATTTTTATACGATTTATATGTAAAGATTCACAATGGAAACACATTGGGACGATTATAAGACAAAAGTAGTTTTCGTCAGTACCTACCTGCCCGTGCCGGGAGTAGTTTCTGTATCGATTTTTTAATATCCTCAATTCTTTGTCAATACTTGATTTTTATACGATTTATATGTAAAGATTCTTAATGGAAACACATTGGGACGATTATAAGACAAAAGTAGTTTTCGTCAGTACCTACCTGCCCGTGCCGAGAGTAGTTTCTGTATCGATTTTTTCTTATCCTCAATTCTTTGTCAAAACTTGATTTTTATACGATTTATATGTAAAGATTCACAATGGAAACACATTGGGACGATTATAAGACAAAAGTAGTTTTCGTCAGTACCTACCTGCCCGTGCCGGGAGTAGTTTCTGTATCGATTTTTTCATTCCCACAATTCTTTGTCAAAACTTGATTTTTATACGATTTATATGTAAAGATTAACAATGGAAACACATTGGGACGATTATAAGACAAAAGTAGTTTTCGTCAGTACCTACCTGCCAGTGCCGGGAGTAGTTTCTGTATCGATTTTTTCATATCCTCAATTCTTTGTCAAAACTTGATTTTTATACGATTTATATGTAAAGATTCACAATGGAAACACATTGGGACGATTATAAGACAAAAGTAGTTTTCGTCAGTACCTACCTGCCCGTGCCGGGAGTAGTTTCTGTATCGATTTTTTCATATCCTCAATTCTTTGTCAAAACTTGATTTTTATACGATTTATATGTAAAGATTCACAATGGAAACACATTGGGACGATTATAAGACAAAAGTAATTTTCGTCAGTACCTACCTGCCCGTGCCGGGAGTAGTTTCTGTATCGATTTTTTCATATCCTCAATTCTTTGTCAAAACTTGATTTTTATACGATTTATATGTAAAGATTCACAATGGAAACACATTGGGACGATTATAAGACAAAAGTAGTTTTCGTCAGTACCTACCTGCCAGTGCCGGGAGTAGTTTCTGTATCGATTTTTTCATATCCTCAATTCTTTGTCAAAACTTGATTTTTATACGATTTATATGTAAAGATTCACAATGGAAACACATTGGGACGATTATAAGACAAAAGTAGTTTTCGTCAGTACCTACCTGCCCGTGCCCGGAGTAGTTTCTGTATCGATTTTTTCATATCCTCAATTCTTTGTCAAAACTTGATTTTAATATGATTTATATGAAAACATTCACAATGGAAACACATTGGGACGATTATAAGACAAAAGAAATTTTCGTCAGTACCTACCTGCCCGTGCCGGGAGTAGTTTCTGTATCGATTGTTTCATATCCTCAATTCTTTGTCAAAACTTGATTTTTATACGATTTATATGTAAAGATTCACAATGGAAACACATTGGGACGATTATAAGACAAAAGTAGTTTTCGTCAGTACCTACCTGCCCGTGCCGGGAGTAGTTTCTGTATCAATTTTTTCATATCCTCAATTCTTTGTCAAAACTTGATTTTTATACGATTTATATGTAAAGATTCACAATGGAAACACATTGGGACGATTATAATACAAAAGTAGTTTTCGTCAGTACCTACCTGCCCGTGCCGGGAGTAGTTTCTGTATCGATTTTTTAATATCCTCAATTCTTTGTCAAAACTTGATTTTAATACGATTTATATGTAAAGATTCACAATGGAAACACATTGGGACGATTATAAGACAAAAGTAGTTTTCGTCAGTACCTACCTGCCCGTGCCGGGAGTAGTTTCTGTATCGATTTTTTCATATCCTCAATTCTTTGTCAAAACTTGATTTTAATACGATTTATATGTAAAGATTCACAATGGAAACACATTGGGACGATTATAAGTCAAAAGTAGTTTTCGTCAGTACCTATCTGCCCGTGCCGGGAGTAGTTTCTGTATCGATTTTTTCATATCCTCAATTCTTTGTCAAAACTTGATTTTTATACGATTTATATGTAAAGATTCACAATGGAAACACATTGGGACGATTATAAGACAAAAGTAGTTTTCGTCAGTACCTACCTGCCCGTGCCGGGAGTAGTTTCTGTATCGATTTTTTCATATCCTCAATTCTTTGTCAAAACTTGATTTTTATACGATTTATATGTAAAGATTCACAATGGAAACACATTGGGACGATTATAAGACAAAAGTAGTTTTCGTCAGTACCTACCTGCCCGTGCCGGGAGTAGTTTCTGTATCGATTTTTTCATATCCTCAATTCTTTGTCAAAACTTGATTTTTATACGATTTATATGTAAAGATTCACAATGGAAACACATTGGGACGATTATAAGACAAAAGTAGTTTTCGTCAGTACCTACCTGCCCGTGCCGGGAGTAGTTTCTGTATCGATTTTTTCATATCCTCAATTCTTTGTCAAAACTAGATTTTTATACGATTTATATGTAAAGATTAACAATGGAAACACATAGGGACGATTATAAGACAAAAGTAGTTTTCGTCAGTACCTACCTGCCCGTGCCGGGAGTAGTTTCTGTATCGATTTTTTAATATCCTCAATTCTTTGTCAAAACTTGATTTTAATACGATTTATATGTAAAGATTCACAATGGAAACACATTGGGACGATTATAAGACAAAAGTAGTTTTCGTCAGTACCTACCTGCCCGTGCCGGGAGTAGTTTCTGTATCGATTTTTTCATATCCTCAATTCTTTGTCAAAACTTGATTTTTATACGATTTATATGTAAAGATTCACAATGGAAACACATTGGGACGATTATAAGACAAAAGTAGTTTTCGTCAGTACCTACCTGCCCGTGCCGGGAGTAGTTTCTGTATCGATTTTTTCATTCCCACAATTCTTTGTCAAAACTTGATTTTTATACGATTTATATGTAAAGATTAACAATGGAAACACATTGGGACGATTATAAGACAAAAGTCGTTTTCGTCAGTCCCTACCTGCCCGTGCCGGGAGTAGTTTCTGTATCGATTTTTTAATATCCTCAATTCTTTGTCAAAACTCGATTTTTATACGATTTATATGTAAAGATTCACAATGGAAACACATTGGGACGATTATAAGACAAAAGTAGTTTTCGTCAGTACCTACCTGCCCGTGCCGGGAGTAGTTTCTCTATAGATTTTTTCATATCCTCAATTCTTTGTCAAAACTTGATTTTTATACGATTTATATGTAAAGATTAACAATGGAAACACATTGGGACGATTATAAGACAAAAGTCGTTTTCGTCAGTACCTTCTTGCTCGTGCCGGGAGTAGTTTCTGTATCGATTTTTTCATATCCTCAATTCTTTGTCAAAAATTGATTTTAATATGATTTATATGTAAACATTCACAATGGAAAAACATTGGGACGATTATAAGACAAAAGTAATTTTCGTCAGTACCTACCTGCCCGTGCCGAGAGTAGTTTCTGTATCGATTTTTTCATATCCTCAATTCTTTGTCAAAACTTGATTTTTATACGATTTATATGTAAAGATTCACAATGGAAACACATTGGGACGATTATAAGACAAAAGTAGTTTTCGTCAGTACCTACCTGCCCGTGCCGGGAGTAGTTTCTCTATCGATTTTTTCATATCCTCAATTCTTTGTCAAAACTTGATTTTTATACGATTTATATGTAAAGATTCACAATGGAAACACATTGGGACGATTATAAGCTAAAAGTAGTTTTCGTCAGTACCGACCTGCCCGTGCCGGGAGAAGTTTCTGTATCGATTTTTTCATATCCTCAATTCTTTGTCAAAACTTGATTTTTATACGATTTATATGTAAAGATTCACAATGGAAACACATAGGGACGATTATAAGACAAAAGTAGTTTTCGTCTGTACCTACCTGCCCGTGCCGGGAGTAGTTTCTGTATCGATTTTTTCATATCCTCAATTCTTTGTCAAAACTTGATTTTAATATGATTTATATGTAAACATTCACAATGGAAACACATTGGGACGATTATAAGACAAAAGTAATTTTCGTCAGTACCTACCTGCCCGTGCCGGGAGTAGTTTCTGTATCGATTTTTTCATATCCTCAATTCTTTGTCAAAACTTGATTTTTATACGATTTATATGTAAAGATTCACAATGGAAACACATTGGGACGATTATAAGACAAAAGTAGTTTTCGTCAGTACCTACCTGCCCGTGCCGGGAGTAGTTTCTGTATCGATTTTTTCATATCCTCAATTCTTTGTCAAAACTTGATTTTTATACGATTTATATGTAAAGATTCACAATGGAAACACATTGGGACGATTATAAGACAAAAGTAGTTTTCGTCAGTACCTACCTGCCCGTGCCGGGAGTAGTTTCTGTATCGATTTTTTAATATCCTCAATTCTTTGTCAATACTTGATTTTTATACGATTTATATGTAAAGATTCTTAATGGAAACACATTGGGACGATTATAAGACAAAAGTAGTTTTCGTCAGTACCTACCTGCCCGTGCCGAGAGTAGTTTCTGTATCGATTTTTTCTTATCCTCAATTCTTTGTCAAAACTTGATTTTTATACGATTTATATGTAAAGATTCACAATGGAAACACATTGGGACGATTATAAGACAAAAGTAGTTTTCGTCAGTACCGACCTGCCCGTGCCGGGAGAAGTTTCTGTATCGATTTTTTCATATCCTCAATTCTTTGTCAAAACTTGATTTTTATACGATTTATATGTAAAGATTCACAATGGAAACACATAGGGACGATTATAAGACAAAAGTAGTTTTCGTCTGTACCTACCTGCCCGTGCCGGGAGTAGTTTCTGTATCGATTTTTTCATATCCTCAATTCTTTGTCAAAACTTGATTTTAATATGATTTATATGTAAACATTCACAATGGAAACACATTGGGACGATTATAAGACAAAAGTAATTTTCGTCAGTACCTACCTGCCCGTGCCGGGAGTAGTTTCTGTATCGATTTTTTCATATCCTCAATTCTTTGTCAAAACTTGATTTTTATACGATTTATATGTAAAGATTCACAATGGAAACACATTGGGACGATTATAAGACAAAAGTAATTTTCGTCAGTACCTACCTGCCCGTGCCGGGAGTAGTTTCTGTATCGATTGTTTCATATCCTCAATTCTTTGTCAAAACTTGATTTTTATACGATTTATATGTAAAGATTCACAATGGAAACACATTGGGACGATTATAAGACAAAAGTAGTTTTCGTCAGTACCTACCTGCCCGTGCCGGGAGTAGTTTCTGTATCGATTTTTTCATATCCTCAATTCTTTGTCAAAACTTGATTTTTATACGATTTATATGTAAAGATTCACAATGGAAACACATAGGGACGATTATAAGACAAAAGTAGTTTTCGTCAGTACCTACCTGCCCGTGCCGGGAGTAGTTTCTGTATCGATTTTTTCATATCCTCAATTCTTTGTCAAAACTTGATTTTTATACGATTTATATGTAAAGATTCACTATGGAAACACATTGGGACGATTATAAGACAAAAGTAGTTTTCGTCAGTACCTACCTGCCCGTGCCGGGAGTAGTTTCTATATCGATTTTTTCATATCCTCAATTCTTTGTCAAAACTTGATTTTAATATGATTTGTATGTAAACATTCGCAATGGAAATACATTGGGACGATTAAAAGACAAAAGTAGTTTTCGTCAGTACCTACCTGCCCGTGCCGGGAGTAGTTTCTATATCGATTTTTTCATATCCTCAATTGTTTGTCAAAACTTGATTTTAATATGATTTATATGTAAACATTCACAATGGAAACACATTGGGACGATTAAAAGACAAAAGTAGTTTTCGTCAGTACCTTCCTGCTCGTGCCGGGAGTAGTTTCTGTATCGATTTTTTCATATCCTCAATTCTTTGTCAAAACTTGATTTTTATACGATTTATATGTAAAGATTCACAATGGAAACACATTGGGACAATTATAAGACAAAAGTAGTTTTCGTCAGTACCTACCTGCCCGTGCCGGGAGTAGTTTCTGTATCGATTTTTTAATATCCTCAATTCTTTGTCAAAACTTGATTTTTATACGATTTATATGTAAAGATTCACAATGGAAACTTATTGGGACGATTATAAGTCAAAAGTAGTTTTCGTCAGTCCCTACCTGCCCGTGCCGGGAGTAGTTTCTGTATCGATTTTTTCATATCCTCAATTCTTTGTCAAAACTTGATTTTTATACGATTTATATGTAAAGATTCACAATTGAAACACATTGGGACGATTATAAGACAAAAGTAGTTTTCGTCAGTACCTACCTGCCCGTGCCGGGAGTAGTTTCTGTATCGATTTTTTCATATCCTCAATTCTTTGTCAAAACTTGATTTTTATACGATTTATATGTAAATATTCACAATGGAAACACATTGGGACGATTATAAGACAAAAGTAGTTTTCGTCAGTACCTACCTGCCCGTGCCGGGAGAAGTTTCTGTATCGATTTTTTCATATCCTCAATTCTTTGTCAAAACTTGATTTTAATATGATTTATATGTAAAGATTCACAATGGAAACACATTGGGACGATTAAAAGACAAAAGTAGTTTTCGTCAGTACCTACCTGCCCGTGCCAGTAGTTTCTGTATCGATTTTTTCATATCCTCAATTCTTTGTCAAAACTTGATTTTAATATGATTTATATGTAATGATTCACAATGGAAACACATTGGGACGATTAAAAGACAAAAGTAGTTTTCATCAGTACCTACCTGCCCGTGCCGGGAGTAGTTTCTGTATCGATTTTTTCATATCCTTAATTCTTTGTCGAAACTTGATTTTAATATGATTTATATGTAAAGATTCACAATGGAAACACATTGGGACGATTAAAAGACAAAAGTAGTTTTCGTCAGTACCTACCTGCCCGTGCCGGGAGTAGTTTCTGTATCGATTTTTTCATATCCTCAATTCTTTGTCTAAAACTTGATTTTAATATGATTTATATGTAAAGATTCACAATGGAAACACATTGGGACGATTATAAGACAAAAGTAATTTTCGTCAGTACCTACCTACCCGTGCCGGGAGTAGTTTCTTTATCGATTTTTTCATATCCTCAATTCTTTGTCAAAACTTGATTTTTATACGATTTATATGTAAAGATTCACAATGGAAACACATTGGGACGATTATAAGACAAAAGTAGTTTTCGTCAGTACCTACCTGCCCGTGCCGGGAGTAGTTTCTGTATCGATTTTTTCATATCCTCAATTCTTTGTCAAAACTTGATTTTAATATGATTTATATGTAAACATTCACAATGGAAACACATTGGGACGATTATAAGACAAAAGTAATTTTCGTCAGTACCTACCTGCCCGTGCCGGGAGTAGTTTCTGTATCGATTTTTTCATATCCTCAATTCTTTGTCAAAACTTGATTTTTATACGATTTATATGTAAAGATTCACAATGGAAACACATTGGGACGATTATAAGACAAAAGTAATTTTCGTCAGTACCTACCTGCCCGTGCCGGGAGTAGTTTCTGTATCGATTGTTTCATATCCTCAATTCTTTGTCAAAACTTGATTTTTATACGATTTATATGTAAAGATTCACAATGGAAACACATTGGGACGATTATAAGACAAAAGTAGTTTTCGTCAGTACCTACCTGCCCGTGCCGGGAGTAGTTTCTGTATCGATTTTTTCATATCCTCAATTCTTTGTCAAAACTTGATTTTTATACGATTTATATGTAAAGATTCACAATGGAAACACATAGGGACGATTATAAGACAAAAGTAGTTTTCGTCAGTACCTACCTGCCCGTGCCGGGAGTAGTTTCTGTATCGATTTTTTCATATCCTCAATTCTTTGTCAAAACTTGATTTTTATACGATTTATATGTAAAGATTCACAATGGAAACACATTGGGACGATTATAAGACAAAAGTAGTTTTCGTCAGTACCTACCTGCCCGTGCCGGGAGTAGTTTCTGTATCGATTTTTTCATATCCTCAATTCTTTGTCAAAACTTGATTTTAATATGATTTGTATGTAAACATTCGCAATGGAAATACATTGGGACGATTAAAAGACAAAAGTAGTTTTCGTCAGTACCTACCTGCCCGTGCCGGGAGTAGTTTCTATATCGATTTTTTCATATCCTCAATTGTTTGTCAAAACTTGATTTTAATATGATTTATATGTAAACATTCACAATGGAAACACATTGGGACGATTAAAAGACAAAAGTAGTTTTCGTCAGTACCTTCCTGCTCGTGCCGGGAGTAGTTTCTGTATCGATTTTTTCATATCCTCAATTCTTTGTCAAAACTTGATTTTTATACGATTTATATGTAAAGATTCACAATGGAAACACATTGGGACAATTATAAGACAAAAGTAGTTTTCGTCAGTACCTACCTGCCCGTGCCGGGAGTAGTTTCTGTATCGATTTTTTAATATCCTCAATTCTTTGTCAAAACTTGATTTTTATACGATTTATATGTAAAGATTCACAATGGAAACTTATTGGGACGATTATAAGTCAAAAGTAGTTTTCGTCAGTCCCTACCTGCCCGTGCCGGGAGTAGTTTCTGTATCGATTTTTTCATATCCTCAATTCTTTGTCAAAACTTGATTTTTATACGATTTATATGTAAAGATTCACAATTGAAACACATTGGGACGATTATAAGACAAAAGTAGTTTTCGTCAGTACCTACCTGCCCGTGCCGGGAGTAGTTTCTGTATCGATTTTTTCATATCCTCAATTCTTTGTCAAAACTTGATTTTTATACGATTTATATGTAAATATTCACAATGGAAACACATTGGGACGATTATAAGACAAAAGTAGTTTTCGTCAGTACCTACCTGCCCGTGCCGGGAGAAGTTTCTGTATCGATTTTTTCATATCCTCAATTCTTTGTCAAAACTTGATTTTAATATGATTTATATGTAAAGATTCACAATGGAAACACATTGGGACGATTAAAAGACAAAAGTAGTTTTCGTCAGTACCTACCTGCCCGTGCCGGGAGTAGTTTCTGTATCAATTTTTTCATATCCTCAATTCTTTGTCAAAACTTGATTTTAATATGATTTATATGTAAAGATTCACAATGGAAACACATTGGGACGATTAAAAGACAAAAGTAGTTTTCGTCAGTACCTACCTGCCCGTGCCGGGAGTAGTTTCTGTATCGATTTTTTCATATCCTTAATTCTTTGTCGAAACTTGATTTTAATATGATTTATATGTAAAGATTCACAATGGAAACACATTGGGACGATTAAAAGACAAAAGTAGTTTTCGTCAGTACCTACCTGCCCGTGCCGGGAGTAGTTTCTGTATCGATTTTTTCATATCCTCAATTCTTTGTCAAAACTTGATTTTAATATGATTTATATGTAAACATTCACAATGGAAACACATTGGGACGATTATAAGACAAAAGTAATTTTCGTCAGTACCTACCTGCCCGTGCCGGGAGTAGTTTCTGTATCGATTTTTTCATATCCTCAATTCTTTGTCAAAACTTGATTTTTATACGATTTATATGTAAAGATTCACAATGGAAACACATTGGGACGATTATAAGACAAAAGTAATTTTCGTCAGTACCTACCTGCCCGTGCCGGGAGTAGTTTCTGTATCGATTGTTTCATATCCTCAATTCTTTGTCAAAACTTGATTTTTATACGATTTATATGTAAAGATTCACAATGGAAACACATTGGGACGATTATAAGACAAAAGTAGTTTTCGTCAGTACCTACCTGCCCGTGCCGGGAGTAGTTTCTGTATCGATTTTTTCATATCCTCAATTCTTTGTCAAAACTTGATTTTTATACGATTTATATGTAAAGATTCACAATGGAAACACATAGGGACGATTATAAGACAAAAGTAGTTTTCGTCAGTACCTACCTGCCCGTGCCGGGAGTAGTTTCTGTATCGATTTTTTCATATCCTCAATTCTTTGTCAAAACTTGATTTTTATACGATTTATATGTAAAGATTCACTATGGAAACACATTGGGACGATTATAAGACAAAAGTAGTTTTCGTCAGTACCTACCTGCCCGTGCCGGGAGTAGTTTCTATATCGATTTTTTCATATCCTCAATTCTTTGTCAAAACTTGATTTTAATATGATTTGTATGTAAACATTCGCAATGGAAATACATTGGGACGATTAAAAGACAAAAGTAGTTTTCGTCAGTACCTACCTGCCCGTGCCGGGAGTAGTTTCTATATCGATTTTTTCATATCCTCAATTGTTTGTCAAAACTTGATTTTAATATGATTTATATGTAAACATTCACAATGGAAACACATTGGGACGATTAAAAGACAAAAGTAGTTTTCGTCAGTACCTTCCTGCTCGTGCCGGGAGTAGTTTCTGTATCGATTTTTTCATATCCTCAATTCTTTGTCAAAACTTGATTTTTATACGATTTATATGTAAAGATTCACAATGGAAACACATTGGGACAATTATAAGACAAAAGTAGTTTTCGTCAGTACCTACCTGCCCGTGCCGGGAGTAGTTTCTGTATCGATTTTTTAATATCCTCAATTCTTTGTCAAAACTTGATTTTTATACGATTTATATGTAAAGATTCACAATGGAAACTTATTGGGACGATTATAAGTCAAAAGTAGTTTTCGTCAGTCCCTACCTGCCCGTGCCGGGAGTAGTTTCTGTATCGATTTTTTCATATCCTCAATTCTTTGTCAAAACTTGATTTTTATACGATTTATATGTAAAGATTCACAATTGAAACACATTGGGACGATTATAAGACAAAAGTAGTTTTCGTCAGTACCTACCTGCCCGTGCCGGGAGTAGTTTCTGTATCGATTTTTTCATATCCTCAATTCTTTGTCAAAACTTGATTTTTATACGATTTATATGTAAATATTCACAATGGAAACACATTGGGACGATTATAAGACAAAAGTAGTTTTCGTCAGTACCTACCTGCCCGTGCCGGGAGAAGTTTCTGTATCGATTTTTTCATATCCTCAATTCTTTGTCAAAACTTGATTTTAATATGATTTATATGTAAAGATTCACAATGGAAACACATTGGGACGATTAAAAGACAAAAGTAGTTTTCGTCAGTACCTACCTGCCCGTGCCAGTAGTTTCTGTATCGATTTTTTCATATCCTCAATTCTTTGTCAAAACTTGATTTTAATATGATTTATATGTAATGATTCACAATGGAAACACATTGGGACGATTAAAAGACAAAAGTAGTTTTCATCAGTACCTACCTGCCCGTGCCGGGAGTAGTTTCTGTATCGATTTTTTCATATCCTTAATTCTTTGTCGAAACTTGATTTTAATATGATTTATATGTAAAGATTCACAATGGAAACACATTGGGACGATTAAAAGACAAAAGTAGTTTTCGTCAGTACCTACCTGCCCGTGCCGGGAGTAGTTTCTGTATCGATTTTTTCATATCCTCAATTCTTTGTCTAAAACTTGATTTTAATATGATTTATATGTAAAGATTCACAATGGAAACACATTGGGACGATTATAAGACAAAAGTAATTTTCGTCAGTACCTACCTACCCGTGCCGGGAGTAGTTTCTTTATCGATTTTTTCATATCCTCAATTCTTTGTCAAAACTTGATTTTTATACGATTTATATGTAAAGATTCACAATGGAAACACATTGGGACGATTATAAGACAAAAGTAGTTTTCGTCAGTACCTACCTGCCCGTGCCGGGAGTAGTTTCTGTATCGATTTTTTCATATCCTCAATTCTTTGTCAAAACTTGATTTTAATATGATTTATATGTAAACATTCACAATGGAAACACATTGGGACGATTATAAGACAAAAGTAATTTTCGTCAGTACCTACCTGCCCGTGCCGGGAGTAGTTTCTGTATCGATTTTTTCATATCCTCAATTCTTTGTCAAAACTTGATTTTTATACGATTTATATGTAAAGATTCACAATGGAAACACATTGGGACGATTATAAGACAAAAGTAATTTTCGTCAGTACCTACCTGCCCGTGCCGGGAGTAGTTTCTGTATCGATTGTTTCATATCCTCAATTCTTTGTCAAAACTTGATTTTTATACGATTTATATGTAAAGATTCACAATGGAAACACATAGGGACGATTATAAGACAAAAGTAGTTTTCGTCAGTACCTACCTGCCCGTGCCGGGAGTAGTTTCTGTATCGATTTTTTCATATCCTCAATTCTTTGTCAAAACTTGATTTTTATACGATTTATATGTAAAGATTCACAATGGAAACACATTGGGACGATTATAAGACAAAAGTAGTTTTCGTCAGTACCTACCTGCCCGTGCCGGGAGTAGTTTCTGTATCGATTTTTTCATATCCTCAATTCTTTGTCAAAACTTGATTTTAATATGATTTGTATGTAAACATTCGCAATGGAAATACATTGGGACGATTAAAAGACAAAAGTAGTTTTCGTCAGTACCTACCTGCCCGTGCCGGGAGTAGTTTCTATATCGATTTTTTCATATCCTCAATTGTTTGTCAAAACTTGATTTTAATATGATTTATATGTAAACATTCACAATGGAAACACATTGGGACGATTAAAAGACAAAAGTAGTTTTCGTCAGTACCTTCCTGCTCGTGCCGGGAGTAGTTTCTGTATCGATTTTTTCATATCCTCAATTCTTTGTCAAAACTTGATTTTTATACGATTTATATGTAAAGATTCACAATGGAAACACATTGGGACAATTATAAGACAAAAGTAGTTTTCGTCAGTACCTACCTGCCCGTGCCGGGAGTAGTTTCTGTATCGATTTTTTAATATCCTCAATTCTTTGTCAAAACTTGATTTTTATACGATTTATATGTAAAGATTCACAATGGAAACTTATTGGGACGATTATAAGTCAAAAGTAGTTTTCGTCAGTCCCTACCTGCCCGTGCCGGGAGTAGTTTCTGTATCGATTTTTTCATATCCTCAATTCTTTGTCAAAACTTGATTTTTATACGATTTATATGTAAAGATTCACAATTGAAACACATTGGGACGATTATAAGACAAAAGTAGTTTTCGTCAGTACCTACCTGCCCGTGCCGGGAGTAGTTTCTGTATCGATTTTTTCATATCCTCAATTCTTTGTCAAAACTTGATTTTTATACGATTTATATGTAAATATTCACAATGGAAACACATTGGGACGATTATAAGACAAAAGTAGTTTTCGTCAGTACCTACCTGCCCGTGCCGGGAGAAGTTTCTGTATCGATTTTTTCATATCCTCAATTCTTTGTCAAAACTTGATTTTAATATGATTTATATGTAAAGATTCACAATGGAAACACATTGGGACGATTAAAAGACAAAAGTAGTTTTCGTCAGTACCTACCTGCCCGTGCCGGGAGTAGTTTCTGTATCAATTTTTTCATATCCTCAATTCTTTGTCAAAACTTGATTTTAATATGATTTATATGTAAAGATTCACAATGGAAACACATTGGGACGATTAAAAGACAAAAGTAGTTTTCGTCAGTACCTACCTGCCCGTGCCGGGAGTAGTTTCTGTATCGATTTTTTCATATCCTTAATTCTTTGTCGAAACTTGATTTTAATATGATTTATATGTAAAGATTCACAATGGAAACACATTGGGACGATTAAAAGACAAAAGTAGTTTTCGTCAGTACCTACCTGCCCGTGCCGGGAGTAGTTTCTGTATCGATTTTTTCATATCCTCAATTCTTTGTCAAAACTTGATTTTAATATGATTTATATGTAAAGATTCACAATGGAAACACATTGGGACGATTATAAGACAAAAGTAATTTTCGTCAGTACCTACCTACCCGTGCCGGGAGTAGTTTCTTTATCGATTTTTTCATATCCTCAATTCTTTGTCAAAACTTGATTTTTATACGATTTATATGTAAAGATTCACAATGGAAACACATTGGGACGATTATAAGACAAAAGTAGTTTTCGTCAGTACCTACCTGCCCGTGCCGGGAGTAGTTTCTGTATCGATTTTTTCATATCCTCAATTCTTTGTCAAAACTTGATTTTAATACGATTTATATGTAAAGATTCACAATGGAAACACATTGGGACGATTAAAAGACAAAAGTAGTTTACGTCAGTACCTACCTGGCCCGTGCCCAGATTAGTTTCTGTATCGATTTTTTCTTATCCTCAATTCTTTGTCAAAACTTGATTTTTATACGATTTATATGTAAAGATTCACAATGGAAACACATTGGGACGATTATAAGACAAAAGTAGTTTTCGTCAGTACCTACCTGCCCGTGCCGGGAGTAGTTTCTGTATCGATTTTTTAATATCCTCAATTCTTTGTCAATACTTGATTTTTATACGATTTATATGTAAAGATTCTTAATGGAAACACATTGGGACGATTATAAGACAAAAGTAGTTTTCGTCAGTACCTACCTGCCCGTGCCGAGAGTAGTTTCTGTATCGATTTTTTCTTATCCTCAATTCTTTGTCAAAACTTGATTTTTATACGATTTATATGTAAAGATTCACAATGGAAACACATTGGGACGATTATAAGACAAAAGTAGTTTTCGTCAGTACCTACCTGCCCGTGCCGGGAGTAGTTTCTGTATCGATTTTTTCATATCCTCAATTCTTTGTCAAAACTTGATTTTTATACGATTTATATGTAAAGATTCACAATGGAAACACATTGGGACGATTATAAGACAAAAGTAGTTTTCGTCAGTACCTACCTGCCCGTGCCGGGAGTAGTTTCTGTATCGATTTTTTCATATCCTCAATTCTTTGTCAAAACTTGATTTTTATACGATTTATATGTAAAGATTCACAATGGAAACACATTGGGACGATTATAAGACAAAAGTAGTTTTCGTCAGTACCTACCTGCCCGTGCCGGGAGTAGTTTCTGTATCGATTTTTTCATATCCTCAATTCTTTGTCAAAACTTGATTTTTATACGATTTATATGTAAAGATTCACAATGGAAACACATTGGGACGATTATAAGACAAAAGTAGTTTTCGTCAGTACCTACCTGCCCGTGCCGGGAGTAGTTTCTGTATCGATTTTTTCATATCCTCAATTCTTTGTCAAAACTTGATTTTAATATGATTTATATGTAAACATTCACAATGGAAACACATTGGGACGATTAAAAGACAAAAGTAGTTTTCGTCAGTACCTTCCTGCTCGTGCCGGGAGTAGTTTCTGTATCGATTTTTTCATATCCTCAATTCTTTGTCAAAACTTGATTTTTATACGATTTATATGTATAGATTCACAATGGAAACACATTGGGACAATTATAAGACAAAAGTAGTTTTCGTCAGTACCTACCTGCCCGTGCCGGGAGTAGTTTCTGTATCGATTTTTTAATATCCTCAATTCTTTGTCAAAACTTGATTTTTATACGATTTATATGTAAAGATTCACAATGGAAACTTATTGGGACGATTATAAGTCAAAAGTAGTTTTCGTCAGTCCCTACCTGCCCGTGCCGGGAGTAGTTTCTGTATCGATTTTTTCATATCCTCAATTCTTTGTCAAAACTTGATTTTTATACGATTTATATGTAAAGATTCACAATTGAAACACATTGGGACGATTATAAGACAAAAGTAGTTTTCGTCAGTACCTTCCTGCTCGTGCCGGGAGTAGTTTCTGTATCGATTTTTTCATATCCTCAATTCTTTGTCAAAACTTGATTTTTTTACGATTTATATGTAAAGATTCACAATGGAAACACATTGGGACAATTATAAGACAAAAGTAGTTTTCGTCAGTACCTACCTGCCCGTGCCGGGAGTAGTTTCTGTATCGATTTTTTAATATCCTCAATTCTTTGTCAAAACTTGATTTTTATACGATTTATATGTAAAGATTCACAATGGAAACTTATTGGGACGATTATAAGTCAAAAGTAGTTTTCGTCAGTCCCTACCTGCCCGTGCCGGGAGTAGTTTCTGTATCGATTTTTTCATATCCTCAATTCTTTGTCAAAACTTGATTTTTATACGATTTATATGTAAAGATTCACAATTGAAACACATTGGGACGATTATAAGACAAAAGTAGTTTTCGTCAGTACCTACCTGCCCGTGCCGGGAGTAGTTTCTGTATCGATTTTTTCATATCCTCAATTCTTTGTCAAAACTTGATTTTTATACGATTTATATGTAAATATTCACAATGGAAACACATTGGGACGATTATAAGACAAAAGTAGTTTTCGTCAGTACCTACCTGCCCGTGCCGGGAGATGTTTCTGTATCGATTTTTTCATATCCTCAATTCTTTGTCAAAACTTGATTTTAATATGATTTATATGTAAAGATTCACAATGGAAACACATTGGGACGATTAAAAGACAAAAGTAGTTTTCGTCAGTACCTACCTGCCCGTGCCGGGAGTAGTTTCTGTATCGATTTTTTCATATCCTCAATTCTTTGTCAAAACTTGATTTTAATATGATTTATATGTAAAGATTCACAATGGAAACACATTGGGACGATTAAAAGACAAAAGTAGTTTTCGTCAGTACCTACCTGCCCGTGCCGGGAGTAGTTTCTATATCGATTTTTTCATATCCTCAATTCTTTGTCAAAACTTGATTTTTATACGATTTATATGTAAAGATTCACAATTGAAACACATTGGGACGATTATAAGACAAAAGTAGTTTTCGTCAGTACCTACCTGCCCGTGCCGGGAGTAGTTTCTGTATCGATTTTTTCATATCCTCAATTCTTTGTCAAAACTTGATTTTTATACGATTTATATGTAAATATTCACAATGGAAACACATTGGGACGATTATAAGACAAAAGTAGTTTTCGTCAGTACCTACCTGCCCGTGCCGGGAGATGTTTCTGTATCGATTTTTTCATATCCTCAATTCTTTGTCAAAACTTGATTTTAATATGATTTATATGTAAAGATTCACAATGGAAACACATTGGGACGATTAAAAGACAAAAGTAGTTTTCGTCAGTACCTACCTGCCCGTGCCGGGAGTAGTTTCTGTATCGATTTTTTCATATCCTCAATTCTTTGTCAAAACTTGATTTTAATATGATTTATATGTAAAGATTCACAATGGAAACACATTGGGACGATTAAAAGACAAAAGTAGTTTTCGTCAGTACCTACCTGCCCGTGCCGGGAGTAGTTTCTGTATCGATTTTTTCATATCCTTAATTCTTTGTCGAAACTTGATTTTAATATGATTTATATGTAAAGATTCACAATGGAAACACATTGGGACGATTAAAAGACAAAAGTAGTTTTCGTCAGTACCTACCTGCCCGTGCCGGGAGTAGTTTCTACATCGATTTTTTCATATCCTCAATTCTTTGTCAAAACTTGATTTTAATATGATTTATATGTAAAGATTCACAATGGAAACACATTGGGACGATTATAAGACAAAAGTAATTTTCGTCAGTACCTACCTACCCGTGCCGGGAGTAGTTTCTTTATCGATTTTTTCATATCCTCAATTCTTTGTCAAAACTTGATTTTTATACGATTTATATGTAAAGATTCACAATGGAAACACATTGGGACGATTATAAGACAAAAGTAGTTTTCGTCAGTACCTACCTGCCCGTGCCGGGAGTAGTTTCTGTATCGATTTTTTCATATCCTCAATTCTTTGTCAAAACTTGATTTTAATACGATTTATATGTAAAGATTCACAATGGAAACACATTGGGACGATTAAAAGACAAAAGTAGTTTACGTCAGTACCTACCTGCCCGTGCCGAGATTAGTTTCTGTATCGATTTTTTCTTATCCTCAATTCTTTGTCAAAACTTGATTTTTATACGATTTATATGTAAAGATTCACAATGGAAACACATTGGGACGATTATAAGACAAAAGTAATTTTCGTCAGTACCTACCTGCCCGTGCCGGGAGTAGTTTCTTTATCGATTTTTTCATATCCTCAATTCTTTGTCAAAACTTGATTTTTATACGATTTATATGTAAAGATTCACAATGGAAACACATTGGGACGATTATAAGACAAAAGTAGTTTTCGTCAGTACCTACCTGCCCGTGCCGGGAGTAGTTTCTGTATCGATTTTTTCATATCCTCAATTCTTTGTCAAAACTTGATTTTTATACGATTTATATGTAAAGATTCACAATGGAAACACATTGGGACGATTATAAGACAAAAGTAGTTTTCGTCAGTACCTACCTGCCCGTGCCGGGAGTAGTTTCTGTATCGATTTTTTCATATCCTCAATTCTTTGTCAAAACTTGATTTTTATACGATTTATATGTAAAGATTCACAATGGAAACACATTGGGACGATTATAACACAAAAGTAGTTTTCGTCAGTACCTACCTGCCCGTGCCGGGAGTAGTTTCTGTATCGATTTTTTCATATCCTCAATTCTTTGTCAAAACTTGATTTTAATATGATTTATATGTAAACATTCACAATGGAAACACATTGGGACGATTATAAGACAAAAGTAATTTTCGTCAGTACCTACCTGCCCGTGCCGGGAGTAGTTTCTGTATCGATTTTTTCATATCCTCAATTCTTTGTCAAAACTTGATTTTTATACGATTTATATGTAAAGATTCACAATGGAAACACATTGGGACGATTATAAGACAAAAGTAATTTTCGTCAGTACCTACCTGCCCGTGCCGGGAGTAGTTTCTGTATCGATTGTTTCATATCCTCAATTCTTTGTCAAAACTTGATTTTTATACGATTTATATGTAAAGATTCACAATGGAAACACATTGGGACGATTATAAGACAAAAGTAGTTTTCGTCAGTACCTACCTGCCCGTGCCGGGAGTAGTTTCTGTATCGATTTTTTCATATCCTCAATTCTTTGTCAAAACTTGATTTTTATACGATTTATATGTAAAGATTCACAATGGAAACACATAGGGACGATTATAAGACAAAAGTAGTTTTCGTCAGTACCTACCTGCCCGTGCCGGGAGTAGTTTCTGTATCGATTTTTTCATATCCTCAATTCTTTGTCAAAACTTGATTTTTATACGATTTATATGTAAAGATTCACAATGGAAACACATTGGGACGATTATAAGACAAAAGTAGTTTTCGTCAGTACCTACCTGCCCGTGCCGGGAGTAGTTTCTGTATCGATTTTTTCATATCCTCAATTCTTTGTCAAAACTTGATTTTAATATGATTTGTATGTAAACATTCGCAATGGAAATACATTGGGACGATTAAAAGACAAAAGTAGTTTTCGTCAGTACCTACCTGCCCGTGCCGGGAGTAGTTTCTATATCGATTTTTTCATATCCTCAATTGTTTGTCAAAACTTGATTTTAATATGATTTATATGTAAACATTCACAATGGAAACACATTGGGACGATTAAAAGACAAAAGTAGTTTTCGTCAGTACCTTCCTGCTCGTGCCGGGAGTAGTTTCTGTATCGATTTTTTCATATCCTCAATTCTTTGTCAAAACTTGATTTTTATACGATTTATATGTAAAGATTCACAATGGAAACACATTGGGACAATTATAAGACAAAAGTAGTTTTCGTCAGTACCTACCTGCCCGTGCCGGGAGTAGTTTCTGTATCGATTTTTTAATATCCTCAATTCTTTGTCAAAACTTGATTTTTATACGATTTATATGTAAAGATTCACAATGGAAACTTATTGGGACGATTATAAGTCAAAAGTAGTTTTCGTCAGTCCCTACCTGCCCGTGCCGGGAGTAGTTTCTGTATCGATTTTTTCATATCCTCAATTCTTTGTCAAAACTTGATTTTTATACGATTTATATGTAAAGATTCACAATTGAAACACATTGGGACGATTATAAGACAAAAGTAGTTTTCGTCAGTACCTACCTGCCCGTGCCGGGAGTAGTTTCTGTATCGATTTTTTCATATCCTCAATTCTTTGTCAAAACTTGATTTTTATACGATTTATATGTAAATATTCACAATGGAAACACATTGGGACGATTATAAGACAAAAGTAGTTTTCGTCAGTACCTACCTGCCCGTGCCGGGAGAAGTTTCTGTATCGATTTTTTCATATCCTCAATTCTTTGTCAAAACTTGATTTTAATATGATTTATATGTAAAGATTCACAATGGAAACACATTGGGACGATTAAAAGACAAAAGTAGTTTTCGTCAGTACCTACCTGCCCGTGCCGGGAGTAGTTTCTGTATCAATTTTTTCATATCCTCAATTCTTTGTCAAAACTTGATTTTAATATGATTTATATGTAAAGATTCACAATGGAAACACATTGGGACGATTAAAAGACAAAAGTAGTTTTCGTCAGTACCTACCTGCCCGTGCCGGGAGTAGTTTCTGTATCGATTTTTTCATATCCTTAATTCTTTGTCGAAACTTGATTTTAATATGATTTATATGTAAAGATTCACAATGGAAACACATTGGGACGATTAAAAGACAAAAGTAGTTTTCGTCAGTACCTACCTGCCCGTGCCGGGAGTAGTTTCTGTATCGATTTTTTCATATCCTCAATTCTTTGTCAAAACTTGATTTTAATATGATTTATATGTAAACATTCACAATGGAAACACATTGGGACGATTATAAGACAAAAGTAATTTTCGTCAGTACCTACCTGCCCGTGCCGGGAGTAGTTTCTGTATCGATTTTTTCATATCCTCAATTCTTTGTCAAAACTTGATTTTTATACGATTTATATGTAAAGATTCACAATGGAAACACATTGGGACGATTATAAGACAAAAGTAATTTTCGTCAGTACCTACCTGCCCGTGCCGGGAGTAGTTTCTGTATCGATTGTTTCATATCCTCAATTCTTTGTCAAAACTTGATTTTTATACGATTTATATGTAAAGATTCACAATGGAAACACATTGGGACGATTATAAGACAAAAGTAGTTTTCGTCAGTACCTACCTGCCCGTGCCGGGAGTAGTTTCTGTATCGATTTTTTCATATCCTCAATTCTTTGTCAAAACTTGATTTTTATACGATTTATATGTAAAGATTCACAATGGAAACACATAGGGACGATTATAAGACAAAAGTAGTTTTCGTCAGTACCTACCTGCCCGTGCCGGGAGTAGTTTCTGTATCGATTTTTTCATATCCTCAATTCTTTGTCAAAACTTGATTTTTATACGATTTATATGTAAAGATTCACTATGGAAACACATTGGGACGATTATAAGACAAAAGTAGTTTTCGTCAGTACCTACCTGCCCGTGCCGGGAGTAGTTTCTATATCGATTTTTTCATATCCTCAATTCTTTGTCAAAACTTGATTTTAATATGATTTGTATGTAAACATTCGCAATGGAAATACATTGGGACGATTAAAAGACAAAAGTAGTTTTCGTCAGTACCTACCTGCCCGTGCCGGGAGTAGTTTCTATATCGATTTTTTCATATCCTCAATTGTTTGTCAAAACTTGATTTTAATATGATTTATATGTAAACATTCACAATGGAAACACATTGGGACGATTAAAAGACAAAAGTAGTTTTCGTCAGTACCTTCCTGCTCGTGCCGGGAGTAGTTTCTGTATCGATTTTTTCATATCCTCAATTCTTTGTCAAAACTTGATTTTTATACGATTTATATGTAAAGATTCACAATGGAAACACATTGGGACAATTATAAGACAAAAGTAGTTTTCGTCAGTACCTACCTGCCCGTGCCGGGAGTAGTTTCTGTATCGATTTTTTAATATCCTCAATTCTTTGTCAAAACTTGATTTTTATACGATTTATATGTAAAGATTCACAATGGAAACTTATTGGGACGATTATAAGTCAAAAGTAGTTTTCGTCAGTCCCTACCTGCCCGTGCCGGGAGTAGTTTCTGTATCGATTTTTTCATATCCTCAATTCTTTGTCAAAACTTGATTTTTATACGATTTATATGTAAAGATTCACAATTGAAACACATTGGGACGATTATAAGACAAAAGTAGTTTTCGTCAGTACCTACCTGCCCGTGCCGGGAGTAGTTTCTGTATCGATTTTTTCATATCCTCAATTCTTTGTCAAAACTTGATTTTTATACGATTTATATGTAAATATTCACAATGGAAACACATTGGGACGATTATAAGACAAAAGTAGTTTTCGTCAGTACCTACCTGCCCGTGCCGGGAGTAGTTTCTGTATCGATTTTTTCATATCCTTAATTCTTTGTCAAAACTTGATTTTAATATGATTTATATGTAAAGATTCACAATGGAAACACATTGGGACGATTAAAAGACAAAAGTAGTTTTCGTCAGTACCTACCTGCCCGTGCCGGGAGTAGTTTCTGTATCGATTTTTTCATATCCTCAATTCTTTGTCTAAAACTTGATTTTAATATGATTTATATGTAAAGATTCACAATGGAAACACATTGGGACGATTATAAGACAAAAGTAATTTTCGTCAGTACCTACCTACCCGTGCCGGGAGTAGTTTCTTTATCGATTTTTTCATATCCTCAATTCTTTGTCAAAACTTGATTTTTATACGATTTATATGTAAAGATTCACAATGGAAACACATTGGGACGATTATAAGACAAAAGTAGTTTTCGTCAGTACCTACCTGCCCGTGCCGGGAGTAGTTTCTGTATCGATTTTTTCATATCCTCAATTCTTTGTCAAAACTTGATTTTAATATGATTTATATGTAAACATTCACAATGGAAACACATTGGGACGATTATAAGACAAAAGTAATTTTCGTCAGTACCTACCTGCCCGTGCCGGGAGTAGTTTCTGTATCGATTTTTTCATATCCTCAATTCTTTGTCAAAACTTGATTTTTATACGATTTATATGTAAAGATTCACAATGGAAACACATTGGGACGATTATAAGACAAAAGTAATTTTCGTCAGTACCTACCTGCCCGTGCCGGGAGTAGTTTCTGTATCGATTGTTTCATATCCTCAATTCTTTGTCAAAACTTGATTTTTATACGATTTATATGTAAAGATTCACAATGGAAACACATTGGGACGATTATAAGACAAAAGTAGTTTTCGTCAGTACCTACCTGCCCGTGCCGGGAGTAGTTTCTGTATCGATTTTTTCATATCCTCAATTCTTTGTCAAAACTTGATTTTTATACGATTTATATGTAAAGATTCACAATGGAAACACATAGGGACGATTATAAGACAAAAGTAGTTTTCGTCAGTACCTACCTGCCCGTGCCGGGAGTAGTTTCTGTATCGATTTTTTCATATCCTCAATTCTTTGTCAAAACTTGATTTTTATACGATTTATATGTAAAGATTCACAATGGAAACACATTGGGACGATTATAAGACAAAAGTAGTTTTCGTCAGTACCTACCTGCCCGTGCCGGGAGTAGTTTCTGTATCGATTTTTTCATATCCTCAATTCTTTGTCAAAACTTGATTTTAATATGATTTGTATGTAAACATTCGCAATGGAAATACATTGGGACGATTAAAAGACAAAAGTAGTTTTCGTCAGTACCTACCTGCCCGTGCCGGGAGTAGTTTCTATATCGATTTTTTCATATCCTCAATTGTTTGTCAAAACTTGATTTTAATATGATTTATATGTAAACATTCACAATGGAAACACATTGGGACGATTAAAAGACAAAAGTAGTTTTCGTCAGTACCTTCCTGCTCGTGCCGGGAGTAGTTTCTGTATCGATTTTTTCATATCCTCAATTCTTTGTCAAAACTTGATTTTTATACGATTTATATGTAAAGATTCACAATGGAAACACATTGGGACAATTATAAGACAAAAGTAGTTTTCGTCAGTACCTACCTGCCCGTGCCGGGAGTAGTTTCTGTATCGATTTTTTAATATCCTCAATTCTTTGTCAAAACTTGATTTTTATACGATTTATATGTAAAGATTCACAATGGAAACTTATTGGGACGATTATAAGTCAAAAGTAGTTTTCGTCAGTCCCTACCTGCCCGTGCCGGGAGTAGTTTCTGTATCGATTTTTTCATATCCTCAATTCTTTGTCAAAACTTGATTTTTATACGATTTATATGTAAAGATTCACAATTGAAACACATTGGGACGATTATAAGACAAAAGTAGTTTTCGTCAGTACCTACCTGCCCGTGCCGGGAGTAGTTTCTGTATCGATTTTTTCATATCCTCAATTCTTTGTCAAAACTTGATTTTTATACGATTTATATGTAAATATTCACAATGGAAACACATTGGGACGATTATAAGACAAAAGTAGTTTTCGTCAGTACCTACCTGCCCGTGCCGGGAGAAGTTTCTGTATCGATTTTTTCATATCCTCAATTCTTTGTCAAAACTTGATTTTAATATGATTTATATGTAAAGATTCACAATGGAAACACATTGGGACGATTAAAAGACAAAAGTAGTTTTCGTCAGTACCTACCTGCCCGTGCCGGGAGTAGTTTCTGTATCAATTTTTTCATATCCTCAATTCTTTGTCAAAACTTGATTTTAATATGATTTATATGTAAAGATTCACAATGGAAACACATTGGGACGATTAAAAGACAAAAGTAGTTTTCGTCAGTACCTACCTGCCCGTGCCGGGAGTAGTTTCTGTATCGATTTTTTCATATCCTTAATTCTTTGTCGAAACTTGATTTTAATATGATTTATATGTAAAGATTCACAATGGAAACACATTGGGACGATTAAAAGACAAAAGTAGTTTTCGTCAGTACCTACCTGCCCGTGCCGGGAGTAGTTTCTGTATCGATTTTTTCATATCCTCAATTCTTTGTCAAAACTTGATTTTAATATGATTTATATGTAAAGATTCACAATGGAAACACATTGGGACGATTATAAGACAAAAGTAATTTTCGTCAGTACCTACCTACCCGTGCCGGGAGTAGTTTCTTTATCGATTTTTTCATATCCTCAATTCTTTGTCAAAACTTGATTTTTATACGATTTATATGTAAAGATTCACAATGGAAACACATTGGGACGATTATAAGACAAAAGTAGTTTTCGTCAGTACCTACCTGCCCGTGCCGGGAGTAGTTTCTGTATCGATTTTTTCATATCCTCAATTCTTTGTCAAAACTTGATTTTAATACGATTTATATGTAAAGATTCACAATGGAAACACATTGGGACGATTAAAAGACAAAAGTAGTTTACGTCAGTACCTACCTGGCCCGTGCCCAGATTAGTTTCTGTATCGATTTTTTCTTATCCTCAATTCTTTGTCAAAACTTGATTTTTATACGATTTATATGTAAAGATTCACAATGGAAACACATTGGGACGATTATAAGACAAAAGTAGTTTTCGTCAGTACCTACCTGCCCGTGCCGGGAGTAGTTTCTGTATCGATTTTTTAATATCCTCAATTCTTTGTCAATACTTGATTTTTATACGATTTATATGTAAAGATTCTTAATGGAAACACATTGGGACGATTATAAGACAAAAGTAGTTTTCGTCAGTACCTACCTGCCCGTGCCGAGAGTAGTTTCTGTATCGATTTTTTCTTATCCTCAATTCTTTGTCAAAACTTGATTTTTATACGATTTATATGTAAAGATTCACAATGGAAACACATTGGGACGATTATAAGACAAAAGTAGTTTTCGTCAGTACCTACCTGCCCGTGCCGGGAGTAGTTTCTGTATCGATTTTTTCATATCCTCAATTCTTTGTCAAAACTTGATTTTTATACGATTTATATGTAAAGATTCACAATGGAAACACATTGGGACGATTATAAGACAAAAGTAGTTTTCGTCAGTACCTACCTGCCAGTGCCGGGAGTAGTTTCTGTATCGATTTTTTCATATCCTCAATTCTTTGTCAAAACTTGATTTTTATACGATTTATATGTAAAGATTCACAATGGAAACACATTGGGACGATTATAAGACAAAAGTAGTTTTCGTCAGTACCTACCTGCCCGTGCCGGGAGTAGTTTCTGTATCGATTTTTTCATATCCTCAATTCTTTGTCAAAACTTGATTTTTATACGATTTATATGTAAAGATTCACAATGGAAACACATTGGGACGATTATAAGACAAAAGTAGTTTTCGTCAGTACCTACCTGCCCGTGCCGGGAGTAGTTTCTGTATCGATTTTTTCATATCCTCAATTCTTTGTCAAAACTTGATTTTAATATGATTTATATGTAAACATTCACAATGGAAACACATTGGGACGATTAAAAGACAAAAGTAGTTTTCGTCAGTACCTTCCTGCTCGTGCCGGGAGTAGTTTCTGTATCGATTTTTTCATATCCTCAATTCTTTGTCAAAACTTGATTTTTATACGATTTATATGTATAGATTCACAATGGAAACACATTGGGACAATTATAAGACAAAAGTAGTTTTCGTCAGTACCTACCTGCCCGTGCCGGGAGTAGTTTCTGTATCGATTTTTTAATATCCTCAATTCTTTGTCAAAACTTGATTTTTATACGATTTATATGTAAAGATACACAATGGAAACTTATTGGGACGATTATAAGTCAAAAGTAGTTTTCGTCAGTCCCTACCTGCCCGTGCCGGGAGTAGTTTCTGTATCGATTTTTTCATATCCTCAATTCTTTGTCAAAACTTGATTTTTATACGATTTATATGTAAAGATTCACAATTGAAACACATTGGGACGATTATAAGACAAAAGTAGTTTTCGTCAGTACCTTCCTGCTCGTGCCGGGAGTAGTTTCTGTATCGATTTTTTCATATCCTCAATTCTTTGTCAAAACTTGATTTTTTTACGATTTATATGTAAAGATTCACAATGGAAACACATTGGGACAATTATAAGACAAAAGTAGTTTTCGTCAGTACCTACCTGCCCGTGCCGGGAGTAGTTTCTGTATCGATTTTTTAATATCCTCAATTCTTTGTCAAAACTTGATTTTTATACGATTTATATGTAAAGATTCACAATGGAAACTTATTGGGACGATTATAAGTCAAAAGTAGTTTTCGTCAGTCCCTACCTGCCCGTGCCGGGAGTAGTTTCTGTATCGATTTTTTCATATCCTCAATTCTTTGTCAAAACTTGATTTTTATACGATTTATATGTAAAGATTCACAATTGAAACACATTGGGACGATTATAAGACAAAAGTAGTTTTCGTCAGTACCTACCTGCCCGTGCCGGGAGTAGTTTCTGTATCGATTTTTTCATATCCTCAATTCTTTGTCAAAACTTGATTTTTATACGATTTATATGTAAATATTCACAATGGAAACACATTGGGACGATTATAAGACAAAAGTAGTTTTCGTCAGTACCTACCTGCCCGTGCCGGGAGATGTTTCTGTATCGATTTTTTCATATCCTCAATTCTTTGTCAAAACTTGATTTTAATATGATTTATATGTAAAGATTCACAATGGAAACACATTGGGACGATTAAAAGACAAAAGTAGTTTTCGTCAGTACCTACCTGCCCGTGCCGGGAGTAGTTTCTGTATCGATTTTTTCATATCCTCAATTCTTTGTCAAAACTTGATTTTAATATGATTTATATGTAAAGATTCACAATGGAAACACATTGGGACGATTAAAAGACAAAAGTAGTTTTCGTCAGTACCTACCTGCCCGTGCCGGGAGTAGTTTCTGTATCGATTTTTTCATATCCTTAATTCTTTGTCGAAACTTGATTTTAATATGATTTATATGTAAAGATTCACAATGGAAACACATTGGGACGATTAAAAGACAAAAGTAGTTTTCGTCAGTACCTACCTGCCCGTGCCGGGAGTAGTTTCTACATCGATTTTTTCATATCCTCAATTCTTTGTCAAAACTTGATTTTAATATGATTTATATGTAAAGATTCACAATGGAAACACATTGGGACGATTATAAGACAAAAGTAATTTTCGTCAGTACCTACCTACCCGTGCCGGGAGTAGTTTCTTTATCGATTTTTTCATATCCTCAATTCTTTGTCAAAACTTGATTTTTATACGATTTATATGTAAAGATTCACAATGGAAACACATTGGGACGATTATAAGACAAAAGTAGTTTTCGTCAGTACCTACCTGCCCGTGCCGGGAGTAGTTTCTGTATCGATTTTTTCATATCCTCAATTCTTTGTCAAAACTTGATTTTAATACGATTTATATGTAAAGATTCACAATGGAAACACATTGGGACGATTAAAAGACAAAAGTAGTTTACGTCAGTACCTACCTGCCCGTGCCGAGATTAGTTTCTGTATCGATTTTTTCTTATCCTCAATTCTTTGTCAAAACTTGATTTTTATACGATTTATATGTAAAGATTCACAATGGAAACACATTGGGACGATTATAAGACAAAAGTAATTTTCGTCAGTACCTACCTGCCCGTGCCGGGAGTAGTTTCTTTATCGATTTTTTCATATCCTCAATTCTTTGTCAAAACTTGATTTTTATACGATTTATATGTAAAGATTCACAATGGAAACACATTGGGACGATTATAAGACAAAAGTAGTTTTCGTCAGTACCTACCTGCCCGTGCCGGGAGTAGTTTCTGTATCGATTTTTTCATATCCTCAATTCTTTGTCAAAACTTGATTTTTATACGATTTATATGTAAAGATTCACAATTGAAACACATTGGGACGATTATAAGACAAAAGTAGTTTTCGTCAGTACCTTCCTGCTCGTGCCGGGAGTAGTTTCTGTATCGATTTTTTCATATCCTCAATTCTTTGTCAAAACTTGATTTTTTTACGATTTATATGTAAAGATTCACAATGGAAACACATTGGGACAATTATAAGACAAAAGTAGTTTTCGTCAGTACCTACCTGCCCGTGCCGGGAGTAGTTTCTGTATCGATTTTTCATATCCTCAATTCTTTGTCAAAACTTGATTTTTATACGATTTATATGTAAAGATTCACAATGGAAACACATAGGGACGATTATAAGACAAAAGTAGTTTTCGTCAGTACCTACCTGCCCGTGCCGGGAGTAGTTTCTGTATCGATTTTTTCATATCCTCAATTCTTTGTCAAAACTTGATTTTTATACGATTTATATGTAAAGATTCACAATGGAAACACATTGGGACGATTATAAGACAAAAGTAGTTTTCGTCAGTACCTACCTGCCCGTGCCGGGAGTAGTTTCTGTGTCGATTTTTTCATATCCTCAATTCTTTGTCAAAACTTGATTTTAATATGATTTGTATGTAAACATTCGCAATGGAAATACATTGGGACGATTAAAAGACAAAAGTAGTTTTCGTCAGTACCTACCTGCCCGTGCCGGGAGTAGTTTCTGTATCGATTTTTTCATATCCTCAATTCTTTGTCAAAACTTGATTTTAATATGATTTATATGTAAACATTCACAATGGAAACACATTGGGACGATTAAAAGACAAAAGTAGTTTTCGTCAGTACCTTCCTGCTCGTGCCGGGAGTAGTTTCTGTATCGATTTTTTCATATCCTCAATTCTTTGTCAAAACTTGATTTTTATACGATTTATATGTATAGATTCACAATGGAAACACATTGGGACAATTATAAGACAAAAGTAGTTTTCGTCAGTACCTACCTGCCCGTGCCGGGAGTAGTTTCTGTATCGATTTTTTAATATCCTCAATTCTTTGTCAAAACTTGATTTTTATACGATTTATATGTAAAGATTCACAATGGAAACTTATTGGGACGATTATAAGTCAAAAGTAGTTTTCGTCAGTCCCTACCTGCCCGTGCCGGGAGTAGTTTCTGTATCGATTTTTTCATATCCTCAATTCTTTGTCAAAACTTGATTTTTATACGATTTATATGTAAAGATTCACAATTGAAACACATTGGGACGATTATAAGACAAAAGTAGTTTTCGTCAGTACCTTCCTGCTCGTGCCGGGAGTAGTTTCTGTATCGATTTTTTCATATCCTCAATTCTTTGTCAAAACTTGATTTTTTTACGATTTATATGTAAAGATTCACAATGGAAACACATTGGGACAATTATAAGACAAAAGTAGTTTTCGTCAGTACCTACCTGCCCGTGCCGGGAGTAGTTTCTGTATCGATTTTTTAATATCCTCAATTCTTTGTCAAAACTTGATTTTTATACGATTTATATGTAAAGATTCACAATGGAAACTTATTGGGACGATTATAAGTCAAAAGTAGTTTTCGTCAGTCCCTACCTGCCCGTGCCGGGAGTAGTTTCTGTATCGATTTTTTCATATCCTCAATTTTTTTGTCAAAACTTGATTTTTATACGATTTATATGTAAAGATTCACAATTGAAACACATTGGGACGATTATAAGACAAAAGTAGTTTTCGTCAGTACCTACCTGCCCGTGCCGGGAGTAGTTTCTGTATCGATTTTTTCATATCCTCAATTCTTTGTCAAAACTTGATTTTTATACGATTTATATGTAAATATTCACAATGGAAACACATTGGGACGATTATAAGACAAAAGTAGTTTTCGTCAGTACCTACCTGCCCGTGCCGGGAGATGTTTCTGTATCGATTTTTTCATATCCTCAATTCTTTGTCAAAACTTGATTTTAATATGATTTATATGTAAAGATTCACAATGGAAACACATTGGGACGATTAAAAGACAAAAGTAGTTTTCGTCAGTACCTACCTGCCCGTGCCGGGAGTAGTTTCTGTATCGATTTTTTCATATCCTCAATTCTTTGTCAAAACTTGATTTTTATACGATTTATATGTAAAGATTCACAATTGAAACACATTGGGACGATTATAAGACAAAAGTAGTTTTCGTCAGTACCTTCCTGCTCGTGCCGGGAGTAGTTTCTGTATCGATTTTTTCATATCCTCAATTCTTTGTCAAAACTTGATTTTTTTACGATTTATATGTAAAGATTCACAATGGAAACACATTGGGACAATTATAAGACAAAAGTAGTTTTCGTCAGTACCTACCTGCCCGTGCCGGGAGTAGTTTCTGTATCGATTTTTTAATATCCTCAATTCTTTGTCAAAACTTGATTTTTATACGATTTATATGTAAAGATTCACAATGGAAACTTATTGGGACGATTATAAGTCAAAAGTAGTTTTCGTCAGTCCCTACCTGCCCGTGCCGGGAGTAGTTTCTGTATCGATTTTTTCATATCCTCAATTCTTTGTCAAAACTTGATTTTTATACGATTTATATGTAAAGATTCACAATTGAAACACATTGGGACGATTATAAGACAAAAGTAGTTTTCGTCAGTACCTACCTGCCCGTGCCGGGAGTAGTTTCTGTATCGATTTTTTCATATCCTCAATTCTTTGTCAAAACTTGATTTTTATACGATTTATATGTAAATATTCACAATGGAAACACATTGGGACGATTATAAGACAAAAGTAGTTTTCGTCAGTACCTACCTGCCCGTGCCGGGAGATGTTTCTGTATCGATTTTTTCATATCCTCAATTCTTTGTCAAAACTTGATTTTAATATGATTTATATGTAAAGATTCACAATGGAAACACATTGGGACGATTAAAAGACAAAAGTAGTTTTCGTCAGTACCTACCTGCCCGTGCCGGGAGTAGTTTCTGTATCGATTTTTTCATATCCTCAATTCTTTGTCAAAACTTGATTTTAATATGATTTATATGTAAAGATTCACAATGGAAACACATTGGGACGATTAAAAGACAAAAGTAGTTTTCGTCAGTACCTACCTGCCCGTGCCGGGAGTAGTTTCTGTATCGATTTTTTCATATCCTTAATTCTTTGTCGAAACTTGATTTTAATATGATTTATATGTAAAGATTCACAATGGAAACACATTGGGACGATTAAAAGACAAAAGTAGTTTTCGTCAGTACCTACCTGCCCGTGCCGGGAGTAGTTTCTGTATCGATTTTTTCATATCCTCAATTCTTTGTCAAAACTTGATTTTAATATGATTTATATGTAAAGATTCACAATGGAAACACATTGGGACGATTATAAGACAAAAGTAATTTTCGTCAGTACCTACCTACCCGTGCCGGGAGTAGTTTCTGTATCGATTTTTTCATATCCTCAATTCTTTGTCAAAACTTGATTTTTATACGATTTATATGTAAAGATTCACAATTGAAACACATTGGGACGATTATAAGACAAAAGTAGTTTTCGTCAGTACCTTCCTGCTCGTGCCGGGAGTAGTTTCTGTATCGATTTTTTCATATCCTCAATTCTTTGTCAAAACTTGATTTTTTTACGGTTTATATGTAAAGATTCACAATGGAAACACATTGGGACAATTATAAGACAAAAGTAGTTTTCGTCAGTACCTACCTGCCCGTGCCGGGAGTAGTTTCTGTATCGATTTTTTAATATCCTCAATTCTTTGTCAAAACTTGATTTTTATACGATTTATATGTAAAGATTCACAATGGAAACTTATTGGGACGATTATAAGTCAAAAGTAGTTTTCGTCAGTCCCTACCTGCCCGTGCCGGGAGTAGTTTCTGTATCGATTTTTTCATATCCTCAATTCTTTGTCAAAACTTGATTTTTATACGATTTATATGTAAAGATTCACAATTGAAACACATTGGGACGATTATAAGACAAAAGTAGTTTTCGTCAGTACCTACCTGCCCGTGCCGGGAGTAGTTTCTGTATCGATTTTTTCATATCCTCAATTCTTTGTCAAAACTTGATTTTTATACGATTTATATGTAAATATTCACAATGGAAACACATTGGGACGATTATAAGACAAAAGTAGTTTTCGTCAGTACCTACCTGCCCGTGCCGGGAGATGTTTCTGTATCGATTTTTTCATATCCTCAATTCTTTGTCAAAACTTGATTTTAATATGATTTATATGTAAAGATTCACAATGGAAACACATTGGGACGATTAAAAGACAAAAGTAGTTTTCGTCAGTACCTACCTGCCCGTGCCGGGAGTAGTTTCTGTATCGATTTTTTCATATCCTCAATTCTTTGTCAAAACTTGATTTTAATATGATTTATATGTAAAGATTCACAATGGAAACACATTGGGACGATTAAAAGACAAAAGTAGTTTTCGTCAGTACCTACCTGCCCGTGCCGGGAGTAGTTTCTGTATCGATTTTTTCATATCCTTAATTCTTTGTCGAAACTTGATTTTAATATGATTTATATGTAAAGATTCACAATGGAAACACATTGGGACGATTAAAAGACAAAAGTAGTTTTCGTCAGTACCTACCTGCCCGTGCCGGGAGTAGTTTCTGTATCGATTTTTTCATATCCTCAATTCTTTGTCAAAACTTGATTTTAATATGATTTATATGTAAAGATTCACAATGGAAACACATTGGGACGATTATAAGACAAAAGTAATTTTCGTCAGTACCTACCTACCCGTGCCGGGAGTAGTTTCTTTATCGATTTTTTCATATCCTCAATTCTTTGTCAAAACTTGATTTTTATACGATTTATATGTAAAGATTCACAATGGAAACACATTGGGACGATTATAAGACAAAAGTAGTTTTCGTCAGTACCTACCTGCCCGTGCCGGGAGTAGTTTCTGTATCGATTTTTTCATATCCTCAATTCTTTGTCAAAACTTGATTTTTATACGATTTATATGTAAATATTCACAATGGAAACACATTGGGACGATTATAAGACAAAAGTAGTTTTCGTCAGTACCTACCTGCCCGTGCCGGGAGATGTTTCTGTATCGATTTTTTCATATCCTCAATTCTTTGTCAAAACTTGATTTTAATATGATTTATATGTAAAGATTCACAATGGAAACACATTGGGACGATTATAAGACAAAAGTAGTTTTCGTCAGTACCTACCTGCCCGTGCCGGGAGTAGTTTCTGTATCGATTTTTTCATATCCTCAATTCTTTGTCAAAACTTGATTTTTATACGATTTATATGTAAAGATTCACAATTGAAACACATTGGGACGATTATAAGACAAAAGTAGTTTTCGTCAGTACCTTCCTGCTCGTGCCGGGAGTAGTTTCTGTATCGATTTTTTCATATCCTCAATTCTTTGTCAAAACTTGATTTTTTTACGATTTATATGTAAAGATTCACAATGGAAACACATTGGGACAATTATAAGACAAAAGTAGTTTTCGTCAGTACCTACCTGCCCGTGCCGGGAGTAGTTTCTGTATCGATTTTTTAATATCCTCAATTCTTTGTCAAAACTTGATTTTTATACGATTTATATGTAAAGATTCACAATGGAAACTTATTGGGACGATTATAAGTCAAAAGTAGTTTTCGTCAGTCCCTACCTGCCCGTGCCGGGAGTAGTTTCTGTATCGATTTTTTCATATCCTCAATTCTTTGTCAAAACTTGATTTTTATACGATTTATATGTAAAGATTCACAATTGAAACACATTGGGACGATTATAAGACAAAAGTAGTTTTCGTCAGTACCTACCTGCCCGTGCCGGGAGTAGTTTCTGTATCGATTTTTTCATATCCTCAATTCTTTGTCAAAACTTGATTTTTATACGATTTATATGTAAATATTCACAATGGAAACACATTGGGACGATTATAAGACAAAAGTAGTTTTCGTCAGTACCTACCTGCCCGTGCCGGGAGATGTTTCTGTATCGATTTTTTCATATCCTCAATTCTTTGTCAAAACTTGATTTTAATATGATTTATATGTAAAGATTCACAATGGAAACACATTGGGACGATTAAAAGACAAAAGTAGTTTTCGTCAGTACCTACCTGCCCGTGCCGGGAGTAGTTTCTGTATCGATTTTTTCATATCCTCAATTCTTTGTCAAAACTTGATTTTAATATGATTTATATGTAAAGATTCACAATGGAAACACATTGGGACGATTAAAAGACAAAAGTAGTTTTCGTCAGTACCTACCTGCCCGTGCCGGGAGTAGTTTCTGTATCGATTTTTTCATATCCTTAATTCTTTGTCGAAACTTGATTTTAATATGATTTATATGTAAAGATTCACAATGGAAACACATTGGGACGATTAAAAGACAAAAGTAGTTTTCGTCAGTACCTACCTGCCCGTGCCGGGAGTAGTTTCTGTATCGATTTTTTCATATCCTCAATTCTTTGTCAAAACTTGATTTTAATATGATTTATATGTAAAGATTCACAATGGAAACACATTGGGACGATTATAAGACAAAAGTAATTTTCGTCAGTACCTACCTACCCGTGCCGGGAGTAGTTTCTGTATCGATTTTTTCATATCCTCAATTCTTTGTCAAAACTTGATTTTTATACGATTTATATGTAAAGATTCACAATTGAAACACATTGGGACGATTATAAGACAAAAGTAGTTTTCGTCAGTACCTTCCTGCTCGTGCCGGGAGTAGTTTCTCTATCGATTTTTTCATATCCTCAATTCTTTGTCAAAACTTGATTTTTTTACGGTTTATATGTAAAGATTCACAATGGAAACACATTGGGACAATTATAAGACAAAAGTAGTTTTCGTCAGTACCTACCTGCCCGTGCCGGGAGTAGTTTCTGTATCGATTTTTTAATATCCTCAATTCTTTGTCAAAACTTGATTTTTATACGATTTATATGTAAAGATTCACAATGGAAACTTATTGGGACGATTATAAGTCAAAAGTAGTTTTCGTCAGTCCCTACCTGCCCGTGCCGGGAGTAGTTTCTGTATCGATTTTTTCATATCCTCAATTCTTTGTCAAAACTTGATTTTTATACGATTTATATGTAAAGATTCACAATTGAAACACATTGGGACGATTATAAGACAAAAGTAGTTTTCGTCAGTACCTACCTGCCCGTGCCGGGAGTAGTTTCTGTATCGATTTTTTCATATCCTCAATTCTTTGTCAAAACTTGATTTTTATACGATTTATATGTAAATATTCACAATGGAAACACATTGGGACGATTATAAGACAAAAGTAGTTTTCGTCAGTACCTACCTGCCCGTGCCGGGAGATGTTTCTGTATCGATTTTTTCATATCCTCAATTCTTTGTCAAAACTTGATTTTAATATGATTTATATGTAAAGATTCACAATGGAAACACATTGGGACGATTAAAAGACAAAAGTAGTTTTCGTCAGTACCTACCTGCCCGTGCCGGGAGTAGTTTCTGTATCGATTTTTTCATATCCTCAATTCTTTGTCAAAACTTGATTTTAATATGATTTATATGTAAAGATTCACAATGGAAACACATTGGGACGATTAAAAGACAAAAGTAGTTTTCGTCAGTACCTACCTGCCCGTGCCGGGAGTAGTTTCTGTATCGATTTTTTCATATCCTTAATTCTTTGTCGAAACTTGATTTTAATATGATTTATATGTAAAGATTCACAATGGAAACACATTGGGACGATTAAAAGACAAAAGTAGTTTTCGTCAGTACCTACCTGCCCGTGCCGGGAGTAGTTTCTGTATCGATTTTTTCATATCCTCAATTCTTTGTCAAAACTTGATTTTAATATGATTTATATGTAAAGATTCACAATGGAAACACATTGGGACGATTATAAGACAAAAGTAATTTTCGTCAGTACCTACCTACCCGTGCCGGGAGTAGTTTCTTTATCGATTTTTTCATATCCTCAATTCTTTGTCAAAACTTGATTTTTATACGATTTATATGTAAAGATTCACAATGGAAACACATTGGGACGATTATAAGACAAAAGTAGTTTTCGTCAGTACCTACCTGCCCGTGCCGGGAGTAGTTTCTGTATCGATTTTTTCATATCCTCAATTCTTTGTCAAAACTTGATTTTAATACGATTTATATGTAAAGATTCACAATGGAAACACATTGGGACGATTAAAAGACAAAAGTAGTTTACGTCAGTACCTACCTGCCCGTGCCGAGATTAGTTTCTGTATCGATTTTTTCTTATCCTCAATTCTTTGTCAAAACTTGATTTTTATACGATTTATATGTAAAGATTCACAATGGAAACACATTGGGACGATTATAAGACAAAAGTAATTTTCGTCAGTACCTACCTGCCCGTGCCGGGAGTAGTTTCTTTATCGATTTTTTCATATCCTCAATTCTTTGTCAAAACTTGATTTTTATACGATTTATATGTAAAGATTCACAATGGAAACACATTGGGACGATTATAAGACAAAAGTAGTTTTCGTCAGTACCTACCTGCCCGTGCCGGGAGTAGTTTCTGTATCGATTTTTTCATATCCTCAATTCTTTGTCAAAACTTGATTTTTATACGATTTATATGTAAAGATTCACAATTGAAACACATTGGGACGATTATAAGACAAAAGTAGTTTTCGTCAGTACCTTCCTGCTCGTGCCGGGAGTAGTTTCTGTATCGATTTTTTCATATCCTCAATTCTTTGTCAAAACTTGATTTTTTTACGATTTATATGTAAAGATTCACAATGGAAACACATTGGGACAATTATAAGACAAAAGTAGTTTTCGTCAGTACCTACCTGCCCGTGCCGGGAGTAGTTTCTGTATCGATTTTTCATATCCTCAATTCTTTGTCAAAACTTGATTTTTATACGATTTATATGTAAAGATTCACAATGGAAACACATAGGGACGATTATAAGACAAAAGTAGTTTTCGTCAGTACCTACCTGCCCGTGCCGGGAGTAGTTTCTGTATCGATTTTTTCATATCCTCAATTCTTTGTCAAAACTTGATTTTTATACGATTTATATGTAAAGATTCACAATGGAAACACATTGGGACGATTATAAGACAAAAGTAGTTTTCGTCAGTACCTACCTGCCCGTGCCGGGAGTAGTTTCTGTGTCGATTTTTTCATATCCTCAATTCTTTGTCAAAACTTGATTTTAATATGATTTGTATGTAAACATTCGCAATGGAAATACATTGGGACGATTAAAAGACAAAAGTAGTTTTCGTCAGTACCTACCTGCCCGTGCCGGGAGTAGTTTCTGTATCGATTTTTTCATATCCTCAATTCTTTGTCAAAACTTGATTTTAATATGATTTATATGTAAACATTCACAATGGAAACACATTGGGACGATTAAAAGACAAAAGTAGTTTTCGTCAGTACCTTCCTGCTCGTGCCGGGAGTAGTTTCTGTATCGATTTTTTCATATCCTCAATTCTTTGTCAAAACTTGATTTTTATACGATTTATATGTATAGATTCACAATGGAAACACATTGGGACAATTATAAGACAAAAGTAGTTTTCGTCAGTACCTACCTGCCCGTGCCGGGAGTAGTTTCTGTATCGATTTTTTAATATCCTCAATTCTTTGTCAAAACTTGATTTTTATACGATTTATATGTAAAGATTCACAATGGAAACTTATTGGGACGATTATAAGTCAAAAGTAGTTTTCGTCAGTCCCTACCTGCCCGTGCCGGGAGTAGTTTCTGTATCGATTTTTTCATATCCTCAATTCTTTGTCAAAACTTGATTTTTATACGATTTATATGTAAAGATTCACAATTGAAACACATTGGGACGATTATAAGACAAAAGTAGTTTTCGTCAGTACCTTCCTGCTCGTGCCGGGAGTAGTTTCTGTATCGATTTTTTCATATCCTCAATTCTTTGTCAAAACTTGATTTTTTTACGATTTATATGTAAAGATTCACAATGGAAACACATTGGGACAATTATAAGACAAAAGTAGTTTTCGTCAGTACCTACCTGCCCGTGCCGGGAGTAGTTTCTGTATCGATTTTTTAATATCCTCAATTCTTTGTCAAAACTTGATTTTTATACGATTTATATGTAAAGATTCACAATGGAAACTTATTGGGACGATTATAAGTCAAAAGTAGTTTTCGTCAGTCCCTACCTGCCCGTGCCGGGAGTAGTTTCTGTATCGATTTTTTCATATCCTCAATTCTTTGTCAAAACTTGATTTTTATACGATTTATATGTAAAGATTCACAATTGAAACACATTGGGACGATTATAAGACAAAAGTAGTTTTCGTCAGTACCTACCTGCCCGTGCCGGGAGTAGTTTCTGTATCGATTTTTTCATATCCTCAATTCTTTGTCAAAACTTGATTTTTATACGATTTATATGTAAATATTCACAATGGAAACACATTGGGACGATTATAAGACAAAAGTAGTTTTCGTCAGTACCTACCTGCCCGTGCCGGGAGATGTTTCTGTATCGATTTTTTCATATCCTCAATTCTTTGTCAAAACTTGATTTTAATATGATTTATATGTAAAGATTCACAATGGAAACACATTGGGACGATTAAAAGACAAAAGTAGTTTTCGTCAGTACCTACCTGCCCGTGCCGGGAGTAGTTTCTGTATCGATTTTTTCATATCCTCAATTCTTTGTCAAAACTTGATTTTAATATGATTTATATGTAAAGATTCACAATGGAAACACATTGGGACGATTAAAAGACAAAAGTAGTTTTCGTCAGTACCTACCTGCCCGTGCCGGGAGTAGTTTCTGTATCGATTTTTTCATATCCTTAATTCTTTGTCGAAACTTGATTTTAATATGATTTATATGTAAAGATTCACAATGGAAACACATTGGGACGATTAAAAGACAAAAGTAGTTTTCGTCAGTACCTACCTGCCCGTGCCGGGAGTAGTTTCTGTATCGATTTTTTCATATCCTCAATTCTTTGTCAAAACTTGATTTTAATATGATTTATATGTAAAGATTCACAATGGAAACACATTGGGACGATTATAAGACAAAAGTAATTTTCGTCAGTACCTACCTACCCGTGCCGGGAGTAGTTTCTTTATCGATTTTTTCATATCCTCAATTCTTTGTCAAAACTTGATTTTTATACGATTTATATGTAAAGATTCACAATGGAAACACATTGGGACGATTATAAGACAAAAGTAGTTTTCGTCAGTACCTACCTGCCCGTGCCGGGAGTAGTTTCTGTATCGATTTTTTCATATCCTCAATTCTTTGTCAAAACTTGATTTTAATACGATTTATATGTAAAGATTCACAATGGAAACACATTGGGACGATTAAAAGACAAAAGTAGTTTACGTCAGTACCTACCTGCCCGTGCCGAGATTAGTTTCTGTATCGATTTTTTCTTATCCTCAATTCTTTGTCAAAACTTGATTTTTATACGATTTATATGTAAAGATTCACAATGGAAACACATTGGGACGATTATAAGACAAAAGTAATTTTCGTCAGTACCTACCTGCCCGTGCCGGGAGTAGTTTCTTTATCGATTTTTTCATATCCTCAATTCTTTGTCAAAACTTGATTTTTATACGATTTATATGTAAAGATTCACAATGGAAACACATTGGGACGATTATAAGACAAAAGTAGTTTTCGTCAGTACCTACCTGCCCGTGCCGGGAGTAGTTTCTGTATCGATTTTTTCATATCCTCAATTCTTTGTCAAAACTTGATTTTTATACGATTTATATGTAAAGATTCACAATTGAAACACATTGGGACGATTATAAGACAAAAGTAGTTTTCGTCAGTACCTTCCTGCTCGTGCCGGGAGTAGTTTCTGTATCGATTTTTTCATATCCTCAATTCTTTGTCAAAACTTGATTTTTTTACGATTTATATGTAAAGATTCACAATGGAAACACATTGGGACAATTATAAGACAAAAGTAGTTTTCGTCAGTACCTACCTGCCCGTGCCGGGAGTAGTTTCTGTATCGATTTTTCATATCCTCAATTCTTTGTCAAAACTTGATTTTTATACGATTTATATGTAAAGATTCACAATGGAAACACATAGGGACGATTATAAGACAAAAGTAGTTTTCGTCAGTACCTACCTGCCCGTGCCGGGAGTAGTTTCTGTATCGATTTTTTCATATCCTCAATTCTTTGTCAAAACTTGATTTTTATACGATTTATATGTAAAGATTCACAATGGAAACACATTGGGACGATTATAAGACAAAAGTAGTTTTCGTCAGTACCTACCTGCCCGTGCCGGGAGTAGTTTCTGTGTCGATTTTTTCATATCCTCAATTCTTTGTCAAAACTTGATTTTAATATGATTTGTATGTAAACATTCGCAATGGAAATACATTGGGACGATTAAAAGACAAAAGTAGTTTTCGTCAGTACCTACCTGCCCGTGCCGGGAGTAGTTTCTGTATCGATTTTTTCATATCCTCAATTCTTTGTCAAAACTTGATTTTAATATGATTTATATGTAAACATTCACAATGGAAACACATTGGGACGATTAAAAGACAAAAGTAGTTTTCGTCAGTACCTTCCTGCTCGTGCCGGGAGTAGTTTCTGTATCGATTTTTTCATATCCTCAATTCTTTGTCAAAACTTGATTTTTATACGATTTATATGTATAGATTCACAATGGAAACACATTGGGACAATTATAAGACAAAAGTAGTTTTCGTCAGTACCTACCTGCCCGTGCCGGGAGTAGTTTCTGTATCGATTTTTTAATATCCTCAATTCTTTGTCAAAACTTGATTTTTATACGATTTATATGTAAAGATTCACAATGGAAACTTATTGGGACGATTATAAGTCAAAAGTAGTTTTCGTCAGTCCCTACCTGCCCGTGCCGGGAGTAGTTTCTGTATCGATTTTTTCATATCCTCAATTCTTTGTCAAAACTTGATTTTTATACGATTTATATGTAAAGATTCACAATTGAAACACATTGGGACGATTATAAGACAAAAGTAGTTTTCGTCAGTACCTTCCTGCTCGTGCCGGGAGTAGTTTCTGTATCGATTTTTTCATATCCTCAATTCTTTGTCAAAACTTGATTTTTTTACGATTTATATGTAAAGATTCACAATGGAAACACATTGGGACAATTATAAGACAAAAGTAGTTTTCGTCAGTACCTACCTGCCCGTGCCGGGAGTAGTTTCTGTATCGATTTTTTAATATCCTCAATTCTTTGTCAAAACTTGATTTTTATACGATTTATATGTAAAGATTCACAATGGAAACTTATTGGGACGATTATAAGTCAAAAGTAGTTTTCGTCAGTCCCTACCTGCCCGTGCCGGGAGTAGTTTCTGTATCGATTTTTTCATATCCTCAATTCTTTGTCAAAACTTGATTTTTATACGATTTATATGTAAAGATTCACAATTGAAACACATTGGGACGATTATAAGACAAAAGTAGTTTTCGTCAGTACCTACCTGCCCGTGCCGGGAGTAGTTTCTGTATCGATTTTTTCATATCCTCAATTCTTTGTCAAAACTTGATTTTTATACGATTTATATGTAAATATTCACAATGGAAACACATTGGGACGATTATAAGACAAAAGTAGTTTTCGTCAGTACCTACCTGCCCGTGCCGGGAGATGTTTCTGTATCGATTTTTTCATATCCTCAATTCTTTGTCAAAACTTGATTTTAATATGATTTATATGTAAAGATTCACAATGGAAACACATTGGGACGATTAAAAGACAAAAGTAGTTTTCGTCAGTACCTACCTGCCCGTGCCGGGAGTAGTTTCTGTATCGATTTTTTCATATCCTCAATTCTTTGTCAAAACTTGATTTTAATATGATTTATATGTAAAGATTCACAATGGAAACACATTGGGACGATTAAAAGACAAAAGTAGTTTTCGTCAGTACCTACCTGCCCGTGCCGGGAGTAGTTTCTGTATCGATTTTTTCATATCCTTAATTCTTTGTCGAAACTTGATTTTAATATGATTTATATGTAAAGATTCACAATGGAAACACATTGGGACGATTAAAAGACAAAAGTAGTTTTCGTCAGTACCTACCTGCCCGTGCCGGGAGTAGTTTCTGTATCGATTTTTTCATATCCTCAATTCTTTGTCAAAACTTGATTTTAATATGATTTATATGTAAAGATTCACAATGGAAACACATTGGGACGATTATAAGACAAAAGTAATTTTCGTCAGTACCTACCTGCCCGTGCCGGGAGTAGTTTCTTTATCGATTTTTTCATATCCTCAATTCTTTGTCAAAACTTGATTTTTATACGATTTATATGTAAAGATTCACAATGGAAACACATTGGGACGATTATAAGACAAAAGTAGTTTTCGTCAGTACCTACCTGCCCGTGCCGGGAGTAGTTTCTGTATCGATTTTTTCATATCCTCAATTCTTTGTCAAAACTTGATTTTTATACGATTTATATGTAAAGATTCACAATGGAAACACATTGGGACAATTATAAGACAAAAGTAGTTTTCGTCAGTACCTACCTGCCCGTGCCGGGAGTAGTTTCTGTATCGATTTTTTAATATCCTCAATTCTTTGTCAAAACTTGATTTTTATACGATTTATATGTAAAGATTCACAATGGAAACTTATTGGGACGATTATAAGTCAAAAGTAGTTTTCGTCAGTCCCTACCTGCCCGTGCCGGGAGTAGTTTCTGTATCGATTTTTTCATATCCTCAATTCTTTGTCAAAACTTGATTTTTATACGATTTATATGTAAAGATTCACAATTGAAACACATTGGGACGATTATAAGACAAAAGTAGTTTTCGTCAGTACCTACCTGCCCGTGCCGGGAGTAGTTTCTGTATCGATTTTTTCATATCCTCAATTCTTTGTCAAAACTTGATTTTTATACGATTTATATGTAAATATTCACAATGGAAACACATTGGGACGATTATAAGACAAAAGTAGTTTTCGTCAGTACCTACCTGCCCGTGCCGGGAGATGTTTCTGTATCGATTTTTTCATATCCTCAATTCTTTGTCAAAACTTGATTTTAATATGATTTATATGTAAAGATTCACAATGGAAACACATTGGGACGATTAAAAGACAAAAGTAGTTTTCGTCAGTACCTACCTGCCCGTGCCGGGAGTAGTTTCTGTATCGATTTTTTCATATCCTCAATTCTTTGTCAAAACTTGATTTTAATATGATTTATATGTAAAGATTCACAATGGAAACACATTGGGACGATTAAAAGACAAAAGTAGTTTTCGTCAGTACCTACCTGCCCGTGCCGGGAGTAGTTTCTGTATCGATTTTTTCATATCCTTAATTCTTTGTCGAAACTTGATTTTAATATGATTTATATGTAAAGATTCACAATGGAAACACATTGGGACGATTAAAAGACAAAAGTAGTTTTCGTCAGTACCTACCTGCCCGTGCCGGGAGTAGTTTCTGTATCGATTTTTTCATATCCTCAATTCTTTGTCAAAACTTGATTTTAATATGATTTATATGTAAAGATTCACAATGGAAACACATTGGGACGATTATAAGACAAAAGTAATTTTCGTCAGTACCTACCTACCCGTGCCGGGAGTAGTTTCTTTATCGATTTTTTCATATCCTCAATTCTTTGTCAAAACTTGATTTTTATACGATTTATATGTAAAGATTCACAATGGAAACACATTGGGACGATTATAAGACAAAAGTAGTTTTCGTCAGTACCTACCTGCCCGTGCCGGGAGTAGTTTCTGTATCGATTTTTTCATATCCTCAATTCTTTGTCAAAACTTGATTTTAATACGATTTATATGTAAAGATTCACAATGGAAACACATTGGGACGATTAAAAGACAAAAGTAGTTTACGTCAGTACCTACCTGCCCGTGCCGAGATTAGTTTCTGTATCGATTTTTTCTTATCCTCAATTCTTTGTCAAAACTTGATTTTTATACGATTTATATGTAAAGATTCACAATGGAAACACATTGGGACGATTATAAGACAAAAGTAATTTTCGTCAGTACCTACCTGCCCGTGCCGGGAGTAGTTTCTTTATCGATTTTTTCATATCCTCAATTCTTTGTCAAAACTTGATTTTTATACGATTTATATGTAAAGATTCACAATGGAAACACATTGGGACGATTATAAGACAAAAGTAGTTTTCGTCAGTACCTACCTGCCCGTGCCGGGAGTAGTTTCTGTATCGATTTTTTCATATCCTCAATTCTTTGTCAAAACTTGATTTTTATACGATTTATATGTAAAGATTCACAATTGAAACACATTGGGACGATTATAAGACAAAAGTAGTTTTCGTCAGTACCTTCCTGCTCGTGCCGGGAGTAGTTTCTGTATCGATTTTTTCATATCCTCAATTCTTTGTCAAAACTTGATTTTTTTACGATTTATATGTAAAGATTCACAATGGAAACACATTGGGACAATTATAAGACAAAAGTAGTTTTCGTCAGTACCTACCTGCCCGTGCCGGGAGTAGTTTCTGTATCGATTTTTCATATCCTCAATTCTTTGTCAAAACTTGATTTTTATACGATTTATATGTAAAGATTCACAATGGAAACACATAGGGACGATTATAAGACAAAAGTAGTTTTCGTCAGTACCTACCTGCCCGTGCCGGGAGTAGTTTCTGTATCGATTTTTTCATATCCTCAATTCTTTGTCAAAACTTGATTTTTATACGATTTATATGTAAAGATTCACAATGGAAACACATTGGGACGATTATAAGACAAAAGTAGTTTTCGTCAGTACCTACCTGCCCGTGCCGGGAGTAGTTTCTGTGTCGATTTTTTCATATCCTCAATTCTTTGTCAAAACTTGATTTTAATATGATTTGTATGTAAACATTCGCAATGGAAATACATTGGGACGATTAAAAGACAAAAGTAGTTTTCGTCAGTACCTACCTGCCCGTGCCGGGAGTAGTTTCTGTATCGATTTTTTCATATCCTCAATTCTTTGTCAAAACTTGATTTTAATATGATTTATATGTAAACATTCACAATGGAAACACATTGGGACGATTAAAAGACAAAAGTAGTTTTCGTCAGTACCTTCCTGCTCGTGCCGGGAGTAGTTTCTGTATCGATTTTTTCATATCCTCAATTCTTTGTCAAAACTTGATTTTTATACGATTTATATGTATAGATTCACAATGGAAACACATTGGGACAATTATAAGACAAAAGTAGTTTTCGTCAGTACCTACCTGCCCGTGCCGGGAGTAGTTTCTGTATCGATTTTTTAATATCCTCAATTCTTTGTCAAAACTTGATTTTTATACGATTTATATGTAAAGATTCACAATGGAAACTTATTGGGACGATTATAAGTCAAAAGTAGTTTTCGTCAGTCCCTACCTGCCCGTGCCGGGAGTAGTTTCTGTATCGATTTTTTCATATCCTCAATTCTTTGTCAAAACTTGATTTTTATACGATTTATATGTAAAGATTCACAATTGAAACACATTGGGACGATTATAAGACAAAAGTAGTTTTCGTCAGTACCTTCCTGCTCGTGCCGGGAGTAGTTTCTGTATCGATTTTTTCATATCCTCAATTCTTTGTCAAAACTTGATTTTTTTACGATTTATATGTAAAGATTCACAATGGAAACACATTGGGACAATTATAAGACAAAAGTAGTTTTCGTCAGTACCTACCTGCCCGTGCCGGGAGTAGTTTCTGTATCGATTTTTTAATATCCTCAATTCTTTGTCAAAACTTGATTTTTATACGATTTATATGTAAAGATTCACAATGGAAACTTATTGGGACGATTATAAGTCAAAAGTAGTTTTCGTCAGTCCCTACCTGCCCGTGCCGGGAGTAGTTTCTGTATCGATTTTTTCATATCCTCAATTCTTTGTCAAAACTTGATTTTTATACGATTTATATGTAAAGATTCACAATTGAAACACATTGGGACGATTATAAGACAAAAGTAGTTTTCGTCAGTACCTACCTGCCCGTGCCGGGAGTAGTTTCTGTATCGATTTTTTCATATCCTCAATTCTTTGTCAAAACTTGATTTTTATACGATTTATATGTAAATATTCACAATGGAAACACATTGGGACGATTATAAGACAAAAGTAGTTTTCGTCAGTACCTACCTGCCCGTGCCGGGAGATGTTTCTGTATCGATTTTTTCATATCCTCAATTCTTTGTCAAAACTTGATTTTAATATGATTTATATGTAAAGATTCACAATGGAAACACATTGGGACGATTAAAAGACAAAAGTAGTTTTCGTCAGTACCTACCTGCCCGTGCCGGGAGTAGTTTCTGTATCGATTTTTTCATATCCTCAATTCTTTGTCAAAACTTGATTTTAATATGATTTATATGTAAAGATTCACAATGGAAACACATTGGGACGATTAAAAGACAAAAGTAGTTTTCGTCAGTACCTACCTGCCCGTGCCGGGAGTAGTTTCTGTATCGATTTTTTCATATCCTTAATTCTTTGTCGAAACTTGATTTTAATATGATTTATATGTAAAGATTCACAATGGAAACACATTGGGACGATTAAAAGACAAAAGTAGTTTTCGTCAGTACCTACCTGCCCGTGCCGGGAGTAGTTTCTGTATCGATTTTTTCATATCCTCAATTCTTTGTCAAAACTTGATTTTAATATGATTTATATGTAAAGATTCACAATGGAAACACATTGGGACGATTATAAGACAAAAGTAATTTTCGTCAGTACCTACCTACCCGTGCCGGGAGTAGTTTCTTTATCGATTTTTTCATATCCTCAATTCTTTGTCAAAACTTGATTTTTATACGATTTATATGTAAAGATTCACAATGGAAACACATTGGGACGATTATAAGACAAAAGTAGTTTTCGTCAGTACCTACCTGCCCGTGCCGGGAGTAGTTTCTGTATCGATTTTTTCATATCCTCAATTCTTTGTCAAAACTTGATTTTAATACGATTTATATGTAAAGATTCACAATGGAAACACATTGGGACGATTAAAAGACAAAAGTAGTTTACGTCAGTACCTACCTGCCCGTGCCGAGATTAGTTTCTGTATCGATTTTTTCTTATCCTCAATTCTTTGTCAAAACTTGATTTTTATACGATTTATATGTAAAGATTCACAATGGAAACACATTGGGACGATTATAAGACAAAAGTAATTTTCGTCAGTACCTACCTGCCCGTGCCGGGAGTAGTTTCTTTATCGATTTTTTCATATCCTCAATTCTTTGTCAAAACTTGATTTTTATACGATTTATATGTAAAGATTCACAATGGAAACACATTGGGACGATTATAAGACAAAAGTAGTTTTCGTCAGTACCTACCTGCCCGTGCCGGGAGTAGTTTCTGTATCGATTTTTTCATATCCTCAATTCTTTGTCAAAACTTGATTTTTATACGATTTATATGTAAAGATTCACAATTGAAACACATTGGGACGATTATAAGACAAAAGTAGTTTTCGTCAGTACCTTCCTGCTCGTGCCGGGAGTAGTTTCTGTATCGATTTTTTCATATCCTCAATTCTTTGTCAAAACTTGATTTTTTTACGATTTATATGTAAAGATTCACAATGGAAACACATTGGGACAATTATAAGACAAAAGTAGTTTTCGTCAGTACCTACCTGCCCGTGCCGGGAGTAGTTTCTGTATCGATTTTTCATATCCTCAATTCTTTGTCAAAACTTGATTTTTATACGATTTATATGTAAAGATTCACAATGGAAACACATAGGGACGATTATAAGACAAAAGTAGTTTTCGTCAGTACCTACCTGCCCGTGCCGGGAGTAGTTTCTGTATCGATTTTTTCATATCCTCAATTCTTTGTCAAAACTTGATTTTTATACGATTTATATGTAAAGATTCACAATGGAAACACATTGGGACGATTATAAGACAAAAGTAGTTTTCGTCAGTACCTACCTGCCCGTGCCGGGAGTAGTTTCTGTGTCGATTTTTTCATATCCTCAATTCTTTGTCAAAACTTGATTTTAATATGATTTGTATGTAAACATTCGCAATGGAAATACATTGGGACGATTAAAAGACAAAAGTAGTTTTCGTCAGTACCTACCTGCCCGTGCCGGGAGTAGTTTCTGTATCGATTTTTTCATATCCTCAATTCTTTGTCAAAACTTGATTTTAATATGATTTATATGTAAACATTCACAATGGAAACACATTGGGACGATTAAAAGACAAAAGTAGTTTTCGTCAGTACCTTCCTGCTCGTGCCGGGAGTAGTTTCTGTATCGATTTTTTCATATCCTCAATTCTTTGTCAAAACTTGATTTTTATACGATTTATATGTATAGATTCACAATGGAAACACATTGGGACAATTATAAGACAAAAGTAGTTTTCGTCAGTACCTACCTGCCCGTGCCGGGAGTAGTTTCTGTATCGATTTTTTAATATCCTCAATTCTTTGTCAAAACTTGATTTTTATACGATTTATATGTAAAGATTCACAATGGAAACTTATTGGGACGATTATAAGTCAAAAGTAGTTTTCGTCAGTCCCTACCTGCCCGTGCCGGGAGTAGTTTCTGTATCGATTTTTTCATATCCTCAATTCTTTGTCAAAACTTGATTTTTATACGATTTATATGTAAAGATTCACAATTGAAACACATTGGGACGATTATAAGACAAAAGTAGTTTTCGTCAGTACCTTCCTGCTCGTGCCGGGAGTAGTTTCTGTATCGATTTTTTCATATCCTCAATTCTTTGTCAAAACTTGATTTTTTTACGATTTATATGTAAAGATTCACAATGGAAACACATTGGGACAATTATAAGACAAAAGTAGTTTTCGTCAGTACCTACCTGCCCGTGCCGGGAGTAGTTTCTGTATCGATTTTTTAATATCCTCAATTCTTTGTCAAAACTTGATTTTTATACGATTTATATGTAAAGATTCACAATGGAAACTTATTGGGACGATTATAAGTCAAAAGTAGTTTTCGTCAGTCCCTACCTGCCCGTGCCGGGAGTAGTTTCTGTATCGATTTTTTCATATCCTCAATTCTTTGTCAAAACTTGATTTTTATACGATTTATATGTAAAGATTCACAATTGAAACACATTGGGACGATTATAAGACAAAAGTAGTTTTCGTCAGTACCTACCTGCCCGTGCCGGGAGTAGTTTCTGTATCGATTTTTTCATATCCTCAATTCTTTGTCAAAACTTGATTTTTATACGATTTATATGTAAATATTCACAATGGAAACACATTGGGACGATTATAAGACAAAAGTAGTTTTCGTCAGTACCTACCTGCCCGTGCCGGGAGTAGTTTCTGTATCGATTTTTTCATATCTTCAATTCTTTGTCAAAACTTGATTTTTATACGATTTATATGTAAAGATTCACAATGGAAACACATTGGGACGAATATAAGACAAAAGTAGTTTTCGTCAGTACCTACCTGCCCTTGCCGGGAGTAGTTTCTGTGTCGATTTTTTCATATCCTCAATTCTTTGTCAAAACTTGATTTTTATACGATTTATATGTAAAGATTCACAATGGAAACACATTGGGACGATTATAAGACAAAAGTAGTTTTCGTCAGTACCTACCTGCCCGTGCCGGGAGTAGTTTCTGTATCGATTTTTTCATATCCTCAATTCTTTGTCAAAACTTGATTTTTATACGATTTATATGTAAAGATTCACAATGGAAACACATTGGGACGATTATAAGACGAAAGTAGTTTTCGTCAGTACCTACCTGCCCGTGCCGGGAGTAGTTTCTGTATCGATTTTTTCATATCCTCAATTCTTTGTCAAAACTTGATTTTTATACGATTTATATGTAAAGATTCACAATGGAAACACATTGGGACGATTATAAGACAAAAGTAGTTTTCGTCAGTACCTACCTGCCCGTGCCGGGAGTAGTTTCTGTGTCGATTTTTTCATATCCTCAATTCTTTGTCAAAACTTGATTTTAATATGATTTGTATGTAAACATTCGCAATGGAAATACATTGGGACGATTAAAAGACAAAAGTCGTTTTCGTCAGTACCTACCTGCCCGTGCCGGGAGTAGTTTCTGTATTGATTTTTTCATATCCTCAATTCTTTGTCAAAACTTGATTTTAATATGATTTATATGTAAACATTCACAATGGAAACACATTGGGACGATTAAAAGACAAAAGTAGTTTTCGTCAGTACCTACCTGCCCGTGCCGGGAGTAGTTTCTGTATCGATTTTTTCATATCCTTAATTCTTTGTCGAAACTTGATTTTAATATGATTGATATGTAAAGATTCACAATGGAAACACATTGGGACGATTAAAAGACAAAAGTAGTTTTCGTCCGTACCTACCTGCCCGTGCCGGGAGTAGTTTCTGTATCGATTTTTTCATATCCTCAATTCTTTGTCAAAACTTGATTTTAATATGATTTATATGTAAAGATTCACAATGGAAACACATTGGGACGATTATAAGACAAAAGTAATTTTCGTCAGTACCTACCTGCCCGTGCCGGGAGTAGTTTCTTTATCGATTTTTTCATATCCTCAATTCTTTGTCAAAACTTGATTTTTATACGATTTATATGTAAAGATTCACAATGGAAATACATTGGGACGATTATAAGACAAAAGTAGTTTTCGTCAGTACCTACCTGCCCGTGCCGGGAGTAGTTTCTGTATCGATTTTTTCATATCCTCAATTCTTTGTCAAAACTTGATTTTAATACGATTTATATGTAAAGATTCACAATGGAAACACATTGGGACGATTAAAAGACAAAAGTAGTTTACGTCAGTACCTACCTGCCCGTGCCGAGATTAGTTTCTGTATCGATTTTTTCTTATCCTCAATTCTTTGTCAAAACTTGATTTTTATACGATTTATATGTAAAGATTCACAATGGAAACACATTGGGACGATTATAAGACAAAAGTAGTTTTCGTCAGTGCACCTGCCCGTGCCGGGAGTAGTTTCTGTATCGATTTTTTAATATCCTCAATTCTTTGTCAATACTTGATTTTTATACGATTTATATGTAAAGATTCTTAATGGAAACACATTGGGACGATTATAAGACAAAAGTAGTTTTCGTCAGTACCTACCTGCCCGTGCCGAGAGTAGTTTCTGTATCGATTTTTTCTTATCCTCAATTCTTTGTCAAAACTTGATTTTTATACGATTTATATGTAAAGATTCACAATGGAAACACATTGGGACGATTATAAGACAAAAGTAGTTTTCGTCAGTACCTACCTGCCCGTGCCGGGAGTAGTTTCTGTATCGATTTTTTCATATCCTCAATTCTTTGTCAAAACTTGATTTTTATACGATTTATATGTAAAGATTCACAATGGAAACACATTGGGACGATTATAAGACAAAAGTAGTTTTCGTCAGTACCTACCTGCCCGTGCCGGGAGTAGTTTCTGTATCGATTTTTTCATATCCTCAATTCTTTGTCAAAACTTGATTTTTATACGATTTATATGTAAAGATTCACAATGGATACACATTGGGACGATTATAAGACAAAAGTAATTTTCGTCAGTACCTACCTGCCCGTGCCGGGAGTAGTTTCTGTATCGATTGTTTCATATCCTCAATTCTTTGTCAAAACTTGATTTTGATACGATTTATATGTAAAGATTCACAATGGAAACACATTGAGACGATTATAAGACAAAAGTAGTTTTCGTCAGTACCTACCTGCCCGTGCCGGGAGTAGTTTCTGTATCGATTTTTCATATCCTCAATTCTTTGTCAAAACTTGATTTTTATACGATTTATATGTAAAGATTCACAATGGAAACACATAGGGACGATTATAAGACAAAAGTAGTTTTCGTCAGTACCTACCTGCCCGTGCCGGGAGTAGTTTCTGTATCGATTTTTTCATATCCTCAATTCTTTGTCAAAACTTGATTTTTATACGATTTATATGTAAAGATTCACAATGGAAACACATTGGGACGATTATAAGACAAAAGTAGTTTTCGTCAGTACCTACCTGCCCGTGCCGGGAGTAGTTTCTGTGTCGATTTTTTCATATCCTCAATTCTTTGTCAAAACTTGATTTTAATATGATTTGTATGTAAACATTCGCAATGGAAATACATTGGGACGATTAAAAGACAAAAGTAGTTTTCGTCAGTACCTACCTGCCCGTGCCGGGAGTAGTTTCTGTATCGATTTTTTCATATCCTCAATTCTTTGTCAAAACTTGATTTTAATATGATTTATATGTAAACATTCACAATGGAAACACATTGGGACGATTAAAAGACAAAAGTAGTTTTCGTCAGTACCTTCCTGCTCGTGCCGGGAGTAGTTTCTGTATCGATTTTTTCATATCCTCAATTCTTTGTCAAAACTTGATTTTTATACGATTTATATGTATAGATTCACAATGGAAACACATTGGGACAATTATAAGACAAAAGTAGTTTTCGTCAGTACCTACCTGCCCGTGCCGGGAGTAGTTTCTGTATCGATTTTTTAATATCCTCAATTCTTTGTCAAAACTTGATTTTTATACGATTTATATGTAAAGATTCACAATGGAAACTTATTGGGAAAATTATAAGTCAAAAGTAGTTTTCGTCAGTCCCTACCTGCCCGTGCCGGGAGTAGTTTCTGTATCGATTTTTTCATATCCTCAATTCTTTGTCAAAACTTGATTTTTATACGATTTATATGTAAAGATTCACAATGGAAACACATTGGGACGATTATAAGACAAAAGTAGTTTTCGTCAGTACCTACCTGCCCGTGCCGGGAGAAGTTTCTGTATCGATTTTTTCATATCCTCAATTCTTTGTCAAAACTTGATTTTAATATGATTTATATGTAAAGATTCACAATGGAAACACATTGGGACGATTAAAAGACAAAAGTAGTTTTCGTCAGTACCTACCTGCCCGTGCCGGGAGTAGTTTCTGTATCGATTTTTTCATATCCTTAATTCTTTGTCGAAACTTGATTTTAATATGATTTATATGTAAAGATTCACAATGGAAACACATTGGGACGATTAAAAGACAAAAGTAGTTTTCGTCAGTACCTACCTGCCCGTGCCGGGAGTAGTTTCTGTATCGATTTTTTCATATCCTTAATTCTTTGTCGAAACTTGATTTTAATATGATTTATATGTAAAGATTCACAATGGAAACACATTGGGACGATTAAAAGACAAAAGTAGTTTTCGTCAGTACCTACCTGCCCGTGCCGGGAGTAGTTTCTGTATCGATTTTTTCATATCCTCAATTCTTTGTCAAAACTTGATTTTAATATGATTTATATGTAAAGATTCACAATGGAAACACATTGGGACGATTAAAAGACAAAAGTAGTTTTCGTCAGTACCTACCTGCCCGTGCCGGGAGTAGTTTCTGTATCGATTTTTTCATATCCTCAATTCTTTGTCAAAACTTGATTTTTATACGATTTATATGTAAAGATTCACAATGGAAACACATTGGGACGATTATAAGACAAAAGTAGTTTTCGTCAGTACCTACCTGCCCGTGCCGGGAGTAGTTTCTGTATCGATTGTTTCATAACCTCAATTCTTTGTCAAAACTTGATTTTTATACGATTTATATGTAAAGATTCAGAATGGAAACACATTGGGACGATTATAAGACAAAAGTAGTTTTCGTCAGTACCTACCTGCCCGTGCCGGGAGTAGTTTCTGTATCGATTTTTTCATATCCTCAATTCTTTGTCAAAACTTGATTTTTATACGATTTATATGTAAAGATTCACAATGGAAACACATTGGGACGATTATAAGACAAAAGTAGTTTTCGTCAGTACCTACCTGCCCGTGCCGGGAGTAGTTTCTGTATCGATTTTTTCATATCCTCAATTCTTTGTCAAAACTTGATTTTTATACGATTTATATGTAAAGATTCACAATGGAAACACATTGGGACGATTATAAGACGAAAGTAGTTTTCGTCAGTACCTACCTGCCCGTGCCGGGAGTAGTTTCTGTATCGATTTTTTCATATCCTCAATTCTTTGTCAAAACTTGATTTTAATATGATTTATATGTAAACATTCACAATGGAAACACATTGGGACGATTAAAAGACAAAAGTAGTTTTCGTCAGTACCGACCTGCCCGTGCCGGGAGAAGTTTCTGTATCGATTTTTTCATATCCTCAATTCTTTGTCAAAACTTGATTTTTATACGATTTATATGTAAAGATTCACAATGGAAACACATTGGGACGATTATAAGACAAAAGTAGTTTTCGTCAGTACCGACCTGCCCGTGCCGGGAGTTGTTTCTGTATCGATTTTTTTATATCCTCAATTCTTTGTCAAAACTTGATTTTTATACGATTTATATGTAAAGATTCACAATGGAAACACATTGGGACGATTATAAGACAAAAGTAGTTTTCGTCAGTACCTACCTGCCCGTGCCGGGAGTAGTTTCTGTATCGATTTTTTCATATCCTCAATTCTTTGTCAAAACTTGATTTTTATACGATTTATATGTAAAGATTCACAATGGAAACACATTGGGACGATTATAAGACAAAAGTAGTTTTCGTCAGTACCTACCTGCCCGTGCCGGGAGTAGTTTCTGTATCGATTTTTTCATATCCTCAATTCTTTGTCAAAACTTGATTTTTATACGATTTATATGTAAAGATTCACAATGGAAACACATTGGGACGATTATAAGACGAAAGTAGTTTTCGTCAGTACCTACCTGCCCGTGCCGGGAGTAGTTTCTGTATCAATTTTTTCATATCCTCAATTCTTTGTCAAAACTTGATTTTTATACGATTTATATGTAAAGATTCACAATGGAAACACATTGGGACGATTATAAGACAAAAGTAGTTTTCGTCAGTACCTACCTGCCCGTGCCGGGAGTAGTTTCTGTGTCGATTTTTTCATATCCTCAATTCTTTGTCAAAACTTGATTTTTATACGATTTATATGTAAAGATTCACAATGGAAACACATTGGGACGATTATAAGACAAAAGTAGTTTTCGTCAGTACCTACCTGCCCGTGCCGGGAGTAGTTTCTGTGTCGATTTTTTCATATCCTCAATTCTTTGTCAAAACTTGATTGTAATATGATTTATATGTAAAGATTCACAATGGAAACACATTGGGACGATTATAAGACAAAAGTAGTTTTCGTCAGTACCTACCTGCCCGTGCCGGGAGTAGTTTCTGTATCGATTTTTTCATATCCTCAATTCTTTGTCAAAACTTGATTTGATAATGATTTATATGTAAAGATTCACAATGGAAACACATTGGGACGATTATAAGACAAAAGTAGTTTTCGTCAGTACCTACCTGCCCGTGCCGGGAGTAGTTTCTGTATCGATTTTTTCATATCCTCAATTCTTTGTCAAAACTTGATTTTAATATGATTTATATGTAAAGATTCACAATGGAAACACATTGGGACGATTAAAAGACAAAAGTAGTTTTCGTCAGTACCTACCTGCCCGTGCCGGGAGTAGTTTCTGTATCGATTTTTTCATATCCTCAATTCTTTGTCAAAACTTGATTTTTATACGATTTATATGTAAAGATTCACAATGGAAACACATTGGGACGATTATAAGACAAAAGTAGTTTTCGTCAGTACCTACCTGCCCGTGCCGGGAGTAGTTTCTGTATCGATTGTTTCATAACCTCAATTCTTTGTCAAAACTTGATTTTTATACGATTTATATGTAAAGATTCAGAATGGAAACACATTGGGACGATTATAAGACACAAGTAGTTTTCGTCAGTACCTACCTGCCCGTGCCGGGAGTAGTTTCTGTATCGATTTTTTCATATCCTCAATTCTTTGTCAAAACTTGATTTTTATACGATTTATATGTAAAGATTCACAATGGAAACACATTGGGACGATTATAAGACAAAAGTAGTTTTCGTCAGTACCTACCTGCCCGTGCCGGGAGTAGTTTCTGTGTCGATTTTTTCATATCCTCAATTCTTTGTCAAAACTTGATTTTAATATGATTTGTATGTAAACATTCGCAATGGAAATACATTGGGACGATTAAAAGACAAAAGTCGTTTTCGTCAGTACCTACCTGCCCGTGCCGGGAGTAGTTTCTGTATCGATTTTTTCATATCCTCAATTCTTTGTCAAAACTTGATTTTAATATGATTTATATGTAAACATTCACAATGGAAACACATTGGGACGATTAAAAGACAAAAGTAGTTTTCGTCAGTACCTACCTGCCCGTGCCGGGAGTAGTTTCTGTATCGATTTTTTCATATCCTTAATTCTTTGTCGAAACTTGATTTTAATATGATTTATATGTAAAGATTCACAATGGAAACACATTGGGACGATTAAAAGACAAAAGTAGTTTTCGTCAGTACCTACCTGCCCGTGCCGGGAGTAGTTTCTGTATCGATTTTTTCATATCCTCAATTCTTTGTCAAAACTTGATTTTAATATGATTTATATGTAAAGATTCACAATGGAAACACATTGGGACGATTATAAGACAAAAGTAATTTTCGTCAGTACCTACCTGCCCGTGCCGGGAGTAGTTTCTTTATCGATTTTTTCATATCCTCAATTCTTTGTCAAAACTTGATTTTTATACGATTTATATGTAAAGATTCACAATGGAAACACATTGGGACGATTATAAGACAAAAGTAGTTTTCGTCAGTACCTACCTGCCCGTGCCGGGAGTAGTTTCTGTATCGATTTTTTCATATCCTCAATTCTTTGTCAAAACTTGATTTTAATACGATTTATATGTAAAGATTCACAATGGAAACACATTGGGACGATTAAAAGACAAAAGTAGTTTACGTCAGTACCTACCTGCCCGTGCCGAGATTAGTTTCTGTATCGATTTTTTCTTATCCTCAATTCTTTGTCAAAACTTGATTTTTATACGATTTATATGTAAAGATTCACAATGGAAACACATTGGGACGATTATAAGACAAAAGTAGTTTTCGTCAGTACCTACCTGCCCGTGCCGGGAGTAGTTTCTGTATCGATTTTTTAATATCCTCAATTCTTTGTCAATACTTGATTTTTATACGATTTATATGTAAAGATTCTTAATGGAAACACATTGGGACGATTATAAGACAAAAGTAGTTTTCGTCAGTACCTACCTGCCCGTGCCGAGAGTAGTTTCTGTATCGATTTTTTCTTATCCTCAATTCTTTGTCAAAACTTGATTTTTATACGATTTATATGTAAAGATTCACAATGGAAACACATTGGGACGATTATAAGACAAAAGTAGTTTTCGTCAGTACCTACCTGCCCGTGCCGGGAGTAGTTTCTGTATCGATTTTTTCATATCCTCAATTCTTTGTCAAAACTTGATTTTTATACGATTTATATGTAAAGATTCACAATGGAAACACATTGGGACGATTAAAAGACAAAAGTAGTTTTCGTCAGTACCGACCTGCCCGTGCCGGGAGAAGTTTCTGTATCGATTTTTTCATATCCTCAATTCTTTGTCAAAACTTGATTTTTATACGATTTATATGTAAAGATTCACAATGGAAACACATTGGGACGATTATAAGACAAAAGTAGTTTTCGTCAGTACCGACCTGCCCGTGCCGGGAGTTGTTTCTGTATCGATTTTTTTATATCCTCAATTCTTTGTCAAAACTTGATTTTTATACGATTTATATGTAAAGATTCACAATGGAAACACATTGGGACGATTATAAGACAAAAGTAGTTTTCGTCAGTACCTACCTGCCCGTGCCGGGAGTAGTTTCTGTATCGATTTTTTCATATCCTCAATTCTTTGTCAAAACTTGATTTTTATACGATTTATATGTAAAGATTCACAATGGAAACACATTGGGACGATTATAAGACAAAAGTAGTTTTCGTCAGTACCTACCTGCCCGTGCCGGGAGTAGTTTCTGTATCGATTTTTTCATATCCTCAATTCTTTGTCAAAACTTGATTTTTATACGATTTATATGTAAAGATTCACAATGGAAACACATTGGGACGATTATAAGACGAAAGTAGTTTTCGTCAGTACCTACCTGCCCGTGCCGGGAGTAGTTTCTGTATCAATTTTTTCATATCCTCAATTCTTTGTCAAAACTTGATTTTTATACGATTTATATGTAAAGATTCACAATGGAAACACATTGGGACGATTATAAGACAAAAGTAGTTTTCGTCAGTACCTACCTGCCCGTGCCGGGAGTAGTTTCTGTGTCGATTTTTTCATATCCTCAATTCTTTGTCAAAACTTGATTTTTATACGATTTATATGTAAAGATTCACAATGGAAACACATTGGGACGATTATAAGACAAAAGTAGTTTTCGTCAGTACCTACCTGCCCGTGCCGGGAGTAGTTTCTGTGTCGATTTTTTCATATCCTCAATTCTTTGTCAAAACTTGATTTTAATATGATTTATATGTAAAGATTCACAATGGAAACACATTGGGACGATTATAAGACAAAAGTAGTTTTCGTCAGTACCTACCTGCCCGTGCCGGGAGTAGTTTCTGTATCGATTTTTTAATATCCTCAATTCTTTGTCAAAACTTGATTTTTATACGATTTATATGTAAAGATTCACAATGGAAACACATTGGGACGATTATAAGACAAAAGTAGTTTTCGTCAGTACCTACCTGCCCGTGCCGGGAGTAGTTTCTGTATCGATTTTTTCATATCCTCAATTCTTTGTCAAAACTTGATTTTAATATGATTTATATGTAAAGATTCACAATGGAAACACATTGGGACGATTAAAAGACAAAAGTAGTTTTCGTCAGTACCTACCTGCCCGTGCCGGGAGTAGTTTCTGTATCGATTTTTTCATATCCTCAATTCTTTGTCAAAACTTGATTTTTATACGATTTATATGTAAAGATTCACAATGGAAACACATTGGGACGATTATAAGACAAAAGTAGTTTTCGTCAGTACCTACCTGCCCGTGCCGGGAGTAGTTTCTGTATCGATTGTTTCATAACCTCAATTCTTTGTCAAAACTTGATTTTTATACGATTTATATGTAAAGATTCAGAATGGAAACACATTGGGACGATTATAAGACAAAAGTAGTTTTCGTCAGTACCTACCTGCCCGTGCCGGGAGTAGTTTCTGTATCGATTTTTTCATATCCTCAATTCTTTGTCAAAACTTGATTTTTATACGATTTATATGTAAAGATTCACAATGGAAACACATTGGGACGATTATAAGACAAAAGTAGTTTTCGTCAGTACCTACCTGCCCGTGCCGGGAGTAGTTTCTGTGTCGATTTTTTCATATCCTCAATTCTTTGTCAAAACTTGATTTTAATATGATTTGTATGTAAACATTCGCAATGGAAATACATTGGGACGATTAAAAGACAAAAGTCGTTTTCGTCAGTACCTACCTGCCCGTGCCGGGAGTAGTTTCTGTATCGATTTTTTCATATCCTCAATTCTTTGTCAAAACTTGATTTTAATATGATTTATATGTAAACATTCACAATGGAAACACATTGGGACGATTAAAAGACAAAAGTAGTTTTCGTCAGTACCTACCTGCCCGTGCCGGGAGTAGTTTCTGTATCGATTTTTTCATATCCTTAATTCTTTGTCGAAACTTGATTTTAATATGATTTATATGTAAAGATTCACAATGGAAACACATTGGGACGATTAAAAGACAAAAGTAGTTTTCGTCAGTACCTACCTGCCCGTGCCGGGAGTAGTTTCTGTATCGATTTTTTCATATCCTCAATTCTTTGTCAAAACTTGATTTTAATATGATTTATATGTAAAGATTCACAATGGAAACACATTGGGACGATTATAAGACAAAAGTAATTTTCGTCAGTACCTACCTGCCCGTGCCGGGAGTAGTTTCTTTATCGATTTTTTCATATCCTCAATTCTTTGTCAAAACTTGATTTTTATACGATTTATATGTAAAGATTCACAATGGAAACACATTGGGACGATTATAAGACAAAAGTAGTTTTCGTCAGTACCTACCTGCCCGTGCCGGGAGTAGTTTCTGTATCGATTTTTTCATATCCTCAATTCTTTGTCAAAACTTGATTTTAATACGATTTATATGTAAAGATTCACAATGGAAACACATTGGGACGATTAAAAGACAAAAGTAGTTTACGTCAGTACCTACCTGCCCGTGCCGAGATTAGTTTCTGTATCGATTTTTTCTTATCCTCAATTCTTTGTCAAAACTTGATTTTTATACGATTTATATGTAAAGATTCACAATGGAAACACATTGGGACGATTATAAGACAAAAGTAGTTTTCGTCAGTACCTACCTGCCCGTGCCGGGAGTAGTTTCTGTATCGATTTTTTAATATCCTCAATTCTTTGTCAATACTTGATTATTATACGATTTATATGTAAAGATTCTTAATGGAAACACATTGGGACGATTATAAGACAAAAGTAGTTTTCGTCAGTACCTACCTGCCCGTGCCGAGAGTAGTTTCTGTATCGATTTTTTCTTATCCTCAATTCTTTGTCAAAACTTGATTTTTATACGATTTATATGTAAAGATTCACAATGCAAACACATTGGGACGATTATAAGACAAAAGTAGTTTTCGTCAGTACCTACCTGCCCGTGCCGGGAGTAGTTTCTGTATCGATTTTTTCATATCCTCAATTCTTTGTCAAAACTTGATTTTTATACGATTTATATGTAAAGATTCACAATGGAAACACATTGGGACGATTATAAGACAAAAGTAGTTTTCGTCAGTACCTACCTGCCCGTGCCGGGAGTAGTTTCTGTATCGATTTTTTCATATCCTCAATTCATTGTCAAAACTTGATTTTTATACGATTTATATGTAAAGATTCACAATGGAAACACATTGGGACGATTATAAGACAAAAGTAATTTTCGTCAGTACCTACCTGCCCGTGCCGGGAGTAGTTTCTGTATCGATTGTTTCATATCCTCAATTCTTTGTCAAAACTTGATTTTGATACGATTTATATGTAAAGATTCACAATGGAAACACATTGAGACGATTATAAGACAAAAGTAGTTTTCGTCAGTACCTACCTGCCCGTGCCGGGAGTAGTTTCTGTATCGATTTTTCATATCCTCAATTCTTTGTCAAAACTTGATTTTTATACGATTTATATGTAAAGATTCACAATGGAAACACATAGGGACGATTATAAGACAAAAGTAGTTTTCGTCAGTACCTACCTGCCCGTGCCGGGAGTAGTTTCTGTATCGATTTTTTCATATCCTCAATTCTTTGTCAAAACTTGATTTTTATACGATTTATATGTAAAGATTCACAATGGAAACACATTGGGACGATTATAAGACAAAAGTAGTTTTCGTCAGTACCTACCTGCCCGTGCCGGGAGTAGTTTCTGTGTCGATTTTTTCATATCCTCAATTCTTTGTCAAAACTTGATTTTAATATGATTTGTATGTAAACATTCGCAATGGAAATACATTGGGACGATTAAAAGACAAAAGTAGTTTTCTTCAGTACCTACCTGCCCGTGCCGGGAGTAGTTTCTGTATCGATTTTTTCATATCCTCAATTCTTTGTCAAAACTTGATTTTAATATGATTTATATGTAAACATTCACAATGGAAACACATTGGGACGATTAAAAGACAAAAGTAGTTTTCGTCAGTACCTTCCTGCTCGTGCCGGGAGTAGTTTCTGTATCGATTTTTTCATATCCTCAATTCTTTGTCAAAACTTGATTTTTATACGATTTATATGTATAGATTCACAATGGAAACACATTGGGACAATTATAAGACAAAAGTAGTTTTCGTCAGTACCTACCTGCCCGTGCCGGGAGTAGTTTCTGTATCGATTTTTTAATATCCTCAATTCTTTGTCAAAACTTGATTTTTATACGATTTATATGTAAAGATTCACAATGGAAACTTATTGGGACGATTATAAGTCAAAAGTAGTTTTCGTCAGTCCCTACCTGCCCGTGCCGGGAGTAGTTTCTGTATCGATTTTTTCATATCCTCAATTCTTTGTCAAAACTTGATTTTTATACGATTTATATGTAAAGATTCACAATGGAAACACATTGGGACGATTATAAGACAAAAGTAGTTTTCGTCAGTACCTACCTGCCCGTGCCGGGAGAAGTTTCTGTATCGATTTTTTCATATCCTCAATTCTTTGTCAAAACTTGATTTTAATATGATTTATATGTAAAGATTCACAATGGAAACACATTGGGACGATTAAAAGACAAAAGTAGTATTCGTCAGTACCTACCTGCCCGTGCCGGGAGTAGTTTCTGTATCGATTTTTTCATATCCTTAATTCTTTGTCGAAACTTGATTTTAATATGATTTATATGTAAAGATTCACAATGGAAACACATTGGGACGATTAAAAGACAAAAGTAGTTTTCGTCAGTACCTACCTGCCCGTGCCGGGAGTAGTTTCTGTATCGATTTTTTCATATCCTTAATTCTTTGTCGAAACTTGATTTTAATATGATTTATATGTAAAGATTCACAATGGAAACACATTGGGACGATTAAAAGACAAAAGTAGTTTTCGTCAGTACCTACCTGCCCGTGCCGGGAGTAGTTTCTGTATCGATTTTTTCATATCCTCAATTCTTTGTCAAAACTTGATTTTAATATGATTTATATGTAAAGATTCACAATGGAAACACATTGGGACGATTAAAAGACAAAAGTAGTTTTCGTCAGTACCTACCTGCCCGTGCCGGGAGTAGTTTCTGTATCGATTTTTTCATATCCTCAATTCTTTGTCAAAACTTGATTTTTATACGATTTATATGTAAAGATTCACAATGGAAACACATTGGGACGATTATAAGACAAAAGTAGTTTTCGTCAGTACCTACCTGCCCGTGCCGGGAGTAGTTTCTGTATCGATTTTTTCATATCCTCAATTCTTTGTCAAAACTTGATTTTTATACGATTTATATGTAAAGATTCACAATGGAAACACATTGGGACGATTATAAGACAAAAGTAATTTTCGTCAGTACCTACCTGCCCGTGCCGGGAGTAGTTTCTGTATCGATTGTTTCATATCCTCAATTCTTTGTCAAAACTTGATTTTGATAGGATTTATATGTAAAGATTCACAATGGAAACACATTGAGACGATTATAAGACAAAAGTAGTTTTCGTCAGTACCTACCTGCCCGTGCCGGGAGTAGTTTCTGTATCGATTTTTTCATATCCTCAATTCTTTGTCAAAACTTGATTTTAATATGATTTATATGTAAACATTCACAATGGAAACACATTGGGACGATTAAAAGACAAAAGTAGTTTTCGTCAGTACCTACCTGCCCGTGCCGGGAGTAGTTTCTGTATCGATTTTTTCATATCCTTAATTCTTTGTCGAAACTTGATTTTAATATGATTTATATGTAAAGATTCACAATGGAAACACATTGGGACGATTAAAAGACAAAAGTAGTTTTCGTCAGTACCTACCTGCCCGTGCCGGGAGTAGTTTCTGTATCGATTTTTTAATATCCTCAATTCTTTGTCAAAACTTGATTTTTATACGATTTATATGTAAAGATTCACAATGGAAACTTATTGGGACGATTATAAGTCAAAAGTAGTTTTCGTCAGTCCCTACCTGCCCGTGCCGGGAGTAGTTTCTGTATCGATTTTTTCATATCCTCAATTCTTTGTCAAAACTTGATTTTTATACGATTTATATGTAAAGATTCACAATGGAAACACATTGGGACGATTAAAAGACAAAAGTAGTTTTCGTCAGTACCTACCTGCCCGTGCCGGGAGTAGTTTCTGTATCGATTTTTTCATATCCTTAATTCTTTGTCGAAACTTGATTTTAATATGATTTATATGTAAAGATTCACAATGGAAACACATTGGGACGATTAAAAGACAAAAGTAGTTTTCGTCAGTACCTACCTGCCCGTGCCGGGAGTAGTTTCTGTATCGATTTTTTAATATCCTCAATTCTTTGTCAAAACTTGATTTTTATACGATTTATATGTAAAGATTCACAATGGAAACTTATTGGGACGATTATAAGTCAAAAGTAGTTTTCGTCAGTCCCTACCTGCCCGTGCCGGGAGTAGTTTCTGTATCGATTTTTTCATATCCTCAATTCTTTGTCAAAACTTGATTTTTATACGATTTATATGTAAAGATTCACAATGGAAACACATTGGGACGATTATAAGACAAAAGTAGTTTTCGTCAGTACCTACCTGCCCGTGCCGGGAGAAGTTTCTGTATCGATTTTTTCATATCCTCAATTCTTTGTCAAAACTTGATTTTAATATGATTTATATGTAAAGATTCACAATGGAAACACATTGGGACGATTAAAAGACAAAAGTAGTTTTCGTCAGTACCTACCTGCCCGTGCCGGGAGTAGTTTCTGTATCGATTTTTTCATATCCTTAATTCTTTGTCGAAACTTGATTTTAATATGATTTATATGTAAAGATTCACAATGGAAACACATTGGGACGATTAAAAGACAAAAGTAGTTTTCGTCAGTACCTACCTGCCCGTGCCGGGAGTAGTTTCTGTATCGATTTTTTCATATCCTTAATTCTTTGTCGAAACTTGATTTTAATATGATTTATATGTAAAGATTCACAATGGAAACACATTGGGACGATTAAAAGACAAAAGTAGTTTTCGTCAGTACCTACCTGCCCGTGCCGGGAGTAGTTTCTGTATCGATTTTTTCATATCCTCAATTCTTTGTCAAAACTTGATTTTAATATGATTTATATGTAAAGATTCACAATGGAAACACATTGGGACGATTAAAAGACAAAAGTAGTTTTCGTCAGTACCTACCTGCCCGTGCCGGGAGTAGTTTCTGTATCGATTTTTTCATATCCTCAATTCTTTGTCAAAACTTGATTTTTATACGATTTATATGTAAAGATTCACAATGGAAACACATTGGGACGATTATAAGACAAAAGTAGTTTTCGTCAGTACCTACCTGCCCGTGCCGGGAGTAGTTTCTGTATCGATTTTTTCATATCCTCAATTCTTTGTCAAAACTTGATTTTAATATGATTTATATGTAAAGATTCACAATGGAAACACATTGGGACGATTAAAAGACAAAAGTAGTTTTCGTCAGTACCTACCTGCCCGTGCCGGGAGTAGTTTCTGTATCGATTTTTTCATATCCTCAATTCTTTGTCAAAACTTGATTTTTATACGATTTATATGTAAAGATTCACAATGGAAACACATTGGGACGATTAAAAGACAAAAGTAGTTTTCGTCAGTACCTACCTGCCCGTGCCGGGAGTAGTTTCTGTATCGATTTTTTAATATCCTCAATTCTTTGTCAAAACTTGATTTTAATACGATTTATATGTAAAGATTCACAATGGAAACACATTGGGACGATTATAAGACAAAAGTAGTTTTCGTCAGTACCTACCTGCCCGTGCCGGGAGTAGTTTCTGTATCGATTTTTTCATATCCTCAATTCTTTGTCAAAACTTGATTTTTATACGATTTATATGTAAAGATTCACAATGGAAACACATAGGGACGATTATAAGACAAAAGTAGTTTTCGTCAGTACCTACCTGCCCGTGCCGGGAGTAGTTTCTGTATCGATTTTTTAATATCCTCAATTCTTTGTCAAAACTTGATTTTTATACGATTTATATGTAAAGATTCACAATGGAAACACATTGGGACGATTATAAGACAAAAGTAGTTTTCGTCAGTACCTACCTGCCCGTTCCGGGAGAAGTTTCTGTATCGATTTTTTCATATCCTCAATTCTTTGTCAAAACTTGATTTTTATACGATTTATATGTAAAGATTCACAATGGAAACACATTGGGACGATTATAAGACAAAAGTAGTTTTCGTCAGTACCTACCTGCCCGTGCCGGGAGTAGTTTCTGTATCGATTTTTTCATATCCTCAATTCTTTGTCAAAACTTGATTTTAATATGATTTATATGTAAACATTCACAATGGAAACACATTGGGACGATTAAAAGACAAAAGTAGTTTTCGTCAGTACCTTCCTGCTCGTGCCGGGAGTAGTTTCTGTATCGATTTTTTCATATCCTCAATTCTTTGTCAAAACTTGATTTTTATACGATTTATATGTATAGATTCACAATGGAAACACATTGGGACAATTATAAGACAAAAGTAGTTTTCGTCAGTACCTACCTGCCCGTGCCGGGAGTAGTTTCTGTATCGATTTTTTAATATCCTCAATTCTTTGTCAAAACTTGATTTTTATACGATTTATATGTAAAGATTCACAATGGAAACTTATTGGGACGATTATAAGTCAAAAGTAGTTTTCGTCAGTCCCTACCTGCCCGTGCCGGGAGTAGTTTCTGTATCGATTTTTTCATATCCTCAATTCTTTGTCAAAACTTGATTTTTATACGATTTATATGTAAAGATTCACAATGGAAACACATTGGGACGATTATAAGACAAAAGTAGTTTTCGTCAGTACCTACCTGCCCGTGCCGGGAGAAGTTTCTGTATCGATTTTTTCATATCCTCAATTCTTTGTCAAAACTTGATTTTAATATGATTTATATGTAAAGATTCACAATGGAAACACATTGGGACGATTAAAAGACAAAAGTAGTTTTCGTCAGTACCTACCTGCCCGTGCCGGGAGTAGTTTCTGTATCGATTTTTTCATATCCTTAATTCTTTGTCGAAACTTGATTTTAATATGATTTATATGTAAAGATTCACAATGGAAACACATTGGGACGATTAAAAGACAAAAGTAGTTTTCGTCAGTACCTACCTGCCCGTGCCGGGAGTAGTTTCTGTATCGATTTTTTCATATCCTTAATTCTTTGTCGAAACTTGATTTTAATATGATTTATATGTAAAGATTCACAATGGAAACACATTGGGACGATTAAAAGACAAAAGTAGTTTTCGTCAGTACCTACCTGCCCGTGCCGGGAGTAGTTTCTGTATCGATTTTTTCATATCCTCAATTCTTTGTCAAAACTTGATTTTAATATGATTTATATGTAAAGATTCACAATGGAAACACATTGGGACGATTAAAAGACAAAAGTAGTTTTCGTCAGTACCTACCTGCCCGTGCCGGGAGTAGTTTCTGTATCGATTTTTTAATATCCTCAATTCTTTGTCAAAACTTGATTTTTATACGATTTATATGTAAAGATTCACAATGGAAACACATAGGGACGATTATAAGACAAAAGTAGTTTTCGTCAGTACCTACCTGCCCGTGCCGGGAGTAGTTTCTGTATCGATTTTTTCATATCCTCAATTCTTTGTCAAAACTTGATTTTTATACGATTTATATGTAAAGATTCACAATGGAAACACATTGGGACGATTATAAGACAAAAGTAGTTTTCGTCAGTACCTACCTGCCCGTGCCGGGAGTAGTTTCTGTATCGATTTTTTAATATCCTCAATTCTTTGTCAAAACTTGATTTTTATACGATTTATATGTAAAGATTCACAATGGAAACTTATTGGGACGTTTATAAGACAAAAGTAGTTTTCGTCAGTCCCTACCTGCCCGTGCCGGGAGTAGTTTCTGTATCGATTTTTTCATATCCTCAATTCTTTGTCAAAACTTGATTTTTATACGATTTATATGTAAAGATTCACAATGGAAACACATTGGGACGATTATAAGACAAAAGTAGTTTTCGTCAGTACCTACCTGCCCGTGCCGGGAGTAGTTTCTGTATCGATTTTTTAATATCCTCAATTCTTTGTCAAAACTTGATTTTTATACGATTTATAGGTAAAGATTCACAATGGAAACTTATTGGGACGTTTATAAGACAAAAGTAGTTTTCGTCAGTCCCTACCTGCCCGTGCCGGGAGTAGTTTCTGTATCGATTTTTTAATATCCTCAATTCTTTGTCAAAACTCGATTTTTATACGATTTATATGTAAAGATTCACAATGGAAACACATTGGGACGATTATAAGACAAAAGTAGTTTTCGTCAGTACCTACCTGCCCGTGCCGGGAGTAGTTTCTGTATCGATTTTTTCATATCCTCAATTCTTTGTCAAAACTTGATTTTTATACGATTTATATGTAAAGATTCACAATGGAAACACATTGGGACGATTATAAGACAAAAGTAGTTTTCGTCAGTACCTACCTGCCCGTGCCGGGAGTAGTTTCTGTGTCGATTTTTTCATATCCTCAATTCTTTGTCAAAACTTGATTTTAATATGATTTGTATGTAAACATTCGCAATGGAAATACATTGGGACGATTAAAAGACAAAAGTAGTTTTCGTCAGTACCTACCTGCCCGTGCCGGGAGTAGTTTCTGTATCGATTTTTTCATATTCTCAATTCTTTGTCAAAACTTGATTTTAATATGATTTATATGTAAACATTCACAATGGAAACACATTGGGACGATTAAAAGACAAAAGTAGTTTTCGTCAGTACCTTCCTGCTCGTGCCGGGAGTAGTTTCTGTATCGATTGTTTCATATCCTCAATTCTTTGTCAAAACTTGATTTTTATACGATTTATATGTAAAGATTCACAATGGAAACACATTGGGACAATTATAAGACAAAAGTAGTTTTCGTCAGTACCTACCTGCCCGTGCCGGGAGTAGTTTCTGTATCGATTGTTTCATATCCTCAATTCTTTGTCAAAACTTGATTTTTATACGATTTATATGTAAAGATTCACAATGGAAACACATTGGGACGATTATAAGACAAAAGTAGTTTTCGTCAGTACCTACCTGCCCGTGCCGGGAGTAGTTTCTGTATCGATTTTTTAATATCCTCAATTCTTTGTCAAAACTTGATTTTTATACGATTTATATGTAAAGATTCACAATGGAAACTTATTGGGACGTTTATAAGACAAAAGTAGTTTTCGTCAGTCCCTACCTGCCCGTGCCGGGAGTAGTTTCTGTATCGATTTTTTCATATCCTCAATTCTTTGTCAAAACTTGATTTTTATACGATTTATATGTAAAGATTCACAATGGAAACACATTGGGACGATTATAAGACAAAAGTAGTTTTCGTCAGTACCTACCTGCCCGTGCCGGGAGTAGTTTCTGTATCGATTTTTTCATATCCTCAATTCTTTGTCAAAACTTGATTTTAATACGATTTATATGTAAAGATTCACAATGGAAACACATTGGGACGATTATAAGACAAAAGTAGTTTTCGTCAGTACCTACCTGCCCGTGCCGGGAGTAGTTTCTGTATCGATTTTTTAATATCCTCAATTCTTTGTCAAAACTTGATTTTTATACGATTTATATGTAAAGATTCACAATGGAAACTTATTGGGACGTTTATAAGACAAAAGTAGTTTTCGTCAGTCCCTACCTGCCCGTGCCGGGAGTAGTTTCTGTATCGATTTTTTCATATCCTCAATTCTTTGTCAAAACTTGATTTTTATACGATTTATATGTAAAGATTCACAATGGAAACACATTGGGACGATTATAAGACAAAAGTAGTTTTCGTCAGTACCTACCTGCCCGTGCCGGGAGTAGTTTCTGTATCGATTTTTTCATATCCTCAATTCTTTGTCAAAACTTGATTTTTATACGATTTATATGTAAAGATTCACAATGGAAACACATTGGGACGATTATAAGACAAAAGTAGTTTTCGTCAGTACCTACCTGCCCGTGCCGGGAGTAGTTATTGTATCGATTTTTTCATATCCTCAATTCTTTGTCAAAACTTGATTTTTATACGATTTATATGTAAAGATTCACAATGGAAACACATTGGGACGATTATAAGACAAAAGTAGTTTTCGTCAGTACCTACCTGCCCGTGCCGGGAGTAGTTTCTGTATCGATTTTTTAATATCCTCAATTCTTTGTCAAAACTTGATTTTAATACGATTTATATGTAAAGATTCACAATGGAAACACATTGGGGCGATTAAAAGACAAAAGTAGTTTTCGTCAGTACCTACCTGCCCGTGCCGGGAGTAGTTTCTGTATCGATTTTTTCATATCCTCAATTCTTTGTCAAAACTTGATTTTTATACGATTTATATGTAAAGATTCACAATGGAAACACATTGGGACGATTATAAGACAAAAGTAATTTTCGTCAGTACCTACCTGCCCGTGCCGGGAGTAGTTTCTGTATCGATTTTTTCATTCCCACAATTCTTTGTCAAAACTTGATTTTTATACGATTTATATGTAAAGATTCACAATGGAAACACATTGGGACGATTATAAGACAAAAGTAGTTTTCGTCAGTACCTACCTGCCCGTGCCGGGAGTAGTTTCTGTATCGATTTTTTCATATCCTCAATTCTTTGTCAAAACTTGATTTTTATACGATTTATATGTAAAGATTCACAATGGAAACACATAGGGACGATTATAAGAGTAAGGTTTCTGCAAGCTTGGTCATTTAGTCCCGAAACTACAAGTGAAAACATTCTTAATCATCTAAAGAAAATCAAGGATTCGAACGACTACTCTGTCAAGAAACGTGAAATAAAAACCACTCGGCACGCGGCCTTTGTCATCGGAGTCCCCGAGTCACTCTTCGAATTATTAGCCCAGCCAATGCAATGGCCAGCAGGAGTTTGTTTTACGGAGTGGTTTCTCATGCGGCCCCGCACCCCGCGGGGCGGCCCCGCAACCATTGCACAATAATCAGAACGATCAGTGTAACCTGTGCGCGCTTACTATTTGTCATCAAAATATAGCTTCGTTAGACAAAAAGACACTAAAACTCGAAGTGCTTCTACATTCTGAATTAGTTTGTGATGTTATTGCTATAACGGAGCATTGGCTTAGTGAGGATAATCTAAAATGTGTTTATGTGGACGGCTACGTTCTAGTTTCTTATTTTTGTAGAAAACAACGAGCCCACGGGGGATCATGTTTATTTGTTAAAAACGGAATAAAAGCGACAGAATGTGTTGAGTTCACTGAACTTGCGGAAGAACAGTTTTGTGAAGTTTCTGCTATCGAGTTGATAGATTTTAATGTTGTGATTATATGTGTGTATAGAACAAACTTGATAAGCTCGTCATTGTTCTTAATGTACATGGAGCGTCTTCTTGAACGAGCCTGCGACATTGGTAAACAATGTCTCATAGTAGGCGATTTCAATATAAATTGGTTAAATGAACAATGTTCCGATCGTAAACAACTTAGTGATTTGTTATCAGTGTACAACTTCAGTAATGAAGTGGACTTCCCAACTCGTGTAGTCGGTGCGTCCTCGACCTGTTTGGATCACGTTTACTGTAACATGGGAGCAGGGATGGTGGCGGCGACGCCGGTGGACACCCATCTGAGTGACCATCGCGCCGTCCGCGCCGTCCTTGCGGTACCGATGCGACATATACAGCCGAGAACTCGGCTTATCAGGGATTATTCAGAGGTGAGTCGTATGAATTTTTTTGCGGCTATTTCGAGCATAGACTGGCGCGAGGTACAATACAAACGTACTTCTCCGGACTCACTAGCGACATCCATAATAAACATATTAGCCAATAAGATTGACATCTGTTTTCCTCTCAAACGTAAAAATATACGATTTAATTCATGGATTAGCACAGAAGTTAAAAATTTAAATGCCCTTCTTTTTGACGTTACTACTTTGTATAAAAAATATCCACAATTTAGTTATTTAGAAGATTTAATTATAAAGATTAGCCATCAATATGACAACTTAATTAATTGTTCCAAATCAAATCATTACATGAAGACAATCATGGCAAATTCTAATACTCAGAAAGCTATGTGGAAGGTAGTAAATGATGAGAGAGGAAAACACGCTTCGCCCTCTATTAACTTTATGGACGTCGTCAAAGACCCTAGCTCTGGAACGAAATTTTGTTCTAAAAAGGCGGCCGCGGACGCCATGAACGCCAGATTCGTGGGCGCGGCGGCCGCGTGCGGCGCCCCGCGCGCGGACCTGCGTGCCGTCGGCGCCGCCCTCGCGGCCGCCCGCCCAAGTACTGACCGCTCACTGCGGTTTGTGCGTTTCTCACCTGCAGAAGTGTATCAAATTATAATGACACGCATCCCAAGCAAGCCTACGAAAGACTTATATACGATTTCAATGGAAACGTTACGCATCGCAGCGATGCCACTCGCGCCGTGCCTGGCACATTTATTTAACTGCTGTTTAAACGCTGGTACCTACCCACTGATTTTCAAGTCTAGTAAGGTGTCACCACTATTCAAGGGGAAAGGTAAGCGCGACAGCATAGACGGCTACAGACCGGTTTCCATTATTCCAGCGCTAGCCAAGGTGTTCGAGAATGGAGTAAGTACTCGACTAACAGAGTACCTCACGGACACTGAAGCGTTGTCTGAGCGCCAGTACGCGTACCGCGCGGGCCGCTCCACTACATCCCTCGCTCGAGAAGTGGTTCGTCTTATAGTTGACGGCTGCGAGCGCCGGCAGCGAGTGGCAGTTCTGTGCTGTGACTTATCAAAAGCATTTGATGTTGCAGACCATGGCGTACTCGCTGTCAAGCTCCACCACTACGGTATAGATGGACCTGCACATGCTCTCCTGACCGATCTGCTGCGCAACAGATCGCAGGTCGTAGTGGGCGACGGCGGAGATGTTAAGTCCGATCCACTGACGACCGTGATGGGCGTGGCACAGGGATCGTCCGTCTCGAATTTGCTGTTCTCGCTGCTGCTCAACGACCTTCCTGTGTCCGTAACTAAGAGCGACATATTTATGTACGCAGATGACGTAGCAGCGATCGTCACAGCAGAGACTGTGGACGAACTTGAAAAGAAATTGAATGAGGCAGCACAAGAACTGGCACTTTGGTTCCAATGCAATGGCCTCGTGCTAAACATCACTAAAACGCACTTCCTTCACTTTTCAATCTCCGGCCGGTCATCCAGGGACATGTCGGTGTGTGTAGGTGGCACTTCGATACACGAAGTGTTGTCGACAACGTTCCTCGGGTTCGAGCTGGATCGCGGTCTGACGTGGGCGGCGCACGTGGATAAGCTGTGCAAGCGGCTTGGCAGTGCATGCTACGCGCTCGGCAGGCTGGCTCGTCTGGTGCCCGCTGATATGGTCCGCATGTGTTACTTTGCGACCGTACACTCACTGTTGCAGTACGGCGCCGAGCTCTTCGGACGCGCTGCCGAAAGGGAACGCGTCTTCAGAATGCAAAAAAGAGCCGTACGGACTATAGTACGTGTTTCGCAGAGAACATCTGTGAGACCATACTTTACTCAGCTACATATCATGACCTTCCCTTCGATGGTCATTTACCAGGTAGCAGTGCATGTCCGTCAAAACATCTCTTCGTTTTCGAAACAGGCGGAGATGCACTGCTACAACACTCGCAATGCCGCGGTCGGCTGGCTGGTGCCTGCGGCAAGACGACTGGCCAAATCAGACACGTTGACGCACGTAATGGGACCAGCTACCTACAATAAGCTGCCAGACAAGGTTAGGGACGCACCGAGTATAGATAATTTCAAATTAAAACTAAAAAACTGGCTCATAGAGAAGGCGTTCTATACCCACGACGAGTTTTTAAACTACTATGCTTAATATAGAATAATACTATGTTTGAAATTTTACTATAATTAGATATTATAATTTTATTTTAGAAATGATTGATATATAAAGTGTGACATATAATTTGACAAATTATGAATAAAATGTTTATCTGTTTATCTGTTTATCTGTTTAAGACAAAAGTAGTTTTCGTCAGTACCTACCTGCCCGTGCCGGGAGTAGTTTCTGTATCGATTTTTTCATATCCTCAATTCTTTGTCAAAACTTGATTTTTATACGATTTATATGTAAAGATTCACAATGGAAACACATTGGGACGATTATAAGACAAAAGTAGTTTTCGTCAGTACCTACCTGCCCGTGCCGGGAGTAGTTTCTGTATCGATTTTTTCATATCCTCAATTCTTTGTCAAAACTTGATTTTAATATGATTTGTATGTAAACATTCGCAATGGAAATACATTGGGACGATTAAAAGACAAAAGTAGTTTTCGTCAGTACCTACCTGCCCGTGCCGGGAGTAGTTTCTATATCGATTTTTTCATATCCTCAATTCTTTGTCAAAACTTGATTTTAATATGATTTATATGTCAACATTCACAATGGAAACACATTGGGACGATTAAAAGACAAAAGTAGTTTTCGTCAGTACCTTCCTGCTCGTGCCGGGAGTAGTTTCTGTATCGATTTTTTCATATCCTCAATTCTTTGTCAAAACTTGATTTTTATACGATTTATATGTAAATATTCACAATGGAAACACATTGGGACGATTATAAGACAAAAGTAGTTTTCGTCAGTACCTACCTGCCCGTGCCGGGAGAAGTTTCTGTATCGATTTTTTCATATCCTCAATTCTTTGTCAAAACTTGATTTTAATATGATTTATATGTAAAGATTCACAATGGAAACACATTGGGACGATTAAAAGACAAAAGTAGTTTTCGTCAGTACCTACCTGCCCGTGCCGGGAGTAGTTTCTGTATCGATTTTTTCATATCCTCAATTCTTTGTCAAAACTTGATTTTAATATGATTTATATGTAAAGATTCACAATGGAAACACATTGGGACGATTAAAAGACAAAAGTAGTTTTCGTCAGTACCTACCTGCCCGTGCCGGGAGTAGTTTCTGTATCGATTTTTTCATATCCTTAATTCTTTGTCGAAACTTGATTTTAATATGATTTATATGTAAAGATTCACAATGGAAACACATTGGGACGATTAAAAGACAAAAGTAGTTTTCGTCAGTACCTACCTGCCCGTGCCGGGAGTAGTTTCTGTATCGATTTTTTCATATCCTCAATTCTTTGTCAAAACTTGATTTTTATACGATTTATATGTAAAGATTCACAATGGAAACACATAGGGACGATTATAAGACAAAAGTAGTTTTCGTCAGTACCTACCTGCCCGTGCCGGGAGTAGTTTCTGTATCGATTTTTTCATATCCTCAATTCTTTGTCAAAACTTGATTTTTATACGATTTATATGTAAAGATTCACAATGGAAACACATTGGGACGATTATAAGACAAAAGTAGTTTTCGTCAGTACCTACCTGCCCGTGCCGGGAGTAGTTTCTGTATCGATTTTTTCATATCCTCAATTCTTTGTCAAAACTTGATTTTAATACGATTTATATGTAAAGATTCACAATGGAAACACATTGGGACGATTAAAAGACAAAAGTAGTTTACGTCAGTACCTACCTGCCCGTGCCGAGATTAGTTTCTGTATCGATTTTTTCTTATCCTCAATTCTTTGTCAAAACTTGATTTTTATACGATTTATATGTAAAGATTCACAATGGAAACACATTGGGACGATTATAAGACAAAAGTAGTTTTCGTCAGTACCTACCTGCCCGTGCCGAGAGTAGTTTCTGTATCGATTTTTTCTTATCCTCAATTCTTTGTCAAAACTTGATTTTTATACGATTTATATGTAAAGATTCACAATGGAAACACATTGGGACGATTATAAGACAAAAGTAGTTTTCGTCAGTACCTACCTGCCCGTGCCGGGAGTAGTTTCTGTATCGATTTTTTCATATCCTCAATTCTTTGTCAAAACTTGATTTTTATACGATTTATATGTAAAGATTCACAATGGAAACACATTGGGACGATTATAAGACAAAAGTAGTTTTCGTCAGTACCTACCTGCCCGTGCCGGGAGTAGTTTCTGTATCGATTTTTTAATATCCTCAATTCTTTGTCAAAACTTGATTTTAATACGATTTATATGTAAAGATTCACAATGGAAACACATTGGGACGATTATAAGACAAAAGTAGTTTTCGTCAGTACCTACCTGCCCGTGCCGGGAGTAGTTTCTGTATCGATTTTTTCATATCCTCAATTCTTTGTCAAAACTTGATTTTTATACGATTTATATGTAAAGATTCACAATGGAAACACATTGGGACGATTATAAGACAAAAGTAATTTTCGTCAGTACCTAAAATTAGATATAATAAAAAAGGAAACCCTAATAAGAACTATGACGGAAGAACAAAAAAGCAACCTAATGGAATTTGAGTCCCTTTGCTTGGAAAATCTTAATATAAAAAAGAAAATATCCGAAAACGAGTACAACAATGAGAGTTTAATCGATACAATAAAAACACTAGAAGAAACGCTAAGGGATGTAACGAAGGAGAGAGATGAGTTTGAAACTGAAATATACAAAGGGATCTTCCCCCTTCAAAAAGAGCTTCGTGCAATCACTGAAAATTATAACGCCCTACAACTTAAGCACAGTAATTTACAAATTAAAACTGCGGAAGCTCTAATCACAAAGAAAAAGAACACAAAAAATCATAACAAAGCTTTGCGCAAAGGAAGAAAGTTGAAAACTCTTATGAAAAAGATCACAAAGATAAACATGAAATGCGTAAAGATAACAACTAAACTGGAAAATCTAAAACATAAAAACACAAAAAACATCGAAGAAAACAACTACTATAAGGTTGAAAGAGGAATGACTAAGCAGATAATTGAAAGCTTAACTGAACAAAATAAACTGTTCTCAAACGAATTAAGTCAGAGAAATGACAGGATAGAATACCTCCAGAAGGAGAATGACAGTATACTAAAACTAATTAATGACATGCAAATTGACATAAATAAGACAGTTAACACATTAGACACAATAGATTTTATAGAAAACCAAATTACGCAGATAAAAAGAACAATTGATGTTTATGAGAATGAGAATGCTGGTGAAGAATTTATCTAACTTCGCTGACGAACAAGTATCGAAGGCGGTCTTTGTACTATTAGCAGGCGAAAAGGTAAATGAAACCCCAGAAGAGTTTAGAGATTGTATACAAACACTAAATGAAATCAGTAAACAAAACAGAGTGCTTCTGTTCACTCTACCTTACCGTTCTCAGACTCAACAAAGTTATAATCACTATGTACATAAGTTAAATGTAGCTTGCTATAATATGACATGTTCTAACAACAATATTCAATTGATTGACGTAAATAATATATTTAACTCGAATAAAACTAATTCATATAATACATTCAAAAATACTTTATGTAAATTAATATTATTTAATATTGACGCGCCTATTGGCAAAACATCCTCAGTAATTGAGATTATACCAGAATTGATATCTTTATCAATAAACAGAAATGATATAAATGAAACAGTACATACATCTAATAGCCGCACACCTTTTTTAGACGAGATGGCCCTAAATCCCATGGTAACATAAATCTGAATCAAATAACAGTTATCCATCAAAATTGTAGAAGTATAAGTAATAAAATTATGTTATTGCAGATTGTTACAGAAGCACATACTCCAGACATACTAGTTTTGTCCGAAACCTGGCTGAATAAAAATAATGTAGATTCTGTAACTTTGCCAGGCTATACACATGCTAATTATTTTATAAGAAGTAAACGTATACACGGTGGTGTATCCCTTTTTGTCCATAATAAATTAAAGTTCACAAAATGCCTGAAAATAGATGCTTTATCATGTGAATATGACTGTGAACTATCAGCCATAGAGATCAATTTTAGTTGCGATAAACTTCTTGTTATAGGCATGTATAGAACAGGTAAAGGGGACTTTCAAACTCTGACGAATTCACTTAATAAATTGTTTAATTATTTAGGTACAATCCCTCACCGTAAGACTATTCTATTAGGCGATTGGAACATTGATTTCTTAGTTGACTCACCTAAAAAAGACATACTTAAAGACATTATGCTCCCTTATGGCTACACTAATATTGTAGACTTTGCAACTAGAATCGATAATTTATCTAAAACATGTATAGATTGTTTAGTCACTAATTTGGACAAATATGATATTGGTGTAAAACCTCTAGCCACAGCGCTATCAGACCATGACGCACAAATTAGCACGATTAAAATTAAAAACCAAAAGATTCCCAAATATAAATATGTTGAAAAACGCTCATTAAATCCTGAAAAAATGTTTGATTTCTTTAACTCAATGCTCAGCTATGACTGGGACACAATATTCTCTAACTACAATAAAAACACTCTAGATAGCTTTTTAAATAAGATAAAATGGAATATGGACATACATTTCCCAAAAAAACTGACAAAACTAAGAACTAAAAGGCCATGTCCATGGTTATGTGACGCAATAATTAAATCTCAAAGAGACATTCATGACTTATACCAAATAAAACGTCAATATCCAGACTTTCCTACTATAAATTGTGTTTTAAATAAAAAGATAGAGTATAGAAATAGTATTACACTAACTAAAAAGAAGGAATATGTAGAGCAAAGAATAAATAATTCTAAAAACCCAAAACGAGAAGTGTGGGCTGTCATTAAGGAAGAAACGAATAAAGCAATAACTGAGTGGAACTGGAGCTTAGTAGATACAGTATCGAATGTCCCTATCCAGCAAAACAACTTACCCGACTACATAAACGATCATTTTGTATCAATCGGAAATAATCTGCGTGTCTCATGCCCACCTATTTTGGAAGATGCCTTAAGCTTTTTAAATAATGTTACTGTTAAGCAAACTAGTTTTGAATTTAGCTCTATATCTAAGGAAGAGTTACATCGACTTGCCAGAAACAAAATAAAAGGCTCAAGTACACTAGATATTTTCGATATATCAGGATCTTTCCTATTTGATATGACGCTGTTTCTTTCAAGCCATTTTATTTTTCTCATTAATAATGTTTTACACTCTAATTCTTATCCCAATATGTTGAAAAATTCACGCGTAACTCCACTGTATAAAGGCAAGGGTGAAATGTCTGACGTAAGGAACTATCGCCCCATTACAATTGTACCCACGTTATCCAAGCTGATAGAGTCAATCATGTCGGAATCTATAATGAAACATCTATTACATAACCAGCTCTTATCTGACTGCCAACATGCCTACAGACCCGGCAAATCAACTACGTCAGCAACTCTGAAAGTCATTAATACTATAAATAAATGTCTAGAAGACAAAAAGCAAGTAGCAGGCATATTTTTAGACCTTTCTAAAGCTTTTGATTCTGTTAACCATAAACTACTACTAGAGAAGCTCAAGGTCTATGGAATTCAAGGCAGTAGTCACAATCTTATAAAATCGTTTCTAGAGAGAAGGGAACAGACAATAGAAATTAAAACAAATGACAAACGCGTTAGATCAAAGCCGCAGTGTATAAGTATAGGTGTTCCGCAGGGGTCCTCGCTTGGAAATACTCTATTTTTAATATTTTTGAACGACATTTCCCATGTAAATACCATAGGGCAGATAATACAATATGCTGATGATACAACCATAGTGGTTTCATCAGATACTATGGATGGACTATTGATTACCATTAGCGACACAATTACGACTCTAGGAAATTGGTTCTCAATGAACGGACTTATGTTAAACGAGGATAAAACAAGTGTTATGGTCTTTAATGCAGTTTCCGCTCGACGACCTTCAATTAATATTCCTTTGAAAAGCGGTAGATCAATATGTAGTGCTAAATTGACTAAACTATTGGGTTTTGAACTAGATCCGGCCCTAACGTGGAAAAATCATATTGACTCGACCTGTACAAAAATGGCTAAAGGCATATATGCTCTCAAACAACTGCGTCATATGACATCCCAATTAAAGCTTAAAGACATTTATTACTCATATATACACTCTATAATTAGTTATGGCATTATATTATGGGGAAACTCTACCGATTGTGAGAGAATCCTAAAGATGCAGAAACGTGCAATTAGAGTGCTGGTTTGTGCCAAATTCAAAGACACCTGTAGAGAACATTTTAAAACTCTCAAAATACTTACCTCTTCCGCATTATACATCTATGAGGTATTAAAGTTTGTAATACAGAATATATCTCAATTTAATGTAAGAGGAAGTCAAAGCAGATACAGCAATAGGCATCAAATGTATCTAGAGTCAACTGCTCATAGACTCAGATACATGTCTAAAAAGCAACCAGAAGTAATTGGTCCTAAACTTTTTAATAAACTTCCATTGTGTATTAGACTCATAACATGTGAAAAATCATTTTTATGTAATGTGAAACTTCTTCTATTAGATAAAACCATATACTCTGTAAGCGAATTTCTTGACAATGATTATACAAAATTTGCAATTCCTCAAAGACGAACCTTTCCTGATCTCTACATGCCTAATTCAAATGAACTTATGTAATTAGAATTAATTTAATTGACGAGAAACTGATAACACCTGACTTTAGCTTAACATAGAGTTAACCATTGTTATTGTGTATTTCTTTTTTAATAAATATTTTCATTTCATTTCATTTCATTTCATTGGGACGATTAAAAGACAAAAGTAGTTTACGTCAGTACCTACCTGCCCGTGCCGAGATTAGTTTCTGTATCGATTTTTTCTTATCCTCAATTCTTTGTCAAAACTTGATTTTTATACGATTTATATGTAAAGATTCACAATGGAAACACATTGGGACGATTATAAGACAAAAGTAGTTTTCGTCAGTACCTACCTGCCCGTGCCGGGAGTAGTTTCTGTATCGATTTTTTAATATCCTCAATTCTTTGTCAATACTTGATTTTTATACGATTTATATGTAAAGATTCTTAATGGAAACACATTGGGACGATTATAAGACAAAAGTAGTTTTCGTCAGTACCTACCTGCCCGTGCCGAGAGTAGTTTCTGTATCGATTTTTTCTTATCCTCAATTCTTTGTCAAAACTTGATTTTTATACGATTTATATGTAAAGATTCACAATGGAAACACATTGGGACGATTATAAGACAAAAGTAGTTTTCGTCAGTACCTATCTGCCCGTGCCGGGAGTAGTTTCTGTATCGATTTTTTCATATCCTCAATTCTTTGTCAAAACTTGATTTTTATACGATTTATATGTAAAGATTCACAATGGAAACACATAGGGACGATTATAAGACAAAAGTAGTTTTCGTCAGTACCTACCTGCCCGTGCCGGGAGTAGTTTCTGTATCGATTTTTTCATATCCTCAATTCTTTGTCAAAACTTGATTTTTATACGATTTATATGTAAAGATTCACAATGGAAACACATTGGGACGATTATAAGACAAAAGTAGTTTTCGTCAGTACCTACCTGCCCGTGCCGGGAGTAGTTTCTGTGTCGATTTTTTCATATCCTCAATTCTTTGTCAAAACTTGATTTTAATATGATTTGTATGTAAACATTCGCAATGGAAATACATTGGGACGATTAAAAGACAAAAGTAGTTTTCGTCAGTACCTACCTGCCCGTGCCGGGAGTAGTTTCTGTATCGATTTTTTCATATTCTCAATTCTTTGTCAAAACTTGATTTTAATATGATTTATATGTAAACATTCACAATGGAAACACATTGGGACGATTAAAAGACAAAAGTAGTTTTCGTCAGTACCTTCCTGCTCGTGCCGGGAGTAGTTTCTGTATCGATTGTTTCATATCCTCAATTCTTTGTCAAAACTTAATTTTTATACGATTTATATGTAAAGATTCACAATGGAAACACATTGGGACAATTATAAGACAAAAGTAGTTTTCGTCAGTACCTACCTGCCCGTGCCGGGAGTAGTTTCTGTATCGATTTTTTAATATCCTCAATTCTTTGTCAAAACTTGATTTTTATACGATTTATATGTAAAGATTCACAATGGAAACTTATTGGGACGATTATAAGTCAAAAGTAGTTTTCGTCAGTCCCTACCTGCCCGTGCCGGGAGTAGTTTCTGTATCGATTTTTTCATATCCTCAATTCTTTGTCAAAACTTGATTTTTATACGATTTATATGTAAAGATTCACAATGGAAACACATTGGGACGATTATAAGACAAAAGTAATTTTCGTCAGTACCTACCTGCCCGTGCCGGGAGTAGTTTCTTTATCGATTTTTTCATATCCTCAATTCTTTGTCAAAACTTGATTTTTATACGATTTATATGTAAAGATTCACAATGGAAACACATTGGGACGATTATAAGACAAAAGTAGTTTTCGTCAGTACCTACCTGCCCGTGCCGGGAGAAGTTTCTGTATCGATTTTTTCATATCCTCAATTCTTTGTCAAAACTTGATTTTAATATGATTTATATGTAAAGATTCACAATGGAAACACATTGGGACGATTAAAAGACAAAAGTAGTTTTCGTCAGTACCTACCTGCCCGTGCCGGGAGTAGTTTCTGTATCAATTTTTTCATATCCTTAATTCTTTGTCGAAACTTGATTTTAATATGATTTATATGTAAAGATTCACAATGGAAACACATTGGGACGATTAAAAGACAAAAATAGTTTTCGTCAGTACCTACCTGCCCGTGCCGGGAGTAGTTTCTGTATCGATTTTTTCATATCCTTAATTCTTTGTCGAAACTTGATTTTAATATGATTTATATGTAAAGATTCACAATGGAAACACATTGGGACGATTAAAAGACAAAAGTAGTTTTCGTCAGTACCTACCTGCCCGTGCCGGGAGTAGTTTCTGTATCGATTTTTTCATATCCTCAATTCTTTGTCAAAACTTGATTTTAATATGATTTATATGTAAAGATTCACAATGGAAACACATTGGGACGATTAAAAGACAAAAGTAGTTTTCGTCAGTACCTACCTGCCCGTGCCGGGAGTAGTTTCTGTATCGATTTTTTCATATCCTCAATTCTTTGTCAAAACTTGATTTTTATACGATTTATATGTAAAGATTCACAATGGAAACACATTGGGACGATTATAAGACAAAAGTAGTTTTCGTCAGTACCTACCTGCCCGTGCCGGGAGTAGTTTCTGTATCGATTTTTTCATATCCTCAATTCTTTGTCAAAACTTGATTTTTATACGATTTATATGTAAAGATCCACAATGGAAACACATTGGGACGATTATAAGACAAAAGTAGTTTTCGTCAGTACCTACCTGCCCGTGCCGGGAGTAGTTTCTGTATCGATTTTTTCATATCCTCAATTCTTTGTCAAAACTTGATTTTTATACGATTTATATGTAAAGATTCACAATGGAAACACATTGGGACGATTATAAGACAAAAGTAGTTTTCGTCAGTACCTACCTGCCCGTGCCGGGAGTAGTTTCTGTATCGATTTTTTCATATCCTCAATTCTTTGTCAAAACTTGATTTTTATACGATTTATATGTAAAGATTCACAATGGAAACACATTGGGACGATTATAAGACAAAAGTAGTTTTCGTCAGTACCTACCTGCCCGTGCCGGGAGTAGTTTCTGTATCGATTTTTTCATATCCTCAATTCTTTGTCAAAACTTGATTTTAATACGATTTATATGTAAAGATTCACAATGGAAACACATTGGGACGATTAAAAGACAAAAGTAGTTTACGTCAGTACCTACCTGCCCGTGCCGAGATTAGTTTCTGTATCGATGTTTTCTTATCCTCAATTCTTTGTCAAAACTTGATTTTTATACGATTTATATGTAAAGATTCACAATGGAAACACATTGGGACGATTATAAGACAAAAGTAGTTTTCGTCAGTACCTACCTGCCCGTGCCGGGAGTAGTTTCTCTATCGATTTTTTAATATCCTCAATTCTTTGTCAAAACTTGATTTTTATACGATTTATATGTAAAGATTCACAATGGAAACTTATTGGGACGTTTATAAGACAAAAGTAGTTTTCGTCAGTCCCTACCTGCCCGTGCCGGGAGTAGTTTCTGTATCGATTTTTTAATATCCTCAATTCTTTGTCAAAACTCGATTTTTATACGATTTATATGTAAAGATTCACAATGGAAACACATTGGGACGATTATAAGACAAAAGTAGTTTTCGTCAGTACCTACCTGCCCGTGCCGGGAGTAGTTTCTGTATCGATTTTTTCATATCCTCAATTCTTTGTCAAAACTTGATTTTTATACGATTTATATGTAAAGATTCACAATGGAAACACATTGGGACGATTATAAGACAAAAGTAATTTTCGTCAGTACCTACCTGCCCGTGCCGGGAGTAGTTTCTGTATCGATTTTTCATATCCTCAATTCTTTGTCAAAACTTGATTTTTATACGATTTATATGTAAAGATTCACAATGGAAACACATTGGGACGAATATAAGACAAAAGTAGTTTTCGTCAGTACCTACCTGCCCGTGCCGGGAGTAGTTTCTGTATCGATTTTTTCATATCCTCAATTCTTTGTCAAAACTTGATTTTTATACGATTTATATGTAAAGATTCACAATGGAAACACATTGGGACGATTATAAGACAAAAGTAGTTTTCGTCAGTACCTACCTGCCCGTGCCGAGAGTAGTTACTGTATCGATTTTTTCTTATCCTCAATTCTTTGTCAAAACTTGATTTTTATACGATTTATATGTAAAGATTCACAATGGAAACACATTGGGACGATTATAAGACAAAAGTAGTTTTCGTCAGTACCTACCTGCCCGTGCCGGGAGTAGTTTCTGTATCGATTTTTTCATATCCTTGTAACGATTTCGTTTGCTCACACGCCGCGCTTCGCACTTCAGGGGTATGTAACGATTTCGTTCGCTCACGCGCCCCGCTTTGCACTTCAGATCGCGACGCACAGGTTGGCAGCACTGTGCCTACGCGTTCGCTTGTCTTTGTTCCGAGGTGAAGTGAATGAACTTCGGACTCGCTCGAGACAAAGGAAGTGGACGGACAGCTGATTCTGTTCCTCGATTTAATTCTTTTCCTTAAATATCTTTCCTTAAACTATTCTAAATATTAATATAAGTGAACCCCCATATCGGGTGAGTGTTGCATTATTAGTTTTAGTGTGTAATTAGTGATTATAAGTTGTGTGCTAGGTAAGTTGAATGGTCAATGACCGTTCGAACCGCTATCGTACGAGAGATGCTTTTACGCTACTTTATTTCTATCATTCTATCCTTATTCATTATATCTTCCTTAAATCAATTCCACGTAGTAACATTAATCTCTTCACATCTATCACTTCTTTTTCTATCCATGTAATTACACATTTGACTCGGATACCTATCTCACAATCTAACTGATTCAGTGAGGTAGGTAAACCGTTAATTCATTTTCATTGTATTAGCTTAGTTAGTATTCCATTTGTATGACTGCCTCATCATCGATCACTAGGAATGCTTGCCATTGTGCTTAAGCTTTGAGTTGAGGATGCGGTGGTCATACTGCAAAACGGAACAATGTCTAAAGTATCTGGATGTGGATTCCAGGGTTCCATCCTGCGGCTACCAGACTACACGGCACCACTCCGTCGGTCTCTCGACGGCACGGCCACACTGACGCCATCCGTCACCGACGAGCTTGCTGCTGGCATCCGGTCCTCTGTCGGTCTCTCGACGATACGGCCATCCTGACGCCATTCGTCCCCGCAAATTTTGTAGCCGGTATCCGGAAGGTTTCTCCGGTATCCGGAGGAGTTCGACAACTACTCACTCTTGCCACGAGCGCCTGTGCCTGGATCCACCAAGACCTACCGCGTTGGACCTCTCTCCAGCTAAGGCCAGTGGCACTAATTTCTTAAGTAACGTTATTCGGAGACAACGAACCCTACTATAAATAAACTTAATATAATTGTAAACATTTCTCTGTGTTTTCTTTTGACCTAGCCATCTTCATCGTAGGCAGGTAAAGCACAAGTGTTTCATCCTCAATTCTTTGTCAAAACTTGATTTTTATACGATTTATATGTAAAGATTCACAATGGAAACACATTGGGACGATTATAAGACAAAAGTAGTTTTCGTCAGTACCTACCTGCCCGTGCCGGGAGTAGTTTCTGTGTCGATTTTTTCATATCCTCAATTCTTTGTCAAAACTTGATTTTAATATGATTTATATGTAAACATTCACAATGGAAACACATTGGGACGATTATAAGACAAAAGTAGTTTTCGTCAGTACCTACCTGCCCGTGCCGGGAGTAGTTTCTGTGTCGATTTTTTCATATCCTCAATTCTTTGTCAAAACTTGATTTTAATATGATTTATATGTAAACATTCACAATGGAAACACATTGGGACGATTATAAGACAAAAGTAGTTTTCGTCAGTACCTACCTGCCCGTGCCGGGAGTAGTTTCTGTATCGATTTTTTCATATCCTCAATTCTTTGTCAAAACTTGATTTTTATACGATTTATATGTAAAGATTCACAATGGAAACACATTGGGACGATTATAAGACAAAAGTAGTTTTCGTCAGTACCTACCTGCCCGTGCCGGGAGTAGTTTCTGTATCGATTTTTTCATATCCTCAATTCTTTGTCAAAACTTGATTTTAATATGATTTATATGTAAACATTCACAATGGAAACACATTGGGACGATTAAAAGACAAAAGTAGTTTTCGTCAGTACCTACCTGCCCGTGCCGGGAGTAGTTTCTGTATCGATTTTTTCATATCCTCAATTCCTTGTCAAAACTTGATTTTAATATGATTTATATGTTAACATTCACAATGGAAACACATTGGGACGATTATAAGACAAAAGTCATTTTCGTCAGTACCTACCTGCCCGTGCCGGGAGTAGTTTCTGTATCGATTTTTCATATCCTCAATTCTTTGTCAAAACTTGATTTTTATACGATTTATATGTAAAGATTCACAATGGAAACACATTGGGACGATTATAAGACAAAAGTAGTTTTCGTCAGTACCTACCTGCCCGTGCCGGGAGTAGTTTCTGTATCGATTTTTTCATATCCTCAATTCTTTGTCAAAACTTGATTTTTATACGATTTATATGTAAAGATTCACAATGGAAACACATTGGGACGATTATAAGACAAAAGTAGTTTTCGTCAGTACCTACCTGCCCGTGCCGAGAGTAGTTTCTGTATCGATTTTTTCTTATCCTCAATTCTTTGTCAAAACTTGATTTTTATACGATTTATATGTAAAGATTCACAATGGAAACACATTGGGACGATTATAAGACAAAAGTAGTTTTCGTCAGTACCTACCTGCCCGTGCCGGGAGTAGTTTCTGTATCGATTTTTTCATATCCTCAATTCTTTGTCAAAACTTGATTTTTATACGATTTATATGTAAAGATTCACAATGGAAACACATTGGGACGATTATAAGACAAAAGTAGTTTTCGTCAGTACCTACCTGCCCGTGCCGGGAGTAGTTTCTGTGTCGATTTTTTCATATCCTCAATTCTTTGTCAAAACTTGATTTTTATACGATTTATATGTAAAGATTCACAATGGAAACACATTGAGACGATTATAAGACAAAAGTAGTTTTCGTCAGTACCTACCTGCCCGTGCCGGGAGTAGTTTCTGTGTCGATTTTTTCATATCCTCAATTCTTTGTCAAAACTTGATTTTAATATGATTTATATGTAAACATTCACAATGGAAACACATTGGGACGATTATAAGACAAAAGTAGTTTTCGTCAGTACCTACCTGCCCGTGCCGGGAGTAGTTTCTGTATCGATTTTTTCATATCCTCAATTCTTTGTCAAAACTTGATTTGAATATGATTTATATGTAAAGATTCACAAAGGAAACACATTGGGACGATTATAAGACAAAAGTAGTTTTCGTCAGTACCTACCTGCCCGTGCCGGGAGTAGTTTCTGTATCGATTTTTTCATATCCTCAATTCTTTGTCAAAACTTGATTTTTATACGATTTATATGTAAAGATTCACAATGGAAACACATTGGGACGATTATAAGACAAAAGTAGTTTTCGTCAGTACCTACCTGCCCGTGCCGGGAGTAGTTTCTGTATCGATTTTTTCATATCCTCAATTCTTTGTCAAAACTTGATTTTTATACGATTTATATGTAAAGATTCACAATGGAAACACATTGGGACGATTATAAGACAAAAGTAGTTTTCGTCAGTACCTAATTGAGGATATGAAAAAATCGATACAGAAACTACTCCCGGCACGGGCAGGTAGGTACTGACGAAAACTACTTTTGTCTTATAATCGTCCCAATGTGTTTCCATTGTGAATGTTTACATATAAATCATATAAAAATCAAGTTTTTACAAAGAATTGAGGATATGAAAAAATCGATACAGAAACTACTCCCGGCACGGGCAGGTAGGTACTGACGAAAACTACTTTTGTCATATAATCGTCCCAATGTGTTTCCATTGTGAATGTTTACATATAAATCATATTAAAATCAAGTTTTGACAAAGAATTGAGGATATGAAAAAATCGATACAGAAACTACTCCCGGCACGGGCACGGCAGGTTAGGTTAGGTTAGGTTAGGTTAGGTTTTTTTTTTTTTTTTTTTCCTGTCCGGGAGTTATGTCCCGGCCCGCGAGCTATCCTACGTCCCGCTGACGTTATCAGAGACTTTGTGACTCTTGTATTTTGCTAATTATAATTAGTTAAACGTTCCGGGAAGGTAATTGGGTTTGGTTTCTTTATTTAATCTTGACATATTTTTATTACCTTTCTTATATTAACATTTTATAACAATGTAACTTACTTAAGTTTATAGTAATACTATATTATTTTATAATATTTATCTTGGCTTTTTATATTATACATCCAGCTTAATTCTATGTTTCGTATATATATATACTCAATATATATTTGAGCATAACTTATACATCGATTTTTCATATTATCGTCTAAGTTTTATACAATGACAAAAAACTTTGTCTAATATGTACATGTTTCTTCTATACTATGTTTTAATTATTGTTACTATTTTAATATCTATGTATTGTTCCTTCTTATCAATTGTATATATATTCAATATATATTTGAACTTTACCTATTTATTTCGTTTTATTACTTTCTTTGCAATGTTTACACAGTAGGACAAAAATGCATGTCTTATATATTTTTTTTCAATTATATGCTTTACGTTATATGCGTCTATTTTGATATCTAAGTGCTGTTCTGTCTCATATCTCTCGTAACCATTTACAGGACAATCCAAGAGGACGTGTTCAACGGTTTCATTTTGGTCGGGGTCACATATGCATGATGGGCTCTCCTTGCACCTGAAACGATTCAAGTACATGGAAAACCCACCATGCCCTGTTCAAACCTGTGTCATTACTCCCGTAGGCCTGATTTTGTTGACTATCCTATAAGCTTCTATAGCATCGGGGAAAAACAGTTTTGTTGTAGCCGCAGTGTCACCTATCTTGTATCTCCGATTCCATTCGCCGAGCGTCTCCATGCGGATCTGACGCTTGACGAATGAGATCGGACATTTGTCATAGTTGGCCTTGGTTTTTAGTTTTAGTGCGGCTTCTTTGGCCAACTCGTCTGCTCGTTCGTTTCCCCTTAGCCCTGCATGAGCTTTAATCCAATAGAGTTCAACACTCTTCTCCATCAGCTTACACTCTTGTAGATTACAGCGAATTTCAACTGCTAGCGGATTTAGCGAGCGATAATTCACCACTGCTTCCAGTGACGCTCTGGAATCACTATATATGCCGTAGGTATCCTCCGGGCGCCTTAAGATTTCTCTAGTGGCTTCACATATGGCCAGTAATTCCGCCTGGTAGACCGTACAATAGGACGACAGCTTCAATTTCCGGCTCTTGGTTTCCGCCTCCTTGTTCCAGAGTGACAGTGAGGCTCCAACTTTGCCCTCGATTTTGCTGCCGTCCGTGAATATGCGTACAGCATGAAAGCTGTGCGCGTTGACCTGTTCCTGGTCTACCAGGCACGTGAATCCCAGGTTCATGTGCTCAGCTGGGTGGGGTGTGCAGGCGTAGGCTATTACCCTTTCTACCTCCCCGTCTCCTCGCGCTTATCGGGAGACCCCTCTCTTTGTCTCGTACAGGGCAGCTGCCTCTTGTATTCTGAGGTCTAGAGGTAGTAATCCGGTCAACACGAGTACCGAGTTAAGGGAGGCAGTCCGATATGATTTGCATATCTTTTGGGCAAAGCCTCTTTGTACTGTGTTCAACACCTTTTGCACACAGATCTTTTTGGAAGAAGGCGCCCATACACCCGCGGCATACAAAATGATTGGCTCTACCACTGCCGTGTAAATCGTTCTGATGACCTCAGGATGGAGACCCCAGCTGATCCTTGCGGCTCTAGACAGCTGTTTGTATAGGTTTAACGCCTTCCTGCAAACGTTGGCTGCGTGGCTGTTAAACGTCAGCTTTTCGTCTACAGTGAGTTCCAAGATCTTCAGCTCCTTCGACATGCCAATGCCGATCCCACCCATGCTCAGGATTGGGGTGTCGTACTTGAGCTTTCGCGTAAAAAGCATAGCGTTACTTATGTGCGGTGCGAATGTTAGCTTGTTTCTGACACCCCACTCCCTTACATAGGCTAGAGCGGCATTTTCACGTCGCTGAATTTCAGTCGCTGTGTCTCCATCAAATACCAGGACGACGTCATCAGCGAAGGCTTGGCAGTAATCGCCTCGCCGATCCATTTCCTGGAGCAGTGGGTCAATAAGGAGGTTCCAGAGTATGGGTCCGCCGATTGAGCCTTGGACACATCCTTTGTTGGAAAGGGTTAGGTTAGGTTAGGTTAGGTTAGGTTAGGTTAGGTTAGGTTAGGTTAGGTTAGGTTAGGTTTTTT